>OX243893.1:15873985-18532842 GCA_945859665.1 Anorthoa munda | reverse complement strand
AAAGTGGTAGGTTATCGTAAGATACAAGCAGGGAGAGAGGATGAGGCTGAAACCCACGGGTTGCACACTGCAGGCCTGTTCTCATGCAGAGTGCCGAAGGTTAGCCGTAATGATCAAGCCATACTTGTACCAACCATACAAGATGTATTACATTTAGCTGCTCAGAAAATTCCTGGTAAATATATTTGGAAACTTTTGCTTTCGAAATTTTAGGGATTTGTGTGCCTCCTTTATCAAATCAAAACTAGTTTCCCAAGCGACATCTTCCTAATCTTGGAATCATACTTGAGGGACAGACATTTTGGCGAAGCTTCTTCAAAGCTATACCCTATTTCTGCTGGGATTCCTCAAGGCAGTGTGCTTGGGCCGATTTTATATTTGCTTCATACTGCTGACTTGCCAATATCAAATCTAGCGACTACAGGAATGTTCGCGGATGACAGCTGTTATGGTGTCTCATAGTGATCACAAATTGCAACAGCTATGCTGCAGACCTGCTTGGACGACATAGCCTTCTGGCTCAAGAAATGGAGGATAAAAGCCAATGAGACCAAGTCAGTAAATGTCACATTCACTAAAAGAAAGGATACCTGTTCACCGATACAGCTAAACAATATTCTATTGCCTCAAGCCGAACATGTTAAATACCTTGGTTTATACCTTGACAGAAGCCTTACATTGAAAAAACACATTTTCACGAAATGCAAACAACTTGGACTGACACTGAGAAAGTACTACTGGATAATTGGGAGGAACTCACAGCTACACCTGCAAAATAAAACCTTGTTATACAAAGCTTATCTTATATAGCTTATAATCAAGCCTATCTGGGCCTATGGCATCCAGCTATGGGGAACACCATCACACTACAACATTGAGATCATACAGCTGTTTCAGAATAAAATCCTAAGAACGATCACAAACGCGACATGGTCTGTACCAAATGAGGCTTTACAACATGATCTGACGATTCCCACAGTCAAAGAAGAGGTGTCAAGTCATACAAGGAACGAATTACACTTCACCCAAACATCCTGGCAAGCCACCTTATGGATGGGACAGGGACCAGAAGGCTTAAGTACAAAATACCTCAAGACTTCATCAGACAAACATAGCTGTATATGCTACATAAGTAAATAGGTTGTGTCATAGGACACATACCGACCAAGACATCTAAACTCGTCCAAAAATTTACTTAATGTCCGATAGTACTGAGACAGATTGTAAACAAAGAAGAGAGATTTTTTTTTTATATTAATCTTTAGGGCAAACAAGCAAAACATAACATTACACCTGTGTCTACCCAAGGGGTGGAGAGACGTATTTCTCCAGTTATTTTGTTATTAGAATTCCAACCCTAACACCAAAAAAGATACATCTGTTTTACAAAAAACTTAATTATTTGGGAGCAATGGCCATTAACAAAGCAGAAACCTAAAGCTACCTGCTGAGAATTTCCCAAAGGTAAAACCCAATAAAACTAAGGGTCAATTTATACAAGCACAGAGTCGAAGCCCATCGAAGCGTCAAATTCTTTACAACTAAAGCGAAGCCGCACAAATGCGCGCGTATTTGCCAGAATACGCGCGCATTTGTTTTTGTGTGCGCATTCGTGCGGCTACCAACACCGACGCAGGCCAATTGCCGACTCACTGAAGACGCGTAGGTTTGCTAGTGGGCGCGAGAATGCGCGCGCACCAATCAGCGTTGTTCACGCGCAGACGCGTTAATTCCGAAGAATGCGCGCGTCTTTTTAAAATCTCAGAAGTAATGTGTGCGTTACGCTGTGGAGTTAAGGTTGAATTTGTCATGTTCAGTTTTGGATAGACGCTTCGATGCGCTTCGACTCTGCGCTAGTATAAATTGACCCTTACAGTGACCACTAGTTACTGAAACAATTCAATGTACATGTGGTACAGCTGTAGCCTTTGTAACATCTTTATAGAATGAGCCAACAGTATGTGTATGAGTATTTATGAAGCCTACACTTTTCCACTGCTGGGCAAAAGCCCTTCCCTATTTTCTACCTTATCTTACTTAATTATCGTATATAAAAAATATTAACTATTTCAGGCACACTTATCTGGCTGAGTAACTGCAGCCTACCGCCCATAGTATTGCCCGCTCTCGAAGCATATCAAAAGTTATGTTTGTGGGGAGATTGGGACAACATGCGTGCCGTCGCCGAGAAACTAGGGGAAGACAGATGTCGATTTGTCAGGTATAACTTCAATATTCAATCTTATAGTATAATCTCTATATTTTATCGAACTGAACAAACCAAAAATAAACACCACGAGATGAACCTCTGATCTGGTAGGGACCAAAATGGGACGACAGCCAATCAGGATTATTCGATGTGTTTCAGCTGGATTTTGATGATGCCTTGATCTAATTAAAAGTTTCCTAAATTGTGACATATCTATTAAATAGTGTACGTCCTGTCCTGTCCTAGACCTACAGATGGCCTAGTGACTGCATCAGAGGCAGCTGCAGCGAACCTCCCACTTAAGACTTTAGTGTCTGAGGCGAAACCCGCCGCGCATCGCTCCATCACTACCTTTGCAGCCCTCCGAGACGACGTCTACTTTGAAGTCACCAATGTGGACAAGGTATGTTGGATTTTATTACAAAGAACCTATATTCATGCCAAAACTGATGTGCAATTCGCCGAATAGGTTTTTTAGAACGCTTGGTGACAGGCGTATAACAAGACGAATATAGCGAGCTTGACTGCAATGATTACTACTAAAAAGACTGACTCACTTTAGTAACGAACTGATTTATATGAAAAATAGCGAGGGCGGCAAAAACCACAAATGGGTCATATAAGGCAACATGCCTACTAAGACTAAGAAAACCACAAGGAAGGAAATTGCAACAAACACTACGATATCTACCAAATTTGAAAAACCGAACTCAACATTACACTACACCCTAACAAAACGCATTATAATGGCTTGCAGTCCACGACTATTACCTACACCCGTTTACACAATAAGCTCAATTTGCATTGTGTAGGGCATAGAACAGCTCTAGCCCAGAACCAGTGGTAAGACAATTCGTAATGTTTGCTCACGGACCCCTTACATATTTTTTCCATCAGGTTCGTGGTATAAAATGGCGTCGTTTTCCCGCGCTAACCCGTCTGCTGGGCGGGCACCGACGCGGAGAGCTGACTGTCCTCACTGGACCTACCGGGTGCGGGAAGACCACGTTGTGTGCCGAAATATCCTTGGACTTGGCGCAACAAGGGGTAACAATTATTTTCCTTTGGAGTTTTGCTTACCCGAATATACAACCTTGATCTCAAAACGAAAAATCATGTTTGTGATATATTCATAATTCATTTTTCACACACACACAATGCAATGCTCTGTTATTCACAAAGATAACACACACTCCTATAACAATTGTTAAACAATAGCTGCGAAAATTATAAAGGACTTATTTCTGGAGGGGGTAAAAGGGCCTTTTCCCGCTGCAATCTGCCCTGCCTACATAATAGGTATGTTCTTAGACTGAGAGAGGATGGATGAAGGCATATATACAGCAGTGGACGTATTTTGGCTTCAGATGATCATATACCATAGAAATATATAAATATATCAATTTCATACACAAACAAACACGTAGTACCTAACATCGACTCATTCCATCAACATTTACTTTTGTTCTATTTCCAAGTAAGATAACTGTATTACATTTTACAACCAGGTGAACACCTTATGGGGCAGCTTCGAGATCCGCAACTCTCGCCTAGCACGGACGATGTTGCAGCAGTTCGCTGGAGTGCCTCTAGAGCAGAACCTTCAAGACTTCAACAAGTATGCCGATGACTTCCAGAAGCTACCCATCTATTACCTTGCCTTCCATGGGCAGCAACCCATCAAAGTTGTTATGGAGGTAAGGCCTGAATGATAGGTAATTAATGAATAAGGGCGATTTCGCACGCAATCAGTATATTATATTCGAGTTCAAGGGCTGAACTGACAGCTCTGTAGATATGCTGGACATGTGAGTTTAATTGGTGAAATTCGCCCTTACCCTAAATAAAGTGTTTCGTCCGGATAGATAAGATGATCTCTTGTTCTTCACATAAATAATGTCTAAAATAATATTAATAAACTCTATAACATCCACAAGCAGCTCGGAGAGTGGCATTAGGTCTTGCCACGTCTGTATGTATAGTTGCATTTCACGAGAGCGCATCAATCATTTAAATCCGTATGTCGATGTTGAAAAGCCTCGCAATGCAAGCTCTCGAATTATTGCATCTTTAAATAACCCTGAACACGGTTTGAATTGTACAGGCAGTAGAACACGCCCGCTATATGCACGACATCTCGCACGTTGTAGTGGACAACGTGCAGTTCATGCTCGGATTAGGAGAGGACCGCGACGGTGACCGCTACCATAGACAAGACGCCGTCATCGCCGCCTTCCGAACCTTCGCCACCGCTCGCCACTGTCATGTCACACTCGTCATGCATCCTAGGAAGGTTAGTAGACGATTTTTTACGATACTGAATAATAGACTCTATTGTCTGGGGCGTAAAGTGCAAAGTTGCTCGAAAATTGACGTACACATTAAAGGCTACCTACTTTCAGACATTGAATCATCGTATTTTCCCCTTATCCCTATTTATTTGGGGTCGGCGCAACGTGTCTTTAATTAATAGAGTTTATTTTTAGTAGCACAAAGTACAATGTTACTGATATTATACGGCTCTTCAGGTATCCTTGAGCATGCTGCATGTAAATAAAGTCTATTATTCAATGTTATCATCATGTAATAAGTGACCGCCATAATTGTTATTTCTGGGAGGCTTTTGCCCAACAGTTGGACAGTAGAAGCCCGATAGGAATGTCAAACCCAATCAATATCCCATAGTACGATATCATACGAATATATTTAAACCCCTTTACAGGAACGTGAATCAGAGGACTTGTCAACGAGCTCTATATTTGGCAGCGCGAAAGCTTCGCAGGAAGCAGATAACGTACTCATAATACAGGTAACATTAAACTAGCAATATTTTTCAAATTCAACCTTAGTAGTTCTTTTGCATAGCATAACAAAGAAACACAATGCCGTCGCAAGTGCAAGTACCTTTTTTTTTGTTTGAGAAATCATCCAATGACTTCTCCCGCTCTGAAGCGGGAGGGCGTGTCAGACTTTTACTGGCTAAAACCCACCCGTGTTCCTTCAGTTGCTTGTGCCAGGGCCGCAGCATTCATAACTATTTACTTATTGAATTTTTGATTACAGGACAAAAGACTAACAGCAGTGCGCGGCAAAAAGTACTTACAGGTTGCCAAAAACCGTTACAGCGGAGAGTTAGGCATTGTTCCTCTAGACTTCGACAAAGATGCGCTCAGCTACCAAGCGAAGAAGAAAAAAAGCAAAACAGACGAACCCGATAAACTATTGAACCAGTACTTCAAAGAATACTCAGTCGATGACCCGAATTACATTGACCATTTCGAAGACAAAAAACCACGCGGCGATTTCTCAAGAAAATCACAAAATACCCGTCACAAAGACCAGCCTAGTAGTTATTTAAGTGATGTATTGAATTTAAATAGATAGTCTGTAAGTGTAACATCCATTCCTTTACAAATTAATGTACATTGTAAATAAAATATTTATTTAAGCAAAATAAAATGAGCTGATTACTGAATGAGTATCTTGTCTGAATGAGTCCTTCAACCATAGTAGTTACAATCTCGGGCTTGTTATTAATTTTCAACTTTATTACATTCAGCGCAAGGTCGTACTTGTTTTGGCAGTGGCAACCACACACTTCACCTCGCCAGATGATTGTAGGCCAGCCCTAACAATCGTACTGCGATTGCGCTTCTAGTTTCAGCGCAGAGGAAAATGTATGGCAAATGTAGGTTGCTAAATTTTATAGTACGGTGTGGTAAGTACTAGTCCTATCGTTCATAGCACCGTTGCAGCACATACAAAAGTACATATTCCCCTATTGCAGAGGTTGCCAAACATTTTTGTCACGTCCCCCTACTATGAAAAATAAAGATGCCCCATCCCCCAATTAGAATTGTGATTGTATTTAGGTAACAAACAGTCGTCATACAAAAATTCGAAGAGGAAGGAAATTATTAAGAAAGGAAGAATAATGGATTCGATCGAAGATTAGGTACTTGTTACGACACATGTATGCTTATGACTACAAGATGCCCGGGTTGTTTATAAGAAAGTGCATGTCGTAGATCTTTAGCAATATCAAGATTCCGACGGATACGTCACTCGCCCCGCAGATTCGCGCCCTCCTTTACGTGCTGTCGCGCCCGTTTGAAAATCAGTAAAATCACTGTTCTATCGGGTATTTATTAACCGACTTAAAAAAAAGGAGGAGGTTCTCAATTCGTCAGAAACTTTTATGTATTTTTTTTATGTATGTTACTGTAAGACACCTGGACCGATTTGGAAAATTCTTCTTTTGTTTGAAAGGGTATACTTCCCAGTTGGTCCCATAGTCATCAGGTCGGGATCTGATGATGGGATCTTGGAGAAGTCGAGGGAATTCCTCAAACATTATAGGCATACATATAGCGATTTTGTTATTTTTAACAACAATGCAATCATCTGCACTCAGAAAGTAACATTCGGTGAAGTGGAACTGGTGAAGAAGACCACAGATGGGCAATAGAATTCCTTAATGCTAAGTATGTCATGGGTTATAAGTGGTTTTAAGATATCTCGAATAGTTTAACGACTATGATGAAGCAAATACTTATAAATACATAGTGCTGATGAAAATGGTACCATCGAACTGATTTGATGATGAAGCCGGCAGGTAGGCACTGTTACTCCGAAATAAAACAATGTATCCTAGTCCTAGTCGTGTATGGGCTTATTGGAATCGTCATGAGATGTACTTTGGCTATATTTGAGTTTTATGGCAATTGAAAGTACCTATCAGAACTAAAAAGGGATAAATAAAAAACTTTTTAACAAATTAACAAACCGACTTCCAAAAAATTACTGCAAGACGAAAAATAACTTTCTTTTCTGAAGTCAGTGTCCGAAACACGGAAAACAATAGGTACCAAAGACACCGACTTCGGAAAAGAAAGGTATTATCGTTTTGCAGTGATTTTTTGGAAGTCGGTTTGTTTTCTCCTCTATTCCAAAGAAAATGGGAATGTAGTTTTGAAATAAAACAAATATGTAAAGTATTTTAATTTATTTTAATGACGAGTGCTAGTGTATATCGTATCACCAGTAATGATAAGATTATGATAACAAATTATTATTATTATGAGAATATTATTACAAAGGAACACAAACATAGATCATTGTTATAGGACGGCAGCGGTGTTTATAAACCAATCAGATAGCCGTCTTAGAATATAATATTAATAACACAATAAAATAGTCGAATCTAGTTAAATAGCTAAGTTGGTACATGTAAAATTGAAGTGAATATTTTTGGAACTATATTAAATTAGGTACATTTTCAAGTTTCTGTAGTTTTCCGCAATCGGTACCAATTCTATAGCAAGTCTAATACCAAGAATGTTAAATTATTCTTTATTAACAGCATAACATAGTTACATTCATAAGAAATTATCGCATCATCAGCTACCGAAGTAAGATATAATAACATTAATTGCGTATTGCAAAAAGACTATAAAAAATAATTCTATTCATGATGTTTAGTAATGTACAGTAATCCCCAATATTTTTGGCCGGGTTGTGCATAGGCTTTCCAATGCACATGGCACGGCGCGAAGTTGTTTTAGTATGAGACTTAGGTACTTACTTGTGCAGCCATTTGGAATCATCGTCAGACTGGCAAAAAATAGGGGATTACTGTACCTACCTACTTATTGATAGTCATAATTTACTTGCTTAATTGAAGCTTCAGCTTTAGCTATTATAAGGTACACATTTATCTAAGTAACATTATTTATTTTAGTACAAAGTAAAATAGGTAGATGCCCTAGAACGAGAACAGTCAAATTTATCTGCTGGGCTATGCTGCCCAATCTTGGGAGCGAACTCTGAAATATAGGTAGTCGCAATTTGCACATATGACCAGGCCTTGGTGCCTGCACCATAAGACCAGTGAACCATTATTTTAGATTTAGAACATTGCATCCTTTTCAGTGAATTTACAAAATCCTTATTATCCTCATTTCCCTGCAAGATATAAAATTTAATTAAATAATTATCATACTGATTATGAGGAGGCCATACATTTTTTATACTCTATCGTTTTAGCATTTATAAAAATATAATTTACCATGAAGCAACTTATAAAGTATAAAATAGGTCTATCTAGTTAGTTATCATATCACATTTTATTAAACATTTGTTTGAGATAGAAGTCGAAACTTTTATTTAATCACAAAAGGTGTTACAGGGTATGCATAATTTTCTGTAAGTTTAAATATAATGTTATTTCGTGTATAAATCATTCCGCAATATGTTACCGTATAATATACTTATTATGGCTTAAAATTATATTTGGTTATAATATAGGGCATGTACTTGTATAGTACTTAAAAATCATTTGTAATGAGAAATTACTATTTCCAAAAAAATAATTTTATTACTTACATTGTTAAACAGATAGTATTTTATTTATAATCGGTATAATCAACAATCCTGTACAACTCTGTTAAATATGATACATGAGGGTTTTTAATGATCAAATAATCAAATGCAGGTTTTGTACAGAAAATAATTTAGAATTCCACGGGCTTTATCTATTTGACGAGGTGAGAGTGAACAGCTTGAATTAAAGATGCCTCATTAGTACGATTTTGCCTTCTTTTGCATTTTGGGCAAGGTATGTTGGCATTAAGACATTTAGCATGAAAAACACTTGAGCATTCATCACAGCGGTATGTTGTGCTTGTCTCGAAAGGGTACAGTATTTTAGGATCACGACATACTTCGCAAATGAAACCCTTTTGACTACATAGCCAACATTCCAGAACATGAGTCTTAGCAAAGGTTACCACTTTCTCTAGCTGCAATGCTAAGGAGCCGTTAGGTATGAGAGCCAAGTCTGATATTGTATATAGGTGAAGATGTTCATACAGATACTCTCTTGGCCATACACGTTTTTGTAACTCCTCAATGACTGGTTCTCTACATGTAAATATGTAAGCTCTTAGGAAATTTAGTTGTATCCTGAGTTCCTGTAAATGTGCCATATCTGAAACACCACTGTAAATCTTTGGATTAAGTTTTTTCATGTCTATCCAAGGATGATGTTGAAATTCCAACAAAAAGAGAGCAGATTTTTTGGAGACAGGATATCTTTTGAAGTCCCAGTTGTGTATGACTCGTGCTGGAATGATGAACACATTGGGGTCCATGCAGTTGCAGCAATAGTACTCTCCGGTATAAGCACATACTTTTGCTTTAGAGATGGTGCTGCCCAGTAAATCCTGGCACCCCTTACATTGATAATTTTGATGATCGAGCCCCTGTTCTCGTGACAAAGTACCCAACTGTGATATCATCTTCTGTAATTCTTGGACCGTAAAAGATGTGGACATAGTAGTGGGAACTACTTCAAAATCTAAACCTTGAAGCATGGGGTCTTCTGGGGTTACTGTTTCCGCTTTCAAATCACAAATATCGTTATCTTCTGAAGTCAGCTTTAGCTCTTTATGAATATCTTTCATAATGTCTCTTAAATTAGGGGTAGTAGTATAAGTTTCCCCAAAGTTATTTGAATTGTCAACTAAAGATGACAAACTCTTCAGCTCAGGTGTTTTTATCATGCTGCTACCGTGAGATGAATTAGAAGTGATTGAGGCATTCATTTCATCATTATTGTCAGTGGACCATCCCTTTCCACACAAGGAGTTCCCTGTGACTATGACATCAGTGGGAGCAACAAAGTCCTCTGAATTAACAGAGGAAGGTGACAAAGAAGCTACATCTTTAAGTTCCTGACTGGTAGATGGCTTATCAATTTGTAATGGACTCAATTTTGTTTTGGGGCTTAGTATTTTGTCTTTTGGTTCTTCCTTGTGTTTTGGTGATTTCTGTACTTCTTTTACCTCCGGCTCTAAGTTTTGGCTGGTGATATCTTTTATATCCTTAGACAGAATGAAATCCAAAGCCTCATCTTCATTCAGAGCTAGCATCCGACCTAGACCAGTGATGCTTGAAGTATGTGTGGGTGTAGATGCTAGTTTTGGTTTTACTTCCTCGTCAGTAATAGTGCTAGCCACATCCAAAGCAGCACTGATGGGAGCTTGTCTTATCTTAGGCACCCATATACCAGCTAGCATCAAGACCTGTTCTGGCCAGTAATTTAACAAGCTGGAATTAATGGGTAAATTAAACTGAATGCATGTTTCTATGCCTTCAACAAGTTTTTGAGCCACTTCTAATATTTCAGAATCACATACAAACGCTGTCCTGTTGTAGAAAGGTTTCACAGCAGATATGTTCTTGAGAAGGGTAGACATGTAGGAAGATAACAGGCACTCATTCAAAGCAATGCGGAGCCAAGCACGACACTGACCTATTTCTGTATTGATCTGTGGCAGGGACGATATCTGGTCAATATTTTGCCTATGTGATAACACAAGAACAAGAGGCCAAAAGTTTGGCTGTGGTTGCTGGTCAGACTCGCCTGTTAGTGCATTTTTGGCCTTTCTTAAAAATGTATCTTTCAAACCATGAAGAAATACTGCCTCTAGAGCCATACACAATGTGTTAGTGGAGTCAGTTGAGCCTAACACGCTGTGGAAGTTCTCTTCAAATTGATTGCTGTATTGGATGTCTTTTACACTTTCAGACAAATTGTTAATTAATGCTTCTTTTAACATCGAGTCCCGACTACGAACTGTAAATCCTGAAGCGACGTTCTTGAAGAAAGACATGATTTTAATTACGACGTATCCTCAATGTGAGATGGTATTGACAAAGACAAAACTACATTATCTTGTGCCCGATTTCAATGAATGTACTGCAATGTTTATCAATTCGTCAACAAAAATGTAAAACGTCACTCTGCACTCACTGTAGTTGTCACTTCCAATCGCTGTGAATGAATGTAAACATAAATATTTTGGTAATATTATCCTTTTTCAGCGATTGTAAAGTAAACACGTAAATAAAACTATGTTTATTTGTTATCATATCGCACAAAAATGATCACAATCAACTTGCTTGCTGCCATAACATTTTAAAATCCTTGCTTGTTACGCTATGGAAACACGTTCGAAAAAAACTAAATTTGTGTAATCTTTGTTTAGTTTATGTTGATTTTGTTATTTTTTGTCCGTCTCCGTTGTATACAAGTTTCTCTGTGGTTTAGGTGAAATTAATGTTATCGAATGCCCATGCCCCATCGCCAAAATCCAAACTTCATATAAGTTTTTAGTCGATTTTATTTGTACAAAATATAATAATAAGGGCTTATTACACTACATGGTATTCAGGGCCCTAAACTCTAAATGGGGGTAGTGTAATAACTGTTAGGAAGTTAGGGTCCTCGTATTATCGACCTTATTGCTTCGGAATGATTTAGTGACCCGGTATTCAGGGCCCTGAATACCGTATAGTGTAATAAGCCCTATAGATTTTTCGAAGTTAGGAGACGATTAGTTCACTATACTATTCTGATATTCTCGATCTCCTTAGCAAGCAGTCGTGTGTACAACCTTAGATAAAGTACCTATAGATTAAGCCCTGGCGTGGCCGCACATGAGACAACAATAGTTAGTTCTGGTGTTACAACAAGAACAAGAACACTACAACCCACCATCGCATTGACACTTATTATCTATAAATAACCCAAATTCCTTGTCTCAATTAACACTTATTACCACGAAATCACAGAAAATCAAACAAAACCGAGTTTGTTTGTCACCTGCCATTATATTAGAGTTTGACAAACAACAGAAACCAGCCATGGTGACAAGGACAAAAAATAATCTTTTGTCCTTATTATTTACATGGAGCTGCCAATTAGCCATCTCGCTCTATCAATCAAGCTCATTTTAAGGCTTAATATATAGGTACTTTATCTAAGTGTACAACACAAAAAATAAAATAGTGTGCGCACACATCACATTTGTTTTGAGCAAAACTCCAGCAGTGCCCTTGATTATCTATGGTGCGCAACTGCACACACCTTAGATAAAGTACCTATAGATTAAGCCTTAAAATGAGTTTGATTGATAGAGCGAGATGGCTAATTGGCAGCTCCATGTAAATAGTAAGGACAAAAGATTATTTTTTGTCTTTGTCACCATGGCCGGTTTCTGTTGTTTGTCAAACTCGTAATACAATGGCAGGTTTGACAAACAAAATCGGTTTTGTTTGATTTTCTATGATTTCGTGGTATTATGTGTTAATTGAGACAAGGAATTTGGGTTATTTATAGATAATAAGTGTCAGTGCGATGGTGGGTTGTAGTGTTCTTGTTCTTGTTGTAACACCAGAACTAACTAATGCTGTCTCATTTGCGGCCACGCCAGTGCTTAATCTATAGGTACTTTATCTAAGGCACACACGCGTTGACGCGAACAGCTGTGCACGAACATACATTTTTAGAGGTGAGACGTACTAGGTAAAATGCGTACTGAGTCTTAGAAGTACGCGTCCGCTTAAATACTTATTCCAAAAACTAGGTCCACGAGTGTTTTGGCGTCTCTAGTTTATTGACGTTTCCTTAGATAAAGTACCTATAGATTTAGCCATACAATGAGCGTGATTGACAGAGCGAGATCGCTAGTTGGCAGCCTCATGTAAATAATAAGGACAAAAGATTATTTTTTGTCTTTGTCACCATGGCCGGTTTTTGTTGTTTATCAAACTCTAATGTTATGGCCGGTTTGACAAAAAAACTCGGTCGTGTTTGATTTTCTGTGATTTCGTGGTATTATGTGTTTATTGAAATTTGGGAGTATGCGGAACAGGGTGTGAAGTCCCACAAAAATCCATAGAAAAGGGCGGATCCTCCGACCAGACGGGCGTTGTGTCTGGTCCGGGCAACTGCCCCACGGTTGTATGATTTGTGTGACGTCATGTCATTACTTTGATAAGTGGCGGCGTCGGTGCCGCTCGCGCTACAGAGACAAGGAATTGGGTTATTTATAGATAATACGTGTCAGTGCGATGGTGGGTTGTAGTGTTCTTGTTCTTGTTGTAACACCAGAAATAACTATTGTTGTTTCATTTGCGGCCACGCCATTGCTACATCTTTAGGTACTTTATCTAAGGACGTTTCCATAGCTAGCGAGTCTTCGTAATATCGAGAAGTCCTAGTCGGTCACAGAGTACATTGAATATAAGTAGTCAGTCGCTAGTCGGAGTAATGTAATGGAGTATTGTCAGTTTATGGATAATTAACTTATATTAGACTACACGACTCGACGGGTTTAAAGCCATGTATTCTCTACCAGTACCACAGACAAACCGTGAAAACGGTTTTGTGGGGCATAATTCTTATGTTAAGATGTTATAAACTTGTAATTTAATAAATAAAAAAAATATGGGTGGTGGAGATATAATATGGCAAGTGCATACAAATAAATTGAAGGCCTTCATCGAAATCATCATTCGAATCCGAAGTAAACATTATATACGTCTACACGTTGCAAAGGTTCGATGTAATGTATACTGTTCCTTAGATAAAGTACCTATAGATTAAGCCTTAAAATGAGCTTGATTGATAGAGCGAGATGGCTAATTGGCAGCTCCATGTAAATAATAAGGAAAAAAGATTATTTTTTGTCGTTGTCACCGTGGCCGGTTTCTGTTGTTTGTCAAACTCTAATACAATGGCAGGTTTGACAAACAAACTCGGTTTTGTTTGATTTTCTATGATTTCGTGGTATTATGTGTTAATTGAGACAAGGAATTTGGGTAATTTATAGATAATAAGTGTCAGTGCGATGGTGGGTTGTAGTGTTCTCGTTCGTGTACGTAGTCGCAGCGGAAAAACGTCTAATTTATTAATTTCAGATAAGCAGATAATTAGTTTATGACGTCGTGTAATTGTGTATAGTAAGTACAAATTTGTGTATCCAACCATTGGGGAGCTATTCAACAAAAACTGTTTCCGCTGGAACTACGTCATCCTAGCGGCACCTTTTTTTTCCTATGCACGTAGATAAAAAAAAATACATTCAATAATTAGTTTGAAACGAGAGGTAAATGTGTATGCTTAAATGAAATTTGTGTGACATAAAACTGCGAAGATAATCAAGTTTCCGCTGCGCTGACGTTTGGCTATTTGATGAAAATCATATAAAACGGCTTAGTGCAGAACTGATTTTTTTTACGCACTTTGCTTTGAATTTGTGTGTAATGATTGTGAAAACAGAATTTGAAAAAATTTACCGTTCAGAAGATATACACGTAAAAGTAAAATAAGGTTTTTAGGTCCAAGTACTTAAAATAGGAACACTAGAGCCTAATTTATAACGTTTATTTGTATCTTGTAAGGATCTACAAAGTCCTGCCAAGTTTCATGTATGTGTTCTTAGTAATTATCTTCTTGGACCTATCCAAAGCCTTCGATACGGTTTCGATCCCTAAGCTGATTACCAAGCTGGAGGCGGTTGGGGTGAGAGGTGTTGCTTTGGACATTTTTAGGAGTTATCTCAGTGATCGATCACAGTGCGTCATTATTGATGGTCACGTGAGTAAGGAGGAGAGCCTGAATTTTGGAGTTCCACAGGGCAGTGTCCTTGGACCAACTCTCTTTCTTGCCTACATCAATGACCTTTGCAAACTGTCAATTCCTAAGTGCAAAATAGTGACGTATGCCGATGATACAGCTCTGCTCGTCGAAGGTAAAGACTGGTTGGAGGTAAGTGCTAATGCTGAGACAGCCCTCAGACGGGTCATGAGCTGGTTAGTCAGTAACCTGTTAACCCTAAATGTTGAGAAAACTAAGTTTGTTGCATTTGGATCGAGGATAGCTTCTCTGCCCCCAACATCTTTTTCAATTCGGGCTCACATGTGTAATCCTAGCCAGGAACGAGGTTGTGTCTGTAGTAACATTGCACGAACGCGAAACTTCAAGTATCTTGGCATGGTAATCGACGAAGTCCTAAGCTGGCACGAGCAAGTTGCGGTTATAGTTGGTAGGGTCCGAAAGATGTTATATGTTTTTAGATATTTAAGATGTATTGCAAACCTAGACACTCTGAAACCGATTTACTTTGCTCTTGTTCAGTCTATTCTAGGTTATTGTAGATCGGCTTGGGGTGGAGCGGCAAAAACTATAATGCTACGCCTAGAAAGAGCTCAGAGATCCGTCTTAAAGGTGATGCTATCTAAACCTATTCGCTATCCCACTTTTGAGCTATACAGACTCTGCAATGTGCTCACGGTCCGACAACTTTTTGTGAGGCAGGTTGTTCTTAGGAAGCATGCGCAACTGTCTTTTGATGTCCAACTTACTAAAAATAAGCGTAGGTCTGATAGGGTTTGCATATCATTACCACGGAGGACTGTACTGGCGGGCCGCCACTTTCTCCATTTAGGCTCAATGCTCTTCAACAGAATAAATAAGGAAATAAATATTTACCCTCTTCCGCTACGAGAATGCAAAACCCAAGTCTCTACATACCTACAAAGTCGCACATATGAGGAGACTGCAAATCTGCTTAAGGTTCTGTCATAGTCCCCACTCTTCCACCAGCAAACTCACTGACATTTCGTCTACTCACCCACTACATACAATACGCACACACATTCACACACTTTTACTCACACTCACACTCAGATCTCTCTCATCCACACACTCTTACTTACAATCACACTCAGATACTCTTTAATATACCCACGCATACACATGTCTATCTTATATTAATTTATTGAAGGATTTATATGTATTTCATTAGTATATTTTAATAATTATTGGTTTTGTTATGATTTTGACTTTGACTTTGATTTTTAAAAAATGATTTTTTATTATTGTTTGTCTTTTCTTATGTTTGTGTTTTAGTTTAATTTTTAATGAATGGCTTAAAATCAAATATGTTAGTTCATAAGTGTTGTGCTTGATTTTGGTTTTACTTTTAAGGATTTAATTTTAATTTATAATTCTATGTTATCTATAATTCTAATTGTATCTTTATTTTGATTTTAATTTAATTTGTATTTTTGGTATAATTTAGATTTGAATTTTTTGGTTGTTTTTTTAATGTTGATTATTTTTATTTTCTTTCTAATAATGTTGGAACGTTGTCGTCTCCCTTCTGGAGGTGGGCGTTAATGGCTGCGACACAGTCTCACTAATGCGGCCATTTCCGAACACAATTAATATAATTGTAAACATGTTTTTGTTCCAAATAAAAATAAATTAATGAGCAGTCGCATAATTTACTACGACTGGACCACTATATTGTATGACAACCGATTTTAGAACATTTTAATGGAAATGCAACGTAAAACATATGGCGATAATTCGTGTATTAATCCAACTATTCACATGTAAAATTTCAGCTCATTACACTAAATAATTAAAGAGATAATAATAAAAATACCAGAACAACCGCAATTCATGGATAAACCGACCAATTTTGAATGGCTACAAAAAAACAGCCGTGCAGTATATAGAGCTAACATTCTAAAATTTCCAGTGTCGTACCATTGTTGGATTGATACAGGTGAGCACACAATTCTTGAACAAGTAACAAATAATGTTCGTGATCAAAATAGTAGCTCACTTGTTTGTTTCTCAAACTTACGAAATTATTACAATAAGAATTACTTCTGTATTAGCAAATGCATTTATTTGTCAGAATATTACGTCCTTAATATTCTGCTGCTTCCATCGTAGAAATATTTTGATGTTAGTAAAATTTGATTAAATGTAATATTTATCATAATTAGAAAAAAATATTAACACACCAGTAGTTATTAGATAGATAAGGGAATAATCTAAAGAAGGTTGTTCTATCTCACGACGGTGGGTTGGTCTTAAGGGCTTATTACACTACACGGTATTCAGGGCCCTGAATACCGAGTCACTAAATCATTCCGAAGCAATAAGGTCGATATTATGAGAACCCTAACTTCCTAACAGTTATTACACTACCCTAAATTAGGGTTTAGGGCCCTGCATACCGTGTAGTGTAATAAGCCCTTCAGTCGTGTGTGTAGTGCACATGCACATTGTTTCTGTGTGCGTAAGCTAGGGAGCGCTCAGCAGAGAGTTTGTATTATACTAGAGGTAACGTATTTAAGTTATAAAAGTTATCTCTTTGACGTTCAGGATGGTAGCGTTTGCCTATGTTTGTCTCTTTTTTTTTGATAGAATTTTTCTATAAGGAAGAACGAAAGAATTAACAGTTTCTTTTTCGTCGTAAATACGTTCCCTCTAGTATAATACAAACTCTCTGGCGCTCAGTATCGCTTACGCACATGACTAAGACGATCCCGCAATCACGCAGTGCGTCGGTCGCGACTCGTGAGGTAGAACAATTGTATCAGTTTCCCGAAAAGTTAGGTACCAGTAAAAATCCTAAGATTTACTTATTCATATAGGCTTTTACAGTGGGCCACATATTTGTTATTTATATTAATTAAAAACTGATTCTTTATGTTAATGTTATTATTACCTACTTTGTTAATAATATTGTTTTTTTTTTCATTTTAATTAGTCATTAACCAATAAATACTTTTATGAGTATAATGTAAAACTTACAGTTGTTTTATTTTCTGCTAAACGATTGTGTACGCACCTGTACGAAACTATTACACACAATAACGATGCTATACTGGAAATTTTAGAATGTTAGCTCTATATACTGCACGGCCGCTTTTTTGTAGCCATTCAAACTTGGTCGGTTTATCCATGAATTGCGATTGTTCTGGTATTTTTATTATATCTCTTTAATTATTTAGTGTAATGAGCTGAAATTTTACATGTGAATGGTTGCATTAATACACGAATTATCGCCATATGTTTTACGTTGCATTTGCATTAAAATGTCCTAAAATCGGTTGTCATACAATATAGTGGTCCAGTTGTAGTAAATTATGCGACTGCTCATTAACTAATAAGAACACATACATGAAAATTGGCAGGACTTTGTAGACCCTTACAAGGTACAAATAAACGTTATAAACTAGGCTCTAGTGTTCCTATTTTAAGTACTTGGACCTAAAAACCTTATTTTATTTTTACGTGTATATCTTCTGAACGGTAAGATTTTTTCAAATTCTGTTTTCGCAATCATTACACACAAATTCAAAGCAAAGTGCGTAAAAAAATCAACTCTGCACTAAGCCGTTTTATATGATTTTCATCAAATAGCCAAACGTCAGTGCAGCGGAAACTTGATTATCTTCGCAGTTTTACAAGTCACACAAATTTCATTTAAGCATACACATTTACCTCTCGTTTCAAACTAATTATTGAATGTATTTTTTTTTATCTACGTGCATAGGAAAAAATAGGTGCCGCCAGGATGACGTAGTTCCAGCGGAAACAGTTTTTGTTGAATAGGTCCCCAATGGTTGGATACACAAATTTGTACTTACTATACACAATTACACGACGTCATATACTAATTATCTGAAATTAATAAATTCGACGTTTTTCCGCTGCGACTACGAACACTTCTCGTTCTTGTTGTAACACCAGAACTAACTATTGCTGTCTCATGTGCGGCAACGCCAGTGCTTAATCTAAGATACTGTTCACTGTTCAGGACAGAAATAGCGCTAATGTGCCATTTCTGAACGTTGGCCTCTGGCGCTAAAATTAGCGCCAACGCCGCCACCGCCACGACAGTTTAGCACACTCGGCGCCATGACACGTAAATGTGGTTCCGCCCTTGTTTATCTTCATGGTTCAGCGTAGTTGTCAGTGTCAATCCGCCCGCCGCAGCCGGTAGTGTCACTGTCATTCATTAGCGTCATTCTAATTGTCAACATCGTCTGCATCTCGAATTTCTCTGGGGTTCTGAACAGATTTTAATGTGTATTTAGGTATAAATTACAGCAGAGTATTTAAAATCCCTTAGATTTTTTTTTTCTTTTTGTTAGAACCACTTTAGCATCCTGTGAAGTACAATATTTTCTTTCAAGACGATTTTAGACATAGTTTAAAAATAACTAAAAGGCATGTTTTATCCCTTACATATAATATTACTTTCATATTTTACTGGTAATATTTATACACTCGCTGAAAAATACCCAAGATCGGAAAAAAATGGCCAAGGTATGTGCCGACAGATTTTTGAATTTTTCTGTAAGCTTATCACTTGTTTACATAATAAAGGAGCCAGGAATGTTATTAATTGATTTTGTTGACTTCTAGAATTACTCCTATGTCGTAAATGCGGCGCTGACGTGGCAGACTCCTATTACTTGTTCAGTAAACCAAGCCCAGGAGCTCATAAAACAGAAAAACAAAATATATTTGGACAACAGAATGTAACTGTGCAAACATTAGTGAACCCATTTGGCATCAATTTCGAAGTGGTTACTGCAGAGAAAGCAAGATGTGACAACATAGGACCAGTGAGTAAAAAGGTGATGTTTGTTAAATAAATATGATTTATTAAATTAACATTGGCATATTTCTAGAACCAAGGTGCCGACTCATGGTTTCCTGGATACAGCTGGCGGATTTGTGCTTGTAAACACTGTGGTCAACATCTAGGTTGGACATTTGAAAAGACAGATGGTAATACACCAAAGGAAACTAGTGAGACTATTAAAACTTTTCATGGACTGATCTTGAAAAACATACTTGGCGAAAATTGTAAGTAATAGAATTTTGAGAATTACTCATGTTAGCCCTCTATGATTGAGATACTTATCATTGTTTTCTTTTTCAGTTACTGACTCACTAATAATGATGCCGAACATGTACAAAATGTAATTCACGTTTTATATTGGTGAGAGAATGTGTGCTACCCTATAAGTGTTGTAAATGTCTGTTATCTTTATACACTTGTGGTTTTCCAATGTTTATATTATATTAGAAGTTGAAAACATTGTAAGGCTAAATATAAAATACATTTTTATGAAATACTTATTTTATTTTAATTTCTTACTCGTCTATGTAACAAAAATACCGAAGTAAAATTAACAATTCAGTTAAAATAAATGAAAAACTAAAATTACACATGTCAAAAAAAATCTGGAAATGTACCTAATGACATTGAAACAATCTTAACTAAGAATCATAATGATAAAGATCTTATACACCACTTCCAAACATTGAGGCTGCATGGTTAGCCAGTGCAGGGTCTGACAATATAAGAGTAATCTAGTAAATGTACCAGATTACAAATTCTATTTATCCATACAAGTATTTTTAGTGAGCAGCAAAAGTCGAAGTCTAATAAAAATTGTTTTAAATATTTTAGGAGTTGACATAAACATTATATAACATAACAATATTATTCTGGCTAGCTTGTTACTTTTAAAATTTTTATATACAGTATTTAAGTAATCTAGTAAGATTATCATCATATTTAAGATATATTTCGAATTTTTATGTGGTTTTGTTAGCAATTGCTTACAACAAACATTTTCTAGACTAGTAATATTGACAGGTTCAGAGTCCACGAACCATTGCAGTGACTGCATACACACCAGTCACAGTATGCCGTATTTTCCCAGCTGGAAGCTAACATGTGTCCAGCATAATATTGTAAAGCCTGTTTATTGCTTAATAATTGCAAATATTGTTAAAAAAATTTAATCAGATAGGTATAGTCATTTTATTCAGGGGTCTGTCTGTAGCCAAATAGGCTGTTCTTCCGAATGTTACATAGCCATATTACTCAAAAATTATTTGAAAGGAAGCTGCATTCTATGAAACACTGAACAATTAGAGGAGAAATTACAAAGAAAAATACTAAAATACGTTTTACGACGTACGAAAAAAATATTGGTGCACATAAGCACATGTCAGTAGATTCCATTATTAAAAAGATTGTTTCGAATAAAAAAGCAATAAAGAATTACACATACGCAAGTCCCTTCATCTATGCAAACCGAGTGTGCCACTTTTTCACACAATTTGAAAATAATTTTACTTACCGATAAAAGGAAACGTTTCCATTGTCTCTGCCAACCTATTTTGTAGGTTTTACAGCTCAATTAGGCATTTTTTTAATTTCTCTTGATATCGGTTCCGATAGCATTAAATGATATAGCGTCAAAGGAAGAGCATTGCTCTCTCTTTTGACACGTGAAGTTCATAGTCTGGTTATTATAACTATGCATGATCCAAAAATGTGGAGAAAATGGGCGGTAACACAGTCACTTTTATGACAAAAAGCGTTTGATCAAGCGATTATTGCTGTTTCTTACGTAATAAGCCGCACTCCACTTCTAATATGTTAAACCATTTTTCTTATTGGATTTCTGTAAAATAATGTACAGCGTAAGCAATCTGACAGCTCATCTACATCTACAAAACTTTTTGGGGTTATCAATTATGATGAGTTCTGCATAGTTAAAATAGCCAGACTCTACATTCTCGTCATCTAGTTCGATTTGTCTGTGGTAAATATTTAATTCAACTGCAAAGAAACTTCGGTTTTACAGTTTCTTTTCGAAATACTATGAAATACCAACTTATTTCTTGATATTGATGATTTAGCCCGATTATTAAAATGACTAACGATACAATCACTGTGCTTGGTCCGACACATTTTAATTAAAGGCACATAAACTATAATTTCTGTGCCTTTCATTAAAGAAATACAATAATTTTTAATACAACATAAATTTAAAATTATTGTATCTTGTCATACAAACGAATAACTAATGTCGCAAATACACACTCTAAGCCTATAACTTATACATTACTGTTTGCTAGTTAGTGTTTTTATGAATTGAATTTAAATTGCTTTATTGCAATCATTGTGGAACTGGAATAACACGACCATACCAGCTGAATACATTAGGTTTGCATACTTCCTTAACATATTTCAATAAGTATCCCACATTAGCAACATTGGATATTATAGTGCTCGCCAAACTTCTGGGCCGCACTGAAGTTGGCTCTCCGATGCGCAAGGCACGAAACAGTGCTGTTTTTGTGTGAGATTTACTACTGCGCAGCCATTGTAGCCAACTTCAGGGAGGCCAAAATGTTTAGCGAGAATTATACTTTAAAACTAACACAATGGTTAAATCTGAATGAAATTATTTGCAGCTCAAGATCAGTCAATGGACTCACCTCCTGTTTTAGCTTGCTGCACTATCTTCAAAAGTTGTAATTGGCATACACAGTTTATAGTTCAATCTGTACTTAATAATAACAAATCACAATTTACGAAGTGGCAAATCTTTGATGTAATGACTGTCCAGTAGCTGCAGGTGTTGGCGAAAAATTGATACCAGTGGGGGCCTCAGCAGTAGGTGGAGTAGTACCATATGTTTTTCCTTGAATAACAGCAATTTCTTTTTGCAATTTTGCATTTAGGACTTGTTTTACAAACTTCCGGCCAACCCCACGGTTACCGCCACGGCCTCGTCCCCTCGAGCGGTTAGATCCTCTACTAGCATTTGACCGGTTGGATCGATTTGATCTGTTGGAGCCCATGGATTTCACACTGCCAGGGCCTCTCCTTGTGTTGTAGTTACCAAACTGGTTATTTAACTGTGCTAGACTCTGTTTGTTCAAATAGCCTGCGCTACCGACGCTGTTGCGACGCCTCTTTGCAAAATCATTGGCAACACTGACAGTTAATTGAGAAGGTGAATTACTAAAAGAGTTATTTCTGGATCGTGTGAATGTTTGAGACTTTATAATGTTGTTCCGACGGAGCATGTTTTGTTCTTTTAAAATTTGGTCCGATCTCAAACCTACTGCACTATATTTATTTCCAGTAATTAAACCTCGGCCTCGTTTAGAGATTCCCCTCTTGGCTACAGCCAGAGGTCGGTGGATGTTATTCATTCCTCTGCGTGTTGTCACACCAAGTCTACTGTGAACATTGCTTTGAAGATTCGTGTATGAATTAGCACGTTGTAGCCTGCCACGCATGCCTCCCCCTGTAAAAAGAAAGACATGTCTTAGAATAATTGCCTGACTTTTAATTTCATGAATTAGACACCTCATATCCTATCCTATTATACAAGCAATATTTTTTTATTTTTTATTTGAATATATATACCTACCAGCCGTTCACCGCGGCTTCGCTCACGTCAACTGGCTACCTACCTACCTCCCTACCCAACCTACCTAACTACCAGTAGGGTACCCACCTACCCTATCCTTCCCTACCCTACATACCTACGAACAATATTTTTCATCAGTGTTGCCAGTGACAGATAATCAAATATTAAATGAGACATTTCATAAAGTTATATTACGTTATATTCTGTTTTTATGGCAAGCAAAGCCGATTTCGACTGTTCTGCCAATGTCTAAAGTTATACGGAAGAGCAAGAATGTTTTATTAAAAATTAAAAAAAACAGGCACTGTAGACAAAAACTAAATTCTTCAATTTATTACAGTTGACACTTGTTGGGTTAGTACGGGACTGAAACAAACAAAAAATAAAAATACGCTTATTTTATGTGTAAAACGACACTATATCCGGCGATTTATAAATACATACGAGTGAGTGAGTGAATATGCAATACGTCAATTTGTGTGTTAGAAAATCAGGTGCGACAACACGACGAACGAAAACTTTCTTACTTAGATAAAGTAGGTATAGATTAAGCACTGGCGTGGCCGCACATGAGACAAGAACACTACAACCCACCATCGCACTGACAATTATTATCTATAAATAACCCAAATTCCTTGTCTCAATTAACACATAATACCACGAAATCATAGAAAATCAAACAAAACCGAGTTTGTTTGTCAAACCTGCCATTGTATTAGAGTTTGACAAACGACAGAAACCGGCCACGGTGACAAAGACAAAAAATAATCTTTTGTCCTTATCATTTACATGGTGCTGCCAATTAGCCATCTCGCTCTATCAATCAAGGTCATTTTAAGGCTTAATCTATACCTACTTTATCTAAGCTTTCTTAGATGCGTTCCGTTTCACAATATATTTTTTTTTTGTTGGAAATAAAATATTTCAATACTTTTAATTAAGTCCTAAAAGTAACGTCAAAATTACATTTTGGGTCGTGTAAGTCGTGTTAAATGAGAAGGTCAAAACGTAAACGTTAAATTCCGTTCAGTGGTTTAGGCGTGAAAATGTATACAAGACAGACAGTTACTTTCGAATTTATAATATTAGAATTGATCACGTTCTCGAAAAGGCTCTTAACGATTTCGATAAAATTTTCAATTCGGGGGCGAAAACTCAATCTAGCTAATCTAGGTCTCATATCTAGGAAAATTCGTTTTGTCGAAAAGCTCCCGAGATGAGCTCGGTCGCCCTGGTCACGGTAATGTTATCTTTACCGTGCCTTGATCGCCCAGATACCTTTACTAAATCAAGTACTCATTTATTATTGGAGCCGTGACCATCTGTTATTATGATTTGGTACCTATTCCTAATCATAGTAACAGATGGTCACGGCTCATTGGCAATAGACTGTAGAAAGTCAAAAATGGCTTTACCAAATGAATAAGTGCGACACGGGGTTCCAACGCTTAGAAAGAAAATTTGGTTCAAATACTTTTCATGTGAATGTTGTAAATGAAAAATTGAATGTTGTGTAAAATTAGGATTTTCTAGAATTGATCATTAAAATTTGATGTTCTTGTTTAATATATTTGGAATGGCCTATTTAGTAGCTTTCATTTGATACCTATATTGACAACGAAAAAAAATATGATATCACTCTCTATTTTTTTTGGGAGGGGCATCATATTTGAAAATTATATAGCATAAGTCACTCCCAAAATTGAGAAGAATCCAACGACGATTATTATTAATAATAATATTTACTTCAATCGATAATACACTAGATGACCAGTGAGCGTTTCAAAAATGGGTCGAAAATTAAGAGCACAGATACGGTTGTGTGCTCTTATTTCAAAGTAGTAGTTAGAGGTCCAATCATAGCCAATATATAATAATAATATTATATCTATTTTATATTATGATATAATACCAATATCCCTACCGCAGTATCTCTATGATGACGTTGTGGTGATCCCTAGGTTTGTGCCGCAAGATTCTACTTTGCACAATGGACCAAATGGAAGGGCACAAAAGGGAGTCCATCTATCTATTTAGGGACCTAATCAGTATATATGTGTATCAAGTGGTATATTTAGAAGTGATGTGTCGGGTATCTTTATCCATGGGAAATATAATTAAATTCTGTTCCCTTTGGTTGATCTTGCACAGATCGTTTTTTTTTTTTTTTTTTTTTTTTCTTAAAAAAAAAAATCGATCTTATAAGTCACAAACACACTAGCTCCAACAGTGTACAAAATACTACAAAAGAACAGTACCCACCCATATTTGATCTAAATTTATCTAGCACATCTTTATTATAGTTTTTTTTTGTACTATATTAATTAAATATCGGATAGAAACATGAATACATGAAACATAATGGATTAATTGGACCGATTTAAGCAAAAATGTTCCATACCACACAAACCTCATTACAAGATAATTGACTTTAAAGTTATTGGTTGTATTTCTCTGGTTTTGTAATACTTAACGTAGTGTTTTTAATTTTGTGGAATTCTAAGTGTACTAAACTAATTTTAAAATGTACCTTATTTGGAGTACATAGGTCACAAAAACTCGAAATTGTCGAGGTTGTGGGTTGGAACATTTTTGCTTAAATCGGTCCAATTGATGATTATATTTGCCATGACAGAAGAAGAGAAGAGGTTTGAGGTTTTTTAACCTTATTATATCTACCAACCTTTTATTTCAGAATTGACAGGCAAACCTGCAGATATCTTTTGCTTGACCACAGACAGATAAATAAATATAATAGTAATTAAGACAAGTTTGAGATGTTTCAATTATGTACACTAGTACACAAGTTTGAGGTGTTTCAATTATGTACACTAGTACATAATTTTATAAATATTATATTATATTTTATAAATTAAGGTACCTCTACAATCAAAAACATTATAAATTCTGATTGATGCGGATTAAGATTTTATTAAAATGTGACGAAATTACATACATAGGTTATCATCACTTTATCGTTACATAAAAAAAGTGTCATGACCTGATTATCCTGAGTGATCAAAATTCGATGTAGATTGAAAATGGAACCATTTCACGGCAAAAAAACTGGCCAAGTGCGATTCAGACTCGCACACAAAGGGTTCCGTAAAAAACGGCAAAAATATCTTGCTTGTTGTATGGGAGCCCCACTTAAATATTTATTTTCTTCTGTTTTCAGTATTTGTTGTTATAGCGGCAACAGAAATACATTTTCAACTGTCTAGCTATCACGGTTCATGAGATAAAGCCTGGTGACAGACAGACGGACCGCAGTCTTAGTAATAGGGTCCCGTTTTTACCCTATGGGTATGGAACCCTAAAAATTACATTAGTTAAGAAACTAGCAGCCCTTATTTAGTTTCTACTCATTTATGTCAGACTTCATTTTATCAATCGCATTTATTATATATTGTTGATTTCATATTAACACAATAAAAGTTTATGTACTGTGTGTATGAATACTATTATATTTAAATATATTATGTTCATATTCATACAACATTTATTTACACCAATTAGAAAAATTTAATTGAGGAGTCATGTCACATCGATTCAATGAATCACTTATGATTGAGTTTTACCTCCATCACTAAGCTCCGCTCATGCAACATTTAAAAAAAATAAGGTCAGTGGCAGCTGTCAGTTTAGTGTATGAAATCAAAAATCACAGTATAGTTAACAGAAAATTACCTCTATTCATTCGTCCACGCCTCATTAAATGGGGCATAGTCATATGATCTTCCAATCCTGCTCTCCCTTTTGGAGTCAAGCCTCTCACTCCTCTCAGTTGAGAGCGAGATCTTGAACCCGATCTGGCGCGAGAGTTAGGGCGACGCTGCCTGGAGCGAGAGCGGTTTCGGGATTGAGATCGGGATTGTGACTGGGACCTGCCACTTTGGCCTGCGCTAGGCCCTCGCGATCGAGAACGGCCGAGCCGGGCTCCTGATGGCGTGTTTGGCCTCGACTGTGAGCGACCGCGACCGCGACCAACGCCTCCACGCCCACGACCTCCTCCGCCTCGGCCTCTGCCACCTCCACGACCGCGGACATTGCCGCCACCTCTTCCACGAGATCTACTTGATCTATTTTGCTTAATGATATCGTCTGAAAAGCAAGTAAGTCAAATTAATTTCACACAAATATTTTCGTGCTGTCAAATGGGGTTGGCGGGCCAACAAGTATTCATTCATTTCTCGCAGATGAAATCATAAAATGAAAGAGAAGCTATATTTAATAACAAAATAAGTTTCCAGGGTGACATACATATAAAAACAGCATCCAAATGATCAGAAATCTTACTAATATCCAAAAATAGACTTGTAATTCAGTATGTTCATTACATGGTATTTACTTACCTAACGACATATTTACGGAATCGGCCATGGTATATCTTTTAAATTATATTCCGATACTTTCTGTTTTCTAATGAGCCGAATAAAGTAATAATTTCACAAATAAATAGGTTAGCATTTAGCATGAAAAATTATAGATGAAGAGAAGACAGAAGACACACAACTTGAAAAAAATGCAATGCGAAATCACGAACGAAATACACACACAGATAACCACAACCACAGATAATAGAGCCAGCGCGCACTAGTAACTTTTTGTTGACAGATAGTTTGATCTTTAGTGATGTGCACGCATTAGGCGATTATAGTGTTCCAAAAATAAAATGTTTTTTTGACATTTGAAAAAGACCTTAGAATGTAACTTGGAACTAAACTGAAAGAAACAATAAAACCATGATTAACTACATAAAGTGTTTTAACTTACTTTTACTTTTTTTGGCGTTCTGATAAATATGATGCGAGTATTCTTTTTGCGCTTACTTCTTAGTAGCATGCAATTTCTAATTATTACGAAACATCTCAAAAACAGTTACGTTCTCAGTCTTTTTTATTTTAGTTTCTAGTGTTGTATTGTAAATTAATGAATTTCACCAGAATTGAATATAATTGCTGAATTGCTGGAACTGGTAAAAGAAAATAAACCTGTGAAACTAAAATATAAAATTGATGAATTGTTACTTCAGCATGGACAGAAAGTGATAAGAACGGCGCCGTACCATTGTCAGTACAATACTATTGAGTCTGTGATTGAGAAGATCTGGGCTCAAGTCAAAAAAATACGCAGCTCGCCACAATACAAATCCGCCATTCTCCTATAAGAAAATGATGACATTGCTGAAAGAAGCTTGTGCCAAATTATTAAAGAAGACTGCGCAAAAGTGGTAGAAAAATCTTGAAAATTAATAAAGGAAGAATTTGACAGAGACGTAATCATTGATAATATATTAGAAAATGAAATAATTTTATTTTTAGGTGACGATTTTGGCTCATCATCCGAAGAAAATTATTGAATGAAAATTCAATCACTTTCGCTTTTTCTTGATTTTTTTTTGTGATTAAGTGAATGATAATATAACTAAAAATATTAAATTACATACAAACTGACCTTTATCATTTCAAAATGCCTACAATATTAAAGTTTAAGTTAAATTTTCTAATCAGAACTTTAATCCAATGCACTTTAAAATACATAATCAAATCAATCAAATACTCGTACAAACTTGAATCCGTTTATTATGAGTATCGAATACCGAGTTGTATGGTTACTTCACTAGTTATATCGCAATGGCAAATGTCAAAACGGGCCTTTTATTTTTTGACAACTAAAAACTTTTTTGCAAAAAAATACTTTTTTATTTATTATTATTTATAGGCTCGCGCTTGACCACTATCTCACCTGATGGTAAGTGATGATGTCGTCGACGATGTAGCACGCTTACCTAGAAGAAACCTATTCACTCTTGACTTAAAGACTCCCAGGTTGTAGCTATCAGGGAATACAGACTCTGGCAGGGAATCCACTCCTTAGCTGTACGCATAATGAAAGTACTCCCAAAACGTTTGGTGCGTATGGGTGGGATGTGGGTGTCCACCATGTACCGATGACGCATTGCCGTACGTCTTGTAGTCCGATGATGGAACGGGCTAGGAGGAATTAGTTCATGCAATTCCATCGCACACTCCCCGAAATGTAACCGATAAAAAACCGACAGACTAGCAACTTGGCGCCAATGTTCAAGGCTCTGGAGCCTAGACTCAACCAGTATCTCATTGCCGTTGAGCCTCTTGGCCCGTATTTCGATCGACTCTAGTGCATCCAGCTGGTACTTGGCAGATCCGTCCCAGAGATGAAAGCAGTACTCCATGCATGACCGAACTTGCGCTTGGTACAAGTTGAGCAACTGTTCTGGCGTGAAGTACCGTCTCACCTTCGCAAGAATCCCCAACTTTTTGGCAGCCAGTTGAGCTTTTGCCACAATGAATGGACCATATTTGAGGGTCGATATCAACGTAACGCCAAGAAGCTCAAGATGGTCCGTTATCGGCACGCTCACACCACGGAAAGAAGGAGCCGGGTGGAATTGGCTCCATTTAGCGGCAAAAAGACACGCCTGGGTGTTAGCAGCATTGAACCTGACCAGATTGGCATCGCTCCACTCGGAGACTGCCTTCAAGGACAGATTCAAGCGCCCAACCATGGCCTCCCGGAGAGACCGGATCTGAGGCGCAGTAGCGCGTCGGATAAGTATCTCTCAGCAACAGTGCTGTCGTCTGCATACCCAAAGGTTATAGCAGATCATTTATGTGCAACAAGAACAATATTGCTGAGAGTACCGATCCCTGAGGGACCCCGGCATTGATATCCAGTTGGTCAGATGAGCGGCCATCAATAACCACTCGTATAGACCGGTCCCTCAGGAAGTCTGCGATCAAATCGCAGAGTCCACTGGGCAGACCGAATGATGGAAGCTTACCAATAAGGCTCTCGTGCTAGACCCTGTCGAAAGCCTTCGAGATGTCGAGGGAGACGGCAAGCGATTCCCTGTGTCTCTCGATGGCCTCACTCCAGATGTCAATGGCATACGTTAGAAGATCCCCAGTTGACCGATTTTGGCGGAAGCCATATTGGCGGTCACTGAGGATGTTGTTAGCTTCTATGTAGGATACCAGGAGCTTGGAGTTGAGCACTCGTTCCATACTCTTGCAGAGGATGGACTTTATTGATATGGGTCTGTAGTTGGCTGGGTCAGCCCGACTGCCCTTCTTGGGCACAGGCTGAACGTTAGCTTGCTTCTAAGCATTCGGCATTTTTCCCGTCTCATACGAAAGCCGAAACAGGCGTGTCAGGATCGGAGACAGTTCAGGCGCACAGGTTCTGAGTATAATTGCCGGAATCCCGTCGGGGCCACTAGCTTTGTTCACGTCAAGGTTGCGCAGCACCCTATGAACATCCTTTTGGTGGATGCGAATGTCCGACATACTCGTCTCGCATCCATCAAGAGAAGGAGGGGGCCGCGCGTCATCATCATCCAGACGTGAAGATTCCGCAAAAAGAGAGGCAAGTAAGTTTGCTTTCTCCTCAGCGGAGTGGGCCAGTGACCCGTCGGGTTTCAGCAGTGGTGAAAGTGAGGGACGGCAGAAGTTTGATTCCACCGACTTAGCCAGGGACCAAAACGCTTTACTACCCGCTGGGTAAGAAGCAAGTTTAGTCCCAATACGGCTTATGTGGTCAAACTGAGATCTTCGAATCACTTTCTTGTAGGACTTGGCAGCCCTATTAAAGGCACTCTTCCGCTGGCTCACGTCGCTAGCCTTGCGCGTCCGAGCGTCGACCCATGCCCACAATGTCACACCCATGTCACATGTTTAAGCGTGTTGGCGCGATTGCACTCGGCGCCAAACCATGGCCGGTCTACGCTAGACATTGCTACGACAGAGAATGGAATGTAGTACTCCATTCCCCGACGCAACACATCGGTCACGGCGTCCGCACACGACGAGGGATCAGCTGAAGAAAATCAAGTGGGCCGCCAAGGATAAGAAGCGAAAAACGAACGCATCCCATCCCAATCTGCTGACCTGTACCGCCAAACCCGCCGAGTGCCTCTTGGGCTGGGATCGAGCGGGGAGTAGACGGATAGACTTCACCAGACAATCGTCGGTGCTACCCAAAGGTGAAGATACCGACACAGAGTAGCGGTCTGGATCTGTTATCAGCAGAAGGTCCAAGCAATTGGCAGTGTGCGAATCAACATCCGGCCCCCTCGTTGCTCCCTGGACCAGCTGGGTGAGATTTAACGCAAGCGCAAGCTTTCGCGTCTCTCGCCCAGCATGATCAGTGAACTGGTATGGGTAGAGCCACTCCTGGTGGTGGGCATTGAAATCCCCCAGTATCACTAACTGGGCAGAAGGGTACCGCTGCTGTCCCGCATCAGCCGCCTCACACAGATGTTCCGTAAGCCTGGTTGTCTCCTGATCTCCACTGTGCGATCGGTAGACACAGGCGTAGATAATTTTATCCAGGCTTGTGTCCAACAGTGCCCAGAGCACGGAAAACCTTGAGACCTCAAGGTTTCGGAGACGCCGATAACAGATATCGTCTCGGGCATACATACATACACCCGCGCGTAGTTTAAAATTGTGCTCCAGGGTAAACCCTGGGTATGATAAGTACGACACGTCTGATGGACATCCGATCTGCGTCTCCGAAAGGAAAAGAAGAGCTGGTTTATCAGTCTCCAGGTGGTGATGGACTGCTTCGAGATTTGAGTGCAGCCCTCTTATGTTGCTGAGGTGCATTTTGTGTGACAGGGAGTGCTGCCGCTGTACAGCTTTTCTTTTATTTTTGCTTGGCATAGTTGAGTGAAAAAGGGGAGGAGAAGGCAGTGAGACGAGGTTCCACGCTCAAGGCCATCTTAAACTATGCCGGGGCCCTTGGGCACACAAGAATTTGGGGCCCTTTTGGCAAGTAAAGAAAGCGAATTATACTAAAATTTGTCTACTATGATCTTCTATTTATTACGGGTAATCAAATATATAATATGTCATTAATGATATTAGTACCTACGCTGCTGGTTTTTTAATTACGATTATGATAGTGGTTTCTTTCGGGATTTCTGTTGAGCAAAATCTTCTAATAAATCTCCATAGCAGAGTAAATTTTTTGAAGCATGTCGCTTTCTATGCACATAATTAGCAAATTACTTAGTCGTTCTTATAACATTGTTGTTCGCAATTCATTTTTAGGGCTCCGTACCCAAAGGATAAAAACGGGACCCTATTACTAAGACTCCACTGTCCCGTCTGTCTGTCGGTGACTAGGCTGTATCTCATGACCCGTGATAGCTAGACAGTTGAAATTGTCACAGATGATGTATTTCATTTGCCGCTATAACAACAAATACTAAAAACAATTAAATAAATATTTAAGTGGAATCATTTTCTCAAAACCTAGGCCCAAGTTGCAAGTAATATTTTTATGGATGATAAACCTTAGTATAAGGAATCTGTTTGTACCAGACAGAGGTTCTACTTCGAGCTAGAATATGAATAAAAAAATAAATAGTGTTTTCGGTAAAACATTTTTTTTCGTGTGTTCTATTATCGTTTTAGATTACATAATTACGGGATAATTTTCTCCTTAAATTGCTTAATAAACCTGCAATATGAATAAAGCTCAATTATGTACAGATTATTTTTTACAATTTTTTTTAGGTCTTTTGGGCTTCAAGGTTACGAAAACTTTAGGATTTAAAAAAAAATCAACTACACAAAATTGACACATGGGAGTTCTACTCGTGCATTTGTAATAAACTATTAAGTAGAAATAGCCAATAAAAAGCCGATGTCACTTTTTTTGGGTCTATAAAACACTGTGCTGCGGTCGGCCAGCGGCGCACCGTGCCTCGGATCCCGCTACCCTCCGCGACTAGCTACCGACACGCCCATAACAGCGCGCGTCGGACCGGTCCGCCTGCATTGGAACAGCTGTCTCGACCCAACCCCTCTAGTTGTCTACACCGAGCATCGAACCGGAACACGGCTAGGCCGCTTGGCGGTACGCCTTTGCCCGGTGGGTGGTCGCAAGCCTTCGGCCGTAACCTACCACCAGTTAAAGTCACCTGATTAGCACCACCCGGGGGCCACGTGTAGGGAATCGTATGGGGTGCTTTCCTACGGACGAGGAACATTGCCCCCAAAAAGATATACTAACTACAGCGTAGTACATTATTACCTCAATGACAAGTTTTTTTATTTTTCCCTTGTTAGTTTTACCTACCTAATTGGCAAGTTGTTTAGTAAGTACCTATAACACCAGAATAGATTACCCGAATAACATGAAACTTGAACATAACCGGTGAAATAAGAGATCTGCGTATCCTTTTCGAGCGTACTGGCGTGATGTTATGATATGAAATAATATAAACAAGAAACAGACATGCGATTGCAGCAATCCCGAGAGATTTGCCGTTATTTTTTATTGAAGAGTTCTGTTGTATATCTCCGAAGTTCTTCATCAGATCTTCACCAAATTAAAATGGGACCAATTTCGGAACAAATTCAATAAAAAAATAAAATAAACAAAATCGGTCCACAATTGGCGGAGATATCGGAGAAAATACATAAAAAAAACATACATGAAGTCGAACATTGAACCTCCTCCTTTTTGGTAAGTCGGTTAAAAATAGCGATCACTTTCTATTAGTTCTAACTAGTGCGCGCTGGCTTTATACTAGTTAGATAAACTTCAGTGAGAGATTTCAACAACTTTCAACTATGCCGCGATGCCGCGTCTGTCAGTGGCAGCCTAATAGAAAATAAAATATAGCTGGCATGGTGCCAGCTATATTTTAAATTTTATTTTCTATTAGTAATTGTAATTAAAATTAAGTATTATTATTAAATAACGGTGCGTTACCTTGTAATGGGAGTGGTGCCAGGGGGCAGGGGTAAACCACTGTAAAAATAGGACGTGTAGCACTTGTGCGCACAAACTTATTACGTTCTATTTGTTATATATTGTGTTATGACGGAAGGTTTTGTTACCAATTTGGACAAGTTCATGTTTGTAGCATACAATGGTTGTTTTTCACAGCCTTGTGTGTTATAAAAAGCCATATAAAAAGTTCGCAAATAATTCGAGTGTCTACTTTCGTTTGCCAGACTTCTATTAAAAATAAACTCAAACGTCCTATTTTTATACAACTACCCTCATCTAATTAACGTTCGCTATACTAATTAGGTACTTAGATTATAGAGAATAGAATTTTATTGGGACTAGGGCTGATTAGTGCTCATGTCATTAGTTTATAATTATAACTCAACCATAATCACGGTGATTAACTAAAGAGTTACTTAGTTCTTGGAATGCAATTTTGTAAAAAAAATGTTTATACCCAATATCGTTTTTAATTATTGTCATCATACATCATTAGCAGGCTGTAAACTAACGATTGTACATCGATAAGCAACTACATTTAACCACGTCAAAGATTTGAAAAATTACATACATAAAATTCAAAATTTAAAAAATTTGCTACGCGCAAAGCGGCACCCAAAGGTGCATGAATTGTATGTCATCGTAATTGCCGTGTATGGTATAATAGCTCGTGTGAACACCAGTCCTTCAGTTCCATTAAGTTTCAAAAAAATATACTTTGTTTTCTCCCATACAAAAAAAAACACATCTTTTTTTCTCACGCGTGGGTGTACTAATACCACCCATACGTTAAAGCCATAAAGGGAGGTATACCCGAGTTTTTTTTTTTTTTTTTGAAATCGCCTTCCATTATGTTTCTATGAGTATGGAGCTCGATTTTCAGACCACTGTGCGCCGGCCCCGACGCCAATCGCTTTCATATTTGGTAAATAATTACTACTCAAATGGTACCAATTAGTACTCGAAAAACAAAATTGGTACCTTAGGAGATTTCGAGAAAATCGACTTTGAAGGTGGTTCTGCGGTAGTCACGCTCCAATTAGCAGGACCACCATGAGCGCAGAAAAAAAGGGGCAATGCTACAGCTATTCCAAGTATTCAAATAATTACTACCTATAAATGTGATTCATTTCGTGAAAGAAACAGAACTGAAACATTAATTGTATTTACCGAGAAATCAACGATGATAACCTTCGCTCGCTCGTTCAGCAGGACCACGACTTTGAATGTTGATTCCAAGTTTGAGGGTCCTGTCACTTTCCTCAAACCTACATAGTCGAGTCGAGTCACTTCAAGGCACGCAAGTTTGCCGAGCGCCTCATGGACTGCGATCGGGTGGGAAGTGGACGTATACAGACTTCACCAGACAATGGTCGGAACTACTCAAAGATGAATATATCGACACCGCGTAGCGATCTGATCTGTAGTCAGCAGAAGGTCCAAGCAATTGGCTGTTTGCAAATCAACATCGCCGCACCCTCGTTGCTCCCTGGGCGAGATTTAACGCAAGCGCAAGTTTTCATGTTTCTCGCACAGCATGATCAGTGCACTGCAACCTTATGGCGTAAGGTTGCAGGAGAAAGAGCAAAGAGTATGAAAACTTTACCAATCACATAGACGGAAATCCACATCGCGTCTTTCATCTCGCTTGTGATTGGTCGATTTTTCATACTATTTGCCTTGCCGAATTTATTACGCAATAAGGCTGCTGATCTCCGCTGTGCGAACGGCAGAAACAGGTTGAAAAAAATATTTGCCAGCGATAATTATAACACGTGTTTCTCAAATTTTTACTTTATTACATTGTTGCGGACATAGCGTGATCGCCTTCCCCGAGAAGGGAGGTCGTAAATCTCCCGGATGGCGCGCTGGACGCCCGAAGAACATTGACTCTCAGATTGGATCTGGTAACCTCTTTGGAATGTTGCCTCAGGACTTCTAATCAAGCAGCTGATCAAAACCGGTTTGACAGGACCAATAAATGTTTCAATCTTCAATTAAATAAAACACTTCAATTAATTAATACTTGGTACGAATTTAGGGCTCTCAACAAGTAACTACTAATTAAGTTCAAGTGACTTGTTTCTAGTGGCTATGGCCGATGACTACGATTCTATCTTTGGACCGAGGGTGTTTTATACCCTCGGTCGTTACTACTATTGAGAGCCCCGCGATTTTGTGCCGAAAATAATTTTTATTTACCAAAAAAATCCCTTACCCGACAGTGGGTTTTAGGTCAGTACTATCCCTTCCATGGTGCTATCAACGCCTGGATTTCTGTGTACTGTAATTATGTCTAATACATAATATAACCCCTTAAAACATGATTTCAAGCTACCAGAATTTTTGTACGCAAAACGCCAACATATAAAACTACTTGCTGCCATCTGGCGCATCAGTCGGAACTAGGCGGGCGCAGCGAACGCACCACAGAGTACTTTTATTATGAACGCACGCATTCACACGAAATTGATTTTACGTTTTAAGTATGAAAACTATATTATTTATATATTTCAATGCTTCTATTCTATTAATCTGGTATTACTAAAACCCAATACGCATAAATAAACGTTAAGGACGTTATATTACTACCCTAAAAATGCGATTCAAAATACCCTTACATACCGAGCTTATAAATAGGACCGACGTGTTTACAACATTTTCATTCCTACTTGGCGCTCGGGCGTGAGCAGACGTATGACTCTAATACATACTTTATTTACAAAACCATTCAATTGGTTGGTGACTCTCGTCGCGAACATATCTCCCGCCGTGCAGTGCCGTGCAGGCTCGAAGTGATGTCGGCGCGGCGCTGCACTCCCATGGTGAGTGACGAGTAGCAGTCTCGGATGCCGTCGCCAGGCTCACCGAAGGATGATCGCCGCCCCGGCGATCATCCTTCATCTCATCCCTTCATCATCTCTGGTTACTGAGGCAGTGGGACGAGTTTCTTCACCGGACGTTCAGGATGCCGCCAAGTGTGCGCACCTCAGCAGTCCGGGTTTCTCCGTCGATTCCTGGATACACGGCTACAATGCGGCCTCGAGGCCATGTGTTTCGAGGCAGCTGGCCGTCGGCTATCAGGACGGGGCCGCCCACATTAAGTTTGGGCCCACTACTATGTGGCTCCCGCCGGTTTTGGAGCTCAGGCAGGTACTCTCTGACCCAGCGGCTCCAGAACATATCAGCGAGGATCTGTGATCGTCGCCATACTTTCCTGCTGTCTATATCCTGCTCAGTGAATACGCCAGGTGTAGGTAGTCTGGCTGACCCACCGAGCAAGAAGTGGTTCGGTGTGATGTACTCATCATCATCGCTGTCTACTGACACATGTGTCAATGGTCGGCTATTCACAATGTACTCTGCCTCACAAATCAGTGTGGACAACACCTCTTCTGTTGGGTGTTTTTCTGTAAGTACATTGTACAGCGTGTTCTTTACGCAGCGGACTAGGCGCTCCCAGGCGCCTCCCATGATGTCCATTTGCTAACTGGACGATCATTCGATTCAAAATGTCCTCTGCCCTTTTCTCAGGGTCAGAGGCGGGGCGCTGTGGGTTTATGCACAGCGATTCTATAGCGAAAAATTCGCGTACGCCATAACATGGCGGTTTCTATATGTCCATTTGTTCTGAGTATCTTCTTCGAAGTACCTGGTTCTTGTCCAGCTTCTTCTCAGTTGAGACGAGCCTCTTTAGAGCTGTCTCATAGCTATCTGGCATCTCAGCATGCTCATTACGCCATAACGTGGCGGTTTCTATATGTCCATTTGCTAACTGGACGTTCATTTGATTCAAATGTCCTCTGCCCTTTTCTCAGGGTCAGAGGCGGGGCGCTGTGGGTTTATGCACAGCGATTCTATAGCGAAAAATTCGCGTACGCCATAACATGGCGGTTTCTATATGTCCATTTGCTAACTGGACGGTCATTTGATTCAAATGTCCTCTGCCCTTTTCTCAGGGTCAGAGGCGGGGCGCTGTGGGTTTATGCACAGCGATTCTATAGCGAAAAATTCGCGTACGCCATAACATGGCGGTTTCTATATGTCCATTTGCTAACTGGACGGTCATTCGATTCAAAATGTCCTCTGCCCTTTTCTCAGGGTATGAGGCGGGGCGCTGTGGGTTTATGCACAGCAATTCTATGGCGAAAAATTCGCGCAACTGATGATCTAAGCCATCATCAGTTGTTATGGAGGGCGTATGTCGCCACCTCTCCCGCCGGTCCGATGACCCGGACCGGCACTATCTTGAGGAACGCCTGGCTCGACTGGGTTCTTGCGATCCCTTCACGGTCGGGCCTTCTGGTGGCATCCCTCCTCGCCACACCGCTTTGACCTGCAAGTGTGGCTGCCTCGACATAGGCAGCGAAAGCACAAGTTGTATTTCTTGGCTAGCTCCCAACTATTTTTCTCCGTGGCCGAGTCATTTTAGTTGACGGCGGACGGCTATGTTCGATACGGGTGTCACCCCGGGTAGTCATCGGCATGGCTGTACGTCTATCTTCTAAAGTTTTCTCGTTCCGAGAAGGTTTCCATGTTGAGTCTGAAGTTCCTTCTATACTGGTTATTTTTGTGGAAACTACTTGGTCTGTTTCTATTGGTTAATATTCGACGGTCAGAACGTCAACCTATCAGCATGAGTTCCAGTTCAATATTTTTATTGCGACGGTCAGAACGTCTATTTACGACACAAGACCTAATTCCCAAAATTTCCGACGGTCAAAACGTCAGTTTTCAAAAAATTCACCAAGTGGATTGACTATAATTCAATCTCCAAAAATTCAAATCACCAAAAACTCACGGTTGGTGATAAGTCCTTATGAAACTTCAGACATCTGTAGTACACGTTTGTTTTTTCTCAAAACGTGTATCTTCAATACGATTGACTATAATTCAATCGAAATATCAATCACCGAAAAGTCGAATGTACTTTTCAGCGATAATGCTTCCGTAGCTGCTTGTTCCAGACGTCAGAGTCGTAACTCAATCTTCTGAGTACGTATCTTCTTTCGATTTGACGAAATTTCAATTTTCGAAAATTCCCGAAAGCTTAAGGGTTGCTTTCAGTCATAAGCCTTCAGGATATGTTTGTTCAAACATCAAAGCTGCACATCAGTTTCATAAACGCACGTCTTCTATTTGTTTAGACGGGCGCTTAGTATTCGAACGAAATCGCTAAAAACGTAAGGGTAGTTTTCAGCGATAAGCCTTCAGGAATTATTTGCTCGACGTAAAAGACGCAATTCAGGCTTAAAAACGCATATTCTTGGTAAAATTAAACCAGCGTTCAGTTCCAGAACAAATCACTGAGAACATAGGGTGGTTTTCAGCGATAAGTCTTCAGGAACTATTCTTATAGCTTCATATATGCACATCAGTCTTCATACGGCACTTTTGCAGCTCACAGGAAATATATTCAATCTTCTAACAGTTATTAAAAACAAGAGGGTAGTTCTAATAACTGTCTCCCGGAATTTACCTCTTTGGTCCAGCGGTGGGCTTGGGCACGCAGGATCTATTCTCTGCGGTGCTCGACTTCAATTTGTTTCTTGTGAAATTAATTCGTCAGGAATTCGACAAATTAATTCCACCACTATTTCTTCCCGCTGTCCTGGAGCTGCTTTCCTGGCTTCAATCTTCAGTTTGAAGGCAGCATATTGTGCGGCTGAATTTCCTCTATCCCTGGTGGAACTTCAGTATTTCTTCCCGGTTTTCCAGGTTTCTAAAATCCGGCACAAATTCTATTTAGTGTCGGATTTATTTTATTTTCGACGATTCTTCCTTCTTTTTCTTAGACGTCCTGGAGCTGTTCTTCCAGGTTCCAGGCTGATCAAATCCGGCTCGATTGGACCATTAAATGTTGTGATGGCAGCGTGTCTTCAATTGATTGACACTTGCGACGAATTTAGGACCGACAACAAGTAACTACTAATTAAGTTCAAGTGACTTGTTTCTAGTGGCTATGGCCGATGACTACGATTCTATCTTTGGACCGAGGGTGTTTTATACCCTCGGTCGTTACTACTATTGAGAGCCCCGCGATTTTGTGCCGAAAATAATTTTTATTTACCAAAAAAATCCCTTACCCGACAGTGGGTTTTAGGTCAGTAGGTACTATCCCTTCCATGGTGCTATCAACGCCTGGATTTCTGTGTACTGTAATTATGTCTAATACATATTATAACCCCTTAAAACATGATTTCAAGCTACCAGAATTTTTGTACGCAAAACGCCAACATATAAAACTACTTGCTGCCATCTGGCGCATCAGTCGGAACTAGGCGGGCGCAGCGAACGCACGCATTCACACGAAATTGATTTTACGTTTTAAGTATGAAAACTATATTATTTATATATTTCAATGCTTCTATTCTATTAATCTGGTATTACTAAAACCCAATACGCATAAATAAACGTTAAGGACGTTATATTACTACCCTAAAAATGCGATTCAAAATACCCTTACATACCGAGCTTATAAATAGGACCGACGTGTTTACAACATTTTCATTCCTACTTGGCGCTCGGGCGTGAGCAGACGTATGACTCTAATACATACTTTATTTACAAAACCATTCAATTGGTTGGTGACTCTCGTCGCGAACATACATCCTATTCGAATGCTGAACCCCCCAGAAAATAGTCCTACCGGCGATTTTCGCCAAACATCGAGCTCCAGTGCTCCTCGGTTTAGCTACTCAATATGACCCAATAATTATCTGCAATAGCGATTGTCGAAATGCAAAAATATTTTAGTGATTAACCACATGACATTTCTGTAGCTTTTTCTCATTATTTATTAGGAACTTGCAACCAGTAACAGGTTTTTTAAGGTTTTACGGCCACAATATAAAATCCCTATAACAGACTGCCTCTACTATACAGATGTGCCCGGGTAGCCAAAGGGAGGGCTTAGTACACCCAATTTTGTAACAGCAGTTTTTTTTAATCATAGACAGAGAGAAAATCGAATCATCATCATCTCCTAGCCTTTTTCCCAATTATTGTTGGGGTCGGCTTCCAGTCTTACCGGATTCAGCTGAGTACCAGTGTTTTACATGGAGCGACTGCCTATCTGACCTCCACAACCCAGTAACTGGGTAACATGATACCCCTTAGCAAGACTGGTGTCAGATCTCAGGCTTCTGACTACCCGAGAGAGAGAGAAAATCGAATGCCCTCTTATATTTTTGTTATTGAGACTATTGTAGTGTGTATGCAGTGTACCAATGTGTATGTAACCAACCTTATATAATCATGTGTATCCTAAAATAAAGGAGAGTATTATTTGAGCAGTCGTGACTATCATTTCGCTCCACAAATACCTTCGACCTTACATGGCGACCCTGCCAGCGGGCATCGCCGCGCGATCGCCTTACCGACACCGCCGTGCCATATAAGGGTTGTACAGTGTAAACAATTGGACTAAGTAGAGCCAAGCTAAGATGAATTATAATAATTATTCACTAGCGTTAATAACGTTCGCGTTTGTGACAAGTGGTATTTGGTTCGTAGCTTACGAAAAATACGAGTTCATTAAAAATGGGAACTACGCAAACTAAAGACGAAACCGTGGTAGTGCAAAACGCAGCCGGAGGAAATAATAACACGCAGCTGGAAGAGGTGAAATTTCATATTTCCACCATCACCATACTGATGACTATAGTGGTGCTGGTTCTGGGACTCGGCGTGCTGTATTTTCTGCTGCAAATGTATCGGCGTTGTCATGTACGCTGGATAAATCAGGAGATGTACAGGAGTACAATATCTAGAAGGTCAGGAGCGAGGCAATCCGGACCATCACTGGAGAAAGGACGGTCGAAGGGCGACATGGTGTGAAAACAAAGATAGCGGATACCATCACACATCGGTTCACACATCATGGGTTTAAGTGGAAGTGAAAGTGGAAAAAAAGTGCTGAGTGTGTGAAAGTTCGAGGAAAAACAACAGGCATCGTAAAATGGACTCAGAACTTTATTAGATAAGTACATAATCGTAATAATAATAAACGTAGTAAATGATATGTTACATTGTACTAGTAACTATAATAAACGAAGCGATTAATTAAACAACTAATGATGGTAGGAAATGGCAGATGTCTTAGAACAATTATATAAAAATTTGAAATGTATAAAAACATATTTAATTAAAATTGGCCCTAAACGAAGGCAAGGAAATGTATTAGAGAAAAAGTTGTGTGATTCAAAGGAAATTTATGACAAATATACTGATATAATAGAGAAGATATCAGACGATGTAAAGAAAGGTAAAGTAGGACAAAACGAACAGATATTAATAAATACATTTTGTATTGATTTTGAGTCATTGTATAAACAAATTTTAGATTTATCCTCTACGTCAAGTACGAGTAGTAGCGAGGATACAAAAATGGAGTCATTTGATTTGAAAGTAGCTCTTAGTTTATTACCTATGATACCAACTGACAATGAATGTTCGCTTAAACAATTTATTGATAATGTAGAATACTATAGCTCGTTATTGGCTAGTGATGAGTGTAAGAAGAAACTAGTACAGTTTGTTGTGAAGAGTAGGTTGTCTCAGAACGCTAAATTGCAGTTACAGTTAGATTATTCTAATGTTGATGATTTGGTAAAGGAAATGCGTAGAGTGTTACTGCCTAAAAAATCACCGTTTGCGATACAAAATAATATTAATCAATTAAAGCAAACAGAACTGTCAATTCAGGACTACGGAACCAAACTTTCGGAACTTTTCGTGGATCTGACGGTATCGCAAGCCGACGGTAACTTAGAGACATACAAAATAATTAAACCCTTGAATGAAAAGCAAGTTATCAAAAGGTTTGCCGATGGGTTGCGAAACCGCCGTCTTTCAACTATCATTGCAGCTAGGAACTACGAGTCGTTGAAGGACGCAATACAAGGTGCGAAGGATGAAGAAACATCCATAGCGGGACCGAGTTCGAGTTCTGGCGAGATCCTAGGTATGTATTCTCCTAGAGGAAGACAACAGAATTATCGTAGTGGTTATCAAAATAATAATTACAACAGGACATATTATAACAGGGGTCGTAACAATGATTCCAGTGCTCGTCGAGGCTACCCTCGGGGGGGCCAGCAGGCGCATCAGCAGAGCCGCGGTGCACCACAGCGAGGCCGAGGATCACCATGGCGTGGTAGAGGTAGGAGTTATTATAGGAATCGCTGTAACCAAGGGATAAGCCAAACCCCTAAAGATACAAATAAACACGCGGTTAATGTTCTAACGGGACAGGAAAATGAAGAGTATGCAAATGAGTTTTTTCGTGAATAACAGAGTTATTCTCGCAACTGATACTAACTATTATATTAACTTAAGTTCTAATAGCAAAACTTATTCATGGTTAGTCGATACCGGTGCTACAATTTCGGCTATAAAATATAAATATGTTCTAGAACAAAACATTCCAGTCCAAAAAGAGGACATAGTCATAAATGGAATTGGTGGCAAAGTCCATGCAATGGGATATGTTTGTTTAACGTTGTCATCGGGTGATCATCACCTTATTTGTAATAAGTTTTATGTTTTCGATACTCTACCATGTAGGGCTAATGGCATCATCGGACAAGATTTTATTAATAAACATAAGTCCATATTAGACTTCAGTAATAATAACTTAACATTGTTGACACAAAGTTCAATTAAAATAGTTTTACCTTTACTGAGTTATAATAACACAATGGAAGTTTACCCAAGATGTGAATCCATACATTATTTTAAGACCGAATTCACAGAAGAGTGTGTAGTACATTCTAAGGAAATTAGTGACGGAATATTATTGGCCAGTTGCATAGCAACACCAGTTAATGGGCTAATACCGGTTAAGATATTAAATACAACGGATAAGTTGTGTACCTTAACGGACATTAATCCATGTATAGAAAAATTAAGTAACTACAATGTTTGCCAATTTGACAAATCAGAACGTGATGCAAGTAGAGTAAAACAATTATTTTCGGTACTAAACCTCAAACATCTTAATAAGGAAGAGCAAATATCCATAGAAAAATTATGCGCGAAGTACTCGGATATATTTTATTTGCCAGGGGATAGATTAACTACAACAAGTATTTATAAACATACCATTAGTTTAAAACCAAATGTAACTTCTGAATTTACAAAGCCATATCGTTTACCACATTCACAGAAGGGAGAAATTAAGCAACAAATTGATAAAATGTTAAGAGAAAGGATCATAGAACCATGTCGTAGCGAATGGTCTAGTCCAGTATTACTAGTTCCTAAAAAGACTGATGGTACAGGTCAGAAAAAGTGGCGACTAGTTATTGATTACCGAAAATTAAATAATTGTATTGAAGACGACAGGTTTCCACTTCCAAATATTTCCGAAATACTTGATTCGCTATCGGGTTCGGTATATTTTTCACATTTAGATATGTATCAAGGTTACTATAATATTGCACTAGAACAGGAAAGCAGAAAGTACACAGCATTCTGTTCAGGACAATACCAAATGACTCGTATGCCAATGGGTTTAAAAACGAGTCCAGGATCATTTTCCAGAATGATGACCATGGCTATGTCTGGCTTAACGTATGAAAAATGCCTTATATATTTAGACGATTTAGTGGTCTTTGGTAGAAACTTAGATAGTCATAACAAGAATCTACAAGACGTTTTCGAACGACTGCGGAAAGTAAATTTAAAATTAAACCCGCAGAAATGTAATTTTTTAAAGAAGGAATTACTATATTTAGGCCATGTGGTATCAGGTAACGGTGTATTACCTGACCCGGATAAAATAAATGTAGTAAAAAAATATCCGTGTCCAACAAATGTAGACGAGACGAGGAGGTTTGTTGCGTTTGTTAATTTTTATAGAAAATTCATTCCAAACTTTGCTGAGTTAGCTTATCCACTTAACAAATTATGTTGTAAAAATGCTTCTTTTATATGGGATGAAAAGTGTCAGTCGGCATTTGATAGTTTAAAAGAAAAAATCATATCTCCACCAATTTTACAATATCCGGATTTCACAGAACAAAATGAGTTTAATCTCCAGACAGACGCTTCTAATTATGCAATCGGAGCAATTTTGTCTAACAATAATGGAAGACCAGTATCATTTGCAAGTAGAACACTAAACAAAGCGGAAATAAATTATCCAACAATCGATAAGGAATTGTTAGCTATAGTGTGGGCGATCAAACATTTTCGTCCATATTTGTACGGAAAACATTTTAAAATATACACAGACCACAGACCTTTAATTTCATTATTTAACATGAAAGACCCGTCAAGTAGGTTATTTAAATTTAGGTTATTACTAGAAGAATATGATTTTACGATAGAACATGTCAGGGGTACGGAAAATGCGGCAGCAGACGCATTGTCACGAATTTCCATAACATGTAATGACTTAAAACAAATGCACGAGTCGTGTGTTTCAGTTATGACAAGAGCTCAGAAAAGAAACCTGATTGACAATAATTCTAAGATAGGAACGAGTGGCACAACTACAGTTCGGTCTGATCAACCAAACGTTGTAAGCACTCCTAATACTAATACTTTAAACGAGTCAGTGGAATTACGTTTTATTGATGCATGCAAGTTAGAAACAATTAGAAAAAGTGGTGAAACATGTAAAGAAAGTAATACATTTATGTACATTCCTAAGGAAAAAACTATCTATATTAAACATGTATCTTCTCCATCGCAAATATCGCGAGCCGAATTTGTGAGAGAGTTACAAGATTTTTGTAGAAGCTTAAATATTACGGAAATCTATTTAATAAAAAGTAATAAAAATCACATTTTTATAAAAAAGTTATTAAATGAAATAGATATAATGGAAAAGTGGTCCGGACCACAATTACATATAGTAAAAGATGTACAACGAATAGAGAATAAAGAAGATAAACGAGTAATTTTGAACGATTTTCATCTCTTACCTACCAGTGGCCACGCGGGTACGAGACGAATGTTCAACAATATAAAAAAATACTACTATTGGACGGGATTAGAAGATGATATAAAAGGGTTTATAAAGAGGTGCGACAAATGTCAGAAACAAAAGTATTCACCGCAGAATACCAAACAACCTATGGAAATAACAACAACAGCACATAGTGCCTTTGAAAAAATATATATTGACTTAGTAGGTCCTCTGGAAAGGGATAATTATAATTATAGTTATATCCTCACGTTGCAGTGTGAACTCACCAAATACATTGAGGCATATCCCTTAGTTACACGCAGAACGGAAGAAGTAGCGAAAGCGTTAGTTCATAATTTTATATTAAGGTATGGAGTACCGAAGGAGATAGCGACGGATCGGGGTACCGAGTTCCTGTCATCAACATTCAAGGAGGTATGTAATCTATTAAATATTAAACAACTAAACTCAACAGCATATCATCACCAAAGTATAGGTGCTTTGGAAAACACGCACAAGCATTTGAATTCATTTCTCCGTATTCAAACCGACAACCATCCAGAGACATGGAGTACATGGCTCCCATTTTGGTCATTTTGCTACAATACTACAGTACATTCAGCAACAAAATATACCCCTTACGAGTTAGTTTTCGGAAAAAAGTGCTCGTTACCAAGCAATTTGACCAATAGGATTGTTGATCCACTATATAACATTGATTATTATCCATTAGAATTAAAATTTAGATTACAAAAGTCACAGAAAGATGCACGAGACAACTTACTCAAAAGTAAATTAAAACAAAAAGAACGATATGACAGAAATATAAATCCAGTTACTTACCATCCTGATGATTTAGTTTTAGTTCAAAATAATATGTGTAATAAATTAGATAGTGTTTATTCGGGACCATATAGAGTTATATCAGATGAGTCACCAAATGTTAAAATAATAAAGAATGGTAATGTAGACACCATTCACAAAAACAGAACAAAATTGTATTATCCTAAACAGTAATTATCTTGTTCTTGTGTAATTGTAAATGTATTATAAAAATAAAACAAAATTGTAATTTTATTTTATTTTACCTCGCCATGGGAGGTGTAGTGTGTATGCAGTGTACCAATGTGTATGTAACCAACCTTATATAATCATGTGTATCCTAAAATAAAGGAGAGTATTATTTGAGCAGTCGTGACTATCATTTCGCTCCACAAATACCTTCGACCTTACACTATATTACAAAAACACTTCAAATTATTTGAACTTATGTGGTTTATTAACAAAATGAAAATAGATGGAAATAAATAACATTATATATTTTCACGTCGTATTAATTTGTACATTATGTATTTCTTCTTATATGTAAATTATTCTTCTAAAAAAGGCAATAACGCACGTAAAATACCATTTGAGTTATAAACGAGTAGCAATGCCGTTATACTGCCAAGAAATACTGTTTCTCTTGACATAATCTAGTTTTAATTATACTTATTATTTTAGAATTATTAAAATTACAACAAGTATTTAGCACCAACAGGAGAGCATAGTTTAATTTCTAAGTTACTATTTATAATTTAGTTAGGTACTTATAATGTAAATTAACAAATTGAAGTCTAAATGAATCAAAACAATATGAAACCATTGGAATTGTTTACTAAGGAATGGTACTGTCCTCAAACCCATTTTAATGTCATTAAAAATAGACCTGCAGTCGTAAAATATACTGTACTTAAGCTTAAATTTGCATGCTGTGGCCTTCAGGGACTGTCGGGCCTATTAGTTCTACCCACTCAGCATGTGCCTTCGAGAATTATCACAATAGTAACTTGTTTGGCAGTACAACGGCAAATTAAATCTACTCACAAAATGTATTCATACATAATCATAAAACTAATTGTAACTTCCTGTGTGAATATTCGATACAGTTTTTGATTTATGTTTTATAATTGACTAATTATATAATATTTACAGACTAAAATATTATAACGATATTTTAACATATGAGCTGAGTTTGTAAAGTGAATCACAGTTTAAGTAATTGGTGTTTAACCTGAAGGCCGTTACTGTAGGCGTAATAACACTAAGGCCATAATTTGACATAATAGGTAATATTTAGAATCGTTAATACAATAACAGGTTTATGAGTAGTAATATGACAACTTTTGATATCGGTAATATCAAACTTAAGTACACTTTTACGGTGCTAAAATTGGATAGGTAAGAATTTGTCAATAAGCAGTGTGGATTTTTTGTGAAAATATTTACAGTTAATTTGTAACAGTATTAAAATTGCTTTTAGAACCTGAAATTGTTATGATGTTTTCCGTTTAACATCGTGTTTAAGCTGTTACATTTGGCTAACTTTATAAAGATAGGTATCCACTATGTTCGCGAACCTCTTGCGCTCAGCACTCCTGCAACGTTGCACGCTCCGCGGCAGATGCGAGCTGGGTCGGTAATTAGCGCGAACACAAAGCGGAGCGTATCCTGTATCCATTGAAGCAGTTGCCGGAGCGCAGAGCGCAAGTATTTTGCGAACATAGTGGATACCCACTATAATACACATGATCGAACTGTGCCACCAGCGCCCGAGCATTTGGCCGTTGCACTCACTCACATTACCATTCACTTAAACATACATGTATTATAAGGAGCCGGCGGCAACGATCGATGCACGGTGTCATGACGGGTTGGAAGTCAAACGGAACACATTATATTTTAGTTAAAGTAAAATTTAAATATTTTTTAAATTAATTGTGCGAAAATACATGCACTTTTTAACTTTACTTTTATACTAAACGATTTAAATAATATATAAAAATACGCTACAACGTATCGCTAGGTTCAAGTTTAGATAGGACACCGATCATACAAAACAAATAAAAAAATTATGTCAATGTTAGAGTTTGTTACAATATTATCGTGCTACAGGAATGAGAGTACGTCCGACGTCGACGTAAAAGTCGCACAACACTTGGCACCTTTTGAGTATTTACGCATTAACGCTACCATATCATAATATACTTAAACGTATCGGCTTTCTTCCAGAAATAGACTACTATCTAGAGGAGGCACACACTTCAGGTCGACGAAAAGGATCTCGAAAAATATAGAAATAAATACAACCTTATTCTAAAAATATACAGTCCGGCCGCGTGTCTCCGTGAAAGTCGGAAGGACGTGGCTCGCAGCACGAGAGTCTAGTCGCAACCCTACAGTCTGTGCGCTCGCTACAGTCTAATATCGTTGGAGGCGGCCGCCAGCAGCGACGTGCGGCGCCACGTGGCGTCCTCCGGCGCCGCCTCGGCCGCCGTCTGTTGCGCGCCATACCGGTGCAGGCTCAGGAACTTAAGGTTGGCCACTATGGACGAGTTGATCGGCCGCGTCGGGATGTTCACGGTGGTCGCCGAGCGCTCGATGCGCTTCGTGCGGCCCTCCGGCGCCAGCTCCAGCGACTGTCCCCGCCCGTAGAGTCTGGACTGACCGAAGCGGGGCGTCAGCCGTCCTATGAGATTTTCCTCCTTCCGTGTGGATCGTGGCGCCGTCTGCGCCTCTTCTGCCGGTTTCGACTTTCTCTTTAGAAAGAATGGCGTCAGGCGCTCGGCGAGCGGCCGCGAGGACGTCGAGCCCGCGTCGTGCACGTTCGACGTCGAGCTGGATGACTTCAGCGGTCGCGTCGAGGTCGTCTGGCTTTTGATCGGATTGGACTTACGCTGGACGCAGACCCGCGAGAACGGTCCCGCGTCCCCTGGCGAAGGCGCGAGCGGCGTCAGGCTAGTATTGGGCGTGGTGGGCTCGTCCTCGCACACCTTGAGCACGCAGTAGGCGTCGCGCTGCAGCTCATCCAGCAGGCTGTCGTCGGTGGACACGTTGTCGTGCGGCGGCAGGCTGACGGCGGACGCGCTGCGCGGCGGCGAGTCGTGGTCGGGGCGCGGCGGAGGGCGTTGGCCGCGCGGCGGAACAGCGGGCGGGCTGTCGGCCCGCGCGTGCGACATGAAGTCCGCCATGAGCTCATACTCCTTGCAGCGGTAGGCCACGTCATCATCGGGCGAGTCGGCGGGGCGCGGGCGGCGCTCGGGCGGGCGCGGCTCCACGTGCACGTACTCGCTGTGTGCGGGAGGCGGCTGCGCGCGCGCTGGTGACAGGCGCGCCGGCTTGGGCGGGCGTGCAGGCCTCTCGGCGGATGCGTCACTGTCCTCAGAGGGCTCGTGCTTGATGCAGGACATGGTGAGGTAGCCGCTGCCAGTGGACTTGGTGGACTTGCCGGAGGAGCGTTCGTCGGCATGGCGCGCCAGCTTAAGCGACTCAGTGCTGGAGCCGATGTCGAGTGAGTTCTGCAGCGGCAGCGTCTTGCCGTCGAGGTCCACGGTAGGCGAGGCTTCGCTGCGCCAAGGCCGCCACAGGAAGGGCCCCCCATCCACGCCCGCGGCACCGGCCAGATGCAGGTAGTTGTCGTCGCCGATGGGTGCCTGCTTGCTGCCGTACTTGGTCTCACGGGCGAGCGACCGCCGGTATATGCGGTGTCGGTGCTCGAGGTCGAACATGGTCTCTTGCAATTCGCGCAACGTCGCGGCTTCAGCCTCGCGCTCTTCTACGCTTGTTCCCTCTGCATAAAGAAAAAGTTTTATTTATTTTTTGTGAGTTTTTAAGTAGTTGTGAAGGGCTTGTAGTTGACTATTTGCGTAGGTGCGCTTCGGTTCGCGCACCATCGGAGCTGTCTGCTTGCAGACGCGCACATTCATTCAAATACAGGTGTCTTGTTTTTCTTTATATATAGTAATGCGTGTATAACATTGTAGAAATAGGGGTCAACATGCTTTGTAAAGTTTAAGAGTAACACGTCGCTTCGCTTCGACTGTGTCAGTGTGCCATGAGCGTGCGAATAATGTTGCGTACCTTGCGGGCGGTGCAGCCGGTCGTCCAGGCGGTGCGCGTGGCTAACGAGCAGCGCGTGTAGACGCTGCAGGTCCCTGGCGGGGTCGAGCCGTAGCGCCAGCGCCGCGCCGCCGCGCCGCACTTCACGCGCCCCGGACTCCGTCAGCTCGTAGACGCCGTCCGGCCCACCACAGCCTTCCGCTGACGGTTCGGTGCGACCGCAACTAGAAAATGAAAATAATTTTATAATAGGGTAGTTTACTTAAAATTAGTTTTCTCAAACATGCTTGGAAATGTGAGCATTATTTTGACAACCTTCTTCGAGATAAATCGACATTGCTGTACTGGCCAAATACATGCAGGCAGCGGCCGGCAAAAGTTGTATGAAAATCCATATCTGTCGTGTTTAGCGGCCAAATAAATTACATAGTAAACTCATATCTGTCGTGTAATTTAAAAATGGAACGATCTTTTACTCCGAGGCATGGCGACCAAGGAGGTAACTTATCAAAGGTTTTATTAAAATTTCGAACTGGCTTGCAAATAGAAGGCTGTTTATTGAAAAAAAAAAGCCATGAACATTTTAACGTGGGCATAATTATTGTTACTCGTTGTTCGTCATAGATTTTGAAAAGTAATAATTGTATTTGACAAAATGAGTTCTAGGTAATACTTAGTTTTAATTTCCGCGCATTATTTGAGAAAAGCACTATACAAGCCTTGGCCACAACTAGGCATTGATGGACTTACGTATGTGTGCCTCGGCTTCGCCTCGGCCAACATTTACACGTTCGTCCATCAATGCCTATTTTGCTGGCCGCTGCAGTAATGTACTATTTCTCAAACATGCTTGGAAATGTGATCATTATTATGACAACCTTCTTCGAGATAAATCGAAATTGCTGCACTGGTCAAATACATGCGCGCAGCGGCCGGCAAAAGTTGTATGAAAATCCATATCTGTCGTGTTTAGCGGCCAAATAAATTACATAGTAAACTCATATCTGTCGTGTAATTTAAAAATGGAACGATCTTTTACTCCGAGGCATGGCGACCAAGGAGGTAACTTATCAAAGGTTTTATTAAAATTTCGAACTGGCTTGCAAATAGAAGGCTGTTTATTGAAAAAAAAAAGCCATGAACATTTTAACGTGGGCATAATTATTGTTACTCGTTGTTCGTCATAGATTTTGAAAAGTAATAATTGTATTTGACAAAATGAGTTCTAGGTAATACTTAGTTTTAATTTCCGCGCATTATTTGAGAAAAGCACTATACAAGCCTTGGCCACAACTAGGCATTGATGGACTTACGTATGTGTGCCTCGGCTTCGCCTCGGCCAACATTTACACGTTCGTCCATCAATGCCTATTTTGCTGGCCGCTGCAGTAATGTACTATTTCTCAAACATGCTTGGAAATGTGATCATTATTATGACAACCTTCTTCGAGATAAATCGAAATTGCTGCACTGGTCAAATACATGCGCGCAGCGGCCGGCAAAAGTTGTATGAAAATCCATATCTGTCGTGTTTAGCGGCCAAATAAATTACAAAGTAAACTCATATCTGTCGTGTAGTTTAAAAATGGAACGATGTTTTACTCCGAAACATGGCAGGCATATCAAAGGTTTTATTTAAATTTCGAACTGGCTTGCAAATAGAACGCTGTTTATTGAAAAAAAAAACAAAGGAACACTAACGCGGGAACAATTATTGTTGTTCGTCATTGATTTTGACAAAATGAGTTCTAGGTACTACATAGTTTTAATTTCCGCGCATTATTTGAGAAAAATACTATATACAAGCCTTGGCCACAACTAGGTATTGATGGACTTACGTATTTACACGTTCGTCCATCAATGCCTATTTTGCTGGCCGCTGCAGTAATGTACTATATCTGTCCGTCAGCTAGATTAATAAAAAAAATTGCACACGTATTTTTTCTTTTACACGTTAACATAATTCGCGAAAACTTAGTACCAAAATTTACCTTAAGCAAGCTTTTTCTAATAGGGATGTTTCTTGGGTAGAACCAGGGTGGCGTCAAATATGTATGTATGGGGACACCCTTTAATTTACAGCTTATTTTTATTTTTTGGAATTTTCTTTAATTGTGCTGTAAGACTTTTAACCAAAATTAACAATTCTAGATTAACCGGAAGTACCCTATAGGTTTTGGGTCGAAAACCTAGGCCGTAGTTCCCGTTGACCTAGAATCACGAAATTTGGCAAAAAATAAGTTCTTCGTAAGGTATGCGTTAAGGCCACACATACGCATTTACAACCAATGTAGCTAGATTGGTCTGATTTATTTGTTACGTGCAGTAAGGTATAAGGTATGATATTGGAAAACCTCTCGAAAAAAGATACAAAACAAATTTAAATCTAAAAAACCGGTCTTCGCACATTTAGGGTTCCGTATCAAATATCCATATATAATATATATATTGGTATGTGTCTTAATAAAATATACATAATAATAAACATTATCATCAAAGGTCAATGGGAAGTTAAAAATTCTTCTGTTCGAAATTTTGTGACAGATGACGAGCAGACAGACGGACATTAAGTGACAGCAATAGAGCTTTGTTTGGACCCTTCGCTACGGAAAACTAAGAATGGCGAAGTTGTAAGCGTTGTAAAATGTATGCTGAACAGATACAGCACCAGCAGTTAATAAGAGGGTGGTCTCACCAGGTCCGCTCGGAGTCGGCATAGTAGCCGCGATGGGGCGGCGTGGCGGGAGAGTGGCGGCACAGCGCCAGCAGCAAGCGCATCCAACAGATACAGCACCAGCAGTTAATAAGAGGGTGGTCTCACCAGGTCCACTCGGAGTCGGCATAGTAGCCGCGATGGGGTGGCGTGGCGGGTGAGTGGCGGCACAGCGCCAGCAGCAAGCGCATCCAACAGATACAGCACCAGCAGTTAATAAGAGGGTGGTCTCACCAGGTCCACTCTGAGTGGCATAGTAGCCGCGATGGGGCGGCGTGGCGGCACAGCGCCAGCAGCAAGCGCATCCAACAGATACAGCACCAGCAGTTAATAAGTGGGTGGTCTCACCAGGTCCACTCGCAGTCGGCATAGTAGCCGCGATGGGGCGGCGTGGCGGGCGAGTGGCGGTACAGCGCCAGCAGCAAGCGCATCCAACAGATACAGCACCAGCAGTTAATAAGTGGGTGGTCTCACCAGGTCCACTCGCAGTCGGCACAGTAGCCGCGATGGGGCGGCGTGGCGGACGAGTGGCGGCACAGCGCCAGCAGTAAGCGCATCCAACAGATACAGCACCAGCAGTTAATAAGTGGGTGGTCTCACCAGGTCCACTCGCAGTCGGCACAGTAGCCGCGATGGGGCGGCGTGGCGGACGAGTGGCGGCACAGCGCCAGCAGTAAGCGCATCCAACAGATACAGCACCAGCAGTTAATAAGTGGGTGGTCTCACCAGGTCCACTCGCAGTCAGCATAGTAGCCGCGATGGGGCGGCGTGGCGGGAGAGTGGCGGCACAGCGCCAGCAACAAGCGCATCCAACAGATACAGCACCAGCAGTTAATAAGTGGGTGGTCTCACCAGGTCCACTCGCAGTCGGCATAGTAGCCGCGATGGGGCGCCGTGGCGGGAGAGTGGCGGCACAGCGCCAGCAGCAAGCGCATCCAACAGATACAGCACCAGCAGTTAATAAGTGGGTGGTCTCACCAGGTCCACTCGCAGCCGGCATAGTAGCCGCGATGGGGAGGCGTGGCGGGAGAGTGGCGGCACAGCGCCAGCAGCAAGCGCATCCAACAGATACAGCACCAGCAGTTAATAAGTGGGTGGTCTCACCAGGTCCACTCGCAGTCGGCATAGTAGCCGCGATGGGGCGGCGTGGCGGGAGAGTGGCGGCACAGCGCCAGCAGCAAGCGCATCCAACAGATACAGCACCAGCAGTTAATAAGTGGGTGGTCTCACCAGGTCCACTCGCAGTCGCAATTCTTCTGTTCGAAATTTTGTGACAGATGACGAGCAGACAGACGGACATTAAGTGACAGCAATAGAGCTTTGTTTGGACCCTTCGCTACGGAAAACTAAGAATGGCGAAGTTGTAAGCGTTGTAAAATGTATGCTGAACAGATACAGCACCAGCAGTTAATAAGAGGGTGGTCTCACCAGGTCCGCTCGGAGTCGGCATAGTAGCCGCGATGGGGCGGCGTGGCGGGAGAGTGGCGGCACAGCGCCAGCAGCAAGCGCATCCAACAGATACAGCACCAGCAGTTAATAAGAGGGTGGTCTCACCAGGTCCACTCGGAGTCGGCATAGTAGCCGCGATGGGGTGGCGTGGCGGGTGAGTGGCGGCACAGCGCCAGCAGCAAGCGCATCCAACAGATACAGCACCAGCAGTTAATAAGAGGGTGGTCTCACCAGGTCCACTCTGAGTGGCATAGTAGCCGCGATGGGGCGGCGTGGCGGCACAGCGCCAGCAGCAAGCGCATCCAACAGATACAGCACCAGCAGTTAATAAGTGGGTGGTCTCACCAGGTCCACTCGCAGTCGGCATAGTAGCCGCGATGGGGCGGCGTGGCGGGCGAGTGGCGGTACAGCGCCAGCAGCAAGCGCATCCAACAGATACAGCACCAGCAGTTAATAAGTGGGTGGTCTCACCAGGTCCACTCGCAGTCGGCACAGTAGCCGCGATGGGGCGGCGTGGCGGACGAGTGGCGGCACAGCGCCAGCAGTAAGCGCATCCAACAGATACAGCACCAGCAGTTAATAAGTGGGTGGTCTCACCAGGTCCACTCGCAGTCGGCACAGTAGCCGCGATGGGGCGGCGTGGCGGACGAGTGGCGGCACAGCGCCAGCAGTAAGCGCATCCAACAGATACAGCACCAGCAGTTAATAAGTGGGTGGTCTCACCAGGTCCACTCGCAGTCAGCATAGTAGCCGCGATGGGGCGGCGTGGCGGGAGAGTGGCGGCACAGCGCCAGCAACAAGCGCATCCAACAGATACAGCACCAGCAGTTAATAAGTGGGTGGTCTCACCAGGTCCACTCGCAGTCGGCATAGTAGCCGCGATGGGGCGCCGTGGCGGGAGAGTGGCGGCACAGCGCCAGCAGCAAGCGCATCCAACAGATACAGCACCAGCAGTTAATAAGTGGGTGGTCTCACCAGGTCCACTCGCAGCCGGCATAGTAGCCGCGATGGGGAGGCGTGGCGGGAGAGTGGCGGCACAGCGCCAGCAGCAAGCGCATCCAACAGATACAGCACCAGCAGTTAATAAGTGGGTGGTCTCACCAGGTCCACTCGCAGTCGGCATAGTAGCCGCGATGGGGCGGCGTGGCGGGAGAGTGGCGGCACAGCGCCAGCAGCAAGCGCATCCAACAGATACAGCACCAGCAGTTAATAAGTGGGTGGTCTCACCAGGTCCACTCGCAGTCGGCATAGTAGCCGCGATGGGGCGGCGTGGCGGGAGAGTGGTGGCACAGCGCCAGCAGCAAGCGCATCCAACAGATACAGCACCAGCAGTTAATAAGTGGGTGGTCTCACCAGGTCCACTCGCAGTCGGCATAGTAGCCGCGATGGGGCGCCGTGGCGGGAGAGTGGCGGCACAGCGCCAGCAGCAAGCGCATCCAACAGATACAGCACCAGCAGTTAATAAGTGGGTGGTCTCACCAGGTCCACTCGCAGTCGGCATAGTAGCCGCGATGGGGCGGCGTGGCGGGAGAGTGGCGGCACAGCGCCAGCAGCAAGCGCATCCAACAGATACAGCACCAGCAGTTAATAAGTGGGTGGTCTCACCAGGTCCACTCGCAGTCGGCATAGTAGCCGCGATGGGGCGCCGTGGCGGGAGAGTGGCGGCACAGCGCCAGCAGCAAGCGCATCCAACAGATACAGCACCAGCAGTTAATAAGTGGGTGGTCTCACCAGGTCCACTCGCAGTCGGCATAGTAGCCGCGATGGGGCGCCGTGGCGGGAGAGTGGCGGCACAGCGCCAGCAGCAAGCACATCCAACAGATACAGCACCAGCAGTTAATAAGTGGGTGGTCTCACCAGGTCCACTCGCAGTTGGCATAGTAGCCGCGATGGGGCGCCGTGGCGGGAGAGTGGCGGCACAGCGCCAGCAGCAAGCGCATCCAACAGATACAGCACCAGCAGTTAATAAGTGGGTGGTCTCACCAGGTCCACTCGCAGTCGGCATAGTAGCCGCGATGGGGCGCCGTGGCGGGAGAGTGGCGGCACAGCGCCAGCAGCAAGCGCATCCAACAGATACAGCACCAGCAGTTAATAAGTGGGTGGTCTCACCAGGTCCACTCGCAGTCGGCATAGTAGCCGCGATGGGGCGGCGTGGCGGGAGAGTGGCGGCACAGCGCCAGCAGCAAGCGCATCCAACAGATACAGCACCAGCAGTTAATAAGTGGGTGGTCTCACCAGGTCCACTCGCAGTCGGCATAGTAGCCGCGATGGGGCGGCGTGGCGGGAGAGTGGCGGCACAGCGCCAGCAGCAAGCGCATCCAACAGATACAGCACCAGCAGTTAATAAGTGGGTGGTCTCACCAGGTCCACTCGCAGTCGGCATAGTAGCCGCGATGGGGCGGCGTGGCGGGAGAGTGGCGGCACAGCGCCAGCAGCAAGCGCATCCAACAGATACAGCACCAGCAGTTAATAAGTGGGTGGTCTCACCAGGTCCACTCGCAGTTGGCATAGTAGCCGCGATGGGGCGCCGTGGCGGGAGAGTGGCGGCACAGCGCCAGCAGCAAGCGCATCCAACAGATACAGCACCAGCAGTTAATAAGTGGGTGGTCTCACCAGGTCCACTCGCAGTCGGCATAGTAGCCGCGATGGGGCGGCGTGGCGGGAGAGTGGCGGCACAGCGCCAGCAGCAAGCGCATCCAACAGATACAGCACCAGCAGTTAATAAGTGGGTGGTCTCACCAGGTCCACTCGCAGTCGGCATAGTAGCCGCGATGGGGCGGCGTGGCGGGAGAGTGGCGGCACAGCGCCAGCAGCAAGCGCATCCAACAGATACAGCACCAGCAGTTAATAAGTGGGTGGTCTCACCAGGTCCACTCGCAGTCGGCATAGTAGCCGCGATGGGGCGGCGTGGCGGGAGAGTGGCGGCACAGCGCCAGCAGCAAGCGCATCCAACAGATACAGCACCAGCAGTTAATAAGTGGGTGGTCTCACCAGGTCCACTCGCAGTTGGCATAGTAGCCGCGATGGGGCGCCGTGGCGGGAGAGTGGCGGCACAGCGCCAGCAGCAAGCGCATCCAACAGATACAGCACCAGCAGTTAATAAGTGGGTGGTCTCACCAGGTCCACTCGCAGTCGGCATAGTAGCCGCGATGGGGCGGCGTGGCGGGAGAGTGGCGGCACAGCGCCAGCAGCAAGCGCATCCAACAGATACAGCACCAGCAGTTAATAAGTGGGTGGTCTCACCAGGTCCACTCGCAGTCGGCATAGTAGCCGCGATGGGGCGGCGTGGCGGGAGAGTGGCGGCACAGCGCCAGCAGCAAGCGCATCCAACAGATACAGCACCAGCAGTTAATAAGTGGGTGGTCTCACCAGGTCCACTCGCAGTCGGCATAGTAGCCGCGATGGGGCGGCGTGGCGGGAGAGTGGCGGCACAGCGCCAGCAGCAAGCGCATCCAACAGATACAGCACCAGCAGTTAATAAGTGGGTGGTCTCACCAGGTCCACTCGCAGTCGGCATAGTAGCCGCGATGGGGCGGCGTGGCGGGAGAGTGGCGGCACAGCGCCAGCAGCAAGCGCATCCAACAGATACAGCACCAGCAGTTAATAAGTGGGTGGTCTCACCAGGTCCACTCGCAGTCGGCATAGTAGCCGCGATGGGGCGGCGTGGCGGGAGAGTGGCGGCACAGCGCCAGCAGCAAGCGCATCCAACAGATACAGCACCAGCAGTTAATAAGTGGGTGGTCTCACCAGGTCCACTCGCAGTCGGCATAGTAGCCGCGATGGGGCGGCGTGGCGGGAGAGTGGCGGCACAGCGCCAGCAGCAAGCGCATCCAACAGATACAGCACCAGCAGTTAATAAGTGGGTGGTCTCACCAGGTCCACTCGCAGTCGGCATAGTAGCCGCGATGGGGCGGCGTGGCGGGAGAGTGGCGGCACAGCGCCAGCAGCAAGCGCATCCAACAGATACAGCACCAGCAGTTAATAAGTGGGTGGTCTCACCAGGTCCACTCGCAGTCGGCATAGTAGCCGCGATGGGGCGGCGTGGCGGGAGAGTGGCGGCACAGCGCCAGCAGCAAGCGCATCCACTCCGCGCGCTCCACGCAGTTCGAAGCTTGCACGAATAGCACGCGCTCGCGGTGCACTGAAATAAACAAACTTTACTCTTGAACATCATTTATTTATTCAAATTGTATGTAATAATAGTGTAGTAAAAAAAGTGTTTATTTGTCACAAAACGTATACATACATATATATTTTTTTTAAATTATTTATTCATTTACACATACAATTGAATTTTACAGGTAGAACCCAATATAATAAAAGTACTCATATATACAAGGCGACAGAGACGCCTCTCAAAAACTGATCACACACCTACTGCCATTATACTACTTTCCCTATGCTATTACGAATCGTAACTGCCGTGTCGGGCAGTTACGATTCGTAATAGCATCTCTCAGCGTTTGGACAATTTTTCGCAAGTCACTGCAAACACCATCTATAGCCGTGGAACGTAACCAAACGCGATCGAAGTACTTGCGACTTAGGTAACATTCGCAATTTAAATATAATAAGTAACATACTTCAACAAAGGTTTGGCTATTAATATGGTGCTTGTTTACATACCTATCTGGAAGATGTTGTTAGCTCCGAGCTGTGCACCGGCGGGCGGACCGTCCACTGCAGCGACGGCCAACACGCCAGACAGCGACAAGCGTTGTGCAGTCGCTCGAGCACCCGTACGTGACCATGACAGTTCACCGCTATAACAATACAAAGTATTCATTGACGACGCTCGGGTGACTCATTCATTTTCTTTAAAAGTTGATGGTGATTTAACCCTTAGCACAGAATAAATAATAGTACAGTTCAGAAGCGTCATTTCGCGCAATAATTTATAGAAATTGCGACTCTTGATGCTAAGCAAGAAAGTGCAATTCAGCTCGCATAATCGCACAATGCGATATTCGCCTAAACGTTGCCGCTCTCGTCTAACGCGTAACTCTGTAGCTGTTTGGCATGGAGTGATGCGGGTCGTATGGATTGGCAAGCTTGCTTGACCGCTATGTTTGATGCTTATGATTCACACGGTCAAGTATGTAGATAGACAAAGAATATTATAGTCCGTCATATGTTGCTTATTAAATGAAAACAATCCTAGGTTACCTACATAGATACCTTTCTCTTTGTTTAATCTATTGATATTTTTTCTTAGTTTATTTAAAGTTGGCTTGACGAACTCTTAGGTAGTGTTTTTTGTTTGTTCGTTAGGTTGTATATAAGTACCTACTTATATACAAACGTTAACGGGTGCTTACACCTTTCTTACTCAGGCTATTGGTAAATTAGGCTAGGTAGAAAAAATTTAAAATAAGAAAAAAACATGAGTCTAAAGCGTTTACTTTTAATTGAACAAAATGGTATATTTAATAAAAAAGGAATCGAATTTTATTTGTGAACCATACGAAAATCTAAAATACCTAAGTAGGTAGGTACCTAATTATTAGTATTTCGCACACCTATTCATTCTTTTAGAGACCCGAAAATGATTCAATGTTTATAAAAATTTCGTTCTCATTAAGCACCTACTACCGACAGTTACAGAGTACGAGTATTAAAGTAATTATTTAGATACAACACTATAAAAAATTATAATATCGATTCGTTGTTCTTTTTTTAGACACCCGTAAACATATATTTTATAGTCATTATAAGATCGTTTAGAAATCAATGTCATGCTCCGCAGCAGAACCACCTTGTCTATATTGTGTAAAAATTACAGGATAAAATATTGGTACTGTCTATATTTTTGTAGCTTAATATCAAAAATTGTATATTGTTATTTTCTTGGAAAATATCAATTCAAAGTGGTCATGCTACAGAGCATACTCTCCAGCAGAACCACTTTAAAATAACGGTTATTTAACGTTGATTATGCACAGTTCATATTACAAACAAATGTATATTTATTGTATATCAAGATAACATCTACAATTTTAGATAAATACTTACTTACTGATTTTTAGTAACGTGTAATGTTTTATCGGAATGCGCCTGCCATGAATTTCTTAGCAAATAACAAGATTAAGAGGTACATACATACATATATATTTCTTTACGTTAAATAAATAAAAAAATTGTATATCAAGATGAAACATCTACAATTTATTTATAACTATTTATTAATTTTTAATATCGTCTATCTATGTACTAGATATATATTTCTTTACGTTAAATAAATAAAAAAATTGTATATCAAGATGAAACATCTACAATTTATTTATAATTATTTATTAATTTTTAATATCGTCTATCTATGTACTAGATATATATTTCTTTACGTTAAATAAATAAAAAAATTGTATATCAAGATGAAACATCTACAATTTATTTATAATTATTTATTAATTTTTAATATCGTCTATCTATGTACTAGCACACAGACTGAAAGACGCGGAATTTAATTCACTGCCATCTCGTATTTTCTTTAGACGGCTTTTTTATTTGTTCCCTGGACGTTTCACTGGTGTTAAGTAGGTATGTTATGTTTATACGTACTTCTCTATATCTGTTTGACCAACTATTATTTTCCTGTAATAAGTAATTCATCTATACTATAATTACATAATCACTTATCACTTACCACTTACCGCTTACCGTTTACCGCTTACCACTTGCCTCTTTAATCTTTATAGCTTATGAATCCATTTTTTTTATATACAATTTATTAATTGTAAAGAAATATGTATATATATATGTATGTACCTCTTAATCTCGTTATTTGCTAAGAAATTCATGGCAGGCGCAATCCGATAAAACATTTACATGTTACTAAAATTCAGTAAGTATGTATTTATCTAAATTTGTAGATGTTATCTTTATATACAATAAATATACATTTGTTTATATTATGAACCGTGCATAATCAGCGTGAAATAACAATTATTTTAAAGTGGTTCTGCTGGAGAGTATGCTCTGTAGCATGACCACTTTGAATTGATATTTTGCAAGAAACTAACAATATACAATTTTTGATATTAAGCTACAAAAATATAGACATTATCAACATTTTATCCTGTAATTTTTACACAATTTAGACAAGGTGGTTCTGCTGCGGAGCATGACATAGAAATCATCGTTCCTTGCAAAAATCACAGAAATAATAAAAAAAATCGCGACACGGCTAGCGTGCGAGACGAGCGGCAACCTACTGCGATACAGTGTATGGGCACTCTAACAGGGGCACCACACTCAAATTTTGTATCAGACGGGTCTCTAAAACCCCATTTCGCCAGGTTGTTTTGCAGCGGCCTGTGTGGGTGTGCAACCGATTGAGTGCTTTCCATAATTATATGCCTAGTGTCAACATTACCATAACATCACGCCCGTGTTCCTCGAACTCGACAGTACACCCACAATTCGCCCGTTATGTTTATTCCCACGTAATTATATATAATACTGTGTAATAAATCTATATAGCCTGTTTAATAACAATGAAGATAAGGGGGCCATATCAGTTGTTGAATGAAGAAGGGTTATTTACCTGGTGAGTCTAAAATGTCTTCGCTTGGCATAAGCATGAGCGGCGCGCGTCCACCGGCGGCGCGGCGACCCTGCGCCCGCACGCACTCCCTCTGAACGCTTGATCATGGTTCTGAAACATCATCATTACTATAAGTACCTGTTACCTTCTTACTGAAACTTTATGCTTAGGCTGTGCACAAAGAAAGCTTACTTCACATCGAGCGACCAAATTGTTTTCAGACTAACGTTTTGTCTGTCCCTTTTTAGGGTTCCGTACCCAAAGGGTAAAAACGGGACCCTATTACTGAGACTTCGCTGTCCGTCTGTCTGTCTGTCTGTCTGTCTGTCTGTCTGTCTGTGTCCAGGCTGTATCTCATGAACCGTGATAGCTAGACAGTTGAAATTTTCACAGATGATGTATTCCTGTTGCCGCTATAACAACAAATACTAAAAACAGTATAAAATTAATATTTAAGGGGGGCTCCCATACAACAAACGTGTTTTTTTTTTGCAGTGTTTTGCGATAATGGTACGGAACCCTTCGTGTGCGAGTCCGACTCGCACTTGACCGGTTTTTTTTAATAAAGCATAGCATAACTTTCCTAGCAACATTTGATTTTGGAAGGTGTTCTTTTTATGCTTTGTTTATCATGTATTTGGAACATGAGGGTGTTGCAAACAACACCGCAATATTGTTACCGGCGAAACATGTTGCTAAAACAACTTTGTGCGACATGAAACTAGCCAAAACCGGCATATTAACATCAGCAAGCACAATGCGACTCGATGGCTGATTAGCGCAATCGCGCGATTTTACACTGGCTGACAAATAAGTACACACACATTAAAATTATAACCATACGTACATACCCGACTCTAATCCAAGAATGCACAAACAGTTAAAAATATTGTTAATTGTTCTTTTAGACGACATTGGTACTGATGCTACTGGCATTTAAATCAGTGTACTACAGAATCAGCACCAATGGCAAAGAAATATGAGTTCAAATAGCATTACATGGTATAAAACTCACCCTTCTTTCAGCAGCACGGGCGTTTCTTGTATGTTGTTATTTTGTGTGTCTGTACTCGTGGAGATTATTTCGAGGAACTGCTTTATTGCTTGCACCTGTAATGTCAAAGTGGTTGCAGTTTGCGCGATATATTTTATTTAACACACGCTGAAACCTGTCTCGAAAAGCCTTTTAAGTAATTTAACATTTAAAAAAGGAGCTTAATCGGTGATGTGCGATTCTAGAAACGACAGGGAGCGGTGATGGCGGTAGTAAAATGGGCGAGCAGGACGAAAACGAATTAATGCGGATCTATAATTAACCATCAATTACGGGATTTCTAAGAATCTCTGCCGTCTATACACAAGTCCCATGCCGTAACATTAAGACGGCGCTTGCTAAAAAATTTGCCAGAGACACAGTTCTTTGTCATTACAGAATACGATTCCAAATTCGTTTCCTGTTCCAATGTTCCAAAGTAGAGTCCCCGGTAATGTGAGTAAAAGTGGTACATACATGTCTTGGCGTGCAGAAGCTGCGGTACAGTTCGGCCATGTACTCCTCCTTGCACACCTGCTGCGCCGAGCGGCTGCTCACCAGGTTGCCCAGCGACTGGATGGTCTTCGAGATCAGTGTCAACGTCCGGTTGGTTTGGGGATCCTGCAAGATGCATTACAGATGAGCACTAGTAGAACAAGGTAATACAAAGAACTTGTCCCAGGTGCTCTTACGTAGTTGATAAGTTTGCGTCGCAGTATGGATTTTCATGAAAAGAATACTGTAAGGCGAGTTGAGGCGAAGGCGAATCGGTGCCGAGCTGATATGTCTGCGTCGACCTTTAGGGCATCAGCTATATTATTTTATTGGTACAGTTATAGAGGATGTTTTGGAAACATCTCTTACTTAGCATCAACTTAGCATTCTAAATTATTGAGTAAGTAACCAAATTAATAAAAAGGTTCAAAAACAACTTTGTCAAACAGCATGAACATCAAGTTCGTAACATTGATAAGTTTTCAGATTCTGAGTAGAGAGTACAAATAAAGAGTCAATAAAAATACTCACAATTTGCTCCGTAGTGAGATCAAAGAGTCTGGGCCCGAGTATGGCGGGCGCGAAGAACCTCAGGAAGATGAAGCCCGACACGACAGAGTACCGCACTTCGGCGTTGCGCGGGAAGTGTCGCGCGGCGCACTGTCGCAACGCGTCGAACAGCCGACACATGGCGGGCGGGCACGTCGCGTATGATAAGGTTATTGCTGCGAATACCTGGTAACAGGACAAAACTAAGTCAATCTTGTTCTTGTAGTATCGACATGTGCCACAAGAAAGGGTTACCTCAAGTAAAATTGAAGTAAAATTGCACAACTAATTTTCTAACTGGGTAGTAACCCAGTTAGAAAATTAGTTGTGCAATTGGCTATATACGGTTAACGAAAGCTTGTCACCGACACAAATAGAGGCTCTTCCATTGCACCTCAATGTGAAAGTGCAGTTTTACAAAATTCGGGTATTAGATGGGTAAACTCGAACCTTCCGATTGATTCGATACGTGCATAGCAGCTAGATTACGTTCATCGAGCATATATCAAATTGTAGAAGCAATAAATTTCGACGGGTCAACGTCTTTTAACCTCAATTTACAGCACTTAAAGTAAATACCAAATGGTTCTCTATCAGGAACTACTTAGGTACCCATTCCACATATTCCTTCAAGTTGGCAGTGATAGCAGCAGTGGACTTGACCCTTGTGGGGTCAATCTCGTATGGCAGTTGCTCGGCCAACACCACCGCTAATATTGACCGCAAGTACGATAAAGTACGAATATATCGTAAAACTGACTTACCCGTTCCACATAGTCCTTCAAGTTGGCGAGGTTGGCCGTAACAGCAGCAGTGGGCTTGACCCTTGCAGGGTCGATCTCACATGGTCGTCGTTCGGCCAACACCGCCGCCAACGTTGGCCGCAACACTGACCGCAGGTACGACGCACCGCTGAGTCGCATCGCTTCGTCCATCATCTTTGAGACGAGGGTGTTGCCTCGGAATATTGTTGTTGCGTCACTGGAAAACATAAGGAAATTATTGTATTTATTAAATTTTTAGTCTAATTTATAAAAGAGGTTGGCAGTTTTGTTGGCGGCGAAAATTTTTCCATTATAATCGTGACAATCAAAGAAGTCCGATGACGTTTTTCTTTTTATATGCTGCGATAACTCTGTGTGAACATCTACGAAAAATCAAATTCATAATCCTAATTAATTACTATCTTACCCATACACTATAACAACGCGTATCATTCGTAAGCACCAAGTTAAACTTATCTAACGTATTTTTATAGCTGTCAAATCCGACTTCTTAAGACTGTCACGACTTTAATACACTATCTAATTTAATAATTAATGTACACACAGTATAATGCACATTGACAACACAAGAGTATAAAGACACTGCTTTTTTCTTAAGAACATTTCTACCCGCGACAAGGGAAAAACCGGCCAAGTGCGAGTCGGACTCGCGCACGAAGGGTTCCGCACCATTATCGCAAAAAACGGCAAAGAAAGAACGTTTGTTATGGGAGCCCCACTTAAATAATTATTTTATTCTGTTTTTAGTATTTGTTGTTATAGCAGCAACAGAAATACATCATCTGTGAAAATTTCAACTGTCTAGCTATCACCGTTCATGCGATAAAGCCTGGTGACAGACAGACATGTCCGTGGAGTCTTAGTAATAGGGTCCCGTTTTTACCCTTTGGGTACGGAAACCTAAAAATAAAAAATAAATGTAGAGTGCTATCGTTATATGCCGAAAAAATGCACGGTTTCTAGGGCCACGGACAATGCTTGTATAAATTATGTTTTGTAATATTGTTTATTTCCTCGTAATAAATTTAATAAGGACATCACAGAAAACCCCAGAAAAGTATAACAGATAGTGTAAGCATTGGAAAGGCCTAATGGCCGAAGACGGCGCCAAAGAAATAATGGTTTTATCGAACTTATAAAAGAAAATGGCATATTAAACTACAGTATAATAATGCTATTGACCGGTAGTGGGATGTAAATCAGCTGAGATGATAAGAGATAAGAGTGAAGATGACGTCGGGGCTTACTCACGCACCGGACGCTGTTTACAATCAATTATTGTGATTAGGACTGTACAAACTGATAGTAATTTAACATAATTCACGTGTGCCCTCAATCATAATTATTTATTTGTTCCCAATTAATTTGTATCATAGCTAATTCTGGATGCAATTATTCATTTTCAAATAATATATTTGATAACTCACACTCACAGTTTCTTATTGGATTGTAAGCAATTTAATTATTAGGCGAAAGATATTTAAAAATATTCTTAACTCGGCGTTTGATTACACACTCAAATCAGAGCATGGAGTCTCAAAGTAATATTTTAAGTGACTTTGAAAAGTCAAGAGTCAGAAAATATCAATTGAAAATGGAATATGTGGGTGTAACACCTCTGCACAGCCTCCCTTGCAGAATACAAGCGCTATGTTATAAAGGCTAGTACTCACGTAAGTGCAGAAATCTCAGCATCTGCGAGCTCCTTGACGATGGGTACTATGAGATCATGGTGAGTGAATAGCCTTACGAGGGGTTGCGCCGCGTCCGTTTTACTTGATACTATCTCCCCCAGTATGTACACTGCCGACGCTGTTATGGGCTGAAAACGGAATTAGTTTATTATTATATCATGTCCATATGTATGTATGTATGTTCTTCATCTATCATCTCCTCTCTCGTGACTTGGGATTGGTGCATAACGTTTCACTCTTCCATTCTCAAACGTAAGTCCGTCACAATAGAATTCACTCCCTTTCCATCCATTTTATTTTCTTTGTCCCCTATTCCATATAAATCTTTTCATCTTTTTTGTCTCTATCCATTTATTAATATTAAATTTTTTGACTCTATAACTGTTCAGGGGGGTGACCATAAGCTCTTAGAGCAAGATTAATTTGAGTGTGCGTAAGGGACAGATGTATGTGACTTGTATACATCTGTCCCTTTTTTACAGTCGAACTATGATAGTTTACTGGGGCAGGACCTTGGAGGCTTGGAGTGTATAGAACATTACTATTTTATTCGAAACTTAAAAATGTCTTACCTTCTGATGAACACTCCTAAGAAATAATTCCTCGAGTGTCCTATAGTGTTGTAGTGGGAACACGTGGTCGACTGTGTACTGCAGTAATAGCCGGAGTGAACCCAGCGTAGCACTGCCCGCGGCCGATAACCGTGTGCCGGGGGGAGTCGCACCCCGGGACAGGGCTCCACCCGCGCGGGATGTTAGGAAGAACCTGGGGATATCACACATGTATTATAACAGAATTTATTTCTAAGAGAATCGGGTGATCGGACACACAGGACACCTTTCTCTATTATATTAACAAGTAAAGTCGAGATAAATAATGATTTGTGATTAATCTGCATTTTTTATTATTTATACATAAAAATCGGGGAGTGTTATAAAGAATATAACAAGCGCTATCATAATTTCGATCACTAGTACTGGCTGGAAGAGCCAATAGTCACGACTAGTAGGAAATTAAAACGTAAAAACAAATATTATGATGCAATATTATCCTTGGAAAGAATAGTAGGAGACTGTAATTGACATTGCCATTTTATGTATCACCAAAAATATATACTGTGACGAGTAGGCGTGTTTCAACGACCCAATGATTTTATATTTATACTGAGGTAGATACGTTTTACCGACGTCTACGCGGCAATACAAACACAAGCTGACCAGCTTGAGTGAACTTATCTCCGTCCTGCGCCTGGCCGCGACATGAACGTACGTTTGAACAGTATGTTTATCCCTTTCTGACAACGGGGCCCTATTTATATCTTTGTGATCTTTTAACCTAACCTAACCTAACCTAATAAATAAAGTTCCATAGGGCCTATGTAAGTAGCTAAAGCAAAATATCGCCATATTTTTATTTCTTTATAATGAGTATGACGTCTCTATTGCTAAGACCACACTAATTTTCTGAATACTTTTGTCTCTTACCAGGCACGTAAAGGTGTTGGCGAAGGTTGCCGCAGTTGCAGCCGCACCTCGCCGAGAAAGATTGGCGTGGCAGCGTCGTGCCACACCGATACTCTAGCTTCGCAGGCCACCCCCGCCTGGAATATTACATAACATTGAATTCAATTTCAAATACCACACACATATATTCAAGCATAAACGGAAAGTTTTACGTACCGTTTGTGAGCCATCTTTATCCTTTGGGTCTGCGTCCATAACGAGATCAAAACAAAAAATTTCGTCAAATTGTGGATTTACAGTCTTCTTTCTAGGTTTCGTACGTTTTTCAACTCTTCGTCCGTTCGAATATAACAACGTGACGAGAGCAAACGGGTCACACTGTCCATTCTTAGTGGTTAGCTCAGAGCATTCCATCACTCGCAGGCGTAGGACGTCGTGTCCTGCTCGCTGCGCGGCGCAGTGCCTCTCGGGGTCCGACCAGTAGTCAGCGGCGGTGGGGGTGGGCGAGGCGTCCGACTCGGGCATCGCGTGCATGGGCGGCTTGGTGCGCGCCGCCCACGCCGCCCGATCCTTCAGACTCTCCGAGCGCGACAGCGACAGAGCAGGCTCCGACTCAACCGCACTCAGCAGCTTCTTGCTCGTGGAACTCGAGCAAGAACCAAATCTCATACTCTCCTTACAATATTCAGATAATCTTACGAGGTTATTTCCTTTTGTTTTTGTCGAGCAGTTGTCTGCTGCAGTGGGGTCCGGGTCGGGAGGCTTCGGTTCCATTCGTAGCCTCTTTCTGGAGTCTTCGAGAGTGAGTTCAATGTATGCCTTTCCTTGGACCTCTGAGTCTGCGTCGACCGGTCGCAACGCAAACCAGTGGTCTTTATTGTTATACCGATGCAGATCTTCTCGTTTGATGGCCACTTTACCGAGCACTTTGTCCTGTTTGAGATGCTTGTCACGATCGAACACGTATATGGAAAGGTATCGAAATCGTCGCGGCACCTCGAATTGGAACTCCTCGCCGAAGAATGGACTGAAACAAAATAACAAAATTATTGGTTTATGTCGAGCAGGTATGAGTTGTGTTGAGGGTATTTATCCGAGCTATTATTTGTTGAATATTACATCCGACAATCGTTATCAAGTTTTCGACTGCGCGATAATTTATAGCCGGCTTGCAGCCTAGTTGTGGTGAACAGGACGCGTGGGGTGCCTGTCTTACACGAGTGTCAGTTTTGCCACCCACAGTTAAATGAATAATTTTCTATACTTGTGCTATATTAAGGCGCAGATAACTCTTTGTAACTGATGTTATAATGAACATTGTGTCTAAGCTGCTAGTCGTATGGTTTTGGTGCTATTGTCCGAATTAGACATAACTTTGCAAATTAATTACACTCTAACAATCAAATTTTTTTTATTTTTTTCATTTCTGATTTTTTTTTCACGTGTAAACATACGTGATGTGCTTTTTAAAATCAGTTACAGAGGGGTATCGCCCCCTTCAATCTAATCAGATATCGTTATGGTCGTAGAGATGCCATAACTTTCGTGAGTTGAAAATCTTTTGTTTTTAAGATACAGACATAAAAGTTAAATCACCTAGAATAGAATAGATTAAGTTTTATTTACCAATTTGCAGAATCGAGTAACACAAAATGCTCAGACGAAACTATAAAACGACTTAATGAATTGCGGCGCCTAACGCCTCCAAGAAAACGGTTATAAACTTTATAAGTTGAATTTAATCTAAATGGAAACATTTGAATGTGTTCACCATGATTGCTTTTGGCCCTTAAATTAACTGCAACACTAACAGCTCAATTAAATAGAATCGGTATTCAAGAACCTTTATCCTAATAACGTTTTAAATTGATACAACATTCGGATGTATGTTTTAATCAAAGAAATTCATTAAACCGATAAACATGAGCTACCAATGGCCAAACGTCGGTCGTAACAACTGAATGAAATTAAATTTGGAACACCAAACAGCGTATCATTTCCTGGGTTATCGAGTACTGGCAAACCTGGAAACTCGGGTTTTAACAGATAAAGTAATAGGCAAAAGTTATTAAATTTAATAGTATGTAAACAACGCTGGTTTCATGATGTTGAAGACCAAGTTGCACAGTGACGTATGCGTGGGATTGCCTTATTCAAAGGAGAAAGTTTGACATTCCCGATGAAATCTCATCTCACAGCCTAATAATAAAGCACGTGCCTACACTTGAAAGTGTATGCTTTATGTGAAAGGAATGGTATTGTAACTAACGCTATAATTATTTAATGAAAAATGAGAATGGAATAATTGTGAAAAATGAGAGTATGGCATTTAGTGAAACTTTTCGTCAACGTCGAAGCAAAGCCATTTTAATGTAAATCGCCCGAGTTCCCCCCACAGCTGGGCATCTCCAGAGATACCTATGCCCAACATTGAGTGAAGTCGGGCAGTAGTTCAAAAGGGGTGGAGCAAATTCGCGTTAAGATTGTCACAAGCAAAGGTTAGTGGCAATCTCCATGCGAAATTGTTTTAAAATATCCTTAGAGAATTGTTCTACTTACGCTTCAAAAGTTGAAATAGTTGTGACAACCCTAATGAATAAATAATATCTATACTTTCCAAACGAGCATTACGTGTAGCTATTTGTAAAACACGATAATAACTCAATAAAGGGGTTTATTGACTCGTTTGGAGTGTACGTAGGTATAAGAAGCTCGCAGTGTATCGAGTCGGTGGCAGGCTCGCAGGCGCATCCGGCGCCGGCGCAGTATTTATAAACCGGAGGCGGAACCGTACCAGCTGAGCGGGGGCGGCCCAAGCTCACTTGCCATTGCACATACTTCACGCCTCTAATTTTAATACGTTGAATTGATTAAGTGCGGCCACTCATTCAATAACCAGGATACGTAGCCAATAGTACTATTGACTCAGCTTTATTTATTACACCTCGTGATGTGCTTTAATCTTCCTCAATATAGGACACGACTGACAGTGCTTTGTTATCTGTGTGTCCTGGTATTATGCATAATTGTATAATGATAATATCATATCACAATGAAAACTTATAAGTAAATCAATCAATTTAATTTGCACGGAGCGTTAGTAGGTCGAGTAACGATGACGCATTTTTGAATGAACTCCGGAACACCTTTATTCGTATACATGATGTCGGGCCGGGCGCACGAAATAGCACATGTTAGAAACCAGAGCAATGCACTTAAGACTGCCGCCACTCCGGCCGGGGACTGCTCAGACGCAGGCGATGATCATTTTACGTGCCACGAAGTTCCGGGACCAATTTATCACTTAAAAGCTTCCGTTTCATGTTGGAGAGCTACTGACGCGATTTTTACGAGTCTCCCGACGAAGTCTCACTTGTCATATTTTTTTGTATGCCGATCTGTTGCCATTTCGGGACACATAGTTTTAGTTTATCGTAGTAATTTTATTTATGATTTGTGATAAGGTGTTATTAAAAATTGATTTAAAACAAACCTTTACGTCATGTTGAAAATATTATCGGTTTTTGAAAGTCTGTTGAAAGAAGAAGATTCCTAAATCCGCTTTACTGTGGCATTATTTTAATAATAATTAGTCACACCTACAAGAATGTTATCTTAAACATATTTTGTTAACAGCAGAGAATCGTTATTCCAAGGAGAACAGTCACAAAGCATACATAAGCAACTAATACGTAGGTATTATCAGTACATAGTTAGCAAGGCACAGATAGTTTGGACAGAGGCACATAGTAAGTGCAGTGATAAGGTATCGCGAGACAAAGAACCCATTAAATGAACTCGGCGAGTGACGTGACATTTCCTTCGATATCCGCCAGTCCACTGTGGCCTCACCTCTTGGGTCACAAAATCATTATCGCTTCCGTTCATTAACAAGCAAAACAGACTATCATTACTGATAAACAATGAAACGTATTGACGTTTTCTACTTTAACGGAGGTGTAATCATAACGGAAACTCCAGATTTTAACTACTTTATTATTGGGTAATTTAGGAATTCCCAGTTCTATTTAAAAATGAATTATGGAGCAGTAGGCATTCGTCAACAATGAGAACCGTCAAAAATTATCAACAGGATAAATTAATTCATAGGACACCAGTTTTACACTTGACTTATTTTGCAATAAATTAGATCATCGTGCCTGCGTGAAATTCTGGTTATGAAAAGAATTTGGTGCGTGGGCCGTTCCCACAACTAATCAGGGGGAGCGTAACCGGCGGCAGTAATTAAAATCATTGCTGCGGTGCGGCTGTATTTTATTCATTCTAAAAGCTGAATGGCAAAGGGGGTGAAGCGGAAGGGACGTTCCGCGTCGGCGCACGCGCACCGGAAGCGCGTCCGGGACGTGGCGCGCCGCAGCGCCGCCCTCCCTTACAGCACAATAGCGCCTCCCCCGAATTATACGCGCTTTCAAAAGCCGCGCCGCGACCATGAATTAATAATTGTGACTAATGTTTAATTGATGACAAATCATTCAACACGCGAGGCGAGGCAGCAGGTGGCTTTCAATACAATGTTTTTATACAGGTTATAGTGTTTTATGATATAAATGAACTTCCATGTAGCCGAGTATGTTTATATTTTAACGTTGCTCATGTTATAATATGACGAAGTCTTTTTTTTCACAGAAATCATTATAGTATGGTGTCCTATCGCGGACTGCATAGGTATTATTCTTTCTACCTTAATGAAACTGAAAATAAATCACAAATTTAACTAATACTATCTGGACAAGTACACGTTTCCTAGAAGTATACACATAAAAACGGGTACAGTATAGACCGAAACTTGGAATATTTTATTCCTGAGTGACACATGCTCGTGAAAGCGCCGGAAGTAATCATATCATATGCAAGAGATAGAATAGGAGTGTGCGCCTGCGCACTTTCGTGACGACACATTAATGTTCCGAAGAAAGTTACACATCGTACATTCGTATTCGTACGTACTACCTAGTGCATTAGAATACAGTGTTTCTAAATTGTTTTAGGACGTGAGATTAAAGTTTGATGGCCGGTTTTACAACATTTTGTACGTAAGAATTTCTCTACACATGAACCAAATTACCGATTTGGTAAAGACGAGACACAGACGCCCACGCATTAAAAAAAAACATAAAATAGGTATCTAACAATTACGCCTGTAATTCCAGGTACCAACGTGGAAACAATAATTTGTACGACACCGTAGTACAACGAACAACATGCATTAATTACTTCAATTAAACGTATCAGCCACTTAAAATGCTTCATTCATGGAGTATAGAAACCTTGACCTATTAAATAGTTTGCTCTCCCTAAATGCTGGTAATCGGTTCCCACACGATAACGGGCGGAAGCGACACCGGACACCGGACAATGGATCCGTTATTATTATGTCAATTCTGGAGCGAATATAACGCTCCTGTTTTGTAGAATTCGTGGAGGGCCCTACAGGAAACTTGAACTAGTAACGGCTAAATCAAGGGCATGTGGTACATCGGCACAAATATGGTGAAAACTAGATAAATTATAAGAAATCTTTGGCTCTAGGTGATGACATGGTAGAAAGTGTGCTAGCTTTAAGTTTATAGAAGCTAAGGACACTCGACACTAACCCGTAGGCCGTATCGTTCCAACTTCAATACTTCTAAAAATGCTGAACATTAGAACCGATTAGAAGTTAGCACTGCGAGGTCTGCGACCAATATCTAAATAGGTTCTTGTAAAGTATTTGGTTGTTAGATACCACATGATACATGTTTGAGTAAAAGTAAGATTCGTGACTTTGAGTTGAGGTGACAGTTGCAGTATCTCGACATGGCCCACAACGAGGTTTCGCATAGAGATTTATTTACTTATCTAAACTTCTTGCAACTTCGGTACAAAGCAAGTGAAGGAGAAATAACAAGGCAGGTGACTCACTTGAGAGTTCTCTCCATGGTGGATGTGCGAAATATCTCTTCTTGGTCGAGCGACAGCACGCAGTATATGTCGCGGTGGCACGCCGCCCCATGGCTGCGACCTGGCAAGTTTTTTGCTTCACCTGAAACAACAAAATTTACATGTCATAAAAATCTGATATTGAGAAATCGATTGAATGAAAAGAGATAAAATAGACAATTTTTATGAGGCCAAGTCACCCATTGACTAACAACGTTTGGCGAAAAAGTTAAATCATATAACTTAGGGTCAGTCGGTGCAAAAAGTGAAGTGCACACAACCAATGCAATCATTGTGACTTGTGGTCCATCATCAATAAGGCAAGACAAGACGTGTTGTAGCCTCACCAGTATTTTGACAATCTCTAGCAAGAATCTAACTACCAACGATTACCATCACCATCTTCACGCAAACGTTCTTATCTTGTTTTGTTAGACATGATCAATGTTGACATTAGAGTTGACTAATTACTGTGAGTTTCCCATAGTTTGCATCTTATTGCTTGATCTTGCGAAGTAAGACCTTGAGTGCTCGTAATTTCAATGGACGTTAATGACGCTTTCTAGTTTATTGGGTTGTTCTGCAATGAGATGGCGTATTGCATAACGTGCTCGAACCAAGTATTTTTCCCAATCAAAAAAGATGTCGACTACTATTCGTTTATAGTATCCTGAACTCCTGAATCCATCTCATTAATAGTTAGATCTTTCGATTTCAAAACCTATATTTTAATGGGTGATGTTTCAAGTCTTCAATATCTGTTTCAATAAAATATGCCGTATAATTAGTAGCCGACAACAAACAGCCGAGTCAAGGTTTTCTTACCGTTTGCTTTACATTCTCTAATAATACTAAATACGTTTTACGATGATGATTTCGTTTGCCGCATTTATACTCTGATTCGGCCCTTTGTGCGTGGGGGTTCTGGGCTCTGGCTAACAAAGCCAGCCTAGCTGCGCCCAAAAGCACTATAACTTCCTGGCAGCTTCACAGGCTTCGCGGAGCGACCGCATATTTCTGAAGATTTCTTCACGTTGTACGTTGTGTTATACATTTTACGAATAACCTATCGAAAAAACGCGGGCGAGTCGCTTCTATATTATCTTCGAAATTACAGAACAATTAAAAATGAAAAGCAAGTGTATAAAAATTTTCTTGTTCAGGCTTGGCAAGACATTCATTTTGTGCTTGAGCATAAAGGTAAAACACTCGTTAGTCATTATTATTTTGGGTTAAAGCCTGAAATAATGATACACTAAAGATGGAGAGCCCATTGGCGGTTGCGCAACGTGTTGCGACCTCGTCAGTTATCGCTAAATACGGAGACACAAGGTGAGGCGACCATCGGCCCATAAGTAACTACTGCCCTGACGCTTACCTGCAAACCAAACCTGTTTGTCATTTTTATGTTCTGTTTAACTCTGCACTATTATGATAGTTGATAAGTTAACCATATGTCTTTTTAATGACTTCATTGATTGATAATTTTCTACTGTATAGAACAAGGTTTGACAGATGAATACAGCCCAACACAGTACAACATCAGTTTTTAATTCACAGTATGTCTACATGAGTAAATTGATGACTGTACTTTATAAAATTCTGTTCATACATGCGCTGCACGATTGCATACGAGATGACAAGAAAGATATTCTCACTGTTTTCTTCAGCCGCGTAGACAATACAATTAGAGTACCATGAATGGCCCGTTTGTAAGAGAAACATGACGAAATGTAGTCTAAGTAGCTGCTAATATAAACACAGATGTAATAGATAAAACTAGCAACTGTGCTAGAATAATAATGACAAAACTGTTACACCTTGGCAAAAACCTCGAGTCCCATTAGTGGATATCGATTTACGAAATGGATATTCGCGATAGGCGGTTTGACGTTATTTATTTTTCATAGATCTTCTTTGGACGGTAGCTAGATATGGATATTTATCGTTTCAAAGCCTAGAACTTCAAGTTTTGTTATAAACTGGACCTACGTATACTGACAGTGCTGCTGAATGAATTACTGGACTGACGAAATTCTCGCCACTGGCCAAATCCTACAATTCTTTAATGTTTAGATATTTGCATATTTTTGGTTCTAGCAAGCCCGAGTTCCGAAATAGTTGTAGTTCCGTAGACCAGTTGCCCCTCTTAAAATTGATAAGAGAATACTGGGCCCTTTAGATTTTTTAAATAGATTTTGATGATTAATAATTAATTATTATTATACCCAAACTACCAGGAGGCCATAATCATGAACAAGTATTTGCGGGGCTGGAATCATAAGCGGTAAAGACTACTACTTGTTCTTAATTCTTGTCTCCTGGTAGTCTTTACCGGTCTTGATTCCAGCCCCAGAAATACTTCCTCATGATTATTGTCTCCTGGTACTTTGTTAGCCTTTACCGCTTATAAGTCCAGCTCCGCAAATACCACTTCTTAATACTGGCCTCCTCGTATTTTGGGTATGAATTATTCATCAACATCTAAATAACAAAAGAGATATGGGCCCAGTTTTCCATTATATTTCAAAAGGGGCATCTGGTCACTGGTCCCAGTTCCATAGTGCGCCGTATGACCCCTAACCTTCTGAAATGATAGAAAGAGAGCTCAAGTGGTAGGTTCAGGTTGTATTTCAACTCTTCTGCCAATCAAGAACAAACCCAGGGTTATTGTATAAAGACAGTGTGACCGACAATGACCGGACAGGATAGACGATTGACTTCAAAGCAGTTGAACAATTAGTCACTGCGTCCATTAACCTTCCCCAAGGCCCACAACATAACTGATGTAATTTTTCCATGTAAAGCAAAACATTACGATAGAATTTTAGCAATTTCCACGGAGATCACACGGTTAAAGGGATTGAGATGATTAATGATCAACTGGCGTAACAGTCGTGACGAATTAAATGGAACTTATTTCTCGGCGCGCCTACTCACCTAAGACTATTATAATTTTATTTATTGTTTAAGTTTAATTTACTAATAAATACATAAAACGTAAACCATGCCCATGTGACGTGTCATTTACATTCTGTGGTTCTTCTTACATAGGTGACGTAATGCTTGACAATGATTATAATAGGGAATTATGTTTTGAAAACAATTTCCTGGTTTGAGGAAATAACCAATAGGTGTAACGACCGTGACCGATACTGATATTGTACAGCAGTGATAGGCACTGCACTTATTATTTAACACTCGTTATAACGATAAGAGTACTGATAATCATTGTTTTTAGATATACGTGGATACGTCACTCAAGTTTCATAGCACTTTCATGTATTTTTTCTTAAACAAATTGGTCAATTAAAACGTTGCATGTAGTTGTTGTAAATTGAGGCACGCTGCGATAGTTAGGACCGTTAAACAAAGGAAAGACCTTCCTGCGACTCTCACAAATTCGTAATTGTAGTGCTAGAGAAACTCACAACAAACTGTACATAATTGCTGATGCAAAAACAACCGTCATCATCATCAACATGACAGTAACACACGCCACTAAACTGGATCGTGGGAGAGAAACGGGATCCTTTGAATAGTGCCATCAGCGACTGAGGAAACGAATACGCACCAGCTATTTAGCCACTGGCACAATGGCGATCATTAAGATGTTTCCACACGCTCGTATGCGTAGTGCAATTGTTTCGAAATCGAGAGTATTTTACCTCAGCTCGTTGTCAGAGCGCATGGGAACCGTTTGAGCAACAAACTGATCGATTTCAGCATTACCGGAAAATAACAAGGTCACAGCGTAGATTACACTCGCTTTTCTACTGATAGTAAGTACCTTGGCTTCAGCAATGTCCGGATCAAGCTTAGCATGTCAACATCCAAGTGTTCATCGAAGTGTCGAATGAGCGACATTTTCATGTGTTTCTCTTTCCAAGTCTTAAATTACATTGTTTACTACGAAAGGAAGATAAATGATTATGATAAATGTTATGCCTGTTGAAATGGATTTTTACTAGTGTCGTTTCAATTATAAACACAGAAAATATAATTCTATTAATATGTAACTAATAATATGTATAACCAGAAATGTAGGTACCTCAGTAACTCTAAAGTTCAGGACTATAGAGGAACATTTCTGGTAGAGGAAGGGACGAAGTCCAACATACACTTAATTTTTCAAGATTCCCGGGAACAGACAGCTCATGTACAATTATTTAATTCTGCGTATGCGTTCACAGGTCGACAGCCCCGTTGTTCAGTGTTTAAGTTTTTTGAAGATGATGTGTTTTCTAAGAAGATTAATTTTGTTTGATGAATGTATAATTCTATTATAGTAGTGGTAGGTAGTTGTAGGTTCAATTCCAACCATGAGTTTGTCTTAAATTACTCAAATATTTCGTAGGTTTTTAATCAAGTCGACTACCTACTTAGGCACGTGGGTGGGTGGAAACCTACGTTCGTAGTATAATATCCAGTGGCCCAAGACGTTCACCCACCCACGTCACATAGGATACAATCGCTAAGCAGGTGGGTTGCGAAGTAGAACGCACTTTTTCGCAAAAACGTAATCCGATACAAGCCACTAATTTCGCAACAGTGAATTCACTTCACATGGCCGACATAACAGTAAGTACTTTGGCTTTGAGAAAATGCGATTTTCTTTTAACTTGAAAGTTAAAAGTGAAAGACGATATCTACATTGTACTCGACGTATGTGCATGTGTAGGTACTGTGATTACAAAGGTAGGTAATACTTTCTCATCTCCGTGTGTGTGACTGTGAAGATACAACCTTTGGTGCGTGCTTACGTTCGTTCCTACTGGTTTTCCTATTGTTATTAATAGCATAGGTGCATGAACATTACGCGATTATAGTTCTCGCCAAACTTCTGGGCCGCCCTGAAGTTGGCTTTCCGATGCGCAAGGCACGAAACGGTGCTGTTTTTGTATGAGATTTACTACTGCGCAGCCATTGTAGCCAACTTCAGGGCGGCCAAGAAGTTTGGCGAGAACTATATAATGCAGAGTCAACTAGACGCCCAAACACATCCTACCTGACCTGATACTCTTGATGATGCCCTACTCACTTAGTTTTAGGTTTTGTTACTGCAATCCTTTTACAAGTTTAAATCTAGCCTGTGTCCCAGTGCAAGAGAGATTATTTGAAAATGAAGGCTAAAATGGCAACTCAGACTATTAGTGAATATTTTAAAAGATCAATGAACTTAGATAAGCCTATTGGCCTACTTAATAGTGTGTGTGGTTTCGCTTTTCACAATTTTGCTACATGTAAAAAAAATACTTTAACTTCAATAGGAAAGGATCAGCAAAAAGAACTGCTGATACAAATCTATATATATAAAAATGAATCCATATTTCTCTTGGTCACGGCATCACGTGTGAACGGCTGGACCGATTTCGCTAATTCTTTTTTACCCGACTGCCGAAGGAGGGTAATGTGTTTATCAGTCTATGTATGTATGTAAGTATGTATGTATGTATGTATGTATGTATGTATGTATGTTTGTTCCTATGTGGCGTTCCAGAGACCTAACGCGTTGGCCGATTTTGATGATTCATACGTCAATCGATTCGTCTTAACCTTGCGAGTGTCATAGGCTACATTAAAATTGAAAAATAGATTAATGGCGGCTTTTGGACGCCATATTGTGGGGTGCCAATTTTATTTTTTCTTCCAAACCCATCGTGTGGGATATCAAAATAAAGGGTTTTAAGAGGTGATTTCAAAAATATATAACACTTATATATTTAAATGTACCTAATTCGAAAAAAATGCTAACTAAAAAGTTATAAATAAAAAAGTTTATTATAAAAATCAAAATACCCGACTGCTTAAAAAGCGAACTAAAAAGACGTAAACAAGAAGAAAATCATGCTGTGCAGTCGGAGGATACATCTGGTTTTGGTCAGCCAGCTTGCGAATATGTATCCTCCGACTGCACAGCATGCTTTTCTTCTTGTTTACGTCTTTTTAGTTCGCTTTTTAAGCAGTCGGGTATTTTGATTTTTATAATAAACTTTTTTGTTGTTTGTTATTGTTAGGAGAAGGTTCATATGAAAAAAAAAAAAATAAGAAAGAAATATTGTTGCCTTACCTTAGGTAGGTAGTCTAGGTAGGGTAGGGTAGGTAGAGTAGGGTAGGTAGGGTAGAGTAGGGTAGGTAGGGTAGGGTAGGTAGAGTAGGGTAGGTAGGGTAGGGTTGGTAGGGTAGGTAGGGTAGATGAGTGTTTGGTGTTTTTATGGCAAAACAAAGTTTTCCGGGTCAGCTAGTTGAACAATAAAAAAACTCTTTTCTTTTTCTTTCTTTTTAAAAAAAACTTTGCCCCACACTAGGAATTTCTTCCTGTATCGTGGATGCGTTTACAAACATTTAAACGGCATACACAAACTCCCAGAGCCGAAACAACAATCTGTAGGTCAATCAAATATTTGTTCCGTGCGGGAATCGAACACGCGACACGCAGCGCAGCAGTCAATTGCTTAACCAAAGCGCCAACCGTGCCCCAGTAAAATAAAAAATAATTCGATACAAGTCTTACAAACTTAGATAAGATATTAGAATAGCTTGTCCTACTAAAACCATATATCTTATTTATATCCCCAATTGCCATTACACAAAATATAAACCATCTCTATTGAAATCTCTACTTGATTAATGAATTGATAACACAATATTTAATCATGCTTAAATTACAGGTACCTACAAGTATCTACAACTCAATACAGTAATTACCATTCACTATCGTATTAAATAAGTACATAATCTTATCAATGGTAATTCGTATTTAAGATCCACGAATGTGTTTGATTGAATGAAAATATGATATTGGCAAGTGGCGCGGCTCACTTCATGTGGTACTAGTACTCCGTAGAGACGGCGGCGATAACGGTGACGATAAACGAGCGCGTTTTTCATTAACGGATCGACGAGTTTCCATGAATGGGTGCGTTGAATGGAAAACGCTTGGTTTGCCCCATTCACAGCGCCCCGCCCGCCCCTCGCTAGCGCTGTTCAATTCGAGATAACTATGTACGATGTACAAGGCGCGACGCGACGTTCGACGCCCGCCGCCGCCGTCCGTCGCTTCGCGCCGCTCTCATTTGTTTCTAGTAAGAATCCTGCTAATCGTTAATCGCCTAAACAACTTAGCCACGTTACGAATATGACGCTGAAACTGATCTCCATTCTCTGATAATATATTATCGCTTGAACCATTTAGACAACATAAAAATTGATGAACTTCCTGTACATGGAAGCAGAATTGGGTTAAACTATACACACTACACAGTATGTTCGGCGAGACGATTCAACCTAGATTTGCATTTTATGATCATCATAGTAGTGATTAATATCTTAGGTATCGTATCTAAAGATGCCTACTACCAAAATAATACAATTACAAACAAACAACCGTGCGTAGTCTGTGAAGACTATTGGGTACGGACCCAAAGTGTTAAAACGGAACCCTAATACTAAGATTCCGCGGTCCGTCTGTCTGTCTGTAACCAGGCTTTATCTCATGAACCGTGATAGCTAGACAATTGAAATTTTCACAGATGGTGTATTTCTGTTGCTGCTATAACAAAAAAACAATAAAATAAATATTTAAGTGGGGCTCCCATACAACAAAAGTGATATTTTTGCTGTTTTTGGCGATAATGGTACGGAACCCTACGTGCGCGAGTCCAACTCGCACATGGCCGGTTTTTATTATCTGAAAAATCTATAAATCCATGTCACTTTCTGTTATTCATCCAATAAGGGCAATTTAAGTAATTTTAACATGGAGAGTTGAGATAAAACTGTCTCTATTCATAAATTACCTATTGTCTGCGTCGACTCAATCGATCACACCTACTTGTTAACTAGTTGCAAAGGGCAGCTAATAACAACATAATCACTATCAGTCAAATATGTTAGGTGTATCATCAATTCATCAAGCAGCCAGTGCTTATCATGTTTGTTACTAACAAATTGTATTATTTAACGCCTTACATTATTACACAAGTAGGTATCAACACGATATCGCCACTTGTAAATAAACATAGTCCCAAAGATTTGCTACTCGTTCGTCAGGCAGGCGACAGGCAGCACAGTGAAATACACACTGCTAATCAGAAACCTCTGTTTACCCAAGAAATAAGACACGATACGTATGTACTTAGGTACGAGCGTGACTCACATTCACATGTTAATGTAGTTGTACAAAAACATTATTTATATTACACACAGTCGAGACGCCCGCGCCGCCGCCGCCGACAGCCCGAGACGAACTTATAAGAGTGAAAACGATGCTTTATGTCGACAGGCTTCAAAAGGCGCAGGTAACCAATTCCTGAGTCATACCACGCATAAAATAAATAATATGATTCAATTAGCAGTTGCCCTTTCGGGTTCGGCTAAGTGTTGGTATGAACAAAGGTGTTCGATGGCTTACGAGTAGATAAAGGACAGACGCAACGGAAGTTGCCATAAGTGAGGCATAGTATAAGGTTGTCACATTATCACTTGTTCTGGAATACAGACACGAGAGCGACTGGGAGGACCGAGACAGGACGAGATGCCGTTTGCGTCGCCCACGGCCATAAACAAGACAATCTACTAAGTACAAAACTAATTAAGACATTCCATAATTGTAATATTTTTAAAGATTCATATAAAATAAAGGATGCTTAATATTGGTGCATTTAAACATGATTGTAGCAAATCAACCAAAAAAATTGATTGGCATCAATTATTACAGTTTATCCTAAGTAACCAAAATGATTTTGAATTGAATCTGTAAAGTTGATTAATTTTATCTTTTTCCTTGTTCCATGCTCACATTACGAGTCATGGCAAATGTTTAACTCTGTGTCTACTTTGGGGTCAGTAAAACTGTCAAATTAAATCTAATACTTAAGTTTTGAACCTAGTTGGTATTTTTGCTGAACAGTAATTTACAACATCATGATATATCAAGAGAAAGAAATAATTTGAGTGTTAGAGAAAAGTCTCTCAGCTCAAGGGTCTGCTACAAAGAGAACTAATGTCTATTAATATGATTTTTTATGTGTATTTAAGCTTTGTTGTTTTAATAAATAAAGAATTTGAAATTAATTGAATTTAATGGACATGACTGACTCAATTGTTGAAACTGGGGGTTTGTCTGATAGTGCAATCAATCATAATTTTTAATGAAATAGTTTTTTTCAATACAGTTGTTAAACATGGCGTACTTTCAGAGGCTATAATTATGATTCGAAAATTAAATCTTATGCATAGGCATGTTTCTGTTACGCGGTCGTGACTTTTGTTTACGAGCTCGATCATTAGTTTTGCAGTTTAGTTTTAAATTTATAAGTCAAAATAAAAAGTTTATTAGCAAAGAGTTTTCATACATAGAATAAAATGGGATAGATTTTATACGAGGAAAAATAAATGAATCCGTACGTTTTAGCATTGAACTCTCAAAAGTCTTTTCAATGGTTGTTTAATATATTTAATTACCAGTTTTAATTTAATTATTTTCACATCAACATTTGTCTAAAATCAAATAGGCTGTATGTTGTTTTCGTTGTAAAAAATGTCCAGTTGCAAAAACGCGCCTTTAGTTATAAGTCAATTTAAAAAAGTTTAGTAGCAAGGAGTTTTCATACATAGAATAAAATGGAATAGATTTTCGAGGAAAAATGAATGATTCCGTACGTTTTAGCATTTAATTCTCAAAAGTCTTTTAAATGGTTGTTTAATATATTTAATTACCAGTTTCAATTTAATTATTTTCACATCTACATTTGTCAAAAATCGAATAGGTTGTGTAGGCTGTTTTCGTTGTAAAAAAATATGTCCAGTTGCATAAACGCGCGAAAATTTTATTTTTTTGTGAATTAACAAATCTAATTTTTTGATTTGTTTTTACTATTTTCCACAACTGTATTGAAAAATATCGTGTGATACACGGGCGTGTAGGTTATTGCAAACTCGTGTCATTAAAAACCCTTGCCTTCGGCTCGGGCTTGTTAATGACAGCTCGTTTGCAATAACCTACTTTCCACCCTTGTATCACAATGTACTATTCTAGTACATATGCCACATATGTACTAGAAAAAACTTGTTTTTTATAAACTATGTTATTTTATTTTCCTGTGAAGAATTAAATTATATTCATAAAGTTTTTAAATAACAACCTTATAAATATATGATTGATAAGTACCTAATGAAGTCAACCAAATTAATTCAGAGACTTAAATAAGTAAACCAAGAACTATGTGATATTAATATAACAAAGCAACATAGTTAGAGGCGAAAGCGTCGGCGGGTCGCGCCCCGGAAGGCATACTGCACCCTTATCGTGGCAGACACACTTCGCGTTATCGTAGATTTATGCGCCCGCGCCGGCACAAATCAATCACATCATACAGTACCTACATATGGAAATGCATTACTTAGCTCACGTCACCCGATTGTGCAGTGTACATAAGGCTTCGTACCTCCACTCTGACCAAATCACTATTGTTATGCTCATGGTCATTTACTTTATGAATTAAATTAGTATTTATTTTTGTTAGAGCTTTTATAGGTCCTGGACCTATAATATTGTCCTTTATCATATGACCACATGTCACTCTTTTTTGGACACATAAGAACAAGTTATAAAAAAAATATTAAGTTATTAATTTTATTAAAATTTTATATATTAAATTAGTAAAGCAAGGCAAGCGCAAAATACACCTATTATTAATATTTGAAAATTAATTACCTAATATTATTCTGTATAGACAGGATAAAATGTAACTTACAACTTTGGACATTGACTGTATGTAGAAACGGAAGCATGAACCGGTATATATTATTAGGCAAAGAGCAACTTGGACAAAATAATTGAATGGAATTTAAAACAAACAAATAAGGATACAAGATATTTTACCAGTTGAAAGCCCCTAATAAAGACTCAATACCTATACTTAATAGCATCTAACATGGATCGACTTTCTGGCATGCATTGTTAATTAAATATTATGTTTAACAACTCTATTATAGCAAATTAATTCTATATTTAAACTTTATGCATAATGGTACAATGCAAACTTAATACTTTAGGGCTTAGGCATTATCTACCAGTCAACTGAGGGTGTTGAAAAATACATGGCAGTTGCAATTGTTTTATCCGTGAAAAGTGAAAAACATATAAATTTAGATTACACTTATATAGATTTTAGTATACACTCAAGAACTTAGCTTATCTAAGAGAGTATATTACACAACAAAATTTTACTCAGAAATTTAGTAATAGAGTGACTATCTTGAACAACACTAGTAATAAGTTATTACTATTGCAACTGTCTACTGTGTAGACTGAAATTGTGAAATGAGTAGTGATCATAAATTAATTAATACCAAAGACAACATTTTAAATACTTATTTAATTTATAGTATAATAATATATTAAATACCCTCATGCATGATACTTGATGTGCTTAACTAACCTTATGTATGTATGCATTGATGAATAATTAGTGACTGCAGAAGCAGATGTAAGTTTAAACTTTTAAAGTAATATGTAAACTAGACATTTTAGAAAGTTTATTTGTTGGAAAATAAGACACTTAAGTGTCGTATAGATAATGTAATCAAAATGTAAAAAAAAATCAAAACATAAACATGATATACTTAATGGATGAGTACTAGTGTTTAGCACCTACTGTGAATGAGTATGTGTATTGTAGAAACACTCATTGTACAAATTTGTAAAACAATCTCCATACTATAATCTGGACTACACTACAATACATATTGAAAAGTGCAAGTATATTTTACTAAAGAAAGCAAACAGGTGGGGATTTCCAGTACCAAGTTCGTCTCATAATGAATTAAATGATGAGAGTACAGCAATCTAATCTAATATGATCTAGGCACGATATTCATTGTATTCACGGCAATTCATCAAATTCATTCATAAAGTTTGCGTGAACTGTCAAAACAGCATAGGACGAAAACAAAGAAGTGGACTTCTGAATAAATGTGAAAGAGATCACATTCGACGCGTAATGTGCACTTGAAACTATCACATAATTTACTTATTGGGTGATATTCATTCACATCTGTCTCAGAAAGTTAAATAGTTTTTTGGTACCATGGTATAAGTACCACCTGTTCACCACAATGACAACAATATTTTTCTTACAACACGGCAGGCGTTAAATAAAGAATATTTATCTAGAAAATGATTTTAGAACGCTTACTAGATGTAAACAGTAAAGAAAGTTAGCAAAACAATACGTACCGATCTTTATTTTCAATCTTTCTTCAACTCGCACTTTACGCATATCGTCCGCCATGTTAAATCCATAACTGTTTATCTCTTTCATCCGCTGTTATCTCTTTCGGAACGAGCCCGTTCGGCCGGCTTGTCCCGCCACTTCCGGAGTGTCGTAATGGTCTACTTGAGCCTGTTTTCGAATTAGCTGGGTAATTGAAATCCATACACAAAGTTCACTCTAAGAATCCACATTTTCGACGATGTTTTGAATAAACATTTATTACACACAGTAAGCCGAATGAATTCACGCTTGCATTGCGCATGTGCTCAATACATACATGCACTGAGCACTCTTCAGTCAATGAATGAACGCACTTAGTCCAACTTCATAGTCCTTTTCTTGTTTTCAATGTAGTTTTGTTATTATACACTTATCTCACATTTCGAATAATCGCTTCTATGTAACACAACATGATCATGAAAATGTTTTGAAAACTTCATTTCTCAATGAATAAAAACTATGAATGGGCAATTACGTCACGTCAAGACGTTCAACGTTGCGCCTGCGCGGCCACGGGTGAATTCGTTCTAGAGGTGAGACGTATATACTGGAATAGGTTTTTGGAATAGGTTTTTGGCCGGACGTGTAAAGACTTATTCCGAGCGCACCACATAAACGCGTCTCGAGTATTTAAGCGTATGGCGTTTGAGACGTAGTCACGTACTACCATACTCGCGTCTAGTGTTTGCGGCGGGCGATCCACAGGCTCGGTCAGTTCCGGTGACATTCAGAGACGTTCGGTTCTGCGAGTCGATTTATTTGTTTCGCGTTTCTAAACCTAATGTCTATACCATTAGAATCACTGTTACTTTGGTAGGCAGAGTTGAAAATATTTAGCAAAGTTTGTTTTTTAAATCAGTACGTCACAATATGTCATAGGAACGGTACCTATTATTTACGTGAACGTATGTTTAATATCACGTTTATAAAATAAGCTGACAGTCCTCCTAAGCCTGTAAAGAATGAAGGGAAGTTTTTAATAAGATTTTATTTATGTATTTTTGTGCAGGATGTCGTAGATTAATCTATATCTATACTAATATTATAAAGAGGAAATATTTTTTTGTTTGTTTGTTTGTACCGAATAGGCTCCGAAACTACTATAATGTGATTTTTAATTTCGTGGACTAAACTGACATTTGGGGGGTTGTCACTTTATCGTCCCATAAAAATAGAGTCGTACCCTAACTATCCTAAGTGATCGAAAGTTAATCGAAAATTGAAGTAGATCGAAAATGAAACTACTTGACGGCAAAAAATAAATTTGTTTTGAAACGAGCGGCCCTTATTTAGTTTCTAGTCATTTATGTGAGACTTCATTTTATCGATCGCATTTATTTTATTGTTGATTTCATATTTAACACAATAAAAGTTCATGTACTATGTGTATGAATACTGTTATATTTAAATATATTACGTAAATATTCATAAAACATTTATTTACACCAATTAGTAAAAATAAATTGAGGAGTCATGTGACATCGATTCGATGAATCACTTATGATTGAGCCTTACCTACAACACTATGCTCCGCGCTTGCAACATTTAAAAAAAATAAGGTCATTGGCAACTGTCAGTTTGGTCCACGAAATAAAAAATCACAGTATAGACCGAATTAAAAAATTCTTTCACCAGTAGAAAGCACACATTATTCCTGAGTAACATAGGCTATTTTTTTATCCCGAAAACGGGTCCTGTGGGGTGGTCCACGGGAGCGAAGCGGCGGGCAACAGCTAGTAAGTTATATTTAAGTAACTTTGATGTGTTACTTGTTTAGAATTTTAGTTAGCTAATTAAGTCAAGCCAAGAATACAAGTGTTTCACTATATTCACCAATCCCAGTCAATACCTAGTTAATTTACAGAAGCGTGTACAATTTTAAAATGTGAAAAAGATACGAATACCAACGCATAGTATAATATACGTTAATAATCCATAAACCAAAAATACTCCATTACATTACTCCGACTAGCGACTACTCAATCTCGATATTACTAAGACTCAGACTCGCTACGAAAACTTCAATAAACTAGAGACGCCTAAATACTCGTGGACCTAGTTTTTGGAATAAGTATTTAAGCGGACGCGTACTTCTAAGACTCAGTACGCATTTTGCCTAGTACGTCTCACCTCTAATTCGTTCCAACTTCGAACACCATCGCGCATCGCCTCGTTCGCTGCTCTCGTCCCTAATTTAGAGAGGGAGATGACAATATATCTACATCTCGCTCATTTGAATGGGATGCACAGATTATAAATATAAAGATTACGATCAAATTGATTACATGGCAACTTTAGAGAATCGTAAATAAAATCCCTATTTTTTGGGAGCTAAAGGAAATAAGGCAATGAACTTGTTTACCACGTTTTTTACTGTATTTCCTGGTTTAAATTGGTCACAATCTCAGGTAACGGCGCGCGGCGGCGACCGTCACTTTCGGCTTTGTGAGGAACATTTTACAAACAATATGGTCAACAAAAGAACATCCTATCCCTGCAGTATAAAATGCTACTGTTTTTCGTATAACAAATTATTTTGAACTTTGTATTTCATCTTTGGGATTATTCCATGAAGGGTTTTTTGACAATGATCATCAGCAGTGACATCTAGCGTTGAATTTTATTAGTCAAACTATTTCAGTACCATGGAAGTAGTAAGTACTACTCGCAATTTATTATTTCTATATAGCAAGTTTGCTATGATGTGCCACTGTCAAACTGTCAATGTCAACAGCAGAATTGTTTTCGTTTAGGTTTTGCCTGTAATTTAATCTGTGGTTTTGGTGAAATTTCAGTTTAGCATTTTCAATTATATTGTTAGAGGTATTTAATTAGAATCGTTTATTGTAAGGTGTATATTCATCGTTATAAATAAACGTTCCATAATTCGATAAAAATGAATGATAACTACGCACATGTAGACAGCAATGTATTTTACGTTACTGAAAATATTTTGGGTCCTTGTGATCAGAGTGCTGATTATAAGCAGTTGCTGAATGACTATAATTCTATCTATGATGAAAATTGCAGTTGCAAAGAAATTTGTTCAGAAGCAACATGTAAGTGCCTTCAAAAATGTTATGGTGATAACTATCTTTCCTACCAGAAAGATGGTCAGCTGAAGTACAAACTTAAACCTAAATCAAAATCTTATCCAATTTTTGAATGCAATGATTGCTGTGCTTGTTCAATAGAGTGTGCAAATAGAGTTGTTCAGAAAGGACCTGTGGAAGGCCTGGAGATCAGGCATTGTGATAAAGGTTTTGGTCTATTTGTAACATGTCTGATACCTTCTGGGACATTTATATGTGAATATGCAGGAGAGATAATAACACCAAACCAGGCTTCAGTAAGACATCATAATAATAAGGTGCAGGGAAGAAATAATTATATATTTTATCTAAAAGAACTGTCTGGCAGCCAACCTATTATTACTATTATTGATCCGAGTGTGTTTGGTAATATTGGGAGATATATAAATCATAGTTGTGACCCTAATTGCCAAATTTTACCCGTTAGATGTGGCAGTCCTATCCCAAAGTTGTCAATTTTTGCCTGTAGAGATATTTTACCTAATGAGGAGGTAACATTCCACTATGGTTCAAATGATAACAGTCATCCTATAACTGAGACGGATCTTACTAGATGTTTGTGTAAAAGTAAGAGTTGTAGTGGTTTCATGCCTTTTCAAAAGTATTAACATTTATATAGTAATGTTCTCAGATGTCATATAAACAATCTCTTTTCGTCTATTTGTATTGTATGCCCTTAGTTCTACCTATGGATATAGGAAATAAGAATATCTGAATTTTATAATATTAATCAAATGGATGTAGTATACCATACAGTCTAAAAACAGGACCTTCCCTGTCGAGAAGTCAGAAAAAAAGAGATAATTCAGTATGCTCAAATGATACATTGCTAACAAATCTTTGTTAAAATACAAAAAAAAAATAATATAACAGTAATTAAAAAAAAAAACAATAAAAATTAATTCAGGTAATTTGAATTTGATTTCATACACCCTCAAATGTTCTTTTCTACTTGTGGTCCATTCGTTTTATTTCTTGGTATCCCACTCTTCCTTTTTTCTGTTTGGAATCCATCCTGTTGGAACTGAATAAACATTATAATTTTACCATACTTTGAAAAATTCTAATTTTACACTGAGAAATAATATAAGCAGGTTATTTACCCAACTCCACAATGCATCCTCCTACCCTTTTGAAATCTTGCATTTTTCAATATATCTTTTGCTCCTTCATCAGGGATCCAGGGGATTGCTATATCTAGCAGCCTATTTCTAGATAAAGCTAGTAAAATCAAGAGCTCTATTCAGAATAAGAAAAATGTGCCCCATATAAATGCAGACTCAAACTAAACATCAGCTTAAAATCCTTTCACTTGAGATTTTTTTAATTACATGGCCTGTTTTGGGATATGGAAATCCTCATGGTCTCCGCCCTGGTGCGTGTGGAGGGGTATGTCAGGCTCTTATTGACTAAAACTACATGGTACTACTGGCCGGAGTGCTAAAATAGGTACTTGCGCATTTCGCTGCCCTAGTGAAGTGCTTTGCACCCTCTGCGGCCGCAGTTCCTCTTCAGAAGTGTGCGCAGTAAAAGGCGCACCAACGTCACGTACGTGAATCTGTTCAGGCAATGTTACTTTCAGGTCACATCCTATGGTAGCCGAAGATCAGTACGAGCCCTTCGGCGCTCGGAGACTACAGAGAGGGAGGGTGGTTATATTCGCCCGCTCACTTTCCGCTGCCTTCTTTGTGATCATTACTAGAGGCTACACTGTGGCACGCGCTCTCGCTTCTGACCATGAATTTTTCAGTTTTATTGTCCTAGTTCGATACTCAAATCGGCTTGAGGCTCCGGCTGGGGACAAAACTCGTAGGGTCCCCAAAACACGCGATTCGTCTTTTTTATCTTTATAGATACGTGTGCGTTAATTTTTGGACTTGTGGAGATCGAGGCCATGTGCTTTGTAAATTTTTAGATTGACGATTGGACTCTGTGTCAATATGCCTTTACCGTATGGGTAAACTAGGGACAAATCGGGTCATTAAAAAGCATGGCTGATTATAGCTCCTGATCGCACAACAGAGGTTTGTGTTGTAGTTTTATTACCAAGGTCGAGCTGAGGCTAAGCATAATCCTAATACATAGTGGCAAATAATCTGCGCCGGCCCTGGGGACACTTATTTTTTTTATTTTCTTAGAGCGACTGGAGCTGTCGCTCTAGGCACGAGATGGCAAGGAGCGCCGTAATGCCAAATGGGAAAAACAAACTCGAGCGCAAAATTAAATTTTGATAGCGCCTTTTGGGTGTGTGTTGATTTGAAAGATAAGTTGATTTTTGAAAATTTGGGATTTACTAGTTTCTGCCAGCGGTTTCGCTCGCATATTATCATCCTAAGAGAACATTATACCGGTTTAAAAGGTAGCCTTTGTGCTATTCCAGACTATAATCTATCCCTGTGCCAAATTTCCTTCAGATCCGTTCAGCCGTTCTGGCGTGATTCAGTAGCAAACATATATCCAAACTTTCGCATTTATAATATTAAGTAAAGCGTCGACCAAAGGGCGCTGAAAGACATTCTCGCTCTACCCTGATCAAGGGCTAAGACCGGCGCTGAAGAAAACAACACAGTGCAAACGCACTTTTACATGGATTTAAGTCTACATTTAGGTCTCGCCTAGTGTTAGTCACAAACAATCAAGAATTGCTTACGGTGGAGAGCTTGCCGCGATTTTTTTGACAGTGAGAATTTCTTGCGTGAGTTAATTGCTGCAAGTCAGTCAATTTTATACTTGAAACAGTCCCGCTTGGTTCTGAAGTGGTTCCTATATCATCCAACCGTATCGCACCATTCAGCTTCTCACAGAATTATACTATCTATGCCTATCTGATCTGCAATAAGCCTGCCTCTGACTTAAGTAGTAACGCCGGCGTCCCTCAGGGGTCTGTGCTCTCGGCTACACTGTTTTTGCTGCGCATTGACGACCTGCTAAAACCCGGAACCTTTGGGAACGCAGACGACAGCACGGTTGCTGAGAGATACATGTCCGGCGCACGGACTACTAGGCCTGAGATCAGCAGGCTTATTACGTATCTTTTGCAAGAGCAAAACGATAGCGATCAAACGCTTTATGTCACAAAAGTCGGAATTACCTGCAGTGTAGGTATGGTAGGTCCTACACAATCGTTTGCTAATCGCTCGCTGTTTGTCAAATGCACTTATTACCCGGCTGCAAGGAAAGAGTTATGTTTTTCACGCGTATCTTGTATGTTTGTATGTATGTATGTTTGTAATATTCTATAATACCTCATATCTTTCAAACTACTTGGCGGAGTTTTATAATTAAGACATCCTTAGATAGGTCTTGACCGACCACGTGTTCTTAGCTAAGTGCCTTTAAAAAAAAAGGAACATGGCGGATTTTGGGCGCCATATTGTGGGGGTAGAATTTTTTATTTTCTTCCGTACCCATCGAGTGGGGTATCAAAATAAAGGGTTTTTAGAGGAGATTTCAAAAATATATAACACTTATATGTTTAAATGTACCTAATTAGAAAAAATATGTTAACTAAAAAGTTATAAATAAAAAAAAATATTCTAAAAATCAAATAACCCGCCTGCTTAAAAAGCGAACTAAAAAGACGTAAACAAGAAGAAAATCATGTTATGCAGTCGGAGGACACATCTCGTATTAGTCAGTCAGCTCGCGAATATGTATCCTCCGACTGCGCAACATGATTTTCTTCTTGTTTACGTCTTTTTAGTTCGCTTTTTAAGCAGGCGGGTTTTTTGATTTTTAGAATTAATTTTTTTTTAAAAACAACCGCCAGCAACTCTAAAACTTCTGTATGGAAGAGCAACAATTGCGCAAAAATCGCTATCGTTTTGCTCTTGCAAAAGATACGTAATAAGCCGGCCGGTGTCTCCGGGAGGCCATCGTTGAGCGCTTGAACCTGTCTTTGGAGGCAGTCTCCGAATGGGGCGATGTCAATCTAATCAATTTCAATGCTGCTAAGCCTATTCCATCCGGCTCCATCTTTCCGTGGTGTAACCGTGCCGATAACGGACCATCTCGACCTTCTTGGTGTTACGTTAACATCGACCCTCAATTTTGGTCCATTAATTGAGGCAAAGGCTCAGTTGACTGCAAAAGAAGTTGGGGATCCTTGCAAAGGTGAGACGGTACTTCACGCCTGAACAGCTGCTCAAATTGTATAAAGCGCAAGTTCGGACATGTATGGAGTACTGCTCTCATCTCTGGGACGGATCTGCCAAATATCAACTTGATGCACTTGAATCGATCGACAAACGGGCCAAGAGGTTTATTGGCAACGATGCATCAAAGCTCCAGAGCCTTGAACATTGACACCAAGTGGCCAGTCTGTCGGTTTGTTTATCGACAGAATAAAACACCGATATTTCGGGTTACATTCATTTACATTTCGGGGAGTGTGCGATGGAACTGCACAATTTGATTCCGCCGACCCTTTCCATCACCAAGACGTACGGCAATGCGCCACCGGTACATAGTGGACATCCCACCCATACGTACAAAGCGTTTTGCGAATACTTTCATTGTACGCACAGCTAAGGAGTGGAATTCCCCACCGGTGTCTTTGTTTCCTGATAGCTAAAGCCTTGGGGTCTTTAAGTTAAGAGTGAATAGGACTGGATCTACTGAACCGATTTTGAAAAATTCTTTCACCAGTAGAAAGCTACATTATTCCTGAGTGTCATAGGCGAACATATATTTTCAAAAAAAATAGAGATCCTTATGAGAATTGCAATAATGTAACCCAAAGTAGCGAAATGTTGCCTGTAAAATTCATTCTTTGGCTTGCGCTGAGAAAACTATTGATTATACATGAAAATTATTAGGTAGGCAGGGTAGCCAGTTGACGGGAGCGAAGCCCCGGGGGTCAGCTAGTTACCTAGCTAGTTATATAAAAGAAGTAGGTATGGCTATGATCACTCATATTGTTGATCGAAAGGAATCTTGTAAATTCTTAGAAACATTTTCTCGGACAAGTTCCTTCACAAGCTCACGAATTATAGCGTTTTTGCTTATCTAAATCATCACGATGATTGAATGAATAATAGCTAATAATAGCTAGCTATTATTGGAATCTAATCGAAATTGAATTGCTGTGCAGCTGCACACAATTTAAGATTAATTAATATGTCGTTTATTCATTTTTCATTCTTATTAAATTACATTTATAAGTCATTCTTATAAAAGTTTAGTACTATTGGTACACGGCCCGTTGTGCCTTTTGCTGTAGCTCTGTTCTGTATCGTGCTTGATATGGAGGGAAGCAGAAATTATGTTTTGCTTATTCCTCTGTTCTTCTCTGATTAATTTCGTTGCCGATTAACGATTAATTGTCGATTAACTCAAATTTAGTGTTATATTTTAATTTCTTGGTACTTATAGGTAGGCTCTCACTTGACCACTATCTCACCCGGTGGTAAGCGAGGATGTGGTGAAGGTGACGGTGAAGCATGCTTTCCTAGAATTAACCTATTCAATCTTGACTTAAAGTCCCCTAGGTTGTAGCTATCGGGAAACATAGACTCTGGCAGGGCATTCCACTCCTTAGTTATACGCATAATGAAAGTATGTCCAAAACGTTTGATCCGTATGGTTGGGATGTCCACCATGTATTATTATATTATTAGTATGTATTGCAGTCCGATGATCAAACAGACTAGGCGGAACTAGATCATGCAATACCATCGCACACTCCCTGAAATGCAACCTATAAAAAAACGACAAGTTGGCAACTTGGTGGCGATGTTCAAGCCTCAAGCTTTGACTCGAGCTGGTATTTGGCAGACCCGTCCCAGAGATTCAAAGTCAAAGTCAAATATATTTATTTCAATTAGGCCAATAAGCGGCACTTTTGAACGTCAAAAATTAAATGTAAATAAAAAATGTACAAGTAATAAAAATTGACTCTACCGTGCATTCGGAAAGTAGCTTGTTATGGAGAAGAACGCACAAGAAACTCCATACTTACTCTTTAAAAAAAAAATATGTTTTACAATGTTTACTTAGTAATAAAAGCACTAACAGGTAAATTCATTAGTTTTATAAATAGGAACATGGTTCTCACATACTTACAAATATTGCAAACATAGGTAAAATACCTAATTCAACAACAACGGAACCTTGTGTTAGTCAAATTCTGGAAAAATATAAAAAATAACCTAAGAATACAAAAACTATGAATAGGAATACAAATTAGCAAATTTGATTTTGTCCACACCAAAGATTGCCCTATGGAGCGGGACCAACATGTTGCCAAGCATTCTTATCTTGAATATAATCATATAATTTGTAATATGCTTGTTTACAAAGTGTACTTTTAACTAAAGTTTTAAATTTACTTTCATTTAGTTTTAATATATCACAAGGTATTTTGTTATAAAATTTAACACAGTACCCCATGAAAGATGAGTGTACTTTTGCTAGTCTATAAGATGGTTGATCTAACTTATCTTTATTTCTCGTATTACAATTGTGTCTATCACTGACCTTACTAAAGAGATGTATATTTTTCCTTACATACATGATATTTTCATAAATGAATTGGCAAGAAACTGTCATAATATTAATATTTTTAAATAGCTCCCTAAGAGATTCTCTGTGACTTAAATTATATATGGCTCTGATAGCTCTCTTTTGCAATATAAATATGGATTCAATGTCAGCCGCTCGGCCCCACAATAAAATACCGTATGACATAATGCTGTGAAAGTAACTAAAATAGACCGGAGAAACGCGCGGTCTCCACATCCGTCAACTGTCTTATCTTTCTAACAGCATAAACGGCCGAGCTCAGCCGACCCGCAAGAGATGTTATGTGAGAACTCCATTGCAATTTGTCGTCTAAAGTGATTCCCAGGAAAACTGTTTGATTTACAAAGTCCAGATCTTGATTGAAACAGTACTCCATGCAAGATCGAACTTGCGCTTGATACAATTTAAGCAGCTGTTCAGGCGTGAAGTACCGTCTCACCTACGCAAGGATCCCCAACTTTTTGGCAGCCAGTTGAGCCTTTGCCTCAATGTATGGGTCAAAATTGAGTTCCGTTATCGGCACGGTTACATCTCGGAAAGATGGAGCCGGGTGAAATTGGCCCTTTTTAGCGGCGAAAAGATTCGCCTGTGTTTTAGCGGCATTAAACTTGACCAGCAGCCGTATTGCGTAAGTGCGCAAAGAGTTTGACCGCTATCCAATCGACCAAATTGACAATCACATGCACGATGAATGACGCGATGTGGATTTTCGTATTATGTGATTGGCCGATTTGGTCGATTGGATAGCGGTCAAACTCTTTGCGCACTTACGCAATACGGCTGCAGATTGATATCACTCCATTCGGCGACTGCCTCCAAGGACAAGTTCAAACGCTCCACCATGGCCTTACGGAGAGACCGGATCTGATGCCCAGTAGCCCGTGCTTTTGACAAGTATCTCTCGGTAAGATAAGATTTATTTGCTCAAACATGGAAAACACATACAATATGCATGCAACATAAAAAAAAAGAAACAATAGATCCCGACATGTTATCGTCGGTACTGTTACCGACGATAACATGTGCGTTTTAGGTCATGAATATCAGAATCTCCTTACCCAGAGTCTCAAAAACTGTTTTTGATTAAAAAACACTTAGTGGACTGCACAAAAATCAGCATTGGGCCGTGGATGGTACGGCCACTTACGTAAACAAACAGGTTCTGGTTTTTGCTTTGGCGATTTCTTATGATAAATTATATTTGTTTCGGTTTGGTGTAGGTATCTACTTTTCCTCATGCTGTGCATTACGTTCAAAACAGTTTCAATACTCAGAAGTAAGAAATAATCAGTAGGTACTTAATTTTAATTAAGTTTGCTATTAAGGTTTACACTAGTCGATCATTCTTTCATACAAACGTAGTCTGGCGATTACTCCACTGTTTGACGATGTACCTACATTCAAAATAAAAAAACGGCCAAGTGCGTGTCGGGCCACGCGCAGTAATAGGGTTCCGAAGTTTCATAATAATGCGGACTAAAAAGAGGGTTTTGTTGTTGTTTCATGAACATTAGAACGGTTTCAGCGGCTCACAAAGTCTAAAAATGGGCCCACATAGGATGATGTTTTTTTTAATCTATATTCTCGCGTTTGACCACTATCTCGCCTGATGGTAAGCGATGATGTGGTCTACGGTGAAGCACGCTTGCCTAGATGTAATCTATTCACTCTTGACTTAAACTAAATAAGGACTAACTGATAACTGAAGAAGGAGTTATAAAATCCAACTTCGCAACTGAAGTTAGAAAAATATTATCTATTTGAGTACCACCGCGGGTGCGAATTGCGAAAGGAGCCGATACGAGCGCGCGTTAGACCCACGGGGAAAGGTATAGTTCGTTTCTTGATCCTTGCGTGCCCGCTCCTTGTTTATATATCTTTTGGAATTAGAAAAAAATCGTATGTATTCACCTATAATCTCCTCTAATACCGCTGATTAGAGGTGAATCTGCGGTATTCATTATTTAATTCTGGAAAGTTTTACGCCACTCAATTACTACAGACTTTATAAAAGGATATCGACAAAAGAAAATAAGTAATTTGCTTGGAAATCGAATCTAATTTGAATTTACTTTTACGTTTTAATTACAAAACGTCGAAAATACTTCTGCACTAACACAAAATAGACTCCACCGCGCGCATGCTCTCTATGAACTACGGACTGGTACTGCCAACGACTCCGGCCACTCCAATGCGTTATTCGAGCTTAAACATTATTAATTTAGTTATCATTATTATTAAGGATGTTATGATTTTATTTTTGTATATTTTTACATGGTTCATAAGCATATATTTACTCTGTTTTACACAGCTATCAACTTTAAGTAATTTTTCAATGGCATTTGTACAAAATTTTTACTGTTCCAAGTACATTTTATAAGTTGATCGACTATTACTCGTAAACTTGTAATGCCTTGTTATCCTTGATAATTTTCCTTTTAATTTCGTTATATTTACTACTGTCGCGAATTTTTTCACATAGCCAAGAGCAATCATTTCGCTGGCAGGGGGGGGGGGGACACTTGACTCTAACAAAATGTTTCTATTTAAAGCTTAATTTTACGCAAACAAATCTCTGAATCGAAAAACAAACCCATAATATTTTTGAATGGCCTATCCAACGATACCCCACACCATGGGATAGATGAGAAAAAAAAAATACATCCCCACTTTACGTCTATGGGAGGTACCCGAAAAAAAAATATTTCTCATGATTTTATGTTACCACTTTGTCGGAATTATTAATATGTATATACATGCCAAATTATAGCTTTCTAGTACTTAGATTCTCTGAGCTAAGCTGCGGACGGACAGATGGACAGAGCGAAACTATAAGGGTTCCTTGTTGACTTCGGAACCCTAAAAATTATATCAATTCGTCTCATCATTATCTAGCCCTGTATGGAAACAAAAAAGTAAAAGATAAAAATATTTGAAAGTTATGAGCGTCGAAAGTTCCATATTTCAACATTGAGGTAATAATGTATAGTACATATTATCTCAATGTATTTCAACACTAATTTTAACGCATCTTTGGGCGGCAATAAATACCATAAGAAGAAGGAAAATTGAAAAAACGGCTACCATACAGGGATAGATATGTAGTTCTACAATGCAAATAATTTTATTTTGTAAATATACATTTAGTCGTTTTTTCATGATATCTAGCTGTTTTTTCTGTTCCGTGAACCCCGCGCACAAAATAGTTAGTGCCATTGACTAGGAACTAGCAAGAGGCAGTCACGCTTGCGACCATTTTACCCAAGATTTTGGTTGCAAGCGCGGCTGCTAAGCATGAGGTTTTGGGTTCACAACCGCACTCCCAAACCCTTACTATGATATCTTAAAACCATCATGATTCCGGTTCGAGAGAGAAACGGAGCCATACAGATCTAATAGCACCGTCCCTTTTTTTACAGTGGAACCATGGTCTGGTCTACCAAGCATTATTATGGTTTGCCATAATTCCATTAAACATTTCTTAGCAGTCTTATCATAGAATCTATTTTTAAAGGCTGTCCCTCTTATGGGACTTTCTTAGTGTAGGTACCTACTAATCTATATCTTTAGTATCTGTCAACCCTTAGGTAATACAGACATGATGTTATGTACCTAGATAGGCTAGATATTCCAATCCAATGTCTGGGAGGACGGAGCACATTCGGGAAACTACTACCAAGATTCTTATTTATCTGTCAAGAGCTGCTTTGTTCTGGTTTTAATGGTATGGGGGTGCCTGTGGAATTTCAGGTAACACGAGACATTTCAGCTTTGTTTTTGCGATGTCAACGTACCTTCATATACCTACCTACATATGATAATTTTGATATTGAAGCTGTTTGAATAGGTGCAATATCACAAAATTGGGCCGTCTGTTTTATTGCCAGCCAATGACCTGCAATATCACAAAAACGGTTTTTAATACGACTGGTGAGTTTTCTGGGTTCTGCTTTCTTTTTAACTTGAAACACGAGGTTTTGTCTGTTCCATAATCGGCTCCTGAAAACCTGAAGGATCAAATATGGAGTGTTGTGTCACGCAGTATGATCGCTCCTTAGTTTTAATTAACTAAAGTCTAAAGTACCTTTTTGACGAAGTCAATGCCTTTTACAAATCCACGCTTTGTAACAACATTAAAATGGCCGTGTTTATAAACAATATTGACTGTTAACGTCCACATTCTAATGTATCCTCACTGTTACTGCTAATCCAAAATCCACTACACCAGATTGCCTTAATCGCTTCTAAAATGACATCCACAGTTCGCAGGAAGTGATGCGGTTGACTATTCTCAGTCAAGGCCAGGCAGGAATAATAAATGATTCAACTATATTTTCCATTGCAGTGGTTGTATCTCCTATTCTGTATGAAGATGAGTTTCACAAGCAGACCATTAAAGTACCTAGGTGTCCGTTTATTTTACCGATTACTTGGGATCAAGAGCTAATATCCGGGATCGGAATTGAAGCAAGCAGTTTGAGAATAGTTGTCCGATTGACCCGAAGATCCGTTGAATACGTCGCGGGAAGCCCGCACCGCGGCGGTCAACACAGATTATGTGCACAATATGTGTGTACTTAAGCCGTTCGCGAGTGGCGTCCTATCGAGTTTCGCGGCGGACGACGCCGAGCACACACGCCCCACAGGCCCACACGCGCTCTAGTCTCCAGTGACGACAGACCCATCGGCCATCGCTGAGGGTGAACGTGGAACGTGCCAGAGTTGAGGGACAATTGGTGCAATCATCTCGTTGAGCGTAAACAAACGAGTAAGTATGGCCTGCCTTTATGTAACAACGTAGCGGCTGAGTAGCTTGCCGGTGTTTGAATATATCATTGTTTTGGTGTTGTTTGTGAGTTTATGTAGGTACACGATTGATTCCGCGATTATCAGTTTTATAACTGTCCAAACGGGGACCGGTCCAAGACTTGGAATACGTGTAATCATTTCGAGTTAATGTAGATAGGTAGTAACGAGATTTATATTTGTATATTTTCTATCTTTCCATTAATTCGGTGCCTTCAGTGACTTGGAATATTCCTAAATACCATTTCTTACAATCTAATAAATCTCTTCTTGATACGCATCTTATAATTTGATGTTGTTGGGCGGCCAAAGAAGTCAAACTACGGCTTTTTTTGAAAATTCCTATCCTTAATTGCTTTTTGCCAAAGGGTATTCCTCTACCGATGTTGTATAATAATATGACCATATGTGTATCTAGGTGTTAGGTCCACATATTTACAGGTATTAGATTGTATATATGTTTGTATTATGTAGCTATAGATGTTAGTGAGTTCTTAACTCGTTTCTGATGGCGCCAGTGGATGTCAAACATCAATGAATTATTAGCCCATTTCTGTTTATTGGCCGTTATGTGCACGATACATTTTAGTTTCGCATTGTAATTATCTCAAGGTGTTGCAATCGTTTCATAACTTGGAATTGGTGCTAGTTTTGAAATATATCCTTAAAATTGTTGTTGTCACGAATGTGTTGTCTAAGTGATACAATACATACACACAGGTAATTGGTAACTCGATGTCTATCTTCATCTTCATACCGGCGTTGTTGATACCGGCTTCTGTCGGGTTCTGCGTTTGAGTTGATGTCTTTGTCAAGCATTGTTACCTATGTTATGGAAAATTTCTCCTTGAACCGCTAATCCATTGTATCATTTTATAGTGTACCTAGTGCAAATTGTTGTGCTTTAGCAGCGGATGTCAATGTGCTTAAACAACATGATACGATCCAATAGCAATAACGTTGTCATTTTCGAATCCGTATCGACTAAGCGGCCACCTGATGGCTCCACCAGCTAGACGCTATTCGAGCTATATCACACCAATAATCGATTGAAATTGTAAGTACCTAGGCAATGCGAAACAATTCGAACGAAATGCATTTTAAAATTTCTTGGAAAATACGGCTTAAATGTCCCTAGCTCCTCGATATGCTCTTGCCCTTAACCCAATTTATTTGAGGTCGGCTGCTTCTTCCACACATCTGTATTTGTCTCTATCTATAACAACAACCATCTTTCTTCTAACCATATCACCATTTACACAGTCTATTCATCGTTTCTTTAGTCTTCCATTACTTCTATATACCTACCCACATTAATTCTCACCTCTCTTCACCTCACGATATCTTCATTCCGCTCCTAAGATTCTATATTTTAAGCAATTGTAGTCAGATATTATCTTGGTTAGACTGTATCCACAGCTAAAGAAAAACCGCTTTCGCATTCGACCGGTATCAGTAATTTCATTAAAAATACATATAAATTAGGTATTTTTGTTTCGAGATAAAATAACAAGTGGAGATGGATGCAAGGTCGAGGTCTTTAGGTGACGCTATGTCATGTGATGTAATCATGTAGAGCTATATCTTTTGCATTTGTACGTAGCTCGTTTTGCCCTGTTGTTGTAGGCAAAGTTAATATGGTACTGGGTAATCGACACTACAGTAGGTACTATATCTGATCATTAATCTCTATCTACGACTCTCCCTGTCCTGGATTGTCATTTTCCCATCTGATCCAACAACATCAACACTCATTTCATAGTTTTTGTTCATAGTCAAGCAAAATGATGTTCTATATTTGAATAGCTCACCTTCACAATATTGCCACCTGCAGATTGTCTAGAACCTGTTCCATGCTTGACCTCTTTGCTTGACCACCTTGCAAGTTATTTATGGTCAGAGGATAATAGCGATATTTTTGTTCTTATTGCAAGTGTTATTAGCACCGTAGCCGCTTCAACCTAAACCAGTCTGCAGATTGTTTTCATCACCGTTATTTTCGATCGCTGCTTCGTCGCTAGATGGAACATTGATTTGTATAGTTGTCAATCGGATATTATTATTTAAATTGATTTTCTTATACTATTACATTTCTGCTCAAAATGTCTAAACCGGAGTAGTGCCGTTACGGTGAACGACTGCGTCTAATGTGACTTGACTACTTATTGTTAACACAGCAAGGAATCTATCTTGCGGCAGCTCTATACGCATGTCATAGCTACTTGGAATGGCCCAGATTTCTGAGCCAACCAAAAATGCATATTTGTCATTATGGCATCGCATATATGATACATAACATCTCATTAAAAAAACGAATTTCAATCAGTGGATTTTTATTAGAAGTCCTCCATATTCTTAGCATAGATACCTAACTTTAATGGAAAGCTCTTAACTTATAGACTTATTTTGTTGCGTCTTGTTTTTGGCCCTGCTTTGAGCTGAAGGAAGGGCAAAAATCCACTGATAGGAAAGCTTTTTTGCACCTAAACCTTCTGATGAGCGGTCTATCTATTGTCAGCCACATCATTAGGAAGTCTGCACCTCGTAACGTTTCAGATTTTTTGAGTGATACTTATAATAATTATACAAAGTATTTTTAAGTTTTTCTGTTAGCAGGAAAACAATACATTTCGATTCTTAGAACCCGTTAGTTCACCTGTTCACATTGTAAATATTGATGCGCACGACTTATTTTTATAGCGGGGTTTGGGAAAACCCAAGGAACTTCTTAAACGTGACATATAAGAAGTTCTACGTCATCATTTATAATCAATTACTTCATTTGCTTTTCCTTATTTTTTTATCCTACATTTCATTGAAAACAGCTGAATATAGGTACTCTATTGTCTGTTTCTATCTGTACCTATCTCTTTATAAAATTTTGTATAGAATTCCATATTTGCTTGACCTTCACACACCAGTGGTTTTATCAATAGTAGGGAGTTCGTACGAATCTGGAAATTACACAGTTTTATTTATCGTACACAAATAAAACTGTTTGTGTACGATAAATAAAACTGTGAAGAAGTGTTGTTTTAGATGACATGTTATTGTTCTAGACACGAAATTAATGAGACTTATTTGTATTACTTATACCAAGAACAGAAAGTATAAACAGATAACTAAATTCGGTTTGCCCGATATGCCGATTATGTGTAGCAAAACTTTGAAAACAAACTTGGCTATCCGTATTATCTTCATTACCTACTTAGGTATACATAACGGCTTATTACTTAGAAATAAGTTGTTATTGTTTGTTTAAGGGTTCACTGGAAGCCAGCTAATTAGGTTAACACAATACCAATTACGAAAACTAGGTAGGTACACCCTACTCATAGGTAGATACTTAATTAATCAATATAATAGCTACTAAGTCCTTTAGGTAGGTATTCATTAGTAAGTATTTACGTAGATTAGACTTCGAATTTGTACAAATGAATGAGCTTTTTCGATTGAAATACAAATATAACTTCAACTACAAAAGTCTCGGATTGGTATTGGTTGACCTCACAGAACAGCTCTTTTATCTGTTCTGTGGTTGACCTTGAGTCAAAGCTCCCAGAGCCTTGAACATCGTGCCGGCTTGTCGGTTTTTTATCGCTTGCATTTCGGGGAGTCAGCGATGGAATTGCATGATCTGGTTCCGCCTAGCCCGTTTCATCATCGGACTACAAGACGTACGGCGATGCGCCATCGGTATATTGTGGACATGCCACCCTTACGCACTAAATATTTTGGAAATACTTTCATTATGCGTACAGCTAAGGAGTGGAATTCCCTGCCGGAGTCTGTCGTATTTCCAGATAGCTACGACCTCGGGGTCTTTAAGTTATGAGTGAATAGGTTACTTCTAGGCAAGCGTGTTACACCGGTGCCCACATCATCGCTTACCATCAGGTGAGATAGTAGTCAAGCGCGAGTCTATCAATAATAAATAATAAAAAAATGCATTTATTTTTAGGTTTTGTTACAATTTGCTTAAAAGCCATGTTAGTAAAACATTTAAAAAACAGTTCGAAACATCACTGTTGCAAGCATAGATAATATTTCTATGGTTGTAAGCTTACATTAAGGTTACACTAGTCAACGGCACGAACTATTTGGCGGCGGAGTTAAAATATTTGCTATCTCATCCGACATCACGCAGGAAAGAGATAGACGCTGTGATGAGCAGTAAGAAGCTAGATCGTGTTCGTATACACACTCATAACGCTGTGTGACGCACACATGCGCAATTTCATTGCAGAGCGCCGACAGCGCGGCGGTGTGTGTGCAAAGATTACTATAATATACTTGTGTGTGGTTGCGGTGTCAAAGCTAACACCTATTTTTTATGTTTATGTTGTCAATGAATTGCATACGCGCCACCGCACCGGCGTGCCGGTAGAACTTTGGATTATTACTGTGTGTAACGTAATTAGAAGGCACTCAATATACTTGTTGTTATGCACCTATACTTACCCGCGACTTTGCCAACTTGACAATAAGATGTTTTGCGAAAATGTGAATTTACATAGATATTGTTATTATCGACAAGTAATGTTAGATTTGAGTTTTTAATTATTTTTGGCGGCGGCGACGGCAGAGCAGCGCGAGCCGCTTGCGCGCTTATTGAACCTTATGCCCTTAGTTATAAGAATGAAAAGTGTTCGAGCGTCAAGTCGGTAGATTTTACGTTGGCAGAGCGGGCGCCAGGGCTTCGCTGACTGTAGGTATCGTACAAGCGCGTGCGGAAAGCTAGGCTCTATGCGCACGGGTGTAGGTCATGTCTTTATGTTTTTGTATTTTATTGCAGGTTTTGCAAATATTACAATGTGTGTTAAATAGGTATTTACTTACCTTAGCTAGTAAGCTATAACCTACAGGCGCCTCCCCGTAAGTAGGTATTTCATACCAGCCAGAGTCAGGATAACTGCTTTTTCGACAGCGCCACTTTGATGTGAGACTTGTTTTCTAGGTAATTAGGTTCATCAAATAAAAAATAATGTTATTTTGTAAATTGTTTATTGATTGTTTGTTTACAATAGCAGTTTGAAATATTCTCTTTGTTATCACAATACAATATAATAGCTTCGGGTGGCTGAGCCGAGCTTGTGAGTGTCGGCGCGCATAGTAGGTATACAAATAAAAAACCGGCCAAGTGCGAGTCGGACTCGCGCATGAAGGGTTCCGTACCATTATCGCAAAAAACATCACGTTTGTTGTATGGGAGCCCCACTTATATATTAATTTTATTCTGTTTTTAATATTTGTTGTTATAAAGAAATACATCATTTGTGAAAATTTCACCGGTTTAGCTATCACGGTTCATGAGATGCAGCCTGGTGACAGACAGACAGACAGACAGACAGACGGACCGCGAAGTCTCAGTAATAGGGTCCCGTTTTTACCCTTCGGGTACGGAACCCTAAAAAGAATCATCAAAATCGGTTCACATTAAAAAAGTATTGAGGTAAGTAACAAAAAAAATACAGTCAAATTGAGAACCTCCTCCTTTTTGAAGTCGGTTAAAAAATAGCTTCCTTTTGTGTTTGTCCGCCGCTGAAGCCGAGCCGATATCGATATAACAGATAGGTACCTACATAATAATGAACTTTCGATATAAGTAGGCACGACTATCGAAAATCTTAAAATACCTAATCTAATTGGAATCTAATATCCTAATAATATACAACAGAACTCTTCAATAAACAACGGCAAATCTCTCGGGATTGCTGCGATCGCAAAACTGTTTATTGGTTAGGCCTTTTGATAACATAACGTCAAGCCGGTACGCTCTAAAGGGGTACGCAGATTTGTACAGTTCACCCTGAAAGATACACTCTCAATGCACCGGTTATGTTAGTTTTATGTTAGGTATTCAGGTAATCTATTCAGGCATAAATTTGGGCATTTTAGGCTCAGATTTTCTCTAATCTGAGATTATAGGTATTATTGAACTTGATCTTTATGTACCACAACTAAAAAAAAAAAATAACGAAGAAACAAAAACAAGAACACCGACTTCCGAAATTAGTTATTTTTCACTTTGTAGTGTTTTTATTTGGAAGTCGGTAGTATTTTAAAAAAAGATTTTCTAATTATAGATAAAGATAGGCAGTTTGTAATTTTAAAATTTTATAAATGCGCGTGAAATATTAGAATTACAAGTCTGTGTTTATTTAGGTATAAAAGTCAAGTCAAGCGCCCTCATGAATTGTACAAACTAAATTCGATAAAAGATTCAACTTACCCATTGTTACTTGAACTGCTGAAGATCACTTCACCTACGCAACAAGTTCAAATTCAAACGCCATGTAAATCAGTATGAAATCCCACGAACGCCAGGGTCAGTAAAATTTCGGACCAATTCAAAATAATCAACACAACACATAAAGGAATATCGGTCTCCAAAGTTCAAGCCAGGGGTCAATGTTATAAAATATTATACGAATACGTTATCGTCGATATCACAATATCAATAACATACACCGCACGCGCGTAATTACGGTGACGTATATATTATGCAGCAGACGATTGAGGCCCCTCTGGGGCAGCGGGGCGCGGGCGCCGGGCGGTAGCTAAACTAGTGAGCGTGTGTGTGTGTAGGTGTAAATGCGACGCACGCGCACCCCTCCGCCCCACTGACCGGGGAGGAAATTTGTAGCGAGATGGATGATGATTTAGAACGAAAACGAGCGCGCGAAATTTTATAAACAGACCTTTGGTAGTCTGGATATCATGAAAAAACCACTGAATGTATCTGTTCAAAATAAAATTATTTGCATTGTTGAACAACTAATCTATCCCTGTATGGAGGCCGTTTTTCAATTTTCTTTCTTCTTATGGTACTTATTTGCGCCCAAAGATACGTTAAAATTGGTGTTGAAATATGGAACTTTCGAAGCTCATAACTTTCAAGCTAATTTTTTTTTGTACTTTTTGCTTCCATACAGGACTAGATAATGATGAGACAAATTGATGTAATTTTTTATTTTGAACGTACATCGTCAAACAGTGGAGTAAAACCCAAACTACGTTTGTATGGAAGAATTTTGGACTAGGGATTTAAGTCTGATGATGTTGATGTCAATGATATGCCATGTTGATAATCAAATGATGCACGTTTGCTCTGCAGGAAAGCATCATGAGCCGCATTCTAGCGGTGTTGGGGTGCCTGTGCGCAGTGGCTGCGCTCGCGCACTCGGCTGCGGTGCCCACGCAGGACACCATGGTCGTCGCCAAGTCGGATGATACTGTAAGTTTTATAAACCTTTATTGAAATTCTATGATTTACTAAAGAAGCGGGCCAGGTTTTTCAGCCCGCTATAGTACCTACATTCTTTAATATTTTCTATGGAGGAGAGAAGGTAAATGGTTCTTTCTGGAAGTGGAAGTGGCCCTGAATAATTTGGGGTTGGCATGCCACCGAATTAATAGGCGTAGTGGTACGTTATTTAGGTTGTCTTTTTAAGGAAGTATCTTTACTAAAGTAGGTAGATACCTACCTGTCCATGCGAGACGCGATGCATCACGATCGTGATGCAACTTTAGAGCCATTCATCACGAACTGAAATAAGTTCGTTTTATTCTGATACGTAATCATCATCACTGAATAAGATTAAAATGAATTTCATTATTTACGGTGATAAAAGTATTGCGTACCTACTGTAATGCGCTTTCGTGACATAATTTTACCTTGATGATGGTATCAAACCCTAAGTATTATATTATCCTTTTTTCTCGTGTACCTATCGATCTCCGGCCGTCGGTGTGGCCTCGAAGGAACAGAATTGGATAGTCTGTTGCCTGAACAGTCAAAAGTTCTTTAGTCAATTGCGGTCGTAGGCAACCGCCGATGTGGGTGACGGGGTCCGCATGGATTTTTGCGTGCCAATATCTAACCGGGGCGAGCGTGACGAAATGCACAACCAGTCCAGCGCCCAGGCAAAAGTGAGCTGATGAACACCGTGTACTTACTCAATACAGTTATTGCTTCCACATGTGAACTTAGTCTAGTTAGTTCGAGTGTGACAGACTTCTCCGCTCACCCCGGGGTGGATGACATCGAAGAGGATTTCTCTAAAAAGGTATATCCATTCTAATTCTTATTTTGTATCAACCAGATTCCTACATCGACACCGTCGGTAGCTGACGTCACAACTGAAGAGGCGAGTCCTCCGATCAAGCTGACGGAAATGGATGTGGTATCCGATGTGTCGCTTCGGTATGCGCACACAACGATCGTGGCTAAAGTGCGCAACCCTGCCAAGAAAGCGCAAGAGGCCAACTTCAGGGTACTGCTGCCTGAGACTGCCTTCATCAGCGGATTTGTCATGTAACCTGATATTTTTTTCCATTGATTTTTTTGGCCTTGTTGTTGGGACAAAAGCATACTCGCGTTTCTACGAGCTTGATTAGTAAATTCTTCAACAGTTACTGCTGTATCTTTCAGATAGCAGTAGCTGTCGGATAATTTCTAATAGTTTTGTGACCCTGGGAGAGCTTGAATTAAGTTACACGGGCTAAGTATGGTATTCAAATGTATACTCCTCATTACAGGACGCTCGATGGAAAGTCCTACAAGGCCTATGTAAAGGAAAAGGAGGAAGCTAAGGAAATTTATCAAAACGCCGTCAACCAGGGCATTGGTGCCGCTCACATTTCTGCCAAGTAAGTTACCAACAGTGTACTTCTTCCTTACAGGTCATAATAAGATAAACCACAGAATGAAAAATACGAGATATCGCCTCAATTACGCACTTAAGTTGAACTATGAACATCTTTATGTTTGTAAGAAACATTTACCTACTTATGAGTAGGTAACCACCATAAATTACTTGACACTAGCATACATTTTCTTAAAGTAGGTAACATCACGCCCGTATGCTACTGTACCTATTAGGTAGAGTCCAGGTTGCAACTAGGGTTGCCAGATGGTCGGGAATCGTCTGGATTCTCCCGACATTTTGGATAGGATCTCCAGACTCCCGACAAAACTCAAAATCTCCAGCCAAACAAGTTCTCAGTTCCTGTAAGCATTAAGTGTAGTTTAATTAGTTATGTTTCATCAATATTTTGCCTATTAATTAAAAAATATATTTTTCAAAAGCATTAGAAACATTTTAGAATTTTCTCCAGATATTTGCGTCTTCCGATCTGGCAACCCTAGTTGCAACTGAGAAATTACAAATGGAAAACCCAATAACACTTTGCCCTAACCTGGAATCAATTCCATGACTTCATGCTCAGCAATAGTACCTACTAGCCACCACTAGAATATGTATTACATTATCTGTAACTAGACCAACGAAGCAGTTTTCAAATCCAATCTCATTAACGCCATAACTCTTAATGATGCATAACTAATTAACCTCAAGGAATAAATTTATGTGCCAGACTAAAAGTAGGTCTCTGATGATAGTACCAATGGCTTGATGAAAAAAAAACACATTTCTTTGCATCCACTCAAGGCACGTTATCATAACTTTAGTTTGCCGAAAATAGCACGACACATTCACGGGCCATACAAGTAACAAAATTGAAAGTGTGTGCCTACCGTCTATTATATGTAAATGTAGAACATATGTATACAGCTGAGCCGTTATGTGCCAATGTTTAGTGGCCATTGTTTAGACACAACTAGCTTTTGTCAACAACTTTACACGCGTGGAAGAGTTTATGTATTTGAGTATATCTTTGGAAAACAAACTTTCCTTTGTAACAGAACTTTTGCACAGACGTGACTTGAAAGGTAACTAAAAAATACACTTTTGCTTTTATATAGGTAATACAGTATAGCACTCTTACCAATAATATTGAGACACTGCCACACAAATATGGTATGAGTGACAGAGAACATATATACCATGCTCTATATAGACGACCTCTCGTGTCAGATTTACGGGTAGGTTCTGTAAACGTGAAACGATAGGAGCTCGTGGCTGAGTAGTAAGAGGGTTCTATCAGACAGAGAGCGGTCACGCGGTCAAGCGTTCAAGAGGTCAGGTTTGCGTTCGTTGTGTTTTATTACGTTACATAGATCTAACCAAACAGGAGGCATTCTGACCGCCAACGGTCAACCAGAATGTACGCGTTCAAGCGTTTACTGCTGTTTCTGTGACCGAATTGGAAGGAAGGTGGAGACTGAAACGCTAATTATGTTAGTAAGTGACAGGTCTTTTTTTATACGATGCGAAAGGCTGTACTTTCCAGCGTCCAAAGTCAAAGATCTTCTCTTTGACTTTGGACGCTGGAAAATAATTACTTAAAAAATTCGATGCTTTGTTTGAAACCAATAAAGGGTATCACAGTTAAAATCCTAATCAAAGTTTTGTTTCCATTCACCCCTGTATTCCTGTTCACCCCGTGTAATGGTACTTATCACGTGATTTGGTGATTTGATTTTGAACTATGATTCCAACTCCATTTTGCACTTGCAGTTTGATAGCAGTGCTCCTATGTGCAAGTGCAAAATAGAGGAAAACAGAGAGAGTCGGGTGAGAAACAGTGACAGAAATAATGCTGTCCTTTATCTTCCAGAGCGCGCGACTCCAACCACTTCACAGTATCCGTGAACGTGGAGGCTTCATCCAATGCAATCTTCAACCTAACGTACGAAGAGTTGTTGGTCCGTCGCAACGGCGTATACAACCACGCTATTAACCTCCACCCGGGCGCGCTTGTGCCCAAGTTGACCGTCACCGTCAATATCAAGGAGACGGAGAAGCTGGTGGAGCTGAGAGTGCCGGAGATCAGGACTGGAAACGAAATTGATGCTACTAAGGATGATGCTCGTGAGTTTTTACTCTACTTCTTATAATGTCTTTATGCAGCTGGCTTTCTAACAAAGCTACGTAATTAAGCGGCGCGTTGATCGAGGACAAAACCATCCAGTAGAACTGCCCCATTTTGAATACTAAGCATTCCGGTTGGTTGTGTTTCTACGCTCACCGCTCATTGCCGAGCTCAACTCGCAAGCTAGCCTTCAAACCTTTAGTCGCCGGTGTTGATCTTTAAGATTCTTATGATAATTGTTATTTGCAGAGAACTTAAAGGTGGCAATCATTCGAGCCCATGATGACCGCGAGGCGACTATAACGTTCACACCCGACCTGCAAGAACAAGAGAGACTCATCCAGATATACGCGGTTAGTATCATATGAAATATTATTGTATGAAAACAATTTGGATCCCTTGCCAAACATCTCAACATACTCACAAACGTCCGATAAAAAAAAAACTAATTTGGTTATTTGAGACTTTCAGTTTACGAAGCCAAAACGTATACACATCCTTTCCTTTTTTCTTGGGTAAAAATAAATGGGAGCGATTCCATTTTCGGTTTGTAAGCTTTTTATGTTGTCTTAAGTTTAATAAATAAATGGTGTATTTACAGCAAAAGGCCAAGGAGTCTGCCGCCACGACCCACTCGTATAATTCGTGGTCATCTTACTCCGAGCCCGAGGAGCCTGCACCAGAGGGAGTTCTGGGACAGTTCGTTGTGCAGTACGATGTAGCGCGTCCTAAGGACGGCGAGATTCTGGTGAGTCTACCTGTTATTATCATCATGCTTCTTTTTTTTTTTTTTTGTATCGGAGCGGGAGGACTTGTCACATTTTTACTGACTAAAAAGGAACAGGGGTGGGCCCTGTTCCTTCAGTTGCTTGTGCCAGGCCGCGGTAACTCTCTTTCAAATTTATCCGCTACCCAGACAGGATCATCCTTCATACCTGAGGCATCATCACATCCATAGCCTGACTTCGCCCACTGATGAGCATATAGGCCTATTTTTCTTGTGCCAATTCCCACGTTCATTTGTTCATTCTCTGCCTATTATGAAGTATTAATACGATAATAGTAAATTGTGATGAGGGAATGGCGCTATCGTTCATGTATGTATAGCTACGTCCTCTCGCACTGGCTGAAGTCATGATGGAAAACTGGGTCCCCATTTTTTTGGGGTAGCATGTCTTCTTTTTCAATACATTTAAAAAAAATTGTTTCTATTCTGTTTTCCTGGCGACATCACCGTTATGGTAAGGTAGTAAATTCATCTAAGAAGAATGTTAATATTTTGTCAATATTATTTATAATTTCTTGCTTGGAAAGAAGCTCAGATCATGATAACAGAGTCAAGATCGGTTGTTCATCAATAACTCAATATTATAACTTTCACACTGGTGCCCAATTGGAACTAATTTTATCGGATGTCATTCACAGTCAGTGGTGGAAAAAATACAGCTATAAATCTGATATTTTCTAGGTAAACGACGGCTACTTCGTCCACTTCTTCGCGCCCACGGAGCTGGAGCCTCTGAGCAAGTTCGTGGTGTTCGTGCTGGACACGTCAGGCTCCATGATGGACCGCAAGATCATCCAGCTGCGCGAGGCCATGCAGACCATCCTCGGGGAGCTCAACGAGGGAGACTACTTCAGTATCGTCGAGTTCGCCTCTGTTGTCACGGTCTGTAATTCAGAGATATTTGTAAAGCACCAATCAATGCATTTTTTGCTTATTTTAGTTGTTTAGAACGAAGCTACTTACGCGTTTATTGCAAAGAAGTAGAAAGTAGTTTTTCAACTTTATTTGTACCCGTACTAAGTCGATATTTTATTGCCGACCACGAAAACATCACTATTCTTTGCCCGGTGGCTTCCTATATTATACTAAACTAGCTGTTCCCCGCGGCTTCACACCCGTGGGCCACCCCACAGGACCCGTTTTCGGAATTAAAAAATAGTCTATGTTACTCAGGAATAACGTAGCTTTCTATTGGTGAAAGAATTATTTAAATCGGTCCAGTAGTTTCGGAGCCTATTCGGTACAAACAAAAAAATAAATCTCTCTTCTTTATAATATTATAGTATAGATTACATCTTCAATTTCATAGGTGCACGATCTCAAAGAAGCGGAAGGAGAGCCTCCCAAGCACTCGTACTCATACTCGTACTTCGACTACCACGACAAGGCCGCGACTCTCGTGCCGCCCTCCAAGGCTACCAAGGAAAACATCAGCAAGGCCAAACTTATTGTTAGCTGGCTGCAAGCTGCTGGAGGTAAGTCGTAAACCTCTGCTTTCTACAGGGTAAAAATATAACTTACGGAATATCAAAGACAACGTGATTGATGATATATCGATATCAAATAATGCTAACACAAAAAACAATTGCTCGGCAGGCTTATTACGTATCTTGCGATTTTACAGGGATTCTTGGGTATTTTTATGTGTACGAGCTCAATCGCGGCTGTAACGAGTGCTTTGTGCGGGCGTTTGTTACGTCATTCATAAAGTACTGTAACGAGGTTGCTGTGGGTTACCTTTATTCATTGTTACAGACCGAATATACTTTAAATTCATAAGTATTTATTAAGCAACCCTAGAAATCTGTCAAGTTTAGGAGTTAATTTTCGAAATGGTGGGCTTGGCCCTTCTATATACTTTCCGTTTTGTGATATAAGGCCGGTGTCTGAAGTTATGCACGTTTGATGTCAAGCGCCTCCCTCCCTAATAGATATATTGTCGCTTAAGTTGTAACACCCGCGGTGTTATTTTTTACGTAATACGTTTTGTATGTCATTCGATAAGGAATCACAAGACGCTTCGTTTGACGAATCAAAGACAAGAACCAATGGTGAGGAGTTATTCAAAAAAGAAAAACACGAAAAACATCGCGTGTGTCAGTGTTACACAGAAAAAGCACTGCAATACCGCGTAACTCAGCTGTGTTGCCATAGAAACAGCGCGTTTTTTTGTTAAACCTGGGTTACGTGCTGTTAAATAAGTAGTTTTTTTAGTTTTCTTGAAAAGTGCCCGATCTTGACATACGCGGTGTAAGAACTTAGGCGACGTTGCAACTGGGGAAATTAGGGCGACTCAACAACATGTCTTTGCCTTGCCGATCACATTAGACTCATACAAGTGTTATTTTTATGTTAAGACTGGTAACATTGACAAGATGAAACAAGTTGGTGTAACATTGTGCATCACGTACCAACAATTAATGTAATCTGTTTCTAATCTTTGACCTTACAATCTGAAGAAAGTGAGATAAAAATGTAAAATCAACATCCAGACTTTGTTTATTATATAATAAAGTAGGCAGTATTATCACTTGACCTGCCCAGACACATTTGATAACCACAATGGTTTGAATAATTTACCTGATATGAGATTTCCATTTTTAGATTTACTTACGAAATAGATAATACGGCAATTACATTAGTAAGCGCGGATCCACCGTTGTTGGCACGATGGGCATGCCCACAACCCTAATAATCTTGTGACGTCACACTTTCACGGTCTATTGAGGTCGAAAGGCTGATAATATTATATCCAGTGGCGTAATAAAATAACAAAATCGTGACCAGGGCAACAAATATTTTCAAAAAATCTCATTTGTAGGAATGCAATATACAGTATTATCGATCATGAGCGAGTTTATACTCCGACTCACACTTGTCCGATTTTCAAGTGGCAGTAACCACAAACATTTTTGAGGGCTGGATCCGCGCTTTATTTGTGATACAGACAAGGGAACTTTGCCGACATCCCATTTCTTGTGCGCATCGTCTACATATATCCTAACGTTACTTCATATTGATGAAATGAAATCCATTATCGAGCAGCACTTGCCGGATATTAAAGTAGCACAAGATAAAATTACAAATTTAAAAATTCCCCGATATAATTTTTATTTCATGCTTTTTAAACTACATATAATATACCTAGTAACAGACACGCTTCAATCGACAATCTATCGAAACATGTAATAATGACACGATATCTTGCGTGAAAATCCAGATTCAAAGAGTAAAATGCGAATAACTTTTGAACGGCTAAACCGATTTTATTCAAACATAGCTAAAAACACTATCGATAAAGACACCTTTCAAACAAAAAAAAAACCCAAGTAACACAAACGTGCTGAATAAAGATTGAGTAAGAGCAATCATCAAGAGCATAAGCTGAATAGTAAGCTGAATAACGTCTGAGTACCCGTCTATTCAGCTGTTATTCAAGCAAAAAGGGCCCCAATTTTGAATGCTTAACGCTGAATAACATCTGAGCAAGACCTGAGTAGGAGCTTAATAACGTTTCAATTAGCTTAATAACCTTTGAATAACAGCTCACATTGCTTTTATTAAGCTCTTACAACTGAGTTACTCAGCTTAATCGAATTGATTATTGTATTCAGAATTTATTAAGCATTTAAATTATTGTTCACACTTTTACAAACAATATTCATACAAATTGTGAAAATAATTCAATTGGATTAAATATTTTAATGTCGATGTCGAATTTAAATGTGATTTGACATGGTGAACTTATAAAATCGGTAAGTAAATTTTAATTTACAAGTTAGAGGTCTGCTATATGTTAATTGTTAGTGCGCAAGTAATTTTGTCGTGAATAGTATGTTTTTTTTTCATTATTTATTACGCGCCGCGTTAATAATCAAGATAATAGATAGTAAATAGTATTTTTATACATACATAATAGGTCTGACAAAAGTACTTGTGACGAAATAGCTAATACTAGCAATTTTAATCCAACAAAATAACTTGAATCGAGTTGAAAATGTTGTAGTTGTAAGATTAAGCATTTTGGTATCTCGTAAATTCCGTGAAAGTATAAATTACAAAGATTTTTAATGGCGGTCGATTGTTTTGGTGTATAATGCTGAATAAAAGTGCACACATGCCTTGTTACTAAGCTATAACTTGAAAAAAGTAGTCTCAGTACACTAACTTCTGAATATCAATTATATAGTTGATCACATTTCTAAATTATTCAGATTTTTAGGGTTCTCTAATCGATTTAACAAAAACCTTTTCTATTGTGGAATTTCACGCCCGGCTTTCACTGAATTCATTACATTTAAAATTATAGCGTCTTTGCTTGCATTTTTTTTCGAGAAAATCTTATTTATGATTAAAAATGTGGTGCAAATCTGCTATAGATTTCGCGTGTGTGGTGTGGACTGGGCCCTTGTTTAATCCGTGTTTTGTTATTTGTTTTATGTACAAACGCCAGTACATCAAGCCACCCGAAACTGTCAAATTGAAAACTGAACTGAACCTCAAGGCAAATTGAAAACGTAGCCGTGCAGCTGTCACTTGGCACTGATGGACACCAGACGTACAGACTCTAGAAGGAATCAATAATATATACGCGAAACCACAACATATTATGGAGAGTCAAGACAAAATCATGAAAAAACTTGAAGAAATTTATGTGCATGTTGGAGAATTAAGAGTCGCAAATAAAATATCTTATCACAACGTAAATTTTATTTTCTTGTACTGTAATACCTTCTGCTAATAAAATAATCATTTCTTTTTCTATTAAAATTTGCCGAAATTCTTTCTAAGGAACTATTTAAAATTGGTTTACCTTCCATGTTTATATTCAGTGATATGTTTTCTGGCAAGATGTTTGTGTTAATCAATATTTTTTAAGTGTCTCAATGACGCCATTGTGCCAGTATTCACCTTGCTCAATAGACTTTATGTGGACTTGTCTCGGTGTATTTAAAATTGTCCTTGGATCATTAGGTAAAATGTCTGGGAATCTTTGATTTAATATTTCTGCCAAATCCTTTAGTGCTACTTGTGTGATCTTTTTTCGAAAACCCATTTTCAAATTTTTCTCGAAATATCAACTCAAAAAATCTGTACACTGCCATCAGATGCATTCTCATCTTGTGTGAATCGCAATGCTGTTTGACTTTTTGGGGGACGGAACCCTCTTCATTGCACGGCAACCACGCATGCTGGCTGGGACCGGGTTCAGTTTTGTTCAAACTATTTTCATAAATCTTTTGATGACCAGAAACACTTGGACATTTACTATTGTTGATATTTAAATATTCTTTTAACAATTTTCTTTTGATGTAACCAGTTCTCTTACGTTTTTTCCACGATTTTCGATTCATATTAAATAACGCAAAAAATAAATACGGTCAATAATATTTTAATTAATCTGGTATTAAGCTATGGGCGCTATAACAACATACATATGGTCTTTAATTTGAATAAGTTAGTTTCAAACTCTCTATTAAACAGGAAAAAGCTTAATAAAAACATAAATAATATTATTTATTCAGCAGCTGAATAATTAGTAAAACATAGAATCTTATCCAGTTTGAAGATAAAATAAAAGCAATTATTCAGTATCAAGCTGTTTAATAGAATTATGTAACAATATTATTCAGAAGGTGATACTTTATTCAGCATTGAGCTGTTTCAAACGCTAATAGCTTAGTAATGCTTTTATAATAGCAATACAGATTATGGATATTCAGACAAATGCTACCGACGGGGCTGTTTTTCAGCTTTAAGCAACCTGAAACGCGTAATGCTAAATAACGTCTGTATAATAATCCTACGGTGACTGGTTATTAAGCGTTAAGAAGGTAAGGACAGAAATACAGAATTTATTAAGCGTTAAGAATTTTAAGGGTCCGAACTCAACCTAATTCAGCATTTGGCTATTACCAAAGCTCTTATACAAACTATATTCATCTTTGAACTGTATAATATGCAAAATGTGTACTTTTATCTTGCTTATGTGTTACTTGGGAATACATCAAAATCATTTCATCCGTTTAGGCGCTATGATGCCACAGACAGACACACAGATACACAGCAACACGCGTCAAACTAATAACACTCCTCTTTTTCGTCGGGGGTTAATAACAACTAGTTATTCTATCAGGGTAGAATCTAAAGAGTCTAACTCAGTCTACTCGATTAGAAAGCCCCTTAGACCCTATTCAATACTTTCTTTACCCACCTATCTTAACGATTAGATGAAATCTTACCTTTACCCTAAGACCCTTCGCGAGGAAAGGTTATACCTTTGACCTGGATATACCACGTCTCCATACGAGCGGACAGAACCAATAGGTACTGATATCGCAATCTACATTGCAGGCACGAACATCGGCAAAGCCCTGGACGTAGCAGTAGAGCTGATCAACAAGGGCGTGGACTGGACGGTGCCAGTCACCGTCGCCACCGCTAACGTAACTGACGCATCCGTTTCCAGCACTGAGGCTGCGGCTACTACTGAAGCTACCACCACCACTACTACTACCACCACTGTAGCACCTGTTGTCACTGAAGTTGGTGAGAAGAAAGGTAAACCGACAATAAATTTAGCTACAATAGTCTTCAAGTCAAGAGTGAATAGGTTACTTCTAGGCTAGCGTGCTTCACCGTCGACCACTCGCTTACCATCAGGTGAGATAGTGGTCAAGCGCAAGCCTACACCATAAAAAAATTACTTGTTAAAATTATTCCAATTCCGAATTCGTTCAAAATTACTGTCAAAACGGTTTTTGGAAACCGACAATTTATATTCATTAACAAAAAAATCGAAGACGTATTGGACTGCACCCGTGTGATATATGACACCCCAAACTCCCAAGGAGGCCGAATCCCAAGTGGTAACATTATAGGTTGATTCATCATCACTAGCATATTAATAAAAATAGAAAAAAATATTTAAACTTTTAATTTTATTTTTTATTAAACTTTTTTTTATCTTTTCTCATTTATTAATGTTCCCACTGCTAGATCACAGGCCTCCTCTTTGTGAATGGGCTGGGAAGGAATGGGTCGTAATCCACCACGCCGGCATAGTGCGGGTTGTTGGATGACCCATGTCTTCGATTTTTTGCGTCTCACGATATTTTCCTTCGCCGTTTTGAGTGCAGTGGTGATGAAATAATTTACAGAAAGTAAAGCGCCGGCCTGGGATCGAAGCCACGAGCTATACAACTTGTAAGTCGCGGCCGTTACCACTGGGCCACCACTGCTCTCACTAAAGGCTGATTATGTTATGTGAATATTACCTGTCCTTGTTATTAGGGCAAAAGAGTAAACATTTCAATAAGTTATTCAGATTACATTTGAACACCAAGTACCTGTTCCTACTTACAGAAGCCAAGAACTTGGAGCCGATCATCATCTTCCTGACTGACGGCGACCCAACCGTCGGCGAGACGGACCCCAAGCGCATCATTACACGCGTGCAGGAAAAGAACTCCGGACCTAAGAAGGCTACCATCTTCTCACTTGCTTTTGGTAAGTAACAACAAATTATCTAGCTTCAATCAAAAATATTTATGGTACATCATCATCATCATATCAGCCGAAAGACGTCCACTACTGGACATAGGCCTCCCCCAAGCGTCGCCACATTGACCGGTCCCGTGCGTCTCGCAACCAGCGGATCCCGGTACATTATCCCGTAGTAAATATAGCATATATACAAAGCGGGTTTTAGAAATAAATTATCACACATACTGTACTTGTATGGTAGAGACATCAGTCAGCGCCCGGTTTCAATCCCGTAGTATATCCTGCTAGAATGAAGAATTTATGGGGATAAAAATCCTGCTATTCCGTTCATTTTCTCGAATTATTAAATCATAAATACAGCGGTTTTTTTTTCGATATTTATAGGTTGGTTCCATAGAAAAAGTTGTTCATCATGTAGAGAACAGTAGCTCGTTAAGCTATTTCAATTACACCTTACCACAGATAATATAATCAAGGCCGTCGTAAGGGGGTGCAGGGAGGGGCAGCTGCCCCCCCCTAGAGCTTCTAAAAAAGTTGCCAAATGTAAAGCAACCAAAGTCCTAAGATGGTCTGCCCATGATGAGTGTGCACAGATAACTTATTCATGGAAACTTACATGATTTTCATAATAAAGTGGTCGAAAAGTTTTCAAAAACCCCCGAAGATTATGTTATAATTAACCTAATCAAAAAAAGAACCTTTGTCGACCACTATAATATTAAAATCTGGTACAAAATTACAATAAAAAAATACTTTATATTCAAATTCAAACTTCTAAATTATTTTTATTCTATTTTTCTAACAGTAATAACTTATTTATAAGTTTTATTTACTGTACATCAAGAACTCGTGATGCTTTTCACGTTGGACTCTGTACCGTTATTATTACAATCGCTGTAGATGTAAGGATCGTACTACAAGTGAAAATTAAGCTTCATGTGCTCTCGACTTTACCTACAATTCATACGTTTCTCATTCTCCAAATCAACTTGCCCCTCCCTTGGACATCGGCTGGCAGCGCCCTTGGATATAATACTAACATACAGATGCCTTATCTATATATTATATCCCGTACAAATAAACCGTGCCGACGTAACTAGCGTTTTTCATCTGAATATACCGATTATTTTTTGTAAATCGATCGCATTCGGTTCCGTTCCACGGCCATATATAGTTCAACATCTTTATCCGTGGAACGGATCCGAACGCGATCGATGCACACAAAATAATCAGTACAGTACGTCGGCACGGTTTCTTTGTATGGGATGACACCACTGACCTTACTAAAACATGTTACTGAATGACTGCAACTTGTCTTTTGTTCAGGCGAGGACGCAGACCGCAAGTTCCTGCGCAAGCTGTCCCTACGTAACGGCGGCTTCATGCGCCACATCTACGAGGCCGCCGACGCGGCCCTGCAGCTGCGAGACTTCTATCGCCAGATCTCCTCGCCGCTCATTGCTGACCTCAAGTTCACCTATCCCTCTGGACAGGTATGCCGTTGTTTTATTGTTGAAAGGCTCGCACAATTTAGTTGCACATTTGCAAGCATCAGTAGGTCTCTATGGAAAATAATGTGCAAGAAACTCTTGTAGCCTTATTGCGTAATGAATTCGTCAAGGCAAGGACAAAGAGTATGAAAAATCGCCCAATCACATGCGAGATGAAAGACGTGGTGTGGATTTCCGTCTACGTGATTGGTCGATTTTTCATACTCTTTGCCCTTTGCATTACCGAATTCATTGCGCAATAAGACTGCCAGACACTCTTTTCCATCAGTTTTAATTACAAGTATTTGGGTACATCATTCATGTTGGAAAAATACCTATGTGAGAACGATATAAAAAGACGTGCACGTAAAAGCGTCTAGAGTAAAACCAAACCCACAGAATAATTAAAAGTACAAGTAGGTAAAACAACTATACAATAAGTATCAAATTAAAAACAGGCCGAGGCAGCCAGTCCCAACCAATCCCAACTGATGGCGTCCGTTTACGAAAAAGACGCATGGATTGGCACCACTCAGCTCAACCATCATGAAACGAACTGAATGATCCAACACATGTGCCACCATCAGAAAGACATTAGAGGGAGTATGACACACCCAACTGCCAGGGCACACACAAGTCTACGAACGATTTATAGATACAGTAAATGAACATAAAAACCTTCAGTGTAGCGTGATCTCCAGGAAACCCGTTTTATCGACGATTTCTAGCTTCTCCTTGTTTAATATAATGTATTTTTGACATTCGGCAAGGCAAATTATACGCACTTAATTTTTTTTTTTGTATTTAAAACTTAATTATTAGCAGTGAACATAAAAAAGTATTGGGTAGTGCAGACTCAAGAGGTACTCAACATAGTGTGATGTCGCAGGTGAAGTTGGACTCGCTGACGAAGCACTCGTTCCACACGTACTACGCGGGCTCGGAGCTGGTGGTGGCAGGGCAGCTGCAGGACGACGTGCCCGAGCTGCAGCCCACCGTGCTCGGCTTCTGCGGCGTCGAGGATGGATACGGCAGGGTGAGTCCACTGTACTGTATGTGTACTAAGAAGGCTTGGAGCTGGTGGTGGCAGGGCAGCTGCAGGACGACGTGCCCGAGCTGCAGCCCACCGTGCTCGGCTTCTGCGGCGTCGAGGATGGATACGGCAGGGTGAGTCCACTGTACTGTATGTGTACTAAGAAGGCTTGGAGCTGGTGGTGGCAGGGCAGCTGCAGGACGACGTGCCCAAGCTGCAGCCCACCGTACTCGGCTTCTGCGGCGTCGAGGATGGATACGGCAGGGTGAGTCCACTGTACTGTATGTGTACTAAGAAGGCTTGGAGCTGGTGGTGGCAGGGCAGCTGCAGGACGACGTGCCCAAGCTGCAGCCCACCGTACTCGGCTTCTGCGGCGTCGAGGATGGATACGGCAGGGTGAGTCCACTGTACTGTATGTGTACTAAGAAGGCTTGGAGCTGGTGGTGGCAGGGCAGCTGCAGGACGACGTGCCCAAGCTGCAGCCCACCGTACTCGGCTTCTGCGGCGTCGAGGATGGATACGGCAGGGTGAGTCCACTGTACTGTATGTGTACTAAGAAGGCTTGGAGCTGGTGGTGGCAGGGCAGCTGCAGGACGACGTGCCCAAGCTGCAGCCCACCGTACTCGGCTTCTGCGGCGTCGAGGATGGATACGGCAGGGTGAGTCCACTGTACTGTATGTGTACTAAGAAGGCTTGGAGCTGGTGGTGGCAGGGCAGCTGCAGGACGACGTGCCCAAGCTGCAGCCCACCGTACTCGGCTTCTGCGGCGTCGAGGATGGATACGGCAGGGTGAGTCCACTGTACTGTATGTGTACTAAGAAGGCTTGGAGCTGGTGGTGGCAGGGCAGCTGCAGGACGACGTGCCCAAGCTGCAGCCCACCGTGCTCGGCTTCTGCGGTGTCGAGGTTGGATACGTCAGGGTAGGTCCACTGTACTGTATGTGTGACTTAAATATATTTACAAGGAGGTATTTATTTGGAAGGACGACGATTTGGTAGGTTGAGTAAGCGAGTTCGGCAAGGCAAAGGGAACAACTCCATATTACCTTTAAATGTTTTTGGTATTAAGTAAATAATTTAGAAAAAGTACGTCTTCCATCCTATGACTTGAATTCACATATCTTTTCCATGACCTATCCCCTTTCGAGTATATTAATCAAGACTAAAGGCGCTATTTAAAAGTTATCGTCATCCTTACCTATACATGTTCTTTGCCGATTACGCAAAAGAAGTATGTAAGGAACGATCAGTTGGCATTTTGTAGTTTCTGCCTACCGAGAAAAAGGCGTCTGTTTATGTATGTATTCATTAACTAATTTCCAACTAAAATAAATTCCAGAAACGCTACGAGGTGGTTCCGAAGGTCCCTGTAGAGAAGAAGAAGGCGGGCTACCTGCCCCTGGAGCGCCTGTGGTCGTACCTCACCATCAAGCAGCTGCTGGACCAGCGCGACGCCTCCGACGGAAGCGAGCCTGAAGATAAGGAGAACACCCCTGAGAAAAAGGCGCTTGCACTTGCACTGAAGGTATGACTACCAAATGGTTTAGGCCTTAAGAGGTATCTGCACCATAGGCAGGTGGGACTCTGGGGTCGCGGGCGTTCAGATTGGGGATCTGTCCGCCCACCAAGTGACTCCAAGAAAGACGTTGGCACAGTGATCACATATTGCCGTGCACAGCGAGGCTCAGGGGAGGAGCTTTTAGTCTCCCTAGGGATGTGCCATAGGCGTTGCACAGAGGGGGCTCCGGGGTGGTGTTTTGAGAGGTCACCGGGCCCATTCTACATGCTGATAGTGATCACCGGGGTGGTTTTAGTGAGCAAATTCCACACTCCCTGGCCTTTTCCCCAAAAGTCCAGGCGCCTTTAGAAAGATGCCTCGAAAAAAAAATGGTAGTTATTATTATTTTCAGCCTGTTCTGTTCGCACTGCAGGGCTCCCTTTCTTTCTTCCAATCCTCGCGGTTATAGTTATTATGCCAGTTTGAATATTTCTGGCGTATGAACAAGAACATCCTCTTAACCCAATCTTTTGATTTAATTGGTTTTATAAGCTTTGTATTTATGTTAATTTTATGCTGTTTTCTGACTAAGGAGAACACTGGTAAAGTAGTTTACTACTTTCTACTACTTTCTTTCTACTTTTTACTACTTTCTCCATGTAAAACACTGGTACTCAGCTAAATCCGGTTAGACTGGAAGCCGACCCCAATGTAGTTGGGAAAAGGCTAAGCAGATTGAATTTTTATGCTGTTTTCTGACTATCACTTGAAACTAATATTACCTACCAATTTGAAGATTACCAAGTGTTTAATTTACCTACATTGCATTTGACCGGGTTTTCACTTTTACGTTGATCACTTTCTATTAGGACACCCCTTGACTATCCTTAGGGCCGATTTCACCAATGAAACTAATCGCGATTAGTTCAACTAAATACAGTTTATGCAAATACAGCGTTCTGATTGGTTGAGACTGCATAAACTGAGTTTCATAGGTGAAATCGACCCTTAATTTCCTCCTTTTAGGCGATTCAAGAATAATCTATAGGTACTTAATCAATTTGTTTCTAATGTTTGTGTTATCATTTCCAGTACGAGTTCGTAACACCCTTGACATCGCTGGTGGTTGTGAAACCCAACGCCACGAACGCAGTTAACGCCGAATCTGTAGACAAAGCAGGTGATTACCTTATTTGATGTGTTTTTGTGCCGTGCATGAGAAAATTAGACAAGAGTTTAACGAGTATGCATAGATTTAAATAGTAAGGATGCGGCCGCCCGAACGAAACATTATACGCGTTCACCATACATAGCCGACTGTGTAGCGCGTTCGCTTCGGGCTAGTATAACATAGACATGATCAAACTGGCGACAGAAAGACGCGGTCCGCCCAGCAGCCTGATTGCGTAAGTAACATCGACAAGGCAAACGGTTTTGACTCCATCAATCGGCCAATCACATGCGAGATGAAAGAAGCGATGTGGATTTCCATCTATGTAGTTGGTCGATTGATGGTGTCAAAACCCTTTGCCTTGCCGAACTCGCTTACGCATTTAGGCTGCTGTTCTTACTTTAAAATTCATTGCGAATATATATGTAGGTAATTATATATATAATAGGTATATGAAGTAACAATAACTTGATATTTACAGCTGGTGCCGGTGGTTACCCCAGCAGCATACGTAAGTACTTTTAAATTTAAAAAATTCATTATCATTATTGTTTATAAAAAAAAGCTAGAGTTATTATTAATTTAATGGCTTCTCACACTGGGTTTTCATGACAAAATAAAAGGGTCGGAACATTTTTGTTTTGTTCAATCCTGTCCTAGTTCATACCTACTGTAGAACATGATTTCGGGGCATCCTGTTCCGTATTCCTCTATAAACCTGCACTATGTAGGATGTCGATGTGGCTCAGTTCTGGTCTAAGCCACTTCAGTTTATATCGGATCATTGACACGACGAATAAGATTGAAGTGTCCACACAGTACATAGATCAGGGATGTTATGGATATGAAATTCCGGACCTAGACACAGATACGGATATAGAAATAATATTGATACGGATGTGAAATAATTTCGGTTTATCCGTTAGTTTCGGATAGTTTCGGTTACGTATATATTACATTTTTAAGAAATTGTAAGTCAAAGTCAAATCCACTTATTTGCATTAAATGTGGTACAAAATATACCACCTTTTGTACCACATTTAATACTAAACCACATACTTTTTTTTTAAATAATTTTTTATCACTATGACACATTTCGCCATAAAAAGTTGGCATGCAAATATTAAAATATGAGTTAAGGTACTTATATTAAGCAGATCTCTAATAATCTCTATCTATACAATAATAACACAATTTTTTTTAATACTAATAAAAGTAACCTACTATAAGAACCACCTATTGTAAAAGACAAACAGAATGACTAGTTATAACTAAGGACCGGATTGTATGCAAAATAAAAAGCTTGAAATATGCATGCAAATAAGCATGAAAAATGCGTAAAACATGCATGAAAATTTATAAAATATACATAAAACGAAAAAAATGAAAAATTGTTAAGATTTATTTTTTTCTAAATCAGTATACAATTAGTGAATTATTCAATCATAAATTACCTATCAATTCTCAAATGTTTTTAGACAATAATATAATAAATAATGCACTAAAACGAAAATTTATTTAACATTTTTGTAATCGTAAACAATCAGGTAGGTAGCTGTTCTAAATATATATTCTTCACTCAATCAAAACATTTTTGTAGGTGAACATTTGTTAATATATTTGGCCGAAATTATTTTTATACTTAGACCTACACTTGTCAATAGGGTAACTTACCGAAAAATATTATAAATATACCGAAAATATGTATCATCACTAGATACTAGGTATAATATGCAATTGCCGCTAAGAATGGGATAAATATGCAATTTCATATGCAAATACTCAAATGCATAAAATCCGATCTCTAGTTATAACTAAGCAATAGAAATAATAAAGTCACATAAACACGCGCGCGGCCAGTCTGTTGGCATACTTTTCATAACGGGATTCATTTAGACTCCGTTCTTATCCGAAATCATCCGAAACTTCTATATCGGATTCGCTTACGGTTACGGATAGATTTTTATTTCGGATATCCGACAGTTTCGGTTACGGAGCTCCTTAACATCCCTGATATAGATACAACGGTGTACGTTTTCTCTAGCTCTATCAGTGAGCCTAGCAAGCCGCCCCATGGCGAGCCACGCCAGCCAAGCGTTCAGCAGCTCCGGTGGGTTCGCGCCGGCACTAGCGTACCCCGCCCCCGGCCTCCCGGGCCCCTTCGGACCGTATGGAGGAGGCGGCTATGCCAGTAAGTGCTTCTAATAACCAGCATGTGCAACCCGTACATTTTTTTTTTTTTTATGAATATGGGTTCAGACACTATGTTATTTGGTTGCATTACGTATAGTCAGTTTGACCGCGTCGCATGAATTTCAGAACAGTCAAATACTCATTATTTTGAAATAAGTAGACACATTTGTGTGTTTAAATAAAAAATCTTTTAATGTAAAGTCTATTTTCGTTGCTGACCGTACCATAGAAAGTAATCTATATTTCATCTTGGTATCTTCACATTGACTTACGGGTTTGCCTCAGCAGAACTCAATAATCCTGATACTAAATCTTCATCTTTCATACTTATTCCTTGTTGCTCGATTTAGTAGTGTAGTTCTATAATCTAAATCTGTCTAAACCCTAAACACATAAAAACTTATTTTCTTCAGCACAGACTAAACGTAACGTAACAAATTATCTTTCTTTTCCTAAAATATTAATTTCTCACTATTTTTGTAAGTTCGTGACAAATCTATATTTGTTTATAAGGGCACAAGGTGAAGGCATGTCGTTACCTTTTCCTACTTGCTTTAAGGGGCAAGCAGCTAAAAGGTGAAACTTGTACAGTACTTAACTTAATAAATACTATTAAAAAAAGTATTTTAATCAAAATTTTGTCATGTGCCAGGCGTGGATAGCTTGTTACCGTCTGTAGACTTCATGGAGGAAGACTTAGAGGAATATGCTCTTGAAGGTGAGACATCCGTCATCTGTGTCCATAACATAATAATTAAAAAAAATGTTTTTGTGGTGAATTGTGTTCTCGAATTATTCGTCACGGTTAAAATAAAAAACGCCCTTAAAAAATTAATAAATATTATTCGGTTCAGTAAATACGGCATTAATACTTTGCGGATCAAATAGTAGGTAAGTAGGTACCATGTGCGTTGCAGTACTAGGACTATTAGGTATATTCCATTTATTCATCCATATACTGTCATTTTCATCAGCATGATATGAGTCAGCAGTGTATGTACTTCTACTGCGAGGGTCTGACAGGGATAAAGTAACGAAGCGATAATGTAAGGGAATAAGGCCCTTGCGTAGGTACAAGATCAGTAGTTTTATTTCGAAAAAGGATTTACAACGTTTGTGGTTAAACTTGGATAGTTGCAATATTTAGGCTGTGTGAGGCCTAATCCTGAGACGAAAGTGTTTTTTTTAAGGTTTCATACGCTCCATTAAAGTTGGTTTAGTGTTTCGTTTACCATGATCACCATGCATGCGGAACGTCACATCAAACAATTGCTATATAATAAGGTAAAAATACAAAAAAAAAGAATCTTTTTTTTTATTCCCCTTGAAGGTCTGATTTCAAGTTAACACCTATTAATCTGTGATAGGTACTGGACTTGCAGGATTTGCAGGTCAAGGTTTCTCGTACAATAGGAGCCCCGCCTACAGTTACAGGTCTTCTCAAATTATGCCGATGCCCGCCTTTATGCCTACGGGCTACAGCGCAAGTCAAGGTTTGTCGTTTATGTCTATAAACTATCTTCGGCCGCTTTCACCAATGAAACCAATCTCGATAAGTTCAACTAAACTCAGGTTATGCAAATATATCGTTCTGATAGGTCGAGACCGCTGAGAAATTACCAATCAGACCGCTGTATTTGCATAAACTCCGCTAATGTTTATAGAATAAGGGCCGATTTCACCGATTAAACTAATCTCGATAATTTCGACTAAACTTAGGTTATGCAAATACATCGTTCTATTTGGTTGAGACCGCTGAGAAACTACCAATCAGAATTTAACGCTGTAGTTTTATAAACTGAGTTTAGTTGAGCTAATCGCGATTACTTTCATTAGTGAAATGGGCTCTAAATCAGTGATAGAACTTTTTGGGGGGGCCTTTTTAGGGTTCTTTAACCTTTACAACACCATTATGAAATTAATCATGAACACTAATTAGCACATCCTAAAACGTTCTCAGGACTTGTATAGTACCAAATTTTGTTATTTGGGTACCATGTGTGTTGAAGTAATAGGACTGTTAGGTACATCCCATTTATTCTTCCATAAACTGACATTTTCAGCAGCATGATATAGGCAGTCAGCAGTGTAGGTACTTCTACTAAGAGGTCGATCTCACAGCAGCGATAATATAAGGGAAAAAGGCCCTTGCGTACAAGATCTTCAGTTGTATTTCGAAAAAAATCATACAATGTTGGTGGTCATACAAACCATTACTCCATGAGTTGCTGTTTTTGGCTGAGAGCCCTTACTCAAAATGGATCGTGAGACGAAAGTGCTGTTTTTTTGTTAGCACGTGCCGTTCCTAAAGGTTTCATTGCTCTACTTAATTGGTTTAGTGGCAGGTTTAACTTGATCACCATGCATGTGGGTCACATCAAACAATTGCTATATGTACTTGATAACAATAAATAAAACAAACAAAACATGAATAAACTTATTATTTTTTCATTATATATCACATGAAGGTCTAATGTCAAGTCATCATCTTTTAATCTGTGATAGGTACTGGACTTACAGGAGCTGCAGGAGGTTCAGGAATCGGTTTATCATACAATAGGAGCCCCGCCCACAGGTTCTGGTCTAGTCAAGGTTCATTGCTCATGTCTAAGAGTTACCATCGGCCGCTTTACAACTCCGCTCCGATCGACGACCCCGATTACGATTACTTCGATGTAGATTCCAGTACGTTATCATCCCGCAGTGGTAAGTCTTAGATAAGTACAATAAGCCAAGTCCTCCATGTCAAATCGAATCGAAATACATTGTTCAAAGGGGTAGATTAGCCTAAAAGGCATTGTATTCTGCCTGCTAAATATCAAAATTTGTCACAATTATCATAATAAATATATTATCATGTAGGTACTAGCTGCCGTCCGCGGCCTCGTCCGCGTGGTATTTATTCGCAAATTCTCGCAAAATCTTTAGAAATTATAGCCAATCTATGTGTTATTCTGATGTATTAGCTATATTTCTGTAAAGTTTCAACAAAATCCGTTTTGAAGTTTTTGCGTGAAAGAGTAAAAACATCCATCTATCCATCCAACCTCACAAACTTCTACACTTCTAATGGTAATAGGATTACATACAATTATCATACATTCATTTACTGAAACAACTCTTTTGTAGCCACTCTGTCAATCTTGATCTAAATACATTACCCAGCAGCAATTTAAATTTATTTGGTATGTAAAAATTTTAAATTTATATGGTACTAGCTTTTGCCCGCGGCTTTGCTCGCGTGGAATTTGGTCTGCCACATAAAATATCGTGACAAACCATTTTAAATAAATAATTTAATCTTTTTTAACTATAAGTAATACTCGTATCCGAAATTTCAGATGTCTAACTTCATAACTGATGGATTCCATACAATGTTTGAACCCCTATTATATTAAGGTGGAAACCCTTGGAAGTGGAATTATCGAAATTCCTTTCTTAGTGCTCATTTAAGCTCAGTGGTTTCGGTTGTGTGTCGACCGCTGGGTGTGTTAGTCAATCAAGTAAAATTTTTATTATAAACTTTGCCTGTGTGTTGTGTTGATAAAAAATAGCCCATGTCCTTCGCCAGGTTTGAGATTATCCATATCAAATTTCATCACAAACAGATCAGCACAGTCATGAAACACAATGACACTGATTAACAAACGGGACCAACAAAGGTTACTTTCGTTTACTGTTCGTGTCAGTTAAGGATTTGTATGTAATGTTATTGGATTTAATAAAATGAATTACTTTGTTCGGCAGCAGCGAGCAAAACTGAAAGGATTAGAATAATGTGTATATATCTCCCCCCGCACCCCCGCTTTACCCGCCGCGCGTATTTATGTCGCTCGAGCTGCATTCAAGTCAATTTTAACGTGATATAACTTTTAAACTATGCTTTCAAATTACTTAGTGTAAAAGACAAATTTTAACTACATTAAATATTTAAAGCGACAAATGTGTCGATTTTAATAAGAGTTTGATAAATATTCTAAAGTGTGCATTGTAAAAAAGTATCCAATTTAATTGTATTTAAGGTTCACTATTTTGGTCATAATGGCTTCCACATAAAATGTAGATATATGCTGTTGCAGACTTTTATTTAGAACTATTTAAGACAAACAATCCTATGGTACATTATATTTGTGTATCTTCAACGATTTAGGCAGCGCACGTGAAGATAGCTCTCAGAGGGCAGAATTTTTCCCAACTGACTTGATATTTATCGTTATAGTATGACAAAATTACATAAAATCATTTTAAATTGTAGCCTAAGTGTTATTCTGAGATATAACCCATTTGGATGAAACTTTACAGTAATGTAAAGTTTTTGCGTGAGTTTACGTTTAGTAGTTTTTGCGTGAAAGAGTAACAAACATACATACATCCATCCTCACAAACTTTCGCATTTATAATATTAAGTAGTAAGTAGGATATTGGTAGGATAATAAGCAGGATGTAAATAAATATACAAATATTAAAAACAATGTAACTGTTTGTATTTGACAGCGCTTTTTTGTCGGTTTATGGGTGGTTTTTGTAGTTCAACTGTTACTACTGTCGTGCGGTTTGCCGTATGAGTTCTTAGTTCTTTCTTACACGCATTTCATTTTATAGCTGCCATTCTACAAAAAAAGAACAAAAATGTGCCGTGTAGGGTTCCGTAGCAAGCTGCCGTTACCTACTACGACCAATACTTCTTGTTATTTTTTATATTATTTTGTAAACATAAAATTAGACACAGAGTAGACATGGATATTAACTACTTTGAGTTACTAGACGCGTAAGGAGTGTTAGACCGTATTTACCGACCCAAATGAAACAATAGGGCATACATATGCATGAAATCTTTTTATTTGATGAAATACTGGTATTTTATGAAAGATTTTTTTTTATATTTCGAACAGTGGCGTTAAAAAGCGTCAAAGTTGACAATTAGAAGAAGTCCGACGTGCCACATGACGTCAGATGGCACGACGCCCATACAGCTGCCATAGAAAACGGCGTTTTCGTTGAGTGGGACAGATATATTTCTTAAAATTCTTATATCTCTCTCGTTTTTCGATCAATATTGATTCTGTTCTCACTATAAATATTCTATTTATCAGTAAACTGGTCAATAAACAAATATTTCATGCATATTCCCTATTCTGAATAAGGCTCGAATTTATATGAATAGGTACAACTTGCGACGAATACTACAGAACACAATTTAGTGCTAAAACATTACATCACGTCTGTATTCCCCGAATGGGGTAAGCAAACGTGTATACAAATGAAGTCCCACGTAAAAAGGCTGCCTTTTCGGTCTAGTGGGCATCTCAGTCTGGCAAAGTATAATTTGCGTTGTCCATTAAGAATCTCTCCGTAACAGTTCGGATTCTGAAATTATGACTTTTTGATGACCAAGGCTGGCAACTTATTACATGGGATTTTTTATTTCAATTCATTCTTTTGGCAACATTTACATTTTCGTACCTCGAAGTTGACAACTTTAATTTTGTATGTTCCATAGACTCATACATAATAACGACACCGGTCCCCCGCATACCCTACGTACAAACATCGGAACAACCTTCATCGACCTCGTCTAAACCAACCCTGGCTGAGCTGCACCTGGAAGGCTTCATCTGGGTCGAAACCCTACTGGACGCCAGTGCAGAGAACATCGTACTACCTACCAATGACACATCCGTCACTTTGAAACTTTCTAAAGATTCTGTTGTAAGTACCCACATATAGTAGTCACAGCGGATCTTTGTGTCTCTGAAGTTGGCTCTGGTAACCATTGCGCAAGAAACAGTTTGTCATCTAGTATACTGCATAGAGTAAGCGAGGCAGGACGACGCGGCACACGTGAAGCAAGCGAGTGAACGAGACAGTTATATAATGCTATCTTCACCTTCAATTCAACATTGACACAAAAATAGCTACTGTGCAGGGTCAGTGCTGCCAATTCAGAAACACCCGCACAGAATTATACGTACATTATGAACAAGTCAGTTTTACAGATAAGTCAAACAAGCAGGATATGAACATAATTCGGACAATACGTTGGTTTTAAATTGAGCTACCTAACTTTAAAACCATTAGTTCCTTACGCATATTTTCTAACATTTGTGCAGATAATCGTATGCAATAATGGTGTTTTTTTCTGGAGCACAAAAAGCTCGGCTCATGTAATGCGGCCGATTGACTACACAGTCACACCGGTTTAAATCAATATCATCTGCAAATCGACTACAATGAATTTTTTCACATTTTCAGGCCCCGAAAGAGGCGAGTGACGCGGAGTGTGCCAGCGCAGTAGAGGGCGGCGCAGGCCTGTGCGTGTACCTGTCGCGGTGCGACGCCGCCAAGGACATCACTGTCGACGTCTACAGAACCACATACTGCACCGTCAGCCCAGGGTACGTTATGTGCAGCTGTTACTTTAGTAACAATTGTTGGTTATGGAAATTAGCCAACGTATCCGACTTAGACAGAAGAATTTTTAATAATAGCAGTTGGTGCACTCAGCTGAATCCGGTTGGACTGGAATGGCTAGTCAGATTGTGATTGTGCGTCACATTGGTCTAGTCTAGTCTAGACGTTACCAAAAACATTTGCGGTTGCAGGAAACATTTGAATGCGGGAGGCACTGGATGGAGGCCTATACTTTCTTATACTTTGTAAATATTTCCTGAACGTTTATGTAGCACATGCAGGTGATTTCTGGTTCCTTTATCAGTAGATATTTATATGTTGACTAGCTGACCCGGCAAACTTTGTTTTGCCATAAAAACACCAAACATTCATCTACCCTACCTACCCTACCTACCCTAACTACCTACCCTACCCTACCCTACCTACCCTACCTACCCTACCCTACCCTACCTACCCTACCTACCCTATCTACCCTACCTACCCTACCTACCCTACCTACCCTACCTACCCTACCTACCCTACCCTAACCTACCTACCCTACCTACCCTACCCTACCTACCCTACCTACCCTACCTACCCTACCCTACCTACCCTACCCTACCTACCCTACCCTACCTACCCTACCCTACCCTACCCTACCCTATATCTCAAGTTGGACCAGACTGCTCACGGTGTGCCAATTTAATTTAAAATCGGTTATGTAGTTTAGGAATCCATCGCGGACAAACATCGTGACAGGAGATTTATATATATTAGATAACGAATTAATATTTTCAAATTGCAGATATGCGGGAGTGTGCTGTCCGCAGAAGAAAATCGACTTAACACATTAATATGTACGATATTAAACAAATAAGATAGATATAATGAACCAAGACCATAGCGAGAGTTGTTTTGTGATCATAGACATGGCGAAATGGCGAGCATTCAATGAAATTTATTGACTTGGTATACGTAAAGATGATCTTGACATTTGTTTGTATATAAAGATGCACTGAAAGTAATTAGGTCTGCCACAAAAATAGCTTGCGGTTAACAAGCAAAAGAAAGTGAATGATTTAAGAAAGAAAATAAATAAATAAAGAAAGAACATACTGGTAATAATTTTCGGTGTCAAACGTATCAAGTTTTTAAAGTTTATTTTTAAATAAGAATAGTTAGGTACTATGTTATTAAATGAAGTTGTTTGAAACTAGTTTTGAGCAAAAATTAATTGCCGAAAACTTAAGGTGCTAGATTTTTTCAATAGTGCCATTATTAGAATTAAACATGACCTACTGTTGTGAGATGTACCTAGTTTTCGTTTTTATACAATTGAATCTTAAATAAAGATAAGATTATTTTTCATTGGAAAGTTTTATTTTGCGAGATTTCCTCTACATCCTCAATACATTATTTCCTTCATTAGGATCAAGCCTGCTTGTTTGCTGCTTTTCTTCGGCACTGGCTGTGTGTCCTTTGTCTCTTCAGACATTCCTATCTAAATAAACATATGACTCACGCATTCGAGAGCGAATTTGCGCTCATCTTACAGAATGTGTCGCTATGAATTAACTTTACGATATGGAGCTAGGGATAGATTGAACGATCTAAAGGTCTATCCACACATATCAGGGCCGTGCCCGGGACGTGCACGGGACGTGGACAGACCGTGCCCTGTCTGCCGTGCCGTGCACGGACGTGTGTGAACGAGTTCATATAAAATGTTCCCACCGATATTTTTTTGAGCCCCTGACGGGACCCCGCCCTGTCACGTCCCGGGCACAAGGCCGTCTTTAACTATGCTGGGGCCCTTGGGCACACAAGCGTTTGGGGCCCTTTTGGAAAGTAAAGAAAGCGAATTATACAATTTTTTTTCTACTATGATCTTCTATTTATTAAGGGTAATCAAATATATAATATAATAATTAAGTCATTAATGACATTAGTATGCTTCTGGGTGTTTGGTTACGATAACGATAGTGGTTTCTTTCGGGATTTCTGTTTAGCAAAATCTTCTATTATATCCTAAAAGTAAATTTTTTGTAGGATGTCACTTTCTATGCACATAATTGACAAATTACTTAGTTGTTCTTGTAAAATTGTTGTTCGCAATTAATTTTTTATTCTCTTAAGCTGCGAAAATGAACGCTCTCCACTACAATTGGTAACCATTAGGCAAAGGAATATTCTTGTAACAACTTCAACGTTTGGAAGTTCCTTCTCATTTATATGACTTTATGAGGTTAAGTAAGGTTGAGATATTTAAATCCGCTGATTAAAGCAATCTATGTTTTTTTAAATATTGGAAAACATTCTATTTTGAGTTCATATGCATTAATATCTTTATGATAAAATTCTGCAAATTCATTACATTTTTTCCAAAATTTTGGCTAAAATTTTAAGAAAAAAGTAAGTTTTATTTTCGACCCCGGGTGCTCACTGTTACTGAAATGTTTTGAGAATAAATGTGAGAGAAACTGTCGGTTGTCGGTCCTTCGGGGCCCCCTGAGGATGGGGGCCCTGGGCACGGGCCCCGTGTGCTCGTATGGTAAAGACGGTACTGCCCGGGCACGCCCCTGATATGTGTGGATAGAGCTTTAGGGTCAAATTAAATTCAGGCAGAGTCGAAATGACGTGGCGTTACGGTCTAAAAATGTACATAGAATGTTGACTCTTATCTCCACAATGGTATGTACACATTTTATGGATAATAACAAAAAATGCGCGCATTTGGTCGTTTCGCAATACCGAATAAGTTGAAAGAAATGATTCTGATTCTTTGAAAGAATCGACTTGTTTCCTTTGCAGAACTCACTTACGCAATTAGGCTGCGGGTCTACAAGCAGACAGCTCCGATAGGTACAAAGACGCAAGTATTCGCAAAACGCTTTGTGCGTATGGATGGGATGTCCACCATGTACCGATAGCGCATTGCTGTACGTCTTGTAGTCCGATGATAGAAAGGACTAGGCGGAATCAGATCATGCAATTCCATCGCAGAAAATGCAACCGATAAAAAACCGAGTGGCTGTGGCAACTCGGCGTCGATGTTCAAGACTCTCAAGTTTTGAATCGACCAGTGCATCGTTGCCATCAGCCTCTGGCTCGTCTGTCAATCGAGTCAAGTGCATCAAGTTGGTATTTGGCAGATACGTCCCAGAGGTATGAGCTTCATGCATGACCGAACTTTTACGCGGTCGTGACTTTTGTTTACGAGCTCGATCATTAGTTTTGCAGTTTAGTTTTAAATTTATAAGTCAATTTAAAAAGTTTAGTAGCAAAGAGTTTTCATACTTAGAATAAAATGGGATAGATTTTATACGAAGAAAAATGAATGATTCCGTACGTTTTAGCACTGAACTCTCAAAAGTCTTTTTAATGGTTATTTAATATATTTAATTACCAGTTTTAATTTAATTATTTTCACATCAACATTTGTCTAAAATCGAATAGGCTGTATAGACTGTTTTCGTTGTAAAAAATGTCCAGTTGCAAAAACGCGCCTTTAGTTATAAGTCAATTTAAAAAAGTTTAGTAGCAAGGAGTTTTCATACATAGAATAAAATGGAATAGATTTTATACGAGGAAAAATGAATGATTCCGTACGTTTTAGCATTTAATTCTCAAAAGTCTTTTAAATGGTTGTTTAATATATTTAATTACCAGTTTCAATTTAATTATTTTCACATCAACATTTGTCAAAAATCGAATAGGCTGTGTAGGCTGTTTTCGTTGTAAAAAAAAATGTCCAGTTGCAGAAACGCGCGAAAATTTTATTTTTTGTGAATTAACAAATCTAATTCTTTGATTTGTTTTTACTATTTCCCACAACTGTATTGAAAAATATCGTGTGATACGTGTAACTCGTGTCATTAAAATCCCTCGCCTTCGGCTCGGGCTTGTTAATGACAGCTCGTTTGCAATAACCTACTTTCCACCCTTGTATCACAATGTACTATTCTGGGTTGACAAGTGCCCCATTCTATTATATTGTGGACCATTATAAAGTAATAAAAATGTACCTATATGTATAATTTTTATGTTAAACACGGTGTTAAACACCGACGCGAAAAAATATACCCTGCCCTGGATTAAGTACATGATTCTAAACCCCGTCGTCTGTAAATTTTTACGATATTTTCAAATTTGTTTTATTCCTAAGCGTGAAGTCTTGATGTGTTTATTTTGTCGTACGCTTGTTATAATCTAATTCTGTTGTAAACTGTTGTTTGAGAGTTTGAGATAGGTAGATAGTTTATTTTTCTTTTTCCTTATGGGCCAATGGGCACTGAATCAGTTCGTGTTGGGTCACAGTGGACTGCTGATGCATTGTGCCCCGTAAACGTGAAGTTTAGAAGGAACGGATATTTGATGATGAAGATGATTATAAGACGGTGGCTTCCAACAATTTACCTGCACTCAATGATATTACAAATAAGTTTGCCAAAGGAAGGTAAAATTATTATAGTCGAATTCCAAGTAAAAGCGAAATAATAATTAGATTGCCAACGTTATAGTAGAACGCAACGGGAAAATGAGACTGCTGCTAAAAACCTATAATATTATTAAACCTATGTTCATTAAACTATGATTGTTATTTTTCTTTGATGTAAAAGACTGTCTAATAGAACAAAGAAGAAGTAATAAATATAGATTTTTAGGCCTAAGAAAATCCTTTTATGTTCAATAAAGCGTGATTGTTAAATTTTCTAGTAGTCTAGTATTATAAAAAGAAATAATGTGGAAATTGCTGTCTTTTACTGATTTTAATTAAATAGATCCAGACTGCCCCAGTCGATTCACCCAGTGTGACCCATGCCCGAACCATAGTTAATAAATAATATCTATTTTTTTTTAAAGTGGCTGTATCTTGTATAATACACGCCATTTTTTTTAATATTAGGTATTCATATTATGATTAAATTTCACAATATTCGCGAGCTGGCTGACTTAAACCAGGTGTATCCTCCGACTGCACAGCATGATTTTCTTCTAATTTACTTCTTTTTAGTTCGCTTCATAAGTAGTCGGGTTTTTTATTTATATCTTTTAGTCGAGTTAGGTACATTTTAAACATATAAGTATTAAATATTTTTCCTCTTGAAACACTTTATGTCGATATCCTCACACGACAGGTTTAGAAAAAATAATTGGGCCCTCGCAATATGGCTCCCAAAATCCGCTATTTTACTATTTTCCAATTTTAATGTAGCTAGTGATACTTGCAAGATTAGAATCAATTGACTTAAGAATCATCAAAATCGGCCAACGCGTTTGGTCTCTAGAACGTCATAGGAACAAACATACATACACTGATAAACATATTACCCTCCTTCAGCAGTCGGCTAAAAACGATTTATAATGGTAAATAAGAGAGAGAGAGAGGGAGCAATCTTTACAAGTAATATTTGCACCAACCAAGTGAAATATCATTTTGTGTCCAGGCAAACCCTTTCCATTCCTAGACGAGATCTCGATCGAGATCGAGACGCTGGCAGAACGCGCCCGATTGCCCGAAACGTGTATGGACCAAGTGATTAATCAGTGCTCTATGTATTATGCTCGGGCATTATGTTATAAATCAACTCAAGTCAAACCGTGCTATGTAATGAATACTGCCTTATACCTATATTCTATATTTATCACATTGTCTGGTCATTATGAATAATGTCAAGTTGCCACGTAACCATAGGCGTATTATCCGTAAGGCAAACTAGGCACGTGCCTAGGGGCGCTAGGTTACAAGGGGCGCACGCGCTGCAGTTTTTAAACAAAGAAAATAAACATGTAATTAATTGCTTTAAATAATACAAGTACTAAGTAAGTTCGAGTTTTAGTAGTCAGGACTTATATGTACAATATAAAATATTATTTAATTCTATAGAGCTGAAGAGCTTCCGAAGCGTGCTCCTTCGTGATTATTCCTACATCGCCTGATTTCATAAAATAAGTTCGTAAGATACAACTTAAGCAGATGCTTGTAAAAGTCATTTCCAGAAATTCACTATGCTTAGATTGCTATCAAGATCCATAGTAAACAAAAACGTTATGTTGTAAGTGTAGCTAAAAGCAAAAGATCGAAATTAGAACGACTAAAGGTGTAATAGATTGCTTTCATGATCGTGGTTTGCGGTTTTATTCTGGTTATGTACTAGTTATAATTTATAAGTACCTGGGCGAACGAGCTGTGCTCGGGTGAAAATAGAGAAAACGACGTTTTCTAAAAATGAAACTGAATCGATTTATCGCCCCCGAAAACCCCTGCATAAAATCTTTGGAGCCGTTGCCGAAATGTTTTTTTTGCTCTTGTATGTTTTCGATAATTATGTATATGGCCGCTACAGGGGCGCTGATGAAGTGCTTGCCTAGGGCGTTCTCGACTTTTAATCCACCTCTGCACGTAACGGTTGGGCAATTGGATAATTATGATCAATAAATAAGTCCAAGAGCAAGCGAAACGATCTCGGAAGCTTATGGGGCACCCCGACACGGATAGTTTACGATCGAAGGGAAAAAAAAAAAATGTTGCTAAAGTGGGCGAGCAAAGCGGGCCAACTCAGCTCCCGCCATCTCCATGATGTCAGTTTACTTTAGACCGCGCAGACAGAAATAGGGGCCCCGCTGGGGGCTTCATCTGCTTTGTCGCTTATATAGTAATCGTACTTACAATGCATTTTTTTTTATAATCTATTGGCTCGCGTTTGCCATGCCGTTACGGCATTATGCATAATGCCGTATTGATCACTTGGTCCAAGTCCAAAATATCCACGAGAGACACAATGGCTTTTTATTGTTTAGGCATTCAACCGGTTAAGGTTGCTTAGTTACTAATTATTAGATTACAATTAGAATTTTGGTGTACATTAAAGTGTATATTTAATGAATAAATGTAAGGATCGTAGCACGTGGCGTTCTTTAGTTTATGCCTACCCCCGTAGGAAAAAGGCGTGACTTTATGAATGTATGTACCTAATTAATAAATAAGAGGGGACCTAATAAATACTCAAACATTATCCCCTATGTTAATGCGGTGCTGGCCGTGCCAGCATATCAATATTGGACCTGCTTTTGGACAGTTTTGTTTGCAAAATATTTGTTCGCCGCCTTAGCTATAACTTTTCGAAAACGGGAGTCACATCATATCTCTGCGATTTAATTCAATGATCAAGTCGATTTTTATGGAAATCGACTAATATAGGATTTACTACATTTGATATCTCTATTAGATTAGTGATGCTTTTACTAACTTCGTTTGACTTTGACAGCTTTTTATCAATATTGGTCGAACCTATCGTTTCTACGGATTTCATCAAGGAATATTTTTGTACAGTAGAAAATAACTGTAAAGGTATGGTAAATTTGGCCGACGCATTTATGATAAATACGGTGACGGACGGAGCTATGAATTTGTTACGTCAAATTGTAAGTTCCAATTTCAGCTCTAAAAGGTTCTTCTGTTCATCGTATCCGTTAAAAGGATTCATTGTTTACTGATAAAATTGATCGTATTGTTTTCGTACCACAGGGTATTTTCAAGCCTCAACAAAATCCTGCACCACCTGTACAAGTAATGGTTAGGATGCCGCTCTGGCAACTAGCGCAGGAGGCGGGCCCTTTTGTGCGCCTGGCCGGGCTGAGCGGTGCAGCTGCTGTAGTGCTCGGTGCTATGGGCGCTCACCGAAATTTTCCTGAGCCCGAAACGAAAGAAGACTTAAGGAAAATATTTGACACAGCTAACCGATTCCATTTCTTACACACCCTTGCACTTGTTACAGTTCCTCTTTGCCGGAGACCCTTTATTGTAAGTGAAAAACATCTTAACACACTATAGAATTTTAAAAATATTGCTAATTATGTCATTGAATATTGTAATCAGTTGTATAGAGTGAATGACAAGTCATGAATTTGATTAGCATGTTGTATTATTAATTGAAAAGATTACATTGATACTGCTATCAGTATTAATTTCTTGATCATTAAAATTCTTATTCTTTTCTTAAGTAAACCTTCTTTCGTTGCACAATAAAATACTTTTTTTCAGTATTTTAATCTCTTACAACAATACATGACTACATTAGTAAAATAACTTTTCAGGCTGGTGCATTCTTCATCGCTGGGATGAGCCTATTTTGTGGCACATGCTACTACCATGCCTTCACAGGTGATCGCTGCTTCCGCAGGCTCACTCCCATCGGTGGCTCCTGCCTAATCCTCGGCTGGGTTGCAATGGTGCTGTAAACCCTTGTGACTATTACCTAGATGTTTTTTCGTTTATAGATGGTCAAGTGTATATTCTAGTTTAGGGTTATGTTTTAGACTATTGCACAGTTACTTTTATTATAAACTAGTATTTAGAATTACAGTTTAGAATTTTATTATGTGTAATTCCAGTTTGACTTTGACCCTGTATGTACTACATTGAATAGGTAAATAGAAAAAAAAATGCTGTTATTTTTAAAGTCTATTAGTATTGGTGTCAACCATTAATCAACATTTATTTATTCATGTTTTACTATGCCAGTCATAGATCTATAATATAAATGAAATATATGCATTCAATGCAAAGTAACATATTCAACTTGTTTAGGGATTTGTCATATTTATGTGGACAGTTTGGTGGCAGTGTAAAATAATATAAAGGTTAATATTATTGTTCAAAATCTATGTTGTGTTTTATTTGTACTACGAAGTGTTGCAGGCCCTCTAAATTACAAAAATGCCAAAAGGTTATATTAGGTTTGTAGTATGTATAAATTATGAATTTAAATGTCTTCAACAGGTTGAAAATGAGGATTGGCTGGATTTAATTCTAGCATCCATAGCACCACTTCCTACATGAGATACATTTGGAAATAAAAGTATAAAAAGGTGAAAAATTAAACACAGTGATCAATATTGTTTACATGGTTTTATTGAAATCGTTAAATATTAAATTTTGCACTTTTTACTCATTTATGATACTTAAAACATACACCGTTTGGTAATAAATGCTATTATAATTCTTAGGACTCTCAAACAAGTTTTAGTGGTCCTTCAAATAGCTTAAATATAAATGTGCCAATCTAATCAGAAATACATCAACTGCAGGTGGTATTCGAGGAATAACTCGCGAAGTGAAAGTGAATGGGCACTCTATTATTATAATGTAGGTTCAGCAGACTTGGCAGCATGGATGGTCAGTCCCGTGGCTTGCGCGACTCCGACTCGTGCGGTCTCGTCTCCATACAGTGAAGCCAACAAAATCCATCCATGTTACATATTTACCATAAGCTTTATATTGAGAGTCAGCAGATCTCTGATGTACAGAGAAAGTAATATACAAAGTTATCACATTAAATTAACACAAAATATAATTATAAACATATTTCTGTAATCTAAAAGAATCCAAATAAAATCGAAACTATAGAACGCACAGCACTTTAAGTGTCTGTCACATTAAGGTTAATAAAATCACTTTGATTGCACATGAACAGCAGTCGTCCGGGGCGTGCGCACCGTCAATAAAACACAATTATAGGTTTCACTAACCGCATTCACACGTGTATACAAACAACTTTGAGGGGTCGATACGTAATCACAGTAGTGGGAGAGGACGCGTGGGCGCTCACGACAAGTGGAACGAGTGTTGGCCCTCGGAGGCGGCCAGGCGCAGCTTGGCGCGCATCACCTCCGCGCTGGTGTAGTCGGGCAGCTTTAGGTAGTTTACACATGTCATCACAGACGGCAGGTACTCGTCCGGGTCCAGCGACGATTCCAGCGACTTGCGCACCACTGTCAGCGGCGGGTTTAGAGCTTTGAAACCTGTGGGAAATACCGTCATTATGAATCTGCTGAGTTTACAAGGGAGATGTCAGATGATATCAGACTAGAGAAAACTGGACAGATTTCTGTAAGGTTTCAGTCATATTTACCTCCTGTGGGTAGCCTCGGACTTCCAGTCACGAACTGCAAGAACAAACGCTGTTCCTCGCGGTTATATGAAGCGAGTATGTCGATGAGCATGCGGATGGCGCGTGACTCCGCGTTGTACCCGTGGTCGGGACGGATGCACTCAGTCAGCATGCGCGGCTCCCAGCGCTGGTCGCGACCACCTAAAGTTTACAATAGTTTGATTATAATTTGTGGCTACGTGATTACACTTAATTTATTACAAAATTCTCTTAATTTATTACGACTATAAGTCGTAATAAATTAAGAGAATTTTGAAGTTATTGAAAATATTAAAATTGTAGTTTAAATTTTTGTGCAAAATCTATTGTTGATTAAAATAAATGTCTTACCAGACGGACTGCCGCAGAATACTTGTTCCAATTCTTCTGGATAAAATATCTTGAGGTTGGCTAGTGGGAATACTGACTCAAAGCCTTCTCGGAATGCTTCCATTTGTTTGGTAACACCTGTGGGGAAAACAGAAATCATTTTGTAGGTAGTTATGAAGAAGTGAACTGTAGTTCTTGCCATGTTGACATAATTATGTTTGATGAGTGATGACATGTAAAAGTAGTCATAAGATCTATTATTACCTACAAGCACTATTTTAGTCTGGCTTGTGATCAAATATTTGTTCACCTATTTGAATGCCAGATTCAGATTTTGGCAAAATTTATGAAAACTTATTTTAACTATCCATATAGAAGCCAAGCCTAAAGGTTACGTAGGCCAAGGTAAGTTGTAGTTGTAACACAACATTCATCTGATCAGCCTCAGGATAAATGACCTAACAATGACATCTTGTAAGAATTTGTTTATGACCAGGTGCATCATACTTATAATCGGCGTACTTCTATGACGATGTACTGCTTGGTCAAAATAACTGTCAAGTTGCTCAGACAGTCGACTCTCTATTGACGAACGACGCGAATGCGGGTTGGCGGGAGTGAGGGCGAGGTGCACAATTATTTTTACGAGTAGTATGAACCTTAACGAAACAAAAGGAGTAAAATAAACTAAGGGTTTGTAGCAGGCGGGGTTCTGTAGACATTTGATCGTGCAAACTTAGGCGAAGTGAGCTGTCAATGCACGACCTTCGACAGAATCCACTAGCTGTAGTTCCTGCGGCCTGCCTACCCTATAGGAAAAGGCACGAGTTTATCTCTTTACACTTTTTCCCTAGTAAAACCACTAGGTTGATGTGTATATTACGAGGCGAAGAATGTTACCTTCATAAAGCAGCCAGTGGGTAACGAGATCAATGTAGTTGTGCAAGTTATGCGCGGTGACGGGCAGGTCGCGGCCGCCGCGCCGGAGCTCGGTGCAGCCGTCGCCCGGCAGGATGAAGTCCAGTCCCAGCTCCTCGATGGGGCAGCCGTCCAGCTCCAGGGCGGTTATCTGTTATGGATACAATATGCTTTACGGTACATCCAAAATTTTGACGGCTAATATGATAGATCTACTACTGATTATTGGAAGTGTTTGTTTATGTTATTTTGTTTTGGAGCATATAAGGAAAAGAAGCTTATGTCGTGGACGTCATGGCCGAAGCACGAATCTTCCTACAAAATAGTATTTTTATGGTATAAAATGTTAAAGTAGTAAATAAATTATATTTATTGAGTATTTCACAACATAAGTTAATTGCAGCATTCTTCCTAAACAAAAATTACCAACCACAAACATTCGTTTCGGGTTGGAATCGAAAGGTTGTGAATAGCTTGTTATAGTTAAGAGAACGTAAAAATAGTTGGGAAAAGACTAGACAGATGATGGTTTAGGAGTTTATAATTAGGTTACTTACGAGCTGTGTCTTCTGCTCGGGCGAGTGGCGCGAGTCGGCAGCGAGAAGGCGCGCGCGCTCGGCCACGCGGCGCAGGCGGCACAGCGAGCGCCACAGCTCGGGCGCCACGTGCCGCACGTCGCTCAGCGACAGCCACTGCTCCTCGCTCACCAGCCAGCGGTACATCGACACGGACAGCGGGATGTCCACCTGCGCAACAAACACTCTTTACTTTATAGCAGCTTAACTGGTGCGGGGTGCCACGGCCACCTGTGCATTGTGCGCGGAAGAACTTACGAAATAGGCAGAATGTACGATTAAAAGAATTTATTGCAGATAAGATTATTTTGAGCAGTGAAAGCCATTAGGTAGACTATAGTTATAGTTAAGTATCAAACTTACCATTCTAGAATCCATAACAGCCTTAGCCATAAACTTCCCGAGGAAGCGGAACTTGGCCTTAACCCGAGAGACGTGCGAGGCACGAGCGTTGCGGCCCACAGCCTGAGGGAACAAGCCGCAAGGCCAGTTCACGTACGTAGCGTCGGGCGCCGGCGACGGGATTGACGTCTCCTTCTCTAACTCAGAGGGCTCGGGGGAGCGTTCCTCATCTAAGTTAAGAGCATCACGGACAGAGGAGGCGAGACGTGCAGCCGCGTCAGATGAGCGGTCGGTCACGACTGGTGGTTGACTCTTGACAATTTCTCCACCGAAGGATGTGGGCTTTTGTTTAAAGTTCTCAGAACCGTGCCACAAGTCGAGATCAGCCCGCTGCAGTTCTTGTGAGACGAGCGCGTAGAACTCGAGCGTGGGCCCGAGGCCGGTGCCGACCTCGTTCTCGTACTGGATCTCGAGCAGCGCCTTGGAGTGCGCGAACTCGTGCATGACGTGCTCGGCCTGGCGCAGCACGTTGTGGCGCTGCACGGTGCGCTTGCGGCGGTCCAGGCGCGGCGCCACGCGCTCGTCCGCGCCGCCCGCCGCGCCGCCCGCGCCGCGCTCGCCGCCCGCCTCCAGCAGGCGCTGGAGCGCGCGGTCGCGGTCGAACGACACCACGTAGAACAGCAGGTGCCGGCACTCGAACGGCAGCACGAATGGGCTGAAGAACAAAAGATTGTGTGACCAACTTCTCGTCAATTGAACACCGAAAATCTGCTACGATATAAAGGCGCTATCAATATCAAATTATAACCGAAGATGAACGACTTATCACTACATAGTATAAAACAAAGTCGCTTCCCGCTGTCTGTCTGTCGCTATGTATGCTTAGATCTTTAAAAGTATGCAACGGATTTTGATGCGGGTTTTTTTAATAGATAGTGATTCAAGAGAAAGGTTTATATATATAATACAGGCGGGTGAAACCGCCGGCAGAGACTAGTTGAACTATAAAACGCCATAATATTACAAAGCCCATCCAAGCATATGATATGTTGTACAAAAAACAATACGATATCTATTGATCTGAAAAAATATGAAAACTTACCATGCATAAGCTATCTTTTTGAGCCACGGTGGGAGATTTCCGGTCATTATGACAAGTGGATCTTGAAGCTGGCGATTGGCTTTGGCAGCGAGCTACAAGAAATACGAACCATTAGCAACGAAAACATTATGACAACTTCAATAACTTACATCAATTAGAATCCACAACATAAGCAACCAATGAGGCTTAACATTTGAGTCTAATTCGTCATATTAGTGTCTGCACCAAGTGTGCTAGAATATGCACAGGCCGCTTGTGTCTGACAAGCTGACGAGCTTCCCAGGGTATTCAGAGATAGTCAGAGACACACTTGGTGTGTGGGAGCGTTGACAATGCCATCTCTAGAAGCGACCGCCGAGGCATCTCAGTGGTCAGTGTCTTTTTATTTATTTAAACTTCATGTACAAAGGTACAATGGCGGACTTAACGCCTAAGTCTTTTTCTACGAGTCAACCAAGGGTGGTTTTCTTCTTCGTCGAATCGATGATTCCAAAATTAAATATATTTTTCAGAATTCAGTCACGTCAACAGGCGCGTTGTCATTTGCCTCACAAAGGTCTTTCAGGATGCAGGTTATTTCTTCACCAAGGGTGACGAAGAGATAACATGGGAGGTACAATAAAATAGTTTGCCCTTTCTGTTGACACAAACCTTAGCGTTAATGAAGTCCTGGTTGGGCACGAGCGGGCGCAGGTCGGGCAGGCAGACGGCGCGGTACAGCGTGTGCCAGTGGCGGCTGAGCGCGTGCAGCGCGCGCAGCAGGCTGAGCGCCGGCAGCGACGCGTCGTGCACCTCGCCCGCCGTGCCCAGCCCGGCCGCGCGCACCATGCCCACCAGGGGCGATGAGCGGAGGGGGACCATGCCCTCTGCAAACAAAAACCAGGCTTATTATCCACTGACAACATTATTAAAAAAAAATAACTTAATCTGCTGGCAACATAACTGAAGAACAAAATAATTTTACATAATTTTGTCCATTGCAATATAATTCTTGAACCTTGAACCTACTTTGTGATTGTCGTTCTTATATATCTTATTCTTTATTCTTCTACAATGTCTATGAATACAAATAGCTTCTTTAACAAATTGATGTAGTTTCAATCAGCTAAACAGTTTTAATTCAATTAAAACAAACAAAATGATTACCCGAATCACTTCTAGTTTGCGCAATTATTCATAACAACCGTGTTTACAAAACTCGAGAGCGAAATAACACGAGACTGTGTATTCCCTAAAAGTGTAAGTGTTAACACAGTGAATGTTAAGAACGAACGTACTATTAGAACACGAGACGATATAGGCATACAATTCGAACTTACCATTCCACAAAAGATCAGGTTTGCGGCGCGAGGACAGCTTGGTGGGCTGCCCCTTGCCCTTGCGCGACGTCGTGGTGTCGGCGCGCGGCTGTTCGCCAGCCTCCACGGCGCGGTAGTAGATCGTGTGCGTCTGCACCCAGATACCCGCGTTTGCTGCAAATTGACTTACAGTTATAACATGCTCTTTTGGGTTGAAGAGCGGCAACGTGAATGGTCGCGCCAAAGAAAGGCTGTCGCACGTGTCACACGTTGAGCAGTATGACACTGAATACAAAATATAATACAGTATCGAGTACCACTTTAAGTTTAAAAAAATGTTTGTCTTTAGAGACGATGTGTCTCTACCAATCTTATTTCTGTTGTAACAATTAATGTACACATGGTTATATAGTATATCAACTTACCGAGCGGGGTCTCGGTATCGGTATCAGCGTCATTCAGCTCGCCGAACTGGCGCACGGCTTGGTACACCGTCATGTTGTACGGCAGCACTGTGTCGCCGATCAGGAACTCCAGTTTGTGGTCAGAACTGAAACAAAAAAGTGTGGTGTTGTAATATACATGCAGTTCTAGCTAGCAAGAAAGTAATTGCTGAAAAGGTTGGACTCGGTATAGTTCTCTCCAAACTTCTTGGCAGGCCTGAAGTTGGCTACTATGGCTGTGCAGTAGTAAATCTCATACAAAAACAGCACCGTTTCGTACCTCGCGCATTCGGTAATCCAACTTCAGGGCGGCCCACAAGTTTGGCGAAGACTTTAAATATGTCGCATTTTGAAACAGAGGTAGGTAGTGAAGATTAAGTTTAGATTGCGACAACTCTTTAAAAGAATTTTCACTATATTGAGAAGTCATAGGACAAAGAAGGTTTATTGGACATTCGCAGGAGGAAACCGGTAGGCAGTGGCGGAGCTAGGCTGGCTTTGTTAGCCAGAACCCCCACGTACAACGGGCTGAATGAAGTGCGAAACCGGGAGTACCCATCATCACCGGTAGGCAGTAAGCCGACAGCTGCCTGCGGTGTCTGTGTGTGTGAACACACAGCTCGAAAACCTGATGTCGCATATAGCCAAACGCAGATGATAACAGAGCCCTTAGTGCGAGTTTTTACTAACGCTCAATCGTGTTAACGTAAACGTCAATTTGTATTGAAACTAGATAAGCGCCGTCTGGTGACGGTAAGGAGAAACCTCTTTTTTTGTATACATTTTGATATAAAAGATCGTTTACGTTAATGCGATTGAGCGTGAGTAAAAACTCACACTAAGCCCACAGATAAACGCAGTTTCACAGGTTGTAACCGTTCAATCTAACAAAGGTTGATGAACCTATCTGTACATGGGTAATGAAGGACCGAAAAAAATAAGTATAGCTAGAATAGGTCTAGCAGCTAGAGTCAAATAGTGTAACTTACTCAGTGGGATGGTGCGGCGGCGTGGCGAGCGAGTCATCGACGTCATCGTCGGAGGCGCCGTCGTCGTCCGAGTGCGGCCCGCCGCCCGACTCCGAGCGCGCGCGCCCGCTGGCGTAGCCGCGCTGGGCTAAATACCTAAGGAATCGTAACAACACTTTAGACTGGATTCTATTAAACGGTTTAAGTTATGGCTGGCATCAGCGTAAATATCACACAGTATTACTGAACAGACGTCGGTCTTGGTATGAACCGAATAGCGGACTTGAAATGCTCTGTTTTGTTCGATTACAGATTTTGTCTAGAGTTTAGATTTTGTCGAAATATTTTTTACGGAAATGATCGAATTAGCTTTCCAGCACGTGAAAGGTCCGAGATTTTGATATAATTAAAATGAGCGTCTCAAAAGCCTGCTACAACCACGGCTTCAAATCTCATGGACCGGTAGCCCGGTACATACAATATTTTATACGAAAATTATGAATGTTCTTTCAAAGAGATGTTCACGAATGATAACATACCTTTCAATGGCTTGGACTAAAGCTAGCGGATCAATCCGCACTACGCCGCCCTTCCATTGCTTCAGATTTGAGCAATTCGGGTGACGTTTGAGATCACACTGTAACAAAAAAAAGATAACACTTAGATGAATTGCAAACACCAAACAACAATGTGATTTTTGTGATTTAAGATTCAATATAGCAAAATTGTAAACACAGCAGGGGTCTTACGCATAGGTATTTTATTTTGAACTTTACATTGATAGCAATAGAGTATAAAATCGCTTGTATACATACCATAAGCTGATGGGTGTTGAAGAATTTTAACGCAGACGTGGCGGGGCGCGCGGGCAGGTCGTGCACGCGCACGGGGAACTGCTCCAGGTGCGACACGCACGCGTTTACCTTGCTCACCAGCGCGGCCATAGCCACGCCGCCTGAGCCGCCCGAGCTGCTGCCTGCGCCCAGTACGCCCAGGGCGCCCACAGCTGAGCTCCATTCAGCGCTGCAAATATAACACATTGATACACTATCCACATAACAGTCTCCATGAAATTCGACCCATATGAAATGACGTCGGTGGCCATGGGTGGTTGGTGGGATATCCACATAACCGTAACATCGCGCCGCACATTGGTCCGACGTTTTAAGAGATACATAGTTTCTTGATCCACTGGTGTAAAACATCTTGTCAAAGGAAGCGAAGAAAGATTCGACGCATTACAGAAATGGAACACAAGTAGGAATTGGGTGTTCAAGTGATTTTCGTTTCCGATTTCTTGAGCTTCGCAGTAAACGGGACCTTTCAAATCGCGATACATTGCCTGGGTCGTGTCTTGTCTAGTCAACTGTGATTAGGGTTACGTAGTTGGTGAGACCTCATGGATTTACTTTACAGTTAACTTCCAAATATAAGATATAACTATTTATTGTTCTGTTTCACGCTTACAGTTTCACAAAATAATTAAAACTTTCTTGATGTTAAATTATTTTCTGAAACATTTGACAAAATAATTAATAAGTTGATGATGTAAATTTACTCACTCGACAGTGAGCGGCATGTCAGCGAAGACATGCAAGAAGAGCCTCAGTCGGTCCTCAGCAGCGGCCACGTAATCGTCGCGGCCTTCGCCGTCACCTTCTCGGGCTTCACCCGTTTCACCCTCGGGCTCCACGCCCGTCAGGAACTGTAGTAATGCGCCGAGCACGCCCGAGTGGTTCACCTGGAGAGTTAAAAAGGAGAGTGAATAGATGGGTTTTTTTAGTGGTCTTCAATGCAGCTGAAAGTGTGTCCTCGTTTGGCGATTGCTTATTATATTACGTTGTTTAAAATCGCGCGGGTTGCGTTAATTTGAATGACCCTGATTTTATGGGACATAGCTGTTTAATTAATCTCTAAAACTTTCTCAGTGTTTCTTGGACATCGCTGACAACCTGGACTTAGTTTATTATAAGTTTGTGCACCAACAGTGTGTGTGCTGCAAGGCGTTCCAGTGCGAATGAAGTGAATGAATGTATGTGAGCTTTATCTAGACGTAGCTGCATGTGTGTGCATACCTCGAAGGGCGACACGTCGTGATGCAGCAGCGTGTCGCGCAGCGTGTGCAGCGCGGCCCGGCGGTGGAGCACGGAGGGCAGGGCGGCCGCTAGCGCCGCCAGCTGCTCCAGGGCGCCGCCGCAGCCGCCCAGCGCGCCCCACGAACGCACCACGCGCGAGGCGGTCCACTGGATCCACTCGCGGACTTTCTCCCTGTGAACATTACGAAGCAGTTAAGTACGATTCAGACCGGCGGGGTTATTGCGTAACATAACCGACCTTAACACCAAATGTAGGATAATCGTAGCAAAAGCTAAATATTTATCAGTCTAGAATAATTTAGGAACAGTCACATGTGGAGCAATTCATGCAACTCTTTCATTTTATTGCTAAATCACATTATGCCTTGTACTATCTTGCGAAAGGTTTATCAACATGGCTATTATCTTTCCCAACATATGCATTTATCACTTATTATGTCTGTCTTGTAGTTTGTTTACTAATACCTAAATGGCCAGACTTCTGACCTATGTGTTCTAACTTTGTATCTACACAGTAAATTTATTGATAATATAATATGATTGCAAGTTTGCTTCGACAAAGTTACATAACTTTGTGGAAGCAAACTTGCAATAATTCGCAATAGAAAACCAAAACACATTTTCAATGGATCTACATTTTCTTTTTTTTCTAGCATTAGATACAAGAGTAAATGTTTGTTCAAAATTATAAACGAAGTTTCGTATTTTATATCATATAATGAATGAGTGACTTGGGTTTCGTAACAATGCAATTTTAATATATAATTTTGTTTTTAACCCTTCTAGTACTTATGTTATATGTGTGAAAGTTTCTGACGGTATTTGTTACTAAAAATTACTACAGTCTTATGTTACACAGTGAAATTGAAAATAGAATACTAACTTGTTCTGCACGGAGAGATTGGCTGAGGTGTGCGGCGAGGCGAGCAGGCCGGAGTCCTTGTGTGCGTGGGGAGAGCGTCCCCAGCGCGACGGGTTCAGCGACGACAGGAACGACGACGTTTTGGACGCGCCGCCCACGCGAGTCGCCGAGCGCGCACCCACTGACACGCCAGAGGCTGAACAAATAGATGCTAACATTTACACACACATAAATACATAAACATGTTTTTACAGGTACTAACAATAGTCACAAATGGCTTTACTCAAGAGGCGCCACTCACATACTCACCATCTAATCTTATGCGTTTATGGGGTACACTTTCGCTGCTGATATAATACCTCTGCAGTAACTCTGCAGAAGTAAAAAAAGATTCTCATAAAAAAAATTATTAGCATTACTTAATTTTTTAATTATTTTTTCGATTGCTGACTTAGCGTGGCCTGACTATACCTTCTTTATTACTGTCAATGTAAACTAAACACTTGATCGATATTAGTGCATTATTTATATGGTCTAGTATACATCTAAGGGAAAAGCATGAAATTATTTGATTAGTGATTACATCTGCTTGCAATAATTCTTCTTAACTCCTGACGGAAAAAAGAGTCAGACGGAGAAAGGTAAGTTTGATGTTTGTATCTGTGTCTGTCTGCATTCGCATCATCATAATATGCTGTCCTAAACGGACGAACTGATTTTGATTTCTCTTGTTTGAAAGGTGACTTTGTCGAGAGTGTTCTTAGCTATGTTTAGAGCATTTTACTCGTTCGCAAGATATCGTGTCATAATTATATGTTTCGATAGATTGCCGATCAAAGCATGTCTATTACTAGGTACAAGAAAATAAAAAAAAACTTAAGAGAAATATTAGGCTTCTATTTTATACTACAAAATTAAATTAATAAAACCCGACCCAAAAACCTCTAAAAATAAAAAATAAGCCTCCTATTCGCGTTGAAGGACCGCAAAAAATTTGAATTATATAGTCATCAACTAGTCAGTCGCTAAACAGCGTCGACATTTGAATATAAACAGTACACCCCAATCTTGTTGGCCGGACTGAAAATAGGCTTTCCGATGCGCAAGGCTTGGCCCACTGCTGTTTTTGTATGAGATTTACTACAGCACAGCCATTGTAGCCAACTTCAGAGCGGCCAAGAAGATTGAGGAGTACATATAAGTGTGTATGAGTGTATGACATACCGTGCGCCATGGCGTGTTGCTCGGCGGCGCGCTGCACCTGCGCGTACATCTGGTTGGTCTGCTGCGCCATGCTGAGCGGCGGCTGCGCGGGCTGCGCCTGCGCCTGCGCCTGCGGGGGCGGCGCGTGCGCGGGCGCGGGCTCGTCGCGGCGCCGCGCGTGCCGCGTGCCTGTGCCGCCCGAGCGCTTCACCGCGCGCTTGCGCTTTAACATCTCTGCCAGTTGCAGGGGACTGCCAGACCTGACACAATAATAAAATTGTTTAACTAATTTCACATCCATTTAAATTAACCAGCCAATCAAAATAATAATGGCCAATAGCCTCAACGACCGGGAGCTGAGTTCGCTCGCTTTGCTCGATCACTTCAGCTCCCGTCATCTCCTTCGAACCTAACCTGTCCGTGTCGGGGTGCCCTAAGCTCCCGAGCTCGCTACGCTCGCTCTTGGACGACAACGGCGAACAAACTTTTTTTACGGTCTTTTTTGAAGAAATATTTAAAAATTTAAATGATGTTTAGAATCTTCTTTATATAAAACAAAGTCGGGTTAGTTACATCATTTATAACTCGAGAACGGCTGGACCGATTTACATAATTTTTCATTGGTTCGATTTAGCTCCATCCCGAATAACAGAATTAATTAAAACATCGCCAAAAATATTTTTTTTTTTTTAAATTTCCTTTTCCTATACGTTTTGCAAACATAAAGATAGGGTAGGTAAGTAAGTGAGTAGGGTAGGTAGGTAGGTAGCCAGTTGACGGACGGGAGCGAAGCTGCGGGCACAGCTAGTGATAAATAAAATAATATCAAATGTTACACTTACTAATCACAATATTAATAATTGTGACTTCGTATGCAAGCCTAATTTTACCAACGCCAGATTCGTTTATCAGAGATTTTTTTTGTACTAAATGATTTGCTATCAGACGATTTCTATATTGCAATTTCGGGAATACAAGCGTGGTGTTATATGATGTCTTAGGAAAAATCTGTACTTGGACAAGGAAGACCAATATGGCTATCCTTTACTGCAATTAATTTACATTATGCAACCTTTAATAAGACCTAAGTTCTAGAAAAGGTTCAGTTTAGTCACTCGTGCCTGTGTGATTTTAAGATTTTGATGCAGAGGATCTGAAAATCAGTTGTTCTTTAATTTGAAGTAGTAGATATGTACTATTTATTATTAGACTTCTAAACATATGCTTACCTGTGCACTGAAGTAGCCGACATCTGAGCATGTGTGGACGCTGATGCTGGTCCAGGCTCGGAGCCGCTTCCATCGCTGCTAGTGGCTATTACAATAAAACAGTTATTTAGTAAACAATCTATAGTGTCCAGCAAAATTAATTTCATTCTAGGAAGGATAATATTATAATTATGGTTAATGAAATAAGTAAAAATATCCTGGTGATTAATGTAGCAACTTCTGACGTATAATACATTGTTTCCAAATATTAATGACCTAATTTTTTCAATACAACCGAGAGATGGAACTGTATATACCCTATCGCATCATTCCTTTTTCAGAGAGGGAATCATGGTGGCTTTTATACTTCACAAAAAAATACAACTTAATATTCTGATAGTATTACTTACGCATAGCACTGGCGACGAATGACCCGGAGGCGGAGAACGCAAGAGAGAGATTATTCTGATGTTCAAGTGATGTAGCCGATGTGGAAGCGGGTGGAGATGAACCCTCAGAGGAGCGAACACTACCGCCGCCTGGAGACTGTGGGAGGAAAGCAAGAGATGTTCGTCAATACTTGTATTATTGCTGGCTTCTTGGCTTAAACACAGGTCCATGATGGCGATTGGTTGGCATCATAATGATAACGAATACGTGGTATAAATATAGCACATAATGCATTGTCTCTATTTGGAGAGAAACTGTCAAACCTGTGTTAGGCCTTTTCTAAAGCTAGAAGTGTCATAGTTAACCTCGGTCCCAGGTATTGTTCTTTCATCGAATTAACGAGTTTGTAGTCAAGTACATACATATAAAAGTTATCTTATTTTTGTGAAATTGTCTTCTTTGTGTAGGGCTCAAAGAAATCACAACTGTTTACATCATCATCATAAATTCAGCTGTAAGCGGACGTCTTTGCTGAAATGATGATGACTGCTGTACATAGGCCTCCCCCAAACATCACCACATTGACAAATCCCGTGGGTCTCACATCCAGCGGGTTCCCGCAACCTTAACCAGGTATCGGTCCACCTATTGGGAGGCCTTCCAACTGCTTACATATACATCTCACTAATATTATAAATGTGAAAGTTTGGATGGATAGATGTATGTTTTTACTCAAACATGCCAGAACGGCTGAACGGATCTGGAAGAAACTTTTGCACAGAGATAGATTATAAGTCTGGAATAGCACATAAGCTACTTTTCATCCAGCTTTAATGTTGCCTTGGGATAAGAAAACACTTTTCAAGCGGGCGAAGTCGCTGGCAGAAGCTAGTGTTTAAATAAACAAAGAAATGTTATGTTACCTTGACTGGATGATGCCTAGGCGGCTGCGCGGGTGGCACCCTCTCGGCCAGCTGCGCCACTTGGTGCAACACTCCCTCGCGCCGGAACTGCACGCCCATCTCATCGGGCAGGCGTTGCATCAGTATCTCGGCTAGCTGAAGAGACCCCACCACGATGCGTAGGTCGCTAGAGGCCATCATGCCGGCGATGTGGGACGATATCACCTGTAGAAATACATGTTTGTAATGACTTGTGTTTTGAATAAATGCTAGGTTATTTTTTGAACAAAACTAAAACCAACCAAAGAAGTAGGTGTTTAGATTCATCTGGAAATCATCAGGAAAAATAAATTTATAAAAAAAATATATTGATATTGTAATCAACTACATTCTATCAACTACAGGCCTATTTTACAAGGTCACGATAAGCTTAAAGTTTTTCAGAAAAACGAGACTTATCAGAAGTTGATAAAACAGGCTATTAGGTTTCCCACAAACCGTGTGTATGTATAATGCTAATTCGAAGCCATCCTGATCATTAAGAAATTTAAATGCTGGTGCAAAATATCATTTTCAAGGCTTGTTGTGGTTCGGTCGGCTGAACAGCACATCCAGCATGCAAAATTTGTAAAAACTTAAAGTCATTTACAAGTTTTCATTTGTGTAGTTACATACCTGCATCTTTAGCACTTGTCTGAGCAGAGTCGCGTCGGCGTAGTAGACGGCGCGCAGGATGGCCTTGAGCGCCTGCGAGCGCACGGCCGGCCCGGCCGAGCTCCAGTACACCTCGTGCAGCACGGCCAGTAGGGCGCGCACCAGGCCCGGGTGCGAGCGGACCATGGCGATGCGGGGGTCTGCACGATACAGCAACAGTTAGACATATTGATCGCAATATTGCAACAAGCTCAGTTTTTGGAAAATTGTATTAGTTATTCTATACAACTTAGTTATTCCAAAAAAAAATTGGTGTTATGGTACATTCTGGCGCACGGTTGGCGTAATGGTTGAGCGATTGACTGCTGCGCTGCGTGTCGCGGGTTCGATTCCCGCACGGAACAAATATTTGTATGACCTACAGATAGTTGTTCCGGCTCTGGGTGTTGTGTATGTGAGTTTATATGTTTGTAAACGCACCCACGAAGGAAAGAATTACTAGGACCGTCAACGTTTTTTTAAAAAAAACACAAATCATTCATATAGAAATCAAGTAGTTGGCGCCGGTCGGCCATCGTTTGCAAGTCGGCGCAGAAAGTTGACCTAACAAGCGCTAACACGCATTCAAAAGCATGGCTCTGTATTAGAATCAAGCCGTTGCTTCGCACTGGCAAACCAGCACCAGCTACTAGCTTTCTACGTGAAGAAACCCCTTTTTTTTACATAGTCGAGAGATTCTGAGTTAAGCTCGCCGGTGTACATAATCTGTCCTAATGAAAATTTTATTGAAACTTTTTTTTGTGTGTTGTTATAGAATGTTAATGTGATTTACAAACTATTTTGGAGAGAGAAAATCAATGGTATAAATGTCGTGTTGTACTGACCGGGAGCAGGCGCATGTGAAGACGCAGGTTGATCGGATGGCGCAGGCGCGGGAGCAACACGCTGCACGGGACGCGCCGTGCCGGTGTGGTCATTCAGCTGTTGCATAGCCGTCAGGTCCACGGTGTAGGAGCGCCCGAACGTTGTGAGGCACACCTCTTCTTCACCGGCTGATGCGCCGGCTTCCAGGGCGCGGCTCTCGGCCCAGGAGTATGAGCGCCATACGCCTACGAAAACACATTTCACAACATTTTACTTATGCCTAAATCATCAGGTGAGATAGTGGTCAAATGCGAGCCTAGCAATAATAAAAAAAAAAACCTATAGTTTTGCGGTTGACTGGAGGTCATGAAAAACACCTTTTTATCCGACTGTGGTGGAATGTAAAAGCTAGATTTGTTTTTCAAAAACCAAAATCAAACCATTTATTTGCGAAATATGGGTAGGTTTTAGGGTGACATTTTTATAAATTTCTTTTTAGACCATATCAGGTGGCAGGTGTGCAAAAATATTACATAAAAAGAAACCATGATTAAATTACTTATTTTCTTTTTTGAACTTACCTCTATCATCCCTCCACTGCCAGTGCGCAGCACGCTCTGTAGAAGCAGACCAGGGTCTGTCCAGATGCGAGTCGACGGCGAATATGCCGTCAGTCGGCAGACGTGGCATCAACTCGCCAATCAGACAAGTGATTTCGTATAACTCTTGTGGGAGACGTGGGATTAGTTCCACTTGCTGTGAAAGATTTATTTTGATAGTAAAACAGTATGTTCAGTAAATTATTTTAGCTTTATTTTTTTATAGAATCCAATCTGGATACAGGAATAGATATTCAGGAAGCCTGTGTTCTAAATTCGAATACTTATTGGCTGATACAGTAATGATGAAGTCTCTTGTCTCGTCTCAGACTAATCATCTCGCAATTCCATTTACTGGACGTCGTCATTCAAATTGATAGTACATCACGTTATAGCAGTCTAAGGTCGGTAAACGCGATCATTTTGGCAAAACTTATGAAAATACAACAGATTTAGACAGTCATAGATTTGATATTTTTGCAGTCTTGTGTTGGTCTTAGCTTACCTCCTGGTGCAGGCTGGAGCCGGTGAGCAGACACAGCAGCGTGTCGGCGATGGAGCGCTGGTGCAGCGCCAGCGCCAGCTGCGGGCAGGCCGCGCACATCACCCACAGCAGGCGCAGCACCGTGATGAACGTGGCGCCCGAGATCAGCGGGGGCTGGACTACCAGCTGTGGAATAACATAGGCATTTAACATACAGTTTTGCACACAATCTTAAACTTCAGGCTTTGAAAGGACGTTAAAAAGCATCGACAGTAGCGAACGACGTCCGCCCATGAGAAGTAGGTGGCAAGGTTCGGAAGTGGCTCACACCAGTCGGGGAATCGTCAGTAAGGATGGTTTTTTTAAAACGGTGTTTTTTTCCTCCGGACGTTGAGCATTAGGCTCGTTGTAAATACGCATAAAAGCGCATTAATAAGTGCACCGTTGACTTCTCAATTCGTATTTGATCGAGCATTGATAATTATTTTTCTATGCTAATATCGATTAGCAGCATGGTCTCAAAACACATAATTTCGCTACAATTTATTAAAACATGTAACACAAAACAAGATAAATACTCACCAATTGCTGTAGATTTGTGAGTAATTCCGGAGTAGCGATCTCTTGGAGGCGTGCCGGGTCGTGTTGGAAACTGTCGACGAGGCGCGAGAATGCCAAGCACACACACTCCACAGATTTCTTGTCTTGTTGAGTGAGTCTGAAGTAAAAATGGTGGTCATTACAGAGAAAGGTATTCATTTCGTTTGATGACAACTTGTGATATTTATGAGGGGTTAAGAGGCAAAGTAACGTAAACTGTTAAACCTTAACCCTACACATAATGAATAAACGCTGAGTACAGTTATGCCAAGCTTAAACCTCAACAAATGTATGGTTAATACTTAGTTGATACTGGCTGTAACTTTACACTCGAGTTAATTAATGAACGTACGTAAACGTTTATACTCCCATCGACTACTTTAGACGCCTGAAGCGTCTGGGCTTCAGGCGGCAGATTACTGTCAACACATCTGATTGCATCTTTTTATTGGCGAAATAGCTAACCAGATGTCACGAGGTTAAATACAAATAGTTGATGGACGGTATTATGTAAATTGCACAATTATTTGGAAAGGAGTTTAACATCTGGCAGATGTAATAGTTTAATTATCAAACATCACTTGCCTCATCACATGACAAGTGATGAGTTAAACATAACTTGACATGAAGCACGCGTGATAAGCTCATCATGACTAAGATGTCTGTTTGAGTATAAACAAGTATAAGTATAAGTCAGACAAGCCCAAAATAAATACGCAAATAAAGCTAAAATTAACATGTGAAATAAGAGCAAGGGGTTAATTACCTGTTAGCTAGTAACTGCAGCGACTCCCTCACTAAATGGAACTCGTCCGGTGTGAGGTTCTGGCAGCAGTTAGCCGTGATAGACAGCGCGGCGCGCTGTGCGTTGATCGAGAAGAAGTCCAGGTACGTCAGGCACGCTGATACTCCGCGCTGTAATGAATCCTGACGTTAGAGGAGCAGGATCTAAATGCGCTTTTAATAAAGTGTTGTCTATTGATAGTGCAAACGGCCATTAGCATTTATTTCGATAAATATAATTAATTTCTTAGGGTTAGAGGAACTTGCTGGAAAGGTCTCCATTGAATAGTCAGGTTTCTCCAGCCAGACAACTAATGCCCAGTTGATCGCTGGAGACCAGTGATTAATAGCTTGGAAGAGTCAGTCTCAGGAGTCAGTCTTGGCCAGATTAGTAGATGATTCGCAACACTACGCACTATTCTTCAGTAATGAGTAAAATTAAGAGCCAATTTATCAGGAAAGCTTATAATACGCTTTACATTCGTTGTTGCTAGATCTATGTGCTTACCGCTTGTAGTATAGCCTTTGAGTGTCGTCGAGACAACATGTCGAGCGCGGTGAGGCTCTGTTCTGCTACATCCATACAAGTAATGGCTTGCAGCTTATCGAGGAAGGCGGGCACGGCCAGGGCCACGGCACCGCTGCTGCGAGGCAGTGCCTCCAGCATGTATGTGAGTGCACGACATGCGTGATTCATCTAGGGGAGAAGAAAAACATTAAAGTTTGTTTATCTCATATGTTAGTTTGTAATGGGGAATCTCTGGAAGCATTAGTCCAAATGCCAAAATTCTTGCATTGTTAGAAAGCTACACTATCGCTGAGTGACATAATTTAATTGAATCAAAATAGGGTATGATTTATATTGGCTAAATTAAGCAAATGTTTAGACAAATACGCCAAGTTTATGTTACGTTATGCGAATATGAATTGTATAGAAAATCGAGATACAGATATGAATTGTATAGTGTGTGCAACTCTAGTCCCAAGAGCATAATTTATGATGAGGGAAAGAAAGTTGTTTTTTTTAGATATTTTTTAATAAATATCTAGAAAAAACCATCAGCTTGTTGCTCGCTTTGGGGAGATTTGATTTTATTTATAAGAGATTTTGTTTGAAGGATTGCTTTGTACTGTAATTGACGACAATTCTTATTCTCTATTGTACACAAAAACATACAAACAGATATAATTTCAATAGGAAAGCTCTTGTACAAAGGCAGGCTTAATCCAGATTTGGGTTCTCTAACAGCAAACTTCAGTGCCATAGAGAGATTACCAGGTGAGGACAATATAATAAGGGAACAACAAAAACTTATGCAATGATGATATACTGACCATGTCAAAGTTATGCTCAGCCGCGAGCAGGTTGACGAGCGCGGGCACCACCTGGCGCACGGGGAAGCCCGCCAGCGTGTCCTCGTTGCCCATCACCAGCAGCTGGCACATCTCGATCACGGCCTGCAGCTGCTGCCCTTCGTCGCCGGTCGCTTGCAGACCGGCCAGCAGTTGGGCTGCTTTGGATGCGGCTGTGGAACACGAAATTTTTATTGTTTTGAGCAAAAAGTAGGATCAACAAAACCAAATTTCTACTTCTGTCACACATCTTTTGGTGATGCTGCTCTAGCACTCTTGTGTTTTATTACAGATATCCTAACCACTGTAGGACAGAAGATGAGATTTTATTCAGTGTTTGAGCAATAAGTTTGCTCAACAAAACTCGATTAAGACTTTTTTTTATCTGGTTTCTTATTTATGACCACATTTCAGATTCTTTAAAAATTCAAAGATCACATTTACAGAAAGAAAATATTATATATTGATAAGAAAATTTAATATTATGCTCAATAATGCTCATCAACTTTAAATACGCAAATATAAATGACGGAGATGGATTTGTATCCAAAACGTTGTCTGCGTCCGCTATATTGCACGTGGTTATTATGAATTATATAAACTCACGAATATTGGCATGGGCTTTTGTACATGATGTTCAGAGCATGACAACACATTTTTCGTTTTGCTATTTCGTCTCGTGCTCAATTTTTTGATGATATTTCTGGTGACGGTTTAATAATCGCTGTACATAGAGATCAGTGGGCTAAGTAAGAGCTCTTATTCGTGCTCGATCGCGTTGACTTAACGTCAATTTGTATTGAAACTGGATAAGCGCCGTCTGGTGACAGTAAGGGAAAACCGCTTTTTACGTTTACAAATTGACATAAGACAACGTTTAGGTTAACGCGATCAAGTATGTTAATAAACTCGGCATGATGCCTTAGAATCCTTTACTAACCCGAGTTGGCAGTGACGGTCCTGTGCAGCAGATGCTGCATGCGCGGGCCAAGGGCACCCAGCAGGTGTGGCGGCAAGCCCCGAGCCTCCAGCAGCGCCTGCAGGCGGCCCACCTCGCCCTCCTCGGAGGAGGACTCCTCTGCGCCGGCTCCCGTAGAGCCACTACCACCTACGCCGCTACCACCGCCGCCAGCGCATTCTTCTGACGATGACGATGCTGTTAAGAAAAAACGCTCTTGAATAATTCGGTCTTTTTACTGTGTTTACTAAGAGGAGCTAGTGGCTAAATAATAACAACGCACAGGTCGAACTTCAAGTTCGTGGATGGGTGACCATCTCAACATACCGAGATTCCTCTGTGCCTCGGAAAGCACGTCAAGCCGTTGGATCCAGCTGCCATATGTACTTCTTTGACAGTCGTTATGGATAGTCAGAAGCCAGGAAATCCGACACCAATCTTGCCAAAAGAGTGTATATTACCCAGTTACTGGGTTGTGGAGGTCAGATAGACAGTCGCTTGAAGTAAAATACTGGCACTCGTCTGCATCCAGTCTGACTGGAAGCTAACCCAAACATAGTTAGGGAAAGGCTAGGCACATTGATTTTACTAGCTCCGTCAAACAGCTATCAGAAAGAGCAGAAAGCCCAGGTTGCATGAAGCTTGTTTTTGTCACACTAAAGATAGTAGTTTGTGCCAAAAAAATCTTTTTTTTATTGGAATTTAGGTACAAAGACCAAAGAGAGTGGGATTTTTACCTCACTAATACCACCCCGGTGATTACCAATTTATTGAAGTAGCTACGAACATGAAAACTACACTTTTCCTTTAACACAAAGTCTCAAGTCAAAGAAGTCTTCAATCTATACTTCATCAAACTTGTTTACATTATATTAGGTCTTTACCTATTAAATTGCCGTTTTACGAAATGGGTCACTTTGAACTGTGATAACTAAGAAGAACTTTCTTGGAATTATACGTTCAACAAGTAAACTTTATATTTGCCTAAACCCATTTCATATGTTTACACTTTTGACAAGCTCATCTTGGAAACTACGTTCAAATAAACTGTATATTTTAAGACATATTATTCTTTTTTTTTAATTAGTTTTCTTGGATTTCGTTTTATTTAGTAAAATCACCATATATATATCATTTTTATATGAAATCTATGCAAACTCGTGTTATTTTTTAATTTGTTTTTGAACGTGTTATTTTTGAGAACGCGGCAACAAAGCGTCTCATACGGTCCGCTATATGAATGATGTATACGGACCTATTACTACTTACTAAAGAACTGTGCATTATTGGTCGAATAGCTTTCGTTTGGGAATACGAGTATGATCCCGTATCCGCCCGGACAAGAAGGATGCGATTGAAAATATTCCAAATGAAAACGATTTAAACAAAAACACTTTGTTTGTTAGCAGTTCTAAGTCCGTATACGTCATTGATATAGCGTACCGTTTAGGATGCTGTATTCATGTTCTCAAAAATAACACGAGTTCAAGATCATTTAAAAAATAACACGAATTTGCCTAGATTTCATAAACATGTTACAAATATGGCGATTTTGTAGTAAAAACAACAATTTAACGTATACAATCCGTAGTAATTATAGTTCAAAGTGACCCGTTTAATAAATCGCCAATTTAATAATTAGGTCTTTACCTAATAACATCATTCAAATTGATTATTAAAAAGAGCATGCAGTAGCTCGCCACTGACGTGGCCAAATAATTAAAAGTTTTCGACTCCAGACGAGCTATGACAACAGAGAAGTAAAATTACGTTTGTTTGTAATGGATAATCTGTGGGAGTGCTGATCCGATTTCGAAAATTCTTTCACTGGTAGAAAACTTAACTTTCGCTGGCAGTCATAGGCTTATATAGCCTAAAAATATAACGGGTCCTGTGGGGTAGGCCACGGGGGCGAAATCGGGGGAATAACTAATAATAGCAACCTGTGACTGTCCCACTGCAGGGCAAAGGTTTCTTCTCAAACAAGCCTGGTGATTGACGTTCGGGCGACATAAATCACCACGCTTGCTCAATGCGGCTTGGCGATTTTAAACTTGATATAAGTCCAGGTTTCCTCACGATGTATGGGCCACCACTAGCCTTTCAATAAAATTATAATGAGCGACACTTACCTTTGCCCTTGGGCTTAGCATCGTTATTGGCGTTGTCAGGCATTGACGCGGACGCTGAAGCCGGCGGGGTCGACGACGTGGATGCCACGGCACCCTGAGAACACACATACACGTTCAATGCCCACATCTATATCGCGTGTTATTTTAGTAAACAAACACGGCACGAAAATGTAACTTTTTACACTGAGGAGCACTAGTTTTGATTTATAGAACACAAAAATATGGTATGAATAACATCAAACACTTCGTCGAAGTAGCCGTTTAAACACTTTTCCTTAAAATCGAAATGCCAGTACGCCGTACTTATTTGTTTACCAATAATAAGAAATGAAAATAAAGAAAACACACTATTGATAAAAAGTATGAACACTTACATCAAGATTATTATTTGATGACATTTTTCTCTTTAGATATCTAAATAAAACGGAAGAAGCTAAAACTACGACAAGAACTATATTTAGAAGACTTTTAGGCATGTTACCTCTAAGACGCGGAAGTCACAACTGAGCGAAAACTAAGAGAAACAAAAGTTTTATAGCAATGTTTGTAATATTTACCGTTGTTAGAGGCTGGGGGTGAGACCGGCTGGACGCACCTCCAGTACTGGCACACGAACCCAGGCTGCTTTTACCTGCCATGACAAAACAATAAGTTATGAATGTACCCTTACACTAAGTCGCATTGTTATGCATAGTTTTATGGTCTATTGATCACACAATATGCACTAGACATTACAAAAACAAAGGTCCGGCCCGTGTTCAGTATCTGACAAAAAAAAGTGTTAACAAAACAGTAAGCAATTAAACCTTAAAAAAACATATTGTGTCCAATATGGCAATGACCACTAATAATGGTAAAAGGGAGCATGACTGCAGAAACAACTTTCTTTGCAGTCCTTTGTAATCCTCTAAAATCTAAATCCTAAATTGTGAGCTTTGCAGCGTATTCATTTTGTCTTTGGGTCTGCAAGTCATTTATTTCTCTGACGAAATGACTTAGGCCTGACTCAAATCGTATTCAGTGATTTGACAATAGGTGAAAAAGAAGAATGAGCGAATTGCAACTATCTATATTTTATTTCGCAAATTCGTTCTGTAACAACACTAATTTGTAGTTTGACAACATTATATTGCTAAGCAGGGTCAAGTTACTGAAAAAAATTATAGGTCGGACCTTAGACTAGAGAGGCGTTTTTGTTATTTTTCATCATCAATGCGAATTTAATTATATCTCTAGCCCCAACTGATGGTAGCGGTAGGAGCTGTGGGGTTTTAGTCCGTAGGAGTTCGGACTCCGTACTCCTCAGACAGAGGATTTTTGAGTTTGCTTGAAATAAAGGCTAGTCAATCTTAAATAGTTTGAGTAATTTAATTTCAACTAAACCTTTCACAGGCACTTCTGAGTTGACAACTCAGAAGTGAAATCGGTCGGTTTGTAAGAAAGTTGTAGCTAAATAGCTAACATGCAAACATGCAAATGCATGTTCTGAAACCAAGATCTCTATAGAGAAGAATGTGCAAGGAATCCCATAAATACTTTTTTTACCGATAGGTTCGCGTTTGATCACTGTCTCACCTGATGGTAAGCGATGATGTGGTCGACGGTGAAGCACGCTAGCCTAGAAGTAACCTATTCACTCTTGACTTAAATAATCCCAGGTTGTAGCTATCAGGAAACAAAGACTCCAGCAGGGAACTCCACTCCTTAACTCAATGAAACTATTAGCAAAACGCTTTGTGCGTATGTATGGGATGTCCACCATGTACCGATGGCGCATTGCCGTACGTCTTGTATGCCGATGATAGAAAGGCCTAGGCAGAATCAAATTGTGCAGTTCCTTCGCATCTGTCTTAGAACCCATGCTACCCCAAGTAATTGCATTTGAGTCGCGTAACATACTTGGGAATTCTTTATAAAGGCATTTTATTTCCACTTTCGCTAACAATCGTCCACAGGAAGCAAATATGAATAGGATGTTTTGTTTGGTGTTATTGCACGTAGGTACAGTCGGCTTTACAAACCTTGTCATATCATACGATGCAAATGGAGACGTCAAAATGACGCGTCGCGACGTAATTAACAAGAATCGATAAAGACAGCTACATCAATTTCAAAGTCCAGAAAGGATCATAAGACTACGGTGTACTATACAGCTTTGCGCCACACCGCGTCGCGCCCATCTTTCGTATGCGAATGTACTGATGTGGTCTCTTTGCCATGTTCACTAAACAAAAAATACTCTGTGTAGATTACGTTGAAGCCAGAAGTCATCTGTAGCGTTTAAATGGATACGTACTAAATATTCCGCAGTTCAGCGTACTTTTTGGCATGAGCCTCCTCTAGCAGTATCCATTGAAGCGTATCGGTTGCAACCCTTATCTAATATTAAACCTTTGTACTCAACTGTCATGTCGTCTTTTCTCTATGTTCTATATTGTGTGTACGTAAATGATAAAATAAATAAATAAACCTCCGATCAGAGGACATTTCGTAGGGGATGCTTACAATAATTATATGTTAATAGCTTGTTTAATAATGTATTGTAACTAACTACTTAATTATAATTAAGTAATTAGTTTTAAATTATTAAAACGATTACGTTTCATTTACCTAAAGTAAAAATAAAGATGGTTAGGGTTACCCTTTGCGCGTTAGTTTGACGTTGGCGTCAAACTAACGCGCAAGGTAAGGTAGATCTCGTGTCACTTTTATAAATTTTCTCGATGAGCTGCTTTTGTAATATTGTAAGGGGATGCTTACCTCGCTTGTCTCGACGCGTGGACGCTGGCTGCGGCTGCGGCATGTCGCGAGCTCTCGCCCGCCGCCCGCCTGCCGCGCTGGTGCCTGCGCCCTCGCTGCCCGATACCTGGCGACAAAACATTGCTGTTCATATTGTCCTAGCACCCATGAATTTATAATCAGCCTATGGCTAGAAGTCCATTACTGGACATAGAGCCCTACAATCGCACGCCTATTCCGTGGCTACTCTCATTCACCTGCTATCCTGCCAAACTGCAAAGATCGTCGCTCCACCAAGCATGAGAACCGTCTCTATCTCTAGTGCTCTATTACAATTTGTTTTTATCGACAAAGCAGTATATCTTCTTCCATACTATACCAGTGTACATACATCTCTTGCCCGACATCTCACTATTCACCACTTTCTACTTCTTTCACACATCATGCTGCTCCAACATTCTTGTGTTTTATTACTGTTATACTGATCACTGCAGTATGCAAGCGGCTAAGTCGTAATGAAAATAGTGCAACAGGTTACTTCCAAATTGAATATAATTATTCTTTAACATAAACAATAAACTGCAGAGCCACTGAGTTGGAAGTACTTTCTTATCTAAGAAGCGTAACCTTAGCATTTATATTTTGAACTTATCACTATATTGAACAGTATTCGATAGTGAATGTAACTTAGTTTACAACAATTCGGACAAATATCGAACAGAAAATGGGTCAAGTACTGTTGCAGGAAAACCAACGTCCCTATTATTAACTCAACATAGAGGAAACCTTTTAAACATGGAAACAAAAACAAAATAACAAGAAGTAAGTTTTATAATATCGACCGAATACACAAGAACAGCATTTTTTTTTTTTGCTTTATTATGTTTATTAGTGTCGTGTGCGTGGGCCTGAAGATCAGCAAGGTTACTCTTTTAGGTAGCAGTAAGACACACTATCGATATAGATAGGTATATTATAGATACCTGTCTTTTAGTCGCAGTGTCTTGTCGCTGACGCTGCGAAGTGCTGGCTCCCCTCGTCAAGCAAGCACCCAGGGTCGCCCCCGTTGCAGCTGCGATACTCTGCGCACAAGTACACAACTCAACTCTCACTTACACGATCACAACACCTCGCACATATTTACCACCAAGCAATGCACATATGAATTATTCATAATGTAATCTATCATGAACAGCTATATTTTATTGTCGCGAAGATATCAGCTCTGACGTATACGTCAAGACCGACCGATCGCACGACTAACACTGATAATGATATTCGATACAATGTATCGATATAATTATAACTATTGAGATTGGTTGAACGACATTGCTATGTTACCGGTTAAAAAAAATCGTGGTATTTTTTGGTAACACATAATTACAATAATTGAGTACGTCATAATTAGTAATATTATTAACGCGCTAAGTCGTTTTAAATTATTAAAACGATTAAGTTTCATTATCCAAATTATACCTAAAGTAAAAATAAAGAAGTTTACCCTTCGCGCGTTAGTTTGACGCAAATAAGGAAGATCTCGTGGAACTATTAATAATTTGCTCGACGAGCCGTGTGCTTTGGACGAACTTGCCTCTGTAAACAAAAACGTACACGCATTACATGAAATGATTATTACGAGTGAATCGTTATCGTGATTAGCAATGATCGATAGCGATAATCACCTTGGATATCTTTGTCTGGTAGAGGGGGAGTACTGGGGGTACTTGGGAAACTGCCGAGGCTCCCGGAGACAATACTGATGCGGCCCGCTACTGTTTGACTGTGTACGGCGTCGCCGGGCGGGTTAGCTGCAATATCAACATGCATTATCTGCGATGAATGACTGCGCTTGATACACGTGATAACACCACCTGATAAGCTGCGCCCCGAGACCTACATTATGCTCTAATACGTTTAAATAGACTGGTTCTTAATTAATTCATTGTTCTCATTTCAACATTATTTAAATCATATTCGATAATGGGTTTAAACGTTAACAAATTATCCAAGGTCCAAATTATACAATCAAGTAAATAGTACAGGTATAAATTAAATTACCTGAATCACTAATGACCGTAGAGGTTGGAGGTCCAAGGTGACTGTGTCTATTCCGCAGCAGGTACGTGCACGAAGTGAGAGTGGATGACGGAAGATCGACTTTGTCGAGTTCGTGTTTGGATGACCTTCCGGTACTACTAGAGTCTGTGTCGTCTTTGCTATGAGAATCTATTTTAAATTTCTTTCGGCACTCGTCTACGTTGAGTAGACAACTGCTCTTTCTGCTCGATAGAGAGCGATGTGTTGATCGCTTTCTCTTCTTCCCTTTTCGCCGACTAGCTGTCGGACTGTACACAGAATAATCCGAGTCCAGTAACTCTGTGACAGTGGACGAGCTGTACGGCGAGTAAGCAAAGTCTCTCTCGTCAAGTGGCAGTAATCCGCTTTCCGGCTGATTCGCTTCAGCGGAAGTGGCTGTAGCGTTCTGAGTCAGGGGCTGCTGTGTTGATGTATATGGTTTTAAATTTCTCGGTATTTGCTCACAATCACTCTCGCTGGATTTAAGAGCAGTCCGTGAGCGTGTGCAGTATGCGACGCACTCCTCTGCACTGTTGTTCGATATAGTCTTGCGTTTTTTCGTGTCATGCGAGGAAGTCTGTCCGCGTTTTGGGTGAACGCTGGACTTGTGGGCGTCTCCGCCCTTGAAGTAGTTGGTATCACAGCGTGTCTCGTAGACGTCTGTGCCGTAGGACCAGCGTTCGGTGATGGAATAGTCGGACCGGGGCAGAGTGCTGATGAGGCGCGAGCTCCGGCGCAGCTCGACGTGCGAGGAGGGCTCGGCGTCGGACGCGCGGCTGCTGGAGTGTCGGCTGGTGGAGCGCGGCAGCGGCGACGTCACGTTGCGTCTACTCCGACGGCTGTGGCTCGCTCGACGCACCTGACGCAACCACCGACCGCCCACCACCCTGCTAGGAGAAGACCTGTCACACAACACAAACTTCGCCATTATACTAATTTAACCATCAACATATCCTACATATATAACAATCATTACAAAAAAAACGGGACTTCAACAATTTAAGATTATTTATATTACTGCAATTTGAGGTGGAGTATTAATTAATCCTAAAACCGTTGTAGTTACTAATTTGCCTGTATTTACTCTGTAGATCTAAGCCATTAAAGCCATTAACTAGAACTTCTATTCTAGTTTTTACCCGACTGCCGAAGGAGGGTAATGTGTTTATCAGTCTATGTATTTATGTTTGTTCCTATGTGGCGTTTTAGAGACTAAACGCGTTGGCCAACTTTAATGATTCATACGTCAATCAATTCGTCATAACCTTGAGACTGTCACTGTCTACATTAAAGTTGGAAAGTAGAAAAATATTTGGGCGCCATATTGTGGGGGCCAAATTTAAAAAAACAAAAATGGCTTAACAAAATAAAGGGTTTTAAGAGGTGATTTCAAAAATATATAACAATTATATGTTTGAATGTACCAAATTTATATAGCAATAAACTAAAATGTTATCTATACTAATATTATAAAGAGGTAAAGTTTGTGAGTTTGTGACATTGTAGGGGTAATCTCTGGATCTACTAAACCGATTTTGAAAATTATTTCACCAGTAGAAAGCTACATTATTCCTGAGTGTCATAGGCTATAATATATTTTCTTTAAAATTATTTAAAGATTTTTATGAAAATTGCAATAATGTTACCCAAAGTAGCAAAATGTTGCCTGTAAAATTCATTCTTTGGCATGCGCTGAGAAAACTATTGATGATACATTAAAATGATTAGGTAGGTAAGTTGACGGGGGCTAAGCCCCGGGGGTCAGCTAGTAACTGTTAAGTAAAAACAGTTATTCAAATAAAAAAAGTTAATTAAAAAAATCAAAAAACCCGACTGCTTAAAAAGCAAACTAAAAAGACGTAAACAAGAAGAAAATCATGCCGTGCAGTCGGAGTATACATATTCGCGAGCTGGCGGACCAACACCAGATGTATCCTCCGACTGCACAGCATGATTTTCTTCTTGTTTACGTCTTTTTAGTTTGCTTTTTAAGCAGTCGGGTTTTTTGATTTTTTTAATTAACTTTTTTTATTTACAACTTTTTAGTTATTTTTTTTTAGAATTAGGTACATTTAAACATATAAGTGTTATATATTTTTGAAATCACCTCTTAAAATCCTTTATTTTGATACCCCACACGATGGGTTTGGAAGAAAAAAAATTTTTTTTCCCCTCAAAATGGCGCCCAAAATCCGCCATTTTTGTATTTTCCAATTTTAATGTAGCCAGTGACACTCGCAGGATTAAGACGAATCGATTGACGTAAGAACCATCAAAATCGGCCAACGCGTTTGGTCTCTGGAACGCCACATAGGAACAAACATACATACATACATACATACATACATACATATATACATACATACATACATACATACATAGACTGATAAACACATTACCCTCCTTCGGCAGTCGGGTAAAAACCCGACTGCTTAAGAAGCAAACATCTGGTTTTGGTCAGCCAACTCGGGAATATGTATGGCATGATTTTCTTCTTGTTTACGTCTTTTTAGTTTGCTTCTTAAGCAGTCAGGATTTTTAGATTTTTTAAACTAACTTAATTTTTCATGAAGTTTCTAAGAGCCCAATATACAGACAAAAAACCAAAAAGCCAATAAAGTAAACTTAGGCCAGTTTTCTATCAGACTAGAATTTTCCTGGCACCTGTATTTAATTGCACCAAAACTGAAAACACCACAAGATACTACCACTCTCATTTCAATTCTACAGTAAAATGCCTTTATTTAAAAAAATGGTGACAAAACCTTTCACATACGTGCAGGATTCCTTTAATCTTGAACAAAAGAGCTAGTCTCGAAATTATTATACAATAAGTCATAAAGACAAACTGAATGTGTTCATAGCTCACAATTTAAGATCTAACCGAGAAGAGTGAGTACAAAGGTTTGCAAAAATAGGTTAACTGTTGCTGCAGTCATGCACCTCTCATTAACAATCAATAGTGTGTTACATTGTTCAAAAAATGTGTTCTATAACATACAATTGGGGCCCTATGATGTGGAACTTAGTCTTATAACCAAACTGGCGAAATGTGGGTGTACTGTGCGTGATGTTATGTAAATCCTATCAAACTGGTATTCATTTGTATTTCACACCTCATCAGCTGAACAGATTTAAATGAAATTTGGGACATGGGCAGACCATCGCCTGGATTATCGCGACATATTATAATTTTCAAGTCTCACATGGACAAATCTGCTTACTGAAGCTAGTATTTATTAAAACACAAATGTCTGCTATCAAATGGACTTTAAACATATATGGCAAAAAATCTGGGTGTACATAATTTGTATTATGTGTCCATTTGCTTTGGAGAAAAATTTAGGGTTTATTAAATTAAATGTATTTGATTTATTTATTACATATGTCTTTCGTCTCTGCGCAATACCATCAGTAATAGTCACCATCATGATATTACCATAGTTAGTATCTGTGATACAGATTGATATTTTGTTAGTGAAAGTCATCTAGACTGTCCTAAGGGCTTAGTGCGAGTTTTTACTCACGCTCAATCGCGTTAACGTAAACGTCAATTTGTATTGAAACTGGATAAGCGCCGTCTGGTGACGGTAAGGAGAAACCTCTTTTTAGGGTTCCGTACCCAAAGGGTAAAAACGGGACCCTATTACTGAGACTTCGCTGTCCGTCTGTCTGTAACCAGGCTGTATCTCATGAACCGTGATAGTTAGACAGTTGAAATTTTCACAGATGATGTATTCCTGTTGCCGCTATAACAACAAATACTAAAAACAGTATAAAATTAATATTTAAGGGGGGCTCCCATACAACAAACGTGATATTTTTGCCGTTTTTTGCTCGATATTAATAACGGCAACAGGTAGACGCTTGAAATATTCACAGAATATTTAGTTGTATATTCTCTTCAAAAAATAATAATTATTAAATTAAAATAAAATTATTAAACGTTTATTAAACGTTATTTTTTTGCAGTGTTTTGCTATAATGGTACGGAACCCTTCGTGTGCGAGTCCGACTCGCACTTGGCCGGTTTTTTGTATACATTTTGACATAAGAGATCGTTTACGTTATCACCAGTGAGTAAGTTAAAAAACTCGGAATAGCACACTACAGTCCTGCAGGCCCTCATGTATGGCTGGATACTATTGTTTGCTATTTAGTTCTTCCAGTACAAACTTTCACTTGCTGAGACACGACAGACAATGCAGATGGATAAATTAATTGAATGAGGTTGTAGCTTAGATGTTTTATCAATAAATTAACCCCTTTAACCTCCTATACCCGCGCCATAGTCTGTGAGACCGACGGACGAAATACGCTTTCGTGATTTTTGTCCTTTACAACTAGCTATGTCCCGCGGCTTCTCCCGTCAACTGGCTACCTACTTACTCTGACTACCTACATAAATACATTTTTTGAGACAAATTTTATAGCCTATGTTCTTCCTCAGGATGCCATCTATTTCCTTGCAAATTTTCATTGAAATCCGTTCAGTGGATTTGGCGTGAAAAGGTAACATAGGAGACAGACTTTTGAAATTATAATATTTTGGGTGACAGGGTTTTGTTCTTTCTATTAGCTGCCAGATTTGATACTACGATCATTTTAAGGCGCAAAATGCGATCATGCGATACGAGTAGCAGGTATACTCGTATTGTGAAAATCGGTCTGTGGGAATGATGCGGGTATATAATGTTGTGTGCGGATTTTTCCATGAATTTGTACGAAAATTGTTAATTTTTCACAATTTTTTTGTGTTTTTACTAGCAGTGTTCCAATCTTTCTGTCTGTGAGACCGTGCGGAGTGTTACAAAATTTGGCGCGGGTAAAGGATGTTTTTGCAGCAGTTTTTTGTAAGCTAATTTTGTTATTTCACCTCTTTCCAACATTTGTTTTCTTATGATTACTTTGATAAAATAGAAGTAAAAGGTGTTTTCCTTTAAACAAGTATTTTAATAAATGTATTATGCTTCTAATAAAATTTAAATTCAAAAAACCAGAAACTAATTGCATTCAGTTTTTATAATTATCATTCTGCCTAGCCTTTCCTAACTATGTTGGGGTTGGCTTCCAGTCGAACTGGATGCAGCTGACTACCAATATTTTAAATGGAGCAATTGCATATCTGATCTCCACATCCCAGCAATTGGATAACAATTAACATGGTACAACTTAGCTAGGTAGGTAATTTTTATAATTATCTGCCTAGTCTTTGCCCAACTATGTTGGGCTTGGCTTTCAGTCTAATCTAATGCAGCTGAGTACCAGTATTTTACATGGAGCAACTGGCTGTCTAACCTCCACAACCCAGTAATTGGATAACTTGGTAAGGTAGGTAGTTTTTATAATTATTTGCCTAGCCTTTTCCCCATTATGTTGGGCTTGTCTTTCAGTCTATTCTAATGCAGCCAATATTGGTAGTATTTTACATGGAGCAACTGGCTGTCAGACCTTCACAACCCAGCAATTGCATAACTTGGTACAACTTGGCAAGACAGGTAGTTTTCATAATTATCTGCCTAGCCTTTGCCCAGTGTTGGGCTTGGCTTTCAGTCTATCCTCATGCAGCTGAGTACCAGTATTTTACATGGAACAACTGCCTGTCTAACCTCCACAACCCAGTAATTTGATAACTTGGTACAACTTGGCAAGGTAGGTAGTTTTTATAATTATTTGTTTAGCCTTTTCCCCTTTATGTTGGGCTTGGCTTTCAGTCTATTCTAATGCAGCTGAGTACCAGTATTTTACATGGAGCAACTGGCTGTCAGACCTTCACAACCCAGCAATTGCATAACTTGGTACAACTTGGCAAGACAGGTAGTTTTCATAATTATCTGCCTAGCCTTTGCCCAGTGTTGGGCTTGGCTTTCAGTCTAACCTCATGCAGCTGAGTACCAGTATTTTACATGGAGCAACTGCCTGTCTAACCTCCACAACCCAGTAATTTGATAACTTGGTACAACTTGGCAAGGTAGGTAGTTTTTATAATTATTTGTTTAGCCTTTTCCCCATTATGTTAGGCTTGACTTTCAGTCTATTCTAATGCAGCTGAGTACCAGTATTTTACATGGAGCAACTGGCTGTCAGACCTTCACAACCCAGCAATTGCATAACTTGGTACAACTTGGCAAGGCAGGTAGTTTTCATAATTATCTGCCTAGCCTTTGCCCAGTGTTGGTTTTGGCTTTCAGTCTAACCTCATGCAGCTGAGTACCAGTATTTTACATGGAGCAACTGCCTGTCTAACCTCCACAACCCAGTAATTTGATAACTTGGTACAACTTGGCAAGGTAGGTAGTTTTTATAATTATTTGTTTAGCCTTTTCCCCATTATGTTGGGCTTGACTTTCAGTCTATTCTAATGCAGCTGAGTACCAGTATTTTACATGGAGCAACTGGCTGTCAGACCTTCACAACCCAGCAATTGCATAACTTGGTACAACTTGGCAAGGCAGGTAGTTTTCATAATTATCTGCCTAGCCTTTGCCCAGTGTTGGTTTTGGCTTTCAGTCTAACCTCATGCAGCTGAGTACCAGTATTTTACACGGAGCAACAACCTGTCTAACCTCCACAACCCACATATTGGTTAAAACACAGTAAACTTGGCAAGGCTGGTAGTTTTTATAATTATGTCAATACATAAAAAAAGATTATATTCCATTGACTGATAGTAAAACTACCTATCACAAAATATTATGCTTGTTTCCAAGAATTATTGTTTTTGTTTCCTCTGAGGCATACCTATGATTCGAACAAAATAATTATTTAGGGGATTTTTTCAATTCTCTTCAGTCAATATTTTAACTCAAATCACAGATGAGGTAAATTTAAACTTTTATGTGTTTTCTTTAGTGACAACATATGGATTGTCGATTTATTATAATCAACATAGTTACATTAGATACTTCATTGTAGTCTGGAAAATTTGTTATTTCAAAAGTACTTTGTTTTGTGACTCTAGAATGTTCAGTTTTTTTTCTTACTAATGTGTGGGCTGTTAAAAAAAAGGGACTGCACCCACAATACAGGTGTAATTATTTAATTACTCCTGCTTTTCTACTTTTAAGTTTAATTATTTTAAGTTTACCATGTCCCTGTTACATAAAAAGTACATTAAATATCACACCATAGATGTCAATTTAATAGTTTTAACAGTTTTTACTGTTCACAAAATTTTGTGGCTGTTCTAGATAAGGCAGAGGTGATTAGATGTGAAGTCAGTTATTGAGCACAGAAAAAAACAATATAAAATTAGGGCAGTGTTGATATATGTGTTGTATATCATGTCATAGATAAGATAAATGTTGAGAATTGATATCACACAATTAGGCAATACAAGGTTGTGTGCCCAAAAACAATCAGCTGGTGACAGTGTGTACAAATGATAATTGTTTATTTTGTAAATTATTGCCTGTTTTGTGGCATTCATGCAGTTGGACACCCAAAATTATCACATGTGCAATAAGTGACTAAAGCAATCCGACCGGTCTTAACCGATGCAATAGCTACAACAGATTGGGAGAGTAAAATATCATATTTGTTACCCGCTGGACTCTCTCGTGAGTGCAGAGTGCGACGACGGTGTGATGTGTTGCTCGGCCATAGACGACGCTGAGGGACACACGCGGCTGCTTGTGTGGGGCCTGCGCAGGCCGCCCGCGCGCGCTACCTGCCCGGCACCATGCCAGGGCGAGCGCTATGACGCTGTCTCCGCATCCACTGCGATACACTGACGCACTACCACATCACCAGTCCACACTCGAGTCTCACCGTCCGCTTCGCACTTGCTGTCCGTATTCAACACGTATCACCACACGACAAATGACACACCGTGAAGCTATCTGGAACAAAAGATGAAATACACAGTCAGCGATCGAACAATGCTGCGTTACATAAACATTTTAACAATTAGCACTACCTGTCACCGAAGCAGGCAAATTGAACAAACTTATAATCGGGCACGAATACACTGATAAATAAACACGATATTACTAAAAATTTTCAGTCTTTCAAGCTACACGCTTTTGTAGAAATTATTGTAATGGATGACACATCAAGGACAGAGCTACGATATTCGAGTTATTTTTCAACCTATTCCACACAGCTGGCTGTCATGTTTAGTATTGCCATTAAGAAAACTGAACTACTACCACTTATTTTTCTTTGGTAGGATTTCAACCGTAATATTTTCGTAGAAAAACGTCTTATGTTCATTATTTTTAAGGTTATTACGATATCTTTGAGTATGAATTAAATCAAAACTTGAAAATTCAAAACTTGAAAGGCTTACAATTACCGCTCACGAGCACACCATATTGTGTTCATTTCATATTATGTTTGTCCAGATGTACAGACTTGAGTCATGTAAAGTTATGTTAGTCGAATATATTTCATTTATAATATAATGTTTAAGAGGCAACAAACAGAATGCTTAAGATTGCGTACGTAAGCATGCAAGCATCAGCAATTTTTTTCTGAATATTATAACTAAACCGATACTCGTTTATCCCCTTGAGCGCTAATTAGCAGACACAATAGAAAAACAATTGTTTTAATTACTATATGTCCCTTTTAGCGCTCAAACGCTTCATAACATGACGTGGCTAAGCTTGAGTTTCAGTTGTCATTTACTGCGTACGTAAGCATGCAAGCATCAGATTTTTTTTTCTGTATATTTTAACTATACTGATAGCCGTTTATCCCCTTGAGCGCTAATTAGCAGACACAATAGAAAACAATTGTTTTAATTACTATATGTCCCCTTTAGCGCTCAAACGCTTCTTAACATTGCGTGGCTAAGCTTGAGTTTCCGTTGTCATTTACAATTATACACGATGACGAATTAAATTGATCGATTTAATTTTATGAAAATAAAAATATACCATGGTAGAAATTTTGTACTATGCAACATTTTGGTAGTCATTCTAACTGGAAGTATGTTGTGTGAGTGAGTAGGAGCGATAACAACAACAAAGCGAACGAAGGAGACAAAATGTTTATATTTATTTATTTTTAAGTTGGATTAAAAATTCCATTATGTGGAATTGAGTACAGAAATTTCCGCTTACAATATGTGTTTCTACATTTGTATTATTCAGAATAGTGGCACTATTTATATTTTTATATTTGTTTACCAAATGAAATGGTATGGCCGTAACATAATGGGCTCTCATAAAGCGTGAGCATCTAATCGCCTATTGAGTAATCTGTGTTTTGGCCAATTATATTATTAACACTTCAAAAATAATACGTCTTTGGTTTTGGCGATATATTTTAAAATAGATACGACCACCACCTTTGGAGAGATTAGCATATGACCCAAATAATAATGTATTTTTTGTAATAGACAGATGTTTCGACTTCGACAGCACTGACGGCAGTAGATACTCCACGTGAATAGCACATTTCCACGAAGGCGACTGCTAACAAAATGTAATAGGCTTACTACATTTTGTTCAGTTGTAGGACTTACATAGATATTCAAAAATGTTTAATGTTTATTGCCCAGCCTGTATAGCTAAAGATTTTGATAAAATACCCCGACTCTCAGAACATTCGAGATAACTCAAGTTATTTAGCAATCGAAAAGTATCGTAGTCTTCTACTTGGCACGATATCCGTGGCGGGTGTGCCCAAAGAGTTTTACCTGGGCGGCAAGTCATTATAAATAAAGTACACGTCGTAGAATAAAGCCTCTGAAAAATGGAAAGAAGGGAGTGAGGGGATAGAAATAAAAATATTTACCCAAAAAGCAGGATATTGTGAAGGCTAGAAAAGTAGGTAGTCTAGCCGCTTTTTTGCTGAAAGAGGAAATCCGATCACCAGACCTCCAGGTAGTACACTATCGATTCGCGGGGCAATGTCACCCTGTGCGCGTGAACTTATAATATCTGCGTGCTAGACTGTCGCCGTGGACCGGTTAGATCGCGAGGCGGCTCTTAACTAAACTGAATACTAGTATGACAAAATGCACTTTACCCATAGGGACAAAAGGCAGAAAGACTAAAAAAATACAATATCCATTGCGTTATTTTAGGGACAAAGCGCTTTTTCTTACAAAGCATCAATTAAAGACAGGGAAGACCCTTTCCTTGATTGGTGCTTTCATTTACTACAAGCATGTATAGGAAAAGAGAGATCTTTTTCTACCTGCTTATAGCACTATTTTATCAAGCGGAAGAACTTCAATTGGGTGGACACCGCGACCTGAGCCTAATAAAGGGTCAGGCTATGGATATATAGGTGGCACTGACATAGATTTTACTGATGGAAATAAGTACCTTTTGCGAACAAACGTTACCTAATCACAGTACTCCACATGCATGATATATTGCACTCAATAGCGCAGTTTTATTGCTATTATGTTGTTATCATGGTAGAAAATCCTTACAACAACCAAGGCCAGAAGTAACGATTGATTTAGAGCTGAATAAGTGGTCATTATCAGATGGAACTTCAAGGCTAGGATGGATCGGATGAGATTCGCAGAGTTCAAACTTGATTGTTTCCGATGAGAACGATTTACTTGTTAGATTTTCGTAACTGATTCAGTGGAACTTAATGTCTATTATTGTTCAATCTCAATATGAAAGTCTAAAATATGTCTAAAATGGACAATAACTTAACCCTCGGCTTTCATAAACGTAATGCTAACGCTTGCATCCATGATTTCTCAAATGCCACGAAAAAATGGCAATGTGCCCAAGGTTGCATGATTGCTGATGACAATATTATGACTGATTGATTCATATTGTTGCATGTGGCTTTATTTTATTTTCAAAACATAAAATGCATAATGGTAATTACAAATGGTGCAACGTTAGTTGCGTAGCGGCTGGCCTGGCAACACTAGTTTGAAGGTGTGCTCAAAGCGATCAAGGTCGTCATTGTGTGGCTCAAGAACTTATAGACACCAAATCTACATAACTGTATTTTATATTTCTATGCTACATAATATAATAATAATCATTATGTAATACTTTGTAGACAACAATTAAAGCTGACAATTCGAATTCGAATGGTGTTTATGGTCACTTTCACCATTTTAAGTTTGCTTTATAGGTGAGTGGGTAAGGATGTAAGTATACGAGCTATCGCGGTCCCGTAGGCGGGGCAAGGGCCAGGGCAGTGGTGAACGACCGCGCTGTGTCCGCCGTCCGGTCCGGCGGGCGCGGCCGCTGCTCGCTAATAAGGAATAAGCTTCAAAATGATTATGTATGTGGAAACCCGATGCAACTACGTGGACGTGTCATACATAGTAAACAGGTATGGTCTTTGTTTATAACGGTAGGTGATTAGCGGCGCTTTACTTTTGTGATCAACTGGGCAGAGAAGTGGAAGAACGCGGCAAATATGCTGGTAGATTGTTCTCAGTACCTATCAGTACTAGGTAATACATGCGTTCAATGATGGAGAAAGAGATTTTTTTAAACTATAACATTACTAATCTCTGTTAAAAATCTTTAGGCCTTCGATGTCTCAACCAGATCCACCCGTCTTCCCTCTGCTTATTATTTTATGAATTCAATAAGGATGCCCAGCCAACTGCCAACCAAGTGGAAGTTATGGCTTGGTAAACATAAAATGAAACAATCAATTCAACTAACCCTATAAAATATATTACAACAATGAGCTAGTTAGATAGCGAACTAAACCAGTCGGGAAATAAACAAAACAATCTTCGCGTGCCCAAATATCAGCAAGGACCCCAGTCCGCGCCGGAAAATTAGGAAAATTATGTTTTGTGACTCATAAGATCACCAACACTTACCACAAAATCCACAAATAACTGTTTTGGTACTTAAATAGGTCTATGTTTATACTAAGTTAAGTAAAAACATGTTTATTTACAACAACTAATAAATCAGAAAAACAATCAGAACGGTAAAAGTAATTCTAACCAAGCAACAACAACACTTGTTCGAAATAAACCTGTATATGAAGGTAGTTATAACAATTCAATCGCATCTCAAGGAACTTGCCGTGGGGGCGAGACCTGTGAGACAACACCAGCACTCACCAGGTGCAGTTGTCAGGTAGCTAAACAACAATAAATTCAAGTTTACCTTCTTTTGAACTTGTGAGCTTTTTCTTCACTCAGGTACACGAACCCGAGGATGCACCCAACGCGAGATCCTTGTCACGTGATGCCTTGTTATTGAACTGCGCGCGAGTGTACCAAATAAAATAAAAAACAACGCAAATCGTCGTCGCCATTCGGCGTAGTAACTAATTTGTTATTCCAACATGACCTTCCTTGACTCTGAACGTTTATCCTCTCCTCGACAAAAACGTTACCGGCTCATTGTCTTAAAACGTAACATTGCTCCGTATACCTACTGTGAATGTCACGGATGGATTGTTACATTTTATTGTTTGGGTGCGTAGGTATAAGTAATATTATGTGTTTTATCTACTCTCATGTCGTAATATTCGAATTATAAAATTCAAAACGAGTTTATATTGACATACTTTATAAACACAATACCGAAATTTAAAAATAGAATCTTATTATAACACTTTTTCTCTAACAAAATAATGCTATAATACAATTTTTTTTCTATTACGATACAGGACAAATCCTAGAAGTTAATCACAAGGAGTTTTCATCAATTATTTTTTGAAATGCCATTTTTATAGTACCTATTTAAAAAGATTTGATTCTAATTTTTACTTGTCTATGACAATGCCCGCTTCAGGCTAAGCACGCACTGCGAATTTTATTTGCGCGAATTTTGTCTCTTTCTACATGTTCATAGAGCTCAAAATATTCGCGCGAATTAAATTCGCGCCGCGGTGCGGTGGATTCTGTGGCAAAACACGGATTTCTTGCGGTATTATTTCTGCACGATTTTTTACAGCAATGCAAGCAACTTCATACAATTCCATAGGTCGCAGAATAGGCGAAAAAAAATCGCTCAAATAAAAATCGCAGTGCGTGCTAAACCGTAGCGCATGCGCAATGCGGTGATGTGCTGGGTTTTGGCGCCATTAATATTTTGCTGGTTTAGTTGTATTGAATTTCATGAGTTTTTTGAATTCTTGCTTAAAAATGTCTGATAATCAGTGAATGTGAAGAAAATTTGACTTCGCCCGATATTTTAGATGCGGCGAAGGAAATTACTCATAATTTATTACCAGCAAAGTGGAGAAAATTATATGATAAATGCTATCACGACTTTATGGTATGGAAAATGCAAAAAAGGTATTTAGTAGCTTCAATCCCAATGTATGAGTGTAGATAAAGTAGTGTATGAAACTGCACATAACTAGGTATTAAAACATTCGTGTGAATACTATTAAAAACCTCGCCTACGGCTCGGTTTTTAAACACACACTCATGTTTTAATACCCCTTATTATGCAACAGTTTCATAAACTACTATTATTTGTTGCTAATGCTAGCTACAGTACGGTTGATATGAAATAAATAAATAATAACTAGTGCAGTTAAGATGAAACAAATTCTGAGTACTATACTCGAATTGGATATAGTTTTGTGAACTGTTATTCGGCGTCAGTTTTTGATTGATATCCCCCAATCGTTTGAGCGAATTTGTTCTTTGACAGTATTTTGGTAAGGCCTATTTTGGTGTGATTTCGGATGCGTATCGGGGAGCTACGCCACAAGGCCGCGGGTCGACAACCGCGCCGCTGCAGCCACGTGCGAAACCAGCTCACCTCGACGACAACGCTGCGGACCGAGGACTGTGAAACTGAGTAACATGATTTTATTTTGGTAACGATAGACACCAGTCCATTTCATTTTCTATTTATGAGTTTAACTTTTTATAGCAATTGAAAATACAGGATGGTTTTAAGTTTCGTTTTAAACCTAACAAATACCTAAGTAGGGTAGTAAGGTTTCCAGAAGTCTAAGGCAGAAAAGAAGAAACAGAAATTTGAAAAGTAAATGCACTTTACACAGAAAAAAAATACAATCGACAAGGTGTGCCATTAAGGTGGAATATGAAAGGGCTTCATAAAAAAAAAAATTAGTGTTATTATTAGGCCAAAATAGTACGACTATCAGCTGTTTCAAAAAGAATTGGGGTGGCACGGTATGCTCAGGTAAAACATCCGGTCGTATTTTTTCTGAAAGGACTTGTCCTTGCAATTTTCTTGATGCAAGTCAGAAAAAAAAGGTTTAGCTAAATTTAACAAATGGAAGCTTCTAACAACATTTAAGTACTCAGTCAGGTACACACACTTCTATTTACTGTCGGCAGGTACACCAGGATATGAGATGAGGGGACCATGAATGAGTAACAAGCAAAACAATTAATCAATATTGCAGAGCAGGTATAATTAAATAAATCAAAAATATAAAAATAGAGAACATATACAATGATAGAAGTAAAAAGCTGGTACATTCATTACCAAAATTGAAATGTAGCATCAAAATATTATTTTTAATTCACTCACTGACAAAATAATCTTAGTAAAGCTTCAAAAAATCATAGTGGAAAAATTTATTCAATAGTCAGCAGGACTGCAACTGAACCAATGTGCAATTGAATTGGGGTGCACGCTGCACCCTTGGGGAGCCAACGCCCGACCCAGTGTGGCGCCCGCGCCCCCGCGACCAAACATACGCGACTTCTCCAGCGCCCTAGCGGATCAACGACCCCTCTACGAACCCCCGGTAAAACCTATAGCGAGCCAGACAGATCAACTGCCGTTCATAAACAATCGATAAGCGGCACAGACAGACAGACAGGTATGTGGCTACTTATTTAATATGATTTGTACTGACTACTGGACATGCGGGATTGCTATAGCCAGCGGCAGCGTAGCAGTCACAAACAGAGTCACGCGATATTTGTTTTCATGGAGACGGAACAGTTATGTATGGGGAAAGGAACGGACGTTGTTTGAGTAGATAAAAGTAAGCATTGTGTTTATGCGTATGCTTTGCTACGAGGCCTTGGTGAGTTTTTACAGAAACACAATGGGCCTACACAAAATGCAAAATGTTAGAAGATCCAGCTGAGATTGAGTAGGTCGGATGCATATAAAAAGTTGTGACTATTTCTGTACAGCCAGTAGCAGCCACGGACATACTATACGAGAAATAAAACGACGTCGTTCGCCCTGTCGCCGAGCGGTCCCGACAAGTTTGTGAGAATGTGTGTCGCAAGTACTGCGACCATACCATGTCCGCAAACATCAGTCTTACCAAGCTGGAGCCATGTTATAAAGCGACGATGTAATGCACATGAAGCGTGAAGGTATTAGTGAAGGAACACGGGCCACAGCCAAAGCGAGGTCCAAAACTCGTCGAGTCGACGGTCACACCACACGCGACTGAAATAAACTGCACTTAATGAAATCGATTTGTGCATATTAAAGTTCTGTTACAAGCGGATCATTCGGCAATTTGCAACGGACTTATTCATATTTCATTGTATTCGACTTTCTTATTTGAAGGAAACCGTGACTAGTTAGAAATGTAAAAGGTGAATCACGGAATATAACGTAGACTGCACATTTGACCCAATTAACTCGCACACTTATGAAATGCAAATGTTGCAATGCAGATTTTAACAAAGAAAGGAACGCCTTTGTCATAATGTAGAACATATTTTATACAGAGCTTCAACAGAATATCGTATCGTCAAAAAATATATCGAACAGCTTGCGTCTCAGAGCTAGAGATCAAAACAAAATAGTTTAACATCCATTTAATCTTGTGCTCTCCACTAGCTCAGAAAAAAAAGCGAATGATGCAGTTTGTTTATATCTGAAAAACTATAAATATCGCTTTCGGGTCGATACGAGCGGAGAAAGCTATGGTGTTGCAACCGACTCGGCCGACGACGTATAGCCGAAAGGTTTCGTGACGACAATCTGTGCCTCTTGCATAATTTTTCGCATTCACCACGATCACGATCAACCTCGGCGCGGCTTAACATCGAATATAAACGATTTCTCCGGTTGGGAAAAGTAAAGATTGAATGCTCTCACTGAACTATTTTTTTTCATGAAAGCAATTGCAAGATGGCAACGCCGGCTTTAGCCACATGTTAGAAGAGACAGATACAGGAATAACACATCCAGGAACTTTAATATTTATTTACGAGTACCAACTTAAACTACATAGTAATAATGAGAACTAATAGCATTTTCAGAAAAAAATCCTGCGTTCTTATGAACATATGTGTGTCAGCGAAAAGAATTAGTTCAAGTGTACGGCCATTTACGCAACACGCGCAAGTAGGCCAATATTGTATCTGATTCTGCGGGCTTGTTTGTACCCAGCGAGGTACTTGCCACACGATGCAATATGATCAAGCATGGGCGACGAGATTTTATCGTAGTTTCCGTAATAATTATAGCTTTTAGGAGAATGAGACGTTTTTCTTTCAACTATTCGAACCGGTACGAAGTGGGTGTAAACGTGAAATAGACATGGATTTCCATTTTTATTCAGGCCATCAAACATACAACTGACCATCAAATTGTGTCGTGTCTTATTAAAACATAAAATGGTTTGATTATATATTTTGTGAGATAGTGGTCAAGCGCGAGCCTATATATAATAAAAAAAAAACAAACAATGTACCAATTTTGTGCTACACTCTCAGTAACAGGTGAATAATCTGTTATCACCGAGCACTCCTGAAGGTAAGATTCCTCCTACAGATAAGTACGTCATTACAGACAGAGGACGTTTTGTTACATTGAGACGTAGAACGCGGATGTATTCCTGATGTCGGATGTCATGTCAGTACGGAGTTACGGACAGGTGCTGTGCGCCTATTTCTGTAGCGGTGTGATGTTACGTAAGACCGTCCACGTGCTGCCTACACACAACAAACCAATGGACCGTGTGTAAATAACACAGATATTGTGTTTATTTTACTGCCATAATATTATGAATTTATTTAAATTGCGTAACAGCGTGACTGTGTCACTGTGTTATGTTTTGAATTTTAAGAAGGACCGAAATTGCGAGATATTTCTTTTGCGCTTCATCAGTTTTTGTTCAACTATGAAAATTTAGAATGCATGGCACTTGGCAAACAAGTTTTCATTTGCCTTGCGTAAGAAAATCTGAATAACGATTTGGGATAAAACTAAAAATGCAGTTCGAATTCAGCAGATAGTATTTTTACCCCATCTTTCATATTTTCGCATTTCGCCCTGAAGTCCCATATCAAAAAAATCATCCCTGTATATCGGGAAAAAAATCATTACAATTACAACCTCCAAAAATTTTATTGCAACATGTCCATCTTTATTGATGTAGATTTTTGGCACCCTACTCATTTTAACCCTTCTCAACTGTAGTTTCGATCGACTATTTTGATATAACTGTAGTCCAACTATGTAGTCAGTCTTCGTTGTCAAAGCAACAGTGTAAAAATTCAAGGGGAGTGCAGTAAACCCTGCCTTGGCGCCTGAATTATAATAACATACGGAAATCATACTAAACCTTTATGAATAAGGAAATGGAGAAATGTCTAGCGGCACGATTAACATAGCAAACTCACGTACAGAAATAGTTTCAAATGTTGCAACAAATTGTTCAAGATATGAGAGGGTACTTGCGGTTGGACTGGACACTAACGATGTTGTTCAAACCAGCTGAGGTGGATTTGTACCGCGATCATCATAAGTCCATTATGCTTTAACCGCTAAATCAAACAAGTGTTATGAGTTATAACCTTGTCCTCATTTACACGTATCGATTGTTGAACGGTTTTATAATGTTCTTTCATTCTTTGGTTCTTACAACCACTAACTAACAGCCATTCGCTTTCTGCAGTACAGACTTCAAGTAGAAGTTTTGGAAACCTCAAGATTAGCAACCAACCTTGGGGATTGCCTAAATTTTGACTACATCAAATTGGAGATTTAACGTTATCAGTATACACCCAACAACACATATTTTTCTTCACACGATAGCGACGCACATCACATCCCATTTTGTAACAAAGGAAAAAAGGCCTACGCAGTTGCAGGGTTGACCTATTAACGACAAAAGAACGGCCCTAACCAATGTTTATTTTTCAGAGACTGTTTGTTTCTGTCCCTATAAAGAAATCTAATCTTTTCAAGATAAATGTAATCGTCAAAAGAAATAACGTTAGCAGGCTACGGCGATGCGGAATGTGTATGAACGATAAGGACTGCAACCTTACCTATATTTTATATCAATGTCAGTGGGTTAGATGTACTTAATAACTGGTATACCGATTTAAATGAATGAATAGTATAATGCATGTAAGTGGCACTACTGCATTGTAACATTAGGTAATGAGTGGTGTCGGGTGAGCCGCGTCCGGGCGCCCGCCGCCGCCGGATCGATACGGACGCGGCCTGCCACCGCCACTGCCCTGCTACCTTGTACCCCTGCCAAGTTAACAGACCCCGCTCAGCTCCAGACAGATGAACACAATTGTATATCAAAGCGGAATATGGGACGAATTATGGAGATGATGGACATAAATAAAAACCGGAATATTGGTAGGCAAAGACATGGGCATATCATTCAGAACTACCCGACAACGCAATCACAATGTTGAACTTGGTAACTTGTTTTCAATACTAATCATTATTATCTCGAGGGGTCTGTCATTAAACAGAGGCTGAGATGCGCAAGAATACTCACTTAGCATAATTAATGCTGACATAAGATACTTAAATGTAATGAAACCGTGGTTCACGTTGACACAGTCAGTTACGACGCGGCGCTGGCTATTTATATACATCTGTAAATTCGGTCCACACTCAGCAGAGGTAAACAAAATGGCTGCACCGCTGACGATAAGTTATCGCTTCGTTTAATGTGTCGAGATACGTCGGCGAGCGTAACGCAGAGTGGGAAGTGGGCGAACACAGGCAAAATGCGTCTTGCCAATCATTAGATGACAAAGGTCGAGTACTTGTCTTCGTTAATATTCAACAGAGGCTGTAAAAAATATTCTATAACGATAACAACAAATCGTCGAGCGCACCAAAACCAGATAGTTGTGGTTAGCTGACAAAAGCCACAGCACAGCTGGGACGGAATTCGGCCGGCCATCAAAATGTTGTTGTTAAACGTTGAACATGGCGTTCTTCTTGTCGATGAGATTCCATTTACTTCCCTGTCTGTGAAACCACGGTTTTTTCGTGCTTCACTAAGGCAGCTGTTAGTTGGTTGAATTAAGAAATGTTTCGTACTCTTTAATCTGCCCCTTGGTTTCTCTATGTTGTCTACCCCCTGCTTGTTTTCAGAGGAGCAGGAAACTTTTCAAACTCCAGAGGAAAAAAATTGTACTAACGGGTATAGCAAGTGGAGTTAATTTTAGGCACCTACTAATTAATCTGCAAGATCATTCAGGTCTGTATCTACTTCTCGGATATGGGTGGATCGATGCAAATTCAAATTCGCCAGTCGAGAAGCAGTACAAAGTACATGAAAAGAGGCGCCCCAGGCTGTGCATGCTAGACGACACGGATTAAGTCATTAGTAGCACTAAGGTAAACAGACAGTGTTATCTTTGTGCTCAATGTCAGCGTCAAACCATTTGATATTTAGTTTACTGGTGTCCTGACGATTTCTCTGGTGGAATGAGTATAATTTTTGGATGGTTTGGGCTTTATTAGTTCATTGTTTTCGTAACATTGACAGATTCACCAGACCCATTTGAAGGTATACTCGTAGTTTATCGTTGTTTAAGCTAAGTCATCCGTGTTCATCGATTTGCGGAGATCTTTAGTGTAGATGTTATCAAACTGAGAGTCAAAACACTGCCCTGGAGGTAAACCATTTTTCAAAATATGCCACCAGTTCTTGTCCAAATTTTAATTAGGCACTAATTTCGCAGCATTTTACGCAGAAGTCGTATGCAAGCTTGAGCAAATGTTAGAGCTGTTACTTTAAATAGGTAGCAATCATGTGATGCTAACGCGGCAGACAGATCAGCAAGCACGACTCCGGTTATTTGGTTAGCTAGGTATTCGTATTCCATCATCGAAAATTGAGTGAATCGGCAGATTTGCTTAGTTTAATACTTTTCGGGACGAAAACCAGCTTGTTCTAGGATAAACCGAACTTGGTAGAAGGGTTCTTGTTATTACAACGTAATTGACGGAGACTCGAGTGACTGATACTGGAATGTGAGTATGGGAAAAAAACGCATTATATATGCAAGTAACTTCAGATTCTTCATTTTTTTCTGACCAGCGAAGTGTTCTAATCGTCTCGACGTTATTCTTTTTTCGGTATCCGGTACATTGTTTACCAATGCCTATATTTTTCTGGATGGATTCTGCAAATAGCTGGCCCACCCGTTCCCATTTTAGCTTCGTGGACTTGTTGCCTGCATCGATCGGCGATACCGGTCTCCGAGTGTATCTTTACAAATCCGGTCTGCCTTATTTTTAATATCATTTGCTGCATGGCCCTATGCAACTATGACTTCGGTAGGCTTATTACGTATCTTTAGCAAGAGCAAAACGATAGCGATCAAACGCTTTATGTCATAAAAGTCGGCATTACCTGCAGTGTAGGTATGGTAGGTCCTACACAATCGTATGTTAATCGCTCGCTGTTAGTCAAATGCATTTATTTAAAAAAAAACCGCCTACAACTCTAAAACTTTTGTACTGAAGAGCAATTATTGCGCAAAAATCGCTATCGTTTTGCTCTTGCAAAAGATACGTAATAAGCCTGCCGATTTCTGAGACTCGGTAAAGACCAAATAATAGTGCGAATATCATGGATAGGTTGGGGAAAGCTGATAAACATCGTGATGGGTTTGCTTTCTGAGAGTGATGAGCGTGATGAGTTTGCTTTTAAGAGGAGTCTGTTTCAACGGACACCTACTTTTCGAGGAACACCTGTCATACGACTGCAATAAAATATTCTTTTAATCAAGCTTTACTTATCGGCAACCTGCCATGAGCGTAGTAATAATGCGAGCGCCTGCTTTGTACGAGAAGAGCCCTTTGACCTGCAGTCGCACAGATACAGACTGACGTTATATTAAACAAATGCCTTTAGGTGACAAAAAAGGCGAAAGAATCCTGTATGCTGTAAAGATGTACTTTGCTTAACAGCCAAAAATAACAATAAACCAACCCTTAACGGCAGCGAAAGTGTGCAAAGTGATGAAAAATCCAACAGCCTTGTAGCTAAAATCGCCTGTTTGCGACTCATCACTTATTCTGGTAATTATTTCAATGACTCAGTAAGGTAGTCAGTTGTCATGTGTCAGCAATAATATTTAATTCCCTGTATTTATATTTTGTTAAGATATTTTATTGTAAAATGTGCATTATAGAAATAATCTATATATATTAAAATGAAACCCGTTTTCCGTTGTCACGACATAACATGAAAACGGCTTGACCGATTTGGCTTATTCTTTTTTTGTTGTGTTCGTTATTGTTAGGAGAAGGTTCTTATATAGGGTAGGGTAGGGTAGGGTAGGTAGGGTAGGGTAGGGTAGGTAGGGTAGGGTAGGGTAGGTAGGGTAGGGTAGGGTAGGTAGGGTATGGTAGGTAGGGTAGGGTAGGTAGGGTAGGGTAGGTAGGGTAGGGTAGGGTAGGTAGGGTAGGGCAGGTAGGGTAGGGTAGGGTAGGTAGGGTAGGGTAGGTAGGGTAGGGTAGGTAGGGTAGGGTAGGGTAGGTAGGGTAGGGTAGGGTAGGTAGGGTACGGTAGGTAGGGTAGGGTAGGTAGGGTAGGGTAGGTAGGGTAGGGTAGGTAGGGTAGGGTAGGTAGGGTAGGGTAGGTAGGGTAGGGTAGGTAGGGTAGGTAGGGTAGGGTAGGTAGGGTAGGTAGGGTAGGGTAGGTGGGTAGGGTAGGTGGGTAGGGTAGGAGAGTAGTGTAGGGTAAATTAATATTTGGTGTTTTTATGGCAAAACAAAGTTTGCCGGGTCAGCTAGTATAGTATAATAATAGAAAACGATAGTATTATTATTTAAGTATAATAGTATGATTTATTCTATTGTCTCCACAAAGGGTTTCCAACTAGATCCAAGTTTGTTAATTAGGACTTGTTCCTGAGAGATTATCTGGAGAAGACAGGGATAAAGTTAGCTGGAACATATGGAGAAGGCATAGGTATTTACCTAGCTGTAGCTGAAAGTGGGCAAAGCAAAAAGATTTTAGTAAAAGACCTTCTCTGTAGTACAGAAGTAGAAGTACCGATTTAAAAAAAATCTTTCACTGATAAAAAGCTGAACTATTGCTGATAGGCTACTTTAAGAGCAGTGGTGGCCCAGTGGTAGCAGCCGCGACTTACAAGTTGTAGATTGTGGGTTCGACCCCAGGCAGGTGCTTTACTTTGTGTCAATTATTTCATTACCACTGGTCTCAAAATGATGAAGGAAATCATTGTGAGGAGACCGGCCAAAAATTTGAAGACCCGCACGCAGAACGGACCAAATAGCAGCCAAAGTGCGGCAAAGGGTGTCCATCTATCCTATCCATAGGCTTTTTATCCAGGCAGAATTGAAGGTTTCTGTACTCCAAGTTCTTTTTATGGAATCCTACATTATGTGGTCTTATACATGCTATATTACAACAAGTTTTATTTGTCTCCTGGTACAGTAATCTTTCTAGAATGCATCAATAAATTAAATGCTTATTTTTAATTTCCTAGTAGTCTTTAAAAGGAAACCTAGACTTGCAAGTTAATATAACTTTTGAGTTTACAACCAGACATGATAAAGTATGGTATTGAATGCTCATCCCTTCTCTTTTTGAGAAGAGTATTTTGAAATGTGGTTGGGCAGTACAGGCTGCTATTAATGTTATTTGCATTTAAGAGTAGCAAACATTGAACACTGTTCAGCTACCTGCTAAAAGAAGATCAGACAGCTCTATTAACTATACAGAATCTGTAATAGTAATATAAATTTCAAAATTAAAAATTTTAGGGTTTCCAATCAATTAGATTATTGAACTGCTTATTAAACTGAATTGATAAGCTGCTTGGTAGCTACACCAGTTGTGGAATGGTGAGGCTCAGTGTTAATAGATATTTAAGTGAATAGATAAGAATGACAATCCATGAAATAGTATTTTTCCATCCTCCTTTGACATGGGCGATGTGGCGATGCACGTTTATGCATGTGATACCCTCGCATGTATAATTGTGAAAATCTAAGAAGGCCGATGATGTTTCTCACTGTTTACATGCCCCAATAACTTTGTATGAGTGTCTATGAAAAATAAAATTCATAATCCTAATTAATGACTATGTTACCCATACACTATAACAAGGAGTATCATTCGTAAGCATCAATTTTAACTCAAAACATATTTTTATAGCTGTCAAAGCCCAATTTCAGATTGTCACGACTTTAGTCATATATTTTAGAATAAATTATTGGTGAAACACCACACATTTAACTAATCTACCAGCCCGATGACTAGTTAATCTTGTTACCATGGCTCCAGGCATGTACTGTTATTGTATAGCTCATGGCAACAAAGTAGACAAAAAAAAAAGAATATATAAGAATTGGTTTGACTTCAGTTCTGTGTCAGCATATATAGTACAATATTTCTAATTAAGCATCCTAACTATAATTATTATGACCTGACTAGCAACAAAAACCATAAAACTAGTAAGAGGTCAAACAATATTTTTATGCAGTAGGTACTTTTATTTAATTTCATGATGATGAATATTATTCAAAGGTAATAAAACTCTTTAATACAACAATACTATTAGAGAGTTCCTAAATCAGAAATACTTATTGCTCCAATAAGTTTTTTGGATGATTCAGTAAATTAATTAATTCAATAAAAACAAAACAAAGGATCACTTACAACAAAACTTAATTTGTCATATTTTAATCTACTCATTGTCTTTGCAAACAAATAATGTTGGCATCTTCCTTAATGTACTGACGAAAAAGCAAAATCTTTTGTCTTAAACAATTTTAATTTTGATCAAGTACAATATTCTCCATGTTGCAAGAAGATAGATGAAGTGTGTAAATGTAGGTAGGTAGGCATATAAATTGAGTAAGATCTCACAATAATTCTATAAAGACTAACGAGGAAGTCATTCGAAGCCAGAAAATTTATAATGACCTTCCATTTCCTTTATGTATTCTCCACATCTCAAACGTAGGTTCTCGTATAATTATATTAAAATGAAATCAATAACTAAGTTTCCGATCTCCTATAGAATAATTAAATTACTTACGTTTTAATGAAGTCCCAATGCAGCAGTGAAATAGGCACAAAAACTTAGCCTGATGGCCTAAATCAACACATTGTAATGTACCTCAACTAAGACGCAGAATAAAATCACTAACGCAGTCCATTTATCGAGTGATGTTTGACAAAACTTCAAATCGATTATTTTTTCTACACTACATGAATTTTTAAGAAAGTTAATAATTTCACATTCAGTTCACAAAATGTCACTGACTTAGGATGAAATGACACTATTTAATTTTGATTCTTAATGATTTTCACCAATTTTCAAGCGCTTGGAGAACAAAAACAGCTGGTTCCTCATTTATGTTTTTTTCTGCCACATACAACAGAGAAGTAAGCAAAAGCATAGTGCATCGGCTGCCTTTTTAAGGAGAAAACCGATTAAGACCGATAATTTTACGGTAAAATAAAATACCGTATGGTGTGATTTTTATGATGATTGTTATTTCCTAAATTATTCGACAATTACTAAGCAAGAAAGAAAAGTAGTATAATTTTGAAGTAGTAATCGATTATTGAATTCGTTGACGACGTTCAAACTAAGAAAAGAATACTGAATTCTCCTTTCTAACCGACTTCAAAAAAAGGAGGAGTTTCTCAATTCGTTGGAATCTTTTTTTATGTATGTTAACCCATTACTCAAACACGCCTGGACCACTTTGGCAAATTCTTCTTTTGTGTGAAAGGGTATATATGTTTTGGCCATGGTCATCAGGTCAGGATCTGATGATGGGATCCCATGTAAATCGAGGGTACTCCTTGTAAGGCTGTTTATGTATGCCTATAATAGTTATAGGCATACATAAACAACGATTTTGGTATTTTCATCCACAAGCATTTGCACTCAGAAAGTAACATTTGGTGAACTAATTAAGAAGACCACATAAGGCTACCGGAAATCCTTCCTTAATGATAAGTATGTTACGGGTAAGTATAAGATAATATCTCAAAAAGTAATTCGACTATGATTAAGCAAATAGGTACTTATATATAAATGGTACTGATGAAAATGGTACCATCGAACTGATCCGGAATCTGATGATGAATCCGGAAGGTAAGCACTGGAACGTCGAGTATGGGCTTATTGGAATCGTCATGAGATGTAGTTTGAAAACGTGAAAAATACATTTTAGGCAAGTTATCTGGCTTCCAAAACAAAACACTAAAATGCGAGTCGGTGTCGCAAAACAATAGATACTAAAGACACCAACTTCAGCAAAGAAAGTTATTTTTCGCTTTTAAGTGTTTTGATTTGGAAGTCGGTTTGACATTTTTGTTAAAAAGTTTTTTGTAATAGGGTGGGGTAGGTATAGCTAAGTAAGTGATTGATAAAACTTGATATAAGTCATTGTAGTTTTAAAATTAAACAACTTTTAATAATGAAACAAAACCGCAAACGCGGAAAGTCTGCTATTGCCATCATTTAGCATTTTTAATCATGGGAATTGGCAGATTATTTAAAAGATAAAAATTGTTTATAATATTGAGAGTTGAGGCTTTCAGTTATTTCTAGTAAACTATGTTTGTAGAAGATAAGAATGAATTAATAACAAGAATTAAAACAAAAACATATTCTGACTCTCTCTCTTCTTTTGTAAAAAGTCTGATATCCATCATATAAATCAAACGCGTGATGAATTAATATAATAATTATTATTGTACTGTATCAGTGTGATTTGAGTCAAAGTCGACACCAAAAGGTTGTCACTTATCAATCTATGATCCTGTTACCCTGATAAAAAGAAAAATACTGTAACATTTTATTTAATTTTTATAAACTTTCTTCTTATGAGTAATTTTACATTATATTATTAAGTATATCACATATTTATTTATTTTAATTTTGCATAATTCATAGAAATACATTAAAGTCTTTGCATATTTCGTAGCTTTTCTCTTCATCTGTCTGTTGAAGAATTCCAATGTAGTCGTCTTCCTTAGATAGGCACAAGTTTTTAAGAATTTCCGAAGGTGATGGCATGTTCTTATCTTGTATAGGTATGGAGTCTATTAATTCATCTATATTTTGGCTGAACATGCCGTGATCGCCTTTATCTGACATCGTGCTATGTATATTTCCTGTAGTGGGAGACTTATTACACATTCCATTTTCATTAAAAGGTTCAGCAATCAGTGAAAAGTGTTCTGATTCCATGTCCTCTAAAGATAACTTAGCTCCTTTTCGCACTAATTCAACATTTGCTTCAGAAACATCTGTATAATTCAAGTTTTCTATAATTGCTATCTGTTTATCGGATGGTTTTGCGTTTGGTTCATTATGTTTCTGTTTAAGCTTTTCCACAAGTTCCCCTGTTTGTCTCACCACGGTCCCAGGAGGTTGCGCTTGACATTTATGAGTTCTCTGCGATACCTGAAATAATAAAATATTAATTTATTCAGTTAACTAGGTAGATACAACATTCTAATAACTAAAGGTTATAAACTTATAATAAGTACATACTTTGTACCGAAAACTTTTTTGGCAAGCTGTACATTTGTATGGCATAACACCTGTATGAATGCGCCTGTGCACGAGATACGATACCCGTTGACGAAAACATTTACCTGAAAACACAGGACTTTCTTTAGAAATCTGTTTTTTAACTTGACACTGTTCAGTCTATTCGAAATGATGATTTTTACCACAAGTTTCGCAAGAAAAGGGTTTTTCTCCTGTATGGATTCGTTGATGATTGTGAAGCGTTGAAAGCTCTTTAAAAGCGCGCCCACAGTAAGTACATGTGTGAGGTTTCTCATCATTATGGTAGAGAAGATGCTTATGATACGACTGCTGAAATGTAAACGTTTTATTGCATTGTGCACACGCGTAAGGAGTTTCACCTGTAACAAAAATACAATTTTAGTAATTTTTATACATTTTTCTTAACATAATCTTACATTTGTCCTAACTAGATTTCATGGTGATGGATCGATAGCTGGAAAAAAGCAAAAATATCGGTATGATTTTAAGCGTTATCGTTAGAGTTAGCCAATGTAAATAGTTATTTTACTGAAAATGTACATTCTGTAGCTAAAATGGCTTAGAAGTCAGTAAATATTGATTTTCCTCCTGCTTCCTTAATAAATTTTAAATTATTCTGTTAGTACGAATTACCTCAACAAGTAACACCAATTATTTTTTTAACCTGTATGAAGTCGTTTATGTTTCTTCAGGAAATATTTGGTCGTAAAGCATTTACGGCATACTTCGCATTGCCACTGTTTATTATCATTTCTTTCCAAGTGAGATAATTTTTCCTCTTGTTGATCTGTGTTTCCTCCGCTGGTTTTATCCGTATTAGCTTCAGAATGTGAATTTCCAGACAAAAATCCAAAGTGCGCTACCCTCAAATGCACCATTAAAGAACCTCTCATTTTAAAGTTTTTTGGGCACAAATGACAGTGATAGCGGGTAAAATTTTGAGTTGAATTTTCGTCAATATTGTGAATTAAACACCTGTGCATTCTCAAAATGTTGGCATCGATAAACTGTAAGCCACAAATGTTACAAGTGGTGTTTGACTGCACTAATGTTGCTTCCGTTTTAACAAACATTGTTTCAGCACCTTGAACACATTCTTTACTTCTTGATATATCTAAAACAGGAACTTTGTTGACCACTGGTAGTTTTGGGTAAATTTTTACGAATTTTACAGGAGCATTAGTTGCAGATGACGGAGTTTTATTTTTAACCACGGACGTTTTTGGTTTCTTCTGCTGCGCCGTGGATTGATTTTCCGTTTTACATTTTTCATTGGAACATTCTACTTTTTCCTTTTCTTTACAATGTTTTGTTGTCAATAGTTTCACATGACTAAACAAGTGTATCGTCAGTTTGTCTAAACCAAATACTTCTTCCTGGCACACTGGACACAGCATTTTATTTGTTGACACATGTATTAATCTGTCTCTTAATGACTGCACTGATTCAAAAACACCAACATGCGCACAAATTGGGCAGGATAAAGAAGCTGCATTAGCACTCATTCTTATATGAAAAACGAACTTCCGCAATTATGATGTTAATGAAAACTAAACAGTCTTAGCACGCCACATGTGAGCACGATAGCGCGAAACTAAAGCTCATATGAGTTATTTTTGGATGCTACCATGGATGCTACGTATCAAATCTTTTGGCGGGCTTTCAAGATATTTTATACAACTTATTAATTTTATGAAGCTGTTTCGTTACAAATGGCTAGTTCCTTCAATGAAAAAAAACTTTTTAAACCGCTGATGTTTGGTTAATTTATTTACTTACCTATTAAGATATTCTAAAATAACTCATGAAATGTGTGGCTCAAACATAGCATCTGCTATGTTAGGTAAACGTGTTTTTAATAAATTAGGCTGTAATTATTTAAATTTATCCGAACAAACTTTCTAGTCCTTTAGATTTACTAAAAGGACCATCTGTTCATTTTGGATAGAACAAAATCTGTACAAAAATTTGTTCCATGTTTTTAAGGGACCGCGGCCTTTCGTTAATTTGGTTTATGTAAAGTTTGAAGAGACACCTTTGCGCACACTTAAATGGGCAGAACTGGGACCGGGCTGGGAAAAATATCAGAGATATGTTCGCGGTCTCTGTTATTTTTAATATAAATCGGTATTTTACGGTTTGCACGTTACTGTAAAAAAAGTATTAAAACTTGAAGAATCTTTCCGATTGCTCCGATTGCTGATGTCATTTGTCATTTGCTCATTTGTTATTGTTTGAAAAATGGCGGTGAATTTGTTTGTTATTGTTATTGGTTTTCATGCCTAGTGATATACAACACATTTTATGATATCGATTTAACAATACCATATAGCTTTGTTACTTCGGTTTTGGTTGGCTGCTAATATATTTTGTACAATACTTTTTTTATATTTTTACTAAAAATGTCTCAAGGAGCAAAGCCTCCTGCATATATGGCGCAACTTTTAGATGCTTTAGGATGGAATCAAGGAACCAGAATTCCTCTAGCAGATGCAAAAAACATAGAACTAGAAACTCAACTTATTGACAGGTACCCGATACAACAATAAACATGAAAGTATTCCAATGAAAGCAGTGTTAAATTTTATGATATTTGTATATTATTTCAGACAAACTGAGTTGCAGCGTTTGAAAGAGGCATTTAGTTTGCAAAAACAAAAACGCGATGATCTCTCTAACTACAAGAGCCATATCCTCACAGAGTATCAGGAGAATACTGTAAGTTAACTAAAATACCACATTTGTATTTATTTTTTAAGGTACTTCTCAGGATTAAGAATAATTGCATTTAATAATGTTTTACAAGTAATCTGAACTGTTTGTATGCTTGTTTTCAGCGTCTACTATTTGCTCATAAGCAGCAGATGGAGCAGGAAGTTAAACTGCGGCAGCTGAGTGTCAATGCGGCAGACTCATTGGATCGGGATGTGGTTGAGACTAACAAGCAGACCAGGGACATTGAGACTAGGATAGACAGGTTCCAAAGTAATGACTGACTGCTAAATATGTGCTACTTTCTTTGTTATAGTTTTCTTTGCTTAAGCAAAGATGTTTAGACAGTAGGTGAAGAAGCAAGAGAAGCAAACAAGTTTACTATGAACATGAACAAATTTTTAACCGACTTCCCAAAATGGAGGAGGTTTCTCAATTCGAGTATAACTTCGTTGTTTATGAACCGATTTTGATGATTCTTTTTTTGTTGAAAAGGAGGTATCCCAAGGGTGGTACCATGAATAGGAAACCAGGATCTGATGATGGGATCCTAGAGAAATCGAGGGCAATCCTCAAATATTATAGGCATACATATACCGATTTTAGTATTTTCATCAATAATGCAATCATTTGCACTCAGAAAATATCATTATGTGAAATAGAACTGATGAAGATGACCACAATGGCCACTGGAACTCCGAAATAAAACAATATATCCTAGTCGTGTTTGGGCTTATTGGAATTGTCATAAGATGTAATTTGGCTAAAAAGTACCTCCCAAAACTAAAAAGAGGATAATAAAAAACTTTTAACAAAAATAACAATCTGGCTTCCAAAAAAAAACATGAAAAATAACTTTCTTTTCCGAAGTCGGTGTCGAAACACGGAAAACAATAGGTACCAAAGACACCGACTTCGGAAAAGAAAGTTATTTTTCACTATGTAGTGTTTTTTTTGGAAGTTGGTTTGATTTTTATTTATTTATTTCAACCTTATCACATACATCTTTACAGGATTTTACCCAATGCGATACATGCGTTTATCCTAAGTTACTTCACCTTATAACTACAATAAACCTAATCTACTTATACATGACTAGCATTCGCCCGCGTTAAAAGTGTATTATCATCCCAAGGAAATACAAACTATCCTATGTTCTTCCCAGGGTATCAAACTATCTCCATGCCAAATTTCATCTGAATCGGTTCAGTAGATGCAGAGATTACCTCCTACAACCTCACAAACTTTACCTCTTTATTTATAATATTAGTATAGATTATATAATGGTATGTAAACTAATTATACCCTATTTTAGATAACTATTTGTATCTATAACAAATGTATTAAGCAATACACTCCTTGTGAATTCACCCAGAGTACAGCAGAATAGGTCCGTCTCGTTAGCTATCAGGTAGAGCGCGTAGGGTGCACGCGTCAGCGGCGCCTCTCTTAAAAGATTGGTCCGACTGAGTGGCTCCACTAGCAAGTGGGGCCGCCGGCTTCGCCAGTTTTACCTGTCTGGAACACACAGGCTCACCTGTCCCAAAACACTGGCATTATTTACCTTTCCTCTCAATATTTTGAAAATATATGAGGTGAGTGCAAGTTCCCTCCTAACCCTCTCACACCGTATTACCTCGTATACAAGTATCTTATAAATTTGTTTTGTACCTTTTCCAGCATGAGGCAGGCTATATTTAGCTTCATGTGGAGACCAGATGACTGCATTACATTCTAGTTGCCTCCTAACCAATGCATTGTATAATGCTATAATAGCTATCACATTCGTGAACCCTCGGACCGTACGAAGCATAAAACCTAAATTTCTAAGCCCTCTTGCAGCAACGAATGTGAATGTGATCACGAAAACTCAAGATGTTGATTTGTATTTCTAATAACAATGATGATTTGTATTTAATGACTAATTTGGCCTTTTTTTTACATAAGAAACATACCTGATGTAGTAGATAATTGATGCGCCTTTATTATTTACTACAGAATTCAACAAGAAAATAAGACTTATGATTCATTAGTAATGAATATCATACGTATTTACAAAATATATACAAGTATGTATAATAAAGGGAGAGGGAAAGGGGCTCAATGCGTATTAAAAAAATCATCCACAGACCACATCGATGTGAAAAGTGCCCAGAATGCTGGCAGCATTGCCACGTTGATTAGCAATGCTGTTTTTCTTGCTGAAAAAATGACCAGAGGGCGGACCTCTGGTCATATGAAGAGTTTACTGATGTTTCGAAAAACTCGATGAGCACTCTGACACACACTTTGAAACAATGTTTCAGCCCGAAACGGCCGAAATATATAACTTTCAATTCTTTATATTTGCGTCAACCGCTTAATGAAATGGGTATTAAAAAAATAAACAATTGTATTATTTCAGAACTGATCTCTAATCACTTGAAAAAGGCTGATTCCATGAAGGCTGAGGTGTGTGGTGAGCGTGGAGCTTTGGCAGAATGGCGAGCTGCCCTCGAGAGATACGCCTGTGACATCACGGCTATTGAACAGTTTACCAAGCAAGATGTTTCCAAAGCAAAAGTAATTATCGGCAAAATTAGCAAGTTTTAAGTGTTTTTATTTTTTAAATAATATACAATCAGATAAAATGATTTCCTAACGAATTTCAAAAAAGGTTAAGATTTAAATCAAACATAGCTCACCAGAGTTTAGACCCACACGCTAGGCAACTATGATACTATTTTGATCTTTATTGTTTTAGTCATATAGTTGCTTCTGATTCAGTCCCTATCTCTTCGTCCCTACCTCTTTCTGTTGATAATGGACGCTCTGACGTCAGACATACAGGAATATGCACCCTGGTGTATGCTGTTTGCCGATGACATTGTCCTGGTTGCCCAGAGTGGCTTAGAGGTCCAGAGCAAGTTGGAGGTGTGGTGGCACAAACTGGAGATTGTTGGTCTAAAATTGAGCAGAAGCAAAACTGAATATTTGTTTAGCGATTTTGGCGGTCTCTCCAGTTCCGTGCTAATAGCTCTCGCTGGAACGCCCATATCAATCTGCTCCGACTTCCGGTACGTAACGCACCGGATCAACTCAGGATGGATGAAATGGGGACAGGTCATTGGAACGACTTGCGCCCCACGAATGCTGCTTTAGCTTGTTAAAGGGGAACATGTCCAAGTCCGTGATTAGACCTGTCATACTGTATAGATCAGAGTGTTGGGCAGAGATGCATGAGAATATTGAGATGGATGTGCGGCGTGATGAGATTGGATAAAGTAAGAAATGAGTATATTAGAGGCAGCTTGAAAGTGGCGCCAGTGACAGAAAAGTTGAAAATAACCGTTTGTCATGGTATGATCATGTGATGAGCAGGGATGGAACGCATGTTACTAGAAGATTTATGAATATAAATGTGGATGGATGGAGAGAGAGAGGAAGGCCAAAGAAAATATGGATGGATTGTGTGAGGAGTGATATGAAAGAAAAGGGAGTCAGTGATAGCATGACAGGGAACCGGACGGTATGGAAGAAGAAAACGCCGGCCGCAAGAGATATGGGATAAGGGCAAGAAGATGATCATGAGTTGCTTCTGATGTGAGCATTTGCATCCTTGAAATTCTTTTTTTGTTAAAGCTTGTAATCGTAAATTATATTATGGGTAAATTCAAATCAATCTTCTTCTTACTAGCCTTTCCCCACATCATGGGCGTACCCAGCATTTGCTTAGGGGTGGGGCAAAAGTAAGGAAGCTCGAAAAATATTAGATTATTCAGACACGGATTAAGCCTATCGGGGATTCAGGGCAGCAAAACCAACCAGTATGCAGATAAGCGAGAGATTTTTTGCACTCATCTGATAGTTTGTTCTCTTAAACAGTAAATTTTTAGTTTCGAGTCAGGATGAAGGATGCCCCATCTGCCCCACCGTGGGACAGATACCTTACCTTACTTACCTTATTTCATGACGCCAAGATGTTCTGTCGAGGGTTGTTGGGTCAGGCAATTTCTCCTTCTTGAGAAGCTTCGTCGTACTGGTCCACCATGTCAAAGGAGGTCGTCCTCGGCTTCTTTTGCAGGTAGGCTCAGACCCTTTCTCACGACGTGTTTTTCTGTCCTTATCATGACATGTCAGTACCATCTCAGTCTACTCTACTTATCCTGTATTGGAGCCACCTTTAAATTACCTACCTCGGATGCATTCGTTGCGAACACTGTCCATGCTCGTTACTCCTCTAGACCACCACAGCATTCTCATTGCTGCGGTGTGTAGTTTTTGGACGTGACTATTTTTTACGGCTCAGCATTCGACACCTTACATCATTGACGACCTAACCGCGGTCTTGTATACTTTGCTATGGGTAAAAGACTCCCTTAGCTGTATTGTCTTTGCTTCCACTGAAATGACAAGCGAGATGTTCCCGTCTTCATTCTGCTAACCTTGAGACCAGCATTTTCCAAGGAGTTCGTCCAACGTCAGAGACTAACTTGCATTTCCCTCGTATTCCTGAAGATATCATCTGCATAGAGGCGATTCCAGCGTAGTGGAGCCTGGATTCCTTTGGTTATAAGATCCATCACGAGGTTAAATAAAAGGGGACTCAGTGCAGAGCCTTGATGGACTCCCACCCCCCACGTTTATTTCTTGGCTCAAACCAGCCGCACTCCTAACTTACGTACGTACATCACGGTACATATCTTGTATGCAACGCACATAGCATTCAGGAAGCTGTTGTGCCCTAAGCGTTTGCCATACTAACGTCCGTGGCACTCTGTCAAAAGCCTTTTTAAGATCTATGAAAATTAAGTGCAGGTCTTCCGGTTCATACGGTGTTTTCCAATCAAGATGCCAACCGCTTGTATAGCGTCTGTTGTAGACCTGGAAGGTGTGAAGCCAAATTGGTTTTGACTTATGGAAATAAGTAACTGGATGCGGTGATTCAATACTCTTGCCCAGATTTTCAGGGTATGGGACGTAAGTTTAATGCCTCTATAGGCGCATTGTGTGACATCTCTTTTGTTTTTATAGAAAGGTACAAGAATTGTACCTAAGTCTTCATGATTTTGGCATTTTCTTCGTTTGGAGGATGATATTAAAAAAATTGGGGAGCCATTCTATGCCTATATGTCCAAACATTTTCCATATTTCTGAAGGAACATCATCTGGCCTAACAGCTTTACCATTTTTTATATTTTTCACAGCATTTGTCACCTCATCATATCCAATTTTATGCACTAGAGCTTCCACAGGATTGAAAAGTACCTGATATTAGATTGGAAATTCTTTGTTCATGAGTGCATTATAGAATGTGTACTACCTATCATTTAATATCTTTCTCGCATTTGCTCATGCTTGTGCATCCTTCCTCTTTGATAGCAATTTTGAGGCTTGCTAGATCTTAAATAGTACTTTCTTTTTTTAAATGTGTTCCTTTACATCCTCATCCCACCAGGTTGGGTTTTTGTTGTTGCTAACACCTCCTTAGGAGGTAATAGAAATAAATAAAAAAGCAAAAATAAAAGCAAGCTAGCAAAAACTAAAAAAAGAAAAGCAAAAAAAAAACAATAGCGAGTAGCTAGTCAAAAATTAATAGCTAATATTTTATCAACTCTCGTTGCAGGCTCTGGAAACAAAGAGGCAGAAGCTGAAACTGGAACATGATCGCATGCACGAGCGTCTGGTCCAGCTGGTGTCCAACCTCAGCGCTGAAGAACGCGCCTGCGACAGGATCTCCGTCCAGGTACCACTATTAGTCCTTGTCCTTGTCAAAATAGACATTACCCCTTACATAAATTCCAAAGAAGCTAAAAATTTACATGAACGTTAGGGACATATTTCACGGTACTAACGGTGGTATGGTATGGTATTAGTGGTATGGTACTACTAAGTACTAACGGTACTAACCCAACGGTACTGAAATATGTACTTTCTGATTTTACGTATTTAAACTAGCACAAATTGTACTAAAATCATAACTTGCCGAGAATTAAGCAAAAAACCGATTTCTGTATCCTTGAATAAAATAAAATGCACACAGAATCGATAAGAATTTCTCACAATCTTTTCATTATAATGGTATCCCTAAATTTAATGTAAATTTTCAACTTCGGAATGTATGCAAGGGTACCCCTACTTTTCGGGCTAACATGGCCGAAATATAATAAATACCATTTTTATATCCTACTTACTGACCCCTGGCTTCCCTGCCTACCCAGCCTACCCTGACTACCCTGCCTACCCTCCATCCCCTGCCTACTCTGCCTGCCCTATCATCAATAGTTTTCTCAGGGCACGCCAAAGAATGAATTTTATTTGCAACATTTTGCTACTTTGGGTTACATTATTGCAATTTGCATAAGGATCTCTATTTTTTTTGAAAATATCTTATAGCCTGTGACACTCAGGAATAATGTAGCTTTCTACTGGTGAAAGAATTTTCAAAATCTGTTCAGTAGATCCAGAGATTACCCCCTACAACGTCACAAACTTACAACGTCACAAACTCACAACGTCACAAACTCACAACGTCACAATTCACAAACTTTACCTCTTTATAATATCAGTATAGACTACTACGGGATCCAACAGATGGACGTTGGCTTGCTTTGACCCGAACCCAATTGAAACGCCACCTAACGAGTTCAATTGTGATTCTAAACACATTTAGCCATTCATTTTTATTTGTATAAATATTGTGAAAATTAATGAAATGGGTATTTAGGGCGAAATCTAGTACAAGAAAAAGATAACAAAAACTGTTTTTAGTTTTTTACCCGATTACGGAGAAGCCAAAAGAAGGGGTTATGATTTTAGCAGGCTATATATGTATGTATGTTTGTATTTTCGTATGTTCCTCCGTAGCGCCTAAACTATCCTTCCGATTTTGATGAATATGGTGTCAATTGTCTCGTTATTATGGCCCGGGTAAAATAGGCTAAACAAAATACCGTTCTCGGGTTACAGTTTTAATTAAACTTTTTGCTTGTTGAAACAACTCTTTAAATATTTCAACAGATGATACTGCACGCCGACTGCATTTGTAATGCAAGGGAGAGTCATCTTTGTCTTGCCCTCATCTCGAATGTATTTATTAGGGGTCCGCGCAACATGACTTCATTATCCGTGCTACTCTATAAAGTCTGCATCTCAGGAGTCAGTTAAATTAAGTCGTTTGAGAGTTTCGATGCAGTTATTTCAGCTGCAATAGAATTCCGTTCAAACTGCAATATTGTACCGGAAATACAGTCCGTCTGCTTAGAAACCCTAATCAGGAATCAAACAAAATATGCTTTGTTAAAAATATACCAGCCTGAGTATAAGCTGCAGTGTGGCTGATTGATGTTGACAGGTGGTCCAAGGCATGGAGGAGAGGAAACAAATCATGACTATGTGGACATCCGCCGTCGAGAACTTGAGGCAGCGCGACAAAGACATCAGGCACATCCGAGAGGTAAGTAGTTATCGTTTATTTACACGACATAACATGACGCCTGTATTTCCCGAAGGGTAAGGCAGCGCCTTTAGGTACCTATTGTACATCCAGCCACATTTCGTCAGTTAGGTGTATCTAGTGTCTTCTTATCCCAAGGGTACATTATATCGGGATGAAAATAGTAATTACCGCCTATAGCCGTTCGTTGGTTAATTAAATTCTTTTCCTTTTTATCCATTTTTTTTTAACTATGTTCTTAGATTGCCAAAAGCCTTCGACACCGTTCTAGTTTCTATTCTCTTAAAACAACTTGAAGGGATTGGTATGAGGGGTTTACAATTAGATCCTTTCCGAAGCTACTTTTCAAATCGTACTCAAATGGTTAGAATAGATACTTATAAAAGCGTGGAGCTCCTCATCTATAACGGAGTATCCCAAGGTAGCATATTGGGTCCTACGCTTTTTCTCGTTTTTATAAACGACCTATGTAACCTTGGTATTACAAATGGCAAGATTGTAACTTTTGCAGATGATAGTGCTATAACCTTTGCTGCCGATACTTGGTCGGTACTCGAGCAGATGGCACAGTCAGGCTTCAACATAACCTTACATTGGCTTTATTCTCACTCACTTGCGCTCAACATCTCTAAAACCAACTTTATTACATATTCGATTACTCCAGCCACCCATCCAAGATTTCCTATATACATTAAAGCCCACACGTATAAATGTCCTCATGGTTTATTTTTATTATCTACTAAATAAAATTTTCTTGTACTATAAATTCATTTTAAAATTTTGTAAGCTAAAGGGACTGTTATACCTTAATACAGGTTCTATATAATATAGCTAGGAAAGCAGAACTTCACCTACCTGTTTTTATTTGATATGATATTGATCTCCGATTTTATTAAAATAAATTATTTGATTTGATTTGAAAAGTAGCCTATGTGCTTTGCCAGACTATAATCTATCTCTGTGCTTAATTTCATCCATATTTGTTCAGCCATTCTGGCGCCTCCAAACGTTTGCATTTATAATATTAGTATGATTCCCATGTAATAGACGTAGAACCCCGTAGCGGGGTGACATGTAGAGACTAATAGTTCCATCAACTGGACAATAGTCCAGACTCCGAACTGCTACTGAGAAATTCCAAATGCAAACACCTAATAACACTTTTCCCGACACTGGCATCGAACAGTAGCATTTGCGACTACAACACCAATACTTTTTTTCGAAATATTGAGGAGAACATTTTCCGAAACATTAAACTCCATTAAACCAGTGCAGTGTTTGGTAAATCCCGTATCTATCGTAATCTGCCATATTTAGATAATATATACACAAACACAACACAATAAAAAATAAAATAAAAACTCGCGCTAAATGCCAAAAACCTATGACATTTCATAGTTTATTTTTGTCTGCACCAGCGCACCTAGCGGACAATTCAAACGCGGTAGGCCCTATTTCATGATGATGATTACCTACGTGATGTAAGACCGATGATGGTTGTTGGGGCAGACGAATGAAAAATCTACCAATCACATGCGAGCTGAAAGACGTGATGTGGATTTCCGTCTATATGATTGTTCGATTTTTCATACTCTAAAGCACAGATAATATAATACTAGCATACAGATACCTCATCCCATATAAAGAAACCGTGCCGACGTAACTAGCGTTTTTCGACTGCTTATTCTGGCAATTTTTTGTACATCGAACGCATTCGGTTCTGTTTCACGGTGATAGATAGATGGTGAGCAGCGACTTGCAAATAAAAGGGTTTACTAGGTTCGTGAATATTTTTTTCTTTAAATACAGTGAAGGTTTGTTTTCTAGTATTTATTTGCACGTTTTTACAGTTTTTTTTTGCACCAAAATGTGTTGAAATGCAAACTTTAACAATCGAGTGGAATGCCTCAGAAATTTAAAAATGCGCCATCTATTGGCATCAATTATAAATGATCCGTTCAAATAATCTATGAAATGTGAATTAAGAGCCCAATATTCCATAATTTTGTACTTAGGAGAGTTGATTAAAAAATAACATACAATTTTTGTGTTCAATTCCAGAAAATGTTAATTTTACACACATTCAATAACAGATGCAAATAAATATATCTGAATCTGAATCTGATGGAGGTGCATATCGCGCCATCTAGTGAGATTTATTTGAACCAAATTTTCTTTCTTAGCAATGAGACCCCGTGCTCTAAAGGCTGCAGGTCGCAACTCCAGCAGTGTCATCATCATCAGACTTTTAATTGTTCCCACTGCTGGGACACGGACCTCCTCTCTGTGAGAGGGATTGGGCCGTAATCATAGATATACTGTATTTTATATTTCTATGGCCGTAATCCACTACGCGTGTTGGTGAATGTCACATGTCTCGAATTTATGGTTCTAGGACTTGCCGGTTTCTTCACGATGTTTTCCTTAACCGTTTTGAGAGCAGTGGTGATGAAATAATAGACACAAAGTAAAGCGCCTGCCTGGGTTCGAACCCAGGGCTTACAACTTGTAAGTCGCGGCCGTTACCGCTGGGCCACCACTGCTCCCAGTGCACCCTGCACAGCGCCAGCAGTGTACTACTCTTATTTTTACTATCCACAACCATTTCTTATAATATCCAGTTCCCCACGCGTCAACCCCGCTGTCACATATAATAATGTACAGTGATTTGCGGAGTATTGTACAGAGATTCTGTCTGAACCACGTATTTATTTTTGTATTCCCAGGACTATGCAGTATTAGAGACGGAATCGAACAACCTAGCGGAGAAGTGTCGCGAGCAGCAAATGTTCTGTGACCAACAGCGCGGGAATAACAACGACGCCATGCAAGAGAACATGGTGCTCGCCAACCAGCTCAGCCAGATCCGCATGTCTTACCAGCGGCTGCTCGACATCAACGCTTCACTTGATAGCGAGGTAACCCACTCCATTTGTAAAAGGATGACTGGTAGAAAATGCCTAAAGCATTTGTTAGGCCAAATACATTTGTGTGCGTAAAGTAATAATTAAACACTATTAAGTTTATAGTATTTATCTAATAAAAGAATAAACAAAAAGTATAAACAATCCAAATATATCAAACAATTTTCAAAGACACGGTTGACGCAGTGTTTGAGCGGTCGGCTGCTGCGCTGCGCTTCGCGGGTTCGATTCCCGCACGGAACAAATATTTGTATGACCACAGATAATAAAATACTAGCATACAGATGTTTCATCTCATACACAGAAACTGTGCCGCCGTAACTATCTTTTTTTTGACGGACTAATCGGCTGGCGTATTACGTAAGAAACAGCAATCAGCAATCATCGCGGGATGAAACGCTTTATGTCATAAAAGTCGAAATTCCTACAGTGTAGGTATGATATGTCCTACACAATCATTTGCTAATCGCTTGCTGTTTGTCAATAGCACTTATTTTTAAAAAAGCCGCCAAAAACTCTAAAATTTCTGTATTGAAGAGCCATTATTGCACAAAAATCGCTATCGTTTTGCTCTTGCAAAAGATACGTAATAAGCCTGCCGATTCTTTTCTAGAGGTATATCTACAGCGTTCGGTTCCCTTCCACGGCGATAGATGGTGTTAGCAGTGACTTGTAATTAAAATGGTTTACTCGGTTCGTGAATATTTTTTTCTTTTAATACACTGACGAATGGTTTTATAGTATTTTTTTGCATGTTTTAATACTTTCATTGTACCAAAATGTATTACAATACAAATTTCAATAATCCAGCCGGAATCCTGAAAAAATGATTACAATGGACATGATCCGTTTAAATGATCTTTGTAATGAGAATTAAGAGCGCAATATTCCATAACTTTTTGCGTAAGAGTGTTGATTAAACAAGAATATTCCTTTTTTTTATCAATTCTAAAAATCCTTAAGTTTAAACAAATCGATGCATATCACGCCATCTAGTGAAGTTTATTTGAATCTAATTTTCTTTCTACGCATCTGGACTATGTTGTATGGCCTAAAGATAGTTGATCTGGTCTGGGTGTTTGTGTATGTGAATGTGGGATGACTAGTGTGGGGAACGTTAAAATGAATAAAAGGAACCATAAAATATAATAAATAAAATATTATCAATCCTGTCTAACCAAAGAGGATCCAGTAGATAACCCCATACGGACGGTCGCTATAAGCCGCTCTATAGTCACCTTTGTGGTCGTACGAGCTATTTTGGATTTTACTACTGTAACTCTTATTTATATAGTTGGATCTTCAGCAAAGGATACACAAATATAACATAAATCAAAATGATATAGATGATTTTTTGCGTGTGTTCTTTCAATTATTGGAATCTAAAGTTATGATGAAATTTTGAGAAGAACTTGAAATAAAATTCAATTTAATAAATTCAAATGACTTTAATTTTTTGAGTTGTATGAAATTACAACACACGAAATTGTTGTAGTGGTAATCTGCTCAGCAATCAAGTTTTCGGGACTGTACAATTTATAAAGCACAAGATACAGATGACATCTTGGGCTCCCCTTGGTCGTATGCTTGCATGTCCACCTGAAAATTACATTACAAAATTATTATTCCCGATCAATGAAATAATTGATACTAGCTTCTGCCAGCGGCTTCGTCCGCGAAAACGTGATTTGTCATCCCAAGGGAACATTATACCGGAATATAAAGTAGCCTATGTGCTAATCCAGACTATAATCTATTTCTGTGCCAACTTTTATAAAGATCCGTTCAGCCATTCTGGCGTGATTGAGTAACAAACATACATCCATCCATCCAAAGTTTCGCATTTATAATATATTTCCTCTTTATAATATTAGTATAGAAGTAAGATAAGAAGTCATAATATTACTAAGATGGCATACTAAAATAGTAAACGCCTTGGATGGGATAAGACCTTTTGATGGCTTCCTTAGGCATTGCCGTATGAAATACGACACCAAAAGAAATGGGGGCGGCATTTGGTCAGGAGTGGGACAGACCAGGCCAAAGAAAAACGATTACGCACATTTGTAGATTATTCGGTCTAACATAATGTATGTGTATTCCAGGCTCAAAGTTTACAGCGAGAACTGAGCAACATGCGCAGTATTCTGGAGAAGCTGCACTGTGAGAACAGGTCCATCATGGACGAACAGTTCCGTAAGGATACGGCGCTACGGGCCGTGGAAAACAAGGTAAGTGAATTTAATTTAAAAAAAAACATTTAAACAATATTACACTTTCAATAAACTCCTACCCTCTTACTAATAAACACAGAATAAAGTTATACCAAGTATAAACCTATGAAGATGTATGGGTATTTCTTGGTTATACCTGGTATAACTTTATTTCACGTTTATTAGTAAGAGGGCTAGAGCCTTAGTTCTTACAGTTGCAAAGCGAAGTGGTTATGTAATTTCAAACACTTTAATCAAATGCAGTTATTATTTTGGCATTTGAAGGACAAAAGAAAATATAGACCTTAAAGGTGTTTAACCATTTTATCCCAATTCTGTAATTTTATTTATTTATTATTTTCAGATCAAGGAAAATAAAGAGAAGTTGGCAGACTCCCTGGACAAATCAAAATCATCAGAAAAGAGGGCTAAGGAGCTTGAAGATATACTAAACGTAAGAGTCATTACTAACTTATTTATTCTATAAGACAAACGACAGTTTAGAATGCAATTCACGAGTGCGTCCTGTGGCTCTTATGTCATTGTAATAAGGTGTTAATAGGAATATTTGACGCGAGTCTGTCCTATACAACTTCTCTAGCAGTTGAGCTCTTTGAAAAAGTACTTATCCCGGTAAGTACTGTCACCGAACGATGGCACGATGATAATGGTGTTGGCAGTGCTTGCCGGGATAAGTGTTCCAGTTTGAAGTATTTAAGATACACCGATGAATCTGCAGAAATGCACAGGCTTTTCAGTCTGGCGTTTTCATGGCAACAGGCAAACGATGCATATTGCAGATCCGACCGTAACATAGGATGCGGTGAACACGATGAGTATCTGGTGGTATGCCTGATTTTTTGCCATGCCAAAAAATTTAATCAAAAATCATAATTTGTATTGCAACCAGGCTTTCAGCGCATCTGCAGCGGAAAATGGCCTTTCGTATCGCACGAGGTAGCCAAACGTTGTTTGAGGTGGCAACTCTCCTGGCACATTTTCCTCCGCTGGATATTCTGGTGGACATAGAGGCGAGGGTTTAAAACCGAATTCGTTCCAACCGCCAGAGTGGTGAATGTGTAGCAGGAATCACTTTGGTAAGGCTGAAGTGGCGGGAACGGCGGAACTCTCTTGAGCAGTGGCGCGAGCGGCTTTATGAGTCGCGCAGACAGCTGTCCTGGGCGTCGGGGAGGCAACCATCACCTCTGTCCGCCCACCAAGTGACTTTAGGAAAGACTGTGACCAGTGATCACATATTGACGTGCACAGCGAGGCTCAGGGGAAGAGATTTTTCAGTCTCCCCAGGGATGTGCCATAACAGGCGTTGCACAGAGGGGGCTCTGGGGTAGTCTTTTGAGAGGTTACGGGGGTCTAGATGCTGATGGAGATCACCGGGGTGGATTTAGTGAGGTAAAAATACCACAATCCCTGGTCTTTTCCCTATAAGTCCAGGCGCCTTTTGAATGATATACTTCCTTCCCTTGGTATGTGTATGATTCTTTCAAACACGAAAGATAATTGACGAGGAAGAGGACGACCGCCCGCCAACTGGTTGTCAAACATGTAGAAAGAAGTCTTAAGAGATAACTGGCTGCAGCTAATTGTGTAACTGAATACGCAAGGCGTCTTGTCGCCATCACGCAGATTTACAAGGAGACCCGACTCCAGCTAAACTGGGCTAATAATTAATCAAAACCACACAACCAAAGTCGAGGTACGACATGGCAGCTAAGCCTGCACAGGTGCTACGGGCGTGGGCTCAATGTCTCTTACACAGACGAACAAAGCTTTCTACGGTATACACCCACTTTCTAAATTGAGAATAAAGACAACCTCATCAAGTTCTCAACTCGCAATTCTGAGTCCAAAATCTAGGGATTAGCTTTGTGTTCTATGTCATAGCAAACTTATCAACTCGAAAAGGTATCATTACCGTATCAACTCGAGCCGTGCAGTATTCTTTGTATGAAACTCCCTACTGCAACTCACACAAATTGAAATCGTAACGGAATCGCCTCGCCTCGGGACCCTCACCAAGCGTCGTGCGGTACGTGGTCAACTTGCGGTTCCCGCGCTTACGGCTCTTCGTCCCCGCGCTTAAGTGTCTCAAACTGATCTGGTGCCAGCCAGGTCAACCAGCGATCGGTGAGCCGTAAGCGCAGCGTCGACTAGCCGTAGCAGAATCGACGTACCGGAGCTGCTGATCCACTTTGGTTACGTGCTTATATTAGATTGAAGCCTGTTTGACGGCGAGGCGAAAAGCGAAACGGTGATGATCCCTTTCCGGGTTGATATGACCGTTAACCGTAAGCTCATGGTTTTTTTATAAATAGGAAGAAGAGCGCTACGCCAGTCACATCACGACGAACCAACAGCGCGCGATGCACTGCTCCTTCATCGAACAACAGAAACTCTTGACGCTTCAGAACGAGGAGAAACTGTGCCATATGCAACTCAAAGGTATGCGTCTTGAAATCGGCTGGTTTCAGTAATAACATATTTCACACACTTCGTGTGACCAAATATTAGTGAAGCCCTGGGGGTCTTGTTCTAGAAGGTCCTGTATTACAAGAGCCAAAAAAAAATATGATGATGAGAAAATGATCTGAATAACATAGAAAATTAATCATTATTTAAATGGCGTTAGGGTTGATTCATAAATGAATCATTTTTTTTTGTAATCATAACAGATATTGTACCTACTTTCATTGCAAATACCTACATTTATTATTTAGATTTAGGATCACATTATTTTTAAAGATCAATTTAAAAGTATAAGTTAACTGTGGGTTTTGTTCCTACAGCTTCCAAGGCGGTGTGTAGTAAGTTGGAATACAAACAGAAATGCATACAAAAAATGGCGCAGTCTCAGAAGGAATCACTCTATCTCATTGTAAGTAACATTTTATAACATTACTAGATTCTGCCCGCGGCTTCGCCCGCGTAAAAAGTGATTTATCATCCCAGGGGAATACAAATTAATATCCTATGTCCTTTCCAGGGTCTCAAACTATCTTCATGACAAATTTCATCTAAATCGGTTCAGTAGATCCAGAGAAAACCCCCTACAACCTCACACAATTTACCTCTTTATAATATTAGTATAGATTATCTACAGCCCGACTTCACCCACATCTCGTCTCTTGTGCCTATCCCCATGCACCGGTGTCAATCTCTTCCAGGTTCTGCTCGCGACGGTAACAATGTCGTCGCCCCATCCTGCCACCACACTTTTGTAAATTATTTTAATATCAATTTTAATAGGTACAAGGGAAAAAAGTGCATTCTTATTCTCCCAAAACTAAAATGGCTAGTTTTTGTAGAAGAAGTTAAATTATCTACAACTGATTAAATATGTTGTATAGAAATTCAAGTGTAAATACCTACTAACCGTGAAAAGTTTAAATACCTCTGCTTAAAAAAATACCTTGACCCTTAACATGCTGTGCCAAAAAAAAGCATTTCTTTTGTGTCAGAAACTTACATCTTGTTTCTCGATTACCTTTTCCTGCATATAATATCGTATTAATTCTGTTTACTCTTCACCTTATAAATTTGAAGGTAGGTACACAGTAGATGTAGCTGGGGAAAATTTAACAAACTTGAAACCTCTGCGAAGTTTCACCAGTATTTTTTGGTTTATCAAAACATTTTTATATTTGCTCAAAATAAAGCCTATTCTATCTATGTATCTTATATTTTAGTGTTACCAAGTGGAGACGATTGGCTCGCGAGTAGCTCATATGGAAGGCGCACAGTCTGAGCGCGAGGTCTCAGCCGAGCTCGTTGAGAAAGAGAACAGGTAATGTAGGCAATCATAGTACATTACTGCAGCGGCCAGCAAAAGAGGCATTGATGGACGAACATGTAAACAAATACGTAAGTCCATCAATGCCTAGTTGTGGCCAAGGCTTGTATAGTACTTTTCTCAAATAATGCGCGGAAATTCTAACTAAGTAGCACCTAGAACTCATTTTGTCAAATACAATTACTTTTCGAAATCAATGACGAACAACAATAATTATTCGCGTGTTAAAGTGTTATTATTTTTACAATTAACAGCTTTCTATTTGCAAGCTAGTTCGAAATTTATTGTATTTGGCCAGTACAGCAATTTCGATTTATCTCGAAGAAGGTTGTTAAAATAATGCTCAAATTTCCAAGCATGTTTCAGATAAAATATCTTTTAGTGTTGTTCTATCTCACGAAGGTAGGTCACGTTACATTTATGACGTCAAAATAAGCGTCATTTTGTTACGATTCGCCTTCGTGAGATGGTTGTTCTATACTTCAAGGTGATCTCAAAAATGCACATTAAGGGTGCACTAGTCAACAGCACGAACTATTTTGTGCGCGGGGTTAAAATGCGTGCTATATCAACCGACAACACATGCGGAACAGTTAGATGCAGTTATGAGCAGTAAGAAGTTAGTACGCGTACGAATACACACTTTTGCAAATTTGTAGCGAAATGGATGATGATTTAGAACGAAAACGAGCGCGCGAAATTTGACAACCAAACGCACAAATGTGTCTATCAAAGAGGAGATAAAAGTCTAAAAAAGAAGTCTAGAAAAACTGGTCATTGTTAGCAATACCGAAGGGAAAAGAGCACGAGGCCGGTCGCCAACACGATGGTCTGACCAAGTGAAAGAAGCTACGTCCTCAAGCAAATTTCAGCAGGTGATGACGGCAACTTTGGGCCAGTTCACGGTTCAGTGACCACGATCCTCAATAATTAGGGACCGAATGAAGAAGAAGAGATTGGCAATAAGCGAATAAGCAGCCAATACCTCTTATTGCGCTATATATTGGCTCTTATTTACGAGTATTATCTATACCAATGTCTCTTTTTTGTAGGTCGTAGTGACGTCGGCGTGACCCTGTGACGTGCACGATTATAATCCTAGAAACAAAAAAACGTTTTTTTTATTTACGGTTTTTGTAGGTTGCCTGCCACCGGTGTACAAAAACCCCAAACTGATAGGGCACATCCCTGGAGTAGAAAAAGACACCTACAGGCCGTGGGGCCTATAGGTCAATTACCTTATAATTCTGACATACTTACTTTTTTACCGGGATAGGTAAAGCTCAGATTCTTAATTTGTGTCCATTGGCTTTCCCTTTTTGAATAGCTTGGTCTGATGTGTGTTCAGGATGAAGGAGGTGTGCGCCCGCCACGCGGCGCGCGTTTCGCTGCTGGAGCGACACTCCGCCAAGCTGCACGACGACATGCGGCGCCTGGTGCACGAGGTGGATGCGCGCAGTGCGGAGCACACTAGGCTGGTGAGTGCTGACTGTCTACTGTAGCATAATATGTTCCCTTCACTTGTCATGTGTTGCAGAGGGGACACAGGCCCTCTGGAAAACATGCTAGGTTGGTCTCGATATTGCTGCTGTAACAACCGTCATAAAATGAAGATGGAAGTCGACTACCATCTTGTCACAACACCGGAATGCATTATTATTCGTCTATGAAAACGTGATTCTCAAACGACTTTTTAACATTACCTCTTTTGATTTCTGCAAATTTAATTACACGAACATCGTTATTATTACAGCAAAGTCGTCTAAAAACAGCGATGCTGAACGTAGAAGGCGGCGAGAAGGAGCTGTCATCGTCTCGCACGCTGTGGCGCCGCATGCGCGTTGAGGAGGCTCTCATGCGCCTGCGCGTGGCACATGCCACTCGCGCCGTGAGCCGCCTTGACGACGCCGCCTTCGGTCTGGACGAGCAGCGGCTTCAGATAGACGCGGTACGTAATTTTGACTAATACCTAATAACGTAAATAGCAAGCTAACAGTAGATAAGTTAGACATAACATACCTGCTATAAGTTATTATTATTATCTCCTTTATTTAATTGTCTTTCTTATTATCTACATTTATCTTATTTTCTTTATTATTATTATTATTTATTTATTTAAAGAAACATGGACATAATTTACAAAAACTTTTAACAGGCTAATTTAGGTCGAGATTAAGTGGTGTAGTCATCTGTAACCGAACTAGGCAGAGCCTGTATTTCGGCTATCAGTGCCAAACCCCTCGCGTGTTATACTTACATATTGTTTTGGGAAAGGCTTCATCGTTGAATCTGTCTAACGTTTTCCTAACTGTCTATGTTGTGGTCGGTTTCCAATCCAACAGGATAAATGTAAAGATCAGTATGGAACGATTGCCTATCTATCTACCTCCACAACGTGGTTACCGGGTAGCCATATCCCTTGCTCGATTTTGACTGACGCAGTTCCAATTTCAAAATACCTTATCTCTTGACACCGTTAATTTTGTCATCACCAGGCCATGAACGAGCGCATAGTGGAGATAAACACTCGTCGCGAAATGTTCGCCGTTCAGAAGCGCGCGCTGTTTGAGGACTGCGGCAAACTGCGCTCTGAGATACGAGAGAGGGAACAACGCATTGATCAACTTATTAAGAGGTACTGGATGTTATATATACTCCCGTTTTCTGAATTGAAGTTGAGTATTTGTCAAAAACTGTTTTATCCTGAAAACCTGTCAAACTTCCTTGGGATTACTTAATTTAGAAACTGGCACTTTTTTTTTTGGGGCATTCCCACTGCACTATTCGCAAACCACTGCAAATCCTGAAAACCAAAATCAACAGTGGCGACCACCAGAAAAGCACCGAGGCAATGAAGCTCGACGAAGTCCCGGAGAATGAATTTAACTGTCTTGTATCGCAATGAAATTAATTAGAAATGAATAATGGAGGAGTAGGCAAAATTTCAAATTTCCACTTCCCTCCATATCAAGCAGGAGACAAAACAAACAAGGCCAATAGCACAAAGGGACGTTTACAACTGGGATAAGCCCAGTTGCCTAGCACCACGGATAAAAATTTGCATTAATATGAATGGGTCTTAACATTGTGAGGTTTAGTAAACAACTCCTGATGCAGCCTGTATATTATTTAACATAGTATTGCGTTCATTCTGTCAAAGAATACACTTCCATACGTGCAGATTGTACTTATTTGCAGTCAGATGAAAAAAAGGCGAGGCAACGAGCTTAAAGGAAAATAATTTACTTTTAAAGTTACCATGCCCTGTGAGGAATTGGGCATCACAGTGATCCACCTCCAGCCACGTCCTGGCCAGCCGCACGCGAACGGATGGAATGAATTGATGGAGGTGTCGGCCCTTGATGGAATTATCCCACCTACATTGCCATTCGGATAAAAGTTCCTCCCAGACGCCAATATGTGGTTTAAATAATCTAGAGATTTTCTCACGGTCACTCCGCGATAAAAAGTCCGCGTCCATGGTCTCTCGTGCGGAATAGTACATTTCAGCACATCGCTGCACTTCAAGGTCGACCGGAAGTACGCCAGCAAGTACCGGTAAAGTCTGTTTAAAGGTGAAGCTAAACGCTGACTCTGAAGAAATTTACGTCGTACCGCCCCTATTGTGGCCCTATCAGCCCAAACAGGCGCCCCCTAGCTCATACAACCCAAGTAAGTATATAGCCCCATAAATAATCTTTAAAGTTAAAAAAAAACCGGCCAAGTGCGTGTCGGGCCACGCGCAGTAATAGGGTTCCGAAGTTGCATAATAATGCGGACTAAAAAGAGGGTTTTGTTGTTGTTACATGAACATTATAACGGTTTCAGCGGCTCACAAAGTCTAAAACGGGCCCACATAGGAAAATGTTTTTTTTAATCTATATTCTCGCGTTTGACCACTACCTCGCCTGATGGTAAGCGATGATGTGGTCTACGGTGAAGCACGCTTGCCTAGATGTAATCTATTCACTCTTGACTTAAACTAAATAAGGACTAACTGGTAACTTAAGAACGAGTTATAAAATCCAACTTCGCAACTGAAGTTAGAAAAATATTATCTATTTGAGTACCACCGCGGGTGCGACTTGTGAAAGGAGCCGATACGAGCGCGCGTTATAGCCACGGGGAATGGTATAGTTCGTTCCTGGATCCTTGCGTGCACGCTCCTTGTTTATTTCTCTTTCGTAATTAGAAAAAATCGTATGTATTCACCTCTAATCTCCTCTAATACCGCAGATTAGAGGATATTAGATATACGACTATGACTACTACGAGACTTATGTTTTATGAGAGGTGAATCTGCGGTATTACTATTTCATTCTGGAAAGTTTTACTCTACTCAATTAGTGATGAAGTCGGGTCGAATATTGACTTTATAGAAGGATATCGACAAATGAAAATAAGTAATTTGCTTAGAAATCGAATCTAATTTGACTTTGCTTTTACGTTTTAATTACAAAACGTCGAAAATACTTCTGCACTAACACAAAATAGACTCCGCGCACATGCGCCGTATGGACTACGGACTGGTACTGCGAACGACTCCGGCCATTCCAATGCGTTATTCGAGCTTAAACATTATTAATTTAGAAATCATTATTATTAAGGATGTTATGATTTTATTTTTGTATATTTTTATATGGTTTATAAGCATATATTTACTATCTGTTTTACACAGCTAACAACGTTGTTTAAGTAATTTTTCAATGGCATTTGTACAAATTTTTTACTGTTCCAAGTACATTTTATAAGTTGGTCGACTATTACTCGTAAAATTGTAAAGCCTTGTTGTCCGTGATAATTTTCCTTTTAATTTCGTTATATTTACTACTGCCGTGAATTTTTTCACATACCCAAGAGCGACACATTTCGCTGACAGGGGGGGGGACACTTGACTCTAACATAAATTTGTAACTTAAAGCTTAATTTTACGCAAACGAATCTCTGAATCGAAAAATGATTTTAACAAACCCATAATATTTTTGGATGGCCTATCCAACGATACCACACACCATGGGACAGCTGAGAAAAAAAAATACATCCCCACTTTACGTCTATGGGAGGTACCCGAAAAAAAAATATTTTTCATGATTTTATGTTACCACTTTGTTGGAATTATTAATATGTATATACATGCAAAATTATAGCTTTCTAGTACTTAGATACTCTGAGCTAAGCTGCGGACGAACAGACGGATAGAGCGAAACTATAAGGGTTCCTTGTTGACTTCGGAACCCTAAAAAGACATACCCCACGTAGATTTAGATATTCTCGTTAAGGCATAGAAGATCATTTTTGCTTTTTCCCCGATTATTTTAATATGATCTATAAATACAAAATTCCTCTCTAACACTAGACTAAGATAGCACACGAACTGCTAAATTTAATAGTAGGACACGATTTAAGATTACCTTTAAAATGAGTTATAAGTTTTGTGCGGAGCAAAGGTCAGGCAATTTCGATCGCCCCACTGAGATATTAATCGTAGGCAAGTATCAGCCAAGTTCGTGAGTCCAGCTCGAGTACTTGATTGAATGAGCAGAAGACCGTCTTACGCGTAACCGGTAAATGAACAGCCGCTTAGAAGCGTAATCGCGAGGAAATCATAAAAGCCTAAATCCCATAAAGGCGGACCAATAACCGAACCCTGAGGACATCCCATGGCGAGAGACTTCGACATGGAATGATGGTCGAGTTTGAGTTTCTTGGAACTGGCACTTATTTATTTGGTAAACTAGCAAAATTTTCAAAAAGGCACCTATCTCAGCATGTGCAGCGATATTTAAAACTAATAAATAACGCCGCGCTGGTATTCATAGGGCCCACTGTTAAAGTTGCTAATTTGGTAACTCTTATTTTTGTTTTTCTGTTTCAGATACGAAATATTTATTAACTCGCTGGGTAAAGACGATTCTGGGCAGCAGCTCACGGTTACTTTCTTCAAAGTCAAGGTAATACTAAATATTTATAAAAAATTGCGTTTCTTTTTTTGGTACAAGTTTTGTTTGCTATTTATAAGTTTCATTAATCTATCAAACTATGACAAAATAATAGTTGTAACAGGTATTCTAAGTCAAGATACGTAGAGAGAGCATCTATAGGCAAGGCGCTGGATGGAATTGATTATACAAAATTTGAGGACCACACTTTAGCAATAAATATTAACTGAAAATAGCTCAAAAATTAAGAAGCCGGCTCTTGCCCTCGCCCCCTCTTACTTATCTAACAAAAATGTGAAATTTTGATATCGCCTCTCACCAAGCACGGAAGCGCATGCTACGATTCGCTACACGCCGAGCCGATTATTCTCGAATCGTACGCCTAGCGTGGCACTCGTCGAGCGTTGCGTAATTTATAACTAGTGAGGCAGGACCCATCATCATCTTCATATAAGCCGAAAGACGTCCACTGCTGGACATAGGCCTTCCCCAAGCGACGCCACATTGATCGATCCTGTGCGAGCTGATACAGCGGATCCCCGCAACCTTCACCAGGTCATCGGTCCACCTGGTGGGAGGCCTTCCAACACAACGTCTTCCGGTTCGCGGTCGCCACTCCAGAACCTTTCTGCCCCATCGGCCATCACGACTTGATCGGCTTGGTCGGTCACGACTGATAGAGTAATATTACGCACCGTGGTGTTGAAACGCGAGTGTAAATGTCATGGTGACAACTGAGCGTGAGCGGGTATACTAGGTGTATCAAAGTTTGGGCACGCCACAATTGCGGCGATAAGGCCCCTCTTTGAGGAGTGGCTTGAGAGGCGCCACGGCGTCCTCACCTTCCGCCTGACGCAGGTCCTCACCGGACATGGCTGTTTCGGGAGGTTTCTGTTCCGGATAAGGCGGGAGGAAACGCCCGGGTGTCACCATTGTGTGGATCGCCCGGAGGACACGGTGGAGCATACGGTGGAGGTCTGCCCCGCTTGGGCGGAGCACCGCCGTGTCCTCGTGGAGGCGATCAGCGGTGGCGACCTCTCGCGGCCGGCACTGGTTCAGGCCATGGTACGGAGCGAGAGGGCATGGGAAGCTGTCACCTCCTTCTGCGAAGCAGTAATGCTCGCGAAGGAGGAGGCGGAACGCGTGAGGGAGACGCAACGGAGACTCCCTCGCGCCCCTAGTCACCGCAGGAGACGCCCTGGGCGTCGGGAGTCGCAAGCCGATTCCCGGCCACCGTAGGCGCGGGCTTGCGGACGGCAAGTAATGGGTAGCTCGCCGTCCGATAAGGACCAGGCCCGAGTCGACGGCGCGTAGTGTTCCACGCGCGCCTCAAAGAGATGTCAGCAAAATTGACGGGGCCCGAGAGGGCCGATGTCTGTCTGGGTCGCGGATAAATTTGAAAGAGTGTTACCGCGGCCCTGGCACAAACAACTGAAGGAACACGGGTGGGTTTTAGTCAGTAAAAGTCTGACACGCCCTCCCGCTTCACCCAGAGCGGGAGAAGTCATTGGATGATTTCCCACCCAAAAAAAAAAAAAAAAAACAAAAAAAAAAAAAAAAAAGGTGTATCAAAGTTCGTAGCAAGGATTTTCGACTGTTCAAACAGTAAAAGATGCGTTGCACATGCGTCACAAACGTACGGCGTTTCTATCAAAATCAAAGGCGCAGGCCACATAGAAATGATGTCGCAATTTAGGACACACGGTATGTCGTCATAACCAAGTCCGAGCAACGCCATACCGTGTGTCCTAAATTGCGCTTTATTTCCATGCATTTTGAATGAAATTTGAATGGAATAGGAAGCCGCCCGTGCCATGTCCGCGCCCGACGCCATTTGTATGTGGCCTGCGCCGAAGTGTTTTAAGAGCAGTCCTTGGCAACTGGCAGATACTCAAGGTAGTTTTGGCGCCACATATGTTAACAATTCCGCTGTCTCTGGATGCGCTTCCGTGCTTTATTATTTTGACTCTAATATAAGAGTGGATCCTAACACAAACTACGCGCTTAGATTTGGCGTGGTGGTCACCAGACCGTTTAACTTTCTCTCTCTCTAAAGTGGTTCCTAATCCTCAGTTTGCAGCGGAGCGAGCAGAGCTGCGGGAGCGCGGCGCTGCGCTGGACGCAGACATCGGGCGGCGCGAGCGTGACGTGTCGGCACTGGAAGCCACGCTGCGCGTCGTGCATGCCGCGCACCAGCACTTCATACACCACATCTCGCCGCTCAGCGAGCACTGTACGTACTGCTACATATTGTCAGTAGAGCACGCGCACATCGGGCGGCGCGAGCGCGACGTGTCGGCACTGGAGGCCACGCTGCGCGTCGTGCATGCCGCGCACCAGCACTTCATACACCACATCTCGCCGCTCAGCGAGCACTGTACGTACTGCTACATATTGTCAGTAGAGCACGCGCACATCGGGCGGCGCGAGCGCGACGTGTCGGCACTGGAGGCCACGCTGCGCGTCGTGCATGCCGCGCACCAGCACTTCATACACCACATCTCGCCGCTCAGCGAGCACTGTACGTACTGCTACATATTGTCAGTAGAGCACGCGCACATCGGGCGGCGCGAGCGCGACGTGTCGGCACTGGAGGCCACGCTGCGCGTCGTGCATGCCGCGCACCAGCACTTCATACACCACATCTCGCCGCTCAGCGAGCACTGTACGTACTGCTACATATTGTCAGTAGAGCACGCGCACATCGGGCGGCGCGAGCGCGACGTGTCGGCACTGGAGGCCACGCTGCGCGTCGTGCATGCCGCGCACCAGCACTTCATACACCACATCTCGCCGCTCAGCGAGCACTGTACGTACTGCTACATATTGTCAGTAGAGCACGCGAACATCGGGCGGCGCGAGCGCGACGTGTCGGCACTGGAGGCCACGCTGCGCGTCGTGCATGCCGCGCACCAGCACTTCATACACCACATCTCGCCGCTCAGCGAGCACTGTACGTACTGCTGCATATTGTCCCGGCGGCGCGAGCGCGACGTTTCTACGCTGGAGGCTATATAAACAGATGACTGTCCTTTTATTCGATCTTAGTGTGATATAGTTAGTTTCGCTGTTGATTTATAACTATGTTAATGTTATGGACTAAGTGATTAATTAATCAAGATATTATTAATAATGCCCGGGCGTTTTGAAAAATACCCAATATGAGTAGGTAATATGATAAAACTATTGAAATAATTAAGTTGACCGGACTTTTCTGAATAATGCCCTTCTCTTATTGGGCCGGGTAATAAAAATATGTCTTTTTAAATTATTTTAATGATAACATTGGTTTTAATATACCTAAGTGCGATTAATATTTAAGCAACAAATTCGACGTCTAGTCCGTTCTGTGCCTGTGTGTTCACCTATCATGAAGGAGATGACAGGAACTTAGAACGCTCGCTTTGCTCAGTCACTTCAGCTCCCGTCTTCACCTTCGAACTGTAGTTACTGTATTACTAACATCTTATGGATTTAGATCTAACAAAAATAATTGAAATTACTCTTATATTGGCAGCACCTGAAATAGAAGAGCTGAACGGTCTAAGGAACCAGTTCTATGAGTTGCGCGCGGAGCTACAAGCGCTGCAGACGAACATCACGCGCCTCGAGGACTACAACCGCGACGCCGACGCGCGCCTCACGATCCTCGCCGACAAGAACAAGCAGCTGGACGCTAGAAAGTACGTCTAGTTTTTAAATAGTAGCAGACTTCGATCAATAATACACTAGATGACCGGTAATTGCATCAAAAACCGAAAATGAAGGCCACAAATAAGGTTGTGGTCTTATTTCGAATTAGTATGGTCCAATCATAGCCAACATGGAGACGTCAAAATAACTCAGTGTGCGTTCAAAAATTGTACAAAGTAAAAATCTAAATAAATAGTAGATATGAATCAATTACCAAATTTTATGATTGTTTGACCAAAGTTTGCGTCGACAACGCGCCAACTAATCTAACAATCATCGACTGTTCTGGAACTTTGTAAGATTAAATTTATTTGATGTATGTTGAGCAGCGAAGAAAGATCATAATTTTTTTATTGCTTTTTGATAGCTTTGTGAATGCAACTTTAAGCATTGATTTTAAGGTTTTATTTGCATTAATGTGTATTTATTTAAACTAGAATTCTTAGAATTACGTAGGAACACAATAGGCAACAGTTTTAAAGAGAAGTTTTGTATGGGATTGTGGATGTAGTGTAATATTGATCGACGGTAACAGCCATGAATCGATCTTCAAGTTTAAGCATAGCTTGCCGCGGTCGATCTTGCTGTGGATGAATAAGTTATAAAGATAACCATCCCATTGACTTATATAGGTTGTAACGGAAAGCTGCGATCATACTTTAAGTTCAGCTTCTGCCCATGTATATGAATTACTTTCTGTGCACGCTTATGTGTACATTAACTGTTGACTGGGATTGGTGGAGAGAGTGAAACACTTTGTTTTCTTGGCTTACTGTATCGTGAAGCTTATATATTGTTGAGAGCTCTGTTGCCGATTGCCAACTGTGTCGTTTCAGAGCCGAAGGGTACCTTTTTATAGGAGCCGTCGGCTTCGACTCATATTCAATGGAATATTCTTTTACTTACTACACTATTCATAATCTACAGAATAGTACGCAATTACTTTTGGGTCCAGGAAATGCCTGCTATAAAAACATAACCATTAGCAGGGTACGGTCAACAATGCTCGCTATAATATCGACCATTCCGACAACTATAAAACATTAACTAAACTTATTTTTACAATAATGTATACAATAGATCTTAATTACGGTCGAATCATAAAGTCCGACTCATTAAGGTCCTAAACACATGGCTAAATCCATTAACAAAACTTTCCCGTGGGAACGAATCGATATTCTAGAAAAGTACCATGAATTTAAAGTAATAAAGTAAATAAGCAATACAAACATAATTATAACTAACAACGAAATTAATCTGGCACTGGCTCAAACTAAAGACTAAAATATCTATGTAAATACTAAACAAGTAAGGGAATAAATATAATGACCACCAAAAAAAACTTTGTGACGATAACCCCTAACCACCAAATCTAGTAATATACTGACAAAAATAGTAAATGATCACCAAATTTAGTAAATTGATCACCAAATTTAGTAAATTGATCACCAAATTTTAATAGCAAATTATTGCGCTATTTAATGTTGTAAAATAGGTTAGGTTAGGTTAGAACTGTGACCAACCGCGCGCGAGCCGAGCGAGCAAAGCGAGCGGTGCCGCGGCAGCGGCCGGCGAGCGCTACTTCCAAGTTGCTCCCAAAATTTTATAATCTTTTTGGTCATTGGTTTAATTTTGGTGATCATTTACTACTTTTGGTGATCATTTACTACTTTTGGGTTAACAATGATTTATTTGGAGATATGTTACTATATCTGGTGGTAAGTTAAACATAAGCCAACAAGTAACACCTCAAAGTTACTTAAATCTAACTTATTGACCTACGTCGTCCTGCACATTACTCCCGCCGTGTGACTTTGTCACAACTTGTCCCGGTGCTGGAGTGACGTCTTCCAAGGGCAGAAGCACCAGCTTCCTCACCGGCCTTCGTAGCACACCTCCTTTGGTCTTGATGTCGACAGTGCGCACGATGCCATCGAGACCAGGATACGTTGCAGTGACGATACCGCGGATCCACACGTTTCGGGGCAGATTGCTGTTTGTGAGCTGGACCAAGTCATCTTTTGCTACTCTAGCTCCTCTTCCATTGGGCTCCCGCCGGTTTTGGAGATCAGGCAGATATTCCCGCAACCATCTCGTCCAAAAGATGTCGGCTAGCCTCTGGGCAGCGCGCCAGCTAGTCTTCGTGATCGTGTCCTTGTCGTTAAAGGTTCCTGGTGTCGGCACTCTTCCTGGTCCACCGAGTAGGAAGTGGTTTGGAGTGAGTGCCTCCGGGTCCTCTGCGTTCACTGATACGTGTGTGAGTGGCCTGCTGTTGACTGTGTACTCCGCTTCTGTCAGCAAGGTTGATAGGACCTCTTCTGTAGGGTGCCGCTCGTGCAGGGTAGCTGCCAGCGCCGTCTTTACAGATCGCACCATCCTCTCCCAGGCCCCTCCCATAAATGGTGCACCAGGAGGGATAAAACGCCACGAGATGGTCTTCTTAGCCGCTTCGTCTGCTGTCGCGATATCAACGGCTTGCCTCAGCTCCTTGTCCGCTCCTCTCAGGTTCGTCCCATTGTCTGACCAGATCTCAGTGGGGCAACCACGTCGAGCGATCATGCGTCTGAGCGCCATAATTGCGGAGTCTGTGCTGAGTGAAGCTGCTATCTCGAGGTGAATCGCTCTTGTCGTTAGGCATGTGAAGATTGCTACGTATCTTTTCTGATTCGTGCGGCCAACTGTTACGGTGAGAGGGCCGAAATAATCTACCCCAGTGTAAGTAAACGGTCGCTTGTGATGGGCGAGGCGACACGAGGGTAGATCTCCCGTTCTTGGATACGGTGGTGCTTGAGTCTTCATTCTGCAGTGCAGACATTGTCTGAGGATTGTGCGCGTCACTGGTCGTATGCGTAGAATCCAGTACTGTTGGCGACATTCGTTCACTGTGGCTTCTATTCCGGCATGATGCATGAGGCGATGAATGCTTTTAATCCACAACTTCAGTATCGGGTGATTGCCGTTCAAGACCATGGGTCTTCTGACGTTCTCCTTTATTTGCTCTGCTGCTTCGATTCGACTTCTCAACCTCAAAACGCCTGCAGTGTACTCGATGCTCAGTTGATGCAGACGACTTTCTTTGCTGATTTGTTTTTCCCTTTTGATATCTTCTATTTCTTGTGAGAAGCTATCTTCTTGTGAAGAACGCATTAGGAGTTCTTCTGCTGTTTTGAGGAGTTCAGCGGGGACTGGAAGATACTTATTTCCTCCCCTCTTTTCTGTTTTCTTTATTGCTTGTCTTGACTGCGTATTTGAAAAGGCTCCCGCCGGTGCCGACTGGTTATTCGTAGGGTTCTCCTGGCTGCGGCAGTGAGCTTCAGGATCTTCTGTTCCTTCTTGGGTTGCAGCTATTTTGGATGGCAAGGCTGCGGGCGGCGGTTGATGCGGGTTGTCTATGATGGGTGGAGGGACTTGGTTGTCTACCCGTGCTTCTACCTCTGTTGCCGAGTATACGCAGACATCATCTTCTTCTTCCTTTGTATCTTCTGTTTCTAGTATAGCTAGGCGTGCTGCGGCTAATTCAACTTGAAGGCGCAGCAATTCTTCCATAGCCTTGGCTATCTTGTATGCTTTAGATTTGCTGGAATTGGATCCCTCTCCTTTACCCCTCTTGCTGGGGCTGCGAGGATTCTGTGGTCCGCACGGCTCTGGCAGACCAGCGATGCCTCTTTTTACTGTAGAGGTTCCCATTTTACTGTCGGTGACAGCGGCAGGCGGCTTCATCGATTGCTTCCGAGTCAAAGCAGTGACAGAGGGTGCTTTGGCGGAGGTCGCGGCGGTCGCGGAGGAGGGCACGGTGGAGGTAGCTGTCGTCGCGGAGATCGGGGTGGCTGTATGTTCGGTCGTCTCTGCGGCGATAGTCCCTGTGACTGTAGTGGCCGTGCCTGTTTCCGGAGTCTGTTCTGTAGGTTGCTTGCGGCCTTTTTCCTCTGAGCGTGTAACCGGCATTCTTGCAACCGATTTCTTCTATCTTCTCAATAATACGTTCTTCACGATCTACGTTCGTTCTATCCACAGCATCCGGCTCGAAGGACCATTAAATGTGCACGCTTATGTGTACATTAACTGTTGACTGGGATTGGTGGAGAGAGTGAAACACTTTGTTTTCTTGGCTTACTGTATCGTGAAGCTTATATATTGTTGAGAGCTCTGTTGCCGATTGCCAACTGTGTCGTTTCAGAGCCGCACGGACCTTTTTATAGGAGCCGTCGGCTTCGACTCATATTCAATGGAATATTCTTTTACTTACTACACTATTCATAATCTACAGAATAGTACGCAATTACTTTTGGGTCCAGGAAATGCCTGCTATAAAAACATAACCATTAGCAGGGTACGGTCAACAATGCTCGCTATAATATCGACCATTCCGACAACTATAAAACATTAACTAAACTTATTTTTACAATAATGTATACAATAGATCTTAATTACGGTCGAATCATAAAGTCCGACTCATTAAGGTCCTAAACACATGGCTAAATCCATTAACAAAACTTTCCCGTGGGAACGAATCGATATTCTAGAAAAGTACCATGAATTTAAAGTAATAAAGTAAATAAGCAATACAAACATAATTATAACTAACAACGAAATTAATCTGGCACTGGCTCAAACTAAAGACTAAAATATCTATGTAAATACTAAACAAGTAACACCTCAAAGTTACTTAAATCTAACTTATTGACCTACGTCGTCCTGCACACTTTCGTCAAGGTAGGCATAGTGAATTAAAAAAAAAATAACTCTCATCAGAAATCATACCCCATCCCATCAGAACTCATAGGAAATTTCCAAAAACATTTTTTTTGTGAATTTCCTATGAGATACTTGTTCATATTATATGGGCGGAAGCAGTATTTAAAATATGATCGTAATGCAGAATTCGCCACGCGGCCGCGCGGGTGGCTATCTTTGGAAGCGGTTGCATGCGCGAGGTTTTTATAAACCGGCCAAGTGCGAAGGGTTTCGTACCATTATCGCAAAAAATGGCCAAAAAATCACGTTTGTTGTATGGGAGCCCCCCTTAATTTATTTTATTTTAATTTAATAATTATTATTTTTTGAAGTGAATATACAACTAAATATTCTGTGAATATTTCAAGCGTCTACCTGTTGCCGTTATTAATATCGAGCAAAAAACGGCAATAAATCACGTTTGTTGTATGGGAGCCCCCCTTAAATATTTATTTTATACTGTTTTTTAGTATTTGTTGTTATAGCGGCAACAGAAATACATTATCTGTGAAAATTTCAACTGTCTAGCTATCACGGTTCATGAGATACAGCCTGGTGACAGACGGACAGACAGACAGACGGACAGACAGACAGACGGATCGCGGAGTCTTAGTAATAGGGTCCCGTTTTTACCCTTTGGGTACGGAACCCTAAAAACCGGCCAAGTGCGTGTCGGACTTCGCACATTTAGAATCTGATTTATAAATTTATTTTGGTATTTGTTAGTAATATACGTAATAATAAACATTATCACCAAATTTGAAGTTCATAGGACCATGGGATGTTAAAAAATCCATCAGAACAAATAAAAAAAAACAACTAACTTTGGTGGCAACTCATTTCATTGTTTTTCAATATTTTAAAACAAAACATCCAGCATTTATCTACTCAACGAGCTCTAAACAATGGTACTCCACTCGATGGGGCAGGTCAAAAAATGTTTTCGCGCACCTCTCCCCTTGATAACCTTCAAAAATATTTTTACCCGACTGCAAGGCAAGGGTTATTGGTAATTTGTATGGCTTTGGGTCAACAAGATGCTTAAACTGTGAAAATTTTAAGACTAGCTCCAACTGTTTGACAGTAAAACCTGTGTGACAGACGACACCAAAGTGACAGCAATAGGGCTCCGTTTGGTCCGTTCGAGTACGGAACCCTAAAATCTATGATTTTCCGAAAGGCTGCATCCTTATGATATAAATTTACGAGAACCCTCCCTCCCTCCTGTCCCGGAAAGCACGTTAAACCGTTGGTATCGGCTGTCTTTTGTACATCTTTTACAGTCGTTAAGGGTAGAAACCTGAAATTTCGTTACGATTAGATGTCTGATTACGGTGTACTGAATTACCCAGTAACTGGGTTTTGGAGGTCAAATAGGCTGTCGCTCCATTTAAAATATTGGTATTTAATAACATCCGATTAGACCAGAAGCCGATATCAGCTTGTTTGGCCAACAAAGTCTAGCTTGTTCTTCTTTCTAGCAATATCTACGGCTGGTCACTGTACTGTTATAGTGAAAGTAAATTGAAATGTTGTGTCATCAGAAATGAAACGGAACAAGAGTTGGAGACATCTCGCGAGCGCATGGAACGGCAGCAGGTGCACCTACAACACGCGCGTGACATCGTCACGGCCAACGCCAAGCGCGCGCAGAAACTGGTCGAGGCAGGAGACGACTGGCGACTGTTCCAGGTCAAGTATCCATCTAATTGCTGACAAGATAATTAGATTACTGTTTGGATGATAATTTTAGATTAATGACTGTGGCTTGTATTGTAAATGAAGCTTTTATTCGGTCAAAATCCTGTTTTACTTTTCTTGTTTGTCTTCTCCATAAGAAACTACCTTTGCGAATACGTACGACTAAAATTAATTACATAATAATCACTTTTGAATGTCTATAACATTCAAAAGTGCCGTTTAAGGCTAAAGTTCTAACTAAGTCTCGTTTGTACGAAAAATTTAACTTAGAGTTAGTTGCTAACACCGAGGTTAAATTGACAGTATGTTATAAATTATTGTGAAATTAATTACTTTGACTTTTGTACTATGGGTTTGGGATCACAATTAAAGCGCCGAAGCAAAGATGCTTGAGGAGTCCCGGAGACTCAACTCTGTGCTGTGTTCACAGGTGTCGCTGTGGACCCGTGACTTCACGGAGGCAGCGTACTCGGCGGTGACAGCACTATGCGCGGTGGCGGCGCAGAGCCCCGAGTTTGCGTCGCGCCTGGCCGCGCTGGTGTCCGCCTCGGATGTCAGGCGACACGTGCCCAAGAACGTACGCCGGCTGCACACGTTGCTGCAGAAGTCAGTAGCATTCATACTTAGCACCTTCTTCTTAGCGTGTCGATCACAAACATAAGTACTCTTCTTACTTCGTCTCATACAACCACTTGTGTATTACAGGACCAGACATACCTAGTTCTTGCTAAATCTGCCAAAGTATGCTGTTCTTAGTTTTAACAACGTAACATAATAAGTTTGAGTTAAATTCCTTATTGGTATTTTGACTAGATTGTAATAACATATTAAGAACTCAGTCTAAAAATAAAACATAGTTAGATACTTAGCTGGCTTATCCAACCTTAGTTCTGTTCACTACAGGAAAGGGGATTATTTTTTTCATCATTATGAATAACTTTTAGGCCACGTTTCCACTTGCAACCAGCTCACATGCAATTTGCATTACATTGCGGTCTACCGAGGTATAGTTCTTGCCAAACTTCTTGGCCGCCCTGAAGTTTGCTACAATGGCAGTAGTGAATCTCATACAAAAACAGCACTGATCCGTGCCTTGCGCATCAGAAAGCCAACTACAGGGCGGCCAAGAAGTTTAGTAAAAAACTATATAATGATATTCGTGACCACCAACGCCAATCGCTTCCATATTTGGTAGACAATTACTACTCATGGTAGTCACAGACATGCTCGATCTTGACCCGCAATGTAATGTGAGCTGGTTGCAGAGTTACTTTTAGGTGGCTTCGCGACCTTCGCCGTGCGCACATCACACATCACATCATCAGCCTATTAATGTTCCCACTGCTGGGACACAGGCCGCCTCTCTGTGAGAGGGAATGGGCCGTTATCCACCAGGCGGCCCTAGTGCGGGTTGGTGGATGTACACATATCTGCGAATGTTTTTGGTTCTCGGACATGCCGGTTTCCTCACAATGTTTTCCTTCACCGGTTTGAGAGCAGTGGTGATGAAATAATTTCCGCCGTGCACGTTACTTGCTATTACTAGCAGCTTCAACCGCGTTAAAGTCGAAAATTATAGCACCGGAACGTAGGTAGGTACAAATCGGTATAAATAATGCCCCTTATCTCTTAATTCAGGCCATGGTCTACTCATATGACAAATCTCATCCAAATCTATTAAGTCATTGAGGCGTAATTGGCAATCATCCAAAAATCCGGACGTTCACATAATTATTTTAATAATACCTATTAGTACAATGTCGCTTATATATAGGCATTCAAAACGGGCATTAGCTTTACAAATAATAAAACGCAACATTTTGTACCTGTATTGATCTGTTTGGTTTGAGAGTTTAAAGTTAACGTCAAATATGGTTCAAATATTTGATTAGAATTTTCGAAGAATCTACAAGACGTGAATGTGTTTTCTAGCTAGCACACAAATGCTCAAACACTAGTCCAATTTGAGACTTTTGAGGTGTTCCGTAAGCTTTGTCTGGCACCTATAGTGTTATCCGAATTATGTACATGATTATTTTTGTAAGTCATTTATATAATAATGTTTCGTGGATGAGTTTTGTCGAGTAAGAATTTAATTACGTATCATTAGTTTTTAAATTAGGGGGCGGAAACCGGTGTTCGATATCAGCCGTTCGGTTGATAAAGCACTCGCGTACGTGACGATTTGTTCATCGGTTTTTTTTTAAGTTACCTACTCGTCCACCCAACAAACATTTCTTGCAGTTGATAGGATTCCTTACACCTGTCAAAGAAACAAATAAAATTCTTAAAGAAACTAAACTAGCCGTAGTAGGTATCCGGTTCTGAGGCCACAACCCAGCTAAAAAGTGGTTGCTTGACCGGACCTTTGAGGAAACGGAGAGTCTACTTTGTTGCAAGAGTTAATAGATACCTACTTATACACATTCGGTTCACACCATCACACCACACACCCTCACTTACACTTCACATTTACTCACCTAAACTGTTTTTCGCATTATCACTTTTATTACGCTTCTTTGTTAATTTTCTTTGTTATATTTTTTTCTGTGTTTATCACGAATTATCACGTAGCGGTAGCAGGGCTCGTAAAATGAAAAACTCTGTGTAATGTCTGGGTCACCAAGATACAGGTTGTGCCTTAGATAAAGTACCTATAGATTAAGCCTTAAAATGAGCCATGTAAATAATAAGGACAAAAGATTACTTTTTGTCTTTGTCACCATGGCCGGTTTCTGTTGTTTGTCAAACTCTAATATAATGGCAGGGTTGACAAAAAATCTCGGTTTTGTTTGATTTTCTGTGATTTCGTGGTATTATGTGTTAATTGAGACAAGGTATTTGGGTTATTTATAGATAATAAGTGTCAGTGCGATGGTGGGTTGTAGTGTTCTTGTTGTAACACCAGAACTAACTATTGTTGTCTCATGTGCGGCCACGCCAGGGCTTCATCTATAGGCACTTTATCTAAGGGTTGTGCCAAGTTTGGGACTTCCTGATAACATGTCAAGTTCATTGTTAGTTGTTAGGTTTAATATCTTACTACGTTAATGTAAACTGTAATAATAAATAAATGAATTTGAAATCTTATGCTCCAAAACTGTAGCGTAGCTAGAGTTTCACTTCAATAAGAAAGTATTACTTAGATATACCGGGTGCCTTTGACACCGACGCGAAAAGGAGTACCATGGTTTCAGTACACGATTCTAGACCCCCTAGTGTTGGAACTTTTAATCGGCTTTTTTAACCGATTTCAAAAAGAAGGAGGTTATCAATTCGACTCTATTTTATTTTGTGTTTTAACTCAGAACTTTTTACTAGGTGAACCAATTTTGATGATTCTTGATTCTTTTTATTTGAAAGCTGGTGCTTGTCATGCGATCCCATTTTAATTTCATCGAGATCTAATGAAGAACTTCGGAGATATACATCAGAACTCTTCAATATATAATGATGGCAAATCACTCGGGATAGCTGCAATCGCATGTCTGTTTATTATTTACATTATTTCATAACATAACATCACACTGGTACGCTTTAACGGGATACGCAGGTGTGAACAGTTCACCCTGGTATACTCTCATTCCACCGGTTTTGTTTAAGTTTCATGTTATTGAGTTAATCTATTCTGGCATCACTTTGGGCATTATAGGTACCTATAAAACTGGTCCATTATGTTTCACGACTAAAAAGAGAAAAATAAATAAACATTTTACAAAAAAAAACAACTGACTTCCAAATAAAAAACACTATAAAGTGAAAACTAACTTCAATTTCGGATGTCGGTGTCAAAAAACGAAGTAAAGAAATTGAGGTTATTTTTCACTTTCTAGTGTTTTTATTTGGAAGTCAGTTGTATTTTTTTTTCCTATTTTTGTTTTAAGGAAAATTCACGGTGATTGGCTGGTGGTTTATCAACCGAACACACCATGCTTTTACACTGCAGATTTATTTACCAGACCCTCTTTTACAGGATCGTGACAGATGCAGAAATCGACGAGAAGAAGGAAGCCAGCATGGTTGATGGTAAAATTATTTGGCATGCAACTATTCCACTGTATTATATTTTAAACATAACCCTATGAATTCATTTTATACTGAAATAACGGCAATGTCACAGGACCATTCCATTAACTGCGAACTGAACTGTGATGCCATCCTAAAATAATACGGTTAAATATCGTAGTGATCATCGACGGGTCCTTTTCACCCGCCTTTATGTTCTGTGCACAGAGTCAATATTCTCGTCGTCATCCTCGTCTTCGAGAAGTGGAGTGAGCAACGCCAGCGGGTACACCAAGCGACTGGTCGGCTTCCGCAGGAGTCTCGCGGCCAAAGTAGGGGAGGATGCGGTATGTATTCTCTATATTCATTCAACTTAAAAAAAAAGTTATTTCAAAAGATACAAAAATCCTGCTTACAAGACTGCTTAAAAGGATACATCTGGTTTTGGTCAACTAGCTCGCGAATATGTCTGCAGTCGGGCTTTTGTATTTTTTTAATTAACATTTTTTATTTATAACTTTTTAGTTATAATTTTTTCGAGTGATATACCTCTTAAAACCCTTTATTTTGATACCCCACACGATGGGTATGGATGGAAAAAAAATTGGGCCCCCACATTATGGCGTCCAAAAGCCGCCATTTTTCTATTTTCTAATTTTAATGTAGCCAGTGACACTCGCATGGTTAAGACGAATCGATTGACGTACGAATCATCAACCTCGACCAACGCGTTTGGTCTCTGGAACGCCACATAGGAACAAACATACATACGTAGACTGATAAACACATTACCCTCCTTCGGCAGTTGGGTAAAAAAGGTAAATAAATTTACTTAGGCAGTTTGGTCACGTTGAGAGGAGGAAAGAAAAGCAACTAACACAAGGCATTTCTTAAGGCCCTTCTGTAGCTTCCGCCTAACACCATGGGAAAAAGACGTGAGTTTATACCTTTGTGTGTATATGCATTAAACTTTTAGTATTGCCTTCTGATAGCATGCATCTATCTAGCCTGCACTTGTATTAACCCACTGCTGGACAACAGTCTGTAAATGGTTCCAGTATAGGCTCCGTTGACAGCACAAGCAGTGAGGCATTGTCTGCGGCGTCAATAAAATGTCCTCATTTGATAAGATTGCATATTAATGATTTTTAATAATCATATTGATAAGGAATAGGTTTTGTTCGAAAACACTCACGTGGTCAACGATCGAAGTCACTCACTAACAAACACACTTGCTCGTTTTTCGATCGACTCATTGTACCGAAAGTTGCGTCAGCCAATGGCCTAATAGCCACGAACCTCGACCAACACCTAGGTTCTCTTTAGTCAGCTGGATTGATTTAGAAAGCAGTAATTCTGGACACGGCTCATATTGTTAGGAGGTTCTTCTCTCCTCTCCTTAGTGAGAGTTCTTACTCACGCTCAATCGCGTTAACGTAAACGTCAATTTGTATTGAAATTGGATAAGCGCCGTCTGGGGACGGTAAGGATAAACCCCTTTTTAGGGATCCGTATCCAAAGGGTAAAAACGGGACCCTATTACTAAGACTCCACTGTCCGTCCGTGATAGCTAGACAGTTGAAATTTTCACAGATTATGTATTTCTGTTGCCGCTATAACAACAAAGACTAAAAACAGAATAAAATAAATATTTAAGTTGGGCTCCCATACAACAAACGTGATATTTTTGCCGTTTTTTGCGATAATGGTACGGAACCGTTCGTGCGCGAGTCTGACTCGCACTTGGCCGGTTTTTTGTATACTTTTTGACATAAGAGATCGTTTACGTTATCAAGAGTGAGTACGTTAAAAACTCTGCATAAGCACACAGCTCTAGTAAATATAGTATGGAAAACGCGAGGATAAGTACGAACAAGATATATAATAGTGTAAAACAATACTGGTAGGTAGTTAGGGTGTGGATTTAGGACACACGATACGTAATTGGACGTCAATCTAATGTAATTATCATTCAGGCAGACAGAAAGAAACCCAACAAAATTCGGAACAAGAGTCTTAATATTTCTACCCAATATTTAGGATACAGGATGAATTGTTCAAATTGGCGTGTGTGGCCAAATCTGAATTTTTTTTGATGGAAACTAAAACTACATCGAATGATTTTTTTAAAATCAATATGCTAAGTCGTACATTATGTAAAAATTAACACTGTATTATTTAACCATCCGATAGTGTCGCTAATAGGGATCAAATTCTGGCATTATCCAACGGGGATTTGGCCATCGGTGCTCACTTGACAAATTGTCCTTAATAAAATTCTTGGTAGCTATTTGATCAGAGCTATTCTCCACCAGCCATCACCACGGCCAGCTGTAGGTTCCTTCCTTGTCGGTCGCCTTCACAGGTGGTGGTGGTGGTTTCCATCATCATGGGCCGAATTGCCTTGATGTGACTGGCATAATCAAAAAGGCCTTGCGGTTTGGTACGGAACCCTAAATGTGCGAAGTCCGACACGCACTTGGCCGGTTTAAAAAAAAATGGAATTATATGTTTTGTTGATTAAATAATCGTTTGGTCTGTACCAGTTTTACATTCTGTTAATTATTTTTACAGTAATAGTGGAAGTAGTACAAATATTTTCATTGATCCCATTATTTATACACAAGCATGAGCTATTCTAATTTACTAACTTTCTTCTTTCTGTTCCAGTTGGTTGACGACATTCGTGAAGAAGGTATTTATCACATCCACACATCACATCATCAGCCTATTAATTGTTCCCACTGCTGGGACACAGGTCACATCCAATCTTAATATATTGATTTATTTAAAACATGTCCCAGTGCTCTAGATTAACCATTCACACATATACCTACATGATTGGGTGATTCGGTGCATTCCACTAAGATTCCGTGAAAAATCTACTCCACTCTGCTTAGTAAACTAATACCTACTTTTGTTTGATAGCTCATAAACGAATTAATCCCTTAATTAAACATTATTAAAAAAAATAACCATAACTTCGGCAATTTAGCTTCGTGGTATTATAGTTTATTATCCAGAGCGCAGAAGATTTCTTACAATTAGTTTTGGTCGTAGGTAAAGTAGAAAATTTCCAGAATACTTAAAAAGTTCGATAACTTGAAAACAACCCAACTTGGGCCTCAAGTATCAAAATAAAATTATTGCAAATTAGGTCTTAGAACAATCCATTTCAAGGTACATTATACATTAAATACATTATTTATTATTATTATTTAATAATAATACATGAATTCTTTTTATCAACCAAGACCGTAAATCTATAATTTCATGTGTCCAATTTCCAAAATGTAAAAATTTCATACAAACTTTCAACCCTTTTTTACCACTACCACTACCAAGGGGTGGAATTTCCAAAAACCACTAAATACATAAATTATTTTTAACAACCAACATCGTAAAAGTATAATTTCACGTATCCAATTTACAAACTAGAAATTTCATACAAACTTTCAACCCCCTTTTTATCCGCTTACGGGTGAAATTTCCAAAAAGCAATAAATACATTAATTATTTTTATCAATCAAGCGTAAATCTAGAATTTCATGTATCCAACTTACAAACTGTAGAAATTTCATACTAACCCTTTAGGGGTTGGAATTTCCTAAAATTCTTTCTTCGTCACTTGAAGAATCTCCCTGCCAAATTTCATCATTATACGTCTAGCGGTTTTCGATATTTCGTGATGAATGAGTGAGTGACCTTTTGCTTTTATATATATAGACTAGCTGTTCCCCGTGGCTTAGCGCCCGTCCGGATCCGTTTTCGGGATTAAAAAAGGCTCGGAGCCTTCTCGGTACAAACAAACAAAAAAATATTTCCTCTCTATGATATTATTATATTATATAAGTAATAACTACAAGTATATATGTAAGTATAGATAGGGTTAATTAATTGACAGTTTGTTAGACGAACAATTGACAAATAAACGCGTTTTACCGAATTTTGATACCATTAGTTAGCATATTTAACCATTGGTTGAGTTAACTACTAATCAAAAAACTGGGCTAATATACATTGCCTCGAACTTTCTTAAAAGTGCGCATGTTACAAGCATATGTATTTTCGATCTTGCTGGTATATTAATATGTATTTTCGCCCATAACTTCTGAATGGTGAATGTCACAATAGCATACAAGCTATTTGCACAATTTTATGATATTTACAGTCATTTGTGTATTTACGGCATAACAGCCCTTGTTATGTCACTGTCATTGTTTACTGCATGCATTCTCTTCCAGCAAAACGCTCGAGTGTGTCGCTGCGCGTCGTGACTCTGGGTCTAGAGTGTGATCAATTGACGATGCCCACTAAAACAGGCCCAGCTCCGCGGAAGGGCTCCATGTTGAAGTAACCAGGTAAATGTGAATGGAAACTAGCGTTCACTAACCGCCTGCCACCTGTGCTTATTAATGAAAAACTATTGTTTGTATTTTGAATGTAACTCATTGTGGAATGGGAACATTTTGTAGTCTACCCGATAATACTGTAATAATCCGCGTTTGCGAGTATTGTATGTACCTACTTGACAGAAATAACTTTTATATTTAATGTTATATTATTTACTATGCGCCTTTGTGATGAGGATATTTCCTGTGGCTACTTTGGTTGCCTCAGTGTAATTTTCAAAGGACGCCAGAATTGTTGCGGATGGACTACTTACCTATACACATAGGTAGGTATATTAAACTTAGTTTATAGGTACTGGGGGTTTATTGGAGTTTTATGATGTTGATAGGTACCTACCTAATAATATTCTATTCATTTCTAATTTATTGCAGAATATAATAATGTCATTGTTGGTTTAATTCATAGGCATGTGTCATGCTGATGTGGCTTTATTATCGGGGTTATTATAAATTGCTATGACGGACGCTCGCTTATGAAATGCAATGACGCTATAAGCTTTACGAAGTAATATGAACTATCATTGTATAATCTTCGTGATTGTTAGTTTTGACAAATGGTACTACTTACTTATTTATTTTTAATAATGTGGCTTTTGCGGGGACAGAATTGCTTGCTTGTAAAATCTGCCTTGCAAATCGTATACGTAAATGAAATAAATTGCTACAATCTCAATATTATTTTAGTTTTATTTATAAGTGCTTTTTTTTTAATTCCCTGTTCTTTAAGAAATGCCGTACACTAGAAGTTACAGTCGGCCTAGTTAGCATAAACACGTCAGGAATATTACGTAGATTCAAATTAATAAGAACAACATAAAAATTTACCTTAAGGATGCTCTAGTCGACGGCACGAACTATTTTGTGCGCGGGGTTAAAATGCATGCTATCTCATCCGACAACACGTGCGAAAGAGATAGATGCTGTAATGCTCATTAGTAAGAAGCTAGTTCGCGTACGAATTAGCACTTTTGCAAGTTTGTAGCGAAATGGATGATGATTTAGGACGAAAACGAGCGCGCGAAATTTTATAAACAGGCCTTTGGGAGTCTAGATATCATGAAAAAACGACTAGATGTATATTTTCAAAATAAATGTGCATTGTTGAACTACTAATCTATCCCTGTATGGTGGCTGTTTTGCAATTTTCTTCTTCTTATGGTTTTCCGCCCAAAGATGCATTAAAATTAGTGTTGAAATATGGAACTTTCGACGCTCATAACTTTCAAATATATTTTTTTTTTACTTGTTTCCATTCAGGGCTAGATAAGGATGAGACAAATTGATATCATTTTTAATTTTGAACGTACATCGTCAAACAGTGGAGTAATCGCCAGACTACGTTTGTATGGAAGACTGATCGACCTAAAATTAAACCGTATGTCAAGAGCGCTTGAAATGTTTCAGAATTAACACAGTGAATAGACTGTTCTTCCAGTTAGTTTTGTTGCTGAATGTACTGTACATAACTGCAGTTAAGCTAGTGAAGGGCCACTGAACACAGGTAGATTGGTCAGTGACATCCGAGTTGGGTGCCAAATAGCACTATGTTATATCTATGGCGAAATCAGGTCTATATTTTCCTAATATCAACAGATGAAGGGATACTATACTATCTACACGATAGATGTTTCTTTATAGGGGGCATTCATTAATTACGTGAATCGATTTTGACGATTTTTCGACACCCAATCCCCTTAGTGAGATTTAGCTCGACCCCCTCCCACCACCTCTAATCAATTTTGTGATTACGTTAGAGTCTGCTTGATTGCGTTGGATTTATTAAAATACATAATTTGCTTAATTTCTTTTTATTTAAGACTCTTAGAACGTAGTCTGGAATTACAGTTAGAATGTCTAATAATAGCTAAATAAAAAAAAGAAAGATCCTATAACGGATGTGAGGTCAGCCTACGTGCAACCGACCAAGGACCGCCCAGCACTCCGAACCCAAGTCGCCATATTGAAGCCTCCACTCCAGTCAAGCCATGTCAAGCAGCGGGGATGTGTCATAAGCGATTGCCAGTCATTTTATTTGTCTCTCGTTTTCAGAAAAGGTCAGTGGGTGCGCAAGTAAGATGCACCCCTTACCCTTTCAATAGCCACGATTTCGCCAACTAAGGCGCATCTCTGACCCCCATGATCCCCACTCTGCTCCATAAGAGCCTTAGGGAGTAGGAACAACAAACAAACGTAGCATACAAACCGATTCGTTCCGTCCTCGCCGCCGAAGCCCGTCGCGTATTCATTCAATAAAATCCTGCCAGCCCGCGAAGGAGTTTCATGTCCGTTCTTCTCCACGTAGTTAGTTTCCGAACGGATGGTAAAATCTCTTATCAAGATCCAGCTCGCCCCCCAGCGACGCCCTGAGCCGAGGTTCGACCCCAACTGGGGTAGCCCTCAGCGTTGTCGCTTAAGTTTAGAAATTTGTGCCTCGCTGGAGGCTATATAGCTTAGTCTCCACTGGAAAGTCCGGTTAAGCAGAAGACAGCCACTTGGTTGAACGAACGGCGAGACGCCCCGAAGAAAAAAAAAGTATATATTTGTTTCTTTCGATTGTGAATACAAGATCTGAACACAAATCTCTGCCCGGTTTTTATTTATCCATTTCAAAATACTTAAATAGGTACTATTCAATTCGTAATAGAATATTCATTCAAAACAGTCAACGGGATCTCATTGTGTGGTATCAAGATTGACTACTGGAACCAATTGTCCTTGTAACTTTCAGTAAAATTATCTGCTCCTTCAACCTCGCTGTGATTTAGCCAATCTAAACCGTTGTCGCTTGCATACAGAAGCTCAGTATACCTGCCAACAAACCATGAGTCGTCAGTCGCACATTGTGCCATAGAGTGCAATAGAGAACCGCGGGCACTTTGGGTAGATAGATAATTTCTCACAAAATTGCACGGTGCGGAAATAAAACATACATAATATTTGTTGAGACGGCCCCTCTCCCCTACGAGAGATTCGGCTCGAACCCCATCCTCCTAAACGCCTCACGTAATTTATGGATGCCCAAATCCAGGAATCGGATGTTTGTTAATGCATCGCAGGTCCAAGACCATGTGAGACAAAACTCACCTCTCCAAAAAGCGTCCTTTGTGACACTATAGGACTCACGGAGCCGATAGTGATGAATACTAAAACTGCATCACCAGGTTAAAAAAAAAATCCTAGCCAGGAATCGAACAGGTAGAATTTGGAAAAAAAAACGTCGCTGTATTACTACACCATCCGGTAGTGTTGCAGTGTTGCTAATAAGGATTAAATTCTGCGAAGTAATGTCATACGGGAAACTTAAGGAAATACCAAATTTTTTACAAAGTAGTTTTTGTACTGCGAAATCAAAAATTGATGAAACGAAGGCATTGATGGAATGATGATACGTGACACGTCAGTCATCATAATCGGGCCCCGTGACTCGTTTGGCCGTCTTTCGCTATTCCTCAGTTTCGGATTTGCCCACCCAAGCCCAGACACACCCCTGCTGTATCTATAAGACGTGTGTAGGTCAAGGTGCATCACTACTGCCAATCCTTTCAAGAAAGATTGTGAATGAAAAGCTGCAAATATTACTTACAATTTTATTACAACATTTCATTTTTTCATATTTCGGTTTTACAGATAGCTCGTCACACATACTTTTTTGTCTTTATATTTTGACTTAACAAACTCTATTGGCAAGAAATCATTCTTTCATACATTAAACAAAATCTTTATTTTTGGTGGGATTGTCATTTCAAAGTTATTGTCGAAATACTAAATACGATTAGGAAACTATTGCGCAAGTCACTACAAAAGCATCTGGTTTCTACTTTATACTATGTGCTAAATTCAGTAAAAATAAGTACATTCTGTGCTTTCAAACTTCAATAAGTCTAAAGAGTTTAAATACATTCATTAATTTTGATATTTACAAAGGAACACCTGTGGTTATACAGATACACATAAATATTATGGTTATTTATGTGGCAATTGACTATATTGTTACTTTAAACATGATACGTGAAACTATATTTTTTTACACAAATGTGGGAAAATGAGAAGAAACATTTATAAAAATATATTTTAACACAAGTATTTAATGCTGAAATCAAGAGGCTTTAATTAAATTGTCTAGCCTTTAAAACCCTAGGTATGGTATACTACATGAAAAATTGTCAGTGAATTTACGATTTATGATGATCTACCTTATGTAATATTGTATAGCATTACTAATTTACAAAACCTCCACACAAGCTCCAATCAATAAATGAGCATTGTCATGTTTCAAGAACATTAGGTAGGTACCTACTTGAAAAGCTCCAGTTTGCAACTTGAATTTAGCTAAATTAGTACCTAAGTAATCATATACCACATTGGGTGTAGTGTAGGCCATGAACTACATAATAGGTTCTAAAGGCCTACCACTTAATTGAGATAGTGCCTCATGTAGCTGCAAGGTGCTCCAGTTGTGTTAAAACCCGCCATTGAGGTCCCTCTATGACTGAGGTCCAGTGATATGGGGCCACACCTTTTCAGCACCTCACAGCTATCCGCAAGCATTGTCTCAGTTAAGCATACGCTCTGGAATACCATGGCCCAGATAAAGTATTCTACTCTAGAAGGCCAGCTTTAGAGTGATTTTTACATCATTTAAGATATGATATAATTCTGAATAAATAATATACTACTATTTCAAGTTTACAATGAACCTCAACATCATAAGTAACACATAATGTGTAAATAACATAATGGAAATTACTTAAAAGATACATAATTCCTGTCTGAAATGAAATCACAAAATTAGTTATATATTAAAATATATAAAAGTAAAAATAAATTAAAAACAGTCTATAATTTAATAATCAAAACATGAGCCATTTCTTTCAGTAACTAAAAACAATAAAGGAATAATATTACACATTTTCATTCTAACACTGTTGACCAGAAATACTACATACACAGGACAATTCACCATAAATTTAACATTCCTACATTGAAATTTAGCTATTCAACGAAAAGCACACAATGGCTGGAATAGTAGCTGCCCAGACCCATTGGTATTGGGAATTCAATAGAAAGTAGGCTATTCCTGAAGGGCCTATTTCGTGGTTTTCGCTTTATGCATCGCCTTACCTCACGTCGCCAATTAGGCCTTTCATCAATTGCAAACAGTGTTAGAATATCAAAGCGTCATAAGTCAGGAAATCGCAATGGGTCTTCTATAAAGTCATCCGGTATTACAAATAGATCAGGAGGAATATTATTGCGAAAATCGAATTTTTGAAATGTTATTTTAGCGGTCACTGTTGGCAAAATTGGTATATCAATTTTAACTGGAAACCCCCTTGGTAATTTCATAGCCACAAATTGTCGTAGCTTAGCAAAATGCTTGAAGGGTGCAATCACTTCCAGCACATTTAATAGCATGTCAACACTTAGTGGGAAATCATCACTCATGGCAATTGTGGCTCGGAAGTTCCTTGATGACTCCTTGTAAACAAGCTCTCTTCCCAGGCTAGGGTACAGCCCAGGGGGAGATGATATGTATGAAACCCAATCAATATTTTTCTCAGGAGGAGGATTCAGTGATGCTCGGCGAGTAGGCTCCCCATTTGTATCCAAACTTTGTGTATTTCCTTTAGTTAAGCTTTCAATGATAGCTTTATTTTTTTGTAGGTCGTCAGTTGATAAATGCTCTCGCCTTTTACGTGACTCTAGTACAAGACCAGTGATAGTATAAATATCGCTCCTGTATATACCTGCAACAGTTTCTTTACGATCCTCTCGAAATATCCAGCCAGACTGAGCCCTTGTAAATGAAATTCCTTTGGTTGACATCTGAGCAGCGAGTATATCACTTGACATGAGAATATCTACTTCATCTTCTATTTCATTTTCTGTTTCTTCATAGCGGACTCTTTGGTACACTTTAGCTTTGTTATCCAAAACAGTTAGTGACTCACTTGGCGGTTTCTCTCCCTGAAAAATAAAAGATATGTCTCCTCTTTCCCATTTCATGTCAGTGAAATCTACTAATGTGGTGTCCAATCTGATTCCAGAGCCCGCTTTGTAAATCTTGCATACGTCCGATGGTAATATCCTGGAGACTAGAGGTACCCATGAGTGGAAGTCCCATTTGAGTTCCATATAGAAATCTTGTATTTGAGCAAGAGCTCGAATTAGATCAGGTCTACGACGTTCCATCTGTTCTCGAGCTTGCTGCTTCAATTTACGCACTAATGATGATATAGTCTGACGATCTCCGTAACTGATGGCTTCAGCCAGAGGTGACCAGCCTGCGAGGTTCTTAACTTTTACGGGCGCGCCATGCGCGAGTAACAGCTGCACGCACTCCTTGCGGCCAAGCATAACAGCCAGATGCAGCGCCGTATTGCCGTGTTTGTCTTTTCGGGCCACATCATGATTTCTAAGTAATGACGAGAGCTTCCGAACATCACCAATAAATATACACTCATGGAGTGGATATCCATCGTCTTCTTCGCTACAGTTAGAAATAGACATCTCGCACACACGGTTGTTTCTAATTCATTACTCTCATTGATAACTAATAAATAGGAACTTGAAGTGGAAACAATTTTTTTATAATCTAATCAAGGAGATAAGAAAACGGCTTCATATTTTGACTGTTCTTTGTTATATTGAATAATTTTCTAATTAGTTCTGTAAAAAACTTATTTTTGGAACCATAATATTTACTCATAGGTACACTGTACAAAATTATTATAATCTTTCTTTTACGAAAAGTAATGTGTCCATCATCGTTTTTAGGTTCTGTTCCATTAATCAGGACTAAAATGTATACTTTTGACATATGTTTCCTTTGATTGCTTTTACTCTTGCACAAATATACGTCATGCTGTTCTGCTGTCAGAAACTAACATGCTAATGATTGTTAGATATCGATATTTTGGAACGCTCGTGTTTTTTTTTTGTTGATAGACCAAACCACAGATAAACCGACGAAATGGACGAAACACGTAAAACTTTTTTAGAACGATATAGTCGATTATATCGATTACTTTACCATTTTATTTTATCTTTCTTTAAAGCTGAATACATTGTTCTGCTTATGTTATAGAAGAACGATATCTGTGTTTGAAAAAGTGTCCTTAAAAATGTAATAAATAAGCTTGGCGCTTCAGTAGCCACCGAGTAAATAAACAAGAAATTGTTCGTATAGTAGTAAATATTTCAAAAATATTATACATAGTGTTGGCTGGCAATAAGATGGAGACTGAGGCGAATCATTTTGTTTATTTTTCAAGTCACTTGTGACTTGGACTACTTTTCAGCATGCAAATTTTCCCCATTATTGCAAAAACTTATTTGTTTTTTATCACTAAGCAATAGTTCTGCTTTAAGTACATATTATCATATATCACGCACCGCAATGGTATTGCAAGATATTCAAGATCATTTTACTGCATTGTATATTGTGCTTAACAAGTTTGTAAGCGTAATAATCAGTTTTTAAAAATCCAACACAGACGGTGTTGGATTTTTAATAACACCTCACCACACCACACCACCTCCTAATAAATAACACCAATAGAAGCAACGGATATAAAATATATCTACGGTCGTTGTCGCGCTTTATAATAATAATAGGAGGTCCGGTATAACACGGTGGTGCTACCCCAATATTGTAGCTAGGGTAGCAAGTGATCGAAGTGATATAAAAAATATAAAACAATAATTAATACTGGTGCTGCATACAAAAAGTTAAGGTGGAAACGAGAAAACGTATTCTTTTATTTAGATTGCAAGATAATAAATAGTATTACTTTATTATTTTGTAGCCCTTTTATACAGTATATTGTATAGTATTCTACATCAGATCTCTACAATTCACTGATGGACAACGCAGAACCGACGCCCACCGCTGAGTGAGCGAAGTGAGCAATTACCGATGTTAGATGTTACAACAAATAAATTTATTTATTTAACTTACACTCTAATATAACGCACAAGTTTAAGTTGTGAATATGAAATCCCATGGAGCACACGGCTTGTAAAAAAAACAATACACCAACAGTAGGTATCGCGGCAACAGGGCCTAAGAAACCATAAAACTGTTGTCTAAAAATGGGTTGGTATTAGGGATGATATGGAGCTCCGTAACCGTTATCAAAATTATCGGATATCCGAAATCTGTATTTTCTTTACATTTATAATTCCTTACAAATCTAACACACTTTACTGAAAGTATCGAATAATACGAAATAATTTCATATCCGAAATCATATCTGAAACCGGTATAATCTTTATCAATATCCGAAATTTTTGACTAGAGTCAAGAGCAAACCAAACCCAGAACAAATAAAAAAATACACCCTTGTTTTCCATTCCATTTTTCAAGCAAATCCTTGATTCAACTGTGAGCACTAGAGACGGAAGACACACTTAGTGTCATGGCGTGGCGTGGCGCGGAATCTTAGATAAAGTACCTATAGATTAAGCCTTAAAATGACCTTGATTGAAAGAGCGAGATGGCTAATTGGCGGCTCCATGTAAATAATAAGGACAAAAGATTATTTTTTGTCCTTGTCACCGTGGCCGGTATCTTTTGTTTGTCAAACTCTAATACAATGGCAGGTTTGACAAACAAACTCGGTTTTGTTTGATTTTCTATGATTTCGTGGTATTATGTGTTAATTGAGACAAGGAATTTGGGTTATTTATAGATAATAAGTGTCAGTGCGATGGTGGGTTGTAGTGTTCTTGTTCTTGTTGTAACACCAGAACTAACTATTGCTGTCTCATGTGCGGCCACGCCAGTGCTTAATCTATAGGTACTTTATCTATGCGCGGAATCCACCAATTAAACGACTCTGTTTCAGCCTACGTCATAACACAACGAATTTTGTAGTCAATCAACTGCGTCAGAAGGCGCCACGCCACGATACGTAAGTGTGTTTCCGTCTTTATGTTTATCGAGGTTCCTTATTATAAAGCCAACATGTTTCTGAACCAATGTTTAAAATGAACTACAACACTGTTTATAAACAGTGTTTACAAACAAATGTTGCCTAATGAATACGAGGCTTGTAGCTGTTGGGTTTCCCAAAACCCTTGGGCTGAGCTGACACAGAACAGATAACTTTAGTTACTTACTTATAGAGCCAATAAAATTGAGAGAAGAATTAAAACTTTCGTCGACATTTCTTCGATACCGATGGCACCCTGAGAAAGTAATGGAGTAAGAAAAAGATCACTATAAAAGTGCTTGATAAATGAATTAATAATGTCAAAGTCAAAGTCAAAGTCAAATATATTTATTTCAATTAGGCCAATAAGCGGCACTTTTGAACGTCAAAAATTAAATGTTAATAAAAAATGTACAAGTAATAAAAATTGACTCTACCGTGCATTCGGAAAGTAGCTTGTTATGGAGAAGAACGCACAAGAAACTCCATACTTACTCTTTTTAAAAAAAATATGTTTTACAAAGTTTACTTATGTACATACATTAATAAATTCATATATGTGAGGACGATGCACCCAAAAATAGCACTACCCACTATACAACGTACAGGTATAAAGTAATAAAAGCACTAACAGGTAAATTCATTAGTTTTATAAATAGGAACATGGTTCTCACATACTTACAAATATTGCAAACATAGGTAAAATACCTAATTCAACAACAACGGAACCTTGTGTGAGTCAAATTCTGGAAAAAAATATAAAAAATAACCTAAGAATACAAAAACTATGAATAGGAATACAAATTAGCAAATTTGATTTTGTCCACACCAAAGATTGCCCTACGGAGCGGGACCAACATGTTGCCAAGCATTCTTATCTTGAATATAATCATCTAATTTGTAATATGCTTGTTTACAAAGTGTGCTTTTAACTAAAGTTTTAAATTTACTTTCATTTAGTTTTAATATATCACAAGGTATTTTGTTATAAAATTTAACACAGTACCCCATGAAAGATGAGTGTACTTTTGCTAGTCTATAAGATGGTTGATCTAACTTATCTTTATTTCTCGTATTACAATTGTGTCTATCACTAACCTTACTAAAGAGATGTATATTTTTCCTTACATACATGATATTTTCATAAATGAATTGGCAAGAAACTGTCATAATATTAATATTTTTAAATAGCTCCCTAAGAGATTCTCTGTGACTTAAATTATATATGGCTCTGATAGCTCTCTTTTGCAATATAAATATGGATTCAATGTCAGCCGCTCGGCCCCACAATAAAATACCGTATGACATAATGCTGTGAAAGTAACTAAAATGGACCAAACGCGCGGTCTCCACATCCGTCAACTGTCTTATCTTTCTAACAGCATAAGCGGCCGAGCTCAGCCGACCCGCAAGAGATGTTATGTGAGAACTCCATTGCAATTTGTCGTCTAAAGTGATTCCCAGGAAAACTGTTTGATTTACAAAGTCCAGCTTTTCGCCATTCAATATGATGTCGCATTTGCTACTTCTAACATTCGGCAATGTGAATCTAATACATTTGGTTTTTTTTTCATTTAGTACCAAATTGTTTGCCGTGAACCAATTTTGGACCTGATGAATCGAGTTATTCACATCATCAAGATTTTGTGACCGCCGATCTATTTTAAATATCAAAGATGTGTCATCAGCAAACAACACCATTTTCGGTTGATTTTGTAGTAATTGGGGTAAATCGTTAATATAAACTAAAAAGAGGAATGGACCCAATATCGAGCCTTGAGGAACACCCATTGTCATTTCAGACCCTAGTGAGTTTACGCCGTTTATCTGAACTTTAACTTGTCTGTCTTTTAAATATGATCTAAGTAACCCAAGGGCTGTATGTCTAATTCCATAGTGCTCGAGCTTCAACAATAGTGTCTCATGGTTAACGCAATCGAACGCCTTCGAGAGGTCGCAAAAGATTCCAATGGCGTCTTGTGCTTCCTCCCAGGCGTTAAAGATGTTCTTTATTAGGGTGACACCAGCGTCAGTTGTGCAACGCCCTTTGGTAAAACCGTACTGTTGATCATAAAAGATAGAATGTTTGTTAAAATGACGCAACAATTGGTTGAGCATTAACTTTTCGAAGACCTTACTGAGAACCGGCAGTATTGACACTGGCCTATAATTATTGGCTTCTTTGCTATCCCCGGATTTAAACAATGGAACTACTTTACTGTGTTTCATGAGGTCCGGAAAAACTCCTTGATCGACACTAGCATTAAATATTAAAGCTAAATAGGGTGCAACAGTTTCAATGATTGGTTTACACACTTTTACAGATAGTCCCCAAAGATCTTCTGTTGATTTAATTTTAAGATCTTTAAAAGCTTTTAAAATAGTCTGGGGATTTGTATGTTGAAACTTGAACTCCGATGGGCACGCATTTACGTTCTTTCTTAGTAAGGCAGCAGAATGTTCTGCGTTGTATCGGTTTTTATACCTGTATTGCCCTTCTGTTCCGTGCATTACAACATGCATCGATGAAAATTATGTGAAATAGTTGTGGTTATTATTAAAGTGCTATCACTTGAACCATCCTGAAGCACGTTCGTTTCCAACCGTGCTATATAACCACAAATAGTTACGAAAGTATAGTATTCGCCAAACTTCTTCGCCGCCCTGAAGTTTGCTACAATGGCTGCGCAGAAGGAAATCTCATACAAAAACAGCACCGTTTCGTACTTCGCGCATCCGGTAAACCAACTTCAGGGCGGCCAAGAAGTTTGGCGAGGGCTATATATGGTTGATTTATATTACAACAACTAAGAGATAAAAGAATCATAATATTGTTTTGTAAATATTTCATTATTTTTTGTGCTGTGAAACATTTAGAACGATTTTGGAAACTGTTACAAACTCATTTTATAATATTTTCATATCATAGATACCGGTCACAGTGTCGTCTCTGTCAATGCTGTTGAATTGTCAATGTCTTTAAATAAACTTTAATTTATAAACTTATCGACGATTATGCTATTCTTATCAGTGGCGACGAGGATTAAAAATGAACAGTGAACAATTTGAAAAATTCCTTATATTACAAGCATCACAACAAAAACAAATTTCGGACATTTTACAACTGTTAATATCGCAACAACAAAATGCGGCTGTCGCGACTCCCACACCAACTACAACGACTGGCACGGAGTTACCCAGCTCATCGCACTCTAACACCTACAGAAACAACATCTACAACAGTTTTAAAGGTGACAAGTTCAATCCTAGCGAAACCTCAGTTGAGAATTTTATTGACTATTTTGAGTCTAAATGCGGACTTTGGGGAGAGGATGCACGAAATATACAGAAAGAACTTTTATTCACCTGTCTCTCTCCTGAAACCTTTCACGACATGAAAGTTGCCCTGACGCCACGTTTCGAAAACAGTACGTACACAGACATTCGAGAAAAACTCCTCGACCTGTACAGAATCAAGCGCACAAGATACAGGGCGCTGTCTGATTTCTGGAACTGCATACGCACGGACGACGAATCTATGGAGTTCTACGCTAATAGACTAAAAGAAATAAGTAAAGATTGCGGCTATAACGACGATCTGTTAGAACGACAGTTACGTGACCGTTTTGCAACTGGGCTCAACCACCAGCAGTTGCAGATCGACTTGAAACAAAAATGGCCCGACTTACAAGAACATCAAGACGGAAAGATGAGGGAAGTAACTTTTGCTCAGATTTTCAGCGTTGCACAATCGCGGGAACGAACTGAAGGCGACGATACACCAAATGTCAAAGTAAATAAAATTAAAAGAAACACTAAATCTTACTCGAACACGTCTCCGCGCAGATTCCGGACTCATCAATGCCTCAGATGCGGTGAACCTGAAAGACACCCGTTAAGCCGATGTACCGCCAAAACTCACATATGTAAAGAGTGCAACACGCCGGGCCATTTCGAAGATTGCTGCATCAAGTCAGGCAAAGCATGTCTGCCCAATCGGAACGATAATAAACAAAGAACATCTACGAAAAGAAACAAGCTATACAAGCTAAAACATGACGGAAACAGCAACAACTCTTCACAAGCGTCCTACTCAGAAGACAGCGACGACGAACCAGATACAGTTTGTCTAATAAACAGGTCGAAAGGCAAAGGCAGTAAGAAAATAGACGTCCTAATTAATAACATTCATTGTACGTTAGACTGGGATCCCGGCTCAGTCTATTCAATTATCAGCACCAAGTTCTGGAAGCGTATCGGCGCTCCACCTCTCACGAAGGCTCCAGGTCTACGCGCCTATGGGAACGTAAAACTTAGACCAAAGGGCCTAACGGATGTAACGGTACGAGTTCAAGAGGAGGAAAAGAAACTACCTGTTGTTGTCATGAAGTCAGCTGACCCAATGTTGTTCGGCCTACAGTGGAGTGAAATGTTTAACATGAACTTTCCAAAGGCAGTCTACTCGATTAAGAACACACGACACGAAGTATTTAGTCTGCAACAAGTCCTGGACAAGTACACTGCCCTTTTCGACGGCAAACTTGGAAAAGTCAAAGATTACCAAGTAAACATTCATATCAAGCCCAATGCTCAACCGAAACACATTCCAGCAAGATCAATTAAATTTTCAATCAAAAGAAACATTGAAGTTGAGCTAGATCGTCTAGTTGAAGAGGGCATCATAACTAAAGTAGACCCAAACATTACACCGATCCAGTGGGCGACACCGACAGTCAACGTAGTCAAAACAAATGGCCAGATCAGAATTTGCGGCGATTTCCGTAGCACGCTCAACCCTGTATTGATAACACACGCACATCCAGTTCCTCTGTTCGATCAATTACGCCAGAATCTTGCAGACGGTGCGAAATTTTCAAAAATTGACCTGAAAGATGCTTACCTGCAATTTGAAATAGGCCCGGACTCTAAACAGTTTTTAACAATATCTACTCACAAAGGATACTATCAATATAACCGCATGCCATTTGGTATTTCCACAGCACCATCAGTTTTTCAGCATTACCTTGACAAACTCCTTGAAGGAATACCGAATGTGGCAGTTTACTTTGATGACATTGCGGTTACAGGTAAAAATGACAAGGATCATCTCGAAACACTACGTACCGTTTTCCAAAGACTTGAACAAGCCGGATTAAAAGTTAACTTGAAGAAATGCAGTTTCCTTACCCCGGAAGTCGAATATCTCGGACACACAATTGATCGTAATGGTGTACGTCCAACAAAATCGAAGATAGAAGCGATTTCCAAAGCTTCACCTCCAACCAACACCAAGGAACTAAGATCATTTCTTGGTTTAGTCAACTTCTACGAGCGTTTTATACCACACCTACACAGTGTCTGTGCCGACCTTCACGCACTAACAGGAAACAGGCTAAAATGGCGATGGACCGACAATGAAGCCAAGGCATTTGAACAAGCAAAGACCTTAATTGTACATTCAAAACCACTAGTAGCTTTTAATGACAAACAGCCACTGTACTTAGCCTGTGATGCATCAGAAAAAGGCGTGGGAGCGGTGCTTTTCCACAAAACCAGCAATATGGAACAGCCAATTGCGTTTGCATCAAGAAAACTTCGACCAGCAGAATCAAAATACTCTGTCATAGACCGCGAAGCTCTTGCAATATTTTTTGGTGTAAAAAAAATTCGATCAGTATCTTCGCGGCATCAAATTCACTCTAGTAACTGATCACAAACCTCTCATTCACATTTTGGGACCTGAACGCAATTTACCAAAACTCGCTAATAATCGTTTAGTAAGATGGGCTCTAATAATTGGAAGCTACGCTTATGACATCGTGTACACAAAAGGCTGTAACAACATGATCGCGGACTACTTATCAAGGATGCCTAACCCTGAAGAGCAACCTTCCAAATCTGAATTAGCTGTTCACAGACTTGTAGCGCGCCTACAGGCAGATAGGGTTGGTGACCTCATCCTATCAGAAAATGTCATACGAGATGAAACAATAAAAGATGCCATACTGAAACAAATATCACAGTTTATTAAGACGGGTTGGCGTGAACATCAATATACAAACGATGTAAAACCATACGCTCGCAAACGCTGTGAGTTGTCACTAGAAAATAAGATCATCATGTGGCAGGGTCGCATGGTTGTTCCTGATACTCTAAGGAAAGCGACCCTAAAATACCTACATCGTGGACACCCAGGGATATCAGCTATGAGAGCACTGGCAAGATTCTATGTATGGTGGCCAACCATTGAAGAAGACATAGATTCACACGTAAAAACTTGCCACAAATGCCAGGAGAACCGGCCTAACACCTCGGATTTGCCAATTTTCTCATGGTCCATGCCAGACCAAGCCTGGGAAAGAATTCACGTTGATTTCGCGGGACCGTTCGAAGGCTTGTATTGGTTGGTTCTGTCTGATGCATTTTCCAAATGGATCGAGATCAAGCCAATGGCAAAAATTACGACTGCCAAACTCTGTGATGAACTGGACACAATTTTTACCACTTTCGGCCTTCCTCGGTTTTTAGTCTCAGACAATGGCCCACAATTTACTTCTCAGGAGTTCCAAAATTACTGCAAAACTAAGGGAATTAAACACATCAAATCATCGCCGTATCATCCGCGGACAAACGGATTAGCAGAGCGGACGGTTAGAACTTTCAAAAGCAGAATGTCTTCAAGTACAGAATGTCTCAAAAAACGGCTAGAACATTTCCTGTTTGCCTATCGCATCACACCCCATAGCACCACTAGCAAAGCCCCGGCCCAGATGATGTTTGGACGACAATTAATTTGTGAGCTTGACAACGCTCGACCAAGTGCCAAACGTTTGTTACAATACAAGCAAATACAAGCGAATGTTAACTCTGACAGCCAGACGCCCAATTACAGACCAGGTGATACTGTGTACGTACGAGCCAGAGATCAGTCGCGATGGGAACCAGCCACGGTTTCGCGGCGCACGCATCGATACTCGTACGTCATTAACACTCCAATCGGTGTGGAAAGAAGGTACCACGCAGACCATATCCGACCTCGTATCTCCGAATCAGTTGAGTGCCCATTGCCTGGAAGCGCAGAAAGCACTGGAAGCGCTACCCGTAATCTTATGCATCCAATCGCGTCCTCGACTCCAGTACTGGAAGCTACAGGATCACCGATATCATCTCGAGTAGCAGAAACCCAAGTAGAAGCTGCCCCTGAAGCATCCACATCTCCCTTGCCACAGAATGTGGTCAACATGCCATTTACGCCTATGGCACCACGCCGAAGCAAGCGTACCACTAGACCACCCCGACGCCTAATTGATGAGATGGAGGTGTAACCCCTGTAGGGCGGACGAATGTTACAAACTCATTTTATAATATTTTCATATCATAGATACCGGTCACAGTGTCGTCTCTGTCAATGCTGTTGAATTGTCAATGTCTTTAAATAAACTTTAATTTATAAACTTATCGACGATTATGCTATTCTTATCAGAAACTAATTCTCAAGTTACTAAGATTGCTGACACTGATTATAGAGGTTATACCAATTCAAGAATAAGGTCGATATTATGAGAACCCCGAGCTCCCTAAAAGTTATTACACTACCCTGAATTAGAGTTTAGGGCCCTGAATACCGTGTAGTGTAATAAGCCCTTCACAGAGTACATTGAATATATGATTGTAGTACCTGTCTCTGCATCGGAAAGTATCCATGCAGCAGTAATTATTTAGTTCCATATTTTACCACTCGCCAGAATCACTAGTCGCTATGTACCAACAATACCAACCCCCGGGATTGGGAACAATTTTATTTTATTTTCTTTTTGAGGCGGGGAATCCGCTATACTCTGTGGGCGGGTGGTGTTCGTGTTCGTCGGATGGTCGTTCGAGCGTTCGGGTTTCGTCGCTTTGGCTTCGGGCTCTAGGGAGATTTCAGTAAATTCTCACTAGATGGCTCTTAGAGCATTGTTTTGATTTTGACCGAGTTTGATTTGAAGCGCAGAAAAAGTTGACAGTTGCGCGCACCAGTGAAACGCCTCGTAGTCTTTCGACTTTTATTCACTTTTCTACAAAAGATATTAGTAATTCATAATGTTCGTTGACTTATTTATAAAATGTTTATTCATTATTTTTTCTACTAATTGAAGTGCGTATTATTACATTGATTTTATACAACGCTGCACCCGGGACTGACTTAGCTTGATTGTATCCGTATAGTTTTAAAGATAAGATTAGTATTGATTGAAAGTTCTGTTTGGTATAAATTGCAGTCGATTGCTTTAAATCTGTAAAAAGTACTTTTTATACTCTTATCAAATAATATCGCATCATCTGAGACCTAAGTTGTTATTGTGATTTGCGGCGTCATAATAAATAAATGAATTGACTTTTCACCTGAAGTTTCCGGCTTATTGCTCCTGATTTAGCGAGAAAAATTCTTCATAATGTGAGTATTGTTTTGTTATGTATCTTAGGTATAAGCGAGTGGAATTTCATTGAGTGGCGTGCTCACCTGAATACCTAACTGTATTCACTACAAGCCAGGGTATGTAGGTTGAAAATGCATTTAAAAATATAACTATGGTTCATTTTATTAAATTATAATTAATGTATTATGTACCAAGAACAAAAGAGAAGAGAATATTACTTTATGACTAGCAGGTCATTAATTGTTTATGACTTTTTCATTTACATGTATTAAAAATATGTATAATTATTATTCTATTGTACCTACCTGATTCATCATATTACTGCCCTTATCCCATGCTACTGTGGCTGGTATGATGAAGCTAAAAGCAGGTATATATATAAAAAGTCCTCTGTGGCATGTAATAATAATTCATAAATAATCTTGTTTCATATATATTCATCATCCGTCCATCTAATCATAAAATGTATTTGCTTATGGTCTGATGACCGATAGCAAATAGAAAAAAAAAGAAAAAAACATTTCCTCAATATTCAGTGAAATAAGATTTGTAGAGATTCCATTATTTGTGCATGTAAATAAGGTGTTTAAAAAAAAGTGGAATACGGCATGCAAAATGGCATCTGTCCTATATTTATGGATCTGTGTTAGCAATCATTCTACAAGACCGCAGAACATATGCACCTATGCTTAGTTATTGATGCATACAGTGCAAAATACTTCAGTGACCCTGGTACCATAGGTCCAAGCGATCAACAAGGATATCAGGCCACCACAACCCAGTAACAGCAATACCTAGTTCTTTATATCCCACGCTTAAGAGCTTGGAAGCATGACCATACAATAATTATGAAAAGGTGATGCCATTTCTAAAGTTATCACATTTGTCATGCACATGCATTTATGAGTTTCCTGTGAGGACTAACAATAGCTGTTTTGAACCTAAGCTATTGTCTTACAAGCATTTATTGGATATTATTCTTGTACATATTGTTAACAACCCATAAACAGTCTATTAAATGGTTTTATTTCTTAAATCTGACTGAGTCACATGTCTTAGTTATCATGCTGATTTTGTATCATAAAAATTTAATGAAGGCATGTTGTTGTAAATGATTTATAAATTCTTATAAGAAATCATAATCTGCAAAATATGAGTGTCCCTTACACATGACTTTTATTCTGTTCTTGTTATCCAGTTAATAGACTTCTTGCTCCCTATAACCAGTAGGCTAGTAATGACAATATTGCTCCTTAAGAACACTTAAATCTGACCTAAATAATTAAAAAAAATCTTTGTTTTAAGTTATGTTTTATTCCCATTAATTTAAAATGTGTGTCTACATTAATTCACAATGTTTCTGGAAACAAATTGGGATCAGGCTCAAAACAGTTTATATGTAAAACAAGTACATAGTTAGTTGATTTTGCAGTAAAACATATATTTTTCATAAAGTACCTACCTATTTGTTAGGAAGTATAGATCAGGGATATTCTCGCTGCACACCATATCCTATAAAAATTATCATTATTATTCTAAGCAGAACCTTGTATTCAAAAGCTTAACAACAACTCTATGTAACCAAGTGTGTTGTTAAGAATTTTAAACATAACATTAAAGCATTACCCTATTCTGTTGTGACATAACATCATCTACCTATATCTGAATGTTGACTTTGTTATATTTAAACAGGTTGCCAATATACTATACATGTGTTAACTACGTGTAGAATAACACTGCAAAACAAGCTCAAAAGAGCAGTGGTGGCCCAGTGATAAAGGTCGCGACTTACAAGTTGTAGGTCGTGGGTTCGAACCCAGGCAGGCGCTTTACTTTATTTCATCACCACTGCTTTCAAAGCGGTGAAGGAAAACAACGTGAGGAAACGCATGTCTTACAATAAAAAATTCGAATATGTGTGACATCCACCAACCCGCACTGGCACCACGTGGTGGATTACGGCCCATTTCCTCTCACAGAGAGGTGGCCTGCACGCACAACAGACTAAATGGGAGTCTAAGTGCGGAAAAGGGCACCATCTATCCTATCCTAAAACAAGCTCAAACAGCACTCTGTCGCCGAAGGTATTTTTTTTTATCAACCTGCATAGTCCGTCATTATCAGGAATCTTCCTCCACAAGGGCCGGTCTTGTGCTTCCCACATATACACACAGATACCCGCTACCTCCTCTAGGTCGCTCGTTGGAATACCTTGACGGTGGCCCAACCACGCTGCACCGTCGGGAATACACTCGACTCTAGTCCTTTTCGGCCCCATCGAGTTTCCGTTCTATGCGTAGCCTGCTGCAATCACTGATATTGCTAGTTTACTGTTTAAATCGAATTCCTTCTTCTCCTGCTGAATTCCTCATTCTAAATTCGATTGCGCAAGGGTCGGGGATCTCCGAGCATAAACCTCTGGGACATGGCCTATTTGTTACCAAACACTTAGTAACTTTTAAGCTTCTGCGCTAAATTTCTTGGTCGTCTACATATAGGGCAAGGCGTACTGGCATCTGGGCGCTGGCGTGGATTTGCACAGTATAATTATTATTATATGAATTTTATTAAGGTACTGTTGTACCCAAAGGCAAAAGCAGCGATGGGCAAAAGGGTTCTTTATCTGTGCTGTGGCAACTTTCGACTCATGCTCTATTTCTACTAAATAATAAAGCAACTTGAAACAGTAAACTTCAGTTCCCAATAAAACATGATCGGCGGAGGCGACCTCTCGCGTCCGGCCCTGGTTCAGGCCATGGGCGAGAGAGCATGGGAGCTGTCCTTCTGCGAAGTAGTAATGCTCTTCACGTTTTTATTTACGGGATCCGCTAGGGCCGATTCCTGTCTGGGTCGCGGATAAATTTTGTAAAAGTGTTACCGCAGCCCTGGCCCAAGCATTATTTACATAGATACGTTTACAATTTATTTTTTCGTTGCTTTTTGGATGATTTATTGTACTGTGTACCTAATCTTAATGTCAAGATTGATATCCTTCAGTCCTTACATCTGTGTAGGCAACATAAACGGCTATACCTAGAGTCAGTAGTGTTTATCTTAGATAATAGTAGGTCAGCTTTGCACAGTGGAAACAGGCTTTAAATTTTTAGGGTTCTTTAGCCGAAGATTCCAAACGGAGCCCTATTGCTGTCACTCACGTGTCCGTCTATCACATGGGTTTTACAGCCAAACTGTTGGAGCTAAAACCTTGTTGACCTAAAATTGTTACTATGCACTTCCTAGTTTGTTCAAATTTAAACATTAGCCTCTAATTATTTCTATGTTATGTCTTAGAGCGCCCACACAAAACCGCGATGACGAAGGAAAACATCCAGTGAAGAAACCGGCATGTCTTAGAACCAAAAATTCGAAAACATCTGACATTCATCAACCCGCACTGGGCTCGCGTTGTGGATTGCGGCCCATTCCCTCTCATAGGAGGCCTGCACGCACAACGGACCAAATGGCAGTCTAAGTGCGGCAAAGTGGTCCATCTATCCTATCCCCTCCTTATTATTACGTATATTTTACTAACAAATACCAATATATTGACAAATCAGATTTTTCAAGAAATTTCCTCTTTGTTCCTATTACAACCAACTTAATTTTTGAGGTTTTGTACGGAACCCTAAATTTGCGAAGTCTAGCACGCACTTGGCCGGTTTTTTATTGATCGAAACAAAAACCGCGCCGTAAAGTCCTTTATTTTTATTGGGTCTTGCCCTCATAATTTTGATTCAGGTTCTTCTTGGTTCTTTTTTACTGGATGCGGACAAAGATTCTGTATTAAACTGTATATTTTGTGTAGTGGTCTTTGTCATGTTTGTAAAGGTCAGTGTGAAGATTACAGTGAATGGAGTTATTTAAATTCATCATTCGTATTTTTATGACTGTTAGTCTTGTTCAAAACAAACTTATTGACATCATGGACAGATTTTGGCCTTATCTCGGCGTAAATAAAGGGTTATCTTCTACAATAACTTATCAGTTCTTGTTTTCTCTTCATTACTGACAGACTGACAGTTTATTGTAATACATTTTGTAGTGATATTTCAAAGACACACCTGTGCGGCTGAGACTTCAACTGATCAAGTTCTGCAAGCGTGAAAATAATCGCTTGCTCATTTGATTGATTAACTGTAGGCATCGCTGTTAAAATTATTGTCCTTTGCATTAGCAAGCTGACAATATCAAGTAAGTAATCTTTTGATTTGTTTGCTTAGTACTTACCTGTTTTATGTGCTAGCATGAAGATGAGTGTGCTCAGTGCTGTAACACGAAAAGGTACGTCATAATATCAGTCAATAACCAAATGTATAAAATCTGCAAGGACAAAACTATTGCGATCATAAATGAAAATTTAAAAGAATTCCAAGAAAATACATAAGTGTGTTTGTGTTGTCAATTAGTCTCAGATGTATTGGCGATGTATTCAAAGTGTGAAAATCTAGACACACTTGTTACCAGACGATGCGCATAAATAAACATAATAACATAAGCGGGGGCCAAACTGCAGGCGCCGTCGGGGCTAACATATGTTTTGATAAACATGTTATTGATTGAGTGTCACATTTAAATTATTAATCACATTGACAAAATATTGTAAAAATGGGTCGTAGTTTAATTTTAACTCTAATTTAGTCATCATCTCGGCCTGCAGTCACCCACTGCTCTAACATTCATCCAGCCAGACCTATTTTTGTCTTCAGCCTCTATGCGCTTGTGCTTCTTCAGACACAATCCATTGTGTCTTCTTCTATTTTTTCTTGAATGAATGGCACCCTACAGATCTCCACTTGTTTGTCTAAATCCGCAGGATCTGTTTTAGGTCCTCAAAACTCGGCACAGAAATTTCAGGTACTCATTTAACTCTACGATAAGGTGTAAAATAGGGCTGTGATAAAGCCTACTAGTTCAAATATGTAGACCAAATGATAGTGGCAAAAAAAATTGTGTTAAAAACAGCGATGACATGTGATCAAATCCTAGACTCGAAAACAATGCTGAGATCAAATCACTACCGTTATCACGAGACAACCGGAATTATATCAGGCGGTAGTGCTGCGCTCTATTCACAGCTATTATGTAGAATATTTTAATAAATTTGTATTATTTTAAATAACTATTATGTAGATTCTGTCACATGACGTGTGCCTCAATGTAACTCAGTTGGAATCAAGTGACACGGAGAAGAACGATAAAAAAGCTGCCTTGTCCTCTTCGTAGGTTTTCAGGATTCAAAGCCAGACTTCTTTCTAAGATTCGTCATTCGTAGTTGGATAAACAATTTGGGTGATAGCCGCTATCATTATTTCTTTTTTCCTCATGACGTCTCTGAGAAGTTGTGATAAAAATGTCTTGTTACTAACTAAAAAAAAAACAAAAGACGTAAATAGGTATTCATTATAAATATTTTTATTGACGTATTGTTTTTTATAATGATGAAGCACATAAATCTAATTTCATTTATAATAATATCTGAGTGGGAAAATGAATCAAGGCACTGCAGTTGGTATCGTCTGGTCTGGATGTTGACTCATGCTCTGTGCAGGATCCTGTTTTGAAAATAAAAGCAACCTTCACTGGCCATTGAACTCTTGCAAGCAATGACTGACGTTTGACTCAAATCTTGTGAAGTTGTGATAAACGATGTTTTTATTACAGAATTCCGGGCATTTGTTTTATAGTTCCGTTTTGTGAGACACGTGCTTTTATTCACTATTAAATTTTTACTGTCATTGCATTTTTAGCAATGCAGTTTTTTAAATCTTGTTTTCGAAAACCTATATTTAAATAATTTGTTTACATTCAAAAAGTTTACACGATTTAGTGGGTAAGTTAAACAATTTAATATGTAGTAATCGTTTTCGGAATGATGTACTTGAAAGTTCATGAGAGTAATTCCCTGGGGATGTTGTGCTTCTGGCAAGTATTTCGAGGGGCGCCTAAAGAGAACGCGGGTCAAGGCCAACCCACGGAATACGATGTTCTACTTACAAAACCAGTTAGCTCTCGTGTATACCTTTTCGCTCATAGAAATATGAAAATTGCCCACGATTTCTTAAATATTTTGATTTGCATTTAATAATTAATAACTTTGTCATTATAAATATAGTAAAAAGATTGCATCAAGTCGCAGCTGGAATGAATTGGTCGCTAGTGTTTCCAACTCTGTAGCTACATAATATGAGTAGATAGTAACTGATTCCTTCGCACACACCATGTCGTGAATTTTCGGCTTGATTAATTAATTCTAGGGATGTTTCCTGGGTAGAAAAACCCGACTGCTTGAAAAGCGAACTAAAAAGACATAAACAACGAGAAAATCATGCTGTGCTGTCGGAGAATACCTATTCGCGAGCTGGCTGGACAAAACCAGATGTTAAAAATTTGGGCCCCCATAATATGGCGCCCAAAATTCGCCATTTTTCAATTTTAATGTAGCCAGTGACACTCGCAGGGTTAAGACGAATCGATTGACGTATGAACCATCAACATCGGCCAACGCGTTTGGTCTCTAGAACGCCACATAGGAACAAACATACATACGTACATATAGACTGATAAATACTTTACCCTCCTTCGGCAGTCGAGTAAAAATACTAATTCTATTAGAGATAATCATATAAAATTAGACTTTTATTTTTTGCTTTATCAAATAAATAAAAAATTACAAAGAAAAAGCGCATCAAAGTTCAGGAGTGGGGGCTTGTGACGTCACTTTGTCAGTTTAAAGTGTAGCACACCGTGACGTCACACGAAATTTCAACGCACTGTACAGTCTGTAATTATTTGTTTACGTGGCAAAAAAGAATACGTGCCGGATATTTTTAGGTTATCTAACTGACGGACTAAATAGATATTTTTTCTCAACTATCCTATTCAAAAACATAAAGTACAATCTAGAAAAACACATGAAAATTAAGTACAGTTTTTTTGATAATAATGAGTTATATTTTAATATTGGATAATGAATAACTTTGTCATTATGTTATAAATATAATTAAAAAGCTTGGTCCTCACATTTTATCTCCATATTGCCACATCGCAAATCGCAGCTGGAAGATATTGGCTTCTAGTTTTTCCTAAAATGTGCCTAATACGAGTAAGTAGTAACTCATTACTTCGAATTTCGGACCCATCATATGGTGAATTTGCATCTAGATTCTAGATTTATCTACTGTGGTGGTCGTATAGCGCACGCTCAACTCCATAACATAATAGTTCAATCTAGAAAGCGCATTATGTATGATGCGTAGTCCCCGTAGATAATTATAATATAAGCTGTAGCATTCCTATTAATTATGGTGCCCTCAATTGCACGCCTTTCCAATGCTTTTCATACTCAGTACTCTGCTAACCCAGATTCCGCGAAAGAAATAAAAAACCATATTGAACGTAGTAGAACTACCGTGGTGAATCACTCAGTGCAATTTACTGCTATTTTCTAATCGATAACGATGTGAAGAATTTTTTCTTGTATGAAACTAATTTTTGTTCCTATGATAACCCAACTTGTCAATATACATAATAAGTTCGGTTCGATTTTAAATCATAGCTGCACAACATGGGATACAACCGACCTACATTTTCATTTATTTTCCATAGTGAATTAATTCCAGCGAACGAACAGGGTCGACACGCCAAGTCAGAACTTCCCAGTTCCCGTTAATCACGCACAATTCCTAGAACCCATTTACCGTGGCGGATTTTCGATACCCTGTATATGCGATTTATTGATCACATCAGATCACTGTTTTAGCTTGGCGGCTACATAGAACGTATTTCACATTTAATGCGAAGTACGAAGGATTGTATTTTAAAATACTGTTATAAGTTTTTTTCTTTGAAGAGGAGTCATTATCATGCGAACATTATGCGCTTGTATTTCTGAAAATTGCTATAAACGCAATCTGAAATGGTTAAAGTGCCTGCTTTTAATTTCTCACACATACCGACACTATAACGTAACCCTACGATATATCGCTACGGAGGTGTACAGAAATTATCCTGTGATTGTATGAAGGAGGTGTCGTTGGGGTAAGCCGGGCTCGTGTTGGGCGCCAACTCAGTACGCCCCGCTCCGCACCCGCCCTAGATACCCCCCGCCCAGCGCTGGTTCAGTTGCACGCTTTCAGCCTTCGGAGTTAACCGCGTGCGCGTTATGTCACCCAACCTTCCGTCAGCGCTCCTTCACATGAATTTCGTACTTCTTCCTCGGTTCGTTGCAATGTATGCATGGACCACACTTAGACGCTTATGTGCACTTTTCATTCATTAGTCACAATTAAATTATCATTAAAATTCACTGTTTTTATTACCATTACTTCATTTCACTATTATTTAGGGTTTCTAGATACATAATTTGCTATCACGGCAGTGACAGGATTGATTGTTCATTGTGCGTCAAATCATTTGTTGCGATCAATTTATTGGAACACTGTTATGCTATTGCCGTGTAGGTGTAATTAGTTCCACATGTTAAATCTAGACTTTATAGATAGATGTTTGTTTAAAAATTCAGTGTATTTTAGATGAAGTCTTAACAAAATTTAGAACCTGCGAGTGTTTGTTAATTGTCCATTTTTAATGTTCATTTAGAAAACCATTCTGTTGTGTTTATGAGACACTATTAGAACGTGAATTTCATAGTATATCATCCTCTAGTGCCCTAGGTAATTGTTGACAAAAAGTAGTAACAGCTGATCGCTAGGAGCACGTTGGTAGCTATTCGGTAGCGAGCAAGCGCGACGCCTCGCGGCTGCAAGGTCGTTCGTATTATTGAGCGGCACCGGTCAAATATTTATGGAAACGTACGCGTCCGTCCAATCACTTCCCTTCAGTTAAATTAACGGAACCCTTAGAACTGTCCTTATTTGTACGGCCTCTTCCGATCTCACCCAGTCCCTCGTGAGACACTTTTTCTACAATGTTCGCTGTGTTGGTAGCTGTTGGTACCTTCATGATAAAGAAAATCATGAGTACATTGCGATCTTCTGTGGGATTTTTATTTTCTCCCTTACTTCCTAAATCTTCGATGCGTACCTCCTGTGCTTTAATATGGTGACATAAATCTCGGCTAACTGCTTCGTCTTGACTTGTCTTTGCCCAAAAGAAATACGAGACAAAAAGCTTTATCCTGCAATTATACTCGCCTCGGGTCGGGTGAACTTGTCGAGAGTAGATAGAATATGATATCAAGAATAAAAAATATCCTTATTCTGTCTTGTTTTCCATGTAATCATTAGAAACTGTCTTGTATTTTTATTGCTCAGTCATGTTTATGACCGCAATGTTAGTTTTCCTGTGGCTGCAGTCATTTGTAATAGTCTGTTAGAAAAATATCATAAACTTTTTGGAATACGTTCCAGCAGTTCGAAAAACGATATTATGACCATAACTTTGTTCAAGATATTTTGTTTAGATTCCTTTTTTGTTGTTTATGTTGTGCTAACAAAACTCGTTATTACGGTTCTATGCCACTTTTGTTTATACCATGTATTACTTTAATATCCACTGTTGCTAACAAGCGTTCAAATGAAATTTATCGCCCTCTTCCATGCAAAAGTATAATATTGCCCAAATATAGCTACAGACTCTGAATCAGTTTTCAGACTGATAAATAAAAGAAAACCGTGTTTTTTATGCCACTATACAATTCCACGCCTATAGAATTGTAACTCATGTAGCTTATTGGCAGGTGGATGGTGGGTCACTTAGATGGAGGAAATTAACAAGTCTACGTGCCGACCAAGAATGTGGGGCACGGCTGTCAGAGAATTGTCCCCTCGGAATATCAAATGGAAATCAATAAAATTTTAGACTGGCCAAGTATAACATATTTGACACAATTGTTTAGAGTTTGAAACTATTTTTAACAGACTTTCCAACAAGGAGGTTCTATGTTGGAATTTAAAAAAATTACTGCACGTAATGGAACGTGACACATGTCATTCGATGTCGTGACAGTAAAGTGCGCCACGTAGGCAATCAAATAATACATTGATAATGTATTACAAACATTGTACAGAAATGCGTGCATAAGGCTCGTTGCCAAGGTTACAGGGTGGGTGCGATCAGCTGGACTTACGTAAGGTGAGCCGGGACGGCGGGGAAGCGCGGGGTGCGCGCGGGGGAGGTTAGGGCCGATCGATAGCCGCTTTTGCCCCTTGCTATCGCCCTGTCCGTTTCAGTGTATTCTCAACAAAACTTTTACTGTTCCGAGGGATCTTTACTAGTTACCCGAAAGTTCCCCAACCCAACAAATAAACGTTTTCTATTCAATTGAGATTGGTAAATAAAAATGCGATGGCTACTTTTTTTACGTCCTAAAGTAATTTCCAAGTTTCCTGTTGCCGGCTTCCTGTTAGCACAAGATTTCGCTGGAAAGAGTGTCCAATCCTATTGATCATCTTTAGATTGAGTAAATTTCAGCTGAATCAAATTAGGTCAAGGTACAATGCCATTCGATTTACCTATTCATATTCTTGTCTTCTGATGTTGTCAATGTCACAGAACTGAAGTAAAGAAATCATATCTGTGTGCTAGGAAGATAACCGTGAAGTAGGTATTGTTTGTTTGCCAACGAGATAGTCATTTGTAAATGTTAAGTATGCAAATGGAATTGGCACAGCTTTCCTAGTTATCGACATTTAATTAGTCAGTGATTGCATGCTTGCAAAGCGTTTTCTGAAAATAAATCTGTTAGTTTTTAGGGTTCCGTACCCAAAGGGTAAAAACGGGACCCTATTACTAAGACTTCGCGATCCGTCTGTCTGTCTGTCTGTCTGTCCGTCTGTCTCCAGGCTGTATCTCATGAACCGTGATAGCTAGACAGTTTAAATTTTCACAGATGATGTATTTCTGTTGCCGCTATAACAACAAATACTAAAAACAGTATAAAGTAAATGATAGAAGGCGATGATAGCTCAGTGGTAGTGACGTCGGATACCGAGACGAAGGTCGCGGGTTCGAATCCTACAATGAGCTTGAGCTTTCGGTGAAGGAAAACATCGTGAGGAAACCATAGCACGGTGGTAGGGTACTTTGTAGTACCCGCCTGGCTGGCAACCACCCTCAAGTTGAAAATCTGTCGCCAAGCACCTTCCGGTGTGTTCCGACAGCAGCACTTGAGAGCCAGTTCCCTTCTAGGCTATGTGTGCTTACCACCATCGGCCACATCATCACTGATCACGGTGAGATTGTGGTCAAACACAGGCCTATACAAAGTAAAAAAAAAAAAAAAAAAAAAAAATTAAAGGGGGCTCCCATACAACAAACGTGATATTTTTGCCGTTTTTTGCTCGATATTAATAACGGCAACAGGTAGACGCTTGAAATATTCACATAATGTTTAGTTGTATATTCACTTCAAAAAATAATAATTAATAAATTAAAATAAAATAAATTAAGGGGGGCTCCCATACAACAAACGTGATTTTTATGCAGTGTTTTGCGATAATGGTACGGAACCCTTCGTGTGCGAGTCCGACTCGCACTTGGCCGGTTTTTTTTCTTTATATGCGAATTCGATACTAAAGGCTAGGCTGCACTTTGGGGTCTGTAACTGGCCAAGTGCGAGTCAGACTCGCGCACGAAGGGTTCCGTACCATTATCGGAAAAACGGCAAATAAATCAAGTTTGTTGTAAGGGAGCCCCACTTAAATATTTATTTTATTCTGTTTTCAGTATTTTTTGTTGTAGTGGCAACAGAAATACACCACCTGGGAAAATTTCAACTGTCTAGCTATAAAGGTTCATGAGATACAGCCTGGTGACAGACAGACATACAGACGGATCGTGGAGTCTTAGTAATAACGGTGACGGTGAAAACGGGCTTCTCCGTTTTCACCCTTTGGGTACGGAACCCTAAAAAATCTTCAGACGTTCTAAAAATGTCTAGGAACTCTCCCAAAGCCCCTCGGCAAGTCTTGCACATGACCATCAGAGGTCATAATGAACAAACGTGCCACGTATCCTTTCAGTTAAGAAGAAACGACTAGACACTAAATTATTTTTGGTCTTCAGTTCTTACTGAGGCCCAAGAAGCGTATAAAATAATGCTAAAGCATTAATAACGATTCAGAACTGTCAGATTTCATAATTTATTCGTACTTAACTCTCCTAAAATCCAGTTATAAATCGGGTTTCCTCCCTGGAGTATTGTTCTAGATTACAAACCTTAAGCGAAGACTTAAACTAGACTATTGTTAACACACCTATATTGTCAGCAGTCGGTACGACAGGCGCATGCGGTGTGCTTGTCGCCTGATGCCACGGCACTCGTTGCCGTCACGAGACCGACATGTTACTCACTTCTTGCATATCATTCAACTTATCAATTTCAAATAGCTCGACCGGGGTTTAGGAAAATCATTATGAACTTTGTACGTTTTCTAGAAAGACTGATATTTTCATATATTTTTTTCACTGGGCATTTTAGACGAAAGCAGGCAGTCTTATTACATAGTTAAGATAGAACATATTATTGACTACAACAAGGCACTTACTTGCAATGCAATGTAAGATTGTAAGTACTGCTACTGTGCCAAGGGCGTTATGAGACGTAAAACATATCTCTTTGCTTATTACAATAATAATAAATAACTTACTACTGATACGAATACAATACACGATAAAATATGTTTTGCTTGCTTTGAGCGGATTCGTTATATGGCGCCTGATGAAAATATCATTACAAACTCCCATTTTGTCGTTGCTTTTATAAAAGATATAGGCGCACAAAGCAAATTAGCACTCGCTTTATATTTTACAATTCTATTCAGCTATTATTTTTACAGCGTTGTATTCCAATGATTTCAATTAGATATTTACAGGTTTCAGAATGACCAAATAAAAAGTATTTTTCGAAGTAATTTTGAAACCTGTAGTCTGTATTGAGAAGAGATAGATATAAAATCGATTTTTCTATATTCACTTATATAAAAATGTTTAATATTGACACGCTGGGTATCAGTACCTATCTTTATTTTCCACCTTTGCGCGATATGCTACTATTATTTATGTGAATATTTGATTTTGCTAACTATATTTTGCGTTCATGGTATCGCTTCGCTTTATTTATGTGGCTTTGGTTGTTTTTGCTTTGTTGCAGCTCGCGTTAGTAGTGCAGTGGTGTGATGTTGAGGGCGCGGTGTTAGTGCGCGTGGGCCGCGTTTCGTAGTGATGTCGTCGCCGGCGCGCGCGCCGCCGCCGCCACCGCCGGTGCCCGTGCCGGCCGGTCAGGGCGTGCTGCCCCCCGGTCCCGGCCCTGCAAGACAGCGCTCCTTAAAGGACCGACTTAGAGACGGCATTACCGGACCCTTCCACTGGCAGTGAGTGCTTCTTTTTATATTCTTTCAAACAATTTTCAGGTCTACGTGTCATCGGCCAGCAGTATTAAAAAAAAATGTAATATAATTGCAGCTTGTTTTAAAAATTTTGCATGCTTTTTATTATTTTTCGGTAACAACACAGTATTTATGATATTGAAGGTGCGTTTTCACTGGGCAAGTAGCGTACTTCCAAGTTAACACTGCAAAGATCATAATCTACCCGGAACCAAATGTAATTTATAGTAACTTTCTGACAAGACAATCTTTCCATCGCGCCAGCTATTTGTAACCTACAGGTAGCAGCTGTTGCAGGTGCAGCTTGCGAGTACGTCACTTGCAAAATGTAATTAGCTTTATTATATCTTGATTGGATTTCACCGATACATTTGTGCGTGACATAAAAAATATAATTTGCGTACGTTTTGAACAGTATATTGTACGCGTGCGACTTCGGCAACGCTTGGTCTCTAACATTGATGTTTAAGATAAGATATATTTATTTGCTTAAACATGGGTAACACATACAATATGCATGGTTATTTCATGAAAGCTTGATTTCGTAACTTCCCACGGCATTAATTTTGTATATTTCGTCATTTTAAACTTACCTAATTGTAGGTTTTATCGGAGAGTTAGATTTGTAAATTCCTTGTGATTGTATGCAAAGCAGCCATTCAGTGCCGAAGATAAGAAAATTAGCCATTAAAGGTCAATGTCAAACGTAAACCTTAAAAAATGTAGAATTGCCTTTTAGATGCTATCACTGTAATTTATGTTGATGGTTGTCGTTTCTGACCTTAAATTATACAAAATTGATACTGAAACGGCCACAAAGTCTATACTATTAAATGACATCTTGATAGATCTTAATGACAAATGCGCTGCCGCACTGTCTCGCTCTGAGTTTTCAATTTCCTGAAAGAATTTCCATCAGGTTGCTTTATGGAAATCTTTGGTTAAATAGACACAACGCTCGTCTTCACATTTCCCCTGTATTGCCATTTGTTAACACATATTTCAGTTAGTCTATATGCATTATACATTTGTCATGAAGCCACGATCTCTCACAAATTGGCGTGACGTGGTACACAGTATCGCGATCATTTTCACAGAGTTGTAGGGCGCGTGCACGGACACTTATCACTAATTATTATACACTTAATTGGCATATTAAGTACAAATAATAGGCGACCAATATCCGTGTTGAATTGACGTAAAATAAGTAGCTATTAAGCAAGAGATTCCGATCAGGTGCAAGTGTTATTTTACGCTGAAATAAATAAAGTTGATCCCGGAAATTGTTGTAGTAATCAAATACACCTTATATGGCAAAAATTCACTGGTCTATAACAGTAAACGCGCTTTCATCAGCAGCAGATTCTGCTATTTTTCAAAATCGTGACGAACTGGGCATTACTCATATTAACATCTGATATGAGACTGATGCATTTCATTTACACATTTAGGAAGAAAACATCGCATCACTTCAATTTGATCACTGGATTGACCTTTTTAAGACATAGTTACCACATAAAATTTATCATGATGATGGGTGACATGTATTTAGGTTCTGCAAAGTCACGACAGGACGTGGACATTGCTCGCAGCATCATTGAGGTCATCAGAGTACATGAACTATCAGTTACTAACCATTTGATACATATTTAAAACGTCATACAGTAAACATCGACATAATATTATTGTACGGAAATGTAGTATCGAAGAAAACTATATAATTTTTGTCTCCACGGACAATGGAAGTTGTAGCCGGAAGACATGTGTTTTTATCGGACGCCGGACGGAGCGAAACAGGAAAACTTAAACAAAGTATAAGTTGAACACTCTCACTGTCGTGGGCTACCGACACCACTTTCAAACTTTACAATTGAACGCTCTTGTCAAGGGATTCGACAAGGGTATTTTTGAATATATGAACTAGGCTCGTGCTCGAAAATAAAAGATGGATTGATTGGGCGAAAAATGATACGGCCTGAAAGGAAGCTGAGGACTGATAGAGACATATTAAGGCAAAAGAATAAATAAATTGGGATAAGGACGGAGGAGGATGGAAATGATCTGATACTTAACTATTGTTTGATCCGGTCTGGAACAGTATAGGTATACTGATCCAGACCGGATCAAACAATAGTAAGTAGGTACTTGTGCTGTGTTTCTTACTTCAATGATCGAAGATTTACTCAATTTCAACGCGTGTGTGTAAGACAGGTAGTTTGGATTTGCTGATAAATCACCAAGCTTGTGGCACCAATAGTACGAGCGCGCATGACCAAAATGTCTCATCGTTTTACGCCCAAAACCGGATACAATCGATAGATTTGGTTATTCAGATTACAAAAATACTGATTAAAAAAAAACCGCTTGAGCGCATTTTTTTAATTTCATAATCAATAATTTACCGTGGTGTTTCATAGCAAACTGTCAGATTTTTAGGGTTCCGTACCTGAAGGGTCCAAACGGAGCCCTATTGCTGTCACTCACGTGTCCGTCTGTCCGTCGTCTGTCACACAGCGGAGCGAGCTTGGGCGTACCCAAGACATTTGTGACAAGACATGATAAATTATGTCATGTCTTACAATTTGTCTTAAATGCTAGCACGGGTCAAACATGTGACATATTTTAAAGGCGCGACATGCCTTTCATGTTGTGACATGGCTTGAGTCACATATTTCATTACAGTTTGGGCGATAAAGCCATTTTGTCTTAAATACTAGCACCGGCGGCATGAGAAAAATTTCTGACGTTTATTTGGGACTCATCGGGTCTTAATTGCTAATACGGGCGCACCCATTTTGTCACAAATGTCACATTTTAACAGATGATTGAGAAAAATGTATCACTTTCGTTCGGAGGTGGTGATAAAATTTTATAGCTGAAAAAAAAGAAAATTCCTTCTAATTACTGCACCAAATGGCAATAAATTCATTTTGGGTTTGTGGTGATCAATGCTTATTAATTAATTGAAATGTTACAGGATTATTAATTAATTTTATATTATTACTTTTTTATAATTGTAATATTTTTTATTGTTATTCTTATTTTTGTTTTGATTATTACTTTTTTTTATAATTATTTTTTTTTATTCCATATTCTTCTTACTTTCTACATTTTTAAATATTTCTTTAATAAAGTCCCCAAAAAAGATTTAATATATAAACAATAGGGGCCCAACGGTATCGGGAACAGGGAATTATTAAAATTTTGACAATAATTGTTTCTTTCTAACAAACACTACGTTATGAAACAAACAAAGAAAAATAAAGTGTGCATAAGTCTATGGTCGTGGGTCAAAAATTAATTTGTTCCCAACAAAATTAAAAAGTTGTTTATCTGTATGAACGGCACACTTTTATACTTATTATTTTATTTGGTCGTCTATTCAGATTATGTCGCACTATGAATATGAAGTCAGCAACAAGAAAGGCATGTCGCGCCTTTAAACTATGTCACATGGTTGTCCCGTGCTAGCATTTAAGACAAATTGTAAGACATGACATATTTTATCATAACTTGTCATCACCGAAAATATTTTCTGCTAAGAATTTGTAGTTCAAGTCGAAAATCATGCAACGTAAATATAATCCATGTTGGTGTGCTACTAGCATGGGGGTTGCAAAGGGGGGGGGGGGGGGCTAAGTTTTGGTTATTTTTTGCCTAGGATTTACCGTTTTCGAGATACAATTTTGGAAACATAGAGCGTTTTATGCAAAATAATATTATATTCGGAGGCCCATAATTCGGAAACAGTGCGTCGTAGGGCTATGCTTCTCTGAACCTAATTGGTTTTTATGGCCAAGGTTAAACCGAAACTGCAATAAAATTGGAAAATTTCAGAAAAAGAAAAAAGTAAACGTCAAGTTATGCCACAAGTCAAGAAAATATCTCACGCCACCGTGCTAGCATTTAAGACAAAATAGCTTTATCGCCCAAACTGTGATAAAAAGTGTGACTTAGGCCATGTATCAGTAGGCCATGCTCGCCGGGCAGGTTTCACAGCCAAACGGTTGGAGCTACAGTCTTCTCACAATATAGGCATCTTGTTGACCCAAAGCCGTACAAATTGTGAAAAAATATGTTAAAATGTTTTTAAGGGCTCCCATACAGTAAAAGGGGGGCGTGAATAAAAAAGAGCTACCCCATCTAGGGGCTATCGTTGTTTTGAGTTCGTTGAGTAGATAAATACTGTATTGTTTTACCTTTATGTATAAAAAAAAAATATAGGTAAACCTAGGAATGAGAAGCCACCAAAGTCAGTCTTTTTACAAAATTTTGTTGACAAGAAGTTTTTAACTGCCCATTGACCTAAGAACTTTAAATTTGGTGATAATAATTTAGTTTCATAACGTATATTTTACTAACAAATACCAATATATTGATAAATCCAATATTTTCCTTAAAATTCCCTAACTTTTCCTATTTTTTTCTTTTCGTGGAAGGATGTGGCCAGCTCTGGTGCCGCCTTAAGCTGCCTCTGGGAACCCCACAAGCCTGTAACTTGGCTTTTTTATACTTACATTAACTATATAAGTCCAGGTTCCCGTAAAACTATACTTATTAATAAACATTATCACCAAATTTCAAGTTCATAGGTTAATGGGAAGTTAAATAACCCTTCGGATTTATGTTTTGTATAAAAACTGACTTTGTTGGGTTCTCATTCCTTGTTTATTTTTTAAAACAAATACCTATACAGTATTTATCCACTCATCGAGCTCTAAATAACGATACCCTCTCGATGGGGAGGTAATTTAAGCCCCTCCCCTTTTGCTGTAAAGGAGCACAATAAAAAAAAAACCGGCCAAGTGCGAGTCGGACTCGCACACGAAGGGTTCCGTACCATTATCGCAAAACACTGCAAAAAAATCACGTTTGTTGTATGGGTGCCCCCGTTAATTTATTTTATTTTAATTTAATAATAATTATTTTTTGAAGAGAATATACAACTAAATATTCTGTGAATATTTCAAGCGTCTACCTGTTGCCGTTATTAATATCGAGCAAAAAACGGCAAAAATATCACGTTTGTTGTATGGGAGCCCCCCTTAAATATTAATTTTATACTTTTTTTTAGTATTTGTTGTTATAGCGGCAACAGGAATACATCATCTGTGAAAATTTCAACTGTCTAACTATCACGGTTCATGAGATACAGCCTGGTGACAGACAGACAGACAGACGGACAGCGAAGTCTCAGTAATAGGGTCCCGTTTTTACCCTTTGGGTACGGAACCCTAAAAACATTGTTACAGTTTATGTGGTCAGCAAGATCCATATACGGTGAAAATTTGAAGACGCTCCAACCGTTTGGCTGTAAAACCTGAGTGACAGACGACGGAAAGACCGTCCTCCGTTTTGACCCTTCGCGTCCGGAACCCTAAAAATAAGGCAAAAAATACCCCATAGAAAACCGTCTGAAAATCATGTTTTCAAGTGAACATTGGTTAGTTGATGAGAATAAATCATTTTTCAGAAGAAAGTGTGAAGTATTCTATGTGTTGACACCATTTTGAAGCGACCCCGAATCGTTATTGTTGTTTTTGAGTTATAGGTGACATTTAAATATCTGAAAACAGTATTTGGTAATCTCTGCAACCGCACAAAAGATAGAAACCGGCCAAGTGCGAGTCGGCCTCGCGCACGAAGTTTTCCGTACCATTATCGCAAAAACGCCAAAAAAATCACATTTGTTGTATGGGAGCCCCACTTTAATATTTATTTTATTCTGTTTTTACCCGACTGCCGAAGGAGGGTAATGTGTTTATCAGTCTATGTATGTATGTATGTATGTATGTATGTTTGCTCCTATGTGGCGTTCCAGAGACCAAACGCGTTGACCGATTTTGATGATTCATACGTCAATCGATTCGTCTTAACCTTGCGAGTGTCATAGGCTACATTAAAATTGGAAAATAGAAAAATGGCGGCTTTTGGGCGTCATATTGTGGGGGGGCAATTTTATTTTTTCTTCCAAACCCATCGTGTGGGGTATCAAAATAAAGGGTTTTTAGAGGCGATTTCAAAAATATATAACATTTATATATTTAAATGTACCTAATTCGAAAAAAATGTTAACTAAAAAGTTATAAATAAAAAAGTTAATTAAAAAAATCAAAATACCCGACTGCTTAAAAAGCGAACTAAAAAGACGTAAACAAGAAGAAAATCATGCTGTGCAGTCGGAGGATACATCTGGTTTTGGTCAGCCAGCTCGCGAATATGTATCCTCCGACTGCACAGCATGATTTTCTTCTTGTTTACGTCTTTTTAGTTCGCTTTTTAAGCAGTCGGGTATTTTGATTTTTTTAATTAACTTTTTTTTAGTATTTTTTTTTATAGCGGCAACAGAAATACATCATCTGTGAAAAGTTTAACTGTCTAGCACGTACGGAACCCTAAAAATGAGACAGATCGGTTAATTGTTTTTAACATGTTTGAAAATGCGGTCAGGCCATATGTGACGCGCGAATTGTCTGAAAACGAATTTTTTCATGACAAAATTATGAAACCTATGTACATTTTTAATATCAGACCCTAAAATATCTACTCCATAACACTGTGACGTTTTGACTAGTATCTACTTAGCCGGGCTCAGATTCATCTAGTCTAGCGAATTAATAAGGTTTTGACCGTACAACTATGTAATATGGTTTTGGTTGTGGGCACTCGTACTATAATGTATTGTGGCGCAGTATTGGAAGATTTGTATGGCTACCTTAATTGAGAGAAATTTCATTAAGTAAATTGTTGTAGAAATTTTTGCTGCACCGCTACAAAACGGTTGCTGCAGAGGAAACAAAAAAATATAGTCTTGGTCGCACGGTATTCAATTTGCTAAACGTAGCTAGTAGGTACAGTGGTTCGGCCGCACTGGAGCAGCTCTGGCGTCTCGTCACTGGAAATCCAATTTGTTCCCAGCTGGGACGCGAAATTTGTACGAATGCATCACGGATTAGTGGCTTGTTGCCTTACGTTAACGTTATTTTTCCCATTTCTCTCGTGGAATAATTCCACTTGGCATATTTATCAAAAGGTCGCGACGCCGGCGCTTTTCACTCGCCATTTATTTACCTAATTAATATCTAACTACGATACAGAAATATAATACATGGCCGTCTCGTTAATTAATATTATTATAGCAAATGGTAAACACAGTAATATTTTCAGCCGGTTGTCATTAGGTATCCTTCGTCGATAATCTCATGTTTCGCCTAATATGTTGTGAAAACATTAGGTTGAAATATTTTTCCGAGTCTAGTGATGTGACTGGTAAGACATTATTTATAATGAATTTCTTGAGAATTAATGTTCATGATTACAGAAACACACCATTTTTGCGTGGGAACATCTTGATTAACGAGAAGAATAGCGTCTCGATAGTTGAATGTAAGCCAAAAATTAGCATTTCTTTAATTAATAACATGTCAGTAGGCACGTTGAGCGGCAGCCGTCGGTCGGGGCGCAAATATTTGCCTTGTGCAACATTCTCTATCTCGCTGTGTACATTACCTCCACCTACTGGCTCCTTATCTCCACTCGAGCAGCCTCAGACGGTAGCGCTGGCCTTCCAAACTAAATCTCGCTTGTTTACCGCGCCCCTTTATAACGTCATTTAATTAAAAAGCTTGTGCCACGCCGCGCTGTAAACTGAGAAATTACACCGTGTTGTCGACGTCAAGCAAGCCTAAGTGCACTTTATTTGAAATCATATGACTTTCTGCTTTCCTTGTTTGACGTAATTTGCTACGTAATTTAAGATATCAGTCAGCATACACGCACTTTTAATGCTAATGTAATTCGATTTTTAATCAGGTTCCCAGCCTGTCTTTCATACGTTATTTAAAGATTTTCTTTTTATTTTCGATCAGCTAAACGTAAGCAAAGTAAACAAAAACAACAACAGACTGCTAAACAGAAAGGCAGAAAGAAAAACACAGTTACTCAAGCGGACACTCAACGAGTCTAGAACATTAGAACAATAGCAGAGTCAACTAATAAAATTATTTCATCGTGAATCACAATCTGAGTGGCTAGCCAGCTAGGGTTTGGCGACCCAGTTTCGGCGAGCTAATTCATTCTCGTCAGTCTCGCATATTTGGTGAGCTGCTGGAATCGTTGCATATTGCTCGGTTCCACTGTGCATGTCGCAGACATCGCAGCCGTCCTTGGCCGATATAAAACGTTTAGGCGACAACACCATCGCGGTGTGGGTGAGGGTGGCGGTGGACCGGGGGCGCCAGGCCGGATCACCCAGTCATTGTTTCCTTTTGTGCTATCTATTCTAAACCGCCGGCGGAGCATGTTTGCGGTTGGCTATAGCCTCTTAGTATAGGATGTCTGGCTCTTGTTACTTACGCTTACGATAGGCCCTTCCACTTGTGTCAAGAGTTTTTGATTGCACAACGGTATCGATTTTGTTCGGATCCTTTGCTAGTGGTTCCTAATACCATCTCTCGGATTATGGTAACTTTTAAAACGATAGATATACCGCCGATTAGATGATTACGAAAGGTGCAGCTAGTCTGAAAAGCTTCACAAAAGTAACCGATATTTCGTGTCGTGAGAGTATGAACGTTTGCATATTTGTGAAAGCTTTAAGTTCATACAGTTCCTCCTCCAGTAATCTTTTTATGCTTTCTTTGTTCCACACAAAGAAAAATAAATAAAATGTAAATGTCTTTTATTATTGTTTGGCCTCTTTTTTCCTCTTTATTAAATTATTTATTTTCAAAGAGCTTTCTGACTGCGACTTCGCAGCAATTTGCATTTACTCTTCAGGTTTTTGACAGCAATGATTGTTTTTCAGTTACAAAGGTTTAGTCATCGAGTTCCGTTTTCTTAAGTTTTCCGTTGTGAGCGTTTCAATGATTCAAGCGGCTATTAATGGGAGACGTATTGAGTGTGTACTTGGTTTCATTGGGTATTGTGTGTGGACAGACAGTACTATAGTGTTTTGCAGCTTAGGTCGTGACGGCGATGGGTGCACGAGGCCATGTGATATTGTACGCGTAACCGTGTTGTCACGCGTCCCCGCGACACACACAACGCATCGCTTTGTCGTCGCATTAGCGCGTTCAAATCAATTTCACAGCCCAACGTTTGCTGGCTACAAACGTATCTATTTTCCCTTTTCTTATTAGCATCTCAATGTGGGTTTATAGGATGGCAACTATTGTCTCATCGCGTTGATTAAGTACTGCTTGTTCTCACAGCTGGCGGTTCTGGCAACTTTCAGGTTGAAAACTTACATATTTTGATAGAGTGGGTACGTCCGTCGCCGCATAGTCTTTATTTATTAGGTACTCTTATCAAGGTGTTTTAAATATTTTGTCTATCAGGTTGGAACAAGTTTGTGTAATGTACCTTATGAGTTGATATTAGTTTGGTGTCAGATACTTATCAGGTTATGGGTGTCTTTGTATCAAATATATAGATATCCACTACTGTATTGAAGCTTAGGTTGATAGCATTATCATTACATATAATCCGGCACTCATTTCGTCAAGAGTCACTCTCTTGAGATGTGTCTCTTGAAATGTTCTCGGAAGAGGTCAGGAAAGTGATAAAATATTACACAACAAATGATTCCGATTTAAAATGACTTGATATAAAATTATGACTGCAGAAATATAATTCCCCACAGTTTTCCTTCCTGGTTTCACTTTTTAGTGTTTATTGTTGTTCATTTGAATTGTTTATTGATAATTTCGAGGAACTGCGCAGTACTGAGAGACAGATAACAGACACATTGTCGTATAGTTAGATAATAGTCGAGCCCCCGCCTATTGTTTGTCCCATCACCAAGTTATGTTTGGTCATTTCAAGTGAAAAGGATGAGATAAGTTTGTTTTGTTAACAACTATCTTCCTAAATTGTGTACTGTCATGTGTCGCTTTTGTGACTAGTATGCAAATATTTATGAGATAAAATATTTAAAAATGTAACAAAAAATAAAAGAAATAAAAATATAGATCATAATTAACAATAATTTTGCCATTTCTAAGGTAGCAATTCGCGTTGCTTTTCTTTTCAGCGCATTTCTATTACTATCAATTTCGACTCGATGTATATCTACTCGGTTTTGAGTTAGAGGTATTGACACAATACCATTTAATAGTGTTTATGTGAAGGCAAATGTGCGCAAAAACGTTTTATTTGATTTTAATGTCCACGGCCCGTATTCTAAATCGGTGCTCAAGATAGAATCTCGATTTAAATCCAGATTCAAGTATAGATTAGTATGAAATCTGTCTGTTTTAAATCGAGATTCATGCTTGAGCATCGTTGGAAATTCTAGACTACGGTTCCGAGAAGATAACAAAGAGTCGAACTAATGTTTTGTGATTTGTCTTGAGTCAATTGATGAAAACCGTTTCCTGTTTTCAAAGTTAGTTTTCCAGCTAGCTTTTTTCAGTTTCGTTTATTGCCTGGATCTGTGTTCTGGCAGAATAAATTGACTTCATTGACCGAATTAGCCTGAACGCACCTTGACGGATGCTCTTAATGAAGTGACGCAATCGTTGAAATGAGCGCTCAAAACGCACGGGCGTTTATTAGTACAGTTTTAACATTGTCGGAGCGAATTCTGCAATTGAATCGTTTATGCTCAGCATGTAATTGAATGATTGGCGGCGGCGCCAGCTGGACACTTGATGATGTATGATGCTGCACAGAGCTGCATCCGACAGTAATGCATCACATTGTTAGCCAAGCTCGAGTACATCCCGTTTACCTTGTACATTATGTGGAGGATGTCCGAAACAGAATTGAACGGAATTTTTCGAAATTTTCCACTGGAGCTTTCTGTTTTTTAGATCGTGCATTGAAAAGTCTCACAAGTAGGTACTTCTATTTCGGTTTAAGTATTTACCTAATTTGTTTGGTTCTAGACATTCCTATAAACGTAGAACTTGATGACAATCTATACCAGTGGTGGGCAAACTTTCTTAATGTGGGGGGGGGGTCAGAAAGTTTAAGAAATTTCAGAGGAGGGCCAGAATAATAGGAAAAAATCATTTTGTGTTGAAAGTTTTAATCATATAAACATTACAGCATTACACACTTGCACAAATGTAAAAAAATACAATGTAACTTTTATTTGAAGGCCCTGTCATGGTGGGCGTGTAAGACACATGAAATTGCTTTCATTTTCCATAATATTTTCGAATGCAGGTTCGAGCTGTGACGAAGTCTTTATCTATGCGTCTATTAATCTACTAAGTAGAATCTAATTTATACTTCTGGACCATCAAAATATAGCGGGCCATATACTATTCATGTCGAAGGACCGTCGGCGGGCCGGATTAAATGCTTCCGCGGGCGGGAGCTGGCCCATACTTTGCCCATCACTGATCTATACTAATATTATAATAAAGAGGATAGATTTGTATTTTTGTATGTAACGAATAAACTTAAAAACTACTGGACCAATTTCAAAAATTCTTTCACCGTTGGGATGCTACATCGCACATGCACTTTTTATCCCTGTATACTATATATAACCGCGAGGCGTCCGCTAGTATGATACATACTATTTGCAATTACTGCTATTACTATCACCTTTAACATCACAAGTTTTCAGTCGTATAACTAGTATACATTTGAGGATAATACGATATTGATATTTTACGAAAAAACTAAATATCGGTACAATTAATCAACTTTTGTTATCATAACCAATTTCGTATAGGTGGTAATATTTCCAAGATAAGTGTTGGTTCCTTCGATATTGTTGCCGCAGTTGATTGCAATGCTTTGCTGATACGCTATTGTTTCTATTTTAAGTTCTTTTTGTGGATTCCACTGTTTCAGTGGCCCAAATTGTTGTGCCAGTTAACATTGAGGAGTGCACTCGTTCTCAATGAGTTTTTTTGGTTTTTTCGCCAGGTATGTACAGTATTTTTTGATAACTACATATGTTCTGACATTGTGGGTAAAATAATTTTATTGACGCTAGCAACGCTGAAAATATCTTAGATTGTATAATATTCTGAAGTTTTATCTGATAACATTCAGTATTAAACATACCTATCAATGTCAATGGGTTACTATTGTAAAGCTATATGTCACATTTAATGAGAACTCAATTCTGATTTATTCGTGTAAAGTCACAAAAGATTTAAAACAAATTGCGCTGTCCGCTGTTCACGTTGGATGAACATTTTTACGTCACGACCATTGAAAACATGAGTTATTGAGCCAATTAAATGTTCCATTGTTAAAGATACGATATAACACTTATACTTTTCAAGAACACCAATTTAGGTTGCAAAATTAATTATGCATTATGTTAATGGCAAAAGTTATTCTTTTGTCAGAACTGGATATTCATATAATAATATGTGCGTGTGCTTATCCACCAATCCGCACTGGGCCCGCGTGGTGTATTGCGGCCCATACCCTCTCACTGAGAGGAGGCCTGTGTCCCAGCAGTGGGAACATTAATAGGCTGATGATGTGTGTGTGTGCTTATATCCAATGAATTTAAATTGATGACAACATAACGCATAAAGAGCTTAAACTGGAACATTGCAAACTGTTAAACTACAAAGAGAAATGCTTGATTGGAATATGAAAGCGCTTTTCCTGCTTTGGTTTATCTGAACTTAGCTAACCTTTGAACCAACATGATACAGGTGTTAGTTTCACAATGCCAGTTGCATTGTAGAAGCAGCTCATGTCGTCAAGTTTTTTATTCCTTAAGAAAACACGACACCCGAGCTTATTGCAGGCTCCTGAAAAGTCTAGCTAGCTAAAACAATCGACTAGGCAAGTTACGTCAGTGTGCAATCTTCCTGACATGTTACTTCATAGAAATTTCTCTATATGAACGGCAAATAAGACGAGAAATTGCTATTAATACATTTTGATAAATAAGATAGCATCGGCATACCTATTTTCAGGTGTTTCGTATATTCCAGGCGCGAAGATAGAAGGATTTAAATTAATTGTTTAATTATTAAAATGCAAAATAACGAAGACGACGAGGACGAACTGTGGAGTGCCGAGATCGAGTGAGTACTCGATCGTATTATCATAACACTGAACAGAAACCACTCGCTGGCATGCCCAATCTGACTTACAATTGCATTCATTGTCCATAACTTGTGACCTTCTACTGATCATCAGATAATTTTTAATTACCATTATATCAGTTTAATTTTGATAATAGACTAACGTATGTTTCTAAGAAACTTATTTATCACATTGAAGTAAGTAAACCTGTCAAGATAATGTTGTATGTTTGTACATACCGCTCCGCGGTGCTATTGTTCGGCTGCTGGGTACCGCATCTTTATTTTAGTCATGTCATGAACATCTTTAAGGAAAATATGTTTAACATAATTTTTTATTGTTACACAGCTGAAGTTATATGCTAATATACAGTTTGGTTCGGACATAATTAATATACGCGCACGGAATTGTTTTTGTCCCGTATACATTGTGTTAAGTAAAGCAGCGAAGCCCTTCCTCGGGCCTCTGACCGGAATCCTTATCAAAATCAACGAACTCTTGGCGCGCTCATCGCTCACATGTCATGTGGACGTGTTTACAGGCATTTTTCCATCAACCGAGATAACTCTTCTTTTCTTTGTATATGTTTTGCGTTTACTTCGTGGTATTCAAATACATTTATGTAATCCATCTCATTTTAGTTCGGGAGCAAGCGAGTGGTCTTCCGTTTTTCCTCGGGTCGCAATGAAATCCAAGTTTGTTAACATTTCAGCTATGTCTCTCTGTCGCCGCCGACGACGCCCACCGCGTCACCAGCCTGGCTGCGTCGCTCCTCTAGCATAGCGTATGTTTGCTTTTCTGCCACATTGTCATGAATATTCATATCATCAACCCGAGCTTTCCGAACAAATAGGTAAGCGACAAATATTATTCATGGAAGACGAGTGAATAAAACATATAATTCACACGGCGCTCATAAATCCCCAGATGTGAGTGAATTTCCACCGATGGTATTAGATTTAGGGACATTTTACCATCGAAGTCTCCATTTTCCCCGTTGAATATAAGTGTAACCTTCACAACGTTTTCTGGTGTAAGAATTTTCCACCTGAAAGTCTGAGAGATGTGATTGTGTATGTGTACCTTCGTGTACATGTATTAGAGTCGTCGTTTAAGTGCGTCACGACAGTAGTAACTATCGAGTCGTTGTTTAAGGTTGGTTTACAGTAGACGAAAGTAAACACATGTGTTTCAGTCGTACAGATGACTCGCAGTTGGAGCCTGTTTAATAAACATCTCAGTCGTTCTTCCTGATCAGTAGCAATTGTGATTCGTTATTTACTCACCCTTTACAACGTGAATGTGATGAGAGCAGTGATATGAATGATTAACACTGTCAACACGTCGCATTATCTAGAAATAATACGCAGTAGTAGAATAAGGTAAACATCTAAGTAGTAAAAGTGTAAGGGCACTTTCACAATGAACGTTGGTCCAGCGAACACACCATGAACAAAGCTGCAACTATTGCAAACGTGTTTAAAGTTTTTATTTATTGATCCACTTTAAGCAAGACTATGAAGGGGGTGAGCAGTGGTGGCACAGTTGTAACGGCCGTGACTTATAATTTGTAGGTCGTGGTTTCGATCCCAGCCAGGTGCCTTACTTTGTGTAAATCCTTTCAGAACGGTGAAGGAAAACATCGTGAGCAAACCGGCATGTCCTAGAACCAAAAATTTAAAGACATGTGACATCCACTAACCCGCACTGGGCTCGCGTGGTGGATTACGGTCCATTCCCTCCCACAGAGAGTAGGCAGTCCCAGCAGTGGAGACATTAAAAAAGTCTGATGATGATGAAGGGTCTAAGAGACGACTACGTCGCGGCTATGAGCCCTCTACGAAGTGTTACAATATGTTAACGAGACGCCTTTGATGCTACGTTACTGCTTTAAGACCCCTATGAAGTGCTACGGCAAATTTAAGAGTAGCCTACGAAACTTCTACGACACGGCTAAGTGCCCGCTTCAAAGTGCTACGACATGTCTACGAAACGACTACGAGTAGCATATGAAACTTCTACGAAAACGAAAACGGTTACGAAAACTCTATGAAGGTATGAAGTGCTACGGCACGTCTACGAGACCTCTACGGAGTGCTACGACACGTCTACGAGTAGCATATGAAACTTCTACGAAAAGCCTACGGGACTACGACACGTCTGCGAGACCTCAACGAAGTGCTTCGGCACGTCTACGAGAACTCAACGACATGGCTGTCCACTGCGAGACTTTACATTTACTCCGTGCTTCGACGACATGCTAAGCCCTCTACGACACGGCTAAGCGATATTAACGTGACGTCCGCGCGAATGTTAAGTACGTATCGTGTAAGCGGGTTTTACGCTTATCGCCTCAAAGCTGACAAACGTCCAGTGCAAAAATGATTTAACAGCAGGGATTTGAGCACACAAATCCTTGTTAAATAGTTTTTGATGATTGAAGATTGTCCTATTGTGGATTTATGTTTCTTAGGGGGAATTATTGTTTATTCCATATATTATAATTATCTGCACCTGTGACCCCGGGAAGTAATATCACAAAAGATATGAATTGTGTCTCATTATTACAAAGTTTAGAAATTATAGTTTAGAAATTATATGACAGGTTGATGTCTATTTAGATGCTGTAATTTAATTGTACTGATATTTTTTGATTGGTACAAACATCTTTGAAAATTGACTGTAAGCCAACGTCTTTAATCTTTTATTATTGGTTAATTATAAGAAAGTAAAGAAAGGCCAGGTGCGCAGTACTCATAACCAGCGTGTGTATATGACTAGATGTATGAATGTGAGTGAAGCAAAAGAAGTATGTATCCTTACATACTTCTTTTGCTTCACTGCACACGTAGCAGGTGGCGTTCTGTAGTTTCTGCCTACCCCCATGGGAAAAACGCGTGAGTTTATGTATGTATGTATAAGAAAGTACCTTTTTCCTGCTAATTCGCTCCCGTAGCCGTACCCGTTAATATTTCAGGCTATATGACACTTTCAGATAGTGTAGCATTCTAACAGTGGAATAAATTTCAAAATCGGATCAGTCGTTAGTAGTAGTTGAAGTACTTTCCGCGATTACAAGTTACTAACAAACATACAATTTTACTTCATTATAATTTACTACCCTTTTTCCTGCGGTTTCGCTCCCGTGGCCCTACCCGCAGGACCCGTTATTTTTTCGGGATGAAAAGTAGCCTTTATATGGTAAAAGAATTTTCAAAATCGGTTTATGTAGATCCAGAGATTACTTCCTACAAACAAACTTAAAAACTTTACCTCTTTATAATATTAGTAAGATTATACTAGCGACTTAATGAATAATCTTCTTCTTCATCGTATCGATGATTCCATTTTCAGATTTTAATTTAAATGTTATGCTTCGACCAGAACTCAGCCACGTCGACAGTCACTATTAACTTTCGTATTTTATACCAATACCTAAGTACTGTTATAACCATGATATTTTTCATTTACTGTAAATCAAAGAGAGCTTTCATAAAGAGTTGAAATCATAATAACTCGGTCAGTCGAAACATTTATCTACAAACAAATCACTGTTTTCAACAGTTTACACGAATTACCAATTTGTCATTATCAGTGTGACTCGTTCCTGCACTACAAAATGTACTTTAATTTCGTTATAAAAGCAATGGTGGATGATTTAACTTTTTGGGGCTTAGCCAAAACATTGCAAGTTTTGATGAGCGCCGTCGCCGGATTGCGAATTGCAATTAGTGAACTTAAAATGTTATCTGAACACGGATTTTCGTTGAAATTGAAATTAATAGTGATGTTCGTTTTTGTGTAGTGGAAAAATAGGAAGAGGGTGTGTACATATTGAGATGAAAGTTGATAAGACTATGAAACATGACCCCAAATAAAATATGAGTCACATCAAATCTAATTGGAGCTCATTTCCATGTTGTGAAAATAGAATGACTCACCTTCTCGATTTTCCATATAGAATTTCCTGTTTCTGATAATGGCGTCACACGAAGCCGCGATAATGCAATGAAACATTACTCCGCGTGTGAAATAGATTTATCTTTGATTCAAGACCAGAAGCCCTCGCTGAAGCCGTATTTAAGTGGAAGGTTAGAACTGTGCCTATACGATATATGCAAACAATAGTGACGTAGGCAAAAAACGTAGGTAATAGTACGTTTTCTAATTACTTCAGTGCACTTAGAAACTGCTCGTAAAATATTGTTTCCTGCTAAACGAGTTTAATTTTACAGTTTGTACGCCATTATGCATATGATCATGTTTATTTTCTGTCAGTATGTTTGTTTGTAATAAGGTGAAGTAAACATGCTTAGTGTCTTCATACAATCAGAAGAAGAAAATATAGCGTTAGAACTTCTTTTCCCTTTTCAGTTGCATCACTTGCATAAAACTTTATACAGTCATTTAATATAGGTTATCTACAATGATCAAACTATTCATGGAAAAAACACACAGCACACATACAGCTGTCAAGCCACACGTTGCCGCAAGTCTAAGTCAGTAAGTTTCTCTGAAACATGACTTGCTTTGTGCTTTTGTGCATTATAATAATATGCAGTAGTGAATAGATGGAGTGTAGTTTGTCTATTTCATTTCACTTTGTATCTTCGTTCCGCTGCTGATCGATACTAATGTGGCGTCTGCGGGAATTTTTCAAAGTGTATAGATAGATTGGTTTTTGTGTTTAACCTATGATGCACCTACTTACCGTTAAATTTACTGTTTCATAGTTGGCAATACAATGTTTCTGTTAAACTTCCTGATGTCACTGTTGTTATTCCTCGGACTAATGTAGCTCGAACTTGGAATAGAGTCAGTTTTTTTTCTCCTACGTACCAGTCCTCAGATATCATTTAAATTCCTTCTTGACGAGATGGTACGGTCATTCGATAAGTGCTATCATCTCATCTATTGAATAGTATTATATGTTACCAGTATAAACTTCTATGGTCCGTGACGGCCCCATTAGTTCAAAGTTTTGTTACAATCGGAAGTACCGTTGCGAACACTTTCAATTGGAAGCAGCGCAGACCACAAATACACCGTTATTCATCCGTGACGTGGCACTAGTCTCGATTAGGCAAATTAGTCTTTGTGCCATTATTTACGTAATGCTTTGTTCAGCGGAGACACATTGTACCTAGTCTTTATACCCCAGTTTCAGTTGCCACGCGTATCATGTCACGTTATTTAGAAATCATGAAATTAAAGTCAAGTATTGTAATTTATGGTGCAGCTGGATCATGCAAAAGGCTCTTGCATCACTGTAATATGTCAAAGTCAGATGAAAGGGCAAGGATTGCGCAATATGCCAGTTTAACCAGAGTCTACTTAAAATTATGATGTGCGAACTACGGGTTTTTATACCCATTATGTTTCATGTCTTTTTTCGTAAATGTTTACGTAGTATTTATCAGTAAAAACGCAATGCAAGGCACAGGGAATCCTTTATTACGTGCCGTGTTATATGTGCAAAAATTATTCAGATCAGATTAACCGCACTGAATGATTAATTTATGAGGAATATTTATTAAATGCGGTCATAAAATACGAGTATGAATGGAAAAAGCTGATTAAAGCGACTCCACCGTTCGGTGTTTAATTTTTATGTTTTGGAAGCCTTGGTTTTAAAACAAGGATTTAAAGTTTTCGCCATTGTAAAAATTTGACAGTTGCTGCAAGAAGCTTCATGATTACGAGAACTGCGCCTGTATTCTACCAGTTAATTATTACTTTATTATATCAAGTCATTTTAATAGTAATTAAGGATGCAGCTTCTAAAATTATCATATTTGCCCAGAATTACATGATAAAATAATATCTACTGTTGCATATGGTTTCAAAATTCACTGCGCATTACCTTAGACGATTTATTGCCTGATAGGCTCCTGAACATATTATATTTCATCGACCGTATTTTCTGTTGTGGACCTGAGGATAAATAAAGATCACCTAAAAATTGCTGTACCTTCTTTTTCTATTTCATCCGCTCCAGTTTGAATGACTTCACTTGCATATGGTTGCAAAATTCACTGCGCATTACCTTAGACGAGTTATTGCCTGATAGGCTCCTCAACATATTATATGTCATCGACCGTATTTTCTGTTGTGGACCTGAGGATAAATAAAGATCACCTAAAAATTGCTGTACCTTCTTTTTACCCGACTGCCGAAGGAGGGTAATGTGTTTATCAGTCTATGTATGTATGTATGTATGTTTTTTCCTATGTGGCGTTCTAGAGACCAAACGCGTGGGCCGATTTTGATGGTTCTTACGTCAATCGATTCGTCTTAACCCTGCGAGTGTCACTGGCTACATAAAAATTGGCAAATACGAAAATAGCGGTTCTTGGGCGCCATATTGTGGGGGCCCAATTTTTTTTTCTTCCAAACCTATCGTGTGGGGTATCAAAATAAAGGATTTTAAGAGGTGATTTCAAAAATATATAACACTTATATGTTTAAATGTACCTGATTCGAAAAAAAAATAACTAAAAAGTTATAAATAAAAAAAGTTTATTAAAAAAAATCAAAAAACCCGACTGCTTAAAAAGCAAACTAAAAAGACGTAAACAAGAAGAAAATCATGCAGTGCAGTCGGAGGATACATATTCGCGAGCTGACGGACCAAACCCAGATGTATCCTCCGACTGCACAGCATGATTTTCTTCTTGTTTACGTCTTTTTAGTTTGCTTTTTAAGCAGTCGGGTATTTTGATTTTTTTAATTAACTTTTTTTTTCTATTTCATCCGCTCCAGTTTGAATGACTTCACTTGCATATGGTTGCAAAATTCACTGCGCATTACCTTAGACGAGTTATTGCCTGATAGGCTCCTCAACATATTATATGTCATCGACCGTATTTTCTGTTGTGGACCTGAGGATAAATAAAGATCACCTAAAAATTGCTGTACCTTTTTTTTCTATTTCATCCGCTCCAGTTTGAATGACTTCACTTGCATATGGTTGCAAAATTCACTGCGCATTACCTTAGACGAGTTATTGCCTGATAGGCTCCTCAGCATATTATATGTCATCGACCGTATTTTCTGCTGTGGACCTGAGGATAAACAAAGATCACCCCAAAAGAGCTGTACCTTTTTGTTTGTCTATTTCATCCGCTTCAGTTTGAATGACTTCACTAGAAATGTTTCGTAGATTTGTAATCATACATAATAATATATGACCGCGTTTCAGTTATCTATTATCATGTTGTCTTCATTGTTTTTGTACTATTTTTACATTCTATTTATCACATTGAATCAGACAGCAAAGAGTAATGTTGAGCAGGAAAATACATTAATGATAAATGACAATACATTGTCTGTCTTAAATTCAATGTCGGACTAACGAATGCTATTCTTCTCCCAAAGCTTTATTTATTATGTACGTACCTTTCATTTGTTTTGTTATACCAAGACCGTGTTAAACCAAGTTAAAATCACGGAAACCTACCTATGTTGTTTTAACAACGCTTTTTGTTCTACTAGAAACTGACCCAGTAACCAGCACATTTATTATTTAGAAAGAAAATCAATATCTCCTTCTGTACGATTGCAGTGCAGGCCGTCAAACTGATCGATTTGCGGCAATATTTAATAATGCAAAGGTAGGGCACGCTACTTGGCCTAGTCAGCCTACTCGAGCAATCTACAGATATAGGAGCGATGTAATTTGAATACAATAACCGCAATTCACTTGTGTGGGTTGTCATATTCATCAAACCTCATATTATTACGGTTTAACGTGATACAAATACAATTAAGATTTATACAATTTCTATACGAGTAGGTATTACTAAGAGGCGTGTGCATCATCGTCTGCCTAGCCTTTTCCCAACTATATTGGGGTCGGCTTCCAGTCTTACCGGAATCGGCTGAGTACCAGTGTTTTACATGGAGCAACTGCCTATCTGACCTCCAAAACCCAATAACTGGGTAACACGGTACACCTTGGCAAGACTGGTGTCAGATCTTAAGCTTCTGACTACTCGTAACGACTGTCAAAGATCTTTTAAATGACAGCCAGGACCAACGGCTTACCGTGCTTTCCGAGGCACGGAAGAAACTCGGTATGTTGAAATGGTCACCCATCCACGGACCGATCTCGTCAAGCGTTGCTTAACCTTGATGATCGACCCGTCCGGCTGTTATTATTTAGCCACGAGCTCCTCTGTTATACACTTACTATAAATAAATTTATTACTTTGTATAAAGTTTCATTAAAAAAATAGTTCCAAAAGAAATATTTACATACTCGCATATTTACTTGCGACACTTTTCTTACTGATGAGTCAAAATGTGGGACACGGAGTGACATTAACGATAAAGAAATTGGCGCAGATGAGCGAAACGCAAATCTAGGCTTTGAAAACAGATAACGCTGTCAGTAGTGAGGGGGTAGGTTTCAGTGTTTATTATCAGAGATGTTGACGATAGTCATCCAGCTGCCCCACCATCGGCCCGAGCGGCGGCCGGCGTTTGTCATCAGTAGCATTCACAGCGGCGCACGATTCGCACGCTGCGCAGAGCACGCGCTTACGTACGGTAGTGAAAGTCGCGCGCGCAGGTTCCGCTACGATTTCGTACGCCGACATCTTCGTCTAGTTATTCTGTTTGTTCGTTGCGCCAGTGCAACGGGGAAAGGAGGTCGGTGCTTGTCCGAAGCCCGTAACACTACCGTGATTTGTGATACTGAAGTTTTAAATCGATCCCATGTTCGTGTGACACTTTAAAATATTTTAATTTTGTTTACCCTACGTTCACCTATTTCTAAGTTTTGTTTATGTACATTTTGCAAACGTTTGCCCAGAAAATATTTAAAAGTATTTTCAATTCTGTTTTGACATTGAACACCTTTATTTTCAAAAGTATTTTCAATTCACCGTCTAAACTTTCTAAGTTTAAAAGATCACTGAACGGTAACAACGAAGATAAATAAATACAGACAAGTTAAGAGAACATAAATACTACGAGCTCGTAGACATCTCGTAGTAGTAGAAGTTGCTGGTTGTTCTTGTGGAAACTTGAGCAACTGTCTTGGACGGCGATGTTGTGGAGACACAACAAGCTGCGAGAAGTTGGCAGCTGTCGGTAGGCGTCAGTTAGACCGCTGAGCTGCCTCAAGTTGCACCCACAGACTACTGCTCAGTGAAAACGAGAACGGAGTGTACGTCCGTGACCCCTTACGCCTTTCCCACATTACGCACCTTTTCATTAAGTTTTATTCTTTCATAACGTCTACATATTGACCAATTATTAAATTCCATATTAAAGTAATATTCGTTGTGAGCTTTAAATATCATTGTTGTTTTTTTTGTAATATCATCATTATTAAAAACATGAGAAGACAACAAAAAGATCAGTCATTATACATATTAATTAATGTTTTATTACAAAAATACATTAAGTTGTATATCATGCACTGTAGATGACTCTCCGGATAAAACCAAAACTCGTTTTACTATACAGAAGGTAGATCCCCTTTTATCAATACCTATTTCTGGACTTTTGGTAGCTTAAAGTCATAACAAAAATATATCCTTTTCCCGTTGTCGAATCATAAACAGTCTAAAAGCAAGAAATTATTGACCGTAACTAAAATTATATTTAGCTTAGGATATAACTTCCGTGCATATGATTACCAGTTGCTATATATGACCGTAATCCGGATGTAAGTGAGATTTAAATTCATTCCTTTCTTGACCATGAAATCTGACGTAGTCGATAGATAACTCATGCAGTGATTCAATCGAAGTCCAGATTCGATGTTTTATCTAATCGCCGATGTACAATAAATCGGTGGAGCGCAAAATATAACTAAACACTAGAATTATCGAAAGTTTGTTGTTGATTTGCCATTGGCAGTTAGAAGTAAGTTGTGCAAGTCCCGCTGCGCTTTGAAATCGGACACGACCTACATTTTTCTTAGCAATAGACGTAACTTGAGTATTGTGTTATGCGCAGCACCGCTCTTGGTTGCAACTTGCAAGGTGCTGGTTGTGCTCTCGATAAATTCCTCTCTATTTAGTCTATGTTGTTATTTCGCGCACGTAGCATCTTTTTGCCGAAGTATATTATCAAGTTTAAGAATGTGGTCTCCTCGTGCTCAGATTCAAGTCTCGTTTTCCTTAAGTTCCAAAACATGTTTAGTAATTTTTACACCAAGTTTGGTGTGTAGTTGATTTGAGGAAGTAATCCACATGTTTTCTTTAAGTATCTAATCAAACACGCGGGTATCTGAAGTTCGAAATGATATGCTATTGAGGACACTGATTTATTGATCAAGTCCCTAAGCTGCAGAGCACAATTAGGTATTTTGTATGTTTCACTGTTTTAAGTTTTTGCTTATTTAACTAATGCATGAATAAATAACAGACAGAAGTATCCACTTGCAGGGCTATACAGTATGAGTTTTCCAAGTGGGCGTGTATGGCCGTGATAAGTATTTTGTTCAAAATGAGCCCTTTCTTTAAGTTTGTCGTAAGGCATTGCTTCACAGAATTTGATCCTTATTAGCGACACTATCGAATTTTTCATAATCAATGAGTCCGATTCCTGGCTAGTAATATTGATTTTTCAAAAATCCAATGATGCAGTTTTAGTTTTCATCAAAATCGGTCTCGTGAGTCCTTTTGAATATTTTTCGCTATTCTTCATAGTTTCGGATTTTGCCATCCACGCCAACTTTATAAACTAACCCGTACTATATCACTTTTATCCCAATTATTTTTGCATTTTATTAACTGAAAATATATTTATGTCAATGTTTCACGAGGACGGATTCTGTCGCGATCATTTCTATAATATTCCATTCTTAATTCAGAATTGGGTCACTGCGGATGCAAACGCGACAGCAATGAAAGACGAATATATTTCTTTAAGTCACCTTAAGCGGTTACCCGAAGCTTGATTTATTGAACGCAAAATCGATAACCCTAATGTTAGTAGAGGAACAGAATTCAAGGAAGGCATCTTCAGAATAAGTATCTCTTGTATTTGGTGCTGAAGCACGTAATATAAGATGCAAACACTACAAAAAGTGTGTCCGAGTATCTTAGGATTTAATAGTTTTGAATTTATCTTTCCTGTTATAAAATTTGCTGTAAAGTGGACCGTGTTATAACTATAAAATTTATCATTTGTAATTGTTTCTTTTTGTCTCAAGAGAATCCATCTCACTGTCAGTTCATTATTTTCTAAAGGAATTAGCATACCGAAGATCATTAATCAGTTCTTTGGTTAACTAAACGAGAAGTAAATTTTCTGTGTTCATTTAATTTGCATTGCATTCTACTTGTTCTTTTTTGTGGTCAACGTCAATTGTTTTGAAGGGTGTGGCTGGACCGGCCGATGAAGCCGGGGCATTGCTGGCGAGTTACATGTCCTTTGCTTTACATATTCGTTCTTGCCAGAACTAATTCCGCATACTTGCTATGAAATTTAAATTGAATACCAGTAATGATTTAAACAATGTGTTGCATAAACGTATGGTTAAATCCTAATGTGCCGTGTACATTATCTCTGTTGATGCCGTGGAGCCATTTCAATAATACCTTGTAAGTAATATCAACACACGACTCATAAAATAATATTAAAATTGAAAACAACAACAGTGTGTTATTAGCGTCAATTAGTGACATGTTGGTCAATGTTATAGTTTTTAGTAATTAACTCTAATGTATTCGCCGCAGGTTTTGCGGTGGCATCAGGAAAATTTACATCCGCTGCCTGCATAAAGGGCACCGTTATTCGTATAGGTGTATTTATATATATATATAAAATCAGCCTATTCTACCCCACTGCAGGGCAAAGGCCTCCCCTTCTTCCTTCCAATCCTCTCGGTTTAGGGCAATTGTGGACCAATCCTGTCGATAGGCATCTAGTTCATCCTGCCATCTTCGCCTGGGGTGTATTTGGATTTGTTTAATTAAATAGGATGTAGTTATTTTCAATATCAATTATTCCATTCATTGATTACCAAAGTATCCATACATGGTCGATATTCGATATATAGCAATCTCCTTAATTGTATGTAATTGGTTTTGATTTATGTTATTCCGGAGGTGTTAGGTAATATTAGTTTCCTTCTATCGATTGCACATGTGGTTGTCATGAACGTTTCCATTTGCTTGTTTGTTTATATCAATCAAATTAAAGCTCACATCATATTTTATATTCTCAAATGTATTTGGTTCTAGCTCATTAGCCATTCATGGAATAGTCAGAATCATATCAGTCTAGAATATCCGATAATTTTGTAAATGAATGTTTCTCGTCACGTACGCAGTATCGATGCCATCGCTGTGCCGAACTTCGCCGGCCCGGTGCTAAAACGTTTTGGGATTTGCCATATCTTTTTAAGCGTATCGTTTTTAATATTTTCTCTAAAGCAGAATATAATGCTATGAGTAATATTATCCTTATTCATATGATCTCCTTGAAATACCCATAAACTTTACCATGGGGTTTACGAACTATTCAAATGTCAATTAGTCAACTCAAAAACATCACCAGACATTTTAAACCGGAATCTTTGTCCACGTCTCATTAATGAACTCTGTATTTCTTTGTCTGTAGGTTTATGTATTGTTACCAATTAATCTGTATTCAGTGTGTTTGCTTCTTGCTACCATCTTATTATACATGCGACGACGTTAGTTCTACGTTTCAATTATATTATCATTGTTTGTGTACATGTTGTTGTATCTAGCTCTCGTAAATGCATTCTTGCTACATTAAAACTAATGACCCATGACACGGACTTATCTATTCTCCTTGCATGTTTATGTAAGATAAATCTGCATACAGTTGAAATGAACGTTCTTTTGTTATTCCATTCGGTAGATTACTAGCGTTTTTTCTTTTTCATACTTCAACTTTCATATTATTCTTTACAGCTTCTGTATCTTGTACGATTGCATTGTTTTTCTTTTCCAATTTAGTAAATCTCATGTGATAAAAAAACTTAGACGAACCATCTAGTTAAATACTATTACAAAATGTCTGTTTCCTTATCTATCTAAATGTCTTGTCGCCTCGGCGCTCTCACCACTTAAATTCACATCAATCCTAAGTTTAAAGAGGCATCATGATAATTTCTGAGAAGAAATCGTAAGCATATCTAAACGAATTGTTTGTCATGGTAGTCGTGCGGTAGAAATTTACACGGGCGTATACTACTAAAAAGGCAATTTATATCTTATATTTTGGTTAAATAGCGTATTCGATATAAACTGAAATTGATCCAGAAAGTACCAGATTCTGTAATCTTCATGTTCGAAGTTCAGAATTTACAAATTTCCTTTCTTATTAAGATCCTCTTGTATCTTTAGTATATCTTTGAGAGCTTTCGTTTAAGTATATTGCATTAGTTGGAATGTGTCTGATATAAAATCTGGCGTCTCCGCGTGCGCTGACCCCTTAGTTTGCCCGACGTTTTGACTTTGAGATCGCGCATGCTTTCGCGTCATCGTGACCCAACGACGTGTTCGATCGTATCTGCATCGATTCCTTTGTTTGCAATGATTTATCAAGCAACATGAAAACGTATGTGCAAGTTTTGGTTACTGTTGATGCTCCAAGAATCATTCAATAGTTTGCCTCAGTGTCATTATTAGAGCTCATAGCAGTGGTAGTTACATTGATTGTCTTAAGGTTAGAACCTGTTATGAAAATTATTTTCTTAACGGTGATACAGAAGAAGGTCTCTAGAACACGACGTGAGATAACTACTAAGTAGGTAGAACAGTAATGGTGCCAACACATTTATGAGCGTTTGTGCGTGCTTTATCACCCTTTACGTTATTAACATAAACCGCGTAATGATTTAGCCAGACATTTTCCACTGCGAGTGAGACTATGTGATGTTTTCAAGGCTTTTCTGTTAGTCCCACCCTATCTGTAAGATTTATTTAGTATCTCTAATGTGTAGTCACGTGTATATTGTTTTAATTATGAATGATAAATTTCCTATCTCTTATTGAATGTGATTTCTGCTATCTTTCACCTCGTATGCTTATTTCAAAAAGGTTATTTATAAATGGAGGTAAATAATCCTGCTCGTGTTGTCATTATAGTCATGATAAAATTTATTTGTAAGACGCAGCACTGTGGGCACCACTTTGCGCAAAAACATTGTACCTAATTTTTATCACCATCTTTTAGAAAGATTTTGTTCGACTTACTGATGGGTAAATTCAATTAAACAAGTAATTTCATCATAAATAAGCACTCCAAAAAGAAGTGTGGACGAGCAACAAACATCAAAGCATTTGATGAATTACGACAAGTGGAAACGACATGGTTTTATAACTTGTTTTTCTGTTTCATCTCTTTTCTAAACAATGATGATTTGTATACGTCAACAAGTAGCAATGTGTTTTATGGGACGACCGTTTGTCTCGAGATAGACAGTCAAGTCTCAATTAGTCAATTTGTGATGTTCGATCAAGTTTCATAATTACCCAGTATCCTTGTTTTGAAGTAGTACGTAAGGTCGACTAGTTTTGATTAGAAATTGTGATATGTAAGGGTCGGATGTCGAGCCCTCTCGCGAGAGGTTAATCTCCTCGTCGACATTGAGCTAACATTTCGCCGCTTGATTGACGTTAGTGGGTTGACTTTGATACACATAAAGGCCATATTTATACTAATTGGTAACACTTTATTAAAATCAAACGTTTTTGCTTCATCAAATAGACTTCTCGAGTCCTAGACTATATTCCGAGTCTCATTAATTCGCAATTACTTGACCTAGATAACATGTTGCAAAATGGTGGATTTGATTTCCTGTGCACTGTTTACTTACTATACCTACTACCTGTGTCGTATCGTACGTTCGCTTTAGCTAATTTAAACATTATGGTTTATTAGACTTAATGTTGTTTGTTGTTCATTGCAATGCAACCTTGATGGTGTTTGCCGGATGTCCCATGATGTGTTTTTGTATTTCTTTCATCATGTCAGGATATTGTACCATTCTGTCATAGCTCAAATAAAATACATAAAGTAAATATTTATTGTCTATTCAAGGCAAAAACAGCTATGAGATACAAATTTGTCTAAGAATTTATAATTTATAAAGTTAATGAGTAATGACTGTGATGGCACTGGTTAATCGTAAAATCCAAATCAGATTCGAAATTTTGGCCACGTACCAAGTTTTTAGACGTATAAACTTTATGAGATCTGAATCAAAATGATAATGAAATTGATGGTGATTATATGAGATAGCCAATTCGTATTTATGCACGTCGGTGGCAACTTTCCCCGCGGTCCGCGTAGCCGGTGTGCGCGTGAGTCGATGACGGAGCGCGCGCTGTTACGAAAGCTGCAATCACCTGCTTATATGGCTTAGCGCCGACACTTGTCGCTAAGGTTGCTTACTAGTAAACGACCACTAGCTATTTATACCATAGCTTGTTGTTTTCGCTACACGTTCTATAAATGGCATATTGTTTTCAAAATAAGGAAAATTGTATAACTAGATTAATACTGCGGCTACATTTATTGTTTTGCGATGTCACGCTAAGTCCTACAGATCCGTCTTCATGTACAGCATTATTTTGATTCGACACATTTACAATAATTGAATAATTGTTAATTGCTCAGTTTGTTTTTGTATTGTGAATATTCTTAAGATTTTGATGACAACTGTCTGCTATGGCCAATATATTTTTCTACAAACGAGTCCCCTTCATCATGTTCGAAAATATTTCTGTAGACACTGCGACCAAAATGTGCACTTTTAGTTTGCCTATGGTTTGCCATAAATAACATTGTACGCTTCACTGTGCTCGTATTTTACTTTGCCGATTTCAAGACAGTTGTTCGTGCCACAATTTCCTAGGTCATCCCGTATTTAGATTGTACGGTAGCCATTTGATATGAGTTCACATCGATGCGCGATCGATAATAATGAATTAGTCAATAAGTCAAAGGTGTCACGTGTATTGGGATTGATTTAAAAATCTTTTTCCTTTATGAAATTACAGTGTTGGTGAGCAAAAATTAAAAACAAACAACGACTGATTGAATAGTGATCTGATTTTTTAATTTTTCGATAAAATGGGTCCGAAAATGAAGGAGCCGTGATTGTCATGTTGGCTTTCGTAAAATAAAAACAAAGTGTGACAGTTTACGAGTTCTAAGTGGTTTTCAAAATGAGTGTTGAACCGACATTGACCGAGTCGCCGGTGCCGCTGGCGCTGTCGCGGCTGCAGACGCGGCCGGGCCGGCAGCCGCGCGGCTTGCGCACGCACCGTCCCAGCCTCACGCTCGCCAGCCTGCAGGAGTCCGCCGACGAGACGCCCAGGCGGTACAGCGGGGAACTATTCGCTACTCCCGCTGCCGATACCGACGACGACGAGGCCTTCACTGATGATGTAGTCACAGAGGAACCTTCTCTATCCACGCCCAACGGACGCAGGTCGTCCGAAGCTACTTTCGCCGAACGATACAGACAACTGACCGACTTTGATGGTCCTCCTCCAGAAGCCCCGCGACGTGCCTCCCTGGCTGTGCCGGTGGGTGCGGAAGGCTTTGCACCTAACGATAAAGGTCGACGACGCTCGTGGGCTGCGAGACTGCAGTTAGAACGCAAAAAAAGAAGGAAGTCGGGAGGAAACGACACCGACGAAGAAAGCGACACTCCGATAGGATACATTCGGCAAAAACGACCCTCCTGGTGGAACGTGTTCGTGCCAGATAACATGCTGAAGAACAGGTACCGTTCTCTAATAAACTTATCCGTTTTGATTTGAACCATTCATACTAACTTCTTTGGTTCAACATCAACCCTTAGAAAAACTCATTCATTTAAAAGAGCCGGAGCTAATCAATGCAATGTGAGTTGTGATATAATGTTCGTATTCCTTTTACGGGATTAAATTGTGTACAGCTAGTTGTGGGGCTAGGGCACACGATTTCCTTGACCCAATGCTCGGAGTCCGATGGTTTGTTTGTGAATTAAGTGTGTTACTCTCATGGTTACTCGAAGTTGCAGGTGGAACTAAACCATTTCATTTATAATGCATTAGCCATCATCATCAAATCGCAATGTATAAACGTGTTGTCGTAACTTCGTACCTAATGCTTTCTAAACTCCCGTGTTATGTAGTTTTCCAACGAAATATTATAACGTTATTGCTCAAGGTACTAAGTAATCTCTCCGTGCGTGTGCGTACTGCGTACTATACGAATCAGTTTCTAAAGCCGTAAATAATAGGTTATTCAACACCGAAAAATTCCATTATCTACGTAAAATTATGTACACAGGGAGTTGACAAATTTACAATTATTTTGCTTTGATAAATCAGTAACAAACACTATCTAGATTTACGTGTATATTACTTTTATCAGAAAAAAACATTTTTACCTACAATATTAGTCAAATATTTGTTGAATTTATAACTGGTAGTATCATAAGTGTTAACACCGCTAGAGCCTGTTCAGTTTGTTTTGTATCATCTGATATCTCGGCGCCTATTCCGCCAAGTCCACGCCAAACTATGGCTAATAAATAACGTACTACGTCATATAGACGCATTTGCAGGTATATGTAATATTTCATCAATCAAATTCATAACCTTTGTTTTCCACGAGAATAGTAGTAGCCGCCTACACGTTATCGTTTTAAAATAAACTCGCGATATCGCAAAATTAATTTAGATTTTATCGCTTTCTGCACTGATTTGAAGAATATAGTCAAATATTGCTGTATGATATTATGTAGATGCGATAATAAAATTGACACGAAAACTATTGTAAATTTTTCAACTGGACCAGACGTCGATATTCGTGATGGAAACGTCATGGAAAATCAAGTCTGAATTTGTAGTTATTACATATCTATTTCAAATATTAGTGTATTATAAACCAACAATTTATAAAAAGGTTCGAATAGCTTAGGAAAACATGGTGAGGTAACTCTCGTCACATATAATTTTATACGTATAAAGTAAGTCATGAAAATGATCGTCAACAGATCTGTCTGTAGCAACTGTTCCGATATGACTAGTGGCTGTGAGAGAATCGATTAAAGCCAAACGATTAATATTTGTGGGGAAAACAATCAAATGTTGGTTTAATTAAGTAAACTAAAATATTCATAAAATGTTTAGAAAAAATCACTCGAAAATCATCAGCCTCCTAAAATTGTAAGCACTCTTTTCAAACTAGAAACTTCGAACCATTCGTTCATATGGTTGTTCTATAAATATCAAACAAAGAGAGTTGAATTTTTCATAATCTCTCTAACTGATGTCTTTTCTAGATTTACCTAACAGCTTCTTTTATTTGTTGAATCTGATATCTCACATTACAAGTCTTATTATTTGACACAAGACTGGAATTAATTTATATTATAAAAAAAAACACAGCTAACAGAAGAAAGAATGAAGGAAACAATTTGATGATCTATACTAATAATATAATATTATAAAGATGAAAGATTTTTTTGTTTGTTTGTACCGAATAGGCTCCGAAACTACTGGACCGATTTACAAAATTCTTTCACCAATCGAAAGCTACATTATTCCCGAGGGACATAGGCTATTTTTTTTATCCCGAAAACGGGTCCTGTGGGGTGGCCCACGGGAGCGAAGCCGCGGGGAACAGCCAGTGCCTTATACAGCAATGGCGAAACTGTGTCTTTCATTTAAGCTTGTCGTAAATATTTCAATTTCTGCTGCACTGATGGAAGATGTTTTACGTTTCATCATCATCATCTCCCTGCCCTTGTCCCTATATTACTTGGGGTCGGCTCAACACGTTTTCTTCTTCCATACCGTCTTGTTAACCGTCACGGTACACTGACTTCCCTTTTCTGTCATAGCATTCTTCACACAGGCCAATTCAACACTTCTGAGATTACTGCTCTGTAAATTTAAACCATCTTATTTAGCCTCACAGTCTGTCGATAGTTCGATAATTCCATTAGCGCTAATATTGACTCACGATCTCTAGCTAGATCACCAGATGTGTCGAATTTACGCGGACATACACCGCGCAAGTTTTTTTGTATAATATATCTGCAAGTAACAAAGAAGTTACCTTGACTTCTTGATCTTTCGTTATCGTTACACATAATTATGTATTATATTATAATGCAACGTAGGTACATTTCTAATAGAATACAATTTCCGTCTGCCTGTACACTGGGATAAAACGCTTTGTCCATCATTCAGGTTTATTTTCTCGGAATGTTTGAAACATCTTAATATATATATTTCTTGTGTGCGTGTGTATGTGACTGAACTCCTCCTAAACGACTGGACCGATTTTGATGAAATTTTTTGTGTGTGTTCGTGGAGATTCGAGAATGGCATAGATTTACAAAAAAAAAAAAAAAAAGGAAAATTAGGGTAGGGTAGGTAGGGTAGGGTAGGTAGGGTAGGGTAGGTAGGGTAGGGTAGGTAGGGTAGGGTAGGTAGGGTAAGTAGGGCAGGTAGGGTAGGGTAGGGTAGGGTAGGTAGGGTAGGGTAGGTAGGGTAGATGCATATTAGGTGTTTTTATGGCAAAACAAAGTTTGCCGGGTCAGCTAGTATTAATATATTTAAATTCGTCTAGTTGCTAGAATTTTAAAACTTAAGTACGTCTAGTTTGTTACCAAAACTTTCTTACGGACATTACGATAGATTTTTTAATTACATGCGTCAGTTGGTCATTTACAAACATGTCCTAATTAAATTTTGTCTTCGTTTTCTTTGCACAATATTAAATAACATACAATTACAAATGTGAACAGAAGGAAATTGGGGAGCCATATTTCCGAATATTTTCAATAACGTTACAAATTATTATCAAATTATACAAACAAGCCGATCAAATTCATAATTGCTACTTTGAAGCGACCTCTAATACTACCTACTCGCGGATTATGTTCCGCGAACACCCAACCGATTGTAGACAGTTTGATGATAAACAGAAGTAAAAGGTTGTGAGGTGGGCGTTGTATTACCTCCTCGTTTCGTCTTAGTCATGCGGAAATCTGATTTAAATTATAAGAATAATAGCATTTTATACGCGTCGCATTCGTCGCAGCTCGCAGGCAGTGGCACTATGCTACGTCACAGAGCGAGGTGGTTTCATCATGCTAGTCATGCAGCCTCCGCGCAGCTTCCGCGACCGTACGTTCACCTTTGTCTGTCAAAAGTCAAAACCCTTTGTTTTCTCTTGTGTCATTTTAACCTTTCATATTGCCTGGAAAAAATCGTTCAAGCAAATTGAGTTCTCATACGCAAATGGTGTTAAATTTGATTTACAGTTATGCGCACGAGCACGACCTTAGTAAAAAATCTCAACCGACGTTTCGCATATTACCGGAAACGGTCGGGCAGTAAATGTGTCTTGTGTCCACTTGATATTCTCAACACATGGCTTATTAACATTTAATGTGTTTGCGAATGCAAAATTATAATTAGATTATAATTCCTGCAAGTGTTTATGGAGCATAAACGCAATGATTAATGTCTCTGTCTAAATATTCTTGTTTTTAATACTTCATGTCTATTTTGCTAAGAATTATGATGGGAAAAACTAAGATGGTCAAACGGGATATTTTTTGTGTGGTATGTACAGCAAAATAGTCAAAAATATCACAAACGAATTCGATACTAACCGCGTTTAATGTACCTACAATAATAATAAATTTCTTAGCACCACAATATAAATTACCAGTGTGTCCGTAGTCTTTATTATCTTGCTGCATATTGAAGAATGTTGGAAAAATGCCAATTTGACCACAGTAAACAAATAATGATGACTACGATGCATAAAGAATACGCAGCAATAACTGAAAACTAGTATAAGATTTTTTTTTAATGAGCAAATCAATAACCAAAAAATTATGAAACGAACAATTTACAAATAAAAGGGAATTTGCGATTTTAATATGCTAAATGTAATTGTATTGGTACAAGTTGAATCATTTAGAACTGATTTTACAGTATGTAAAATGTCTATTGGTAATTTATTTTTTTCGAACCGGTTGAGCATAGGATTGTTGGATTTTCCTTATATCCTCTTCACCCAAATCGAAAATCCTATCAAAACCCAAGGGTTTTTCCAGACAGTGTTCAAGTACTTCTTTCAAAGTAATAGTTTGCCTCCAAAATGTGAATTGGCAGAACTCCAAGGAAAAGCCCCAAGGGTAAGGAGTCCCTTGTAAAATACAGGGGGAAGAAATGAGGGTCTTGTCGTGGGTAATGAATGTTTAAGAATATGTGATACGGATGACTAAAATATTATCCAGGAAAAGACGAAAGAAGTACCAGGATTGTGTAAATGGTAGTAGTACCTCGCTTGAAAGGGGTTGGTAGATCTTTTTTAGATTTTCGTACCCAAAGGGTAAAAACGGGACCCTATTACTAAGACTCTACGATCTGTCTGTCTGTCCGTCTGTCAACAGGCTGTATCTCATGAACCGTGATAGCAGGGCAGTTGAATTTTCACAGATGATGTTATTTCTGTTGCCGCTATAACAACAAATACTAAAAACAGAATATTATTAATATTTAAGTGGGGCTCCCGTACAATAAACGAGATTTTTTTGCCGTTTTTTGCGATAATGGTACGGAACCCTTCGTGCGCGAGTCCGACTCGCACTTTGCCAGTTTTAGGACGTAGGCACTGCGCTGACCAATAACATGGATCAGGGCCGGTGAAGGAGAACGTACTTCATATGCTAGATCAGTTTCCATGGCCTATACCGAGTAAAGACTGACAGCTCCTTGAAAATTCGGCTGGTTCACCGTTTTGTAAGTAAGCTCCGGTAAACCACAGGACGAGTCGCAGTCATTTTGTACAAGAGCCATTTAATTATGGAAATAACAGGATAAATCAACGTCGATTCTTAATACCTTTGCAAGTTTAATACTATGACAGGATATAACAAAATTAATGTGCAGTTGCCTATTTATATATACATATTTTTCACAAAATTTTAATTTTACCTACTTGTAAAAACGCCTTTTCTCAAGATTGTTAACTTGACTTAATTTGCGCAGTGCGCTGAGTAACACTGTATAATATTATTTTGGGTATTTTTTTTTATACCTTGAAAAATATTTTGATTTACATTTCAAGGCTGGCTAGCGGCCAGAAGTACGCGCGGTCGCGTCGCCTCCCCACGTCGTGTTGTTATTAAAAACTATTGCCAGACAAAAATACGAGCGTCTCGCAACTGTCTCGCCTATTGTTGCACAATTTTGTTGTCATATCACTGCACATTATTTTACTTCATCTATACTAATATTATAAAGAGGAAAGATTTTTTTGTTTGTTTGTTTGTTTGTACCGAATAGGCTCCGAAACTACTGGACCGATTAAAAAAATTCTTTCACCAATAGTAAGCTACATTATTCCTGAGTGACATAGGCTATTTTTTATCCCGATAACGGGTCCTGTGGGGTGGTCCACGGAAGCGAAGCCGCGGGCAACAGCTAGTTTAAAATAGAAATGGTAGGGACGTATGGATTTTTATATAATGTCGCCAAATACAAACGTCAACTATCGCTTGACCAAAGCCTATTTGTATAGTCCAATTGATTTAGAGCAATATTTGTATTAAGATTCGTTTGTTCAATTTATTATTTGATTTAGTAGCCAGTAAAGTAATCCTATAAAGATAATGCATGAACGTAAACTAGAGCAATGATGTATTATTATTACCTACATTACATATACAATACATTTGTATTTAACGTAAGCAATCTTATTTACTTACGATCAAATTGTTTATCATAATCATAAGTGTTTCACTTTCATTTAGGAGGTAATTTATCGTAAACTGATTTCAACTTTTGTTTCCTAATAATTTTAATTGAAAATGTGATAAAGTCTTGGCGCATAGACATTTTTGTAACAATATGCAAATGGTACATCAGCGGTATGTTCAAAACAAAAATCTTATGTGCACATGGCAATGCCTGTGCAAATGGCACAGACGATAAAAAAAAAAAAGTAAATCGTAATGAGTTTCGTTCAATTTTATGACCAGCTAGTAAGCACGTAGAACGTTGTTGTTTTGAAAATTGGCGAGAAGGAAAACTGTTGATGACGGAATACATTAGATCTTCTTATGTCAAAGTCACGTATAAAAGTATTAATAAAATAAACGCAAAGATAGCCGAGCTCTATGCATTTACAACTTTTAACACACATTTTACATTGTTGGAAATAGAGCGGCAACAAAATAAACATTGAACATTTTTTTTTATAGCGCTTCACGATTTAAAAATGGTAATACAAAACTGTAATGTAAATCTGTTTTAAGGCGTATCATAAATAATAATCTGCAAGACTGGTGACTGACGTAATGACCACGCCCACTCTGACTTTGGCAGCAGACGTGCTCACACAAAAACATGTTTAGCTAATTGAAACCAGATTCATTTGTTATGCTCATTGGCTTATGTTGTATCAATATTGATATCCTATTAGCTCTGTACCGCTTTAAATATTCTGGCAGACTTTTTGGAAACATTGTTTTATCGCCATATTCGTAGGTTGTCGATAAGCAGATTTGCTCTCCAGGGATTTACGAAAAAAAGCTATTAAACAATATGGAAATATCCATAGTACTCCGCACATACTAAAATTGTCTCTGCCTTATTGGTTTCAGAGATTTTTCCCCCCACCGCCCCCGCCGTGTCCTTATTTCTACTCTTGTTCACGCCACTCTCATTTTATTCGTGTCATATGAATTTTATATTTTCTACACGAGACACCTTTTGTGCAATAGTACTGATCTGATTTTATAAGTCATTCGCAGCAACTTTATAGTTGTTGCTACGTCTTCAGAAAACAGAATTAGGTTTGCTAAACTGCCATTCCCCAATCTTGAATAATGTTAACTGCACACTTGAAAACTATGTCAGATTCTCCTAACTATTGCTTTAGTTTAAATTCCTAATCTCTGATAGTTGAACAACATTTGGAGCCATAGCGCATTGCTTTATGTTAAACATACCAAACTATCTATAACCCATATGTAAGACGTAGTAAATCGTGTACTTCGGATAAATGCAGCTTATCGTGTCAGCAATAAAATTATACGCGTTCATCTTCATGAATATGTGGAAATGCTTTTAGTGTCCACGTGCGTTCTCCTTGGCATTGATCTACGCTTCATATGACTTATTCCACGAAATTGTTTCAAACAATTTGCGTATCGTGAACCATATGTCTTGGCGTCACGTAATACTGTTCGATATCCCATTATCGCCATGTCTTTGAAGTCTCGTGTCTAGTTCTAGTAAAACTTACATTGCTTGCACTATGGCGTCTTATAACTTCGAATTCAAATAAGTACACAGTAGGTTTAGTAAGCTTTGTTCGTTTTTTGACGATTATTCATGAAAATAGCACCGGTAGCATTCAAAGCGATTAAGTATGCAGAAATTGAAATAAATCTGGACTAAGTGCCATTCACGTCAATCCCTCCATTGTATCAGCTGATCCACTGTGTACCGCTCCCTGTATTCACTGTGTCACAGGGTCATCAGACAAAGTTACGAACTGAAATAGCGGTAGGATTACGTCGTCCACATAAAGCTCAATGTTACGTTTTGTGGCTAAAAAATAATTAAATCCGCTGAAAAATCATCAAGTCTATTGTTCGTGGTTACCGCCCCGTCGCCCAGTTGAGCATACAAAACAATTTATTGTAAGGAGAGTTAGTCTTATACGCTTAGCAATTTAGCATCTTAGTTATTTACCAAGTTCGTGCAAAACGGAGTAAGAACACACACAGTCGTTAATTCTGGCCGCACGTTTACCTCGTTTTCAACATAGCTGACCATAGATACTATCAGATGAGTTTCAATTTCAATGTTTCTAGTTTTCTATAAATGCTCACTTCCGAATGAGGTGCGGAAAGGGACCTGACCCAGATGTAAGCGCAGTGCGGCCGCACGCCGCGCCGGTCGGTGCCGTGACAGTGTTGTCTTGCACAAGGACGGTCACATTCATGCACTGCTTGCTTGATGCCGAGATGTGTGGCACTCGTGTTTATTTTATTGCACATTAACACTTACTCACGGCTCCACTGCCGTACTCGTTACGATTCATTTACACTTGTGTTACCGAATATTGGCTTCATTTCTTTACACTTTCACTTGCACCTCTTGCAGGTGACACGCCTTTACGCCATTAGAATACGAATTAGGTTTGTTTGAACAAACCGTGGAATTGATTACTATAGTTTAGTTCTTGAGTCGTAGGTATACCGGTGCACATTGAAACACTTTCCTAACTATAGGAATGTTGTCAAAAAATATTATTACTATTTAGTCCGTTTATTAGATAACCTAAAAATATTAAACAGGTATTTTTCTTTTGACACTGAAATAAAAAAATACGACGATACAGTGCGTTGAAATATCAGGTCACGTCACGGTGTGCTACACTTTATACTGTCAAAGTGACGTCACAAGCCCCCACACCTGAACTTTGATGCGCTTTATCTTTGTAAATTTTTATCTATTTGATAAAGCAAAAAATACTGGTCCAATATTATTTGATAATCTCACTGACGGACTAAATAAAATTATAATTTTTCTACCCAGGATCAGGCACATCGCTATTCTCAACTAACCCAGTTGCCTGTGGCTATCTTCGTCGTCGGTCACGTTTTCATTATATCTCTAGCCGTTTAGTGCACGCACACAACATACCATTTTTAGCCCGGCTCAGGCGACAAGTGATGCAATTAATTTAAATGAGTCATGTACGTTTGATAATTGTTTTATTTCAATCCGCACATCATAGCTTATCAGCTAATCGATATTTTATACGAGCTTTTTGCTGGCGTTTTGAGGCTGAGTAAAATTTCTATAAAAGCAGTGAAAACATCCCAGAAACTCGACGTATTCGAGGATTTCTTCCGTTACTGTACATATCAAAAATGACTACGGAATACGCATGAGAATTGTTTTCGATTTAGACCTTGGTGAAATATAATATTAAGCATTTATTCAAATAGATCTTATTTGAATAAACGATAACAACAAAATGGTTTGCAGCAATATGTTGCTAACATAATAAGCACGATTGTCATTTCCTGTGGCAAGGCATGATTGACATGATGACGATGGATTGCTTAAATCTGATCAAAGTTAATCATTATTCATTTTAATAAGAATCCTTAGGGAAACGGAAGCTGAGCTATCCATACCTATCTGTACTAATATTATAAAGCTGAAGAGTTTGTTTGAACGCGCTATTCTCAGGAACTGCTGTTTGGAATTGAAATAATCTTTTTGTGTTGGATAGTCCATTTATCGATATCGAAGGGTAGGGTAGGCTATAACATCACGCTACGAATAATAGAAGCGGAGCATCAATGAAAAATGGGAAAACTGGTTAAATTTATTCCTTTCGAGAGGTTCCGTTGCGCAACAATTATGTATGTAGGGTAGGTAGGTGTGTAGGTTAGGGTTGGGTAGGTAGGTAGGGTAGGGTAGGTAGCCAGTTGACAGGGGCGAAGCCGCGGGCACAGCTAGTCTAACATTAATAGAGGACTATGTACTTAAAACTATAGTTGTTTGTGCTACTGCCACTTCGTACGAGTGTTTATGTGCGTATTAGGTATATAGGTGTTCGAGGATGGATGTCCACTTCCTCCCCTTTGCGCCAATTGTGCTCGTTTGCGGATGGCACTCAACTAATTGTGAGCTCCGCAATTAACCAACGAGTCTGATAGTCGACTGCGCACCTCACGACGCCATACAGCGCATATGAACATTAAATACAAGCGAAAACTAGAACTGTTTCATAAAACAGTTCTCCTGGTCCAACCAAGAAACTATTGGCAAAAGAACATTCATGAATGAACATGACTAATACTTGTAAGTGAAAGTAGAAAACATTTCATTTGTTAAGCTAATTTAGAATTTTGCACGTCTAAAACGCGGCAGCAAACAAAACGCGGCTAATGATCCCCTGGCGTAAACACAATGAAAATAAACACGGCCTTTAAAGCCTACGTGTTGACAGGTTCAGTGTGACGGACTCTGTCTGGGCAAGCCAGGTGGGCCGTGTCCTTTGATGACGGTCTGATGTTTTCTCGACCAAACAAACGGTTCCTGATGAAACTAATGACGTTATTAATAGAACGCATTTCTACATTGTCTACAACACTAAGGCTTAACACGCATTGCGATTTTTATTAACTATTTGAGCGCGTTTTTTTTCCGCAATGCGTGCTCCTTCATACATTTCCATAGGTCAAAAAAAACTTTTTTACAAAAAAATACTACCGACTTCCAAATAAGAAAACTAGAAAGTGAAAAATAACATTATTTTTGGAAGTCGGTGTCTTTGTTAGGTACCAAATTTGTAAGTTATGGACACCGACTTCCAAAAATAATGTTATTTTTCACTTTCTATTTTCTTATTTGGAAGTCGGTAGTATTTTTTTTGTAAATGCGTTTTTTATTTTTCACTTTTTAGTTGTACCTACCTAATAGGGAAGTAGTTAAGTAAGTACCTATAACGACAGAATATCATGAAACTTGAATATAACCGGTGAAATGAGAGATCTGCATACCCCTTTCGAGCGTACTGGCGTGATGTTATGTTATGAAATGGTATAAACAATAAACATACATGCGATTGCAGCAATCCCGAGAGATTTGCCGTTATTTATTGAAGAGTTCTGTTGTATATCTCCAAAGTACTCTATCAGATCTTCACCAAATTAAAATGGGACCAATTTCGGAATATACCCTTTCAAACAAAAAAAGTTTTTTCAAAATCGGTCTACAATTGACGGAAATATAGGTAAAAATAAATTTAAAAAAAAAAAAAAACTTTCATAATGTCGAACATAGAACCTCCTCCCTTTTTTGGTAAGTCGGTTAAAAATGCCTAACAAGTACATATAATACAATGACATGAATCATTCGAAGTCTTAAATGACAACTTCAACTTTTCCTTATAGTGGGCAAGGCTCATTAGCATCTTATACACTTAGCCTCAATGACGTTTAAAATTATTAATTATTATCTTTTATTATTTATTATTCATTGTTCTGAAATCTCACGTTATCTTATGAAGTCATCCTGTTGATTTCTAAGAGCGACATTTACGAATAGCGCGCATAATTAATTCGCAACGGATTATTCGCAAGAGTATTCACGATCATCTATACTGTAATTAATTTCGGTTTGTCTGAGTGTAATGAGACGACATATGGATATTAATTTAAATCATTGAATGCATTGTGTGCCGGTACCTAATATGAAATGACAATATTAAATGTAGTACTCGTTTATGAGTAACGTTACCATTTATTCTTTGACTCAAAACGAGACATTGGTCACAATTCGGATGTAGGATCTTCAAAAAAGTTTTTTTAGTAAGCAACACACACAAGGGCCATTTTTCAATACTCAAAAAGTAGTTTTTAATGGCTGACACATTTTTAAAACACTTTCCAAGGCAGGCATAAGAGCAAGCCATCTGATTTTGCTATAGCCGAGCATTTGTTGATATTCCGTTTTAGTTTCGGCGCAAAACTCCATTAGAGCTTCAACTCAAATCGTGTAAATAAAAAAGTAAAAAAAACATAATAATGCTTTCGTACTATAAGGGTAGCCTGTTTGCAGCAGATTTTATTGCATTGTGAATAACATGGGCTCCGCATTCAATACCTATTAATGGCTTTATCAGAGATAATTATAATTGTCGTTAATACGTACGGCGACCGCCCGGCCGGCTCGACTACTAAAATTTTCGCGTGGTTTCAGAAAACGGAACAATTATGTGTCCCAGATTTCGGGGACTCATAATTACAAAAAGGGACAATCTCGTTCAAAATGGGTCGCCTGGTCACGTTACTCATGAGTAGCGATCTTTCGATATGGTGTTGTCGCGTTTCTCGTACGTGTATGTGTAGCGTCAGAAGGCCATTGTAGTCATTAGGGTCAACTAGCATCTAACTTTTAACACCGACCGCCAACGACATGGCGTTACCTTCGACGTGGGAAACCTTACGTCAAACTTGTCTCACTACAGAAAAATAACGTGACTGAAGCTTCAAAATTATCAATCTTCCACGAATTTTGGCTTCAAAGAAATGAAGCGGAAATTAATTTGTTTTGCTCGAGTCTATTAATATATTTCCATTAATTAAACACTACTAAAATAACACATGATTGGTACTGAACTTGGTTGGCGTTTATGATTTCTAAAATACTAACGTGCATTTCGCAGTTGTTCTGTCTCTATGCTAAGCTTCTATTTGACAAGAAAGGTGACAAAAATGACAAACGAACATGCAAATTAATAACCTAAAGCGTATAATTATTGTAGCTAGGTTGATAGTTTGTTTGGCGCCGCCTCAAATTGCTAGACTAAAAGATTATTTATTTTTTGCTTTTTAGTTCGTTATTCTGTCGGTAATTTTTTTTGGTTTTTTTTGACTTTTTCTCGGTTTTTAGTTTATTTAATTTCAACAGAATTGGCTCACAATTGAAAATTCAGCGGGCAAATTATCAATAAATCCTTTTTTTATCTAGGGGTGGATATTATTTTTCAAATGGGACCAACTTTTATACATATCGAATTGAGAACCTCCTTCTTTTTTCGTCGGTAAAAAAATAGGTGTAAGATCTGACATGACAATATGACATGTTTGACAATAGCACTAATTAAGGACTGCACAGCTGGTTGCAAAAGTAACCTTAAACCTGATTCATTAATTCATCTTGCTAAACCAACATGTGTATTACAATCTGTTAATGTTGTTGCATAATGAGCGTAATTTAATATTGTGAATTTGCAACGCAAACACATTTTAAGTGTTTTATAATTGTGTAGGTAAGTATAATTCATTATACTCGGCTGGCTAAACATGCCTACTCCACTTGTACGCGACGCTTGCTTCAGTGATTTTAGAACAAATTGTATCATACACACGTTCAGGCTACTCGTGATAATTTATCTAACGATCCATGGAGAGGCCCACTGTTTCAGATAACTTCACCTACTTACGATTTAGGATCAAATTATTAAGAAATCACCTGATGATGACACAATATGACACGAGTTTGATATGTAATCAGATATTTCTCTTAAAACCATTTTGGCTTAATTCAATTGGTGGGTTTTATTTTAGAAGCATTTGCCTTCGGTTTAAAAATATTAATCACACAAATACGGATTAGGTGATTATAAAAAGGTATGTATGTAGCCTACCTACCTTTCCATAATGCATCCAGCAGTTTATGACGGACTTCAATGTTAGTATCATAATATTTTAATAAAAATATTTAACTAAATGCTCGTGTGAACGAAATGAACGAGGTTTTTTATTATGAAATTAATAATAAAAAAAGTAAATTGAGCAACTATGCGTATTGTTCACTATAATACACACGATGCAGTATCATATCACGGGCACGCTTGTGCAACCATGCGCAGGCTACACCCACTACTGACGTAGTGTGCCTACATGAAACTGTAGCTGTCGCCGCACTGTCTCAAACAAACCACGTTGTATGTGTGGCAGCCTGGCAGGTATACCAATGTGTGCTAAAGTATTTATATGACGAGATTTAGTTGAAGCTGTATGCGCCACCGCGAATAATCTTGAAAAAGCTCTAACCTTTTACAAGGTCGGTACGGGTGTACTATCAAAATTTCCATACCCCTGAAATTCAGCACCTGGAATTTTTTGTACCATGAAAATTTCCATACCCCTGAAATTCAGCACCTGGAATTTTTGCAGAATTAAAATCGTTTCGCAATGTATCAGTGCACTTTATTTCATACGCTCAGTCAAACAATCAATAAATATTCAAGATTAATCTTTTAACGCTAAATTGAGCACTTGAATGTGTTTATACAACAGCAATAATAAATCCGTAACATTAAATTTTAACGTCGATAAACCTTTCACTGAAGAATGACTCACTTAGACTCTGAACTTAGTTTGAAATCTTGCTTGTATTTCCGATTCTGATAAGACAGATAGTATTGCAATTACAATTGTCATTTTGATCTACGTGTTGCAATAAGTGATGTGCGTTCGTTGACTGGTAGTTGGTACGTGCGTCTGCGCGCGTACTCGCACACATTTCAAAACCACAGCACCAGTACAATGACCTCGCCACGGAATAGGTTAGTAGATTACTACTCCTACTTCCTCTAGTCGCTACTAAATTTTTATGACAACAGATAATAGCAATTATTTAATGGTTCGACAAACGTCTATAGGATAAGTCGTAACGCATAAAGGAAAAGTTGGAGCTGACTGACGTACTATAACAACGTGTATCCAACCCGTAACCACCGGCAAAACCTTATAGATTTGTAAGCTATAAGAAAGACTGAATTGTTTTTCTGCATTTATTGACAGAACACAAAGTCGGTGTCAGAAATAGTTTCTTACATCTTGCTTACCTAGATGTTGAGAAGCGGTGACGACTGCTATTTCTAATGCGTATTATAAACTGGTTGTTATTGCATATTAATTGCATTTTGGTCTAATAGATAGTGCATAATTAGCTACTGGTTATTAAAAATGCTAATTTGAAGGCAATAAGATTACATGAGTAGATGTTATGTTGTATTTAGTTCGTGCATTGTAATTGCGCGGCTATTTGTAATAAAATTATTTCCGGCCCAAGTTTCGTTCCGCCTTGGCTTTAATTATAATCAAAGTATTTACATACAGTACCTATGTATTACATAGAGTAGGTAACTAATGCAATTGAATAAGATAAGTTCAAGGAGTGCTTGGAAAGATTGATATCATTTGTGTTTTCAATAATTTTGTGGCAACCTAGAAAGTACTGTTGAAAACTGTTCTATTGCCGGCAAAGCCAGTTGATCAAATATTGATTACGTGTTTTGCCTACGTTCAACGTTTCTATTAGTGGGAAAAAACAATTATTATTTCATACGCATTTCGTGACCTTGTCAAGCTGAAATCTGTCTGGAAATTAATTACTACGTTGGCATCATAGGTCGTCAGGATAACTCTCTTGGAAAAATAATGTTTGCATCGAATCGCTGGGTGGCGGCTGGGCCAATTGGCCAATGATGTCATCGCCATGAACGAGGTGTTATTGTTCAATCATCCGAGAAAACCGTTAATTTTCCCTTCTGACAGCTCTGAGATGAGTGGGCGGGATATTCTTAGGCGGGGATCAAACAAATTCATAAATATTAAATTTATATTAGTATAGAAAATATACTGGATCATCGGTAAAATAAACCGTGACCTAATTTAGGTTTATTAATGCTGTGTAGGTACGTAAGCGAATATTTAGTGCTAAAGTAACGGCCCAATCCTATACCTACGCGGCCAGAAACTTTCCTTCAGCGTCATCTACCCCTTCTAAACATAAACTTCGCATTTATGTCTAAGTTAATACGGAAAAGCCATAATCGTTAAATAGAGCAAAATACTCGCAATTTGCGTCATAAATAGCAAGGATTTCTGTAATATAATGAACGCATTGCTACACACATCGAAGTCTTCTACATAAAAGGTTGTCACAGTATCCGCTCATGTAGATCTTGTTACAGACTGCTAACTACCCGAGCCTTGTGTGAGCATGATACTCTTGATTAGCGACGAAAACATACTACGACGCACTATTTACAAGTGTTACGTGTATTTTAGACAAACATTCGGCTCCAAACTCGTGTAATTTTAAGAATTGTAAATCTTTCACACTATTGCCACGGTAAGAATTTAAAACCATTATCACAAACACAACTTAACGTAATAGAGCGGATTGAATTCGTAATGATCACGTCGTGAACGGGGTCGCCCAAGATTGATTGCAGTTTCATATAATTAATTAATGATCCCTTGTATTAGAAAGGAATTTATTAAATTGAGTAATGGTACGTTGGTGTGTCAAAAAGATAATTTATGGAAATAGTGCTACGAATAAATCTGACAGGCAGACGCGGATGTTGGTACACATGCGAGTGGCTGGCGCCCACCCAATGTCAAGGGCGCTCACTCCTCGCATTCGTTTCGCTGTCACGGCCCGAGAAGCAGCCAATGTAAAAGAACCACTACATTGTTCGATAGCCGAAAACGAAGCGTAGGAGCTCGTTCGCAAGCCGCCGTAGTATAGGACTCTCATTCATATTATATATTAGGCAATGTATAGGGCCAGTGAAGATTGAACCGCCCCGGCAGCGACCCGGGCGGCGCTGCGGGCCGCGCTCCGCTTGCATTGCGTTTTTCGCTTAAACTTAGACGTCTTCTTTAAATGAACACTAATTATTTACGTAATTAGCTTTTACCAGCGGATTACCGTGAGCCCTGTAATTAAGAGACATGGTGTAATTGGATTCTCATTTCAAGTTTCGCTTTCTCAGGTTTTTGATTGTTTTTTTATTGCCAAATTTTTATTTTAATAAAGCCTAATGGCTTTATGGTTATTTTACTTGACAGATGAAAAATTAAAACCCATGAGAAATTCTTAAGTTCTACAAACACGATAACTGAAAGCGTATGCGAAAATTCATAACAATTATTTAAAATTTTCTTTCTAAGTGTAGTACTTTTCTTTGTGAGAATTTAGATAGCTGTTCAGAGGCCTTAGTGCGAGTTTTTACTCACGCTCAAACGCGTTAACGTAAACAACAATTTGTATTCGCGATCCAGCGTGAGACAAAACTCGCACTAAGCCCGCAGGACTGAATAAGGATGTTTCCTGGGTAGAAAAATGATAATTCTATTTAGTCCGTCAGTGAGATTATCTAATAAAATTAGACCCGTAATTTTGCTTTATCAAATAAATGGAAATTGACAAAGATAAAGCGCATCAAAGTTCAGGAGTGGGGGCTTGTGACGTCACTTTGTCAGTATAAAGTGTAGTACACCGTGACGTCTCACGATATTTTAAAGCATTGTATCGTCGATTTTTTTTGTTTACGTGGCAAAAGAAAAATACGTGTCCAATATTTTTAGGTTATCTAACGGACTTAATAGATATTTTTTTTTATCATCAACCCTATTGTTTGTGACAGTTTTCGCCCAAAGTACCAAATATCTAAAATACAAATGCAGATCTATGAAAGCTGTTCGAATCTGTTGCCTGATAAATATTTATGAGCTCGCAACTCTAACGTATTTACCGAGAGCCCATAGTCAATGGGTATCGATCACATCAGCCGTGACGCTAATTTGATTGGCGGCCCACACTAACCCTATTCCAACCGCTGAGGACTTCAATTAATTTATCAAAGCCTTTGACACTAATTTCGTACGAACAAATTAAATTTTGTCAATACGACAGCAATCAAATATACGAGTAGAAACACAATATTTTATGATTTGGGTAGCTTCCGGCAAGGAATATGAAAATACATTTCACGAAAATAGTTTCGGTACTTGTTAAATGAAATATTAACACAGTTTTCGCCGCGGGGTAACTGCGAGAATGTATGCAGCGCTGAGAGATGTTGTCATCCGACGATATATCTTCAAAGTTATGAGGTCAAGTGATTTCCAGCCGCAATTAAAGTCACAATTATTTAAAAAAACTGTTCGTACAAATATCTGTAATGTCAGTGTCACATACATTATTCACAACGTGTCATTATTTACACATTGCATGATTCGCAAAACGACCCATCGCATGGATCGATGTGGCATTTTTATGGTTTACTTTTTATTTGCTGGTTTATAAAATTTTTACGTAAATATTTTTGTTTGCCAACCGCACTGTTATTTTTTGTAAGTTTCCACTCTGATGTACTGTTATTTTTAGAAAAATTAAATTTACGTCGAACCTACTTGTTTTTGAAGTTTTCTTTTGATGAATCAGAGTGGAAATTTCGTTATTTATTAAATGTCCAGACAATTCTAATAAATCAAAAATAAGTAGTCAACAACTAGTTACTCATCTGATTCTCAACGAAATATACAGGTCATTTAGAGTTGTCTGGACAGTTTTAATGTTGCATGCGTATGCCTGTGTCTAGCGTGGTCTCTGTTGCATGCAGGTCTAGGCGAGCTTCGCAGCAGCTGTCCAGGAGCGCAGAGAGCATCGACCACTCGTTCAAAAGGTATGATCACGTTTTGCACATTACATTATCGCACACTTAATCTATTGGTACGCTCATAAAATAAATCACGTCTGAAAGTGCTTAGTTACACTTTTATCTTTACCATCTTTGGAAAAACGATAACAACCAATAATTTGATTAATGCAAACACGACAACAATGTTATCTTATGGACTTGCTGACAGATTAGGCACCTAGATATCCTTTAAGCATTAATTAAACGCATCATTAACTAGCTCGGGGTCTTTATTCACACTTAGTACTACATTGATTATTTTGTGTTTTGCTTAAATAGTGAAATATTTAGTACGGGTAATAAGCACATATTTACATAAAGTTGTAAATATCATTGTAATCAGATAGGTTTAATTAATTGGCACTGCCAATAATTCAGCAGGAGGTACAATAAAATACTTCACTAATGACTTATATCAATACATGATTATAACTTTGTTACTAAGAACAGTTTTGGGTCATCTCAATATCTGTGTATCTCCACAAAATATTTTACATTTCGTCAATGAACCGTTCGATGCAGTAGATAAACACTGACCCAATTATGTAATCCCATCGATATTCATTGGAGCAGTCCACAACAAACACTAGCTATATATTATGACTCACACCATACGGTGAACTAGTATCAAGTGATCGGCCTCCAATGGAGACACGAGATTGACCTTAAATAATGCTATTCAATTAATTAATGCAGAAATGCGGACTGGCTTAAGCCAGTCCCAAAGGAATTGATGTGGTCGTGAATACTCGTGGCCACCTCAGACTATGAAAAAAAAAATGCCACTTCTATCATTTAATTTTCGGCTTCGTCTAGGTATGCCTAAAGTTGTGTTCAAGTTAAAATGGAGAGAAGGAAACTTCTAGAATGTGCATTGTTTTCTTATGACTTATTTAAGACGTAGTTAATTTCCATTTAATATTCAACGCTGCCGCCCAGTTCAGTCCATTTACATAGTGAACACCTGAGTGTATAACTATGTCAGTATAGCATACTGTTGTGCATATAAGGTGCATTTAGCCATCCCCTCACTGGCATCGTATTTAGGTGAGTCGGGCAGGCCTCGGCTCGTTCTATTTGTATCAGTCTTACGACAGTTATTTAGGACGACAGCTTTTGGGAGTGTGGACAATTACACGTACGTTGACCCATATGTTTACGAACTCTGCGCATGCCTCAATGATAAACAGAATGCTTGGGACGGACTGGACTCTTTTAAACACACCCAATGACTTTGTAAGACTGAGTTTTCAATACCCGCTGACTCATGAAAATGAGCTTTATTTTCAGGCAAGCTGAAAACGAAATAAATGGCGCACTGAAACCAAGAACACTTTTCTCATACATATTTCTTATGTTACAGGTCGAAAAGTCGTTCGGTTGACCATGGGTTCTCGCCGCCCTTCGACTTGGAAGCACTGCGCTCGAAGGTCGAAGGCAGATTTGATGCTGTACATAGAGGTAATGATAACTTAAATTCTTTTTATCTGAACCAAGACACAAATAACCGAATAAGTCCTTCTGTACCAAATTAAACTGAAAACGAGTCGAACTTGTGCATTCCGGAAACATGTTATGAATGACACGTCATACGATTAATTTAATTATACTGACTAATCAATATGCTCATACTTATTGCGGTTTAATTCAGGAACAGAACATGTCAACTAATCAAACATAGTCATGGCTCTCTGAAATTTCAATGACGTGAAATAAATACTGGCCTTGTTAAAAACACTACGAAAAACTTGCGTTTCCTTTTCTTGAAACGAAGGTAGCAAAAAACCACAGTATAGGTACTAATTAAATTATTGCTTTTATAAACTCTAGGAAACTATCTCATTTAATGAAATAATCGCATTCAATTCAGCTGCACATATTCCCACGAGTCGCCAGTTGTAACAACAAACAAATAGAGAATAACATTAAAGCTTTGTCCATTTGTACGACAACACGGAGCGGTTTTATTGCCCATTCGTTGCGCAACCCCTACTTAAACCAACATTAAATTGTCGTGTTGTGACGAAATTAAAACCATGTTAAAACTTAAAACCCTTTCATTAACACACATTACAAAGCTGGGCGATTATGTTTAGTAGCGGGTGACGGCCTGACGGGCCCAGGAGCAGACGCGCACTTATGAAATATTGTCGTCATCATCTCCAATTATGCAAATAGCGCTGTGGGACTATTTCGCAGAACACAGTTTGAAAAATAGTTGATATAACTATTATAATCTTCGCTCATTAAATAAAATAAATGATTCCAATACTTGCCAGGTTTATCGCAGTGCATTGAAAGACTGTTATATTTTATTACCTTACCAACTATTTACATTAACTGCTTTAAGGAATTCGAAGTATTCGTATAGCAGGTAACTTGCCTCGGTTATCGCACTGGCCAATCGACCTACGGACAAATCTTGCACTAAGCTGTGTCTCGAAGGCTGTGACCTCCGAGGATTTCATTCACGTTCTATAGAGTATACAGGGTGAGTTTTTTAAGTGGGCGTGGATGGCCAAATCCGAAACTATGAGGAATAGCGGAAAAGGAGTTAAGGCAGGCAAAGGCTTAATTAGTTTTTTACAAAATACTTGTTTTTAGTAGTCTTTTCTTTAAGTTTGCCATATGCCATTAGTTCCCAGACTTGGTCCTTTTACCGACACTATCGAATGACGTAATAATACATCATCTGTTTTGATTTTCAAAATCAACAGCTTCGATTCCTGGCTAGGAATACTGATTTTTCAAAAATCCAATGATGCAGTTTTAGTTTGCATCAAAATCGGCCTCGTGAGGCCTTTGAGTATTTTCTGCTATTTCTCATAGTTTCGGATTTGACCATCCACACAAACTTAAAATACTCACCCTGTATACCTGACAGCCGGCGACAGTAAGACGATTTAAATAGCTGACTCTTTTTAATTATAACTGTCATATAAAACGAATGTAGGTGAGACTGATGCGGATGTATCCGCTGACTCAGTATTGGATAGAATGTATATTTCTCGTGCTAAATAGCCTTCATTTCCAATATAAATAAATAAACTGTCTGCAGACGATTTTTTTAATAATATAAAGTTTAACAACTATTTGATGAACCGTGACTTTATTGGATTATGTCTGATAGTTATGACGTGTGCTGACTTACTTATATACTTAGATATAAATAAGTAGTAGAAGTAGTAATGTTTATTTGTAATAATAAAAGTGGTATGACGGGCTGCAAGCACCGCAACCGCATATGTAGTATGACACGTAATCTGTGACAAAGAACGATCTCACGGAGTCGCGTCATCCCCGCTTATCGCGAACCATTCCTTGGCAGTTGGCATCCACACATATTTTGAAAATAAACCGCCCGATTATAAACCAACATCCGGCATTCAAAACATATAATTAATTCAGTAAATTCTGTGAAAACACTGCACTGTCTGTTTATGTTTCTGCTGGTACGTTTTTATTCTATCATCATGTTGATTTATGGTTTCGTAACCAGAGATAAATCTTTATGTGCAATCTTTTTATAAGCTGACGACTGTAACATTTGGTTTGAACTAAATAAGCTTATTAAAATTCTGATTAACGGACGAGATTTTTAGCGAAGTGTATAGATTTTTGACAGTTGATTTATGATAATAAACGGCCAATGGTTTAATGATTATGGTGTGCTATATTTGTTTAATAAATATGATGAGGTGATTGATTAAAGGGCTGCTATTTGCATACAGCCATGATCTTTGTAATCGTTTTCGACTGCAAATCGTTTATTTTACTTGCTGTCTTCTTGTTCAAGACCGTTCAGTAATTTATGAGTTTAATCGTTTCCAACCTTAATTGGATTTATGACTAGTAACGACTTATAAAACTGCCATGATTACCGAATCGATAAATTCTTGAATTATGTAAAGCACTTTTTGGAATTCACTCTCTGTACTGTACTATAGCGATCTACAATCTTCCACTACATAATCAAACTTCTGAGAACCAATCAATGCAATAAACTTTCGCAACAATAAAAATCGTGTTGTTATCGAAACGTATCATAAATAATTTTGCATACGTTATTCTTGCTTCTAACCAACGCAACTCCGATCATTGCGCGCTGAGCAAATTGCGTATTGAGAGCTCGCATCTACTGTTTTGTAAGGCGCTTGTTGAAAGGGTTAGGTCGTTGATGTGCTTAGCTTAGCCGTTCACAACTATGTTGAGGATGGCTGCCCTTCTAACTAGATGCAGTTTAATATCAGTATTTTAATAGACCAACTACCTTTCTGTCCCCCACAACCGATATTCTAATATTTATCGATCATTGTGTAAACAATAAATAACCGTTTTAATTGTCTTTTTGTTTGTTACAGATGAAGACGAGCATGCCAAGAGACTACCGCCCCCTCCACCGATTAAGACAATGACTTATACGGTAATTTGTTTACATAATATTTAATCAAATCGCTTCGCTTCTATGGCCAAGGAATCTCGGATCCACTGGAATCTTGCATTTAGGGATTCGGTAGCTTAAGCAGAAAAAAACAATCATAATTGAGTCAAGAATCGTAATTGAGAAAGATTTTCAGAGTTGATTTTAAACTTTTTTTAAGTTGCAATGTACCTATAGTATGTTCGCGTCAAATCATGCAACTGAATTTTAACGTAGTTATCCTCAACCGAATAAGATGAAATTTCAATGCACGGTAAGATAAAAACCTTGTATTTAAAGTTTTTAGTGCTCCGTACCCAAAGGGTGAAAACTGGACCCTATTGCTAAGACTCCTCGGTTCCTCTGTCTGTCTGTCTGTCCGTCTGTCACAAGGCTGTATATCATGAACCGTGGTAGCTAGACAGTTGAAATTTTCACAGATGATGTATGCTATAGCTGTTGCCGCTATAACAACGAATACTGAAAGTAGAATGAAATAAATATTTAATTTAATAATTTTAATCCCATACAACAAACGTGATTGCTGTTTTTTGCGATAATGGTACGGAAAACTTCGTGCGTGAGTCCGACTCGCACATGGCTGGTTTTTTTATTGGTTTAAAATATAATGTTAGTTTACATCTTATCGAAGAGACCTTAAATCGATATTAGTACATATACATACTACATAGAGCTACCCAAGTTGGTCCTACTCATTGGAATACACAATAGTATATAGTAATAACAGCTTTAATACACCTTCACTTTCGGCCACTTATAATGTAATCTAGTTCCCACGGCTGAATGGACAGTAGGTCACTATGAAGCATTAACCCGATCAGCATGGAAATGTGCAAATAGTTAGATTATCTGAAACTAGCTGAGCATACGACTCCACTAACGTCGATTTATAATAAATCCTAGCGAGAAAATATATCTGCGAATTAATAACAATCTTACTATCCTACTTAAATTATAAATGCGAAAGTTTGTGAGGATGGATGTATGTATGTTTGTTACTCTTTCACGCAATAACTACTGAACGGATCTGGATGAAATTTGGCACAGAAATAGATTATAGTCAGGAATAGCACATAGGATACTTTATATCCCGGGAATATGTTCCCTCGGGACAATTTTCAACATTCACGCGGGCGAAGCCGCTGGCAGAAGCTAGTATTATAAACGCGAAAGTTTGGATGGATAGATGGATGTATGTTTGTTACTCAATCACGCCAGAACGGCTGAACGGAACTGCATGAAATTTGGCACAGAGATAGATTATAGTCTGGAATAGCACACAGGCTACTTTTCATCCCGGTGTAACGCTGGCAGAAGCTAGAATATATAGAGAGACAAAGAGTAGTTAAGTTTTTTACTATGCAAACTAAAATTCAAACCGCCTATGTTTACCAAAAAATGTTTTACCTTTTCAAATACCCACAGTATTATTTCCTAAGCTCTCCTGGGAGAATGTGGGGTAATAGAGTGTCATGTATTCCAGAATACTATTACCTTTGACCCGAGAGAATTGTAGCGACCTTTCTTGCTTTCAAAGCGGCATCCAGTTATTTTTTACATGTGTTGTTTTTTGTTGTTCGTAAATAATGGACCTGCATGCAGACAATTCGGTTTCGTAGGTGGAAGTTAGAGGGACTTGTTCAATGGGGTTCAATCGTGAACATAATACATTTATATATGGGTGTGCTGTCTGCCCAACCCTTCAGGGAATAGAGGCTTGATGTTATTTCAGTCTTTTCATATTCTATGTCAGGGGTCACCAAATGGCGGACCGTGGTCCGGGCCGGTGGAGCTATCCAACCAAGATAGATACCCATCATAATTTCAACCGAAGTTAATTTCCAAGATGAACTTTCCGATGAACATCTCCAAGATTTTATGACAATGCCGGTTAACGTCAATATTTGAAAAAAAATCTTGATACTAACTTTTATTGATTACATTTGTTTATTATTTAATCAAATATTATAATATTTACAAGACCCTGGAGAGGAGTTGGCGGCCTTACGGACCGCGACAGGCATATTATTTTTATGAAACGGACTTAAAATTAAAGTAATTAGTGACTTGGCCATTAGGCCATGTCTGATTTCGTTGAATAAGATCTATCATCTTATCTTGACTGCTTCAATGGTCTAGTAGTCGAAATCACTCGATGCACTAGATTTAAGTGTTACTTAGATTTTTCAATAGATATTGATGATTTGAACTCATTGATTATACTTAACTGGGGAAATGAGTTCAACCTGTAGCTTGTCCTGTTCAGGTATGAAGTAAATACGCTTAGAAAACAGTGAGAGGGATAAAGTGATCGTGTGCTGGTCACAGTTAGTAGTTTTCTTTTTGTAGTATTCTGATTGAGCCACGTCACAGGTTTGCAGGTGTCACCGTCGCCACTACGACCTAAAGAAAGACAGTTATTGGCTGGACAGCAAGTTGCTTTTTTTTCTACATATTTGTTAGGGGATTGGCACAGTCATTCTTCAACGATGAAGGAAAGCATCGTGAGGAAACAGGCAGGTCCAGGAACCAAACATTTTAAGACATGCCAACCCGCAATGGGCCCGCGTGGTTGATTACGGCCCATTCACTCTCACAGTGAGCCTTCTCACTATGTCCAAGCAGTGGGAACATTAAAAGGATGAATATGATATGATATTCTCTATGTCCTGGTTCAAACTTTCAGGACGGACAGACATGATAAGTGGTGTGATCTATTACAAATATATTGTTCAATATCCAGGTACGCGACCGTGACACCCTGACATCGCTAGCGGCCCGGTTCGACACCACCCCCTCGGAGCTCACCAAGCTGAACAGGCTCGCCACGCAGTTCATCTTCCCGGGGCAGACGCTTCTAGTGCCCGATAAACGGAAAGGTGAGAATTTATACTAAACCTTATAGGTATCGAGTGCTTCGCCCACCAGAGAGCAGTTCGGTCTAGGACGAATAACACTATCCCTTTTTTACCCGACAGCCGAAGGAGTGTAATGAGTTTATCAGTCTATGTATGTATGTATTTATGTTTGATCCTATGTGGCGTTCGAGAAACCAAACCCTATTTTAATGATTCTTACTTCAATCGATTCCTGCGAGTGTCACTGGCTGTTGTAAGGTTTTTGGGTGCCATATTGAGGGAGCCTAATATTTTTTTTTCTTCCTTTCCTATCTTGTTTGTATCAAAATAAAGGTTTATAAGAGGTGATTTAAAAAATATATAACACTTATATGTTTAAATTAATCTAATTCTAAAAAAAAAGTAAATAAAAAGATATAAATATAAAATAAAAAAAATACAAAAAACTCGACTGGACTGGATCTGGTTTTTGGCCAGCCAGGTCGCGCTTACGTCTTTTTAGTTCGCTTTTTAAGTAGTCGGGCTTTTTGTTTTTTTTTAATTCTTTTTTCTTCTAAAAAGTCATGATGGCATTAAGACATCATAGTAAGGCTCCAGTTCCTGAGAGACACGCGCTCTATGATCGCTTATGAGACTGATGAAGGGTCACCAGGCGCGCGTCTAGAAGATGATCTAAGCAATAATCATTTTAACGTTTATTCTATGCCGTTCTTTGATGCCAATAGACTCCATTTCATGGGCGCACGGTTGGCGCAGTGGTTGAGCGATTGACTGCTGCGGTGCGTGTCGCGGGTTCGATTCCCGCACGAAACAAATATTTGTATGACATACAGATAATTGTTCCGGCTCTAGGTGTTTGTGTATGTGAGTTTATATGTTTGTAAACGCACCCACGATACAGGAAGAAATTCCTAGTGTGGGGAAACGTTTTTCTTAAGAAATTTATGTCTCGTTCCTATGCAACCCTAGCCAATGTTGTACTTCAATCTATTAAAGCAGATGTTGTTAATTTATATATGGAGGAGATACTTAAGTGTTTAAAACTGGGCTCTAAATTCATATATCGTGGTAAACTGCTGAAAGTCGACTTGTATAATAGGGATGTTAACTAAAAATTTGTTTTTTGTCCGTCAGATAGATTAATAAATAATATTGAACACGTATTTTTCTTTTGATACGTAAATATAAGGTGACGACGAAATAATGCGTTGAAATATCGCGTGACGCCATACCGTTGGTACAATTTATACTGACATAGTGACGTCACAAGCCCCCACTCGTGAACTTTGAGCCGCTTTATCTTTGTAATTTTTTATTGATTTGTGTAAAGCAAAAAATACGTATCCAAATATTATTTGATAATCTCACTGACGGACTTAATAGAATTTTCTTCCCAGAAAACATCCCTATTTCAATCACTGTCACTTGCTAACATTTTTCGAATGATATTCCAATAGAGGACAGCATATATTGTTTTGTAAAATTGATAGACATTATTATTCTCTATAAATACCGAACGCCGGTATGTTTCAAAAATGCGAAAAAAATTTGTTGCCTCTGGCGTTCAGGTGGCTACAGTTTTACTGTTGTGACTGTTTTCTATTTCACAAATAAAATACAGGTTACGGTATAAACAGGTACGGGTTGTCATGATGAGTGGTGTACGGGTAGATACTAGGCTAATATCGATGGGAAGCACTTTTTACAAAGCGAATAATTTTATCTCAACTCGCTACAGACTCTTAAGCGTGATTTCTTGTGTTCGCTCCCCAATTCGGGCTAAGTGTTATTATAATCAACCCTACAATTTGGTTCTGAGTCTAGACTCTAGGGCGTCTACGGCAAAGACGCAGTCTGCAGTTTTTAGTTCAAAAATATCACACGCTAAAATAGAAACGAGTATTGTTTATTTATAAAGGTAACGTAAATAATGCCTCGGCTATTTTAAACGTTTCCATTTCATAGAGTTTTGAAGTTCTAATATCTAATATTAAACCTTTCTGAAGATGCCTGTTTATGGCAAAACGCCTTCGTTTATTGGGGCATGGGTCGAATTTGGATATTTTTAAACAAGCACCAAGAAATCGAGACAAATTTTATACATTTATTAATCATTATTTTATTAAAATTTCGCTGGTGTCTCATCCCATACAAAAAAACCGTTCCAACGTACTGTACTGATTATACTGATTATTTTTTGTACATTAATCGCGTTCGGTTCCGTTCCACGGATATCGATGCATATAGATCCATCTATCGCCGTGGAACGGAACCGAACGCGATAGATTTATAAAAAATAATCGGTATAATCAGATGAATAACGCTAGTTACGTCGGCACGGTTTCTTTGTATGGGATGAGGCATCTTTATGCTAGATTATCTGTTCTGTAAGTGAGATATGGCTGTCTTAGAATCCTGATAGAATTAAAAAGATTTAGGTTTCAACAAAAAAATTAAGATTACCAGTAAAGCAGAATATATTTAGCTTGCCTAGTTGACCTGCTTATATGCCTTTATATGCCTACTTGTAGCTACAACACATTCTTTTCCTTAATTGATAAAACTAGACAGTTCATGCTGATTTATAATTACAAATTATCATAAAAATGCAATTGAGTCATGTATGATGTTAGATACAGGAATTTGTTGTGACACGGTGACAGCTTCATAGATGCCTTAGTTAGTAATCAATACAAATTAATAATGGTAAATCAATTAGTTTGCTATTATCAAAATATTGATTGTCTATGCGAACACTGAACAGTTATCAATTAGCATACGGTGCAGAAGGGAAGCAATGATATATTCGCTTCTGTGCGGACGTGTGCATGAATGAATATCATTATATGAACGTGTAACATAATATATCATGAAAGCTCCGTTGAATTTCTCTACTGCGTGCAGGGAAAGGTCGTGCGAAGGTTACAGACTGTTTACACAAAATTAACATTAAAAATAATTATGTTAGTACAGAAACGTTTCTGATTAAAAATGCAATGGCGACGCAGTGCAGTGCGCACGGCTGTATCGTTAATCGTTGGTAGACAGAAGCTTAAATATTTGATGTTTAGCCAACTGTAATGTATATTGTTTTTCTTGGATTAAAGAATTACATATTAGCAAGCAATAAAGTTACAATTAAATTGCCAATACAAAATGTGGAAATTGTTTTTCTTGAATTAAAGAACTGCATACATACTAATAAAGTTACGGTTTTTCTGTATATATTTTTCAACTGTGCAAATTTTTCAACGCTCAAAAAGGCAAATAAGTGTGTAAACTATTTAGTAATGTAAAATAAACATTACAAGTGATGTACTTATTTTTTAGGCGAAAGAATAAGTGAGGGGCTATATTCAAAAGAAATATTTGGTAGATAAAGATCAGAATAACATCTTTATCGATAGAAAAGAAGTTTGAAAATGATAAATGCCTCGTACGTTTTCTATTCAATTTAGCAATCTTAAAATTTATTAGGCAGAGTGTAGTCATGTTCGATTTATATCAAGCTCAAGTCAAGTGCTAACACATAGTAATAACAACCGGTTTCATGTTTACAAATTTTAAGTGTCGTAAGCTAAGGCCAATAACCAGTTGACTTATGTCATAAATGTCTTTCTGCATGTAATTCTTAGAGACAGGACATTTTGATCGTTGAAGTCGCAAAGATATCTCGTACCAGTCTTGTAGGCGGTACTATAGGTATGTAGGCACCGCGTAGCAAACGCGTTGGCGTGTCGTAGGCGTTATGTAGCACTGGCATAGGCGTCGCGTAGCCGTCGAAAGTTTCACATAGAAAACGTGTAGGCGTCGCGTAGCTATCGCTGGTCTCGTAAAGAAAACGTATAGGTTTTCCGTAGCGTAGGCCTCGAATAGAAGATGCGTAACCGTCGAGTAGCACACGCGTAGGGCTTGCGTAGCAGTTGCTTAGACGTCGCGTAGATCACACAGACGCCGCCGCTCGCACGACTTATTGTTCCTATACTATAGACTTAATTTTATCATATTTTCTCATTACTTATAATAATTATAGTTCTCGCCAAACTTCTTGGCCGCCCTGAAGTTGGCTACAATGGCTGCACAGTAGTAAATCTCATACAAAAACAGCACCGTTTCGTGCTTCGCGCATCCGGTAAACCAACTTCAAGGCAGCCAAGAAGTTTGGCGAGGACTATAACCGACTTCAAAAGGAGGGATCTGTATGTTTGTTCGCGCTTTTCTTGCGTTTGGCTGAACCGATTTTGATAATTATTTTTATTGGATTAAGTATCTCTCAACTTAGGTAATAGTGCAGTCATCAAAATCGGTTGGGCAGTTTTTAAAATATGAAGTATACAATCGAACTCTTTAGCGACAAACAGCACGAATGTGTAAATTGATTTATTATGGGTATATTGTCAATCCTTTAGGTACCTTACTATGGACTTGCTCGATTTTTTGTGATGGTGAACCAACAAAAGAGAGAAATAAAAACATTTTCGCAAATAAATTATCCTACCTCAAAAGCAAAACACCAAAAAGGTGCAAAATAACTTTCGTTTCAGAAGTCGGCGTCGCTAAACGATAGAAACATGAGGTACGAAAGACACCGACTTTCGAAACAAAAGTATTTTTTTTTTTAAATCGGTTATGTTTTTCTCGAAAATGTTTTTTTCCTATACGGAAATTTACGTACAGAAAAAATACCTAGGTATTACGGAACGCCAGCTGCTTACATACTAACACGGGAACCCTATAAGGATATTCACAAGTTACAAGCAACGATAAAAATGTAGTTGCACTTGACAAAATACGAAGCCTAGTCAACGATGAAGTTCTGATCGGTGCAATAGTAACGGATCATTTTAATGAGAAAATTGTGACGAAACGCGACCTTCGACATTGTACAGTTATTTGGCAAGTACGGAACGGAAAGTATTGCTTCTCGTTCCTTATTTAGTTAGTTTTAAACTGTGGCTTTATCTTGTGTTAAAATTATATTTGGTGTAGTTTTAATCAGGGAATTGAAACATTTCTCAAAATTGCGTTATAGGTAGTTCAAGTAACGATAATGTGTACCGTTCCACCAGGATCGTAACAAAATTAACTATTGGCTATAACGTTACTAGCAAACGGAACGAAATCTACAACTATTTAATAACAATATTAATTAAAAAATCGTACATACATTATAGCGATATATTATTAATTACTTTACCAGTTACTTGAACTGCCCATAACGCAATTTTGAGTAACGTTTCAAGTCCCTGGTTTTAATATCATATTCTATACAGGTATAAGTACCTATGTTGTACTGAAAGTAGTACACTGAAAGTAATTGAGTGTTATCTACAATTTATCGAAATGATATTATAAGGACGAGGTTTAATCAAATTAAAATGCGTACAGCTAAGGAGTGGAATTCCCTGCCGGAGTCTGTGTTTCCCGATAGCTACAATCTAGGGGTCTTTAAGTCAAGAGTGAATAGGTTACTACTAGGCAAGCGTGCTCCATCGTGGACCACATCTTCGCTTACCATCAGGTGAGATAGTGGTCAAGCGCGAGCCCATAATAGATAAAAAAAAAAAAAAAAAAAAAAAAAAAAAAAAAAAAATATAAGCGATACAAATCCCTTGTCATAATCTACTGCCGAATAGTTTTCACTCGAGTGTTTATCTTGAGGGTTTATCTGTGATTGAAGGTGCTTATATATATTAAATCAAATTTCTTTCCTGTGAAATATTTATGGCGGTTTCAAAAATCAGAACTTATATCTTTGAAGGTAGGTACTTCCTAATGATATCGATGTAGTTTATGCCAAAATCGTTATAACTAAGAGCTATATTCGGTTTATGTTTTTTAGACGTGATAAACGATAGCTCTACTTATTACTAATTCCAATGTTTGTGCATCGTGTTCAGGAAATATCTAGTAGGTTATGTATGCAGACGGTAATTTGAATTCTGAATACCTAAGGGTGTTTACGCACTGCATCCGATCTGAATTTGAGATCCGAGTTCCATCCGTATTGGAAAAATTCGGACGGGCGGAGTTCGGATCTAGTGCGTAACCTACAAGAAGTACAAAGGCTACTTCGGACCAATATTTCTCGGATTCGGATCGGATGCAGTACGGAACCGCTCTTATATTTATTTATTACTATTTATTTTCAATAACCTCTTGACTCGACGTCGCCTGTTCTTCAGATTTTTCCACGCTCGTCACATGTTCCTATTGTTATTCAAACATCACATGGCCATTTCCTACGTTTATCAATTACATTTAAATTGAAGCATGTGGATCCTATTCAGTTTATATTTAGATACAGAGATGATCATACAGGTACATATGTCAATAAGAAGCCACAGAAAATATCATTAGGTAGGTAGCTAGCATCAAAGCCTGCACATTGTGTACTGCTGTGTACAAGATGCTGCATTGTCAAGGCGTGAAGCAAAACAATAACATTCGGCCTTGGTGGTTGGTGTTATTCATTCATGCGTGACGTAGTCATGGAACAAATTTTTCTCCTATTTGCACGGCAAACAAAAGTTACAACATTGGCCGCGCCGGAGTTGTGTCGCGGCCGCCACAGCGAGCGAACGCATTGCGCTCATTCATTCTATTTTAATTTGTCACTAAATTACGTTTCGTCCTACATTTGTAATTACGCCACTTTGGAATCAATTCTGTGGCCACTCGGCTTCTCGACTACAGCTGGAGGCGCCAAGATAATAATGGATTCGGTTTATCACAATCGATAAATGTGCCAATATGGACCTAGTGTCGGTTCAGCTCGACAATGTTCAGTTTTGAATTCCTGAAGCGGTGGTATCATGGTGTGTTTTCGTGCTATTTCTTGAATTTTTATATTGTTGTACGTCACTGCGAGTCTCGCTACCGGCCCGCATGACTTGTGGATATACAAACAGGTGTAAATAACAAGTGCTGTGTCGATTTGCAGATGGCGATAAAGACTCTGATGGCCCGTCGGAGAGCGGCGATAACACATCTGAGTCAACACAGGGTCCGCCGAGCGAGCCCGCTAACGAAAAAGGTATGAAAACAATATTAATGAAGACAGTATACAAAATCAATAGCATTGTCCTGCTTTATGTAAATATCAAATGCCAACACAATGGGTAGAGAAGTCGACGAATTATGAAACAGCCAACATGTAGCGATCTGTTATCAGATCACGTTAAACTCCACTCGTTATCGTGCGCTAACAAGTGTTTGCAATATTTTTAACGACGCACAACACACTGCACCACACTGGAATGCTCCATAAATCATTTAACTATTATTGTGGTGTATAAGAATGGGCCTTGCGGCTTTTATGACTAAAACGCATTAGGTAGGTATATATTCTTCTACTATGTTAGATGCAGTAAAAACCTAGAGATAAAATAATAAGAATGATTGCATCAAATAAAAGATTACGCTAATGATATGCAAACTTGCGCAATAAACAAGTCAAGCAGTAAAGTTTATAGTAGCGACGATAGCACTTTAACTAATGAACCTCCCAAAAAGCACTACATGAATTCAACCTTTAATGATGTTTTAATAACAATATACTTAGAAATATTCCATAACTGTAATCTCTTGTGGTTTGGTTTGGTTTATTTCCCTTCAGGTGTGGTTTATTTCCCACGAGAGGAACCCAGAACATTGTACACAAAACAAACATAGGCACACTATGACAAAAAACTGTCTTGAAAGCCGCGGAACACACAATAACATACAACATGGCTAATCTATATAGGTTATGTATTCAATGAAGGCGGTCTGTCACTGTCAATCTCAAAGAGTGATGATTAAAGATAAATGCACCGGAGGGACGGCCATGACAGATGATTTACCTCGGGCTCGGGCTACCTCGGATTTACGTGGCACATCAAATAATACAGCAAATTAGACTAATAGGTAGACTACTTCAGCTGTTTAGTTAGCCTTCTCATGGGTAAATGTAATAAAATGCGAAACGTGACTCGCGAATTATAGAGTTCAAAGACCTCATAACTGAACTATTTTGTATGTTGTATGTGTCCTTAATAGAAACAAAGGAAAACGAGGTTTTACTCCTGATAACATATAGAAGCAGCTGTTTCGTACTTCCAACAAAGCGGAAAATCTGTAGACATACGTCATGACGTCACTTACTGGATCTTTCGATTGTTACGAGCTGTACATACTAGATTAGTATAGCTCGACGGTCACGCGAATAGAAGACAATTGAACAATAACAAAACGTTCGGGATACCCCTAGGTTTTCCAGAGACAATTACCTAAATGGGTATTCAATTTAAACTGCACTCAACTCAAGTCTATTTCTATTATTGGGTGTTGTTACGTTCGTTTAAAGAATCACAAGATATATCTTGGGATTTGACAGACTGTTTTTCGCTGCTGAAATGTGGGTGTAGACTATGTGGTGGGACTACGTGGTTGTGGTTATGACTAACCCTTCGCGTATGCTTAATGCTTAGTTATGATATATTTTATTTGTTTGGGACAAAAATCATTTACAGGTTACATAAGAGTATATCCGACAGTGCTATCCGATTTTTATCTCTGTGGACGACATTTTGTGCAAGAGCAAGCGCAACATGAACACAGAAAGGTTGATAGAACTATTGCAGACATTGCCAGTTCTTCTGTGTTAAACAAGGACATCGGGTTCTGTGCATGTCAGCCACCAAAACAGACTACACTGATACCGATTTCCCTGATATGTGTAAACACGGGTGACAGATGGCTTGTCCCTGAAGGGAACACTGAAACTAGCAACTCGGCACTCGGATAGATCTGACCCGGAAATGTCTTGACAGCGCTTTAACGTGCTTTCTGAGGAACGTATGAGTATCGGTAAGTGAAGGATGGTCACTCATTCGTACAGTGCTAGACTGACCGTACGCACGCGTTTATTCCTACGCACTGCGTTCAAGGACCATCGGCCGAGCGCCTCCGCATGTGTGCGTCGGTCTACCGACGCGCTATGGAAACAAATGAACGCGCGTTCAGTGCTGCACCGATCGCTGGACCTACCGCACGGATGCGTACAGTGTGTACTAGTCCGGTCAGTTTGTTGATCAGGAGAGCACTGAATAGTACAAACTGACGGTCGGTTAATGCGTACGGTCAGGTCGGAACGTACGCAGTGACGGTCGTTCGAGCACGTGTGACTGTTATTACTTAGCCACGAGCTCCTGAATCATGACAACTTTAACTCCATACTCTTTTTGTGGTATAGATTAAACATTTACTATTGTTGATATTGCAGAGATGCTGGACAGCTTACGGCCAGGGTCTCCCGAGGCCAGTAGCAACACAAGCAGCAGCGCGCCGCAGCGCTTCCTCAAGATTAATGTGAGGCACATCACCGATGGACAGGTCAGTTTTAATCTATTGGACCTGGTGGATCTTAGACTGCGTTTGCACCTGCAAGCAACTCGCATGCAAAATAAATTATATTACGGGGCACGATCGAGCGATTGATCACATTATACCTCGGTAGCCCGCAATGTTATGCAACTTACATCTTAGCTGGTTGCAGGTGGAAATGTGGCCGTGGTCTATAACCAGCGCTTTAGCTGAGCAGTTGCGACGATTAGAGATCTATGTGTCAAGCTCCTCAACCATGGAATGGTGCAGCATAGGTTAGAGCGATTAAGCAGAGCAATCGTTGGCTTAGTTACGGACTTATGTTTCAAGCTCATCAATATTTTCAAGAGTGAACGAGTATTTCCAGATGCCTGTGCACTCTTTAACATCTTAGGCCTCATCCTCGTCCATCGCGATCTAGGTAAAGAACTCGAGGTTCAAAACCTGTCCAATTTTTTTATAAACCTGCTCATCTTGGGACATAAAATTTAGGGTAGCTTCTAACTATTTTGAATGGACAATAGTATAAATTACCATTAGTATTTTGCGACGACCCTGTAGACATGGTAAAATGGCAATGAACTGTCCATATCAATGTCGATGAACCGTCAGTTGTGGGTGGTATAATAAGTTATGGTTATCTATGAATACTCCTCCCCCAAGCGTCGCCACATTGACCGGTCCTGGTTGCGGGACGCACAGGACCGGTCAATGTGGCGACGCTTGGGGGAGGCCTATGTCCAGCAGTGGACGTCTTTCGGCTGATATGATGATGATATGATGATCTATGAATACTATTTTTACCATCAGCATATCATTATGCCAGCTCATATTATTATTTGTAATATTATAATTAGAATTTCTAATTGTTTATTTGCACACTCTTCGATATCATTTTTGTAGCGTAGTGTTCCGCTGATAAGGATATTTCAATTGACACATTACTAGTGAGTAATGTTGTGTTAAAACTAATTAATGTTTGGAAAAATAATGGCCATAGCATGAAAGTATATGATATGAATTCCAAGTATTTGTTTGCGTCTTAAAGCAAATATTTTAACTGCGCCAAAGATTCAAATAATAGCTATAGGGGTTTTCGTATTTGCTACCAAAGATTCTATTTATAATTTAATATTTATTCTTTATAAATAAGCTTGGCAAATATAGAAAAACAATGTGTCTCTTTGTTTGCAAGTATGTCGGTCAAGTATATTTATGCAGCCACCACTGCAAGTATACTCGTCAACAATGCGTTACGTAATAGTCCAGTTGTGCCAATAAACTGAGTCCTTGAAACTCAGTGACTCAGTGTTTAAGCAGATCATTCCGAAGTTCTAATAACAGCAATAAGAGCTATTGTCTTAACCCAATCCTACTTGTACGTGTATGTAGAGATCTGGTTAAACACTATTTACGTTCATGACTAAATAAGCTTATGATAGAATTAGGTTCACGTTTAGCAAACATAGCTTTTCGTTCGCCGTTTCAATGTTTTGCAGACCTTTTCCCAAAAGTATTGAAGTCGACTTCCAGTGACCGGATGCATCTGGATACGCCATCTTGCATGGTGTTACTACCTCCGATCCAGTACCTGGGTAACAGCGCACAACCTTGGGCAAGCCTAGTGATGGACCTGGCTCTATTTGTTGATGAGCCTAGTTCTATTTATTGTTTAGAGAGAATACAATATTATAGCAATCAACAAAAACCTGTTTTTCTCTTTCAGGGCGTAGTATCCGGCGTCCTACTCGTGACGCCGAACGCGGTGATGTTCGACCCGAACGTGTCGGACACGCTAGTGATGGAGCACGGGCCCGAGTCTTACGGCGTCATCGCGCCCATGGAGTACGTCGTCAACGCCGCCATCTTCTACGATATCGCGCACATGCGCACGCACGGACCCGACCACAACACGCACAAGTACGTATACTGCGTTAGTGGTCTGAACATGTAAACGGATATGTGTTTTTGGAAAATATACTTTAATACCCACGCATAAAGTTAATTTTGCGCTACATCTACAGAGGTTTTATAACAATTTCAAGGGGACTAGTCATTCTGAAGTCACCTTAATTAAGGCAATTGTAAAGTTTATTCCTTTTTTACCCGACTGCCGAAGGAGGGCGTTAATTAGTATATGTATGTATGTTTGTTCCTACGTGGCGTTCCAGAGACCAAACGCGTCGGCCGATTTTGATGATTCTTACGTTAATCGATTCGTCTTAACCTTGCGTTACATCTGGTTTTGGTCAGCCAGCTCGCGAATATGTATCCTCCGACTGCACTGCATGATTTTCTTCTTGTTTACGTCTTTTTAAGCAATCGGGGTTTAGATTTTTTTAATCAACTTTGTTTTCGGGAATATAGTTAAAATTAGAAATAACAATTTAAGTAGACTTTAGTATAAAGTTATTCAAGACAGTCGCCCAAGATTCTTAGTAGCAGTCCTTGAGTCGTGTTTTAGCTCGCCACGTTACAAAGTACCCTTTTGGAAGACAGATGTGATGGTTATATTTTAAGATACAGATTCTGGAAGGCGTGGATGATGCAGTTGCCAAGAAAATGAAGTCGTAGAAAATCAGAGATAGGGCCGCGAAATTTCAATTAAAACAGAAATTAAAATGATCGTATCTTGCAACCACTTAAGCCAACCGTTTAGCGAATTTAACACAATAATTCTATTTTCTGTGTGTATAATATGATAATAATATAGGTACCGATATTTTTTCCTGCTATTTGATGTTATTATGGTTAACTGCTGATAATGAATATAGTATTTATCAGGATTTTTTGTGTAACTTTTCCTGTTCAATCACTGTTTCTGTATATTTTTGGATAATTGTTGAAATATTTTAAAATATTAAAACAAACCCAAATCAAACCGACTGAAATCTAACTTGTTGATTGTTAATCTTTCAGCATGGCTAAAATGTAATAAAGGTTAACAGATTTCCAACTCCATATTGTGTAACTGAAGCCAAAGTAATTTTCACGGTTACGTAACAGTTTCATTGTTTTATAATTTCTTCAATACCATAACATAGTTATAAGAATTGAATGAATCTGATTTGTTTGTTTATTTTGTTTTCAGAGCCGAGCAGGCTGAGATCTACTACATGAATAAGTCGGAACTATCACCAGGAAAGGATTCACTTCTAGTCAAAGTAAGATATGATTTTGTTAAGACTCAATTTTCTTGAGATAATAAGAACAAAAATATTGGATATAGCCTACAAAGTGGCGATGTATGTCACGGCTGTTTGGATTTGTCTCGTCTTGCAGTCTTTATATTTGTGCGTTGGTTACATCATTCTTGTTGGTAAATTGTTTCTACCTTTGTCCGTTATAGACTTTGAAACCATTCAAATGTTTGAGCCTATATTTGGTCCTGGTTTAATGAAAATTCATAAATTGCATTGTAATTGCATATTTATATTGAAGATGCCGAAGATAAAGTTATATTATTATGACCCTGTTGTGGGACACAATCCAGAACGGCCTCCCCATTTCTTTTTTAAATTTATCTTTCAAGGTTTCGCTAGATTTCTTTTCAATAGTGTTTGTATATTACAGGATGAAACATTCCCCGAGCTGCAGGCGGCGACGGGCGAAGGTGCAGAGGGCGAGTCTGCTGCGGACGCCCGGCCCGGAGACGAGGCTGAGGACCGCGGCGGAGCTGCCTTCCCCAAGGCTTTCGATAGGGAGCTGGTCACGCCTACCAATCTACAGGTACAAACTGGAACATAGCACTCCACTGGGGTCTTAGGCGCCGCGTTTTGCTGTGCGTACTGCTTTTCAAACATATGGCGTTGTATGAGCGTTTACGGAGAAGCCATGGCGTTTACGTAGAAGCAACGTGCCGCGAGACGACACGCAGCACACGACGCGCGACGCCCCTCACCTCCGTCAACGATGCCTCAGTAGTGAATCTGCCGACGAAGTTGACTGTTTGGGCACTACTATGTAGTCAAACGCGAGCCTAACAATAAAAAAAATACTATAGATAGTTTATCAAGCTCACAAATTTGCAGATAAAAACAAACTCTTACGTCATGACTCTTTTCGTAAAAACACAAGAAAACGCTTTAAAAAAATAATACGCCTATTTCAAATTTGAATCATTTCATGATCGTAATGCCTAGGTATCTTTCCATAATGTCTTTTTTGTCAATACACTTGCATAATATGCTAAGCGCCTTTTTTTCTCTTCGTTATAGCAACAAACAACTGAAGACAGGCGAAAATCGCTACTGGATCAACACTGGGCTATACCGAGCAAGGACAGAATGTCTATCGATCAAGGAAGTGAGGTAAGATTTGAGCTTATAATAACAAAATAAAAAGCAACTTTATTTTTGATAAAACTCGAAGGCAATGTGCCTACATAAGTTATATAGGCCATCACAATGACTGTAGTCGCATTTGGATTTCGTCGACGTTGCGTTGACGCCGCGTAGACGTTGCTAAAGCTTTGGGTAGACGCGGTTGAATCTCAAACTTCATGCCAGCATATTCGCTTGACGAACGCCGAAATTAGACTGATGCTGTGGGTGCGCTAAGTCTCTGTAACAGACAAACAACGTGTCGTTACGTCCATAAGGGTGATTTTCATAGTACCAATGACCTATTACAAAACGTTGTCCCAATGGACTAGCAGTACAGTTTGATTTCACGTCTTCAGGTATCATCAAGCGCAGACGCTGGCAAGGACGAGAGCGTTGGTGGAGACGTGGACCCTGGTGCTGGTGCAGTCGCCGACGGCTCGGAGGGCGAAGCCCCCGACGACGATGCGCAGCATCTCGTGAAGCTGTCCTATCACGATTCTGGCATCGACATCCGTGATCCTCTACTGCATGTAACGCCCGCCAATTCTAAGAAAGTAAGTATTACATGAAGTTATAATATCGGTCCATTACCGTTCCTTTAATATGGCACATTGAGCGTCAGTGACACAGCGACAGAGACAATGCTCTACAGTGCCGTACATTCTCTATAACCCGATGTGCCATATTTAACTTACGACCGGATACTTCACATGGGACAGCTAAAATTATTCATGAAAGTTAATGCAAACAATTTACCTGTTTCACGTGTATTTATAACGCCCAAATCTAATAAATCAACAAATAGGTAGCCAAACATTGCGTTACGCCCAATTTAGGATCAGATTGTGAGAAAACAATCTGTTCGATAGGTTTCTGCTACTTTAGTGGAAACTGTACTTAGTTTGGGGGTTCAACTGTCCCACTAACACTGACTAATATACATTTGTTCTAGCATTACTAGCACACAAAACTAACCCGCATGCTTTTCTAGGGCTCCCTCATAGATTGCGATTGCGATTACTATCACGAAATAGATACAATATACGAGTCCATGGAGCTCGAGATCCGGGACGCAGCACAGGCGCTGCAGTGCTTCGTCGTCATGCATAGGAATGCTGACGCACGGTCGGATTCCGTTTATTCTTCGTGCGATGAGGTGAGAGGTTGTAAGGAAATGGTCCGTGTTTCTTCAAGTTCGTGACGTCATTTCATAGATTCTTCGTTGAAAGTTTCTGAATAAGTACCTTTGGGTTCTTTGTCGATGGCTCGATTGTAAACTGTATTCTGTGGTTGAATTCAACTTCAACATATAACATTCATGTTTCTCATTTCTTGGATTCTTCGCCGAAGCTCTCAGATATGCTACTTTCTCTTTCTTTGACGATAGTTCTTTGATAAAGAATGAGGTCTTCTGTGGTTGTCTTTCAACTTCTGTTCTTACACTTCTTTTATTTAGTTTCTTGTTCTGTTGTTTGTTTCTTCTGTTAAGGTTGAGGCAATATATTTGGTGTTTAATTATTCATGTTAGTATGTTAAGAAAAATGAGGTTGATGATGAATGTAAATGAGTCTAAGTCTCGTCTGTATGGATAACAAAAGTGCCGCAATATTGATACAAACACATCGTTGTGTTACTCGCAACATGTCCGCACTTAAGTATCAGATGTCGCTAGCAACAACGGTGCAAAAACACATCCTGCTACAACTTGGCCCTATAACTTTTGTTTCCCATGCAAACGAAACTTTAAAAAAAAATTAAAATACCCCCGGCACATTTTTATTTCATGCTACATAATTTATCTAGTACATAGTAGATACACTTCGATCGGGCAATCTATTGAATACGTAATTATGACACGATATCTTGCGTAAACACCCCGATTCAAACAGTGAAACGCACATAACTTTTGAACGGCTGAACCGATTTTATTCAAACATAGCTAAGAACACTCTCGACAAAATCACCTTTCAAACAAAAACTAAATCAAAATCGGTTCACCCGTTTGGACACTACGATGCCACAGACAGACACATATACACAGATACACAGCAATACACCTCTAACTTATAACACCCCTCTTTTTCCGTCGGGGGTTAAAAAGGTGTAGAAGTGCTTGATGAGCAAATTATCAGCTCAAACATCGGATTTAAGAGTCAGTGTGTGGGCCGGCAGGTATACAGCGACGCGGACATCGTGCTGTCGGCGGACTGGGTGCCGCCCGTGTGCCTGGCGCGCGGAGAGCCGCCGCTGTCGGCGCCGCCGCACTCGGACGCCGAGCGCGCGCGCAAGCCGCACGCCGTGTCCTTCTCGCTCGACAACTCCGCCGGGAAGGACGACGTCAAGCCTGATAAGAAGAATAAGGTATGATTAGCAAGCAAACAGCACTGGATTACGACACAATACCTCTTACAGTAAGGGTGACCTAAGTCTCAACTGTGGGAACGCTATTGGCCGATTATGTTTCTTACAAACAGGTGTCGCTGACAGTTTGGAATACCAAAAGCATTACACGATACTTGGATAAACTTCACAGATTAAAATTAAAACGTATGTGCCTGTACCTGTACAAATACAGAAACTATAAGCTTGGAGCTAATTCAAATAAAATTCTTAGAAGAACGGTTGAAACACCTTTAACAAGCTAGTTGAAATAACCGATTAGGTAACTGATTACATTTGCCGCCTTGGTCAGGAATCTGTCTGCAGAGGTTTGGTGTATTGAATGATCGGTTGCAAAATATGAAAAAAGATATCTAACTCTGATAAAACCTCCACAGATGCTGAAGCGCCTCTCGTACCCGCTATCCTGGGTAGAAGGCCTGACTGGCGAGGCCGCGGCGCAGGGCTCTCAGAGCGACTCTCTGCCCACCTCTGCCGATAGCCACAACACCAGCGTCTTCTCCAAGGTTTTCAACAGGTACGTCATCATAGTACACAACGAAATTAATACGATCTGACACTGGGATAATGAAAAGCTGATACCAGAGGCATTATTGCGAGTTTTTACTCACGCTCACTCGTGATAACGTAAACGATCCTTATGTCAAAATATATACAAAAAAGAGGTTACTCCTTACCGTCCCCAGACGGCGCTTATCCAGTTTCAATACAAATTGATGTTTATGTTAACGCGATTAAGCGTGAGTAAAAACTCGCACTAAGGCCTCAGAACTCTTTTGTGCCTTCGCATCTGACGTTGGTGGTCGCATTTACGTATTGAAACTTACATTGCGTTGACGTGACGTGAGCGTCACGTTAGCGCGGCTTATACGTTTGAAGAACACTCACGCTAGATGCAAAGGTGCTTTAGACTCAACTTAGCCGAGGTGGCGCAAGGAAAATAAACCAATAGATAATAAGTGTCCCTATGGTTAATTTTCCTCCACTTCGTTTTAGTGGAGTCCAATACTTAAGTTTATTTTATATGAATTAATTTAATTATGATCTACAATAGTTATACAAGACTTTCACAATCATTTGCTAGGTAGGTACTTAATAAATCAAAGTCTTGTAGTCAAGATGATTACCGCCCGTACTTTCTAGTAGATGCGGAGTAACAAGCGGTATGAAAAAATCTAGCTACGGTCAGACTTTATCTAACTGACCAAAAAGTATAACCGGATAGGCATAAATGTGAAAGAATGATTCTCAAAGACATAGCAGTTTTATTGACTACTCTGCCCTATTGTAAGTATTTCTTGATTGAATGGAAAGTCGATAACAAAGCTGTAATTCTTACAAAGCACATTGTTCGAAACTAGACAAAACATACAAGAATTACTACACGGTATTTAGTAAGTCCAGATGCCTCTCACAGTGAACGTAAATATTTGTCATGATAGCATTTGTTTATTATTTACATTTGTACTGCTACAGTAACTTGTATTCACTATAAACTACCTAACGATTGTAAACATTTTACGTTGTTTACAAAACAGTTCACCGGATTATTCAGACCATATAATTCAATTAAAATAAATTCAATTGGCATGAACACACGTAATCTAAGATTTATTTGACATTAGTCATGAATAGTGTATTCTAATCTTAGCAAACAACCCTTTTATTGTGATGTACTGAGTATTTTACGAGCATCGCGCTCATCTGTGTGTTTGTTCTGTCTTTACGATGTTTGCACAGACTCTAATCGCTACTGACTACTATAAACCGATGCCACTAACATCGACACACATATACACATGCTGGAAGTAAAACAATTAATATTGCAACCGTGAATTTTTCCTTTGCTACCGTGGATGCTTACCGGGACGTACCGACGTTATACTCCGCTATATTCATTGATAGTTCGCCAATGAATCTAGTGGAGTTCGGTACTGGTTTGTTCCTGAGTAAGACCCCTTCTGAAGAGGCGCCCCAGGACGTGTTTTCTGCTTCGGGGTACGTGACGCCACGTTCCGCTGCCAGTGTCGATGTGCCCAATTGTAATGTGTTGCCTTTGACCAACCATAGACCACAGCGCCGTATATGTTTATGCTAACTCTAATACTTTGACTTTCTCGTGCACTCATTACGTAAACTGCTTTCTATTCGAAAATAGAACATTCTCGCGTTTGTTTATTGTATTTACTTGAGATTGATGATAAACAAATACACGTATGGAGCGCGGCGAATGTTTTGTAACCGTTACACAGTAAATATGTTTATGCTACGATAAGTTATCGTGTGATAAACATCATTTGTTATTTTCAATGCCTTCTAAACCGCTTATGGAATATAAATGTCAATGTATCGTCGTAGATTGATAACGTGTGATGAATGTATTGACTGCCCGTGCCCGGTGCTACTAGTCAAAGTATTAAGGTGTTTGTTATGACGCCGTGGTCTCACTGTCTGGCCTTTTATTCGTTATCACTCTTCTAGGCATTTCCACCGGCATTAATGTGTTTGTTTTTTTATTTACGTCTTGTCAGGCGGATTCCTGAAGTTCATTTGGGGTAGAACAGCCAACGATGACTCTTAATGTTTCATGTAGGAAACTTGCATTGTAAATCAATAAAAATAATTTGGTTGTTTTACTCTATAACTTCAAAGTCCACATTTGTTCTCTATTACAGCTAAAGAGCATGATGTATATGTGTTAGGAGGAACTTAGTCATCATTTCCAGATAGAACCTATAGTCCTATATAATCTGTATCATGTCACCTCCATTACTATAGGAATATGGTGTTCTAGGTTCACTGACACGCCCATCACTTTCTTACCGGCACCCTTTGATATGTATTATGTACTGTTTTCGCATGTTTAGCTTAAGACGTCTTTTATATAAGACGTGCCTTGCGTGTCTCTTCCTATTTGCTGTCAAATTTATTTAAAAAATATTTGGATTAATAATTGATCTTCAGTTTTGATTTTTGCAGGTGCAGGAATATTTAACTTTTCGGTTTTTATTTATCTTTAAAGTAAATTTTGAGGAAATATTATGGAATCTAGCTTGTCTTTGATCAGTAATTAACTTTATTTCTATATGTATAGTATAAAACTTAAATCTGGGATGGTTTGATGTTTAGTTAGTCGTATAGGTAATATATTATCCCTATATCAACGTGGTAAACATAATAGCTCCAACACATAAGCTGCGGGGAAGAGTCCAAATTTAATTTTAATCGAGTATCGGTACGGACTACTTGCTTGCCTCCTATGAATTGGAGCTACAAGCTTAGACCAAACCGCGAGCTGAGCTTTCTTAGTTTAGCATTCATTTATAATATTGAAACGTCGCCCTTTTGTCTAAAGCGCTAATTTCAACGGTCATGTAAACTATAAGCAAGAGTAGGTAGGCTACATTTTCGTATTTAAACTGGCCGACGGAATATGCGCTTTGAAGAAACTTGTTACGTCTCAATGTTGTAAATTAATAAAGCTAAACTAAGTTAAGGGTTACCGATTAATTGAGATGGTGCCCTCGCATTCACCCTTTTCCGCACCGCGCAGCTACTTCAGGGTACCGCCTCAGCTAAACGGCTTAGGGCGAAAATGCCTGTAACTTGCAAAAAAGTGTGCGAGCTTGCATGTCATTGAGACATGCATCAATCAAAAGTTATTATGGCACAATGGCATGCAAGCTTCTTGCACACTTTTATGCAAGTTACAGGCATGTTTATTTTCGTCTTTATAGTTCAGGTCGCGGTTTGGCCTGCGCTTTACGATCAATATCCGAGCTATCTCCTAAACAACGCTGTATGATATAGACGCAGCTCCCTGGGCGGGTTCGGTCGCTCGCACACCAAGTCAACATCGAGCAGCGGCAGCGCCCCTCCCCCGCGCCTCGACTACCGCAGCATGGTCTCCGTGGATGACATGCCCGACCTGTTCGCGTCTTTTGATAGTGAGTATACTTCTTTATTTATTCATTAAAACTTCATGAAACAAAAAAATACCTAAATGAGATAAAAAAGAACGATTATTTTTCCTTTATCTTATATTTTAGGGCGGCGCACTGATTCCACTAATTTACAAATACAAATATTTCAGTGGTATGTGACATCTTGCGCCATTTTGTATTTAAAATTGTGCCTTGGCACACCCGTTTGTAAAGAATATGAATCAGGGCCCTGGTGGTAAGTGTTTCACGCTGTCTGACCACAGACCTGCGTCATCGCAAGTGCGTTACTGTCCCTATACAAAGGTGAAATGTATCAGCTATCTTGGATTACGTGTCAGTGTCTGTAGTTGCGTCGGCTTACATATTTATAGACTTCGCACAGTTCATAATTCGATAATGTCAATCAAGTCAAACTGGAGCCTAAACGGAGTTCGATAACCTAACTTACATAGTCTCAATTCTACGTAACGTTATGAAACAATCATTATTTCCTTATCTTTATCTCTTAATCCAAGTGGCAATAAAACAGTTAATCGTATTTCAACAATGTTAAACCCAGATTAACATTGTGCCCCCAAAAATGAAGATAACACAAGGAAACAACAAGAACGATTGATCGGACATGCATAGATTGTATACTGATTGATTTTGACTATGTATTTTTCTTTATAATAGACATTGACGATATAGGTACTAGTAAGCGTGTCTAGCGAGTATACGGTCCTTGGTCCAATCCCAGAATCTGGCAATATACTATTGTTGTATTTCCTTTATGCAATTCGCAGTAATAACCCAAAGTCCATTCCATTTATCACAGTAGATAAGCTATACTTCTTTAAAATGAGTCACTATAACGTAAAAGGCGGCACTTTTCTTAAAAAACTTTCACACCCTCCCCAAGGAGTATGTTGCCGGTACTTGTAACTTGTATTTCAAACTGAAAATCTTCACCACATAACACAAGTTTACCCTACCAGAATTGATCCCCCGGCCGGCGCGACCAAGTGATGACCCGCCGCTGTACCTGCGCCTGCGCATGGGCAAGCCCATCGGCCGCCCGTTGCCGCGCACCACGCCGCTCATGTCGTACGGCCGCAAGCGGATGAAGCCCGAATACTGGTTCGGAGTGCCCAGGAACAGGCAAGTACACTGACAAACATAGAGTCTTGGTACAAGTACAGTCAAATCTAATGGTGGCTCGGAACACCCTGCGTTTCACTGTGCCAGAAATAAATTCATGTCACCGAGGGTACTACGCAGCGAAAAGCAAACTCCACAGGCATCATTAACTTTGATTTTATGAAAACAAGTCGCTATTAGAATCTGATAAAAAATTTAACATTCGATATTTGATTTTCGATTTCTTTTTTATTTTATTTTATTATTGATAGGCTTGCCGCTTGACCACTATCTCACCTGATGGTAATTGATTTATGAAGTTCTATGATAATGTCATCATTATTATCTGACGTACATCATAAGCCTGACACAGCTTGGTTAAAATGACTGGTTCGAGCTGCCCGCATCCACCGGATCTCCGCGGCCTTCACTAGGTCGTCGGTCTATTTTATGGGGCCTGCCCACTGCCACTTAGTTTAGTCATTCAATAAATTTGTGTTCATGCATATAATTGGTCCTTTTTGCGACATTTAATACTCGAGGATTATTCAATTAATGCGGCTGTCTCCACAATTAGAATCAACCCAATGTCATATTCATTTACTTATGTTTATTAGCCGCCCAAATCTTTATTTGTGGATATGTAGTCATATTTACTAATAAAACCACTGTTTATAAGCTCTATATATTTTTTAATACCCTATGGCTTTACGCTTGACCACTATCTCACCTGATGGTAAGCGACGATGTGGTCGACGGTGACTCCCGCTTGTATAGATATAACCTACTCACTCTTCACTTAAAGACTCCTAGATGGCCTATGGGCCATAGTTATAAAAATTACTGGGCTGCTTAGCAACTGATTAGCAGATTCTAAATTCAATTTCTCTAAAGAAAATAGGGGTATAATCATATAATTATTATGCACTGAAAAGAACCTTATCGTGTTCGTTTATATACTTTATGGTTTCTAATCGTAATATTTGTTACAGGGTGGATGACCTATTCAAGTTCCTTACGCACTGGGTGCCGGACCGATACGGTCCCCTGGGCGACGTCAGTGCCAATGGCTATGAGCTCATTGACAGCGACACCGAATGGGACGACGATGAGGCTAAACCTGGACAAAAAGTACGTTATGATCTAGGATTATGTATACAAACTTTTGCGTTGTTTGAAGATGCAATTATCGTTGGTCGTTAGTCATAAGCTATTTATCTAGACTAATATTTTGGTTATATTTTATCAGTTTGTTTGTTCCTAGAAGCAATGAATTTTACCAGATTACCTCCTGGTAGTACTTATTATACGATTAGACTATTTTTTTATCCCGAAAAATGCTTGGTCTTCGTGAGGTAGACCTCGGGAGAGAAGCCGTGGGCAAAAGCTAATTTGAAATAATTTGCTCGCCAAATTGATATAATGTCCAAATTTAAATGAACGAATTCGGACACAGTAATTAGCCGAATTCGGGTGAACGAGCAAGTGTAATTGCGCCACTAGTGTAGAATACATATTGCTGTTGGCACCAAAACGCCTCTGAATTTATAGGCATTCTATGTTAGTTTTAAACAAAGATTTATCTCGTCTCCTGTCATCACTCATTAAGATAAGAATTTTCCTAGCATGTTTTATGATGATATTTTGTGTTGATTTCTAAACTTGATAATTAACTACGAATTATTCGTAGGACGAGAGGACTGGCAGCACCGGCGACGTGTCAGACCTTACCCGCGAATCCTGGGAGGTAAGTCCTCACATTTTATACGAAAACAGTCCTTATTTACATAACATTAAACACCTTTTATAACTAACAAACGCTTTTTTTGACACACTGTTATATCGACGACAATGCATCTCACATTCCACATTACAGTACACATTGAACATGGATGTTTTTTATATTACAAATGTACCTTTATTCAAATCCTTTTTTGGCACCGTCAATTGTTATATTTATGTATTTAATTATCATACAGACTTCGTTTAGAAGCCGCATTAGGTGGAGACAAACAGAATATATATGGTAACTCCTTATGGGTAGACGTGAAACACGTTGATGTTACCAGGCTCTCATGACGCTGCAGGAGCGTTAACTGTTACTAATCATAACATATGCAGCTTATGACGCAGGCAGAATAATGTTGCCCATAAAGGTACCGCTGGTCAATATTTTGAAGTGCGACTGCCAAATTACCCCCAGTATCATAATAACTGAACTCATTACTGGCTCAGTTGTATGTTCAAGGTTCGTTATGCAAGACTTAATACTAGTGACATGTTTATCCGTCACTGTTATGATAAGAGCCTATCCCGCAGTGCGTACCAGATAATTTTAAGTACAATACCCTGCCGTAAATAAAGGGACCATTAAATTTTACAAAAAGTTTGGTGTTGTAGGAATAGGGAATATGCATGGTATTCTTATATTTGCAAAATAAAATACTTATTAGCAAAATTAAACAAATAATACCTGGGCGATCGAGCCCTGCTCGGATGAAAATAGAGAAAATGACGTTTTCATAACATGAAACCTAGCTAAATCGATTTATTGCCCCCGAAATCTCCGCGTACTAAATTTCATGAAAATCGTTGGAGCCGTTTCCGAGATTCAGATTATATATATACATATTTACAAGAATTGCTTGTTTAAGGGTATTAGATGAAAGAATTTCTAAAACAGGCAGCGACGAAGTAATGAAGCTTCTAAGTTGACAATTAGAAAGAGAAGTTCGACATAGATTTTGGATCAATTTTGATTCTGTTTTCACTGTTTGTATTATATTTTTACACATTTGTTGATTAACTAGAATATATATTTTTCATGCAAATTCCCAATACCCTGTCGTCACTCATACCTAATACCTATATAATATTAATACTCGGGTACTGTATTTCTACTTATCTATCACAGCACACGGTTGAATAACTGCCATTTGATTGTTTTTGTTTTCAATATCTTATCAGTTTCTTTAAAATGGCGGATCAGTTGGGGGTAACATTTGGTAAATCAACAATGTACCTACAGCTTATTTAAGATAATGGCTGCAATATTAGATTAACTTATCTAGCCGGCACTTGTGAATTCGATAATGTGTTTTTAAATTTTGTCTACCTCAAATTTGTAAAGCACTAAATAATATAACTTACTTCTACAGAAAACTAGACAACTATCAATAAATATTCAACTGGTTTTGAGAGACTATAAATACGAGTAGTTCTTGGTATTCTCATGTTTAGTTCCCAAAAAAACACAAAAGACAAACACGACGGCATACAATACAAACAAAGTAACAAACATACATTAGAGAACTAATGCACGGTTACGCGTAGCTGCTGAAGGCGCCCTACGTGAAAATATATTCGATAATGAAGAGCCAGGCAGAGGCGCTGGGCGACTCGCTGGGCGAGGAGCCGCGCCCGGAGGTACCGCGATGACTGCACGGGCTGAATATGACTTTGCTAACTATGACAGCCTAGTACTTGAACTTGAACTGGCTCACCTCGTATCAAATAAAAAACATATAAGCGCGACGCGATAATGCGACAAACCTCTAATTCTTCTACCGGCAGAATAGTTTTAGAATTATTTCTGCGGTGTCGCATCCTTTGTCGCATTGTCGCTTTCCAACTGTCTTCGGAAGCCAAGCAATTTAAAGTAATAAAAAGCATCAAAGATTCTCATCAAATTGACATAATCCTTGATAAAGTGCTGGTCTAGAGTCTAGACTAATTAATAGTCTCAAATTGTAATGATAAAAATGAGACACACGATTGTCTGTCTTTGGGCAGACTACCTACTTCGCGCGTCGATAACATATTTCAATAATTTTGAATGACGGGAAACTGCTAGTATTTCCTAATTTAACTCTATTGTGCAAGCAACTATGCCTGGCCTTGACCGACCATGATTACCTTGTTCGAGAACAATATAATAAGCATACAAGTCTTTATTTTGGTCAGGTGACATTATCGTATAATTTATTTCGAGAAAAACACACAAAGTCATATTCAGCCTATGTAAATACGTCGTAGTGCGATTGTGAAGCACATATTAGTGAAATGTTGAACGCACTGCCCTTAGATTGCATCCGAAACTATGTAGCAACCTGCGATGTTCAGAATGTTTTTGTCATAAGAAACTAGGCTAGAAATGTTAATGTCAAGCCCCTCTCTTCATGGAAAACAAAAGTTGCACAACAATGTTGCAGTAACATGTTTCAGTGTTGCGAGAAATAAATATCTCGAAACTTTCCTTACAATTTGATTGTGAAACATGTTGCGAACAGGACAAAATGGTGGTGCTGCAACATTGTTGTTCTTCTTCTGTTTACCATAAATACGGGGTTTTAGTATGCACATTAGCTGTGTACGTTCTTATTCTTAGAATGTTGATTAGGAAAATGCACTATCTGTCTAAGATAAAAACTATTTTGTGTACATAAACTTGTTTCTAAGAATAGTTGAGGTATATTTTTGTTTTTAATCTCAAGAGAAATGCCTGATTAGCCACACTGATGGCGTCGGCGGTGAAATTAGATTCTGTATGTGATTATTATGCATAATACCCATAGCATCGATATGGAATAAAACCGCACGACTACTGCAAATGGCATGTAAAAGTGATGTTATCAAAACCGACAATACGGTTTACATTTTTTGCATTATTCAAGTACAAAACATAGGTCAGGTATTACATAACACATATGGAATTACGTTACTGAAACACCGATAGTTAAGGTGACGTAACAATAGGTGACGAACAATGGCCGTACGAATGGACGCTGTATAATCATCCCTCGATTATTAGAAAATTATAGTTCAGTAATATGCCAGCAGCCTAATTGCGTAAGTGAATTCGGCAAGACAAGTGGTTTTGACCCCTTCAACGATCAATCACGTGCAAGATGAATGACGCGATGTGGTTTTTTATTTGCCCTTGACCCCTATCCCACCTGATGGTAAACGATGATGTGGTCGACAATGTAGCACGCTTGCCTAGAAGAAACCTATTCACTCTTGACTTGAAGACACCCAGGTTGTAGCTATCAGGCAATACAGACTACGGCAGAATTCCACTCCATAATAAAAGTATTCCCAAAACGATGATGTGGTCGACAATGTAGCACGCTTGCCTAGAAGAAACCTATTCACTCTTGACTTGAAGACACCCAGGTTGTAGCTATCAGGCAATACAGACTCCGGCAGAATTCCACTCCATAATAAAAGTTTTCCCAAAACGATGATGTGGTCGACAATGTAGCACGCTTGCCTAGAAGAAACCTATTCACTCTTGACTTGAAGACACCCAGGTTGTAGCTTTCAGGCAATACAGACTCCGACAGAATTCCACTCCATAATAAAAGTATTCCCAAAACGATGATGTGGTCGACAATGTAGCACGCTTGCCTAGAAGAAACCTATTCACTCTTGACTTGAAGACACCCAGGTTGTAGCTATCAGGCAATACAGACTCCGGCAGAATTCCACTCCATAATAAAAGTATTCCCAAAACGATGATGTGGTCGACAATGTAGCACGCTTGCCTAGAAGAAACCTATTCACTCTTGACTTGAAGACACCCAGGTTGTACCTATCAGGCAATACAGACTCCGGCAGAATTCCACTCCATAATAAAAGTTTTCCCAAAACGATGATGTGGTCGACAATGTAGCACGCTTGCCTAGAAGAAACCTATTCACTCTTGACTTGAAGACACCCAGGTTGTAGCTATCAGGCAATACAGACTCCGGCAGAATTCCACTCCATAATAAAAGTATTCCCAAAACGATGATGTGGTCGGCAATGTAGCACGCTTGCCTAGAAGAAACCTATTCACTCTTGACTTGAAGACACCCAGGTTGTAGCTTTCAGGCAATACAGACTCCGGCAGAATTCCACTCCATAATTAAAGTATTCCCAAAACGATGATGTGGTCGACAATGTAGCACGCTTGCCTAGAAGAAACCTATTCACTCTTGACTTGAAGACTCCCAGATTGTAGCTATCAGGAAATACAGACTCCGGCAGAATTCCACTCCATAATAAAAGTATTCCCAAAACGATGATATGGTCGACGATGTAGCACGCTTGCCTAGAAAAAACCTATTCACTCTTGACTTGAAGAGTCCCAGGTTGTAGCTATCAGAATACAGACTGCGGCAGAATTCCACTCCATAATAAAAGTATTCCCAAAACGATTTCCGTCTATGCGATTGGTCGATTGATGGGGTCAAACCCTTTGCCTTGCCGAACTCACTTACGCAATTAGGTTGCAGAACTGCCTATGATATTGCACTGGTATTTGGCTAGTTGCTATTCTTTTTGGGTAAATAATATGTTTATTGAAAAATGTAAACAACAAATTCTTGAATGTCTGATAGCGGATGGTGTTATGCGTCAATCGACCATTGTTTTCAAGCGTAAAAATTGTTAAATATAAAATGGCAAAAATGCCAAACATCAGACAATAAACAAAGGTGTTGAGTAATTAAGCGCCTTGTATTGTATTCTAGAAAAGAGTTCCATATGACGTGCTATCTATTGGTGCCAGAATTATATAATCCGGGGGGTGCTGTTGGTAAAACATCTGCCCTGCCTTTTTCCAACATCATAAATATTGGGGTCTGCGCATGGAACGGTTGCCTATCTGACCAGTATTTGGGGAGCACGATACCCCTTGGAGGAGGGGAGAGTCCAACAGCGCCCTCCTCACCCCCAAGGGTTATCGTGGAACATTTGAAAAATATCTGTAATAGTTTTATTTGAAAAACATAATGGCGTATTTAGTTCTAATTTTGGCCACGCGTTAAAAGACCTTTGAAGAGCTAATAACAAGTTTCTTAAATAGTGTTATAGGAAATAGTTTTGTAGAAAGCCTCATTAGCATTGTAGTAGGTGACCTACGTCACCGCGCGTTCCAAAACTGTCATTGTGGTATATTATTGTTGTGTTTAGCACTAGAACCGACACTACGTGCTCGGCTACCTGATGTTGCATTATTCATAACCGGTATACACATACATATCCAATTAGATATTATGTCTAGGTATATTGACGTTATTTATTTATGAATATCAAATAGAACAGTTTTTTTTCACAGCACAGTTGGCAGTTTGGCACCGTTATTTCAATAAATGTTCAACATCAAGTTGTTCAAATAAACTATTAACACTCAAAGGGTTACAATACAACCTACTGTTTGAAAATAACAGAGATATGAAATAAATTCTTAAAAGAAAATGTAGCCTTGGGTTTCCTTGGGTGACCACAAATAAGTTCGAGATCGAAATTAAAAATACAAGCCATAAAACCATTGCAAAAAATATTCTTCAGTGCTTGTCAAGTGGCAAAATCATTTGACATTAAATTTAAATTGTCAGTGAATGTAAAAGAAGAATTATAAACTGCCGCAATGGAGTTAGATGTAAGCACCAGACAAATTATCTTCCCTCGTATCGTCATCTGACGAAACTATGTTACTGCGTATCTACGCAGTAACATAGTTTAGTTTATGCCGTGGTAAAATATTTGCCAGTTAGGTGGTAGCGGGGTGCCCAAGGTGCCCTGGGAATATCGCCAGACGTAAAGGCTCTCATGCAACGCAGACAAATTATTACAAGCATATTCATTCGCTTAATTTCTTTAAATCAATGAGCAATAAATAAATCTATAATTCGATAGTCTGGGCGTTATTTAATACGCATTGCTATTGTATCATTTGCAAAAATATGATAAGAGCATTGTAAATAGTATGATAATTATGATAAACTATCCACACCCAGATTGTAAAACAGCATCATTCATCGTATTCAATGTCACATCCCAATTTTATAATGTTGTACACAAGTTCGACTTATTTCAGTTTACCTCGTTTATTTTTCTCTGAATTTAATTTCCTCAATTTGGATGGGGATATAAATAGATTCTTGATAATAGTATTAATGGAATTGCAAAACTGCCGTTATGGAATTTTTCGATTTTGTTTCATATTAACATAATCACTTCTTAATGATTTAAATAATCAGCCAATTTTCCAGAACTTGTTGTTCTGGTGATTTGGTACATCAAATACACTTCTTAATGATTTAAATAATCAGCCAATTTTCCAGAACTTGTTGTTCTGGTAATTTGGTTCATCAAATACAATAGATAACAATTGCAATGATATACAGGACCCAGATAAATATGCAACAGTGTGGTATAAATATTAACAAATACTCGTAGATAATTGTGTATAGCAAGCAAATCGCATTAAAGGTGAAACTTTTGTGTCTGATAGCTCAGTAATACATACGTAACGTAACGGAGTACAAACGAGATTATCCAATTGTGTCTATCGCTGTCCTCGTGATGGATAACTGCAGGGATATTCCACAATCGCACATAAAGACTCAATTGTAACCAAACAATTACTTAATGCTGGGCGACCGGAACGATATTAACCCATTTTAATACGAATACGCGACAATTCGTAGATTGTAACGAATCATCACATTGTGCACAAAACGATAATGATCATGGCTACAGCATGCTCTTATTTCGGCCGCGTGTGTAATAGCAATAAACAGACAATATAATTTGACGTTGATCCGTATCGTTTGAAATTGTAACACATTCTGTTATGGCAGACGTTTCCGCAACGAAATTGGTAAAATTCCGCGATGACAAAAGCATTATATCTGCTTACCTTGAAAACTTTGAATTAAATTATTATGTATTAGACAGCTTTTCTAAAGAATTGATTTTCTTCGAATACAATGTTGCAAGGCTTTGGGACAGCTCATAATATTTTTACAGCTGTTGTTGACAATCTTACATAACAAAAAAAACGGCACAGCGGTGTTTTAAATGACGGCCACGGCCTTTCTATAGACTTGCAGTTAACGGCATCGCCATTGCGAACGAGACACAAAGAATAGACATTTGTGTTGTGTCTCAATACACGTGTGTCAATATTTTGTTCAACTCTTGATTTGTGCCTACTGCGTACTGTATTTTCGTTAAAAACATTTTAAGTCCATTATCTGGCGGTTTATAATTTCTGTTCAATCAACATATTCGGGTTCGGGTGTTATTTTAGCCCAAATACGAAGGCTAAACGAAGTATTTAGTTACATATTTGTCTCAATTGAAACCGGAATCATATTCCTAAATCTGGTATAGTCTAGCTTCTAATTATCATAAGACTGGCGCCTAGTAATTCAAGTACTTGGATTTATTATGTACAAGTTTTGATATTGAGCGGAGCTTACTATATGTTCGTGGCGTGACAAAAACGTTAATCTAAGAGGTCTTATTAATAAAAATGCAACAAATGCATCAAATAAATTAAGCAGCATCACATGCCAAGAGATTACTCTTAATATAGCTGGTGTCGATTTCACTATACAAGAAATGTCATAAAGTTAATAGATGTGTCACCCCCAGTTATCTCATACAATATATTTTATGGTGCGTTCATTAATTTGCATGTAGCTCTGTGTGAGACATTTCAATTAAACGCGTCCCAGTTGACGTCGTCGTAATCGCCGCGTTTAGCCGAGATGTTAATCGCGACTAATTGTAAGCTCGTTGTTGTCGACATGCATTAATATCTGAAAATTTATGCAACGCAGCTTCTCAGCCTGTCACATGAGGTATTCTGTACCGAGAGACCACAGTGAGCTACATGCTGCTGTGCACGCATGCACTATGTTGCACTTTTTAACGCGCTAAGAGACAATAATAACTCGAGCATCGCAAGGTTGGGCAAATACATCTGCATACTCGGAACACGCGGAGCACAGCCGGCCGGGCCACAATGTGAACGAGATTTAAAATTAAAGAAATAGTGAATGTTTGTCGACCTGACAATTTCGTACAGTGATTTTATTTTAACGAATGTATCCTGATCCAAGATCGCTGTCTACTTTTGTACGTAAGACCTTCCAAAGTAACAGGTAATGAACTCATAATATCTCATAGCTCTATACTTACTTTGAAATCATTATTTTGCTTAACTTTGGATTTGCATTTTTAATTGTGTCGTTCTTTGCGTAATGTTTATATAATAACGTGCAATAGGCCACATCACCGAGCTAATGCGACACTATTGTGTGACAAGATTCTCTCGACACAGATCGTCGCACCATTATTTATCAAATCCATAATATTGTAGAATATAGTCAATCAAGGACTTGTGTTGGCCATTTCAGAAAGCTGTATACCCTTTACTTTAAAAGTAAAACTCTACGTTGTTTGTGCTTCCGCCATGTAATGTTTATGACTTGCAGGTGGTTCATTATCTTCGTCTTTTGTAATTAATCAAATAATTCACCTGTTTGTTGAAACTTGTGTACACGGGGCGCAGTATCGTTACCTTCAACCGCGGGCCGAGCCAAAGCATTGATATTACTCCCGAGGTTAACATCCCTACTCCTGAAACAGTTGATTCATTGTAACTAGTATTATTACTATTTATTTCAGCCGTAGCGCTAACTGTATCCCAATTTAGAGATCTGATGATAACTAAGCAACAAAATAATACCTTATAGACTTCATTATTTATTAGCGGTAGAGTCGTAATGATCTCGTGTTCTGGCCAGACTCCGAGAGTTGCGTTTTTCTTATTAGTATCGTAAACAAGTATCAGTCTGGTGTGTTCAGTTGAGTATTGTCTTCAGTTAAAGCTAATTGGCTGGATATAATCGTTTCCGCGCGTATGGTGCTGGTGTTCACTCCGGAGCCGCGGAGCCGCGCATATTTGTCGCGGGCCGTGCGGCGGGGTCGACCGCGGCCGCGTGTTGCGCTCCTTTCTTTTAGACTCTAGTTTCCCAGCGACGTCGCTTCGCCGTGCTCGCCTCGCGCACCGCATATCTTTGATATACTTTGATCCAACTATTCGAGCATTCATTACGGCGTGAGCTCGACCGGCCGTCAACTGCACATACGGACCGTTTCCGCGATTAATACACACTCATTGTTGTAACCGGCTGGCACGTACAAACGAATACAAACCACTTTTGTTTATAAGCAGAAGCCCGCGACGCTAGTGTTCAGTTTTAGTTATGAAACCTTGTAATCGCGTGGGTGATTTCTAAATTAAGCGCTGAGAATTGTGATGTGGACGACGTGTTTTTTGTGGTGCAGCGATCGTGTGTACAGATCTGAGCGTTGATGCGCTCCAGCCTTCGTTTGTTTCGTAAATACGTGTGTACTCGATGCAGACTGTTAAGTGGATAGAGATGGTGCGGCTCGGGCCCACTGCTACCGAAAGGTCTTCCACTTTCGACGGCGAAAAGGTGAGCAGTGTACCGTTAGCTTTACTTGCGCGCATGCACGCTCGTACATCACTTGTTGGTTAAATATATTTATTAAAAAACAACGATTCAATGTCATTGTATTTACGCGGTGGTGGGGGTTACGTCAACAACGTATCTTTTATGAAGAAACAAGTTTTAAAACATATAATTACTTAACAACGCGCATGCAATTAAATATTTGCGTTTCTGGCTGAATAAACTTCATCTTGCGATATTTGCTGATTACTACAAGCACGTTATTAATCAATAGCTATGGCATAGCATGCTCTTATCTTTAAAGTTCAACTTGAACATAAACTACATGATGATAAATAGATTGATTATCTCATTGTTTACGAAATTCATCTCGCGTTCTTAAAATTCCACTCACTAAGCATTCCGTAGTGACCTTTCCATGTGAAGAAAAACCGGTTGACTATTTATCTCATGCATCTCAATTAGAAAAAAGTAGGCTACAAATATCTCGTTTCAACTCGCTTGATGTTAATTATTTTACAAGAAAGTTGGTCTACATAAATACTTCAAAATCTATAAATCTAAAAATGCAATAAAATAACACAATATTAATCATTCAAACTTGAAAACTCTTGCAAGAGTACACTGGTCCCAAGATACCGCCTTGAGGTAGCCCCTTATAGAGCGGATCCCAATATCTTTACCAAGGTCTTACTAAGTAGCAGCATTAATATCATTATAACATGGTCTGTTTTTATGCACCAGTAAAAAATAAAACTACTGACTGGTCAAGTTTCCTAACGACTCTACCGAGTTGACTAAAATTAGATATTTGTTTATCGAACTTATTAATTACTTGAAAGCTGAATACAGAATTAAAAGTCGTTGTACATTCCGAACGCTTTTGGTTAAAAGATTCTTTATTCTAGTTATTTTTTTATATGATTCCGATCGCGACGATGACGCATGGCGTGTGATTTAACTAACTTAAGTAGCGTATATTGAGCGTATGCAGACTAGCCACGTGTTACCCAAGCCACTGGCGAATCGGTGTTTATCACAGAGCAAGGCTTGCTGCGCGGTGTTTATGCTCCGATAATATTGTTTAAAAACACATTACCCTCCTTCGGCAGTCGGGTAAAAAGGCTCGATTTCTTTCCAATACTCTGTTGCTTTGATAGATAAGAAACGTTAATCCACGCTATAGATGATTATAGTGACGTACTATTACCTGAGAATGACACACTTATTTTATTTTTAGAATTCCTAAGTGTAGTCATAGTTTGCCAACGTCTTGCACAACCGTAAGCTGTCTTTGAGCAGATCTTTTATCTACTACAACGTTTCGTTATCCTACCTGGTAGCAATTAATTAGTAACAAATTCTTCTATAAATAGAGAAAGAGGCGACTATAGCCGGCGTGGTGTGTCCAATCGAAAGGTCTAGCAACTATTTATTTATTTACACTGTAATCTATTACTTCAGATAAGCCTCTAAGGGTCAGGCGGATCATGAAACACCATATATAGAAACTGATAGGTGATGGCGCATTGTTTTCAGTGTTCCGTACCCAAAGGGTTAAAACGAGACCCTATTACTAAGTCTCCACGATCCGTCTGTCTGTCTGTCCGTCTGTCACCAGACTATATCTCATGAACCGTGGTAGCTAAACAGTTCAATTCTTTTTTATATATTTTTATAACACTTTTATTTATTCAAGTCGTTAAAGTCATCGCAATGTCGACGTCGACGCCTTGTCCAAAATCATTCGTGCGTTGAAATCGGCGCAAGCGCAGCTTAGAATATATCTTGAAATATATTCTAAGCTGCGCTTTTTCTGTTGACTTGCGATACTTAGGTATAATAATAAAATCTATACATAAAAAATGCTTTGTCCTGAATGACTGACTGACGGATCAACACACAGCCTAAACCGCTGATCGTAGAGACCTGAAAATTGGAGAGTGTATTCTTCGTATGATGTAGGCATCCGATAAGAAAGGATTTACCGAAATTTTATCCCTAAGGGTGTAAAAAGGGCAGCAAAATTTGTATGAAAAATCTAATTCCTTCGGCTAATATTCTTGCAACTTGGTACAAATTGTAATCTAAGTAAATGATAAAAAATGGCATTAAGTTTTTTGAAACTACTCCCTCAAGTCAATTTAGGGGTGTTGAATTTTGTATGGAAGAATCTTATTTCAAGGGTTACACTTAAACTTGTAATATTGCAAAAATACTAACCTAAATAAATAATAAAGGTTGTTATTATAAAATACCCCCAAAAGACAATTTAGGGAGTGTTAAAGTTTTTTTGAAGGATCTTATTACTTGGGTTAATAAACTTGAAACTTGGCATAAATACCAAAATAAGTAATCAATAAAGATTGGCATTATTAGTTTTCAAAACTACCCCCAAAAGACGGTATGTTTTTTTTTTTTCGTAGAATTTTACTTCTTGGGTTACACTACAATAAATTTTAAACTTGATATTATACATACCAACTTAAGTAAACAAAACAGGTTGCCATTATTAATTTTTTGAAACTACCCCCAAAAGAAGAAAGAATTTTCGGAAAATCAACCTATCACCATCATCATTTCTGCCAAAAACGTCCACAGCTGGACATAGACCTTCTTCAAACGTCGCCACATTGATCGGTCCTGTGTGATAATCAAAATTGACATAATACGTTTTTTAACCCCCCGTCCCCTGATAGGGTTAAGGGGTGTTAAAGCATCTTACTGAGCAATCTGACTTACATAAACGAAAAATAAAAAAGAGAAAAGAGTGAATAAGTAACATATTTATGTTGTCAAAAACTCAACCTTCAAAGAGGCAAAAACTTAATAACCCCTTTATTAAGTTTTTAGGGGAGGATTTTACTTTGTGCCGGTAACCTAAAATTTATTATTCTTTAAGTCAAATATTAAATCGTCCCAAACCTATAAACCGTAGGACTCTACGAAATCTCATTTTAATTGGTTTAATAACAGCTTATTTTTGGTTGTCTTCACTAACTGCTCATAAGAAAGTCATCTGTAGGAGGTATAAAATACGAAATCACGCGAACAAAGTCGCGGGCGGAGTTAATATTATAAATGTGAAAGTAACTCTATCTGTCTCTCTGTTTACCTTTTCACGTTTAAGCCACTGAACCTATTCATATGCAATTTGGTTCGGATATATTTTGAGACAATAGGCAGGACATAAAATAGCTTTTATCCCTGAAATCATACTTAAGGGGGTGGAAAGATGGGTAGAAGTTTTTATGGAAAACCTACAATATTATTACGCAATATAAAAAATAAGCTATTAAAATTAATAATGCTACGCAGACGAAGTTGCGGGCAACAGCTAGTTAACATATATTTTAGTGGCGATGGAATGTCAATTATGGAAAACTTCGATACTTATGAATTATTTATAACTTCTATAAAATAATTCCATCGAATATAGAGAAGCTTGTTTACACTTTTGAATGTCAATATACACATTAGTATATACATATTCAAGTAATAAATTGTACCGAAAATACCAATAAGAGTTATCTAATCATCTTAACATCTGCAACACGAGACATAATAATTGTTGGACGATAATGCAGTACGATTACTGCATTATCGTCCAATAATTATTATGTCTCAAACAATAGCTTATTGAAATGAGCCTCAGCTTTATTAATTGTTTGAGTATTTACTGATCTTGGGAGACAATAATAATACATGACGCGAAGACATAAATACTTAATTAATCACTAACACCAAATAAGTTAACTCAATCGAGATTTAGAATAGTCCTAGCTCAGAATCCTACTGGCCAGTAAAACTGTGTTAAACTGTTCTGGTGAAAAGTATTCTGCCAAAATCGTCGCAAAATAAAATTGCTGTATATTTTAAAAAACGTAACGTCGAACTTAGAACCATCCCCTTTTTGGCAAGTCGGTTAAAAATGGTAAGTTACCTTATGGGTGTGTTAACTCTAAAATTCTTTGAGATCATTTACCTGTCTTCTGAGTAATTTCTGTTTTGCATCTTCCGGTAAAGTAAGCATCAAAAGATGAGATCACAGCTAAATATTTACTGGTTTACAAAGGAAAATGGTTAATTTCTTATGTACCGTGTGTGGTGTTTGTTTCGGTTTTAATATTTTACAATATTTTTTACCTAATGTTTTAGTGATTGAAATTGTAACGATACCTATACAAAATAGCGTTACAGTTATTTTTAATTGGACTAAATATAGATAGGATTTTTATGAAGATTATGTGACTACACAATAATTATTTTAAAAATATATGCCGAGCAGGTATACCTACGCTATTTATTATAAGCTTGGATGTTATTAATAACAGGAAAAATACCTGTCAATGTGGATGTAATTGTGTACATATATAATAATATATTATTCATACTTCGGTAATTACAGCTTGTATGTACGTATATAATGAAACAGGACAATATTTCTCAATAAATGACGTTTGAGAATTGCCCATTTGCCCCCTTAATTATCCTCAAGTATTAGAACCAGTAAGTCTTTACAATTCCAATTTCCACAAAAACATTTGAGGTACGAAGAGCCTATTGATAGTTATTACGTCTGAAAATCTAAATAAACACTATACAATCCAATCCATTTATAATTTTAATAATTGTGATAGCCTTGCTCCTTTTACCACTTATTATTTTCTAATTGCGTTTTACGCCCATTATTAACCAGTTTCATCATAATATTTTTTTTCTACAAAGTAGATAAGTTTTACTTTCGTTGTTACGACACTCGTCTTAATTTATTTCACGTTGATGTTTTCGTTTATTGACCAATATATTTGAAATCAGCTCGAATTCAATCAAGTGTGTTAATCATCTTTAGCACAAGCACTAAGTTTTCTTTTATTGCCCATATTTTTCCTTTCTAAGACTTCTTTTGCATTACGTAGGTGAGCTATAATCTTGAATTACTTTACAAAATATTATAATCGTTATTAACATTTTATAATCCTTATTTTAATACATAGAAGACGCAGTCATGGTTAATGTTAGTAAAGTTTATATGGTGTGGTTGACGTCAGTAAGCTCTCACTCGGCTCTGGCCTATCCTCCAGCAAATATGTTATCAGCACATATTTATTGGCGATTAGCTGCTATAGTAAATAATCCGTAATCCCAGCTATAAGCCACAGATAGTTGTGAACCACATTGATGTTTTATACATTAAGATAAAGGCGATAAATTGAGATTAGGGCGACATTTCTTTTTGGACAATGTGCCGACAGGAAACAGTTAATTCAAAACCGCGAATGCAACCGCTCGTTGTAGCTGCATGCCCGGCACATGCTATCATTTTAGACAAGTTAATAGTGCAATCATAAAACGCCATCATGTCCCCCGTAGGTATTCAGCCTTAGTTTGCAATCTATATATAAATAACAACGAATCTCAAGAAGCCAAGTAGTCCGGTACCCAGTTAACATTTACCAACAGGTGTTCAAGGTTTTAATTACCAATCGATAAAAAACTCAAAATGTTTCGCCTTTTACGCCGACTCGCGCGCATAATAGCCGCGAAGGTGCGGAAGATTGAAATCATTGTGTTTAATGCAAACTTGAAAAGAAGGGGGACAATTCACTCAGTATGCGACCGGGGAACACTAGGACACGCCGCTCGCAGGCGCGCGACCATTCACTCCATACGCGAGGTGAGAAGCTACCAACATTATAAAGTATAAACTACCTACTCCCAAAAAACTGATTTACATAATACCAAGTTCATTGGCAAGTTTTTGTTATACGTAGTGTCTACTCTTGTCTTATTTTCGCATTAAATAATTAAGTGTAGCACGGTCGAGAACAGTCTCATTATGACATAAATGTTATTAGCATAGTGATTTGACTTGTGTTGGCCAATTAACATTGCAATGCAAATTGTGTTGAGTAATTATCTCGAGTTTACTAAACATTTTAACCAGTGACCGGTAGGTGCTAAGCATTCGCGCTAGTTAATTAATGTTTAACAATTCATTTTACGAGAAAACCTGTATATATTATTTAGCAGCTAAGTGTTCATTGTTATATCTGAACTGTACAACATTGTGAAAAATGTAACCCCAATTTTTGGAAGCCTGACTAGTAAATATGTTGCCAAATCTCATTAAAGCTGTTGTGATTGGCTGGCGGAGTGGCGGCACATGACAACTGAATAAAATTATCTGAACAGGCTTTCAGAAACCTGCACCCTATTCGCATAACACTAACATACTCTGAATGATAAAGCCCTTTCATATTTTTGGTGCCAAAGCAATGGGTTTCGTTGTATATACAACCAAAATACAACGGGAGTGCTGTGCGTTTGAGGTGCTAGGGACAGTATTCAAAACAACATTCTTATTTGTGCATTTACTATCTTATTTCTGTTGTAAATGATTGTATGCGCAGACTAAGGATTTCCTTCTTCAATAAACTACTGAAGCTTCCGTAGGTTTTTTAACACACTTTCATAGGATTTTTTAATCCAATATTAGTAGATAGTATTGCAGCATAGAAACATTGTTAAGGATCGTTGGACACTGGTTGTGTTGTGTATATAATTATTATAATTAGCTGAAGTAGTGCGCACGAACTCGCACTGTTCACTGTGAATGTTGAATGTGAACTGTAGCTCGGGAATGCATCACCTGCTAGTGCATCTTGTCGACTGTACCATAGTATTATTCAGTGTTGCCACTTTTACGATCTTTCTTTATCCATTTGGTAACATTACCTACAGTATCAGTAGATTTTTGGGATCCAAAATCGGCAACACTGTAAACCACTGTTCACTTCACTAATCATTGCAATACATTTATCACATTTTATGCATTCAATTTTAGCATGATTTACAAAATAAACACATTATGAAAATCACTGTACAAAGTACTGTCTGTATCATTGTAAGTATGATATAGTCACAGTGTATTTATGTGAACAGAATCTCAATTATAAGCCCTCACAGAGTATATTTGAAATTCATAATCAGTTAATCGAATTTCCTACTTGCATAAACAAGAAATTTCATTTAGAACTGCACTTGCATTTTACCTTATCTCCTCATTAAATTGTAGTTGATTTAGCTCATTTTGTAAACTGAACTTTATCGATTAATTGTGCAATCTGAAGAGGCATATCATTTTCTCATTTTTGATCCAGTAATTTCATTATACCTACCTATATTTCTATTCATAATCTCAGATAAATAAACGTATCATCGCCAATTACTCAACTATAGTATTATACATTTTTGTGCGACAATTGCAATACAAGGTTCAAAAATTTGTTGCAGTGAATTTTGAATTTTTTATGAAAGTATTTTGTTATTTCAAAATCAAATCTGAGATTCTGAATTCAAATATAATAGTAATCTAAATAACTTGTACAACGTATAACTTACATCTTTGTGTTGTGTAGGTGTTGTCCATGAGCGATGAGCTTCGCCGCGCGCTGTACTCTTCGGGCGCCTCCATCGACATGGAGTTCTCGCCGCCCGACCTCATCGGCACCTCCGAGGTGTTCACCATGGAGCACAGGTGAGCCACAGTTTATTTATTAACAAAGCGACCTAGATCTCCCGGGGTCTGGCAAGTTGTTATGGTTGAAGTATCTATAAAAATCATTGACAGCACACAGCACCAGCGTCAAGATGCTTCCTATGAGAATGTAAGCAACGACTTTTCGTGCTATATATTATGACTTATTGAACGGAAGTACTATACCTCCGGTGTGAAGTCAGCTTGATCGTGTGTGCTGATTTGAATTATCTTTGCATCTAAAATACTGTGTGAAGTTTACACTGACACCAGATGTCACCAATGACGTTAATAGGAGACTCCATCCTTATGACGTTACTACCGACTTTTGTTTCGCCATACTCGCCACTGGCACAGTATGGCACGAAATTAAAGCGTTCTGCTGTAATAGGTAAATGGGAAATTGTATGCCCACAACAATCATTGTATGATTCGGTCAAAATAGGTCTACGGTGAAGCACGTTTGCCAAGAAGAAACTTATTCACTCTTGACTTAAAGGTTGTAGCTATCAGGGAATAAAGACTCCGGAAGGGAGTTTCACTCCTTAGCTGTGCGCACAATGAAAGTATTAGCAAAATGCTTTGTGCGTATGGGAGGGATGTCCACCATGTACCGATGGCGCATGGCCGTACGTCTTGTAGTCCGATGATGGAAAGGGCTAGGCGGAATCAAACTGTGCAGTTCCATCGCACACTCCCCGAAATGTAACCTATAAAAAGCCGCAGGATGGCAAGTCGGCGTCGATGTTCGAGGCTAACTGAGCTTTCGCCAAAGAATGGACCGAAATTGAGGGTCGATGTCAATGTAACACCAAGAAGCTCGAGATGGTCCGTTAACGGCACGGTTACACCACGGATAGATGGAGCCGGGTGTAATTGGCTCTTTTTAGCGGAAAAAGACACCCCAGGCGTGTCTTTTTCCGCAGTTGTTAGCAGCATTGAAACTGACCAGGTTGTCTTCACCCCCTGTTCAAGGACAGGTTCAAGCATTCAAGCATGGCCTCCCGGAGAGACCTAATCTGAGGCCCAGTAGCCCGTGCGCCGGACAGGTATCTCTCAGCGACAGTACTGTCGTCTGCGTACCCAAAGGTTCCGGGTTTTAGCAGATCATTAATTTGCTTTTCTTGGTGGTTGGGATTCAGGCGTTGATATCTAACTGACCGGACGAGCAGCCGTCGATAACCACTCGGATGGATCGATCCCTCAGGAAGTTCGCAATCCAATCGCACAGACCAACTAGGCAGACCGAAGGAAGGAAGCTTACCAATGAGGCTTTCGTGCCAGACCCTGTCGAAAGCCTTCGAGATGTCGAGGGAGACCGCTAGCGCTTACCCGTGTCTCTCGATGGCCTCACTCCGGGTGTGAATGGCATACGCTAGAAGATCCCCAGTGGACATTGCTTCTAGGTATGCCAGGAGCTTATCGTTGAGCACACGTTTCATAATCTTACAGAGGATGGAGGTTACAGATATAGGCCTGTAGTTGGCCGGGTCAGCTCGACTGCTATTCTTGGGCACGGGCTGTACGTTGGCTTGCTTTCAAGCCTTCGGCACTTTTCCAGTCTTTATCGAAAGGCGATAAGAAGTGTCAAGATCGAAAACAATTCAGGCGCACAGGTTGGCTTGTATTTCTCTTTGAAATAAAATAAATAGAAACTATATCCTTTCAAATTATGCAATGACAACTGTATATAAGAAATACTTAAAAGTTTCGCAATAAAGATTATAATTTAAACAATACGATAGCGATAAATCTTTTAGTACTTATCACAAGTTACATATCACGCTTCGACTATTGACAATTCATTTATTTATTTACTTAATCTAAACTAATAAAACAGGTAAATTTGTTGTACTGAAAAATACACGGTTACTGTGGGATAGGGCAATGGAGCGAAGCCGCGGGCAAAACAAAACCTAGTGCTTTATAAACACAAATTTAAATCTGCACAAATGCCTTTTTATATAGATTGTTCTATATTATCGTTACATTTCAGAGAGAAACTGTTCAGGGATTCATTTGGCGTTCTCTTTTTTTAAAATGTTATGGCTAATCTATCGTTACCTATATTTCCAGAGAATCTATGTTCAGTAATACATTTTTTGTTCTTTAGTCGTTTTTTCGGTATATTTCAGAGAGAAGCTATGCTCGGTGCTGCCGGCGCGTGCGCAGGGCTACATGTGGCAGCTGGCGTTCAGCACGAGCCAGCACGGCTTCTCTCTGGCTTCCATGTACCGCAAGATGCAGCGCGTCGACAGCCCCGTGCTGCTCGTCATACAGGACACGGATAACAACGTGAGTATTCATGTTACTAATAAAAGTCACTGCATAACCTAACGTGTTTTTATTCCGGACGGATCGTTACGATAAGTTCGTTTCATACAAAATGCCTAGGAACGCCACGTCGCCGAACCGTCCGTGCACCCATGTCGTATACATTTTGTATGAATATGAAACGATATTAATATAAAACTTATCGTACCTTTCCGTCCTGGATTAAAACACGTTACGTTACGTACTTTTAATTCTTTTGTTCATTTGCTGTCCTTCTCTCAGGGTTTTTTTTGCTTAGGAGGATTTGCTAAGAGGAGTACGAAAATCTTTATTTAAAAAAAGTTTTTAGTTTTGTTTCCTTTTACGGCTGGGCGCCAAATATTACCTACACTAATGGACCTTTCTTTTCGCATGCCAAAGACATTGTAAATAAGACGGATCGATCTTTAGATAGAGACTATCACATAAGCATGAGTAATAGATACGTTGTTCTATAAGGCCACCAGCGTGTAAGGCAGTAGGCAGTTAGTATATACATCCACGCTGATATTGTAAAGAATGGGGTCTGTGCCACTACGTCGTTCAAATTACAAACATCTTTGTTACGCATGTTGACATTTTGCTAGCGTTTCGTAAGTCCGTTGCTGACATCTTGCGCAATCAAAAATGTTTCTAGTGGAAATTATATAAAATATCATGAGGTGAAGCTCTTTTTAACAGGAAAGTTGATACTCTGCCTGTTTATGTTTGCTCCATAAACTTTAGCAAGTAAGTAAGCCCCATTCTACCTGCCAGGTAGGAAAGTAAACCGATCTAGAAAACATCTGGTCATGACTAACAACAGATTTATTGGTAGCCTTCAACGCTACTGTTTCGTCTAACAAATTGAAAACAACAGGGAAAAAGTAAACTGTTTCTGATAAAACGCAGAACACTTGAATTGCCGCACTTGAACTTCATAGCTTTGTTGACTCATTAGGTATGTTATCACAGGAGACAGCTATCCGCCGTGAATAATATTATCTCAATAGCGGATTCATTGGGCTTAGGATGTACTCATCCAAAAAAATTATGAAGATATAAATTTTTCCTCATATTTATCACGATTATAATAACACAAAGACACTTCAAGTTCTTTTGCGTTTTACATCTATATATATAAAAGAGAAAGTATGTATGTATGTTCCTTATAGACTCCGAAATGGCTGGACCGATTTTAATGAAATTTTCAGAAATCTTTAGATTGACCCAGCGGATAATCCTGTAGTTTTTTTTTTACTTGAACGCGGGCGAAGACACGGGCAGAAGCTAGTAATTCATATAAACAAAATAGATATTTATTCGATAAGCTTAGGTTAACAGTTTAACTACCGAATCGAAATAAACATTATCTATCTATGAACTGTTTATAGAGCAGTATCAATGCAAATATTTGTATGTTTTGGCATTATCAAATTTATAAATAGTGGTGTTAACATAACAAAAACAATATAATATCTCGCCTGTATCCTTCGAGAGCGTAGCAGCGGTGCACTACACTCCCATTTGGTGAAGTGCAAATCGTATCTGTTATAGCCGGACTGATTTGAGATCCGTAATCGCGATTTTAACAGCTTCGCTGCCTTCAGTATTTGCCTGAATATAAACAGTTCTTAAAATATGTTGTGTTTTGTTCAGAAGTCAAATCAGCGTTGACCAGTGTAGTGGGAATGCTGCACACTGATCAACGATTGCTGAGCCCGCCCGCTCCTGTTACCACACTGAATGAACACAATTATTATTGAGATTGTACAGTGTTTTGTAATAAATTTTTATTTTCTTGCTGTCTAAAAAACCTCTATTTATCCGCAGGTGTTCGGAGCCCTGACATCGTGTGCACTGCACCCATCGGAGCACTTCTACGGCACGGGCGAGTCGCTACTGTTCTCGTTCCAGTGTTCCGGCGACGAGGCGCGCCGCCAGTCGCACGCCGCCATCGAGGCCTCCAAGGATAAGGACTCTAAAGAAGAAGCCACTAAGGATGAAAAAGAAGGTAGGATCAGGCTCGAAGTCTTAAATGATATGCGATCGTAACTGGTCTCAATTTTCGAGTAATCGGTTGCCGTTTCTACGCTACCGCATAACTGTTAGTCGTCTCCTTTAGCGAGTTTATCTCACCTGTTATTTGTTTACTGCCGACATGCCATCGCCAAGTAGGGACTTGCTCAGATTTTTTGTGATCCCTGTAACAGGATTTGCACACAACGAATGCCGTGTGTCTAGAATAACCGAGATGAAGGACCTTTTACAAAACGAGCTCTAACTGTAGTTCAAGCTGAAACCGTCTAAACAGTTCAAAATACAATAGCTGGCTTGAAGCTTTGTGCTTAGGCTTAATTTAAAACCCACTGTGTAACGGAAAGGTTTTGGTTGTGCAATCTCAATGTGCTCTAGTCACTCTCAACCAATTGCACTAGGTATTTGCTATATTTCTTTCTGACTCATATAATTTAATTTAATTGCAGATCAACCAACTCGACTGAAAACCAAATTCAAGTATTGGGGCTGGACCGGAGACAACATGTATTTTATTCGCGGCAGCAACGATAACATATCCATCGGCGCCGGCGAGTAAGTATTGTTACAAGTTAATATTAACAATTGAGCCACCTGAAAAAGCCCCTTCAACAACGCATTTTATCGCTGTACTAATATGGTAACAATTGAGCCACCTTTAAAAGCCCCTTCAACAACGCATTATATCGCTGTACTAATATGGTAACAATTGAGCCACCTGAAAAAGCCCCTTCAACAACGCATTTTATCGCTGTACTAATATGGTAACAATTGAGCCACCTGTAAAAGCCCCTTCAACAACGCATTATATCGATGTACTAATAAGGTTTTACAATTTGCAGCGGCAAGTTCGGTATATGGCTGGACGGCGACCTGTACCTGGGCCGCACGCAGCGCTGCATGACGTACGGCAACGAGCCGCTCACCACGCGCGAAGACTTCATCGTCAAGATCATGGAGTGCTGGACCTTCATCTGAGCGCCCCCCCTCGCCCGCCAGACTCCCCCGGACTCGCCGCACGCGCCGGCCACTACTCTACTTTCAAATCAAAAATAAGCTTTAGATTATCTTATGAAATTTGCTACGAAGATTTGACACTTTTACAAGTCAGTCTTTTCGACTTTAGTACCGATGAGTCTGAAAACGATTTTGTACTCGCATTGTGACTCGAAACGTAGCGGCGCGGATCAACACCGATCGGCCGACATGAAGACAATATTATTGACGTCTACGCGCATTTCTAGTCAAATGTACTGAAACCTGACCAATGTTTTCATCCTCTCCGAATTTAGAGGCGTGTTCGGATACGAGTGCCGCCGCTCGGGCTCGGACTCTACTGAGCAAGTGCATTATCCTAGTCAATTGTCATTTGTATGTAAGTTGAAAGTTCCGGAGTCGCCAGAGCAGCTCGCCGCGCGCTCCACGAGGACCGAGGACGGCGACCACGACGTGTGCGCCGGCCGGGCCGCACGCCCGGTTAGGCCGATAATTATTACGTGTCAATTCATACAATTAATATTGTGCATTGTTGTTAAGGAAATTAAACGCATATTTGTAACTATAAAATCTGTATGTTATGTAGAACTTTATATAATAACGAATCAATCATTACCTATATGTTTAGAGGCAGACTTATTGGCGTGTCCAGTACCGAGCAATGTAACACACATTAATTTTATGAAAGTGATTCTGGTTCATTCATGATTTGTTGGAGGTAGCTCGCTCGTATCTGGCAGAAGGCGCAAGCTGCTGGTTCTTGCCCCGTGACGGGAGCCTCCAGCACTCCCGCGTAGCCCGCGCAGGGGTCGGTGACACTGTCAGTATCAATATTTTATTTATTAATAATTTGTGTAGATTTTGTATGTTATGTTGTCGTGTCTGATTGTATTGAGTCATAATATTTAAGTTAGTGAGCATAATTATGTTACACGTGTACTGTGATTTGATTATTATGGTTGCATTTTTTCACTTATTGGAGCGTTGTCACTGATTACTTACATTAACATTGTCACAATAAGCTGATCGGTAGTTTAGTGAATATCTAACATATCTTCATTCATGTCACACATTTATAAGATGTTTACGATAGTCCACAGATTACGAATACGCAATCAACATAGTTTTCAATAAACCATAGATTATTTTCGTGATGTGACGCTTCAGTACAGAGATGAGTAGCCAATATATGAATATTATTAATTAAATAGTAAAAAAAAAACTTAAATAGTTATCTTAGAATGCTTGATGAATGTAATCGTCATTGTGCTTAGTAATCGTTAGCATGATGTTACTCAGATCTATCTGGTCGTATAACATTATTTATTTGTCCTATGTAAGCACGCGAGCTAGAGCCGCCGCGCCGCGCCGCGCATCTATCTACCGCTATGGCCAGCATAATGGTGTTGTCTTTGTTTTGTTTCATATATCTACTGTATATACAACATATTCCTATGTGAGATTAGAAGAGATATAATATATATTTTTGTGAAAGGCCACGCGAAATAACTTTTGTGTATATTGATGGTAGAAAGTACAAGTACCAAAATGTGTCCCAGCTGTTAATGAAGTATAGAATATAGCGCGTGCGTCTATTCAAGCAGAATATTTTGACGTTGTTATTGTTTGTTTACATCAGGAATGTAATAGATGAACTTAGGTTTTAAAATTATATCGGCATAATTATTGTTATAAATTTATAATCATTAGACTTGTTGAGTAGCAGTGAGAATTAAAATATTTATTTATTCTGTTATGGTTTCCATCTTATGGTTGCTGTAGCTACATTACTTTATCGGTGATGATTTATTATGTAATTCTAAGTTGTTAAAATGTAAATCAAGCCATAATAATTGAGAATATATTCTTTTGAGAAAGATAATGTTTTATTTTTTATTATAATACATTACATTTTTAGGTTGAAGAGACAAGAACATGAGCCATTAGTATTGTTGGTATCTGTGTCGGGGGCGATACCCGGAGCCGCTGTCGTCGTAGCCCCTGTTGTAGTCGCTGTATCCTCGATTGTCGCGCCGCTCGTAGTTCCTGTCTCGGTTGTCCCGCTGGTACGGGTGGTTGCGTCTGTTACCGCGCCGATCATTGCGACGCCCAGAGTTGGGCACCCACCATGGGTCTAACACGGGCGGCGTTGAGGGCAACTCATTATGTACTTTCATAAAATCTTCATCTTTCTCAGTAAATCTATCTTTCAGTTCTTCCTCACATTTGGCTAAAAATTCTTTATCTTCAGCTGATAATGTATCAGCAGCCATCTTTAATCTGATAAATTTCCAGGGTACTTGATCAGGGAATTAAGAACTGGAAATAAAAGATAGCCATTTTATGTTCATTTTAGGAACCCAATTTACTTGGAATGGACAGCACCAACAGAAACAAACTGACAATGACAAAGACCACAACCATTAATTAGGTAGTATACAAAATGATAATGTTCTAATACTAAAATGGTGTTGTTGGTGGTGTTTTAGTTACATTTTATTTTTGAATGTATATTATGGGGTACAATAAAGTATATAATAAATATAAGACATAAACAATAACCCTCTAACCAAAATAAGCTATGCAGGTGTTAAATTAAATAAGTACCTATTGCCATACTTCAGTAAAAGTACCTTTGGAGGCAATCTGTAGTCCTGAAAATCACGCCGTATAATGTTAATAAATTATTAATAAATACATAATTCTAAATAATTTGCATTTTTTATTAACTATTACGTAATATGTATATTTTTATTTCAATAATTCAGTATCTATTCATTTAATAACACTTACCTACTCATGTAATTATAAAGTTATTAAGAGAAATATTTTAATTCTAATCTTATTTATACTAATTACTTCCTAACTAAATAAAAAGATTTTTTTTTTTTTATAAATGTTTTCTTGAAAAATACCCTTGAAGAAGAAGAAAATTGAAATTTGAACTTGTAGTTCTTATTATTATACAATTTTTTATATTTCAATTACATATTGAAATTTAAACAAATTAATAATAATAAGCACTACAAGTTCTAATTAAAATTTTCTTCTTCTTCTTCAATGGTATTTTCAATAAAAAAATTATTAAAAATTAAACAATTTTTTTTTAGTTGATAAGTATTAATACAAATAAGATTAGAATTAAAATGTAATTAAGTATTTCTCTTAATAACTTTATAATTACACGAGCAGGTAAGTGTTATTAAATGAATAGATACTGAATTATTAAACAAAAAATTATGATGTAATAGTTAATAAGAAATGCAAATTATAGAATTATATATTTATTAATAATTTATAAACTTTATGCAGCGTGTTTTTAATCAGGACTACAGGTTGACCTCAAATGATACTCTAAATAGTTAAACACTGCGTGTGCTCTGCCCTCTACCTCGAAAATGGTTCAAGTTTTAACAAAAATGTATACACAAAAGTTGTAGAGAATTTAATTGTCTACAATATTTATAATACATACATACAAATAGCATAAAACCCATAGGAAACGAGATATTTGCAATAAATGTGTAAAAAATCGTTTTTTTCCTTTGACCTTGGAATATCTGTAGACGCAGACACCCTATGATAATTAGGTTTTGAGAGAAGTGTTATGGTGTCAAAATAAAGATACAAGTTTATAGCAGACTTTCGCTCATTCCGAGGTTAAACCCCTAATTTTTCTGGACTATATTAAAGTAAATATCGAATTACACACACCATTTCAATTTATAACAGTAATACCCCCATTTCAGTGGACAACACAATACAGCCAAGTTACAATAAAGATGCAATGGAACTTGACATACAAAACAATCTAAAACTGCAAATAAAGCCCAAAAACCCTAATACAGTTTATATTTACAGTGTTCACCAATTAGAGTTGTTAGGATGATACCATAGAATGTTTCATATGGCTCTTCCAAACTAGGGTTGATAGGTTCAAAGACATATCCAATATATACTCCACACTCTGGACATACACATGGCTTCCAATTATAACCAGGAAACCAAGTTGTACTTTCCTCCCACTGCAATGATTTTATTACCTATGTTATAGGCGTCATAATATCGTGAAATGAAACATTTTAATTGTGATTGAATAAATATTACCTCCCCATCTGGAACACAACTCGAATGTGTAAATGAAACCACTTGATAATAGAAAAGTGCGCCAAACACCTGCACTAGAACATCTTCTTTTTCAAACAAAGTATCATTGAAAGAAGATAGAGATTTTGAACTCGACTTAGAGATTAGAGTATCACTTAATGCAATATCGCAGCCACAGTTGCGGCATAGAATATTTCCTGAAATAATAAAATGTTCAGCAATCCAATCCAATGAAGTTAAAATATAACCACGTAACAAACAGAAACAGTTATCTAGTTTTTTATCTACCCTTATTTTGCTGCATCAGGTGAACGTCTTCAAATGCAATTACAGAAGCTATAACAAAAAATAGATACGCAAAACTTAAATTAATTTTTAACGCCATTATACCTTATTTTTGCACAACAAAACTTTAATTTGATTTTAGTACAGAATGAATAAACATAAACACAATCCTTGTGAAGCTGAAGATTGATTGAAGAAGAATAAAAACTTAAAACCTGTCTGACACAACACACGTGACACTGACAGTGACGCAGAATACAGACTATATACATATAGATATTGACCTTAGATAAAGTACCTATAGATTAAGATACATTAGCTAAATTAGCTTCATGATTAGCTTATACAAATATGAGTGAAATACGATTCAGAATGTAATACATCGTTTTGTTTCATTCCTTCTAATGTAGTTATCGTATTTGATAAAAGAGACAACAATATTTCAGTTGTTGCTCTTATTGGCAACATTTTTTTGTGACGTAGTGGCAGTTGTAGGTAAGTGCCTTAGATAAAGTACCTATAGATTAAGCCTTAAAATGACCTTGATTGATAGAGCGAGATGGCTAATTGGCAGCTCCATGTAAATAATAAGGACAAAAGATTATTTTTTGTCTTTGTCACCGTGGCCGGTTTCTGTCGTTTGTCAAACTCTAATACAATGGCAGGTTTGACAAACAAACTCGGTTTTGTTTGATTTTCTATGATTTCGTGGTATTATGTGTTAATTGAGACAAGGAATTTGGGTTATTTATAGATAATAAGTGTCAGTGCGATGGTGGGTTGTAGTGTTCTTGTTCTTGTTGTAACACCAGAACTAACTATTGCTGTCTCATGTGCGGCCACGCCAGTGCTTAATCTATACCTACTTTATCTAAGGCTTCAACTCTTAAGGTGGAAACACATTATTAACACCCGACCCGACCCCACGCCACCCGACGCCTGCTGACGCGTTGAAGTACTAATCCATCCCATACATTTAGTATGGTCAGAGACACATAGTCAACACGCCATGTGACGACACGCAATCACACGCGACAACACCCAGTCGGTTTGGATCAGCGTGTTGCCGGGAGAGGGGGAAAACACGCCACCCGACGCTTCGCACACAGTGTGTCTCTAGTAACACCCGACAACACGCGTCAGTCATGATCAGTGGTGCCAACTTAGGGTAATTTACCCTAATTTAGAGTTAAGTTTCATCAGCACGGTAATTTTTAGGGTACAAACTCGGTGGGGTAACTTTTATGTTTATGCTTTAAAGTTTAAATATTTCCTTTGAACCCGCAATTTTCGGGGTTTATTAGTCAAGTATTTGGTATGGTACAAATCCCTAAATAACCAGATTTTTTTTAATGGTTTCAAATATTCTTATAGTAAAACTGGTCTGTAATCTAAACATATAAAAGAAGAAAGTGACTGACTGACTGACTGACTGACTCACTCACTGACCATCAACGCACAGGCCAAACGGCTGAAGCTTCAATCATGAAACTTGGCACGTAGGTTCCTTTGGTAGTGTAGGTGAGCACTAAGAAAGGATTTTTGGTAATTCCACCCCTAAGGGCGTGAAATAGGGGATGAAAGTTTGTATGAAAATCCGTCAGTTTTAAAGTCAGGATCTTCATATTTTGGGTTTAGGCTGAAGATTAAAAAATGATTTACACGTATCTCAGCGATTTTGAAGATTTCACCCGCATGAGCGTGAAATCGTCTAGAGACCTGAAATTTTGCAAATAGATACTTTATACTGTGCAGGCATCCACTAAGAAATATTTTTTGTGAATTCCACCCCTAAGGGGCTGAAATAGGGGATGAAAGTTTGTATGAAAGTCGGTCAGTTTTGAAGTTAGGATCTTCGAATTTTGGGTTTGGGCTGAAGATTAAAATCTAACGCAATTTAAGGATTTTTAGGAATTCCATCCTTGGAGGGGGGGGGGGGGGGGCGAATTGTGGGGGATGAAAAGTTGTGTACAAAAGTCTTGCTTTTACAAAGGAAAAATAATTAAAAATATTCTCAAATCTTTAAATTTAAAGTCTGTTGGTAACTAAAAAATGGCTCAACGCATAAATATAGCAATTAAATAGGGACGGGAAAATCTGCTTCGCCATGACAATTAATAAGGCTCAAGGACAAACTCTGAAGTATGCTTGTAGTCTCTGAAGTAGTCTGGTGATAATGGCGTCGACATCCAAAATGGTTTAAAATGTTATTATAAGGAAATACTTTAATTTAATTACTTACTTATGCTTATGATTACTTATTATTAGTCATGGATAAACAGAAATAGTGAAGGGATAGGGACGGGACAAGGATAGAGCGTATTGATGATAAAGTAGGTAAGTATAAGTCTGTCCTAAGAAACACTTTCGCATTACATTATTTTTTACTTTTTCTCTACATACTGTTAAAATGTGATACGGAGAAGTATGTAGTATACGCGTGCGAAGCCGCGGGCAAAAGCTAGTTACATTATAGATTGTAATGTTTCGCCTTATGTATTATCTTGCATGAAATGTATCAAATATAGATGGTACGGCGAGGGAAAGCATAATTTAAAAAAAAGAGATTTTTTTTCTTTAAACTTAAAATCTAGGGTAAATCAGACTTGGGATAAAACAAAAACGAGACCTGGCAATACTAGCGAAGCGTGTTGTAGCATCACGTGGGGTGTTGCATATGTGCACGGTACGCGTCGGGTGGCGTGGGGTCGGGTCGGGTGTTAATAATGTGTTTCCACCTTTAATATTAAAAGTACCTGGGCGACCGAGCGCTGCTCGGATGAAAATAGATATGGCCTCCGAAAGGCCCTGCATACTAAATTTCAAGAAAATCGTTGGAGCCGTTCCCGAGGTTCAGATTATATATATAAATATATACAAGAATTGCTCGTTTAAAGGTAATAGCACAAAGTATGTAAGCGGCGGCGCACCGCAGACAGAGAGGCCAGTCTGAACAAAGCGTCATTTTGCACACACACATTGACATTGCGATTTTACAGGGAATAATGGGCAATATTGGACCGAGCTCAGACGCGGCTGTCATGAATGCTTTGTGCGGGCATTGTCACGCCATTCATACATAAAGTACTGTAACGAGGTTGCATTGGCTATACTGTGATTTTTAATTTCGTGGACCAAACTGACAGCTGCCAATGACCTTATTTTTTTTAAATGTTGCAAGCGCGGAGCATAGTGTTGTAGGTAAGGCTCAATCATAAGTGATTCATCGAATCGATGTGACATGACTCCTCAATTTATTTTTACTAATTGGTGTAAATAAATGTTTTATGAATATAAACGTAATATATTTAAATATAACAGTATTCATACACATAGTACATGAACTTTTATTGTGTTAAATATGAAATCACAAAAAAATAAATGCGATCGATAAAACGAAGTCTGACATAAATGAGTAGAAACTAAATAAGGGACGCTAGCTTCAAAAAATTTTTTTTTCCGTGAAATAGTTTAATTTTCGATTTACTTCGATTTTCGATTAACTTTCGATCACTCAGGATAGTTAGGTTACGACACTATTTTTATGGGACGATAAAGTGACAACCCCCTAAATGTCCGTTTAGTCCACGAAATTAAAAATCACATTATAGGGTACCTTTTTGTTACAGACCGAATATATTTTTTTCTTTTTAATTCATTCCTTTTTAAGGTTTGAAGGTCATTAAATTTTTCAAGATGACAAGTTAGAAATTCAATATCTAGGAATATTAAAAGTTATTTTAGGTCCATAGACGAAATTGGAAAGGCTATGAAATTTGTGATAATAATATGTCGGTCGGTCGGGTTTGTTGATTTTATTACCTTTTTTTTCACATTTTTATTTTTGTCAAGCTTGGTACTTTTCAAAATTTAATGTTTTTAGTGAGATCATTTTACACAATTTTTACGTCTTGTTACCATCCAATCTTCGTCGTATGTGGCGTCATGATATTTAATGGATATTTGATGCTCTGTCTACCCTCTAAGGCATGTAAGCATGATATAAAAATAAGAAAAAAAAGGAAACTTATGTTTAGACGAATCGATGTATTTATGTTTGTAACTTCTATAACCTTTTTTTAAATCGGAATCAATATAGTAGCAACCCTAGTGAATCTGTCAAGTTTGGCTGTCAATTTTTGGCGGGAGTGGCACTTCTGTATACTTTACTTTCTATTTTGTGGTAATAGATAGATAAACATCACTTAAATTATATGGATATTTTTGCGGGCTTTTATCAAGTAAAGTTCAGTGTCTGTTTTATTATTCGTAAATTGATTCCTAGTGAGCATTGTGATGTAAAGTTGTTGTAGTTTTGTGTCTCAAGTGTTTATGCAACTGTAGACAATTCGGAATAATAATTGAAACAGGCGTTATCTTCAGTGTTACCAACCTTTACAAAAAAAAATCCCCAACTTTCTTTCTGAATTTCCCTAAAAATCCCTAAATAGAATTTATATGTACCTACATAATTATTTAGTACCTAAATCATTAAAAGTTGTTAATTATTTCCAAAACCGCATCATCATCCTGTTCCTCGTTTTAGTTTGACGTCTCATTTTTGAAGTCATACATAACGTTGAAGTTCTTGACCATGTCGACAGTATGATCAAGTTTTACTCAAGATCCATAATCCAGATTTAAGGAAAATCGTACCATCATGATACTCTATACCAATTTAAGGGATAAAACTTAGGGATAGAATGACATATAGTGCGTGCAACAAACTGAAAACACACGCTTTGTTTTCGATTTTGCAAGTTTTGTTTGAAATCCCTAAAAAAATCCCCAAAAAATACCTGTCCCTAAAAATGTCCCTTATAACACTACTAGTCCCTAAATTTAGGGACAAAATCCCTAAGTTGGGAACCGTGGTTATCTTTGTAAAGTGAAGCTGAGAGTTTTATTTTAGTAATCATACCTCAGCAAAGCTTGGCTATATGACCGACTCGATGTATTTGCTGCCAAATATATATTCCTAAAAAAACATTGGAATGTGTTACATCTGCTTTCTAAAGCAAAACGAAGTTTTTGTTCAAAAGGACTGTATTACTGTATAAAACTAAAGGAACTTAACGTGACACTGACTTGCGCAAAGGGAGCGAAGTCAAAAAAAAAAACATTGTGGCAATGAATTGACAATGACTTTGATTTGACATTGACAATGACATTTCTCGGCATTGTTGACTTGTTCTGAAACGACGTCGACGTTCATGGTCGACGTAGCGATTTATTTAAAGTTCAAGATTTCTTAAAAACTACTGTAACTTGTTTTCACAATGTCTGAAAATGTGAATATTGATCTCTCAGGAGAAATTAATGCCACCACAGAAAAGAAAGGTTTTCAAAAGTATGTCAATGATATGGAATTGTAAGTCTAACAATAACATTGCTACGTGGTGTTTTCATTGCTTTGAGATTTGTTTATGCCATCATTCGTTACCATTACTGGCTATGATTATAAGTAAAATTCTGATTGGATCCGATATATTTGTGTAGTGGTGCAATTTCAATGTTATCAAATATTGAGTTGTATTTTTCATAGCAAACCTTCGATCAAAGATACACAGTGTATCCTTGATCGAAGTAGCAAACAACATAAATGACATTTTCATTTTCTTGTTAACTTTGTTGTGTTAATGATTCATTGAATAAAAACATGTTTACGACTTGCTATTTTGAAAACTACATCCATTTATATGAAGTTAAATAAGTTTATTCAAACACACCACCTAGTGCTTGATTATGTATTTCTTTCATACTAACCAACCTTCCTTTGTACAGGGTGAATTTTCCAAGTGGATGGCCAAATCTGAAACTATTATTTATAGTAAAAAACACTCAAAGGAGTCAGGGGCGATTTTGTTAATACTTAAACAGCCACAGTGGATTTTTGAAATATCTGTATTTCTACTGAGGAATCATACACCTTGAACAAAATACTATCAAATAAGTGATTAATTGTTATAATGGTCATTATTTCAATACATAGCCAGATTAGACAACTCAAGCATTGTACTACATTGGACATTACAATAAGTAAAATTCAGGTTAGAATTATATTATGGTTAGAATTGCATGATATGAGTTTTTGTTGTTCACCTCATAAAAAAAGTATTTTGTTAAAAATGAGGTATTTCCTCAAGTTTGCCTTGTGGTTAGGACATTACTTATTAAAATTTTATCCTTATAAGCAACACTATCGGATGGTGTAATAATACTGCTTGTTTTATGTTACAAAATCAACTGTTTGGATTCCTGGCTAGTAATATTTATTGTAAAAAAATCCAATGATGCAGTTTTAGTTTTTTCCAAAGTCGGGCCCAGGGATTGGGTAACTCCTTTGAGTGATTTTCACGATGCCTCATAGTTTCCGATTAAGCCATCCATGCCTACTTGAAAAACTTACCTTTATACTGTGTCATTTAGTTTTTAAATGTGTTTGATTTTTGTGTTTCATAATTTATAATGCAATGTTTGTGAAGGTTGCTCCAGCATGTCCGCAGTGGTGCCGGACCGGCGCTGCTTATGGGAGTCCTTGCAACACGCAGACCATGGACACAATTTGTTGCTACTGATAACTTTAAGGTAGTTAATTGATCATTTTCAGTTACAAATCACAAGCACTCAAACCAATTATTTCCATTTTTATACTTCATTTAGTCCCAGTACTTTTTTACCCAGTAAGTATTCATCATCATCATCATTTTAGTATTATAATAATTATATCTTATTACTCTATTATGTTATTTTTATCATTCTAAACTCTAATATGATACATGATTTTATATGTAATTTTGCTATGAAAACCTAATCTGCACTTAGCACTCATTTCATATTTGTGATATAATTTATACTCATTCAATAAATGTTTTATTATGATAGCATCTTTTTGTTGTAGGCTCCACCATCAATACCTCGGTTAACACGACGTTTTTATAAAAATGTGGAGTATTTTCAAGCTAACTACTTGGTGGTGTTTCTTGGATTGTTTGCATATTGCCTGTAAGTAGTACTTTATGTCATGATCAGATCAGATTAACTAAACCTACCTAAGAATTTATTCTAGCAATTTTAACCCTTTGATTCGTCTTTTTAGAATTACATCACCTCTTCTGTTGATTGCTATGGTGGCGAGCTTCTTTGGATATAGAAAACTAACATCAGGTCCAAACACTTGGAAGGTGAGATTAATTGGCATACTGTAGAATTTTGCTTCAGTTGTGGTCACCTATATTTTATCTCCTCATCCTATAGATCCAGCGAAGACATACATACTCAATAGAAGGAATTTAAATATTTTTTTAATACTAGAAATATTTATTTTTTTAATAAATAAATAAATAAAATAAATAAATAAATATTTCTAGTATATACATATACGGCAAAACCAAAAACGAAATTGACTTCATATTAACTAACACCCCAGGATTATTCAATGATGTAGGCATAGTAAATGTCAGGCCATTGTGATCGGGAGCTCGCGCATGATGGGTCGGGTGGGGATTAGCTCTCTTCCTCCTATTATTTTTAATGGTACCGTTATCCCCATCAGCCCTAGTGTAAAAGATCTCGGTCTACAACTTGACTCGACGCTTAGCTGGCAAAATCAGGTTTCAAGTGTAAGTCAAAGAGTAAACGGGACTTTGCGTTGCCTGTATCGTCTGAGAAACTTTCTGCCAGCAAAAACGAAGGCTTTGCTTGTGCAGACTTTAATCTTCCCTATAATCGACTATGGTGACGTGTGCTACTTTGACCTGAACGCGGTATTCCTGGATAAGCTTGATAGGCTCCTAAACAATTGTATCCGGTTCATATTCAACCTGAGGAAATATGACCATGTGTCGAGCTGTAGAACTCAGCTCAAATGGATGCCCATTCGGCAGAGGCGAAATTTACGCGCGTTGACCACGCTTTTCTCTCTACTCAACTCTCTCACTCCTCCTTCTTATCTCATCCCTCACTTTCAATATCTATGTTGTACTTCACACGCTAGTAGTCTGCGTTCGTCTAATAATCTTCTCTTGCTTTGTCCTTCTCATACTTCTGATTTTATTCATTCTTCCTTTCATGTTCAGTCCATTCTTCTCTGGAATGCGCTTCCTCTCGATATCAGGACGGCCACCAGTCAATATGCGTTTAAGCGGAAGTTGCGTCATTATTTTCTACACCATTAGCAGAGTCGTCTCAATCACCTTTCTATTAATTTATGTATTTATATATATATAAAGGTATTTATTATAGTAAATATATATGTATGTTTATTTTAGCTACACTATATATATTGTTATTCAATTTTACTTCAATAATTATTTCAATTTTTATGCACCTGCCATGTTATCTCTCCACCACCCTTGGTTGACTGGTAGAGAATGCCTTAGGCATTAAGTCCGCCTATGTACTTGTATGTTGCATGAAGTTTTAAATAAATAAATAAATAAGCTAAACTTCAGCACAAACCATAGAATGGTTAGAGCTACTTTAGGAATCACAAACAAAAAAAGAACAAGGAAACACATAAAAACCAGATCAGATCAAATAGGGACTCCAATTCCCGAAAGCATCCTTGATAAAGTGAAAGGGCAGATGGAAAAAATTAAAAATAACGACTCAATTCAGGAAAAGTATAATATACTCGAAAAAATATTAACTAATCTGGGAACCGAATTGAGGCACATGAGCAAGTTAAACAAAATGGACAAAATAGGAGATAACGCAAGAACCCTGATAAAAGAAAGAGGAGAACTGTTTGTAGACAGGAGAAAGAATATTAAAAAGATAGAAGCATTAAGTAAAAATATCACATCAAGTATAAGAGACCATAAGAAGGAAATACGTTTCAACAGCATTCAATCTGAAATCGAAAAAACAGGAGGAATCAAAAGAGTACTGAAGAAACTTAAGGATCATACGTCTTGGATACCGAAAATGAAGGGGAAAAACAAAGAAAATAAGGAATACACAACCTCAAAAAGAACAACGATCAGCAAAATCGCTACGGCCTTCTACAAAAGCCTTTACAGTTCATCCGAATTATTAGCAGTAATCGAAAACCCAAACAAGGAAGAAGAGATACCTCACATACTAGAAAGCGAAACGAGGCATGCCATATTATCACAAAAGAATGACAAAGCCCCGGGAGAAGATAGAATAACCAATGAAATGCTAAAAGCGGCACTGGGTGCAATACTAAAACCACTTACTAGTCTATTTAACAAAATCTTAGACAGTGAATCTATTCCGGAACAATGGACGAAGTCAACCATAATTCTGATCCACAAAAAGGGCGATAAAGACAAAATAGACAACTACAGACCTATCAGCCTCATGACAAATATATACAAAGTTTTTCAAAAATTATCTTAGGCAGGCTCACTAAACGACTAGACGCAGAACAACCAAGAGAACAGGCAGGCTTCAGAGCTGATTTTTCAACAGTTGACCACATGCTTGTAGTAAAACAAGTAACTGAAAAATACAAGGAATACAGAAAACCATATTATATTTCCTTTGTAGATTATAACAAGGCATTTGATTCCCTATCTCACAACTATATATACAAAGCTTTGGATAATCAAGGTATAGAAAACAAGTACATTAGACTTATAAAGAATATATACAGCAACAGCACGGCAAAAGTACAATTAGAAAGAATTGGAGAAGAATTTAAAATCCAAAAAGGAGTCAGACAAGGGGATCCTCTGTCTTCCAAACTTTTTTTGGCTGTATTAGAGGAAATTTTCAGAAATCTCAATTGGGAAAGGTGGGGAATAAATATTAATGGGTGTAGGCTGTCACACCTGCGATTTGCAGACGACTTGGTACTGTTCGCCGAAGACCCAGTCACTCTGCAGGAAATGCTTTTACAACTGACAACAGAGAGTCAAAAAGCAGGTCTGACCATGAACACAACAAAAACAAAGGTTATGACCAATAGTCAACACCACAAAATCTGTGTAAATGACCATGACATTGAGTATGTGAATGACTACACCTATTTAGGTCAAATAATTGCACCAAATCTGCAGATGGACAAAGAATTGCAAATACGGGTAAATAACACCTGGGCTCGCTACTGGTCGCTGAAAGAAATATTGAAGAACAAAAACACTCCAATGCCAATCAAGCGTAAAGTATTCAACATGTGCATCCTACCAATACTTACTTACGGGTGCCAAACCTGGGGCCTGACAAAGGCTCACAGTCAAAAATTAAAGGTATGCCAACAGGGGATAGAGAGAAGCATGCTACACATCAAGCTGAAAGACAAGTGGAGACTGACCAAAATCAGAAAGATCACAGGTGTGACAGATGTCTCAAAGAAAATCAAGAGACTTAAATGGCGTTGGATTGGTCATGTTTGGTTAGATCTACCAAAGAAAAATGGACCAAAGAGGTCATATCCTGGTACCCCAGAGATGTAAAGAGAACAAGAGGACGGCCACAAAGAAGATGGGAAGATGACCTGCCACAAGGATGGCGCAGATCAGCAATGGACAGACATAAATGGCAAATTCTAGAGGAGGCCTATGTCCAGGGAGGACAACCTGATGGATAGTTAATGCTGGTGTTACCAATTTGTTAGAACATAGTGTGTAAAATAGAATTAAGTATTAGCAATAGGAAAATTGGTAAGAAGGCTAGTTAGTAAGAAAGGTAAAAACAAAATCAGAGAATAAAGGCTATTTTTATTTTATTTTATTTTAGAAATATTTATTTGGTTAGTCTCATTTATATTTATCATTAATAGTTTTATATAATAATATGAAATATTATTTTAACTCAGGTGTGGATAACGCGGGGCTTCTGTTTTAAGTATAGAAATTATATTTCAGAGGTAAAAAAATGAATGTAAATGAAATGAAACGGCTCATAGGCATAAGTGTTTACTAACAAATTATGGATCATGGTCCGAAATAAATGATTGAACTGAATTGAATTAACAATGTTATTTAATAATACAACGTTCCATTTGAATAAAATAAATAGGTAGGTATATGCAAATTGACAACTCTATTTCCTAATTCTATGGAAGCTTTATAAATGTACCTAATACTTCCGAGATCCCACTGTTAACTTATTTGCTTTATTTTGTGTTGTTAATAACTATGTTATTATAATGCATGCTCAGAATTAAAATCATACGGGATCGATAAGAATACCGAGAAAACCGCAATTTAGTGATAACAAAACATCTGTGTACATCATAGAAATATAAAATACAGGTGTACATCGTAGATGCAATACCGTAACTTTGTATGGAGTTAGATATTGTATTGTTACTGTAATAAAACAATGATTTATGTAAATAATATTATTATTTTGAAATGTACTACAAATAAAAACAGTTTATGCTGACGTCAGCATAACCTGAAACTAAACATAATAAAATCATGGTTCTTTGCCAGAAGTTTTAGTTCTTCGCTGGATCTATAAGATGAAGGGATATATAGGTGACCGCAATTGAAGCAAAATTGCAGTGTGCTTGGTATCCAAAATATACTAATATTGTAGAACAGAGAGAATGTGCAAAATGTAATAATATTATTTGTTGTTTCAGCCGAAAGTAAGTTGCTTAGACGATTTCCTATATTTCCATTTCATGAATGGTTTGGTTTTTCTCTCCACTTAGAAACCTCTTTCTATCAACCACAGATAATATGTCTCAACTTAGAAACACAGTATAATTATAAGACAAGTCCTTGTTAAATATTATATATAGGTTTACCTACTAACTATGACTATTGTTTATGCCTTTAGTTCCTTCTCTATGATTTTAACTCTTTTGCTATCACTTTGCTAGATTGCTGGTTGGGAGTTGAGCAAAACTCAGCAGTATGCAGTGGCGGCGGCTTGCTCCATGGGTTTGTGTTGGCTTGCCGGAGCTGGAGCTGTTCTCTTCTGGGTTTTAGGTAAAGAACTAAAGACAACTGTTAACTTTTAAAAGATACTCTAGCTAAACATTTTGTATTTATTTTTCAATCCATAACTATGGGAACTACATCGTTGTTTGCTTACCAATAGTGGTGTCAAACGAAATCCTTAAATTAAAAATAATATGGTCTATCTAATGGCAACTCCACTTCGTCGAGATGCGAGCTCTGGCGAGAGAAGCTCAAACCCCCTGACTATTTCATCAACCCATCAAAGAGCCGCCTGGACACGCGCTGCCGTGGCCGACTTAGAAATCTCTAAATAGACTCCGCACTGTGTACATTACCCCAGCAGGAATGGCTCCTAGAGAGAGTGATATCACTGGAATGTTTATTTAGTGCGTAATCTGCTGTGAATGTGCGCCACATAAAAACGATTTTTTTACGAACTAATTATATGTTCCACTCATATCACTCTAGGAGCCACTTTCATGTTGGGATAACGTACACCTCCGCACTCGGGTCGGCCGCAACAAAGACATCACCCACAGGAGGGCTCTAATCGTCAATGCTCGTGCGGCATCTCTCCGCAGACCATGACCCATAACTCGCTGCATGCCCTGTCACCTGTACGTGCGAAGATCTTATGACTGTGTCACCGAATGGTGTTACCGTAGGTGAATTCTGAGCCAAACATAATATTAAATTATATTTGGCATCGACAAGCTTAGATGAATTTAAAAAAACAAACATTAACTACCATTTTCTGTTTCGTTATTTCAGGCGCCACCGTAACAGTAGTAGCTCTTCACGCTAGTTTCTTTGACGCGGAGGCTCTCCCTCAGTCCGAGGACCCAGAGCAGTTCCCGATGATAGAGCAGGTTTGACACGGACACCTGCCGCTGTACCTGCCCCCGCCCTGTCGCAACACAACGCCTTAATGAACCCAACTGACGCAATACACTCTATAAAAATATTTGTGTATTTTATAAATAATTTACAATTTTTAATTAAACATGATGTATTGTATGCATTTGTGGCAGTGTTACGCTTTGATCCAACATTGTATTTACAATAAAAGTTATATAATTTGGCACTATAAATCCATGGAGGCCACTACACTGGCCCAAGTTTTCCAAGGAGTTAGACTCCTTTAAAAAGTTCTCATATTGATGCTTTTATTTGTTGTATTCCAAGGAGTTAAACTCCTTGGAACACTTATCATATTGTAGTAAATCATCAGCTTTTGCTATAAACATAAAATGTGAGTAGTTTTAAACATTTTAGACTAATATTCAGCTATAAATTAAGGACAGTTTTGTAATGAATTGTGTGGGACTGTCAGTGAAGACTTAAATTATGAGGCTAGTGCCAATGCATAGGGCCAGTTTTGTACCTTATTCTAAGAGATAAGAATTCATTATTACTGTTTAAGAAGGGATTCTCAATTTGTAAAGATTAGTGTTTTAGATACATTAACGAGTTTTAGTTTTTAAGGTTGCCGTAGTCGGCGGCACGAACTAGGTATTTTGTGGCCAGGGTTAAAGTGCATGCTATCTCATCCGACAACACGTACGAAAGAGATAGATGCTGTGATGAGCAGTAAGAAGCTAGTGCGCGTACGAATACACACTCATGGTATCAAAATTAATAAACGGATGATGATTTAGAAAAAAAAGGAGTGCGCGAAATTTTACAAACAGGCCTTTGGTAGTATAAGTATCATGAAAAAACTACAAAATTTGTTTAAAATAAAATTATTTGCTGTTTTTATCTGCTAATCTATCTCTGTATGGTGACTGTTTTGCAATTTTCCTTCATTTTATGGTATTTATTGCCGCCCAAAAATGCGTTGAAATTTAGTGTTGAAATATGGAACTGTCGACGGTCATAACTTTCTAATAGGTACACGTTTTTTTTTACATTTTTGTTTCCATACTAACATATTTCAAAATATACACATAATGATGAGACAAATTGATATAATATTTTATTTTGAGCGTACACCGTCAAACAGTGGAGTAATCGCCAGACTACGTTTTTATGGAAGAATTACTAGGGCAACCTTAATTCTTCGATTCCAATAAATTCGATTTTATTAATCATTTATAGTTATGATGTATTTAATAAGCTGCCATCATTTTCAACCCATCCTTCTATTTTTTTTTTGCGTAGGTATTTTAATTTATTAACAGATTTTAAAAAAGGGTCATGCGTGATTACTGATTCTTTTATCATCCAGTAGAGAAAACCCGTCATATGTTCCTGTATTATAAGAGTTCCCAAAGGTACCCAAAGGGTAAAAACGGCACCCTATTACTAAGACTCCACTGTCCGTCTGTCTGTCTGTCACCAGGCTTTATCTCATGAACCGTGATAGCTAGACAGTTGAAATTTTCACAGATGATGTATTTCTGTTGCCGCTATAGCAACAAACGTGATTTTATATAAAGTACCTACCTGGGCGACCGAGCTCTGCTCGGGTGAAAATAGAGAAAACGACGTTTTCTAAAAATGGAACCTAGCTAGATCGATTTATCGCCCCCGAGATTCAGATTATATATACATACATATATAAAATAATTGCTCGTTTAAAGGTATTAGATACAACAAACTTGAATTTTTTGCTGATTTTTGTGATAATCGTACGGAACCCATCGTGCGCAAGTCCGACTCGCACTTGGGCGGTATTTTTATCACCATGTTTAAATATTTAAATTTGTTTAATAAAATCGCCCAATTTTGTGACTGTAGAAAGTTCACGTTTATTGAGCTGTGAATCTGATTGGTACCTACCTACTAGGTTACTACATAATACCTAACAATTTTATGTTTTATTGTGTTTTTTAGATGTGATTCTATACCCAATTTCCATATATTTTACGTGTGTTTCTGTAAATATTACCTATTGTATCTAAATGTAAATAAAACCAAAGTTCTATAACAATGTTTGTTTGTCTTTCATCAATCCTCAACAGCCGTTAAATGTTCCCCTGTTGGAATAGACCTTAATCCACCACGCGGGCCTAGTGCGGGTTGGTGGATGTCACGTTTCGAATTTTTGGTTCTAAGAAATGCCGGTTTCCTCACGATGGTTTCCTTCACCGTTTTTAGAGCAGTGGTGATGAAATAGTTTACACCAAGTAAAGCGCCTGCCGGGGTTCGAACCCACGACCTACGACACGTAAGTCGGGGCCGTCACAGATAAACTTATATATACTGACGGATACGGCCGTTACCACTGCTCTCCTTTTTTAGGGTTCCGTACCCAAAGGGTAAAAACGGGACCATACCATAAACCGTGATAGTTGAAATTTTCTCAGATGATGTATTTTTGTTGCTGCTATAACAACAAATACGAAAAACAGAATAAAATAAATATTTAAGTGGGGCTCCCATACAACAAACCGGTTTTTTTGCCGTTTTTTGCGATAATGGTACGAAACCCTTCGTGCGCGAGTCCGACTCGCCTTGGCCGGTTTTGTCTTTATTAGCTTCTATTAGGAACAATTTACAATTCCTAAGATAGGTATTTTTTTATATGAATTATAGGTAAATTGTGCAAATATAGGTAGTATAACTAAAACTAAATTATAAAATAAAGGTAATATTAAAAGCCTTCAAAACGCTACCTATTCCTAAATCGTAAGGGCGACAGATAAAGTAAAAATCTAGTAATTTTTTAAATGTACCAAATATCCTACAAACTTGCTGCCGCCCGCGTATTATTAGTGCTTTATTTATGAAATATAGTAGGTATACGGTATGTGTTATTCTGAATTTCTGAAGTATCTGCGGGCACGGCAGTGCCCTCGCCAAAACGAGCTAAGCGAAGCGCAAGAGGAATACTTAGTTACCTACCTTTTCTCGAACCACTTCGTCGTTTTATTGAACTTGGGTTTGGATTATACCAGATAAACAATATTCCCGGGATATGATGTCAATAGTAAACTTATCAATTGCATTGCTCTTATACTTTAGATTTGAGCTTTGGTAGGTAACTTGACTTAAGATCCTATGGCCCCTAGCTGGGGCAGAGGGCTTCCACAGTAGTCCTCCATCGAGACCGGTCTTGAGCTTCGCGCTTCACCCCACTCCACGTCATTCCGATACTCGTCGCTTCAGGCAATACGGTGCGTCGCCATGTTTGACGGGGAGGGCCCCGCTTCCTTTTTCCTTGAGGATTCCAATCCTGGCCTGTTTAGGAATGTGATCGGAATCCCTCCGAAGCGTGTGACCAATCCAACACCATTTACGCCGTTTGATCTGGCGGTCGATCGGGGTCTCGTGGCATCTCTCTAACAGCTCTACATTAGAGATGATCTCGGGCCAGTAAATTCCGAGGATGCGACGAAGACCTGGATTTGGCGTGAGATGTCCTTTGTTACCTTCCACGTTTCGCACCCGTAGAGCAGCACGGATTTGACATTGGACCCGAAGATTTTTAGTTTAACCCTTCGGGTCAGTTTCCGTGATTGCCACACAGGTCTCAGCTGTGCGAAGGTAGCCTCGCGCTTTGGCTATCCGTGAAGTGATATCCTCTTCAGTTCCTCCAGTCTCTGACACGACACTTCCGAGGTACGTGAATTTGTGGACGCGTTCCACAACCTCTGTGCCGATTAATATCGGAGAAGAATTCCTCACACCTGTACGCATCTCTTGGGTCTTCCGGATGTTAATTTTGTGTCCAGTTTTTGCCGCCTCCTGGCGCAGGTCGTTCAGTTTCGATTGCATGTCGGCGTGTGTATATCCCGTTAATATCCCGTTTCTAATGTTAATGTTAGTGTTGGCGTGTGTATGACTCAGCAGGCAAAGATCATCAGCATAGTCCAGGTCTTCCAAGACGTTGGTCAATTCCCACTCAATCCCACGACACCTGCTATCGTAAATGTGCAACATGATTCCGTCGAGGACGATTATAAAAAGCAGGGGCGAAAGAAGACAGCCCTGGCGAACTCCAGCGTGCACTGCGATGTCCTCCGAAATTAGGCCTTCATGAGTCACCTTGCAGGAATATTTCCTATAAATGCTCTCCAATAGGCGGACTATTTTTGGCGGCACTTCAATGTCCAACAGGCGGGACCAGATGCTGGACCACTTCAACGTATCAAAGGCCTTTTCGAAGTCGACAAAAGTAAGATAAATTTCCCTTTGCCATTCTGTTGCCTGCTCGAGAATGATACGAAGAGTGTTGATCTGGTCCGTGCATGAGCGGCTCGAACGGAAACCCGCCTGCTCCCCGCGCTGAAGAGGTTCAACGGCCTTCGACAGCCTATCAAGTAATATCTTACAGAAGACCTTAAAAGGGGTTCGACAGCAACGTGATGCCTCTCCAGTTGTCGCAACTACTGAGATCACCTTTCTTGGGCACGGTAATTAAAAGTCCCGGTCGTCCGGGAGTTCTTCAGCGGTCCATATCCGTTCAATTAAAGGCGTCAGCACATCGACGGCGGAGGCTAAGTCGGCTTGTAACATTTCCGCAGTTATCAGGTCGAGTCCAGTTGCTTTGCCTGCCTTCAAAGAGAGAATCGCTTCAGTCACTTCAGAGGCTGATGGTGGTTCCGTATCGATGTCGAGGTGGTGGAGAACCTACCTGCAGCGCGTCAGGCGTCAGAGATGCTGACAATCGGAAGACCTCCTCAAAGTGCTGGCGCCATCGCTGCAGCCGCCCTTCAGACGTCACAATAAGCTTTGGATTTAAGCGGCTTCTTCTTCTTGAGCTTTCTGTTACCTGCCAAGGTCTTCGTGACTTTATAAAGCTCTTTCAAGTTGCCGGTTTTCGCAGCGTGTTGAGCACGCGTACTGCGATAAATCGCTTCGCGTTTCTGGCGGTATTGAGCATTGAGGTCGGCTCGTTCGGCATCATCACGCGTCTCAAGCAGTTTAAGGTGTAACTTCCTTCTATCCTCAATGAGGCTCCACGTGTGAAGTGACATTCAGTCCTCGCGTGCATGTGTTGACTTATGCCCAAGGACCACGGAGCTGGTCTCTGTATATGCCTTTCTAATGCGGCTCCACTCCTCATCCACTGAGTTAGCAGCATCCTCCAGTCCAGAGAACCGATTGCGTAGCTCAAGCCAAGACGCCTTACAGGTATCCAAGTTAGAAAGTTCACTCACATCGTACCTTCGCCCCACTTTACCGGGTTCTCCTGTTGCATGGGTTACCGCAACCTTAAGCCGAACTTCAGCAACTACCAAATGATGGTCAGTATCTAAATCGGCGCCCCTACGGTTGCGGACATCAAGCAATGAAGAACGCAATGGAGCTAATGGCAATATGGTCGATCTGGTTCTTAGTGAATCCGTCGGGTGAGTTCCAGGTGTATTTGTGGTGGTCACCATGAATAAACAATGTTCCTCCGATGTTCAGGTCGTGGTTCTGACAAAACTCGATAAATCGATCCCCATTGTCATTGCATACTCCAAGACCGTGTGTACCCATATGCCGTTCGCAGTTAGTGTTAACACTCCCAACCTTTGCATTCAGGTCCCCCATGACGATGACGATGTCTTGCTTCTTTATGCTCCTAAGGGTGACGTTGAGGGCGTTGTAGAAGTCGTCTTTGGTATCCTCAGATGATGCATTGGTTGGGGCGTAGCACTGTACAATGGAGATCTTCCGTGCTCTTGAGTTAAAACGGGCGCACATGATCCGGTCTGAGATCGGTTTCCAGCCCAGCAAGCTTTTCCTAGCTGTATTAGAGATAAGGAGCCCCACGCCATACTCGCGCACATCTTCCTCACTTTCTTTACCCGAATACAGCAAAGTCAAGCCCCCGGACGTCCTCAGCTCACCAAATCCGTTTCTTCTCACCTCGCTTAGACCCAGAATCTGCAGCTTGTAGCTGAGCATTACTGCTTCCGCCTGGGCTAGTCGACTGTCCTCGCTCATCGTTCGTAGATTCCAAAATGCAATTCGTGTCCGTAATTTCAAGCCAAATGTCGTCGGTAAAAAATCGGTCCGGTTTCTTATTACTGCTTCAGTTTCAGGAATCTAGGGTTGTCGGGCAAGCGAGTGATTAGCCCACTGTGCCTTAATCCGATAGCGGGGCTGCCGCTTTTGAGCCTTCGGATGTGCTCGGTTTAGTTTCGGGTACCTCCCTAGTGAGATGATTCTGTTTTCAGGCGCAGAATATTCGCCCTTCGCCCTGCATCCGTTAGCTCAGCTGCAACTCGGAGTGGCGGACGCGCGGCGGCGCGGTTGCTGCAGGTCCCAGGGAGAACGACGGGGACGTGGATGACTCGGACTGGCTAGGTCTCTGCTTTATACGGTACTCCGCCACGAGTACAGCAGAAGGTATTTTTGGTATTTTGTAAGTAATGCTGTTCTCGCCAACAGCGATTCCCACCAAAACATACCCTAGCTTCTCTCTCCGGGTGTAAAAGTTTCAAGTTCAAACTTCTATCCCCTAGTTTAAACTAGGGGATAGAAGTTTGTATGAAACTGCCGCAAATTTTGATGCTAGGGCTTGAGGTGAAAAATGTATCCACTTTTCTGTTTTTGTAGTAACTTAAACATAGCGACAAGGAGTTAGAACATAGCGCATAGGAAATACGTGATACCTCGTTGCTACTTCTAGTTACGAGGCATGTGACGGTAGTGAAACGGCCAAGCCAAGCCACATATTTTGACTAAGGTGTAGGTAGAGTTTGTAAATTTAGGGCGTGTTGAGTTAGAAGGTTGGCTCTACATTAGATGTGATAACTTTTTGTCAGTGCGAATAATGTGGGATAGGTAAGTAGGTACCTACATTTTCATGTAAAATGTATCCCACGCTACGATAAGCTATATTTCTGTAAAGTTCATTAAAATCCATTCGGTAGTTTTTGCGTGAAAGAGACAAACATCCATCCTCGAAAACTTACAAAAATTTTATGTATTACCTCATAACTTTTGGTTGTGATGACAACTCGTCACACTTGTCCAACTTGTCTCAAGCCATATTTTGTCTCTTTCCCAACTTATCCGACGCATATGTTCAATGTACAGTAACGTACAGAATTATAAAGTGAATAGGTCCCCGATGCAATACGAGGTCAGATCAACTATTAGACTTGATAACTACTAGAACTAGATATTAATGCCGGGGTCCTTCAGGGGTCGATACTCTCAGCAACATTGGTCTTGCTCCATATAATCGTTCTGCTAAACCTTTTGGTCAAGTCAATAATATTTATTTCAACTAGGCCACTTTTGAACGTCAACAATTAAAATTTACACACGTAATAAAAATTGATTCTACCGAGGGTATGCAAAATTGATTTGGGTTTGCAAAGACAGCACTGGACGGGCTACTGGGCCTCAGATCCTGTCTCTCCTCCCGGCCATGGCTGAACGCTTGAACCTGTCCTTGAAGGCAGGCTCCGAATTTTCTTAAATATTTTATTTACATATTTTGTGCTTTATTGTACGCAAGCGTCGGATGAGTAGGGAAAGACACGAAATACGGCTTGAGACGAGTTGGGAAACTGACTACATGTACAAAGTGACGTATTAGTGAAAGAGACCTATTAGAGATAGCGACGAGATAGCTAGTGTGACGAGTCATCACAACCTAACTTTTTACTTTTTACCTAGCTGAACCGATTTTAATGATTCTTTTTTAGGGTTCCGTACCCAAAGGGTAAAAACGGGACCCTATTACTAAGACACCGCGGTCCGTCTGTCTGCCTGTCTGCCACCAGGCTGTATCTCATGAACCGTGATAGCTAGGCAATTGAAATGATCACAGATGATGTATTTCTGTTGCTGCTATAACAACAAATACTAAAAACAGAATAAAATAAATATTTATGTGGGACTTCCATACAACAAACGTGATTTCTTTGCCATTTTTTGTGATAAATGTACGGAACCCTTTGTGCGCGAGTCCGACTCGCACTTGGCCGGTTTTTTTATTTTAAAGCTGGTGCTTGTCATGTGGTCCCATTTAATTAATTAATTTCGTCAAGATCTGATGAAGAACTTCAGAGATATACACCAGAACTCTTCAATAAATGACGGCAAATCATGGCCGGCCGGGATAGCTGCAATCGCACGTCTGTTTATTGTTTACACCATTTCATAACTTAACATCGTGAACAGTTTACCCTGATATACTCTCATGCCACCGGATTTATTTAAGTTTAATGTTATTGGGTTAATCTATTCTGGCATCACTTTGTTTATAGGTACTCAGCCTATAGAACTGGACCATTATATGTACCCTAACTAAAAAATTAAAAGAAAAAAACAAACCCACTTCCAAAAAATAAAGTGAAAATAACTTTTGTTTCCGAAGTCGGTGTCTTTGGTACCTACATATTGTTTTCCGTTTGGTGTGGGTGCATGCGACACACATCACATCATCAGCCTATTAATGTTCCCACTGTTGGGACACAGGCCTTGTCTCTGTGAGAGGGGATGGGCCGTAATCCACCACGCGGGCCCACTGCGTGTTGGTAGATGTCACATGTCTTCGAAATTTTGGTTCTAGGTCATGCCGGTTTCCTCACGATGTTTTCCTTCACCGTTCTTGTGCATTCGACACCGACTTCAAAAATGAGCGCGCGATATTTCATAAACAGACCTTTTGGAGTATGGATATCATGAAAAAACGCCTAAATGCATATTTACAAAATAAAATTATTTGCGTTGTTGAACTACTAATTTATCCCTGTATGGTGTCTGTTTTGCAATTTTCCTTCTTCTAATGGTATTTATTTCCGCTCAAAGATGCGTTAAAATTAGTGTTGAAATATGGAACTTTAAGTCAAATAACGAATCGTCCCAAATCCTGTATATCTACGATACCCCATTTTTTATTGATTTAATAATAGCTTATTTTTAGGTCGCCTTCACTAACTGCACATAAGAAGACCATTTATAGGATCAACGAAATCACGCGAAAGAACTCACGGCCGGAGTGCTAGTCCATTATAAAAATCATATTTAACAACAATTCTATGTAAACAAGGCATTCACATCATATCATCAGCCTATTAATATCTCCACTGCTACACAGGCCTCCACTCTGTGAGAGGGAATGGGCCGTAATCCACCACGCGGGCCCATTGCGGGTTGGTGAATGTCACGTCTTCGAATTTTTGATTCTAGGACTTGCCGGTTTCCTCACGATGTTTTCCTTTACCGTTTTGCGAGCAGTGGTGATGAAATAATTTACACAAACTCGAACCCACGAACTACAACTTGTAAGTCGCGGCCGATACCACTTGTCCACCACTGCAAGGCATTAGTCAATTTAAAACAAAAGAATAAATAAAGGCCATTTCATTTATTATGATTACAGGATAAACAAATACAAAATAAAAGCATACTCTATATAAATCCATGTCCACAGCTAGCGGCCAAGCTATACATACTCCAGATAAATCATGATATTTTTTTTGTCAAAATAGAATTTACAGAAACATGATTCCTAGACATAGACACCAGCATTAGATAATTATATAAATAAAATAATAATAAAAAGGAGTCCAGTCTAATCTCTCACTCATGAATATAATTTCCGCACTGTACAACATAGTCAACACATCTATGTATTTATTAGAATAACCAGAGGCAATTCAATATTATTGCATCAAATAAAATTACTCTGCTCTAAGCAACAACTGAATAAAATTTAAATATAGGAACAAAGTACATTATAATTTTGTCTAAATAATAATAGTCACTATGACATACTATAATAATTCCTGGAAGACAAAAATAGAATAAAAAAAGAACTATATAAAATCTGAATTATTACAATACATTTGAATTTAAAATTAATCACAAGACTACTCCTTTGTTAATTCTAGTCAGTTCCATGTCAGCCACAAGCAGGATCTCATCCCACTTGTGTGACGGTGTGTGAGGTGGGGTTGTGATACCAAGCTTCAGTTCTTTGGTGGAAGTTGGAGTTGTGAACTCCAGTTTCCGTTTGGACCGCCCAGCAAACACATGGCAAGCTGTGCTCCTCTGTTCACTGTCTAGCACCAACAGAGGTGTGATAGGGGACGGAGTTACCACTACTGCCTTGTCACACTTCTTCATCTTGTGTGGCCCCACATATTTAAAAACTGGCTTCTTTAATATTAAATTACCTGATACTTTTTCAATGAGACCAATAGAAATAAATACATTGGCAATGTCATAGAGTCTCCTCACTTTAGACTTGTGTTGACGGTCCTGCTGCTCCGGGGTGAGAATTGTTTTATTTTTACTGGACGTGTCTATCAAGACTCTCACAGCCATCTCCAGGTTTATTAGAGTATTCTGCAGAGGAAATACAAAATAGATAAGTCTAAAAATATGTATGGTTTAAGAACAACTTAACAACAATTATGCAATTGTTATTCATAGCAATTAATTTATAACCATTAATATTCTATAAATTTAAAATATGTAGGTATTTAGAAATTGGTTTAATCCTGACCTTATATACTTACAGGAGGTTCTACTAAAAACAGCATGAGGAATCTCTGTGCTAACACTCCCAAAGTCTTATGTTTGGGTGTTGGGGGCTTGGGAGCCTTCCCACGCAGTGCCTCTGACAACTTGAGATGCTCGCCCTGCTTTTTCAGCATTTTCAAAAACGAATTCAGCCGAGATCCTCCATGCCAAAGATATGTGTTCTTTCTTTTATGAACTGCACACTGCATAGCTTCAAGTATGTTTATAATGTCATACATTCGGCGCTTCTCCACTCCTAGCCGGGCTGCCGTGCTATCCAGTTGTATTTCCACGGGACCATCGCCATGAAGAGGATACAGATTGAGGAATCTGTAATAATTTCCAAATAAAATCATTATTCAAGTATATATTTAAAATTCAGTGATCTCTACTTTAAGCGTATGTATGTTTACCTGTCACATAGTATCTGAAGAGATTTTTCTTTTCGGTGTACTGCACTTGGTGGCGGTGTGGGATATTGTAATGCGACATTAGTCAGTAACTTGAGGTTAGCAGTCGGCGACACATAGTTAGCTGAGTTTGTAACTTCAGTAAGCACGCAGCGTTTTGGAGTACAAGTTATGTTGTCATCTTCATACATCGTGTGATAACATTATGTAAAACTCTTAATTTACAAAATATTCGCGTACTTTTTGACAATCAAACACAAATCCAGTTGGCTTATTTTGTATTAAAATCTTAATATTAACAAAGCATCTTAATTTTAAAAAACATAATATATGTTATATATAAAGTACGAATTTTAGGTAAATAATTTATGAAATTCTACAAAAGTAACCTCACTGTAAACAATTTTGACAGTAGTAAATTGCGCGCGAGGCTCGAACTTAGATGAAACTGGAAAAGCCGCTTTATAGCGTTTCGTTATTGTAAGAAGCAAATAGAAGAAATTAGTTTTAAAAATAGTTTTGCTTTAATAATACGTTCAAAGTTATTTTTATTGAAAGTAAAACAGTATAGAATTATTTAAAAACAATAAAACACCTTTCGTAAACTTCAAAAGAGACTGTGGAGGCATAAAACAAATTATAGTTTTTATCCTTGTAAAATACAACTCCCGATCCCGATACAAAATAATTTATTTTATTTTTGTTGATACATTAGTAGGGTATATATGTTCTGTGTACATTAGATAGGTTCACCAAATCAAAAAACCCCTTTCTGATAATATTTTTCTAGTTTACAAGAAACGGAAGTCTCACTCTCAATGCGATAGCGATAGTTTATGGACTTTATGGAAATAATTATTTTTTTTTACTTGCGTCACGTCATGGCTGGCATGAAGCTTGATTACTTTTCTTGCAAAAGTGAGCTTGGTTTTCTTTGAAAGTGGAGGATTCTGCCAATGTTTTGACTTTTATTTACGTTTCGACCAGTTTTGACTCGGAACTTATCATTTATGGTTATTTGTAATAAAAGGAAGTGTTCGTTTTAGGATATGTTTCGTTTGCGCTATAGAAAGGTGTAAATCCAATACAAAATGAACGACGGGGATTGGATATGCAGTGATCCGAATTGCGGAAATATCAATTTTGCACGCAGGGCTTCTTGTTATCGATGTAACAAAGAGAGACCCGACACTTCCAAAGCGTGTAAAAAGAAACTAGGTACAGAAATAGGAAAAACAGCAGCTGAAAAGTCGCGTGGTTTATTCAATGCCGATGATTGGCAGTGCAACAAATGTGCTAATGTGAACTGGGCCCGGCGTCAGACTTGCAATGTTTGCAATGCACCTAAATACGGAGAAGTAAGTATCTCCCTGTTTCAACACTGGTTCTAATGTGATAATGAGATATGTATCATGATTCTTGTGCATGATTCCAGGTGGAAGCTCGCACCGGTTACGGAGGAGGGTACAATGAACGTGGAGTAGTGGAGTACCGAAGGCGCGAAGAATCCTCTGATGATGAATATGATGAATTTGGCCGAAAAAAACGAAAACGTAAGGCGGACTCCGAAGATAGAGATAGAGATCGCCCAGAAAAGGTTTGTACTTCTATTACCAGTTGTACTTATTTTGTAGATATTGCCACTTTAATGCTTGCAATAGTTAAATAACATCTCCTTTAATTTAAATATGAACACAAAAATAAAACAAGGTATATTTTTGATAATCATTAACACCATCTTGTAATAAAATATCTGTCTTTTCATTTAAGTTCAATAATGACAGCTTTTTTGTGTAAATTTTTCTTTTTTAACAAATATTCAGGGAGTAATGGATTTTGAAGCTAAGAAGACTTGATGTTATATTATAAGTGCAATAACTTTTGAAGCACATCATTATTAAAGTGGAGATAATTTTTCCTGCCTTCAGGTTGGCATCACTGAAGGAGCAGTATTCAAAAATTTGCCACCAACAGTGCTGCAGAAGGAATCAAATAACGAACATAACATGCCAGTCTTTGGGCCAAACTTGTTGATGAACACAAGTAATAAGAATATGAAAAGAAACGGCAGTCTTAGTGACAGCTCTATGTGTGAACTTCCTTCACTCACAAAAGCAGCAGTCAGTAAATATCAACAGATAAACAATTCAAGACAAGATTATATGTTGCCGGCCTACAAGAAAAATGGTGCTCAATTAAGGAAACGGTTTCTAAGCTCTAGCGACAGAGACCTATCAGGTTCATCAAGCCATGACGGTAACTCAAAGAAGAGTAAACGGGAAAATAATGATGGTCTTATACCTAAAAAGTGTAATCCTGTCATGGAAAATAGTGTTTCGTCTACAAAAACTGAGCTGGTTTACAAATTAAGCAGATCCATTCCAGCTGAACATTTGCAAGTTACCTATACTCTTGAGGAAAAAGTAAAGTGTGCAGCTTTAGCTATTGTTTACAATAACTGCAAAATTACCACTGATAAGTTTGAATCAACATATGAGAAACCTGCGCCAGATTTTAAGACAATCTTTGAATGGAGACAAAGGCTTATGACCAAAGGCTGTTTAGATGATTCACATTTACAAACAGAGAAATCAATAAAAACTAGTTCTGCAACGAATACTGATAATACTGATACTCTAAACCAAAAAACAGTTTGCAGGTTACCAAATCCTGATGAAATAATAATTTCTTCAGAGAGTGATGAAGAAGAATCTAGTAAAAATTTGGAAAAATCAGGGCGAAGTATGAGTGCTGAAACTGTGTTCATTGAAGGTAATACAGATTTAAGAGCAGCAGGAAGTTCTGTGGAAGGGAGGTGTTCAGGAGCAAGAAGTTACTCGCAATCCACACACCAACGGACTCGTTCAAATTCACGTGACAGCCAAGATTCTCATTATCCAGATACTGATTCAGAAAAAGGTTCTAAATCAGTAAATGGAAGCAATGCTTTGAAATCAACAAATGTATCAGCAAGGCAATCAGTCCATGGTTCTGATTCAGAGTCAGTGTCATACTACAGTGGGGAAGATAATTTCTTATCAAGAGTATTTGGGGAGGGCAGGAAGAGACGGAAAGTAAAGAAACGGACTGTTTCTGCTGCAGTTCCTAAACAGAATGAATATGCTTCAAATGATATCAAAACCTTTGAAGGATATACTACTTTTAAAAAGTCAGAACAGTCGCCTTTAGTGACTGGGAACATCTACACCCCTAATTTGCGCAATATGAATTCAAGAACTCGCGAAAACGTTGATATAGATGGCTGTTCAAGTGAGTATGTTCCTACCAAAATAGGTTCCACAGCTAAAAAGAACTATCAAGAATTTAAAGACAATGTTCGAAAGAAAGGTTATTGGGCAAAAGGTAATGGATCTTCTCTGACTATAAATAGACATAACATGTCAATGAATGTTATTCATCAAACAACAATACCAAATCAAATTGTTGAAGAACCAGTCAAAACTATGGGAAATCTACAAAATGGTACTGTATGTGCTAAACCTGTGCAAAATCAAGTTAATGACTTCACTAGAGTTGATAACAAAAAAATTACCAGCGCAAAGTCCTACCTGCCTTTTGATAAATCAATAATGACAGTTGAAGATAATGCTTCTGAAAACACGGATCGCATTTTTGCTCAAGTACAGTCAAATAATGTTTCAAAAAATAGAAGCATTTTGGATATTTTTGATATCAGTGACCCAGCACAAAAGAGTCCAGAAACAAATAATGATTTGGACAAGTATGATAACATAAGAAAAATGTATGAGAATGAGTGGGATGAAGACGATGAAGCACTCTACAAAAATACAGATTGCAACGATGAGAAATCAGCGTCGCGTAACGCACCCTCACCTACTATCTCTAACCGAACTCAAAGTCCTACTTCAGACATGCTCTACACAACAGAGAAGGAATCCCAGCCGAAAGGCACTAGTGAGAACAACTCAATACCGGACTTCATCAAAGACAAACATGATTTGCTTTTAGATATGCTAAAAGATTTTCAAAATAAAGAAATAAGTCAAATGGTATCACCACTGAAGCATGGGAAACCCCAGTTGCAGTCTGCAGAAGACAACAATCTGTGTCAGAAGTCCATCGCAGATATATCTGCGATCCCGATCCCAAATACTGCCATGTCTGGATTTGAACCAATCCCTGATCTGCCTGCAAATAGACCTGATCCAATGCCAAATCTTCTCACACCTAGACTGGACACAATTCCGAACCCTTCCATGCCTAGACCTGATAGATTTACTAATCCTGCCATGGACAGATTTGAGAATACAAGTACAAATCAGACTGTTAAAAAAAGTGATACAATTACACAACAAATACAATACCCCACAAACAGACATGCTAGAGTTCCTAAAACTATGAAAAGATCTGAATTGATTTCAAATCATAATGAAAATATGCCTGTACCAGAACCTAATCTTCTCATGCCTGAAGTTTCACCTATCCCTAAGCAAAGCATGACTAGTCCTGACCGAGTCTCAAATCTGGTCATGAACAGATCTGATTTAACAACCAATCTCATGAATAGACCTGATCCAATTCCAAACCTTTCCAGACCTAATCAGGCTCCAAATCATAAGATTTCTCGATCAGACTTTACCCAAAATGTGACTCCTAATAGACCAGAACCCGTTTCTAAATCCAACACAAAGTTCTCAATGTTTAGAGCAGATCGAGTTCCTGATCATTCCATGGCTGGATCTGACTTAAATCCAAACCTTACTATGGACGTACCTGATCCGATTCCTATAGAATTATCGAATGAAGTTTTACGTCTATCAGAAGGAAATGTTGATTGTGAGGGTAAACATGATGCTACTAAAACTATAAGTCCAAAAAATCGCGTGCATATTCTTGAAAATATCACAATTCAGCCAGCAGGTTCAGTTCACCAGAATATCACTCCATTACACCAGCAAAATATAATTCAACATACAAGTCCTACGGCAGCCCAAGCAAATAAATCAAAATTTGTTTCATTAAGTCCAAAAGTTGATGAAAAACAAGACACACATGAAGACATACATGAAAAATCACCAGAACAGGAACACCCCATAGGCCAAGTCGATTTTTCAAATTTATTGGCTGGTATAAATACAAACACTTTAATGTTAGCATTGCAAAATCTTCAGAAAATGTCACAAACTTCTTCACCAAAGCTTAATGAACAAATGAATACTGAACAACAAAGTACAAATGAACAGGCTAAAGATGATCAGATAGAAACTGCAATTAACTTAACAAATGATGAAGAGTGGGAGAAAGAATCTAATAGAGATGGCAGTATTGAAAGACAGTTGGAGCAAATGGACGGAAGTACTGGAGACACTCCTTTTTTAAGTGATATTTTTGACCCGGGCCCAGTTGTTGTACCCCCGAATGTAGCAAGAAAGTTAAACTTGAATGTACCGACCCTTGAAGGAGATGGACCTGACACAAATTCAAATGAAAATGCACCTGTTATAGGGAACTTTAAAAGTTTTGCTTTGCCAAAACCTATATTATTGAATAGGTTAAAACTGACTGTGAAAACTGCCGAAAAGCCTACGAAAAGCTCTGGCAAAAGGGTGAAACGAAAGAAGGTTTGTATTAAAATTCATAAAATAAATATTCGGTAATTAAGGGAAGTAATTGAGGGCTTAACAGGTTATTTTTGCACGCACGTTGTAAGTTATACTAAAATTTAACTAGCGAGGGTTGGCACAAAGCATCAGTGTTGTGCTGGGTAGGTGGGCACGTTGATGACGATGGTGCATGCTTGTTGCAGAGCAAACCGTCCGCGGCGTCAGCGCCGGGCCAGCCCGAGGGTGAGGAAGATGACGACGAGGAGTCGGGAGACGAGGCTGACCTCTCCAAGTATGACCTATGGGGCAGCGATGCTGAACAAGGCAACTCTTCTAAAGCTGGTTAGTAGTGTACATAAACTATTCTGAGATACAGGTTTCCAGTTCAATGTGAGAGCTTATTTTTTACATACTTCATTCATCTTGGTTGTTATTGAATTGTTTTCGATCTATAGCTACTACAAGCCCGTACAAAATGTTTTGTACTGTTGCGATTGAAGCGATCGCCCCTATAGGTAATTGATATACGTGGTTTTCAGAAATTGCGGCACAATCAAAAGATGGTGAGGGTTCCAAGGAAGGAGCCGATGGTCAGAATGATAAGGAGTCGCCAAACAACAAGAGTAAGAGAAGGTTGGTCCTAGATGTGGGTAATTATTTAAAATTATATTCAATCACCGCAAGGATCTATTATTTGCATTATTTTACTGCACCATTTAAAACATTAAGTGTATATTTTTTGTACATGTTACTTTGTGTAGTTTCTTCTAAATAAATATCGCAATAACTTCCAATTTGTGTCTACCAGGTGTAGAAGCTCCTCCTCATCATCGAGCTCGTCTTCGAGTTCCAGTTCTAGTCACAGTTCCACAACCCCTCAAAACAAGTGAGTTCTTTCTAACGATTCAGTCTTTGTTGGAAAATTATTTTGTATAGGCATGCGATTTGTTGTAAAAACATGAATGTTATGAACGCTGCTATATGGAATGATGGTAAGTACATTACTCATATATTAACACTCCAGTATATGCGCCAGTACCCAGCGCCAGTACTCGCGCGCTCTATTTATGTAGAACTATTTTGTGTAAAGATTTTACAGAGGTTTGTAAACAGATTAAAAAATACTTAAATATCATAATGAAAATAAACTTTATTAAGATACTAAAACAAGCAAATCATAACATAATCATTTATTAGGAACTTAATTCTTCTTGAGAATTTTGAGAAAAATCAATTATTTTTTGGCATGTAAAGTTCTAAGGCTTCTTTTTTACTCGCTCTTTTACAACAGTCAGGACATTGAAGACAAATCCACTTGTAACAGGTGTGATATTTTTTCTGGTGGACTTATTGCGAAGGTAAACTTTCGACGAAAATGTCACGCGAGAGCTCGCGCGTTCTACTATTGTATTTTAGTTTGACGCGATATTTCTCACGCATGCGGTCGCGAAGGCCGCTGCAAGGAAACTAAGGCCGCTGCTTCGAATATTGCGAGCAGCGGGGCGGCGGCGGCGGCGGCGCCGCGGGAGCGGAGCGGCCAACGCAGGCCCGTTCTCGGAACCAGCGGGCACATCGCGCGGCACTATAGCGGCGTAGTGGTTGTGTCGTCGAGATATTTGTTTTAATTCGCGAACGAAATGTCTGAGCAACGGCAAAACATTTTTTTGATACAAATTTATTCCTAACGCTCGATTTATTGTGGGCAAAAGAAGAAGTGAATCCCTAGTATAGCCCTCGCCAGACTTCTTGGCCGCCCTGAAGTTGGTTTATCGGATGCGCGAGGCACGAAACGGTGCTGTTTTTGTATGAGATTTCCTACTGCGCAGCCATTGTAGCCAACTTCAGGGCGGCCAAGAAGTTTGGCGAGAACTATACAGGCAAGGAAAAGGAAAGGCGAGTTATATCGAAATTATGAAGAACAGAGACAATGTCCTGATAAATTCTACGACTACACCAGAATAAGTGTAGAAACTTTTGACTATATTCTTGAAGCTATCAAGGGCGATTTGTTAATTAAACTGGTTAATTACTCTTCTTTTTTTATGGTTCACATCTTTGCTGTTCCATATCGGTGTCCTCTCAAAAATTGCTGAAATAATTTGCTCTAGCACGTCCGAGGACATTTCGACACGTCACAAAAATAAATTGCACAGCACTACAATTCAGACGCGCGGGCGGTCACCGCTTGGCTGGAGTGCACCGCTCGTTGCCCGCGCCCGCGCCGCTGTTTTCGTGGGCCGGTCCATTTGATAGTACGCATTACATCCCGCCGCGCCCTCGCCGCCGCCGCCGCCCTGCTAGATTCGAGGCAGCGGCCTAATAGTGATCACCAATTAGTATTATCAGTGTGTGCGTTAGGTATCAACAATATGTGTTTAAATTCCAAAAAATGCATGATGCGTATTCTACAATATCAGACCGCGCGTCTAATGGAGTGTTAAATAAACAAACAACTATTGATTGCCAGTTTTATAGCGAATTAAATTTCTATGAAATTGCTACAAAAATCTTGAGATTCGACGGCCGGGTTACTGGATATTGGTATTTATATACAACGTTGTGTTTAACAGATTCGACGATTTCAACTTGAACAGTGAGCGCGAGTCTCCACCGAAGGGCCGCAAATCTCGCTCGCGGTCGCGCTCTCCGCGCTCCACTCGCCGCAAGTCACGGGACAGCCGTTCAGCAGGAGAGACCAGGTTAGATCCACACCTTAGATTACATTATAAGTTAAAATTTTGTTTACATAACGATGAAGTAAATTCCTGAAGATTATGAACAAATAATAAGCTTCTGCGTTATATCACAGATTTTTTAAACACACCTTGATTCGCTATAAATTAACTGAGCTCCAAGCGCGTTATTTTAACATAAAGCTCGCGACTTTTTTTTGAGTGATCTTCACAAGTTAAACTGTGCAAGTTTTTATCCTTTGGGTACGGTAGTTCCGTACCCAAAGGGTAAAAACGGGACCCTATTACTAAGACTCCACGGTCCGTCTGTCTGTCTGTGTATTTCATGAACCGTGATAGCTAGACAGTTGAAATTTTCACAGATGATGTATTTCTGTTGCTGCTATAACAACAAATACTAAAAACAATAAAATAAATATTTAAGTAGGGTTCCTATACAACAAATTCACATTTGTTGTATAGGAACCCCACTTAAATATTTTGTTCCGTACCGTTATCGCAAAAAACGGCAAAAATTACCTTTTGCTGTTTTTTTGCGATAGCGGTACGGAACCCTTCGCGCGCGAGTCCGACTCGCACTTGGCCTGTTTTTGTACTTTCCTTATTATACTATGACGTTAAAAAAGAAGCCTCACATCAAAATTAGATAATTATTGCTCTCGCCAAACTTCTTAGCCGCCCTGAAGTTGGCTACGATGGCTGCGCAGTAGTAAATCTCATACAAAAACAGCACCGTTTCGTGCCTGGCGTATCCGGTAAACCAACTTCAGGACGGCCTTGAAGTTTAGCGAGGACTATAATAATTATCTTTGAGATGGTGTCGATTTCATTAAAATACGCCCAGCGGTTTTGGTGCGATTGTCGTGTTTTGTCCGTTTTAGACATAAATTACAAATTAATTACACTATGTTATACGAATACAACTCAAAATTTTCTCAGATCAAATTATTAAGAAAATGGTATAAAGTAACAAATTAAAAAAAAAAAAATACGTCTAGCCGTTTCGACGTGATTCTCATTTTAAAATCAGCTGCTCAGGGGTATCTTCGCCTTAATAGTTACATCGTCATCAACAGGAGTCACGAGTCATCGCGCGACAAGGAGACGTCGCGCGAGCGTGACCGACGAGACAGATCGCGCGGCAACCGCGACGAGCGCAAGGAGCGGCGCTACAGCCGCGACGGCGGCAACCACTACAACTCGCGCGGCCGCCACCGCTAGCCGCCGCGCGGTGGATGCCGCTATCATCCCATAGGCCTCGGAGGACAATAGTGCTAGAGTAACTATATGTGACATCCATCTTTTGCCTTGTACGCTAAGTGAGTTAGTTAGTCGATGGCGCGTGCGTTCGAGGCGATTGGCCGCAACACGTATTTTACAAATAGTCGTGATTCATAATATATGCAGCTCTTGTGAAACTGATTATATGTCTTAAAATAAGTCTATAGTTAAACTAACAGTACCGCGTTTGGTAAAAATTGAACTTGTAAAACTGTGCGTTCGTTCGACTAAATAATGCAACTGAATCTTGTCTAATGTGTCTCCTAAGTTAGTGACGGTTTTAATGTAGGTCCCTAAGTAATAATAAAAATATTGTATATAGCCCGAGAATGTGGTGATATCACACAGTTTAGACGTAGTGCATTGTTGTTAATTGCAAGTCCAAATGATGAAATTTTTTGATGTAAAACATTTTAAGTGTTTGTGATACATGCTTATTAGAAATTCAAAGAATAACATTGATCAATTGTAGCGCGCTTAGTAGGAAGAGATCTCAAGATATGTTCATGCAACAGAGCATGCTGCGCACCCTTAGTAATATAAAGGCTTAAAACAAAAAAGTAGTTTTTTGGGAATACGTGTTTAAAGATTCTGAATTATAACATTCCAGTTTATTTTTCAATACTACAAAAAAATATAACAGTAATGTGGACCTATTTAAGTTTGATCCAGTATATTATTAAAAGGCCTGTCACTATTTAGTTTAATATTAGTATATTTTTATAATATAACGGCACAACTACAAATTGTTCTATATAATACAAAATGGTTAGAACGTTTGAACGGTCTGCCTTCGACAAGTATGGACTCGTTACTGGTTGCGACCTTATAGCAGTAAGAACGGGAGACGAGCGGGGGGAGTGTGAGAGAGACATAGTTATAGTTACAGAGTCGTTAACGTTTTTTTTCTCTCTCTGTCAGCGGTAGCCGGTAGATAATTTCGTTTTGTGCCCTTAGCATTCAAAATCAAATTTTTCAAAAATTTTGACTTGAGCCCTTATATTATTAAGGGTGCGAATATTCTCTACAAAGTAGGGACTTTGATGCATTAAAAAGATGCACCCAACATCAAATTTTTTTTTTAGGAAGCTATTAATTATTATTCGTAAGGTAGACGTATATATATAGGAATGACCATATTTTTCAAAATGCTCGATTACTAAAAAAAAGCTGTTGACGATTAACTAACAACTCGGGCAATAAAAAATGTAAAAAGTAGGGTTGATATTTAAATGAGTATAAATAAGTATTTGAGTTTGACATTTTACATTGACTCAGTGGGACCTAGACAACCACTCCTTGTCAAAATGTCCTATTAGCGAAACGACATATGAGCAGATCGTCCTATTCTCAAAAGGTTCTATAAAGTAGCAAAACATCCTAAAAAAAAACAAATGTGAATGGTACAGTACACATAGATAGTAAGATTTTTGGATACTTTCATTTCTGAATCTGAATCTGAATCTGTAACCTAGACTCCGACAGAAATGAGACCTGGGGGGTAACCATAAGCTCTTAGAGTAAGGTTATTTTGAGTGTGTGTAAGGGACAGATGTATATGACTTGTATACATCTGTCACTTACACGATCTCAAAATACCCTTACTCCAAGAGCTTATGGTCACCCCCCTGACCTATCTTGGTTTTTGTTTTTAAACGACTTCCCAAAAAGGAGTAAGTTCTCAATTCAGATGTTTCTTTTTTTATGTATCTTCGGGCATAACCCCGTCATATTTACCCGGATTTAAATTTTTTAAATTTTTTTGAAAGGGTTTTACTGTCGAGGTGGTTCCATTGTCACCAAATCAGAATCTGATGATAAGATCCAATGGAAATCGAGGGAACTCAAATATTATAGGCAGACATATAGCGATTTTGGTATTTCCAATAATATGGCAAGCATTTGCATCCAGAAAGTATCATTTGGTGAAGTGGAACTGATGAAGAAGACCACAGATGGCCACTGGAACTCCTTAATGCTAAGTGTGTCACGGGTATAAGATATCTCGAATAGTTAAGCGACTTTGATGAAGCAAATACATTTAAATAAATGGTACTGATGAAAATCGTACCATTAGTACGATGATAATATAGCCGGGGGGTAGGCACTGGAACTCCGTAATAAAACAATGTATCCTAGTCGTGTTTAGGCTTATTGGAATTGAAATGAGATGTACTCTGGCTATAAATGAGTTTCATGGTAATATGTGGTACCAACACTAAAAAGCTAGAAATAAAATCTTTTAAACAATAATTAAACCGACTTCTAAAGCAAAAGTGACAAAGCGAAAAGTAACATTGTTTTCCGAAGTCGGTGTCGAAAAACTAAAAACAATAGGTACTTAGCAAAGACACCGACTTCGAAAAACAAAGTTATTTTTCGCTTTGAAGTGTTGCTTAGAAGTCGGTTTATCAATTCTTCCATTTTTGGTGCTGATGAGGTGTTTGGTTCTCTTTCTTCTATTATAGAAACGGAAACTTTTGCTAATCGGACATTTTGCTAGTACGTCATTTTGAGAATAGGTAATTCTGCTCATATGCCATTTTGCGAATCGGACGTTTCGATACGGAGTCTCCCAAACATAGTATACAGTTTGATGTCCGTGTTTGATAATATTTATCAATAAACATTAATATTTTTATACAATAATTTAATAATGTTTTGTTGCTTCAGATTCCACGTGTTCTTTTAACTAATCTGTTTTATAAATTAGTAAATATTGCTACCTATATTTACTAATTTATAAAACAGATTTTTTAGTAGAAGCAAAAAAATATGCTGCATAGACGGGGCTTTGGTTACGTCTGTCTCCACCAACTTAGCGTTCTAACGCGATTCTTAAAATGAGTCGCTGAAATTACGCGATTCCTCGCAAAATTGCAAAGCGAAAAGTCATTGACTCATTTAACACTACGGAAATTACGTTAGTCTGGGCGCGCGTGATAACTTATAACGCCAGACCAGATTATTTGACTGTATTTTTTATCTTAACAAGTATTTCGCAGTTTATTTTGCTAGACATAGGCCGCTCCTAATACTAATAATGATAAAAATAGATGTCCATCGCTAAATCTGGACTTAGATATGGGGGCAGGGTAAATTCTGTGTGTATACTATGCTTGTAAGAAGGAAAGCTCTGTATAGCTGTAACTGGATGTAAAATATTACGCATATAATAAGTTATTTTATATCGTGTAATGACGAGAAAGACTGATTGGTGGTTAAGAGCCGTGTAAATGAGTTGCCCGACGCGTAGTGGGCTTTATACTGGGGTTATAGGTGAAGAATGACGTTACTTCAGTGGCAGTCTATCCTTACGCTATCCTTTGACGTGTGATAATTGTGTTAATTTTGTAAATATAATTAATTATAAAACATAATCGCTTGTTAACGACTAAAATGTGTCGCATAAAATATGTAATGCTGGCACTACACTTGGCATATTTGAACCAATATTTGCGAAATTTGGGCAATGCTAAACATAATTTACTGATGATGAAATAAAGTTCATTTTGTATTCGAGATTTGGGGCAAATATTTGAACAAATACGCCAAATGTAGTACCAGCATAAAACAGGAAAATTGTTTGTCTTCTATTGTCGATATATTTTATCCAGAGGTGCGCTGCTCTCACTGATATAATTTTCTTTGCTGCTGGCGAAAAGACAATGTAGTTATTTTCTTTTTTTTGCGTAACTAATGATACGAATTACACCTAAGCCAATATTGTATGGTAATTGATTTACCATATTAAAATCATTATAATAAAAGTTGTTTTTAATTTTATTATAGATTTATTATAGACGATTACAAAACTAAAAATTTACAATAAATCTTACAAAGTACATTAAAATGATTAACAATTAATTAAGTACACGATATATTTTTTTGTTTAAAATGAATTTAAAAAAAAGATAACAAAAAAAATATTATGAATATCCATTCAGTTCTTTGGTGGTAGAAAACCTGAAATAGAAATATGAAATCAAATCACATTCATGAGTGGAATCGTTATAAAAAAGACAGTTTGTAAATAGAGTATCAGAGTAATAAAATGATTTTATATCAATACTTCATGTGGTTGTGATAACAGAAATGAAAGGCATATAACTAGAGTCTGGCTATTATAACTATGCAGAACTCATGCGTGTGGTATGCTTTTACACAAGTCACTTTCGTCATCGTGGTACCTACAAAACGGGGCGAATAGGAATGCAGGTGTGAATGGGAACTAAAATTTTCCCTTTAACTTTGATAACACTTTATTGGTTTCAAAAAAACATGTATGATTTAGAGTACATGTCCCCGCAATTGAGGAAGGGTAAAAACGGGACCAAACATCACTGATACCTCCTATAGAACGATATCTTAGTACTTTTGTAAATTTTATTTAGCAAATCATTGTAATTGTACTATCTGAGCGTCGAAATCAGGTTGGATTGATTTTGATCTGATCTGATAAGACTAACCGCGTCCGCCATCTGACGATTTATCACATGATTTAAGACTATAGAGGCCACATGATATCGCCCCTGATCTGACCAGAACAGGTCGTGTGTTGGAGCTTTTATCCGCAACAAATAGTTTTCCAATCAATGCATACTTTTGTACATAATACGGATTACACGCTCCAGGTCACAAACGCTATTTTCCATATACTCAGTTGGTCGTAGCTGCATGATTTAACTCAGTCACTATCGCGATTCGTCTAATACGGTATTTGCCACAAACGCAATTCGTCATGTACGCGGTTTGTCATAATCACCGTTTGCCATAAACGCTGTTTGTCAAGATTAATCTAAATTATACTTGTTTGGTATACAAGTGTTATAGGAATCTGTCATACGACAGATTCCTATAACACTTTAGATACAGATATATAAGTTCACGTGGATAAACCAATTTCGTCCTGAGACATTAAGTTGTTCGGGAGCCAAACACTAAACAAAAATGTATTAGAGGGCTGGCATCACCGTTTTAATACTAAAATACCACAAAAACCATCACTTTACCTTTATTTGCATAAACTTAAAAAATAATCTATTCATTTTGAACATAGTAAACTTTATTAAAAAAAAAAAAATTGTTTTGATAAAAATCTCAGCAAATATTTAGTATAATTACAAACGGGCGAGATCACACCAATGCAATACATACGCCAATTATTTATTTACAACAATCTCTTATATAAAGCTTTCTTTCACGTTATATACTTATAATAATAATAGAAAAAAATATTTTGACGAATGGAAAATAATTATATCAAACATGATTTATCAGTGATTGTATCCCTATTGTATTGTTAATAAATGATACACAACTTGAACTTATCTATAGCTAGCCAATCTTTGTAAGAGTACCTATCTCGGTGACAGTAAACTCGTGTGCACACGAGTTTACTACACGAGTTTACGAAGAAAAAGTATAGCAAAGCAAAAGAAGAGCAAAATTATAAAGCAAAGACAGCCAATAAGAAGATACAATGCTGTGTGTGGGGAAGGACAAAAAGCCCGTTTTTGCCCGGAAAAGCATGATAGTCAAGCACATATTACACATACGGCACTTCATACCTACAGAAATGCTTCGCAAAAGTGGGTGATTTTGGATTCTGGAGCGTCTTTTCATATGACTAACAGAAAAGATAGGCTAGATAACTATCACATAGTTGTTAGAGAAGTCAGTCAAAATATCTTGTGCGAATTGGAATAGGGTGAAAGGTGAAGGCTGTGGTGATGTCTGTTCAGATGAGTTGAACGTGAGTGTAAAAGGATCTGTTTTTGTGCCGAAGTTAGCTACTAATTTATTGAGTGTAAGTACATAAGTGAATCGTTACTTTGTGGTAGTATTTTCGAAAAGAGGTTGTGAGTTGTATAAGGCAGAATAATGTCAAGTGAACGTTAAGGTTGAGTTGGTAAGCAAGGAAGAGAAAGGCAATATATACCTACTGAAATCCAATTCTGATCCTCATATATGTTCAGCTCTGAAAACAAATACTGATGATGAAGTTCAACTATGGCGTTGTCGATTAGGACTTTTGGGTCTTCACTTCATGAAGATACTACGCGACAAACTGGCTAGAGGTACCTATATGTTTCAAAGACCCAAATTCAGTGCAATGTGAATCGTGCTTTACAGGTAAGCAAACTACATTACCTTTTCCGAAATAGAAGAGTACGCTTGCGATTGCAGTTCTTGAACTAGTACATAGTGATATAAGTGGCCCAATGGAGACTGACTCAATTACAGGGTGCCTTATTTTCTGACGTTTATTGATAATAAATCGAGAAAAACTTTTGTTTATTTTTTGAGAAAAAAAAGTGATGTTTTTTCGAAGTTGGTTGAGTTTAAAACGCTAGTTGAGAATCAAACTGGTATAAAACTAAAGAAAATGAGGACCGATAATGGTTCCGAATACATCAATAAACAAGTTAATATTTTTTTTGCGGTGTACATACGAGGGCGGCACTGAAAATTTCGGGAATCAAGGAAGTGACACAACATTACTATTTAAAAATGTATTTATTACTTTTCGAAGTATTCTTCGCGAAATTTGACACATTTTTCCATAGGATGGAACCAATCATTGAAGCAACCATTCCATTCGGAAGTTGGGGTCTCCAAAATGGCCGTTTTGTAGGCGTCCACAGCTTCTTCAGGTGATGAAAATCTCTGACCACGCAATTTATTCTTTATTTTAGGGAAAGCATAGAAATCATTAGGGCTTAGGTCGGGGCTGTACGGCGGATGGTCTAATAATTCTATGTTTTCTTGCTCTAAAAACTCTTTTGTTCTGTGCGCGGTATGAGAACTCGCATTGTCGTGATGGAGGATGATGCGGCGGTTGCAGTTCTCTTTACAGAGTTCAGAAACGACCTGTGGCAAACAAATGCTAGCATACCATTCTGCATTAACCGTTCTTTGTCCCTCAAGAGGAATAGTCGCACCATGGCCGGTTTTGGAGACAAACGTGGCCACCATTTTTTTTTCAACTCTCCGTGAACGAACAATTTTTGTTGGCTTTAACTCATTTTCGAACATCCAAACTCGTGACTGGTTTTAGGTTTTGGGTTCGTACGCGTATATCCAGGATTCGTCACCTGATACGATGTTGTATACAGCATTTGAGGATCCTGCGTGGAATCTTTCGAAAGTTCTGACGCACCAAGTAACGCGAGCCGCTTTTTGCTCTTCACAGAGCGAATGCGGTATCCATCGGGAAAACAACTTTTTTACACCAAATTGTTCATGCAAGATTATTTGTATTTGACTCACGCCAATGTCTAAAGTTGCCTGAATTTCGCGGTATGTCACATGTCGATCTTCCTCAATCAGCTTACGCACAGCATCAACGTTTTCTTGGGTGACTGCAGTTTTTGGACCACCTTGACGGGGATCTTTACTGAGCTTGACACGTCCACGTTGAAATTCAGCAAACCAGCGATAAATTGTGGTTTTGGATGGGGCTTCATCACCAAATGCAGAAATCATCCGGTCAACACACTGTTTTTGTGTTAAACCACTTCGAAAGTCATAATAAATCATCGCTCTTGAATTTTCTCGAGTCAATTCCATTTTCTCAACGACTAAACAAGTTTGACAAAACCTTGTGACAAGACCGAGAATCTTTTTTTAAATAAATAAATGGTATTCGATTTTTAAAACCAAGGAGTTTCAATTAAAAAGATTTTAATATGACCTGTCATATTAAAATCTTTTTAATTGAAAGCTGGTAGCTCCTTGGCTCCTAAAAGTATCGGGAATGGAATATTTCCACTGTTCCTGAACAGTGGAAATATTCCATTCCCGATACTTTTAGTGCAGCCCTCGTAATAATGGGATTATTCACCAATTAACCGTGTATTATACACCGCAACAAAATGGAGTAAGTGAGAGGGCTAATAAAACTATCGTTGAACGAGCCAGAAGTATGCTTGAAGAAGCGAAACTTAGTAAGAAGTATTGGGCTGAAGCGGTCAATACATCAGTTTATTTGAAAAATAGGTGTCCAACACGAGCTGTAAAAGGGATGACGCCTGAAGAGGCATGGTCTAACAGAAAAGTGGACCTCAGTCATTTAAAGGTTTTCGGCTGTAGAGCGTTCATGCATATCCCGAAACCAAAACGGAAGAAGTTTGACTCCAAGACCAAATAACTGCTGTTTGTCGGCTACTGCAAAACAACAAAAGTTATAGGCTTATAGATCCTGTGACGCATAGTTTACACAAAGCAAGAAATGTTTTTTTTTTTTTAATAAAATCATATAAGGATACATGCAAACGATGCTGATGAAATAGTAGAAGTGTTTTCATCGAATGACAGCTTGGAGAAACCTATATTAATGAACTTAGAAGATAATTAACCTGCTGATATTCATCAAGTAGAACAACATGAAGCACGAAGAAGAAATGATGAGTTCTTCCACTGCGAAGATGTTGATGAAGAGCAGTGTGTGGAAAATGTAGCTGAAGAAGAGTTAGTCACCTGAAGTGAGAAATGAAACCTAAAAATGCGTATCCCAATGAAGGAGTGGAAATATCTGAATGTATAGTTGAAGATAGAGAAGAAACCACTCCATGATATTCCTGAAAGAGGATATCCTAGAGAGAGGAAGTCTAGAAACTTCGATGACTATATTCTCCATTATGCAGAAGAAGATATAAATGAAGATCCCTTAACCATAGAAGAAGCTTTATCAAGAGACGATAATGATGAATGGCAGAAAGCTATTCAAGAACAGCTTAATGCTATTAAGAAAAACTAAACATGGGAGTTAGTAGAAAAGGCTGATGGCTACTTCGTGGATTCTTAATGGCTATTTAGAATTAATCAAAAAGATTCGGGGAAGATAAGATATAAAGCGAGACTCGTAGCCAGAGGTTTTAAGCAACGAAAAGGTTTAAACTAAAACGAAACCTTTGCGCCCGTAGTACGTCACAGTACTTGAGATTACTTTTGGCCGTAGCTATGGAAAATAATCTTAAAGTTGACCAAATGGATGTTGTAACTGCATTTCAAAAGTATCAAATAATTTATTTGCAAAGATACAAGTATATACAATGTATAAAATACTTAATTAACTAAGACTACAAACATAAACACTTAAACCCAAAAACTACTCACTTACCTAATCTAAAATATGGCGTCGAAAAACTCCTCCACATCGTTGTCCACTGGTAATGTGCCCAAAAGACTGGCAGCATTGCCACGTTGTATGGCAATGCTTATTCTCTGACCGAGGTAAAAGCCAGCCCTTGGGTCACGCCAGCCCTTGGTCACACGTCAATACTCATACTTCTCAGACCTAAATGTCCCAACCTGCGATGCCATAGCTGACTAGACACAGCTACTGCGGTACTCTCTGTCTTTTGCACATTACTCAAAAGTTTGGAAGAATACACCTTATTGTGCAAAGGATTCACAATGTTACAATTTAGTTTATAAATTCCATTATCACACCCCACAAGAGCTATACGGTTGCCAGAGATTTTTCTATCATAAATGCTGCACCCATCACCATTAAATACAATAACAAGCCCACTTTCTATAAATTTACTTACTGACATTAAATTAGTGGCTATCTGTGGCACATATAAGACATTTTTAAGTTGTCTTACCTCATTTCCAAAGTTTACCATTAAATCTCCTACACCACTACATCTCAATTGTTCATTATTTGCTACAGCAACTGTAGTGTGTTTAGCATTACAATTAAAGTCTTTATAATTCACCATATTGTCTTTACAGTTTGACATATGTTTTATTAAGAGTCTGATATCAGAGATATTCTGTTTAAATGTAGAGTCAGTTGTTTATAATGACAATCAAAGTGCAATTAAGTTGTTGGAATGTAAAGAGTACTGTCATAAAAGGACAAAGCACATAGATCTCAGATATCATTATGTAAAAGACCTAATAAATAATATTATGGTAAGTGTAAATTATTTGCAGACTGAAAAGATAGCAGATGTGCTTACCAAACCGCTTAGCTCTAAGAAACATGTAGGTTTTATTAAGGACATGAATTTATGTGTTGTGTAGCATGTCTGTATGTTGTTAAGCATGTAATTATTTACTTTTTACATAAAGTAATAATGTAAAGCGTAAGGGGAAGTGTTGAAACATGTGTACTACGCTTTACTTTAATTACATATTGGTATAGACTATAGAGCATAGTTCTCCCTCTATACAAAGACAACTTTTCCAACTTCCTCTTCGTCAAAATGTCATCCTGGTGAGAACACACGTTTTAATTCTTTTCTTCCCAATTTCATAATCTGTGTGCCTGATGTTTATTAATAGTTTTGCTACTGAATATGTATGTATACTCGCTATTCCTGGACTGCTTGATAATCAAGAAATACATGAATAGTTACCAGAACACATTGCGTTTCAATCTCACCGCATGCCACCTATACCTGCCTGTAGCATTTTGCACGACCACGCCTTATATTGGCTTCGCTTCGCAGACAACTCCTCTGCTCAGATAGTTCGTAATAACACTTTAAACAAAGCGTGAGCACTCGGACCCCACGGACCAAGAGTTTCAACCCCAAACGGCTCGAAAATATAACTACCGATGAGGTTATTATATTTCCGCCGTTTGAGGTTCTCTGCAGCCGCAGCGGCAGCGCCAGCACAGCACTGCATTTCTGAACGGAGACTTAATAGAGAAGGATTACATGAGATAGCCAAAAGGCTTAGAAGAGCACGGTAAAGAAGGATATGTTTGTCTACTGAAGAAGGCTCTTTACGGACTAAAACAAGCTCCCAGAGCATGGTATGAAAAACTGAAACAAAGTCCTGTTAGATAAGGGTTTCAAGAGATGTGAAACTGAACCCTTTGTCTACATGTGGAGAAAACAGAACTCAATAATGATTATTGCAGTTTATGTGGATGATATTCTAGTATTTAGGAATAATGAGAATGAAAGAATATCAGTGAAAAAGGAACTTCGAACAAAATTCGGAATGAAAGACGTAAAGTGGATGTCTTTCTAGGTAAAATAATGCAAGGGGAGACTTCCATACGACTTAATCAAACTGAGTATCTTGAGAAGGTTCTGAAGAGATTTGGAATGAGCGACGAAGAGTGTGAAGACTCCTATTGAAACTGGAATTAAGCTTGTGAAACCACAAGATCAGAAGTATACTCCACCAAGTGAACTGCCATACAGATTACAGTGTTGATTGGTTCACATAAGCATCTATCCCAAGGCCTGATATTACTTTTTCAGTCAACTATCTAAGTCAATTTAATAGTTGTTTTGATCAAACACATTGGAAGGCAGCTAAACGTGTCCTTAGATATTTAAAAGGAACAAAATACCTAGGACCTTTTTTCAAGAAAACCGGTAAGAAGCTGATTGGTTACATAGACGCAGATCACGCAGGAGATGTAGTCACATCTCCTAAAAAAAACCCGTATATGATTTTCTATCAGTTGATAGAAAATCATATACAGGTTTTATATTTACACTTGGAGGAGGTCCCGTGTCGTGGGCAAGTCGGAAACAAACGACAGTGTCACTGTCAAGTGCAGAAGCTGAATATGTGGCACTTTCAGAGGGATGTAGAGAGTCAGCATTTTTGAGTGCACTACCAACTGACCTGACTGAGATTACTGAAACTGTGGAACTGTTTACTGATAGTCAATCTGCAATCCAAATTGCAGAGAATCCCATGCATCATCGGCGAATCAAGCATATTGATGTGAGGCATCACTATATTAGAGAAATGGTGCGAATGAGTAGGGTAAAGCTCAGTTATTTATGTACTAGTGAGATGAATGCTGATGTTTTAACAAAAGGATTTTGCAGTGAACGTTATGAAAGATGTATGAGAGGAATGCAAGCTTGAGGAGGAGTTGGACTGACTTCTAATACCTCATTTAAGGAGGAGTGATGAATACGCTTTTTCCCCACTGCTCAACTAACTGCTCAACTGACTGCTCAACTGAGTTGTGCAGTTTATATTCCCCACTACAAACTGCTCAACTTGTATTTGGCAAGTGGCCTGGCCATCTATAATTATTAATAAAATCATTATACATAAAATGAGTGAGGAAAGGTTAGGAAAGTTTACGAGTAATGGAGAGTTGGATGTACCTACATAAAAAACAATATGAAGATTCTAAGCTAGCAATGCAACCTTTTATGAAATATATGGAAGGTATATTGAGGAACAAAATATTATACAAATAATAAGCGTGTTTGGTGACAGATATAGAACTAACAATATGCTGGAAGGCTGGCACTAAAAAATAAACAGATCAATTAATAAAAATACAAAGACGACGACGACCTTATTACGATTACTAAGAATACTTTTTGAAATTGATTTACTCGCACAACACAAGAATCCGAACAAAAGAGCAAAGAAATACAAAATAAATGATGACATTATTACGTTCATACAATTAATTCTGAAATAACAATCGGGCACGCTCTGGAAAAATTACGCTAGCTACAATTTTTTTTTTGTTTTAAGTTCACATTTATTTTTAGGTATAGGTACCTGGACAACCAAATAAAGGTGTTGTATAGACTTTAAATGGTATTTTTCATTTTGACAGCCCGCTATCATTTTGTTGACGTAGGTATGAAGTTTTATTACATGATTTCTTTTTAATTTTGTTAAAGATGAGCACTCCGAATTGAGCAGTAGGGAAAAGAGATAGTGCTAACTGCCTAACTAAACAGTTTGGTTGAGCAGTGGGGAAAAAGGGGATGAAAGAGGTGAAGAGGCAGATGAGACACAAGAAAGTTTTACTGTTTGCGTTCTGTGTTTGAATTAATTTTTATGATGATTTTCTAAGCTTTTTGTTTTTACTTGTGATACCTGAAAAACTCCAATGATATAATAATTAACAAGTAAACATTAAAAATTGCCAAAACACCGGCATTTTTTTTATTTTAATTATTTTTTAACTACATATTTTATCTAGTAGTAGACACGCTTCGATCAACAATCTATCGAACACGTAACTATGACACGATATCTTGCCAAAATACTCTGTTTCAAACAAGAAACAGCCCATAACTTTTGTATGGCCACGGGGTCTCATTGCTAAGAAAGAAAATTTGGTTCAAATAAATCTCACTAGATGGCGCGATATGCTCATCCATCTGTTATTGAATGTGTGTAAAATTAACATTTTCTGGAATTGAACACAAAAATTTTATGTTTTGTTTTAAGTACAAAATTATGGAATATTGGGCTCTTAATTCACATTTCAAAGATTATTAGACGGATCATTTAAAATTGATGCCAATAGATGGCGCATTTTTAAATTTCTGAGGCATTCCACTCGATTGTTAAAGTTTGCATTTTAACACATTTTGGTGCAAAAAAAACTGTAAAAACGTGCAAATAAATACTAGAAAACAAACTTTCACTGTATTTAAAGAAAAAAATATTCACGAACCTAGTAAACCCTTTTACTTGCAAGTCGCTGCTAAAACCATCTATCTATCACCGTGAAACAGAACCGAATGCGTTCGATGTACAAAAAATTGCCAGATTAAGCAGACGAAAAACGCTAGCTACGTCGGCACGGTTTCTTTGTATGGGATGAGGTATCTGTATGCTAGTATTATATTATCTGTGGTATGGCTAAACCGATTTTCACCAAACATAAAACATAGCTAAGAACACTCTCGACAAAGTCACATTTCAAACAAAAAAATCGTAATCAAAATCGGTTCATCCGTTAAGGTGCTATGACGCCACAGACAGGCACACAGATACACAGAAACACACGTCAAACTTATAACACCCGTCTTTTTCCGTCGGGGGTTAAAAATATATTTAACTAATATATTTTCCATCATAAAAACGTTGTTTATTTATTCACGGCGATACAAAACTAGGCCCAGCACATTACTGCACGGTAGTGCAACAAAACCGCCTTCGGTAGTACTGTAGTACCTCTCCAAAAACACAGGCCGTTTAAAAAAAATATGTACGGAACCCGTTGAAGATGAAGATGAATGAAGATGTTCGATATCCCGAAGACTGCAGGTACACCAGGGGTCATTCGTTCTGTCCGGGGGGTAAAAGCCGATGTCGGCTCAACTGATGTCTACAGACAAGGAAACGGACCATCAAAATCTATATAAGTTTGTGAATTGTGAGATTTTGAAAATTCTTGCACCAGTAGAAAGCTACATTATTTCTGAGTGTCGTAGGCTACAAAATATTTTCAAAAAAATTTGATCAATACCCAATAGTATCGATACTAGATATAATATACTTTTAATGTATACTATAAATATTGATAAAGTGCAATACTATTTGCACTTTATCAATAGTATTGCTCAATTTCTTGGATATATACTTTCGATAGTATTGTAAAATTTAAATACTATCGATAGTGCTATCGATATTGAGACTATTTTTCGAGGTCACGATAGTACCGACAACCTATCGATAGGCAATCGATAGTGAGGCAACACTATAGGCTATAATATATTTTCAAAAAATTAGAGATCCTCATGAAAATTGCAATAATGTAACCCGTGAAATGATGAATGAATGAGATCCTCATGAAAATTGCAATAATGTAACCCAAAGTAGTAAAATGTTGCGAATAAAATTCATTCAATGGCGTGCGCCTGAGGGTAAGTAGGGTAGGGTAGGTAAGGTAGGATAGGGTAAGTAGGGTAGGGTAGGTAGAGTAGGGTTGGTAGGTAGGGTAGGGTAGGTAGAATAGGTATGGTAGGTAGGTAGCCAATTGACGGGAGCGAAGCTACGAGGTAGGCGTGGGTAATCTTTATTCCGGCAAGAGAATTGATTCACTTAGTCCGACTCCGAATCCGGTACCGATTCACCTTAGTTATTCCTTTGGCTCCGTTTGACTCCGGCAATCACTCGGTCATTTTGGTTCCCCGGTTCCTCCAGATCATTTTATTCATTCCGTTCATTGGATCATTTGGCACATTCGAATTGAACAGTTTACAGACTTTACAGTAGGTCATTTTATTCATATGATTTAAATTTCGGAATAAAAATAAATACGACTAAAACAATGTTAAAGTTGGCAGAAGAATATTAAATAAAATAAAATAGATAATAATAAAAGCGTGTTCAATCTTTTAGGCGACAACAATGACACAAAAATCGCATTTTATGCGTGCCAGTCAATCCATATTAAACTCTAGCCCCATAGAAATTAGAGCGCACCGTACTGGTACTATAGCGACACGAAGCACCGAGTGAGCGAGAGAGCGAGTGAACAACTGCGAACCCGCGCTCCGCGGCTCCGGCGCTTCTCCAATCACCGGTATCATTTGGTACCGCGGTGCCGATAAGAATTGTGAGGAATGAATAAGGTTTACGGATCCGCGTTCGGAACTGGCTCCTTTGAATCAGTAACTCCGGAGTTACCCACCACTACTACGAGGGTCAGCTAGTTATGGAATAAAAGGGTCTGAAATACCAGAAGAATACGACATTCCATAGAACAATTAGGAAGAAGATTACGTACCAGTTTTGATTCATGATGCATACATTCTTGTCAGCGACAAGGTTTTTTATGATTAGCTTGTCACCAGTCTTGGCAGGAGTGCCCAGACCTCCAGTATATCGCACGGCAATTCAGGCATGGTAGTGAAACGAAGGTTGGTGTCTCTGACAGAGCTCAGTCGCAGCGGCATGCGGTCCGCGAAATCCGGCGCGCCCTTCGGCTCGTACATCACGTACCCTGTGCCTAACGACAAGGAGTGGTTCCTGCCGTTCCCGCACAAGAATTGACATAGTCATGGTCATATTGTTGCTTGCCATTTTAAAACACGCTTTTAAACAGTAAGTATAATAAATCCAATAATTAATTTAGTAATTTCAGTGCCAAACATTTTTTTTTTATCCTCTTCCTCTCTCTTCCGCAGTGGTCCTAGGCAGGTAACGGCCCCGACTTACGTGTCGTAGGTTCGAACCCAGACAGGCGCATTACTTTGTGTAAATTATTTCATCACCACTGCTCTAAAAGTGGTGAAGGAAAACATCGTGAGGAAACTATATCTTATGTCCTAGAACCAAAAATTATTCTTAGTACAGACGGTGTTAACTTCCCCACTGAGTTATGCATAACTGCATAGTTATATTAGCCAGACAGTACGAGCAAAAATAAAACGAAGATTTCGCACCTGTAGTGGGATCCAAACAGCGACATTCCTGGAAGCATACGTACCACAATATGAATATTGTTAATAATAAAATGCACAATTGCGAGGACCTAATGTTTATATGCTTGTAATCTCTGTGTGCACTGGTGATACTGTACGAAGTTTCATCAAAATGGATCGCGGTATAAGCGGATGGCTAGTTTTGATTTAATTTGGAAAAGGAGGTAGAATGTCGCCTGAATAAGTGCATACGGTTATAAAGCACTGAAAAATAAAATCACAAAAATCTATTTTAAGTTTTGGTCACTAAAAATAGTGAAACTCAGTACTAAAACTTACAGCGCTGATGACTATAGGCTTGTCTTGGCTTTTGGGAGACTCGGGTTTCTTAAATGGAGACCTCGGCGTACATACCGGCTCGCCTAACGCTCCGCCTTTAAAACAAAAACGATTATAATCCGCACATGGCGTGAACAGGAGCCTAATTGCGTAAGTGAATTCGGCAAGGCAAAGGGTTTGACCGCCATCAATCGACCAATCACATAGACTGAAATCCTCGTCGCGTCTTTCATCTCGCATGTGATTGATTGATTGATGGCGTCAAAACGCTATGCCTTGCCGAATTCACTTACGCAATTAGGCTGCAGGTTGATAAGTAGACTTGCATCTGATTTCAAAATTAAACTTAATCCCATTGCCGATTGTGAATAATTTTACAGCCGACATGCATATAATTTCAAAATTGAACCTAATCCCAATGAAATTGTGAATAATATTGAAATTAGATACGTGTCGACTTGTCAACCTATGCACGATTTTAAAGTTCTGTAGCAATTCCAGTAAAGTAAATATGTTTTATGGTGAAACTTAAATTCTGTGTATAAATTATATTATATTAAGTTTTAATTCAAATCTAGTACAGCTCGATATAAACTTTAATAACGACTCAGGGGGTCTTCTCCCTAACTCCGTCAACGAAATTACGGCCCTGTGCGAAAGTATTCCGGAACTTCGGAGTGAATCCTACTCCGTGATGATTTAATTTTTCTCGGACGGATAAAAACACATCGGGAGTAGGTACCACTGTCAAATTGTGTTTTATCATTCATTAGTAGTTTGGGCCCCGAACGAATCATGCGTCCGTATGTGATACGGAGTAGGAAACGCCCGTAAAGTAGGCCGAAACTACGGACTTCGTGCTTAGGGAGTATAGACCCCCTGAGAACTCGAGGCGAGTCGCTGCCCAGGATAGCCTGGGTGAGAGGTGGGGTACTGCTCAGTGTATAGTAGGTACACTCCACAGCTGCATTACCTAACCTACTGAGCCTAAAGGCTCAGTAGGTTAGTTTTGTTTCAGCAATTTTCTATATTGGAACTACCTATTATACTTATTTTCTGTTGGGATTCGGTTTAATATTCTGCGCTGAATTTAGACTTTTACATAGTGCCTGCCATCATTTGTTTGTCCAAATCTGAACAGAATGGCAGTTTAACTTTGGCCTTCCATTTAACCTTGTATCTACTTCACAGTTCAGAACCTGCATTAAGACAGAACGCACCTGGACCAACGCCAGCTCCTTCCGACATGCTGATTTTATAGAGCTGAAAGAAATAAAAAGAAAAACTAAATTAATCCATTGACGACACGGTTGGCGTAGTGGTTGAGCAATCGGCTGCTGCGCTGCGTGTGGCGGGTTTGATTCCCGCACGGGACAAATATTTGTATGGCCTACAGATATTTGTTCCGGATCTGGGTGTCTTGAGTGAGTTTAAATGTTTGTAAACACTACAGGAAGAAATTGCTAGTCAGGGACATAGATAAAAAACAAAAAAAATACATTTTTCACCTCACCCAGAGCTATTGAGCCTCTACGTTTATTTTATGATTATTGTACACACATAATATAATACATAAATACAAAACATCATACGTTTGTCATTGCTTCTATGTATTCTTAATATGCTATTATTTAGATACCTGCGTGATGATATGATTTGAAACTCTAAAATTCAGATCCTCCATTCGCCTCTACAGTTTCTTATCTCTGTTCTAAGAGTACTCACGCATTCGGTTTTTCCACCACCTAGATAGAAGACTTTACTCCCAAAAGTTTTGTAAAAGTATACGAGACTTACCCTGCCGTCATCACCAGCTGCGAATCCAGAAGACAGTGGGAGCACTTCCGGCCCCCACTGCTTGATGAAGTGTCCGAGACGAGCGACGCGCTGCGCTGGAGTCGTCACAGTGTGCGACCCGCCGCAGTAGCGGTTGCACAAATGCTTGTCTGTGTCCGATCTGAGTACAGACAGTGAAAAAAGAGCTGGGTAGGTGTTTAGTGTTTATTTATGGGACCATGTGATTAATCAGGGCACTATGTATAATGCCCGGGCATTATTAGGTAATCTAGTCAAGTCAAATCGAGCAATGTAATGAATACTGATTTAAACTTCTATATTTATCACATTGTCTGGTCATTATGAATATTGGTACTTAACAGTTGGGCAATTCGATAATTATGGTCAATGAAATAATCCAAGAAAGAGCTAAGCGAGCTCGGGAGCTTAGGGCACCCCGACACGGATAGGTTAGGTTTGAAGGAGTAGCTAGCTAAATAGTGTAACTAACCCGACTTTGATTTGGCTGAAAGTTGGTAGGGAGGTAGCTAAGAACCAGGAGAAGGACATAGGATACTTTTGATTTTTATCCCGTTTAAGGTAGGGTAGGGTAGGGTAAGTAGGGTAGGGTAGGGTTGGTAGTGTAGGTAGGGTAGGGTACGGTAGGTAGGGTTGGTAGGGTAGGGTAGGGTAGGGTAGGGTAGGTAGGGTAGTGTAAGTAGGGTAGGGTAGGGTAGGTAGGGTAGGGTAGGGTAGGTAGGGTAGGGTGGGTAGTGTAGGGTAGTTAGGGTAGGGTAGGTAGTGTAGGGTTGTTAGGGTAGGGTAGGTAGGGTAGATGAATGTTTGGTGTTTTTATGGCAAAACAAAGTTTGCCGGGTCAGCTAGAATCGTGAGATGAAAGACTGGTTGTGGATTTCCGTCTATGTGATTGGTCAATTGATTGGGCAGACAGAAATAGGAGCCCCGCTGTGCTCCGTCGACTTTGTTGCCGTACTTACTTATTATATATTAAAACCAATGTCAACATTAAAATAATTTAAATAAACACATCTTTTTATAACCCGGCCCAATAAGTGATGAGCATTATTCAGAAAGCCCGGTCAATTTAATTATTTCTATAGTTTTTATCATATTGCCTACACATATTCGGCATTTTTCAAATTGCCCGGGCATTATGAATAATATCGTATTAATCACTTGTCCATAACATTTATACCTGGGTGGTGCGAGATCAAATAAAACCCAGAGGCAGTAGAACGGTGTAACGGTGCATTACATAGTAAATATTGTTTTTTTTTGGGGAGCTGTCTACTTCAGCACCTTCAACCCTTCCGTGATTTGTTAATTTAGAAAGCATCAGGTACAATAGAGACTACGCCATAGCATTTTTTTTTGTTTAGCTTTCACTTTCTACTTCAACACTGCCATGATTTGCTTAGTGTCAAGGTCTAAGTCCCAGCTCCCGAGCGGATTATCCCGAAATAGCCTGTTCCAACCACTGCCGAGTATTTTAATAGATCTTCTCCCTTTCGTGCCGTGCTTTCCTGGTACTTGCCAGTTTCACCCAGGTCTTACCCGCGGTCCTCTTTCGGGGCCATCCACCTATCTGGCTGCTGTTTGGTATAGGAAAAAAGCTTTTAGCGAAATCATTCCACAGGAACATACTACAAGTACCTAAAAAATCGAAACTAAGTATTTTGTGGTGGACTTGAGTGCCAACTTTTATCGTAATCCGTTTGTTAAGTGGTGATGGATAAATGTTTTATGATGGCGGTACTTTTACCTGACTTTGTGGGGTTTCGTAGGCTGCATCTGTTGCTGCACGTTTTCCCAGTCGTGCATGTTGCGCTGCGGTAAGCTGCTCGCTTGATTCTTACGAATCGCGTCTGCGACGAAATATCACCACATTACTTGTTGGAAGCTAGTCTATTTATACACAGGTAATAATCTCGATTTAAATTCACAGGTGTTGTAAGGATTAAACAGATTAGTTTAGGACACTCCCACGATTAGTCCATATATTAAACGACAAGCTAATTGCGGGCCCAATGGATTTACTTAGATCGACAATCTACTTGGAAAATGTGGTCAAGGATTCTATCAACCCCTGGTCCTGTAGGACATTGAGACAGTAAGGAAAACTATTATTATTGGTAAGACACACTAGTAAGCTGATGCGTGATTCAGATAGCTGAGATATCTAGGTAGTGTGTCCAATATTTTCTTGAAGTATTCAGTGTGGGAGCTGTCACAATGCTTTACTGAGAGCCTATTCCATGTCATTAACATTATTTAGAAAAGTACAATATTCTCTCTGAGAATCAATACGGTTTTAGAACACAAAAATCAACTGCAAATGCTACACATAAGCTAACTTCTTTCGTAGTAGATAGCCTAGACAAGGGAGAGAAAACTATTGGCATCTTTCTCGACCTAGCAAAGGCCTTTGATACCGTTTCAATTCCCATTCTTCTCAGGAAGCTAGAATTAATCGGTGTTCGCGGGATTACCCTCAAATTCCTCAAAGACTACCTAACTGACAGAGAACAAAGCGTAAAGGTGAGTGACTATGTAAGTCAAACTGGAAAAATGTGGTACGGTGTACCCCAAGGAAGTATCCTGGGGCCTGTATTGTTTCTAATATACATTAATGATTTGTGTAACCTGCAACTGAATCAAGGTCAAATAATTACTTTCGCGGACGATACAGTTCTACTGTTTAAAGGACAATCCTGGCAGCAGGTATATAAACTGGCCAATGAAGGTTTTTCCCTAGTATCTACATGGCTCGACCGCAATCTTTTAACTTTAAATACACAAAAAACTAAATACATTACCTTTAGCATTCACAATAAGTCACAACCACCATTAAATACCTTTCATATTAAATATCACACATGCAGCAAATCCAGCACCTGCACATGCTACTCTCTTTCTAAAACACAATCAATTAAATATCTTGGACTAATTGTAGACCAAAACCTAAATTGGAATGAACACATTATGACCTCAACAGCTAGAGTCAGAAAGATGATATATGTTTTTAAAAGGGTCCGCCATTTTTGCAACAGAAAATTACTACTTACACTTTATTACGCACTTTGTCAATCAATTTTAACATATTGTATCTCCACATGGGGAGGCTCATCTAAGTCAACAATGATTAACTTGGAGCGCTCGCAGCGTGCTATACTGAAAGTTATAACATTTAAGAGGTATAGATTCTCAACTGAAATACTATACAGTGAATTGCCTGTACTAACAGTAAGACAGTTATTTATATTAAGTATAACACTAAAACAACACACTTTCCCCCCCCATTATACAGGGAAACGAAGAAATGACATAGTATATTCAGTCCCATCTTACAAAACCACCTTTGCTCGTAAATTTACAAAATACTTAAGTCCATTCTTATACAATAAGATATCAAAATATGTCCACTTACGAAATATGACTTCATTTGCCTGTAAGAAAGTTCTTTTTGAATATTTAAAACAACTTAACTATGATAAAACAGAGAACCTATTGAAAAGCTTGACTTAAACAAACACATACACACACACTCGAACAAACAACACACTTCACAAACACCTTACCTTACAAACATCTAAACTCATTCATAATATCACGCTCACACACACATACTCATATCACTTGCTTAAACATTAACTTATGATTAAAATCTAAATTCTAAACTTATTATTTGTGCCTGCAGCTATTAACTATGTTTATGTTCCCTACGAAAATATAAAATTAAATCTTATAGGATAAAAATATGACGATTGTCTGTAAACTTTGCATATACTATTTTTTTTTAACACTACCTGCATTGTGAATTTGTGATCACGTCTGTTCGTAATTTTATTAATGCAAATGTTCTGATACCTGTTCACATTGGAAATAATATCATAGATACATAATTATTATACTAACAAAAAATAGAGGAATTATATTTGCGTTTTGAACTGGTTAATTGTGTAAGAGGAAGACTGTCCTACCGTGATACAGTTTCGACTAGTACGGAGGATAGTGTGAATCGAATGCTACAACCTAAATAACAATATCAGTGTCAGTAATTATTAGTGGGTGGTTAGTGCCTCAATACGTACTAAATAATCATCAACGTGACGTAAGTACTAAACTTAACTCTTATAAAATGTTCGAAAAGTGAGAAATATCACATTAAAAGCTAGTTTTTAAATGCAGGAATCTCTTTGTTTATGTATGTAATGTCTACCTACAAAATGTCAAAAACACCTAATTATATGGTTGTACTATTTAATGATGCAAATAAAGTTATATTATTATATATTATTATATTAAAACTCGATCTGGCAGGAATTTCTTCAAGGGCTTCTTCCTAAAACTAGAAGGTACATACCCAATTCATAACTGAGATAGGGTTTCATAGACAAGCTGGCTGGCAGAGGCTTAGGAGGTTGCGGTGGGACCGGATCCATGGACATCACAGCTTTAGCATCACATGATATGCAGTTGACATCCCTGGTGAAATAGAGCACAAGTAATTTTGCAACAGCCGTCAAAAGGATAGCATTTTTGAACTATTATGATTTTGTGTTGCAAAACTACTTGCTTTGTAAATTTGTAACAACGCATCCTTCGAATTGCGGGTGTTTGGCGGAGAAAGAGCAAAGTACGAAATTACTTCATTTAAATGTGAAGATCTACTGGTTTCTTTTTATTTTTATTAAGTGGCGTCTCAAAGTTCAATCAAATTGATTGGCTACTGCTTATCCGGGCTATCCTGTGGAGACTAATTAGAGCGTTCAGCCAGGCCAGGGACCTTTCCCGGTAGGCCGGTCCCTCCTTGGGCCGGTCTGGATGTGGCCCGGACCGGCCCCGGCCACAGCCTGACCAACCCGCTAAGTGACCTGGGGCTGGACTCCAGCTCCATTTTCCCTTTATTTTTATGTATCTAGAGCTTCTTTTCGTTTATCTAGAGTTTTTTTTTGTCGATAGGCCCCTATCTGACCTGACGGTAAGCGATGATAAGGCCGACGATGAAGCTAGCTTGCCTAGAAGCTATTCACGCTTTACCTACTCGTATTAACCAATTAACTCTTGACTTAAACACCCCTAGGTTATAGCAATAAAGAGACAGAGACTCCAGCAGGGAATTATTCCACTCCTTTGTTGTACGCACACAGAAAGTATTCTCAAAACGCTTTGTGCGTATGGGTGGGATGTCCACCATGTATCCATGGTGCACCGTACGTCTCGTTGTCCAAAGATGAAAGGGCTTGACGTAATCAAATCGTGCAGTTCAAACGCACATTCCCCGAAATGTAACCCATAAAAAAAAAAAGTAAATTTAAAAAATCAAAGGACTAGAGACGTAAACAAGAAGAAAATCATGCTGTGCAGTCGGAGGATACATATTCGCGAGCTGGCGGACCAAAACCAGATGTATCCTCCGACTGCACAGCATGACTTTCTTCTTGTTTACGTCTTTTTAGTTCGCCTTTTAAGCAGTCGGGTCTTTTGATTTTTAAATTAACTTTTTTTATTTATAACTTTTTAGTTATTTTTTTTTAGATTTCAGTACATTTAAACATATAAGTGTTATATATTTTTGAAATCACCTCTTAAAACCCTTTATTTTTATTTTGAAGTAAAAAAATTTTTTGTCCCCCACAATATGGCGCCCAAAATCCGCCATTTTTCTATTTTCCAATTTTACAACACTCGCAGGGTTAAGACGAATCGATTGACGTATGAATCATCAAAATCGGCCAACGCTTTTGGTCTCTGGAACGCCACATAGGAACAAACATACAAACATACATACATACATAGACTGATAAACACATTACCCTCCTTCGGCAGTCGGGTAAAAAACCGATAGATATATAGGTAACTGGCAATTTGGCGCCGATGATCAAGGCTCAGTGCATCATTGCCGGTGAGCCTCTTGGCCCGTCTGTTTTTCGACTCAAGTGCATCGAATCAATATGGTATTTAGCAGATTCGTCCCGGCAGTGAGAGCAGTACTCCATGCATAACCGAACTTGCGCTTTATACAAATTGAGCAGCTGTTTTTGCGTAAAGTACCGTCTCAACTTTCGGGGCCCCAATTTTTTTGCAGCCAGCTGAGCCTTTCCCCCAATGAAAGGAACAAAGTTGAGGGTTGGTGTCAACGTAACACCAAGAAGCTCATCGGTACAGTTACTTCTCGGAAAGATGGAGCCGGGTGGAATTGGCTTTTTTTACCGGAAAAAAGACACGCCTGGGTCTTAGCAGCATTGAAAATGATCAGATCGGCCACGACCCATTCGGGGACTGCCTTCAAGGACAGATTCAAGCGCTCAACCATGGCCTCACGGAAAGACTCAGTAGCCCATGTACTGGACACGTGTCTCTCAGCAATAGTGCTGTCGTATGCATATCCAAAGGTTTAAGCAGATCATTTATGCGCAGCAAGAACAATGTTGCCGAGACCACCGACCCCTGAGGGACTCTGACGTTAATATCTAACCAACCGGGCAAGCAGCCATCGATAATCACTCGGAAATACCGATCCCTCTGGAACTTTGCAATCTAAACCACAAAGACCACTAGGCAGACTGAAGGAAGGAATCTTACCAATAAGATTTTCGTCCCAGACCCTGTCGAAAGCCTTCGACAGGGTCTGCAGAAACGGCAAGTCGACACATGCTAGGTACGCCTTTTCTTTTACCGCATCAGGACATTAGACCAAGTACGCCAATGTAATTATTTGATTTCATGTAGGAGCTCGTGGCTAAATCATAATAGCCACACGGGTCGATCTTCAAGGTAAAGCATTGCTTGCAAAGTTTGGTCCGTGTATGGGTGACTTAGCCAGATTCTTCCGTGCCTCAGAAAGCGCGCTAAGCCTTGATATTTCACAGTCGTTAGACGCAAGGAAATCTGACACCATTCTTGCTAAAGGGGTATCGTTTTATCCAGTTGATGGGTTTTGGAGGTCAGAAATTTTACATGAAACGACTGCCTTTCATGTAAAATACGGGTACTCAGCTGCATGCGGTTAGACTGATGCCGACCCCAACGTTCGTTGGGGAAAAGGCTAGGCAGATTGATTGATTGATTTGATATCATGTCAATAAAGTGTGTAGGTAGTGTAGGTACTCGTATGTGTATTAATTTAATTCAATTTTGCTTAAAGATAGCCTCCGATGATTGAATTCACCCCAAATTGACCTGATTGATGACAAATTGACCTGACCTAGATTGATGATTTGTCTTTGCCTAGTGTAGACCGTAGTTTAAAAAATGACCCGGTAGTTTTTTGAGTCCCAGTCCGACGCTAAGCCAGGCACAAAAGCTTAACCTAAGCGACCACGCTGTCCGACCCCATAGGAGGGCCTATGGCACTAAGGAACCTCGGTTTGCGTGTATTTCGTTTTTATACCATTTCTTATTACGTTATTCAAAATTCTGTATAGCTACCATTTTTAACCGTTTTGTTCACGGGATGTCGATGTAGTTAATATGAAGCCCGCTAGATGTCGCTATAAAGCACAAAGTCACCTCAGTAGTCTTCTCTTGGTGCCCGCAGCTTCTGCCTCGCGGCGCAGCGCGGCCATCGCCTTCAAATTCTCCTGGAGCTGCTTCAGCTTGTTATTGAAGAAGTCCTTCACTGGAGACAGCTCCATCTTGTCCAGTTTCTGTTCGATCTCACGCTGAATGTCGTCCAAAGCTTGTTGCCATAGAGATTCCTAAAGGAAAAAACAAACTTTTTCAAGATATTGGCATATTGGCATAGGTATTTTTTCTATGGGTCCTGAACCTGAAAGGAACGATTAATAGTATGCTTGAATTGATGCTATGGCTGAATGAGTTCGGGTAATGAGCGTCGTTGACCTTGCACAATGTAATGCTTGTCCCATCCAAATACCGGAACGAGTTAGAGATAGCGCACTGACCCTTGTTAACCATAATAACCAATTTTCTATGTCATATAGGTACCTAGTTAGTGAAATCGATGGGAATATGATCTGTATCCTACAGATACTACAGATTTTTCAGATCTTTTACTATTTTATATTAGCCAAATATCTTATATTTACTACCTTTTGTAGCAAAGCACTACTGTCATCAGGTCGTTGACTTGGGTAGGTACCTACAGCTGGGAATATACTAATTAGAATGCACCCTCATTGTTGCCCCCACTTATCTAAGGCAAATCAATGTCGTATTTTATCCTAAAAACTGGAAGAAAATACGCCATAATCACAAACCTGCACGTTAAGTTTTCCGAGGGCATGTTCTAATCCCTTGGAGAGGTCATCGCAAGCGTTCTCGAATTGGTCATGCGACACCTTTCGCGCCAACATACGCAGGTCAGCCTTGTCCGCTAAGGCTTCCACCATGTCCTCGCGGTCTAGTTTCATTACCTTGAGCATTTCGATTTGTTCCAGAAGAGCCTGAATGATAAATAAACCTTTATTAAAAGTACATTATGGACTAAAATCGGACTAGTGAATGTATCCCTCTTTCCGAACTTTACCCTGACAATTGTTTCAATAATGATTGTATGACAGTCAATGCTCAGCCTAAAAGAAAGAGGTCTTTGTAGGACTTATAGCACACAGGCAAAACCGTGTACGTTGCCCCAACAGGAAAGTGGCTCCTAGAGTGATATGAGTGTGGCGTTGTACTTACCTGTTGGGGTAACGTACACGGCAAAAGCTTCTAAAGGCCTAAACAAAGTATTCTTAAAAGTCTCGGTACTGAATTAAAATCTCCTTTTAAATTTCTCATGTCAACTCATACGATGCGGTACTCATACAGTCGTTTTTAGTTATGTTGGATTTCCATACACCGTAGGCTCGGTGAGGGTGAGTAGCAACCTGCAGCCTAATTGCGTAAGTGAATTCGCGGGCAAGGCAAAGGTTTTTGACTCCATCAATCGACCAATCACATAGACGGAAATCCACATCACGTCTTTCATCTCGCATTTGATTGATCGATTGATGGTGTCAAAACCCTTTGCTAATTAGGCTGTAGGATTTCTAAAGCAAAGTAAGGACCCAATAAAAAGGCCTTGTGGCTCGTGATTACGTCGGTGTGGTACTGGCGGGCGTCCTTCTCAGCGGCCAGGTTCAGGGCTGTCTCGTGGACCTGTTGCAGCTGAGTCTGCATGTTCTGCACCGTCTCGAACAGCTTCATCAAACCTGTAGGATAGAAATGTGGGATCCCAAGTTTAGCATCCCAGATAGCTTAGATTTTGTTTTTACACATGGACATAGTTATAAGAGGTAGGCGGTAGGCTAGACAAATATAGTGCTTGTATCTAGGAAATACAGAGCAATTAGAATGAAACAGCAGCTCCTGCCTCTCCTCGCATTCTGCCGTCCATGGCCATGCCCAGAGGCGTGTTGTAAGTAAAATATGTACCTTCCTAACTGCTTGGTCGCTTGCTTCTTTTTAACCGACTACCAAAAAAGGAGGAGGTTCTATGTTCGATATTATGTATTTTTTTTTTTTTTTTTTTTTTTTTTTTTTTTTTTTTTTTATGTATGTTCACCGATATCTCCGTCAATTGTGGACCGATTTTGAAAATTCTTTTTTTGTTTTAAAGATTATATTTCGAAATTGGTCCCATTTTAATTTGGTGAAGATCTGATAAAGAACTTCGGAGATATACAACAGAACTCTTCAATAAATAACGGCAAATCTCTCGGGATTGCTGCAATCGCATGTCTGTTTATTGTTTATACTATTTCATAACATAACATCACGCCAGTACGCTCGAAAGGGGTATGCAGATCTCTCATTTCACCGGTTATATTCATTTTTCATGTTATTCGGGTAATCTATTCTGTCGTTATAGGTACTTACTTACTTCCCTATTAGGTAGGTACAACTAAAAAGTGAAAAATAAAAAGCTTTTTTACAAAAAATACTACCGACTTCCAAAAAAGAAAACTAGAAAGTGAAAAATAACTTTATTTTTGGAAGTCGGTGTCCATAACTTAAAAATTTGGTACCTACCAAAGACACCGACTTCCAAAAATAAAGTTATTTTTCACTTTCTAGTTTTCTTATTTGGAAGTCGGTAGTATTTTTTGTAAAAAAGCTTTTTATTACTACCTTGTCTCGATAACAATAGTAATTACCTGGTAGGTAACCTAATTGCATAAGTGAATTCGGCAAGGCAAAGGGTTTGAGTATGAACAATTGGACCAATCACAAGCGAGATAAAAAACGCGGTGTGATTTCCGTCTCTGTGATTGGTCGATTGTTAATTCACTTACGCAATTAGGCTGCTGATGATTAGGACTTGACTCTGCCGCCTAGCTCCGTAAGTCGCCTGCTAACGTCGCTTGTCCGCTCGCTTCCGCCTCCTGGATCACGCCACTCCGGTAATGACCCCTAATTCCCCCCACGCTACGCCACTTTTTGAACCTCTATCGTGGATATACCTACAGTACCCATACGCACTAAACGTTTTGAGAATACTTTTATTATGCGTACAGCTAAGGAGTGGAATTCTCTGCCGGAGTCTGTGTTTCCCGATAGCTACAATCTAGGGGTCTTTAAGTCAAGAGTGAATAGGTTACTACTAGGCAAGCGTGCTCCATCGTAGACCACATCATCGCTTACCATCAGGTGAGATAGTGGTCAAGCGCGGGCCTATAATAGAAAAAAAAAAAAAAAATAGTACCTACAGAAGAATGCATATTAAGCAGTAGTTATGACAAGGACGAAAGGAGCCTCCCCGAGCGGCGTTAAATATATCGTTTTACGATTCCTAACGCCTGGCGCACACTGGACAGCTAGCACCAGGTAACGCAGTGTATAACTGACTAACCCTTTAACCACAATGACTCAAACTCAAAATCAATCAAAAAGGCACTAATGAGCGCCATCCTACTCCGCCGACTCTGGTTTCACAATAACCAAAACAGCTCTGAACGTGGTCTCTAAGCTATTAATATAGGTTTCTCAAGCAACCAGGCTCAGCTTCTCACGAATCTGTGGCAGAGCTTACGATGCGATATACTTTGCTCTCATGAAACTCCCCGCGATAACGAACTACCCAGGCCACAAATATCTGGCATAATGGTCCTTACAGCCGAAATCCCTCATGCAAAGTACTGCAGCGCTTTTTTTGTCAGGCCAAACGTTGCTGTGCAGTCCATGGCCTGCAAATCTGTCGACTCCTTTGAAATAATAACGACTGATACAGGTAGCTGCACCATAACTTATAAACCTCCGAATCAACCATTCCACATTAATCACACAAGTATTTTCCACGATAGGTCTATTAAAATCATACTAAACGATTTCGACAGCTACAGTACCGCACGGGCTATACAATTAAGCATTCGGATGGTGATGCTGTGGCAGAATGGGCCGAGGCGGAGTACCTCACCTTGTTACACATCGCCAAACGCCCAGCATCCTTTAACAGCGGACGATGGCGCCGTGGCTACAATCCTGACCTGATCTTTGCCAGCGGTTATATCGGCCCTCTTTGCATTAAGACGGTGCATCAGAGAACCCAGCATAGGCCAATTGGAAGCCGCGTTGAATCCTCCGTAAAACTTTAGATAGTGCTTTTCAGACGACGATTCAACTTCTCGAAGGCAGATGTTTTCCGATGACATTGACTCAAAGCTGCTCGAACTAGATCCCGTGCCGAAAAACTCCGAGAAGTTTGTTAAAGTTGTATGGGCCATATCTCGATTGTACCTACATCCTAAGAGGTTGCCGTACTGCTTACGTCCCAGGTCATACAACTTAGACCCATTTTCTGAACAAACTTTGGAACTCGGCGCGGAATTAATGCGCAAAGTAGATGATAGCCGCAGGAAAAAATTGATGACACTGGTTACTGCAATAGATATGACACACAACAGCAAAATGGTTTGGAATACTATCCACAAACTTTACTGACAGTCAGGGGACTGTCAGTAAGTTTGTGACTCTAGCTAGAAACCCGGGCCAGGTAACCGCCAATCAAGTTGCTCACCTACTTCTCCTTAATGGCAAACCCCCGCATCGGTTACCCAAAACAAAAATGCTGATTGAGGCAAATTACACTACCACCAATCTAATCAAGCCTTTTACACTGTCAGACATAATATTTATGGGATTAAAAACTTAAAAAATGGCAAAGCCGCTGGTTCGACGACATTATTGTCGACTAATTAAAACACCTCGTTCTAGTAGCTGGATTTGTGCCTTGATGATTATAATAAGATCCCCAAATTGTGGAGACGTGCTAAAGTGATAGCTCTACTTAATCCAGGCAAATGCCCTAAAGGCCCTAAAAGTTACCGACCCATATCTCTCTCATTTTACACATTAAAACTCTTTGAAAGGCTCCTACTAAATCGTTTTTCATCGAACACGCACATTATACCTGAGCAAGCTGGCGTTAGACCTGAAAAGTCGTGCACCAACCAGACCTTCAAACCTAAGCAATTCATCGAAGACGAGTTTGAGGCGAACAATGTCACAGGTGTTGTTTTCGTAGACCTTTCAGCGGCTTATGACACAGTTAACATTAAAAATCTTGTATTAAAAGTCAGCATGGAAAAATACACACCCTACTCCTACACACTTCATCACTCCAGCAAAGCATCTGCCCCCTGGAAACTAACTGCAGTGGCCAATCTGGAAATCCCTAAACCGATTGCAGACCCAGGTTAGCCGCTGTAGAAACAACCTGGCCAAATGGAGTATTATAGACCCATCCCAAACACAGTGCTAGTGTGGGGCCCCTTCGCGAGCGTCCGTGTAGCTACATATTGGTCGGACAAAATCTGAATGGTTGAAACTATAGTTTGAGTTAATCGATACGTAAGAAGAAGAAGAAGATGACAAGGACGTGTAGCGGTATACCTTGCAAATCCTTAACAAGATCTGGCGATAGGTTTCCGTCACCCTGGCCTTGCACGATCGCAATTTGTTTTGCCATATCCTCCAGTTGGTCTTGGAATGAGTTGAGCTGTAACAGAATTACAATTTGTTCAGCGCTTGCGTAAATATCAGTTCAGTCTATGTGCTGCCCACCACACGTAATAGTAAAACTTGAATGTCGAAAACCGCCTCCAATTAGGTAGGTACTACGAAATTAAACACTTTCAAGGTCAAACTGTTAAGTTTTAATACTTCTGATTAAGTAAGTACCTGGTCTTTAACGAGTCCTTCTGACTTATGGAATTCGTCACAGCACTTCTGTATATTCTTCTCCAGTTGGGCCAGCCTCTCCCATACACGGCCTTCTAACTGAGATAGGTTCGCTGTTTCAGAAGCTAGAACAATGTATGCTTTCGATTAGGATGAGACTGATATGAAGCACTATTTATAAATTGTAACGTGGCAACCCCAAGACATAAGAGTGAATGATAGTGTTGGCCCCACTGATAGGCACATCCAATCGGATGATCGCGCCCACGGCAGAAAGGTTGACACTACTGACGTGGGCGACCAATCACGCGCAACGATTATTCCCGCGAACCGCGTTGAGCAAGCGTTTCTGGCGGTACCAGAAAAAGGACAGTCTAAGTCTGAGTCTACCCTCGAAACGTGCACGCGACGTGTTTCAGGCCGCGCTCGTAAAGCGCCGGCCATCTTAGACCTCTAATTGTAAACTCTTTGATTAATTAGTTCATGTTTATCTCGTTTTGTTCCCGTATGTGTAATTATTTTGTATTGGTGATTAAAATAGTGAAAATTCAGCAAGGACTTTTACTCAGAGGCCCGAACCCTATGCCCAACGGCTACATTTGGCGTCCCAACAGTAGGGGCCTCTGACGACACGTGCTTGCGGATTTTTTTTTACGAAGCATAGCGCCGCAATTGGAGTCAGTACTCCAGGAGGAAGCCTTCGATTACACCTACCTACCTACAAGCGGGAGTTTTGGAACCTGAAGCGCTACGACTGGCGTTTCCGGTGAATGAAAATTTTCGCCACGTGGTTCCGCGTCCGATGTCAGTATGGCAACGATGGAGACCAGAAATAAGAAATCCAAGAATCAGGGAGTAGAACTGGAAGAGGCAACAGAGATGTCCACATCGATCACCATGGACCAGAGTCAATTTGCAACCCTGATGCACTCACTACAGCAGAGTCAGGCAGAGATTTTCGCGAGGCTCATCCAGGATGTGAGGACTTCGACACCAGCGCCTGAAGTGTCCATGACAACGCCCGCCGCGAACTTCTCAAAATGCACAGCTCGATTCAACGGATCGTCCGCTGATGTTGACGGGTTTATCGACGCAATAGAAGTGTACAAAAACTGCCTACAGATATCGGATGATAACGCTGTCAAAGGACTCTCTATGTTGCTAGTAGACTCAGCAGCATTATGGTGGCAGGGGATAAAAACCAGCACCACGTCTTGGTCGGATGCTATTCAAAAACTTAAAAGTGCGTTCGGAGAGCATCGTCCGCCTTTTCGAATATATTTGGAGTTGTTTTCGTTGCGACAAAATGCAGACTCGACAGATTTATTTATAGCGAAGACGCGAGCGCTTTTATCGAGATTGCCACAAGAAGATCTACGTGAAAAAGTACAACTAGATATGATATACGGGCTTCTCGATCGTAGAATAAAAAAGCGGCTCGATCGTAACTCCATAACATCTTTCGACCAGCTACTGCACCGTGCCAGAGCGATCGAGGAATCGTTAGAAGACAGCACATGGGGCAAGACATCGACACTGACGCTACCGAGCGCCAGTCAACAATCTGCCGCGACCGGTGCTACTTCAACTTCGGCACCAAGTGATAAGAAGACCACTAGCAACAAAAGGCTATCGTGCAGTTACTGTAAGAAATGGGGACACGAAAAATCGCAGTGTAAAAAGTTAATAAACAGCAATAAAAGTGATTCCGGGAGAAGTGATGACAACGTAAACAAAAATAAACCTATTCAATGTTATGGGTGCGGTACCCCTAACGTTATAAAATCAAAGTGCGAAAAGTGTCAATCTAATTCTCAAAATGCTTTCTATTCGGTTACGACAACCAGTGATAACGTAAATTCAAAAGTGCGCGGTTCCCGCCATCGCGTTATCATGCAAAATGAATGTGCGTCGGACGAGCCGAGATCGACAGCCGCTAGCGTCCCGCCAGCGCCACCCGCGCCGGCCCCGCAGAGTACCTGCGACCGCGCCGAGAGCGCCGCCGCCGTTGCCGCTCGTTGCCTAGCGACCGTTCGTGAGCGTACGAATAACGTACCGCGCGGTCGAAAGTCGCCGAGTCCGCCTCGCATCGTTCCTGCCGGTACCAAAGGTAACCCAGCGTATTGCAACGCTGGGAGTCACTTAAAACCTTACTATGATTGTGTTACTGAACTACAACATACTAACGAGCATTCTAATGTCATAAAAAATGTGTGTGCTAATAATAATTATATTAGAGACAATAAGTTTTCTATATGTTCAACTAAAACCAGTTCGCAACATGGACATGTAATTCAGTCAGATGATAACGATAATGTTGACATATCATGTTACATGAATAAGGATATAATTGTTCAATGTTTAGATAATGTTCAGAGTGATTGTTTATGTTCACATATTCCTAATGGTAGTGCTCATAAATGTTTAGGTTTAAGCTCGGTAAATGTAAATAGAAATAACGAACTACAAAATTGTAAGAAACACCTCGCGTCCGCACAGGGTCGAACCAAGGGAGGCCCAATCAAGGGGGAGCCTAATAATAATAGACCTTTGATGCAAATAGGTATTTTGGGGAAAAATGGTACCGCGTTACTGGATACTGGGTCTAGAGGCTGTATTGCCGGTCACACACTTTTTCGTGTGTTGAAGGAAAAAGGCCATCCTTTACAACAGTGCACTAGAAACATCCGCCTGGCGGATGGCTGCACGCGCCTGATGGAGGTGCTCGTTGCAGAGGTACAGGTGACACTTCTTCATAAAATTGTGCCCACCGAGTTTATTATTTTTCCCGAAGCGCAAGATAATGAATCACTTTTAGGTATAGATTTTATTAACAGTGCCGGTCTCGTTATTAATTTCCAGCAGCGCCTGTGGCATTTTTCGGATAGTGTAGACCAAAAGTATAAATTGATTTCGGAAACTTTTTCACCTCGTCATTCTTACGCCGCGATGAATGTTTTACGCGATGACGAAGGTGCAGGTTTAGAGGATCAGGAGCGTGAGGAGCTTGCCCAATTACTCACGGATTTTCAGGAGATTTTTAATACAATTGGGGAGCCGACTCCATATGGGGAACATCATATAGACACGGGGAATAATTCTCCGATAGCGACGCCTCCATATCGCCTGACACCTGCAAAGAAGGAGATTATGCAGCAAGAGCTGACCAAGATGTTGGCTGAAGATATTATTGAAGATTGCGAATCTGCGTGGGCTGCTCCAGCCCTGCTAGTACCTAAACGTGACGGCAGTTATCGTTTCTGCGTCGACTATCGAAAGTTAAATTCAATCACGAAGTCGGACGCCTATCCAATGCCTCGCATTGATGAACTGCTGCAATCTACTACACGTGGACGTTGTCACATGAGTACAATAGATTTACGATCTGGGTACTGGCAAGTGTCAGTTAAGGAAGATGATAGGGATAAGACGGCTTTCGTGACCCCTTTCGGAACTTTCCGGTTTAAAAGAATGCCGTTCGGTCTGAAGAACGGACCAGCTACTTTTCAGCGTCTGATAGACAGAATGCGATCTGGTTCAGAATTAAAGGATGTTACAATACTAGGGTATTTAGACGATTTGTTGATTATAACACAGGGGGACTTTTCGAGGCACCTGGAAAACCTGCGAATCGTTTTTGAACGACTGGTGAAGTTCAAATTGCGTGCTAACCGAGAAAAGTGTGTATTTGCAAGAGAGTCTGTTAAATATTTGGGTCATGTGATCTCACAGGAGGGAGTCTCAGCTGATGAAGAGAAAATACAAGCCATCTTAGACATGAAAGAACCGACTACACTGGGACACCTCAGAACATTCATACAAACATGTTCCTGGTTTAGGAAATTCATTCCCAAGTTTTCTGAGGTAGCAGAGCCACTGACAAGATTGACGAGGAAAAATCAACCTTGGGTATGGGGACCACATCAGGCTGAAGCTTTCAGTAATTTGAAAAAGCTGCTGACGTCAGCGCCGATCCTCATACAGGCGGACTACTCCAAGCCATTCATCCTGCGCACAGATGCAAGCAACTACGCGATAGGAGCAGTGTTGCTTCAAGGAGAAAAGAATGAAGAACGACCCATTGAATTTGCCAGCCGTTTGTTATCAGCAGCGGAACGGAATTATTCGACCACGGAGCGGGAGGCTCTGGCGGTCATCTGGGCAGTCGACCGTATGCGAGGTTACATTGATGGCCATCCAGTAATCATAGCCAGTGATCACCAACCCTTGAAATGGCTTCTGTCATTAAAGTCGCCTACTGGTCGTTTGGTGCGTTGGGCACTTAAACTGCAGGCGTATGACATTCGGTTTGAGTACAATCCCGGAAGGGTAAATGTGGTGGCCGACGGACTCAGCCGCCCTGTTTGTACAGATGATACCCGCGAAACCTGTGGAATATGTTCCGTTATTATTGATTTGCCTACGCGAGATCTTACGGAGCTACGTGCTGCACAAGAATCTGACCCAGATCTTAATAAAATTATAAAGGAATTAGAAGATACAGAAGAAGTTGCCTCCCGTCGGTGGACAGAACGCGGTTATCTCATGGAACGTGGTATCCTTTACCGCTATAACCCAGATACAGACAACGAATCACCGCAATTGGTAATACCTGTAAGCATAAGGGAGGAGATTCTAAGAGAATGTCATGATGCTCCAATTGCAGGACATCCTGGTATAGAGAGAACGTACCAGAAAATAGCTCAAAACTATTATTTTTCAGGCATGAGAAGAATAGTAACAGAATACGTAAAATCATGTTCATCATGTCAACGCTATAAAGCAACCAATGAAAAGCCACCTGGTCTGATTCAAACACCGATATTAAACCAGCGCAATGAAGTCTTGGCTATCGACCTATTTGGACCACTGCCAGAGGGCGAAAACGGGGAGAAGTGGATCCTGTTAGTGGAGGATACCGCGACCAGATGGGTAGAATTGTATGCTCTCAAAGAAGCAACCTCTGTCGCTTGCGCAAAAGTACTCATAGAAGAGTATTTTCTTCGGTTCGGCCTACCACGTCGCATTATTTCGGACAATGGTGTCCAGTTTGTCTCAGCGGTCATGCAGAAGTGCATGTTCATTCTTGGTATTACACAAGACTTGATACCCTATTACCACCCGGAAGCCAATCCAGCGGAAAGAAAAAACCGGGATATGAAGACACAATTGGCTCTGTTAGTTGGTACGGATCACCCCTCATGGCCTATGCAGCTACCGATAGTGCGGTTCAGCATGAACAGCGCGGTCTGCGAAACAACCGGAGTTACACCTGCATACCTGTCGTTTGCACGTGAGCTGAGGTCACCGTTAGAGGTTTACAATGATCCAAGAGCGGTCTTACAGAAGGATAATTTTGTACCACAGATCACTCCTTACTTAACACGATTTATAAACTCCTTAAGCGAAGTTCGTGATAGAGTAGAAAAACTGCAGGATAGAAGAAAGATTTACGCTGATCGTTCGAGAAGAGTAGGGGAAGATTTTAAAGTAAACGACAAAGTTTTATTGGCTACCCATCAGCTGAGCGACGCCAGCAAGTCAAAGACTGCTAAGTTTTTCCCTAAGAGGGATGGGCCATATGTTGTAAAGAAGAAATTGAGTCCAACAACGTACCTAATTGCATCTGATGGAAATCCTGGTGAGGTATTGGGCAAATTCCACGCTAACCAGCTCACCCCTTTTCGAGGTCGAATAGATGAATGCGCTCAACCACTGGAGCCTAAGAAAAAGCGAGGCCGACCTCGCTTAGAACCCATTCCGAATGACAGTAATGTTAGGCTAGACCACGATCGAGGTCGTAATCGTGATCTAGAGGGGGAGTATGTAACGTGGCAACCCCAAGACATAAGAGTGAATGATAGTGTTGGCCCCACTGATAGGCACATCCAATCGGATGATCGCGCCCACGGCAGAAAGGTTGACACTACTGACGTGGGCGACCAATCACGCGCAACGATTATTCCCGCGAACCGCGTTGAGCAAGCGTTTCTGGCGGTACCAGAAAAAGGACAGTCTAAGTCTGAGTCTACCCTCGAAACGTGCACGCGACGTGTTTCAGGCCGCGCTCGTAAAGCGCCGGCCATCTTAGACCTCTAATTGTAAACTCTTTGATTAATTAGTTCATGTTTATCTTGTTTTGTTCCCGTATGTGTAATTATTTTGTATTGGTGATTAAAATAGTGAAAATTCAGCAAGGACTTTTACTCAGAGGCCCGAACCCTATGCCCAACGGCTACAAAATATGATTATTTTGTATATCCAAAGGACCTCGCACCACGACGACTTGTCATGGTTGTGTTGACTACTATTCAACTTTGGTCGCAGAAGCTATAGAAGGTCGCTATAGCGAACTAGTCATATCTGCTATTTAGTCTTATTGAGAGGTAGTCCTAACGCTTCTAATCCAGTTTGACCACAACTACTCCAACGGCACTTTGATTCGTCAGCCAGTAGGACGTTGCAGCCAAGTGCGCGATGCTTTATTTGCCGTGGTTGTGATCACATAATTTAACACTTGAGCGAGATTCCGAAAGAATATGAAAAATTTACCAATCACATAGACGGAAATCCACATCACGTCTTTCTTCTCGCATGTGATTGGTCGATATTTAATACTCTTTGCGCTTTGCCTTGCCGAAATCGCTTACGCAATTAGGCTGCAGGTAAGAGGGTGGCACAGTGATAAGTGGCTCTAGACAATTAGCATTAGATGTCAGCGAAGGCGACAGTCGAATCAAAAGGCTGCAGTTTTACGGAGCAGTTTGAAATTTTGGATAGATAAATCGGAATCGGAAGAAACTGTGTCGATAATCGTAACGTGTGTGCCCAGTCGTTCAGTTTTCGCGTGGATCGTGGTCCGAATGGTTGTGCGTGTGTTTGCTTGTAATAATTACATGGCTTCGTCTCGCGAGTGGCTAGAAGCATTTATTGTGATGTATCGCAATGAAACTTGTCTATGAAGAATTAAGTGCAAAGACGATCACAACCGTGATTTAAAACAGTCTGCGTATAATAAATTAATTAACAAATTAAGAGAAATAGACCCCCAGGCCCCAAGCGATAAAGAAGCTAAAAAGTAATAACATAAGATCCACTTATAAAAAAACCGGCCAAGTGAATCAGAATTAGAGGTGAATCCTCTAATCTGCGGTATTCACTATTTCATTCTGGAAAGTTTTACGCTACTCAATTAGTGATGTAGTCGGGTCGAATATTGACTTTATAGATGGATATTGACAAAAGAAAATAAGTAATTTGGTTGGAAATCGAATCTAATTTGACTTTACTTTTACGTTTTAATTACAAAACGTCGAAAATACTTCTGCACTAACACAAAATAGACTCCACCGCGCGCATGCGCCGTATGGACTACGAACCGGTACTGTCAACGACTCCGGCCACTCCAATACGTTATTCGAGCTTAAATATAATTAATTTAGAAATCATTATTATTAAGGATGTTATGATTTTATTTTTTTATATTTTTACATGGTTCATAAGCATATATTTACTATCTGTTTTACACAGCTAACAACGTTATTTAAGTAAGTTTTCAATGGTATTTGTACAAAAATTTTACTGTGCCAAGTACATTTTATAAGTTGGTCGACTATTACTCGTAAACTTGTAAAGCCTGTTATGATTTTATATTTGTATATTTTAACATGGTTTATAAGCATATATTTACTCTGTTTTACACAGCTAACAACGTTATTTAAGTAATTTTTCAATGGCATTTGTACAAAAATTTTACTGTGCCAAGTACATTTTAAAAGTTGGTCGACTATTACTCGTAAATTTGTAAAGCCTGTTATTATTTTATATTTGTATATTTTAACATGGTTTATAAGCATATATTTACTCTGTTTTACACAGCTAACAATGTTATTGAGGTAATTTTTCAATGGCATTTGTACAAAATTTTTACTGTTCCAAGTACATTTTATAAGTTGGTCGACTATTACTCGTAAACTTGTAAAGCCTACTTATCCGTGATAGTTTTCCTTTTAATTTCATTATATTTACTACTGCCGTGAATTTTTTCACATAGCCAAGCCAATTTCGCTGGCAGGGAGGGGGAGGGGGACCCCCGCCGGTGGGTTCCCGCATTATCGAGGCGGGGGGACTCAGTAACCGTGGCTTGGTCACCCACGGTGAAGCGAAGACGAACCCGAGGAGGGGCCGCTCGTCAGGGCTTTTGCCGATAAGCCGACGACGTAGCGGCCAACATGTAGGTTGCGGTGCTGCCTGGGCAACATCGGAATTAAGGCGGGCCGTGATGTCGTAAGGGGTCTCCCAAACCCATACAGGAGTGTCGTATTGCGTTAGCCGCTCTCCCTATCCCCTGCAGCCGAAACATGGTAGGTGGCGGGGCCATGATTTTATGTTACCACTTTGTCGGAATTATTAATATATGTATATGATATGATGTGTATATGATGTCAAATTATAGCTTTCTAGTACTTAGATTCTCTGAGCTAAGCTGCGGACGGACAGACGGACAGAGCGAAACTATAAGGGTTCCTTGTTGACTTCGGAATCCTAAAAAGAGCAGAAGAAGGTCGCTGGTTCTAAGAAGTCTGGAGCAGGAACTTCCGAGATATATTCACTGAAATTATGGTATCCCGCTGTTAGCGTTTTTGAATGAACAAGAAGAAACAAGATCTTCGCATTCGAATATTATAGACGACAACATACCAGAGGAGGTAAGTAGACACTTTAATAAATCATAGCCACCATTTTTTTTTGTTTGTATTTCTTTATTTAGTCAGTGTACAAAATTGTTTTGCCAAGGACTGCTGCCTTCATTTACAAAGTAGTTCATGAAATCTTTTCTGACTTTTTTGCTGCAATGGATGGATTTCCCAAATTCCTTCTGTCTAAATTTGTCATGCCAGAGTTCACTGTATATCCTGGAGTAATACTTCCTTCATCACAGTTTGTTTGATAGAGAACCAAGCATTCGGGCTGACAATATGAACTTGATGATTTAATTAAATAATAATGTAAAGCACAGCTGGCCATCACGACTGACTCTATTCTTTCTGGCTCAATATTAATTTTTGTGTGAAATATTCTGAATCGAGATGCCAAAATACCAAACGCATTTTCGACTATGCGTCGCACTCGTGATACGCGATAATTTAGAATTTTCATTTTCAAGTATTTCATAAAACTTTGTATTAGTGAGCACTCCACCGTCTGAAATTCTTCAATTCTTTATTATTTCTTCAAATACTCTGATCCACATCCAGGCGGGAGAAAAATGGCAATATGTTTACCGTGAAAAGCCCTAAGACAGTTTCGGAAATTCCATATTTTTTCAAACACAATCGCTACTTCCTTCCATTCGTGTTCTGAGCTTGGAAAGGAAAAAAAAAAAAAAAAACAGTAGGTGATAGATGAAACACAGCCTCCTCCTGCCGCAGATACAGGTTCAGAGACTCTGCCAGCAACAGAGACAACATCAGGGGCACAGCCAGCCACAGCCTCAACATCAGGGACACTACCGGCCACAGACTCAACATCAGAATTAAATGCATCGTCGAGCGTTGTGCCACCTTCGAATTCAAAAGCCAAACGGCCAGGAAAAAGGAATGCAGATACATCTAATGTTGATGACTTACGGAGTGTACAAAACCATTTTAAAAAGCCCGTTCACAATAATGACCGTTTTGAAATTTTTGGGACTAACGTTGCAGCCTCAGAGACCGCATCTAGCCGAAAAACTGTTTAATGAAACATTATTTGAGGCAGAGATGGAAAACTTGACTACGTCCTACCGAGTAATGGGTCCATCAAATGTCCGTTTTAATTACAACACCCCTAGTCCCAGCACCATTATACATACGCCCAGCCCCAGGCATATTACATACACTCCCAGTCCTGTGCATTACCAACTTTTGATACAATTTCCAATTCTCAAGACAGCCAGCCGGTGCTTACGAATACACATATTTCTATACCTGATTCAGCGGCCGCTTACCTATCTAATTTTGACATCAATACAAATTAATACGATAACAAAATAGTTTGAATTTTTTACCTTAAAATAATTCTTACGTAGAACATTGTGTAATGCTTCACATGTTTCTGGTATAATGTAACTCTATGCTTGAAGTGAAATAATGCTAGAGAACTTTAGATCTTCATAACTTCTTCCTGTTGCTAGAAACCTGAGTGGGTACTAGCCTATCATGGGGAGGAATAGCATTTCTCATAATTGTTTCTTGCTGTTCAATTATTGGCGATACCATGGACAGCAGATGTGAATAAGTATCACTATCCATTCGTAAAAAATTATGTCAATCTTTAGGAAATACCTTTAGTTCCTTCAATAAATTAACATGGGAATGAGTTTCTATTTTCATTAGCCATTCTTTACACCAAATATGTGTTTACTTTTTCTTGATTTTTCTTCCTTTTGCTTTTTTATGGCGAATAATAAACCAACAACTGCTAACGCATCGTCAGTCGAAGCCATAGCTCAACGAATGAATAATTGTACAGTTTTCTAGTGCGTGTCTGTTACGTGTGTGGGCACTACTAAACTGTGCAGTTTAAACTTTAACGTGTGTAGCAGCCATAAGGGATTGAACAAGTGATTTTTTGACATCACTTGTTAATCCCATACAATTTTGCATTTTTGACAATCGCTATCGCCACGCTTTTGATGATGAGTGTTACTTGTCTAGCGCATCTGGTTTAGGGCGACTAGAGGCGAGGTTTAGGAGAGACGCTTTTCAGTGTCCCCAGGAATGTGCCCTAACAGGCGGTGCACAGAGAGGGGGTTCTGGGTGGTGTTTTCAGAGGTCAAGATCCATGTGCTAATGTTGATCACTGGGGTAGTTTTAGTGAGGTACCCCACGCTCCCTGGTCTTTTCCTCAAAACTCCAGGCGCGTTTTGAAGGTTTCCTCTTGATTACAAAAATAAGGTACAAATGGGTAGATGAGTAGGTTGTATTACCTGATAATGGTGCAGCAGCTGCTGCGGCACGCAGAGTGGCTGCAGGAGGTGCGGCTTGCGGAGTGGCTGAAGGCATTGCCGCATCCGGTTTGGGTGGCGACGGAGGCGCCACCAGTGATATATTCGAGGGTGGACGAACTGGAGGTGGCACTGAAAAGTAGGTATTCCCGATAAGTTATCTGCAGTGTCGCTGGTGATAGAGTCACGTACAACTATCAATTATCATTTTTGACAGAAAGTATCTACTGGGCGACCCGAGCTCTGCTCGGGTAAAAATGACGTTTTCTATAAATTAAACCTAGCTAGATCGATTTATCACCCCCGAAACCCCCTGCACACTAATTTCATGGAAATCGTTGGAGCCGTTTCCGAGATTGAGATTATACAAACATAAACTGACGCTTTTTTCCCATGAGGGTAGGCAGAAACTAAACGCCATGATCCTTATATACTTCTTTTACTTCACTCACATTCATACATCTAGTCATACACACGCCGGTTATGAGTACTGCGCACCTGGCCTTTCTGAAGAACATCACCTATAAGGTCTATGTATGTCTTTCTAGGGCGTCCCCTCCCGGCGGCGTTTCCATTCACGTCTGCCTTGTAAATACCTTTCGTTATATACATATATATATATATATATACACTAGCTGTTGCCCGCAACTTCGTCTGCGTAGCATTATTAATTCGAATAGCTTATTTTTATATCGCGGAATAATATTGTAGGTTTTCCATATAAACTTCTACCCCTTTTTCCACCCCCGTATGATTGCCGCGGTAAAAACTATCCTATGTCCTGCTCATTGTCTAAAAATGTGTTATGTCAATTTTGATTATCACACAGGACCGATCAGTGTGGCGACGTTTGAACAAGGTCTATGTCCAGCAGTGGACGTTATTTGGCAGAAATAATGATGATGGTGAAAGGTTGATTTCCCGAAAATTCTTTCTTCGTGCTCCCCTACCTACATCAAAAACGAAACCTTGTCCAGTAAGATTCTTAGCAATCTTTAACACCCACTTAATCAGGAGTATGAATAATAAATAATATTTTTAAATAATAAAAATAATTAGAAAAAAATATTATTGCAACGTTTATTGTTTACTTAGGTTGATATTTATGTCAAGTTTCAAGTTTATTAACCCAAGAAATAAGATTCTTCAAAAAACCTTAACACCCCCTAAATCGTCTTTTGGGGGTGGTTTTAAAAACTAATAATGACAACCTTTTTTATTTACTTAGGTTGGTATTTATATCAAGTTTAAAGTTTATTAACCCAAGAAGTAAGATTCTTCAAAAAAAACAGATCGTCTTTTGGGGGTATTTTCGAAAAACTAATAATAACAACCTTTATTATTTATTTAGGTTAGTATTTGTGCAATGTTTCAAGTTTAGTAACCCATGAAATAAGATTCTTCCATACAAACTTCAACACCCCCTAAATTGACTTGAGAGGTTAGTTTCAAAAAACTAATAATGCCAATTTTTATCCTTTACTTAGATTACAATTTGTATTATGTTTCAAGAATATTAGCCGAAGGAATTAGATTTTTCATACAAACTTTGCCGCCCTTTTTCACACCCTTAGGGATAAAATTTCGGTAAATCCTTTCTTATCGGATGCCTTCGTCATACGAAGAACACACTCTCAAATTTTCAAGTCTCTACGATCAGCGGTTTAGGCTGTGCGTTGATCCGTCAGTCAGTCATTCAGGACAAAGCATTTTATATGTATAGATGGATATATATAAGAATTGTTAATTTAAAGTTATTAGATAGATAGAGTGAGGTTAAAACTCTGTTAAAAAGTTTTAAGTAGGTATGTATGTACTAGCTGCTGCCCGAGGCTGGCCGGGACGTCGTCGCAGCGCTTGACGTTAATATCCGAACTACGCCAGACGGAACCAAAAGTCTTGGTTACGTGACGATTTCTACCAGGCAACTCCTACCGCAAACCGCGTTAAAGAACTTCGTTCCAAAAAGCATTTTTTGCTATAATCGTTGAAATTCGCTTTCTATGAAAAATTGTCGTCAGAATTGCATGATGGTGGGCCTGCCTGTGGGAGCCTTAAAACAAAGTTTTCAACTAACCAAAGGTAGGTTGTAAATCCTTCATGGCATCAGCGAATGCTTTCGTGAGCCCGTTGAGATCATCTCTCACAGACTGTAAGTGAGCCACCAACTGGTTGAGCTCATCTCTAGACGCGAACTTGTCAGAGTCCATTAAACGCCATGACTCTATCATACTCGGTGAGGGTTGGAACGATAAAGGCTCAATCTGTGCACCAGGCTCAGCTGGCCCGTATTGACCGTGTGCAGGCGCAGCCGGCGCCGGCTGGCCCGGGGCAGCCTTCATTTGCACTGGCTGGCTCGGTGTAACTCCATGGCCACCAGGTGCCCCTGGTGACAACGGTTGACCATCAAGTCTCTTCTGCATATCAGCTGCCTCTCCGATTAGATCCTCAATGAGCGAGCTAAGCTTTTTAATTCCTTCTTCAGCCGCATCCAGACGTGAGGCCACGTTCATGTTGTTCCACATGTCCGTGATGGCCTTTAGATTACCTTGTGACCTGTGACATATATGTAATTAGGTTTATTACCTAACCAAGAGCTCAGTTTATAGCAGGTTATAGATGAGGTTGAAGTCATTTCGTCAGATAAAATTGGTCTTGGAAAAACAACCTGGCTTTTTAGCTAATTAATATAATCACTACATTTGCGACATGCGTCATACATAAGCAAATTAATTATTACTAGCTGTGCCCGCGGCTTCGCTCCCGTCAACTGCCTTCCCTACCCTACTTATCTACCTACCTACGCCTTACATACCTACCTTCCCTACCTTCCTACCCAACTTACCTACATGCACAGAATATTATTTACTCTAGGGAGAAGAATATCGACTTCATACAAAAAGTAGACAGTTTTGCTGCGCGCCTTCTCACTCCAGAACACCACACCGAAACGAAAACATAATAGAATACCCTATCCATAACTTGGAGTCGAATGACCCTTGGGCGATGGATGATTTAGAAATATACGTGAGTGAGTGAGTGAATATGCAACACGTTAATTTGTGTCACAAAATCAGGTGCGACAACAAGACGAACGAAAACTTTCTTAGAGCTGTTTTACGATTATAAATATTTCGATATTTTTTATTAAGTCCTAAAAGTAACGTAAAGTTACATTTTGAGTCGTGTTACATGGAGGTTACATGAGATGGTCAAAAGTAACGCAACATGTTACAAAAGTTACATTTTGTCAACGCTGCATTAGTATATGATTAGAGACCTAAAACTTCTTGGAACGTAATTTTTTTGTCTCGTGCATTAGGTCCCGAATTATTATAATTTCTTTTTTTTTTTTTATCGTTGTCCCACACTAGGAATTTCTTCCTGTATCGTGGGTGCGTTTACAAACATATAAACTCACATACACAAACACCCAGAGCCGGAACAATTATCTGTAGGTCAAATGACCCTTGAAGGTATGTCGTTGATTCGACGTATAGAGTTGACTTGACACCCCCTACCGACCTGCTCCTACTTGAGTTGCTATCTACCTTATCCTAAAAATTATCTTTTCTATTGTCATTTATTCCCGGAGAATCGTATAATGACGTCAGATGAACAAAGCCATCTATCGAATATGGAGTTCAACTGTCCGAGTATCTGAATTACGTGTGTTATGATATTTTACTTCTTTACTTACTTTTTACACTTTAAATACATCTAACTTTTGATAGAGTGTACCGATTGCGATTAAACAAAAAAAAACTGATTATTACTTCAAGTTACACATAATTTTTATGTGTAGAAGTTATCTACATTGGTTTCGTACATTTTACATGATGCGTGCACAAATAAACAGACAAACATGCACAAATAAACAGACAAACAGACAAAAATTTCAAAAAGTGCTGGAAATGGGTTCTGTTGGTTATCCTTTAATACGCCGACTATTTTCTTTATATTTTTGGTATACAAAAACGACATTTCTACAGATTTATGTATTGATTGATGATGATTGGTTGATGATTGATTGATATTTTATTTATTTAAGCAAAAATATTAAACAATAATAAACAAATAAAAGAGAGTAAGATTTAGTCAGATTTAGTGCATTTATTTCGGCGTGGATTGGAGATTTTGCAAGCGCGTCCTCATGCCGAGTGTTTATTTCGAATAATTATTTTATAAACTTTGTGACATAATCTAACAGTTTACATAGGAAATTAGGAATTCTAATGATTATTTAATACTTTTTCTTTTTTTTGTAGTAAAGTACGTGATTGCTCACGTCCTGTCGAATGTTCGCAACGCAGTTTACAAGTATTAAGATGTCTCTAAAAATTACTTTAAAATATTGCATGCATTATTATATCACATGAAGAAACAAGTAAAGCATGTGTTATAAAAAACTGTGATGTAAATGTTAATAATAATTATTAACGATATTTATAACTTTGTCCGGTGAATGCGAAAGGCACAAGACCGATTAGCTTGGCAACGCTTGGGGAAGGCGTATGTCCAGCAGTGGACGTCTTTCGGGAAAGGCACAAGACCGATTAGCTTGGCAACGCTTGGGGAAGGCGTATGTCCAGCAGTGGACGTCTTTCGGCTGAAATAATATTCGTACAAATTAATCACTCGTGTAGAAATAAATTGCAAAGATTGGCATATGCTATTTGAGACAGTGGATTTCGATACCAAGACTTTCATACTAGCGTACCAGTAACAGTTTTTCAAATCAGCATGTTCACGACAACGTCATTCGATATAGCGGTTTTCGACTCAATGTGTTTTCGAACTGGCGTATCACTCGTAGTTTTTGGAAATAGCGTGCATCGCAATAACGTCATTCGAAACTTCATAATCATATCACTCCCGTTTATTTCTATCACAATAAATGTACAAAAGCAGAAATGAAACAAAAAGATAATAATGGATTGTAATGGGGAAAAAGGGTATAAAGGGCTTTGTATCTTTTGTACCGGTTTTTTTTTAATTGGCGGCCATGCCTACAACCTTCGTAAATCGATAGTATACATCAATAAAAACTTATGTGTTGACGGGCAAAATCTCGTAAAACGTCTCGTTTCCGAGTTATAAACGATCAAAGATGTGCAAGTGGCCACCTGTACATTAACGAAGGTTTTATTCGTGGCCGACATTTTGAAAAATAAAAAGATCTCGGATGGCACCTGGGATACTCTCCATTCAAAAATATTCAATCCCATTTATGTATGTAATAAATGTACTTACCTGACTTCTTCTAATATAGCCTCATTCTTGGGTGAGGTTCCATATACGCGGTCCTTTAGGTCTGCAACAGTGTTCTCTAACACGTTGAACTTGCTGAGTGTGACGAGGGACAGCCTCTCCAAAGAGCTGCGTGCTGGTGGTGATGATGGAGAACGGGCTCCAGGGGCTTGCGCTGACGGGGCTTGCGCTGACGGGGCTTGCGCTGACGGGGCTTGCGCTGACGGTGCAGGAGCAGTGGCCTGCGCTGACGGTGCAGGAGCAGTGGCCTGCGCTGACGGTTGAGGGACAGGCGTTGGACCCTTGGATGCAGGAGTAGGGGAACTGGCACCACTTCTCTGACTAGCGGCGGGGGTAGCTTTTGTTGATCCACCTGAATGCCAAACAGTAGACAAACATAAACAGGGACAGACGATCACGTAAAATTATTATTCATATTCTCAATGATCTCTTTTTAAAGTTTGTAACATTCAGTCTTAATTATATATATCGCTAAACATAATAATTAAAAAACAATCTGCCGATTCTAAATTGAACTTCTGCATAGAAAATTTGAATTATTTGTCTAGTCAACAAGACCTGCATTCTAGTTCAACTTTTTTTCAGCAGGCTCGGAAGGTTATGATCAGGTGTCATTCGATTCGGAATAGCATGATTTAGTAAAAAAAATAACTGTTTCGCTAATTGCAAAAGTAATAAACAATTTACTGAAAACAAAAAAGGGTTTGGTTTTTTGCAAATATGAAAAACAAATTAGGAAAGATTTTTGAAAACCAAAATATCAAAAAGTACAGGCGAAGTTTCCTAAAAGAAAGTCTCAACTCCCGGCACTGTAGTATAATAATATTTTTAAATTTCCCAGAAAGGTGAAAATACGGCCGAAAACGGATACTCTGGCTTGCGCAAGCCAAACTCACTTCGGGCTCTTTAACAATAAAACATTAAATTAAGAAAAATATCAGGCACCCGGTTGGTGCCTGATATTTTATATGATTTCGTCGAAGAGCTGAAGAGTCTTGGAGACAGAGGGTTAGGCTGTTGCGGGAGTTGCGTTTTAACCAGCTTTAGAGAATAGGTAGACCCTACGATTGGAGCCGTCCGTTAACTATGTAGAGCATATCTTGCTACCATGGGTTATGAGTGCCACTGTCCCATAGTTCAAACATTTCTTGGTTGACCCTTTCTTGTGAAGCAGTATCAAGAGAGACTCCTTCCAGTCCTTAGGCCACCTACCTGTTCTCCAAAATTGTTTAAAACGCAGCTTAAAAATTCTGTCTCTTCCAGCTGACTAATTAGGTCTAAGCTTTGTCAGCGCACCTTCCACTTCAAATTCAAGATCTTCTAGATTACCGGCTTATCTAATCTACCCGTGTGTTTGAATAGGCTCTCACAATACAGCCGCCATCTCTCAATAACCTGGTCTATTTCCGTCAGTAAGTGCACCTGATCAGCCCAGGTCTTGGGTTTGAAGTCCAGGGTAAAACTCGTTCACTTTCAGAAAGAGATCCCTTGTATGCAGAGACTGGGCTTGCTCCTCAATATCCTAGCATAATGAGTTCAGGTATAGGTTGTAGCGGCATAAGCCGCAAAGACTACAACACTGAACCTTTGCTGAAAAGAACTGTTATTGAGCACGGTCTGAGTCGTCTCTGGCTCTCAGTAGGTGTTTACTTTTCTTGATCACCGTCCATTTCTCGTCAGTAATCCACGCATTTTTTGGACGATCAGTGTCTTGTCATTGGTGGTGGCATCATCTCCGATATGCAGATGACACCACATTGTTTGCGTCTTCGGAGAGCAAACTTGCCGAGTTATTTGTGACGATAGAGTGTAAAAGCGAGACGGTCGGTCTGTCGATCAACAAGTTGAAGACCCAGGTCCTGATCATCGACTGAGCTGGACTAATAGCACGCACGAACGATCTTGGATATTAGTCCAGTAGGGATACAATTATTTTCCACATAACCTTTGATAATTCAAAAGTTTGTTATTTTCGCTGGGTGGATACCTTATGTGAATTCAACGCTATGTACAAAAATGCTAACAGTTTAGAGTTATGCAATAGGCATAAAGTAGGTATTTCCTATTATTTCGAGTTATAGCAATAATATAAAATTTAAATTTAATTAATTTACTGTTTCTTTATTAGTATTATCTAAACTTTATATTAGTGAAAATGCTAACAGATACGTAATGTGGAACAATGGAAAACTGAAAATGGCTCGTAACTCTTTCAATAAAATATTTAAGTTTTCAAATCATTTCCTATACGCATACAGGGATTAGTTATACCTTACAACAAAAGTTCTAACAACTAAGTATAATGCTGCACAGGTTATTGTATTTTTACATTGTGATTTGCGAAATATTGAATTTAAGTTTATAAATTTGCGCCTACATATTCGAAATAATAAACTCTGCCACCATACAAAAGTTTAAACACTTATGTGCTATGCTAGTTTAATAAATCAAATATAATTGGGTATTGCGGGGCGCGTTGACACTCCACTCCGAATGTATTGAATGAGGCGCGAAACCATTTCATTACTGTCACATCAGTATTTAAACCTCGTTCATAATTTCTACCTTCTTTGTTCCTATAAAAAGAATAAGAAAGAAATATTCACAGAACACGGAATAGTTGTACCTGCCGTGCTGACAGTATATCGAGATGACAGAATAATAAAATTCTCCGTATCGTGAAACTTTGACAGTCGTTACGGGTCGTCAGAAATCCGAAAGTCTGCGGCCACCCTAAAAAAAGGGTACCGTATTATCCAGTAGGATTACCGTATAATCTGGGTTGGCAGGGTAGGCAGTCACTTCATATAAAACACTGGTATTCAGATGCGTCTGGTTCGACTGAAAACAGTGGAAGTCAACCCCAACATATTAGGGAAAAGTCCAAGCAAATGCCTTTTCCAAACAGATGTGACAGTAAAAATATCAAACATCTTATAACCGGTGCAACTGTCACATAACTAAATTGACTACATCACTGGTCCTAAGACCTAATACAATAAAGGCAGTGTTACCCACTAACCCTTAGTGGATGACACTGTAAGCATGATATGATGTATGCTTATACAAATCAATGTATTTATGTTTATAAAATATTACCTACTCATTTTTTTTATTCAGAATCAATATAGTAGCAACCCTAGTGAGTCCGGCAAGTTTAAGTGTCAATTTTGTGATACGCTTACCAAGATTTAGAACATTTTTTATTTTAAAGGTAGATAAATTTTACATAATCGTGTCTATTGCGCCCTATCTATTAGTTTTTAAACTCTATTATAACGAAAAATCGGCGCCACGTGACCTTACCACACGATTGCTGTACATCAAAACCTAGTAAATGCCATAAAATATTACATTCCAGGATAGCGCAAAAATATTATTTAAATTAGCCTATGGAATGTCATCTTGTGTTAGGTAACTAAACGAAAAAAAAAAAAAATAAGCGAGTACTAAACAAAGCTTACGGGTGAACTGTACGTAATAACACAAATGAAATTAATGGTGTCCTAAATCTATTAAATATTTTACATATCTCTAAACAAGATAATTCAATACCTATTAAGTACCGGACATTTGCTAATTTAAGGTGTTTTTACAATTTGAAGGGACTTTCCTATTGTAAATAATGATAAAATTTATTAATTAAAGCACCAAATCTCAATTCAAATTATAAATTTCCTGGTTAAAATTACACAGTCCATCGCAGCATATCAAAACTCATTAAAATAAGATTATCAGGTTATAAAACCATTATAAAAATATGTCACCTACTGCGTTCTTATATGGGGCAGTCGTACAGTACCAGACATAATTTTAATATTTATTCGATTCGCACGGCGAAGGCTTGTATAACACATGCCAGATTACCTATTTTAGTGATCTTTATTAACGTAGCAATAAGGTTGCATTCATAGGCAAAATAACAGTGAAAGATCTGTCAGATACTAGACGCTAGTTTGAAATAAGAATTTGCGCTGCAATGCTTTTCTAAAAATTATCAGAAGAGTCCGTTTATGATGTGGGCCTCTGTGGTCTGTATGGTTCGAAGAATTTATACTGATCGTACATACCTACACCGCTCCCCGCAATACCCAAATTGTATTTGATTTATTAAACTAGCATAGCACATAAGTGTTTAAACTTTTGTATGGTGGCAGAGTTTATTATTTCGAATATGTAGGCGCAAATTTATAAACTTAAATTCAATATTTCGCAAATCACAATGTAAAAATACAATAACCTGTGCAGCATTATACTTAGTTGTTAGAACTTTTGTTGTAAGGTATTACTAATCCCTGTATGCGTATAGGAAATGATTTGAAAACTTAAATATTTTATTGAAAGAGTTACGAGCCATTTTCAGTTTTCCATTGTTCCACATTACGTATCTGTTAGCATTTTCACTAATATAAAGTTTAGATAGTACTAATAAAGAAACAGTAAATTAATTAAATTTAAATTTTATATTATTGCTATAACTCGAAATAATAGGAAATACCAACTTTATGCCCATTGCATAACTCTAAACTGTTAGCATTTTTGTACATAGCGTTGAATTCACATAAGGTATCCACCCAGCGAAAATAAAAAACTTTTGAATTATCAAAGGGCATATTCTTCTGGCTACTGGACTATATCTATTGTTCGTGAGTAAGTTATTGTACCTGGGCTCCATAATCAGTGATCAGGGGGGCTGCTGTAGGGTAATTCGGAGACGTACGCAGATGGCCAAAACTGCTATGAGCAATATGTCGAGGATATGGCAAGATAGTAACACCAAGAAGAGACTCGTTAGAACCCTGATATTCTCAATTTTCGTTAACGTCTCCGAGTCATGGGCAATTAGCTCAGTGGATCGAAGAAAGATTGAGGCTTTTGAGATGTGGTGTTGGAGGAGAATGTTGCGCATACCTTGGACAGCAAAACGCACAAATCAGTCCATTCTCAACCAGTTGAACATCAAAACCAGACTATCCACGATCTGCTACCAAAGAGTCCTAAATTACTATGGTCACATCGCCCGGAGTCAGCGAGATAACCTGGAAAAACGACTGTTATAGGAAAGTGGAAGGCCACACAGACGCTCACGCACTCGATGATCACCAACCAAATTACGGTGATTACGGGGCTCATGGTGAAGAGCCGAATACGCAGCAGCGTTGCCTGAATACTTACCTATCCGTTTTCGGCCGTATTTTCACGCCACTGGGCAAATTTAAAATATTGTTCCTAAAGTTCTGAGAGGTGAGAGTTTCTTTTAAAATTCCCTCGTCATTTTAAATCTTTTTTTAGATTTCAAAAATCACAAAATATATGAGATTTTTGTAAAAACCTGGCTTTGGTTTTCGATAAATTGTTTATAATTTTGCAATTTTTGGGACCGGTTTTTTTAAACCGTCAACGTGCTATGCCGAATCGCATGACACCTTGCTTGAGACTCCTGAAAAAATAAAAAAGAAATGTATTTGTTGACTATATTTCCCAAAATACAAGCTCAGGCTTAGCTTGGGCATCAGTAGCAGTACCTTTTGTTAGTTAGTTTAAGATAAGATAGGTAAGTGTATTAACTGGCGACAACAAAGATTTTTTTTTATTGATATATTTTTTTATATGAAACCGCTAACATCTTAATCAGTGTTGAACCATATTTTTTTTTTATAAATTCTTTAAATCTTACTCATTGTATAAACTTGTGGATCATTCTTCCGTCTGCGCTCAACTGAAAAGATAATCCAGATTTTAAGCAGAGCCTGTGATAAATATAATTACCTATAAGGATTCATTGAAATGTTTAAATACTGAAAGCTTACCGACCAGTACACTTTCTTGATCCGCTGAGGGCGGGACTGTAGCTGAAAATTTAATCAACACAAAATAGTTAACTTTTGTCTTGGAATCATTTATAATGCTAGCTTTTGGTGGTGGCTTCGCCCGAATGAAAGTCTAAAATTGTCCCAAAGGAACGAAAAAGCGGGATAAAAAGGATCTCATGCCGTAATATAGAGCATATTCCAAATGCATTGAGCCAAAAGCATGGATCCAAACATCCAACATGGGTATCAATAGACTTACACATTAATAATAGAATAGGAAAGGATGTGACAGAAAAGATGAAAGGGAACCGTTTGTCCTGGTATGGTCATTTGATGAGGAGGGATGAAACGCATGCTACTAAAAGAGTTATGAATATGAAAAAATGCGGATGGATGAAGAGGGAGAGGCAGGCCAATGAAAAGATGGATGAAAACAGAGTCAGCGACAGCGTGACGGAGACAGGACGGTATGGAAGAAGGAAACGTGTTGCGCCGACCCCAAGTAATAGGGGACAAGGGCAGGAAGAAGGAAAGGATATGTGTTAGCCTTGATGTACTTTATAGCGACTATAACACAGTTTGGCAAACTTGAAGAACTTCCCCGAATGCCAGAGATGCCGAGATGACCTGCACGAGGCTGTACTGGGTGCGTCCATTGCAAGATGAGATTGAAGTTTTGTTTTGCATTATGAAATTTCTATGAATACCTTGAAATCCACTAACCTAATTCGTACTTTCCAGGAGTCTGAAAATACAAAAGAAGTTAATAAAAGTTTAGAGTGGAAGGGTAATTTTAACACTGGTAGATAAGATACTAGAGATGAAACGGATATCCGGTAACTATACGGCCGGATAACAAGCGCCTATCCAGCCGGATACCGATTTAAAAAAGACATCAAATTTAGGTAATTACTTTATTTATATCACTCAACAACTACAATCAATAATCGCAAAATTTTCATTCTTCTACCGTTTAGAAAAATAATTACTGCATTAAGAATGAATACTAATTTATTTGTATTTACATATTTGTATATGTCCTTCGTCAAAGAAAGCTGAACTGGCAATGGGCCGCCCGTCCAATGCCAGTTTAGCTTGCTAACCCTTGCTAGGTGGTTACTTAAAACTAAATGAAATACCTACCCCTGTGTCAACGATGAATTCGTTGACGGCTATGGTCTTGGCGTTGTCTGCTTGTCGCCCAACAGGCATCATGGCCATGCTGCCCCGCAACTCCACGTTTTTGCCCAACACCCCCAATTGCTGGGCAAGACAGTGCAGCACAGTTTGCAGCATGCAGAAGTCCACCACGCCTACCTAAACAACATAATGAACAGAAAAAGTAAGAACGTTATTATATCCAAAATTCCTTAATAGTTTCTTTACCTTTAAAAGATTAACTCTAAAAGAGATTGTCCCACTCGCATCCCATTATTATCAGAGACTTGGGGGACTCCCAAGTCTCTTGATCGCAAGCTAACATTTATTCCTCACATGGACAATATTATAAAAAAACCGGCCAAGTGCGAGTCGGACTCGCACACGAAGGGTTCCGTACCATTATCGCAAAACACTGCAAAAAAATCACGTTTGTTGTATGGGAGCCCCCCTTAATTTATTTTATTTTAATTTAAGAGAATATACAACTAAATATTCTGTGAATATTTCAAGCGTCTACCTGTTGCCGTTATTAATATCGAGCAAAAAAAAAAGTTAATTCAAAAAATCTAAAAACCCGACTGCTTTAAAAGCGAACTAAAAAGACTTAAACAAGGAGAAAATCATGCTGTGCAGTCGGAGGATACATATTCGCGAGCTGGCTGACGAAAACGAGATGTATCCTCCGACTGCACAGCATGATTTTCTCCTTGTTTAAGTCTTTTTAGTTCGCTTTTAAAGCAGTCGGGTTTTTAGATTTTTTGAATTAACTTTTTTTATTTATAACTTTTTAGTTATCTTTTTTTAAGATTTAGGTACATTTAAACATATAAGTGTTATATATTTTTGAAAATACCTCTTAAAACCCTTTATTTTGATACCCCACATGATGGGTATAGAAGAAAAAAAAAATTTTTCCTCCACAATATGGCGCCTAAAATCCGCCATTTTTCTATTTTCCAATTTTAATGTAGCCAGTGACACTCGCGGGGTTAAGAAGAATCGATTGACGTATGAATCATCAAAATCGGCCAACGCGTTTGGTCTCTAGAACGCCACATAGGAACAAACATACATACATACATACATACATACATACATACATACATACATACATACATACATACATACTTACATACATACATACATACATAGACTGATAAACACATTACCCTCCTTCGGCAGTCGGGTAAAAACGGCAAAAATATCACGTTTGTTGTATGGGAGCCCCCCTTAAATATTAATTTTATACTGTTTTTAGTATTTGTTGTTATAGCGGCAACAGGAATACATCATCTGTGAAAATTTCAACTGTCTAACTATCACGGTTCATTAGATACAGCCTGGTGACAGACAGACAGACAGACGGACAGCGAAGTCTCAGTAATAGAGTCCCGTTTTTACCCTTTGGGTACGGAACCCTAAAAAGCCTCCAACAAGACACTCGGATTTGTATTACGGAATGCCAAATTTTATCGCAAGCCCAAAACTAAAATGTTCCTTTTCTACTGTCTCGTCCGTACCATATTTGAATACTGCGTGATTGCGTAGCGTCTCCACTATACAGGGTGTCCCAGAAATCGACGTCAAGCCGTAAATGGGTGATAGACCAAGTTATAACAGTTCTCAGAAAAATACGAAAAAAAATCTATCTCATGTTTTAAAAAATTTATGGTCACTTTAAAAATTTACTAAAAAAATCAATCCCTGTAATGGTTCTTTAACTCCAATTGCTACAAATCCCATAATTTATCAAATTTTTTTATTATTATGTAATCTTGAATAATGCTTGTGTAGATTTTTGCCTAAAATTCAAAGCCAACTCCTCCTACTTGGAAGAAAATTAAACTTTTTCAAAACCAAATTATTCAAATTTACTATTTCGCCCAACTTTAACTGACTGTACTGAAAAAAAAATGTACTACGCTAGTTTGGCAAGTAACATGAAAAATTGGCGCATTTAATAAGGATTCAAAAATGGTGTAACACTTGCTAGATTACGTTTTCAATAATTGGTCAAGTTTTTTTTTGTAAATAGTCTCAGTTTTTACACAAAATGTCCATACTTCCTTAAAATGACTTTAGCTTACCTAAAGCTTTGCTAAACTCCGTTTCTAGTTCGATAGAGACGGAGAGAGTCATTTTACGAAGTGTGAGCGAGACAGAGAGTGACGCCACCTTTATCAGTGACACAACCTTTATCATGAAACGGAGATACAATTTACCGATGAGTGCGAATGAGACAGCAGTAGTTATTGTTCTGTTTTGTAAGCGCAGACGCACACACAATTACAAATCAGTACGTTACGCTGCTTTGTTTACTGCGCATCTCCGTATTCGTTCATGTTGATTCCGTACTTACCACTTTTTGCGTTGTTTTCTGGACTTAATTGCTTGTGATTTGGACTGTTTAATTCCTCTTTCTGACGACCTGTGCTTTACTCTGGACTGTTGCTGATCCTGTGATTGTGTAGTACTACCATGGCTGTGTACACTGCATTGGAATATGCGAACATGCACCTCGTTTATGGGGAATGCAGATGCAATGCCAATGCAGCCGCTAGACTTTATCGTGAGAGGTACCCGAACAATCGTCACCCAGATCATCGAGTTTTTATTAATGTGCACCGTTCACTATCAGAGGGACGATTCCCTAACCAAGTACATGGTGAAGGAAGACATCGTAATCCGTACGAAGACGTCGTACTACAAGCAGTCCAAGAAGACCCAAGTGCTTCTGTACGTGGAATCGAAACAAGAAAGAAAAGGAAAGAATAACGGAAGCCGTTGTCTTTGTAAATAGGGGAAGATTTGCCCGGAAAATAACCAGATCTTTTTTAAGAAGATGTCGTGCTTGCATTGCCGTCGAAGGAAGGCAGTTTGAACATTTATTGTAATAAAAAAAAATTTAATCTGATAATTTGTTTTTTTTTTCTAAGATGAGAAAACTGGTCCTGACTTAAAGTAAAAAGGTTGAGTCACTATCATAACTTTGCTCTTAAATTACGTAAAATTTCGATTTCTTATCTCGCTCACACTTCGTAAAATGACTCTCTCCGTCTCTATCGAACTAGAAACGGAGTTTAGCAAAGCTTTAGGTAAGCTAAAGTCATTTTAAGGAAGTATGGACATTTTGGGTAAAAACCGATACTATTTACAAAAAAAATTTGACCAATTATTGAAAACGTAATCTAGCAAGTGTAACACCATTTTTGAATCCTTATTAAATGCGCCAATTTTTCATGTTACTTGCCAAACTAGCGTAGTACATTTTTTTTTCAGTACAGTCAGTTAAAGTTGGGCGAAATAGTAAATTTGAATAATTTGGTTTTGAAAAAGTTTAATTTTCTTCCAAGTAGGAGGAGTTTGCTTTGAATTTTAGGCAAAAATCTACACAAGCATTATTCAAGATTACATAATAATAAAAAAAAATTATAAATTATGGGATTTGTAGCAATTGGAGTTAAAGAACCATTACAGGGATTGATTTTTTTAGTAAATTTTTAAAGTGAACATATTTTTTTAAAAACATGAGATAGATTTTTTTTCGTATTTTTCTGAGAACTGTTATAACTTGGTCTATCACCCATTTACGGCTTGACGTCGATTTCTGGGACACCCTGTATAAATATTTATTTATTCCAGTATTTGTTGTTATAGAGGCAACAGAAATACATCATCTGTGAAAATTTCAACTGTCTAGCTATCACTGTTCATGAGATAAAGCCTGGTGACAGACAGACAGACGGACCGTGGAGTCTTAGTAATTTAAGGTCCCGTTTTTACCCTTTGGGTACGGAAACCTAAAAACGAAGAGATGGTATTGATTTAATACCTATATCTATTTAAAATACTTCACAGTAAAATAGACTGCCTGCATTTGTTAAGTAAGTTTAATTTAACCTTTAACCTACCCTACAACTATGCGCGTTTGTTGTTGTTCGATGTTTGTTGCACGACACTTCTAAAACTCAAGTGTTTTTTGTTTTGTACTACCTACATAAAATTTATTCGACTGTATTAATTTCTAAAGACTTCACTTTTATGAGTGTTATTTCTGCACTATTATTGTAACTTTCTGTTATAATTTTGTTTTTGCATGCTGTGTCTATCGCATCATATTGTAAACATAGTTTATAATTCTGCTCGTATTTTAAATTATTATCATAACGAACGAACGAAATAGTAGGTAGTAAACAATTTTAATTTTACTCAGCTTCATTCAGTAGTAGATTTATAGGTAATTAGATTCTGCCAGTGGCTTGGTCCGTGTAAAAAGTGTTTTATAAGGAATGCCAAGGGAACATAATATGTATATGTCCTAATGCAGGTTATGGTCCCGTGTCTCATCCGAGTCCGATTAGTCGTTATGGCGTGAAAACCTAACAAACAGACAGACATACATAGTCACTTTCACATTTATAATATTACTATTACGCCGGGAGGGGACGCCCTAGAAAGACATACATAGACCTTATTAGGTGATGTTCTTCAGAAAGGCCAGGTGCGCAGTACTCATAACCGTCGTGTGTGTATGACTAGATGTATGAATGTGAGTGAAGCAAAAGAAGTATGTACCTAAGGATCGTAGCAGGTGGCGTTCTGTAGTTTCTGACTACCCCCATGGAAAAAAGGCGTGAGTATGTATGTATGTAATATTAGTATGGATTGTATATATGTCTATCGCATCATATTGTAAACATAGTTTATAATTCTGCTCGTATTTTAAATTATTAGCGTAACAAATGTAGATAGGCCAATAAATAACTAAATAAATGGTTGTTTCAATCGCACAACTAAAAGTTTAATAATTCTGTGATTAGTTTTGAAAAGTGCTGCTAAAATGAACGGCAAATGTGCCATTTTGACTTTGTCCTGATTAGACAAAACTGATGATTTTATATATTAAGCAATCTATTTCTACAATGATGTAGGTGGCTAAATACTTAGTCAACATCAGCGCCGATCTGGCATTTAAAATAAGAATGTTACCACGATTTTCTAATCCAAGAAATGATTAAAGAATGTATCTATTTCTTTAAACTACCCTGTTTTTGTGCAAAATATTTCTATTGTCTCCGATTGTTTGACGTTTCCCTACAATCCGCCTTTTTCGATCGAGATTGTTGATTAATGCTGTGGGAATAATGAGAAAATTCACCTGTATTAATAAGATGTCAATGAAAGTATAAATAAGCATCATACGGATGTGGTAGGCGGGACGCCTATCCCCATTCTATGTTCTATGTTAGGGGGGTTGGTTTCCGCACTTAGTCCCTCAAATGGACCTTTGTACGTGGCGCCTATCCCCATTCACCGGACACCGTTCCAATCTCTCGATATTAGTATCTAAGGATTTTCTAATAATAAAACCTGATAACAAAATTGTACAGCTACAATTTTAAGACAAGTCCATTACATACTAGCGATAAGTACCTATTTAATGCAGATTCAGGAGAAAGAAGATTAAACGCATTTATTGCTAAAGAAATCGACATGCCTATATTAATATTTAACTTAAAAGGCCTTAACGATACGAATCAAATTATTATCGCCTCCGGTCTGTGTTAACGGTCAGGGAGAAACATATCCAATCCTGAACGTCTTTGACCTAGGGTGATGATTAATAACACTTAGTTAATGATGTTAATGAAGAGTAAATACTGTATTATTTTATGCCAATCCTCGCTGACTTCTTCAGAAATATGGATGGCGATGGAATTGCATGATCTAATTCCGCCCAGCCTGTTTCATCATCGGACTACCAGACGTACGGCGATGCGCCATATCGGTACATGGTGGACATCCCACCCATACGCACTAAACGTTTTGAGAATACTTTTATTATGCGTACAGATAAGGAGTGGAATTCCCTCCCGGAGTCTGTGTTTCCCGATAGCTACAATCTAGGGGTCTTTAAGTCAAGAGTGAATAGGTTACTTCTAGGCAAGCGTGCTTCATCGTCGACCACATCATCGCTTACCATCAGGTGAGATGGTGGTCAAGCGCGAGCCTATACCAAATAAATATATATATATATATATTTAAATTTCTTATAAGATAATAAAATAATGTTCATGTTCACCTCCGGCGTGCCGATGGCCAGGTCGATCATTTCCGATATATTCGTAAGAACTGGGTCAACAGCTGAAAAGAGGCATCGGGAGTTGTGAGAAATAGTAGGTAGTAAACAATTATAATTTTATAGGTAACTAGCTGTTGCCCGCGGCTTCGCTCCCGTGGGCCACCCCACAGGACCCGTTTTCGGGATTAAAAAATAGCTTATGTTACTCAGGAATAACGTAGCTTTCTATTGGTGAAAGAATTTTTTAAATCGGTCCAGTAGTTTCGGAGCCTATTCGGTACAAACAAACAAACAAACAAAAAAATCTTTCCTCTTTATAATATTAGTATAGATTAGATTCTGCCAGTGGCTTGGTCCGTGTAAAAAGTGTTTTATAAGGAATGCCAGGAAACATAATTATATAGATATTATTCAGGATAAAAAGTATTATATGTCGTAATGCAGGTTATGGTCCCGTGTCTCATCCGAAACCGATTAGCCGTTAAGGCGTGAAAAACTAACAGACAGACATAGTCACTTTCCAATTTATATTATTAGAATGGATTGTAGGTATAGTGAATGAATGAGAGATAAAGTTACTATGATGATACATTTAAATGTCTTTGGCAGTCTACGACCAAAGTTTGTTCCATAAACATGAGGGATTTTGTAAACACATTTATCCAAAAATACTTACCAGGCATTGTTTTTAATGTTATAATATAAGTTTATCGAAAAAAAATCAAATTCAATGTAATTATACAAACTAATATAAATAAAATTTTAAAAGTATAAAATTTAAGTAAACATTAAATCGAGAAAATTTATTTGATCAATTTGACGTTTGACGCTATTGTTTTTTTTTTGTTGTCACTGAAGTAATTTATTGCAAGTTATATTTGGACTTTTTCGTACGTAACTTATTTATTATTAACACAATCAATTCGGCCCAGCTGGCACACAATAGCAAAATGTGAAAATGGGTTAACCCAGGCAAGCGTGAAAACATCCAATAAAATGATTACGAAATAAGGTTTTCTTGAGGGTCCTATTCTTATCCACCTCATCGCTGGTCAACGAACTCCAGACTAGTTGGATTTTGGTCCAAACCAATTTTAAAGGTTATCTTAATTTTCTTAGTGGATATGACTTATTTTTTATTTGATAACCTAGAGATTTTGCTAGGGGGACTGTCATTTTGAGTGAACCATAACAAGGTGTGAACTTTATCTTTTTACTTCACCACCTTCCAATAAGTTCTGGATAACATACGAGTACATCATGTGAATATGTCGCCCAGTCCCTTTCTTTTCTGGATGATTTGTACTGCCTATTTGGATATTTTGAAATTTCATCGTCATCATCATTTTCAACAGAAAGACGTCCACTGCTGGACATAGGTCTCCCCCAGGCGTCGGCGTCGCCACATTTACCGATCCCATGCGTCTTGAATCCAGCGTATTCCCGCAACCTTAACCAGGGTCATCGATCCACCTAGTGGGATGCCTTCCAACGCATCGTCTTCAGAAACGCAAATTAATTAATTCGTTTTGAATTTATTAGTACATAAATTGCGATAGGTGATTTTTTAATTAAGCTGACACAATAAGTTCTTTGCAATATGAACCTAACCTAACGAGATACGCCATCAATTCCTTACGTTTATTCGAGTCTAAGCCACTCTGCACTAAATTCTAGTTTGAACAGGATACCCCAGACTGCTTTATTTCAAAAATAAAATATTAGTACAAGGACTAGTGCGCAGGCTTGCGGAGTGCAAGTCTTTTTGCTTTTACACAGACCGAGGAAACTGCGATCAGTATTTATAGCCCAGTTTTAATATACATTTTCTCTGCCTTAAAGGATTTGTGGGTGGATTTCGTTGATCAATTTAATAGGTGTTAGTAATACACTCTACGACACGGCTAAAGGCAAGATTAGGCTTGGCCACAGCCAGAAATCTAAAAAAATTGGTTTCTGGACAGTTTTAAGACTTTTTCTCGTATTCAATGTGTGTGATTGAAGCATTGACCAAACACACCACAAAGCCAAACCATGTTATCTTGTCACAAGAACAATAATATAATAAAATTCAATGAATGGAAGACACCTGACGCCTGCAGTACATCACGTAGTCCTCGGTCAAACGTCATGAGCATATATTATGTGGTAATCTTATCACGTAAGCGACCATGCCGTTACAGTTTTCCAACGAACTGTTGCATCATTCGATATAAATGCTGCAGTCATTATGAGAGGAAAAATTTGTCTTTGTTCCTGGCCGCCATGGCACCAGTGCGAACCCGGCGTTAAGGAGCGCTATTGAATTATTGCTGAAGTCTATGAATAAAGGTGCTCCCGAGCTCCTTTAATAGGATTTAAGAGTTGCGAGTGGTTTGCGGGTGCTCGGACTCTATTTTAAGCCTGGGGGTGCTGACTTTCTGAGTGCTTTGCCGTGTCATGCCCGCGTCGTGTCGCGTCATGCTAACTCTGTTTCGTCTTACTTTGAGCCCAAAAAGGAACGAAGATTTACTTTAACAACGTTTCAGCTATACACAACTAAGTATTTAGTAGAAGGCTAAAGTAAATTTCAGTGAAGTGCCGCCGCAGCCGCGGTGCTCGCTGATGCTATCAGCGCACAGAACTGCGAACGTTGTCGGTTCAACATTCAAAAGTTTTTCATTACAGATTTATTTGCATGTACCTACTCGCTAACTTTGCTCAAGTTGTAAGCTCTGATCTCAAATTAGGACATCGTAAAATTTAACGGACGCCAGTTTGCGTATTTGCTGAATAATGGTCGACCTAAATCGTTTAATTGTTGGAATTAAACCGAAATAGTTCTACGTATTAATTCGCGCAGTTACCATTACAGCAGGATGTAATCTCTCAGGGTGGCATATCAGTGAATCAAGTTTGTTTATCTGCCGTGCTCGAGTCAACAGAACACCGTGCTGGCTGCTTTATATTGTGCCTTCAAATATTGACGTAGGATGTTCTTTGCGGAGATAAACCGGGAAAACAACGAGTAATTGAATTTACTACTGGGAAACGAAGGGTTCGTTTGTATCGGTGATTACTAACATAGTGCTAAAATGTTCTCTTTGTTTGCTCGGGTCATTATCGACGACATGAAGTTTCCTCCGCAGTAGACTGACCAGCCACAAATCTCTCGCGGCGATGCAGTAATTTACGAAGCTGCAATAATAGATAATCTAGCAAAATTGCCGTCTGGGCGTGCGAACACGCACCCGTCTTCTACTCTCAGTGAATAAATACATCAATCAAGTTTCGCGTGAACGTATCTGAACGTACATAGTCCATGTAGAGGACTCCCTCACATAAAGAAGTCCCGTACCTGTCTGTCTGAATGTAAAATGTTTGGTTTGGTTCACATTTCGCCGAAATGTGAGGCTTCTCATATTTTTTTAACCCGGCAGGTGACCGGCTGCGAGAGCGGGACGGGCGCCGCGGCCGCGGACGAAAGCTCGAGGATCGAGTGTATCCGAGCCGAGATAGTCTTGCGTCGGCTCGAACGGGGGCCGATCGCGTCGCGTTACGTCGCGGCTGTACAACTCGAAACGTCAAAAACTTTACGTAAATATTTAAACCACCTGTGGTTGTTAGCTAAAACTGTAAATATTTTATCAGTGTATTTAGCGACTTTGTAGCGAGCTGCTCGCTTATGATTAACTTTGTTCTCCTTACTAGTTTTGATAGGAATAAGATCGTGTCTTCAGTTTTGTGGAAAGCATCGGTATCGAGTGCATGCCAGGAAGATCCTGTTGCACCTTTAATAACGGTGAGTATTTTTAAACTTTAAAAAGCTTCACTTATTTTCGGGAGGATGTCGGCTTTACCTCGCATTGCTTTTTCTTTAGTAGGAAAACGTCATCTCCTGAATAATGTGCTAATTGATTTGTTATCAATATACATTGATGCAATATAAAGAAAGGTAAATAGTACATAATGGGATTATACAAATATTGATCATACGTTAGAATTTGATCATGTAAAGAAGGTATTTCTAAGTTTTAATTTTATTTTGATATACTACAAGATGAGAAACAAAACCATATTAGTGCTGTAAATTTATCAACACCCGTTAATCTGTCGGTAGGCCAAGAAATGATACATTTTGAAATATAGGTTCAGGAAGTCTTCCCATCGAAAAGGTGTCAAACTATGATTGTATGATAACCTTCAACGTTATCTTCTCTGTATTATTGTAAAGTGCCGACTTACTCATTGCGGTTAATTTGTCATGTTTGTTTACGACCTCTGCAGTTGTGTCTACTATTGCTTTTACTGGAGGTTTATATTGTATTGGTAATGTTTGCTTTTAGACCTTCGGATTTGTTTCCTACAAGTGGTACCTAAAGTGTACGTGAGGATATTACCTCGATTAACCTTGATCCATCTCATCCATTACCCTATGTACCGGAATAATTGCCAGAAAATCTCATAAGCATTCATGGCTTCCTCTATAAAAAAAGATTCTGCGATAGAGGACATTTTGGAGTGACGACGGGACTATATTCTTATGAAATTCTGAAACCAGGAACCTAGAAAACTAGTTTCAACGACAGTATTTGAGAAACTGATCGGACTAGATAGGGACAAACTGCAGATTGCTCCGAGCGACGATCGTATCAAGACGCGAGACGGTGCGATGTGGTACGCGTAAACCGTGTCCTATCCAATAGATAAAGTCTCAGGTTTCACAAATGTGTCATATTCGGAACGATCGAGGATATTCGCTTCACCTTGTAACGTTGTAAGAGTGTTTTTTATACTTATTAAAGTTTGGATACCAAGATTTTTCCATTTCCTCTTACTATACTTTGACATGATGATATAAAATTTCGATTTTCTAGGTTACCGTTTGTAGATTCTTACATAGATTTCATCTTTGACTGTTCTGGTTTTATGATAATAATAGGTACTTTACTCACCAGATATATTAAGTACTTAGATTATTTTGCTTTCTTAATAATTATTGTCCCTATTGACTCATTGTATTTGGCATCTATTTTATCAGAAAATAGTTCTCCTTTTTATGTATTGCATTACTTCTTGAATACCTACTTTGTAGGCTTAGAGCGGTACACCGGTAGATTTAGATAGAATACTGTGAAGAATTTCCTGTTTTCATTTTGATCTTAAACTTTATATGCGCAAGTTATTTTTTCAGATCATTAGACCTTTCACTTAATCTCAGGAATTCAGACCATAGCTATAAGGATGTTCTAACAACCAGACATCAATTTTTAGCTCCCCAAGATCGGTAGATTCACGAATGTAGATTTCAATGCTTTCAATTAAAATTTTAATGATACAATTGATCAAATCCATTCAAGACCAGAGAAACTGTTTCTCCCAAAAGTAGTTTCGAAGAAGTGTGGTCAATAAAAAGATATCTTAACAAAGAAAACAATTGTGCCGCCTAAGTGTCTAACAACTGTTAACTTACTGAATCACAAGAAGCACAACAAGTCCTTACATTATAAAAAAAGGTTTTTTTTGTGGAGTTTGGTAAAGCAGGTACTTTAAATGTAGTTAACTGTTACCGGGGGCTGTTGAGGCACTCCGTGTGAACGAAGACTTTTGGGAATCGGGCTTTACCCCACCCTAGAAGATATATGCCCTATGTTCAGCTATTTAATTTTTGTTATCAATGATATCGTGTACCTATGAGTAGTGCTAGTATTATAATTATCTGTGCTATGGAGTATAGAATTTTAGAGAATTAATAGGTTACTTCTAGGCTCGTTACTGATAGGTTTCTTCAAGCGTGCTTCACCATCGACCATAATCATCGCATCAGGTGAGATAGTGGATAAAAGCGAGCATATCAAAAATATAAAAAAAAAAAACTTTTTTTATAAAAAAAACAACCAACTTCCAAATAAAAACACTACAAAGTGAAAAATAAATTCAATGTCGGAAAGCGGTGTTAAAAATGAAGAAACGAAAACAGGAACACCGACTGCCGAAATTGAAGTTATTTTTCAGAAGTCAGTTATAGGTATTTTTTGTAAAAAAGATTTTATTTTTCCTTTTCAATGGTACATAATTTACAAGTTGTATAGTAAGGTAACCTATAATGCCCACAGTAATGCCAGAATAGATTACCCGAATAACATGTAACTTGAACATATCCGATGGAATCAGAGTGTAATAGGGTGAACTGTACACATCTATACGTGATGGTATATTATAAAATGCTGTAATCAATAAACACACATTGGATTGCAGCAATCCCGAGAGAATTGCCGTCATATATTGAAGAGTTCTGTTGTATATCGCCGAAGTTCTTCATCAGATCTTTACCAAATTTAAATGGGACCATTTCGAAATAAACTTCTCTCGAGCAAATCCGACAAATATATGACGGAGTAATGCACGAAAATAAAAATCATCTGAATTGAGTACCTCACACTTTTTCTGGCAGTCGGTTAAAAAATTACACGCCTCAGTAGACTCAAAATAACTGTATCAAAAACTCATTAGGGGTTTGCAACAAAATTCAATATAAACTGAGTCATCGAACACTTTCGGCGTTTTCTCCGAATTCAGGCTGGAAGGAAGTACCGTTTTCATTTATTTTTGTCCCGGCAACATTAACATTGTTAAAAAAGGATAATCTGCAAGAGTAGTAATTTATGAATGAACATGATTCATTATCTTTGATGAATATTATGGCGCCGGCGCGGGAGCAAAGACAATATTATTTTAGGATAAGTTTTATTTTTTTCTTATTAATTGTATTACTTACGAAAGAGACATGATCGATTGTTTTTGATTCTTTTATACATTAGTTAATCACAGTAGTATCAAATTTGCAGCCAAAACAACCTTTGCGCTGAAATCAACATCTCGTTGCTAAGAACGCGGCTTAGAAATTCTAGCATAGGAAAATTTTTGATAAAAAATACATGCTTTTTTCAAACTCTTAAATAAGAAAACTCTCTTCGCAGATCTAGTAAAGATATAAATCATACCTCACATACGCATAGTGTCGTGTCAAGATGCGCAAACGCAAGTTTTTTCGTCGTTCTCACGGTGGGTGCATGGACGAGTTTAAAAGCGGCGGCCACTAATTGCGGATAATGTGCGCTTAATGTGTTATGTTACATGCATCTTAATATCTACGTGGATGATGTTATGTAGGAAGACACGCCACTGGTTGGATGGTGTTATGCGGTATCTAGAAGGGTTATAATCTTTGTTGTTTTAAAATTGAATACTTTTTTTACCAGGATTGCCTGTCTTTCAATAAGTATTCGAGTTCCTTAGCATTCTTCTCCATTGATGGTCCAAAAATGGTTGTTACAACCTGGCAGTTTTGAATCTTGAGTTTTAAGTCCTCAAGCGAGGAAGACCTTTTTCTCCATCGGTATTAGCAAATATAAATCGAGGATATGCAATTTTATAGGCAGTTATTGTTGATAGTTTAGATTTGGATAAACGATTTTAATGAATTTAAAAATCCTGCAAAACTGTGCTAAACATAAACGGTGCTGAATAGTTCTACCCTCTGCTTTTAATTTAGATGCATTCAAATTGCACCTCGCTCACGAATTCATTAACCGTTCGGCTACATTCCAAAAATTTTAACATATTTCAAGCCCCGCATCCCCATGTCGAATGACCGAGGCAGGGCTCCGGCTGCGGCCGACAAAGAGCCCACAATGGCCCGATTGAATGACAATAGGCGTCCACGGTCCACCGCCGCGCTCCGCTGCGACCCTGGTACATCGACCCATTAGATAATATCAAGCTGAATAAATTTATGCTCATTCTGACCCAGTTTTACGTTGAAATAATTTTAGATTGTCACGGTCGTAGGTCAACTCTGGATGAGTTTGTCATAACTGATCAGAATGGCCTACTTTGTTCAGTGTACCTTGTTTAATGGGCAGTGATTGACAAGAAGTTATTGATATCTATAGTTAAGTTGGATATCTATAGTAACACGCGGACTGCAGGGCCATTACGGGACTCACGGTGACCACTGCTATGAGAAGAGCCGAAGACAGGGTGGCTTGGCAGCAGCTCGTCGTTGACTCTGTCAAAGCTTTTCAAGACGGGCACGACCTTTAGAAATGAAGACAACGAATAAGAAGAGAGTTAAGTTGGAAACGTATTCAGTTTAAACTGTATAAAATCAACATTTTAAAGTACTAAACTAGACGCCAATTGAATAATCCTTATGGCAACTATTCTCGAGCAATTTCTATTTTAGGATGTGTCTTGACACTGGCAATAACCTTCGATCCAGTTGCCAAGGAAAAAAGAGTGTTCTAAATTCAATATTTAAATTACTTTTCTATACATATTTCAACAAGGCGAACTGTTTATCCCAAACGTTTTTACCTGGAAATCTGGTATCTACAGTGAGCAGACGAGATAAGAATAATATGTTTGTGTACATTTAAGACGAAATTGAGGCGAGAATGTGTAGACCTATATTCTATGATCAGATAATTGCGTTTTGAACCGGATTAGTTAACGTTATCGCTTGAGCATGCGTTGTAACTCACGCACGATTAGCAAATGCAAATGGCTCTTGAGAGCTCGTAATCAAGTGTCGCAGTCGTCGCAGATCGTATATTGTTTGCATTTATGTGAGAAATTGCTGAATTATCATGTCCAGTTATCGATTATAAGTGGTTTTGAAATTAGATCTCGTAGGTAGTTAAACGAGCTTACGCTGTTTATAATTTTGTTTTAATTTAGATTGATATAAGCTAGGTCAATTGCTAAATCACTCGCTACGTCTTGATCTGGGGTCCATTCTCCAATCCTACCTAGGGAATCATTCATAGATACATAATAGGTATTAGTGTCTTTGTTTGTGTCATAAAATAACAAGTAACCATCGATCGCAGTCGAAATAAAATGACATTGATTTAGGGTTGCCAGTGGCAGAAATTCTGAATAACGGCAAATTGACGACAGTTTCGAAATAATTTCGTAATTTATGTGTTCAGCGATAAGACCCGCGATAATGTTTTTTACATACCTCGCTCGATTAAAAGGATTTCAGAGAAAAATGTCTGTCATTCGCTAATTGCTTCGTTATCATATCGGCATTACTTCTCATTGATATGACTGGACATGTCGCTGACGTGGCTCTGTCTGTTCCTGACCGTTGACTTCAATTACCTATCTACTATCTAGAATTACCATGAAGAAAACCTCTCATAAATATTCTCGACTTTACGTTCTGATAATGTTCTGATAGTTAAATAAAATAAGCACAAGAAATTGATACTGATACAAAAATTACATGTGTTTGAAATTCTAAAATGTGATTTTAATTAAATATCTGGGTCCGTAGGATGATTACACTTTTTATACCGGCTAGATTATTTTCTTCGCAATGCATCAAGTCAATGGCCACTGGCCAGGACTGCCAGGTTGGGTCGATTGACGCCGCGCGAAGTCTATACCATAAATAATATTATTTATAAATTATAGCCGTTTTATTTTATGATTAACGGACACTCAGCGGGTGCTTTATTAAAACTCGATTAAAGTTACTGCATTTTAACGTAAATGGTTAAAAAAAACCGGCCAAGTGCGAGTCGGACTCGCACACGAAGGGTTCCGTACCATTATCGCAAAACACTGCAAAAAAATCACGTTTGTTGTATGGGAGCCCCCCTTAATTTAATTTATTTTATTTTAATTTAATAATTATTATTTGAGAATATATAACTAAATATTCTGTGAATATTTCAAGCGTCTACCTGTTGCCGTTATTAATATCGAGCAAAAAACGGCTAAAATATCACGTTTGTTGTATGGGAGCCCCCCTTAAATATTAATTTTATACTGTTTTTAGTATTTGTTGTTGTAGCGGCAACAGGAATACATCATCTGTGAAAATTTCAACTGTCTAACTATCACGGTTCATGAGATACAGCCTGGTGACAGACAGACAGACAGACGGACAGCGAAGTCTCAGTAATAGGGTCCCGTTTTTACCCTTTGGGTACGGAACCCTAAAAAGGCATTTGGTATTTTACCTACATCAAAATAAGTATGACCGCAATGCATGTTATGCGCAAACGATCGCTAATAATATGATTCATAACCACCAGAAAGGAAATTATCGAACATAAAAAATGTTTAGATTCAAGACTCCATCTCAAAGACAATTAATGTCAAAAACTTGGCAACATGCAATAAATTGGAAGTATTTTTGATAGATGGAAAAATAAAACCAAGGATTGCCCCTCTGAAGATCCATTTTGGCACAACAGCGGGGCTAGTCAGAAGAAGGTAGGCCCAAACTTTTCGATAATAAGTATTAACTTACAAACAGTAAGTTGCTATTCTCAGACAGAAGGATGCTGCAACCAAACCTCTCGACACAAATGACGAATAACTTTGTATAATAGCCCGTAAAACAATTTACCTATTAAAACTCTACTTTGTTTCTCTAACCACACTGCCATAACAAATATTCTGTAAAGCCAAGTGCAAGTGCGTTGAGCAACAGAACGTTCGATTGTTAACTTATCGGTAGGTACTTGATAAGCGTCATCGCTGAGCTTTTTACGACCTAGGCATTATTGTACCTCCTAACAAGCGTTGCACTGAGGAGGTTCCGGCGTGGTCTTTTGAGAGGTTACGTGGCGTATGTATTGATGGTCAGGGTGGTTTTAGAGAGGTAAATATCCAACACTCTCTGGTCTATGCCCAAAACTTCCAGGCGCCTTTTGATGATTTCCCTCCCTTAAACAAAAAAAAGGGTTTTTGAACCTATTAGGCTTTCTAAAAGGTTATTATTATGACAATACATTATTTTACTCTCCAAGCTATTCCTTAGCCTATTCAGGGCATATTTCCTATCCACGATCCCAAGAAATGAAAACATAAAGTTGGCCTTTCACATACGCTAGGAAAAGCTGTCTAATTACATCATTATCTGTCATCACGTTTTGATAAAGATTTTTCAGGAAATTTCAGGTACTTATGTAAGTTATATCTTAGTTATTTTCTTTGGGGTGATGTTTAATACTGCAAAACGAACTCGCTACAGAGCAGCGAGTGTTCTAGCTGATGACTGATGTTCCTTTTTAGAAGAATAGAAAAACGTCCAGCAGCTTTTACAGCACAGAGAGCTATCAAAACGATTTTTGCCAGGGTCTCTTGTTTTTAACCCCCGACGGAATAAGAGGGGCGTTATAAGTTTGGCGTGTGTACCTGTGTGTTTGTGTATTTGTGTAGGTATCTGTCTGTGTTTAGATTGTGATTTCATTTTATTTGTTTGAAATGTGTCTTTATCGAGAGTGTTCTTAGCTATGTTTGACGAAAATCGGTTCAGCCACTTAATAGTTATGGGCTTGGACGGGGTGTTTTCGCAAGATATCGTGTCATAATTACGTGTTCATTAGATTGTCGATCGAAGCTTGTCTACTACTAGATACATTATGTATGTAGTATGAAATGAAAATGATTAGGGCTTTTATTGAATTTTTTAATTTTACTTGTTACTATGCGAATCAAACGTTAGTAGATTCATACGTAAGTATTATGCCTAAGTATCTAAGTATTTATGGAACAATGATTGGGTTGAATAGTGAAAATGTCAGTGATTCCGTAAATAGAATATATTATACCTTCATTTTTTTTTTTATGTATGTAAATGAGTTTATTTCAATTAAAATTTACATGCTATTAAATACTTAAATAACAATAACTACCTATATATACAGTTAAATAAAAATAAAATAAAACTACGAACGCGTATAAAAGGGCAGGGGTCATAGGGCGTCAAAAAATTCGTCCACATCGCTGTCAACGTGAAAAGTGCCCAGAACGCTGGCAGCATTGCCACGTTGGATGGCAATGCTGATTCTCTGGCCAAGGAAAAGCCCAGCCCTCTGGTCACGTGAAGAGTCGATTAGCCGTTTGCTTACGTCTCGAAATACTCGAAGAGCACTCGGACCCCATGGACCTAATGTTTCAACCCCAAACGGCTCAAATATATGACTTCCAATAAGGTTATTGTATTTACGCCGTTTGAGGTTTTCTGCACCAGCAGCAGCTGCCCCAGCACAGCCCGCCGTGCTAAGAAGATGGGATGGCGCAAGGGTGTCGACACATGTTGCATCCCACACCAAAGGCCTACCCACCTTCCAAGGCATTATGGTCATCCCGTCTGGTCTCTTACCATCGTCGCGCGCCAAGCCATTGGGTTCTAAAACAGCTGGCACCCCGGCGGTGACAAGAGCCCGACGTATGATATCATTAATGCTGGCGTGCCGTGCTAACCGACCAGCGCTCCTACTGCAGGATAGACCATGGTGTCCGAGGCGGTCGACTGCTTCACCACATTGACAACGATGTGGAGCTCCGCTGGGAGCCCCTAAACACAGACATGTAGCGATCCGGAAGGTGTTGTCACTCAACATAGTACCTATGTTGGGTGACGGTAGTGCCTGTAGCCAGAGGCCCGACTCCCATTCTCCCACAGCCAGCAGACGGGCACGCTCAGCAGTATTGGTGGACGTATCTATAAGTTTATTCCGTACCAACCTGCAGAGCGGCTCATCCCACTGTCTCTGGGAAAAAGGGGTCTCGGGCAACGCTGTATTCGGGCAAGCCACTTTCCACGCATTCACTGCATCGGCCAGTAATGATGGTTGACCTTCATTAGTTTTTTTTTTTGCTAAACCAATCACTTCTGTCGGTTACGTTGTTTATGCGCCTATTAGTTTTTTGTCCGTCGTTTTTTAGCCGAGTAGCTACCTGCGTTCAACGTAACTAATAAAGAAGAACTAATTAATTAATTATGGACCGCTCTGGTATGAGGAAGTTATATGTTATCTTGGTAAACACTTTATAGGTTTATGGCCTTTTCATTAACAGTTTTTTTTTAACTTGTTACTTATATCGAGGGCATTCTGGCAGAAATAGAATAGAATAGAATAAGTGAAAAATTAAAAAAAATTGTTGCTTACATTGGCATACTTAGTTTTTTCTGCTTTCTTTAAGTAGCAAAACCGTATAAATGCGGCAGACTTACTGCGGTTTTTTTGTCTGTGTAAAGCAAATATCTAACCGTATTAGAGTATAGAAAATTAAATCCTTTATAAATATAAATGTAGTTTACCATAGATGGCTCCAGCATCATCCTCGTTTTCGTGACCTTTTGATTTGCTACTTAGGACGGCGTAACACGTTTTTTTCTTGCATTCTCTCCTGTAAACCGTCACGCCCCTTTTTCATTCACTCCCTATTCTGTCATCCATCAGTCATGTCATTCCTCACCCAAGCTATATTTTTTTTTGTCCTTAGCTTTATATGGCTCTATCGGTTTTGTGTGTTTCGATAGCTAAAAACTTGAATATTTTAAAAATGTATGGCTAGAATCCCTACAAAAATCTCACCAGTTTTATCCAGGAACCCAGCGTGTCCCGGGACGGGAATATCAGCACAGATCGCTCACTGTCAATGATATTGTAGAACAGCACCGTTTTCGGGACTGATTAAGTGTTTTTACTAGTTTTCTGATCAATTATATAAGGAGCAACGAACGCGCGATCTCAGTTTTTGGTGACAGTGGTGCTACACGTTAATATGCGCGCGTTAACGTCCGTTTTAGTGGGCTCCCGGTGATGAGGCGCCAGTTATCGAATCCTAGCCATGGGGAACTCAAAAGGTTTTATTATATAAAAAACAGCTCACTCCGGGACAGTGAATGATGATCCCATTTTAAGTCAGTCCATAGCTGTCGCAAGCCTATGTTTGTCTATTGCAAGGGTCTCTTATCTGTGTACACGCGCCTTATCTTGTCTATGGATGGCAACAGTAGCACGACTTGCGTCCGTTTATGGGATTTCTCCAGCTTATCTGATGCTCTGATCTTCTCGGATTTCTCAGGGCACCCATTCATGTTGATATCTGTGAATATTCATGTTTGGGAAAAGTTTACGAATAACACAGTCTGTGTTTTATCTAGATGTAGTTTTGTTTGTGCTTTGTTTTTAGTTCGCACTTATTTTTATGTTGTTTGTTTAGGTTATTACTTACTTATACTTGTGTGTTTTCAAGTCTCAGTGGCGATTTGAGGCATCATATATTGTTAAATAAAGACTTAAAACAACTTAAAATCGTTTAGATATAAATAAACTGAATCGAACTATTTCTCTCGTTTACTTCTTAGTGGTGTCTCATCCCATACAAAGAAACCGTGCCGACTTTCTTTACGGATTATTCTGATTATTTTTTGTACATCGATATCGTTCGGTTCCGTTCCGTCCCACGGATCGTGATCTATCTATCCGCGCCGTGGAACAGAACCGAACGCAATCCATTTACAAAAAATAATCAGTATAATCAGATGAAAAACGCTAGTTACCTCGGCACGGTTTCTTTGTATGGGATGAGGCACCTGTATGCTAGTATTATATTATCTGTGCTTCAGTCTAAGTTTGGTGATTTGGTAGTCGTTTTCCAATATGTTATATCCGCTATTATTACTGTCTTATTAAAGATAATATATACTATAGTGGAATGAAAATCCATACTTTTCACAGTCGATCGCATCTGTTAGCATTGGCAAAATATTAAAACATAGCCCGAACACTGCCATGACGCAGAAGAATATTTTCCGACATATTATTACGTATTTATGAAGATTGTATTCATGAATTCCTGAGACAAAGGCGTATTTCAACGGTTTGTTGGTGGATATTAGATTTTTTTCATATCTTCTAATGTGGCGCAGTATTTCAGACATGTTATGTATGGGTGTGAGTATCATTTTTGCAGTGGATATTAAACTGCATGTAGCGAATATTTGTGACTTATTTACACAAGGCAATGCCGCAAAATGTAGGTCGGAACAATATATTCAAAGCACACATATTTTTTATATTTGTGTGTATTGGTTTTTTAATCGATTTCGACTGATTGATCGAAAGCTGTTGATCAAATTTAAAATAATAACGAAGCATGTCTAGTCATCTGAAAAAATATCTTTTAGAAAAAATATCATCTGATATTTTTAAACGAATAAACTTTCTAAGAAATCCTTTACGGGCAATGTTTTGCCATAACTGGCCATAATGGTGATCTTCGTGAGACCGTGTCGGTAAGGGCGCCAACCCTTTTTATCTCGGTGCTAGCGGCGGATAACAAAGGAATGCTTGGAGTTATGAATGACTGGCATCCTCTCATTGACGCTGACCTGCCCGTGGTGTCTACTGTCTACCTTTCTCGGCAACTTACTTGTATTGTATTGTTATTACTGGCAGTGTTTTGCCACTTTATGTAAGGATTATATGCACCTTAAATTGCGCCTTTTCATCAATGCTTTTTTTGTTTCGTTGTTTTGTTGTTTATTATCACCACCAAGATTACCTAGTACTGGAATTAGTATTACTTTAAATATCTGCAGGTACTAGTATTGTATTTAGAATCTGAACTCAATTTTTTCTGAAGAATTTAAATTTAGAATATGCTATTTAAACTATACTCGTGACAATCTAAGAAGTCGGATTTGACAGCTTTAAAAATACTAAATAATAATTAAACTTAATGCTTACGAATGATACTCGTTGTTATAGTGTATAAGTAACATAGTTATTAATTAGAATTATGAATTTTATTTTCAACTAGCTGACCCGGCAAACTTTGTTTTGCCATAAAAACACCAAACATTCATCTACCCTACCCTACCCTATCTACCCTACCTACCCTACCCTACCCTAGTCTACCTACTCTACCCTACCCTATCTACCCTACCTGCTCTACCCTACCTGCCCTACCCTACCCTACCCTAGCTACCCTACCCTGCCCTAACTACTCTACTCTACGTACCCTACCTACCCTACCCTATCCAATTAACCTACCCTACCTAATCTACCCTACCCTATCTACCCTACTCTACCAAACCCTACCCTACCTACCCCACCCTACCTACCCTACCCTACCTACCCCACCTACATACCTACCCCACCTACATACCTACCCTACCTATGCAGGTAAGGTACAATTTTATTTGTCTTATTTTTTTTATTCATAAGAACCTTCTCCTAACAAACACAACAAAAAAAGTATAAGCGAAATCGGTCCAGCCGTACACGCGTGATGACCAAGGGAAACAGGGATTCATTTTTATATATATATATAAGATATTTTACGTACAAAGTTATCGCGGTATGTAAAATGAGAAACGTCATCGGCATTCTTATATTGGCACGATTATAATCAAGTGGTTATTTTTTTTTATAAATATTATGGCCCCTAGTGATAGATTTATAAATAAGGTTAGTGATAGAACCTTGACATTACTTCTACAAGCCAGTTAGTCTACCACAGCTCACGACTACTCACGAATATCAAATTATAGGAAACTTATTTCTTATTTATTAATTCTATTTTAAATTGATTATTATCTAATCAGATGTTCTGATTTCATTCAAAAATCAAATTATCTTTATAGTAGCTTATCTTAGCTGTATTAGATAAACCACAGAACAAGGAAGACAGCGTTTTTTCTGTTCTGTGAGATAAACTGACTTGGTAAAAATTGAGGTCCGTACGAAAACACTAAGTAGCAGTAGTGTAGTGTACTCTTCTGTCCCTAGCAGGGTTTAATCAACAGAATTCTGTAGATCTCCTAGGAATTCTATAAAATACCTGGTTTTCACAAATTGATTATGTTGATTAAACCCTACTGGTTTGTTAGGGTTCCGTACCCAAAGGGTAAAAACGGGACCCTATTACTAAGACTCCGCAGTCCGTCTGCCTGTCTGTCACCAGGTCTGTCTCATGATTTTTTTTTCGATAATGGTACGGAACCCTTCGTACGCGCGTCCAACTCACACTTGGCCGGTTTTTATCCCATTTTATATTCCTTATTTTAGTCTTCCTGAATGTTTTAGGTTGAATAGCTTTCAACTTACTGGCACGTTGAGCCAATTACATTCGATGGATGTCCTATCCTATCGTTGCAATGGCTTTTCGGCGAAACGGACGCTCGATCTAATGGCTATTCGAAATTGTGGTACATCGATGCTATGGAATTTCGGCGATTCGGACATTCAATCTGATGACTTCGGGGAATTAGCCATCAGGCATATGACATTCGAAATCAAGCAGAAACCCATAATTTAGTATGTAAAATCAATATCAATCTGCCTAGCATTTTCCCAACTATATTGAGGTCGGCTGCCAATCTAACCGGATGCAGGTGAACACCAGTATGGAACAACAGTCTATCTGACCTTCACAACCTATTAGGTAATTGGGTAACACGATTGGTGTCAGAAATTCTGACTACCCGTAAAGATTGCCTAGATCAATGACAGCTGGCAACAACGTGTTAACTTACTTTCCGAGACATGGAGGAGTCTTGTTGTGTAATCGATGGTTACCCATCCACAGAACAACGTCGGCAAGCGTTGCTTAATCTTGAAGAACGGCAAGTGCATCGGTTATTAATTAGCAACGAGCTCCTCCTGTACCTATGTGTAATCAATCGAGTCTATATTTGTTTGCGTGAACAATGGTCCCCTGTCGGTCGGGCCGGGTCGCATTCTGTTTAGACTAGAAGTAGTGGCGCCATGCGCTCGCGCCGATAACCCTGCCAGTTCAATGTTACTGTGTTAGTGACCCACGGATAGGTGAGAGATGATCTGTGCAGCTTAGTGTGTGCTCATCTATGAGTGTAGGGGATTTTCCAGCGCGAATTTTTAGTAGCTGTTTAGAAACCGGATTTGCGCGGTTTGTCCCTTACTTTTTGTGGGACTTAAATATTAGATAGGGACATAAGAAACATTTCTGCCCACCCCTTCCGATAAAATAGGTGTTATGCTATTTCTGAGCCTGACAGACAGATATCTGCTGAAGACAGATAGATGACAATTAGTAAGCTGTTAGAGCAAGATTATTTTGAGTGTGCGTAAGTGACAGATGTATATGACTTGTATACATCTGTCACTTTTTTACAGTCAGCCTAAATAGTTTTGAAATGACAGGGTACGGGGGCAGGAGGGTGACCATAACCTCTTAGAGTAAGGTTAATTTGAGTATGTGTAAGCGACAGATGTATATGATTTGTATACATCTATCCCTTACGCACACTCAAAATAACCTTACTGTAAGAGCTTATGGTCACCCCCCTGGTCTAAACGGGTAGAGTACTAACAGTGCTACTGGTATTGTTAATACTCTACTGTGATACTGTACCGTTAACATTACCCGTGTTAACTCTACCCAGGCTTAAGGTGCAGACGAACACTAATTAGGTTTTTTTTTTAAAAGGTACCCAAATGTTGGAACAATTTGAAAATCCAAAGCTGGTTTTACTATAGCGTGACTCACTATCTTAGTAGACATACCTACTGTCTGTAATTTTAAATGTAGTTACTGAATTTCGATAAAGCTCTAGTCTCAAAATCAGTGTGCAATTACAAATATTGTTAAATTCATGTATATTCTACCTACCGTCTGTTTTGTATTTGTAATTGAGTGTCCAATTATAATAGAATTCAAAATAAACTTGTTTTGCATTAATTAACTAAGCTTTTTGCACATCGAGGCACGCTCTGAATAATTACATGACATATTCATTGGATAAAAATAATGTGAATATTTAGGCATCAATTTATCTTAAGAATGCAGGCAAAAACAAAATACTTGTGCATTTATTTGGCAGACAGTTAGGTTCTTCATCTTATCTCTGCTTCAGCTAGCTCCGCCAGGAATGTGCAATAACTGGATATACTTTTTTCTACAGCCTTTGACAGGTTTTTTTTAAGGTCAGTGCTATCGTACGTCTTATTAAAGGTTACAAGAATGTTTCACGCAAAATTTGCATCATAATAAACCTCTCTGTTAATTACTATGCAAATTGCCGGCGCCAAATATTATGACGGATATCAAATGTGGAATGCAGTTTATTATACCTACATAGCATAGAAAGCGGTTTGATTTTGTTTCAGTTATGTTTAATGACAGCCATTCGATGTTTAACGAGTCCGCTCTATCGATTTATTAGTCGACCGGACAACGATTTAATCAACTTTTTATTCGGTTTTTTGTGTGAGCTTTTACGTCTCTCTCAGGAATAGTGGGCAGCCTTATGTGGCGGAACTGGTGGACAGTTTTTTGCATCGTCATAGGAGAGGGTGACAGATATGGTACGGTGTAGGGAACGGTGCACCATATATGGCACATCGGCGCACTTGAATAATTAATTAATTCCGAGTATCGCAGCCGCTACGATTGGATTTATTTAGACTGGGAGGCGGATGCTACCGGAGGATTTTGTATTAATTTGGATTGAAATGGGTGGTCTGTGTTTGACTAGTTCGTTCCGTTCAGCTCTGGCTGATTTCAGACTCACACGGTAAAAAGTTTAAAATTGGAAGTAACTTTTGAATGCTGAATAAACTTTTGCAGTTGTGTATTGACAATATATCTGATACAGTTAGATATCGAACTGAATTTGGGGAAAAGTTGTTTAAATTAAAATGAGATGATTATGCAGATTTCAAGTTTGCTAAGAATGTGGCTAATAAATTAACAAAGTCTATTTAGGTAATACTAGTCTGTCACGTTTTGATCAAGTCACTGAGTATTAAGATTAACCAATTTCTTCATTCGATAGGCCATCAAATTATTTCATAATTTATAATATTTGTAGCAGGCATAACACCAACAATTTTATGCAACAAATTGGTCAATATATTTATCACAATGGTAAGTAAATTTGATAAGACATATCAGAGTATTATGACAAAAATTCTTCCGGTCATTCGGTAATATTACAAACCTTATTACAACAAGTAAAATTTCAAAATTTTAAGAAACCCCGGCAAATTTTTATTTCATGCTACATAATTTATCTAGCCCATAGTAGATACGCTTTGATCGGCAATCTATGGAACACGTAATTATGGCACGATATCTTTCGAAAACACCCCGATTCAAACAGTAAAACGCCCATAACTTTTGAACGGCTGAACCGATTTTCACCAAACATAGCAAAATACACTCTTTCAAACAAAAAAATCCAAATCAAAATCGGTTCATCCGTTTAGGCGCTATGATGCCACAGACAGACATACAGATACACATATACACAGCAACAAATGTCAAACTTATAACACCCCTCTTTTTCCGTCGGGGGTTAAAAAAACAGCTTTATTACAATACCTTTGGGATTGCAGATGTCCATACATAGTTTATTGTCTTTCTAGACTCAAAATCTTTCTGGACACATCGTCTTTCTAGACACATAATCATTCTAGACACATCGTTTTTCTAGATACATCTTCTTTCTAGACACATAATCTTTCTGGACACATCGTCTTCCTAGACACGTCGCCTTTCTAGACACATCGTCTTTCTAGACACTTAGGCTTTCTAGACACATCGTCTTTCTAAATGCATTGTCTTTCATCAACCGTTTTTAATATAACTTTTCAGTCACCGGTGCAGCTTTCAAACACTATCCAGAGTTTAGCCAGATTCTCGGTACAAGCATAGGTAAATTTTGGCGGCGAAGCACAGTAACTATAGTCATCCATATACGACCTAGGGCTTATCCCTTGGAGCGGTCGGCACTTATCGGGCGATGGATCGTCGGCCAGCGTAATGGAAAACCGTTGTAGTCCCAGAGCCGTCCGTCTCGCAGAGAAACGCGATCATAGTCTTTTATGTACACCACGAAAATGGCTATTAATTTCATTATTATAGTAAAGGTCAAATTAATGAAGGTCCAGTCTGCCTAATGTTAGAAGTAATGGTAATTTCGATAAGCGTGGGCTTTCTATATTCTCTTCTACTGATGACAGATATAGGTATATATATATATAGGTATATATAGGTGTCTCATAAATACACCCTGTGAATGCCCTGCTCATAAAAGTCCTCCTTTTGAAGGTACCGTCCCTATACATAAACTACATCAGCGAATGTAGAAATATTCGCAGATGTAGATTAACAACGTTTTAAATTAGTCATGTATTCTTATAATGCAGTTTTGATGTCTGTTAATAAGCATACCGAAAACTTAGCCACCGTTCACATCCTGGCATCCGTCAAATGAAGTCAATTCTCTGCATTACAAACTGAGCTGAAAGATTAACAACATTCTCAAGACATACTACCCGCAATATAAACGAAATATGTTAAACATTTCTGATTCGTTCCAACTTGGAATAGGCGCTGACGAAAATTTAAATTCCCATTCTGAATAATCCCACGCCGCCTCGGAGAAAATTACATTCCATTTTGCGCGTTAACACGTACGAATATTATTATTATAGATAATCATCAAACCTAACAAACCAATTACACGATTACCACGCTTCGCAGTGGGTCTTATCTTAATCCAGCGGCTATTTGAAGGCGGTAACTTATTCAAACCAGTGTTTAATTGGATCTCGGCGCTTACCTCGTTTTCTACACGAACCGTGACCATCGAGTTTATGCCGTATACATTCCAAATTGTACATTGGAACATATTAACAGGGGCAGGCTTGTCAATAAACTTTTAGCACTTTATTATTCGTATCTTTATACAGACATCAAACTAACACGAGCAGTCACGAGCTTAGTTCTTTGGTAATAAAACTTAAGTACGTGTTTTTTAGTCTTTAAAAACAGTCGTGTGTTGTACAAAGGAGTGAAAAATGTGAGACAGGACGACAATGTGGATTTATGCCAAACCGTGCTTTTACTCGCGAAACATAAAATGTGTAACCATTTCCGTGCGGTGGTCACATTAAATACACCGTGGCAAATCTTTTAAAGTAGACGCACGTCTTCAATAGCCAAGCTTTGCAGAGTATGGTCTCTGGTTGCTATTTCAACTTTTTGTCTTTGCTTCGACTTTGTAATGTTTATGTTTATTAGTTAGTAAGTATAACTTAGAAGGACTTGATATTTACTAGCTAAGCTTTTTGCTTTAGGTGCTCTTTTTGTAAAATTCTGTGTATAAAATAAATAAGTAATTACCTCTTATTGGCTTTTCTTCGTTACTTATCTAACCCATCATTTCTAGTTATCTATTTTTTAATTCCTGTTAGATTACTGGCAAAAAAATCGTAACTTCCGCATACTTAATTGGTATTCGAGCCATTGTTATAGGGAAGGAAGTATGTTTAGATTTCAGACGTTATCTGAAGACAAAATGTATTCATCGTTTTGCACAGAATTGAATGCGGATTTAGCTGTCATGACATGAATTTATTTCACTTCATTATAAGTTATGGACACTAAATTAATATTTTTTGTTGCACTCGCTTGGCCTTGGTTAATGACAGTGGTGTAATATCTAGACGATTTTGTATTGATGAAGATTAAGGTATGGTTTCTGACAAAATACTAAATTTCATTGCGGTATTGCGGAAGAATATTTAAATGGCGGGACCGCGGGACATAATTATCGAACGCGCAGGCAGTCAAACTTACTGCTTTTGCATAATATTGGTCTTTGCCGGGGCGGTGATCAAATGGGTAAAATATAACTACATATAGCATTGACGTCATGTTTAGTAAAAAATATCAATTATGTTAATTTATCATAAACGAATAGATACATATAGGTAGATAATGAATCGAAAAATACTGGATGGATACCTAACCGACATTTTTTTTGCAGCGGGTGTCCCAGAAATGGCCTGACTTATAGCGAAAAATGCAAAAAATCTCGTAAATATTTCCTAAAAATGTCCTTTAATTTTTTTGCAAAACGACAGTTGTGTAACAAAACATACGACATCAATTTGTCAAGTCGTGTGACGTGCAAACTCGTATAATTGTAGGCTAAGCTTACAAAAAGCCCTCTAAATATAATCTGGGGTGTAACCGTAAACTGTAGCGGGTGTAATATTCCCTCGGCCAAACGTATACCTACGTAAGAGGAGAAGCAATGTCTTGCGAATTTATCGCCAGACGAACCAGACTTTAATGAGAACAGCAGGTGGTCCTCGGAATGACTGCCTTACAGTGCGACCAGTATATCTTGTCGGCTGACGATTTAAGAGAAGTTATTATGGGTGTAAGTAGTGTAGGTAGGTTCTGATTTCGACATAATTAGCCTTTGCAATTGCCGCTGTGATTTGTCAAGGTATTCTGGCTATCTGTCATTGTTGTGAATGACTTGATCCCGGTTGTGTTTTACTCTATAAGATACCTAGTTGCTTGGGTAGGTATAGATCTCGACCAACTTCTTGGCCGTCTTAAAGTTAGCTACAATGACTGCGCAGTAGTAAATCTCATACAAAAACAGCACCTCACTGTGCCTTGTGCAACGGAAAGACAACTTCAGGGCGGCCAAGAATTTTGGCGAGAACTATGGTATAGTAGGTTTTTTATCCTAAGCGGTTGCTTTGCAGAAATTAGTGCTAATCGTTATAATGTTGGTTAAAAACTTACAAAGGGTGTCTCAAAACTGATAGTTTTTTTTAGCGATTGTCTTTTTCCATTATTCTTGTACCTACCTACAGATATATATATATATAGGCACGTAGGATATTTACTCACGTTTTACAAAATAGAGTATATATTTTTATTATAAGCGTTTTCATAAGCTGTTTAAATCGAGTTTCTCTAACACATAAACTCTACTCTCTAGTACGGCAAATATTTCAACGAATTGAGCAAGTCAGCTAACACCACAATTCCTCTCTAAGAGCGCTCGGCATGTTTCGAATACCTTGATATAATTACCGAGCTTAGAAGCAGGCATTCATTAGCGCCTAATCTCGATTTATATCCAAGATAAACTTACGTACAATAACTTCGTACATGTCACTGGCAGAAATCCCAATGCAAATATTTGGAGAAGTCGACAATACAGATATTAAATGGCGACCGGAGTCCGTGAGGGGTCTCCGGACCCTCTCAAACCTCTCGGAACCTTGAGGGGATTCTCTTTGATGAAATATACCATCCTTGAATATACACAATACGGCTTTTAAAGGATCAAATATCCTGAATTTGGCAGTATGTGGTTGACTGGATTTGAACATGTGAATGGAGTTAAAAATGCTTTGAACCTGAAAACGAAAATTGTTCTCATCGACTTACGAGCGAATTGAAAAGATGAAGTAAAAACCGATGCCCGACTTTTGGAATTCCAGTTACCAAAGCCATTTGTGAAATAAATTAATTTTAGTTTTGCTGGTGAACTTGTGATTGATTGCTGTTGCTGGTGTTTCGTTTGACAACAACAACGTATAATTACAATTAAAAACTTCCTATAAGAACAACGAAATCAAGTTTTCTGTTGATTTAGTCATGAAACAACTTAGTATTTTCAGTAGTTTCCTGTAAATGGCAACACATTTTCCATAAGCGCGCCAGTTGCCTTCGCTTCGTCAATATTTGACTACTTCTACACTTAAAAAGTTAAAGCTCTTTATAAGATTCTTAACTTATAAATGGACTTCAAGTCAGTTTTATAGGACATTTATGAAGTTATTTGTTCAATTAATGGGCACTTACGTCGAAGTTCTGCGGAAAGTTCTGTTATTTAGAACATTATTCTTTTTTAAGACGGTTTTTAAAAAAAGACGACTAAGTAGGTACAGTCGACGGCAGCACGACTAGCGGCTCCACACTAAGTACATTCGATCAGAGTTCAGTTACACAGTCAACAAAAAGTGTAAAATATTGATTCACTTGCGCTACTGAAATTATACGTGGCCATTCCTTTACATTGTGCCATTTCAGAGGCTTCGAAACCGGATAAAAATACATCGAACCGGTTAACGCCTAAGTAACTGCATAAGGATTCTTTTCTTTCGGTTTTGTTCTACCTTTAATCACAATTAAACGGTTTTAGGCAACGAAAGTTCGTAAATAGCTTTTGTGGTAATAGCCGGTTATGAAAGAATTTGGCGCATACCTTCAATGCACAACTGTGCTGAAGTACAAAGACGATCAAATTTTTGGCGCGCGCCCTCCCCATACCGCTTAGTTGGGGTTTTCAATACCGCCCTTTTAACGTATAGACTCCATACAAAATAAACGATAAAACCGATTCTAACATGTAATTACCGGTTGTTTTAAACCGATTCCAAGCCTTTCTTACCGCTATCGCAGATAGTATTACACTTTGAGTACCTTATAGGTATTAGGTATAGGTCGGCTCTCTTGGGCCTTAATGAAGTTTCAAAAGAATTCGAGGTGAGCTTATACTGCCTTTGTTGGCTTGCCGTCAGCTGTAGGTCCGGTAGGTATCGTATGTATCTTTTTTAAAAATGATTTGCAAGTGAAATGCATTGGAGCTACAGCTACTCGACAAGACGACAACTTAACTTCGCAAAAATTCACAGTAGAACACTACTATGTTTTTTGTTGCGGAAATAACCAGAATGGTCTTATTGGAATGCATAAATAATCACGTCCGGCAGATGGTTTGAGGTTTTGACGTGATTATTATCGTATCTACTAACAGGTGAGGACAAAATACTTATGTGCAATACATATCTGGGTAAATACTTGATTAACTATTCAGTTGTTTATGTATATAAGAGTATTATGGGTAGGATTCTGAATAAAGGATTTAAGGTCTATCTACGCACATCGTTCACACACGTCCGTGCACGGGCCCGGGCACGTCCCGTGCACGGACGTGTGTGAACGAGTTCATATAAAATGTTCCCACCGATATTTTTTTGAGCCCCTGACGGGACCCGGCCCTGTCATGTCCCGGGCACGCCCCTGATATATGTGGATAGAGCTTTAGAGTTAAGAACGTGTCATGTGACTTTTGTTTTTTTTACTGAAGTAGAGGCAAATACTCCTTGGAATGTTGCAACTAAACGTAACCTAATTTCGCATATTCAATTACACTAACGGATATGCATATAGTTTAATAATAACATAAACGTCACTTGCTTATTTACAACTAACTTCGGTAAACGCAGATTAAGTTTCGCCGCCAAGTTAATCGGTCGGTTATAAATAATGTGCGATTAAAACGCCATTAACGTCGGAACATGAATATCTAGAGATTTAACTAAATTAAGCTTTTCTATGAATTGCTTCATCGACGATTCGTTCTAAAACTTATACACAACTCTAAATATGATTACGAACTAGCCGTTAGCGGAACTTAAAGGAATTAGTTACAAGTGCCTATTTATGAAATCAGTTTGATTGCCCATAATAATATTTGTGGATTAGCAGAGATGTCAGTAGCAATTACACATAACTACCAAAAAAAAAGATAATAAATTAAAAATAATAATATAATTTAAAAATATCTTCATAAGCCACGGTCTATAAATAAAAAAATAGAGATTGTTATCGCACATAGAAGCAGTAATTGCAATAACTAAAGTGGCCTAAATTATGTATTATTACCAGTAAAAAGCTTTAAAGAAACTGGCCGGTAACAATGTGGCAACAACACACCGTAGGAGGAGCCGAGAAGAAATATAATTTTCGTCTGAAGTATGAAAGTGCGCCCATGTTTGGTGTAAGAGCCTTGCGGTCCCGGCTGAACGTGTTTGACGACTGACTGATATTGCCTGCCCCCCATATAAGGCGCAAATAAATAGTTACTACCCTCACCTTATCCCGAAGGAGAGGCATCAACCATAAACATTGAAAAGCATTCTCCAAGTTCGTTGCACAAAAACCAGCGATGCCGTGTTCGATAATATCGCGATGGTGTTTTATTACTACCTAGTATAGTAAGATGGTAAAGTTTAGTTGCAGGAAAGATGCATGTAGTAGCTAAGTCCTTTCGTATACTACGAGATGCAGTTACAAATAGTAAGAGACTAAAGTCGCAGACAAAGTGATTGTTTTCCAAGTTAAGCCTTAACTTTCGTTGCCGCAAGTTAGTCTACGAAAGGACGAATGAAATCGGTGCAACATGGGTGTTTTTATATTTGTATCTAGAAATTTTGGATTTTATTTAACCTTAAATGGATTAATTAAGTGTAACCACATGCCAATCCGTATGCGGTCGCTTGTGAAAATCGCGTCCTATTCTATTAGGACCCACTGAAAGCAAGCTTATGACAGACACACGCTGGTATATTTCCATGATCAATGGATTGCCCAATCGTCTCCGCCGGTGGTCGCTAAACGTCAATGCTCGACATAATTACGTCGGCAGACATGCACAATGTGTCATAAACGTATTGTAGACGTGCAATTGTCTATTGTCTCTTGTTAAGCAGTGCTTAACTTTACTGACTCTGATTAGGGTTAAGTGTAACCGACGTTTATCACCAGGCGACTTGCGAGGTTCCTTGCAGCAGTGCCATTGAAATGTTAAATTTAATTATTTACTGCAATCGTTTTCAACACGAGGCGCCTTCCTCATCGGGTCGGTGCGTTTTCATTTCTGTACTGATTCCGCACAGATGTGCTATACGCGTATGCATACGCTCGGTAAAAAATCTTTACCGAAACGACTCAGGCGCCTTGCTGATTGTATTCAGTCAGGAAGGCGCCCAGTTTTATCTGAAAAATATTTTAAGTTTATTGGAAAGAGTTGTACTGGAATATTCCGAATATATTTCGGAAAACTTCGGCAGACCAGCTGTGTTTATAAAATGTTTTGAGAAAAGCCAAGTTTTCAATAAAATTACGTTAGTTATGTGTCTGGGTTAAGGCATCGCTCAAAATTTCGAGTTGAAAGCTTTTACGTTAGGGCGGGCAGAGTGCGGCGGGCGCGCTGTTTGTATCCTGTATTTACAGGGATTTGTGATAGACGCGCGCCGTCTAGCTAAATTAGGAAATGCTTTCAAATAAATTGACCCCTGTCTCTGATGGGTTTATTGACTTACAGCAAGGTCGCCAGAGGCCTGACCCGCCGTTCAAGGCAAGTAATAATAACACGGAGCTTCAATAAATATACAAATTCGTCACCTGCTCGGTCGGTACACGATCGTAACTGGTTTACTTCATCAGCATATTAATTTATTTACTAAAGATATTATTTCATGGTGAACTTATTTGAAGTTTTTAATGTGCTTAACAGACAGACGCTCAAGATTTGAATGGTCCATCAAACAAAAATGTCAATGATGATAAAACATGACAAGTTCGTGGGCGCAGCAAAAACTTGCCTATATTTGCTTTGGGATCAGTTAAAATGATTTACGTCAATGTCTACAATGTAGGAGGTAAATAGGTACATAAACTTGTGAATTCATATTTGAATAATATTAATTTTTCTGTCATCTTAATGTGACATAATTAACGATTACGACTGAACATTGTCATTATTAAATAAAAAATATGGTTTTATTTGGATTTTATGATCCTACGCAGATTCGAGTTTCTCGAACCTACAGGCTTAACAATCTCTTACAAAATTGCTGAATTCAATTTGGAATAAAAGCTCTAGCTAGTAGGTGCATATTCCATGTGAGTAAAATAGAAAATCGAGTTTAAAGTTTTCAATGACGCTGCTAGTGAAATAGCGAATTTTATTATGGCTAAGTAAAACCTCGAGGATTTACTACGGAATGCCGATAGACTGGTCCTCGCATCCACAGGACAGGGCGCACGCACAAAATGTCCGATTAAAACAATGCAAAGGGCCGCACAACGCGCAGTTTCACTTCGAAGTTTCTTGATTACTTCTGTCTTGAAACTAATGACTCAAGATGTAGTAAGCTATCAAACTTTAATAAGCTTAGTTTTTACAGCTTTGGCTTGTGTCTGGTCATTGCAAGGTGTCGGCGGATCATGTGCAGAGATGCAATAATTATTTTATCAACTAACTAGTTTTTGCCATTTCATTTCATTGTGACCATTTCTACAGAAGAAATGCATTTTTGCGGACGTAATGTAGGCTGTGACACTCAATAATGGTGTAGATTTCTATGAAATAATCTAATAAAGTTCTTCGAAATAACCATTTACAAACAAACTATTTTACTTCTTTTAGTATTAGTTTAGATATCTAGGTTTTATGCGAGTTTTTGACGGAGGGCAGCTGCAAGGCTTAAATCAGTTAATAGATCGCGTTGATTATATAGACTGATCTACGAGTCAGATGTGAAGACTGTCCTAAATCTTGCAAATGTCATAGGACTGACATTCCGCGCGAAATCACTCGGCACATTAGGATCCACTGAAGGAAGCGCGTACGCTGTGTACGCACTCTAATGAGCCGAGCCTGGCAATACGCCGAGACGATGCAGCTACGTGTGAAGACCTGCCTGCAAATTATAAGTGGTCAAGCGTTTCGAAGGTTTATTTCCAAAACAGTTGAAAGGTTGCCAAAGATTGGCAGGAACCACAAAGGTCAGGAGGAAGCACAATTTAAAGACCTTGACTTAAAATGTCCCATTGCAGGGCATTGGTCGTTTTTCATGCTGAGAAGACACGAATGTTAATCACCATGCTCGCTCTAGGCGGATTGGCTATCTTGACATACTATTAGATTTATAATCCAAAACCTTCCCCTTAATGACAGCAGTCTTCTATCGCAAAAGATCATAAACGAGCTTTTTCTGCCTGGGTGGTCTGTGATCTTTGTAGTCGCCTATGGTGGCCAGTATTATGACATCAGATTTGTTTCTATTATCTGACATCAGTGTTTGGGCATAGAAATGTTGTGTGAAGGTCGTGTAGATATCCTAGGTAATATTATTGCTATGTCTACCGGAATCTCATGGCAAATGGGGAAATAAAAATTTGTTGTGTGCTATGCTGGGGAAATTAGATTTAAACGATCTTGATACTGTTGTAACTTTTAGTTATGTCTTTAGTATTAATGGACATGAAGTATAATAGGTATGTGTATGAAGATAATAAGATATAAGACAATATAAGATTATTTTTTACCCATGAGATTTCGGTAGACCTATAGTAGTTCAATCAGCGCGTTGCAGCAATCTTCCTGATCCATTCCCAGACGAGTAACCACACTTACACAACAATTACCGGAGCAGTGTGTGTAGCTCTATAAGAGGGAAGCAAGTGAATCCGTCACTGACATCATTCGTCGTATGAACATTTGTGAACGTCTAATATTAGCTCTATGAGCGCTCAAACGTGTATTTTACAGTTTTGGCGACGGAGAGCGACGGGGAGCGAAACATAGACAAAATAGCATTGGTAATCTCTAGGACTTCAGGACCAAACCGTTCACATCTTCCCATCTAGACTGATTTCCTGGTATTATTGGTTCACTTTGTTTGTTTGGATTTCCAGATCCGCCTAGACTGGTGAGAAAATTAGTGTCTCGGCATGTTGCGTGAAGGCATGATGTTTGTGGGGATTTAGATTGCAATGCGGAATTTTGTGGCTCTTGCGGGATCGTAAATGTGATCATGTTTTGGTTTTCTGAACATCTAAACCTAATAGGATCACCAGTTTTTGGTTTACAATAACGAGTAGTTTACTCGTATATTTGGTCCTTTGAAGAGGTGAATTTGCTGGGGTCAATATTTTTTACTAAGTGCTTGTATAACTGTAGTCTTGAAACTGTGGGGAAGAGGACCCGAGGCTGTATTGTGGTGCTGTAATCAGAAGGAAAAATAATTACATTATATAATTTTAATTTAAAAGTATTTATAATTTATTTCGTTTATTTATCTTTTTTCTTATCATTTTACATTTTTAAATATTTTTACAAAACACACAAAAAAGAAAAACATTTAATAATATAAAAAAATAGAGGCCCACCGGTACCGGGAACAGGGTCCAAGCTACCAGCGGTCAGGGCTCCAGAGAGAGGAACTTATTCCTCTCTTATTATTTATATTATTAAAGCAGCTAATTAATGTTATTTATAAACTATAATTATTATTTAAATAAATATTAATTAAATCCTAAATGTATTGCTATGAATTAATAAATACAATGATTATTGTTAGTTTAATCTATAAATGGTTAAATCAAGAACCCAATTCAACGCTTTATATCTAAGCCAAGAGGATACTTAATATAGGACACGATTGAAGCAAGATTCAGGCTATCAAAACGGCATCGATATTTTATCTATACAAATATTTGCATAGTCTGCATTTAAGCTAGACTATTTGAACAATAAATTCTACAAGCATAGACACTAGACAAACATGCCTATGATGACCTCCTTCGTGTTATCGTGTATTTTAAAAACAAATGTTAAACTTCCTGCAAACTGCAAATGTGCAAAGTTGTTTAAAAAAGGAACAGCTAATGATGTCCAGTTTTTATGTATTTGCTCCTTTTTTGATGACAGTTTTAAGTTATCCTACACTCGAGTTTCGGCCAAAAAACTTTACTGTAGTTACTATGTTTTAGATGTTGAAAACTTTTGGTATTAGACACTACCTAAACTACATCCCAATCTACTTATTTTATGTGCGTATTTTTATTACAGCCTTTAATTTATTCGGAGTATGCCCAGTTAATTAAATTATAGTTTTTTAGGTGGGTACTACGCCGCAGACTATGGCGTAGGCGCCACGTAGCAACGTAACTTGTTTTGCTTAGGTATAAGTTATTTCATTCATTTTCATTGTTATTATTTTCTCTAATATCGAGGAGTTCCAGCCTTGGTAGTTAGGGCTTCTGTGAACAGCAACTATAACTAATCCACTATATTTGTGTAGGTAGATAGGCTAGCTAGAACCATTAGCTAGTATTTCAGGAATAGGTCGTCCATGATAAAACAAAGCCAGTAAAAACAAACAAACTAGCGTGCTAGAAGTCACATTATTGTTTAGTCTGTGGCGCAGTATGACGTGTGCGGCTCCAGTGTTGCCAAAGTTGCCACCCAACTGTGTCAATATTATGGACGTATTTATTTACGTTGGCAAGATTAAATCTCTATGATTTATTGTTAAACGATTCAAAGCAGCTCGCTGCTCACATAAAGATTAAAATAGTGTGATTAAATTTTAGAGTATTCTAGATCTAGTAGTGGCGCTAGACGCCATATGGCCTGCGCGCGCTCGCAGCGTGGGAATGAACAAACAAACTGTTTACATGCTGCAGATTTGTTCTCATTGTTTTTTTTTATTGTGATGATTAAAGATTCAAGTAAAGCGTAGTATGCCGTAGACATTTCAGAGATACTAAAATGGCCGGTCGTAAAATATATGAGATATTTTTATTGCTTTGCTATTTAGGTGAGCTAGTAAACGTAGTGTTTAAATATCCTATTTCATAGGTTGGAACGAACTTGAAATGCTTTAGTTGATACTTGGAATCTTTTAGCTTTCGTTGTATATTTTAATAAACCTAAAAGTATGCCCGTCTTTGCCAAACAAAGGAAGAGAAGAGAGGGAGGCTATGGGGAGGCCCCCATAGCCTTCCTCTCTTCTCGGTGTATTATAATACCTTCTCCGCCCAATTTATCGTAAACAACTTTGTGTCATCACGCCAGCATTTCCTAAATCTGCCTCTGAATGTGCTAATTTTTAAGTTCCTGCATCCGTTCATTAATTTTAAATACGCCGTTAACCGATTTTCAACAATTTTCAGAAGGAAATTAAGTAAAATGCGAGCGGTGCATAATGAAGCGCCATTTCCTTTAGCCGTTACATTACCTCTAAAGTTTGATAATTTGCGAGAATCGTAATGAGCAGCTGTTGTCATTAATTACGGGGAAGTCTCATTGAGTTCAGCATAAATCGTACGTTACTGCAGTCACTCCGGTGTTCGTCTCTTTATTGAGCTGTTCCAAGCACTGAGACGGTTTCTGGGAAGATGAAGTCTGTGAAGATTTACTTATCCGTTAGATTTATATGAGAAACTTATTTCAGCTGAGTTAAAATTATCTTTTTATTATTATGAAAACTTTAGGCATGACGATTTCATTTACTTCTATTTGTGGAATTCATATCACGGCTTTTTAGCACAATTATTTTCTTTATTTTTTATTGTCTGTACGCTCGCGCTTGACCACTATCACACCTGATGGTAAGCGATGATATGGTCGAAGGTGAAGCATGCATTTTCCCGGGACAAAAAGTAGCCTATCACACTTCGCGAGAGTTTAACTTTCTATCACTGGAACAATTATTATTTTACTCTTCTTTCTTTTTCGAGGATGTGGCCACGTCTGATGTCAGGCTTAATTAAACCGCCTCTGGGAACGCCACAGGGCTCTGACTTGGCTTTTTCAGACTTACATTAACTATATAAGTCCAGGTTTTACTATTATTTTAGTTGCCATAAAAGTGAACCTCGTTGAGTTTTGAAATGGAAAATTTTCTATTTGCCAGTTGCGACTCCCGGCCGCAGCCCGGAGTTTAGATTTGTGGCCAACCAAGATTTATTAACAATTATTATTAGTTACTAAATATCTTGTCCCATACCTTCGGTGAAAACAGGTGCGACATTTAAATTGTTACCTACCACATTTGTTTAATAATTTACAGCTAGAATAGCTCATTCATAAATCCCTTAAAGCTCAATTAGTTGCCGACCGTACCAACGAACGAACGTTTTGCTGCACGTTACCGACACTATCGTCATTTCAAATGCCAGTGTCATTAAAATTGACATTTCATAATTGGTGTGGTCCATTGAAACTGTAATTATGATTCGTTCGGACTTTTCCACGGTGTATAGTGGTTTTAGTATGGTTTTATGATGTTTTAGATATTTATGTATTGAGTTCCTTTGAATGCTCGTACTTCGTCACCACGTGCGTTCATTGAATGCTTATTTGCCCTAAGGGCAAACGAAAGAATCGATGGGTGGATTGTGTGATTGTGGTAGGTAAATGATACGATGAGATGAGATGTCCTCAAATGAAGGTGCTATCTCACCTGGAGGGTTCGCATGTAATGTAGCATTAGATTCGACTTTGAGCATTTAGTTGATGCCACAATGTTTACAAGGTTTGCATTGATGTTACAAGTTGTAACAAAATATTACACATTGTATCATCAAGTTGCGAACTTGTAATGCTCGGTTCTCTGCCCTCACCAATGTAATGCTCGAATCTGTAACATTACAGGTTGCGCACTGTAATACTCGGTTCTTCTCCCTCACTGATGTAATGCTCGACTCTGTAAAGTTACATTGCAGCCGAATGTTCCAGGTGAGGGAGTACATTTAAAAGTATGAAGTTCAACGGAAATGTATGGAAGAAGTCAAAATCCAATTGTGCTCTTAAAGCAAAAGAAAGATGGATTGCTTATGGTATCTTAAAATCGTTCTCATAGTTTAAAGTGAAAAATCATAAAGAATGGAGAAAAGCTGTTCTTGCGAAAAGGTTTTTTATACGGAACCTCTAAATTTTGCATTTGCCTAGAATCCGACAGCCGAGGCTAGTTTTTCACACCCCAATTAAAATAGAACCTTGCGTCGTCGGTACGACCCTGTTATACATTAGCATTTATAATCTCTGCCTTGCCTGCCTTGTCTTCAGGATTTTCCCAACTATGTTTGGGCCAGCTTCCAGTGTAACTGGACGAAGCTAGATATAATTCTCGCCAAACTTCTTGGCCGCTCTAGAAGTTGGCCACCAGTATTTTATTTGGAGCTACTGCTTACCTGACTTTCACAAACGCTTGTCTGACAGATGGGTGACACGACACCCCTTGGCAAGACTGACAGATGTCATGTTTTCTGGCCTGGGCCTGGGTTGCCCTTCACGTAAGGGTCACCCATCCACGGACCGACCTCGGTTAGCGTAGCTTAACCGAGGTCAGCAGATCGACCCGTGCGGAACGACCCATCACGAACATTTTTTTTGTTGTTTCTTTTCCCGCTCTGGGTGAAGCGGGAGGGCTTGTCAGACTTTTACTGACTAATACCCACCCGTTTTTCTTCAGTTGCTTGATTCAGAGCCGCGGTAATTCTTTTCCAAATTTATCCGCGACCCAGACAGGCATCGGCCTTTGCGGACCCCGTCAGTTCTGCTGACATCTCTATGAGGCGCGCGTGGAACACAACGCGCCGTCGACTCGGGCCTGGTCCTTATCGGACGGCGAGCTAGTCACGAACTCCCTTACGAGACTGTAATGATGGCTGTTCAATCTCGCACGAGAGCCCGAGGAAACGCTGTACATTGAGGTTTTAAACAAAATACTTCATGTTTGAACACTTTGGACGCGCAGACTCATCTTTGATCACTTTGAAGTAAAATTTGTAGTGTTATTACTAGGTGCTTGCTTAACTATCTGACATAATGTTAGCGCAAGCCCGTCCTAAGCTTATATAAATGTCAAAGCTCCTTTTGTTCGTCCGTCTGTTTAAATGGAATATATCGCGGGAAACACTCGCTTTGAAACAATCGCGCTGACGCATTAGTTTTAGATTACCTACAAGTGGAATTCGCGTAAGTGAAATGTATTATGTGGGAATTTAACTGGGTAGCAAGTACCTACCTATATAGGACCGACTTCATACCTAAATGGTGTTAATGAGTCTTACTTAGTTATAATAATTAAGGAAATCTACAAATTCGGTTAAAAGAGTCCAAACACATAGGGTTCTGTAGCTGTAGAAGTGTGTGACCCGGGAATTCTTATGTACAGTTAAGGGTCAAAAGTGCTGTTCCACTACCAAAACAGCAGGAACATTTATTTTTAACAGTATACTTTCACTTTTCATGGTTAGTAGGTATAATCTTTATTTTATTTATATACAACATATTAAATCAATAGTGGATAATTTACTTCTCCTACAAAAACTAGCCATTTGAGTTTTAGTAGAGTAAGACTGCATTTTTGACCCTTGACTGTACCAATGTGGCGGAAAACATAAAACATAATCGATGTATATACACATCACATCATCACATCATCAACCTATTAATGTTCCCACTGCTGGGACACAGGCCTCCTCGCTGTGAGAGGGAATGGGCCGTAATCCACCACGCGGGCCCAGTGCGGGTTGGTGGATGTCACATGTCTTCGAATTTTTGGCTCTAGGACATGCCGGTTTCCTCACGATGTTTTCCTTCACCGTTTTGAGAGCAGTGGTGATGAAATAATTTACACAAAGTAAAGCGCCTGCCTGGGCTCGAACCCACGACCTACAACTTGTAAGTCGCGGCCGATACCACTGGGCCACCACTGCTCCTTATACACGAGCATGTATATACACCGAGCAGTTTTCTGAACTGAATCAAATCAAACTGAATTAAATGACCTACATAATTATAACGGTGTGATCGCGAGGGTCAAAATTCTCGAGGGCACAGTAAAGCAAAGTTAAATACTATTAACTTAGGTATTTACCTCAGTGTTTTCAAAGTTCAAGTACGTAATCTTTAAAGATCTCCTAGTCTGATCAAAGGTCGTCTACTTATTTTGCAAGTTCATTGTGCAATCTTGACTTCGTTTTAACATGGATAGATGTTCATTGAACAAACCGTTGGACATTACCATTTTGTCTCCAGCTCATAACCACAAATGTTACAATAAACAAAGCATATTTAACCTATATTAGGAGAGTAGTTTCCTTGAAACTGTATCTCTCAGACGTGCATGTGCCTAATGGCTTCTTCAAACAGATTTATTCAGCATCCATTGCGTCGTTTCTACACTACATGCCCATTAAACTACTTCGTTGTCCATCGATGGATGCCACATTGCGGCCATGCCTTGGCATAATAGAATTTCTGTAAAGAGACAGTCACGTTTTGTTACTATTTTGTTGCATTATTTAAGTCTCACTGCTTGCTTTTTGAGTTCAAGATTGTATCCGTTCTTCGGTAAACTTTCGTGCTCGTCCCAAATAACTCGTCTAAAAGTTTAAATACATTCAGCTGAAGGTATACCAATATGAGGCGATGATAGCTCAGTGGTAGTGACGTCGGATACCGAGACGAAGGTCGCGTGTTCGAATCCTACAATGAGCTTGAGCTTTCGGTGAAGGAAAACATCGTGAGGAAACCATAGCACGGTGGTAGGGTACTTTGTAGTACCCGCCTGGCTGGCAACCACCCTCAAGTTGAAAATCTGTCTCCAAGCACTTTCCGGTGTGTTCCGTCAGCAGCACTTGAGAGCCAGTTCCCTTCTAGGCTTTGTGTGCTTACCACCATCGGCCACATCATCACTGACCACGGCGAGATTGTGGTCAAACACAGGCCTATACATAGTAATAAAAAAAAAAAAAAAAAAAAAAAATATATATATATATATATATTTAATAGGTAAAATTGCGAGGTAATTTTTAGGAAGTAGGTTCCTCTACTGGTACGTTTACGAAAAATATATTTCAGTTATTAAAAGCTTTCTTTAACTTAAGAATAGTGATGATGGTGATGGTGGTATAAAAAATTGCAAACCAGCCACGTTTTATCCCCGAAAAAACATGTGTCCTATAGCCTATAGCCTTTGGAAATAGTTATTTATAGGTCTTAGGTGAGAAGCCGCGGTAAAAACCTATAATGAATAATACGAGTATAATAGGACCCTTACTACGAGTACCTTCCAACGTTTAACACAAGACAGATAAATACTATAATTTCTGCAGTTAAATAGCAGAAAGGATACAAACTAGCAGTTAAAGATAATTAAAGTTGGATTAAGTTGTAGGTTTGTATACGATCTCTATCTTTATTACAACTCGTGGTGCTAATAACACCCAGCTAGCAGCTAATAACTACAGTCACACAGCTTTGCCTAGAAGTGTGAAATATGACATGTTTGTACAGAGCCTTATTCCGTTTTAATATAGCCGTTTTAAATGAAAAGACAGCCAACACTTGGTTGGCTTTATGTGGACTTTTCCACAAAACTCTCTTTTTGCCTACTTCAAAAAGATGACTTTGGAAGCTAGTTCGTAGCTAACTTCTGCCATTGGCTTCACCCGTGTGATAGTCGAAAATTATCCCGTGAAAACATGTTCACTATATATGATAAAAATATCCTATGTGCTATTCCTGTCTATAATCTATCTCTTTGCCAAATTTCATCCAGATCCGTTCACTCGTTTGAGCGTGAAGAAGTAACAAACATACAAACACACACACACACTCACTCACTCATAAACTTTCGCGTATATTATTATTGTGATGAACAGATGATTGGCGAAATTTACAATATATCTAGGTAGGTACATCTCTCCCGGCAAACTCTTGGCGAAATATAGACATGACGATAAGTTAAGTAAGTACCTATCAAAGAAGCTGGAGGTTATGCATCCGACGAGTTTAGTTTATAGTTTTCTCTAAGCACGGTTGCTAACATGTTGTGAAATGTAATTAAAAACTAGAACGTGTTTATCTATTGTCTAGTCTGCCATCTGTTTTAGCAAGTTTATTTATAAGTCAATTAAAAATCAGCAAACTAGCTTTCGATTTCTACGTCGCCGCGTCGTTTACATTTGCACATAATTAAATATTTGTATGATGTATAGAAACATAGAAAAATGCGCAATACGTAGATAATTAATGGTAAGCACTATATGCCCTCACTTATAGGTGAGGATTGTGCTATAACACTAGACTTTAACAGCTTTAGAAACACTGACTTTTTCACACAACCACTAAATTGGTTTTTTAGACGTACCTACTCACCCCATGAAGCAGAATAACAATCTCCATCTTCCATAAAAATACCATAAAAGTTGAATATCCCATCCATTCCAGCAAGTTATGTCTGTCTGGTCTGATTGTGCTCAATTCTTGTCAATTATGGATGACTCAATGAAAATGAAACTCATAGACACTGCGTCTGCGCAGTTGATGGTGTCATTCACGGAGTGGGTGGTTAATGGAGCGATAATGGTATTGATTCTGTTGCTAACTTATGCATATCAGCTACTAAAGGGGGTCTGTTGCAAACCTGCGTCAGGTATTAAGGACAGACAGAAAAGAGTGTTGGTTTTAGAGCCCGAAAAATAGGTTGTAAGTAAACTTATCTTTGAAAAACATAAATGAAAATAGATAATTGATAGGCATGACTAGTTTATGTTATTTTGCATACAATAAAGAATTAAGAATGGAATAGAACTATGACAAGATTTTGTTGTTGGTTGTTATAACTCCTGTCTGAGCTCTTGTATTAAAGTTTTGGTTTGTAAAACATATTTTAAACCGGTTATCTGCAATAGTCACACAGTCGATGGTAAGAAAAAAGCAAATTCAATAGGTTTTGCTTCTTTCTTTCGTTCGTTCAGTTTGAGCTGAGATATGTCGCAAAAATGTGCGCATGGTAACTCCATGTCCTACCTAGTCTGTGTAGTTCTTGTAACATGAAACCACCCGCGCCGCACCGGCTGCCGGCGACCTGTCAGGTGTTCAACCAGTTCGTTTTCATCTACACCCACTGTTCTAACATTCATAGAATATTTTCACGCATCAGTAGCTTCTCAGTAGGTAATGTTGTTCATAATATTCTAGATTTTATATCTGCTTTTGATGAGATGAGTCATACTCTATTGTAAAGTTACGTAAACAATTGTTTGTTTAGGTCAAGTGGCCTCTTAATAAGCTTGTAACGTAAGTACCTCTCCAAGGTTTTGAAGTAATGGTTAGAATTTCAACAAAAAATAAGTCAAAGGTTTTTAATGAAGTACCTACGCTTTTTAGTTGGAGCCTAAGTAGACGTCAAGAACGTTTTTCTTGTCAAGTGGGTTTTATTTGGTATACAAAAGTAATATATTTTCCTAACCTAACATGAAAACAAAGCAGAAATCTTTTCATTAAATAAATTAAGGTAAATATACTCCTATTTACCTGTTCGTGTAATAAGGCAGATTGCACCGCGGTGAGTTATTAGCGCTCTAACCGACCGTTGTGTGTTTACCACGGTTTACCGGCTGCATCTCTGTTTGTTGCCGGACGAGGATTAGCTCATTTACAGCGCAGTTATAGCGCAAAATGGCTCATGGGTCGGCAGTACCTCACGTCTAATGAAACTCTCGCACCACGCCCGGCTACAGGTGGATCTTAAATCCGGCAATCTCATACACTTGCAGTTAAAAAAGTAGGAAGCAGAAAATTTTTGCTTTATATTAAATTAACGTTAGAATTTTGTGAATTTTGTCTACTCTGAAAAGCTTTTTCACAAAAGCTCGCTCATTTTTTTTGTGCAGCGATACTGTACTAGATATTGCACACAAAAATAATAAATTGTATAAAAGGTTTTATTCAGTTACAGTTTTTTTCTGTGAGTTAGCTATTGCGCAATGCGAAACGATTGGATACCTATTTGTCTACGGAAAACAGAGGCAAGTTAGTTACGCCTTTATAGCAATTTCATGACTGATAAATAATAACAGACGCACAATACAAATACACGGACTAATCGCAACATACAGCGTGATTTTGAAAGCAAAATAAAGTTTTTTGATACTTCTACACTGATTAGGTCCAGTGGGTGGTCAATGCTAGTCTCAATCGCAAATGGGATTGTAAATAAAGTCCATGCATGTACCTACTATGCATAGTATTAATAAAACTCATGAAACCAAGTTTGGTCAATTACCGAAGCAATAGTAAATGACAAAACCAATAAGGCTAATGATATACAGTGTTAGAGACAAGTCGAGTGCACACTTGGCTCGTAAATATACCTTAAACGAGTGTGCACGTCATTACCAATCAGTTAGGATTGTGGTGCGTTCGGGCACTTGACATTGATCTCTCGGCTCGAGACTAGGGATGTGAGAGATGGAGGCCATCTTGAAGTAAAAAAAAGATTGTAGTTTTTTTAAAGTAGGTACGTTTTTTTTTTTCAAAACATTTAATAAAAAGTTATCTTATTTTAGAAGATGCATGTGTATCTCTTTACAAAAATGCGCTTCTGCTGCTTTGTCTCCTTCAACGAATCAAACTACTACCCAGTTACTCAGTTTGTAGGTAGATTCTGAACCCGGCTGTAGCATACTGAACATGGAAGCAAAATATGAAAGTCCGAGTTATGTCTTCATCGATTTGCTTTGTTGCGCACCCGTTACAAATCCACCTAAAAGGGGGTACGATTCGTTGCGGCAGTTCCATACTTGCCAAGGCAGATAAGAGTTTCAAACAAACATACAACCCTACTCCATACATTATTTTTACGACTTGTACGGGGTGGACGTGATCGCTGGCGGAGGATAGGGCTTCTGGAGGTTGTAAGGCTCCAGCACCAGCGCGTTGACACCCTTGCACCTATAGTTCAGTTGTCATCAAGAATTCTCGCCTCTGTGAGCTGCTTGAGGTCTGCCAGATGTTCACGGGTGAAGATATGATGTCCAGGAAATAAAAGACTTTATTCTTCTTAGTGTTTTGCGATGTTTTCACAGGGTCTTCGTGACATAAAGTTGCGTGGATTCTTCTAATACAAATTTGGCTACCGAATTGCTCGATGCGCATGCGCACTATCGTACTACCAAACTTTACCGTCACGAGGACCCTGATTTTTTAGTCGCACAAGTTTTTTATTTACACAATTTTTTATTATGAACTTATGCTAGAAATCAGCAGAACCTCCCTTCCCGATGTCATGACCATGGCATGACCTATATGGTTGGAAGCGCCTTGAAATGGCCCATCCAACGGACCTGGGTCCAGGTCCCTAACTATCTCCGCCGAGGAGTTCTGCTAGGAAGAACGAGTGATGAAGGGAAATTCTGCTGGTTTTTCGAACTTATGGCTATTACATGCTAAAGTATACATTTTTCCACTACTTTCATCGCGGGGGTTCGAAAGCCCTTTCCCTAAGCTATAGGAATCCAGTGTTTCTATAGCTATATCTATAACCTTCAGGCGTGTAGGTGCCTGTAAGTGTGCGTGAGTAGTGAAAGATGTTATTTTCTAACATAAAGTTAGTTTGTACTCAAGGTACCCGTGGAATCCACGACCACCAGGCATTAATCGATGGCCATCACGACAGGCCACCCTATGGTGCCACCCTGGTGGGCGTGGGTTCAACCCTCGAGTCAGTATTCACCCTGAAGTGTCCGAAAATGAGAATGTCCCGGGGCCGGGCAATATATTTCGGTGGCTATCTCCCTGGTCACCAGAGCTGGGCTCCTTACAAAAGTGTGATCAGGGAGGCCATGAAACAAGGAATCGAATGGTGTGTGTAACTAGGGTATACCACCAGCCCTTCTGGTGGTTTTGGTGCCGGGAAGCGGCCGAAAAGGGAAATATTTGCCAGACCCAGGGAAACAAACAGGTTTTGTGATATGCCCGAAGGTCAGAGGACCTGGGGCCTATGGGAGAATCCGAGCGCCTGCCTGCCAGTCCCCGATGGTATTGCTTCAATAAGCAAATCTATATTCCTTCAGGCTCAGAAGGTACCTGAAGGCGGGCGGGCCGCCGACAAGCGCTCGAAAACCCTTGTGTTCTATGTATACAGACACATCATCTCAAGCAAGTGGTCTTTATGTACTAGAACTATGTGAGTACTATCTGTTTACATGTCCTAGGCAGATATCTAGGTTACCTAGAAGTGCTGAATCGCTTATAACGAGTTCATCTTACCACTTACTTGAGCGAAATGTGTATGTATCTAGTGTTTCAGGGTGATACTCTATAGTCCCTGGCTATGTACTGTTGTTAGATATCATTTTTCAGTCATAGCCTTAGGGCATCCAAGTTAGAACACCTAGATTGTGTTTCCTAACAGTGTAGTGTATGTAAAGGTAAATAACACACATTGGTGCGTGAAGATGTCGCACCCGGCGCTACTTGCGCTCCCGCTTTTTAGGGGACCCCTAATCGAAAAGAATTAAATTCTTTATTTACCTATGCTATTACATACATTGCTTACTTAAATAACTTAAGTATTTTAACGATATATAGGCAAGTATATAGACTATATGCTATGTGTCGCTTCGTCGCGAACATCTCTCCCGCCGTGCAGTGCAGTGACGACACGTAGCGACGTCGGCGCGGCGCTGCATCACGCCGGTGAGCGACGACCGTCGGCAGCGCTCGTAGCCACGACGCTCTGCGACACGTCGCTCAGCTCTCGCCGCTGGAACTCTGCTACGCTCATTTAGGTAGCGGTATGAGCTTCTTCACCGGACGCTTTAGAGTGCCGCCAGTGGTGCGCACCTCAGCGGTCCGGACTTCACCATCAGGGCCAGGGTAGATGGCCTCGATGCGGCCTCGCGGCCACGTGTTGCGAGGCAGTTGGCCGTCGGCTATGAGGACGGGGTCGCCCACCTGCAGGCCAGGCCCGCTGCTGTGGGGCTCCCGCCGGTTTTGAAGCTCCGGCAGGTACTCTCGCACCCAGCGGCGCCAGAACATGTCGGCCAGGATTTGTGACCTGCGCCACATCTTCTTGTGATCGACGTCTTGCTCGGTGAACACGCCGGGGGTTGGGAGTCTAGCCGAGCCACCAAGTAGGAAGTGGTTCGGCGTGATGGACTCGTCGTCTTCACCGTCGACTGACACATGAGTCAACGGTCGGCTATTTACTGTGTACTCTGCCTCACAAATCAGTGTGGACAACACCTCTTCGTGCGGGTGTTTTTCTGTGAGCACAGTATAAAGTGCGGTTTTCACGCAGCGAACGAGGCGCTCCCACGCGCCTCCCATGAAGGGCGCTGATGGGGTAATGAAGCGCCATGTGATGCCTCGGCGACTGGCCTCCTCTCGGAAGGCCTCTCGGAGCTCTCGGTCGGCACCATGCATGTTGGTACCGTTGTCAGAGTGGATCTCTGTAGGACATCCTCTGCGGGCGGCGAATCGGCGCAGCGCTAGTATAGCGGAGTCTGCGCTGAGGCTGGCGGCGATCTCGAGGTGGACAGCTCTAGTTGTGAGGCACGTGAATAGAGCTATGTATCTCTTCTGATGCTGACGACCGACGGTGACGGATAGCGGGCCGAAATAGTCCAACCCGGTGTATGTGAACGGCCTCTGATGATGAGCGAGGCGCGTCCTTGGGTGGTCGCCGGTCGCAGGCACGGGTGCTTGTGCCTTACGAATACGACACTGAAGACATCTTGATAGTACCTTCTTGGTCGTTGGTCGCATCCTTACGACCCAATAATGCTGCCGCACCTCATTGATAGTGAGCTCCGTCCCGCTGTGTAATAGACTGCGATGCGTCCAGTCTATGTAGAGCTGTGTTATGTGATGGTCGCCATGTAATATAGGTGGGCGCCTCACATCTTCTGTAATTTCGTCGGTGGCGGCTATTCGACTTCTAATACGTAGTAGGCCATCTACTACTTCTGTTTGTAGCGAATGTAGCGGGCTATTTTTCTCCACTACCTTTTGTTCGTGCAATCTAGCTATCTCTTGAGCGAACGATTGCTGCTGTGCGACTTGTACGAGTATTTTCTCAGCCTTTTGAAGAAAATTCGCTTCTATAGTCTGTTTCCGGGCTTCTGGCTCTCTATGTAGAGTTGGTTTAGCTGCTGCAGTCGCTGTCTTCTTTTTCTTTCGCCAGTCCGGGTCGTCTTCAAGTTTCTTTGTTCTCTTATAGAACGTTTTCTCTGTTTTTTGTTTACAGAGATATATGAAACGTAGGACGCTTGCAGTCGCACGTAATAGCCGCTCCCATCTCGAAAAGTTTGCGGGATTAGGTATAGCTTCAGTGAGCTTTACATTTGTTTCAGCCTTTTCTATGAAAGCTTTCTCTGTGAGAGCTTTCTCTGTGACAGTGAGAGTTCTTTCTTCTCCTGTCTCTTCAGCGATTAGAGGCTTCTCTGTTGGCCATGAAGAAGGGTCTTCATACAGGAATCTGGGGCCACTATACCACTCGTGCTGTGAGTCGAACTTCTGTGGGACGTCACGAGTAGCGATGTCGGCGATGTTCAATTTTGTAGGAATCCATCGCCAATCCTCTACTTTGCTGCTCTCTTCTATGGCAGCTATTCGATGAGCTACGAAAGCTTTATATGTTCGTGCTCCTTTCCTTATCCATGTCAGTACAGTTTTGCTGTCTGACCAATATGTGACCGACGACGGCTTGCAGTCGTGCTCACGTATAACAGCTGTAGCTACGCGGGTTCCCATCACCGCTGCTTGCAGCTCGAGGCGAGGTATCGATTGTAGCTTCAATGGGGCTACTCTCGCTTTAGCCATGACAAGGCTGACACGCTGTGTGCCTTCTGCTGTGGTGGCTCGCCAATACACAGCTGCTGCGTACGCCATCTCGCTTGCATCGGTAAATACATGTATTTGTATTTCTGTGGCATCGCTATAACCAGGGTAACATCTTGGTATGCTGATCGCCTTGAGCTGTCGCAGGTGCTGTGTCCAGTTCTTCCACTGGACTGCCAGATCTTCATCTAGTATCTGGTCCCAGTCGACCCCTCGCCTCCAAGCTTCTTGAAGTATTTGCTTAGCTCGAATCGTTATAGGTGAGGCGAGTCCGAGCGGGTCATATAATGACATGACGATCTTGAGCGCCTCTCTTTTTGTTGGGGCCTCTTTTTCAAGAATTCCCTGCGGCAGTCTTGCAAGCGTTAGGTTGAAACCTAGCGTGTCCTCACTAGGTCTCCAAATCAGGCCGAGAATCTTCTCTGTGCCTGCTGTGTCTCCGATATTCACAACCTCTGTGGTGGTTTGTGACGGATCTATATTCGCTATCAGTTGCGAACTGTTTGATACCCATTTCCTCAGGTCAAACTTCGCCTGTTGGTGTATTTTCTTCACCATAGTCGCGACTTCTGTCGCCTCTTCGACTGTTCTATAGCTGTCCAGATAATCGTCCATATAATGGTTCTGTACTATTGCATTCACTGCTACTGGATGCTTCTCTATGTGCCTTTTTGCGTTCCAATTCTTCGCAAAAATGGCGGTGCACGGTGAGCTGGCCGCGCCGAATATGATGGACGTCATACGGTACTCTTCTGGGGCTCCTTCCCTTCTATTGCCTCTCCATAGGTAGCGGAGTGAGTCTCTATCTTGACTCCGTACCTTGACTTGCATAAACATCTCAGCTATATCTCCCGAGATGGCTATGTTGTGTCTACGAAATCTCATCATGACGCCGGGCAGCGACTGCAGCAGGTCCGGTCCAGTGAGCAGGAAGTCGTTGAGGGACTTTCCTCTCGATTTTGCAGCGGCATCATGAACTATACGAAGTTTCTCTGGCTTCATTGGGTTGAAGACATCGAAATGAGGCAGGTACCAGGTTCTTCCTGGAGTACTCGACTTGGGAGCCTTCTCAGCATATCCCTTCTCTATAAGGGAGTCCATCTGTTGTGTGTATTTCACACGAAGAGCGGGATTTTTATCCAGCTTCTTCTCGATAGAGACTAGCCTTTTGAGGGCTGTCTCATAACTATCGGGCATTTCTATGTTTTCATCTCGCCATAGCATGGCGGTTTCTATGTGCCCGTTTCCTAACTGTCTTGTGTGACGGTTCAGGATCTCTTCTGCCTTCTTCTCTGGGTCAGAAGCTGGTCGTCCTGGATTGATGACCAATGATTCGATAGCGAAGAATTCACGGAGCTGCTCGTTCAGATCCGCATCTTGCTTGTTGTCAACAGTCTGATATCTGTTGACATAGTGCACCCGTTGTCCCAGGGTTCTGGTGTGCGCGCCGTGTAATGTCCAACCCATCATGGTTAACGACGCGATGGGTTGGTTTCTCGGACCTCTGCGGATCTCGCTGGCCAGTAACAGGTGCCAGTTATCTTGGCCGACGAGGATCTTTGGCACTCCAGTGGGGTAAGTAAGCTGCGACGTCAGGTCTTGAAGGTGTCTGCATCGTGCTACATCTTCTCGACTGACTGCCTGTGGTGACAGGTTGAGCTTCGGAATGGTGCGCGCCTTGAAGGGCACCCTATTTTTCTGTTTACTATTGAGAACGACTGTTATTCGTCTCGATGAGGGAGTGTCGATCATGGTGTCACCAATGGCACCGATCTTCAGTGGGTCTATAGGTCCCACTGCTCCCACTCGCTGGGCGATGGCTTCATCTATCAGCGAAACGGTAGATCCGTCGTCAAGGAGTGCATAAGTGTCTGCCTCTCCCGCCGGTCCAATGACTCGAACCGGTATCATTTTCAGGAAAGCATGACTCGAACTAGTTCGCGAACTAGCCACCGTTTCGTTAGGTTCCTTCTTCTGGTCCTCTGGAGCAGTGGTTTTCTTAGACCTATCTGTCTGAGGCTTCTTACTATAATGAAGAAGTCGATGGTGCGTGGCTGTACATCCCTTGATGCCACACTTCCTCTTGGTACATGTGTGGCCTTCTCGACGAAATCTCAGGCAGCGGTAGCACAAGCTATGTTTCTTGGCTAGCTCCCATTTCTTGTCACTTGCTGCGTCTCTGAACCTGGGGCAGTCAGACGAGTAGTGACCTTCCTTGTCGCAGACTCGACATTTGTTTACCGGCTTGTCGGTAGCTATGTGTGTCCGTTGTATGACACGTTTCCCCACCAGAGTGTCTGTCTCCTTGATGGCCTCAGGCGGGGCGAATGCACTGCAGAAGTGAGCTTGTTCCGTAATAAAGTCGCTGAAGAGTGATAAGTCTGGCAGCGACTGATACTTTTCCGTGAACGTTCTGTACCACTGTACACGTAGAGAATTGGGCAACTTTTCGGTTAATTGTCGCATTAATTCAGCATTGATCAGGTAATGATCCTTCTTGAGTGCACGCAGGGTGACCACTCCGCTTCTGACCCGACTTGCAAAGGTACAGATGTCCTTGGGCGACTCGCTGCATCGTGGCAGCCCTCTAAGTCGATCTGTCTCGGCCTGGGCGATTGAATCAGGACGTCCGTATTGTAGCTCCAATTCTCTCATGATCTCATCCGGTTTTGCGTTCCCGATGAGTTCTGAGCTCACTGTCTCCAGTGCGCGACCACGCAAGCTCCTTCTGAGTCTTGCTGTGTTTTCTATGTCGCTGAAGTAGGCACGAGTTGCCTCATATATGGCTCGAAAAGATAGCCATTCGGTATGAGCTCCACCAAAGTTTGGTAGAGTCATGACAGCCTTCGACGCCGAAGGGTTGGGCGTCCATGGCTCGATTTTCCTGTCGGCTAGCGACGCTATAGCGGATGTCAGCTCCGTTAGGAAGGGACGGAGTGAGTCTTTCGCTTCTATTTGCCTTGACGGCTCTGTGTTAGCCTTCACTTCTTTTGCTGTAGGATCGTGCGTCCGGGAGTCCGCTATAACGTCGACAGTCGCAGGCGGGGGCTTATTCGTCTTGTCCCCTTCGGCGGCGTCATCCTCCCTCAGTGGCTCAGGTTCTGGTGCCTCTTCCAGCCAAGAACGCACGTACTCTTCATTAGAGTCTCTGTCATCCATATATTCGGCTTCAGAAACTTCTTCTTCTGCCTTTTGAAGTGCTAACTTGGCAAGTTCCAACTTAATCTTCAATAAGTCTTCACGTGCCCTCGAAATTTTCTTTTGTGACCGGGTCGTCCTGGTCGACGGCGGTCTGCTTTGGACGTTACGGGCGTCCCCCCGGGTAGCCATGGTAGTGCCTCTATCAAAGGTCTTATCTTGAATCCCTTGTATCCTATCAGAAGGCTTCAGTGTTCTATCTGAAGATCCTTCCCTCCTGGGTGCCTTCCTGCATGTGCTGGGGCGATCTGTTTGTTCCTTATCATCTATATCTCCTGTAAGTCTCTGTGTGAGCGGGTCGTCACCTATATGTGACGTCGGTGCAGACTGTCCCGTCCCTTCGGTCGTCGTAGGCGAGCGTGGGGGCTGTTGATGACGTAGGCCTGTTGGGTGATCCATGCCTACTGTCCACGCCTCAGCCTTCCTGTCCTGTGATCTGGTCATCGGCATGTTGACTTCTGTTTCAATACTTCAATTCGAACGGGTTAAGTCCAACTCTAGACTTCAGCTCGAAAGGGTTAAGTCCGACTCTAGACTTGAAACGGTTAAGTCCAAAATCCAAACTTCAACAGGAACGGGTTGACTATTCAAGACGTCAGCTTGAAGGGTTAAGTCCAATTCTAGACTTCAACAGGAACGGGTTGACTATATTCAAGACTTCTGCTTGAAAGGGTTAAGTCCAAATCCAAACTTCAGCAGGAACGGGTTAAGTCCTAGACTTCAGCACGAAAGGGTTAAGTCCGATTCTAGACTTCAGCAGGAACGGGTTAAGTCCAAATCCAAACTTCAGCAGGAACGGGTTAAGTCCTAGACTTCAGCACGAAAGGGTTAAGTCCAACCCTAGACTTCAGCTCGAACAGGTTAAGTCCAACTCTAGACTCCAGCACGAACAGTTAAGTCTATTTTCAAGTCTTCAAACGGCTATGTCCAAGCTTCAAAGAATTTCTTGAAAACTGCTAAGTCCTAACTCCGGGTTAAGGTTCGGTCCCAGACGTCAGCTCGAAGTGGATTCGCTTCCCTTTTCAATTTTTCGAAATTTTAACCCCGGGTTAATTCTTAACTCCGGGTTAGTCCGATCCTCTTAACTCCAGGTTAGCTTCCAGGCTATAACGTTTCAATCGAAAAAATCCAATCTTGATGGTCAAATCCAGACTGAAGGAGTTAGTGTCCCTGATTAGGGTCGGGTTCTCTTCCACACTAACTCTTATTACCCGACTGCCGAATGAGGGTAATGTGTTTGTCCTTGTTTGTGTTTGTTTTCGTCCTATCTCATGGAACAAATCTTCGCCTTCACACGTTCGAAACTTCTATGTTTTTTCTCAGGGATAGCGCCTCGGTGATAATCCTTCAGCTATAATTCTGCAGGACTCGATGAACGTCGTACGTGTGTTCTATCTCCGAAACAAGCTCTCAGCACGCTATAAAAACTTCTATCATAAGTTTCTTCTAGCGATAGCTCTCTCAGGGATAGCGCTTTGGTGATAGTCCTTCAGCTATATTCTGCAGGACTCGATGTACGTCGTATGTATGTTCTATCTCCGAAACAAGTTCTCAGCACGCTATAAAAACTTCTATTATAAGTTTTTTCTAGCGATAACTCTCAACGCTATTTCCTCAGCAACTAGGTTACCAGGACAGTAATCTCCTAGTTTCTTCTCAGGTTCACAGCCCAGGGTCGGCAGCTGTCTCCCAGGAACGGGTAGTCACGAAGACCGGCTGGTTTCACGTCTCTTTACGACGGTAACCCTCCAAAACGCAGGTTCACGCCACTGGATCGCTTCAGGGGCGTAACGAAAATTTCCCAGGAATGCGGTTGTCTCCCAGGAACACGGTTTCCACCCAGTATCTGGGTTTTTTCACCCAGGAAAAGGGTTTCACACGTGGGGCCTAATCCACGTGTGAGTCTCTTACCGTCTGTGACACGTCACTGGCACACGTGGGGCTCAATCCACGTGCGTCTCTTAGCGACGGTAGTCGTCTGCTATTCAAACGGGACGCGTGGCAGGACGGAATCCTGTTGTCGACTGCCCTGATGTCATACGATACTGGAATTCCCACCTTCCTTTCTTTCTTTCCTGGAAAGTGTTCACAGGAACGATACGTAACGTTTTTGACTAATCTTTAAAGAAATATGATCTTAACCTTGACACTTGTAAGGTTTACGAGTGGGACGTCAGGCTTCTTTATTCCCAGGAACTCTTCACGGGAACGTGATGGTTTCGTACCCCAGTCGGTACTTTAAGTATGGGAATATATTTCTTACCAAATTTGTTTATGGGGTATGGTTCCCAGGAAACGGACGTCAGTATTCTTTCTTCCCAGGCACTAGGTTCTCAGGAAATGTTCCCAGGCGTGGGCATCAGATTTCTTTGTTCACAGGTACGGTTCTCAGGAACGGTACGTTACGTTTTGACTATTATGTGACGTGTTAAAGAAATAGGAATGTACCCTCAGTTGACGAGGTGTACTGGACATCAGGCTTCTCTGTTCACAGGAACTGTTCTCAGGAACGGTACGTTACGTTTTGACTATTATCTGACGTATTAAAGAAACAAGAATGTACCCTCAGTTGACGAGGTGTACTGGACGTCAGACTTCTTTGTTCACAGGAACTGTTCACAGGAACAGGGCATCAGGCTTCTTACTTCACCGGAACTAGGCTTTTCGTTGGCCTATATGTTCACAGGAACTGGACGTCAGACTTCTTTCTTCACCGGAACCAGGCTTTTCATTGGCCTATATGTTCACAGGAACGGCTTGGTTCTTGAAAATTCGGCTCGAACGGACCAATAAATGTACGGGGTGGACGTGATCGCTGGCGGAGGATAGGGCTTCTGGAGGTTGTAAGGCTCCAGCACCAGCGCGTTGACACCCTTGCACCTATAGTTCAGTTGTCATCAAGAATTCTCGCCTCTGTGAGCTGCTTGAGGTCTGCCAGATGTTCACGGGTGAAGATATGATGTCCAGGAAATAAAAGACTTTATTCTTCTTAGTGTTTTGCGATGTTTTCACAGGGTCTTCGTGACATAAAGTTGCGTGGATTCTTCTAATACAAATTTGGCTACCGAATTGCTCGATGCGCATGCGCACTATCGTACTACCAAACTTTACCGTCACGAGGACCCTGATTTTTTAGTCGCACAAGTTTTTTATTTACACAATTTTTTATTATGAACTTATGCTAGAAATCAGCAGAACCTCCCTTCCCGATGTCATGACCATGGCATGACCTATATGGTTGGAAGCGCCTTGAAATGGCCCATCCAACGGACCTGGGTCCAGGTCCCTAACTATCTCCGCCGAGGAGTTCTGCTAGGAAGAACGAGTGATGAAGGGAAATTCTGCTGGTTTTTCGAACTTATGGCTATTACATGCTAAAGTATACATTTTTCCACTACTTTCATCGCGGGGGTTCGAAAGCCCTTTCCCTAAGCTATAGGAATCCAGTGTTTCTATAGCTATATCTATAACCTTCAGGCGTGTAGGTGCCTGTAAGTGTGCGTGAGTAGTGAAAGATGTTATTTTCTAACATAAAGTTAGTTTGTACTCAAGGTACCCGTGGAATCCACGACCACCAGGCATTAATCGATGGCCATCACGACAGGCCACCCTATGGTGCCACCCTGGTGGGCGTGGGTTCAACCCTCGAGTCAGTATTCACCCTGAAGTGTCCGAAAATGAGAATGTCCCGGGGCCGGGCAATATATTTCGGTGGCTATCTCCCTGGTCACCAGAGCTGGGCTCCTTACAAAAGTGTGATCAGGGAGGCCATGAAACAAGGAATCGAATGGTGTGTGTAACTAGGGTATACCACCAGCCCTTCTGGTGGTTTTGGTGCCGGGAAGCGGCCGAAAAGGGAAATATTTGCCAGACCCAGGGAAACAAACAGGTTTTGTGATATGCCCGAAGGTCAGAGGACCTGGGGCCTATGGGAGAATCCGAGCGCCTGCCTGCCAGTCCCCGATGGTATTGCTTCAATAAGCAAATCTATATTCCTTCAGGCTCAGAAGGTACCTGAAGGCGGGCGGGCCGCCGACAAGCGCTCGAAAACCCTTGTGTTCTATGTATACAGACACATCATCTCAAGCAAGTGGTCTTTATGTACTAGAACTATGTGAGTACTATCTGTTTACATGTCCTAGGCAGATATCTAGGTTACCTAGAAGTGCTGAATCGCTTATAACGAGTTCATCTTACCACTTACTTGAGCGAAATGTGTATGTATCTAGTGTTTCAGGGTGATACTCTATAGTCCCTGGCTATGTACTGTTGTTAGATATCATTTTTCAGTCATAGCCTTAGGGCATCCAAGTTAGAACACCTAGATTGTGTTTCCTAACAGTGTAGTGTATGTAAAGGTAAATAACACACATTGGTGCGTGAAGATGTCGCACCCGGCGCTACTTGCGCTCCCGCTTTTTAGGGGACCCCTAATCGAAAAGAATTAAATTCTTTATTTACCTATGCTATTACATACATTGCTTACTTAAATAACTTAAGTATTTTAACGATATATAGGCAAGTATATAGACTATATGCTATGTGTCGCTTCGTCGCGAACACGACTTTTATATGAAGAGATAAATTATTAGATATGGTTACAGATATGTGTAATGAGAAGCTTGTAACACGTCTGTGATGTTAAAGTATCGTGTTTCAAGTGTTTGATGGTGCTGCGAACCAATTTGAGAATAATTGGAGTGACAGTTTACTTTCAACTTGTTTTGAGTTTGAGCTTTTGATTTAGGCATTTAAGTTATAAATAATTACTTGGTTTACCTAATGGAGAAGGTTTGTAATAATAATATATATCTGTTTAGCTTTAGGTTTTGTGTTATATTAGCCCCATAGCTAATCGCTAGGCAGGTATATATTCTAACAGCAGTATAGTAACATCTGGGCCGCCCTGAAGTTGGCTTTGCGATGCGCAAAGCATGAATCGGTGTTTTTTTTTTTCTTTTAATACTTGGCGTCTCGCAGTTCAGTCAGAGTGACTGTTTACTGCTTAACCGGGCTTCCCTGCAGAGACTAAGCTAAATAGACAGGCAAAAATTTCTAAACCTAAGCGACAACGTTGAGGGCTACCCCAGTTGGGGACGGACCTCGGCTCAGGGCGTCGCTGGGGGGACAACTAAGGCTGGATCTTAATAAAGTGATTCTACCATCCGTTCGGCATAAGCCTACATGGAGAAGAACGGACAAGGAATCGGTGCTGTTTTTGTATGAGATTTACTTCTGCGCAGCGAAGTTTGGCGAGAACTATAGCATAATTTTAAATAAGTATGGCTATACTTATACCTACTACAACGGATTGTAGGTAGCTAAAATTCCATGTAAAATTAACTTTTATATTCATATTGAAGTTATTTAAATTTGTTTTAGCATTTTAGAATTCATTAATCATTAAAGACTTGTTTAAGTATTTTTATGAGATTTTCAGTAAGTTATTAAATTTGTTTTTTTTAGAAAACCGGAGTTCAAAAAATTATAGATATCAAAATTAAAAAACCGGCCAAGTGCGAGTCGGACTCGCGCACGAGGGGTTCCGTACCGTTATCGCAAAAAACGACAAAAATATCACGTTTGCTGTATGGGAGCCCCACTTAAATATTTATTTTAATCCTTTTTTAGTATTTGTTGTTATAGCGGCAACAGAAATACATCATCTGTGAAAATTTTAACTATCTAGCTATCACGGTTCATGAGATACCCTTTGGGTACGGAACCCTAAAAAGCGTCGTCTATAAAACTTAATTAATATTGTAATCAACCTAGTTTAGATTGCTTCTGAGAACAAATTGCGCTACATACAGAGTTTATTAGTTTATCATAACAAGTTAATCGAGAATCAGGTAAGATTGACAGATTTATGGATCAATCTCTGACAAGCCTATACTTAGGAAACAGTTAGCGCACCTGTCATTAAATGTCAGATATCTATGAGTTATTGGTTCTTGATAGACGAACCAATTATTGTTAACTAGCTTATGCCAGCGGGTTCGCTCGCGTGATAGTCGGCGCTTATCCCACGTTAACATTCTTCCGGGATAAAAGCATATGTGCTATTCCTGACTATAATCTATCTTTGTGCCAAATTTCAACCAGATCCGTTCAGTAGTTTGCGTGAAAGAGTAACAAACATCTATCCATCCTCACAAACTTTCGCGTTTATATAATAGTAAGAAAAACTGCCTGATTTAAAACTTTATCCTCCATCCGAGGCAATAAAAATAGGCCTCTATTTTGCAATTTGATTTAATAATGGTGCAGTAGGTACCTAAGCTTCGATGTACTCAAAGAAGGATATTTTAAAAGAGGTAAAAGATGTTGCTTGTGGCCTCTCAACTTGCTCCTGTGTCTATGCCCGCAGAAACGGGATAGTATACTTATAACGTAGAAACAGGATAGACTACTTCCCGCAGAAACGGGTTAGACTACTTTGCCCACAGAAACGGAGTAGGCTACTTTTCCCGCAGAAAAAGGATAGGCTACTTTCCCGCAGAAAAAGGATAGGCTACTTTCCCGCAGAAACGGGCTAATCTACTTTTTCGGGATAAAAAGTGGGTTATGACACTCATCGATAGTGTAGGTAGCTTTCTAGAAACCTCCTGATAAGTTCCCAGTATATAAATATAGTGTGGAATAGACCACGGGAGCCAGGATGCGGGATAAAGTTGGTCGTCGTTCGCACACCATGTGTGCGTAAACTAGATTTTTTATGTCTCTGTAATTAAACAATCAACGGGTTAATAAAGAAAATATAAGCATTCATTGCTAAGCTTTCATCAGTTTAGGGGTGATTAAGTATACTTATATTATAGGGATGTTGAAGTTCGATTTTAATCGCGGTAAAACTATTGTTGATAAACATGTTTTTTTATTAATATGAATAGGTACTTGTGTTAATGAAACTATTCACAACATTGTAGTTAAAACTCTATTTATGGTTTTTAAAGTGTAAATTAAATTAGCGGCCACATATCATGGCCTTATTGATATTTTTTCATTGACATCAAAAGGCACCTGTGAATTCAAGGAATTCTACTGAGTCGTTAGCACTTGACTGATAGTTCTAATTTCTTCAGGCGCCACACCTTATGAGAAGTACCTACACAGGATCTTTTGTCCTTTTTGGTGTCCAAAAAAGCCTATAATTTACGACAAAGTCCCTTCATTTGACTTTTTAAAGGCACCCTCAGAACACCACGGCGCAACAATGCAACAACGCGTTTCTTCAACAATTTATGGAACAGTTTTCGAGCTGTCGAATTGTGCCTGTCTGTGGGATCCTAAAAGTGTGGTCAGTCCGTCTACGCAAGTGAGATTGCCACACCACAGAGTTTTTAGGAGAATATTTTTTCGACTTTCGTTCTTATTCTTTCAGCAACTTTATTAACAAGGACATTATTAATAATAACAATGAAAATTATTATAATTAGTTATGTAACAATATCACACACATCACATCATCACATCATCAGCCTATTAATGTTCCCACTGCTGGGACACAGGCCTCCTCTCTGTGAGAAGGAATGGGCCGTTATCCACCACGCGGGCCCAGTGCGGGTTGGTGGATGTCACATGTCTTCGAATTGTTGGTTCTAGGACATGCCGGTTTCCTCACGATGTTTTCCTTCACCGTTTTGAGAGCAGTGGTGATGAAATAATTTACACAAAGTAAAGCGCCTGCCTGGGCTCGAACCCACGACCTACAACTTGTAAGTCGCGGCCGATACCACTCGGCCACCACTGCTATCACACACGTGTCTTATCTATTGTTGCTCAATCAATAGCACATTGTTATTATAACATTGAGCATATATTTCAAAATAGAAAAAACCCAATAACATTATCCAGTCCTAGGGCTTCCCAGACATTGTTTAATGGCATACACAAGACATAACATCATGCCAGTATTGCCAAAAGACAAAAAAAATAAACATTATTCGACTGCCAAAACAAAACACTACAAAAGGAAAAATTACTTTCTCTTCGGCAGACAGTGTTCCAGCATTTCACCGACTCGAAAGACGGAAAAATTCATCATTCTTTTTGGTTTTGGTACCTTATATTACTTACAACGAAAATATGCATTATTAAGAATAATTAAAAAAATACTCGTTAGATCTTGAACAATATTTAGATTTATATAGGGCCATATGAGAAGCACAACTTTAAAAAAAACAAGAGTCATCAAAATCGGTTCAACAAACAATTCAACAACACAGTCGAATTGAGAACCTTCCGCTTTGAAGTCGGTTAAGAACGATGCTAACTAAATCATTATATTCGGGCAAAACAAGTGCACTGCCTGCGCAGTTAGTTCTACAGGCTGTTATTTAAAAAAACATAGAATCTCCATATAATATTAATTACGACGATGACACAACAGCAATTGCATATAATGACGATGTACTTGACGATACCATGATGCCTGCATTTTAACAGCAATAAAATAATATTTACCATCATAATATTTACGTGTCTGCCCACACAAGGTCGCCGTGACAGATAAAGGATAATAAGCAACAATGTGTTTTTAATTATACGTGGAATATATTGAGGCACATGTGTTTGAGATTATTATAACAAACTGCGAGTTCCCATCATCATATCGGGGGCTTCCACGTTGAAATCCGCGGAAGTTACTATGACTGTCAGTTTATTTATTTTTTAGCAGTTGTTATTATGATTTATTTGAATGTTTACACATTGTTGTGTGATTATTATTTTTGTTAATATAAAGGAATTACCCGAACACGTCATAGCGAAAGATTTATTTAAATGCGAAAGGCTTATTTATAAAAAATACAACTATTTAAGCACTGATTCGTAGATTCTTAATTCAATTTTCTTTGGATAATTTGAATTAAGATTTTAGTATTATTTTTTAAATAAGGCTCTAAGAATTCACTTCCTTAACAATAAAATATTGATTGATAATCCTGCAGGCAATGATTACAATACTTGCTTCATGAATATCCACTATAGTCAATATCCTTTGTTGATCTACACAATTATCATGTATTAAATCCAATTTAGAATACATAACACTCAATATTTTATGCTTAACGAACAACATAACACCAACTAAGTCAACAAATTATGTAAATATATATCCTTTGACGACCACGCCTTTAATCTTATTTATTGCTCGCACATTTGAAAGTATTGCCCACTATTGCCCGGTACAAACGTCTACCTGATTATAATCTTAATATAAATGTGGGCAACTGAATATATGTTAGGGATAAATAGTTCCAAAGATTGGATTGAGATTTACTTGCACGAAGTATATTGAGAAATATGGCAACTAAGTCTGATACGAGTAATGGAGGCAGATTAAAATAGTACAGATTTAAATGTAGTAAGATGACTAAATGGTTAAGAATTTAATAGATTTCGTGGAAGGAGCGGTGACTTAATTAGTAGATAGCAATGGTACTGGTGTTGGTGGTGTTTTCGTAGACTTGGAATGCAAACAACAACTAAAATAATTTACAGTTTGAAGGAATATAGGTACCAATTAAACAGTACAAAAAAAAGTTAATTCTAAAAATCAAAATACCGGGGTTTTTGTTTTTTAGAATTAACTTTTTTTATTTATAATCCTTTAGTTAATTTTTTTTTAAGATTTCGGTACATTTAAACATATAAGTGTTATATATTTTTGAAATCACCTCTTAAAACCCTTTATTTTGATACCCCACACGATGGGTTTAGAAGTAAAAAAAATTTTTGTTCCCCACCATAATATGGCGCCCAAAATCTCAAAAGCCATTTTTCTATTTTCAAATTTTAATGTAGCCAGTGACACTTGCAGGGTTAAGACAAATCGATTGACGTATGAATCATCAAAATCGGCCAACGCGTTTGGTCTCTAGAATGCTACATAGGAACAAACATACATACATAGACTGATAAACACATTACCTTCCTTCGGCAGTCGGGTAAAAAAGAAGAACTCAAGGAAAAAAGTGGTCCAACTTTATTCGAGACAATATAAGAAGTCCGATGATGTTTCTCATTTTATATGCCGCGGTAACTTTGTATGAACGTCAACGAAAAAGCATTCCTAATTAATTATTTTTTATGTTATCTATACACTATCTATAACAACGAGTATCATTCGTAAGCATGAAGTTAAACTTATCTAACGTATTTTTATAGCTGTCAAATCCGACTTCTTAGATTGTCTCGACTCTAGCAAGTATTTGCGTCAGAAATTTTATCACACAAAGCTTATTTATCCGCAATATGTTTATCTGAAACTTCAACTACATGATACACATGTAGCTTTTATAAGAAAGCTTTCATGCTCATATAATTCAAAACACTTCTTAATATTATGACATTTTTACTTTATTTGTCTTTCAAATATACATTTAAAAATATACAAAAAAAATAGAGTCGCGATTAAAATATTATAACAATGTCTCGTTCAGACGCCTGGTGAAGATGTTGTTAGGGCGAAGGTAAGAAAACCGTGTCTGAAACCATATGAAGCCAATTCTATCCCCTACTGGAAGTTGTCGAACGAAAATCTTGTAGGAAACTAGAAATCTAAGAGGAATATGGAAGAATAAATCTTTACTTTACGAATCATTGTTTTGGTTAAACACTGTTTTGTTTCATTAATGATATTTTGTTTCTTTAATTGTATTTTGTTAAACAAAAAATACTTAACAAAAATGCTGTAAAAACTACAAAAGGCAAATATGCAGTTTTAAAGAATTTTTTACTGAAACTACTTTAGGTTTCTCTGAAAGTAAATACTAAAGATTTTTGTTATTCGCCCGCATCTTTGTAACTTTATAAGAAAAACAAATGGAAAAAATCAACCTGTGTAGCGATACTTCATAAAAGTCATAACTCAAAAACTTAAAACATAAAAATTACGATTTCCTAAATTAATTCACGATTGAACGCGGCCCTTTTCTCATACTAACATTAATAAAATGTTCAAAATAAATGTCCGTTTTATTTCATTTCGATTATTCAAAGTACCTGCTGAGTTCACACGGACCGACCGGGCGCCTCGGCCAGGGTAACCAACTTTAACCTCATTGTCGAAGAAATAGAGTATGTCTGATTTTAGAGACGGTAAAAGAAAAGTACGGAATTATAAAAAAAAGTATTTTACATATTATTTTTGGCAGAGTGCGTTTCCCAAGCAGTTTTCGTTGTTTTGAAAAAAATCTACAATTGCTAGACATTAATTTCAATTAATTCTTGTTTTTCGCTTTGAACCTTTGATACATTCTGACTGAAAAGACAAAAAAAACTCTTAGTCAAATAACAGGTATTCATTCAACTAAATTTAAAGTCAGAGTCAAATACCTACATAAAATATGTTAGTGTACTTTTTATTTATTATGTACGCCTATGCGAAATAGAATACAATACTCTATATTAGAGTACGGTTGACAACCCTATCTAGGCCGTCCACTACAGTACTTCTATAGTAGTATCTCTTTAATAATAATCGTAAACATTTTATATCGTGTACTAATGAGAACAAACTACGTAAGTATACTATTTTAATGTGTTAACATTCTGAACTAGAACATGATTGGCGACTAGTTCTAAAACTGATTCCAATACTTTGATACTGTGCTGTGGGCGTTTGTAATCCAATATTATGGGACGGGAACTAAAATAGACGTCATTTTACTTTATCATACGTAAGTTGTAGTTTATGGGCGCGAAATTACTATACTTGATGGTATTTTGCTTTACGTTGTAGGAAGAATATGGACTCCATTTACTTTGTAGGTAGTGACTCTGCAGCCATCAGAGATAAAACTAGAATCAATCAACAATTTTCTGTGTTTTGCATCTTGAAGTGTTTTGATAATCGTCGCATGCAAAGCATTTCTCAGGAACTATTACAATTCCCGGGAAACTTACGTGACACAAATCTTATTTGGTATGTAAACCATATTTCAGCAAGCTCGCTCTTAGTCGTAAACTCGTAACTTACAAACTAGAGGTGTCAAGTAATTAGCATGTTACATATTTGCACTTAATTGCTTAGTATGCTTTTAGCCTAGAGTAATGTGTCATGCTCTGTTTGGAATGCTAAAACGTGAGACACTTCTAGGCATACTCCATAAATGTGTCTGCTAGAGGCAATTTGCATTCAGCTATTTCCGATATCAGGCAGACATAACGGTTTGCAGAATGTATTTCGTAATATCTGTATTAATATTTGTCGTTTGCTTGGCTACAAACTAATATTATATTCATGCCACTTCGATGCTGTTGGATTATCAAGATAACAATTATGCTTGTTTTCATGACTGGTCTCCGGAAGTTATCAAAAACGGTATAGATTGCTATATGCCGCGATCAGCAAACGCTTATGGATTCTAATCTTTCGTGACAGGCCTATTTGTAGGACTTATTGACGCAGTGGTGCCCCTGCACGAGTTTCAGTTCAGTCACCATAAAGAGGGATCACGGTTTTTAAAAAGATTGTCCTATACTTGCCAATACATGCTCATATTGTATAAAGGATAGATAGTAGGTAGGCACCTTTGTAGGCCACTACTGCATCAGATAGTATACAGAAGACTGATAGACCAACTCGTAAAAGAATTGGCAGACCAACCATTACGAACAAGTCCCTTGAAACTTAAAAGAGCGAAGATTTCAGATTATAGAGCACTTGTTCTAAGTTTTATCTGCACCTCTGATCGGGAGACAATGGTAACCGATGACGGTCCGCATTGTCGGCGACTCGTTAACGGACAGTTAACGACTGCACTCAAACTTACGACAGTAAAATGAATTTAGATTAAGGATGCATTCGCTCTTCGAGTAATGAGCTTTCGAGGAGTTCTGGCGTGCCGTCACCGGCTGAGCAGAATCTATTAGACATTGATGACGTTGATGTTTTACAATAATGGAAGAACAAATTCATTCAAACACAATTTTTTTTGGTGAAAATTGGATTGGATCCGTTACATAGAACTCTAGGGTCCTTTATCTTCTGCCTGGACCACTTTCTGAAGTTAATGCTATCATCATCATTAGTAGGATTCGTAGGCATATTACTTACCTACCCATATTTAAGTCTTACACAAGCTTGATGATATTTCTGCTGACTTTTGTTTCAGTGGTTTCAGTGTCCTCATTGACATCGTGTGCTGGCAGAAAATCCAAACGAATGTAAATAAAGATTAAAACGTTAATCATCTTCAAAGGATAAGTTTATCTCAGTAATTAAATAAGCGGCAAAAAACCCGCTCATTTCAACTTTACGAGGGAATTAATGTTATCAAGAGAGAGTAAAGAATAAAGTTTGTCGCGGCGCCATTACACAGATTTACATGGAACGTTGGCGCAGGGTTGGCGCGAACTTCGCCGATCGGCTGATTACCGTCTAATTTATAAGAGCTCATTAACAATGTTTGCGCAAAATTTGACTTCCTGATTTTAAAGCAAACAGTATATAATTATGAAGTTTATCCCATGTTTTAATTAAGGAGTTTTGTTTATAAACGCTAAAGAAACTTGATGAGATGAAAGCTGGTCTGCGAGATCCGCCGCTGGCGTATGAAAGTTTAGTATTATAGTAATGCAATATTAGCGAGCATAGTATTAACTGCTTATAAGCAACCCAAGGATCTCGATTAAATCATTAAAGGAGGTTTTTATGATAACTTATCTACATTACGGTGAAGGCGAGAAGCTTAACCGGTTCGCAGGACGTAGGTAATCGACACTAATCTAGGATGTAAAGAACACAGCCTTATCGAGCTGTTATTATAGACATAAGACCCTCTACTTTCACGAGATAAGCCTTCGCTAAGAGAGCAGTAGACAAAGGTATCGAATAATCCTATCATGACGTCGGTATTTCTACGCGAACGAAATCCTCTAAACGCGCTGCTCCTAAAATTGAAACTGGCAGCTTAGACTCGCAGCGTCGCAGCGAACCCAACGAGGCGCTACATTCCCACTGTAAAGAAATATTATTATTCGGTATTCGGCACATGCTTCGCATAACACGCACATAGCGACATAGGTACCCACTGTTTGTGTTTCTACAACGTGGGCGAAACATCAAATCAACACAGCCATAACAATCACCGTTTGCATATTATTTTCATATTATGTTATAGGTTATTGCACTGTTTGCTAAAACAAAACATAGGAAATGTTCTATTAATGCTAGTGTTGAATTCTGCGTGCTTTCTTCTCATAAACAACGAAAACGCTGAGCGAAAATGTCGGCACTAAAGTTTACAGAAGTGAAACGTTTAGCATTCTGAATCAAGTTAATTAAAGCCTCGGTAAACAAAGCCGTCATTTGTGGATAAATTAATTCGCTGTACACACCACAGGTGAAAAGGTCAACGGAATAAAAATGCTGAATAGGATACTAAGCCGGGGTCGGCTTTGTTCTAACTTGTATGAGTTGTATGAGCACTCAGTTATTAATGCGGACCTTAATCCTGAGAGCGCTCGGACTCGGACACTCTCTGACGCTCTGCTCACTCGCCAACACTCGACCTTTTTGTGGACAGCACTGGGGAATTTAAAATTAGAAATCTAATTTAATTGAAGAAGCTTTTGTGCATTTAGAGTAGTGGCTGGCTGACCTAATAAAAAGTGACCCAGATAACCGCACAGAATTTCACCTACAACTTATTAAAACGGAATGGAACGGCGAATTAAAATGGAAGAAAACATAGCGAGTAACATTCAACCAAATGTTCATATTAAAGTTAACAAAACACAAACAATTCCTCGAAGTGAATTATTCCGCTGATGATATTCATCTACATTTCCAAGGAAAACAACTTTATGACAATTTCGTATGTGGAAAATTACATTGCAGTGGAGCACGGAGCCAACCATTCAGACTGCACTAAGTATTCAAATCGTTGGCATCTTAAAACGCAGTACTTCAGCATTATGCATGTATTTCAACTTAACGCGTCTCGTTCAGTGTTCTGACTACATATCGCACGCGTGGACTTGAATACAGCCATTCTCATTTAGAGTGAATTGTTTTACGGGCCCTGCGAGTAGTGCGAGTTGCGACTAACTATCGAATGGTAAATGGTGTAGAGGGGCAATATCCCGGGGAGGCATGACGTCATCGATCGCATCTCGTCCCCTATCAATTAGGCGGGCGATATAAATCAAGATGAATGCCGCCGTGTGCGTCGGGCCGCGTGCCCGCGTGCTCGGCCGGTCGCCGCACGCGCGCTAACGCCCCGCGAATTAATGAACATTGAGCTCGGAAAAACCGATACTAATGGTATTTGTAAACAACAGAGTTTTTCCGTGGAATTACTAAAGATATACTAAAACTGTATTCCCAATTGGAAATCCCATGGGAATGGTTTCTGTACCTAACTCTCCGTCTGCATGTTTTGCCTAACGTAAACCACGATATTTTTTATGTTTGGTAAATGTATGGTAAAATTTATTAGGTATGATTAATAGAAATTTAAAAGTACTATTCACAACGGGAATCTCGAATCCAGAGAATTATTTGAGAAGATACAGGTAGATAGTTAGGCACGGATGTAACCGTTTTTGTGTGTGTTTTTTTTTTAAACTTTGCCCCACACTAGGAATTTCTTCCTGTATCGTGGGTGCGTTTACAAACATATAAACTCACATATACAACACCCAGAGCCGGAACAACTATCTGTAGCTCATACAAATATTTGTTCCGTACGGGAATCGAACCCGCGACACGCAGCGCAGTCAATCTCTCTACCACTGCGCCAGCCGTGCCCAATTTTGCTATTGTATGTCCTCACAAATGATGATTTTAGGGAATGTTGTCTGCACGCAAACTATATTTTATCTCTATTATGCACACTCTAAGAATGTTTGTTCTGACTCTTATTGTTCTCGATTCACACAGAAACAGCATATTGCAAATAAATATTATATTGCAAACATAATTTCGTCTATGAACACTAAACTTCTCTATCAAATGTTAATGTTATCCATAAATACTGCGCGTATTTTAGTACTAGTTTATAGCGGCATTGCACTTTAGCTATCTATTCAAACATTAATTCCTAGTCTCAACATCCGTAAGTAATATTCTCGTTTATTTGATGAGCTGTGTCTGCAGGATTTCAACTATATTTAATGAGAACTCGTTCGAGAAATCCTATGCATCGCCAATGCTCTTAGAATGACTAACATATATTTAAAAAAAAAAACCTTATGAAGGGAGTTGAACATTCATTCAGTCGCCCCGACCGATACCAGTCCAATTCTGTTAAAAGCAATTCACGATTGATGCTCTGGTCGAATGCCATTAAATGTTCCGGTATTGATTGCGCAGTAAACGAAACATATTTCAATATCCAGAGCAAACACGGAATAGGCGTCCTCGCCAACATAATATAAACGTCCCAAGTTATTGAAACGACTTAGAATCAATGATTAGCTGATTGCGGTTTATTATTTTGCCTTTTGTATTAGATTGTTTGAATAGCTAAGTACCTATTTTAGAACTAATTTCTTGTCTCTTTTGTTGCAGTTGGTGTACGAAAATGGTGATTCGGAGCCCGCGGCGATCTATTATTAATTTACAGTCGCAAATATAACTCACTTAATATCCAAATAGTTATATTCTTAACATTAAACAATAAACCAATATGAATTTTAAGTTTATATCGCTAGTCTTAACATGGAATTTCATACTTATATCTGCAAGGCGAGACTCGTATGAAGACGAAGAAACATCGCGATCTAGAGAATTGAGGACTAGAGAAAATAACCGAAACAGAACAACATTCAATGGCACCCTCACTGATATACCCGAAAGGAGGAATCTAAGGCACAAAAATAGTTCAAGGTATCGTGGAGACAGACGCAGATGGGACAGAGAGCATGAAATAAGAAGAGATAGACGGAAAGGCACTGATGCCCATTCACTAGAAGACAGTGCTAACAGGACGATAGAACCGTACAGTTTGAGAAAGGATGAGAAATCAAGGAAGGCTGAGAAACACTGGAACCGAAGTAGCGTGGAGAAACCGTGGAACACTGCAAGGCGGACGATTCCCCAAAGTAAAGCACCTGAGAGGCCACACGTGCCTGTGCGAGAGAATTCGACCAGATCGAAGCTGAAGTCAGCGAATAAATGGCAGACTGGCGGTTACATCCCGTACCCGCAGCAGAGGGAGAGGAAACCGAATATCATTTTGATCCTGACTGATGATCAGGACGTTGAGTTGGGGAGCTTGAACTTTATGCCGAGGACTATGAAGGCCGTACGAAGCGCTGGAGCCGAGTTCCGTCATGCTTACACTACCACGCCCATGTGTTGTCCGTCGAGGTACAGTATTTTATTGCAATTCTCGAGCTTTTCTTTACAATCGTTTAATAACCACCTAGTTTGACACCTCTAAAATTAATCTTTCAACATTCAAAGCTAGAATAACTCTCAATTCACATCCAGCTTTATATTTCTCACCAGCTCTACTTACTTCTTATTGGCAATTGCGATAAAATCTACTAGCAATTCCGATCAGTATTGACGCCTTTCAGCAAATAACGACTTAGTTAAGTGCCATTAGAATATAAATTATATAGATCCCGCACTATTATCGGTTGCACTGAAATTACTCGCTGCAATGCTAGGCTGACTGACAGTTTACAATTGCAACTGGTTGTAACGACTATATCGCTAATTGGAGGCTTATGCGGCTACTTCCACACTGTCCACCGTCAGTGTTTATACTTAAGGCAGTTGCGAAAAGCCTGTTTTGTTGTTTATGTCGATTAGTTGGGACTTCCCTTATAGCTGTAATAAATTCAGATAGTGTATTAGAAATTCAAAGGCTATAACTGTTATACGGTACTCTGTACTCCATTACTAACTCCTTTTTGAGACAACGGTTTGTTTTTCCTTGACTTAATTTCTTATGACTGCTTCAGCGGATGGCGTACTCGCCTACAGCAAGAAGCGGAGTTATACTGGGATAAATACATTAAACTATTTGTTAAGGATCTGTTAAGTAGAGTTTTTCTTACTATTCTATTGTTTCTACTGACTCAGACTGTCGTGTGCCCACGCTACGCTCGAGTCGACGAAGTCTTCATTTTTTCCTTATCTACTGCCTATTCTTGCTTATCAACTGCTATCTCTTCCTCAGGAGTTCGTTGCTGACTGGCGTGTATGTTCATAACCACAATGTGTACACCAACAACGACAACTGCTCGTCTCCCATGTGGCAGGCTACGCATGAGACCAACACCTTCGCTACCTATCTCTCCAATGCGGGTTACAGGACTGGTAAGTCATTTTGTTACATTTACTTATTTTATGAAGTTCTTTCAATATCCTCAGGTTATCTTCATAATTTTAAAAATATCAATAGCCTAGAAAGATATTTGCCAAAGTTATGTAGGTACTGGACTTCTGTTTTCTCATGTATTATTCGAATATATAGATTTGGCGAATCTTAATAACAAAGGATTAGGTTGAGGAACGGAGTGACACTCCGGAACTGTCCTTCGAAATTACAATTTTCCTTCTGGATATCGTTGAATAAAACGTCATTCTGCCAAACAAATTCTCCACAAAAAGTAACGAACAATAGAAGGCAAATACTACAGTTAAGCAATTTCCAATCCCAAGATTTTCTCAACAACGGAAAAAAACAGATTGGATGACCACGCACTATGCCACGACCACGCGCTTCCAATTTGCGGTAATGACGACAAACTTACGTAAAAGTAAAATGTCACGTCAGGCAGGTTATGATTTACATAGTAATTTACCAGTTGGTAAGCACCTCACAGCCTGGAACTGTTCAGGTAGGCATAGCTCATGATAATTAGTGCCATTCATCATCCGCCTGCAATCACTAAACGTTTCATACATTAATGCTATTCAGACGGTGGGAACTCGTGTATTATTTATTTTAGGTGGAATATTATTTCACTTAATCAACGATTTGATTAAGTTTTTCTAGACACACTTATTACTGATTATTAGCTATTAAAATTCAGAATGCAAATTTTATTTTTAATATGGGACAGATCCGGATAATTAAATAAAGTAACTATTTCATTTCTATGATTTGAATTTTATCAAAACATTCATAATTTAATTTATATTTTGGGAATGGAGCCAAATAATATACTTCAAGGTGTTTTGGTATATTATACTCTACAAAGTTATAATTCTGATAAGACTAATGAAAAAAGTTGTGTATTAATATCTGTGTACATGTATTTTTAACCGACTTACCAAAAAAGGAGGAGGTTCTATGTTCGACATTATGTATGTTTTTTTTTTATTTTTTTTATTTATGTTCACCGATATCTCCGTCAATTGTGGACTGATTTTGAAAATTATTTGTGTTTGAAAGAGTATATTTCGAAATTGGTCCCATTTTAATTTGGTGAAGATCTGATGAAGAACTTCGGAGATATACAACAGAACTCTTCAATAAATAACGGCAAATCTCTCGGGATTGCTGCAATCGCATGTCTGTTTATTGGTTATACCATTTCATAACATAACATCACGCCAGTATGCTCGAAAGGGGTATGCAGATCTCTCATTTCACCGGTTATATTCAAGTTTCATGTTATTCGGGTAATCTATTCTGTCGTTATAGGTACGTACTTAACTACTTCCCTATTAGGTAGGTACAACTAAAAAGTAAAAAATAAAAACTTTTTTACAAAAAATACTACCGACTTCCAAATAAGAAAACTAGAAAGTAAAAAATAACTTTATTTTTGGAAGTCGGTGTCTTTAGCAGGTACCAATTTTTTTTTGTAAAAAAGTTTTACTTTGTGTATTTTGCCAGTCGCAAAATAAGATAGATAGCAGAAAAAATGACGATCTAAATTACAGTCTGCCATTGGCATTCTGAAATAAAGTTTGCGTTGGCACATGCACGGTGCAATTTGCTGGCGCTTTTGAATTCGAGACAGATTGGAAGCTGCGAGCCCAATAGAATGAGAACTATCGCAATTACGTGTGCAGTTTCAGGCGCATTCAGCTTTTATTAACTGCACGGCGTTCATTAATCCTTCATCGTCAGGGTACGTAGCTTTCATATTGAGCAGATTTTACGAATTTTAGAGCCTCCTATAGATGTCAGAAGATATATGGATAGTTTTTTATTGCCCATATGGCGTTGGCATTCTTACACTGTAGCCAGCTTCTACGAGGTCGACTTAAAATTCCCTTATTCTCGGTCGTTCGCACATTGAAGTTCACAGAACTCTTTCTATTCGCGTTGGTATTTTAGTCCATAGCTTTTCGCCGACGTATACGATGATCGACGACGGTATGTCTGGCAGAGTAGTTGTTTTATTATGTAGAGTACAGGCCATCGTAACTCGACACCCGACCACCTGGGAATGCAATTCGTCTAGATACTTATAACGTACTTTCGAAGAACAAAGTTTTGTGAGAATCCCCTTTAATGTATTAATATATTCAGTGAGGTGCCGTTAAATAAGGCTTTATTTTATTACTGTTATAAAATGTTATGTTTAAGCACTTTGTAGAGGATCTATTAGTAGTATTTATTTCATAGAACATGGTTATACGTGTGAACTTAGATTTACAATCGTAGATATAAGGAAGATATGATCACACATAAAAAAAATAAAAATAAAGACATGTTTTGTGAAATCTTAATTCAACATTTATATGCAATTTGTCACTGATTTTATCGTTGGCAACTGTTAATTGCTCTTCTCAATGGATTTTAAGATAACATACATAGTTAAAATTAATGATTAATGACTAAAATATCTGAATTAACGTTTATTTTTATTAAAAAAATATAGAGCAAATGTTGCCTGAAATTTTATGTGAATGATGCTACGTATCGACCATATTTGGTAAGTGGAAGTTATAAAGAATCCGACTAAAGTTAGGTTATTGCCCTGTTGTAGTTATTCTATCAACAGTTTCAGTATCAACAAACATAACATCCGCTCAGTAATAACTAAAATATTGAATCTTCCGCTGAACAGGTAAGCCTAACCTATCTACCAAAAGTACAATATTTTAAAAGATTTTCTACAAACGATCAACATTTTTCTTCCCGACCGTACAAGACGAGTCGGCGGTGTTCAAATGAAGACGTAATACTCCCGGACCCCGGTAATACCTGCGGACTGCGGACTCGGAGCGATGAACGCTTATCCGCCAGATACTGCCATGATGCAATAAGGTCAGGAATGCCACTGACTCACCGCCTCGAACTTGTAACTTGCACAATTTGTTAAATGTTAAACGAATTGGTATGGTACGGGGCGGTGAGAGAGAATGAGAAATGTTTAAATATTAATACAAAATTCGGTATTGTAAGCCCCAACTACGACTAAGTTTCTGAAAACGAAATCAAGACATCTAATTCAAAGACTCTTTGATACAATTTCTTAGAAGAAATTATGTCACTTTTTTCCACTGACTCATTAATAACAAGAGAAAATAAAGGAAATGTGTTTATGTAACCGCAATATTTTATCCATTGTAATCACAAAGGTCCATTGTCAAACAGAGATGATGGAGTTATTGAAAGAAAACTTTGTCGGCAAACCAGGGAGAATAAAGAAACAACTCGGTTTATATTGACCTTATCTATAGGCTTATGAATATATAGCAAAATAGCGTCTTTCGTTCCAAAATTAGTGCTCTAGTCAACTTACCTACTCGCAATTCTGATATGATTGGCATTATTGGGGTATTAATTAGTGCCTCCACACATTAAGAATAGCCTCATTAAAACTGGAATTCCCGAACTCAGTCGTTTTCGACAATGAAGCAAAAGAATAGTAATCTAAAAAGTTTATCAATGAAAGGTTCTATAGCACGGTCAAGACAAGTGAGCACCCGAAATGTCAAGCGACCCCATTCTCGCCTATCCTCGCGGCACCCCGCGTTCGCCTCGTGAGCAAGAGTCAAACAATAGAGTGACATTGACATTTTGGGTGCTCACTTATCTTGACTGAGCTTTATGGTACATGATTAGTGCCGTGAAACCGCAAGAACACGAAGGAGATGGCTGGTCGACTGGTTTGATTGTTTTTTTCAGAATTGGAAAGAAGTGATCAAATTACGCAGAAACGAAACCGATACCAAAAACTGGAGAGAGAACAGGCTAGCTATAACATTAATAGATGAAAGGTAACATCTTCAGACGAGAGAATGGCACAAATGTTCAATGGTATGGAGATGGAGATTTTCAATTGTCATGCATAGCTGGGTCTTGTATAAAGTGCAATTTAATTGATCTATAGCCAGGAAGGATTTGTGGTATAATCACAGCTAGAGCCGGCTGTTTGAGATATGTGCCACTTTCTATTTGTGTTAGATTAATGAGCGCAGGTTGTTCGATGGTCGGTTGTCGCACAAACTATTCCTGTCCTGCGATATTAAAGTATTTGTTGTTATACAGCTATTAACATGCACGAGTAAGTAATATTTGTCATGTTTGGTTATGTTTTCCATATTTCTCTAAGCTCTACGTTGTTTCCAGAAAATTACAGTTTAACGGAAGGCCTTAGCTACGAGCCGTAAAGGAGTAGAAGTCCCAAATACCAATTATTTTTCATAGTTGATTATTGTCCTGGGAATGTTTCTGGAAATAAATTATGTGGCTATTTGAGGCCAAATGTCTAACTTTAGTAACGATGAAATTATCTCATATGAAGTCTAATTAAAATATCCCACGAATGAAACTAGGCCGTAGACAAGATGACTTCATCTCTACAATGAACTCTTTTAGACATACTCTGTAGGTTCACAAATATTATGCTGAATTATCGTACTCTATGATACTCTGTCTGTATTACAAATTATTGAATTATCGAATTCTTAATCAAAAGTGTCTTGTTTCTCTTGTTAATTTACTATTAACTATTATCTATATAGGTACTGATTTAGTATAGTGTATAGATTCACGTATGTTCTCGTATAAGTATATTGTGGGTTCCATTCCATCCAAACCAACAGTTCTGTCTTCTGGAAACTTGCATATATTTTTGACAAAGTTTAATTGAGAGGAAAGCTTTATCAGTTTTGATAGATTGCTAACCAGTTTATTCTCGAATACATTTACTATTTTCAAATAGAAGCCAAACAACCGCTAGCTCTTCAGTATCTCAAAATCGCGGAAGCATCTTGTTGCGGCGTAGAGCAAACATCTAAATAGGATCGTACCGTCCTTATCTCCTACTTAACATCGGGCATAAATCAATAGCACACAGCAGAGGACAGTCACAATTTGTACAATGCACTATGCATCTTCTCTAAGATTTGTTCTAAATAACTTAAGTTTGCGGCGTGGGTGCACGTGGGTCGCCGGACGTCGTTCATTTGATCGCATCACTCGTTGTACGAATAATGTAGATGGAAGTGTCCTTGTCGGTATTTGGGGAGACCGATCGGGCGATCTATCTCCATCCGGCTAATGTACCTTAGATTTGTCCGGCGCGTCTTGACCTATGTCTACTGAGTTTACCTCTAGGGGGGTGACCATAAGCTCTTAGAGTACCTAAGGATATTTTGAGTGTGTGTAAGGGACAGATGTATATGACTTGTATACATCTGTCACTTAAGCGATCCCAAAATAACCTTACTCTAAGAGCTTATGGTCACCCCCCAGATCTCGTTTTGCTCGAAATGTTTTGTTTTTATAACATTAATAAAGTGCATTAAAAATAAGTGTGGTCATTACAATATGCACGAGATTGCCAACAGATTTAGCGATTGCATCATTTACAAATTAAGCAAATATGGCGCGTATCATTTATCATGCTAAATAATAATTGTTGCTAACATTTATCTCAGTTGAGGGAAGATTTGTTAATTGCGCTTGACAACGAATAAACGGGATTGCATGTCAAGCATCTACAATGATATTCAAATGGAATTAACGCAGGTGCGAACTCCGAGTGTTTAACATGTGCTCAAGAATGTGCACTTTGTACATTCCTAGCAAAATGTTCAGAGAAGTGCCTTTTAGGACACAAAGCACGTGTTGGCACTTTATCACTGTTCTCTTAAGAATCCATTTGGCTTGTAAATTTATGCTTCAAACGAGGTATCATAAATTCGTCCCTTTACTTTCCCTTCCGGGCTAGTTGGTAGGTGCGGTAAACCCACGGGCTCGGCAGCTCTGCTCGGCTGCACGACGTGTGGCCGGTGATAGAGCCTAATCACTTATATTGCCTCTTCCGTCCAGATATGAAAGTTGAGAAGTGTGGGAGTGCAAATTGTCGCTGATTGCTCGGCCACTCTTTCTACTAGGATTTCTTCCTCGTGCTCAACTATCGCTTCCGTCTCAATTTGGTCTACGTTTTTTTTTTTTTTTTTTTTTTATTTGATATAGGTTCGCGCTTGACCACCATCTCACCTGATGGTAAGCGATGATGTGGTCGACGATGGATCGCGCTTGCCTAGAAGTAACCTATTCACTCTTGACTTAAAGACCCCTAGATTGTAGCTATTAATTTACTGAAGACTCTGAATACTCTTGACTGTAGTTAGGACCTACTCTACGCGTAACTTTCTGTAACTTGAAACCCCATTACACTGATTCAGCGCACCAGTAACCCAATTTACTCACACTACATTAGACCCGACGTCGATACGTGCTCTCCGTGCACAATTTGGCAGATATCGCAACAAAAAGCAATATAAGTTAAAAAAAAGAAAGTATTGCTACAAATAATCCAACAGATTTTCCAGTGAAATGACACTTCAAAGGACTCTTACGCAAAACGGAATGCGGTGAGCTCGCTGCCAACAATACTGTAATGAATATAGAGATTAGCAGCTGCAAGTAACGGCCGCGGCCGCTTGTTGAAACTTCACAACTCCGGCGCAAAGCCTTGATTGAACTTAGCGGTAACTTGGTAATTCTAACTCTAATAACTAAGTTAGGATACCTATGTTTAGCAATCTGTCTAAACAAGCAATTTGCGGCGATTTGTCTTTACGGCAGGGACTATAAACTTAAATTCTTCATTACGACCTGTAGTATTATTGCTTTCAGTTTATAACCCACCTCGATATTTTGATGTCTGTATTGGAATTGCTTTGGAAACTCTTCAAATGTTAATTTTATCTGCATTTTGTTGTACTGTCTACTAGTTAAAAAATGCATAACCTCCAAAGATAGTTAAATTCCAACTTTTAAATTGGAGTGGTTTATTAATACTTGACTAACAGTAGCCGACTATGGCGGCCTTCTAAAATGAGTCCAATCTCGGCATCTAACTAGTTAACAAGATGTGGTTACTGAAATGATCCCGCCCATACACAGACACACGCAGACGGCCAGGAATTACTTTTTATTGTACAGAATGGAACTTGAACACTTTGTCGGTGATGTGTAATGTTGTACTTACATTTACTGTGAGCATTATCTGTTGAACGAATCCCTTTGTGTAACAGTTAGCGCCTTCTCTACGTTACTGCTCATTTAATTATACAAGTCTCCAAGTGCACGTCTCGCTTTTAAATTGCCAGAGCTGCAACAAAGTACTGAGTTACTGAGTGTACAAAGTTAAACACAATAAAGAGGTTTATTATCTGAGCCTGCGGCAGGCCAGCCAGACTGCAGCTTGCCACGGCCACGGTACACTCCATTGTGTTACTCGAAGGTACAACTTGCTAATACAGCCTTGTTTAGCTGTTTACTCAGCCAAATTAGTTTATTCAAGAAGGAAACACGATTGTTCTCTCGAATTATCTCGTCGTAAATTTTCATAGAATTTCGCCGAATAATTTTGTGTTTGGATTCCTCTAAGCACTCTAAGGCATCTAAATAGGCTGAATAAATACGCTAGGGTGAATCCACCACAATGGTCTTGACAGCGGTTGAGGTTTATATTCACGCTCTCGTTATTCAGGCTTTAACCTCAGCTTATGACTAAAATGTAACATTTCATATTTACACCTCTTTATACAATTCCGGCGATTGTTAGAGAAATCCCTTTATCGCTTTGATTATTAGTTCTTATACTTGTGATCACAATCCTGTGAAATACACACAATTTTTGCTTTTGTTGCATTTTAATTTGAAACAAATTCATTTATATGAAAAACTACTGTAGCTTCTTTCTATTTCAATTTCTTTCTCTGTCTGTACTCAGCTTCGCATCTGTTATCATCAGCTTGTTAGCACCAGAGTCTGGCATTATATTCAATCTTGGTTGATATTTTTTGAAACAAAGTAGATATATAATAAGTTGCTGACGTTGTAAAGCATATCATATTCATCATCATTCATAATACGAGCATCTATTTAAACACTTGGTTAGAAAGAAAACTGATTGTATGGTTTCCCCCAGACTTGTTAGATGTTTAACAAAGATTGGAAAAACCAGAACACGAAAATAGAAATCCAAATACTGTATCTACATAAATATACCCGATAATACCTCCGAGAAGTATCTCGTGTCGATGACGTGGATAAGTAAGTACATATCTTACAATATTACAAGTATCTAATAACACTTGAACAAAGTACGCTATGGCTACATTAGCGACCGCCAGTATTCATTCATTCAAGGCTACCTACAGGACTTTGTACCTCCTTGAATATAATGCAGCATAGTTTAATATATTACAGTTGTATGTATTGCCATGGATACCACGGTAGTGCTCTGAAGCTAGGATAGTGGTGGCTTTAGAGAGAATCTGAATAATAAATCAACTTCGGAAGCCTAATACATATAAATGGCGATCGTAATCGATGTATTTGTTGAATATTACATGAAATAAAGTTTCTTTCTGCCAATTTTGGGTGACGAGAGATTTATGTAGCAGCCTTATCTTGTTCTCCCAGTATATTAATGTTTATTATTGTTCCTCCTTTCCTCGTCAAGTTCATTCCCAAAACAGATTCCATCGTTATCAAAGTTTGATTTTGTTTTATATCTATCAGCGCCATCACTAATTCTTTCCTCACAGACATGTTGATGGAATGGAGTCAATAAATAATCGTTATAAATAGTGTATTAGCGAGTGTGCGTGGATGCGTGGGCGCCGCGCCGGACTGTCTAGGCAACCTGCGGAACATCATGGCTTGTTGAACAACCTGCCGACACAGAATGGATATCGAAAGACACGGTGATAATATTTTACTGGCGTTATTAATGGTGCCGATTGTGTTTTGTTTTTTATTGGGAGATTGAAATACAGATTAGAAGATTTTTTGTTAGATTGCCTTTATAATGAAAAGCAAAGTTGAGACTTTGCTTTTCTGTTTTTAGGTTTTTCTTCTTCTCTCATACCGGTACGAAATGTATGAAAACAGAATTCATGCTTTGCGTTTATGGTAGTGTACCGTACGTACTGGTGTTGTTGCTGATGCACATTTTTTTCATCCGCTGATTTCGATTTTTTATTTTAGAAAGAAAGTAAATTTATTAGTTTTTTTTTAATTTTTCTTAAATAACAGAGAAACAGCTTGTTGCTAATCATTTTCACTGGTTAAAAACATTTTAAATTCATCTGGATGATTGCTCTTCAAGTGATTTTTAAGTGAAGTTTTTGTAGGTACAGGGCGTAGCTTGAATAATCCTTTTTACTTACTTATGTTACAGTTTGCGGTTTCTTGATTCACTAATTTAAAATATGAACCTATTTTATTTACCGACGGGGGCGCCATTATTTATCAAATTACACAACAGTTTAAGAAAAATACAATAACTGCACTTTCATCCGCAATGACTTATAATAACGTAATGATATAATGTATCGCGTTTGATTTTACCTCTAGAGGTGCTTGGTCTTTTTGGATTTTAGCGCAAGTTTAATTACTATGTTCTTATTATTGTAAATATTTTCCAAATATGGCAGATTAAGATACGTACGGGTTTTACCAACCACTGCTTTAATAGAGTTTTATGTTTCGGCAATTGTATTCTCCTCTTTTTCGAAAAAGGGGCTGCGTGAAACTGCAGCATACTCGATTTTATATGTAATCGCACTGCTACGACATTAGTAATGATTTTAATTCAAACTTTGCTTCCGTGCGCGGAAAAACAACGATAATCAGCTATATTTAAGGCGATATATACGCCCCAATGTTAACGCAGAACTGGCTGTGCGCCCGCTCGACGCCAAAATATCAATATTGAACCTCCTTTTGAACAGTTTTGTTTACAAAATATTATTTGATTGAAACAAAACTGAAATAACATAGGTATGTAACCTATGTTATTTCAGTTTTGAAGAAATTCCAGCCATCAATTTTACTGTGTAAAAATATTTTTAAACATCTAAGTCGTTTTGGAGGAGTATCCAAAAGTTGCGAAAAAATATCGTGTTGTTAATTGTTTTTTTTATTGCAAAACTATTAGTTACACGAAAAAACCTTGTTTAGAAAATTATGTACATGAATTAACAATAAATATTTTTTTTTTAAACCTTTTAAACTAGCCGTTACTTAGGAGTATACTTAAGAAAGTAACCGTTTTACGGTACTGAAGCGGTTGTAGGCCCTTAAGGACCTTAATCGACAGTGGCGCCAACTGGTGAGCACAATAACGGAAACGCTGATTTATAGTAATGACGGGATAAGTTTGTGTTTGTTTAAAACCGCAATCGGTGCTGTCGACGTCACGTCAAATTTCGCAACCGGAAAGAACACGTGCCATAAGCCCCGCTCCCTCTGCAGTCATGTCACGACTTGAACATCAGCATAAATACATGAATTAACAATAATTTTTTTTTTTTAAACCTTTTAAACTAGCCGTTACTTAGGAGTATACTTAAGAAAGTAACCGTTTTACGGTACTGAAGCGGTTGTAGGCCCTTAAGGACCTTAATCGACAGTGGCGCCAACTGGTGAGCATAAATAATCATCATCTATACTGATAATGCTGATGTTCGCAACAACCCTGGTACATACCCCAAAAATATTTCACAATGATAGAAAACCTAATCGTGTTGTGTATTGACCGACTGATTGTTAAATCCATTAGTTTTAATTCGAGAGAGATTTAAGCAATGTTTAGTAAAAACGTGGTCATGTTTCAATAAATCCGTGTTCCCATCAAACCACTTTAATACCGTTATATTATAGTGTTTACTGAAGCCGCAGTTGTTTGCCCGGACTATTAGGTTTCGCTGATTGAGTTATCGCCCCGACGTATTTCACGGAATGTTCACTTATTTAGTAACTAGATATCACTTAGTATATAAACTACCTAAGTTTGTGTTTCATAATATTATCTGATAAAGCGTAAATTCCTATATAAAAACCAGGAATTTAATAAATAAGTATGTACTGTCTAGGGTCAAAAGTGCAGTCTTTCTCCCAAAACTTAAATGGCTAGTTTTGTAGAAGAAGTTTAATTATCCACAACTGGCTTAATATGTTGTATAGAAATTAAAGTATAGATTATGCCTACAAACCATGAAAAGTTGAAATTATTATGCCTAAAAAAAATTGTGGCTGATGTTCTGGTAGAATGTGACTGCAATTGTGACCCTTAACTGTAACCACATAATTATTCAAACACAGAATCCTAAGACCAAGATGTTTTTGATACAGGTACTATGGATGAGTTCTATTCTACACCGAAAAAAGAAGAAGACGATTCATAAAAATTTGGGCATAAATTTTCTTAAAAAATTATTGCTTATGAGTTCTATTTAGCATTTAGATGAAAAGTATTTTTTAACCTCGCAATTGAATCCTATCTTCACCTTATCCTTTACGAATATCTAGTTTAGATCTTATTGAACATCTAAGTAAGTCCGGAATACGTTAGCACGATGTATTTGCAAACAATGAGGAAGAGTAAATGAATGTGTTGCTCATGCGCAGGTCGGCGATACGATAAAATGGCTAGTTTGTGGCGCGCCGCTCTGTCTGCCCGCGCCGGGCAAGTACCTCGCATCCTAGTTGTATAGGGCTGTGATTGGGTACCTATGTATATGGTATATTGAACGTAACAAAGTAGGCATACAGGAATGAAATTACTGGTAATATAAATAGGCTGAATATTTATAAAGGGCACAGAAAATAGGTTTGTGGTAGCGTCAAAGCTCTGGATGGTCTAGAAATAGAAGGGACATCCTGTCTTGTCTTATAAAGATTTTTCAAGTAGATTGGACCGTGTTTCTTATAAATTAATTATCAGAACTCTTATTTTTTTATGTGTTTAAAACTAAATAAATGTGCTAGTATGTTGCTCATGCTTGATATTCTTCCAAATTGTGATTTTCCTATATTCTTGCACAACTTATTAGATACCTATCTACTGTAACCCCTGTGAACAGGTATTTCATTACACAGGTATTCGTAACTCCTAAAACAAATAAATGTTAAACATTAGGCACTCAGTCTTAGAACGTTGTATTTAATTACAGCTACGATGAAATATGTCAGTCATACGCCACGTCCTGTGTCTAGATAAATTTTCCACCTAGCTTTGATAATTACCTATTCCGCTGTGTCGTAATATACGCGAGTATAAAGCTAACTTAAAATTATTAAACCTTTGCTGTGATGGCGCTATAAATACTGAGAGGTTTTATAAGCCTTTGGTCATAAAACAGGTAATTAAACTTATTAGTCTGTGCCATGTCTGAGCTAAGCCCTTTAACTATTTGTACAGCCATTTCCTGGACAGTGAATTATAGCTTGACAACGGTCGATAAATCAAAAGCGGCTGCCTCTTTGTATTTTCATCTTGCTTACACAAAAACAGCTATATCGATAACTAATAAAATGTTTACCGACACAAAACAATCGCACATCACATCTTCCAAGTACAGCTTTCCGTTCCGTATTAATCGTAGAACACATTGTGTTGCCAGCGTTATTTCAGCGGAATATGGTCAGTGTTGCCGAAGTCCATGTTCTGGATTACCCAAAAACCTGACTGAAAATCCCCAATATTGGGGAAATAAAATTAATACACATCTGCCCCACATTTTTTATCAAATATATATAAAGTTTATAATTTAAAAAAATATATATTTATAAATACTCAAAAGACGTTAGTTACATAAGTTACTAACTCTAAAACCTATAAGTTACGTAAGTTAGTAACTCTCATTACGGCAATTTTAAGCTGCTCCTTTCTTCTTAATACCTTCTATAGTGGCCATAAGCGCTACTACAGTGTCATAGTGTAGGCGATTACGATGTTCTGTTTTCAAATCTTTAGGAACCTAAATTTTCTTTCGACAGATGTGTTTGAGAAAGACAGAACGAGCAATAGGCTTATTTTTAGCTTTTGATGGTCATGAATTTTGCCATAAAATAAACTCTAAAACCTTCCTGCCGGATAAATTGAGTTAAGCTTGAATTAAATATACATATACATATAAATACTTCTAGTACTACTTTTATTACTTCTAAGTTCAGTTCTAGTGTAAATGTCTAATTTCCCCGCCTTTTCCCCACATAATCGCTCTCTCCACAAAATACCCAATCGGACTGAAAATTCCCGCATTTTGGGGAATGCCCCACAGATTGGCAACGCTGAATATGATAGACATCGGCAACCCTAACGGTGCAATAAGGAGCATCTCTAGATTCTCTAGCGAGTCTGTGACCTCGTTGTGGTCTCGTTGAGCCGGTGTGTGTTACCAAGTGTTGTCTATACGCCTAGTTCACCTCTCTGCCGCCGAGTACGAGTGGGGAACGTAATATATTTGATAACCACGCGTTTTTATTACCCGTTACAAACAATAGTGTCGGCTTCCATGGGAAAGCGTTTATGAATGGAAGAGTATCTCGCGGTTACTATTATTAAAAGAATTTGGCGTGAAATTCTTTTATTTTCTTTGCCACGCTCAGATACCTGAGAATGCTGTAAACTTTATTTTTAAATGCTTGACAAAGCCGGAAAAGTGGAAATTTTGATAGCGTAGTAGGTCTGATAACCCTGTTTATTTAAATATGACATCATAAAGAATTTCAAGATGGCTACCCAAACCGACTCTATTATACAGACTTCCAGGTGTTTACAACTTTACAAGATACAAAATGGCACTTGACTTACAAAGTAACTAACTGGAAACCGCATCGGACATTCAAATTAGTATTGAGGCGAATCCTTTTGTATACCTATTGAGTACCTGTACCAACTGGACTTATTGAGATGTTAAAAGGTCGCTTGCTCGCGCGTGCATAACGTGTAACTAAAGGTTGTTTGCATTCAAGAGAGGAACTTTCTCGCGCCGTAGGTACAGCTCAGAGGGAAAGTGGCCAGGTGTGTGAACACCCGCTAATTATCCCGCTGAGGGCAGGCCCTCCGAGAGTGATTATCATCTCTTGACACCGCCAGTGTGGGAGGGTCTGACCTTTCCCTCCAGGTACTCATTCAAGTGTTTGCTAACAATGTAGCACTACCTTTTATATCGTTACATCGATATTTATCCGCTGTTTAAGTGCAAATAATGCTATGTTTATCAAAGGTTAAGCTCAGGCAATTATGGTTAGCTTTTACGAGCAAGTCGTAACTATTAAATTATAAATCATCTAAGATGAAGAAAGAAAAGTCAATATTGATCGTAAATTATTAAGTATATACTTTATTATTATTAATTAATAAAAGAGAGAGTAATGAAGAATAATGTGACTTTGTGTATTTGTGGCGGGTAATCTTCGGAACCACTGCATCTTAATTAAAAAAGTCTTTCGCCATTTGAAAGGAACATTATTCCAGATGAACATAAGCTATGTATACTTTAGATTTTGTTAACTATGTAATCAATCAACCCGGGCAAAGCTGGGGCCGGCTCTTATAGCTTAATAAGTGTATGTTTTTCACGAAGTTTTTTTTTTTTTTTAATTGTTGAAATATTTTGAGTTAATTTCAATTAAAATTTACATGCTATTAAATACTTAAATAACAATAACTACCTATATATACAGTTAAATAAAAATAAAATAAAAGTACGAACACGTATAAAAGGGCAGGGGTCATAGGGCGTCAAAAAATTCGTCCACATCGCTGTCAGCGTGAAAAGTGCCCAGAACGCTGGCAACGCTGAACAACGTTGGATGGCAATGCTGATTCTCTGGCCAAGGAAAAGCCCAGCCTTCTATTGATTTTGTTTGTATACATTGTAAGTTAGAAATCACTATCGTCACGACGAGACTTATATTCTTCTTTAATTTTACAGAATTAGACATAACTATAGTAACGTGAATCAGCTTATTTTAATGTTTTGAGGTTGTTAAGAATGACAGAATGTGAGAGATCATAATTTTCTTCGAATTTGAACATTTGTGGTGCCCGTTAATCTTATACAGGGTGTCCCAGAAATCGACGTCAAGCCGTAAATGGGTGATAGACCAAGTTATAACAGATCTCAGAAAAATACGAAAAAAAATCTATCTCATGTTTTAAAAATGTATGGTCACTTTAAAAAATTACTAAAAAAATCAATCCCTGTAATGGTTCTTTAACTCCAATTGCTACAAATCCCATAATTTATCTAATTTTTTTATTATTATGTAATCTTGAATAATGCTTGTGTAGATTTTTGCCTAAAATTCAAAGCCAACTCCTCCTACTTGGAAGAAAATTAAACTTTTTCAAAACCAAATTATTCAAATTTACTATTTCGCCCAACTTTAACTGACTGTACTGAAAAAAAAATGTACTACGCTAGTTTGGCAAGTAACATGAAAAATTGGCGCATTTAATAAGGATTCAAAAATGGTGTAACACTTGCTAGATTACGTTTTCAATAATTGGTCAAGTTTTTTTTTGTAAATAGTCTCAGTTTTTACACAAAATGTCCATACTTCCTTAAAATGACTTTAGCTTACCTAAAGCTTTGCTAAACTCCGTTTCTAGTTCGATAGAGACGGAGAGAGTCATTTTACGAAGTGTGAGCGAGACAGAGAGTGACGCCACCTTTATCAGTGACACAACCTTTATCATGAAACGGAGATACAATTTACCGATGAGTGCGAATGAGACAGCAGTAGTTATTGTTCTGTTTTGTAAGCGCAGACGCACACACAATTACAAATCAGTACGTTACGCTGCTTTGTTTACTGCGCATCTCCGTATTCGTTCATGTTGATTCCGTACTTAACACTTTTTGCGTTGTTTTCTGGACTTAATTGCTTGTGATTTGGACTGTTTAATTCCTCTTTCTGACGACCTGTGCTTTACTCTGGACTGTTGCTGATCCTGTGATTGTGTAGTACTACCATGGCTGTGTACACTGCATTGGAATATGCGAACATGCACCTCGTTTATGGGGAATGCAGATGCAATGCATGCAGCCGCTAGACTTTATCGTGAGAGGTACCCGAACAATCGTCACCCAGATCATCGAGTTTTTATTAATGTGCACCGTTCACTATCAGAGGGACGATTCCCTAACCAAGTACATGGTGAAGGAAGACATCGTAATCCGTACGAAGACGTCGTACTACAAGCAGTCCAAGAAGACCCAAGTGCTTCTGTACGTGGAATCGAAACAAGCACAGGTGTATCTAAGAGTACCGCCCACCGAATCTTAAAAAAGAACGAGTTCCATCCGTATCATGTACAGCGAGTACAATCATTACTGCCACGGGATTACGCTCCCAGAGTTGCGTTTTGCCAAAGGATGCTAGAAAGGCACAGAGAAGACCCTCGATTCTTAGAGAAGATTTTATGGACCGATGAGTCAACATTTAAAAAAGATGGCTACATGAATTTGCACAATTTGCACGAGTGGCATGTAGAAAATCCAAATTTGATGAGGCAAGATAAGTCACAGTATCGATTTAAAGTAAACATGTGGACCGGGATACTAAATGGCAAAATAATTGGACCTTTTGAGCTGCCAGAGATTTTGAATGGCGCAGTTTATTTGGATTTTCTTCAAAATATTTTACCAGATTTATTAGAAGACGTGCCACTGAACGTTTACAGGGAAATGTGGTTCCAGCAAGATGGCTGCCCAGCGCATTATGCCCGTTTAGTAAGAGAACATCTTGATGAAGAATACCCGCTCAGGTGGATAGGGCGCGGTGGGACAATCTTGTGGCCACCCCGTTCGCCTGATTTAAATCCCCTAGATTTTTTTTACTGGGGAGCGGTAAAAGAGAAAGTGTACTCAAAAAAAAAACAATAGAGAATTTAGCCGAGCTGCGGGAAAGAATAACGGAAGCCGTTGTCTTTGTAAATAGGGGAAGATTTGCCCGGAAAATAACCAGATCTTTTTTAAGAAGATGTCGTGCTTGCATTGCCGTCGAAGGAAGGCAGTTTGAACATTTATTGTAATAAAAAAAAATTAAATCTGATAATTTGTTTTTTTTTTCTAAGATGAGAAAACTGGTCCTGACTTAAAGTAAAAAGGTTGAGTCACTATCATAACTTTGCTCTTAAATTACGTAAAATTTCGATTTCTTATCTCGCTCACACTTCGTAAAATGACTCTCTCCGTCTCTATCGAACTAGAAACGGAGTTTAGCAAAGCTTTAGGTAAGCTAAAGTCATTTTAAGGAAGTATGGACATTTTGGGTAAAAACCGATACTATTTACAAAAAAAAATTTGACCAATTATTGAAAACCTAATCTAGCAAGTGTTACACCATTTTTGAATCCTTATTAAATGCGCCAATTTTTCATGTTACTTGCCAAACTAGCGTAGTACATTTTTTTTTCAGTACAGTCAGTTAAAGTTGGGCGAAACAGTAAATTTGAATAATTTGGTTTTGAAAAAGTTTGATTTTCTTCTAAGTAGGAGGAGTTGGCTTTAAATTTTAGGCAAAAATCTACACAAGCATTATTCAAGATTAAATAATAATAAAAAAAATTGATAAATTATGGGATTTGTAGCAATTGGAGTTAAAGAACCATTACAGGGATTGATTTTTTTAGTAAATTTTTAAAGTGACCATAAATTTTTAAAAACATGAGATAGATTTTTTTCGTATTTTTCTGAGAACTGTTATAACTTGGTCTATCACCCATTTACGGCTTGACGTCGATTTCTGGGACACCCTGTATATTGCATCCGTATTCACCTAACGGGATAAATGTTTACATTCTTTCAATTTCGAGCTTCACTCTTTGACATTTACACATTCTTGATGCTGATATGCCTCAACCAATTTCTCGTATTTCTGCATAGCAGTGAAAGTATTATGTTGTGTCGTTAATGCAAATATGGTACCATTTTTTTAAACAAGTATACGATAAACTATTTATTATAAATATTTTACAAAAAAAAACTTTTTTGCAAAAAAATACTACCGACTTTCAAATAAAAAACTACAAAGTGAATAATAACTTTATTTTTGGAAGTCGGTGTCCTTTCGTAGGTACCATTTTTTTTGAATTTTTTTCTTTTATTTTTCTCTTTTTAGTTGTACCTACCTAATAGGCAAGTACCTATAACGACAGAATAGAATACCCGAATATCATGAAACTTGAATATAAGCGGTTTAATGAGAGATCTACGTACCTCTTAAGAGCGTACTTGCATGATGTTTTGTTATGCAATGGTATAAACAATGAACAGAGACATGCGATTCCGAGAGCTTTGCCGTTATTTATTGAAGAGTTATGTGGTATATCTTCGAAAGCCTTCATCAGATCTTCGCCAAAATAGAATGGCACCAATTTGGGAACAAGTTCTATCAAACAAAAAAATATTTCATAGTCGGTCCCCAAATGACGGAGATATCGGAGAACATACATAAAAACAAATTAAAAAACGTACAGGAAGTTGTACATATAACCTCCTCCTTTTTGGTAGGTCGGTTAAAAATCAGAGCGTCTACTCAAATCTAGTATTGTGCTTCGCCACATAAAGAAACTCGATAAGACAGTTCGACAATGATGGTGCAAATGACATCTCATCACCTCACAGAATAGGGCTCTTTCCTGGGTAAAAAAAAATAATTCTATTCATTCCGTCAGTGAGATTATCAAAATAATATTGAACCCGAATTTTTTGCTTTATTAAATAAATAAAAATTGACAAAGATAAAGCGCATCAAAGTTTAGGCGTGTTGCCTTGTGACGTCACTTTGTCAGTATAAAGTTTAGCAGACCGTGTTGTCACACAATTTTCAACGCACTGTATCGTTGTAATTTTTTGTTTACGTGGCAAATAGATATTTTTTTGTCAACTGCTCTATTGATCTGGTGAAAACGTGTTGTCGCATCATTTTAGCAGCGTCACATCGTGTCTTTAAATCTTTACGTGATTATCACCTTATCCAAACTAAATTAACTAAGACCCCATCTATTACTAAACAAACATGCCTGTCTCGAATAAAGCTTCAATTATTTACGATATCAGCGTTCGTATCACAACATGGCGGCCGAATTCCAAATACCTTGAGCAGTATGCATGAGAAACGTTTAGTTGCCACGAATCGTTTCGCAAGACTCGCTCGCTTTGCGTGGGGCGAAGCAGCGGCCCTTCCCAGGTCGTGGGTGCACACTCGCGGGTCAAAGACGTTTCGATCATCAAACAGCGGTGATGATTTTATACCTATGTCAAGCTTTTGGAAGTCCACTATTGGACTAAGAAATTTTCTTAGTCAATAGTGGCTCTATGGTGTCATCGCAGGGTGAAGATTTTTTTTTAAACAGTTAAGGGCATGAGCGTATCCAGCATTTGCTTAGGGGTAGGATAAAAGTAACTCGAAAAATAATAGAAAGTTCAGAGGTGCACCAAGTCTGTCGGGACCCAGGGTGGCAAAAATAAACAGGGCCCCATGAACCGGTACGCAGAAAATCGAAAACTTCTGTACCCAGTATGTAGTAGTTTTTTCTCTTCAAGAGTAAACTTTTAGTTACGAGTTTTTTTTTTCTGGGTACGCCCATGATAATGTGGGTAGTGCATCATCACAGTTTGTAAGTTGCCGATTCCTTTATTATTGCAGAAGACACAGACTTCCTTGCGATGTTTTTCCTTCCATCTATTGTTGATTATCCCCTTGTTTAGTTAAGCAAAAGTAGGAAGTAAGGATGCGGCACAGGTGAGGTTCGGTATAGTTTCTGCCTACCCCGATGAGGAAAATGGCTTCAGTTTTTGTAAGTTGGTATGGTCTGGTTTTAGAGCTTATAATATTTGGTACTTAGGTACGCCATTAGGAGAAAGACACATTGATTCTGGGACGGTTTTAAAAACACCGCAATGTATGGTGCTCAACAAGCTCCATCTCTACTCAACTCTAGGTCCACCTTAACTCATCTCATCTCATGATTATGTAATATTACGACTTCCAATTAACGATATAATTGGTGCTTGATATTCGTCTCTTTTACAATGCCAAGAGAGGTTTTATTTTTAGATTGGAATGTCCGAAGAGTCCGTGAACTTGAGTAAATTTTCATTACAAATGTAATTAGTGAGGCGGAAATGACGCTTCAGATATTGTCAGACCCTCTTTTGACGCGTGGAGTTCATTAAGATGTGAAGATGTCATCAAAAAGGCCCAGTATTTATGTCATTAGTATTGGTCGTCAATTTTTATTGGTAACTTCTAATAGTTAAGAGAACTTCGAAAGCTCGGGCGTAGATAACGAGGTACTAGAGTTCTTAGAAATAATGGGTATTTAAACAAATATTGGCATCACACTAATCTATCTATATAATAATATATAATATATTATGATACCTTTAAACGAGTAATTCTTGTATAAGTATATATAATCTGAATCTCGGCAACGGCTCCAACGTTTTCCATGAAATTTAGTATGCAGGGGGTTTCGGGGACGTGAAATCGATCCAGCTAGGTTTCATTTTTAGAAAACGTCGTTTTCTCTATTATCACTCGAGAAAAGCTCGGTCGCACAGGTAGTCTACTAATTTTATAAATGTGAAAGTTTGAATGGATGTATGTTTGATACTCATGGCGCCAGAACGGCTGAACGGATCCGGATAGATAGGAAGCAAAGATGTTCGAGAAACCGCTTCTCTCACTCACGATGTAACGTCCTTTAGTATTTTACGCGCGAACTTCTAAACTAAATTTTATTCTATAAATAAAGAGGTAAATCGGTCCCTCGATACCCGCGCCCTAGGCTATAAGGGCTTATTACACTACACAGTATTCAGGACCCTAAACTCTAATTTAGGGTAGTGTAATAGCCGTTATGGAGTTAGGGTACTCAAAATATCGACCTTTTTGACTCGGAATGGTAAAGTGACCCGGTATTCAGGGCCCTGAATACCGTGTAGTGTAATAAGCCCTATAGCCTGATCAGCATGTGGGTAAACCAGGCCCTAAGAATAGGTAGTAATGTGAAATATTCTAACGCGTAGGTAGATGGCGGGACGAGCTTGATGCCTATAGGTACGCAGGATTCAGTCCATATTGGCGCGGGATCGATTGAGGAGCCACCTAAGTGGAAAAAGAAACGGGAGGCTTTTGCCCTGGGACAATACAGACTGAATTACAGGAACAATATAATTTTCTAACCACTTAGTATGTAGTACCGAATTAATTTTGTCATCATAACATTGCATAATACACCCAAGTAATTAAAATCTCATCACGCAATTAAACATTCAAATTATTAAGTGGGCTCAAAAGCTAATCGTATTAATTATATCTGTCTTATTAGGAAAGCCATGTGGGCTGATATCGTGAGCTTAATTAGACAAGCGTCACGCGATACTCAAGCAAATATAACACGATGTATTAAAGTAGGTAGGTATAGAAATAATGAAAGGAAATAAATTGATAGGGTTGTACCTTATACGAATAAGAAAACAGTGGAAAAATAAAACCAAATATTAGTCCTTCGTAATTCAAAAGCAAGCCTAGTCTATGAAAGCATAGACAACAACCGTCATTAAAGATAATAATTCGTAGCAATTGAATCCCTCATTAGAAATGAGCGAGAAAATCAAGGAAGCTTCATCCCACATAACGGTCACTAATTGAATATAATTCTACTTTTTCATAATTGCGTCTGTCTGTTGAAGATTTCTCGTCGTAATTTTACGACACGCCAATTGTAGCAATTGTTCTGTTAAAAATATAGCCCTCTGGATGTCCTGCTTAACGACCGGATACAGACTAATTCATTGTCCACACCATCGTCAAATTAATGCTATTAGACCATTTTGAAAGTTTTCTATTAGACATGGCTGATATAATCACCATCTTGTTTCAGTAGAATGTTTGTTGAACTCTTCTTGTTGTGATGTTGCCAGACGTCATCACTCGGTGTTGTCAATTAATTAAATGATAAGTTGTCCTATTTTGCGCTGTTCGTGTTAATTGAAGTCTGTGCCATATAATCCACCAATTAGTCTACCTCGCATATTGCACGTGTTCATATAAATGAATTACATACAATTACACAATCAAAGATATTTTATTACTTTAGTCCATATTTATCTAACGTAGAAAATTGTATTATGTGCCCTTTAAAGTCTCGAGCCGCATAATGCATTAAAAGACACATAATATTATGGAAATAAATGTAAATGACGATCAATAAACGTTTTATTTGGTAGTTCATTCATTGAACGAGATAAAGTATGAATGAACAGCGCCGGCCCGCCCACACCACTCACCAGTTGTAAAAAATAAGTGTACGCGGTATTTTATGTCATCTAAGTACGTAACATAACATGAGGCAACCGTTTAGCGATACATTTCATAAGTACCTTTGAAGAAAACGACATCTCGCAAGCAAATATCATAAACAAAACGAAACTGCTCGAATTAAAGGGCAAATTACTTATTTAAATCAAGCATAATGAATACTGTGTTATTTAAATGAAGTACCTATTGGGACAGTTACACTAAATACACGTCTGTGGGCTAGTCAATATGCAAAGTAGTTTGATCGAATAGTTGAAATGAATAGCAGACATTATTTCATTTATAAGTGAATTTATTGAAGCAGAAACAGCCGATGTTATTATTGGCAGCTCTGTCCAACGGAGCCGAAATGTTACAGATTGCGGAGTTAATAGAAACGTGTCCACTGAAGAGAAATAGAAAAAGTATTATCAGGTGACATTACCGCGCTGTATTGTGTTAGCCTTTAATAATATCTGATGGCGCGCGTCGCTCGCAGAAATGTTTTTGCGTTGCTGAAGCTCTTAGCTTTTAATACGTGATGGCAAATTCATAAATTTGAAGACCGTCGAATTTGAGGAATTACTAACACGTAGCTTGGAAGTGATTTACAACATTATAAATCAAATAAGAAACGACGTAATTACTTACAAATTTAATGACAAGCTCGTTAATCGTTTGATAGAAATTAATGTCTGTGATTGATACTCGCACGGCAGCCGCTGCTTGTGCCACTTGAGGCAAGATCCAGTTTTTATATCAGGTTGCCCCTCATCCACCGACTCACTATTGTATTCCTAATTGAGCTGTCAATAGGGAGACCGTCCTTGACGAGCTTTCCATGGATCCCCCGCGGTATCTCGTCAACTCGATAGCCATAGACAATTATCATTATTATATTTGGAATCACTTAACAACTCACTCAGAGAACTCGTTATAAACGGACGAAAGAGAACGAAAATACATTACACGTTACATTACATGAGAAAATTACAAATCACGATACGACTTTAACGAGAAATTAATTATGATTAAGACTATTATTCATATTGCTAAGTTGCAAAATGGCGTGACGTGTTTATTGATTAATACAATAACAATTATCCCTATTATACTGGTAATATTTCATAACGCGTACAAAGTACATGTTGTCACGATAAAATTTATATTAGTTAACGAAACATTATTCAAATGGTCGGTGTTGTCAAAGGCGTGTAAATAATTCAACGATTTATAGCGGCTGCGCCCACGCAGGTCACGGCACGCAATCACATGCAACTTACACCTTTGGGCGGCGTACGGTCTGAAGCATAGGCTGAAGGGGAAATGAAATATTAAAGTTGAATCAATTTGTCACTTAAAAATGAAAACTAAATAGTTTTGTACCTATACAGTCTATTTATAGTAAGTACTACCTACTAATCGAATTTATGCGAACTGCTTGTTGGATAATTGGGGGCATTCTGCAGAAACATCAGTATAGATTTTCCGCATTGATTATGGGTCATAAAAAATTATCTTTGATAAGAATAGTTACAGCACTGATAACTTTTTTGTGCCACATGTTTAATTTAGTCTTGTTATACATTTACTTTTATTTTTTTTTACCTTTGTATCTTAGATGCTTTTACCGATTGTTTTGTAAATGTGTGAACATTGTAGGCCTTCTAGATTCCTAGATGCTTGATAACATTTGATAACTTTATATCTCGTTTTACTTTTTATTTTTAGTTTCTAAAGTTTTATTGTCGGGCCTACGTTGTCCTCCCATATTTAAGTAATGCTGTAACATGGAAATATTGTAAAAAAAAACAAACCATATTTTTAAAAGAGTAACCATGGAGTTTCTTGCCGGTTCTTCTCCATAGGAAACGACCAACCCGAACCGTGCGCCTTTTGTCGACGTTTTATAAGTGCCCATGTAGGCCAATGTAAAATAAAATAAAAAATGATTTTGATTTTGATTTTTTATCTTGTAGAAAAATACTTTAAACATCACACGTATTCAATTTCCTTTCTAAAATGCAACCGGCATTGCTTGAAATAATTCGATAATAAAATAAAAAAAAAGAAGTAAATCGCTATTGCCTATAATATGATGGTCTCCTCGTTACCCGCCTACAGTAGCGCAACGGACGGACAAATCGGACGGCACTTCCGCTCCGCCTCTCACTAGCCGCGGATCATCCGTGGGCGAGGCACGTGGCTCGTGGCTAGTGGCGCAGTCGCCTTACCGCCTCGCCGCCTCGCCTTGAAGCCATTCATAAACAGTTTGTCAATGAAAGCCCATCGGCTCATCAATAAACGTATTAACGTAATGTGATTCCTACGACATTCACTATTCACTTGATAAAACGCGTTCTGTATGTAATAAAATGGAGAAAGTCAATTTATGTTTGCTTTTCTTGTCTGTTTTAGACAATAAAGACGGCGAGATGGTTTTATCTGACTATTGATTTTATTTTAAATGAATAACTGAAAAAAATATTGCCGTAATTGTTACTTACTTCCTTTTAATTCATGACTGATTTCGCATGATGAAACAAGATGTCTTCAAATTATTTGTAAATTGTGTGTTGCCTGCTCATTTATAAACTCTATAAATGGCAGTCATGTCTATACTGCCCAATTTCCATAGTATAAAAATCGTTAGTCAACAAGTATTGCAAAAAAAAATATTGTTATCATGTTCACTCTCAGTAAAATCTTTTTTCAGAAAACCAATAAAGCCTGGCAAGTATTATTTAGTAGTCTTTGCGTAGTATTTTGGGCGCACGGTTGGTGCAGTGGTTGAGCGATGGACTGCTGCGCTGCGTGTCGCGGGTTCGATTCCCGCACGTAACAAATATTTGTATGACCTACAGATAGTTGTTCCGGCTTTGGGTGTTGTGTTTGTGAGTTTATATGTTTGTAAACGCACCCACGATACAGGAAGGAATTCCTAGTGTGGGGCAAGGTTATCATTAAAAAAAAAAAAAAACACTGAAAACAGCCATTACCTAGTTGAATAAGTGAAGGTATTTTTTTTATTGGTATTTTCGGCTTTTCTTATTTTTTTTTGACATGATCGGCCAGTGTTTCTACATGCCTTTTTATTGCTGAAAAGAGATTGCTTAAAATTTATTTTGTAAACATATTGAAAAGTACCTGTTCCTGAAATGTCATATTAGTATAGTCAGAGAATTTTGATATTACAGCTTTAATAAACAAACAAAAAGAAGACTTACAAAAAGTAGTCTAACAGGAAAGTCATTAGTCAAAATAGAATCAAAGAGAACAGAAATATTTTCGAAAGTTACTTTGAAGTTTGTGAACGCAGACCGAGTCTGACCACTTCGTCCGTCCGACAGTCGGATGAGACGAAATTAAACCAATAGTTTATCTTGTTTATTCTAAAGACCATAGAATCAATATTTTGTAGACAGCGATTATCAGATTTAACATGCCAAACGGCAAAGCACAATGCACTAAACCAGTGGTGGGCAAACTTTCTTAATGGGGGGGCCAGAATTATAAGAAAATTGCTTTTTATGTTGAAACTTTTAATCATATAAACACATTACAGCATTACCTACACACTTGCACAATTGTTTAAAATTACCTTTTAACTTTTATTCGAAGGCCCTGCCATGGTAGGCGTGTGAGACATATGAAATTACTTTTGATTTGCCATAATGTTTTCGAATGCAGGTTCGAGCTGTGACGAAGTAACTTTCAGCATCGCGAAAAGGTGTTCATTAGAAAGTCGGTTTCTGATTGAGTTTTCCGCAATTTCATGGTCGAAAAATTCGCATATATTACCTATTCTACTAAGTAGAATCTACTTTATACTTCTGGACCGTAAAATATAATTTCATGTCGAAGGACCGTCGGCGGGCCGAATTAAAGGTTTTCGCGGGCCGGAGCTGTCCCGCGGGCCGTACTTTGCCCATCACTGTACTAAACAATTGTATGTTAGTTATATTCCAATACCATACAAAACAAAGAAAAATCGGCCTGCAGGTGATTGTCTCAATGGGACAGGGTTGAATCTTCTCATACAGAGAAGGAGCTATCATTGACACAGTGATGAAAGATTAAAACTGTCTGATAATCAGGTTTTGACCACAATATTTTGCTTCACCTATTTGCCAAGTTTCGATCCCATCAAAAATGTACACAACCCACTAACATTGCATTTGTAAAACGAAACGACACAATTGTCAGAGAATTATTCACGCCCTCATAATAGAATATACTGTTTTGACGTGTCCCGCATATAAGTGAAAAGCGCTTGTCAATTAAGTTTCCATCAGCATAGCGAATGATTTTATTGGTCTCAGCATTTGGGACATTGTTATATCACCCCAAATCTAACCTAATAAGTGTAGTAAGTTGGTTGAAAATTCGAAATATGTAAGTACTGTTACTTAATTGGTATTTACTTATTTCCGTAAATCGTTTTGAATAACGTTGACATCATCACGTTAAACAAAAAACTGGCCAAGTGCGAGTCGGACTCGCGCACGAAGGGTTCCGTACCACTATCACAAAAAACGGCAAGAAAATAACGTTTGTTTATGGGAGCCCCACTTAAATATTATTTTTATTCTGTTTTTAGTATTTGTTGTTATAGCGGCAACATAAATACATAACCTGTAATTTCAACTGTCTAGCTATCCCAGTCTATGAGATACAGCCTGGTGACAGACGGACAGACAGACAGACAGATCACGGGGTCTTAGTAATAGGGTCCCGTTTTTACCCTTTGGGTACGGAACCCAAAAAAGAATTACAACTGGATGAGGTCAGTGTAAGTCAGAGGTCACAGTCTCTTTTAAAGTCCAGTCCAGACATTATCTTAGGGTCTGAACTAACCAGTCAGATTTGAGTGGACAAGTCCGACTGGACTACTGACAAAATGTTAGCACTGACTAGTGCACGCATTTTGTCAGAAATTGTGTTGCTGAACTCGGCACAAAAGGAGCTCAACGATTCATATTCATGTTTCATACTTATCTGATTTACACGCTTGTCGAGGGTCATATCGGTGTCAAAAATGTCTACACTTAAACCTCGTTTATAACGTAGCCGCTATGCTAGTAGTTAGCATGGACAAGAAAAAGTCTAGACGTTCTTAGCCGTAGGACACAGTGCATACTTGAACCCTAATGAACTCTCGTGTATTTCACAGGTATCTACATTCTTGGACCTTTCCCACGATTATAATCTTGGCTAGATGTCATGAACTCATGACACGTTGGTTGATACTTAGCGTAATTATAGATTTGTTTGAAAGTGCCATTTCCGGGCCCTACAGAGTTACACAATGCGTGGGAATTCTAATTCTCTTCCTACTAACAAGAAAGTAATTTATTCAGAATTTTGTCAATTGTTATTATTCTGTATACACTGGTTCGTTGACTGCAATGACTGTTGAGCTGCTCTAAATATTGCAAAATAAATACTAACGACATTGATAATGCATAACAACTTGAATGGTCGGTCCAGCAATAATAAATAACACTTAAAATCTATTATCAGTGTCTGGGGCTCCATAAATTACTGCCATGCTGGTGGTGATATGATTAATGGCAATATATACGAAATGAATCAACGATGGCAATTATGTAAGCAGCTCTGTGTCAAATAGTCCGCCTACGGACTGACATGCTGTTTGTGGAGAAACTATGTTTGTATATGCTTGTTACAAATATTATTTTAATACGTAGACTTATACATTTCTTGTGGAACTCCGCCCAACCATCGTCATCATCAGCCTTTTAATGTGCCCACTGCTGGGACACAGACCTCCTCTCATAGAGGGAGTGGGCTATAAGCTACCACGCACCTGTGTGGATTGGTAAATGTAACATGTGTTTGATTTTTTGGTTCTAGGACATGCCGGTTTCCTCACGATGTTTTCCTTCACCGTTTTGAGAGTAGTGGTGATGAAATAAATTACCCAAACTAAAGTGCTGCAGTTTTCTGTCCAACCGTTCGCGTGATGTTACGTATGTACAATACACATACCTACTGTAAAATATACACATTTATCAATATTAATAGTTGACTCGCCAACGCACCACCGCACAGGCCGACAGTCCGATAACGACTGATCGCCCCATTTTTTTTTTTTTTTTTTTTAAGTGACGTCTCGCAGTTTACAATCCAAATGATTGGTTACTGCTTAACCGGGCTATCCTGTGGAGACTAAACTAAGCCTCCAGCCAGGCACAAAGTTCTAAACCTAAGCGACTACGCTGAGGGCTACCCCAGGTGGGGTCGAACCTCGGCTCAGGGAGACTGATCGCCCCACCACTCGGTCCGCTATTTATAACCGAGCGACGTATGCGCACGAGGCAACGCTAAACAATACTGTTATCGGTTTGTAGCGCGATCTATTGATATGTTCATACACTACACCTACCTATTTAGTTATTGTTAACCTGAACTGTCCGACGCCTAGGCACAGGCCGCCTCACATTCCTTCAAATTATCTCTGTTTTTGCTCCTTTACTACCTTATATACAAAAATATAGAAGACAAATACGAAAATCTTTTGTGTTAGGAACCTAAACAATTTCTACTATAAATGGGTAAACTTCCAAATCGGCCGCATTTCAAACTTACTAATGTAGTAAGGGCATAAAGTCAACCGGGAACTTTCGTGGTACTTTACTAACAACAAAAGATTCCTCCGAATTGAAAGCCTCCTCCTTTTTTGAAGACGGTTAAAAAGGACTAAAATAAAATTACACTAAATATTATAAAGGCGTAAGTGTATTTGTATGTTTGTTACTTCTTCACGCTCAAACAGCTGGACGGATCTGGATGAAATTTGGCACAGAGATACATTATAGTCTGGAATAGCACATAGTTTCTTTTTATCTCTGTATATGTTCCCTTGGGATAAGTTTCGACATTCACGCGGGCGAAGCCGCTGGCAGAAGCTAGTCTTAGATAAATAAGTGTCCTAAAATAGCTCAGTCCTAATATAAATCCATCCAAAGATGAATGATATGAGATCCATTACCAAAATTATATTCCTACTTCTTCTGTGACGTCTAATTTCCTCCTAAAAGATATTGGTTTATTTATAGAAAACACTTTCCAAGTTGTTTTTGTGATATTTTTATAAACATGATAGCAGTCGGCAAACAATAAATAAGTACCCACGTAAGTAAACTTTTGCTTTTCATTGTGTCTACTATAATGGGAGTACCTAAACTAATTTTAAGGTTTTTGGTACCCAAGATACAGGCTTGCCTAGTTTGGGGCCAATGCTAAAACTTTGTAAAACTTTTTGATTAAATAAATTTGAAATTTTTAATATATAATATTTAAATATATATATAACCATAGCTTGCTTATAAATAAAAAACTAAAAAAGGCAGCGTTATAATCTGAAAAATAAATGAGTAAGTTCAAAAAAACAGAATATTTTAATTAAAAGTACAAAAGAATTGTAACTGTAAACCTAATTAGTCTAAAACAAAGTCTTTTCATCATCGTATTATTTTTCTAAGCTTTACTCCCCTAGCCATGACCGTTTTTTATCTATGTTTATTTTGTAGAAGGCAAAACAAATTTACTAATCCTATTTCGGATGTCTTCATTAACAAATTCTTTGTTTAACTTTGTGCTTTAAATACCTTCGTTTTAAGTTGTTCTATACACGATACCCACTCTGAGCTATGTATCTTCGCGTGCTATCCAGCAGTATCGGGTCTTCGCCGAGCTTTCGTCGTGAATGGCCCTCTAACTTAGCTAGATAACTTGCAGTTTACCGAGACATGACACGACATGAGCCTGTGCGATGGACTCTTGTAACCACCCTGCTAGTAGCCACAAGGAACTTTTAGTACCTAGGTATTTCTCTACGCTACTGACTGTACTTATTCGATGTTTGAATTGAAATCGATGTAGGTAGAGTTTTGGCGGGCACGTGATGGCGGATGGATGTTGCTTCTCTGTTTTATTTTCCTAAAATCGTTTTTTTTTTCTTTTCTTCTCTTTTTGTATCTCATAAATTTCGTTGTTAGAAAGCATTCATTCAATTAATCAACGATTTATCGCTCACTCCATTCAATCATTTATTGTTTTCATTTTTTTAAGAGGTAGTATTAACAATCAACAAATTAGTATCTAACAAGTGGATAATGTTGCTAGTAGTATAAATAAGTATTTTGTTTAATTAGATAGTATATATAACAATCATTTAATCGTACTCCTGTTTTTTATCCCGAAGTAAAATAAAATAAAATTACCAACTAGCTTTCAACTAGAACCCAGTTACAGTAAAAGCTTTTTGTTGAAGAATCAAATTCGTACGGTAGATACGAGTTCATTATTTCCATTCATTTATTTCCCAACCATTCAATTGTTTGTCATTGGCAAAAAGCTATAATATATGTAGAATTCCTTGTCTTAGAACTCTTTCATTCATTAGTAATGTCAATGTGTACCTTCAGACAAAAGAAAACAGTAACGGGAAGAAGCTTGATCATAATTATTTCTTAGGTTCGTTCATTCAAAGCTCTATGTCGGCATCGGCTTAATCACTTAATACCAGTATTTACACAGCCTGTACCACTAAAAGCTTCCCACTGTTCAGTGAACTAAACAATCTGCTGAAGGACCGAACTACTGTAACCACAAACAATCTTTAATTAGTACAGTGAGGGAAGTTAATAATTTTTGTCTCCTATGGTTAAATGTCACTTGCAGTCACAAAACGACAAGAGCGCCTTGAAAAGTGACATTCCATCTGCGGCAACGGTTGTCGAAATGTCAAAAATAATGGTATTAACTGGTACTACCGAAATGTCAAAATCAATCTAAAACATTTTGAACTTTTCACAATGTCATTTTGACCAGAGCCTAAACTCTATTGTGTAACAGCTACATAGTTTAAACCTTATCAAATTTTCAATTTACTGGCAACTGTTGTCACAACTGTTTCCTGACAGTACATACATACCTATTGTACTTATCAATCATCTGTCAAATCATACAAACTCGACGATGAAATACCTCGTTTGTCTTACTAGCTAACGTAATTTACTACCAAGCCGGCTGCTTGCGGCGGCATCCAGATTAAGGTTGCCGACAACTAAATGAAATTCTTGGTAGGAGCCTGACCCACGGGTGACACGGGCCTTGTCTAACTATGTTTGTAGGTACTTTTGAATCGATTCCGGGCGCATTTATTTTGAAATCGACTTGTTAGAAAGGTGTTAAAAGCACAGACACAGAAAAGCTTAAAAGATTGCGAAATTTGTTAAGAAACGCTGTACTTATAATGTCTTCATCTTCTGTCAAGTCATATCACAACTATGTTGAGGTAGGTTTCTAGTCTTATGTACTGTATGCAGCTGTTTACTAACATGCCTGCCTAACTGAGCTTCACAACCAAAGGGGTGACCATGCTCGCGAATAACGATTCGACCGACGATTTCCAAACACAGAAAAAAAAGTCTGGTGACCTAATAGAGCAAAGTTATTTCCAGCAAGTAAGGGACAGATGTAAATGGCTTGTATACATCTGTCCCTTTTTCCCAGTCGAACCATTACAGTTTTGACACGTTATGGTACGGGGGCTGTTCTACTTCTTGACAACCTAGTTTCTGGGAAAACGGCAGCCTAATTGCGTAAGTGAATTCTGCAAAGCAAACAAGTCGGAACCTTCCCAAAAACGACTTTACGTATTGCATATTACACTCTGAAAAGGAAAGGTTATGCTCCTTTCCATTACCAATATTTTGACGTCGAATTGATTTTAAAGAATGAACGAAAGCGGAAGAATCGAGATAATACTTCACTATTGGTATTGTGTAATGAAATTATCTCCTAATGATTTAACACAATAGATGAAACATAACGCAGTAGATGAACTTCAACTCAAAGGAGGATATTTGTACTCTTTCCAAATTAGTTTCACAATACCGAAAAAGTTGAAAGAAATGGTTCTAATTCTTTGAAGGAATCGACTTGTTTGCTTTGCAGAATTCACCTACGCAATTAGGTTGCGGGTAACTCCTTGGTAAGCACCAAAAGCGGCTTTCATACTTTCGGGCTTCTGCCTACCCGTAACGATAGTCAAAGATCTCGGCATGACAGCCAGGACCAACAGCTTATGGTGCTTTCTGTGGCACCGAGGGGTCTAATTATTATGATAAGTAATGGATTGTTGCAACTTCGGCAAGCGTCGCATTGCCTTGCAACCTTGAAGATCGACCTGTGTGGTTGTTATTATTTTAGATTTTACGGACAGATTTATTATTTTAGATTGTATCTATATTGTTTAACTAACATACCATTAAGAAAATCTTGATGTATAGTAAAATAACTTGCACAAGCATTTTCAGTACCACCAACTTAAAGTATCTAAGGGCACTTACATAAAGGTGTGTACTTGAGTACAACGATAAAAGGTGAGTATTATTCTAAAAGGCCCTAAAGTGCTTGCATACTTTAAGGTTTTTATGGGCACCCTGATAACATGCACAATTTCAACTCAAACTTAATGAACCACATAAATTATAAACAGTTTTAAACTTTAAAGCCTTCCGCAGACGTAGCAACTTTGTTCACCGAGTTGTGGGAAGTGGCAACTCTAACTAGCTGTTTATTATGATTTCTATATAATTTTGAAACTCCACAGACATAGCAACAAGTTGCGAGTTTCGGAAATGGACAACTGCTTTTGTTTGGTGCACTCGTTGATAAAATCAATTCCAAATTGCCACAAGTAGTATCTGACTTTATACCTCTTGTTTCAAGTTGCTGGTGTCCGCAATAAGCCACCGCTACGCGTCGAACGACTTCAATCCCTCCACGTTCCCTGCAGAGCCTTGACTGAGGCAGTCTTGATCAACGTCAATAGCCACCACCGTAACCTGGTTTTTTTTTTGCTGTAACTGACAGCCGTCAACGGAAACTTTTAAAAAGTTGGTAGTTAAAACTGAAGTTTCTCCGTCTGCGGAGCGCCTAAGTATTGTCACTTTGACGTATTAGGTACCTACACGTTTAGTTTTAGTAGGTTCACGTTTGGTTCAAAGGTATTTCAGATATTCAGGTCAAATCACCTCAAAATTTACAACATGCATGATACAATGCCTTAACTAATGTAAACGGCTTCAAGTTTATATTTAGGGACTGAATATAACAATAGAATACCAACATTGCGTTAATAAATTCTAATTTTCATACCGCTAACATTGTCAGCTGTAAACTTATTAAATTCCTAATTGTGTTGACGTTGATAGAGGTATCTAAATTACGTAAATGAATGAAAATATAAGCTCCTTTCAAATTAAGTATTTGATTTTTAGAACTGTCAGAAGACACGCAGTGGTACCTAAAACTTTACTAAACTGTCACTATACTTCATAAAAGATAGCTTGATCTCTGCGACAGCTGTCAGTATCAATACAGTAACAATAGCGCTTGACAGGTTATCAATAACGTGACAATAAGACTTAATCAATCAGACACAATAGAAATTAACATTGTTTTAATCCGATTCGGCAATATGGACAGTTGAGCGGACACATCAGTTTGACATATGTCGCATAGATCAAGCTATCTTTTATGAATTATAGTCATGATACTTGCACCTAGCTGCGAAAGGAAGGATTTTTATAAAATCTTCCCCTTCTTCTTTTCGTGAATATGTGGTAGGTACTCTACATTTTATTAATCATCAATCTAATCCCTAATGGAAGTTTGTATGGAAGTTCGGTTTGTCATAATAATGAATTTTTGATGAACTTGTCCATGGACGGCTTATACGTAGGTATACAGCAAATGCTTTGTATTTAACCTTAAATGCATGATTTTTACCTTTTAGAAAAATGAAATATGTGTTAGGCATGCATGTTAAAAAGCTATATTTTACGAAATAGTGTTTACACCGAACAAAAAATATTAATCTGTTTGTGCTTAATATACAACAACATTCATAGAGCATATATTCTCAATTTACTGTCGGTTTGAATGATATATTGCAGTTTTACAACAACATGCATTTAAGGGTAACTTCAATCAAACTTGTTCTAGAATTTATATCTACACCTAAACCTACCAACTAAACAAACTTTATGTCATGCAATTTAAGTTACACAGGTATCTAGGTGTTACAGTTTCAGATTTATTAACAAATTATCAATTTATTTACCGGTACGTGCCAGCACTGCCAACAGACATACATTATATTTATGTTAGGTACATACATTCTACATTATCGTGTTATGGTTGATGCTGTCATATTTTATCGTTTGGTTTTAGTATAGTTGAAGCTTTCATTAATGTGTACCCACCGTTAGACAGTGATCGCTTGATACGTCACTTTTAGATTAGATAGAGTGGATCATAAAAACTGGCCAAGTGCGAGTCGGACTCGCGCACGCAGGGTTCCGTACCATTATCGCAAAAAAAAAAACGAAAAATATCACGTTTGTTGTATGGGAGCACCACTTAGATATTTATTTTTTTCTGTTGTTAGTATTTGTTGTTATAGCGGCAACAGATATACATCATCAGTGAAAATTTCAACTGTCTACCTATAACTGTTCATGAGATACGGATCCCTAAAAATAATGCAGTACAGAGAATTAAAAAAACATATATATATTTGTTTTAGAGTTTTTAATGTTTCATTCAATTGGATGCTTCAGAGTTTTATTTATAAGCTTTTCATCAAAAGGTTATGCAATTCCAAATTATTGAAAATTGTTTTGTATTCTAAATGATGGAACTTGTAATTTTTCAAAGACTTGAAAAGATCTTAGGTAACTTACCTAGGTATTTAAAGATAGGTACTACTTTCTTATATTTTTACTACTACAGGTAGGTACGTAAAGGTCATAAACTCACTTTTTTCATTCTTGTTAGTACTTTGTGCTTACTTGCTTAACCTTCACTGGTATTAAAAAGTCAGAACGACCACAACTTTTAAGTTCAAGATAAAAATAAATATCTATAAATAAAATGTCATGAAGATAATTCACAAAGCCCTTTAAAGGTGACAATTATGTAATTAATTCCGAGCCAAAATCTCAAGTTTACGAGCAAACATTTATATGTTTTAAACTTGTTTTATTCAATCTTTTACTTATCAAATTTATATAACCTTATATTTTATTTTTACTTATCAGAGTAGGTAATTATTTAATAAATTACTCTATTTTGAAAAAGAAATGAAAATGCTAACGAATCTGCACCCGTATCAAGGGGATTGATTTCAACTCGAAATATTCGTTGAGCTTCCATTTCAATAATGACTTGTCTGATTTAATAGAGTACCTATCCAAATAAGTATTACTTTTTTATAATAGACAGACCATAAAATAATCACTTAGTCTATACTAAATAAATAATCCTACCATAACGACCGACGATTTAATCATCGAATCTTTACCTACATTCAATCAAAGCATCAAAGAAACTGACATCTTTATCTAAATTTTGTTGAAATAATCACTATAAATGTCTAGATTGTATTGGAAATACCTATCTTCCACTTTCCAGAAGAAAATATGCAAGACTACTTAAACATAAAAATTCTAGAACAAAACTCTAACAACATGAAAATTATAGGTAGTAAATTAATAACATATTTGAATACACCATCAACACAAGCTGTGATAGAAAGACATACCTACGTATTCGGAATTTAATTTCGATAGTAATGTAACAGCTGCGTCGTCGGCACATCGCTTCTCAGAAGTTGCTCTCATTTGGCAACACTGCCGCGACATATCCCGTCTCCCGACTCCACACGTCCATTATTCTAACGTTATCGCGACATATTAGAAACTAAGTGAAACTAATATCATATAATTAATTGAACCGTGATTGATGATCTAAATTAGCATGTGTGTGTCATTTCTGGAGCACAATGAACTGTTTGTTTGTATATTGGTTTGTTATTTTAGGATAGTCGCACGCACTTGCACTTTGGTTGGATCAATAATAATTAAACATTATACCTACCTACTTAGACAGCGGTGTTGCGACAAAAGGATACTTAGGCCAACAAATTCTTCACAATCTTAGTAATTGTGAAGAGTTTGTTGCACCTACTAAGTAAAAATTGTAATGAAACTTTGTGTCGAGAAGTCGGGTACAGATAGTTGAAATGGGTTTATAATAAGTAATATCGATAGGTTCTGCTTTATTTACACTCTTCAAATAAAATAAAGCTTATTGTGCTTATAAACATTTCATACTTAATTTTTCATTCGACACACACTGCAATTGATATTTCAGCCTAAAAAAAACTGAAAACGCTGCAGTTTTTATAGAATGGTCCCACTACATTTTTACTACCAATATTGTAAATAAAACATGAACACTAATGAGTTCATGCTCCCTTGTAAGTACATTTTCAACGCAGTATTATCTTTATAAGTATTTCTCTGGCCTAGCCCAAGCTCCTAATTCGTGTTTGCGCTAAAATCCTTGACAAAAAATAAAAGAAAATTCTAAAACGAAATCGTGAAGCTTTCGTGTTTGCGTTACCTACGTTTACAGCACCCTGTTGTCTTACCGCCAACAAAGAACCACAATTTATGACCTCTCCGCGACTTTCTCAATGGGCAATCCAATTTTTGGGCACAATGAGGAAATATTGCATTGTAAACGGAGCTAAAAGCTCTGATAATGGTATTGGGATTTCCTTGAATTTATGTTGGCTTGTGGTACAAAATGATTTATGTAGCGGCAGAAAATCTAAATTGGACTTGTCTGTTATAAACAAACATTATCCGATCTTTGTTTTTGAGCTAACCCATTCAAATCAGGTTCAGGTGCACGTTTCATCGGACATCTAGATGCACTGCAAGTAACCATCCTTATCTGGTTGCCATTCCACCAATTCGCACAAAGCGCTTCCAAACACCCTTTGCGCACAGCAAAAGAGTGAAACTCTCTGCCTGCGTCTGTGTTTCCGAACGCATTCAACCCGAATCTCTTCAAAGTTAGATTGAACATAATTCTTCTGGGTAAGCTCACTCCATCTTCGACTTTGTCTCTGTCACTTCTGTAAAGTCAAGAGCAGACAAACATTAAAAAAAAATGGAATACCTACCAAATTGCATAACCCTGAAAATTCTACTCGGTACAGCTTCGTCGTGTTAGCCTACATACGTCATACCACTGCCAAAACAAGGTCTCTCTTTTAGCTACTAGTCTTGGCCTGTGGGTCATGGGAGCTCGTAGGTTTGGTAAAGTCACCACACCATCTTCAACGTGGTTCACCAGTCCCTACGGTTTTCGCTGTGTTCGGCCTCAGGCTTCCACGTGCATGGAATTAACATGATGACTAAGTGCAATTCGTAATGTTGAGAATAAGATGATGACGAAGTGAGAAATGTAATGTTTGCCTGGCCAGCTGCCAGGTGACTATGATAAGGTCTTGTGCTATATCAAGCGGTGCTGCTTCGTCCTCGTTTCCGTGAGTTTGTAGTTTACTCAGTCTTACAAGCGTTTTACCTACGAAACTATATACTGGATTCATCTGTAATAGCATAATCACTTCATCATACTTTTGTTAATTCCTATCTCACCTCAGTTTAAGAATTTTTTAAGTAAGCCTAGGTCAAAGTGTAAGAAGCGAATGCCTAGCAGTGTTTCTACTTTATTAATTAGGCTCTAGCTATGTAATTGTTCTATAGTGTGATTACGATCCTTATAATTATTAACCACAAAAAAAACAAATGGCGGTGAAGCCAGCTCCTCCCTTGTGCCAATCTCGTGCACATCGCGGGCGCGAGTAATCATCGTCTACGTCCCACTTCATTGGAGATGACGGCGCCTCCCGGCTGCCGACACCGGCACGGGACGCCACTGAATTAAAACCCTCTCCGTTTTCCTTAATGTCGCCGAAATTAAAATTTGAGAACTATTGTCTCCCTCGAACAATGATCCCTTGTTACAGCACTTTTCATTCAGAGCTTCGTTCGCGCGTTGTCCTCATTCATTATTTGAAATGTTTGGCGTTTAAATTAAGATTTATTATTCTTTTTGGAAGTCGTGGAAACCAATTAAAATGCCTGGTGGTGCTGTAACGAGAAAATTGTTGGAAGTCATAAAAGGTGAAGTTCTGAACGTATTATTTGCTTTTGCACCCTGGATCTTTTATTTTCTCTTATAGTAAATGACCATTGTCTGTATAATCATCTCATGATTAGAGGATAACCGGGCTAACAACGTACCTCTCCATACAAAATCTAAGCAATGTCCGTAACTATGGACAAGAGAGAGATAGTGGTGTATTAAAGTTAGTGTTGTGTTTTGTGCAGGCTACTTCGGCAAGTACTTGAACAAATACAACGGCTCGTACATCCCACCCGGCTGGCGTGAGTGGGGGGGACTCATCATGAACTCCAAGTACTACAACTACAGCATCAACATGAATGGCAAGAAGATCAAGCATGGTGATGATTACAATAAGGTGAGGTGGTTCACTTCAGAATTCTAACATATTTGTACCTAATGACAAATTAGATATCTTAAATTCAGCTGTCTTCACAAGGGTGACAAAAAACTAGATCTTAATATGTTTATGAGGTTTTTTTTACAAATCAATCAAGAAGAATTTAAATCTTACCTACTTCAGCACAGAATCATACTAATATTGCAATAGAACAAATTACTGTCACCAATTGTAATTTTAACTGAAAGAATTATGCAAACCATACTCGCTTTTGAGGGTTCTTTACGTAAAGGGGGTTCCAACAGTGCCCAATTTGGGCTACCGCGTATGAATTCGCCGCTAGAGGCGCTGGTGTAGCGTAAGGTCTCCGATATGTCAAACTCCACTGTTTGTGTTGTGAGTGGGCGGGGTTTTTCTTATTATATTACTGTTGTGCATATTTTGCAATACATCTCAGATAATTATAGCAAATATGAGCTACGGGTCATAGAATGTCAGTGCTTTAAGATATTAAATATGATTTAAATGTAAACTTGGTTTACACGCTCGTAGTACGTAACAAACTTTGACAGCTTAAAGTTTCTAAACTCAAAAATCTAAATATTTCAGGACTACTACCCAGATCTAATCGCAAACGACTCGATAGCGTTCTTGCGGGCCTCCAAACGTCGTTTCTCCCGTAAGCCAGTGCTGCTAGTGATGTCTTTCCCAGCACCTCATGGCCCCGAAGACTCGGCGCCGCAGTACTCGCATCTGTTCTTCAATGTCACCACGCATCAGTGAGTACCAACGAAATCTAGCTATATAACTTATTCATCCTAGCCTCGTGTCTCCTGCAAGCTTTTCTGCTAGTTATCTTGCTCCTAGCTTCTAAAGAGCCCGAGGGATCACCGTGATCACGCATCAGTGAGTACTCAACTATCTAAAGACTTTCTTGAAAGGTCATCGAGGGGTTGCTTTCGATAGAAAATGTCAAAGTCTGTGTATAGGTACTTACTTTATATTTAGTTTTCAGAGCCCTTTTACACATCAAGATGGTTATACTTAGCTCCAATCTATTGCTGGTCTAAGTTGTCTGGATATCGTTGTCAAATTCTGTACAGCAGCCTTATTGCGCAAGTGTAATCTGCAAGGCAAAGCGCAAAGAGTATGAACAATTGACTAATCACATCCGAGATGAAAGACGCGGTGTGGATTTCCGCCTATGATTGGTCGATTGTTCAAACTCTTTGCGCTTTGTCTTGCCGAATATACTTATGCAATGAGGCTGCAGGAGAGCGCGAGATAGGTATACGTTTTGTTGCTATCTTTGCACTTGGCCTAGGTTTTTGATCCGTAATTAACTCAACCAATTGTAAACTAAAGGTACCTACTAACCAATAGTATAAAATTTCGGTAAAAACCCGTTTACTCCTCAATTGTTAGTCTTACAAATGGTCAAATAGTTAACTCTCCGACTTATTTGACCATTTATGAGCCTAACAACTGAACTAAAATTGTGTTTCCTAAATTTGCAACTATAGGTCGAGTTAACTACGGATCAAAAACTGGGCCTTAATATCTTCTTCTTATCCAAAACTGCAGATGCTTGCAAAACTGGCCTTATCGTAACTCTTGCAAGCATCACCAATGCAAAAACATTCACCACTATAGTCATTCAGATTTATTTTTAGCATCAACAACAAAACACACACAAGATCAAAACACATAAAAAGTCACTGCTATAATATAATTTACGGTAAGCTATGGCCAGAAGCTTTAAAATTCATTAGCCTAATAGGCCTAAGTCGAGATTGTCACAGATAAGCTCCCCTGTCATATTAAGTCATAATGACCCCATGCGAATGGCCGGTGGATGATAACGTCTGCATACCCCTCCAGGGATTATAGCGTAACGGTAATGTGTGGTATGGTATGTGCTCTATAGCAGTGAATAACAACCCTGTGTCGGCCCTTTATCACGAATGATTTATATCGACCAAGTTGTAAGAGTAGCAAATAAATCATGAAAAGGTGATTGGGTTATCGTTTTATTTGTTGAAGTCGCTGCAGTTTGTATTAACCACCACCGGAAAAAGAGAGGTGTTATAGGTTTGACGTGTGCATCTGTGTGTTTGTTTATCTATCTGGCATCATAGTTCCTAAACGGATAAACCAATTTTGATTTCGGTTTGAATGATGGATTTATCGAGAGTGTTCTTAGCTATGTTTGTTGAAAATCGTTTCAGCTGTTCAAAAGTTATGGGCGTTTTAGTGTTCGAATTGGGCGGTTTTCGTAAGATATCATGTTATAACTACGTGTTCAATAGATTGCCGATCGAAGCGTGTCTATTACTAGATAAATTATGTATCATGAAATAAAAATGTATCGCAGGTTTCTGAATTTTTTAAATTTTACTACTTACTCTTCGACGTAGTAGAAAAGTACGCAAATACGTCTTGTAGATCATCGAGAAAACAAAGGAATATTAATATTGTGAACTTATTCAACACACACAGAACAAAGTTCGCTGTAGGTTTTTAGTGCATATAGATACCGCGGCACTATCATACTGGAAAGGTTTCGACACAAAGGAAAGTTCAACACAAGACACTGTTAAAGTCATAACTTTAACAGAGTCGTGAGTCTGAAAGGTGTTCGAACACAACTTGAAAAGTTTCAGTACCGCACTCACACTTTTCCCAATATAACTTTTACATTACATTATTTTTACTCACGAATCTTCTAAATATATTCTTATTATGGTTATATTTGTCAATGACTCACCTCTAAAAGAACTGAAAAGGTCGTTCCCCTAATCGATCAAATTCAATTTCATAATTTAGTCCTCGGAGTACTCGATTCACTTCATTCGTCGTCAGTTGAAATTAAAAATATAAGTCGGTATTCAGTTTGAAATCTCGGTGGACTTGCGTCGTCTAAATATCTCAACAAAAACACTAATTGCTGTAGCGTTTTCGCAACAGCACCGGCCATCTTGCTCTCTTTAAATATTTAAGGAGTCGGCGTTTTTAGAGCTCCATCGAAAGCAAATAGCTTTTAGGATGCCACTCTGATGTTTGTGGTCGACCCCGCTACATTTTACTGCAAAGATACGCCCAAGGATGTTACGAGGTCCTTAGTAAATAAGCACTGGAGCGCCGGAGTGATTAACTTTGAGGGGGTCATTACTGCGTTACTCACACATTAACTTTCTGACAAAACATACTTATATTATAAGCTTTTACGAGCTGCAAAATGAGTATGTATACAACATTGTATCCAAAGTTGTCCTACTTAATAATTCATGCCGAAATAAAAACTGCATAGAAGTTTCCACACATTATAACTTCTGCATGCGAGGTAATAAAAAGCTGTCCACTTTACACTGCGGTGCTTGCATGTACGCGGGTTCATAATCACGAGCGGCTTTTTTCGCAGGAACTCTCCGAAAATTTTACGTGCACTTACGGCGGACGGTGCCCTGAATAATTTTACTTGCTCTCAGACGAGAGGTGGCGCGCGGCTGATTTATGTTTCATAAGAATGTTTAGAGGAAGGCAGGCGGTATATTCTGGTCTCTTACGATTAGGGGGCATTAGACTCGGTCGCTTGCTCAGCGGATGCTGTAGGTGCGGTCGTGTAATGGGAGCAGATCAGTCAGCACCTCGCTCAGGTGTCGCCCCGTCTAGCGTCTGGCTGAACCGTTCAATTGCCTCACACAGATCAATTGTCTACGGCAAGACGACGACGATCACATCGTTTTCACATTTGTTGGCGTAGATACCTACCAATTCTAACCTTTTTAGTGGTGGATAGATTAGTTAGTCTGCTAGAATATTTTTTCGAATCTCATTTATATCTATATATATAAAAGGCATATAAATATAATCAGCTACCGAAACTTCATTTAAGACATTTATAGTGATAAAAATTTCTTAGTTACCTACTATTTTAATACAGAGTAGGTACACTGGCTCCCTATATCGCATGGTTGCACTAGAATTGCACTTATTGATATGTAAGATATTATATAAACTATTAACAGCACATGATATGTATATTTTACGATTCCAGCGAATTGAAAAATAAATATAAGTGCAGGGGTGCACTTCTGAAAAAACTCGATCAATAGTGCCTCCAGCTACATACCCAAAATATTAGGTCATTACATATGAAATTGACGTTTTGTAAGGGAGGAACATAAAGTCGTTATTTTTTTTTAAATATAATATACCTATTTATTCAATCAAAGTATGTACCATTGCTATCTATGCACTTTTGCCATCTCATAGGTAGTTCATTGATCCCTTTACTAAAAATACAATTCGGACGGGAATCAATAAAATCTTTGAAGGCGCTTTGGACTGCCCCATCGGAGTTGAATTTTTCCCCTTGCAAGAATTTATATAAATTTCTAAAAAAATGGTAATCTGTTGGAGCAAGGTCCGGGGAGTACGGTGGACGTCTTAGACATTCCAATTGAAGCTCCTCTAATTTGGTAGACGTCTGTTGTGCAGTGTGTGGTCTAGCGTTGTCCTGAAGCAGCAGTGGCCTAGAGCGATTGACCAGCCTCGGCTGTTTAGCAGCTAGCTTTTCCATCATGGTTTGCAGTTGCTGACAATAGACATCCACCGTAATCGTCTGGCCAGATTTAAGAAAGCTGTTGTGAACGATACCGGCACTAGTCCACCAAACGCTCACAAGTAATTTTTTTTGAGTCAATTTTTGCTTGGTGCAGGATTTGGCTGGTTCGCCAGGGTTCAGCCATTGCGATGAGTGTTTCCGATTATTGTACAGGATCCACTGTTCATCACAGGCAATGATTCGATTAAAATCCCTTCATTATTGTGCCGGTTGAGTAATGTAACGCAGCAGTCGACGCGCGTTTGTCGGTTTGCTGCACTCAATTCATGAGGTACCCACCTTTCAAGCTTTTTCACCTTCAATTTGCTTCAAGTGGATTAAAACAGTTTTATCACTAACACCGCAGCCTGCAGTTAACTCGGACGTGGTTTGCGATGGATCCGCTTCCACAATAGCCTTAAATTTTTCAGTCCACGGGGCTTGTTCAGCAGGTCGAAATTTCCAGAATGAAAACGTTGGAACCAAAAATGCATTAGAATAGAATAGAATAGAATATACTTTATTGTACACCATAAAAGTAACACATCTTTTTTACAATAAAAACTGCATTGTGTTTTCTTTTGCAACACCGTCGCCATACACATCAAATCCTTCGAGCCGTTTCTGCAGCACTAGTGCCACGATGGAACTCGTACTCGTAAATGACGCGATATTTCATGTTTTCCATTTTGTAAACTGACTGGCGCAAAGACAAATCCAAAAGAGGAAAAACAAATGAATTACGGTTTTCTAAACACAAAAGCATGAGTAAATAGCTGTATAAATTTAAAATTGGAATTCCAAACCAAAGAGGAGATATTTGAGATCAAAGTGGCCAGTACGACAAAACGCCAATTTCATAGGTAAGGACCTAATAAATTGTTCTTTCTTTACTTTCATTATTTCTACCGGTTACAGATATTTAGGTAGGTATCCGGTAAAAAAAAGCTGGCTCATAAAGGGTCATCAAAATTTTGTTTAAAGCGATATCACAAGTAGTACCTAGGGATTAATTGATTTCCTTTAGCTCTATAATTGAAATGAACATGCCGAGAAAAGTGAGCCAAGTTAATTTCATCATTTCATCAATTACATACAAATTAAGGACTTTATTAAGTGACTAAGTGACTAAAGGAACATTTCTTCACCATGTGATGTGATAAAGTAGGTGTAGATGAGAAAACACAGGCTTAATCTATTTAGGTATGCTCAAATATAGAGGTGAAATATTTGACGCTTTCACGTTTTACGATACTGCATAGTGAGAACGAGTTTATTGAAACCGTTTCAGTTATTTTATGCGGCAGCTTCGCAAAATCGTTAAGACCGATAGGTACATATGGTGAATCACATAGTATAGATCTTACTTTATGGTGTACACCGTACTAGCTGTTCCCCGCGGCTTTGCTCCCGTGGACCACCCCACAGGACCCGTTTTCGGGATTAAAAAATTGTCTATGTCACTCAAGAATAATGTAGCTTTCTATTGGTGAAAGATTTTTAGAAATCGATCCAGTAGTTTCGGAGCATATTCGGTACAAACAAACAAAAAAATCTTTACTCTTTATATTATTGTTATAGTGTATATAGACAGTATACCAGTAACAATTTCTGAGGTTAGAATGTTTTGTAAAAAAGCTCTGAAAAGTATTTCTGCTGTTCAAGCAAAAGCTTGTTTCGCCAACTGGACAAAACAAATAAATATGGACTGCGTTGGGTGGATGACGAAGGTTAAACATTTGTTCACTTTCACCCATATACTTATTTAGTTATTACATCGAATTGACTTCAACTTCAGTCGTGATATTTATGTACAATAGCTTGTCATTTATTGTCAATAACCCTAGGATTGTTTCCGTTATCATGTGGCGACTTGGAATCAGTGTTGGCAAAAAGTTAATCTGACTAACGATTAAAAAGTAAATCGTGATTAACTATTAAAAAACAAATTAATCGTACCTAATCAAATTTTAATAATTATGATTAGGTATTACAATTATAATCATTAATTGTTAATCTCGATTTAAAAAATATGATTGTTGAAGTTAGGAACAGAAACAATACATGCTACAGTTAGTACAATTACAGTGACCGATCACTGTAATTGTACTAACTGTAGCATGTATTATTCCACTGCTGGGCAAAGGACCTCAGCCTTGTGCAACTATAAGTAGCGTCATCGTGGCTATATTTTATCTGAAAATGTAGGCTAAATCTTTAATCTGCCTAATCAAAATTGATTAGTTTTATTAATCGTGATTACGATTACTATATTAATCGTGATTACGATTACTATATTAATCGTGATTACGATTACTATATTAATCGTGATTACGATTACTATATTAATCGTGATTACGATTACTATATAAATCGTGATTAATTTAATCATATTTAATTTAATCATATTTAACCACGATTATGTATAAATTAAAGAAGATTAAATTACCTAACCGTAAATTAACAAATAATCGTTTAATGCCAACACTGATTGGGATATACCTAGGATAGGATATTTATTTTTCACTTTTTTAGTGTATATTTGGAAGTCGTTTGATTGTTTTTTTAAACAGATTTTTTCACTTTTTTTTGTGGTAGGTACCTACCTAGTGGGGAAGTTCTCTAGTAAAATGTATAATAAACTGACATCGATTGCAGCAATCCTGAGGTTTGAAGAGTTCTGTTGTATATCTCCAAAGTTCTTCATCAGATCTTCACCAAATTTATATGAAACCATTTTGAAAAAATAGCCTTTCAAACACAAAATAAATTTTCTAAATTTGAACATCAAATAAAAATACCTACATACAGTCGAACATAGAACCTCCTCCTATTTGGTAAGTCGGTTAACAACGACAATCGTTTGCTGCAGACAAGCTACTGCTTCGTATCGAGTTTTAGATGTGCGGTGTCATTACGTGGGGAGGCGGAACACTACCATCCCGCGGCAGATCACTATAATATGCACGCTGAATATGTAGATATGTTAGATTGCAAGCCGCTTCGACTCTGTCCCGTTGCAAGTAAGCCGGGTGTGATGCGGGGTGCTGTAACTACGACTGTTACCTACAACAACTTTTTTTTGGTCTAGCGAATAACGTTAGCTTGACGTAAACTGACTTCCCTTCGCCCTCGAATAGGCCCTAAAATACTTCGGAATATGGCTACGAAGCTTTATCAACCATGCTATTCCCAATTTGCAATGGTCGAAAAGTTTTACAAATAAACCCATCTAAGTGAAATACGCCGTTCATTTCTCTTTATCCTAAAATACCTTTTACATTAATGAACACGAAAAACTTTTAGAATGCTGAACAGAGGAATTGTTTCGAATGAATTTCAGGATCAAATTGAAAAGTATTAAGATGGTCCACGATTAGGAGTGTAGGAATTAAACCGTCTATCAAGTTTCTAATTCAGTTTCCAAACCTCTCTGAAACAGACACGAATTGTATGACGCTGAAGAATTTTCACTTCGTCAAACCAATTACGAAGAAAACAACAATATTTTCCAAAATTTCGCGGGATAAAGTTTACTCCTTTGCTGAGTTCATAAACTGATAATAATTGAATATTGTATTATGCGGCTGACACAATAAGTACTTTGGAACATTTTTTGATGAGGTAGGTACCTCTAAAAAAGTCACAGTTGAATATATCAATCTTTTGGGTGACCATCCCTTAACAAAAACATGTCTAGTGAATTGACGATGATCGTGACAGATAGCAAGCAAGGAACCAGGAATCGGACTCGTCGTCGAAAAAAATATCGTCTGAATTTACTTTTGATCGAATGAATTTCAATATTTTCCTATTATAAACATAAAATAAAAGAACCGTTATTTTTTGTGCTCAATTATACCAGGTTGTTACGTTCAGTAAAAAGATAAAAGCTGAGCCGCAGCTCCACATAAATACTTACATCAGAATGATGTATGTGCATATTTTACGTTATTTTTTGTACGGACGACTTCCTTGCATGATTTTATTTATCGTGCAGTTGAAACTTTCGATGGGTAGGTCGAGGGACCTACTCGACTCTGGCTGCGTCCGATCCCCGCATAAATTATACCGGTCTGAGGAGCCTTCAGTGGGTGCTTGAAAGTCGCCGATGCAAATAAACGAGGCGATCTTTATCCCAATCATTACTTAACATATATATGTTAAGCTGTTTATTTGTAATCGTGCATAGACAGCGGGATAAAGCCGGTGGTTCCTTAAATTATTAGCTGCTTAGGGCTGTTACATGCTGTCTTTGATACGAGTATTAGTGCCACTGGGAAGTGAGCACTAGCATGTTAGGAATGTGTTCAAGCCCTTAGAAAAGGACCACCAATGCGAGATTACACGGGTAAAAGCAGATGTGATAGATCTATTTTAACCCCCGACGGAAAAAGAGGGATGTTATAAGTTTGACGTGTGTCTGTGTATCTGTTTGGCATCATAGCTCCTAAACGGATAAACCGATTTTGATTTCGGTTTGAATGGTGGCTTTATTGAGAATGTTCTTAGCTAAGTTTGATGAAAATCGTTTCAGCTGTTCAAAAGTTATGGGCGTGTTACTGTTTGAATCGGGCGGTTTTCCCAAGATAGAGTGTTATAACTACGTGTTCAATAGATTGTCGATCGAAGCGTGTCTATCTAGATAATTATGTAGCATGAAATAAAAATGTGTGAGGGTATTTTTTCATTTTTAGTTTGTTAGTGAGTTTTAATTAAATGTTACATTAGCCACCTGAAAGCGTCTTCACCATCGCTTTTCGGTACTTAAATACCGTTTTAATCTCTATGAATAAATATTTTAATATTATGATTAAACTTCCTAGAAGTAGAGAATTTGGTTACGCTTGATCCTTATATCTCCTTAGAATCGATTTCCTGGAAGCTTTTACATTAATTCCGAACGCATAAAGCAAGGCACGAGACCATTACAAAAAGCAGCCCGTACTAACGACTTATTGTTGATTACGATGACTAAATACCTATTGCTTATTAATAAACATAGCCGGGCATAGTCCATTGTTCCATGGCTACTATAAATTTTATGCCACCATTCAGAAAATTGTTTTGCCGTACGGCTTTTACTACTAAGTGCATTACATTCCTGTATTTTTATAGCTTCCCTGTAATAAATCTATAAACCATTATGATCACTAAAACTGTTATGACTACGATTATTGGTATTCGTGTAACCGAGGAGGAACTTTAGTAATATTTATTTATTTATTTAAACTTCATGTACAATGGTGATACATAAGCGGACTTAAGGTTGCACTAGTCCAAAATTCTTCCATACAAACGTAGTTTGGGTTTTACTCCACTGTTTGACGATGTACGTTCAAAATAAAAAATTATATCAATTTGTCTCATCATTATCTAGTCCTGTATGGAAGCAAAAAGTACAAAAAAAAATTAGCATGAAAGTTATGAGCTTCGAAAGTTCCATATTTCAACACCAATTTTAACGCATCTTTGGGCGCAAATAAGTACCATAAGAAGAAAGAAAATTGAAAAACGGCCTCCATACAGGGATAGATTATTTGTTCAACAATGCAAATAATTTTATTTTGAACAGATACATTCAGTGGTTTTTTCATGATATCCAGACTCCCAAAGGTCTGTTTATAAAATTTCGCGCGCTCGTTTTCGTTCTAAATCATCATCCATCTCGCTACAAATTTCCTCCCCGGTCAGTGGGGCGGAGGGGTGCGCGTGCGGTGCATTTACACCTACACACACACACGCTCACTAGTTTAGCTACCGCCCGGCGCCCGCGCCCCGCTGCCCCAGAGGGGCCTCAATCGTCTGCTGCATAATATATACGTCACCGTAATTACGCGCGTGCGGTGTATGTTATTGATATTGTGATATCGACGATAACGTATTCGTATAATATTTTATAACATTGACCCCTGGCTTGAACTGTGGATTCCGATATTCCTTTATGTGTTGTGTTGATTATTTTGAATTGGTCCGAAATTTTACTGACCCTGGCGTTCGTGGGATTTCATACTGATTTACATGGCGTTTGAATTTGAACTTGTTGCGTCAGTGAAGTGATCTTCTTCTTCAGCAATTCAAGTAACAATGGGTAAGTTGAATCTTTTATCGAATTTAGTTTGTACAATTCATGAGGGCGCTTGACATGACTTTTATACCTAAATAAACACGCGCATTTATAAAATTTTAAAATTACAAACTGCCGATCTTTATCTATAATTAGAAAATCTTTTTTAAAAATACTACCGACTTCCAAATAAAAACACTACAAAGTGAAAAATAACTAATTTCGGAAGTCGGTGTTCTTGTTTTTGTTTCTTCGTTATTTTTTTTTTTTTAGTTGTGGTACATAAAGATCAAGTTCAATAATACCTATAATCTCAGATTAGAGAAAATCTGAGCCTAAAATGCCCAAATTTATGCCTGAATAGATTACCTGAATACCTAACATAAAACTAACATAACCGGTGCAATGAGAGTGTATCTTTCAGGGTGAACTGTACAAATCTGCGTACCCCTTTAGAGCGTACCGGCTTGACGTTATGTTATCAAAAGGCCTAACCAATAAACAGTTTTGCGATCGCAGCAATCCCGAGAGATTTGCCGTTGTATATTGAAGAGTTCTGTTGTATATATTAGGATATTAGATTCCAATTAGATTAGGTATTTTAAGATTTTCGATAGTCGTGCCTACTTATATCGAAAGTTCATTATTATGTAGGTACCTATCTGTTATATCGATATCGACTCGGCTTCAGCGGCGGACAAACACAAAAGGAAGCTATTTTTTAACCGACTTCAAAAAAGAGGAGGTTCTCAATTTGACTGTATTTTTTTTGTTACTTACCTCAATACTTTTTTAATGTGAACCGATTTTGATGATTCTTTTTAGGGTTCCGTACCCGAAGGGTAAAAACGGGACCCTATTACTGAGACTTCGCGGTCCGTCTGTCTGTCACCAGGCTGTATCTCATAAACCGTGATAGCTAAACCGGTGAAATTTTCACAAATGATGTATTTCTTTATAACAACAAATATTAAAAACAGAACAAAATTAATATATAAGTGGGGCTCCCATACAACAAGCGTGATGTTTTTTTGCGATAATGGTACGGAACCCTTCTTGGCCGGTTTTTTATTTGTATACCTACTATGCGCGCCGACACTCACAAGCTCGGCTCAGCCACCCGAAGCTATTATATTGTATTGTGATAACAAAGAGAATATTTCAAACTGCTATTGTAAACAAACAATCAATAAACAATTTACAAAATAACATTATGTTTTATTTGATGAACCTAATTACCTAGAAAACAAGTCTCACATCAAAGTGGCGCTAACGAAAAAGCAGTTATCCTGACTCTGGCTGGTATGAAATACCTACTTACGGGGAGGCGCCTGTAGGTTATAGCTAACTAGCTAAGGTAAGTAAATACCTATTTAACACACATTGTAATATTTGCACAACCTGCAATAAAATACAAAAACATAAAGACATGACCTACACCCGTGCGCATAGAGCCTAGCTTTCCGCACGCGCTGGTACGATACCTACAGTCAGCGAAGCCCTGGCGCCCGCTCTGCCAACGTAAAATCTACCGACTTGACGCTCGAACACTTTTCATTCTTATAACTAAGGGCATAAGGTTCAATAAGCGCGCAAGCGGCTCGCGCTGCTCTGTCGTCGCCGCCGCCAAAAATAATTAAAAAGTCAAATCTAACATTACTTGTCGATAATAACAATATCTATGTAAATTCACATTTTCGCAAAAGATCTTATTGTCAAGTTGGCAAAGTCGCGGGTAAATATAGGTGCATAACAACAAGTAAATTGAGTGCCTTCTAATTACGTTACACACAGTAATAATCCAAAGTTCCAACATGAATTTTTTTATGTTTATGTTGTCAATGAATTGCATACGCGCCACCGCAACCACACACAAGTATATTATAGTAATCTTTGCACACACACCGCCGCGCTGTCGGCGCTCTGCAATGAAATTGCGCATGTGTGCATCACACAGCGTTATGAGTGTGTATACGAACACGATCTAGCTTCTTACTGCTCATCACAGCGTCTATCTCTTTCCTGCGCGATGTCGGATGAGATAGCAAATATTTTAACTCCGCCGCCAAATAGTTCGTGCCGTTGACTAGTGTAACCTTAATGCAGCAAGGCATTCGCTACCAGTGAACCTTTGGGTTAAAAAGGACACAACAGTGGCAGGAGTACAAAAACAAAAAGAACAATAATTAAATTTCGGATATTAATAAACTATCTAACTAATAAAATACATAAATAATTTCTAAAACAATAGACTAATAAATATTATAATAAATATCATATTCTAAATGAGTATAGAATCTTATAGATAGATTTATTAGATCTAGGTACTACAGATTAAAAGGCTTGGGATTGAGCTGCTCCAATTAATTTCGTTTTTTTTTATTATTATTTTTTTTGCACTGTGAATTTAGTTTTTAATTTTTTTTTCTTTACAATGACAAGAATATTTACTTTTTAAAGTATTATATTATTTTATTTTAATTATTGTGAATGTGAAGACTATGTGGATCATTCTTTTTTCTTAATTTTAATTTATCTTAGTTAGTTTTTAATCATGGTCTGGCAGTTTGAGTATTTATGCGGCCTACCCGAATGTCCTTTCTTTGGTATTGTTCGGCAATTCGTTGAGCTCTTTAAATTCTAAGTTGAGCTGCACGGTTATTGACAAATGCGTGCACTGACTGGACAGGTCCATTCAATCTGGCTGGTTCTTTCCTCAAAAGACCATTTCAGACATCAGTCTACATGGTCTTCACATGATCTAACCAAGATTTTGTCTGGACTTTAAAAGAGACTGTGACCTCTGAGTTTGTTTCGGCCTTTCTTCTCAGAGTAGTCAGACAGAAAACGCCGACCTCATCTAGTTTTAAAAAATATGATCGACATGTGAAAGTGTTTGTACAAACCAACTTACAGAAAATAAATCATTTATCATTTACCTGTTAAATAAAATTGGTTATTTGATTAACTGCACCTGCAGGTCAGTGTGGTGGTTTGCCCCTGTACAAATTATTTTCCTATCCCACAAGTACGAGACGCGAGACGAAAAGCTTATATCGTGCGTGACTTAATAGGCCAATCAGAAAAGTTGTATACGGAGTTGGCTTTCCTAAAATATCGTTACCCCCAAATGTTTGAATATAGGTACTTAAAATATGTCTAAAAGTTGCACCCTACTCAGGCTTAGGAAAATGCCAAAAAAATTTGAAAGCGAGGTAGCCAGCATACATTTTTAAACAGAAGTGGTGCAACTTTGATTAGAAATAAATATCTTCTCTTAGCAAAATTACCGTAAGATATTAAGTTAACTGCATTTTAGTTCTGTACTTTAGCATACAAATGCCCACCACTTAAAATGTTTCATGCAAATACACAGCAAAACTGTTTCACTCTCACGGATTAACTTAGAATGGAAATTGGAAGGCATTAGTTCCACACAGCTTGTGTTAGTTGGGTCTTACATACATTTGATTAGTGCATGGGCATACTGCATACATTCTGTGGTGGATCGTTCGCGACGCAATGGCGCCAGTAACTAGAGTCGAACATGAGTCTGAACGAAGCTTTAGGGTTGCGAAATGTAAAATGAAGCATTCCTTTGTGTACCACTGTGAACTTTGATTTAGGTTTGACAGGTAGAGTTTCTGTTCGAATTATGAAAATGACAGAAAGATCGAGAAAACAGTGTCTATTATACACAAAGTACGTAAGCAGCGCGGCGGCGCGCTAAAATTTTACCGATCAGTTTCATGTTAAATTTTTTAAACTAAAGACTAGCTCGAAAAGCTTCCTAGGTTCCTACCACAAAGGGCATCGCTATCTTTGGATCATCATTGGCAATTTAATTATCTATATTTTATGGATGTATGGGTATAGTGCGTGTGCAGCATAGCGTTCGCAATTAAAATAGTTGATGGCCACAATAAACATTTACAATACTGATTAGAAGAGGTATCAATAAAATCTATTAGGCACCATATAAGCAATTAAATTCTGCCTAATAAATCTTGATTTAGGTCTTCTAGACACGCGGTATTTCCAAACAAGTGGTATGAGCAAGCGTTTTTTTTTTCTTTTTTTATATACCGGTATGGTAACCCTGGTCGCTTTAATATTCAGCCATCGGCGTATTGTGTGGTCGGGCGTATAGCAGGAACCTGTCCTCGAGCCGAGCCGACAAACGAAAATTAAAAAATGGACCTTAATATGTACCTAATAATGATGTAGGATGAATCCCTTTAAACCTGGATTTTAGTTAGATAATAATATGTGATCAATTTTTTATGCGGCCTATAAAATTTTGTTATTTAAAAAGCTAAATCTTTTTGAGAGCTAAATTATTCACAAAATGTTCTCAAAAATTCCTAACAGATTTTAGTATTTTTCATAATTTGACCTTTCATTAACATGTCGACACTTGGGCCATTGACCAGAAGCATATAGTTATCATTGTCTTAGCTGCCCTTATTACCCTTATTTTTTTAGTTTGGCTTAGCTTGTGTACTTTTTCATCTCTATCAGCCGTTAGGTTTCTCCGTAGATTATTTAGGTAAGTACCAAATCTTGAAAACATTTGGGTCAAGGAAGTTAGGTACATACCTTTTTCAAATTACCTATACCTTCTAGATACCTATACTTTACCGTGATAAATAATATTATTTAACCACCTAGGTATACCTATTACGCAGTACGCTTATCTACCTACCTCCCGATAAGTAGATTCTTACCTTACCTAGCCAGCTATGTGATTAAACGACCTTTTGACCTCAAGCTAACACCTTGGTCATTGGCTTTTGTAGACTTTATCATTAAAACACTAATAAAATAAACATAAATTGTCTGATTTATCGCGTGGACAGCACGGCTTATCTCAAATAATAATTAGCGTCAAAGATCTTTATAATTTATTACCGCACTGCATATAATTTTCTGCCTTCTCTTTTTAGTAGCATACCTTAGATTAGAACCTATTTGCCTAGATATATCTAGACGGTAAAAGCTAATGACTGAGAAGAGTGCTTGCATGCCGATGCAAATAGTTTTAATATCTATGTAGGTAAGTGGGTACCTATATTTATTTATTTATATACACTTTATTGTACACCATAATAAACAAGAAAAAAGTAACTTAATACTAAAAATATATAACCCCTACATATGTACCCCCCCCCCTATATCCCCTATAACCTACATATCTACTATGAAAAGCTTTATTTAAATTATTATTCATTAAAGCGCTGTACTAATCGCAATCATTTAAAATTTATTTATTTACACTTACATTCCTTATAAAGAAATATGATTCTGGGCAACATTTTGTCTAGGTCTGCCTACGGGAGAATAAGTTAGGTAGGTAGGTACTTAAGTGAGGTATGTTACTAGCTTTTTTCAGCCACGCCCGCGTGAAAGTCGAAAAATATTCCAAGGGAACATATTCCCGGGAAAAAAGTATCCTATGTGCTATTCCAGACTATAATCTATATCTGTGCCAAATTTCATCCAGATTCGTCGAGCCAAACGTGAAGAAGTAACAAAAATACAAACACACTCACAAACTTTCGCTTTTGTAATATTAGTGTGATCTGTAAGTACCTAGATACTCAACCAAGCCACATCAAGAGTTTAATAACATGAATTTTCCAGCTATGAAGGTAGGTACTTCTACTAAGTACTTGGATAGAATTCAGGAACAAATTTTCGATCTATGGTAGGTAAAACTTCGACGTTCAGAAATAGTTCGTTGATAACTTTATTAGCAGTCATCGGCTCGCTCATTTTTAGGGTTTCGTACCCGAACGGTCCAAACGGAGTCAGTCCCATTGCTGTCACTCACGTATCCGTCTGTCTGTCTGTAGTCTGTCACACAGGTTACAGTGCTAGTGGAGCTACTGTCTTCAAATTTTCACAGCTTAAGCATTTAGTTGACCTAAAGCCATACAAATTGTCAATAAATATTTTTTAAGCTTTTTGAGGGGGGCTAGGAGAAAAATAAAAATATTACCTACCCCATAGAGTGGGGTATCGTTGTTTAGAGCTCGTTGTATAGTTAGATGCTGTATTTTTGTTTTACAATATTGATCAAAAATACTGATATATTGATCAAAAATACCTATGTTTCTTATTAAAACCAACTTGTTTTTGCGTTTTTTTACGGAACCCTAAATGTGCGAAGTCCGACGCACACTTGGCCGGTTTTATATAAACTGCGACAATAGCTGTAATGTAATATATTGGACGCCAGCGATACTATCTACTGAACTGAGTTTCTGAGTTTCCTCCCCAGGTTGAGTAGTGGTTTGGGTTCTTTCATTAGGAATTTCTCATCCCGGGGTCACACACATCATCACATCACATCATCAGCCTATTAATGTTCCCACTGCTGGGACACAGGCCTCCTCTCTGTGAGAGGGGATGGGCCGTAATCCACCACGCGGGCCCAGTGCGGATTGGTGGATGTCACATGTCTTCGAATTTTTGGTTCTAGGACATGCCGGTTTCCTAACGATGTTTTCCTTCACCGTTTTTGAGAGCAGTGGTGATGAAATAATGTAGGTACACAAAGTAAAGCGCCTGCCTGGGTTCGAACCCACGACCTACAACTTGTAAGTCGCGGCCCGGGGTCACAATTTGTGCCAATGACTTATAACATAACTGGCAAAAAATGTGGGTTTCGATTCTGCCTATCCTAGTTTCTTTATATGTACAATCTAATATCTCCAATCATTCCACAGCACGCCGACGTACGACATGGCTCCGAACCCGGACAAGCAGTGGATTCTCCGCGTGACAGACAAGATGAAGCCCATCCATCGTCAGTTCACGGACTTGCTGATGACCAAACGACTGCAGACGCTGCAGAGTGTCGACATGGTACGTCATAAACTATTACAATGCTATGCTTGCATTAATGTTTTACCGCGGTTATAATTCCAAAATAGCATTGAATTTGTTAGCAGACTATTTCTTTATTTTATTTGGATTTAATATTTGCCTGAATTGAAAATATAGGTTAGTTATTACACTTATCTTTAGGTAGGTACTTATCTTTTTTACACTTTTGCAGGCAAATTTAATCAAATTATTTTAATTAAACGTTTTAGCTTAGATGACAAGATAGACATGCAAAGAAAAAATCATTAATCTAGTGATGAAACAGACCTCTGTTTCTGTTCCCGCAATTGCGGAAGTTCCGCACGCTTTCTTACATCCGTTTCTGCTTCTGCATCTTTTAAAACAGATATTTAAATAATGTAAGTAATATTCACGATGCACGATGATGCAACGTGTGGTTGGCAAGTGGACTAGCAATTTATGAAGAGCTCCGAAGGAGATTGCTGGGTACAAAAGCAAGCTAAACTAATATATAATAATTTTGAATACCGGTTTACTAAAGAAATATATAGGTACATACTTAAATTATATATTTTCATATTTTTTACACTGCCGCTTCTGCATCCGTTTATATTTTCGTTTCCGCTTATATTTACTTATAACATCTGTTTCCGTATGACAATTCCGTTACATCACTAAAAATACTACTTTAACTTTTCTTATAAAGATAGAACAAGAAAAAAAATCACTAGACGAAAACTACATTATCTTTAGCCCTTTGATATAATCTGGAATTTTATTTTTCAGGCTGTAGAACGCGTTTATCAAGAGTTGAAGGCTTTGGGTGAACTGGACAACACGTACTTAGTGTACACTTCCGACCACGGTTATCACTTGGGCCAGTTTGGCTTAGTAAAAGGAAAAAGCTTTCCCTTCGAGTTTGACATCAGAGTTCCCTTCCTTGTAAGAGGACCTGGAGTGGAACCCGGTACTGTGTAAGTAGTAAAAATATAATCAACCTCTTTATTACATAGACACTTCTTCCTTTGCTATTTTCGTTCATGCACTGGTTAGATAGATATCACAAACCGAAACTGAAAGGCAATTAGAAAAAAAACGGTGCTTTACTTTTTATTTCAAATGGCATCTTAATTTTTATTTGATTAGTTTTAGCCAGATATTGAATAATTAAGTTTAGATGTAGGTAGAGTCTGGCCAACGAAAGTGTGATCTGAAAAACGCGGCAAATTTAAAAAATCCTAATGTGGTATCACCAACTATACCTCTACTTAAAAGTTTTGATACTTGTATTATTTGTATTTATTATAATTTATTTTTTGATTTATTGGCTCCGTTTGTTGAAGTGTGACGGAGCCGTGACTGTCATGGATGCGAGTTAAAAAAGAGTGTGTAGATTTATTTATAAACCCACCCACCCCATTTTTTATAATATTAACCCACTTAACATTTAATTTATTAATTACTTAATCATCATACTCAAAATCATAGTCCAAAAATTCAACCTCTAAGTATTCATCTTTATCTGAATCATCATCAACACTTATATAAATTTTTCCAATACTTCTTCTGTTATGTGATCTCTTTGTTTATATTTATTTGCCACATTTATTACATGGTCCGTCAATTTTTCCATTCTTCTGCAGTTATTCGGCTAAATGAGGAACATTGAAACATAAACATAGGAAAAGGTATCATCTTATCGTAAATATATAACAATCAGCCAAAATGGATCAAGATTACCATGTCATACTAACAATCGCAATCACAGACAATACACAGATTAATAATCTTGCCATACCCCATCTTTGAAAATACCCCAGATCACGCTTTCGTTGGCCAGACTCTAACTACTTGTGAGAAAAAGGTTTTTCTGTTGGATCCTCTTAATTTCCTGATAGTTTCTTTTCGTCTAGTATAAGCCAGATATTGAATAGTTTATTGAAAAATAATAACCTTTTTGGATCTACCTTAAATAAAGCTCTGAATGCATTCTGAGCGTTGTTAAATATGATCTACCTAAGAATCAATTCTTAGCCGGCCTTTGAAATTATTAAATATCAGATATTTTTCTCCACAGCGTGGATGACATAGTTCTTAACATCGACTTGGCGCCAACATTCTTAGACATGGGCGGCGTGGAGCCCCCAGCTCATATGGACGGAAGGTCTCTCCTGCCATTGCTACAGCCGCGTCGCCGCCGCCATGCTGCTGCACACTGGCCAGACACATTTCTTGTCGAGAGGTAGGTAATAATTAGAACCTTCAGAGAAAGAAATATCTTACATAAATCTGCAACCGTACTGTCAACACCACCATGGTGAACGTTAACCCAACAGGAAAGTTACTCCTAGAGTGATATGAGTGGAACGTATACTTAGTGCGTAATCTGCTATGCATGTGCGCCACATAAAAAATAAGTGCGTGTCGTAGTTTTTGAAAAAAACCGAAAAAACAATTCCTGCTAGGGTAACGTTGTTCCAGCAGGAAAATTCTAAACGAATGATCGGAATGAGAAATATTGTGCATGGGCAGGGAGCGTATAGTTGTGCAAAAATATGCGCCGAAAATATAATTGGTGCGTCATCAGGTTTTCGAGTTGTTGCATTTCCTGATGGAGTAACGTTTTGAAGGATCGTGTATCTCTAAAACCATTGTACGTGCGCCTGTAGAATAAACATACACGAGTAGCTCTTGATATGTGCGTATTTGTGCCGGAATTAGATTTAAGGAAATATTTATAATTTTCAAGTAAATGCGCTTTTTAGAAAACCCGAAAAAAGTTCGCAGTGCCTAAATGAGAAAACGTATAAGCTCGCTGAAAACTGTATTCAGTCCATCTTGACGCTTGTAATAACCATAAAGTTTCAAAAGCATACATGCTTGCGTTATCGAATAATATTGCTAAAAGTCAAAACGAGGTTGTCATAACTTTGACGGCAAAATACAAGAAACTGACTCAACCCTAGATAGGTATGTGTAAACCACAAGGATGTGCGTTTAGTCAAAAATATATAGTGAAAATATTCAGCTTGGAATGTTTCTTATTTAGTAGATTTAATGAAAAAGCTAAACATGTAAACAAAGGCTGGTTATCCGACCAAATTCAAATGACTACGAAAAAGCGACGGATTCATACATATCGATGACCTTCTTAACTTTACTCACGAACCGGTTGTAGCGTGTTGTGCCTGAGTTCACTGAGGTAGAAAAGTTATAGAAAAATTTACTTGTTATTGGATTATATTTTACTAGCTGTCTTGTTGTTTGTTTACTTGATTAGGTAAGTATATTAGAAAAAGTAGTGCCAAGTTATAACCCATCTTCTTTATTCCAAATTTCATTAAAATATATTCGGTATTTTGTGGACACATCCAGACATTTGCCTTTATAATATTAATAGAAAAAAGTACTTTAGAGAACAAAAAAAAGATGGCGGCTGTGTGAACGTTACTCCAGCAGGAAATGCAATATCTCGAAAACCTGATGACGCACCAATTATATTTTCGGCGCACATTTTTGCACAACTATAAGCTCTCTGCCCATGCACAATATTTCTCATTCCGATCATTCGTTTAGAATTTTCCTGCTGGAACAACGTTACCCTAGCAGGAATCGTTTTACCGTTTTTTTCAAAAACTACGACACGCACTTATTTTTTATGTGGCGCACATGCATAGCAGATTACGCACTAAGTATACGTTCCACTCATATCACTCTAGGAGTAACTTTCCTGTTGGGGTAACGTTCACGCCACCATGCTCCGTTTTTTTTTTTTTCTTTTTCCAGACTTATTCCACCACGAAGTTGGTGTCTATTTTATATCTATTCCTCATCCATAGAATCCATACTAGTTCTCGCTTATCATTCCTCTCGCACTTTCATGCTTCATACTGTATCTTTCTTATATCCTTCACCTTTTATCCTGTGGGTGGGACTCCCACTTATGAGCTACTTGCTATTCTATCTATCTAATATTTTATTTACTTTATTTAACTCTGGGGAAATATTTTTTTCAGGTTCACTTTTTATTTTACAGGATTTTTCTCAACCAATATTATACATAATTTCCATCTACTAAATACAATATTACTATAGGTACTCTTATTTCATAATCTATTTATCATGACTCCGTTGTGAATAAGGGAAAGTGCTATGCATCCTGTATAGCTTTGTTTCTCTTTCTTACGGAATGACGATGGCTTTAACACGTCATAGTACGGACCCTAGTTTAGATGTCTACCCATGACCACGTGATGTGATCCTGTAAATTTATATTCAACTGAGAATATTTTCATCCCCAGCTCGGGTCGTCGTGACATCCCAGGTCTGGGCCACCGGTCCAGGGAGAACAAGTACAGCAGAGAAATGAATGAGAACAGAGCCACTACATCACCTCCCCAGTCTTCAGAGAGCGGAGACTTCGACGAGGATACGGACGATGATGACTTTCTGGAACCTGATGATGAAGATGATGATGTAAGAATTGTGTGGTTGGTTTTTCTTCGATGTTATTAGGAACTTAAAACTAGTCAGTTATTAATGCTTGAACTGAGAATCTTTGAATATTAATGTAATAACTACACCATTGTTATTTGGCATTGACATGCAATATGTAAGGATTCACTTGAGTCCTGAGACAATTATATGTTATACTAGCTGACCCGGCAAACTTTGTTTAGCCATAAAAACACCAAACATTCATCTACCCTACCCTACCCTACCTACCTACCCTACCTACCCTACCTATGCTACCCTACCTACCCTACCTATGTAGGTAAGGTACCATTTTTTTTTTCATAAGCACCTTCTCCTAACATATCACAACACAAGTTTCTTCGCATTTTTTAAGAAAATTCAATACATTTTTTAATATAGTTTATTTACATTTAACTAAAGTATGTAGGTACCATTTTGTTCGATAACTTTTGCCAGTTTGTAGGTAGGGACATGATCCCATTGCTATAGAAATTTTGGGACATCTGATCAAAATACCGCGACAAGTGGTTTTGGCAGTCCTCTCGTGATGTTAACCTGACACTGCCTAAAGAATTCTGAAGAGACTGAAACAGGTGGAAATCTGAAGGTGCAAGGTCAGGACTATACGGCGGATGCATTAACACCTCCCAGCCAAACACTCTTAATTTTTGCTGAGTGGCTAAAGATGTGTGAGGTCTAGCGTTATCATGATGAAAATCCACACCCCTTTTTCTTTTCTTTTCTTTTTATTTAAATCGTTGCCCCACACTAGGAATTTCTTCCTGTATCGTGGGTGCGTTTACAAACATATAAACTCACATACACAACACCCAGAGCCGGAACAACTATCTATAGCACAGAATAAAATAATAATAGTACAAGTACAGAAGACTCACTTCATGCAATAATTCATTGAAATAGAGACTCCTGCTAGTAAGCAACAAAGTGCATTTCAGCTCGCATAAGCGCTCAGTGCCTAACGTGATATTCACCTAAACGTTGCCTCTCTCTTCTAACGCGTATCTCCGTCGCTGTCTGGCGCGGTTTGACTCTGCTCATAAGGGTTGTCGACTTGCCGCTTTCGCTTACATCCACTATCTACCTACTTGACCGCGTAATCTTTCTCATGTTTGATGCCTATGGTTACACAGTCAAGTAGGTAGATAGACAATGAATATTATAGACCGTCATTTTGTTAGGTACTTAACAAATGAAAACTAGGTTACCTAAACTTCATTTATTAACATTAGACATTTAAATAAGCCCATTTTACAGCCCGGTCAATCGATTTTGACTTCTATTGCGTTGGTGATACGACAAATGGAAGCTGTAGTAAACAGTTGGTTTTGGTATCAAATTCGTGCTTTTTATATCATCCTTATGTGTAAGAGATAGAACACAAAATCGGTTGAACGCACTGTAAAACGAGTTGTAAAGACGTCTAATGTTATTTCAAATTGAGTATAGGTAAGTACCTGCCTCTTTGCATACTCTTTAGTGATATTTTTTGTCAGTTTATTTAAAGTTGGCTTGAAGAACTCTTAGGAAATATTGTTTGTTTGTTCGTTAGGTAAAAGTAAGTACCTAGTTTTATATACAAACGTTAACGTTAACAAGTGCGTACACTTACTAAGGCTATTGGTAAATTCTTAGGCTAAGTAGGTAACTACTTACTTAGGCAATTATAATTTATTTTCAACTGAATCTAAAGCGTTTATTTTTATGTTAACAACGGTAACTATTCAATAAAAAAAGAAATCAAATTATATTTGTGAACAACACGAAAATCTAAAATATCTAAGTAGCCTACCTACTTAGATATTTTAGCCTTTTACCTAATTATTAGTATTTCACACACCTATTCATTCTTTTAGGAACACCAAAATGCTTAAATTTTTATACAAAACTCGTACTCATTATGCACCTACTACCGATAGTTAGAGTATTTATGTAATGATTTAAATAGGTACAACAAAATAGCTTATCTTTCAAAATCTTTCAGTACTTTAATTTTTTTTAATATCTATTCATTGTTCTTTGCTTTATTTAAACACCCGTAAACATAACAATATCTTTTAAAGGCCTTAGAAGTACGTTTAGAAGTCATTGTTCTTTGCTGCATAAATCATAGAATTAATAACGTGGCTAACGTGCGAGCCGAGCGACAACCTAACGCGTTATTCCCTCTAGAGGGTACCGCCTGCCGATCGTACCTAAACTGCGGAGTGACACCCCCCTGTCTGTAGATCATACAAATATTTGTTCCGTGCGGGAATCGAACCAGCGACACGCAGCGCAGCAGTCAATCACTCAACCACTGCGCCAAGCGTGCGCCCTTCTGTTGATTAATTCCGGCCGTTAACTTCTTGCTTTAATCTCATCAGTTGTTCGCAGTAGAGTTCAGAATCGATGGTCCTGCCTGGTGGTAACAGCTTATAATGAATAATGCCCTTCCAATCCCACCACACACACAGCATCACCTTGTTGCGAGTTTTCATCACCAGTTATCAGCTTCTTCAAAAATGGTTCGGTTTCATTACGTCGTAATAAAGAATCATAAATGAGTACACGGTTCATTAGGTTTCTTTCAGTGAGCTCGTGAGGTACCCAAATATCGAGCTTTTTTGTGTACCCAGTTTTTTCAAATGCGCCAAGACTGTTTTGTGGTCAATTCCCAGTTCTACAGCTACGTCGTAACTACTGATATGCCGATCTTGCTCCACTTTTTCAAAAATGGCATCCATTTTATCCGTAATAGGGCGACCAGAGCGACGTGCATCTTTGACATCAAAATTTCCGGATTGAAAACGCATAAAACAAATTTGTGCTACTCTCACAGACAGTGCACTAAGTCCATAAACATCGCAAATTTTTTTCGCGGCTTGCGTTACACTTTTACCTTTTTTGTAGTAAAATTTTAAAATGTATCGAATTTCTTCATTAGATTCACTCATCTTGACGGTACGAAAAACAAATGAAAATCACACATTTTCCTAATTTGAATTTGGAATTATGTTCTTTAAAATTTAAACTTTCAATGATACCAAAACCAGCCAGATACAAATAGTATAGATTTTATTACAAGTTCATACATACTATAATGCGAAAAGACTTTTTCCCCAACCTAATATATAGATAAATTATAAATCCAAGGTAGACAAAAAACATCAAAGCACTATCGGATATTCATGTTTTGGCACACCTCATTAGGTGTACAGTTTTTTTTTCATCATTTACTTTTATGAACTCGTATTATATAAATAGATAATTATTACATTAATAACATAATCCAGTTACTAATGAGTATATTAGACACAGAACATCAAAGTTACTACTTAAAGATACAATTTTATTTTAGTTGTACAGTGTATATCCTGTGTTTTTTCTGTAACATCAAATAAACATATATACAAATATATTTGATTAAATAACATTAAAATTGATATTTAATCCAATTAACCTTAACAACGATTAACAATTGAAAAGTTACAATTTACATAATAATACATTTCTTAAACTTAACTAATTGAATTTATAAAAGTTTATATAAATATTTTGTTCTTATGACTAAACTCGTCGTTCACTATTGTTCTATGAAGGAAAGCTCAGAAAGTGACTCGACTGATCTGAAGAAGTCATCGGAGCCGCTTATAACAAACGAGAGCCACAACCCACTGCTAGAGGCGAGCCTCGAGAAGGTGCTCGATGCTGACGAGCAACCCAACTACCTCACACCAGGAAGCAAGCTATTCGACCGTAAGAAACTGTTTATTTAAATAGTAGCTTATTTGTGTTTAGAATTAAACTTTTATTATAATCACCCTCTTGTCTTAGATCTATTATTATTTACTCTTTCTAATATCGCTGCTAATATTTTGTTTGCTTAGATTGTTCTAACTCTAATCCAGTAACCATCCTGGCCTTCTAATTTTTGGTTTCGGAAGTCATCCAATAACTTCTCCCGCTTCGTGTCAGACTTTTACTGACTAAAACCCAGCTGTGTGCCTTCAGTTGCTGGTGCCATGGCCGTGGTAACTCTCTTTCAAATTTATCTGCAATCTGGTTGGTCGCGGATAAATTTGAAAGAGGCCAGGAAAAACCTGGTTATTAATTTAGTAGTTGTTTTTTCAGAAGTAGCGGATGCAACCGGGTTAGAGGGAAAAGCAGCTCGCATAGCAGCTGACTGCTCAAAGTCTGAACTGCGTGCACCTTGCTCCGCGGGCAGAAAGTGGAAGTGTGTCCTTGTAAATGGACGGTGGCGACGACACAAATGCAGATATGAGGTCAGTATATATTGACAAAACAACTTCCAGACCATAGGTACGTACTAAACTCGATTAGTTTTAATCAAATATTTCTGATTTACAGGCTGAACAGAATACGCCACAATCGAAGATGAGCACAAAGAAATGTGCCTGTTTCACACCCAGCGGACTTGTATACACAAGGCTAGAGACTGATGGAACTATAGCCAGGCGACTCGCCGAGGTCTCTAAAGAGAACGGTACTCGCAGTCGAAGGTCGATAGACAATGAGGTTTACGAACCTAACACAGTTGACAGTATCCTAAAAGAAAACCCGAGTATTGGTCACTTAAACTTCAAGAACGAGCCGATAGACGAGTTAGAAAGTAGGAATACAAAGGACAAAATCGACAAACTTATTAAGGAAACTGAAGCATTCCTTGAGGCTTATGAACGTACCAAAGAAAATATAGATCATAAAAGAATTAAACGTAGGGCCCAACATAACTGGAACCATAATAAACATAAGAAGAACGACGCCATAGTAAACAGTAATGAGTCTTCGTTAGAATGTAAGATAGAGAAAGATGGAACAGTAAACTGCTCCCAAACAATTTACAACGATCTCAAAGCCTGGCACACAAATAGATTGAGCTTAGAAGATCAAATAAGACAATTAAGAACCAAGTTAGAGGATTTAAAAGAAATAAAGAGACATTTAAAGACTGCTAAGCCAGTCCTTGAAACACAAACAGTTCACCCTGCCTTCATCAGCAATCACCTATTTAACAAGAGTTTAAGTCACGAACACAATACTTCAAAGGAACATTTTAGAAAAGCCAGACCTCATAGAGTGAAACCTAAACACAGGAATAGTACCGCTCAGGAAAAGAAATTCAGGCATTCCAATGAATATGTAGTGCCTACACTAAATGCTAAAACCAAAGACGACGTGTTTGATACTCAATTGAAGAACGAGACGAAATCTGAAGCTCCTACCGTACAAACTCCTATACCATCAAATATTAATATTACCAGCGAACCGGATATAGCCCTGAATAAAACCGAACATAATATTGAAATACAAAAGCCTCAGGTAACTACAGTTATTATAGAAGGAAACTACGAACAGAACAGTGTCGAAGAAGACAAAAGTACACTGCAAAGTGTAATAACAAGCACAGATACAATAGTCACAACAGATTTCGCGATAAATGTTGATGTTACTACAAAACGTGTTCCGGAAGAGAGTTCAACAGATGAAGGATATTTTTCGCAGAATGTGAACTATTTCAGTTCTGCTATAGATAAGTTCCTGTCAACAGAGAAATCGACAAGTACAACAAGTAAACCAACTACTGCTGAGGCAACTACGACAAGAAGACCGACAACCACGGCACCCAAGCATACGACACTTAGTCCTTTGAGTCTTGGCCCAGCGCGGTTAGACGCCTCTGAGTACGAACAAAGAAACCCTAACAAAGCCACGTCGAAGAATATGGGTATTTTCGACAAGCCTGTTGACGTTTTCCAGAGAAGACTCCACCCGCTTTTCATTGAAAATGAAGATAAGCATGTCTGTTACTGTGAAGAAAATAGGTCAGTATTGCATGTAAATATCATTTTATTGTTTCTGGCGTGCCTGGTTATGGTAGGATGCAGGGTGTAATGGTTTATTTATGTCTTTTAGAAAGTTGAGAGGACCCGGACACAGCTATTTGGAAGCAGCACAGAAAGCGAGAGAAGAACAGAGAAAGAGGAAGGCACAACTGCTACAAAAGAAACTTAGAAAAGCTAGAAAGCGGGTATGTACACCACACCACAGTTCCTTCCCAGATTTATTTATTTATCATAGATTTTTGTTTTCTATGACATCTGACATAATTTAATCATCTTTTCCTGAATAATAAAATTATGTTGTTATTCTTATTCCAGGCGGAATTAGAAAAGCTATGCGAGTCTGAGCGTATGAACTGCTACCGACACGATAACGACCACTGGCGGACGGCGCCCTTCTGGACGGCGGGACCCTTCTGCTTCTGCATGAGCACCTCCAACAACACCTACAACTGCATCCGGACCATCAACGCTACGCATAACTTGCTCTACTGCGAATTTATCACCGGACTTGTCACCTACTACAATTTGAGAATTGGTACGACCATCAAAGTTGCAGTGACAATCGATGTCATTTTGACGAAATGCAAGGGATTGCTAACGTGATTTTCAGATACCGCTGGTCAATCCCATACAATTTCGCCTTTATGACAATCACTATCGCCACGTTTTCGATTATAGAATGTCACTTGTCGTCTAGGGCCTTAAACAATAGATATTTTACCTGGCAAAAGTTTCGAAATAATTAACGTTTTCGATTGTTTATTTCAGATCCTTTTGAAACTCAAAACCGAATCAAGTATCTGACACCAGCTGAGAAAGATTACTTCCACAACCAGTTACAGCAACTGCTCGGTTGCAGAGGTCCATCTTGTCGACGGTTCTCACATTCCAATCCAAATGGTAAAGTTAACGTCTTACATTAAAAAATACACATTTTTTTTTTTATTATAGATAGGCTCGCGCTTGACCACTATCTCACCTGATGGTAAGCGATGATTATTAGACGTGTTATTTGATGCCTAAATATTGGGATTCCAGGCAGCAGTGAAGAAACTGTGAACAGACGTTTTGACGACCGATTCGACGACCACTTGTACAGAGGTGACTCTGTGGGATATAATGAGAGGTAACTTCTAATGAACGATCTACAAGAAAATCTGTTCTACACTCCTACCTACCACCGTCTTTATAGAATGAGTACATTACAAAGATTAGATTTGAGTTTCCCTATGGCAAAATTTTATTAGTCGTTATTTTGAAGTGGATGGATGAAATTTCACTTACAAACGCTTATAGAAAATTCTTTCCCCAGGGCATGGCGATGGAGCTACGGTCGGAGATACGCGCGAGCGAGGGAGCTGCACAGACGCAGGCACATGACGTCGTATTAGCCTACGCACTGTAAATACCTTTGGAAAATGATGCGACAAGCAGGCGTGAGAACTGCTTTTTTTTGTAAAGAGAACTTTAGCAGGCAGTACGGGGCGGGAGCAATAACGATAGTTTGTTAATTAAGGATGCAAGGACTCAAGAACTCTTGATGAGAAAGCTATGAAAACAGTGAAAATGTAATAAGTAGCATAGACGTCGTGGAGATTGTTTATATCCAAACAGATCAACTTAAAATCTTTTTACGTAACAATATAAATAGTCTGATTTCTGATATTTCTAAGTGACTATATCATTTTGGAATATTTATTCTAAGGTATTCTTACTATACATCGAAAGTAGTAGGGCTTCCTATGTATTCTACATTCTATATTATACTATGTGGCTGTCTTTTCTGTCTTCAGAATAATTGATAAGAATATTTATGTCTACAAAGTGTAGACTAAAACACAAGTTTGTCGGCGTTATGAAAAATCTTCAAAAAAATATTGCACACATAAGATATTTTACTCTCTAGTTTTTAACATAAACAGTATGAACAAATCTAGCAATAAGTGTGACAAGCTCTTTGAAGACTCAGTTGGTACAATAAACTTTCATAGATCTGTCTTTCTATGAGTCTGTGTGTGTAAATTTAGCTTTAAAAAAAATATTCTTCAATTATTATTATCAATGTAATATTATTGTTATTCTTAGCTTCAGGCAGTGACTACACATTTTGTGATAGTGCTGCCTACTTGTGGGAGATTAGCAGGATGAATTTATGCAAACATATAAGGTTGGGAATGAACCTCCATGGGATGTAATCATTGAAGTTTGTTGTAGATGTTATAATGTAAAAGTACGCCTGTAGAACACTCGCTATTTATCTAGTAGAAATTAATGAAAGTGATATTAAACTGTTGCCATTGTGATGATAATGTGTATTGGTTGTAATAATAAAATTATTGGAATACTATTGTCTTTTATTGAAATGACTTCTAACAATTATACTCTTTTTAAATGGTTGGAGATTTTATATTATACCTATAAATTAAATTAATTCTTCAATAAGTAAACCACAGTATAAACATGGACAAACAGTATGGAAACTACCTACAAACGCTCGAAGCGGCACACTCACACAAACATCAACGAGACCCATAAGTGGCTCGCACTACTGACAGCATTGCAACAACCGCTTAGGGGTCTCGTTGATGCGCATGTGTGTGTGAGATTGTGCCGTTTCGAGCATTTGTAGCTAGTTTCTGAACTGTTTGTCCATATTTATACTGTAACTAAACACATAATATCCAGATTTATTGTTTTATAATTATATATTAAATATAATTTTTTATATTTAAAAACTTAAAATAGAGTCAATATCAGGTTCATCATCACACCATGAGAAAAGTCGCTCCATTTTGATATCTGTACATAGACCATCTTTATTTATCAAAGGTGTAACTGAACTTGCCTGATCAGTTAAATCTGGTTGCTCAACCTTGGTTTCTGTATTTGGACCATCTATATTTTCAAAAGACGGTAATGAACTTGCCTCCTCAGTTAAATCTGATGCCTCAGTGAATTGAACCCATTTTGAATTTTTATCAATTAGAGGTAGAACAAACTTAACACTTGAATTAATTTTTTTGAAGGTTTCTTCTGGATGATTCACTTCAAAGTAAGGGCTTGGTTTTGGTGTTTTTGACTGCGTGTTGGATAGTTTCATAATGGCATTGGGCATGACGGGTGAATGTGATGCAATTGTTTTTTCATAATTAATTTTTTCATGGTCAACAGTAGATAATTTAGGATTTTTTTTACAGTTATTAGTATTTAGCCTTCTCCGCTTTTTGGGTACCTCTAAAACCACTTCTGCACCTCCTAGACTCATGTTTGTATCAGTATCTGGTTCTATAGTTCCCATTTCTTCAACATAGCATGACCATTTACTGTCTGTAGCAGGTTTGTCATCCTTTACAGGCTGTGTTATGACCTCATATTTATTGCTGCTAACATTATCTTGGTCTGTGTTGTTCGTCGTTCCGTCAAGCTCCCCTCGTATTGCATTTAGTTTTTGAACATGTAATCTACATTCCTTTGCTGTGCCTAATCCATAGAACCTTTTGACTGATTGTTTTTCACCACAAACCTTACATGCCCATTTATTTGATTTGTTCGTTTGGTGGACCTAAGATAATGTAAATAGAAATACTTATACCAAATAGAAATCATAAAATTATATATAGGTACCTATGTAAGTTATTGCATACCTGAAAGACGGCACATTAAAATTTGTAACACCTTAAAACTTGAAATATCTGCGGCATCGTAAGGTTTAGGACGAAACTTTAGTTTTATTCATGGGTTTTATTGATCAAGACGTTCAAGTTTACAAAATCTGTTGATTGGCGCTTTTTTTAGTTAAGTTTGACGTTTGAGGAATTGACGTCTTGACGCAAAAATTATGTAACACTATTCCTATCGGGCGACACTGACAGATAGTGGAGATACTGACCGTCTATTTAAGGTTGGCCCTTTTGGCCAAAGACATGTGCTGCCATCTAATAATAAAAAGGGTACCTACACAGTAAACCTAGGAGCACTACAATGGTATTCATACTTTAGGGTCCTGATTTACGGTGGTATAATAACAGGAAACTACTAGAGCACTAAACGGTATTCAGGGCTCTGTGGTAAGTGTGGACGGACTCCTTCCTAGGGAGCCGCTTATTACACTAACTTTTCGATTTGGCCCTAGCTAAAGGGCTCATTACACTACACGGTATTCAGGGCCCTAGATCCTAATTTTGTTTAGTCTAATATATGTTAGGAAGTTAGGGTTCTCAAAATATCGACCTTATTGACACGATACGGTGAAGTGACACGGAATTCAGGGCCCTGAATACCGTGTAGTGTAATAAGCCCTTAACTCAGTAGTGAAGTGACCGTCACAAGTGTTCCACGCCGATCGAAGCTACAAAAAATTGCTTTTGCTTTAACCGCTGTAGTTTCTAGAATTACATTGCATTCCGATACGCAAGGCACGGATCGGTGCTATTTTTGTATGATTTTAATTACTGCGCAGCCATTGTAGCCAACATCAGGGCGGCCAAGAAGTTTGGCGAGAACTATGTTATATTATTATACCTAAGCGTGAAAGTGGTCTTGAATTTGAAGAGCTATTACGTTTAGTAACTCCTTGTAAACAAAAAGAAGACACAATTATAAGACAAAGTAATAATGTTAGAGAAAGATTGAGATTTCTAGCCACAGGAAACTCTTACCAAGATTTGAGATTCAGATTTGATAGCGCAACCACTTTTGTCCAATATCATCCCTGAAACGTGCCTGGCTATTTACAAATGTTTAAAACAATGCATGAAGGTAAGCAAGTAAAAAAAAAACTTTTCATTGTTCATTTATTCTTAATTATACAACACGTACTTATAATACAATAATTAGGTACAAATATAATAATTATGTAGCTTATAGGTAGGTATCTACCAGGTTTTATTTCTTGGGTTTCTTATTTAGAAAGTTCTTTCATGACGTTTCCACTGCTATAGGAAATGATTGGTATGGTGACGACGATTAATAATATAATAAAGGTGGTGAAGGTGAATTAAATTGATTTTGGCGTTCATGGAAAGAATGATCTCTAGATTTATATTCTTCTGCTGGTCAAGTAACGACGTAGGATTCTTCACAGAGCTTATTTAGCTTGGCGTAAAAAATCACATCAGATATTAATTTCTGCGAAATTGTCAATTGTTGCTTATCCAAATCCTTCATTTGGAAGCCAATTGACCGGCCAAATGCTTCCCATTCTTCATCATTTTGAGACTTATTTTTTTTTGCAGAGTCAAGTACTTTGGCTTGTCTCTGTACAAGCGATTTTACTTCACTTTTCTTTCTTTTCTGTGGGCCGCTGATAGATGCCACACTTGCGGCATCCTCATCTGACGATGACATAACCTGAAAGCAATTTTTAAAATTATATTCAAAATATGGCTATTCTATAAATGCGTTTTTTGTCATTTCCTTATGCCCAATGAATAAAGTTCATTCCCGATTAACAGATGTAGAAAATGTCTAAGATTGATACCTGTCAAAACGGCCGGAGTACCCATGTAATGTTTTATGAACCTATTTATATCTTTGTAAATGTCTGAAAGTGAGACAGAGTGGAAAAAGTAGTAGCACCTGTAGCCAAGATGACAATCTACAATCGATAACGCTATTAGAAAACTAATCGATGTATGGGAATGACACATCTGAACGTTAAGTCTCGTGGTCAGACCATACAAATAGGAGGCGTTATCGATTGTAGAAAGAGATTCGATACGAATCGTTTGTATAAATGCATGTATGTACAAACACTTTGAAGAAAAGTAGAATTTCAGCCACTGTGTTGCAGCATGTGATGATAAACATATTGCAATTGAAAAACCTCATGGAAGAGGCTGCTTATTTTATAATTTTACAGGATTCTTCATTTTGCTGTTGTCAATGCAAACTATATGTGTTACAGATGCATCAATCATAAACTGTACAACATTTGATCAAATAAAAACCGGTCGGAACTCGAAAAGTCGGACTCGCGCACGAAGGGTTCCGTACCATTATCGCAAAAATCGCAAATAAATCACGTTTGTTGTATGGGAGCCCCACTTAAATATTTAATACACCATCTGTGAAAATTGAATTGGCTAGCTATCACAGATCATGAGATACAGCCTGGTGACAGACGGACTGACAGACAGACAGACAGACGGATCGCGGAGTCTCAGTAATAGGGTCCCGTTTTTACCCTTTGGATACGGAACCCTAAAAATGATTTAAATTTGCCAGCTCCCTCTGCCTTACCAGGTACGAATACTAGTGTACCATAACTATTTTTAGGTGATAATACTTTTGCATTAAACAAAAAAATTTTGAAGCCATTTCCTCAAGAGAACTTCAGTTACGAATAACGGACTTTTAACTACCGTTTTTCGATAGGTTAGGCGATTAGTAGAGTAAGCCTTTGGGATACTAGCGTCCCGATGCCGCGTTTTACGAAGACCTCTTATCCTCGTTTTATAGACCTAAAAACTGTTGACATTATTGTGATGGCATATTGCGCTTTGCACTATTACTTAAGACAAAATTTGACAAGATATATAATCTAATAACAATTTTGATCGTGAAAACTTAAGAAGTCTTACATTTCGTCGAGGAGATCGGAGAACTACCACGGATGGCTTTACTCCAATAAAACATAGAAACAATAGCCAGAAGAATGATGAGGCAACTGCTGTACGAAACAATTCGCAAGGTATTTCATTACAGATGAAAAAGTTAATATTCAAGACAAAATGTTAAATGTTACAGTACTAATGTAATTCAGCTGTCTTAAAATTTAAAAAAATAAATATGTAAGAACACATTTAGGGTTCCGTAGTCCATACCAACCCGCAAAATTAAGTAGGTTGTAATAGGGAAAAACAGGAAAAAGGTCAGATTTATCAATATATTGGTATTTGTAAATAAAATATACGTAGTAATAAACATTATCACCACATTTCAAGGTCATAGGTCAATAGGAAGTGAAAAAATTCCTCGGAACAAAATTTTGTCATTTTGGTAGCTTCTCATTCCTTTGTTTTCCAATATTTATTCAAACAAAAAATACAGAATGTATATACTCAACGATCTCTAAACAACGACACTCCTTTCGATGGGGTAGGTCAACAATTTTTTTCACACCCTCTTTGAAAACATAAAAAAAAAAATTTTTTCGTGGCTTTGGGTCAACAAGATGCTTATGCACCTGCACCTACTGTGAAAATTTGAAGACTAGTTCCAACCGTTTGGCCGTAAAACCCGTGTGACAGACGACGGACAGATAGACGGTGACGGCAATAGAGCCCTATACGTTTGGACCCTTCAGGTACTAAAAACCCTATAAATTTAATTAAATAAGTACCTACCTAGTAGTAAATACCTTTTAACATGTAATTTTCTTAATAAATTATAAAAAAAATGTAACAAACAATTAAATAAATTACATTTTAATATATAAGTAGTTTTTTTACGTAATTACCTGGTCTGCTAATGGGTCGGTCAAAACACAAGAAGAGTCCGTTCTGGACCCTAGAAAACTGAAGGCGTCGAAGTACCACAGAGATGGTATGTACTCTTCAGTTCCTGCGCCCTTTGATGAAACAACCTATAAAAATATATACAAAAAAATGTAGATATTTAAAACATTAGACAACTAGCTTCTGCCAGCGGCTTCGCCCGCGTGAATTTCGATAATTATCTCAGGGGAACATATTCCCGGGATAAACCGAGGTATCCTATGTGCAATTCCAGACTATACTCTATCTCTGTGCAAAATTTCATACAGATCCGTCCAGTGCTTGAGCGTGAAGAAGTAACAAACATACAAACACACACACTCACAAACTTTCGCCTTTATAATATTAATGTGAGTGTGAAGTGATAAATATAGGTAGTTCAAGTCATCTTTGCGCGCGGCTCTATGAGTGAGTAAGCATCTGTGGGTGGTTTTTTGGACAGCCGCGTCACTGTCACTTAAAGCTGTGTATTTACAAAAGGGTACGCACACTCGCACAGCGCACGAACACATGGCGCCGCACGCACCTATTCAATTTGAAAAAAAATTAACAATTCAAACTGGTACGTACCTTTTTCAATTCTTTGGCGTAGTTAGTACGCATATTCTCGATTTTTTTTTTTACTGTTTTTATGGTAGCTTGTTCATTATAATGTTTGTAGATTTCCAATAAAACTTTAAAACCTTCAGACCTCATGTCTTTATTTTTATATTCTTTATGTTCTTTCTGCCATAAATACGTCATTTCTTTATAAATTTCAATGACGTGGGCTAAAGTCTCCTTTTCTCTGCTGCACGACATCGCAAACAACTACACTACACTGACTCGCGTAGGTACTCAATACGTCCGTCTCTCCGCTTGTCTTGCGACGACCGATGACTGAAGCTCCCTCCCTAGCGATAACGCCCTAAACACTATTACACTGCCCGGTAGTAAGAAAGTCAGAGAGCTAGGGTGACCGAAACTGAACGAGCCGATCCGGTTGCCCTGATTAGGGATCCAAAGTGCCGGTTTCAGATTTAAGTAAAGCAGCAAAAATAAGTTATTATTGTCAAGTTAGGAAGGGTATTTTACGTATCACAAGTGAGAAAGAGATTCTAAATCAGGTAAATACGTATGGACCTGTCAAAGTTCCATTCACGTTCTCAATCTCATTCATCCTTACGTTCCGTTAAAAAGAGTACTTTTTTGCGTTCTGTTTTAAAAACGAAAGCCGAGACATCACATTTGCATACAACGACATTTGAATATAATTTACTAATATAAATGTATTTATTAACTTTTATTAATAACTTGTATTTTTCATATTTAAGAAATTTAATAGGTACTTATTTGTAATGTGTGCAACCTTATTATGCAACTATGAAACGGATCGTAAGTCAATGACTTCAAGTCAAGATTGTCATGGACAATCTCTCTCTAAACTTCTAAAGTCTACGTAGTCTGTGATTTGCTTTGTCAAAGTCGTATCGTAAGAAAAAATCTTGTAATTTGCCAAAAACAAGAATTGAAGCTTATAATAATTACCAATAATTAATTAATTACTAAAAGTGAATGTATTCAGAGCGAGCAGTTGCTGGTTCTTATGATACCTCATAGAACTACAGAATATTTTTCTTAGAATTTCACAAGATCTCTCAAGAGGGAACTGAACCGACACACACAGAATTTGTGCATCTGTATTAGAACAATTCTGATTTACTAACAAATAACGACTGTGGAATTTTGTGATGCAATTTTTAAGACGGCGACTAACGCCAACGACCTTGAGGGAATAAAACGCGCACTCGTTTCACACCCGCGCGATGCAAAATCTAGTAGTTTTTTGTACTTTCCTTATTATTCTATGATTTTAAAAAAAGCCTCATATCAAAATGTAGATAATTAAATTGTCTTTGATATGGTATTAATTTCATTCAAATACGCCCAGCGGTTTTGGTGCGATTGTCGTGTTTTTGTCTGTTTTAGACATAACTTTACAAATTAATTACACTATGTTATACAAATAAAACCCAAAATTTGCTCAGATCAAATTATTATAACATATATTTTTTCAAAAAATTACGACTAGCCGTTTAGGAATGGTTCTCATTTTAAAATCAGCTACTCGAGGGTATCTGCGCCTAAATGACTGGCCTGGTTTTTAAGACCAAAGGCTTTGCTAACCATCAAAGAGCCTCCGAAGGAAAACAATATTAGTCATGGTCAGTGCCATTGGATATGTGTCGGCTATTATGAAGGAGGACTGTATTAGAATATGTGTTATAATGTACTACGCACTAGATAAGTTGCCACCCTTCACTACTGTGTTCCGTTCATGTGCGGCCTTCCGGCCGCACTTCATTCAGTTGTTTGCTAGATCTTGAGCGTTTTAGTAATGTTTTGATTTTAAAAGAAAAAACATTCAGACGCATTAAGTATTCCATTGTGTGTATTAAGATATTGCACTAATAATTCAACTAATATGGTGAAATGCAAAGGACTTTTCATCGATGAGTAACTAGATAATCATTTTAAAATTGAATTTGAACAAAATATTTTGTGGATGCCATGTTGCCTCATTTGTCATATAGACTAAAAATTAAGATGTGACAATTTGTGTAACAAGCGTAGATAGAATTTGCTGATGTTTCTTTTTATTGCGGAAAATGATAATCTTGACATATATTTAGAAAGGAACTGACTGTGGTTATTCAAATAAATAATTTAATAAATTGGTAGATAGGTAGGTGTGTAGGGTACCGGGTGTCACTATTGTATTGACCGCCCGGAGGACACGGTGGAGGTCAGCCCCGCTTGGGCGGAACACCGCCGTGTGACACGGCGGTGTTCCGCCCAAGCGGGGCTCACCACCGCCGATCGCCTCCACGAGGACACGGCCCGTGTCCTCGTGGAGGCGATCGGCGGTGGTGACCTCTCGCGTGTGGCCCTGGTTCAGGCCATGGTACGGAGCAAGAGGGCATGGGAAGCTGTCTCTTCCTTCTGCGAAGCAATAATGTTCGCAAAGGAGGAGGCGGAATGCGTGAGGGAGACAAAGGAGACGCCCTTACGCCCCTAGCCACCGCAGGAGACGCCAAGGGTGTCGGGCGTCGCAAGCCGATTCACGGCCACCGTAGGCGCGGGCTTGCGGACAGCAAGTAATGGGTAGCTCGCCGTCCGATAAGGACCGAGTTTACGGCCCTGGCACAAGCAACTGAAGGAACACGGGTGGGTTTCAGTCAGTAAAAGTCTGACACGCCCTCCCGCTTAACCCAAAGCGGGCGAAGTCATTGGATAATTTCTGACAAAAAAAAATAAAAGTTATGTAGGGTAGGGTAGGTAGTTAGGTTAGGGTAGAATAGAGAGTTAGGTGGTAGCCAGTTGACGGGTTCGAAACACGGGGGACAGCTAGACCCTCAATCATCGTCATCTTCAGAAAAGCTTCCTCTCAGTCGCTGCGTTTTTATGAAAGCGGCAATGGACGTCAGATTCCAAGTATGTCAGATTCCAAGTTCGTCATTTTCCAACTAGGTCAGATTTTGAGTTAGTAATGGTTTGGTACACTTACTCACATTATATTTATCGCGCCACGTCTGCTAGTCTTATTTGGTGGCACGGACTCTATAGACTAGAAATGATGACACTAATGGACGTAGTTACACAAAAAAAGGATCCAACCCACAAAATGACACTTTTGAGATAAAGAAGTTTAAGTTGTATTTGCTCTTTGATGTTCTATTTTGTGATTTAGTTGATTTGGAATATAGTTGTAAAAATTGTTGTCCTTATTATAGAAAATAGTTTTATTGCGAATGAATAATTTTTTTAAGAGCACCACGCCTGCTAGACTTCTTTGGTGGCACGTACTCTATAGTCTAGAAATGATGACACTAAATGGATGTAGTTACTTTTATTGGGAAAAAATAAATATTTTTAGAGATATTTAAGTAAATATGGGGTTGGATCGTTTTAGCTAAAAGCCATTTTCAATTATGCTAAGCTTATATTGAATATTTTGTAACGATCCAACATGGCAAATTGTTTTGTAATTAAGTAGCAAGAACAATAATCCACTGCAGGTTAAAATAATGGAAAAGAATTACTTTTTAAGCATAAAGAAAATAGAAAAAGATATAGGAAACAGGAATTTATTTACTAGTAAGGCGAAAGATAATTGATAAAAGGTTAATAGTTAGTTATTTTAAAATTCTTTAAAGAAAATTTACTATTTTATTATATAATCCAAAATTACATGACAATTTGCCACGGTGGATCGTTACTGCGATATTCAATATAAGCTTAGCATAATTGAAAATGGCTTTTAGCTAAAACGATCCAACCCCATATTTACTTAAATATCTCTAAAAATATTTATTTTTTCCCAATAAAAGTAACTACATCCATTTAGTGTCATCATTTCTAGACTATAGAGTACGTGCCACCAAAGAAGTCTAGCAGGCGTGGTGCGATGAAGGTATTGTGAGTAAGTGTACCAAACCATTAGATACTAACTCAAAATCTGACCTAGTTGAAAAATGTCCTAGCTAGAAAATGACGTACATGGAATCTGACCTACTTGGAATCTGACGTCCCAATGGACGTCGTCTAACAAAACAGTATAAAAACGCAAGTAGCAATCCACTTGCGTTTTTATACTGTTTTGTTAGACGACTAATTATTGTTTCAGCGCATGTTTGTTAATCACACTTCAATGGTTGAAACTACACAATGACCAGAATTAGAACCTAGGATTTAGTAATAAAAAATGAAGAAACATTATAAAATAGATATAATACCTAATAACGGAATAAAAAAACTTTTATTCTGGAATCAGAGTTTGTAAAATGTTCCTAATCTGAGTGTGCCTCTTGGCATAAGCCTCTACTAACAGTATCCACTGGTGGGGTTGTGCCTGGCTGGAGGCTTAGTTTAGTCTCCACAGGATAGTCCGATTAAGCATTACGTAACCAATCACTTGCATGGCACGGGGACACGTGCCCACCCCCCCCCCCCCCCCCCCCGACGTTATTTTATGTACTGTGGAGATTCCATCACAGTACATACTTAGAAGCAAATCAAATTATTAGAGTTGGTAAAATATATGAATAAAATAACAGAAAGAAACTATTCACCGCTGCACTGGAGCATGTCTTCAAGGTTCTGGACTAGAGAGGGCATCAACGTCAACGTCGAGCACATATCTCACCTTCGGTTTGCCGGTGATAAAGCTGTCATGGAGACCATGGAAGACCCCAGTAAAACGCTCGATGACCTCAGTAGAGCAAACCAAGGTGATGTTGAACGCCCATGTCGCACCCACTCCTATCAAGGTCGGTGGCTCCACAGCCGAAGCGGTGGGCGACCATGTCTACCTAGGACAAACGGTCCTGCTAGGCAGGTCCAAGCTCGAGAAAGAGGTCAATCGTCGAATCCTATTCTGCCGGGCAGCATTCGGGAAGCTGCGCGTTATCAACTTACCACAGTGTCTCAAGACGAACCTATGGCTCTGAGACGTGGACGCGATAATCCCTAAAACTTGCGACTAATTTCATTTGATACAAAGATGAAATTAGTCGCAAGTTTTAGGGATTATCTTACATCAAGTGACGTAGTGGATCTTGCGGTCACCGCTCCTACTATTAGTAGGACTTGAGTTACCCCACTAACAAACAAAGCAGTGACAAACTAGTACCCAAGAGATGGGAAAAGAAGCCATGAAAGACAGTGTCAAGACCCCAGTGGTTTTTTTTTTTTTTTTTGTCTTCTCGCAATTTTCAATCCAAGTGATCAAGGGCGGATCCAGGATTTTTTTTTGGGTGGGGCACAAGGGGAGGACGGGCAAAAAAATCAACAATAAACTTGAAGTATCATACTTCATGTCTATTTCTACAAGTTCAAGTATGTTTGGAAGGTTTATGAAAGACAAGAGTATCACTCATGTTCTTTCTGTTCATCATCATATCAGCCGAAAGACGTCCACTGCTGGACAAAGGCCTCCCCCAAGCGTCGCCACATTGATCGGTCCCGAGCGTCCCGCATCCAGCGGATCCCCGCAACCTTCACCAGTTCATTGGCCAACCTGGTGGGAGGCCTTCCAACGCAACGACTTCCGGTTCGTGGTCGCCAATCCAAAACTTTTCTGCCCCATCGGCCATCTGTTCTGCGGGCAATGTGCCCTGCCCACTGCCACTTAAGTTTGGCAATTCTTCGGGCTATGTCGGTAACCCTGGTTCTCTTGTGGATCTCTACATTTCTGATTCAATCACGCAAGGACACTCCGAGCCTTGCCCTCTCCATTGCCCTTTGGGTGACTGTAAGCTTTTTGATGAGGCCCATTGTGTGCGACCACGTTTCAGAGCCATAGGTTCGTCTTGAGACACTGTGGTAAGTTGATAACGCGCAGCTTCCCGAATGCTGCCCGGTTGAGTAGGATTCGACGGTTGACCTCTTTCTCGAGCTTGGACCTGCCTAGCAGTACCGTTTGTCCTAGGTAGACATGGTCGCCCACCGCTTCGGCTGTGGAGCCACCGACCTTGATAGGAGTGGGTGCGACATGGGCGTTCAACATCACCTTGGTTTGCTCTACTGAGGTCATCGAGCGTTTTACTGGGGTCTTCCATGGTCTCCATGACAGCTTTATCACCGGCAAACCGAAGGTGAGATATGTGCTCGACGTTGACGTTGATGCCCTCTCTAGTCCAGAACCTTGAAGACATGCTCCAGTGCAGCGGTGAATAGTTTCTTTCTGTTATTTTATTCATATATTTTACCAACTCTAATAATTTGATTTGCTTCTAAGTATGTACTGTGATGGAATCTCCACAGTACATAAAATAACGGGGGGGGGGGGGGGGGGGCACGTGTACCCGTGCCCCCCCCCCTAAATCCGCCCTTGCAAGTGATTGGTTACGTAATGCTTAATCGGGCTATCCTGTGGAGACTAAACTAAGCCTCCAGCCAGACACAACCCCACCAGTGGATACTGTTAGTAGAGGCTTATGCCAAGAGGCACACTCAGATTAGGAACATTTTACAAAATCTGATTCCAGAATAAAAGTTTTTTTATTCCGTTATTAGGTATTATATCTATTTTATAATGTTTCTTCATTTTTTATTACTAAATCCTAGGTTCAAATTCTGGTCATTGTGTAGTTTCAACCACTGAAGTGTGATTAACAAACATGCGCTGAAACAATAATTAGTCGTCTAACAAAACAGTATAAAAACGCAAGTGGATTGCTACTTGCGTTTTTATACTGTTTTGTTAGACGACGTCCATTGGGACGTCAGATTCCAAGTAGGTCAGATTCCATGTACGTCATTTTCTAGCTAGGACATTTTTCAACTAGGTCAGATTTTGAGTTAGTATCTAATGGTTTGGTACACTTACTCACAATACCTTCATCGCACCACGCCTGCTAGACTTCTTTGGTGGCACGTACTCTATAGTCTAGAAATGATGACACTAAATGGATGTAGTTACTTTTATTGGGAATAAATAAATATTTTTAGAGATATTTAAGTAAATATGGGGTTGGATCGTTTTAGCTAAAAGCCATTTTCAATTATGCTAAGCTTATATTGAATATCGCAGTAACGATCCACCGTGGCAAATTGTCATGTAATTTTGGATTATATAATAAAATAGTAAATTTTCTTTAAAGAATTTTAAAGTAACTAACTATTAACCTTTTATCAAGGGATCTATAGTAACAATGGGAGTCCCGCAGGGCTCAATTCTTGGTCCTTTCTTGTTTCTTATTTATATTAATGACTTGCCTTACCTCATAAAGGATAACCATGATATAGTGTTGTTTGCGGATGATACTTCACTTTTGTTTAAACTTAAACGTCACCAGCTGGTTACTGACGATGTAAATAGCGTTCACTGGTTCCATGTTAACAATTTACTTCTAAATGAAAAAAAAAACCAAATGCATTAAGTTTTTTAAAGTATTTTAAAGTTTTATTTTAAAATAACTAACTATTAACCTTTTATCAAGGGATCTATAGTAACAATGGGAGTCCCGCAGGGCTCAATTCTTGGTCTTTTCTTGTTTCTTATTTATATTAATGACTTGCCTTACCTCATAAAGGATAACCATGATATAGTGTTGTTTGCGGATGATACTTCACTTTTGTTTAAACTTAAACGTCACCAGCTGGTTACTGACGATGTAAATAGCGTTCACTGGTTCCATGTTAACAATTTACTTCTAAATGAAAAAAAAAACCAAATGCATTAAGTTTACCCTACCTTACGTTAGGCAGGTGAAAACTGATGTGATGATAAAGGGCGAAGAATTTAATCCTGAAAATAGCACAGTATTCTTAGGCCTAACTTTGGATGCTAAGCTTCAGTGGGGCCCACATATAGATAAATTGTCAAAGAAGCTAAGCTCCGCAGCATATGCTGTTAGAAAAAATCGTAATTTAACTGACATAGAGACAGCCCTTTTAGTATACTTTAGCTATTTTCATAGTGTAATGTCGTATGGTATTCTGTTGTGGGGAAATGCCGCCGAAATCCAGACTACCTTTGTTTTGCAGAAAAGAGCTGTTCGATCAATTTATAAATTAAGCCCGAGACATTCTCTCAGAGAGAAATTTAAGGAGATTAATGTAAAGACTGTGCCTTCTCAGTATATTTATGAAAATCTTTTATATGCCCATAAAAATATAAAATTGTTTAAAAAATACAGTGATATCCATAACATAAATATTAGGAACAAACACAAATTTGTAGTACCTACAACAAGGCTCAAGAATAGGTGGCTCGTTTAGATGTCAATGTGTACGCTTTTATAATAAGCTTCCAAGCCACGTACAAGGTTTAGGTGTTAATAAATTCAAATCATTCATTAAACGTAAGTTGTGCCAGAAAGCGTTTTATAACATTAAAGATTACGTTGAGGACAAAAAGGCTTGGGATTGAGCTGCTCCAAGTAATTTAGTTTATTTTTTATTTTGCACCGTAAATTTAGTTTTTTAATTTCTTGTTTTTTTTTTTTTCTTGCTATGACTAGAATATTTACTTTTTAAAGTATTACATTATTTTATTTTAATTATTGTGAATGTGAAGACCATGTGGATCATTCTTTTTTCTTTTTTTTTTAATCATTACTTAGTTTTTAATCATGGTCTGGCAGTTTAAGTATTTATGCGGCCTACCCGAATGTCATTTCTTTGGTATTGTTCGTCAATTCGTTGAGCTCCTCAAATTCTGAGTTGAGCTGCACGGTTATTGACAAATGCGTGCACTGACTGGGCAGGTCCACTCAATCTGGCTGGTTCTTTCCTCAAAAGACCATTTCAGACATCAGTCTACATGGTCTTCACAGTCATGATCTAACCAAGATTTTGTCTGGACTTTAAAAGAGACTGTGACCTCTGAGTTTGTTTCGGACTTTCTTGTCAGAATAGTCAGACAGGAAACGCCGACCTCATCTAGTTTTAAAAAATATCATCGACATGTAAAAGTGTTTTTACAAACCAACTTGTAAATAAAATGATTTTATATACAAGTTGGTTTGTAAAAACACTTTGATTTTATTTACACGTTACATTACGTTCCTGTAGGATAACTCTTTTTTTTCGCGCAGGCAACGCTAATAGTGTCCACAGACACAAAACTGGCATTCTATAAAAAAAAAATTGAAGATCTGACACATCATCATCATAATTTCTGCCGAAAGACGTCCACTGCTGGATACAGGTCTCCCCAAGCGTCACCACTTAGACCGGTCGTGTGCGTCTTTCATTAATCGGATTCCAGCGACCTTAACCAGGTAATCGGTCTACCTAGAAGGAGGTTTTCAACGCAACGTATTCCGCTACGCGGTAGCCACTCCAGAACTTTTCAGCCCCATCGACCATCCGGTCTTCGAGCATCTGAGCGTGAAATTGTAGAATCCAATCTGGCAGGTCAGTAATGTTTCCGATGATTCAGGGCGAACACTCTTCTTCCACGCATTCGTTGAGGAATCTCCAAGGAAGACAAGGATGTCTCTTCGTCAATCGTTTTATAAGTTTTATATATTATTTTGTATTTATTTCGCGCGTTCACCGTTTAAGCAAAGTCTTTACAACTATCAACTGATGCACAGACTACTTACCCCCAATTTCTCAACACTCGGATTATCGGGCTGTTAACGTAATCGACGAATAATCGCTGGTTATCTGCTGAGATTGGATGTTGAAAATTCATTCAACCAATCACAGCAGATAACACAACGCATGCTTGAAAATTTGTCACATTAATTCTGCGATAATTAAACGGTGAGAAACTCGGCCTCAGAGATAAACTGATATTAAGTTGACAACGGTTTGAGAATTTGAGAATAATCAAACATATTTTTCTTAGTAGTGAAACGAAATGAAGGATTTTCTCAAACGTGACAAATTGTCAACCGCTTGTCACACTTGGTGTTGAGAAACTGAAAGTAGAATTAACCGGTGATAATTCGTCGATTACGTTAACAGCCCGATAATCGAGAGCTGTGTAACCGGGTGTTAGTCATACAAAAAACCTATCTCAAGTGCGCATGGCACTTCCTTTCGTACTACAAGTGGTGCGATACTGTCTAACTGGTGCGATACAGGCGTGCGGGTAGAGCATTTTGAGTTGAGTTGATTTAAACATACCGATACCTACTCGTATAAATCGGAACGATTTGTTCAGGACAATGTTGACTTGGGCTCCACATACGAGTTGACTTTGTACGCAAATTGGCCAGTAGAGAAGCATAGGTTAGGTAATCGGTAGTGCGAAAAATATCGAGTGAGAGAGTTCCCGGAGTCCCAAGTTGGTGAGAGAGATTCGTGTATGAGGCAGTTTGTTCCCATTCTGGTTTACTTTGGATATTTTATTACCCGACTGCCGAAGGAGGGTAATGTGTTTATCAGTCTATGTATGTATGTATGTATGTAAGTATGTATGTATGTATGTATGTATGTATGTATGTATGTATGTATGTATGTATGTATGTATGTATGTATGTATGTATGTTTGTTCCTATATGGCGTTCTAGAGACCAAACGCGTGGGCCGATTTTGATGGTTCTTACGTCAATCGATTCGTCTTAACCCCGCGAGTGTCACTGGCTACATTAAAATTGTAAAATAGGAAAATGGCGGTTCTTAGGCGCCATATTGTGGGGGCCCAAATATTTTTTTTCTTCCAAACCTATCGTGTGGGGTATCAAAATGAAGGGTTTTGAGAGGTGATTTCAATAATATATAACACTTATATGTTTAAATGTACCTAATTCGAAAAAAAATAACTTAAAAGTTAAAAATAAAAAAAGTTAATTAAAAATATCAAAAAACCCGACTGCTTGAAAAGCGAACTAAAAAGACGTAAACAAGAAGAAAATCATGCTGTGCAGTCGGAGGATATATCTGGTTATGGTCAGCCAGCTCGCGAATATGTATCCTCCGACTGCACAGCATGATTTTCTTCTTGTTTACGTCTTTTTAGTTCGCTTTTCAAGCAGTCGGGTTTTTTGATATTTTTAATTAATATCTAACACTAAGGCCCTTAGTTCCTCGCCACGTCATGTTGAACGTCCGATTAGTGTCTGTTCGAATGGTGAAATGTGCAAGATTGTGTTTTGAATGGTTTGCTCAACTTGTTCCAGCAATTGTAGTGGCAGTTTTGGTTCAACATCGTTGGAATTTGTCGATTGAGCCACCAGTTTCAGATCATCAGGATACCTACAGGAAGCGCTGTGTGTTGGGTGTTTCATAGGCTGATCGCTTGTATGAGTGTTTAATAGCGTTGGCACTAACTACCTTGAGGATAAACGTTTTGACGTCGCCGTCTGCCCTTAGCTGATGAAAGCTTAGCTAAAATTGGCGATTGTGTAGCTATTCGCTCAGTGATTCAGTATCGTGGTGAATTCTCGCCCGTCACAGTCAAATGTAATATTTATTTATTTATTTATTATATACTTTATTGTACACCACTTAAATAATTACAGAAACAAAACATTTTATAGTTAGGTGTACAATGGGTGGTCTTATCGCACAGGGCAATCTCTTACAGACAACCTTTGTAGTGTAATTTATGTTTAGTAACACTTGCAATACATGATTGTTCATCGGATCTTATGTGCCGCTTATGAAAGGTCAGTTCGGTAGGTATAGTGATTGCTGTATTTTAGTTATGTGGTTAAAAAAACAAATCATGTCTCTTAATACGTATATTTCTGAGCCACATTCATCACAGTTTTTGTAAATTTTAAGATATACCTACTAATATTTACAAGTTTGACACATTTTGTGAATATTTATATTATTATGATTAAGTAATATGTATTTTATAGTATTATTTAACAAATAAAACATTAACATTGAAGACATAAATCAACAAAATAAGTCAGTAAAATAAAGTAGAAATAAAATAATTTCAATCCTGATGCAGGATTTCAATTTTCATTTCCTATGACGCTAGACGGTAAGTACCTACTACATAAATAAATAGTTTAATTAAATATTACGTTCTAAAACTGTTATTACAAAAACAATTCAATTTAAAAATACTTTAATACCTATATACGAGGACATGACATTACCTAAATAGACACCAAAAATACCGCGAAAACATGGTTCAAATTGCTGATCAATTATTAATACCCTTACACTTGCTAGTAATGTAGGCATTTCAGGAGATTCTAACTTTTACTCTCAGTCTCAAATTTCGTTCCTATATAATTTATAGCCGTTATATAAAAAAGAACAGGCGAATACGGTACAGAACTAGTTTCAGTTTGGTACGTAAATATACGCCATTCAATTTTGCTTTCGGGAGGATACTTTCAAGAGAGAAAAGACGAGGGTTTTAAATAGATACCTAGTATCTACTAGTGTTATTTAAATGCCATGGTACCTACTTATTGATCGTTACTATTCTGAAGGAATAATATAGAGGAACCAGAGTTCTTTATTGGAACAATAATTGGGAAGAAAATGGAGAAGTTACTGTGACACTTACAATAGTGTTTTCAATAGGTGCTCATAGCATTCTTAATTCCATGTAGCACGCAATATGTAGATTGATATAATTTTTTGATGGAACGAAGACTAACACGTAGGAACATACTGAAGATTTTGGAAATTATTGATCTTCATTCTAACTTCACTATTAAAATACATCATAAAAAATATTAGTTAGTAATATTAGTATTTAAAATTGAGTAGACACTGATTTAATACTTATTGTAAAATAAGTTTATAATGAGTATTTATATGATAGGGAAACATCACATCAATTTCGTTAATAACTATTGGCACGTATTTACAACATTTGGCACAATAAACAATTTGAGAGATTTTTATATCCAATCTTAGATTATGTAAAGTAACAGATAGAGCGTACGGAACAAGAAAGCGCAACCACCAATAGAAATACAAATTGAAAAACTAATACAATCTCGCGTTAGTACGAAACTACGCGTCGCACTGCTTACACGTCACAGGTCATTTCTTATTTTATGTGTAAAAATGCCGTCTTGTATCTTTAAACATTGCAAAAGTTGTTCCCAAAAACAAAAAAAGAATATGGAATATCTTTCCACAGGTAACTATTGATTATTTTATAGTTTTGATATTGATTCCAACTAATAAAAAAAAAAAAAAAAAAGCGCGGGAAGATCGATTAATTTATGCATTTATACAGGAAAATTTTGTATCTAGTGTGCAATTGTTTTCAGTGGTTCAGCATCAGTAATGGAACACATTTTCATAAATTGTTCAGTACCTTTTTTATATCCGATTAGAATACTATAAAATCACACAATCTTTATAAGTATAAATATTATTAAATGAACCAGTGGCACGCGATGGGGCTGCGACAAGGGCTGGGGTGCCCGGGAAGGGGGATAAGTGATAATCGTATTAAACCTTCGCTTACCATTTTTGCGTTCATTTTCGCTTAGCCGAAATCTTACTTCTCTTTATCTTCTTGGAGCCTTATTTGTATTCATTTTTTTAACATAATCTTTACAAGTTTTAGCTTAATAGATAGGGTTTTCACACGTACTCAATTTACAGTTATAATATTGACACATTTGGCCATAATTAAAAAGTTTCTAGAACATAAACAGGAATAAATCCAGTTTGTTTACATTTTCATTGTAATTATTAGCGATTATCTCAAAAACGCGTGAACCGATTTAGATGATTCAAACGGATAAAATGGTTCTAGGCCAAGATCTTTCATTTGACACCAACATTATCAAAATATCTCAACAAACAAAAAAACACATTTTTAAGTTCCTCGTAATTATTCAACATGTATGATATCGCTTATCAATTCTTTAAAAAACTATCTTTATTAACTTTTAAAGTGTAAAAATACTACTTAAGTAAGTAACAATTTGTAACATTAATATTTTTGAGTACAATCGAAAAAAATGTGGGAGTTTTTTTCCCAACATCTGGCATCCTTATACGCACACAGATGTACGTGTCTCTACAGTGCCGCTCCTCGCTGTCACGCACACTTATATATAACGCGGCACCGCTCTCGTGTTCCGTACGCTCTATCTGTTACTTTACATAATCTAAGTATCCAATATTCTATTTCTTTCCTTGATTGAATGACACAAAAAACTGAGCACATTTTTAAATTGGCCCTTTCGTTAGGCCCTATCTTATTAATACAATGTACCTACCTATACGGGCGGGACTGCTTAATATATTTAAAACCCCTTAAGGGAATAATATTATTATAAAGAGTAATGACCACCGAAATAAACTTCCAGGTAACAAACACTAATTTACAACACAAAATAAAAGTTACTTTTAACAAAAACATAATTATTACCAAGTAATGAAAGCCTAAAGGCTGTAGTGTTGTACGTACCTACAGGCTAATATTCAAGAAATCTATTACCACCTACCAAAAAAAGCTGAGGCCGAACATCTCTTTCTTTCACCCGACTGTGGATGAGCCCAAAAGGGATGTATTTGACCTGTATGAATGCATACGTTCGTTTTTAGGTTTATTGGACCATACAGACAGCAATTCGTGCACCGCGAATTTTTCAAGTCGGTGGCTATAGTCTAACAGCAGAAGAAGCGAGTTTAGGAATTTGGGATATCCCAATACAGATAGGTTAGGTTAGATTTAAAGGGGTGACGGGGGCTAGTGGATGAGGAATGCTGTCAATCTTAGTGGCTTCGTGGGCGGAAATATATTTCGTGGTCATTTACTACATTTGGGTTAACAATTAATATTTATCTTGTTGTTGTATTTTACTCGATTTGAGTAGGTAGCATTTTACATTAAAATGGACTTAACTATTGTTAGCAAGAAAAAGTATTTGCCAAACCTAAATAATATGCCATTAAATACCTCAAACGCAGTGCGACCAATAAGATACACAAGACTGTCGCCTGTCTTCATCGTAGATCACTATAAAAAAGCTATACTGCTCCAACCACAGGCATAAATCTAATTATATAACGCAAGTCCCTCCATCTGTATGAAAACCAAGCGTGCCACTTTTTCACACACAATTTAAAAACAAATTTACTTACCAATGAAAGAAAACATTTCCAATGCCTCGGCCAACTGTTTCTATACAGTCTTTACAGCTAAATATGGCATAATTAGGCATTTTTCTAGATTTCGATGGATCGCCGTGAACGATAATGCTAAATGAAAAGCTCAAAGTACGATCATTGATCGTAATTTTACTCCGTACTACATAAAATCGCGTCATATAGTTATATTTATATATGTGGCTCCAACATAGTACCTACCTAGGTAGTATATTTTTTATGGACCACACATGGTCGTTGTTTAGTAGTTATCTATGCTAAAAGTAACATGGATTATTGACAAACCTAGACTTTTAGCTTATATACTTACTTGCTTTAGCTTATATGTATTATTGCATGCTTCGTTTTGAGCATTGCTGCTCGTTTGCTTGCTTGCACTGGCTTGATACCGAATAAGTCTTAGATCTAACAGAAAATGCTGCTTGAGACAAGCTGAATATCGACGAATATGATCCAGAATTCCAGAGCAATAGAAATAATGCACATGCTTTACATTTGAATGCACATATACGTTTGAGATGTAAAAATGTATTATTACTAATGTATAAATTTAACTTTAGGTTAATCATATTAATATGAGCTGTAATCCGCAGGCTTATTACGTATCTTTTGCAAGAGCAAAACGATAACGATCAAACGCTTTATGTCATAAAAGTCTGAATTGCCTGCAGTGTAGGTATGGTAGGTCCTACACAATCGTTTGCTAATCGCTCGCTGTTTGTCAAATGGACTTATTTAAAAAAAACCCCCCAACAACTCTATAAAACTTTGGAAGAGCAATTATTGCGCAAAAATCGCTGTCGTTTTGCTCTTGCAAAAGATACGTAATAAGCCTGCCGGTGACCGCCTTATCTTTGGCACCTAAATCTGCGTAAATCGCATTGCACTGTTTTTATTTCACCTGCTTTTAATCCTAGGATTGTACGTATACCCATAGGTATTGTTATAACAGAAGCCGGTTTGGATTCCTTAATCTTAAAGCTACCTATCCTAGAGGAACTTCAAGTGTCTCGTGCTTATGTCAGTGCGTCTGTTTGTCGCATGGTGTTTATTGCAACTGTGGCAGCGCGGCGTCCATAGCTTCGGCGTACGGATGCTGGCGGGGCCGGCTGAGCTTCGCACTCGCGACGCACTCGGTCTATGATATCAGCCACCAATTTTTCTTCTCTAGAACGTTTTTCCGCCCAGTCTGCTTGGTTCACCGCTAGTTCTGAAAGCAAATACAAACGAAGGGTCCTTGAGATATTTATATACCTTTTACTTATAATCTTATAGTTTCCTCCAATGTAAAACATTGGAGGAAACTATAAGGGGCCCAAGATTTTTTTTTTTTTTTTTTTTTTCTCTCTTTCTGCCTCGTGGCAATCTGTTGAAAGTAACAATAGGCCACTTCTCTGTCCGATACATTGTATCTGTCTGGGTTCTTTAGCTTGGTGAGTCACTTCACAGTTACGTGTCTCATTCCATCGTGACGAATCTATCCAGTAAGTTTGGAACACTATGTCTCTTCAATCTCCTATATTGCAAACTTTTGTCTCCTGATAGTCCAAGGGCAAGCTCATTTCTATGCTGTTTAAGTCTCCTCTGATAGTTAATACTGTATTTCATGATCTCCTGTTTAACAGTTGGTAGTTTCAGGTCAAGATATATAATTTTGTTACTGATATACCTTGGTATGCTGAAGATTGATCTGAGTGTTTTGGTTTGGAATCGTTCCAGTATCTCAATATTGCTATTACTGGCTGTGCCCCAGAGCTGGATACCATAGGTCCAAATTGGTTTCAAGATGGCCTTATACACAGTCAACTTGCTGTGATTGCTCATTTGCGAGTGACGTCCTATTAGCCAGTACATGCTGCGCAATTTCAAGTCAAGTTGCTTCCGCTTGGCCCATATATGTTTTTGCCATGTCAGCCTTCTGTCCAAGTGCATACCCAAGTATTTTGCATGATCATCCTGCGGAATTTCGTTGTTGTTAATTTGCACCGGAGGACAAGAGTCTCTCCGGAGCGTAAATGTAACATGGGTTGACTTGCTTTGGTTTGCGTGCATCCGCCAGATCTTAAGCCATTCCTCTATTTTGTCTAGGTGATGTTGCAGGTGTTCGGATGCCGTACTTGGGTTCGTATTTGTGGATAGTAAAGCGGTGTCGTCCGCATACGTTGCAATAGTAGTGCTGTCAGTTGTTGGTAGATCAGCAGTAAATATGGTGTATAGGACTGGTCCCAATATGCTGCCCTGGGGCACGCCCGACTTAATCTCGAACAGATCTGAGAGTTCGTCGTGGAACTTAACTTCGAAGCATCGCCCATTGAGATATGACAGCAGTATGTGGTAAAAAGAGTGTGGGAGCATCTTTTTGATTTTATATAATAGGCCCTCATGCCAAACCTTATCAAAAGCCTGGCTAATGTCTAAAAAGACTGCGGAACAAAACTTCTTTTCGTCAAGCGATCTGCTTATGACGTCGACGATACGGTGAACCTGTTCGACCGTTCCGTGGTTCTCCCTAAAGCCAAATTGGTGGTTTGGAATAACTTCATTTAGGTGAGCCTTCATCCTCCTCAGTAGCATCTTTTCAAAGAGTTTGCCTATTATTGGCAGAAGGCTAATAGGTCTGTATGAGGCTACTTCGTTTGGTGGCTTACCGGGTTTGGGTAACATTATCACCTGCGCTATCTTCCACTGTCCTGGGAAGTGGCTTAACCGTAAGCAGGCATTGAATATCCTGACTATTGCAACGATTCCTTTCTTTGGAAGATTTTTCAGAAGAGTGCTGTCAATAAGGTCATATCCCGGTGATTTTCCGTCCTTTAGATTTTTTATTTCGCCGGCTACTTCTGTAGGACTTACATATTTTAGTGGCAGGCACAGTTGTAGTGGACTTTCTAGGTAGCTTTCAATTTCAATGCCTTGCTCAGGCCTCACCTCTGGAAATGGTTGAAATACTTTACTAAGGTGTTCCGCGAATGCTATAGCCTTCTCCATGTCTGATCTGGCCCAGTTTCCGTTACTTTTTCTGATAGGAGGGATCTGATTATTGGGACGTTTCAATCTATGTGTTGCTTTCCATAGTGAGTAGTTTGTGTCTAGGCTTGGAGTCAAGTCAGAAAGGAACGCTTGTAGGTGATCGTTGTTGAAAGTTTTTATCAGCTTATTCAGTTCTTTAGAGGCTCGGTTGAATGCGGCTTTGTCTGCAGGATATCTTGTTCTGTGCCATACTTTCCTCAGGTTACGACGTTCGACTAGCTTTTCCCTTATAGTCTTCGGATATTCGTTCAAAATAAGAGGAATTTTCCTTCGCACCCTTGTGGAGGTTGTAGCTGCTTTATGTATGGTCTTATTGAGGTTCTCTATAGCCTCCTCTATGTCATCTACTGTTTGTAATGGATTTATGAGCTTCGTTTCCATTGAGACGATTTCCTGATACATTGCCCAGTTTGTCACTTTGTTATATAGCCTTTCCACAGGTTGCACCAGTACTACCCTTGAGTTGACATTTAGTATGACTGGTGTGTGATCAGATGAAAGATCCGTGCATGTTTCAGTGGTCATGTAGTTTCGGCTTATATTTTTGGTGACAAAAAAATCCAGTAAGTCAGGAATTTTACTTCTATCCGTTGGCCAGTATGTTGGTTCTCGTGAGGTCAAACACTCAAGATTTAGGTCTTGTACCAAGCCATAAAGTTGCCTTCCTCGGTGTGTAATTAAGCGTGAACCCCAGTGTGTGTGTTTAGAATTCCAATCCCCACCACATATAAATCTGGAGCCGAGAGTAGAGAAGTACGAGTTAAAGTCTCTTTTGGTAATCGTGTGTCTGGGTGGACAATACACTGCAGACATGGTTGTCTCAACTTTACCGTTGTACACTTTTATTGACGTTGCTTGTATTTTATCTGTCTGGTATTTCTCTAGTTCATAGTTTTTTATGTTATTTCTTATAACTACTGCTGTTCCTCCGTGGCTATTCCCTGACGGGTGATTTGTCGTGTACACTGTATAATTAGTCATGGTAAAGTGAGATTTTGAAGTGAATCTCGTCTCGGAGATTAATGCTATGTCAACTTTTTCTGTTTGGAGAAATGTTTGTAACTCTTGACGTCGTTCCGTCAAGCCATTGGCATTCCACGTGACAATTCGGAGTGTGTGGTTCATTTTGTGAAAAGGCTTGAGACTAGCTGGATCATACGGTCCATCATTTTGTCCATCATGCTGATCATGATTTGTTGAAATTTAGCAAACATTAGTTCTAGTCGGTCTGGAAAGTTTTCAGAGTCAGTTAATCCTTCGTTCAGCGGTCTATCTTTTGTTACATCCGCGTAGCTCCTTTTTGCTTCCGCGGATTTAGTGTGTCTTATGTTCTGTTTGTCCGTTTGTTCTGTTGTTTTAATCACTTTTGCGTTCCGAATGGTGGCGGCATCTTTATTGGTTGGTTTGGTTTTTAGTATTCTTTCCTTGTATTGTTTATATTTTGCACAGCCTTTGTAGCTCGCAGGGTGTTTTTCCTGGCAGTTTGCGCATGTTGCGTCTGAGTCTGGTGTTTTGGTGCACGTTGAAGTAGGATGTTCATTGCCGCATTTTACACATCTAAATGGTCTAAAGCACTGATTCTTAGTGTGACCAAATCTTTGGCATCTCTTGCATTGCATGATTTCTTTTTTTTTATAGGGGGCTTCGAAAGACACTTTCATTTGGCTTAAAAATCTTAGTTTAAATATGTCCTTATTATTATTGTTTGGTTCTAGGTCCACAAAGAACACGGGTAATGCTTCTTTGGTAGACCTGTGTAGAACGTTTACTATCTGCCTGACCTCGTGTCCTTGTTCTTTCAGTTCTTGTTTGATTAGAGATGTATTTTCTGTAGCATGAAGTCCTCGTAGTACCACCCTATATGCTCTCTCGCATTTCAGTTTGTAAGTGTAGTGCGCTATATTGTTTGTTATGAACTGTTCTCTTATTGCTTTGTAGGTCTGTATGTCATTCGGCATTAACTTAATGATATGGCCGGATCTTAATGTTGTCATTTTATACAGATTATCATCAACAATTTTATTTAGCGTAGCTTTTAGAGATGTGATGTCCATGACTCCTGTCACAAAGATGGGCTCAGGTTTCGGTATGTACTCAGTAGCTGGTTCTTCTATTTCATCTCTGTTTAGGATGTCGAATTGGTTGTGCGTAGGCACTGCAAAAGTGGTTGAATTTTTAGATTTCTTCATGTTGTCACCATGTATTGGGCTTGTCTCCTTTCTCTTTTGCCTTTTAGGAGGCACTTTATCATTTTGCCAAGGAGTTAAAGAATTCTCATTTTTATTTTCAGAATCTATGTCGTTTATTTGAATTTGCTTGTCGGTAGGTTTGCTATCTGCGACTAATGTTAGGCTGTTACTCCGATGTCTGATGAACATGCTTTTGTGAAATGTTTGTTGGATCATATTGTTTGGATTGTTTGGTGTTTTATTATTTTCATTATTATCATTCATATTGTTCCCACGAGTAAGGACGATATAAATAGTCACTTGAAGGGTGACGCCTATTCCCTCAAGAAGGCTCATTACAACGACGTTAGCCGGGTCCGTCGAGGTCGGCGCTCGCGACTTGAAACCTTCAAGCCATTCATCCTCTCGGCGCGTTCCCACCTTAGGATTAAGGGTGAATGTTTTAGAGAGGCTTTCTACCTCGTGACACGGGCGGTGAAGCCAATGCCCCCGACTCCAACATGAAACCTTGGAGTTGCGGGTTGTGGAGGTTATTTCCTACCCCCAACAAGACACTGCTTGTTAGGCAGGCTGAGTCGGGTTATTTACCGCCGCCCAAGGTTCGGCGTTGATGCTCGTTATGCACCATCCAGATATTTTAGGAAAGATTTAAATTCCAAGGCTCTCTGTAGCCTCTTCTAACAGGTTACCCTGTTAGGTGTATGGTTATCCCGCCATTGCTCGGTCGCCAGTGCCTCGTTCGTTATCTGGCAGGGGGCACCACGGCATCCAATTGGCTGCCGCCGCCATCCGGCGCGTGCAGGAGAGGTTGACATTTGGATCGGTTTTGATGTTGGTCACCGTTCTTCCCTTACCCCCCAAATTAACCAAGGGGGGGGCCAAGATTAACAGTTTTATTTTACGTTCTACTTCTAAATCGCCGATGTGACCTAAAAATCAGCTAAGCTAACCAATGGCAGTCCCATTGGCTCGCTGGCTACATTTGTCGCATGTCGAACGATTCATGGGCTACATTGTGGGTCCCGGCAAAGGTATGGCGTCATCGCGGCAGAGGCGAAGATGGCGGGGCGAACTTGACACCTACAAAAATGACTGGTCTAAACTTGTCCAAATCTGCGGAACAAATGGAAACAAAAAATGGACTAAATGGAGGCTTTGTCCTGCAGTAGGACAACTCAATCCAAAAATAAATGAATCTACTTCTAATAAATAAATAAATAAAGTACCTATGTTTATTTCTCACCACAATATTACACAATACATCATTTAGAATGTTTTAACAAGCTTATCACTATTGTGGGAAACTGCTGCCTAAACTAGGCTGAGGCTGCAAGCCTGTATTTCAGGACACCTGGGACGCCGCCCTTAAATCAATCTTTATCTAGATGCATTATTTTTAGGTAGGTATTGAATCTAGATTGGTGAACACGAACACAATAGTTATTGACAAGTGTTAGTATGTGTGTATGTTTTGTATGAGAATGTGTGGTGGTGAGTGTGTGTGATGGTGCGTGTGTTTGTGTTATGTTTTTACATTAGTAGTATTACACTAAAGTAGCCAGTAGTTTTTCGGTGTCGTCATAATTAAATTATTGTAGGAAGGAAGTTATTTTCTTTTTACACATGTTCTTAGCAAGGGCGTCGCCAGCCGATGGCCCAGGGGGGGGGGGCAAGTTGATATGGAGAATGAGAAAAGTATGAATTGTAGGTAAAGTCGAGAGCACATGAAGCTTTTCACTTGTAGTACGAGCCTTACATCTACAGCGATTGTAATAATATCGGTAGTTCTCGGCAAACTTCTTGGCCGTCCCGAAGTTGGCTGCAATGTCTGCGCAGTAGTAAATCATCTTATCTTATGGAGGGGCCGAGAAATATCTCGGACACTTCGACCCATTGGGATCTATTGTGGTCAGTAGTAAATCATACAAAAACAGTACCGATCCGTGACTTGCGCATCGGAAAGCCAACTTCAGGGCGGCCCAGAAGTTTGGCGAGCACTATTCAGAGTCCAACGTGTAAAGCTACGCAACTCTACCGTACACGTTGTGCACGGAAGAGCAATCAAAATTTTTAACTTTTTTGTGTGTCGGGAAAGTAGGTTTTTGCCTATTTTAGGATATCAACAACGGTTCGATCTGTTGGGTTTGGTTTATATATATTGATTCGAGTTTCGAAGTACGAGAATGATCAATCAAGCAAGTCAAAAAGACTTAGGACTGTGGTTGCTTTACATTTGGCAACTTTTTTAGAATCTCTAGGGGGGGGCAGCTGCCCCCCCCCTGCCCCCCCTTGGCGACGTCCTTGGTTCTTAGTAAGATTAACTATCGGTAGCATACTATTAATTTTATTGTAAAGAAAACCACCTAGATGGCAGAAGAAACGCTTAGAGAATTGGGTTAAAAGTCGAATGTCTGGGCGATCTACGGGGTTGTATCGTCTCTAACCTTGTGAAGTCGAAGGGTGGCATTTTAGCATAGAATGTTGTTTTATAATTATGCTTTTAATGAAAAGTTGACGCACTGTTATAACTTTGGCTTCTTTATATAAGAGCTCTGTGGGGTAACGGTAAAGTAGAAACGAAGACACTTTCAGTATGGCTCTTTGCGTTCTCTCCAGGAAACAGGAGGAGCGTAGACTTCGGAGCTCCACCCCATACATTGATACAGTAGGTTAACAATGATTGAGCGAGGGCAAGTATACTGATTTTATTAGCTTCGTTTCTGTCACCTCCCTCAGAGTTTTGAATATATTATGTAAATCATTTTACGTAACCTAGTCTTAAGTGCATCAATGTGATCCCGAAATCTAAGGGTGTTATCTACTAATATTCCCAGGTATTTAAAAAGTTGAGTGCTTCGAAGGTGCGGACAGTTACATGCATTTTTTTCATGTGGTATTGTGCAAGTGTGTGCTATGTTTGCATAAGATGTTACTGATGAGGGAGCGTTATTATTGTTTTTAGAGTGAATGTTATTTAATTAGTTTTGTCAGCATTAAGTGTTAGTTTGTTGTTTCGTAATCACTCTGTCACAGTATTGAAGCCCAACGGAGCGTGTGAAAAGACCTCACCCCACGTGTCAGCATTGAAGAGTAGGGCGGTGTCGTCAGCAAATGTTATAATCTTTCCTTTGGGGAGAGCGAGCATACCCAGGTCGTTGATGTATATGAGGAAGAGAGTAGGTCCAAGTACGCTGCCCTAGGGCACACCGTATGAGACTGTTCGATCTTCACTAATGATCTCATTTATCGCAACGCACTGAGTACGCTCACTCAAGTAATCCTTAAACAAATCCAGCTGGGGACCTCTGATTCCCATATTCTACATTTTTAGAATAAGGATGGGTACAGAAACCGTGTCAAATGCCTTAGCTAGGTCCAGGAATATGCCTAATACACTCTTCCTACTGTCCAAATTAGTGACGATATAGTTGGTAAGATCGTGTACTGCATCAGACGTGGATTTACCAGACCTAAAGCCATACTGTGTTGGAGAAAGTAGATTATGTTTCTCAAGATAGTCTTTTAGTCTGTTATTCATCACCCGCTCGAGTACCTTAGACAAAGCTGGTAGCAATGCAATAGGCCTATAATTATTGACACGGCTTCTGTCCCCACTCTTAAAGATCGGGCGTATGATAAATCTTTTAAAAACTTTGGGGAACTTGCCTGATGAGAGAGCTAGGTTACAAATGTAAGTCAGTTAATAGGAGAGTGATTTACAAGATTCATCCTTCGTTAAGTGTATTATTAGTATATTCCTTAAACAAATAAGCATCAGCAGAAAGTTACCTTGTTTACGATGATAGGTCTTCTTTGTTTCTGTCACCTTAGCCGTGTGTTTCACGACAGATGTTTGATAGTTTGGGACACTGGATTTTGGTATCACTAATTCTGGATCGGATTCACTCTTCGCTTCCTGTGTAACCGGCTGCAGATTGTCCGCTACAATAGCTTCTACTAGTGTGTTAGCTGATATTGGACTGGTGTCTGATAATGCTTCGCTGTGTCTAGTTGCTATGTGTCCGATGTACCCTAAAAATTTTAATTAAATGATTTATATTATTAGATATTATTATTTTAACTGATTCCCATACTCTGTTGTCGCAGCTTTTGCGACATAGCCACATAGACCCATATTCCAATATACTTTGAAGAACCTCCCCTCGACTCAGTTGCTCAAAAAAGCCCCGATCAATATCCATAAAGAACCTAACCGTCAATTTGATGATTCGAGGTGGAGTTGAGTAGGACATGCATGCATGACTTAGATTAAAACTCTTTTCAAAAGGTGTTGATACAATAGGGCGGTTTCCTGGGTAGAAAAATTATAATTCTATTTAGTCTGACAGTGAGATTAATAAATAATATTTTACACGTATTTTTTGCTTTTCATAAAAAATTACAAAGATAAAGCGCATCAAAGTTCAGGAGTGGGGACTTGTGACGTCACTTTGTCAGTATAGAGTGTAGCACACCGTGACGTCACACGATATTTCAACGCACTGTATCGTCATGATTTTTTGTTTACGCGGCAAAAGAAAAAATACGTGTCCAATATTTTTGGTGATCGAACTGACGATGACGTACTAAATATATATTTTTTTATCAACATCCGTATTGTTCATGAGTGGGTTATTTGGCTCACGAAAGTGTTTACTAATATGCAGACTACCTATCTAAGTAAGGCCAAAATTAATTAATCATTACAAATATACTTAGGCCTAGTTTCACCAATGCAACTAATTGCAATTAGTTCAAACTAAACTCCGTCTAAACTGTGGGCCCGTCGCAAGACTGGAGCCTTGATACACCTAACTAGACGGGGTCGCGGCAGACCGAGGAAAAGAGGGCGGGACGCCTTGGATGACTTCCTTGAGAATTGGCGAGATACAGCACAGCACCGAGAGAAATGGATCGATTGGGGAGAAGACCTTTGCCCAGAAGTGGGACAATACAGGCTAACAAAAAAGATTTATAGTATGGGAGTTAACTTGAATTTAAAACAAGTAATTTCATGCCAACAGAAAATTATAACATTAGTACTAGTAGTTTTAGCTTTAGTTTAGTAGTGGAATTCCCTGCCGGAGTCTGTGTTTTCCGATAGCTACAATCTAGGGGTCTTTAAGTGGGGTGCATGTTGAAAGCCTCCACGTGGCGCACCCTGGGCAACGTCGGCTCCAATTGTCCACCCGCGTTGGGTGGACAATTGGTGCTGGCGGCAAATTTTCAACAAACGAGGAAAGGTCACGGTTCCAATCACAGATCATCCTTGATGGTTTGTGAAGGGAACCGGGCTAGTGACAGGACGACTAGTCCGTCGCTTGGGTAGGCCTTCTAACGCCTACTCCCCCCTCTGCTTACAGAGGGTAGGTCGAGTGGGCTTAGAGTGAGCAGGAAAGAAAGAAGGAGTTAGATTTAGTATAGGGACCTCACCCTTTAAAGGAAAAAATCATCATGGACCAAGACTTTTGTGAAAAAACTCCCCAGGTGGGTCCCGACTGCTCAGCGGTCGGGGAATCCCACCCCGCTTCGGCGGGCTGCCCTCCGTATTCTGGGGTGGGCAACAAACGTCTGCTGTCTATATCTATAGACAAAACCGATAACCACATGCGCGATATAAGGACACCGATTTTTCTTAGCGATACTGACGAAGAAGTGAGGAGTGATGCGGGGTTGGAGACCGACGCCGCGTCTGGCGCAAAGGGCTCACAGAGCTTGGAGCGCGAAGCTGCTGCGAAGAACCTTAGGTTCTTCCGGAAGCGCCCCAAATCGGGGGATGGCTTGGGGTCACTCTCCGATAATGAGCTGGCTTCGGCCCCAAAGATCCCCACCAGTAAGCGGGGTGGGGGCCGAGACAGAGGTGCGGGGAGGGGGCTCACCGCCCAGGAGGCTGCCCAGCGTGCCGAGAGGCTTGCCGCGGAGGGGCGTCACCCCGGATTGACAAGCCGCAGGTCTGTCCATTCAGAATCTTCTGGCGGTGAGCTGGACACCGCTGGTGGCTCAAATTCGGAGCGAGTGGCCAGATTTGCAGAGGTCGTGGAAGCCGCAATCCGGGATGTGGCCTTGAAGAGGAATAAATCCTCTAAAGACAAGGCCGTATCTGCGGCCACGGCCTCCATTATGGCGGCAGCGGAGACCAATCACGTCGGGCCTTCGTCGGATGGTATATCCGAGATGCGGGCGGAGGTGGCCCGCTTGAAGGCCGACATTGTGCTTCTCCAAGAGGAGAACGAGAAGCTCCGAGCGGACTTGGTCGGGCTCCAAGGAGCTGGGCCCCGTGAGATGCTGCAGGGGATGGCGGAGCATGGGCAAGGCCAGCCCGTGCCTACAGAGGACCGGGTTCTGAACCTGGTGCGGCAGGAGCTGGCTGCCTTCCGGAGTCGATTTTCTGCTCTGGAGGCCATCGTCCTGCGCCCCCCGCTAGCAGCGAGCCAGGCGGCCTTGGGCCAGCGGAAGGCGGCCTCGTATGCCGCTGCCGCGGCCAAACCGGGCTTGACGGGACCGGCCCCGGCGAAACCGGGCAACCCAGTACCTAAAAAGGGTGGCGGTGCTGCACAGACGGTGAGGGCCCCAACCCAGGTGGCAAGTCAGCCGTCCCTAGCTCTTCCGCCTCCTGAAACTCCTGCGGCCGACGCCGAATGGCAAGTGGCCGGGCAGAAGAAGAAGGCAGCAAGGGCGGCCAAAAGGAAGGAGAGGCGAAAAAGGCGCAAGGAGCGAAGCGTCGCGGCTAGGCTCCGCGCCCCGAAGTCCGCAGCTGTAGTGATTACACTACAGCCGGAAGCGGAAAAGAAGGGCGTGTCCTACCGCGATGTGCTCGCCAAAGCGAGGGCGGCGGTGAACCTGGAGGAGCTCGGCGTCACCGACGGCATTCGAGTTAGGGTCACCGCGACTGGGGCTCGGATGCTGGAAGTCCCCGGTGCGGCCAGCGGACCGACCGCCGACGCTCTGGCCGAAAGGCTCAGGGCGTCCCTTAATGCGGAAGAGGCCCGAGTGTCTAGGCCCACCAAGTGCGCTGACATGCGTATTCTGGGCCTGGACGATTCGGTGATGGAGAAAGAGGTGGTAGCAGCCGTCGCCAGGACTGGGGGGTGCTCTGCCGAGCAGGTCAGGGCAGGCATCATACGCCCTGACGCCACGGGGATGCGAGCCGTAACGGTGAGCTGTCCCGTCTCGGCAGCCCGAAAAATTGCCGGAGAGGGCCGAAGGCTCTTGGTGGGCTGGGTCTCCGCGCAGGTGAAACTGCTGGAACCCAGACCTCTGAGGTGCTTCCGCTGCCATGTAGGCAACCACGTGGTAGCTCAATGCACCTCGGAGGTGGACCGTAGCGACCATTGCTTCCGCTGTGGACAACCCGGTCACAAGGCTGGTACGTGCAATGCCACGCCGCATTGCGTCATATGTGCGGCAGCTGGCAAGCCAGCCGATCACCGGGCCGGAAGCAAGTCCTGCGCTCCACCCGTCAAGGCCAGGCGCAGGGGCAAGCACTCCACCACCGCCGTCACTGCCGCAGTCGCCACCACTGCCGTCACCGCCGCAGCCGCCGCCACTTGCGCTACCGCTGCCGCTTCCACAGCCGTCGTCGCCGCCGAAACCACCGCGGCGGGACCCTCACCGGGGGTTCGGGAGGGGGCTGAAATGGAGTGCCAATAATGGCCCCATTACGACTCCTCCAGGCGAACATCAACCACTGCGCCGCTGCTCAGGATCTATTGCTCCAGAGCATGGCGCAGTGGTCGATTAACATCGCCGTGGTCGCTGAGCCGTACTTTGCCCCGCCCAGGGACGACTGGGTGGAGGACCTGAGCGGCTCAGTGACCCTAATTTCGTCGGCCGCCGCCGGCACCCCGTCACTCGAGGTTGTCAAGAGTGGTGGACAGGGTTGCGTGGCAGCACGGTTCGGGGAGATTGCCGTGGTGGGGGTATACTCCTCCCCGAACCGAACTCTCGCCGAGTTCCACAACTCCCTTGCGGAATTGAAAATTGTCGTCGTCGGGTACCGCTCCCTCCCTGTGCTCGTCCTCGGGGACTTCAATGCCAAGAATGTGGCTTGGGGTTCCCGGTATACAGACACACGGGGCAGGATGGTTGAGGACTGGGCTCTGGAGACAGGCTTGGTCGTCCTCAACCGGGGTTCTGTCCCCACGTGTGTGCGGATGCAGGGCGAATCGGTGGTGGATATTTCGTTCGCCAGCCCCGCTCTGTCACCGCGTGTCGTCGACTGGCGCGTCATGGAGGAGGTGGAGACGTATTCCGACCACCGGTATATTCGGTTCGACGTCTCCACCCAGAGCCCAAGCGCGCCGGTCCGACAGACCCCGAGCGGTCCGCGGTGGGCACTGAAACAGCTGGACCGGGAGCTCCTCCTGGAAGCCTCGATCGTGCAGGCCTGGGTGTCATCACCGGATAGGCCTGCTGACATCAACGACGAGGCGGAGTGGTTCCGGGAGGCCATGTCTGAGATATGTGACGTGGCAATGCCCCGGGTCCAGCCAGGACGTGCCCGGCGCCAGGTGTACTGGTGGTCGCTGGAGCTTACGGCTCTGCGCCAGGTGTGCGTTGCTGCGCGACGCCGGTACACCAGGCACCGCAGGCTCCGTAACCGTCCTCCGGATACGGAAGCCATTGAGGTGGAGCTGTACGAGGGGTACAGAGCGGCGAGGAGCGCCCTCCGAGCGGAGATCAAGCGGGCCAAAGGCTTGGCCCGCGAGGAGTCGCTGGGGACTCTAAACAGGGATCCGTGGGGGCGCCCTTACAAAATGGTGCGGGATAAACTCCGCCCATGGGCGCCCCCGCTGACGCAGAGTCTCCGGCCGCAGTTCGTGGAGGGCGTGGTGAGCACTCTGTTCCCTTCGCAAGGGGAACATACTCCCCCGCCCATGGCTCCACCTCTTGCGGTGCCCGATGCGGACCACACCGACGACGACGACAATGCTCCTGAGGTGACTGAGGTAGAACTGAGAGTGGCGGTACGTAGGCTGAATGCCAAAAATACCGCCCCAGGACCCGACGGCTTACCTGGTAAGGCCTGGGTTCTGGCCTTGGAGGCTCTCGGGCCTCGACTAAGGGGGCTCTTTAGCGCATGCTTGGAGAGGGGCCAGTTCCCACTTCGCTGGAAGACGGGAAAACTGGTCCTCATTAAGAAGCCGGGGCGCCCAGCGGACTCCCCGTCCGCTTACCGGCCCATCGTGCTGCTCGATGAGGTGGGCAAGCTCTTTGAAAGAGTTATTGCAGACCGCCTCGTTGGGCAGCTGGTGCGGGTGGGACCGGATCTGGCGGAGAGCCAATTTGGCTTCCGCAGGGGGCGCTCTACGGTGGACGCCATCATGCGCGTGCGAGCCCTCACGACGGGGGATGCAGTGGCCCGGGGTGGGGTCGTCTTGGCGGTGTCTCTAGATATCGCCAATGCCTTCAACACCCTGCCCTGGAGTTGCATCAGGGAAGCACTCCGGTATCACCGGATGCCGCCCTACCTCTGTCGCGTGGTCGAGGCCTATTTGACGGACAGGGCCGTCATCTACCCCGGTCACCAGGGAGAGTGGAACCGGCGAGAGATGTCGTGCGGTGTCCCACAGGGATCGGTCTTGGGGCCGCATCTGTGGGACATCGGTTACGACTGGGTGCTGCGCGCCGACCTCCCTAGCGGCGTCAGCGTAATTTGCTACGCTGACGACACGCTGGTCCTGGCGCAGGGGAGGTCGCACCAGGCGGCGGCTGAACTAATGACACGCGGGGTTGCGATAGTCGTCGAGAGGATCCGGCAATTGGGACTCGAGGTGGCCCTGCACAAGTCCGAGGCCATGTGTTTTCATGGTCCTCGGAACGCGCCACCGCCGGGTACCCAAATAACGGTAGGAGGGGTTCACATCGGCGTCGGGTTGACGATGAAGTACCTGGGACTCGTCCTCGACAGCCGGTGGAATTTCGTGGAGCATTTCCGACGTTTGGCGCCCAGACTGGAGCGGGCTGGGGCTGCTCTCAAGCGACTCCTGCCCAATCTAGGGGGTCCAAACGCCTCCTGCCGGAGGCTCTACGCGGGGGTCGTGCGGTCCATGGCCCTTTACGGCGCACCGGTGTGGGCGGGTACCATGAGGCGGAGACCAGCCCGCTCGCTGAACGCGTCCCAAAGGGTCATGGCCATCCGGCTGGTCCGGGGATACCGCACGGTCTCCGGTGAGGCGGCGAGCCTCCTTGCCGGATTGCTGCCATGGGATCTAGAGGCAAAAGTCCTCGCGCACATTTGGGAGTGGCGCGAGGAGGCGAAACGCCGGGGCACAACTCCGCTGCCGCGACAAATCGTGGCTTGGCGGACAGAGCTCCGGCAGGATCTCATGGCGACATGGAGAGAGCGACTGTCGCAACCCAGTGCTGGGCACGCCACAATTGCGGCGATAAGGCCCCTCTTTGAGGAGTGGCTTGAGAGGCGCCACGGCGTCCTCACCTTCCGCCTGACGCAGGTCCTCACCGGACATGGCTGTTTCGGGAGGTTCCTGTTCCGGATAAGGCGGGAGGAAACGCCCGGGTGTCACCATTGTGTGGATCGCCCGGAGGACACGGTGGAGCATACGGTGGAGGTCTGCCCCGCTTGGGCGGAGCACCGCCGTGTCCTCGTGGAGGCGATCAGCGGTGGCGACCTCTCGCGGCCGGCCCTGGTGCAGGCCATGGTACGGAGCGAGAGGGCATGGGAAGCTGTCTCCTCCTTCTGCGAAGCAGTTATGCTCGCAAAGGAGGAGGCGGAACGCGTGAGGGAGACGCAAAGGAGGCGCCCTCATGCCCCTAACCACCGCAGGAGACGACCCGGGCGTCGGGAGTCGCAAGCCGATTCCCGGCCACCGTAGGCGCGGGCTTGCGGACGGCAAGTAATGGGTAGCTCGCCGTCCGATAAGGACCAGGCCCGAGTCGACGGCGCGTAGTGTTCCACGCGCGCCTCAAAGAGATGTCAGCAAAATTGACGGGGCCCGAGAGGGCCGATGTCTGTCTGGGTTGCGGATAAATTTGAAAGAGTGTTACCGCGGCCCTGGCACAAACAACTGAAGGAACACGGGTGGGTTTTAGTCAGTAAAAGTCTGACACGCCCTCCCGCTTCACCCAGAGCGGGAGAAGTCATTGGATGATTTCCCACCCAAAAAAAAAAAAAAAAAAAAGGGGTCTTTAAGTCAAGAGTGAATACGTTACTTCTTGGCAAGCGTGCTCCATCGTCGACCACATCATCGCTTACCATCAGGTGAGATGGTGGTCAAGCGCGAGCCTATATCAAATTAAAAAAAGTTTTTCCCGAATACTTAAGACCCATTAATTGACTAAGTTTTTTCAAAGTATAACATTAACTGATTCATCACGGACAAAAAAAAAACATTCTAAATGAAAGTTATTTGACTTTTTCATTAACTCTCATTAGCTTAATGTTGCCATTTTACACTTATTCTGCCAAGTGACAAGTAGTGACTAGTAAGTATATCATTATTGTCTTTGTTATTATAATAAAACAGAGTAAATAAATTAACAATATATTCTATGTCTAAGTGTAGGTGTCCTTGCAGGTAGGTTAGAATACTGTAGTGTAGTAGAAATAAATTAATTACCTACTTTAAATTAATGATAGGCAAAAAGACTAGTATATAATTCAAAAACAATGTGGCTTGGTTGTTGACGACGATGTTTTGATACACGTCAAAGTCGCTTAGTAAATAGATATACCGTACTCTTTCCAAAGTTTCTCATTTCATGCTGAAATAACGAGGAAAAGGAAATACTAATGCAATATAGCCCTTTTACTGCCACGAAATCGTAATAATATTACCTATTAAACACATTAGTAAATGTTACCCAGACATGATCTACAAAAGTTCATGACTGAATATCTATTATTTTCGCCATTCTTGACCAAAAATTCATAAACATCATAATGGCGGGACCAACTCTTGTAATTGAAAGATTCTACCACGTATATTTAGCACCCATTTAGTACTATTTTGTACCTATCCTGAAATTTTTGTACGTCACACGGCTTAAGCGGCATTTCACGATAACACTGGTCCCGCCATTATGATGCGTCATAATGGCGAGACCATGCCTGTACTACAAAACTAAAAATAATTACATAATTCTGATTAAACCAGTATCTAGTACCGGATTTAGTACCTCCAAAAATCAACAGTGGTTGACGGAAATCCAATTAGCCTCATTGCAAAATATTTTTTTCATTTTTGACATTTTCTATGCCTGATTAATTTGACGAGCAAAAATACCTCAAGTAAAAAGTTGCAGCTACATTTCGTGTAGACAGACGCTTTATTATTAATTATATTGTTGTGAAACATTATGTTACTAGATAACGGTTAGGCCAAGGCAGGTAAATTATTATTAAACATATTTTATAAAGGTATTACTAAAAATAATCTGTACGTCCTACTTATTAAATATGTTTAACTAACTTTTTATGCGAGGGCCAGTCTGCAATATAAATCTTAATATAATTTAATTTTTTCTACCTATCTATGTCCTTTACAGACTTTGAAACCATCCAACCAACCAACCAACCGATGAGCCCAAACCAGTTTAATTAGAAAGGCAATAAAAATGCCAAGATGGTTTAAGACCAAAAAAAGCAATGAAGCGCCTGTAAGAATGTGGCTGCAACTTTTTACTTGAAGTGCTTTTGATCGTTTATTTATTCAGGCGTATATAGTGTCAAAAAATTAAAAAAAAAAAATCCAAAGAAACGACTAGGATTTCCGTCAACCACTGTTGATTTATGGAGGTACTAAATCCGGTACTAGATACTGGTTTAATCAGAATTTTGTAATTATTTGTAGTTTTGTAGTACAGACATGGTCTCGCCATTATGACGCATCATAATGGCGGGACCAGTGTTATCGTGAAATGCAGCTTATGCCGTGTGACGTACAAAAATTTCAGGATAGGTACAAAATAGTACTAAATGGGTGCTAAATATACGTAGTAGAATCTTTCAATTACAAGAGTTGGTCCCGCCATTATGATGTTTATCAAAAATTCTTGTACAAACGAATTCAGAAGATAACCCTGAATTAAACCAGATATTTTTCATTTAGAGTCTTAGGAATTTAATATCAGCTAAAACAATGTATGAGTTTCTGCCATTGTCCTTTAAATAAATGCTAGAACCATTTATTTAAATTTACTTCATCACAGTCATTTAACTATTCGAGGTATCTTATACCTAAGATACACATATCATTGAGAAGTTCCAGTGGTCTGGAAAACATTTTAATGGTAAAATTAATATACCTAGTGCCCTCAATGAAACCGAAGACGATGAAGATGTGATTACAGCTAATGATGATGACTAGATAAATTACCAAATACTAAAAGTTGTTCCAACTATGTTAATTTCACCATTATAATTGTTTAATATACTAATAGTTATCATGATAATCTGTCTGCCCATTCCCCATTAATTAGTTTTGTAATCGCCGCAACAATATTTGAGCTTCCCAACACAGGCATTACTTTCTTAAAGGGAAGCTCCAAACACTAAACTTTTTATGTAAACTTATGAAGCAATGAACTATTTTGTATTTGTATTTTGTAATATGAATCTATATTTTTTATATTAATATTCATGTCATTTATATTTATTCTTTCATATTTCACACAATTCATGCATCCCTTATTCGATCTTCGTCCCTTTTATACGTCATTTCAACTTTCATTACCATCATACACAAAATTAATGTTGGTTCATGCCAACTTATTTCCATGGTGTTAAAATACCATAAATTTTCATAGATAATCTATAATTATATCAAATTGCAACACTGTAAAAGTCCTTTACAATAGAATTACGTTCAATTTTCTATTTTTCTTGCTGCTTACCCTATGCTCGACGATAATATCTATGGTTTACACATAAAATATTAGTGACGTCTAAGGCAAAACTAACAAGTAATCATCTCTTTTTTAATGTAAGAGACATGCTATATTTTAAACTATTTGACATTCCTAAATCTTTCATTTGTAGCATGAAAGAAGGGGAAATTCTAAGAGTCTTTAACTGCTCCAATTTTAATTGTGTCTAGAGCAAAGTTCTAGACACAATTAAAATTGGAGCAGACAGTAAAAAGTTATAGACAGATAAAAAAAAAGAATACATTTTGCCTCTCCTGAAAAACCGTGGTTTGTCCCTTAACGAGCAACTATCTTTAAAAAAACATAATGTAATGCATATATGAATTTATATTACGCTAAGGAGCATAATTAATACTTTTGGTAGATATTAAAGGAAGAGAATAATTCATAAAAACTACAATCATGGATTAAGGAAAGGTACAAGTTATCTATATTGACAGATTTGAGGTTTATGGTAAGGGTGTAAAGTTTATTATTGTCGTGTCAAGGGTTATTAAAATTACTTATTTTATTTATTATTATTTTTCTGAGAAGAAAAATGTTAATGACAGTTAAAAAAAATTTGTTCGTAAATCGTTTTACGCAGACCAAAAAATTTTACAGTATGGGTTTTTTTTAACGTTAGAGAAATGTACATACGTAACACCAATCGATAGGGCGGCAAATTCTGAATCCAATGATATGTAAGTATTACTTATTTTCGCCAAAATGTCCCTGGCTTCATCTGTTCATCATCATCGTATTTCGTCATCAATACAGTTGACTATTTTTTTAAGTCGAAATGATCTGAACATGAATTATGGTGAGGTATAAAATCACACGTCTAAATTTAACATCCTGTTACTTTGAATTTCACCGTGGGTGCGGTGACTGACGCTAATTTCGCTGATATTTATTGAACGTTAGATAACTGCTTTTAATATGAAAATTATTCGGTGTAAAATATCTGGATAAAATGTCGCGCTGCCTTCCGTACTAATATTAATGTAAAGGTGCTCCCTCACCTGAAGCATTTGCCTGTAATGTACCTAACATTTGATTTGGTTTTGAGCATCAGTACTGCCTGCCTGGCTTGGTGTTACAAGTTGTATCAAAATACCTATTACACATTGTATCATCAAGTTGCGCACTGTAATGCTCGGTTCTCATTCCTTACCAATGTATCTAATGCTCGAATCTGTAACATTACAGGTTGCATACTGTAATGCTCGTTTCTCCTCCCTCACCACTGTAATGCTCTACTCTGTAACGTTACATTACAGGCGAATGCACCAGTTGAGGGAAAGAAAAAAGTCCATCCTATGTTTTTTTAGAGCGTGACCGTCGCAGTCCCATGTCAGCTGATCATCAGTCTAACCCGATACCGCCGAATCGCATATTTTACTTGGAGCCACTGCCTTGGCCTATCCGCACCCTAAAGCGTAACTTCAAAAAAGGCGAATAGAGGTTTATGACTGTTAAATTGCCAATCGAATCCATGAATTTATACGTTACGCGATAAATTCATGGATCCTCACTAACCCAGTTACCGGGTACCACTAAACCCCATGGTAAGTTTGCTAATTCTCTGCTTAAACTAAAAAAGTTAATTGAGGAAAAATTTCGAAAATAAAAAGCCAAAGAAAACTCAGCATGTTTCCCATTGTTCTTGTAGGAACTTCTAACTACCGCACTTTGACAAGCTTTCAAGATTCTTACCTTTTCTACTTTTGAAATAGCCAAAACATTGTTCGCATTGGAAAAGTGGCGCAGGAGTGACCGGTTGTGCGGCGTGCCGCTTGTACTTGTGCCGGTACCAGTGCGTCCGGCTTTGCAGCACTTCCCCACACACCTTACAAATGACGCTACCGTCAGTCCTCAACAAGTATTCCAACAATTCATGTCTCCCTCTTGTATTCTCTTTACCTTCTTCTTTAATTCCCTCTTGTTTATTCCCTTCTTGCATCGGCTCTGTTAGGAAATGAACTCCAGCATCCTCACAGGGGCCGCTAGTCGTTGTAGCTGTTTCATAGTTAGCTATTAATGGATCAGAATTGGATGAATCCGACATTACTTCTAGTGTTATGATAGGAATGCTGCCGTTGTCACCGTCATCTTCAAATGTGTATTGATAATCTGGAAGTTCTGACGAGAAATTAATTAATTATTAATTGTATTATTTCCAAAACAGAGAACTTTTAATTTAATGGGATAGGTGTAATTAAAGACACATAAGTATTTTTATCGTTTTATTCGTAGTGTAGGTAAATGTTTTTCACAATAATTACTCAATACGTGTTGGTAAGATCCTTTCTTTATAATATAACTACTATATTTTTGTTACAATAAAAATAAACTTTTGTCTCGTTCTCATCAATTTATTGTTAAAGCTTTGATGTTTGCAACGATAATTATTACATACCTACCTACTAAAATAACCTATTAAAATTATCAGTTAGACTGTGGTAGTAATTTTGTTAATAGCTATTGTTAATATAGACTATCGAATATCTAACGTTCTTAAATCACTATATCATTACAATATTGTAGGAGTAGACGAAATAAAAAAAAAACATATTTTAGTATGGCCCATCTTATAAACAAAAGATGTATTACTGACGGTTTCTACAAAGTACAGAGGTAATAGTTACCTTGCGTCGGTATAAAAATGATAATTTTGAACGACTAATTGGTAAGGAATCTCTCAAAATATTGAAACAAGAATTTTATAGAATAAGACAATTAAAAATCAATTATAGATGAAAAAATAAATGGTATAGTACTTTATATGTGAACGATAGTAAACTATTAATACTCGACACCATTAACTTATCGAACAGGAATAATTCCCCACGTAGGAACCTAATGGTTAAATTGTTAATTCTCCATCAGTCTGATAACAATCAAATAATCACGAGCTCCTGGCATCGAGTAAGAGTCAATAGAATATAGAAAAAAATCAACACTTGCATATAATCATTGCACTTGACACGAACCTAAATAGTAAAAACCTTTCTTGCAATATTAGTTAATAATAAACATTTTTAAACTTCTACACGATTTTTTCATATAACATAGTTTACATATAGCATATTATTGCTATTAGAAATTAGCCGTAATAATTAACTTTCTACAGGACCTACCATGGAGGTATATAATAATAATTATATTTGTATACTCGTAGTATATCTGAACTCTTTCCAAAGAAAATGCCAAGAGAAATCAAGCCAGACGAAGAATCATTAGAAAATACTTTACATAAAATTACCAAATAACCGTTACCTATTATATTTTTTGTGCGGTTTAAATCCTCGTAATTTTGTACAAGTAAAAATAACAAAATATTCAATCGCCGTTATACCAAATTGCGCATTCTAGCTTCCGTAATACTTTATCATAAAGTAAATATGTTTTGCGATGGTTTTTTTATAAGTATTAAAATTACGCTGCCTTGCAGCATGGGTTTACAAGTGAGAAAGTAAGAATTACAATAACTCAACAATGAACATGATTGCCAACTTAGTTGGCACTAATATCACAAAATAAAATACTACAAAAAAAGATAAAGGGTAGGCATAACACTTCACCACTTCAAATAATAAACACAAAAATATATATGAAACAATTCTCCTCCAACTTGAGAAAGCTTATGGTCTCAATAAGTAACAAAGTATAAGATAATAGAAAACGAAGTGGTGAAAAATAAAAAATAAAATACAAACAAAAAATCTAGTCCTTGTCAAAAAATATCAACGTTTCTCTACGTTGAGTTAGTTTGTGCAATTGACTGGCGCTGACGTACCTACTTAAATAAAAATCACACTGCAAATTGTTAATACCTTGTCGGCGACTATCATACATATTCTAAATGTTTATGTAATACATATAGTATAACTATATACAAGAACGTTATCTAACAAAATCTTATTGATTTAAACTTAACATACGTAGATGAAAACTATATCCAAGTTGTGCGCTAAAATTAAAAATACAGAAACTCAATTTTTTACCGGTCAATGTTTTAAGTTGACATTGGATTAATACTAGTCTATTTTAGTATCCAGTCAGTAAACACAATAACCGATCTCATAAACGAACCTTCTCTTCCAAAACGTGAACTTACAATAACGTAGATAGGCATAAAGCATTCCGAAATGGAACTTAACGATATAATGAACATTAGGTGTTACACTAACATTACCTAACAAATATTATTTCCCTTATCAATGGAAGAACTGCTGATTTTGTTATAGTTTCTAGTACACCTAGAACTTCTTCGCTATCCACTAAATATAATCTAAAAAGTGAAATAATAAGAGTTGGAAACTTTAGTAATATTAAAAATTATACAAAATGAATAAAAATTGCGCTATGGCACTATTAAGTTAACATATTGATATTTTCCCACTATACTTCTCTTGTTAAAATAGATTCAATCAAATAGGTACATATTGTACATAACAGTAGGCTCACTAATAGGTAGGTAGACAAACAGTTTTAATATAATCTATTTTATAAGTCTTTAATAAGATAGAAAAGATTTTAATATTATTAAATATATCTATTTTTATTAATGCTTGCGAGTGATATGATATTGTCGCAATATACTTATGTCATGGCCTAGACGTGTGCTCTGGCTCGGCCCGCGAGTTCCGATTACATACCGGCAATGTTGCAATTTGCGCACATAGACAACATAAAAATAAGATTTATTTGTAATACAGTCTTTGGTTGGTGTCTTGCGGTATCTCGAATAACTATAAGTATTAGGCACTTTAGGCGACAACTCATTTATTAATATAGTTTAATAAACTGCGTAAATGGAAGGCACATTTCAGACTTTTGTAGCACCTACAAATGCTATAATTTCAAAAACAAGTTAAATTCAACACGCAGTAACTGGCCTCAAATATTACATTGTATATTATTGTCTAATATTTGCACAACCATACTTTTAAACAAGATAACATAATGAGCTTTATTTTATGTAACAAACATTCTTTATTAAATGCATAACAGTATTCCTGGAAATATTGTAATACGTACAATGTAAAAATGTACATGAAAATTTAACTCCAAAAATAGAACGAATACTATAATCGAAACCTCGATATCTTCACGACCTACAAACTAGCCAAAGGAAAAGTTAAACATGTTTACGTGGAATCAGTAACAATCCAGCGCAAAACGATCGCTCAGACTTGCGCGGGGTCAGGCGAGGAGTGCGAGGGCGTTGAGCCGTGCGGCGATCCCGAGCCCATCGCCTCCAGCTTGATGCCGGGCGGCAGCTGGCCCTCCATCCCGGGGATCAAGAAGAATGCGTTCGGTGGATACACGCAGTCTTTGGGCACGTAACAGTCGTGCGTCGTTTTCATGTGGTTTTTCATTTTGTCAGGCCTAGAAAATTCTTTGCAACAAACGGGACACGGAAATACTTTCCTTTGATGACCCTCGTGGTACAGGAAAGCGTGTCTCTGGAATGAATATTTATTTTTAAAGGTTTTCTGAATGTTCTCTTTAGCGCACTCCGTGCACTGGTACACCCCTTCGTTAACAGACGCGTATCTGAAGAGATTGAGGCCTCTCACAGACATTTCAGTCAGCTGTTCGGCGGGGTCATTCGATGCTGAGTTAGCTCTTCTTCTTATCCTTCTTCTGACCGCTGGCCTTTGCATTGGACTGCCGGTCTGTAATGTGTTATTATTTAAGGAGTCATTTTGATACTCATTTGAAGTAGAAGCTTGTGTTGCCGGATTAATGCGTATTTTCCCTGTTCCATCATTTGAGGGCGACGGTACTGCGTATTTCATTTCCTTATGTTCCGAATCAGGACTACCACGTCCTGGAAAATAAGGTAAAGATTTATGAGTATTTTTATTTTTAACTTAGAAGATTGCAACATTTATGAAGAATATTTCAAAACTATTTTACAAAAGGACAACGCCATAGCTACAATTTAAGGTGAGTTTATGAGTTAACTTTTATGAATTCTTGTTGCGTTAGAACACTAAAAATAATGGTGAGCTATATGGAATTGTCCTTTCAACCTACCTACTCGTAGGATATTCAACTTACTGTAGTGATTATAGGCACAAATGCAAAATAATGATAAAATCGTGTGCTACCAGGCGAGTCAAAAAGGACAACAATGAAAAAGAAAATAAAAACAAACTGAAAATATATTAACTTTATTTGTTCAAATTGAATGACGAAATTTTATTACACCATGATTAAAATGAAAACCACGATTCATAGAATCATTCCATGAACAAGTTTACAATATAATTTGAAATAGCTGCCGTTTAGAAATAGATAATGAAATACCATCAGTATAATAATTATAGCACCAGTATTACTAGAAGATATTTAAGATGGTAAACTTGTCCATGAGATGCATTCAAAATAAAACATTTAAAACTAGAAAAATGTGAAATAATATCAATTTTGGAATATATGTACTAATTGTATATATATTAACCAAAATAACATCAGTCCTAAAAATTAAAAACTCACTAAGCAAATCAATAGAATTGTGTTCAATGAAAATTTGATGTATTATTTAAAACATGAACTTGTAGCAAAGTCAAACTGCTTAAACTATTTTAAAATAACCATATAAATTAATAAATTAAAAAATAATAACAAAAAAGAATAGATTTCACTATGATATAATAGGACTCAAGTGTTTGCATTTGGAACTATTTCGGCAAGTTCAGTAGTAGGTACATAATTATAAAAATAACACTTCAGTTAACTTAAGCTCTTAAGATCACATAAGGTGGGTTGATAGTTGAAAAGTAACATTAAACTTATAGCAGTTGAGTGTGTGTTCGTTACACACGAAAACTTATTTAGAAAAAATAGTTGCCAATATATCGTATGTGAACATACAGAAAAAAATAGCCGAAAGATACAATCGTGTTTGGATAAAATTATAAGGAACATGTAATTAGCCTCATTAATCAATATCTGGATAATATTGCATCAGAAATATCTAAGAATATGGTATAAATAAAAAATAAAAAGCAACAATTTGTACTGGACCAACAAATCAATACTTTGATCATTGCAGAGCATCAATTTGAGCAACATAGAAAGCATTAAACGTAATCTAGCTCTAACCACACCATCTACGAAACGTGAGAGTAGCGTCATAGGATAACGTACCTGATCAGTCCTCTCTTCGTGACTTATGTAACATTCTATACAGTGTTTCCAATGTCACTCCTTCGTTAACAACACTAATTATGTCTATAATATTATAAATAACTTAACTTTTAATCTACTCTTTACTAATAACCCGTGTTGTTACTTTGCTACTATTTAAATATAAAAAAATAATAAAATATTGTTGAAATCGTTAGTGTTCGTCATCGTTGCTGCTTATATCACGGGTGACAGACTATGTAAACATAATTAAATCATGTCACCAAGTTTAGTATAAAACATAAGGCAAGACAAGACATTCAATATCAACTATTACAGCGTCTAGCGCCATCCACATGTGGGCACGGTGCACGATGCACGGAGTGCACTCACTCACGGTACACTAGGTACATGAACGTTTTAACAATAATATTAATAATGTTTAACAGACAAATCATAAGTAACTATAGGCATAAAATCATAACCACGTCAATGTCACAATAAATAAAACCAAAGAGGTGAAACTTAAAATAACAATAGCGAATCAAAACAAAATAATAAGTAAGAATCATTAAAATATTGGTTGTTTTGCTGTAACTTTTATTATTTTCTTTAAAGTTTCTAAAAATAGTAATTAACACCTTATTGTATACCATTGTATTTTGTTTCATTAACAAATATTCTATGTCGTTTAACTTTCAATTCTAAATTTATCTAAACATTACTCTTTGCATTTTCTATTGTCTAAGTGCAAATAACAAAAAAATATGGATTTGCTTAACATTTGGCTAAGTTCTAGATTTAATAATTATTATAAATTGTCGTGTGAATTTTAATTAGTATATAATTTAAATATTATTTATCTGCAGTTTTTAATACAACTTTTGTGAAATTTAACAACTTAACGATCTTGGTAATGTTTGAGGAATTGGCATTAGGCAATTTCAACTACTAAAGCTTATTACTGTCATGCAATAAATAATGTTAATTTGATTATAAACATGAACGATGAGCTGGTATAATTACGCCGAAGGTGTATCATATAACCCTGTAGATTAAAAATACTTCTCTATATTTTGTAACCACTTAACCAATCCCTCAAAAACCCTTAAGTACATACTTTATAGAAGAAACTATATTCTTTTATTCTGGAGTAATATATATGAGATGAAAATGATGATTAATTTTAACCCAAATACGTTCTATGTCATTAATGTTCAATAATTATTTGTAATTATATTTATTAATATTGCTTTATGATTTCATAGTAAACGGTAAGTACCTCGATATCCTTATTATTTTGTTTCAATCAGAAATAAAATAGATAAACATTTGAATTGAACTATATAATTGCGAATGTTTAAGTCCCATGATAACTTTGTCAACGGATAAATGTAACGACTGACTATATAATGTAATTACATACATGCTTTTTAAAACAACAATATCAACAAACAATATATAATATGTAAATTTTAGGGACAATCCATTTCTATGTCACATCACATGTGACATTTCTTAAGTATAATTTAGCACCAATTATGATATAACATTAACAAATAATAAAATTATTTATTAGTGATGATATTATTATAATATATATACGGAGCTCCATTAAAAAAAACATGAATTTTACCTGAATTTTTGACTAACAGCAGAAATATATGATAATATATAAAAATAAACAAAACAAGACTTTAATATACGTAACATTACAAGAAGATGTTCAAGTAGTTATAAGGTACACACAAACAATAAACGGGTTAAGCTTAGGCACTGGCTAAATTGACTATCATAATGTAAGTGATTTATTTAATCGTTCAATAATAGCCTCACCATTTTAAGTCTAAATTTCCTCTTTAAGTACCTATCAATGTTCAAGGTAAATTTCGTATAAAGATTATGAAAGGTAGGTACAATAAATTCGTTTTTATGAATTTTAACAGTCTTAATATTGATTATCAAGACCCGACGCCTCGAAAATTACACGAATTTTATATTCATTTTGTAAATAACATTCACGAGTTGTTCCGATTTCCAAACAAAATGGAAAACATGAGATGATACATTCTTAATTTTAAATACATCTTTTAATTTAACTACTTGGGCCTAAAAGGTTTCTAAATTCCTAAGGAAGCTTCTTAAAGTAGACATTGTAAACTCTGAATAATGAAAATAAATAATACATAACATTCTGAAATTTCTTAGTAGTCTAGTAGTAGATAAATATTAAACTTATTAATATACAAGTAAAGGCACACTAATAGGCAAGCGTTCCCTGGACCTACGTTCAATACATTGGAGAATTTGGTTTTTGGGTCGACAACGTAATTACGTCAACTATTGAAGTAGACACTACCCACATAACTAAAGTCATTTTATACAATATTTATTAAAACAATTTAGATTTTGTCGTTATAATTGAAACTTGAAAACGTGTCGCTAACATTACATGGAAGACTACTTTTGCCTCTAAATTTAACTAAGTAAATAATTTATAAGTACTGTTCCTTACTTTATATATTTTAAGGCATTTTGTTTTCTACTAAAATAGAATTTACAAATCATCTCATGATTCCAGTTACATATAAACTTCATTCAAAGCACCTTGCTAAGATCACTTTAACAACAACGCCTTGTTGTATCTTTTCAATATATACAATTTAAACGTCAACCTTTAAAATATATAATATGTTACATTTTTATAAAGTTGCTTTAGATAGTAACTCAAATATGAATAAGGTAGATGTGTTTGTGATACGATTATAATACCGCGACTGCACCCATTGGCTTCGATCATTAAGTGTACAATAAGCACAGTGCACATTTAACTTAGTTCTCAGCACGGCTGCATTGAAGGCAAGCCGAACAATAGATGTAATACGCGATCTAATAACCTTTAATATATTAACTACAGTAGGTATTTGTTATATTGTCTTTGACAAATAGATATTTCACTTGCGTAAATAATTTAATCATTTAACAAAGTAATATAATCCTATTATATTATAATGTTAAGAATTTAAAACTTTTATTAAAATATCTAAATGATTTGGGGCTCTGTTGATTATTCAGGAACTGAACTTTTAATTATAATCTGTAGGCATACTACAATGATTGCCCTTGATACTGTTTTACCGACTATTCTATAGATTTTATTTTAATATATTATTGTATAATTTAAGAGATTTAAATAAGTAATATTTGAATAGTATAATAACATTTACAACCAAATATTTCAACATTGATAAACTATTTTAAATTAATCTTAACAAATTCTAGAAAATAAAATCATAGCCTGTGTTGAGTTTACTTCGGAGAAGTCAAATCGTCATCTACAACTAAGATCACTATTAAGGCAAGTTTAATGAAAATGCATTTTTCCGCTACTACTTACGCAATGGCATTTTGTTTAAGTCTTTTTATAAAGAGTTTGTTTTGCACTTTAGCCTCTCGTGATACTTATCTGAATAGATACTGACATGCCCAGCATGCCCCCTAGCACTACACTCGATTTACAAAAAGACTATGCCATTGCTATAATTCATAAATATATTAACTAAACTTAAACTAACTAATTCAGTTCAATGAGAATTGCATTTTATATTCAGCACATAAAAAATTACACTACTTTTGAATTTACGATCACCATGAGTAGTTATTTTGTACCCTGAAAATGTTGTAACTAATAAAATTAAGTAACAAGTTAAGTGCAAAATAACAAGTAAATCATAGAAAATTTTATAAATCTCTTTGAAGTCAGCACTCTGAGAAACAAATGGAACAAAATAAATAAATACATAAATATTAACAACAAACGACTGTCGTCGTGTAATATCAACAAACTTATTGACATATGCATGAAACTTAGAGCTCGAACGCTTACTCAATACGCAATCTACGCTTTATAAACTATTGAAAATCCAAATTTAAGTTAAATAACGTATAACATGAATAAATTCTACTCTGGCTAATCAGATCTTAATATATCTGCGACAAAGAGTACCTACTGAGTGTTGCCGACAATCTAAAACTGCTTAATACACATTAAGACTCCTGCTTCGCCATTTGTTCGTTAGCATTCGGTTGATTTTTGTGAATGATCTTTAAGTGAGCGATCATGTTATCTTTTCGAGTGAACTCTTTGAAACAAATGGGACATGGGAAAACTTTTACATCTTTCTTGTGAGAAGTGACGTAGTGCCTACAGAAGTTACTTATATGCGTGTAGACTCTTGCGCATATTTTACATCTGAATACATTTTCTCCTTCCTTGATGCAATAATCTCTCACCGACTCATTTGTCTCCTCGTGATAGTTACCCACACTACCCATGTTGGCCTTCCTTATAGGCGAGGGAAATATACGATGTTCCCAATTGGTCTGCGCTAAATCGGATACGTCGTTATTAGCCAAGTTGAGGTTATTTTGCTCTAATTCAGCGGCGAACAGCTGTGTGGCGAGCGCTGGCATCAGAACCGGGTCTGGGGCGAATTTATCAAACGTACTCAGCGCGGGATTCAAACTCGATAGCCCGGAAAGTTGATTGAATAAGTTTCGAGCTCTAATTTTGGACATTTGGGGTAGCAATTTTTTATTATTCTTTGGCTTTAAGTTACGACCTAGTCTGTTTTTGTCTTCTGTGTCTTTAATAGGACCATCTTGTGAATTGGAGTTCTCGCGGCTTCTGTCAGGATTATATTTATATTCGATTGGTTCATTGTAACCGTCGTTAAGCTCGGCGGGTTCTTGTTTAATAGATCCATTTTCTACAGAAAGTACAGGCCCGTTTGTTGAAAAGTTTTGTTGTATTTCTTCTTTTGGCGGTTTATCGGGATCTGAAAAGTTTGTTTCAGGTCTCAATTTATACGGAATTGAAGAAATAAACAAAATATTCATTTCAATCGATATCGTCATTGGAAATATTATAGTGAGACGCAAAAGTATTTACTCAGGACTTATTATATAAAAACAATCATAGAAACTACGGACCTATTTATTTCTTAAGTTTATTGTGAGTGGCAAGCCACCAGAATATTTCCAATTGCTTTATTACCAAGGAAAGCTATTGGGAATAAGCCTTGTTTGTGTTCCCTTTTCTTATTCGTAATAATAAAATATTTTTATTTTATAGAAGTTTAAATAGAAAGAAATTTATAATCAAACCATTAAGTACCACACCGAGTTTGCCCCTGGCCATTCCTCTAATAGCTCTCCCCAAAAGCAGAAAAGCAAGCAATAGTTAAAATTGTTGATTTATAGAAGAAAAATAAGCATCTGTTACTCGTATACGTCAAAAAATTTCATAGATAATCACTTACCCCTTTTCAATAAAGTTTAAATATGATTAAATATAAAGTAGGCATTCGTAATACACTTCACTTTTCACTTATAGTATCCTAACATCAAAGCTTATATCCCATTAGCTTTTCCCTTTTTAATTAAAATTTTACTTTTCTAAACAATGTTAGATGTTTGGAAAGGAAGATTAATACAGGTATTTACAAATAGGAAGCGAGTATACACAAAAATATCTTCATTTATTAACTTTGGCGCGACTTTTTTTTTTACAACTGAAAATTCTATACATTGATACAACAGGTAAAAGGTATTTGGAATCAAAAATATTTAATAAAATAAGATTATTATTTTATTAACCAGTGAATAGTTTCTACCGACGTAGCTGCAATATTATCAAAGTGTAATGGGGATAGCCACATACCTGCCGACTCGGAGTCTTTGCCAGTCATCGGCGCTTCAGTCGATTGAGCATCATCACCTTCGTCGATGAGCAGCGCCTCGCCAGCCTCCTCGCCCCCTGACGTCGCGCCATCCTCAGCGGGAAAGCCATCCATGGACATCTTCACTTCCAACATTTCCGGCGAGCCTCTTATCAGTTGATCGCCAGGTCTGTTCAATGACCCATGAGAAGCAGGCTCAGGAATAAACTCTCCGGGGGGACTAGCCGCTGTGTTCAAAGCATCACTTGAACTTCCACTGAGTTTTCTAGGCCGACCTCGTTTTCTTTTCGGTTGCATCAGTGCGTTACCCAATAAAGGCATTAATAGATTGGGAGGCGCCCCTCCAGTGGGCATCCCGGATGCCGGCCGTTTCTGATGCATGTATGGGTGAATCCTGTGAAGCTGAGGGGGAGGTGTGTGCGGATTCGTCTGCTGTTGTATTAACGAGTTAGTTAAGGCTGGAATATCACACTTCTCCTCGTTTACTTCGGTAAGTCCTTTTATTCTTAAGCTCTCAGCTACTTTTAGGAAAGCTGTTAATCGTTCCTGGTCCACACTTACTTCCCCTCTGTACATGAAGTCTAGTAAACTCTTCATGTCTGAATATGGAACGTCCTTCAAAATAACAATGGGATGCTTTTCTTGGTGATTAACGAAGAGAGCTTGAAAGTAAGGGCTACAAGCCGACAGAACCATCTTATGAGCTTTCAGCAGCTGGCCATCAACAGCGAGAGTGACATCTGTGAACGTCTCCGCATGTAGTAGTTGGTCAAACACAGATAACATATTAGATTGGTGGTTGTTCCACCGCAAACAAAACCTCTGCGTAGCCATTTTCGCTTTTGTATTTTCTTCTTTGGAAGATATGATTTTTGCCAGTCCAGGCTTAAAATCTAATTTTACCAACAACTATTCAATCATGTATACATAAGTATTCTCTCTTGTTCCATGAACAATACAACAAAACGTCAACAATAGATAATGTTTACTTTTTAAAAGCCATTTTCAATTTGTATATTTCATAGTGCAGTTTGTTTGACGGGCGCAGGGGGACCTGTAATGGGATAACACTAAGTTTTAGAATTATGATTATCTCACTTAAATCCTTATCAATATACCTATTAACTATGCATAGTCACGTATTAACTTCTGTATAAGTAAAACAGAAAGTTGAGGATTGCCTTGATTTCTCTGCTGTCGTGTCTATTAGAAATAATTAGGTACACAGCTTATGTGATTACTGATTACAGTATATGCACGCATTTGAGCGCACTTGCTTCTGTCACGCCATTCCATTCCTCTTAGGTTATTTCTCAAATTCCAAGTTTGTCCACGCGTACCTATTTGCCTGTCTTCTTAAGATCATATTGATACTAAACTAAATAACTGAAACTTTTTTATTAACTAATGAAAATAATGATCCTTATTCCTACAATTATTTTAATAATTGCACTCGCAAGCATTTATGAAGCATTGTGGTTTGTATAGTATCAGGGTATGCACTGTATAAGTATATAAATATTTGTGTTGAACCAAATACATTTCCTTACTACATAATACATTGTTAGGTGTAATAAATACTATATCTTTGACAGTTGATGTGTTGAATCACAATAGTAGAGGTCGCGGCCGTCGACGGCACATTTATTTAGTAACTAGGTACTCATTTAAAACAACAATATGCTAATTTAACATATTCAAACGCTTCATAAAAGTGAATGGTAAATAGTGTGTTTCACTTCCTGGGGGTGGAAAAATACAAAAAGCCGTCGCTTTTTAATAAAGAAGGTAATACACCATTGCTTATTATTGATGTTGTTAAGATGTTTAAAATATTTATTAAATGCCTACAGCATCATTGCTTATTAATAATTCTAAAGTTATAAAGCGTCATTTCTAAATTACATGTAGTAATCATAGGGATACCAGTTACCCATATTCATTATATGGTTGTACTGGGTTGTGAACGAGACCAATAGCTACACAATTCAATCAAGGTTAAAAAAATCGAGGGCGTCTATAGTCTAGCGCGGCGTGGGGAGCCTGTGCATCGCGTCGGCGAGCGCACTGCAGTTCGAAACTGAATTGTAAGCCACCACTGCAGCCATGCCAAACACCGAATATGCATCGTGTCCGAAACAAATCATGTTTTGTACAACACCATTCCTCATTATTATTTTCATTTAAAATAATCCAGATTTTAGTTAAATCAAATAAGAATCCAATTGGAATGGTCTCGAATTTATTGAAAAGATACAAAAACGCGAACATTTGCTCCACATCCACAGGTGCTGACCACAAACGTTATCGCGGTATAAACGGGCGCTCGAATTATTACTACGCACCCAGTCGAGCGCGTTACATTACGTCATCACAATGGCATTATTACCTCCGATATCCACATTAATTCAACCGATACGTCGAGATAAGCACCGCTTGAGAATAATTATATCACTGCACTAACATAAGGGAACGTACCACACGTATCTGCACCACAATCAACTCGACCCTTTTATGGGAATGAGGATCAGCCCTTCCGCCATAGTCCGAGTCCGCGTTTACGTCGCACCCCGCTCACCCGACGACTGACGGCCGCAGCCCGCAACCCCGCGCGCGACGAACACCGACTCGCTCCGCGACTCGAATATCTCTCACAAAAAATACGCCGTCATCATCGAAATGGCGGCAGCGGATATATTCAGCGCAGGGTGCACGGTAAAATATTGATTTATTGAAATTTATTGATTTCCTCTAGCGAGGAACGGCACCCCCGTCAGGATGCTATGTTATCACATCGTTATGGCTTTAGTTACAGTATTATTTCCTAGCATAAATCAAGCCGTATCTTGAAACTCCTTCGAGCTGAGGACGAAAATAAGGGCAATGCCGGTACCCTGGCAGGTCATAGCAGCATAACAAGACCCAAGTGATATTGCCTTGAACACGTCGGACTGTTAAAATGTTCATACACTGAATTTTTTATTAAGGTGGCAATGAAAAAAAAATGCAGCAAAAAGTACTTCGGATCGAAAGATACAGGAATAAACTATGCAGCGTAAATCATTAGACCTAAAACTACTCAATTCTAGCTTGCATTTTAAAATTAAGGGCAATTGAATACTTTTCTACATATAAAATTATAGTACGATCGATTTGGTTACATGAATCATCATTATAAACCCACCTTTGCATAAACACTCAGGGGATGAGTTTTCCACGTGAAAAACATCAATCCATTCGTGTTGTCGCCATGTCAGCAGTGTTCGCTGTCTCTGTCCCGCACGGGCGGGGTTGGATGGACGCCCTCTACGCGGCGAGCGCCGCCGATGATGTCCGAATGCCGCCACTTTTCGCAACCGAACCAACCCGAGTCCACACGGAAAATAGATCGCAGGGCGCACTTGTATTTTTTTAAGTTTCAAATTCACTTGAACAAACACCAATGTTTTTAGATTTATTTACAATAGGTCCGGCAAATATATCGGTTTGGTTATTTCGAGAAATCTACCACTTTATTTAATTTTCTTAGTTTTTGAACAAAAATAGGAAGAACTTCAGGACACGAAAAAAAAATCCGCGCGCGATGTTACTCGGAAGTATTTTTAATAAAAATGGCCTGCCGCCTCGGCGGGAGGAGTGGCAATGGGCAATGAGGTCGGTACCCTCTCTCTGGCACCCGCGCGCGCCCCTCCCTGCCGCTACACTCCGGCACAGGGTTAGAAAGTTTCAAAAGTGAATCGTGGAAAACACGAACACTGATTCCTGACTGCAATATAATACCAGCAAGCGAAGGATTACAGGAACGAAGGAGTATTCGTCATGCTTTGAAATAAATTATTAACAATGTTGTAGGTTTAATAAATAAATTGTAAATAATAATAAAAATAAATTGTAGTAATAATATTTTCATATAAACGTTTCCGTTAAAAAATATTTAATTCATATCACTGAAAGGGAACAAAGGAGATAAACCCTCTCAAATATCAAGTCTCCTGTTTCCTAGTTATTGCATTATATATATATATATATTCGTTATCGATGACACCCCTCTGCTGTCGACAGACCCACAATGACGCGACGTCCAGAACTGATGCATATCAATCATTACAATAATTTCAAATTACCCAATATCGTATTTCTATGACAGGCTTGTCAACTGCAACTGACCTAATTCAGGATAACCAAAAAGTAATGCATTATTTATTCCACATGGCGTAGCTTCATCGCTTCCACGTAGCGTTGAACGTTTTGATTCTATGATTTTTGGCGCGAACCCAGAAACTTCAGTATAAATATACGAACGCAAGTGGTTTCCTGTGCACCCTTACCACTGAAATAATTTTTGTTATGTTAGAGAATAGTTACTACAAAATTATAATCTATGTTTAATAATAATTTTGGGTTGTAAATAATTTGACTGATTCCATTTTTTTATTAGTTTTTTTATTTATAAGTCCATGGACTAAATTCTACCTTTAAACATCCACAGACAGAAATGCAGAATTTATGTATGAGAAAATTATAAAATATTATGTGCATAGAGCCCTAGATATACCGCCAAAAATCTGTAATGCCATATTCTACAGATTTGGGAATTTCTTAAAATATTTAAGAAAATCTTAACTAAATTCCTAAATAAAAAAGATTATCTCAGAGATAGTACTTTCTGAGATACAGGCTATGCCACTTTTTTCTTACGTCTGGATTGAGGGCCCAAGAAATTTAATCATAACAGTTTAAATTCACGCTTAAGATATTCGAGGCCCATTGCTTTAGGTTTTTACTATTTTTACTAATTTCCCTTTAAATCTTATTTCGTTTCGCAAGAATTTAAAAAATGGGTCCTTGATCCAGATGCACATAATTTGTAGGCCACAAACAAACATTTAATTCAAGTAAAAGACATCGCAGCTAATTAATTCTATGATAGTTATCTAGGTACTCGTAGCTAACCTGAACTGAGCTAGACTGAAGTATTATACAAACGAATTATTTCGGGGAATATAGAGTACCTAATAATCATATAACATACATAAATAGGTATTAACTTTTAGAAGCAATACAAATCAATAACGTTGTTTTGTGTGTATTTATAAAGTGGGCGACAGCTTATGGTGTAATATGAAAACTATTTTTTTAAGAAAACAATGTATTATTCTTTTTTTTATTAATGTTTGTTTTTCTCTCATGCTTGTCATGTCATATGAATTTATTGTTGTTAGCAATTCACCACGAGATATGCATTTTTGGTTTGATTAAGAGCAATATGGTCTATTTCGTGTAAAATGCTTGATATGCGTTTGCAATTTCGCTTGCCTATTGCGAATATGGACTTAGAAAAGGGCTTCGGTTGCAACAAATATTACAAATAAGCCCAGCTGTATATCATAGACAGGCAGTTTTTCATTTTTATAGCACGTATGATGTGCATTATTTCCATAATATATGTTATTTTCCAGTCATTTCTGAATTGCCTTCTACGTAACGAGCACGTCCTAATAGCTAGGAATCTCAATAACTCCATGTTCTATTCCATGGGCGAATCCATCATTTGCTTAGGTGTGTGCCAAAAGTAAGGAATCTCAAAAAATTGTAAGTAGAAAGTTCAGAGGCGGACCAAGTCTGTCGGGACCCAGGGTGGTAAAAATAAATAGGGCCCCTAGAACCGGTACGCAGATAATCAAAAATGTCAAATGAAAGGCCGATTCACTCGCGTGTTCGAAAATTTCTGTACCCATCTAGTAGTTTTTTCTCTTCACTTTTAGTTACGACTTACGAGTCAGAGTGAAGGGTGGTGCAGGCTGCCCCATCTGCCCACCCTGGGTACGCCCGGTGTGGTAACATGGTTAAGAAAACTTCAATGTTATTTGGGTTTATTTAACCAACAATATCTCTCTATTATGTTTGTTCACTGTGGCGTTCTCACATTCACATTGGTTTACAGGGAGGCTCACATTCAGCAATACATGTTTACGAGATGATAATTAGTAATTATTATTATTTAATTACTCAGTCAAATGGCATGTTTAATTTATGACAATGTCGTTCGCTAACGCTAGCAATTTGTCTATAGAGAATTAATTTGAATTTAGTATCTGCTTATCAGTTCGTGGATACTGTCTTAATTGTCATTGTTCAGACAATGAGAAATAGTGATCTGAAAACACAGATTCAGATTCACATTTTTTCTAAGAGAACGTAGATTTTTGCGGCTAAGAAAAATACTAATGGGGTGTAGCAAACTAGCTACACTATATCGTCAGAAAAAAAAACAACGTCGCTCCTACATACGACATGTTATCAAAAACATCCACAAGAATATTCCTTGAATCATATCAATCAACGTATTGAATAACATTTAGATTCACACGTGAATATTATCAGTGAATTAGCGCACCTGCCTGTAAACGTTGTCGTATCGATTGGGCGGAATGTGCGCTATAATTCAGCACTGACCTGACCTAGGTCATCGTGCCCGTGTTAGCTGAAGTCCTTACAGCCAGCTGACCCAGTTTCATTCGGCGCGGTTGATGCATAAAAGCTTGCCAACACACTTTCCCTCTAATAACAAACACGCCCTGGAATAAAGGTGGGCACGTTTTGCCAGTCAAGCGTTCTCGGGGAAGTCACAAATATTCGCTATATAGTCTCAGCTACACTGCTTTTTGATAAATGACGTACCTAAGCTTGAATTAATGCCGTAATGGAGTTATGCTCATTTTTTCGCGATATTTTGCTAAGTAAGACGTCACATTTTTTATAAATCTTCTAAGGTTAGGTAGTTTTGCTTGAATGAACTCGATTGGCCAAAGTTTCGAAAGAATTGGGCTATTATATAGTTATTGTAAGTAAATATAGAAATCTGCCTATAATTTTACCACAGTTTTGATGAGTTTCGTGCCCCTTTAACTTCGTACAACTACTACTACTTCGTGTATTGTAGACAATTTTTGATGATGATAAGCATTGACGTGATTTAATTGTATAAAAAACGTTTTGGCTCCGATAGACGGTATGATATTATGAATATACGAATGTCTCTAAAAAAAAAGCTAATCTCACAGTAAAAAGTTTTGTTAGGATGAAACTTAATTATTGCATGTTTACCGCCACTATTCGGACACCACCAGTAACGGTATAATAATATGTTCTATTTCAAAATAATAGTCTCTTTTCTCAACTTTGGGTCTTCGAGTGTCCAATGAATAAGCAGATTTTGCTGTAACGGCCCACGAAGAACGGTCGACGTTAACTGTTAAACTACGAGAGTGGTAAAAGCTACGAACAAAAAGAAATCCTTCGGCTTTCTACAGAGACGTGTGTGCACATCGTGGACACCGGCAATCTCATTCACTGCGGGATGGAATATCGTATTTCATGGGCTATTCAAATGCATAAAAGCAAACTTGACAACTATCTGTTTCTAGGTAACCTAAATTTCCCTAGGACTATTGAGTTCCTAATGTCTGCATTTCTACGGAAGCATCAATGCTAACTTTTAGTTTATTTTCAGGAAATCATCAGTATCAATACATACAATAAATCTGTAGAAAAGTCGTTTTTGTACATTGAAAATATTTTCAAAAATAATAGCCAGGGTGTTAAAGGATAACCAGCAGAACGCATTTCCAGCATGTTGTCTGTTTACCTGTTTAGTTGTGGACGCATCACGTAAAATGTACGAAACTAATGTACATAACTTTTATTCATAAAAATTATGCGTAACTTGAAGTATTACTTAGTTTTTGTTTCATTGTAATCGGCTCACTCTTTCAAAAGCTATAGTTATAAATTTAAAGTTTTCAAGAAGTAAAATATCACCGCAATTCAGATCTCGGACAGTTGAACTCCATATTCGATAGATGGCGTTGTGCATTTGACGTCATTTTCTGAATGGCAGTGGCAGTTCTCCGCGGAAGAATGACCCTAGAAAAAAGAACTGTATGTAGGGTAGGAAGGCAGGCAAGTAGGGTAGGGTAGGCACTAGGCAGTTGACGGGAGCGAAGCCGCTGGCACAGGTAGTAATTTCGTAGCTAATCGTCGTAGACTATGATTAAGTTTTGCAGTTAATATGCAAATCATCAGTTATCTATCATTTACCTCGACAACAACGAACTATATACTCAAAAATAATATTACTTCTCGAAATGCTTTATTTGTGAGCTATAGTACTTTTTCATTAAACTTTGCATCGTTCAGATTTTCAAGCTGTTTTAATTTTGGCCCTGTCTCGTCGCATTCTAAACCAAAGCAATGCATTTTTGGTTTCCCAATATGATCGTGCATCAGTGAGTAGGTGTAGGTAGAAGGGCCCGTCCTGCTAGAATCGGTGCGTCTAACGGTCGGGTTTCGGTTCAATGACTCGATTCGGACGCTCAATTTTCGCCGTGTACTGTTAGATATCTCACGGCAGTAACACTGCAACGACCACACGAATCTCTCCTGAGGCGATGATGTGGATGTAGTGTCCTCTTTTGCATGTTTATTTTTCTATACAATGTTCTTCATTCATACAATAAAGGGCATTGTGTTCAAACATGTTCTTCTAAGGTCTCAATTTAGGATCAAGATTTAGTTCGTAAATCGGAAACTTTTCTTCACGCTACAAGTAAATACAGTTACAGTAAGAGGTTTGGTAAATTTTCGGGAAAGCTTTTCCGAATTCCTAAAGCCCCGACAGAAGAAAGAGGCCGTGCATGACTCATGTGTCTTGATTTTTGGAGGGTACTGCAAATCGTTTTGTAACTGGATGTATATCATAACCTTACATAACTTACATGTACCGTGTTCCACGTACCTATTTATTTTTTATTACATTTAGTGCTTCGTAATTTATACAACATCTTTGATTAGAATATGATATTTAGTGTTAATAGTAGTAGTTTTTAGTAGTTTTATTTACTTTTTTTTTCTTTTTTTCCCTCTCACAGAGAGGAGGCCTCTGTCCCAGCAGTGGGAACATTAATAGGCTGATGATGTGTGCGCGTGTGTGATATTTAGGATAAAAGTACGCAATGTAGACACACCACAAATATTTATAATAGGTTTTATTAAAAATTAGATGTGTAGGTCGCTTTTTAGGGTTCCGTACCCAAAGGGTAAAAACGGGACCCTATTTCTGAGACTTCGCGGTCCGTCTGTCTGTCTGTCACCAGGCTGTATCTCATGAACCGTGATAGCTACACTGTTGAAATTTTCACAGATGATGTATTTCTGTTGCCGATATAACAACAAATACTAAAAACAGAATAAAATAAATATTTAAGTAGGGCTCCCATACAACAAACGTGATTTTTTTTGCCGTTTTTTGCGATATTGGTACGGAACCCTTCGTGCGCGAGTCCGACTCCCACTTGGCCGGTTTTTAAGTTATTATCCTTTTTTAAACTCTACTGGAACTATAATTGGTAACGTTAGGCAGGTAAAGTAGTTATCTACATAATTTAATGTGTTTATTTTCCTGTACCCAGCGAAATTATTAAAGTTATTCTTAAAATAAACATTTATACGGTTTATATGGTATCGTACCTATACTAGGTGCGGGAACTTCCTAGTTTTAAGGTCATCCAGCTAAGTCTCCTATAAAATAAGTATGGTACTATATTTGAATTGACGATATCTGAACACACCTATGATTGTGTCAACTGCATGAACCAAGAGGAGCGGCTGATTCCTACCGACCAACTCCCTTTTCCGAGAAGGGCTAGCTAAAGACTCAATCACACAACCATCTTGCTTGACCTTCTTATTCCTCATGCAACTTATTTTAACTTCGATCACCTTCGTAATTTGTCGTCGTCTTCAAGTCTGCAAAGTATATGAACATTAATGTCCATCAGATCATTTAATATTATACCGGTTCTGTAGATAATTTAAGGATAGCGAAACAATAAGTCATATTGTACGTAATGATAATAGATATTAATATACCTAAACGATTTCCTGTTTAAATGTGGAATTCTAATTTACTATCATTAAATTGACTCTTGCACCAAAGCCTTAATTTTGCTCAAATTTAATGACCGAATCATGGATACTTGTTAAATTTATTGCCCAATTTTATCGAGTGTAAATAACATGAATTCTGATATTATCATGATAAGCCATGTCTTCACACAGTTTATCGGGCCGCAGTCGCACAATCAGAGACACCTGTCTCAGCGCGTTGTGACGGACCCCGTTTAATCTGTTACTCTGTACTTAGGCATATTTCTCGATTCGACATTTTTATGCGCTTTTTCTTTCACAGTTGCAACGAGTGAGCAAGACAAAATCTCAGTTAAGTCGAATGATCTATTCGAGTGGTGTAGAATTATAGGCAGGTGGTGCAAAGCATCAACAGCAGCCGTTAGCTGGCGAGGTACCGTTACTACGCGGCTCATCACTAATTCCATCTCACGAAAGCACAAATTTTGGCGGTGAATCAATTAACCCTAAATGTTATCCGGTACACGCAGCCGCCTTTGCCACGTTTTTTGAAGTTTTCAGTACAGGGATTAGTTATTTATTCGTTTCGTCTTTTTATGCTTTTTTCATCTTCTAGTTGACCAAAACTTAAAAAACGTAGAAAGTAGACGGAAGGTTTTTTCGAGATATGCCTAGTAACAAGTTAGTGGGTACTTTACTCCCGTAAACCTTTTATCAACGTTTTAAAACTTTAGACTTTTAGAACACGCGTTATATTATTCTATTCGAGCTATGCTTATCATGCTTACATATATATTAGTCTATGATGCTTACTATAAACTCAGCTTCACTATACTTAACCTAAAAATGCCATAAGTACATAACTAGGTAGAGATACTCGTGTTTATCGTATTCCGTGAGCAAAAAACGAGGTAAAAATAACATTATTAAACAAGTGTGCCTAAAAAAAAGCACTTTATGTATAAATGTATAGCTTTATGTATTGCTGTTTAGAGGATAACGTGGAGTGGTAATCGGGCGCGTTGAGGCTAGGCGCGCAGCGAGCGTGTCGCGCTGCGCAGGCGCAGTGGTGTGAACGCGGAGGCGCGCGCGCGCCCGAGTGGTTGAGATTGCGTAAGCGCACGGGGCCGATTTCTAGCGCGGCTCCCACGCGGCAAGGTCAGCGCTTCGGAGGATTGCTCCCACTTGCCGCCGCCATCAATGTAAAAATATTACCGAGGCAACATTTCAATATTGAGTACCTACCTATTATGCAAAGCAACCCCTTTTTGGTTACGACAGCGATCTGTGCTCCTCGGAGCACACAATACGATTGTCTATAATGAGAACAACAAACGCACCTACCTAAATTATCTATGTAAGTAAGTATACGACTATTGTAGATTTTCCTTCGCCGCCGATCCTTGCTTATCACGGAACTTCTATTTGTGTAATTTTATTACAACTGCTGGATTGTAATCACTGGTCTATGTAATATTAATGGAAAATAAATAAGTTTTTACAATTTCCCGTAACATGGACTGAAAAATCCGCCATTAGTGCACACCCTATCGTTACATTTATCGAGATACACTGATAATTATCTATAGGTTAGAAAAAACGATTTTGTTTCATCTAACAGTCTACAACACTACATACAATTTATTATGTGTTGTCTGTCCGTTGCTGTATGAAAAGTGTACTCAGATGTAAGTAAATATATCTGTCTATTATATAACGGTAAATTCTGTTAAAGCATTATTATCAATAGGCATTATTTGGGCTCATGGACAGGTATCTTATAATTAGATTCGGAAACTGTATTGTGTCCATATATGTATCGCAGTAAACCTGTGGGCGATTTCCTATTCATTTATCAACCATTGCTTTTCACAATATTTCATGATGTAGTAAAACGAGACAACAGCGTTCATTTCTCTAAGATTTTATATGACTTTCGCGCACATATGAATTTTCTTTAGTGTCTGCAAAAGCACTTTAAGCGTAAGAAACCTTAATTTCTCTTGTAAATACCTACCCGAGTATCGCTAGAGGTGTGCGTGCAGTTTGATTTTATCGTCATTTTACGATTCGGCGTTTTGATCAAAGGGCTGCAGCTGCTAGATCATAGCTGCACGAAGTGATGTACAAATGATTTAAGCTGTCTTACTCGTAACTATTGTCGTATAGGTATGAACATGTAAACAGAGATTATCTCTGCCACTACCATCGCAACGTGAGACCTTGAGCGGCGACGACGCCTACCCACCTCATTTGTTACAAGACTACTCTACTCATACAGCGCGAAATTTGCGCATCATTTGTAGACTCGTTAATCAAAGACTGGTACATACTCACTGTGAACATTTGTGTTTGCAAAGCGTGTACATTGTTCTTGTGTAAAGCAAGTACATTGTAATATTTCTATATATGTATATTGTTCTACATAGTAAATAAAACGAGGAGAACCAATTCAAAAAAACCGGACAAGTGCAAGTCGGACTCGCGCACTAAGGGTTCCGTACCATTATCGCAAAAAACGGCAAAAAATCACGTTATTTGTATGGGAGCCCCACTTAAATATTTATTTTATTATGTTTTTAGTATTTGTTGTTATAGCGGCAACAGAAATACATCTTCTGTGAAAATTTCAACTGTCTAGCTATCACGGTTCATGAGATACAGCCTGGTGACAGACAGACAGACAGACAGACGGACCGCGGAGTCTCAGTAATAGGGTCCCGTTTTTACCCTTTGGGTACGGAACCCTAAAAAAATATATCGATACGTGTAAGAAAATGTTTAAATAAACTTTGACTTATCCTAAGTAGGTATACGTTACTCTAAGCTCCATAAAAGATCAAAACAATAATTTTAGAAAACCTATGCCGTGTAGTCATTTGGATGGGTACTTTTCTTGTGCACGAAGATGAATATCTACCGAAGAAAATGCTCTTTTTACCTATTATATAGAGGTTACATGGATTACACACAGGACTTTTATTAAATCTTACTACCGAAAAACCTTTCCAAAATGCAAATTTATTCAAAAACTCGGACATATTTTTTGCCAAGTAATATTTAAATTTAAGTAGGTACATTAATAAAAACTTTTTTTAATTATACACAAAGGTAGGCTACGTTAATATTAATACAGAACAATGTAAGAATGATGTTATCTTTATAATTACTTTTGTTTTGATTGTTCTCATCTTAAACTTTAACTCAGAGAATTAAACTCTAAAGCTAACGTTGGCGAATTGAACCGGGACTGCGTAGCGGTATAAAATGCGTTCACAGAGCCCCAGGCGGCCAAATAAATTAAAAACCACGAGACAGACAAGTAAACGTTAAAAAAGCAATTTTCTCATTTCCAACATAGGTGCACCTACTTTTAATTATGGTATCCAAATTTTATTTTGCTGACAGAGATAATCAGTTCCGTGGATAAGGATAGAGCAAAAGTTCTACTCGCAGAAAATATAAATTGTGTAATCACCAAAGCGACTTGGCATAGTTTTCCAGAAAAGTTATTTTTCATAATCAAATATTTGATAAAACGAGTCCTCGCATCTTATACGTACTACGCGTTTACTACGCTGCTACGCGCCCTGTACTGCTACACGGATTCCAGTTGCTACGCAGCTTCCACGCTGCTACGCTGCTACACGGCTACAACGCTTCTACGCGATTTCTACGCCGCCGCTTCATCGCTGCTAAGCTGCTTTTACGCATCGTAGACTGCGTTCAGGCTGCCTCAAATGGCTACACCAACGCTCTAATCACTTGTGTGATTGTGTGGAGAAATAACACTGAACTCTAAGAACTGGCGGGTAGTTATTTCTATACTATACGAATACTTTTAAAGACTTAGATATTAATAGACAGTCAGGAAATAAACTCATGTTACTATAATAACGTTCTCTTTTGATTATTTTATTTCTGAATCCTATCCTAGAGACGAGTATAACTTTTTGATAGGCGCCGCGTGCGACATAGTGCAGCGTGCGCGCACGTGAGAATGAGCGGAGAGAGCAGTGCAGCGATACTAATCATACGTACGTTAGAAAGAGACTCACAATGTGAAATCAGGGTGGTTCCACAAGGGGTCAACGACCCACACGCGACACGCGTATTGGTGTTTTTTATAATTTGGATTTTGGGACAAAATTTCCGTTTTAGTACCCGGAAGAGATTCACCTCCCAGGTGACTAGAAAGAAACTGATGGTTACAGGCTCACTATTGTCCACAAACCCTAGACAATATTCACGAATACTCATTGTTAATCTATGGCCTTTTAGTCTATAAATTAGTACGTAAGTAGTTACAATGACTGTAACTTGCTCCTTATCGATATTACAATCAATTAACTATTAATTGAAAGGGTAATCAATTTGTATGTTGTTTTTCGAATAGGTATTTAAGTAATTGATTACTCTCGCCAGCTATTTTAATGTATAGATGAAGTTACGCTACAAGATAAGGTGTATTTATGTAAACTCTTTGATTTATAAATCAGCAGGAAATAGTTCAGTTATGGCCGGACTCTGCATTATTGTTTTACAACGTTGAACATTTGATAGTGAACTGTGGGGTCTAAGTGGATTTGTAGAACGATTTCTGTCGCATGTCTGTGATATCTACTATTTTTCTCTTAATTCGACTGCTTTTTATTCTATTGCGTGTTTTCCAGTACACGAACACTTAATAGATCTGATTCTTAATAGGTGTACTTACAAGCTTATGTATTTTACACGTGTTAGCTTATTTTTATTCTAAACGAGAAGTAGTGTACTTAAACACTAAACCAACAAAACACAACTCCTAAAAAGCGATAGTCTTTCGTCGTTCAAACACATAACTGTAAAGTCGTCCAAAAAGCGAAGCAAACGAGAAGCTTAGTACATATTTAAATAAGTTGCATAACAACGATTCTGTCACCGCCGACGACGCACCGACATACAGATCGGTTCGTTGCCATTGTATGATAATCGTGACCTTCACTTTATGGCCGAGTCTTTATTATCACCCTTAATATTTGAAGAAATGTCTATTTCACGATCTAGACTAGAATGTATTCTTTATAATCACATGTAATTGCTGCTAAAGTACTAAATATATATACAAAAGTGCTGGCCTATATAGTACCGCAGCAAAAATATTCTATTTTCAAACAATGCTTTTGAATAATTAGATGCGTAATTTAGATTCTAATATTGTAGTCGGCAATGAAAGAAGTGTTGAATGTCCCTCCGAGAAGGGTAGTGACCGTAAGGAAAGTAGCGTTGCTTTGCTTGGAGGCAGGCAAGCGTTGCGCAAGCCTTCTCCACGTGTAACAGTTGGCTCCACGGACCACGGCGGCGGCGGCGCGGCAACTCGCCACGGCGGGGAACGAGCCACCCGTGAATGCCCGTGATATATCCCGAGCAAGTACAAGTACACTTAGGTTAGCTACGTCATCGTTGAAACATTTGAATGTTACACTAGTAAGAGCAAAGGACTTAAATGCCTTGATAAGGAGTTAAAGGATGCAATTAGGGACCGATATGTGTGTCGATATGTAGGATAACGTTGGGACTGTATTGGATATCTAACCGTATTGTTGGTTCCATTTAATTTTTATCGTCATCAAGAGACTACAACCGCGTGGATCTGTTATTTAACATTATTTAACCACACACAAGCGGACCAACTTATGTAAATATTAAGTAATCCGAACAGCTCTAAGTTTACTAAGGTGGCATTTTGACAAGATAAAATGTCCAAAATTCCGTGTTATATTGTATCGCATGACTTGCGTGAATCTACCTTTCTCTGGCTGTGTCCGCGGTGGCGGTGGTGTCGTGGCCCCGATGGCCGCCCGCGGCCGCGGTTTGGGAGTCGCCTTGCGCAAACGCGTCCCACACGTGTGCATCCGAAAGGCGCACTCATCATTCTTTGCACCGTTAGTTTTTCCTACTTCTCAGCAGGTATATTATAGCGATGCGCATATCGTAAAAGTAGGAATGTTTAATTAGAGAAAGGGCTTCACGCTACTCGGAGTGTTCGAGATGGTTCGGAGGGATCTAAAGGCTGCAGATGAATGGACCGATGAGATTGATCGGTAGATTTTATTAGTGCGTACCTACCTTAGCAATAGTAAATAGACTTCAATCGGGGTGACGTCAAGCGATCAGCGAACAGTCCCCCGGAGAGTTGCCCTCGCGACGACGCCGGCGTTGCAGGCAAATCGGCGGCTGCGCGGGCGGTGATCGAGAGGCCCCGGCGGGTGCGCACCGCCCGCCGCGCCCTCTGCGCCTTGAGCGCGCGCCCGCACCCCCGCGCCCCGCTCACCCCCGCCCTCCCCGCCGCCTCGCCTCCCTCACACACGAGCGCGCAGGAAAATTTTATAATAGGTACTGTTGATGACACCGTCAACTCATGACATGACGTGGACGCGACCAACGAGAAAATTGTTATTGGTCGTTGCAATAAATCTAGACTCTGTCTCTACTTTGTACCACGACTTTAGAGTAAACGTACCGACGTATTTCCTTGAATTTAATTTAGAAGTATCTATCTTATTTCCTTATTTAGAAATATAAGTAAATTATAATACAATACCTATAGACGTTAAATAGAATTAAGCAAGGAGACCTCCTATCCTCCACTTAGGATTATGAGTGTAATATCTACTTCAAATCCGAAGAAGTTGATAACTCAGATGGTCTGAGGTTGATAAGTACCTACTACGGTTGATAGGATACAAAATGTAATGTTTGCTATTTTTGTTTATGATATATATGATACGTGAATTTGCAAATCTGGACGTACATTTATTTATGCTAAAACTTTTGTCGTTCATAAACATTAATGTATTAACTAGATATTCCTTTATCTAAGGCACCCAAGAGGTAGTAAGAATCAACTAACATGTAGGTATCTACCACTTATTTTCTCGCCCTTATTAGCCACAGAGACATTGCATGTTGCTATCAAGTTACAGTTACCTACAGAGGGAAGCTACTTATAGCGGAAAATACATCTCCCAGAAAAATGAGCTAAGAAATGACTTCACATAGCTCAGCGATATCCGTGTATAGCGTGAAATAACATTTTCTTCATCACAGTCACATCACATCATCAGCCTATTAATGTTCCCACTGCTGGGACACAGGCCTCCTCTCTGTGAGAGGGAATGGGCCGTAATCCACCACGCAGGCCCAGTGCGGGTTGGTGGATGTCACATGTCTTCGAATTTTTGGTTCTAGGACATGCCGGTTTCCTCACGATGTTTTCCCTCACCGTTTTGAGAGCAGTGGTGATGAAATAATTTACATAAAGTAAAGCGCCTGCCTGGGCTCGAACCCACGACCTACAACTTGTAAGTCGCGGCCGATACTACTGGGCCACCACTGCTGGGTAATCACAGTAAATCACAAAATTGAGGAGTATGTGGTTGTTTAATTAAAATAACTAAATCTGAACGTCCTGCATTTTTCAATTGAAAACTGAAATTGAACAATGGATGCTGCCTTTTTTTGTGATCTCTCTCTAGGGTTTGCTGTAAGAGAACGCAACATTGAGTCAAGCTCGCCTTTGTACATGTACTTTATTATCACACTGCATCAAATGTTGTTTTTGGTGTACGATAAAGAATTAGGAATTAAAACAAAAATATATGCGAAGAGCGACCGTCTATTCATCATCAAATGGATGACTCCGTGCGTCGTAGCGTTTCTCACGTGGGCCCAACGAGTGTGCGATTCATTAAAGATGGCGCCATAGTTTGAGCCAACGCTGGAGCCAATCATTTGGCATAGAAATCGTAGAACAAAGATCACGCAGGACGCGAGGGGCGAGCGTGTCCTACAATAATCAGAAGGTCATGGCAGGGTCTGCGCTGCGGCACTCCGCTCGCCACGATAAGCCGTCCACTCTACTAACCTCATGGAGCGCGGTACAAGTACCTGAGTTAAAAGGCACATTACCTATCTACTTATTGTTATGTTAAACTTACTAACAATTGCTAAATCGTATGTATTTAGTTATTAGTATGTATTTTAGCATACAGTCGTGGAAGGGATCTATGTTCACAAATAACCTACAAATCGATTTTCCAGAGTGCCTGCAGTCTAATTTGGTTGAGGTTATTATGGACCAGAAATATAGCGACATCTTGTTTTTGATAACTACTACTTTCTTGTCTCTTTGAATTCCTGTCAGAGTTCAAACTCACATTGATCGCACAGTGTAGTTGAAAAGTGATTGTGTTTGACGGTTTTTCCGATGGAACATTCTAGTTTTGCTCATACTTGTACCTTGATATGATTACTCGCCATTTTGAGTTCACCTCAGTGGGTACGTTGTGTAACTTGCGGCCTTACCACACACATCTAGAATATCGTGGCAACCAATTTTTTATTCCCGGAAATAATTCATCCTTACAAATTTTCCTGGATTCCTATCGAGAAATATTGGACCTGAAAATGTGACCGGAAATGATCATTTACGGTAGAAAGATTACTATTGGGGTCACGCTGCGATGCGACGCCACCAGGGGACGAGCGAGGGTACGTTTGATTGTGATGCAAATTCCCAACTTCCGGCGAGGGGGGCTCTCAACAGGTGGGGGTCGAACATACCGACTGTCAGCGCGCAATCACTGCTTATCATGTTTCGATGCTCTTGTTATGTTGGTAGAGTCACCAGGAAGAAACCGCAGACAAACAGTTTGTTTGGTTGCGTAGCAGATTCGGGATAACATGACTAATTTTCATTTCGTTCCAAAGATTACAACATGTTACCATTTGTTTCCAAAGGCACATCATCGCTTACCATCAGATGAGATAGTGGTCAAACGCAAGCCTTTTAAAATAACATTAAAAAAATTGATTCAAAAAATCAAAAAACCCGATTGCTTGAAAAGCAAACTAAAAAGATGTAAACATGAAGAAAATCATGCTGTGCAGTCTGAGGATACATATTCGCAACTGGCTGACCAAAACACAATGGGTTTGGGAGAAAAAGAATTTTGAACCCCACAATATGACGCCCAAAATCCACCATTCTCCTTTTTTCCAATTTTAATGTTGCCAGTGACACTCGCAGGATTAAGACGAATCGATTGACGTAAGAACCATGAAAATCGGTCAACGCGTTTGGTCTCTAGAACGCCAGATAGGAACAAACAAACATACATACATAGACTGATAAACAAATAACTTCGGCACTAGGGTAAAAAAATTGGGACACTCTACTGAAAAATATCGCTTTCATGACAAATTCTGTAAAGTATTGAGAAAGAAAACGCAGTCAGTAAGTTCGTAAGGACGCGTAGCATATATACATACACAGAACAAAGAAGACTGTAGAAGGCGTTTTTCCTGTTCTGTGCATATATAGGACAGCACCAATTTAAACAGTTCCATCCATTTCTAATAAGAATATTAGGATACAAAATGAAAATGATCGTTTTGAAGGGCAATTTCTGCGAAAATTAAACACGCACCTGTTTTTACCTATATTTGTACGTTGTAAATTATAACATACCTGAGTATTTAATTAGTAAGTACTCGAATATTCTTTCACATAACTAGTAGCACTTACTGTAGGCTAAGCTAAAAGAAGGACATGGCCATAATTTATTGCAAAAAATTAACTTGTACAACATGAAGAAGTAGAGGTAAATATAATAAAACGATATTCACCTGCAGCGTGAAATTACGGGTGTAACCGTAAAAAATTTGTTTGAAATGCTATATGCTTTCCTTTATTTTAGTTAATGATAAGTATTAAAAATGCCCTTGTGTGTATTTAGTTGGTATGCCTACAATATAAATATATAAATAAACAGGTAAATAAATAGATAGTTAAATAAATTAAAAAATAAATAAATTAAATCATCATCAGAGAAAGTATGTATGTATGTTCCTTATAGACGCCGAAACGGCTGGACCGATTTCAAAAATTCATTCGCCGTTGGGAAGCTACCTACCTATCCCCGGGTGACATAGGCTACTTTTTATTATACCTGTATTCCCACGGGAACAGGAACTACGCGGGTGAAACCGTGAGGCGTTCGCTAGTAAATAAATGAAAAATTAAATAAATATATAATAAATAAATACCTACATAATTTAATAAATACATAAATAAATTAATACATAAATTAATAAATTAATAAATACATAAATAAATTAATACATAAATTAATAAATTAATAAATACATAAATAAATTAATACATAAATTAATAAATAAATAAATACATAAATAAATTAATACATAAATTAATAAATAAATACATAAATTAATAAATAAATACATAAATTAATTAATAAATACATAAATTAATTATTAAATACATAAACTAATAAATAAACACATAAATTAATTAATATATAAATAAATAAATACATAATAAATAAATACATAAATTAATTAATAAATAAATACATAAATTAATAAATTAATTAATTAATCATCATTTATATACAAGAGAAAGTATGTATGTATGTTCCCTAATGACTCCGATTTACGAATAATAATAAATTACTGCTAACAAGAGCAATATGTATAGAACATGAAAAGTTCCGTTTAACTACCCAGCCTTTAAAGAACTACTAGCTTCAGCCAGCGGCTTCGCCCATGTTAAAGTCAATAATTATCCCGAGGGAACATATTGGCGGCATAAAAAGTATCCCATACCTGATTAGCTAGATAGACTACCAAATTCAAGTCAAGCCAAGCCTGTAAGGTTCCCAGAGGCGGCTTAATTAATTCTGACACCAGACGTGGCAACAACAATAATGAAAAAAAAAGTCTTTGCCATACATACAAATACACACACACTCATAAACTTTCGCCTTCATAATATTAGTGTGATAAGTATGGAGTATGGATAGTTGATGTCGGGCTGCCAGTCTAACTGCATGCATTATTTTGCATGGAGCGACTGTCTATCAGTACTCCACTCAACCTAGTATCTGTGTAACACGATGCCTCTTGGCAAGACCTTAGAGATTTTCTAGCTTCTGTCTACCCATAACAACTGTCAAAAATGTTCACGAGTTTACAGCCGGACCCAACAGCTTAAGACAAGGGCGTCGCCAGCCGATGGCCCAGGGGGAGGGGGGCAAGTTGATATGGAGAATGAGAAAAGTATGAATTGTAGGTAAAGTCGAGAGCACAGCTTTTCACTTGTGGTACGAGCCTTACATCTACAGCGATTGTAATAATATCGGTAGTTCTCGCCAAACTTCTTGGCCGTCCCGAAGTTGGCTGCAATGTCTGCGCAGTAGTAAATCATACTAAAACAGTACCGATCCGTGCCTTGTGCATCGGAAAGCCAACTTCAGGGTGGCCCAGAAGTTTGGCGAGCACTATTCAGAGTCCAACGTGTAAAGCTACGCAACTCTACCGCACACGTTTTGCACGGAAGTGCGATCAAGATTTTCAACACTTTTCCGTCTCGGGAAAGAAGGTTTTTGCCTATTTTAGGATATCAACAACGGTTCGATCTGTTGGGTTTGGTTTATATATATTCATCCGAGTTTCGACGTACGGGAATGATCAATCAAGCAAGTAAAGTCAAAGACTTAGGACTGGTTGCTTTACATTTGGCAACTTTTTTAGAATCTCTAGGGGGGGGCAGCTGCCCCCCCTGCCCCTCCATGGCGACGCCCTTGGCTTAAGAGGAAATGCGGTTTTTCTCTTTTTATTTGTGGTAAGTTCATCATGAACAAGTTCTATAATATTAAGATACCTATATAATGCACAAAGTTGTATCAGAATAGATTACCCGAATAACATAAAACTTGAAAAAAACCTGTGAAATGAGAGTGTACCAGGGTGAACTGTATGGCGTAAAACAATAAGCAGACATGCGATTGCAGCAATCCCGAAAGAGATTTGCCGTTGTTTATTTATTCATTTATTTATACATTTATTTATGTATTTGCTTATTTATTTATTTACTAGCGGACGCCTCGAGGTTTCACCCGCATAGTTCCCGTACCCGAGAGAATACATGGATAAAAAGTAGCCTATGTCACCTGCGGATAGTGTAGCATCACAACGGTGAAAAAATTTTTGAAATCGGCCCAGCCGTTTCGGAGTCAATAAGGAACATACATACATACTTTCTCTTGTATATAAATGATGATTAATTAATTTATGTATTTATGTATTAATTAATTTGTGTATTTATTAATTAATTAATTTATGTATTTATTCAATTATATATTTATTTATTAATTAATTTATGTATTTATGTATTTATTAAATTATGTATTTATTTATTTATTAATTTATGTATTTATTAATTTATTAATTTATGTATTTATTTATTTATTAAATTATGTAGTTATTTATTTAATATATATTTATTAAATTTTTCATTTATTTACTAGCGGACGCCTCGTGGTTTCACCCGCGTAGTTCCCGTTCCCGTTGGAATACAGGTATAAAAAGTAGCCTATGTCACCCGGGGATAGTGTAGCTTCCCAACGGCGAATGAATTTTTGAAATCGGTCCAGCCGTTTCGGCGTCTATAAGGAACATACATACATACTTTCTCTGGTGATGATTTATTTATTTATTTTTTAATTTATTTAACTATCTATTTATTCACCTGTTTATTATATATATATTTTAGGCATACCAACTAAATACACACAAGGGCATTTATAATACTAATCATTAACAAAAATAAAGGTTAGCATATTATAGCATTTTATTTAGATCTACACAATAATAATTAACATAATGGTGGGTAACAATAATGTCATCAAAATCAATAATCTATTATAATGAATTTTAAATTAAATTAGATAAGATTGAGTTAAATAACAAATAAAAGACATAATAAAAAAATCATACACACAGGAAAAAAATTGTAAATAGAAACATTACAGAGCAAGAATTATATAATATTGTGCACAGCTCTTTTAAACTTAGTGATGCTGCTTGAAAATATGCCAAGTCAAAATCGTGAAAAATGTCAGTACATTTTCTGAGAATATAGGCAAGGGCAATATAGGAAAAAAGTACTCCCGTACTTGGTTTTGCGACTACCAGGAGAAAAAGGCCTAATTATGAAGTCTTGCTGATGACCGGAGCGTATTTATATTAACTGATGAAAGAAACTGTGAGCAATCCACTTCTTGATTTAATATCTTGAATAATAGAATTAGACCAGCGAAATCTCGACGCCAGTCTAAAAATTTTATTTTAAAGTAATTCAGTCTATCTTCATTGTCTTTTTTAACTCATAAGAGAGTCTTTTTATAAATTTTAAATAGAGTTAAATTTTATTTAGATATATTAATTATTGGTACCAGACGATGGAGCAGTAATCTGTATGACTACGAATAATGCAGAAAACAAAATTTTTAATTCAGTGCTGCTATATTACTGAATTGTGTTGTGGTAGGTACAGTTTAAAAATGTTAGCATACATTCTAGCTTTTATTAATTATGGCTTCCGTGTGTGTTTGAAATTTCATTTGAGAGTCGATAATGATGCCCAGATCTCTAACTTCAGACACTTTACTTAAGATTTGGAACCAAATCTCATCTGGTTAAAATTTTTATATAATAACATTTACCAATATTAACTGTTGTTCTTCTCACACCATTCGCAGAGCCTGTCAATATCCCTTTGCAAAATAGTTTCATCGTTCCTTGTCGTTACAACCCAACCAACATTTGAGAGTATTGTATGGCATATTTAAGTCATCAATAAACATTATAAATAATATTGGGTCAAGATGTGTCCCCTGTGGTACGCCAGATGAGTGTCCATTAACTACTAGCCTTGCTGTTCGGCCAACTAAGTAAGTAAGGCGCAGATTCCCTTGAGTAGCTGATTTTAAAATGAGAATCACGTCTAAACGGCTAGTCGTAATTTTTTGGAAAAAATATATGTTACATTAGACCATTTTCTTAATAATTTGATCTAAGCACATTTTGAGTTTTATTCGTATAACACAGTGTAATTAATTAGTAAAGTTATGTCTAAAACGGACAAAAACACGACAATCGCACCAAAACCGCTGGGCGTATTTTAATGAAATCAACACCATCTCAAAGACAATTTAATTATCTACATTTTGATCTGAAGCTTTTTTTTTTAAAGTCGTAGAATAATTAGGAAAGTACAAAAATCTACTAAATTTTGGGTCGCGCGGGTGCGAAACGGGTGCGCGTTTTGTTCCCTCAAGGTCGTTGGCGTTAGTCGTCGTCTTAAGAAGTGACACATGAAGACCGAAAGAGTACTGCAGCCTTATTGCGTAATTAATTCGAAAAGAGCATTCGGAGGATACATGTTCGCGAGCTGGCTGACCAAATCCAGATGTATCCTCCGACTGCACAGCATGATTTTCTTCTTGTTTACATCTTTTTAGTTCGCTTTTAAGCAGTCGTGTTTCTAGATCTTTTTAATTAACTTTTGTTTAATTTATAACTTTTTAGTTATTTTTTTTAGAATTATGTACATTTAAACATATAAGTGTTCTATATTTTTGAAATCACCTCTTAAAACCCTTTATTTTGATACCCCACAGGATAGGTTTGGAAGAAAAAAAAAACCGGCCAAGTGCGAGTCGGACTCGCACACGAAGGGTTCCGTACCATTATCGCAAAACACTGCATAAAAATCACGTTTGTTGTATGGGAGCCCCCCTTAATTTATTTTATTTTAATTTATTTATTATTATTTTTTGAAGTAAATATACAACTGAACATTCTGTGAATATTTCAAGCGTCTACCTGTTTCCATTATTAATATCGAGCAAAAAACGGCAAAAATATCACGTTTGTTGTATGGGAGCCCCCCTTTAATATTTACTTTATACTGTTTTTAGTATTTGTTGTTATAGCGGCAACAGAAATACATCATCTGTGAAAATTTCAACTGTCTAGCTATCACGGTTCATGAGATACAGCCTGGAGACAGACGGACAGACAGACAGACAGACAGACGGATCGTGAAGTCTTAGTAATAGGGTCCCGTTTTTACCCTTTGGGTACGGAACCCTAAAAATGTTGGGCCGCCACAATATCCGCCATTTTCCTATTTTAATGTAGCCAGTGACACTCGCAGGGTTAAGACGAATCGATTGACGTAAGAACTATCAAAATCGGCCAACGCGTTTGGTCTCTAGAACGCCACATAGGAACAAACATACATGCATACTTACATACATACATACATACATACTTACATATATACATAGACTGATAAAAACATTACCCTCCTTCGGCAGTCGGGTAAAAAAATATAGAATCATCAGCACACTTAAAAAATACAGTCGAATTGAGAACCTCCTCCTTTTTCAAGTCCGTTAAAAATTAAGATTTGCTTCTAAAGAGTTGCATAATGCTAAATTGTTTTCCTTGTGCTGGTAATAAATTGAGAAAATTGTATTGCATTACAGTTTCCTTATCTCAGTCGCAAGCTGTAAATGCTGATAATGGAAATAGAGTCACAATGTAGGCAATTACTTTCTTGCTGTTGGGGGACAAACGTGAGAAACTGTTGTTTCTTATTTATTCTTATGTAAGTGACCACTGATGTAAATAGAGTAGTACGATCCATAGACTGCTGGCCAGCATTAAATTGTGTCTGCAACTCATTGAGTTATCAGTAATATTCTTAATAGGATTTTCAGAAAATTTAATCAATATTTGCATTTTCTATCGGTGGGTAGCTACTCGCACCTGTTCGCTTCAGAAGCCTTTGACCATTTGGTTTTGGTGATCTAAAATAACATTATTTTCTACCCTTTCTTTCACCATTGATCAACACATTAGTATGTTACTTATCTACAGGTAAAAAAAAATATTTCACCTTTTTTCTTTGAGCAAGAAAATACGTTGTGCCCCACAAGGATATTTTAAGCTGCGATTTATGCGACCGGAACTCTAGATTTTAATAAATACTGTAGGAATGAGGGACGTTACAGACCGCCGGCCAACCGTGCGTGTGCGCAGGGGGCGGCCACCCCGGCGCGCGGTCATTCACCCACGACCCCCCCCTTCCTTCACACACCTCCCCGCGCCCTCAATCACAGCCCTTTGTGAGACTCGTGAGGGCTATTCGGTGAGGGCAAGGACTCCGTTTCTTTGTTTTGAAATGCCTTCTAACTTTAAGAGGGCTCGCTCTCAGGTAGGTACGCATGTACTTACAGGCTCGGACGCAACTTGTTTAAAAAAAAGAAATAGTTCTTAGGTCAATGACATTGGATATGCATCCCTTACCTACTGTCCCTTTACGGAACTGATTATTTTATTTTGGTTAAGCCAAAGATGAGTTATAGAATTTGATGCCATGAATTCGTTTTGTGTCGAAAATAATTTAATGAATTTATATGTGGCATGCAAGTTTAAAAACCAGGTCACCAGAAAAAACAACATCCTGGATGTTTATTCGAATTTCTTACCCCAATTTTGAAATCAGAAAAGATCATGTACATAGATATTATAAATCCATTTTAATAATGCTTTATCTAGTAAAATATCGTTGTTATCTACATTTCAATGTCTCAAATAGGTTTGTACCCAAAGCATGCTAATATCAAAGCATGTTTTTAAATATCAAAGCAGGCTGTAAAGTTAACCTAGTTGAAACTTATTGAAAGACATATTAACATGAAATATGTCGTAAACCTGTTCATTTATATTAGTCATAATTTGAAATAGTTGTCTTGGTATACGTGATAGAAAATGAGGTCTGAATATTAAACAGAATGCCTCAAGCACCCTGTAACTCAAAAAACTTGTTCGAGTAATAATTAAAAACGTTAACTTTGTACGTTTTCAAATGCGTGCGCAGACGCATTATTAAAAAGTTGCCGGCAGTTTTTAAGTTCCTCATCGTAGATCGTTATTGTAGTAATTTTATCTACCCTTCAATGACTACAAAATTAGCTTATGGCTCTTTTTAAACTGTTTAAACCACGCAATGTTGGTAGAGGTTATCATGGTCACACGTGGCTTCGTCCTGCTCGATGTAACGACAACAATTGCTCAAATTACGTCCATTTCCTTAATTAAATCAAGGAGCAAAGCACCCTCGCTCCCCTAAATGATTCCTGTGAGGGTACCAGAGCGTAAGGCTCGAGTCATTCTCCCATGGAGGCACCCTCGGTATTGTGCATGTTAAACGTTGTAACCGCATGCTTCGGAACGACAAGTGCATCGTTATGTAAATTGGGGAGGATATTTGATATTATAGGACAGTAAAAAATGTTCTTTACTTAGTACAAAGAACATCAGCAATCCGCCAGGCTTATTACGTATCTCGCAAGAGCAAAACGATAGCGATTTTTGCGCAATAATTGCTCTCCAATACAGAAGTTTAAGAGTTGTTGGCGGTTTTGTTAGAAATAAGTACATTTGACAAACAGCGAGCGATTAGTAAACGAGTGTGTAGGACCTACCATACCTACTCCGTAGGTATGGTAGGTAGGAATACCGAATTTTATGACATAAAGCGTTTGATCGCGCGATGATTGCTGATTGCTGTTTTTTACATAATAAGCCTGCGGGACGTTAAAGAAAATTGAAAAATTGATAATTTTCGTCGTCTATCACTGAAAATCGCAATTAATTGAAATGTAGAGCACGTGGACCGAATTTATCTATACTATCTATACTAATATTATAAAGAGGAAAGATTTTTTTGTTTGTTTGTATGTTTGTTTGTTTGTACCGAATAGGCTCCGAAACTACTGGACCGATTTGAAAAATTCTTTCACCAATAGAATGCTACATTATTCCTGAGTGACATAGGCTATCCAGAAAGTTTTTTATCCAGAAAACGGGTCCTGTGGGGTGGTCCTCGGGAGTGAAGCCGCGGGCAACAGCTAGTATTATATAATGTTCTTTATTTTAAGAAACGATGACATACCCGTATATATTACGGCAACACTAAGCTTTAATAGACAGTTTATTTCGAAAAAAAACAATTTAGTAATTCCGCTCAAAAAACAATGAGCTCTCCCTAACGAAATCACTTAATCCAGTCCAGAGTACTTAAATACTAATAGACGGACAAAAAATAAAAATGCACCCTTCGACCGAAATATCGGGTAGATGGACAAATAAAAAAATAAAACAGAAACACCCACCCGCGGCCCGCATGCCAGGACGCTGCACCCACTCCATCGTGTCAAATTGAAGGGAATTTACTGCATAACAATCCTAACACTTACCAGTACAACACACTACCGTACAAGCAATAATCAACCTTATTCTCACGCTGATACTGACGTCATTATCAAACGGAAATCATGAAAGCTATGCTATGCGAGGGTGAACCATGAGGGTAGTTTGTTTCTATCAATGGTTTTATTATTTCAATCGTAACAATAAAGGCAGTCGTCGAAGCGGAAAATTGATTTTGTGCGTGTAATTAGTTTGAGTTTATGTGCTGCCTGTATAGGAATTAGAAATGTTTAGTGGCTTTTCACATTTTATAAGTCTACTTTTTTATCCGACTACGACGAAGCCAAAAGGAAGGGTTAAGATTTTAGCAGTCTATGTAGCACCTAAATTATTCATCCCATTTTGATGATTAAGGTGTCAATCGATTCGTTATTATTCCCCGGGCATACAGGCTAAAATAAACCGTATCACGGTCACAGATTTTATACTTTTTTTTTAATATAAACTTGAAGCATTCTTTTTCTAATGATGAAAAGCTTATAGCCGTAGTCGTATTTTTAACCTGTATTTCGTACTTCAAACTACAGTTTCAAACAGATAAATAATACACCTTGGAAAACACAAAATAATCGGGCAAAGTTAAGAATTCATATATCGTAAATACTTCTTTGTAAGGATAGCGGAAAAGCGAACCAAGAATCACTTTGGTATTGTTTTTGTACGTAGAGTAATTTTTCGTTTTACGAGTATGTATTTGTCTACAAAACAGAAAACCTGGTTTTTATATTTTGCAAATTAAAGTGGATGACAGTTTGCCGCCTTTTCTTCTTGGAAGTTTGCAAACTCAACACTTGCGGAACCAATACAGATTTCTGTCCGAATGGTCGTTACACCCCGTTTTGCCTGAAATAAAATATTGAAAATGTTTAACTTACTCAGTTTTATTCGCAGAGCAGCTACGGCTATTTTAGAGGATCTATTTAGAATAATTAATTAGGTATCTATTTCTAGAAAACTCAAATAAATCTAATTCTATAAATGAAATAAGACTGCGGGGGTCGTCTAGCAAATAAAAGCATCGTACAATACCTATAACACGATATTGACAAATCGTGCAGCGCAACCGACAAAAAATAAATAGTACCTAAGTATTTAGTTGCTAAATGGTTACCCAAATAATATATGTATTAAAACTACCTACCTTTTCATATGGTGAACCTAGAATTATATCCGATGTAGTCATAGATAATGCGTCATCTTTTTACCCGACTGCCGAAGGAGGGTAATGTGTTTATCAGTCTATGTATGTATGTATGTATGTAAGTATGTTTGTTCCTATGTGGCGTTCTAGAGACCAAACGCGTTGGCCGATTTTGATGATTCTTACGTCAATCGATTCGTCTTAATCCTGCGAGTGTCACTGGCTACAATAAAATTGGAAAAAATAAAAATGGCGGATTTTGGGCGCCATTTTGTGGGGGAAAAAATTTTTTTTTTCTTCCAAGCCCATTGTGTGGGGTATCAAAATAAAGGATTTTAAGAGGCGATTTCAAAAATATATAACACTTATATGTTTAAATGTACCTAATTCTAAAAAAAATTTAACTAAAAAGTTGTAAATAAAAAAAGTTAATTAAAAAGTCAAAAAACCCGACTGCTTGAAAAGCAAACTAAAAAGACGTAAACAAGAAGAAAATCATGCTGTGCAGTCGGAGGATACATCTGGTTTTGGTCCGCCAGCTGGCGAATATATATCCTTCGACTGCACAGCATGATTTTCTTCTTGTTTACGTCTTTTTAGTTTGCTATTCAAGCAGTCGAGTTTTTTGACTTTTTAATTAACTTTATTTTTATTTTTGATAGGCTCGCGTTTCACCACCATCTCACTGATGGTGAGGGATGATGTGGTCGAAGGTGAAGCATTCTTGCCTAGAAACAACCTATTCACTCTTGACTCAAAGACCCTAAGGTTGTAGTTATCAGGAAACACAGACTCCGGCATGGAATTCCACTCCTTAGTTGTACGTGGCTGTACGTACAGTCACAGATAATATAATACTAGCATGTACAGTGAAAGTATTCTCAAAACGTTTAGTGCGTATGGGTGGGCTTTCCACTATGTACCTATTGATCTGACTTAATCTTGTACCACTAGGTACATTTCAAGAAGTTTTGTTACTACAGAACCTAGTTTGAAAACTTTGAAAGATTTTGTTGGCAGAGATCTCAAGACCATTTGGCAATAGCTCCAGTTTCGTCTAAGTTAAAACAGCCACGTAGGGAGCTAATAACAACGTAGAACCTTCGATACCTTACTGCTTCTGCAAATGGTTTTCCCTGCTTTAAATACTATAAAAAAATATAAGAAATTATTTATGGGAACGTTCTAGATACCTACGGCGAAAAATATTCCAAGGCACACTTGCGCAAAAATATACTAAGGCACACTTGCGCAAAAATATATTAGTGCCTTAGTACACTCTCTCTGCTTAACTCTGTTTTAAAAAGATAAACCAGGGTGGCGCAACTGGGCGATAGTTTGTGACTGTGTGTATACGTGTGTTTGTATGTTTGTTACTTCTTCACGCTCAAACGGCTGAACGGATCTGGATGAAATTTGCCACAGAGATAGATTATAGCCAGGAATAGCACAGGATACTTTTTATCCCGGGAATATGTTCCCTCGGGATAATTTTCGACATTCACGCAGGCGAAGCCACGTGCAGAAGCTAGTATATCACACTAATATTATAAAGGCGAAAGTCTGTGAGTGTGTATGTTTGTTACTTCTTCGCGCAAAAAAGCAGCTGGACGGATCCGGATGAAATTTGGCACAGAGATAGATTATAGTCTGGAATAGCAAATAGGATACTTTTATCGGGAATATGTTCCCTTGGGTTCATTTTCGACATTCACTCGGGCGAAGCCGGTGGCAGAAGCTTGTCTGCAGATATTTTCTAGCGTTCGAAATTATGATTATCTTCCAAAACCAAATATAAGTTGCCAGTTTTAAATAGGTAAGGAGGTAGCATACGTCCTTACAGTAGGCACGTAGAGAAAACGCCTATAAATAAACGTACCTACATATTCAATGTGACTCTGACCCATTTTCCGCGCGACTTTTCATTCCACTTCAGCCTCGCAAACCTCCCTTTCACTACAGAGCACGCGATACGAGCCTGATTGTTTATCACTATTAATATAGAAATAAAACAAACACTCCCCCGCGGGGCCGGTTTAATAACCTGTGGCTGGAGCCCCTCGCTCGCCACTTATCGCGGGGCTCCGTGTCAAACGACAACCCAAGTAACACAAACGTGCTGAATAAAGATTGAGTAAGAGCAATCATCAAGAGCATAAGCTGAATAGTAAGCTGAATAACGTCTGAGTACCCGTCTATTCAGCTGTTATTCAAGCAAAAAGGGCCCCAATTTTGAATGCTTAACGCTGAATAACATCTGAGCAAGATCTGAGTAGGAGCTTAATAAAGTTTCAATTAGCTTAATAACCTTTGAATAACAGCTCACATTGCTTTTATTAAGCTCTTACAACTGAGTTACTCAGCTTAATCGAATTGGTTATTGTATTCAGAATTTATTAAGCATTTAAATTATTGTTCACACTTTTACAAACAATATTCATACAAATTGTGAAAATAATTCAATTGGATTAAATATTTTAATGTCGATGTCGAATTTAAATGTGATTTGACATGGTGAACTTATAAAATCGGTAAGTAAATTTTAATTTACAAGTTAGAGGTCTTCTATATGTTAATTGTTAGTGCGCAAGTAATTTTGTCGTGAATAGTATGTTTTTTTTTCATTATTTATTACGCGCCGCGTTAATAATCAAGATAATAGATAGTAAATAGTATTTTCATACATACATAATAGGTCTGACAAAAGTACTTGTGACGAAATAGCTAATACTAGCAATTTTAATCCAACAAAATAACTTGAATCGAGTTGAAAATGTTGTAGTTGTAAGATTAAGCATTTTGGTATCTCGTAAATTCCGTGAAAGTATATAAATTACAAAGATTTTTAATGGCGATCGATTGTTTTGGTGTATAATGCTGAATAAAAGTGCACACATGCCTTGTTACTAAGCTATAACTTGAAAAAAGTAGTCTCAGTACACTAACTTCTGAATATCAATTATATAGTTGATCACATTTCTAAATTATTCAGATCTTTAGGGTTCTCTAATCGATCTAACAAAAACCTTTTCTATTGTGGAATTTCACGCCCGGCTTTCACTGAATTCATTACATTTAAAATTATAGCGTCTTTGCTTGCATTTTTTTTCGAGAAAATCTCATTTATGATTAAAAATGTAGTGCACACCACACACACGAAATCTGCTATAGATTTCGCGTGTGTGGTGTGGACTGGGCCCTTGTTTAATCCGTGTTTTGTTATTTGTTTTATGTACAAACGCCAGTACATCAAGCCACCCGAAACTGTCAAATTGAAAAACGTAGCCGTGCAGCTGTCACTTGGCACTGATGGACACCAGACGTACAGACTCTAGAAGGAATCAAGAATATATACGCGAAACCACAACATATTATGGAGAGTCAAGACAAAATCATGAAAAAACTTGAAGAAATTTATGTGCATTTTGGAGAATTAAGAGTCGCAAATAAAATATCTTATCACAACGTAAATTTTATTTTCTTGTACTGTAATACCTTCTGCTAATAAAATGATCATTTCTTTTTCTATTAAAAATGGCCGAAATTCTTTCTAAAGGGACTATTTAAAATTGGATGACCTTCCATGTTTATATTCAGTGATATGTTTTCTGGCAAAATGTTTGTGTTATTCAATATTTTTTAAGTGTCTCAATGACGCCATTGTGCCAGTATTCACCTTGCTTAATAGACTTTATGTGGACTTGTCTCGGTGTATTTAAAATTGTCCTTGGATCATTAGGTAAAATGTCTAGGAATCTTTGATTTAATATTTCTGCCAAATCCTTTAGTGCTACTTGTGTGATCTTTTTTCGAAAGCCCATTTTCAAATTTTTCTCGAAATATCAATTTTTTCATGTATCTACATTGTTCTTCTTCGATATCTGTACACTGCCATCAGATGAATTCTCATCTTGTGTGAATCGCAATGCTGTTTGACTTTTTGGGGGACGGAACCCTCTTCATTGCACGGCAACCACGCATGCTGGCTGGGACCGGGTTCAGTTTTGTTCAAACTATTTTCATAAATCTTTTGACGACCAGAAACACTTGGACAATTACTATTGCTGATATTTAAATATTCTTTTAACAATTTTCTTTTGATGTAACCAGTTCTCTTACGTTTTTTCCACGATTTTCGATTCATATTAAATAACGCAAAAAATAAATACGGTGAATAATATTTTAATTAAGCTGGTATTAAGCTATGAGCGCTATAACAACATACATATGGTCTTTAATTTGAATAAGTTAGTTTCAAACTCTCTATTAAACAGGACAAAGCTTAATAAAAACATAAATAATATTATTTATTCAGCAGCTGAATAATTAGTAAAACATAGAATCTTATCCAGTTTGAAGATAAAATAAAAGCAATTATTCAGTATCAAGCTGTTTAATAGAATTATGTAACAATATTATTCAGAAGGTGATACTTTATTCAGCATTGAGCTGTTTCAAGCGCTAATAGCTTAGTAATGCTTTTATAATAGCAATACAGATTATGGATATTCAGACAAATGCTACCGACGGGGCTGTTTTTCAGCTTTAAGCAACCTGAAACGCGTAATGCTAAATAACGTCTGTATAATAATCCTACGGTGATTGGTTATTAAGCGTTAAGAAGGTAAGGACAGAAATACAGAATTTATTAAGCGTTAAGAATTTTATGGGTCCGAACTCAATCTAATCCAGCATTTGGCTATTCCCAAAGCTCTTATACAAACTATATTCATCTTTGAACTGTATAATATGCAAAATGTGTACTTTTATCTTGCTTATGTGTTACTTGGGAAGTGCTCGTGGTTTCCACACTTTGCCAGTACTCTATAGTTTGCTGGATATGACTAATGACACCTGTAAGCAAAACTAATCAGTTTGTATTTTAATCAACAATGTCTAACGCAATATGCATTTTCCCATTACATGTCTAAATACATGAAGGGTACAGGCAAAAAACAGGGCATGTCCTAAATAATAGATTTTGAGAAAAACGCAGTTGAAAGTTTAGAAGTATGTAATTTTTATCCTTTTCTTTACCGGTACGTCCCGTATTGTGATGTACATTCTTTTCGCTTCTTTTCGATTCGGCCATAAACAAAAACGTCTTTTTGGCGTTAAAATTACTTTTATAAAAGTTTGTGATAGAGAATAAATCTACCATAGATAAAGATTTGACTGCCAGTACAAAATAGATAAATTAAAATTTGTGACATTCCCTGTTCTTTGCCTGTACCCTTCACATATTCGGTGTTTTTTCTTGGATTATGGTTAAGTTGTACCGGTGTAACTCCGATGCTTGCAATTTAGTATAAAATTAAGAACCTATCTATAGGTATAGTTTCAGGGTTACGAAACTAATTCTACATAATTTCGGAGACTCATCAAAAATTATCCAGGCAAGCAACAACGTTTTGCTTATTCTTAAATAAATATCGCAATCTGTAGGTGCTTGAAAAAGCTTTTTCCTAAACTAGAATCGAGAACCCCAGCACAAAAACGCATACCTCGTTCAGTCATGTCTCTTCCAGCGCAGCTTGTCGTAGTAATGTGGTTTGCCGCAAGTTCGGTCACGTCATGTCACGTGACAGATTCTCAGGCATGGGGTCTGCGTTCATTCATGACTTTTATTTGCTCTAATGCCCGACATAACAATGAAACTAATTCTAAACATTCGTTAAATACTGCTGAATAAATCATGAACTCGCCAGGAAATATAAATTTGGTACGTTTTTGTTTGATGACATTTTTACGTGGTGGTATCGGGCTCGAATCTCGTGTGTTATCATGTTAAACCACTTCCTGCCTAACTTAAACTATATCTACTATCATTATCTCAACGTAATTATATTTGAACCGGATCTGCCAAACATGCGTGAAATTTGTTAGCTTCTTAGATACTTGTCAGATTCTTTCACCCGCGAGATACGAGCCATCTGCAGAGGGTGCAAAGCTGCAGAATATTTTACACGTACGTAAGTTTATTCTTCAAGGTTCTAAAGTAAGGTAGAAAGCTTTTTAAGGTACTTATATCTGTCTTTATGGGCTTACTACATTCGCCCCATTTTTACATGTCTCAATCAGTATCTATTCACATAAACACAAATTGTTTCTCAAAGGACATCGCCCGATCAATTTACAACTAATTATATCCTGCAGCTGCAGTCATTTTAATAGACATTAAAATCTGATGAAGTACGGAACGGGCAGATGTCCTGGAGGTGGACGATCATAAATAATATACAAATATTAATCCAAGCAATTAAACTATTGTAAGAAGACTAACCTAGACTCTGCCTCTGAAAAAAGGCTTCCGCGCAAAATACCACCCTCAAAAGTAATCTTCACATTTCTAAGAAAACAAAGTAGCAAAGACAAAAAGTTTAAAAGGCATGGATGATCATGAAAACTCTCCCACGAGATGAAGTCGCGCCGTTCGTCCCTCAGAGGGAAGGGGACGTGGAGCATTCCTGGGAACGGCGGGAGGTGGCCCACTTTTGTACTTTTTGCTGCCGTCCAGAGGGGGATGACCGGCTCACTTTTTTGTTCGTCTTTTATTTCTCTTATTTCGGCCTTCGGAGGAACGCTGGTCAGTCCAAGGCGCAATAGCTTATTATGTTCATTTGTTTTTTGTTGCAACTGAACAACCTCAGTTTTAGTGGTTCTAGCGTCATTACGAGAAATAACGTAGTTGTTATTTAAAGAGCAACAGTACTCAATGGAAACAGTAAATTTTAAACATAGTTGCTTCATTTTAACCACTCTGCTCGACAAGATTTTGACACATGACACACCAGCTGAGTCGACAGGTTGTTGCAAATTACGTCATGAAATTCAGGAATTTACTTGAACTTTCAACATTCGAATTTATTCAGAAAAATAAGTTTACGCAGCTATCTTACACAGTAAATTTGAAAAAAATATCTTTATTTACATGTTGCGCTCGGTTAAACCGCGTCAGTCTACTGCAAAATGTGTACAAAATACGAATTACTACACCTTTCCAAACGGTAGACAATTTAGATTTGCTCAAAATATGTACATAAACAACCTTTTCCCTTGCTGAATAGATGCAAAAGGACAACACAAAGATATACTCATTTTATTTGCGTCCATAAGTTCCTAATTTGTCATACAAAAATTCATAAAAAAACAAGCCAAAATCTGGAAAAAAATTGCTTAAAATTTTGATGCAACCTTGCAACATGACATTTCTTTGGTGTTGTTTTTTTTTTTGCTGTCCATTCACGCGTCTCATAATCGATTAAAACTGCATTCAGCCTAATCGATTAAGTGTATTTCGATTATTTAAAATTATTCATTTAAATAAAAAAGTGATTTTCAAAAATGTATTGTTTTAAAATTAAAATTAGTTTATAGGCACAAAATAAAATAACAACTTATAGTAATAATATATAGTAATAACTATACACAAATGCTTTCATAATGTTATCAGAAGAGTAAATTGAAAAAAAATAGGATTCGTGGCTAATTTCGCGCCGAATTCGCCGAACGTAAAAGAATTCAAAATTCAAATTTGGAATGCAGGTGGTATTCAAAATATTCTCGGGCACATTTTAATATAAAAGAGAGTTTTACATTGATCATTTCAGACGGTTTTATACAGAATGACCAGTATAAATATGAGTATGTTTATGTATGACTAGCACTCCGCCCGCGACTATGTTCGCGTGATTTCGTTTATCCTAAATGATTTTCTTATATGCAGTTAGTAAAGGCAACCAAAAATAAGATATTATTAAAACTATTAAAAACTGGGTATCGTGGATTTGGGTTTGGGGTTGGTGGGTTTATTGGATTGGGACGATTCGTTATTTGACTTAAACAATAATACATTTTAGGTTATCGCCACAAAGTAAAATCCTCCCCTAAAAACTTATCAACCCTTTTTGCCCCGTTGAGGGTCTAATTTTGAACAACCTAAATATGCTATTCACTCCTTTCTTCTCTTTTTACCCGACTGCCGAAGGAGGGTAATGTGTTTATCAGTCTATGTATGTATGTATGTATGTATGTATGTAAGTATGTATGTATGTATGTTTGTTTGTTCCTATGTGGCGTTCTAGAGACCAAACGTGTTGGCCGATTTTGATGATTCATACGTCAATCGATTCGTCTTAACCCCGCGAGTGTCACTGGCTACATTAAAATTGGAAAATAGAAAAATGGCAGATTTTGGGCGCCATATTGCGGAGGACAATTTTTTTTTCTTCCAAAGCCATCGTGTGGGGTATCAAAATAAAGAGCTTTAAGAGGTGATTTCGAAAATATAAAGCACATATGTTTAAATGTACCTAAATCTTAAAAACAGATAACTAAAAAGTTATAAATAAAAAAAGTTAATTCAAAAAATCTAAAAACCCGACTGCTTTAAAAGCGAAATAAAAAGACTTAAACAAGGAGAAAATCTTGCTGTGCAGTCGGAGGATACATATTCGCGAGCTAGCTGACGAAAACCAGATGTATGCTCCGACTGCAAAGCAGTCGGGTTTTTAGATTTTTTGAATTAAATTTTTTTATTTATCATTTTATGTTAGTCAGATTGCGCAGTGAGTTGCCTCAAAAAAAACTTTAACACCCCTAAACCCAATCTGGGAGGGAGTTTTCAAAATGTTTTATGTAAATTTTGATCATCAACTTTATCCCCAAAGAATTTGATTTTACATACAAACTAATTTTTACCCTTTTCACTTCCTTAAAGGTTGAATTGCCGCAAAATCGTGCCTTAGTGCTTCCCTAGAAAACCACGTCAAAAACGAAACCCTGTCCAGTAAGATTCTTAGCTTGAGTTAGTTTCGAAAAATGTATAATGACCACCTTTATTGTTTCCTTAGGTTGGTATTTGTGCCAAATTTCAAATTTATTAACCCGGGAAATAAAATTCTTCAAAGCACTTTAACTCCCCAAAAATCGCATTTTGGGACTAGATAAGTAAAACTAATAATGAAAACCTTTATTGTTTATTTAGGTTGGTATTTGTGCCAAGTTTCATGTGGATTGACCCAAGAAATCAGATTCTTCCATACAAACTTCAACATCCCCTAAATCGTCATTTGGGAGTTTCGAAAAACTAATAATGGCAACCTATATTGTTTACTTAGAATAAGAATTATGGCCGAAGGAATTAGATTTTTCATACAAAATTTTAAACCCCTTTTTACCCCCTTAGGGATACAATTTCCAAAAATCCTTTCTTACTGCACAATTACGTCACTTGAGGAACCTTTCTGCCAAATTTCATGCTTCTAGATGATTTTCAGCTTAGTTGGTTGACAACCATGCCATAACTCGCTTGGAAAGGAACCGCGCAAGAAGATACGCACAAGGTTATTGATACTAATAGTTTTCGGGGAATGCAGATGTAAATACAAACCAAACTTATGTTCTTAAAATGAATAAAAATAAAATTTTAAAAGTATGTATAGAATAACCAATTTTCATAACATTACAACAAACTCGACCGAATTCAAAACCTAACCATACCATACTCTCAACTCATTATTCAATATATAATTATAATAATAATACCAGCCTATAATTGTCCCACTGCAAGGCAAAGGCCTCTTCTCATACAGAGAAGGCACGAACATTCATCACTACGCTTGCTCAATGCGGGTTGTCGATTTGAGACTATAAGACCAGGTTTCTTCATGATGTTTTCATTCACCGTTGTCAATGATTTCTAAAATATACTTAGAAAGTACATTAATGAATTTGAAAATGGAAATCATTGGTATTTGTCCAGATTTGAACCCATGACCTCAGGCAAGGCGAGGCCTTTAGCCACTGGGCCAGTACGACACTCATTGCAATATAACGAATAATCACAAAATCGTTGGTTCCCCGAAACTAAATTTATCTACACTTGCGTTACAAACTTACATAAAAATATACTAGGCACTCTGTATACTTCTGAGACTATCAAACATAAAGACTCAATCATTATTATTTTTATACAAAATAGTTTTGAATAGCGAACGCATTCCGAATTTGAATTTTGAATCGGATAGATAATTCGGCGCGAAATTATCCACGGTTCGATGAAATTGTTTAGTTGGTTGTAGTCAAATAATGTCCAAAAATCTATTAAGATTACTTTAAGAAATAATAATAGTAATAATTTAAGTACTAATTGTATTTTATGCCTAAAACAGGATTTTTCTATTTTTTAAGAATCGATTTGGGATAATCGCTCATTAATCGAGTGGATAGCATAAATAAAATCGATTGCTAAAATCGTTTTGCCACACAACTAGTACATTAAAAAAAAACAATCTACTTAACGAATTGGAAATTTAACAAAAATAAAGTAGTGGTAATGAATTTTACTTATTATTGGACTGGTGTTTGTTAATTACGTTAAAATCAGGGCTTCTTCTTGTTGTTTATTATATTTAGAGACATAATTGTCATATTTGTAATTTATTTTACATGTGGAAGGGTGATATTTGTGTAAAATAAAAATGTAAACAAACACGATTGGCGCCTAACTTCGACTTTGAATAACAAATAACTTCATTACCACTAATTATTTATTTTGAAATATGGATGAATTCGACCAATAATTTAACAATTAGCAAACCTTTACCCCTGTCGTGGAGTTTGGGTGTCCAAAATCAGCATTTTTATGTTTTTTAGCTTCGACCACCACTGTCATCAAAATGGCGATTATCGTATTATTACACTTGTTTTTAACAAATGTAAATTAATAAACTTGCGCACTTAATCTAAAAAAAATATTTGCGCTAACATGTAAGCTTTTTATCCAACTATTTTAATTAAAGCCCCCACATAAGATTCGTTAGGTATCTTAATCAATAATTAAGTTATTAATTAGGATGTCGTATGACGTAAATCTGGGGTCCAAAATGAACCGCGGCTGAGCCAGCGGAGGTATGCTTGTCAAGCCCCAAAATGTACCCCATCCGAACTATACGGTTAATGTCAGAAAGTTGCATGTTTTCGCTAAAACATTTCGTAGAATAGCACCTACTGAAAACCGGCAAGTGAATGACAAACACTACCTAAAATAACATCCGTGCAGTTTCAGAGCGGGAACCCTTATTGATTTAACTCACAAATGTATACAGTGCTGTGTACTCTCCCAACAATTAGCCGGCGGTGCATGATGCGGGCTGTATCGACATATAGCGGGGGGGTGGGGTGGCCACCCCCGCCAGGACACGGCTAGTTATCTGCGCCGATCGATAATAGCCATGGAAAACTACCTACATGAAAATCCATACCTAGATATACCACCTATGTATGTAGATAGGTGGATGTTGTTAGCGGAATATGGGAATATTGTTGCAGATTTTCTTGCTGCATGTTATAGTTGGGTACATTTTTCAGTATATGCATGCATATTAATTATTGGCATATAGCCTAGTCATTATGTCATATGTCGATACAAAAAGTATTGAAGAAAGAAAAGAAAGGCTTATAGTGAAATTTCTCTCTACAAATAGTTCCTAAATTAAAAAAAATATTAACAAAAAAATTAACTGACCTCCAAAAAAAACACTACAAAGCGGAAAATAACTTTCTTTTCCTAAATCGGTGTCTTTGGTACCTATTTTTTTTCGTTTTAGGTACCTCCAATTGCCATGACAATTATTTACAGCCAAAGTACATCTCATGACGATTCCAATAAGCCCAAACACAACTAGGATACTTTGTTTTATTTCGGAGTGCCAGTGCCTACCTTCCGGCTTCATCAACAAATTAGTTCGGTGGTACCATTTTCATCTCAATGATACTCATTTATTTATAAGTATATGCTATATAATTGTCGGTTAACTATTCGAGATATCTTGTACCCATGAAATATTTATCATTGAAGAGATCCAGAGTCCATCTGTGGCCTTATTCTTCACAAAATGATACATTCTGAGTGCAAATGATTGCATTGTTGATGAAAATACCAGATAATAATATTTGAGGCATTCCCTAAATTTCAATGGGATTCCATCATCAGATTCCACCTCGAAAACCCTTTCAAACAAAAAAATAATTTTCGAAATCGGTCCATGGCGGAGTAATCGTGTAACAAACATACAAAAAAACAGTCGAATTGAGAACCTCCTCCTTTTTGAAGTTGGTTGATCAAAGAAACTGATCAAGAGGTGGGAAAGTCTACCTTCCAGTGATAAAACAGTTACGATCAAGTAGGTATTTTCCAATTAAACTGAGTAGTTAGTCCGTCTAGCTTGGGAACAGGGAATTAGTCTGCGAATTCAATCATGGGAATTATTTATAGATGGGTGAACAATGTATGCGGCTGCATTTATAGACGTGGGTCGATCCTAGCTACCCTCCTGTACAGGTACCTATATGTAGACTGCGGAAATATCGTTCATATACAAAACAAGGTTACAGAATTTTCGAGATTGGGGTCAAACTTTAAATTGTGTGTCTAAAACATAAATGCGACTACTTCTTAGCACGTAGGACATACGTTCTGCTCTTGTTATAGTCAAAAGATAAGTGTGGCTGTAGGTCTATTAGATTGTTCATTGGTAGAAAAGAATATAAAACAAGCAAAACTTGTTTTTTTTTAAAACACCCTAAACGTTTTTGTTACACGATATCTTGCGAAAACAGCCCGATTCAAACAATAACACGTCCATAACTTTTGAACGGCTAAACCGATGTCCATCATATCTAACAACACACTCGATAAAGACAACTTTAAAACAAAAAACGAAATCAAAATCGGTCCATCCGTTTAGGAGCTATGATGACTCAGACAGACAAATACAAAACAAATACACCAACACACAGGTACACACGCCAAATTTTTAACATCCCTTTGTTTCCGTCGCGGTTTAAAAAGAAAACTAAATAATATGATGAGGCCGACCTAGGAAAAGGTGGCGAGACGCCCTAGATGCCTTCCGCAGGATTATACAAGTCATAAACATCTGTCCCTTACCCACACTCAAAATAACCTTACTGTAAGAGGTTATGGTCACCCTCTAGGTTTTCTTTTCCTGAGCCACCTTGAACTTTTGGGGGAGGAGTTTGCACAGCAGTGGGACGGTGTGGGCTAAGTAAAAAGAACTTATATGGTTAACGATTTAATAAAGCTTAGGCCCACTTGCGCCACCCTGGGTTATCTTATACTAACTAAAGTTAACAGCTAAGACACAGTTGCACGAAAAGCTTAACCTAGATTAAGTTGACACTAGGTTAAATTGTCAGTTTGTCGTACAATATTGTCAACTTAACCTCGTGCTAGCAAAAACTCTGAGTTAAGTTTTTGGCGCAAGTAGGCTTTAGCTGAGAAATATAAAACTCGTAAAAGCTCTACGATATCGTCTACGAAGTTTTATGCAGTTAATTAAGAATATTGTAGAAAATTGGTCGTAGTTTTACTTCTTAATAGTTCTGCATTATATTATCTGTGGATCTGCGCTGGTTACTTATTGGAACTGACAATGCTATAACCCCTAATACATAAAATATAACCTAATTAGAAAAAGAAGTGATTGGCTCGTAGGTCTTATGGGTTCAAAGAGTATCTTTGAAAAATCCTAGAACTTTAGAGAAAATTATATTTGTATAGATTCTAAAGTTTTTTTTTTTTTCAATTAGCTCTGTAGTAAGTTATGAAAGCCATCTATGGCACAGATATATTTCATAGCTTACTAAAGAGCAAAGAGCTTTTAACTTATAGATATGCTGGTTATTACAGTATGCTTTTCATTGACAAAGATACCATTACTAAAATAGGAAGTTGTCTTACCCAATATCGCCTTTTCATTTGTCTGCTTTTACTATTAAATATGATAGTACCTATTCAGATATTTACCATTATTTTGTTGGTAGTACTTGTGAGGTACTACTTTTACTCACATATAAAATTATATGACTGTTTCGTTTTGAAAATTAGGTACTACCCTACCTTATTCGGTTCTTGCCTACCTATAATTAAGTAACTTGTCAAAATTATAGAAAGTAGGCAAAAGTTAAGAGCCTATAAATAACTATGTGTATTAACATAATAACATATTCTAGTGGCTTGTTCTCAGAGACGTGATCCCGTTCATAAGGGCCTCAGCCGGCATTCGGAGTCTTCATTAACCTCAATGTTCTAGCCGGCACTATGGATCCAATCAATATTGCAATAACATTAATGGAGATATCTTCTGATAACCAGTATTAGGTGCAGCTTGATTACTTAAGCTTTAATTTGTTCGTCAATTGGCTGTGTATAATATTGCCACTACCTTACGAATGTAAAATTATCCCGAATAGAAAGAAATATCAAGTTACTTTTTGATCTTCGAACGGTTCAACGCCTCACTCAGCATCGAGGCACACCTACCTATACGAAAAAGTTTAATGAAAGCTGTATTAATTAATTTACTAAAAATTAGGAGGTAATAGCCTTGCATCGATTGCCGGGTAAGTGGTCAAGCCCCTCCACATTACAAAGAACAGTGATAAGTGTGTAACGTCGCGGAGATGGTCATTTTGAAAGGTTGTGTCAGCTATGGGTGGGTGCCGGAGTGGCGGTGAAGCCGCGCGGCCGGGCACCTGTGCCGCGGACATTCTCGCCGCAGCAATAGCCGAACTTATCGCCATGCGCTGACGCAACCCAAACAGGATCCACCTCCCAACAAAAAGTTCCACGGCCACTATTTCGAAACTCGTGCGCACCTAAATAGAGAAAGGCATCTATGTGCTTGTACATCATTTGTAGAGCCGCTAGTCGCAACCCACGGGGTACGGGGTGAATGCCCTTAACGTCCTCCGTCCTCGTCGAGCATAGCGCCCTCTCGTTCTGGCGTGCGAGAGTCCCTCTTCTTTCGACTTTGAAAAGAGGGCACGATGGTGTGGCCGCTGAGCGATTTGGAACTGATGGTCGTTGACTTTAGAGTCGTCATTGGTTCGTCGGGTTGGCTCTGTGTACAGTTAAGGGTGTGTGCGCACGCGCATTGCGTTTGTATTCAAATGAGGACAGTGCGTTCCGCGCCGGAGAGCACTATGATTGTACTTTTTTAGTCCGTGAGCCGTAATCAGCTACAAGGAAATGGGCATCCTTAGGGGTGGCGCGCCGCTCGCGAGCTCGGCTATTGAGGACACGATCTTGTTAATGCGCGACAATTAGGTGCTCTGAGAACAGACACAATTTGTAATGGCCGGGTGGTCGGACACTATTAATAGGTACCTACATCGATAGATAAGCGTGTCCTACCTAATAACCCTATATTGTGACAATATATCAAACATTTTAAATTTTCACACAGACACTATAGGTATCTACTTAATTAATTATTATTTAACATAAGATATCAGAATTAAACTTTCACATTAAAAATACAGAATTAAGCAAGATTTGAATGAACCTGTTTTCCTCTGACCATCAATACAATATTCTCGCAATGGCTGCCAGCCATCGGACAATTTACAACTATCTATAGATTTTAGGAAAAAATGAGGTTAGAAGTCGTTTTTTGTGCGTTAAACAATCATCATGGTTATTATCGCGACGGTCGACGCCAGAATTTATTATGGAAGTACCTACATAATCTGTTAATCGTTTTCTATTTCGATGATAATTTTATCTAGCAATTAAAATTTCTGCCAACACTCCAATGTTACCAAATTCTGTGTCCATCATTATAGGTAATTAAAAATTACAGTTATCAAAATTTGGCTGTTGTCAAAAGCGTAACTTATTACGTATGATATACTGATTGTTTATTTCATACATGAATCTTTATCTCCTTAATATGTAAAATGACCTTCGTCCGAGAAGATAAAAAAACTTTGTGGTTGAGACTTGTTATAAGGATTTAGCTCGAAATATCAGTTTTTATGTTAGAATTTAAAAATAACTACAGCTTTTTGAGAAAAGGTCGAATTAAAAAAATACGAGTATTTGTCCATAACTTATTAATCATCTTACCCAGAAAATAAGTAGGTTACTAACTAGGTATTTTCACGAAGATGCAAAAATCAATGCTGCATAACAGGTAATACTCTAAGTACAATTCTTTCCCTTCGGACAGCGGAACTGCGCTATGCCTTCGCCTTTGCAAAGGGATAATTACGTTCAGGAAATAATAAGGGAACCTTGAGCTGATGCAGTCGTATAATTAATACCTACTATAAAGATGGCAAGTGAACACAGGTAGCGTTCGCCTAGTCATCGGAGACTTCGGAGTGGCGACGTGGGCGGTGCCGACCTTCACGTATCCTGCGAACTCCGCTGTTTTCCAACTGTCCACACAATCGAAACTGTGTTCAAACGTGCGAATATTACGATGACAAACCTACTCGGTTAGATAAACGACGCACGTCGAACTTTTTTCGAAGCTGCGAAGAGCTATGAAAAAAACCGTGTTACGAATTTGTGTACAGGGTCTATAAAAACAGGGTATTTTGCTCTTAATGACACTCTGCATGATTTTTGACGTGTTTTGCTGCTAGGGTTGCTACGCCACTGATTTATCTGTCGATTGACGTGTACAGTTGAGCTTCATGATAAAACTGCAATTTGCCCAGTGTACACCTACATATCTTGAATAGATAGTAGACTTCTGTGTTTCTTGTTTCACACAAGCCTACGAAATACGTGCATCTAAGTACTATTTAAATATGGAGTCATCTACAAAATTTGGACGTCTCCGCTAATACGTCGGCAAACTCACAAAATTCTACGTTTAATATGAGGTGGAGTCAAGTTTTATTCTTTTGTGCTTGTCTATTCTTACGCCTACGTCACTGTAATTTATTTTATTCATGTTCTTAAACTCTATTCATAGAAGGCTTGAGTGCTGTCTCATTTTAATCTTAAAGAATTCTTTTAAACGCCAGCTTTTATTTCCTAATATCTTTGTTGCCGAAGCGTACTCCACGCATCAAGATGTTTACCTCATTTGCTGATCCGCAAATATTTGAGGATATCTACGATGTTCATGTTCGGATTGTTTTACAATACAGTTAAGTACACAGTAGAATGTACTACAAGTCGGTCGACTAGCAATGATTGATGTCTCACGATAATCGCAGCAGCACCTACCCGCCGCGTGCCGTAGGAATCCGTATAGCCTCGATGAATTCGCTCGTTCACGACCTTGGGGAGAACGGGTATTGTGACAATAAAACAGAATAGCAAAAAATAATCTTTAGATATTTGAGAAGTGCTAATTAAACAAAAACATTTTTATTTTACTGATTGACGTTATCCTTGCCATTTATCAAATTTTACCAAAGTTCATGTCGAGGTTATCGACAGTTTACGAATAAATAATACTGAGTACGGACCTCCCCTAACTCGAATTGTGAGATATTTTAACTCCTCGGCTGGAGGTCACTTCACACCCTATGATATGGTTGATGGGGCAAATACCACCATCGGTGAAGTGTGAGAGAATGACGGAACCCCTTGGTAACTGAACCCTCCGTGATTCTCAGGCGTGACGAACGAGTGTTTCTGATAAGTAGAAGGTATACCTACACTGATGCCGAGTATTAATGATAAAGAAATAGATAGGTATCTGTACATACGTGTTCAAAATAGTATCCTGATAGCGGATGTATATTTAAGAAAAAAAATCTGCAGCCTCTCTGAAATTGACGAAGCTATACCATTACAGTGCTCCAGGGCCGGTACTCGTAAGCCACAAGTGACATAGACTTACATCATGACTGTGTGTTACGAAGCCAGAAGTACGCTGGTACTAACAATTTTAATGTAAACATTATTCTCTGCTGGCATAGTCATCTTGGATTGTTTTAGATAAGTATATAGGTACAAGGTGGGCCAAAAGAAGTCATCCGATGTTGTTTGGCTCTCTTTTTTTTTCTAAATGAAATACTTCGATTCTGTTTTTTGATTATGTTTATTTGAACCTTTAGAATTTATTGGTCAAGTCGAGAAGATTATATCGGCCAAATGGGCGCCGTCACAATTGATTGCCATACGGGCTCGTTTTATGGCATTTTTCATCACTTCGGCGAGAACTTCGGGCGACATAGTTCTCGCACTCGTGTCGAATGTTGTCCTTGAGGGCTTCCAGAGTCTCGGGCTTGTTCACGTAAACACGGGACTTCAAAAAACCCCACAAAAAAAAGTCTGGAACGCTTAAATCGAGCGATCTTGCGGGCCAGTGCAAATCGCCAAAACAAGAGATGAGGCGACCCGGGAACGCTGCCTTCAGAATATCGGTTGTGGCTCGCGCAGTGTGTGCCGTTGCTCCGTCCTGTGCATGAACGTGAACATGTGGTTCCATGTTCCTCAGTCCTAATTCGTCCAATTGCGGCGGAAAAAACTCGGTCAACATTGCCCTATAGCATTCTCGAAAAAAAATGGCCCGATGGTGGTGCGCTGTTCACGCTGGAGGAATCTCCAGCGTGAACAGCGCTCCATGCAGTCACTTTGAGCGGGTGTAATGGCTCCTCGTGCATCACTCGTGGATTTTCGGTACCCCAGAAACGATAGTTTTGCTTGTTCACGTACCCGCTGAGGTGGAAATGAGCCTCATCGCTCATTATGATTTTGGTCGAAAAATCGTCCACTTCTTATTTCACGATTATTCCTCGTTCTTGGGGAGTGTATCGCTCCATGGCTTGTTCACTTGTATTCTGCATCTGTCTAGTCGACAAATGTCAAAACAGATGTGACATTGGCGGCCATTTGCAAAAATGAGAGCATCTTCCAATAGGGTGATTTCTTTTGGCCCACCTTGATGGAAGTTGATATTGATCCGAATTCGAAAATTCTTGTTTCTTCATTCACTGATAAATAGTACTGTATCGCCGGGTTAAAACGTGCTGGCTACGTTTTAACCCTAAAAATTTCACGGAACCGGGGGGAACGAAGTGTACAATATACAGAAGTAGTCGGTACACTTCGAATGTTCTAAACACGGTGTGACACGCGGTGCGCGTGCGTGCTGCGCAGGAGTGCGCGGCAGCGGGCCGTGGCCCTGACGCGGGCACGCCTCCGTCGCAGCGCCGATGTGATTATATGACGATTGTGGAAAATAGCCGTGCATTATTATATATTTATGTGACAATGCTTTTATAGTTGTTATTCCTGAAATGTCCAAAAAGGACGGCATTTGATGATTTATTTATATAATCTAGCTGTAGAGGTAGAGGTACCTCGTGGATACTGGGCGCGCATTCGTACTGCGCAGGAGTGCACATTGCAGTGGCAACGGGCCGAGCATGGCCCTGACGCGACGTGCAGGGATTACGCGCCTCCGTCACAGTTCTAATTTGATTTGATGCCGTGTGTGGAATATGGCGCTGAATTTGTAGAAGCACGTCGGTACCTCTTTTGATTATTTCTCTTTCTGTACCTTTCAGTTCAGGCTTCAGCTTGGAGTCTTGGGGAGACACAAGGTGGGTACAATATATAATTATATTACGCGGATCTTTCAGAGCTTTTAAAGTTGCAAAACCAGTTAACATTTACCTGTGGTTTCTTTCATACCATTCACCAGCATTATATTTTCAACTAGCTTTTGCCAGCGTCTTCGCCTGCCTGGAAAGTGTTGTCTTATCCCAAGGGAACATTATACCGTGATGAAAAGTATATGTGCTTTTCCAAACTATAATCTATCTCTGTTCCAAATTTCATCCTGATCCGTTCATCATTTTAGCGTGATCGAGTAACAAACATATATCCATTCATTCAAACTTATGCATTTATAATATTATTATACTAAGAAGTAAAATGTTTTCAAGAGTTCCGTTACGCAACTGGGAAAATATCCTATATTGCTGATGAATAAGATTGTTAGTCACAGATTACCCCTTTCTAAAAGACAAATTTACCGCATAAAGTTAATTAATAACACAATACTAAAGAATCGATTAATAAACTTGTGTTGTAGGTACATCCCGTTTTGCGCTTTACGATGCGGCGGCATTTAAATGATGGATTTCATTTGCGCCCACGCCGCGCACCGGCCGCGCCGCTCTAATGTACGTAAGTCCCAAGAGTTTTAGAGGTACCGGTGTGGCTCACTAATAAAATATTTCTTTTTATGTCTTCCCCGAGCAACAACACGTTTGTGGGCAGGCTCGGTTGCGCAAGCGACGGTGCATTCCGTGTTTCCGTGTCTGTGTCCGCGCCGGTCACCGCACCAAAACCTATCAATATACACTTTACAAGTATTACGTACTCTAGTATTAGACGCTTAGCTGCCTGCTGGCTACCAGCCTAGCACTCTAGTTCAAGGCCAGTCTTTATGTCTTTTCGTTTGATAACGACATAATTCATGTCTGACGTAGCAGTCAACGTAACTGGCTTCTGGTTTCGTTAAATTCATCTGCAGGCTGCACTGACTCCTTTCTCCTTTTAATGGTTTGTTGACAAAGCCTGCATAAGTGTACCTTCTCACTAAACAATTAGAAAGTCGTGTTTAACTTATTAAATGGTGTGAGCTTTAGGCTCTGTGTTTTATAATAATATGACTGATAGTTTTGTCTGTGTCCGCTGTTAATGCCAGGATTCTTCTGTTCTATTGGTACCCGTTACGGTTTCGAAAGGCTTAAGCAGCGACTTGATGGAAACACGCAAACTAAAACAGTATATTGTTATCTTTTGATAGAGGCAAGAAATACTCTGTTACCTAATATTAAGTATTATCTAAGTTCCACATGAAGCTTTGTGAGTAATCATCACAGAATGCATCCCCAAAAGCAAAAAGGGTCAGTAGGAGATAATTGGACGATTTGAACCCGCAGTATCGCGCATAAGATTAACAATAATGAAGATACATAAAAAACTAGATGTATGATAGCCTGTGTATATTCACATAATAGAAATAACAGGGTCCCGATCTGTCTCGCTGATCGCCAGCAGCTCTTCCTGTGGAAAAAATACAGGTATTAGCCTAATCTGTGACATCCTGTGCACGCTGCAGTAGCCTGTGGTGCAATCATCACCTTTAAACAAGCTCACGTGGCCAAGACGTAATACTGGCTGTTCTGGTGACCCATTCTTTGTTGGTAGACTTATTTGTTTCCTGCTAGGACTGATGGGGTTTTCGTTTATCAGGTACTATGCTTAGAATATTTATAATAGAACAAAATAATTCTCCGGAGCCCTTTCTTCTTTATGCTAAACTTGGCAAGATATGCCAATTTAATGTCTAGATAGATATATATTTTTTAAAGAAGAAGATGCAGGACCCTTTATGAACGAAGATACATTTCCCTGATTACAGGTAAACCAAGTAACTAATTCTTAACGGATATTATGTAGTCACGCATATAAGCACGTCCAAGAACTAGTTGATGAACTTGCCGCATGTTTGATTGGAAGCCGAGGAGAATGTGATAAGTTGATAACAAGGAGAAACCGAATCGAATGATCGAATCTCGAACTATTCAGCTTCAAACCTAATTTACGTGTAGGTATTATTAACTTGATACAAACTTCATTAGTTCCATAATCATCTGCTATTATAATATTTGGGGCTTCTTCATTACATTTTTAAATTGAGTCTCCAAAGACAGCTTGTTGGGTGGACTTTCCAACAATGTACCAGTTCGATCTACCTAAATTATTATCTAGATTTTTTGGGCTCTACACGAGCAGCACGTATAGAAACCTTAATCAATACTTCACTGCTGTGGTGATTGGGTTCGTTTATTTTTGGGTTACTTTCATAGATAGGGGCCGCGCCAAAAGATATATTTAGGAGACTATATTACCGGCAGTACTACACGTGCCTCACTAGATTTTTTTCTTGTTTGTAATAGTAGTTTATCTTAAATATCTACATGGTATAAAACAAAGTTGCTGCCCACCGTCTGTATGATTAGGTCTTTTAGACTACGCAACTGATTTAAATGCAGTTTTAAGAGTGAGTAACGAAGAAGGTTTTTGTATATAATTTGTCACGGGCGAAGCCGGGGCGGGTCGCTGTTTCAACTATAAGGAAAAAAGATTGTAAGATAGAGCAGTCAAAACTGGTCGCTGTAACAAAAACGGCAATACTGCAAGAAATAAAGTTATCTAAGCTTTTGTAACGTAAGTAATATTAACTTTCAACTGCTTTAACGGTTAAGAACACTGACTCTTGGTAAATCGTCTTCAAAGCAATACACGTTACGTACGTTGGTGGTAAAGCTTAAAATTTTATGGATGTAATAATTAAAAGAGAGATTAGATATTAACTGTTAGTATTTATGAAGAGACGTTACGTAAACACACGTAAACCTAGCGCAACGTGAACTTTCGGTGCCTAAGCCAGTTATTACTGTATATTTGGTAGTTCATCAAGTTGGTGATGTTTTCTCTAATCGCGCTTGACAATCGACATCATTTCTGAGATCGTAGTGTAACGTCGGTGTATCGGCCTCGATTCACCCCACTGTCTCCGTAGTTTCCATTTGCAATAGCAAAAAGTTGTGAACGGTGGAGCGTCGGGCGGGGCGACATCGAGTGCCATTACGGGCAGCCAGCGCGCGCAGGCACGGCAGCGGCGCCGGCGCAGCGCCGCGCGCGCCCGCCCGACTTGCGCGCGCAGGGGTGGGCAGGCCTGCGCTAGCGGCGAGGTTTTAATGATACATTGTTGGTCGCAGACAGGGGAACGGTTCGCGATATTGAGAAGTTCTTGCGAGCTGACTATACCGACGCACTGCGCCCGCGCACACCGTTATCCTATTTCCTCTCCCTCCTTTATGTTCCACGCATTGTGATTGGCAGTATGTAACTAACGCTACGGTTTACGGTAGTTCGTCAAAGAAGCGATGTTAAAACGTAACTGCATTTATATGTTCAGATAGCTTTATATGAATGAATTACTAGATACCGCAGCCGGCTCCGTCAGTTGGTTGACTGCCGCGAGAGTGTTGCTATTTACTCACTAGAAAATCAATACTAGAAGTTTCCGTTTATTTTTATGGGGTTGCCAACGTGATGTTCTATCTGCCCTTTAGTACAAATGTTCTCAATTAATCATCTCATCATAAATCCACTATAGACAACTATACCAATCCTAAACTACACGACTTCACTCGATTCTTCGCCCTCCAGTTCCGCTACGCCTCAGGCTACTTCAGATCGGTTGGCCCAACCAACTGGGAAGTGGGAAGGGCTATTTTATTAGCAGCACTTTAGCTCTTTGATATGATTCAGTTTCATCAGGATCCTAGTTGGCTTCATCCTAAAAAAACGACTCTTTATTAAATATTATGATTCAAGTCCTGTGAGTCACTGGATGTCTAATTGTTGCAATGTTCGGTGTCCCATACCTTACCGGCGGTGAACACCACATTATGCAGTCTGTGTGATTATTCAGAGTTTTTAAACGTACTCACTCGTGATAACGTAAACCATCTCTTATGTCAAAATGTATACAAAAAAAGAGGTTTCTAAATCCATCACCAGACGGCGTTTCTCCAGTTTCACGTTAACGCGATTGAGCGTGAGTAAAAACTCGCACTAAGGCCTCTGAGAACTACCCATCCTCTCACGGTGATACAGCTAGCTTTATACTGTCATAGCCGTATTATGTACCTGGAATTGTTCTCTGGAATTTGGTGACTGCATTCAGCTAAGGAATGCGACGCTGCGGAAAATGTAGCCAGCAACAACGAATGACCAGACTGAGATATTGTTCACAAAGAATTCACAGGATAGATAGGTAGGTTACTTCCGCAGTAACAAAAATCCATTGCTCAGTCGCCAAGCTGGCACTCCCTGCACCTAGTAGGTACATGAGATAACGTTTTTGCTTTCAGATAAAGATTACGAATACCTAAAATACTCGTACATACCTATAAATAGGGTATCGCTCCGTACACTGATAATCTCTGTTACTGGGATTCACGATACGAAAGACTTGGACAAAAATGTCACTACCTTCGGTATCAAGAGATCGTTTTTACTTCTTCCATGTTCGATACTCCTATAGATTCTTGTGTTTAGAGACTGGCTGCAATATCAAGTAGACAAAAGTGACATCAGTTCTATCTAAGCATCTAGGCATAGAACCTAAAGACTAGCGATACCTGGAACTATAGAAAGTGCCTGTACTATTCATGTGAAATTGCAATGAGAAGGATTAATGAAGCATTAACTACCATGATTCTGTCGATTCCTAGCGTAGGTATGCAAGCGACCTAGTTGGAACAGCCAACAGGGCTTTTAGTGCCAAACATGCGCTAAATCTTTTCAAAAACAAATCTGTTACATGACTATTTCGCTATTTCCGGCTTTGCCGTCATTTTCATGGGGTAGTTTAGGAAAATATGTATCTAAAGTGCGGTAAATCTAAATGGGTATCTAATGTGTTTAACAATCTCTGCCAAATGAGCGTAGATTATCCTTGTGGTAAGTGTGGTTGGTAACTGTACAGACTGCAGGGTCGGTTTCCTATCAATTTTATAACGCGTGTCAACACACCCGTGTAATGTATCCTTGCGGCATGGCAGTGATCACAGTACCGCAAGCGATTAGGATGGACTGCGGCCAAACGGAAAATCCCTGATTTGGCAATGTGCAGTGTTTTATGACAATGTGTTAGCTGCTATATCTATCTGTCATGGTCAACCTCGCCGAGCTCGAGCCGACCGCGAAAAGGATTCCCATGAATCGATATAATGACCAATGTTTGATACGTTTCTAGCAATTACGAAGATTTCTAAATCAGCTTTGAAAAAGCTCTCTATTTTGTCTTCAAACACTAGGGTTAACAGCTAAATAAATCAAAAGGTCTACGAATAGATGGTCATAAAGGCCACAAAAGCCGGAGTTTTAGAGCCCTTCAGAAAGTGTGTCGCCGGGGCGGGTCCCCCCCCTGCGGCCCGCGCACCTCAACCCGCGCCTGCCAGCGCTCGCTGGAAAACGTCCATGTATGCATTTTATAGTTTTCCGTTGAACTGTGAACGTCATTATTGCGCAGGTTCCTCACTGTAGGCAGAGGTCGTAAACACACGGCACACAGCTAAAACCCAAACGTCCTATGGTAGTACCTGTTCCTACATGATAGATCATTGATACTAAGTGCTGCATTCTATTTGTAATGTAGTGCAACTGTGCAAGCCTGCGGTTATAATTGTAGGTTGTATTGATTTTCTTTTTATAACCCAATAGCAATTTTCCACGGAACATGTATTAAGTATGACTGAATTTTAAAGTTAGATCGATTTATTGGAAACCGGGTCATTCCATTTAGTTTTAGGTATTCTTAGTTGCGTTTGCATAGTCAAGCTTGTCAAACAACATTATAAACATCAGTAATATGTGGTATAACAACTGTAATTTCTGCAAAGGTTAGCAGATTGAAATTTTCACACGAGGGTCACGACTGTGGGTGGCGAGTACGACGATAACGATTCATGTGATTGGGAGCGTAGTGCGTACTACTTCATTCTACGACGACTAAGTGTAGTTAGATAGAACTCACTTTGGCTTGAGAACTGCTAACTGAAAATTAACTGAAAAAAAAAAAGTTTATTAAAAAAATCAGAAAACGCGACTGCTTAAAAATCGAACTAAAAAGACGTAAACAAGAAGAAAATCATGCTGTGCAGTCGGAGGATACATGTTCGCGAGCTGGCTGACCAAAACCAGATGTTTTAGTTATTTTTTTTTAGAATTAGGTACTTTTAAACATATAAGTGTCACATATTTTTGAAATCACCTCTTAAAACCCTTTATTTTGATACCCCACACGATGGGTTTGGAACAAAAAAAAATTTGGTGCCCCACAATATGGAACCCAAAACCTGCCATTTTTAATTTCCAATTTTAATGTAGCCAGTGACACTCGCAGGGTTAAGACAAATCGATTGACGTAAGAACCATCGAAATCGGCCAACGCGTTTGGTCTCTAGAATGCCACATAGGAACAAACATACAGACACAGACTGATAAACACATTACCCTCCTTCGGCAGTCGGGTAAAAGATAATTTGACGCATGTATTCCTTGAAGGGTTGGGCTAACTACCTGAATATGATATTTATTAAACCAATAATTGCGAATTTACGCGACGATCCACTTATACTTATGCTTATAATATTAACTATTGATTTAGTCATTGCCGTTAACTTCAGGCATTCTTAGACTCTTAGTTGCATTCATACATAAGCTTGTATACAACATGATGGTTTACCTATTCATAAAATCATTTTGATAATTTTCTAATTTGTAAATGAATAATTTTCTAAATGATTAAAATCATTTGTATGTCTTCATTAAAACTGTTGTGTTAGGCACTAGCATAATATCAAACCTTTATTGCGTCTATAATGTACCCATTTCCCATACAGGTGGTAAGTATAAATATATAAATAATTATGAACCCTGTCGGGTACATCAACATTTCTAATAATTAAGACAGAGGAAGAGAAAGAAAATTATATTTTCATGAAGCTCGTATGTTTTCTCGTAGCTCTTCGAATTACACACAGCTCATTGAATAATTATGTGGTCATTGTAATAATATGGTTATCAGATATTATTGTGTTTTATTAGTTGACATATGTTTTGCATATTTATTTACTACCTATTAGTTTATAACGCAATTACATATTTCATGTAATTTATTAACCAGTATAACATATTAGTTGAAAGGGGCCTCTTTTGCCGCTAAACGTTTTTTTCGGCACATCTTAACAGGCTCGTCTTTCCCGAACCAACACACATTGGAGTCATATTCCTGTAGGTACCTAAAGGAACTTACACAACCAACCAATAATACATAAAAGATTGGCAACATTCCTCCGATATAGGTAGTTTCCAAGCGAATGCTATAAAGCTCAGTAGTTCACATACCTTTAAAAGCCTGTACTTACAATTTCAACCAATAAGTCACAGTTAGAGTTCATTGGAATTAATACCCCAGCAACGGAGGGCAGTGCTGGGCATCGGAGGTGAGGGGGGGCGGGGTGTAGGGGGGGAGGGATGTTGCGCAACGCATTACAATAACGCGACGCTACGTGCGCCCGGCGCCCGCGCAGCCGGGGTCACGCGACGATTCGGGGAACACTCGCGTTCCAACTTACACCTCGCTAGGGTTGCTAATCGAAATTGATGTGATCACGCGACAGAGGCAGACTAGCGGACGGCTTGCATAGCTGTACATTGTAATTACAACATTCTGGCAGCTTTTACGATTCGTGAAATGAAGTTCAAACTTTTACGGTTGCGTGACTTTATCTAAAGAGCTTCACACCTTCCCTTGACAATTAGACGTAGTTGAAGGCACTACTCATATACTAAGTAGCTACACATATACTGGCATTCACATTATACAATGTAACTCTCAAGTCAACAAATCTCTGCAATCCACAATTACATTGTAATTACACTGTGACATTGTCCTTAATTCGTGCGTCATTACAGCCCTATGTAATGATATGCACAGATTGCACAGCATTAATCAAGTGAGAGAGTAAATCTCGTCACAATACTAGCCGTGAGTCTGAGTCCTTATCAGTAGTACACGCGTGAATCAGGATCCGGGAGTCATGTGTACGCGTGACCTCAGGTTTATCTATTTTATCTATGGTGGATTGGATTCGCATTTCGTATTTTACATCAGTATCTTGTATGAGGGTATTATTATTTTAATACCTACTCAATATTTATTTCGATGAATGTTTTTATTACGTTTTAAATTAGAAGCTATAATATTTTTCCACATAATGAATCTCACTGACTGGTGAGTCACAAGAGATAATTTTGGGTCAAATTGGTGTAAACGGAAAATACACAAATTTTGTCCCAAAATTGTGTCCTTTGTTGTTTGATACCATGTGATTTTTTTCAGTTTTGGCAGGGCTCAGACTCAGGTCAAAGAATCTTTTTAAGGTGTATTAGTGTTCCATTCAGAATAATAATGAGAATTTCAGAGAATGGACAAACGAAAACATAATTGTGTACAAAATCAACAAGCTTTACCTCAGGCAGTCGCGGTTTGAACATAAGAATGTTATGAGAATTCAATTAAAACTCATGGAAATGTATAAATACATAATTAAGTAAGTAGGTACTCCACATTATGTACCGCGATGTACTTAGCTAATGCTCACAGTATGACGTCGTCCTACGTCATTTATAATTAAGCATCAACTTAGACCCAGGCAGGTTGGTCTATTCAAGACGAGAAGAAGTAGTAAACTAAAGCCCGAGCCAGTGATCGTAACATCTTATTTCGGTCGAGGCAGGTTGTTTAAATAAGGAATAATTTACCTACGATTGAGACGCTTGTGCTATTTTTAGTCGGTCGTTAGGTGCCAAAACGTTTTAGTCATGTAATAGAGAAGCAGCCAGTGTCCCAGCTGTCCACGCAAGGATGCGCGGGCGACGCGCGTTTCTTTTAGAAAGTGGCACGTGTCGGGGTTGTTCACCCTACGCGATCCGGGTCAGGCGCCGCGCCCCGCGCAGCCGCGCGCCCCCTCCCGCGCCTCACCGCGCATCTAGCTACAGAACGTACTTCACATGATATGTACTAGTCCTTGATAAGGGAACTTCATTGACACCATAATCCAGAACCGGGTCAGCGGATAAGGCACTCATCGGCGCGCCCAGCGAGCGCAGGACCACGCCGGCAAGACGCGCGGAACCGCGTGCGCGCGCAAAAATAGATAATATATGCTAAAGCATGCCATGAATACGATCCTGTCGTTCATCCAAACTGAATTAATTATGTCTAGTTCAGTTAACATGTTCTGATAAAAAAACAAGAAATGAATAGGCAGCTACGGCTTTATTGATATAAAATACTTATAAAACAATAAATACTTAAACTAGGTTAATAAAATAACTTACATAAATTATGCAATGTATACTTATGTCAACAATGCATTTAACATTATATTTAACTGAATTCATTACCGACTTCTAATTTGTGTATTATAAAGCAATTAACTGCGAGTTGTAATTACATGCTATGATAATAGTTAATTAATGAAAGCAGTTTATAAATAGTGCACTAACTAGTTACTATGACATTTGTCGAAATTAATTACAAATATTAATTGGATGTTAACTAATGTGATGTGATGAGCGCGCTTTTCTTACCGCTATCCAGATATTTTAGGTTTTATCTAATTTCGAACTTAGAATCATGTTGTTAAGATTATTGCTAGATGTAACTTAATTTACTCTATATCATAAGAACCTAAAACAGATAAAGGACCTAAATATCTAAAGACCTTATTTGTAAAAATCTCTATGCTGTTTACGACCGATTAGCAAATTCTTACTTCAATTTTTCTTTATAGAATTTAAATTTAGAAACTGTTTATCAGTTGGGGTGTAAGTATAGTGTATTATAGTGCTCGCCAAACTTTTGGGTCGCCCTGGTGGGGTTTCTGATGCACGAAACCGTGCTGTTTTTGTATGAGATTTACTACTGCGCAGCCATTGTAGCCAACTTCAGGACGGCCAAGAATTTTTGCGAGAGCTATAATATAATAATTACGAAAAAGTACAAAAGGACCAATTCTAGAGCATTTTTTTTGGACAACATCTGTCCGTACACTAATGCAGTCCACTATTGAACATAATTATAATGGTTCAAGTAGACAGTGTCACAAACGGACCAGATTCAGACATTAACATTTTGTATACACAATACCTAATAAAATACAAACTAAAGCTTATATAATATAAAATGTACAATACAAGGAAGTATACACTCGACTTTGGTCCTCAACAAATGACTCTCGTGTTTTGACAAATTGACTTCATGATTGACTCCGCCGACATATTATAATTATCACTTCGTTGCCGACAATTGCTAATATTCGCTATACATATGTGCTGAGAACTACATAACTAAATACTTACATAGTGTAGAGTGCATGACGACTATTCTGAGAGAGAAGCAGACGGGACTAGGGACGCGGGAAAAAACCTACACGACCATTACGTGACTCTATGGTCTAGGGCAGTGATGGGCAAAAACGGCCCGCGAAAACATTTAAGCCGACTGTCCTTCGACATGAATATTATATGGCCCGCAATAATTATATTTTGACGGTCCAGAAGTATAAAGTAGATTCTACTTTTCCGCCTAACATGGCAGGGCCTCCGAATAAAAGTTAAATTGTAATTTTTTACACTTTTGCAAGTGTGTAATGCTGTAATGTTTTAATATGATTAAAATTTTCAACACAAAATGCATTTTGCGTATAATTCTGGCCCTCCTCTGAAATTTCTTAAACTTTCTGGCCCCCCATTTAGAAAGTTTGCCCACCTCTGGTCTAGGGCCAAAATAAAATGCCTTCTATACTAGAGCAAAATATGGGATCAAATTATACTATGTAATCGTAACTACCTGTCTAATATTTATGTAATAACGAATACAACCAAAAAATACACAAGTAACTAGCGGCCGTTGACCCCGTAGTCAGCTGCAGTTATTTGAACTTAAACGTTAAGCTTTTCACCGTCACCTTCACTTCCTCAGATATTTCTTGCTGAGTTTCGGTAACTAATTTAATTTGACTGAAGCAACAGCTTCTTTCAGTCGCCAAGAAAATACAATCTTCTTATGAGGAAATCCAGGCAGACAGTGCTGGCTGAATTTCCTTAGTAATAAGTCATAATTCGAGGTTTGGCTCTCGCCTATGTCCTGTAATCCTCCAATATTGGACAAATTTAAAAGATATTCCATAAAATGATTTAAAATGATAAATGTTGTGCTTCTATATTTATCTTTTTTCATTTATAGTTGTCAAATTTGTACACTTTGCCTCTGTTGACAGCGCAATTTTCAGCATTTGTCAGGGTTCTACTGCAAGTTGTTGGTTAGGTAGGTTGGTTGAAGGTTCTAATTCTAAAGATAATGTATCATCAAAAAGGAAAACATAGGGGCACAGTATATATCTTTCTTTTTCAGTTTATGGATTAACTTTTAAATTGGTCCAATATTGGAGGAGGCAATAGGCGAGAGCCAAACCTCGAATTATGACTTTCTACTAAGGATATTCATTCAGATGTCCGCGACCGCATTTCCTCTTAATAAGCAAACTTAACTGTAGAATACGTTCTCATTTTCCGTCAATTTCTAAAAATTCACCGTCATCATTTGTCGTCCAGCCTTTCCTGAGCTGAGCAGCACACCTTTTAATATCATCAGCACTTGTGGTGCTCTCCATCGGTACAACAGAACTCCTTGCCTGCCGAGAAGCTGGTGGGCGTCCACTCTCCGCCGCAGTTCTTTATAAAGAGGAACGCCTTTTCCCTGTGCACGTCGCGTTCCACCGCCCCACAGATGACGGGGCCGGCGCGGGGAAGGTATTTCAGGATCTAAACATGACATAGAAAAATAACAGTTCTATAGTATCGATAAGCATAATTTTTAACCGACTTCAAAAAAGAAGAAGGTTTCTCAATTTGACCGTAGGTATATAATATATATTTTTATGTGTGTTCTCGAATACTTTCGTCGTTTATGAACAAATTTTTATGATTCTCTTTTTTTGTTGATAAGGAGATATCCCAAGGGTAGTACCATGATAAGGAAACCAGGATCTGATGATGAGGAATCGAGAGAACTCCTTAAATATTATAGGCATACATAATTATAGCGATTTTGGTATTTTCATCAATAATGCAATCATTTTCACTCAGAAAGTATCGTTTGGTGAAGTGGAACTGATGAAGAAGACCACATTAGCCACTGGAAATCCGAAATAAAACAATGTACCCTAGTTGTGTTTGGGGTTATCGGAATCGACATAAGATTTACTTTGGCTATAAATGATTTACATATTAATTGGATGTACCTACCAAAACTAAAAAGAGGAAAATAAAAACATTTTAACAAAAAAACAAACCGACTTCCAAAACAAAACACTACAAAGCGAACTCTTACTTTCTTTTCCGAAGTCGGTGTCGAATAACGGAAAACAATGGGTACAATAGACACCGACTTCGGAAAAGAAATTAAAACTACGCTTTGTAGTGTTTTGTTTTGGAAGTCGGTTTGTTTTTTTTTTCCAAGTATGTGTACAAGGTGATCATTTTAATGAGTTAGGTAGATACTCAAACGGTCTAACCTCTCCCAAATATGTTTCAGCTTCTAGTATAACCGGTAAGCTGTTGAATACCAATATTTCACATGGCACGACTGCCTATCTTACCTTTGAAAACCAGTAACTGGGTAGCAAGATACCCCTGGACTAGACTGGTGTCAGATAAGATGGTTTCTGACTACACTTAACACCTATAAGATCTATAAAGACTTCCGGGACCAAGCCCTAAAGTGCTTTCCGAGGCACGGAGGATCACCCATCAGAGAAATAGATGGTCACCCATCCTCGGAATGACCTCGACTAGCGACGCTTTTTTCCGCGGTATTCCTTAGTCACGAGCTCATCTTCTTATTTTCATGAGTAGGAACTACACTTGACTCCCCCGTTTATACTAACATACTAGCCTAGCACAGCGTTGCTTTGAAACTTTTTGAGTGATAAAAGCGGGCTTCTTTCGTCGAAAGCGGGACATAAAAAGAAAACGTATTATAATCAGAAGTTTTTAAATATTTATCTTTGTATTTGAGTTTTAAATGTAAGTTTACATGATAGATAGCAAAAATAGCCATTGAAATTGGATTTTAATAAAAACATGATATTTTAAATCAGATTTGCACGCACAGTCGAGTTATCCCCGAAAAGTGGGACTGCGCCTGTCCCGCGCGGGACATTCCACCCGACACATAAAAATCGGGACGTCTGGCAACGCTGCAGTTGCTGTACATATAGGTACTAACTACTTCTTGCATTTATTCAGTTAGGTACACGTTGTATATCGTTAATACATTATTTATACGTAAGTGTTTACGATCAACCTTCATGTAAGCGTTTGATTGCCATTGTTATGATTACTTGCGACAGCGACCTCTGTGTGTTATGGCAGCTAATTACAATAAAGGGCCGTGAGGTTATGCGTATGAAGCCGTGTTAACGTGGTTGGGTTGTGCGAAATTAATCAGCACATTAGGTAAGCAAATAAACCATTCAAAAGTACCTACTTCTGAAATGCTTGTACCTATTACCTATCCTTTAACACTTCACTTCTATCCTCAGAACACGCCTTCATCCAACATTTTACATATGACATTGCAGAGTATTCAGCAATGTCCCATCATTATTTTAAATATTATCACTGAACTTGATTTGCTTTGTCTAACGCATTGTTTTTGCAATACTTTAACGAAAATGTAGTTTACTTCTATTGCTAAACTTTGTTGTGGAGTGAATTATTATAACGTCAAACTAGAGCTAACTCTCTAAGTGTATTCTCTTCTAGAAACAGAAACGGAGCAACAACGGTCAGTATATAGCTTCAAATTCTGACCTCACCTTGGAACCATCGACCATACAGCCCTTGGAACATGTGCATTTGCATGTGCATAGGATTACCTAATATGTGATATTTTGTAAAAATATATATACTGACCACATCAAGACACCTGCTGACGCAGTTCTTGAAACCCCCCATGCCGCAGGGCAGGCTGGGCGAGTCGGTATCATAGGTGACCACGGGCTCGCCCTGCGGAGGACCACGCGGCCGGCTGCGGCGGTTGTTCTCCTTGATGCCGACTTGCTGCGACAGGAACACTCCGCACTGGCATGGTTCCAGCTGGAAATTCAATAGAAAATTGGTTAGATTCTTGGACTGTAGAATTGATAGTAGCAGTTGTCGGGCTGCAGCTGATTTAGACACGAATCAAAGCTGGATACGAGCGTTGTGTATAGCGTTCTTTTGAGAAAAGCTTCGGTCTTTATTAATTTTGAATACTTTTTTTTAATATAATATGGCCGTCGCGGTCCGTAAGGCCATCTATTTACATTCCAAAATCTTAATATTACGTAGTAGGTACCACAGATAATAATATATAATACTAGCATACAAATGCCGTTTGCGTTTTTCGTCTGATTACGATGATTAATTTTGTACATTGACCGCGATTGGTTACGGTTCACGGCTATAGATAGGTAGATGGTGTTAGCACTTAGCAGCGACATGGAAGCAAAAGGGTTGACTCGGTTCGTGAATATTTTTTTCTCTAAATACAGTGACGATTTGTTTTACAGTATTTTTTTGCACGTTTTTCAGTTTCATTGCACCAAAATTTATTAAAAACAAATTTAAAAACACTCGAGTGGAAAGCCTCAGAAATTTAAAGCCTTTGAATTTCTGAGGATCTATGGCCATCAATTTTAAATGATCCGTTCAAATAATCTCTGAAATGTGAATTAAGAGCCCAATATTCCATAATTTTGTGCTTAATAGAGTTGACAAACAATTTTTATGTTCAATTCCAGAAAATTTTAAAACACACAATTCAATAACAATTCGGTGCATATCGCGCCATCTAGTGAGATTTATTTGAACCAAATTTTATTTCTTAGCGTTGAGACCCCGTGATATTACGAAGTACGTACCTACCGACATAACCTAATTAGATTGCTCATGTAGGTATAGCAATTAGATACTAGCGATAGAGGTTCATTGCTAAAACTAGGCTATATTATATAGACCTATATAACATCTATGCCTATGTAGTTACCTAATAAAATGTAGATCTTACTAAGCGTCGCCGCTTAAATTACTTTGTGCTAACAACCATGCGTGTAGGGTAACCATTTGAAAATTATAAAATTCTGACAAAAAAGCCCTCCTTTTAATAAAATGTCCGAACATTAAAAGTACAAAAAAAAATCGCGTTCTAAAAATTATGAAAAAAGAAAATATTTTTATGGGATAGCCATAGTCGTAGGAAAAAAAAACAAAATTAAAAATCCGGCCAAATTAGAAGGCGGGACAAAGTCCGGACAGAAGGCCAAATGTCCGGACATGCGTGTCTTCATCATTACGCGTGGCTCTGGAGCTAATGCTAGTCTTAGCGCTAGCCTTAATTATACATAGGTGCAAAGGATAATCCTGACGCAATAGCAACATCATATTTATGCCTTGACACAAAGCAAGGTCAGGTAGGTGCGGGGAACCAAAATTATATAGAAACCAGTAGAATGATGACAACGATAAATGGTTCATATGAGTTCTCCTACCTACAATATCACGCAGTTGTAGTCCTAAACTACTTATGTGATAAAACTAGGGTTGCTATCTATAAAATCTGCCAACCTGGACAAGGAGCGTGAAAACCCCGGATTCTGGAGCTTACAACCCGGACATTTAAATAGATTTTATTTTCATAATCTTTTTTAAACTAAACGTAGATTTTTTTACACAAAAAAAATACAACCGACTTCCAATTAAAAACACAACAAAGGGAAGAATAATTTCGATTTCGGAAGTTGGTGTTTATGGTTTCGTTTCTTCGTTTTTGGACAACGACTTCCAAAATATCAAGTTATTTTTCAGTTTGAAGTAATTGGAAGTCGGTTGCATTATTTGTAAAAAAAAAAATATCGTCTCGCAGTTTTAGTCGACTCGCAGCGCATGCGAGATGAAAGACGCGATGTTGATTTCCGTCTATGTGATTGGTCGATTTTTTATACACTTTGCCTTGCCGAATACACTTACGCAATTAGGCTGCCGGTCCTAAGATAGCTACTTGAAAGGGATAACCTATAAATTTAATTCAGAATTCAGTATACCCAAACACGCTTTTCTATATGTAGGAAACTTGAAAAATGTAATATAAATAATTCTTACCTCCTCATTGTAATCTTCATCATCGTAGGTGTTCTCTTCTGACGGAGCACTGACTTCATAGTTCTCTCGCTTGGCCTTCCTCTTGCCCTCAGACGTTACCGTTAGGAATACGCACACGGCGAGGAGCAACCAGCACTGGACCCCGCGCATTTTGAATGGTCGCGGTCGGTGGACAATCTTAAAACCATGAATTATACAGAGCTACAGTTCATAATTTTCATTCATTTATTGCATTTCAATTAGTTTTAAGTAGTTTTTTAGTTTTTACAGATGATATAGGTTTATTTATGGGTCTGTCACAATAGAAATATCTTTATTAATTAAACTTGTTTTAAATAAAAAACTTTTTTAAACAAGCTTTTTACTGAATATCTCAGCGAACCCTTTCATTTGATACCCATATCATGGCAGGGCACAAAAAATAACTAGTCCGCCATCTTGGGCCGTCCGCCATATTGGATTTAGAATGACGTCACTTAGCTAACCATGCATTGTCATCCAATGTAAACGTGTATGCAAAATTTCATCTTAATCGGTGGAGGATAACTGCTTTAAAATTCAGTTGCAAGATTTGACCCAAACACACATACATACATTGCAAGTTAAATAAAAATTTGTAATAAGCTTACGCACACCTGCACCGGTAGCCTAATTGCATAACTGAATTCGGCAAGGCAAAGGGTTTGACCCCATGAAATTGACCAATCACATGAGAGATGAAAGTCACGATGTGGATTTCCGTCTATGTGATTGGTCGATTGATGGGGTTAAACCCTTTTCTCTGCTGAATTCACTTGCGCAATTAGACTGCCGCTGTTTTGCAATCGACGTAAGTGCACATATGGACCCTGTCAAAGCACAGCAACAAATAATTATATTCTCATATGTCTGCTTAAAATAATAATTAATAGGTAACTATCAACTATTAAAATGAATGACAAAAATAATATTATTATAGATATTTACGATTAAACAAGGTTTCAAGGGCGTTTAATTGATTTGATAAGATTTCAAAGGATGTTTAACAAAGCTGAGCTATGAATTGATTTGGACCGTGAGATGTCTCACTAGGCTCTCCGAGTCCGTAAAACGGCACAGAAAATAATCCGCCCAAGTGCGAGTCGGACTCGCGCACGAAGGGTACCGTACCATTATCGCAATAAACAGCAAAAAAACACGTTTTGTTGTATGGTAGCCCCACTTAAATATTTATTTTATTCTGTTTTATGGTTATTAGTATTTGTTGTTATAGTATTTGTTGTTATAGAAATATGAAAATTTCAACTGCCTAGCTCCCGTTGCTGGGTCCCGTTTTTACCCTTTGGGTACGGAACCCTAAAAATGGGCACGGGACATGGGTCCAAAAGGTATCAAAAACGAATTATGTACTCACTTCACTAAAATGTTCAGGGTTTCAGTGTCCTTAGTACCACCGCACTGATTTTCAGACAATCACATCACTGATCCACCACAACCACATAAAGTGTCACTTATCCATGATTAACTTGCAATATATACACTATCTCCAGCCCATATCCACGTAAAAACTGCTTAACTCAGCATTTTTGTCGCACAACGAAACGTGTCTAAATTACTAGTTGGTATATTTTACGTGAATATATCTAGTAATCTTTCTGGGTAAGAAACGTGATTGAGAATTGTTTGAGATAAGTTTCACCTTAATAAATAACATGTAGACGAATTCCAAGCCGTAGGTATATCGGATCGTGTATGGGGAGATGCTATAAGGGTGACGTGACTCTTTCATTTATTGTCATGAGGTGAGCGTGTATTATATGGGACCCTAAGGCATACATATCAATGTCCAACACAATCTTTGCTGTCAGTTCCTGTCAGCCGGGTGGGTGACCATAAGCTCTTAGAGCAAGGTTATTTTGAGCGTGCGTAAAGGACAGACGTATATGACTGGTATACATCTGTCTTTTTTTCACAGTCGAACCATGATAGTTTTGACACGTCATGGTATGGGGGCTGGTCTCTTGCGACTACTTGGCTGACCTTAGGGATCATTCGGCCTGCTATGGAACTGGGACTACCAGTTGACACTCATAAAATATGATAAAGGTAAACTGGGCCCTCCATCATTTTTTGCTTTCAATCAAGTGAATGGTGGCTTAAAATGATTTAAAGTACCAGCAGCCTTAATACGTAATGAATTCGGCAAGGCAAAGGGCAAAGAGTATGAAAAATCTACCAATCAAATAGACGGAAATCCACATCGCGTCTTTCATCTCGCACGTGATTGGTCGATTTTTCATACACTTTGCCCTTTGCCTTGCCGAATTCATTACGCAATAAGGCTGCAGGAAGTACTGAACCGTTTAAAAAACAATGGTTTTCTCGTGATTCTTGTCTGATGTCATGAGTCATATAACAACTGGTAGTCCCGGTTCCATAGTGGCCCAAATGACCCCTAACACTAGCTGACCGTGAAACTTCTTAGGCGCCCTGAAGTTGGCTACAATGGTTGCGCAGTAGTAAACCTCATACAAAAACAGCAAACAGCGGAAAGCAAACTTCAAGGCGGCCCAGAAGTTTGGTGAGAGCTATACACACAGAGCTATAGATAAATTTTATGCTTTTATAAAATGACGAAGGTCAGATCGTCGCAGGTTCTTACTATAAGTAGGTACTGTATTCCTAAACAGAACAAGACTCTTTCAAAAAAGCTAAATGCTTTTAATGGCAGTAAACTATAACTAAATATTGGCCGTGCTGCCGTTACGATGTACGATAGCATAGTCCCTGCTGGCTGGTATGACTTGCAGCGTGTGGTTCAGGAATCGTGTTGTAGGAGGAGAACCTCTAAGAGAGGTTTTTTGGAGTCTCTCTGCATGATTGTAGGTAGCTGGTGTTCGTTAATCTCAAAATTGCTCAAGACTTGTTACAAAAATCTAATAAGTACTATCCTGTCCTATATCTACCTATCGTTCAATGTCGGAAATATAAAAGATTGACAAATAATTATGCGCTTTAAGATATATGAGATTAAGGTTCTAATTCACAGTACTATTCATACCCTATCCTCCTACACAGGATGTAAGGGAAAGGTATGATAATATTTTAACAACTGCTTCTTCACATTATAGGAACAACTTTTACCAAGGAAGTCAGACAATTCTCAAAAAAACATTGTATCTCCCATACCTGTGCCATAACAATTTTGGTCAGATGACAACAACTTTATATGGAAAATCCATATTTTTTTGCAATGGCCTATGAGTTCTTTGGTAAAAGTTGCTCATTTACATGGGAAGGAGTTTTTAAAATATGAACTACCTATCACACTTTTCAGTAACACCCAGTAGATGCAATCGATAAACCAGCGTCGAAGATCTGAGCCCCTCACTTCTAAATATGATACCTAGCTAGATCGATTTATTGCCACCACATACTAAATTGCATGAAAATCGTTGGAGCCGTTTCCGAGATTCAGATTATATTATGTATATATATATATATATACAAGAATTTCTGGTTAAAAGATAGATAAGTGCATTTGACAAACAGTGAGCGATTAGCAAATAATTGTGTAGGGCCTACCATACCTACACTGTAGGTAATTCCGACTTTTATGACATAAAGCGTTTGATCGCGCGATGATTGCTGTTTCTTACAAGCCTGCCGTTCCGGAAGCGACGATGATAGGATTGGTAGGTGTTGAGAAGTGACGAAGACTGCTATTACCTCTGTCGCCGGACAAGTGCCGTTCGCTTGTGAGAGCCCTAAGTAAATCCTACACATTATTAGAGGCAAAGCACAATGACATAGTAGTGTCGAAGCGACGCGACAAATTCTCTAGGATGTGCGCGGATTCTCTCGTCTTCGCGCGAATCTATGTAGTATTGAGGGATTTGGATGTTCATCTTGATAGAAATGTGTGAATTACGTGGTGGAGATGAGGTTATTGGAGTTAAGACTGACACCGTCGCTTTACTGTTGAGATAGGTACCATGCCTGATGAAAATTTTCACTTAATTAATTATTTAATTTTCACATACTTATGTGCATGTACTTTCTACATGCACATCAAAATGTACATGGCTAATTATTAACTGCTTTTTTTAGGGTTCCATACCCAAAGGGTAAAAACGGGACCCTATTACTAAGACTCCACGATTCGTCTGTCTGTCCGTTTGTCACCAGGCTATATCTCATGAACCGTGATAGCTAGACAGTTGATATTTTCACAGATGATGTATTTCTGTTGCCGCTATAATAACAAATACTAAAAACAGAATAAAATAAATATTTAAGTGGGGCTCCCCTACAACAGACATGATTTTTTTCAGTTTTTTGCGATAATGGTACGGAACCCTTACTGCGCGAGTCCGACTCGCACTCGCCAGTTTTAAGGAATTCGCTTAGGGTGTACTTACGTGAATGTGGGTATTTACTACATTATAAAATATTTACTCGTGGTACCCCAAGGGCAACTAGACTGGGGGACCACGGGCAAGTACCGATTATAAATTAACAAAGTGGATTTGAATTAAAAAACACTAGGTATTATGATGCAGTTTTATTTTCTACATTAATTGTAAGAAAAACTATCAGACGAGAAAATTTACCAAAAAAGGAGTCTACCTTGATTTTATCATTCATTACGATATTTTAATAACTACGCACATAATTTTCGATACTGTTCATTACAAAAAACATATTCACAGCCTTCCCAATAAAAGATTTTTAGTCTACTAAATACTTAAGCAAGTTCCATCTAGCAACTGAAATATATTCTTAAAATTTTTATATCCTATCGCTACATAAATACTATGAAGTGAAAATCATTATAAGCACATTTTAAAAAGATTACAAAGTCTTTAAAATATATAGATACAGCCCAAGATGGCCCATAAAAGCACGATGCCTATTTTTATCAGCCACTCGGTTTTCGACGCTGGGGTTAGTGCTCAGAGTTGAAAATCCAATGGTGCGATTTAATCGCGTAAGGTACGTGCGCTTTTTTTAACGCCGAGGCGCCCTTGCGTAGGGTCTCATTGTCACAATAGCTAAACGTACTAAGCTATACACCTACTTTGTTGAAAACTTAATGAAACAAAAAAAAAAACAAATGAACAGGCAAAAGTTTAATAAAAAGAACTAACATGTCTGTAACAGATCAAGAAGTTATGTTAAACAAAAAAAAAGTTTATTACACGAAATTATAATGTAAAAGGTCTATACAAAAAGTAAAGGTGGCATTATATGCATTTAATGCGATGTGGTGGTACAAAAGAAAACAAAGACAAAAATAACAAATATTTTACCAATAACTAACAGAAAAGTAAAATAAAACAATGGTCGTATCTCCACATTCTCCATATACTGCTTCCCTTCCAGCGACTGGCGGTAAATAACATGGTCGAAAGTAATGAAAAGAAGAACAATGACATAGCCAGTGTTAATACGTAATTTCTAGTTTTAATTACAATATAATAGTAGTTTATGCAATGGCCATATAACAGGGGTTATTAAAACACGAGCGTAGGTTTATCAAATGAGGCGAAGCCGAATTTGATAATAATATTACGCGAGTGTTTTAATACCTAATTATATGCCGTTGCATACACTACTTTATCTTCACTCATACAGTTGAAATAAAACAAAAGTGGAAAGGGAAAAATATTTGGTATGGCGGGCAATTTAGATTCTCATTGCGCAGCGCGCGCATCCACAGACAATGAAACTTCTTTACTACAGCCCATACGCGCCAGAAAATTAAAAAGTAAAAGTGTGCTATAAAAATTAAAAAGTTATTTTATGATGCAGTTGTTTAAAAATCGAAGGAAAATGTTGAACTGTAATGGTTTTTTTTTTAATTTTACCTATCCACGAATATAAAGTACGTGTTTATACAATATTTTTTGAATTCGTATTTGGAACATTACGTTGTGAGTGTAGATAAATTCTATTAAAGTTGTTTTGATTACAGAAATAATAAATCATCAATCCAGATATTTTATATGCATTCATCGCTTGCAGTACATTACAATTATGATGACACCTAAATATTCGAGCATATTATGTAATACATTATGCAACTATGGAGTCAGCAAAAGGCACAAACTAAATCTAAATTATAGATGCTTCAGAAAATGCTAGCTTTTTAAAATGGCAGTGATTTAAGTGTCGACACATGGAAATCGACAATTATAAGAATCGGTACGGTCGAATTTTCAAATGTAATTTTATTTGCGTCGGCACTTTTTTACATTGCCGGCTTTATGGCAATAATAACCATTTTGTACGCATTTAACATTTTGTGCATCACAACGAATCCATGACTGTAGGGTAGCTACGTAAAGTAAAGCATCAGCAAGCCATATTTATACAAAATTATTGGACTTTTTATTACAAATTGTCTACCTTACAAATTTTCTGAGATTACATATTGGGTTCATTTCTCTGTCTTGAGCCATTCCTCATATGAAGCCGTCATTACATACTGACGACCTTATTTACTTATACTCTAACTTTACGATTGCTGATTCAACATATACAAAATTCATATAAAATGCATTTAGTTGAACCATGGCTTCTGCCCAGATACCACATTTGGCTAGATAGACTCTGGTAATAAAGTGATTGCGATAAACTGTTAATTATGTCCTCAAAAATACATCAAGATATGATTTTGGCAAGAAGTTATCACAATGCTTATGAATATTATGCATTTAGTTAGTTAATTGGTTAATGAGTGAGAGTTGTTTATTTACGAAAATATGGGACAAGACATTGTACCTTGCAAGTAGTTATATGCATCCCTTGAGCAGGTGTGTGTAAGTAATGATCTAGTTGCTATCAGTCTTAATTAATTTATAGACTATGAAAATTGTATAATAATGGACATTAAATGGACAGATTTGGAGATACAACTGCAGCATGCTTAGTGTTAAATTACTAAATATTAAACTACCTTGTAGGTAATGAATTGTCTATTAATAACACTAAATAATTGTACTTTATAGTTTATATTATTATTTAATTTCATGAATTAATTGGCACATAAGACAGACTATCATAAAACTATACTTTCCAATAGAGCTTTTCTTTAATCTTTTAACACACTTTAGAGATTTCATAAATTATTATATGAATTTAAAATGCCATATTGCATTACTATAAGTTTTGCTTAATATTAAATACTTAAATCTATGAAATAAGTTACTATTAAGAATGAACTTAAATCTCTAACAGTCTTTGGCTAACACCAGTTTAGCCTCGCCTTCAAACACAACCTTCTTTTCTTCCTCGACAATGCAATAAAATTTCACTTTGAGAATCTTCCTCACATCAACCAGTTCTACACTTATAGTCAGTTTCTCTCCAACAAAGCACTTGTTCGGGAACTTCATAGTTTGTGATACAAGTACTGTACCCGGGCCAGGCAGGTGAGTGCCAATCAGTCCCGCCACTAAGCCATTGAGGAGTGCTCCATGCACTATTGGCCTCTTATTACCGTTATTCTGGTGCAAATAGTTATGATCACTTGTGAGGTTCGAGAACGCATCCAAATCCTTCTGAGTCAATGTTTTTTGTATGCGGATTTTATCTCCTGCCTTGAAAGCTGTACTACTGAATGAAGTTGTATGAATTTTGCATATCTTCTGATAATTTTTGTTATTCACAACAATGTAGGGAAACCTGTTTGACAGCATTTTGTTCATTTTAATGTGTGACTTTTATTTATAATATCTCATTTTGGATTGCATACATCTTGTAAATAAATAGTAGCTAAGTTGGCTAAATTCTTGTCATTAGACTTTTGTATTTTATGAATCCGTTGAACAACCTCTGCAGCGGAGATTTCAGATTTGGTTTGATTGTTATGGAGATAAAACAAAGTAGTGATTGTGTCAGCTAAGATACCATTGTGGTTTAACTTCAATAATTCAATGAGTGGCTTCAGTCCAGACTGTGTTAGTATGTATTCAGCATTCAGTGGATCTGGAAACAACAAATGTAATTTTAAAAAATAATACATTCATGACTTATTTTTTTTTGTAAATTATACGTAAAAATAAACATTACAACCAAATTTCAAGTTCATAGGTCAATGGGAAGTTAAAAAATTCTTTAGAACAAAATTTTGTAAAAAGGCTGAATTTGGTGGCTTCTCATTCCATTGTTTTCCCATTTTTTTTAAAACAAAAAATACATTATTTATCTACACAGCTCTAAACAACGAAACCCCACTTGATGGGGTAGGCCAAATTTTTTTCCACTTCCCCCTTTATCTGTATGGCTGCAAACCATAAAAAATTAAAAAAGCAGCACATTTTGCATGGCTTTGGGTCAACAAGATGCTTATGTACTGTGAAAATTTTAAGACTCTAGCTCCAAGCATTTAGCTGTAAAACCAATGTGACAGAAGACCAGACAAGTGAGAGACAGCAATAGGGCTCCGTTTGGACCCTTCGGGTACGGAACCCTAAAAAGGATGGCAGCTTATGCTTGAACATGAACATGGTCCATTCTAAAGTTTACATCCATTATAATCACATCACATCACATCATCAGCCTATTAATGTTCCCACTGCTGGGACACAGGCCTCCTCTCTGTGAGAGGGAATGGGCCGTAATCCACCACGCGGGCCCAGTGCGGGTTGGTGGATGTCACATGACTTCGAATTTTTGGTTCTAGGACATGCCGGTTTCCTCACGATGTTTTCCTTCACCGTTTTGAGAGCAGTGGTGACGAAATAATTTACACAAAGTAAAGCGCCTGCCTGGGCTCGAACCCACGACCTACAACTTGTAAGTCGCGGCCGATACCACTGGGCCACCACTGCTCATAATACCAAGTTATTATAATACCAAGTTATTTTTTTGAATTGGCTGCATTGAATGCACTGCTATTTCAGAACCTATGAGATTGTATACAGCGCAGTGCATTATACAATCAATCACATAATAACAGCAGCAGGTTTAGCCCGGCTAAAAAGATTAAGGATTACAGAATTTATTATTTTGGTCTGTGTTTTTATGCTCCTTTGGTCAATACATTAATATAGAAGTAAGATTTCTTACCGCAGCTCAAATTGCAGATACCAGCAACAGCAAAATGTAGCAGTTGATGGCTGCTTTCATTCTTTATAATGTGAAGAAAAATGTCTAGCACTCCAACATCTCTGATATACTGATAGTTTATGGGATCATATGCAAAATTAGCCAAATTAGCTAGAACTTGGCATTTGGCATCTGTAAATGAAATAAGATTATGATAGGTCTTGAAATGAAATTTTTATTAAATCAAGTTAAGTGCACCAAATTGTAAAATTGTAAACTATGTACTACTTAGAAGATACTTTTCTTTTTTAGTATTAATAATACTGCATTACACCAGAGTCTACTATTAATTACATGTTTTTAAAGATATTTACCATAGGAAGTGGAATGCAAAAATTCATCCACTAGAAGCGATAAAAAGCTCTCTCGATCTGTCCCATTTTCAGGAGTACGTTTCTGAAGTTGAGCCTTGTTACTAAACATCGAAAATTTAAATGCTATGTAATAACTTTCAATGCACAATCCACTCAAATGTATAAACAGAGGCTAAATTTTCACGCGCCTTTCTGAAAAAGGTGAAAAACTATTCCACCATCTTGAATTATTTTCTTTCTTTTTGAGTTTTTGACTGCTTTTTGACAGTTTGTCTTTGTTTGACTAATGACTTGACTTTGGCATTGGCAGTTGGTTCCAGTTACCAGCTATAAAAGTTTGTAAAATATTTTACCTTCTATAAAATTATTTTACATTGACTCCGTTATGTCTGTCGGCTTTAATAAAACACACAAAATCACGCAAGAATTCCCCGATGAGTTAGGCAAAGTTTCATTTATAAGATTTCGCCAGTTATGGTCTATCCCACGTAATAGAGGAGGCAGGCATATTGCCTACACATATCCAAATGCCGAGCTGCTACTGAGACATTCCAGGTGAAAAAACCCAATACCATTTTGCCTGACTCTGGAATCGTACCCAGGACATTGTGCTTTTCAAAAAAATCTAGTCGAGTCAGTCAAATCTTCATCTTCAAGTTTCTTTTATTTTTATTCAGTTTTTGGCAGATATACAACTCATCCCAGTCTCATATATTATGAGAGAGAGCTCATATAACAGTAGTCTAGAGCATAGACTATACACTTAATACAGAGAGTCTAGAGAGCTGGTGAGAGCTTGAATATTGTATTCTGTGCAGATAGCTAAATAATGTAATACAAACTCTCTGGCTAAATAAAAAATGAAAATCACTTTTTTTATTGTCTATGGTGTGGTAAATTTCGTGCGGCAAGTCGTGAAATCCCAACACGACTTATTTTCTTGAAGATGATGAGTTTTTAGACACTATAGTCTATAAATATTTTGTTTTGAATATGAGTACACCGTATATTGCTGGTAAAAGTTTAAAATACATATATACAATTTTTTAAAAACAGCATGATAAGGAGGTTATAATTACCTGAACCATAACATTATTTTTACAGGTTTGACCAGCAAAAATATATTCTTAATTGACTTCAAAGAGCCTTATGAAGAAACAAATCTCAGGGATGAATCGACTACGAATATACGTAGCATTATATTTAGTCCAAAAGGCACCTACTTAGCATATAGGACTGATAAGAAGTAAGTACATATCTGTAAATAATACCTATGCATTTGTAATGATCCTACAATTAATGTAAATTGGTCCTATAAAATCCTTTACTGTGAATGCTGTATCAGTTTTCCTATCTTATCTTAAATAATACAGCTGTACACAAATAAAGTAAAACAAACAAATATGACGCCTGCCAGTATTCCCCGTAGGGGTATGCAAATGTGTGCAAATAAAGTACACCCACATTTTGCCAGTTCTGTTGTAAGTCCAATGTAAAAAGCAGTGTGCCTATTGCTACAAACTGGCCACAAATCCAGAAACTACCGCTGCTATGGAAAAAAATCTATCCGTCTTGAAGAATGGTTTCATGTCTTTCTGTGTGACCATGATTTTCTTCTAAACAATGAGATTTATGCCAAAGGCATATGTATGTCAAGTTGTCAAAACTGTGCGGCAGTTCCCTAATATTTATAAGTTCAAATAATAAACTGCACTATGTCATTGTGTTTGTCTGGTTTTCAGAGTTGATATAGTAAGATGTTCCGACTGGTCTGTAACAGCAACCATCAATGGAAATATCAAAGATATGTTCTTCTCACCCCTCGACAACTATTTTACTGTCTGGGAAATGTTTTTTATGACAAAAGAAAACCCTCAGGTAATAATTATAAAAGAAGTTTTAATGGTCCATAACAGGTTGGATATTCCAAAAAAAAATTAAACAATCAATTTGTTTATTTCAGGGCAAGCCTAATCTTCATGTTTATAAATCTGCTGATGGGCAACTTGCTGGCAGTTTTATACAAAAGAATCAAACTGGATGGTAAGCCTCATTTATGAATCCAATTTGAGTGCTGCTACTATGTAGTACCGGTTTACCGGATGCACGAGGCACGAAACGGTACTGTTTTTGTATGAGATTTACTACTGCGCAGCCATTGTAGCCAACTTCAGGGCGGCCAAGAAGTTTGGCGAGACCTATAACAACAGTTAACAGGTTTGCTGCTGTAATTACTGAAACAATTAAAAAGTCATTTTGTCAGACTCGGGAGCCGAGTCCTTGGCAGCTAATGTGCTAACCGCCAATTTCTGATTTGATGTTAAGAATTTGTCACCCTCTATGTTCTATGTTAAGGGGTCTGGTTTCCACTCTTATTCCTTCAGGTGGACCATTGTGCGTGGGCCATGGCAGCCGTTTGGTGGCCTCCAGAGGTTAATTAAACCTCCTGGTTTGCTCAGAACCACCCTGTAGTTTAGTTCTAAATTGTGACAGGTTTTCAGGCCAAAGTACAGTTTGAAAAATAGTCAAATTCAAATGATTATTTCAGAAATCGGGGGTAAGTCTACTACTGATACAAAGGTATCCTGTAGTGAGTTGAGAGAATCTGCTGAGCCTTTTCCAACTATATTGGTAAACTAACCAGATGTCATTAAATAACAGGTTTTACTTGAAGCAACTGCTTAACCAATATTAAATGGGAACAAACATTGAACACTGCTTACATTTTAAGGTTCTGGCCATCACTATCCCATGTCGCTTTATAATTATTTCTTTCACAAACATAATATTTTTTAATATCCAGGGAACCCAAGTGGTCATCAGATGAGAAGCTGTTTGCTCTGCAAGTGAACAACAGGGTGTTGATCTATGAGGATGGTATCCTCGACAGATTTGTGCAACAGTTGCAAGCTGAAAAACTGCAGTCTTTTAGTGTCTCGCCCAGCCCAGCTCCTACATACTATTTTACTGCATTTACTTTAGGTAAGCAACTAGGTACCATTTCATAGGATATTTGAATGATGACAAATAGTAAATAAACACAAAAATAATATTGTAAATACAAAATATAAGTTGAAAAGTAACATGACACTAGCTTTTTACCTTGAGCATAGAAGCCAACTTGTAACATATTTTAGAATAGGTGAAGTTCAAGTAACAAGGCTGTTATAATTGACTCCTGCAATGGATTCTTTTCACAATTTAGTATCAGGGTTAACTTCAGGCTATGAACTCGTGTTATCTACTCTTCCCCTGTTATTTACTGATTAATTTTGCTGCAGAATCCAAAATAGTCAATCATTTCTCTGGGACTCGTTAAACTTTGCCTTGGCGCTTTTCTGGTGGAAGCCACTGTTGATTCTGGCTTTCAGGAGTTAGGATAGGATAGATTGACCCCTTTTCCGCACTTAGCACCGCACCATTTGGTGCGTTGTGCGTGCAGGCGTTCTCTCTGTCAAAGGCAATGGGCCGTAATCCACCACGCATGCCCAGTGCGGGTTGGTGTATATCACATGTTTTTGAATTTTTGGTTGTAGTGATGAAATAATTTACACAAAGTAAAGCGCTTGCCTGGGTTCAATCCCACGACATACAACTTGTAAGTTGCGGTCGTTACCATTGGGCCACTACTGCTCTTGCTTTCAGGAGTAGCAGTGGCTGGGAATAGGGTAGGCCAACTTATGTACTCCATTACCATAAAACAGTGGAGTCTTGAATAAATGAAAATATACTTAAAAGACCCCACAGTTTCGTACAATAAGAATCAAAATAACTTCATGATTACAGGTAAACAAGGCCAGCCGTCATTCTGGCGCATATACAAGTACCCTGACTTCGACCCGAGCCAGACAGTGGTCGCGCGCTCCTCGTTCCAGGCAGACAAGGCCACTTTCTACTGGAACCGACGCGGCACCAACGTGTTCGCCATGACGCAGACTGATGTTAGTGAAAATATATTGAACCTAAATCCTAAAATAAAAAATATCAGTGGTATCATTATCCCAAACAAGAAATGCAGCCAATTTTCAAATTAATGTTATTGGTTTGGTTCATCAAAATACAGGTAGTATCGGAAAGTGCCTGATTATTAACTGAGAATGTTGCTTATCAGATAAAAGCTACCTGACATCTCTGTTTGATACGGGTGTGTAATGTATGGTATAATATCACATGAAATGTTCACATGATATAATTTTCATATAACCTTCATTTGCTCTAATAACATTTAGTATAACGTTCATTTCATATAATTTACAATTTGTATAATGTGTTCAAATGACCTAAGTTTCATATTAACTAATTTACTAAGGTAATGCACCGTTCTTGAGAAAAACAAATTATTGTAACCTAACCTCAAAACACTAAAGTTTCTTCTGCATCGTCACCGGCGCTGCGAGCAGTGCAATCCCTTCGCCCTTACGGAACAAAGGATAGGCACCCATGCTCTCCCTTCGCGCCTCCGGTTTTTATATGCACTCACACTGCATATAAACTGCACACAGCAGCCAAAAGACTACGTGAAGTCGGGGTGCCCCGATCAGGTTTTGGAACAGATTCGACCTATTACACTAATATCCATTTACACAAAGTTTTTCTCCACCTTTAGAACTTTTGAATGCATTGCAACTTATTATAGTAGTCATTTTGATTACCAAAACAAAAATAGTCAAGACATACAATAAATATGTTAGCTATATGACAGAAAGCTATTATTGCTATTTATAATAACTAGTACTAGTTTCATCTTACTATATAGGTTTATATATTGTACACTGGATTACTGCCCTCTATTATGGTCTCTATCACTCAAAGGTTTGCTGGAAGAAAATTCCATTTGGAGTTAAGCTCGCCTTTGTACATGAATTTTGTTATCAACTTCTTTAAATGTAATATCTTGTTGTACAATAAAGAATAAAGAAAGAAAGAAAAATAAAAAAAATATCCGTCCACCCACTTAAAAGCAAACTAATAACAAGCAATATTTGTGTACTTGTTTCTGCTATCACGAAAATGTCGGGCGTTAAAAATCCAATCACTTTTTGCAAAAATATACCAAACAAAGAAGACGTTTCTAAATTATATTAAATGTTGCTTATAGATTTTGAATATTATTAATAACTTAATATTATTTGAAATGTGCATTATATAACATGTTCGTTATACCATATAAAATTAGGTAAAATGAACTTATATCAATCATTAATTATATAATTTGGTCGTTATATTAAAAAAAAAATATATTACATGAAATTATGTCATATGATCATTAGAACTTTAGTAATTATTTCAAACGTTACACACCCGTTTGATACTGTCTCACTTTTTTACATAGATATACTAGTAAAATATAAAAAACCCCCGGCACATTTTTATTACATGCTACATAATGTATCTAATAGTAGACGCGCTTCGATCGACAATCTATTGAACACGTAATTATAACACGATATCTTACGAAAACATCCCGATTCAAACAGTAAAACGCTCATAACTTCAGAACGGCTGAACCGATTTTCATCAAACATACATAGCCTAAGAACACTCTCGATAAAGTCACCATTTCAAACAAAAAAAAAAACAAAATCAAAATCGTTTCATCCGTTTAGGAGCTATAATGCCATAGACAGATACACTATTACACAAATACATAGTTACTCACGTCAAATTTATAACACTTTACTTTATCCGTCGGGGGATAAAAATGCCTCAACTATAATGCTCATTGATGAAGAAAGATGAGATTGTGATATTCTTATTAATAAGTTAATGCTTGTTGTTCTAGGTGGACAAAACTGGTGGTTCTTACTATGGAAAGCAATCACTGTCTTACGGTGATGTCAAAGGCAGCTCAGAAAATGTTTCATTCAGTAAGTTTAAGGGTATTAATAAATTACTAGAATGCTGTTAAATTTATCCGTCCGCACGGTTTTCCATTCAGCTTTAACCTACTTTTGCGGCAATCTTCATTTATGTGAGATACTGGTCGAGCCTAGGCTCCAGAGCCTTGAACATCGGCGCCAAGTGGCCAGTCTGTCGGTTTTTTATTGGTTACTTTTCAGGGAGCGTGCGTTGGAATTGCATGAACTAATTCCTCCGAGCCCTTTCCATCATCGGACTACAAGACGTACGGCGATGCATCATCGGTACATGGTGGACATCCCACCCATACGCACCAAACGTTATGGGAATACTTTCATTATGCGTACAGCTAAGGAGTGGAATTCCCCTCCAGAGTCCGTATTTCCTGAGAGCTACAACCTGGGAGTCTTTAAGTCAATGTTGAGTGAATAGGTTTCTTCTAGGTAAGCTTGCTAAATCGTCGACCACATCATCGCTTACCACCAGGTGAGATAGTGGTCAAGCGCGAGCCAATTAATAAAAAAAATATATGTCTTCCGCCCTGGAGCTGGTGGGAGAGGTATGTCAGAAATAAAACCTTGCGGGTTTCTACAACTACAGTACCTGCACAGTTCGTCTCTCTTCTGGCTGGGATTAATCTTTAACCATAGATTAAATTTAGTACTAACTTATTTGTGTAAGTTTCATCAATATTGCAATATTTCAAGTATGATTAACCTTATATTTTCCGCAGGCAAGGAGGGTCCAGTGCACGCGATCTCGTGGAACCCGGGCAACTCCAACGAGTGGGTGGCGGTGTACGGGCACGCGCCCGCTAAGGCCACGCTCTTCAACGTCAAGTGTGAGCCGCTCTTCGAGTTCGGCACCGGCGCCTGGAACTCCATATACTTCCCACCTGAAGGAAACCATATCCTTTTCATATGAGATAAAAAAAAAACTGGGCAGTCATACATAACATACATAACATACATAAATCATGTATGTTTGGGGAATCCCAAACAGGCGTGATCTTATGTTATGTTAGGTAGAGGTGTAATTATAGTTATTGGTAGATATAGTGTCCGGCACGTTAGTTGGCAAGGTTTTGGCGTAGTGGGGGTAAGCGTGCGCGAACATATGCCGCGGACTGGCCAAAACCACCACGTAAAGCAAACGGAACGTGAAAGCGACACGATTAGTCAGTCGATCCTTGTGTCAACTGACCAAACAATCGCGGGCTCGGAACCGTCCTAAACGTTCCCCGCACTCGGCTTTACTACCAAAGATACCTAAAAAACGACTTCTGCGAATCTAACGACTCTTGCAAACTTACGTGCCGGGGATTATAATCCGTTTGCGTCTACATACATACCCGTTCTGTTTTTTTGTCATTGTCATGGTATGTCATTATACTGGATAACCGGACTGAATGATATAGAACTATTATAATTATCAGTGAAAATACAGAATCTATAAAAAGTAAAGTTTATAAAAGCGCACGGTAGGCGCAGTGGTTGAGCCATTGACTGCAGCGCTATGTGTCGCAAAAGAAAAAAAAAAAAAATAACATAGGCCTCTCTTAAGCTACATCACAAAGCCTTGCTCACCGCCTTTTCATACATACATTCGGTCCCAGCTGCCTTTTTAAGACTAATTTAGCTGGGAGTCCAGCGCTTCAAGATATCCAGCAGCCTAATTGCGTAAGTGAATTCGACAGGCGAAGGATTTAACCCCATCAATCAAACAATCACATAGACGGAAATCCACAACGCGTCTTTCAACTCGCACGTGATTGGTCGATTGTTGGAATCAAATCCTGCGCTTGCCGAATTCACTTACGCAATTAGGCTGCTGTTTTCCACTTCAGGACTCTCACACAAGATACCATTTATTTATTTATGCATTTGGTTTTACGTTACCGTAAAAGTCCATACGCCTATTACATTAGTTCAAATACCAACTCCTAGGAGTTCAGTGAGATGAGTGTGTCAATTTTTGCGTAACATACTGACGTGGTCGTTTTCCATTCGTCCGCGAACACACCACAGTGGTTACCATTTATCAAATCTATTCCAAACGCTTTTAAAATGATACCTTAACTCAGTCACACGTATGCTGCTGGGTGGCTTCGGTAACATAGCGTCCGGCCACATCGAGGTGTGGGAGCTCCGCGGGTACAAGAAGGTGGGGTCCTGCGCAGCCCCCGACACCACCAGCCTCATGTGGGACCCGAGGGCCGAGACCTTCCTCACTGCCACGACCTACCCCAGGCTTACTGTTGGCAATGGGTATGTATCAAGAACCTCTTCTTTGAGTGTCGATTAATACTCAAAGGAGAATTTTTTTCGTATGGGTTTGAATGTTGCCTTCTTGAACTTCGTTTTAGCAAGTCTCAGACGTGATATATCGGATGCATATCTGGTGATCTCATCGGGGATTCCAAAACTGCGATATTGCTTTTATTAAGATAAACTGCAGTTGAAAAAATGGTATGTTGCCAAGCATTATCTTGATTGTATTAATCCCACGTTAAGCCTATTTAAATCTAAGTCCGGTTTTCTCACTAAATTATCGCAGAATTAATGTGACAAATTGTCAAGCATGTGTTATCTGCTGTGATTTGTTGAATGAATTTTCAACAGCCAATTACAAAGTCGATTACGTTAACAACCCGATAATCGAGTGTTGAGAAACCGGGGGTTATTCTCTCAAAACTGACTCCCTCTCGCACGCTCCTGCTGCACGTCCTCAATCTGATTACATTCTCTGCAAATAAAAAAAGTCGGTGAAAATGCAAAAAAGAACTTCTATGCCTTAACGAGAATATCTAAATCTATATCTATCTTTTATAACTTTAAAGTCTATTTATCGGGTTACTTACTTGGGTTGTATGTGCTATGGGACGCCTGTTTGGGCTGATAGGGCCACAATAGGTTCGGTACGACGTACATTACTTTAAAGTCAGCGTTTGGCTTTGATATTCTTATGCAAAGCATCCAGGACGGTTTGTACTGAGGCGTTACCGATACTTGCTAGCGTACTTTGAAGTGCGACGTGCTGCAATGTACTATTCCGCACGTGAGACCATGGTCGCGGAATTTTTAACGCGGAGTGACCGTGAGAAAATCTTTAGATTATTTAAACCACGTCTGGGAGGAACTTTTATCCGAATGGCAATGTAGGTGGGATAATTCCATCAAGGGCAGACATCTCCACCAATTCTTTCCATCCGTTCGCGTGCGGCTGGCCAGGACGTGGCTGGAGGTGGATCACTGTGATGTCCAATTTGTCACAGGGCATGGTAACTTTAAAAGTAAATTATTTTCCTTCAAGCTCGTTGCCTCGCCTTTATGTCAGTGTTCTACATCTGACTGCGAATATGTACAATCTGCACATCATAATATCTTATGGCAGTGTATTCTTTGGCAGAATGAATATTATGTTGAATAATGTGCAGGCTGCATCAGGAGTTATTTACTATACGGAGCTTGTGGAAACTAGAACAAATTTCCGTGCGTTCAAGCGTTTTTGCCATAACTATTATTGGAAACAAATATAGCAGCTCACAATGTTAGGACCCATTAATATTAATGCAAATTTTTATCCGTGGTGGTAGGCATCTGGGCTTAACCCAGTTGTAAACGACCCTTTGTGCCTATTGGCCTTGTTGGTTCTGTCTCTTGCTTGATATGGAGAGAAGTGGAAATTTGTATTTTTTTCTACTTCTCCGTTATTCTTTTCTGATATTTTCGTTGCGGGGTCCAAGGCAGTTAAATTCATTCTTTATTAGTAATAGGCTTGCGCAAGCGTATTACTAATAAAAAAAAATCATCATCATCATCGCTTACCATCAGGTGAAGCACGCTTGCCTAGAAGAAACCTATTCACTCTTGACTTAAAGACTCCCAGATTGTAGCTATCGGGCAATACAGACTCCGGCAGGGAATTCCAATCTTTTGCTGTGCGCATAATAAAAGTATTGCCAAAACGTTCGGTGCATATGGGTGGGATGTCCACCATGTATCGATGACGCATCGCCGTACGTCTTGTTGTCCGATGATGGAACGGGCTAGGAGGAATCAGTTCATGCAATTCCAACGCACACTTCCCGAAATGTAACCGATAAAAAAACGACAAGCTGGCACATGTATATATTGTGAACGTCCAGAGTTTACCAACCTTGCTCTTAAACGTGACGAGAAGTTTTTGCTAAGTAATAATTGCAACGCCATATCGTCGGATTAGAAATCGGATAAAATGAGCAGTCCTCGTTTTCTTATTAGCCAGAATTTTCCCGCTTCTGGGCAAGGTCTTCCTTCAAACCTACTTGAGTCAACTAATTTATCTAGTTCGGAGTGAGATCGGTCAATCGACGTAGATAGGTCCTTTTGACCCCAATTATACGCGTGTCCTCAGTATCAATTATTATAATAGCCGTTTGAACTAGATCTCTTAGGTACTCAATATTCATATATGGATTCGCTTATGTCATCTTATTTGAATGACCAATCTATGAATATGTATGAGATCAACTTTGGAAAGAGTAGAATTTAAGCGCCTTCCTGACCGGGTCGTCACCTTCACCTTACATGAGAGATTTTCATTATTTGTACATCTTGTACACTGTTTGGAATTTTTGAATCATCTAATGCACAATACAATCGGGACGAAAAAAAACCGGCCAAGTGCATGTCGGACTTTGCATATTTAGTGTTCCGTACCAAACCGCAAAATTAAGTTGCTTGTTATAGGAGAAATGAGGGTATTTTAAAGAAAAATTTGATTTATCAATATATTTGTACATACAATACATTATCACCAATTTTTTTTTCAAATCTAATCAAATGTTTTTTATTTCACATAGGCCTACATGGGCACTTATATAACGTCGACAAAAGGTGCACGGTTCGGGTTGGTCGTTTTCTGTGGAGAAGAACCGGCAAGAAACTCCACGGTTACTCTTTTAAAAAAAATTGGTTTGTTTTTACAATATTTCCATGTGTCATTTTTTCAGACCCCTCCCCTTTAGCTGTATGGGAGCCCTTAAAAACAAAAAAATATATGTTGACAATTTTTTGCCTTTGGGTCAACAAGTTACCTATACTCTAAAAACCCGTGTGGCAGACGACGGACAGACAGACGGACACGCGAGTGACAGCAATAGGGCTCTATTTGGACCCTTCGGGTACGGAACCCTAAAAATTACAAAAACTGTAGCAAACAAAACGAAATAATTCCGCACCGAAACCGAGCTCTCGGTAAAGAATCTGTACAAATTCTGTACAGAAACGAAAACGAATGCGCCTTAGTGTTTTAAATGATGATTGTTATATCTTAAGTTGGTGCTTATAATTCAACAAGAATTTACTCTTTCTAGCTACAAGATCTGGCACTACACATGCACTCTGATGCACAAGCGTGTCTGCGCTGAAAAGGAGAACCTCCTGGCTATCAGCTGGCAGCCGGGCAACTTCCCCAAGAGCGAGCTGTCTAGGACGGCGCCCAAAGGCATTGAGGACACCACGCCGAAACCCGCGGCGGCCTACAGACCTCCTGGAGCTAAGAATAGGCCTTCGACTTTCACGCTACATGAGCAGGAGAAACCGCATAAACCTGGGGAAACACCTAGTGGTAAGATTTAAATGCTGTATTATAATATAATCTATATGATTTATTTTATGTATGTCAAAAGCCCGAAAATCGGGAATCAGGAGGTTTCTTGTTACCCAGTAACTTGATACTAGAGATGTGCCGACTATGACTTTGGCTGACTAGTAGATTAGCCGATCACGGTTTCGGGGTATTCGGCAATTTCCGTGACGCTTCATTTACAGCTGATTCGCACGCAAGTAGCCACCCGCCGCCTGCGAGCGTGTTTGTTTACTTCACATTGTTTCTTGATTTGAATTTACCATCGTGTTGTAAGGATTGGTCAGCTAGACTCTGCGTTACCGAGTACTTGCTGTCCAAGGTGCACCGGGCGTTTGGAATCGCACCATAATTTATTTTAACGCCACTCGGGGAGGCTCCTTTTATGCAGAATATGACACGCATGCAGGAGTGCCCCAAGTGCCCATACATCTTTAGAGGACGTAATGAACGGTAATGATACTGCTATTGGCATGGCTGCTTATTGGTCCCAAAATATCTAAAGAGTTTTCCATTGATAATTAGAGAACAAGTTTCTTGATTTTTGCTTTTGCACGGTCAGAGAGGTGTTATTGTGTAAAAATAAAGACAATACTGTTATTCTTACTGTTCATTAAAGTGAAAGAGCTCAATTAAAATTTCATCATGACAAAAAGAAAGTCGTGTATGGATTCCCATAAAGTCAAGTGTAATCAGTGCCAAATGATTTCTCGTGGTGGGCAGGGAAAAACAGCAAATACTACGAGTATGAACAACCATATCCAATACCGACATCCATCCTGATATCTCATTTATTTTCTGTGATCCTATTATCGACAGCAGTCAAAACTTGTATATAAGCAATGGCATTCAGCGTATATAGTTAGACTTCAACACATTTAGGACAAAAAATATTCAGTTGATAATGGGTTTTAAAATATATGATCTTTTTTTTGTCATTCTGTCAATAGCGTTCTAGATTTTCTAAGAAAGTTTTTTTTTTTTTTTTTAATCTTTGCCCCACTCTAGGAATTTCTTCCTGTATCGTGGGTGCGTATAAACTCACATACACAAACACCCAGAGCCGGAACAATTATCTGTAGGTCATACAAATATTTGTTTCGTGCGGGAATCGAACCCGCGACACGCAGCGCAGCAGTCAATCGCTCAACCACTGCGCCAACCGTGCGCCTAAAAAAAGTTAACCTAACCATTTCCTATATTTAGCGGCGCCATCGAAGCAGGCGCTGAAGCAGAAGGAAAAGCGCGAAAAGGCAAAGGCCCGCAAGGCTGAAGAGAAGGCCCGCGGTGACGCGTCTCCCCCGCCGCCCGTCGTCGGCACGTCCCGCGCGCCCTTCATGTCCACCGGAGACCCCGAGAAGGACAAGAAGATCAAAAATCTCAATAAGGTAATTTTCTGCACTCATAACAATAATTTCGTACATACTAGCTGCTGCCGAAGACTAACTATAGTTATCGCCAAACTTCATGGCCGCTTTGATTTTTGTTATAATGGCTGCGCAGTAATAAATCTCATACAAAAACAGCACCGATTCGTGCTTCGCGCATCGGAAAGCCAACTTCAGGTCGGCCGAGATGTTTGGCGAGAACTATACTTCGTCAATATCTTTATTGCATATATGTTATTCTATTGTATAAACTATACTAGTTTCTGCCAGCGGCTTCGCTTGCATGAAAAAGGTTTAAAAAAAAAAAAAAAAACCGGACTAAAACCTATATCCGTGCCATTTCATCCAGTAATATACATCGAAAGAGTAACTAACATCAACCCATCCTCACAAGCTTACAGTCATGTTTATAATAATAGTAAGAAAAGTACGGTTACTGTAAAATATCATCAACATCCGTTCAGTAATTTTCGTGTGATTAGTGTATGAGTAACAAATCCCTCACAAACTTTCACATTATTAATGTTACCTAAAGTCCCCGTCACGAGAAGCTATACATTTTGTAAATAAAGACTTTTACCACAGATAATATAATACTGGCATACAGATGCCTCATCCCATACAAAGAAACCGTGCCGACGTAACTAGCGTTTTTCGTCTCATTAAACTGATTATTTCTCTAAGAACATCGATCGCGTTCGGTTCCGTTCCACGGATATTGTTTTTAGCAGCGACTTGCATGTAAAAGAATTTACTTGGTTCGTGAATATTTTTCAATCAACAACAATTAACCGACAGGCTTATTACGTATGTTTTGCAAGAGCAAAACGATAGCGATTTTTGCGCAATAATTGCTCTTTATTATACAAGATTTAGAGTAATTGGCGGTTTGTTTTAAAAATAAGTGCGTTTGACAAACAGCGAGCGATTAGCAAACGATTGTGTAGGACCTACCTACACTGCAGATAATTCCGACTTTTATGACATAAAGCGTTTGATCGCTATCGTTTTGCTGTTGCAAAAGATACGTAATAAGCCTACCGAAATACAAAAAATATCGCTGTTGTCTAATGTTTTGTGGTACTGGAACGTTCCTAGTCAAACGCGTTCCAGTAAAGTAGTTCTATCTCACGAAGGCGGGTTATGTAACTTTTACGACGTCGATATAAGAGTCAATTTGTTACGATTCATCCGCCTTCGGGAAATAGAACAACTATATATCGGCAAACTGCAATTGCTCGTTAGTTTCATATTACACTTACGTTACTTTGAGTTTATTGAATCGTTCGTAACTTATTAGAAGTTGTTTATTTACAAAATTTATAGCATTGCCTGGACCTGCTTTTGTCTACGGTTTCGGCCATGTGCCTTGCAGATCGGTCATATTACCTCTCGGGATCGAATACCGGGGCTAAAATAACCCTATGTTCAGATGCAGGCTTTGTTTTTGATCTATGCTTGATAATAAACATCTAACAAGTAAAATTTTAAAAACCCTGACATATTTTTATTTCATGTAACATAATGTATCTAGTAGTAGACACGCTTCGATCGACAATCTATTGAACACGTAATTATGACACGATGTCTTGCGAAAACACCCGGATTCAAACAGTGAAACGCCTATAACTTTAGAACGGCGGAACCGATTTTTATCAAATATAGCTAAAAACACTCTCGATAAAGTCACGTTTCAAACAAAACAACGAAATCAATCGGTTCATCCGTTTAGGAGCTATGATGCCACTGACATATACACAAACACACAGGTACACACGTCAAACTTATAACACACCTCTTTCTCCGTTGGGGGTTAAACATACAAACTTTACTTTTATAATATTAGTTTGCGGGATTGAAATAGTAACTTATTAAAATGTACAGTTGCATTCTCATAATGCAAGTATGATGTAAAAAAAGGTGTGGTTTAAAAACTTTAGCAATAAAAAAAGATAATTAAAAAATGTAATTCCGCATTAGATCACTTCTTAATAATGACCTTCTTATATTGATTGTGATTTTCGCATTTTTAATTCATAATTATTTATTCTTTTCATTCAAGGTATCGGATCGGTCGTAATGTTGAGTGGTACAGTTTGCAACATAAGCTTAAAAATCTATTTCCTAAATAAACTGCTAAATATGTTATTTAGAAAGGGCCGCTTTTACTTAGCTTTAACCTGATCCTTACGTATATCATACGACAATATGTTTTAAGTTCTAAAATATAATCATTTACGTTAAACTTAGTAAAAATGCATGTTTTTATTGTATTTTTTTTTCTGGTATATCTCATGGTACGGAACTACGGCACCCTTTGCCTTACTTACAACACACTTCGAGGATGGGTTCCGTACCTCGTACTCGCAGCTAGGACTTCGTCTTAATATTTGCACAAAAACCCTCTTGTTGCTGACCGTACATATTTTACTATCAGGCACGTGTAAGAATGCACACGAGTTCACCATAAACTGAAATTCACGGCCATTCTAAAATTATGTAAAATCTTTGTTATAAATGCTTTTTCTAATCAGACTGAGTTAATAGCATATTATTAAAATTATACAAGATATGACGTTGGTATAATTATTAAACATCACGCCTGTGCCGGAGGGTTAAGCAGAGATCTACATTTCGTCAGTTATTTTCAAGTATTATGTCACGTTAATGAAATCTAGCAGTATTCTATCTTCATACAAACGGTCGGAACGCGGATCATACCTACGCGCCAACACGCACCAGTTCAGCCAACACTCGATACACAACAGTCGTAATCTAAATCAAATGCACAAACGATGTGATGGTTTTGTAAGCAGTAACCGAACGATTTGTGAATATTTGATTGAATGTATGTGTATGTGTCTTACTTACTTAATATGGCAGAGAGCAATTATAGACTATATTGTGCTGTTTTTGGTTGCTTGAATTATTCTATAACGCATCCAGAGATAACATTTTTAAAATTTTCTGGAACCTCCAAAGGCCAAGACTATAAAAATGTATATACCTAACCTAGTACGTAACTTGTTTTTTTTTTAATAGGTAGATATTTCGTTTTGCCCACCGACTAAAATACCTGGATTAATAAATAAATAAGGGGATAGGGTGATAAAGTGACACACGGGTGACCTACCTACGCTCCCGTTAAAAAATTAGTAGGTAGTATCCTAGACTTGGCTATCTACATATTTATATATATTGTACTTAGATATATATTATTGAATTAGACGAAATATCTTTATGAAATGATAAACTATGAGAGTAATAAATAGTAGGTACCTACCTAGTAAGAGTTAAAATAAGTATAATAAAAAATGTAATATTTACAATCACAAAACTAGAAAGAAACTCAAGTAGCGGGCAGCCCAAAAGCGTGTTTACGTGACGCGCGCTCGTAGGTAATTATTTCAAGGACAGGGCCGAGTACTGTTAGATATCATTACTGTGCCTATGTGATAGGCTCTCCTCTATGACATTGGACTTGAAAATAACCAATTGTCATCGACCGAGCAGCTACTGAGAAATTCCTAATCGAAGAACCCAATAACACTTTTCTAGACCTGGGGATGGAGCCTAAGATGCAACACTTATTTTTGGTCTGTAGCGTTGACAACATATTACCGATAGACAAGAACATTCATGGAAAAAAAATTTTTCAAATGCTGGTGAGTTAGAACTAAAGCCTGCGCTGCAACAGCGATAAAATATGTATGTTGTCTAATCAAACTATTAAATTTAAAACATGCAACCCTAGATCGCTTTCAGAGCTTAGTTTACTCGCGATCAAAACTTAGTAAGCGCCATGAAATTCATTGCGCTAACGTGTTCGTTCAACATAGTTTAAAGTATGGTGTACGAATTGCAGTACAGTTCAGGCAAACCCACTCTGGGTTCGCCAAATCTAGTGTGTAGTACATATATTGCGATGCCAAGACCAAATGATAGTTTACTAAGATTTTTTTGTTTTTTTTTTTAACAGAAACTGAGCGATATTGACAAGCTGAAGCAACAGAAAGCATCTGGCAAGCAGTTGGAGCTGAACCAGCTAGCCAAGATCGAGCAGGAAGCGGCGCTGCTGCAAGAACTGGCCCTGCTTAGGTTATGATCGTCCTAGCTCAAGACAATGCTCCGTTGACAAACCACTTCGCGTGAACTAGTAGTGTTAAGGACAGCTTTATCCTTGAACCAGTCCAGTGGAACAGGTGGCCTAATAAAAGTCTCCATGTGGTTAGTCATGAAGTATTGGCCTGTGTCCCAGCAGTGGGCACATTAAAAGGCTGATGACGATGACGTTAGTTAATTAATATTATTTTTTCTTTGCATTTATTATTTAACACACTTTTATAAACCTGTTCCACGGGAGTGAATCAATATCCGTTAAACAGTTATTTCAATTAAAAGACTTAAAGAGATTAAGCTATTAATACGACGTGAAATATAAATTATATTATACGTCTGTATTCACGTCATTACTATAGATATAAATGTGTTTTGTTTTACTATTTTTGTATCAGAGTTTGTCAATAACGTAATCGTTTGCATAATATAGGATTTCAGAGTGTATCTATTTACTGACGCATTAAACCGGACTGAATTGATCCAAAAGAACATGCGAACTCGCAAATTAATACTTGTTCGATTGTTAGCGAGTGCAGTCATTCTTAAAAGTGCTATATTTTTTCAAATAAATCTGTTAAAAATGTGAGAATAATTATATTCGTTATTTCTAATGATTTAATATCGTAAATGTACTAAATCGCTGAAATTATAATACATAATGATTATTTTTTTGTACTGAATTACGTATCCTCGTGATTGTTGGTTGGTTATACGTGTAATAAACATGTTCGTTTGAAATAAAAACATCAATATAAATCTGGTTACTATATTTGTAAGTGGCAGTTTTATTTATCTTATCTCTGTTTCCGCTAATGGGTTTTATCAGTTTATTATCTAATCTTGCACGTTGATCTGAGCGTAATGTTACAAGTATGAAAATAGCACAAGTTGTAATAGCTAGCATACTGGAGAGCAAAACACTACAGGCATGGTGCAGGACTGCAGGGGAGTGGTGGCACTCTTCAAGAAGGGTGACTATGCTCGGCTGAAGAACTATAAGTCCATCTCACTTCTAAGCCATGTCTACAAGTTGTTTTCAAGAGTCATCACGAATCGTCTAGCGCGCAGTTTTTACGATTTCCAGCATCCCAAAAAAGCCGGCTTCCGAAAAGGCTTTAGCACCGTAGACCACATACATACCTACGCTGCGGCAGATCATACAGAAGACCGAAGAGTATAACCTGCCTCTCTGATTAGCGTTTGTGGACTAAGAGAAAGCCATCGATTCGATCGAGACTTGAGCTGTACTGCAGTGTCTCCAACGGTGCCAGATCGACTACCGGTACATTGATGTAGTGGTCGCTAGCAGCTGTTGAGCATGGGATTCGATTCCCAACTCGGACAGTTCTATAGGCTATTGCAGTATTACCCCCTTAGGTAGGGATTAGTACCCAAAATCCCAATACCAAACTGGATCGAACCCAGGACCGCATACTGCTGTTACGGGCTTGCCACTACTAGAATAAAGAGGTGTGACGGACAATTTTAATTCTCATAATAAAAAAACAAAAACTAATTTGTCATTGTTTGGAATTAGATTATACTATAAGACTAACCCAATACCCAAAATCACGTGTATTTTTTATTACTTACAAAGAATCTTAAAATTTTTAGAATATTATCTTTATATACCTACAAGTATAAACCTCACCACGTATCAACAAGGGGAGGGGGGGCCGAATTAAAAATGCTAAAAAAACATCACATGATTAATGGCTGGCCCCTAACGACAATGTTAAAAAGTGGTTAAATAATTTCCTTTTTTTTATTCGATTAATAATTTTATATATATATTACGTAGGCATTTTATGCGGTCTGAAATGCAGTTCTCAATTTGGCAATGAAAACTAATAAGTCTAATGAGGGTCAGTAAGTATTTGCTTTTTAGTTAGCATTTATACGTAAGCAGGCAACAGTCTATTTTCTGCATAATCCTTATACTGCATTCAGTTAGTATTATTATTTTCAGTGTTGTTATTGCGATTGGTGTGTAGTGGTACAAAACTGTGTTCATCTTCGTAGGAGCACAGATTACCTACTTAATAGTTAGTAAGTAGGAGGCTGCAGCCTGAGCTGAGATTAAGCTCGCCCTGTTGGCAGATGTTGTACCAATCTGTCTCACCACTACTTTCCCTCGCTGCCTAACCCATTATTCTTCTCAGTTTGTCCAAAATAATGTTTGATTTACGAGTTTCTACAGAAACCTATTACAGAATCAAACACGTTACCTAGCTAGAGGCAATAAAAAATCTCGTTAGTAAAAGTAAATATTATCCTCGGTTTTTATGACGATTATTTTCGTTTCAGGTACCACCTTTCTTAAAAAACGTTTTGAGCTCATGCACATACAAGCCATTGGCAGCAATTCGCATGAACGCTAGACGGAAATGGAACAATTCGGAGTCCTTCCACAACTTTCTTTGGTTATCTTCATGCGATAAACTGCTTTCTGACATGGATTGTCGTAAGCAAACATGACGTACAAGTCCCTACATATCAGGTACCTACATATAAATAAATCAAAACACGCCGCGCTTCCCACCACCGCGACTCAGCCGAGTCAATGCGCCTACACTGGCTGGAAAGCGTCCTCTATCCAGGAAATTTTTATTTGAACACGATAAGATATCGATAATAAATTGATATACGCGAGGTTGGTTTTTAATTGTTAACAGTAGTAGTCGGTGCGCTCGGTGTGTTGACACGCCGATAACTCAGTTTGTTTACGATCGGTTATTATTGTGACGACGGCGGTGGCGGCGGTGTAGTGCAATCTAGCATATTCGTATCGAGCTGCTCCAACGGACCGAGAAGCAGTCTGGTCCTTCAATATGGACAGAGAGTGCGATGATGCTGACGATAGCACATATCTGCTAAGTGAAACTGATCGTGAACGGACTACAAGTGACTCGAATTTGACCAGTGCCGTCCGCGGAACAACTTTCCAAGATACGATAGTGTCTGATAGCAAGATGAGGAAGACCTCCACGCACACGGAGGAGCTGGGAGCGACGTGGGGCGGGCGCCGCTCGCTGCCGGACACGGGCCGGCTGCGCCGCGTGCACTCCTGGTCCGGAGGACCGCCAGACGACCTCAGCTCCGAGATCATTATACTAAGAGAACGGTAAATAGACCATTTCCCCTCCAAAACAATATATATTTGCAGCATGCCTTCCTATTATATTATGTCACCTAATTCGGAATGAATACGTGCACATAACTGGGTAATTATTAGGTAAACCACACGTGTTGCAGTTTGTTTCTATTATCAGTGTATTGTAAATGTAAGATAACATCAGTCGTTGTTATTTATCTGTACAATAAGAATAATCAATGGTAGGCAACTACCTATATCAAGTATCGCATGTAATCCAATACTAGATTGATCTTGGATTCAATGAAGAAACACGATGATTTGAGATACCTACCTTCATACTTTCAGTCTGAATAAATAATATCTGCGTATCTATATGAAATAAATAATCTAAGTGGAGGAGAAATCCAGGAAGGAATAGACCGAAGACATTACCTTGAATCTTATTGCAGTTAGTTATCTACAAATAAATAATTGATCGCGTTATTATGATTGGTTTAGATTCGATTACAGCCATCATGACTCGTAAGTTGTAAGACGCTTGTCTACCACTGAATCCTCAACCAAAAACAAACAATGCTGATTTTGCTGAGCTACCTTCACGTAGGTGATGGAGCGAATCCAATAGAGTATATTGCACGAAGGTAGTAGATGGATAGGTACCCATTTGTTATCCTACGACACTGTTGCATCTACTTGTGTATGTTTACATCGTAGATTGGTGCGAACTCAGACGCGCCTCCAGCCGGGGGCGGTGCGTCATCTCTCCAGCCGCCAGAGGCTGACCCTGGCTTCCCTAGCCCTGGTAGACTTCATGAGCTTCTGCTCCATGAGTGTGATGGCGCCATTCTTCCCCCGGGAGGCAGCTGCCAAGGGCCTCTCCGAGACCATGTGTGGTATTGTGTTCAGTTTCTACGCAGTCGTCATGTTCCTCACATCGCCTTTGTTCGGCAAATTCGTAAGTATTTTGTTTATTTTGTACCTATATTCCAGATTTCCAGTAATTGTGTCGTGTTTTTCAGTAACTGGCGAAGTCGGATAGACTCTATGTTAAATACTGGTAGATTGGAAGCCAATTCTGCAGCTAGACGAAGACTAGGCAGATTATAGATCTTTGATTTAGCTGTGTTCTTCAAGTTTTGTTGTACCGAGTGATTCGGACTAATGATTCAGAGCTTAGTTGAAAATCAGGAGCATAACTGATTTCATCATCGAAATTAGCTGTTACAGCCTATAGCTAAATGAAGATTTTTAAAATCTGACAAGCAAGCTTTGTTAATCCCAAAGTGGATCAACCAAATAGTTGTGAGAATTTGCAGGCAACGCGGGACCGCCGTCGTTCTGGCGTTCCTTGAAGGGGTCCTATTTCCAGCATTGGGCGTATTATGTTTCTTGTTTAGGAATGTGGATAGAGAGGATAGGTATGCAGCAATTTACCTATAAATAGTGCTACTAAACCGTTGAATAAGTCAACTTCTGATTTGAAGGGTATCCTGCAGCCTTATTGTTAATGAATTCCCAAATGGCAAAGGCCAAAGAGTATGAAAAGTCGACCAATCACAAGAGAGCTGAATCACGCGATGTGGATATCCGTCTATGTGATTGGTCGAGTTTCATACTCTTTGCCCTTGCATTTTGCGAATTCATTACGCATTAAGGCTGCTGTTTTATTCCTGGCAGAAAAGTAAAGAGATCATTCTCTCCAATAACGAAGTATTAAATTAAGGAAAAGGTTACAATCTTCAAATAGACTTCCTATAGATTCTCTTAGAATGGACGTACGTAAACGATATATTTATAGCCGTTATGCAGCCCTTTATCTTTCCTTTTGCGGCATTAATTCTAATTTGTTTATTTTATATATGGAATAGATTTGTTGTTGTTTAACAAACACGTGCCCATGCCTGTGATGCTGTCTTTTAGCTACTTTCTTTAAAACAAAACTATTGTATAGCTGCCTCGTTAGATTAGTGGTCGTAAGCGCTTCTTCTGAGCATGAGGTATTGAGTTAGATTCCTGGGTCGGACAATTTGTAATTGTTATTAGTATGGGAGTGGGGGGCACGTGCCCCCGTACCCCCCCATTAAAGCCGCCCTCGGGTGCAGACAAAGTCATGTTGCTAGGCAGTTTATTGTTTTACTTCCTTCTAGCTCAAACTCTAGATAGCGGTGGAGGTTGGCAGTATTGCGCTGCATAAGTTATTTTCGTATTCTAAAATCTAACTTACATTTAAATTCCCAAGAAACCTATTCAGATTCACCAGGGAGTTGCCACCCTTATCACTTTTACTGTCTATCAAAACAAATGAGTGCATACTCGAACAAATATTGATATACAAATACTAGATAGTGTACACAAAACTTAGCAATGTTTTATATATAGACGTAGGTACCTAGTCTAATGATTTTGTGTGATGTTTGTTCTTGCAGTTGCCGATGTTCGGCGCAAAGTTCTTATTTACAGCGGGCATGTTTGTCGCTGGCGCCTGCAATGTATTATTTGGGTGAGTTTTAGAGTAATGATTAAAGATTTGTGTAATAATTATTGACCTAAATCCTTAATCCTCCTCCTCTTAATCCTTATTATCCTTAACGTTTACAAAAAATATCGAGACGTGGTAAAAAGGTTATAGGAAATAAGGATACCTGAGTATGATTTTAATCTATTGATTGTAAGTATTGCTAAGGTAGATATCTATCTAATGAGTGGCATAACTGATCGTTACTTCATAACCAATATTATAATTATTAATACATTTATTTCAGATATCAAATCCATACACAAAATAAAACATTGAGTAATAAAAACACAAATTAAAACATAGAACTATGAATTAATTATTAAAAAAATATTAAATTACATATAATTAATTTAAACAACATTAAAATTATTATATTTAAAAAAGTACGTCAACAGCCTCCGTACCCTGACGTGTCACTATCATAGTTCGACTGTAAAAAGTGACAGATGTATACCTACTAGTCATATACATCTGTCACTTACGCACACTCAAAATAGCCTTGTTCTAAGAGCTTATGGTCACCCCCCTGGTGTTAGTACATTGCATCTAAACTATGTTAGCATTGCATTATTTGCATTCAACTGTTGCCTTGAGAGGCAGGCCTGACTCTTTGATGTCGCTTCTAGTCGCGGTTTGGAGGCGAAAGACGCTACCTAGTGCAATTCCATTGATAGGTGATAGCTGTTAGGCAGATTATACAATATCGGCCTTTCAGTAAGTAAAAACCGCCCAAGTGCGTGTCGGACTTCGCTCATTTAGGGTTCCGTACCAAACCGCAAAATTAAGTTGGTTGTAGATAATAGGAAAAACTGATTAATCAATATATTGGTATTTGTTAGTAAAATATACGTAATAATAAACATTATCACCAAACTTCAAGTTGTCAAAAGGAAGTTAAAAAAAAATTAGGACCAAAATTTTTATTTTTTATTTCTTTATCGGTATTGATTTATTTTAAATCAATATGCGATAAACGTTTCTCATACATATAACTATAACAAACAGTACTTTTATTACAATTTACGTAATAAAAAGTCGATGGCAGTGGGTTACTTCATCTAAAACGTGCTCATTTATGACGCCATCGTCCAGGATTTGCTTTTCGTCATGAAATGACGAATCACTGCACATTTCACATTTTCTACGGCAATTTATCGAATTATTAAGTTTTCCAATTAAGCGTGGGACGTTAAAAACATGTGCATTCACGTAGAGATAGGCAAAATGAAAAAATATCTAAATATAGGGTTTACCTACCTATTCTTATAACATCCTTTTTGGTAGCATCTATTTTTAACAAACGCTACCATCACTGTCGACTTTTGTTAATAAAAATAAATAAAAGGCCATTAGCGTTTTTCTTCTTTTTATTTTTAATTACTCTTATGGCCTTTCTTGCTTTTATTCTTCAAAAACAGCTAGTATTTTTTTAGGTATACACTATTACAATCTTTTTAGTAAAATTTAAATAATATCAATTCTAATATTAGTGCAATGCCAAAATAAGAAAAAAAAAATATTTTTGGTTAGGCCATTTTTGCCTTATTTTCCATGCGTTTTTTGCACGATGGTGTTGAAAGTTGCAAATTATTGCCAAACATATTTTCCATTATATTCTATTAAGTAAGTTAGCTATGCGCGACACCTACTATTTTTTACTCTTTTAATTTCTAGCACACTAGCTTTAATTGAAGACACAACGACGTTCACGACACTTTGCTTCGTGGTGCGAGGGATGGAGGCCCTCGGCGCGAGCGCATATTCCACGGCCAGCTACGTGTTCGTCGTGAACACGTTTCCTGACAGCATTGGCTCGGTCCTCGGCATTCTGGAGACTTTCATTGGTCTCGGCATGTCCGTGGGGCCTGCCATCGGAGGCCTCCTGTACTCGGTAATTGTATTTATTTTATGAAAGACATTCCTAGATTATGCAAGCAGACGGGGACCAAGGGTCTCCCCGTCCGTGTTTTTCTAACACCAAGATTTGGTCAAAGGTACGTAGGCCGAAATTAACGGCCGGTGTGAAAGCACAGGACTGGTCGGTAAGGTGACGTTTAGTGGAGGTCCATGTTCAGCAAAGATGCAGATGATGATGGGTGGTGTGTGACTGCCGGATAGTTAATAATTTATCTTTATTTTATTGATTAAGAGGCGCATCCATGGACGCAGATGATGATGGGATTGCTTGGAACGCAGTCTGTTGTGATGCATCCGTTCATCATCTCACCCTTGTAAATTTTATCTATTTCTTAATTTATCCAAAACAAGGGCTGTTTTCAGTATTCTATTGCTGCTTTCTATGAACTAAAGAAAATTTGAGTTTTGGTATAGTTCTGTATTTGTTTATCATTAATTGATAAAATAATGTACCTAGTTATTAGTGATTTAATTTAATCTCTGTAACGAGAGCACAACGCTCAAGCCTAATTATCTGTATCGTAATGTTATCGCAACGGGTTTAATTAACACTCCCATACATCGTCAAAACAAGTAACCTTCACGGTATGATGTCGATATGAAAACTAGGACGAAATGAGAATTTTAAATGAACAATATTCGACAAGTCCTTATTGGGTCATTGCGTTGGTGCCTCGGCAAGCACTTTAAGGGTGCCCCAGTCGGTCATTCTTCCATACAAAAGTAATATTTATTTATTTATTTTTTTATTTTTGGGAAAACAAACAGTTATATATATAATATGGCGATTACTCCACTGTTAGACGGTGATCTTCCAAAATAAAAACAGATATCAATTCATCTCATCTTTATCTAGCCCTGTATCACCCGTATATATATACAAAAGAGTTTATGATTTGAAAGTTATGAGCGTCGAAAGATCCATATTTCAACACTAAATTTAACGCACCTTTGGGCGGCAATACTCGTAAATAGAGGAGAGAAGAAAAATTTTAAAACAGTCACCATACAGAGATAGATTAGTAGTTCAAAAATGCAAATAATTTTATTTTACATTCAGTAGTTTTTTCATGATATCTATATTCACAAAGGTCTGTTTATAAAGTTTCGCGCGCTCGTTGCCGTTCTAAATCATCATCCAAGCGTCTGTGTGAGTATGTAGGTACTCGTACGCGTACTAGCTTCTTCTTGCTCATCACAGCGTCTATCCCTTTCGCACGTGTTGTCGGATGAGATAGCATGCATTTTCACCCCGCCCACAAAATAGTTCATAAGCTGTTGATCCCTAAGCGCTGATGGATAGTCCCTCTGAAATTGGCCGCCATGACCGAAATTTGGCCAGGAGGACTACGTACTTAGATAAAGTACCTATAGATTACGCCATAAAATGAGCTTGATTGATAGAGCGAGATCGCAAGTTGGCAGCCCCATGTAAATAATAAGGACAAAAGATATTTTTTTGTCTTTGTCACCATGGCCGGTTTCTGTTGTTTGTCAAACTCTAATATAATGGCAGGTTTTACAAACTCGGTTTTGTTTGATTTTCCGTGATTTCGTGGTATTATGTGTTAATTGAGACTTGGAATTGGGTTATTTATAGATAATAAGTGTCAGTGCGATGGTGGGTTGTAGTGTTCTTGTTCTTGTTGTAACACCAGAACTAACTATTGCTGTCTCATGTGCGGCCACGCCATGGCGAAATCTATAGGTACTTTATCTAAGAGTACGTACCTCTGCTTCCTCAAGAAGATGAAGTATATCGCTCTAATATAAATACCTACCTAGTTCTTCTCAAAGGTTGTACGATCGACAGCTTTTTATGAGAATGTATAATGTACTTATGTAAATGTTCCAGGTAGATCGGGGGCTTCGGGCTACCATTTTACACTCTTGGCGTTATCATGGTGTTGACTGTGCCCATCAACTTCTTCTTGCTTACTGATTGTGAAGGTAATTTATTATATATACATATGGGTTTGGTTTACGTCTTAAATTGCGTGCTTATAATTATAATTATTCACTCGTGTGACTCAAGCACACGCAGCTGTTGAGATGAAGTGCTGCGGACTAGGTAATTGCGTAATACACAATCAATGGTGATGGCGTCAAATCAATTCATTGTCTTATTTATGTTTTACACACATATGATGTGCAATGGATCAGGATTTTCTTTCAAATTCGTTCGGATTAAGATAGTGTGTCACGCAATTAGGTTCAAAAATCATCCGAATCCATCTTCGGAATGTCGAAACCAATAGTTTCATAATGACCTTTATTATTCTGCTACCAAGATCGAGACCTTGTCTAAAACATTTTCCTCCACAGAATATGTATCCGGATCCAAGACAGCATCCATCATCGGTCTGTTTAAGATCCCCTCGATAATAATAACGGGGCTGGTGATCGTGATCGTGTCCAACACGTGGGCCTTCCTCGACCCCACCCTGGAACCCCACCTGCGCCAGTTCGACCTGTCCACGGAGCAGATCGGGCTGATATTCCTGCTGTTCTCCAGTCTCTATGGAATATTTAGCCCTATTTGGGGATGGGTTGCAGATCGGTAAGTAATTTTGTATTCATATTTACTGCTGCTTGGGTCGATTTTAAGGGTAAACAAAGCTTGCCGTGGTCAATCCGTGGATGTTTATATAGCGAGATTACTCCATGCCTCGAAAAGCAGATTAATCATAATATAATAAAATCGTATATTCAGGTAACTTAAACCCCACATTACAAAAAAATAACATAATAAAATAAAATCAGTTACAAACAAAATGTCAAATCATATTATTATTTTTTTAAATGACGTACAAACAATCAAAATAAATAAAATCAATTACGACCAAAATGGCGTACATAATAAAATTTAATAATGTCAATTCATAATAAAATTAAATAAAGTCACTCTAACACACCATTTTAAAAATGAATAAATAAATGAATAAGATTAAGCTGTTTAGTACGGCTGTCATTAGTAGACCTTAGACACGTTTTTTTTAAACATTGCTCTTCTCTAGGCATTTCACCTGTATCGTGGGTGCGTTTACAAACACCTAGACGTGCCTAAACTCACATACACAAACACCCCACAAACAATATTTTTTCCGTGCGGGAACCGAAGCCGTGACACGCAGTGCAGCAGGCGATCGCTCAACCAATGCGGCAACCGGGACGTAACATAAATTCAATTTATGTTATGAATTTTTTGGACGTCAAAAAATACAAAAGACTGTCCGCCAAATTATTTGTTTTTTTTTGGTTATAGGCTTGCGCTTGACCACTATCTCATCTGATGATAAGCGATGACGTGGTCGCCGATGAAGCACGCTTGCCTAGAAGAAACCTATTTACTCTTGACTTAAAGACGCCCAGGTTGTAGCTATCGTGAAATACAGACTCCGGCAGGGAATACCACTCTTTTGCTGTGCGCATAATAAAAGTATTCCCAAAACGTTTGGTGCTTATGAGTGGGATGTCCACCATGTATCGATGACGCATCGCAGTACGTCTTGTTGTCCGATGATGGAACAGGCTAAGAGGAATCAGTCCATGCAATTCCAACAGTGTGCGTTGGAATTGCATGAACTGACCCCGAAATTTAACCGATAAAAAACCGACAGGCTGGCAACTCGGCGCCGATGTTCAAGGCTCTGGCCTAGACTCGACCAGTATCTCATTGACGATAAAGAACTTGATAAACACGTTAATTTCTGCGATCATTATAGTAGACACTAGACAATTTCTCTGCAAATGGCAATGATTTTGCCAGGTTTTGTTAGAGAACCAGCTGCTATTAACATTGTATTTATAATATTATTTATATTTGCAGGGTACACAATCACTGGTGTATGATGGTATGGGGCCTGTTCTTATCCAGTTTTGGGTTGTTACTACTAGGCCCGTGTCCCTTCATTCTAGGCTTACCAAGGTAAGCATTAAAGGCAAATTAAGAAAGAATACTCTTTAGAGCTTTGTGATGCACCATTTAAATATTTTATGGCATTTGTTATATTTTCAGGGACTTGTGGTTGGATCTAGTGGCGTTGTCTATCCTAGGCATGTCAGTCGCGTTGACGCTTCTGCCTACCTTCCAAGGAGTACTCACTAGTTCTATGTAAGCTATTATTTATTACTTCCAGAAATTGCAAATGAGTACCTTATTGTGTTAGCCATTATTTTGGTTCCAGACTGTTCTAGTAACGAAAAAACCGAGACCTGAATAATTTAGTTTACCTAAGAGATATTAATTAAATATTTTGTTTTATCTGAGATCTTTGGGTCGTGTGTCCTACAAACTCACAACTTCTTACAAGAAAATAACTTGGCCAAAGTCAAACTTAGAAAGTTTCCATATTATATTTCTGCGTATGTTAGCTATGAAGGTGGCTGTCCCGAAGCCTTGGCGACTTACAGCGCGGTTGCGGGCGTGTGGTCGTGCTGCTATTCTCTGGGCGAGGTCCTGGGGCCCGCGCTCGGCGGGGCCCTGACCGAGCGCTACGGGTTCCCACTGTGTGCTACGCTATGTGCTGCTGCCTGCTTTACTATGGTAAGTTTCCGTAACATCAACGTCATTAAACCTGTAGAGCATTAACAAACAGAAGGTCGTGAAATCAGTGACTGCGTGCGTAGAAGAAGATCGCATGTACTACGGGATTCTTTTTTGCGCTACGAATTCTTACTGTGTGCTACGCCAAGTTTGCATAACTGACTACGAGCGTAGAAGAAGCTCGCAGTACTACGGGATTCTCCTGTGTGCTCCGGTGTCTACGTAGGTGCTACGCTAAGTTTGCGTAACTGACTACGAGCGTAGAAGAAGATCGCAGTGCTACGGGATTCCCCTGTGCGCTCCGTTTTCCATGTAGGTGCTACGCTAAGTTTGCGTAACTGACTACGAGCGTAGAAGAAGATCGCAGTGCTACGGGATTCTTCTGTGGTCTACAGTTTCCATGTATGTGCTACGTCAAGTTTGCGTAGCTGACTACGAGCGTAGAAGAAGATCGCAGTGCTACGGGATTCTTCTGTGCTCCACAGTTTCTATGTATGTGCTACGTCAAGTTTGCGTAGCTGACTACGAGCGTAGAAGAAGATCGCAGTGCTACGGGATTCTTCTGTGCTCCACAGTTTCTATGTATGTGCTACGTCAAGTTTGCGTAGCTGACTACGAGCGTAGAAAAAGATCGCAGTGCTACGGAACTCTTCTGTGCGTTACGGTTTGTCTCGCGAATTAAATGCTATTAGTTTATTCGGTTCCCATTGTGTTCAGATTAAAGTCAGATTAAAAAGAATATGATATTAATAGACCATTACAATGCATTCATTCTAACTCATCTTATTTATTTTCAGGCCATAGTAACGCTAACATTCTTCTCCCTGCGCGAGTCCCGCAAGTGCGTGCGGTCGGCTTCGGGCAGCGCGTGCGACTCCATCCCCTACACGGACAGCACGTGGAACAGCAACAACTTCTGCCACACGCGCAGCGCGCCGCAGCACCTGAACCGAGCGGAAAACTCGCCGCTGCTAGCGCAGTGTAATTGCTACAATGGTAAGTACAACATTATTTACGTGTGATTTTAGGTGTCCTAGGTATTGGATGGTATTGGTATACATACATACACGCACGCCTTTTTCCCATGGGGGTAGACAGAAACTACAGAACGCCACCTGCTACGATCCTTACATACTTCTTTTGCTTCACTCACATTCATACATCTAGTCATACACACACGCCGATATTGGTATATAAAAAGTAGATAAATGATGAGCGTTGTTACGGTGGTCTTTGTTTATTTTTTGTTTTGAGAGGAAGTATTATAGCAGTACCAATAATAATTCTAACTTGAATCCTTCTTCCAATTATTATATTTAAGTACCTGGGCGACCGAGCTCTGCTCGGGGGAAAATAGAGAAAACAACGTTATCTAAAAATGAAACCTAACTAGATCGATTCATCGCCCCCAAACCCCTCGCATAATAAATTTCATGAAAATCTTTGAAGCCGTTTCCGAGATTCAAGTTATATATATATACATATATACAAGAATTGCTCGAATAAAGATATTAGATAGATAGATAGATACAATAACCATAACTCATAAACAGATTTATTTCCTCAGGCTTCAAATACGGCTTATCGCCTCCCAAGAACATCTGCATGTTACACAACAAGAGTAACAAAAGCGGGTACGCAAGCATCGCAGAACTAGCCGCGTACATCCTCAAGTTTCAGTTCGTGACCAGTTTTTACATCAAGATCAGGAGGTCGAGGCGAAAGGCCCTCACTGCACCAGTCTCCGAACCAGTTCTCAACGAGCAACTCTACCAGAACTATCTCGCCAAGGAAAACGACGAGTCCAATGTTAAACTACGCGTCAATTCCAATGGTTACATTAATATGACAAAGAAAAGCGATAAGTACTGCACATTCTTAGAAGACGCGATCTTCGGTAGTCCCGATATTATGGACAATGTTACTGCGGAGCACTTGAGGGTTAAGAGGTACAACACGGGACTGGTTTCGACGGAGAAGCGCTGCGAAGAAGAGAGAAGAACCACTTACGAAATCATTCGACATAATCTTGAGAAGGTCCAGTTTTATGAGCAGGATGAGTGCCCATCGTTTCAGGATATATTTGTAAGTATATATGTACTTTAAATTATACATATTGTAACAACTTTTAGTTTATGTTTTTACCCGGCTGCAAGGAAAGGGTTATGTTTTTCGCGCGTATCTTGTATGTTTTTATGTATGTATGTTTGTATGTATGTAATATTCTTTATTACCTCATATCATTGAAACTACTTGACGGATGTTCATAATTAAAACATCGTTAGATAGGTCTTAACAGCCCAAGTGTTCTTAGATAAGTGCCGTTACAAAAAAACCAACATGGCGGGTTTTGGGCGCCATATTGTGGGGGTTGCAATTTTTTTTCTTCCATACCCATCGAGTGGGGTATCAAAATGAAGGGTTTTTAGAGGTGATTACAAAAATATATGCCACTTATATGTTTAAAAGTCATTAGAAAAAAAATTATAACAAAAAAGTTGTAAATAAAAAAAAAAATTTAAATATCAAAAACCCGCCTGCTTATATATATTCGCAATTATATATATTCGATACATATTCGCAAATTGGCTGACCCCCTGATCCTCCGACTGCCCAGCATGATTTTTTCTTGTTTACAGCTTTTTAGTTCGCTTCTTAAGCAGGCGGGTTTTAAACTTTAACAAAGTCATCTCCAACACAACAGAGCTAAATAAATCTGAAGCTGACTTTACTTTGGTTCTCAAGAAATAGTTTTCAATAGATTTTCATTCGTTTCGCAGGATAGCTGTGCTTGCAGAGATGGTGTAACCTACGTCAGAGGAACGGTGACGGTCTCGTCAACGGGCGCCTGTGAAGTATAAGATCTTGTTGCGCTCTTACATATTCTCAAATATTTTTTTTTAGTTTTAATTCATACAAATTCAACCAAATAAAGTGCGCAACTTCAAATAAAATAAACGTTTTCCTTTATTTCCCTACCCTTTTCAACCCCTGGCGGAAGACAATAGCAAAATATTTTACGAATTGCGCCGCATACTAGGGTAGCAGAACCTTGCTAAGCTTGCGAATCCTTTCGCCAAACTCCAGTATTCGTATTTCCCATCGAAACGCGACTGCCTACAGTTTTTGCTTTCCTAGTACCAACGACCTCTGCTGACGATTTCGCGACGTTGTCATGGAGATTTCGCAAGTCAGCTTGACCACTGTCCATTCGGGAAATCGGAAAATTTGAAAAAAATAGTACTGGGTCTCTTTTCATCCAACGTACCTACTGCAGCGACGACAACCGCCAGCCTTGGTTTTTCACGACCAATACCGAATACACTCGTACCCGGATAACATGAGTTGAGAAGAGATAAGAAAAAAGTAAGAAAATATTGGCGGAACTTTGTTGAAATTTTTATGTATCGGTTAGGAATTAACTCCTGATTTTTAAGCGACTTAAAAAAAGGAGGTTCTATTGGACTATATTTTTTATGTGTTGCACCTGAAAACCTAACTAGATAAACCGATTTTTTTTGGAAGCTGGTGCTTCTCATGTGGTCCCAGTTAAATTTGAATTTCAAGATCTGATGAAGAACTTCGGAGATATACATTTCCGTCATTTATTGAAGGTTCTGGACCTCCAATAAATGACGGCAAATCTTTCGGGATTCTCGCAATTACATGTTGTTTATTTTTTACACCTTTTCACAACATAACATCACGCCGGTAAGCTCTAAAGGGGTACGCAGAGGTGTACAGTTCACCTTGGTATACTCGCATTCCACTGGTTATGTTCAAGTTTCATGTTACTCGTATTGGTTATTGTTATTGGGTAGGTACCTACTATAGAAAAATAAAAAACTTTTTTACAAAAAGATACAACCAACTTCCAAATAAAAACACTACAACGGAAAAATATTTTTATTTCTTACAAATTATATTTTTTGTAAAAAGTTTTTTGTGTGGACGTATATGTTATGTGTATTGCAGTAGGTACGAGTATTATACCTAATTTGTAATTAGAATCAACAAATTAACAGTGTTCTTTGTAAAAAATTATTGGTAAGAGATGGAATAAATTAACAAAAAATTTGGAAATGTTACAGAATATAAAAAAAACCGGCCAAGTGCGTGTCGGGCCACGCGCATTAATAGGGTTCCGAAGTTGCATAATAATGCGGACTATAAAGAGGGTTTTGTTGTTGTATAAACATAAACATTAGAACGGTTTCAGCGGCTCACAAAGTCTAAAAACGGGCCCACATAGGATTTTTTAATCTATATACTCGCGTTTGATGGTAAGCGATGATGTGGTCTACGGTGAAGCACGCTTGCCTAGATGTAATCTATTCACTCTTGACTTAAACTAAATAAGGACTAACTGGTAACTGAAGAAGGAAACATAAAATCCAACTTCGGAACTGAAGTTAGAAAAATATTATTTACCTACTTGAATACCACCACGAGTGCGAATTGCGAAAGGAGCCGATACGAGCGCGCGTTAGAGCCACGGGGAATGGTATAGTTCGTTCCTGGATCCTTGCGTGCACGCTCCTTGTTCATTTCTCTTTCGGAATTAGAAAAAGTCGAATGTATTCACCTCAAATTCCTCTAATACCGCAGATTAGAGGTGAATCCTCTAATCTGCGGTATTCACTATTTCATTCTGGAAAGTTTTACGCTACTCAATTAGTGATGAAGTCGGCTCGAATATTAACTCTATTGAAGGATATCGACAAAAGAAAATAAGTAATTTGCTTGGAAATCGAATCTAATTTGACTTTATTTTTACGTTTTAATTACAAAACGTCGAAAATACTTCTGCACTAACACAAAATAGAGTCCACCGCGCGCATGCGCCGTATGGACTACGTTCTGGTACTGCCAACGACTCCAATGCGTTATTCGAGCTTAAACATTATTAATTTAGAAATCATTATTATTAAGGATGTTATGATTTTATTTTTGTATATTTTTACATGGTTCATAAGCATTAATTTACTATCTGTTTTACACAGCTAACAACGATATTTAAGTAATTTTTCAATGGTATTTGTACAAAAATGTTACAGTGCCAAGTACATTTTATAAGTTGGTCGACTATTACTCGTAAACTTGTAAAGCCTGTTATGATTTCATTTTTGTATATTTTTACATAGTTTGTAAGCATTATATTTACTCTGTTTTACACTGCTATCAACTTTATTTTAGTAATTTTTCAAAGGCATTTGTACATTTTTTTTACTTTTCCAAGTACATTTTATAAGTTGGTCGACTATTACTCGTAAACTTGTAAAGCCTTGTTATCCGTGATAATTTTCCTTTTAATTTCGTTATATTTACTACTGCCGTGAATTTTTTCACATAGCCTAGAGCAACCATTTCGCTGGCAGGGGGGGGGGACACTTGACTCTAACATAAATTTGCAACTTAAAGCCTAATATTACGCAAACGAATATCTGAATCGAAAAATGGTTTTAACAAACCCATAATATTTTTGAATGGCCTATCCAACGATACCCCACACCATGGGATAGATGAGAAAAAAAAAATACATTCCCACTTTACGTCTATGGGAGGTACCCGAAAAAAAAATTGTTTTCATGATTTTATTGTACCACTTTTTCGGAATTATTAATATGTATATACATGCCAAATTATAGCTTTCTAGTACTTAGATTCTCTGAGCTAAGCTGCGGACGGACAGACGGACAGAGCGAAACTATAAGGGTTCCTTGTTGACTTCGGAACCCTAAAAAGTGAGTAGTTAAGTGCATTGATAAGAATATTTCTAACTGAAATTTATTCAGGCTAATTCAAATTTTGAAAAAGTACTAAATATACCTTAGGTACTTAGGGAAGATGTAGGCAATAGGAGTAAGTTGGCAATGGTGATCATCACAAAATAACAAAAACAGAACGCGAGTATGTGATGCCAACATACCTACGCACTAGTTTAGCGTCATTTCCTTGCGCGGTCGGTGGCTTACTCAGATCGCGCGCCGAGCTGTACTGGACTGATGTTTGAAGATGTCGCGCCATTCTGATCTTTTTTCCGAGTAGATAAATTCGAAGGACATTGAGACTTAAAACCTATATCTATTGTTAATTTACCAACTGACAGTATCATTAATTTTCTCCCTTGTATTTTTTCTCCTTATCGCCCATTTAGGTAATCCTAGCCAGGTGACTCCAATTATCTACATAGTACACTATGTAGATAATTGCCCACGTTACCAAACTTCGATGACGGACGCACGAGACAACGAAATATGGCAACGATGCACTTCTTGTAGGCTTTGGACTCATGGCTTCTGTACTGGGTGGGCCTCGCAATTATGTGAGCGATATGTATTGATCACCAGTGTCCACATGCTGATCACCAATGCCATACGATGCTGACAATGGTGATCGGACCTGTTTTTAATCTTCATTGTTCCAAAATTTATAAGCAAAAGCGATTAAAGTTGATCTCAATTAATAGTTAAAAAGTATACAGTTTATTAAAAGAACAAAGAAATACATAGTTGATTAATAAGTAGATTTGGTTTTATTTCAATTCTCCCTTACGTGATCCTCATTACCTACATCTCCCCTACTTTTTCGAAACAAAACTCGTTTTGGGTTCACTCGACAAGCATCGATATTCGCAAAATTCGTCAATCGGCGTCGATATTATAATCGTTGACTATTCAATAGATATGGCGTCCACAACACCAGGCTAGCATAAGGTTACAAGATATTATTGCTTATCTGCCTTGAATACATTTTCAAAAGCTTTGCCCGGCAACATTTGTTTTTACTAATTTGAGTATTTGGGGGTGGACCTATCGATACCTATATGATTTCGTTTATTTATTTACTTTATATTATTTTTATGTTATTTAAATTGGAAATATTTATTTAAATAAAAGTTTCGCCCCCTAATATTTGAAGAGCTTTGTACTCGTATTAACATACGAGAGTAAGGATTGGTCGGGCAACACAGAGGGTTGGGGGAAAAGTACAAAAGGGAGCGACCCTCCAACGCGGAAGCGAGATAGGACCGAATGTCCTGTTCTTTTAAAATCATATCTCCAGATTCCTACTATCCTGGTACCTCATGCGTATTGCTGAAGTAACAATATTTTTTTAAATGGGTTTATGTTTTCTTGAAATGACATTTGGTATTATTCAGAAATTTATTGAAAGAATACGTATTAATAAATGAATGTTATTAAAGTAAAATGTATTTAAGTACTTAGGTATATTTTTTTTCAAATGAAGTAATACTACTAATAGATTGATAAAAGTTTCACTTACAATCATGAGGTAACAGTTTCACTATTTCATGGGGATTTGAATAAATGATGTTATCTGAACTATCGAAAGTTATCCCGAAGATGTTCTTGATGCTCGCTATTTCGATGAGCGTGTGGTTCTCCTTGTGCGCCACGTAGATGGCGCTCTTAGCGCAGAAGTGCGCGACGCCTTTATGATTGACTTCAATGGCCCTGAACAGTTTAGGCCCGTTGTATGGGATGCGATGATTCTCCCCTTTCTTTACCTCGAACAATCCATCCCTCGTCGTTATAAATGTGTCACCATCTCCATCAATAGCGAATTGGTATATTTTTTCCTGAACATGTTCCTGAAGTGAGACATGTTTTTCTTTGATATCGTATTTGTGTAGCCGCTGCGACGGGTACTGTATAAAGTACAAATGGTGGTTAAACATCTGTACGTCCCAAATGTCACGGTCCTTAACAATGTGCTTCAAGCCGTGAGATTTCTCGAGATTATCCGCGTAGATTCCGTCGTTGCCTCCGAAATACGCCGTTTTATTGTGTTCGTCGACGGCGATGGCAAATCCGTTTTTAATTCCACCTATATCGGTGGGCATTGTGTCGTTTATCTTCACGTAGGCAATCCCGAAGGTTTCCTGGGTGTCGTCTCCGACGTTGTAACTGAAGAATATTTTATGTTCGTGGTTGTACATGGCTAGTTGGTAGGGGCGATTGATTCCGTTCATTATGACATGTCTCCTGTGCAGTTTCCCGTGTACGTGCACGCCTTCACATGGTATTTTAGTAGTAGTAGTAGCGTTATGTGGTTTGTTCGTTGATTTACCAAATGTACCAATTATTAAACAAAGTAGCACTAATATTTTCTTCATGATTGCCGCAAATAATACAAGAGAGGCGACTTTCACGTTGCTAAATGCGTTCAACACTAACTGCAAACAATGTAACTTTATATGCCTGGATAATTATCTAATATATTAATGACAAAAAACAGTAACGATAAAAAACGAACCACACATGGCGATAAACCTTCACCTATATTGTTGTTTTATTCAATATGATCTCTCATCTCATGTCACCATGTAATGACAGGGAATCTTAGTGCGGTTTCAAGGAATTTACACACATTGAAATATTATTTTCTAAACATTAAATTATAATCGTTTCTATATAAATAAAATAAATAAAGTCTAACAACCCTTTCATAAAACATTAGTTCAACTCAATATTTTATCTAGGATTAATCCTGAAGGGTTGTTAAACAGCACAACGAGTCTAGACTATAAAATAAACGTTACGTGTGGTGGCCCTCAGGCATGCCCGCTCCATGACGGGTGACTGAGTGACGTCATCGCTGAACCACCGAACTGAAATTCGAAATCCTATCTACAAAGAAAATTGAACGTTGTTTTTGTTTGAATAGAGTTAAAAGTGATTTATGAAGGTGCTAAATTCAGTTTGTAGAGGGGCAGCCCGGTTTAATTAGATCAACGGCGTTTACAACCGTAAACAATTTGTTGGATTTGTTAGTCGACCTTGGAGCTGGCTCTGAAATTTAAAGCATTACCTAAACAGGTACCTATATTATAACTTAACCCTTTGTGCGTGACGTCACATTACACACTTGAATCCTTTTTTATCTGTGTTAGTTTTGGTTATGTTTTCTCCACCTGCGTTGTAATGAATTGATTCTCTGTTATAATTTCTGTGATGTTATAGTCATATTCTGGTATTTTTTTTTGATATAGCGAAGTAATACTATTCCAGTAATTCCATAATAAGATCTGGTTGAACATTTAGGCAAGTTTTTTGCTCTCAGCATATCAAGATGATAATTATGCAAAATTAACTCTCATTGCTGAATAAGAGATGGCGAGAAACATGACTTGCCATTGGAGGGGATTGACCAGTATAATGCTGTAGTGTAAGACAGTACGCTAATTATGATGATAAATGTATACTTGCTAAAATTCCAAGATAGATAATAACTATGTCAAGGTGTACCAACACAAAATAACAAGTGCGATTCGGAATCGCGCTCGAAGGGTTCCATGTCACTATCGCAAAAAACGGCAAAAAAATCACGTTCGTTGTATGGGAACCCTACTTAAATATTGATTTTATTCTGTTTTTAGTATTTGTTGTTATAGCGGCAACAGAAATACATCATCTGTGAAAAACTGCCTAGCTATCACGGTTCATGAGATAAAGCCTGGTGACAGACGGACAGACAGACAGACGGACCGCGGTGTCTTAGTAATAGGGTAATTTTACCCTTTGGGTACGGAACCCTAAAAACAAACAAAATTACACTACATTTTATGGATTCATTGGATGCAGTGCAAGGTAAAGGCAGCTGAACTCACAAACAAATTAGATTTATTTTTGGTAACTCACGTGAAAGAAGCCTTGCGTGGGCTTAAATAGGTTTCCAGGGGCATGTATTACTTCGTCTCTAATCTCACGTGTGCCTTCGTCGAATTTGACCTGATTTTACTTGAATAATTTACTCATTCTCAATGGGCTATCGCGTCATAGTTCCTACTAGCCAATAAGATGTTACAGATTGCGTTTAATTAAATAACAGACATCCGTTTTAAGATTTTATTCTTCAAAAGAATAGGTAAATGTAGGTACTTAAAACTATAATGCATTAATAAATCTTTGGTATTAAAATAAATAAGAATTGTACATACTTAGAAATTAAGTGAGGACTCTGAATGAAAGAGAGATTACAACAGTTATAAACATGGTCATTCGTTTGAACCTACCTATGGCCATTTCTGAACATATAAACTCACTGATATGTCTAGTATAAGTAATAACAACTTATATACACAAGAGATGCCATTAGAAGTAAATATAGGTACGGTATATATACCAAGAAATTTGTACAACAAATTAGAGTGTAGCGAAGCTCCATGACGTCGGTTGTGTAACCCTAAAATATCAGAGGCAAACTGCCTAATGCGCTTGCAATGTTGGCAACAGTTGCACCCCAGTTACGAGTTCACTTCAAAACAGATTATCTGCATACATTTTTCAAAACATTGTGCTAGTATGACGTCATACAAACATTACTTATATGAATTCAACATTGAAACAAATGACCGCTTGTTACAATAAGAAGCATCATTGTAATAGACATCTAATTCTGTTTATATTGCTACTTATAGAGCAGCAATTTAACATTGTTTGACTGTATTACATACTTATTATAATTTGCAGCTTCATTCTCAGCAATTTGTGGTCTAGCTACCATCTTGCGTCGAAACCGCTAATACAAAGATCAAACTTAACGTTTACAATTTCAGTTCGATCATCAATCATTTTCATATTACATAAGGACGGATATTTAAGAACGATATAAGTAGATATACTCGTAGTTCTGGAAGGGTCGTCCTTTTCAAAGTCTCAGATCTTTCAAGTGCAGACAAGGACACGCGAGATGGAACCGGTTTAGTATTTTGAAGAGTGAAATAAGCACGTCGAGAGTCTGACGTGCACAATGAAACATTTAATATATTTACTGCGGCATTTCACGTCACGGACATTTTGCTGCTTTGTTTGCCATAAACAATGTGCTCCAAAATACAGTCTTAAAGTTTTTATGACGGCATTTAACGTTTAACCGCGGAATGCAGCTAAGAGCGTGGTGACTTTGAAATCGTTCGTGACAATTGTTTTAGTACGGACGCTAACAGCAAGGAACTCTCAATGTCGCAGAACTTCCGCGCCACGTTTTGCGCAGCGCATGTAATCTCCTTTCAAGTTCAGTTAGCATCAAGTTATGTCATCTTCGATAGTTATGCGGCTACTGTGTGGGCGTTAAAACAGTCTGTCCGTGATGTCATCTTGTCTGATTAAATTATAGATATTTTCGTATTTATATAAATAAAACTGTCCCTAGATAAGATATCCTTAATAGGACCTTAACGTGTAGGCTAGAATTATTAGGATGAAGGACGAAGCTAGGCTAAAAATAGGTCTGTCTGCGCTGTTTCCACAGACCATTCGTCTTGAAGCGACGGAAAGTTTCTTGTTCTGCAGGAGAGCGTGCACGGAGTCCAGCTCCCATCGCTCCATGAAGCCAGGCTCGCGGGAGAATAGGACGGAGTACAGCTGAGGAGACTTGCCGTTGACTTGATCTTGGCAGAAGTTCAGTAGAAGGTGGTCGTTGACCGCTTTAAGCACTTGAATGGTACCGCTGAACTGTTGATATCTGGTTGACGCCGGCAGCGTTCCTGTAATTCGAAAAAGGAAATCGTTAATTCTGTAGTCTGGAAAAACGCTGCTTCTAAGAATTTAATTGAGAGGATAGGCAGCAATTCTCTATTGGCTATTGCTGATTGTGCCCCTTCATATAACTCATTGATCTTTGTGCGGTGTATGGTGTACGTTCATAGATTGATGACAAACGATCATATTTTTCCTTGAAGTCATTTATTTTGTAAATGATTTAGAGGATGTAACAATCATTTAGATATAATTTTAATAAGTCACCATGGAGTTTCATTTTTTTATTAGTTTATCCTCACACATGAACGCATTGCAGCAATTACACCAATGGAGCACAATCATAAAATAGACTCACTATAATTCAGTTTCCTCACGATGTTTTCCTTCACCGTTATCGGCGATGTCCAAGGCAAAACTTAGAAAGTACGTATGTGGTAAAGTGGTCTGGGTCTGGTCTGCCACTGGGCCACCACGACGTTATAACCTACGACTAACGAACTAACGACTTTCGTTCATGCACGTTCTACCTTCGCTTCAATACGGTTTTGTTGGCTGACCGAATCCTTGACCATTGAAAAGTGGCTGTAAATGGTCTGATTTACTTGACTTTAGTCTTGACTATATCCCCTAGATGGAGCAGAGGTTTAATTGATATAAATTGTTTGAATTTGACGCAATATAAAAACTTTAATTATTTATTTCTTGCGTTTAACCACTAATCTATTATTTCACCTGATGGCAAGCGATGACGTGGTCAACGGTGAAGCACGCATGCCTTTTTTTTTATTATCTGGTGCAACCTTCAAAAGGCGCCTGGACTTGGGAAAAGACCAGGGAGTGTGGGATTTCTACCTCACTAAAACCACCCCAGTGATCACCATCAGCACCTGAAAGGGGCTCCGTCACCTCTTAAAAGACCACCCCGGACCCCCCTCTGTGAAGCACGCATGCCTAGAAATAAACCTATTCAGGTTGTAGCTATCGGGAATGACCGACTCTCACCGTTTTGCCCGTCGAAAACCTGCCAGTAGCCGGCGGAGTCGTTCTTGAAGTACAGTGAGTACTCTATGGTCTGGCCTGCCTCGTCCCACAGCAGCCGCAGGTGCCTGTACTCCTGGCGGAACTTCGCGTTGATGTGCTGCACGTGGAACAGCTGGTTCTCTGTCGACGGCTGGAATAAAAGGAGGAAATAATTAAGTTTGATGGAACTTCAAGAATACATGAGTATTGTGAGATTCTAAAAGAGGGTTATAAAAGGACATTTTAACATTGGATTCCTACTTGAGTCAAACAGAGAATTTTGAGTTTTGAGATATCCTCTATCTTGGTATATATTTCATGTAAATAGCAACGAAGGAGGGACACCCGTGAGCCCTAACACTTTGAGTTTTATACTGTTCCTTTTACTCAAAACTCTCACGAGTTGTTTCTTAAGTATATACTTACGGTGTCACAATATACTTAAGACTAAAAGTAGGTATATAATATACGGTAAGCACACCATTAGGTACTGATAACGATTAGTAAGTTATCTGACAAGTATTTAACCGTAGATATCAAAAGACAAAAATTTATCACGATTAACTGTAGGTACCTACCTAACTTTTACGTAGATACTTTTATAAATAGATTCGTCCCTAGATACGACGCGCGACGGCGGCGTTGATAAAGCCCTTATCGCAGACTAGCATTAGAGTAATCTGTGCCATTAGTAGATTGAAGGAACTGGACATAAATAGAAGTAGGTCATCCTTTTCTCGTTAGCGAAAATCTAAAGACAGATTTCTTAATAGGTACATTAGCACAAACAATAGATGCCGTAAACACACGTGCAGATACAGTACTTATAAACATTCTCCAAGAGATTCCAAGAACTTGTAAACAATTTCTACGTTTATCCAATTGAACCTGATCTTAGTCATCGCGTTCTAGAGACTTGCATCCTTGGAGATTAAGTGGGTCAGTCAGATTGACCCCTGATGGGTCAGGATGCGTCATCGTGGGTGTACCGCTTGCAGGTCACATTAATTGTAGAATACATCTCGAAATTCGACAATTAGTACCTTAGCATAGATATAGTAGATATAAACTGGGAGCAGCTAATTGCCCCATTGTCGTATGTAAGTACGTATGAGTCAGTAAGAATTACTAAATGATACGAGTCTCGTTGTTAGAGGCACTCGAGCGAGAACTCACAACATTCGTTTCTACGTTTCCTTCAGACAATAATAGAAGGTGCAAATAGTTTAAAGTTAAACAAACATTGTAAGCATGAACATCTGCGTAACATAAGGTAGGTGGGTGACACTTACGTATTTTCAACATTAGTTATAGTGCGCGAAACGTAAGTTGACCCAAAATGTATTATCGTTCTATTGAAATTAAACAATTTAAACCGAAATAAATCCCTTTTCTACGACCTAACCGTTTACAAATATACAAATTGCCAACGGCTAGGTCATAAAGAAAAGATTCATTTCGGTTTAAATCGTTTAATTTCATTAAAACGATAATACTTTTTGGTTCAACTTACGTGTCGCGCACTATAGACTATGTTAGAGCAAAGAATATTGTTAGTGTCACATACTGTACCAAATTGACACGATCGGGAAATTACAGATGGAAAACACTGATGAGTTGTTCATTGACCATAACATTGTTCTATAAGAATATTATTAAACAATTAACGAAATACCCAATGCTTACTTAAAATTAATTTACAAAGATATGTTATAAGAAAACGATGACACATGTCTGTGACGATGATATAATGACACTAACTTAATACAGCGAACAATGTATTTTTTATTTTCATTTTATCCGACGCTGGGCACATTTAATATCTCTTGTGAGAAGAGACCTTTGCTAATCAGTGACCCTGGTAAAGGTTAATTGGGAACGCGGGCCTTTTCACAAGAAGGTGAACATGTAATCAAACGTCAGCAACAAATAAACCAATTTAATCTTTATTTTATGCTGTAAATTGTTATTAGACTAGATTTATACTTAGAAAGATGTTACAGTCTTATCTACTAAGGGACTATGGGTAGTTACTACCAAACTGTGCATGCCTATCTACAAAATTCAGCGCTAGTCCGACAACAAGATACAAACAGGAGCTTCAATCGTTAGATCTTCGGGACGAGTATACGCCGAAAACCCTGATTTTTTATAGTTCAATAAATATAATAATTAAACCACTAGTTTTGTCCCGCAGCTTTGCTCCTGTGGATTAACAACAAGAATCATGATATTTTCAGGGACCAAAAACTCGGCGATAAGAATTTTTGTAATTATATAATATTCAGAGACTGTACCGTACCTACAAACGACCAAACGATTTTATCTCTTGAAGTATTTTATAGTATAGATTTGTCGGTAAATCATGTTCTGTAATAAATAAATAATACTGTCTGCAATAAATGTATTGTAAGTATTTAGCAACCGTGATCATGAATCCTGGGAGGTCGGAAGCAGTTCGGTTCAATCTGCCGGATGGAGCATTGAGGACGGAACCCGCTCCCTACAGCATGCGAAACGACACACCTGTGTCACTGAACCCGAGGGTCTAGACTGCACAAACTGGGAGTTCAATCGAATAAAAGAAAAACAGAAAAGAAAAACCTCCAGCAAGGAGTTTTCAGCGAGCGTAATTATGTTCTTTGCAAAGAAAAAATAAAATCTTCAAAACATATTAACAACTATTACATATTTTTTTAAATAATAGCTGGCTTGATAATTCCGGTTAGGAAGGTGCCAAATATATGATTTTGAAAAATTACCGAAAAATTATACGTTTAACGATTAACCCGCTTTTTCCTCAAAATACAAGGAAAACAACACTATATTAGTGAACCTATAGCTCATCGCAATTATCTCGTGTCGTTGTTAGATATCTATTTTTCTAATACCTACCTTATTAGTACATTAAGGCTCCTCTTAGATTAGACCAATATCCTAATAAATTTCATATAATTTTCCCCCTATCAAGAACATAACAGAGATCAAGGATTATCAGCTTTACTAGTAATCATATAGCCTATACATTAGTGCAGCAAACATGAGATAAGATCATTTTGAGGAGACGATTGTCTGTTCATTATCGAGAAATACCGCGAAACAATTCGATATTTTAAATGAAATATATAACTTTTCACAGTATTTCCTTTAACTTGTGACCGGTTGTGCAAAACTCACGGAAGAAACGGGTGTCAATATATAAGGAAAACCATTCTGAATTTTCCAGGAATTATGCAATTTATTTGATAACCTATGTATTATTTATATTTCATCAAATAGTACTAATTTCTCTGTATCTAATCTATTTAATAGGTACCTTTAAACGAGCAATTCTTGTATATATATAATCTGAATGGCTCCAACGATTTCCATGAAATTTAGTATGCAAGGTGTTTCGGGGGCGATAAATCGATCTAGCTAGGTTTAATTATTAGAAAACGTCGTATTCTCTACTTTCACACGAGCAGAGCTATGTCGCCCAGGTATTCTTTAATTATCAGTGCGTTTAAAATAAAATCATTTTATTTTTATCTATTTATTTCAAAACATTAACTTTCAACAGAAAAGTTTGTGTGTCCGTTTGTTACGCAATGATGTTAGATGAACACATGCTCACAGGTCAGGTTTAGGTACTACAAGAAATACCTAATTTCTTTAGTAAGCTAAACAGATAACGTGGATAGCAGCAAGTTATAAGTGGTCTATATGGATGATAATTTGATGTATGGTATACTCGCTTTGTTTTTAGGTTCGTTGACACTCGTTGATGTCTCGTATTTGCCAAATATGTACCTACGGTCATACTTTAACCAAATAGGTAAATGTTTCGGAGAAGTCATGCATTATATTATCTGTGCTTATGCCTAGCGGTAGTAATTTTACGGTAAGGATTTCGAATGACGAGTAAAGTAATAAGTTATTATTAGTTATTATCTAATAAGTTGAAAGCGTATAGAGCAGTATTTGTGTTAAGTGATTTTTGCCTCAGTTGATATTGTAATTGACAAATTAATAAAAGAATTTTCAGCGGCAGTCTAAGCAAGAAAGTGTCCTCGTCCTCTGCTTACTTACTGCTACGAAGAATTCTGTCTTGTTTAGATCACGGTGACAGACGAAGATTGTCAGAATGCGTATTTGTTAGCTTCTTATTTATGTACCTCTGAGGTTAAACCTCTACCTCTTTGAAAGCTGGCAACAAATATTTGTTTTGGAAGGTGATCATATTTGGAATGCAAAGAATATTTGGAGATATTTTTGTTACGTTTTGCATGTCGCTTCTGTAAGCTACCATAGGGTAAAGATTAAAAAAAAATATAAATAAGTATAAGCAAATTTTCCTCTTTTATTGTCCTCCTGAAGCTACTTCCCTCATAGTATCTACTATTGACTTTCTACTACGTATTCTACCTGATTTTAATCACTTGGATTGTGGTGCATGTATAGTCCACTCACATTCGGTTGTCTTTTGGTTATGTTTCACGAGGTATCATCTACACTAAAAAAACACATGCTGAGATAGGAGCCTTTTTGGTCTCGCACGGGGTTTTTTATTTTTACTATTGTTTAATTTTTATGCTTATTTCTCGTGTCTCCTGTGCGGGTCACAAATAAATATTTTTTCTTTTCTTTCTTTCTTCTTCTTCTTCTAAAAAGAAATAATTTGATCAGACATCATTTGAACATTGCCTTTTACACTTTTTATGTAAAAGTAACAACAAACATGCAATGTACGTTTGCGGATTGTTGGTTTTATTACCAATATAAAATTTTAAACTGTGAGTTATCTAGGAATGAACCATGTCGATTATTGATTGCCAAAGATTGCACAATCACACACAATTTTCTTGATTAAGTGTAAAAATACTATACATCTGCGTAGCAGCAAGTGCAAGTTTTGTGTTTTGTGTGATTTTGTTACTTTTTTTAGAATATTGCGTTTCAGTTTTATAATAACGTTCGCTTTTGCTAGATTCTTTTGTTTGTTTGAAAGCAGTAAACTCTTGAAGTAAGTACTGATCCTCGCTGATTACAGCAACACTGTGAGATATGCCATCTCTCCGTTTATTCGAATGGTATCGTTTTTAGGGTTCCGTACCCAAAGGGTAAAAACGGGACCCTATTACTAAGACCCCACGATCCGTCTGTCTGTCTGTCTGTCCGTCTGTCACCAGGCTGTATCTCATGAACCGTGATAGCTAGACAGTTGAAATTTTCACAGATGATGTCTTTCTGTTGCCGCTTTGACACGTGACAACAAACGTGATTTTTTTGCCGTATTTTGCTATAATGGTACGGAAACCTTCGTGCGCGAGTCCGACTCGCACTTGGCCGGTTTTTTAAAATCATTCCAATCTCTAACTAACGAATTGATTAAAATGGAGAATTGTTTGTCTGTGGTGTTATTTATAGTACAAAGGTTGTGAAAACAGCTTCACAACTTTACCAGCAGCCTAATTATGTAAATAAGATCGGCAAGGCAAAGGGAACAACTCCATGAAAGAGTATGACACATTTCCTATATTTTTTTTCGGTATTGCGTAAATAATTTAGAAAGGGTAGGCTTCCATTCACATATTCTTTCCATGACATATCCCCTTTCAAGTGTATTACGCAATACGAAAGTCATTATTTTAAAGGTATCGCACCATAGGTAAGGGTGCGTGTTCTTTGCCGAATTCTCTTTCGCAATTAGGCTACTGGTTAGCCAGGCTGTGAGGCTGAGACCCTTTAAAGACACGGACTTAATTTTGAGAAGATTTGAGTTTTTTTTTTATTGTGTGTCTGTGTGTACCTCAGGCGCATCCAATTTTAGAAAAAGATTTGTCGTTGTTTCTAGTCTTAACTGGCTATAAAATTAGGTATGATGAATTGGCGCGTACGTACCTACACACGATGGACTAATATCGATTTAAGGGGCTCTCATTCAGATGGATGAAGAGGTTTTCAATTTATACAAACTCTAATTCAGCAAAAATAATTGCTTTATTTTTATTAAATGTACAATAAATAAGTTGCATTGGTAAAAAATAAGTACAAATTACCGCAGTTTAACTTTGGGCCTACGATTATATTAAAAAGAATTAAAAAAAAAACCTGTCTAACAAATAATGACAAGATTTTATTGTTTCGCCTTCTCTAACAATTACAACCTACAATAAATAATAACTAGGTTTTTTGAAAGTCTTTAATTCTGCCTTCTTAAATCATAATACTAGTACAATACCGCTGTTGTACGAACCTAGATACTTACCTATCCTATATATATTTGTGTGTACCACAAATACAGAAAATATTCAGCGTTATTCTAATAATAAGTAGGCTACTTCTGTTTTCAGTCTTATTGCTATAGCTACATAGAGATCAGAATAAACAAACACCTATGTTTCTATCATTATGGAATTCTTTCCGTCCGACATCCATTATACAATGAAATTTGCTCAATTGGAAGAATCATCAAGTAACTTAGTACTCTACGAACAAAATGCACATGAACTTAAATAGAAATAAGTACTTAAAATTAATAGTTTTCAGACCTAAATAAAATAATATAATTCACTAGTACTTGTTTAAATACCTTATTAAAAATGAGGTCATGGTGTAGCACTGGGAATACCCAAGATCATCTCAATAATTCTAATCTATTAAAAGCATAGCAACTATTGAGAAAAATTCTTCATGTGTAGTAAAAGCTCCAATCTTTTTTCAGCTGTCGAAATTTGTTAATCAGCGTAAATTTGGCGTCTCAAATTGCCAAATTGGATATTGAAAATCAATAAACCTACCCCAAACGTGGTAGTGGGGAAATGATCTTCTTCCCAGATGGTGACTTCGGGACAGCTGTTGTACTCGTTGACGCCTTCCTTGCTCAGGTGCAAGTATAGCTCCCGCACCTTCCACTTCCCCAGCACTTCCTTAATGTCCAGTTTGTCGTACAAGTGTTCTCGAGCACATATCACATTAGTTGCATTGTAAACTCCACTCGCGCTCTTTTCGGTATGGTTCCCGTCAAGGTCGATGTCATAAATTAAGAATTCTTCAGCAGCTAGCGATGTAAACAGAAGGCACATCCAAGGGAAAACTCGATAAATTAACTCCATTTTCCTAAGTTATGTTTTTGTCGTATTCACACAAACACTCCACTTTTTTAACTGCTTCAGTCTCAAATTAAAACTCGAATATCTCGATGAGAATATAGTTCGAGATATTGCGCTCGCGAATAAATATTGCGCTTGTAAAGATCGGAGCCGACTGAGGCGAAGCGGCGCGCGCGCCTGACTCACGCCGCTTGATGTTATCAAAGTTGTTCCGACGCGGCGCTTTTATACGAACAGACATGGCAAAATCCCATGATAAAAAATCGTGCACAAGATTTTCCTCAGCGTGTATGAAAATTGCACAACATTATAATTGAGATTAAATATTATCTTCTAGTAAAGAGTGTCTAGAGCCTGCCCAAGTGGTGTTGGAAATTATTGTTAAAACATTTCGAGATTTTAGCTTTCGCAATATTATTATGATAAGTAGTTACATAATACTTCTTAATTGACTATTGCAACTGTATTTTATTTTATACATTATAATATTATAAAGAGGAAAGATTTGAGTGTTTTTTAGTTTGTTTGTTTGTAAGTTTGAAAATAACCGATGGATAAACTAAGTAACCGATTTGAAAAATTCCTTCTCCTTTTCTGAATGACTATAATTATAGGCTACTTTTTATCCCGAATAATTCATAAAGTTCTGTGGGGCTTCGGGAGTGAAGCCGCGGGTTCTTGCTAGTTCTTAATAAGTTAAAACACTTTACATTCTTTGATTAGGTATAGAAAATATATAATCTTTAAACCGCATCCTCATATGGAGTCTTGAATTTCCAAACATCTACGAATAGCGTATTTACTGTTGATAATGCAATTGCTAGAAACAGTGTGAATCAAGCTATCTTTATGAACCCGTGAACTTTAAGACGAGAGTTATCTCAGCTTCGGAATAATTGCACTAATTGAGTTATACTTTAACATTTATGTATAATAAAAATAATGAAAACAAGACTCTCACTGATGACGTCGACGTCGGCGTCTAAAGGTGTAGGATCAGGTAGCTGGGCGTGCGTGGAGTGAAAATTTTGTTGACATGGCTAGAAATGAGCTGAATACTGAATGAATATATGGAAGAAGAAGACATAGGACATGCTGCCTTGACCAACCCAACAAAACAAATTGGGCAATGAGCAGGTAGAGACGCAGATAATCATTTGAAGAAAATTGTAGGTGAAGTAGTACTCGTATCACCAATCCGTTTTGCTAACCATGGCGGTTATTGGCTATTGGGTGGCTGGACATAAAAGTGCTTGTGTACGTATTACTAGGTCTGTGGCAAGGAGTAATAAAGCTGGCTGGTATTTGTCACAACAATCGTTTAAACGTGCGTGCACGTCACTAATTGACGGACCGTCAATTGGTCCAGCAGCGATCATACTTTCCCAATAGAAAGCTTCAATTACAACCTTTGTTTCGGTTTTGAGCAGTCACTTCACTTTTAGTGGTCCAAAGAAATTACACATAATATGTACATAATATTTCAGTGGAGGAAATCAGTACATAATGATTTCGTGTAAAGATTTTTTTAAATTACATTAATCAGGGAAGCTTTGAACGATGATAGGTTATTAGGGGCCATCAATTTGCAACAGCTGTGGGTTGCAGGTTTTTCAGTATTTTAGAAAACTTTTTGAGATACAAACAGTGCGGCAGTCAAATAGTTGGTAGAGATTCACTGCTAAAGTCGCGCATTACTGAGATAATATATAATTTGTTAGATCATTTTTTGGCAAGTTATCTGCATTTTTCGTGTTATAAATTGAGAAACAAAACTAACCTGATCAACTGGCTCCGAAATGTGAATAACGATGCAGGTTCTGGCGTAGTCAACCCTGGAATCACCAGCTAAATGCTGGACAAACTCCACGCCGTACCACATGCCCATCAGGCTGTCCACCCAGATGCCTTGCTGCGGCGACCGGTTCACGCAGTAGTCTCTTATATTCTTCATGAACGGCATCTCGTACGAACTGTAGCCAGTACCATAACCCTGTCCAGATTGCCCGTATCCCTGGCCGTACCCTTGTCTGTAAGTGTCTCCATATCTCGGAGTGATGTCACTGCCCGGGCCTGGTGGGTAAAACTGGTTCGATCTTTGAGTAGTGTAGGTGTCGTACTTGCTCGTTGAGACCCCAGGACTGTAGTTCGGGTACCTGGTCACTTCAGGAAAGTTGGATATGTCGCTTCCGTAAGTGGCAGATTTGTATGGGTATTGATTTTGACTGTATGAGCTAGCTGCGCTGGTATAGCTGCTACTCCAGGTGGACGGCGTCGCATATCTTGCATCACCAGGTTCGTTGTATCTTTGGTAGTTCCCGCACGCAACTGTGCCCCACAAAGCAATTAAAACGACCAGGTTTTGGTACATTTTTAGTTGTTTTTTTGCTATTCGATGTGTGTCGTTGCGTGATAGTAAGGTTGTGGCCACACTGCGTGGTGCTGCGGGCTCGCGATGGGAGTGGGAAGTAAACTAATTACGTTTAATTCACGACCACTGGTGCCGGAGATGAGAACACGTCTAAGTCACATTTATAATTTCTTGTGTCCACTTAATATTAATTACATAATACCGTGTGAGAGATTAAATGAACTTTGACGTCAAGAGTAGGTATTTAATTCTTGTTACCAACATATTTTCAAAACATTTTGTCCTAAAGAACAAAAAATTCTTGCAACCGTCGAAAAATAAATAGGTTAACTGTTGCTTGATATAATTAGTATCTACCTAGTCAATCGCTTTTTCCTGGTAAATCCATTAAATACCATTCTTTTCCGAAGGGATGTAACATTTCGGACTGCAGTTGCTAAACTTTTTTGGGAACCAAACCTTGGATGACACATCTCTGTAATAAAAAACCATTACAGCTTGATGAAGGCTGTAATGATTTATGCCGTGAGTGCATAAAATATAGACTTACTGACTGCAGTTGTATGGAAGCATTACATCCCTTCCCTTCCCATGCATTCAGGGTACTTATATGAGATAAAAACGTAAGTAGACATCTCATACTTCAAGGTTACCCGACCTTTATAGAGATTGGTTTAAACAATAGGAAAGCTGAAAATGTTGAGTCCAGTTTAGAAACATGAACGAAGAAATTGGTTTGAAGCTTAATTTCCGAATTCATCTAAATCTTTATTATGATCAATATTCTTTACATTAACAATATCTACTCTTCTGCTCTTGAAATCCTTGGGTCCGAGTATGAGAACCGTAGGTAACGAGACTCGAAATATAAATAACTAGGTATTTGGGGCACATTACAAATGTTTATGTTTATATATATAAATAGGTAGTTAGTTAATGTGCCTGTTATCTTATTGACACCAGACACAAGTTACTGTTGTTATGAATAATAGTTTAAAAAATTATCACCGTTTAATTATAAAACAATGTTGCTTTTTGTTTTCCAACACAATTAAATAAAAAATGAAAATATGTTATGTTGAAATGAAACGAATGCACAAAATATTACAAGGAGGTAAAATTGGACCCACGTTTAAAAAAACATAACAAACATAGCATGTGTGTGTTGGCTTGGTAGCAAAAGGTAATCTCTGGAATACGGATCCGTTTACAAAATTTATTTCAGTAACAGAAAGCTACACTAGACTATTGCTGAATGCTTCTATTGCTATTGCTACTGGCGAAAAAAATCACGGTTCCTGTGGAAAACCGTGGAAAATACTTCCTGCGTGCAATGCATTTTACAGCCGCCCGGGACTGCCCAGCTTCGCACCATCCAGAGCTCATAATTTGATGTTTGGCACTCCTATTTTCTCCTCCGATATTGGACCAATTTAAAAGATATTTCAGGAAATGAAAAAGAATGATATGTATTATGATACATTATCTTTAGAAGTACTAGAACCATCAAAAAATGCTCAAAATTGTGCTGTCAACAGAGGCCTAGTGTACAAATTTGAAAATTATAAAAGCAAAACATAGGGGCATAGTATATATCTTTCTTTTTCAGTATAAGGAATATCTTTTAAATTGGTCTAATATTGGAGAACGAAATAGGAGAGAGCTTCTCTGCCAACATTTCCTCTTAAATGCCTCATTACTTCCACTGGGTGTGCAAGTTTGGTATCACTGAAAAGCTCCTTATTTTGCGGACACCAATCATTCCTCTCCTCTTTGACATGGACTGTTCACTTATTAAGTTACTGCCACCACGACCAGCTTTTTACGTATTTGCCAGTCTAATAGGTGCCTAATACTACTGCTGAATAAACTGCACAATTTCTCAAATGAATACATAACTAAGTACCTACTTATGCAAAGCTGATTCATAAAATCCTGTGTGATGAACGGGTAATTGATATAATTCGTTAATGTCCTGTCGCCACGGCGGCTACGTGACCCTGTCTCCTGTGCTGGTTCACAGATCAGAGGCCACTGGTACATCCTCGCGCACAAACAACTCTATTGCTGCTAAGGACCAGTAGTTAAGTTTCACGTCTCATTAATAAATAGAAGTAGGTACGTGCTGGTATGTAGCAACTAGCAATTGTTTTTTACTGATGACTAATGTAAGAAAACGGTCATAGGGTCATCTCAGGTTGTGGGAAAATGGAGAAAAGACGATGCTGTTTGTTAGACTAAAATCATTGATCATTCGGTTTGTTTGCTTGCAAGTTCAATCAATGAATGAAGTGAACCAATTAAAGAAGAAAACAATGGGCTTTTGAAAGAGTAATCATATTTGGAATGCTAGGAATATTTGAAGATCTTTTTGATTCGTTGTGCATGTCACTTCTGATGAAATAATATGTTTACAATATTTTATTTGCTTATCATTTGAGATCCCGCAGCTACGTCCCTCATAATACCTAGGCAGGTATCAATTTGCCAGTGGCGTCTTCCGCGAAGATTTCAGTCTTTCTCATACACACTTTCATCACTATTTTGGCCTTTTTGGGATTGGTTTTTTTGGTCGAAATCTTGAAAACGTGTTTCATATATTGTTTTAAAGGACTAGATTGTATTTTTAATTACTTACATAAAGAAAATGTAAATCTCCTTCTTCGTACCTAGTGTATGAGAGTAACTAAAGTTAAACGTCATTATTGAATGCATTTTTTAATTTTTAGGGTTCCTTACCCAAAGGGTAAAAACGGGACCCTATTACTAAGACTCCGCGGTCCGTCTGTCTGTCTGTCACCAGGTTGTATCTCATGAACCGTAATAGCTAGACAGTTGAAATTTTCACAGATGATGTATTTCTGTTGTTACTAAAAACAGAATAAAATAAATATTTAAGAGGGGCTCCCATACAACAAACGTGTTTTTTTTCTTTTCTTCTTTCCCTTCGTGTGCAAGTCCGACTCGCACTTGGCCGGTTTTTATTTATTTATTGGCCTATCTACATTTGTTACACTGTTTATTATAACAGTACAAGCAATGATGCAATATACACATCATGCAAAAACAAATGCTTTTTAGATATTAGGATGTTATGCATATAGCATTTTTTATTAGGATAAGCAAGCACACCACACTATTCCCAACCACTGCAATTCCTGAAAACCAAAATCAACAGTGGCGGACTGGCGATCACCAGAAACGTGCCGTGACAAGTTGCTATGAAGCCCGAAGTCCTGGAGGGTATGAATGTAGGTGTACCAACCTAATAGTACGTAATAATATATGGTAGTAGTAAGTAAGTATGTTTATACCTAATACAAAGTTATTATCAGTTATCAAGTACTGTTGTTTACCTATGTTTGCACAACAAAAATCCGTATCTATATCAACTTATCTAGAGATCAGACTCCAATGTCTATTGATTAAAAAATATGGCGCAAGCCGATAGAAACATTTTCGAATATGCGGTATTCGCTTAGCGTCTGACGCTATCAGACTTTGATTGCAGTGTTTTTCTGTAAACAGGTAATATCTGCGTGTAAAATATTTCGCAATAATTGCTTAATAATTACGCAACCAATTATATTGGAAATCCTTAAACACTAAGCAATAGTAGATTATGCACCAAGGGGAAAAGCAGTGGCTTACGTCACGGGCGGCATATTGAACGTAACGAGGTACCCTGAGTGAGGGAGTTATGTAGAGTCCTGAGTGAAGCGAGGTGTTCAAGCTGCCTAAGACGAAAACAGACTATCCCAGAGGAGCATATTCTCCTTTTCACACCTGCTGCGAGACAATTAAAAGCTACTACTGCATGTATTGATTTGAATATTGTGTTTGATGCTTATTGTAGATCTAAGGAATGAATACAATAAATCATAGGCTGCTTGACTTTCGAGTTTCTGCTAAATGTTGGAAATAAATAAAAAGAACGAATTCCGAAACAGTCTTGACTGCTACTTTTGTTGTTCTCCATTGAACAAAATCGTCATAGGCTCTTTCGTATGTTTTGATTTTTCCGGTAGTAGATTTATTAATAATCTCTAAAGTACCTGTTTTGATAACCTCTGTAATAGAATCACTAAAGCTCGATTTTTTTTATCAACACGAATATTGCAAAAAAAAAAATAATGAAAATCGCAGCACCAAACATCGTCTTCAGTTTTACGTTTTTTGAAACGCCTTTTCTTTTGGAGTTCTGCGTATGGTGGCCACATGGGCATGTCATTATGGACAATGCTATATGGGCATTTTTTTACTTAGAGTGTTCCACGAGTATCCACACGAATTTGACGTTCCAAATTCAAATCTCTTTACTCCCTTGGGAATTTCATGTTGTTTCATACAGTAATGCTTGTCTTCACGTTGAAATTGCATGATAGGTATTTGGTCATTGTCGAACAGGTGGTGTGAAAACCCTTTTACGTGCAAGTCACTGCTAACACCATCTATAGCCGTGGAACGGAACCGAACGCGATCGATGTACTTACAAAAATAATCAGTATAATTAGGCGAAAAACGCTAGTTACGTCAGCACGGTTTCTTTGTATGGGATGAGACATCTGTATGCTAGTATTTTATTATATGTGGTATTAATAAGTAGCTAGGTATGTGTGACTCACAAGTATTTTAAGTGAAGGTCATCTGTGTTGATCTTCATAAAAAGCTAGCAGCAATGACGGTTCCTCAAAATCTATCGATACTGCCAGTCGTATAGCTTAGTACTAATAATGTTAGTGTTTCCTCTTGCTCCAATGAGTGAAATAAAATTGTGCAATAGATAATTTGGCATGAGGAGCAATCATGCTAACTGAATATATATTGAAGCAAGTTGTGTTACTATCGCACTATAATGTGATTTTTTATTTCGTGGACTAAACTGACATTTGGGGGGTTGTCACTTTATCGTTACATTAAAATAGTGTCGTACCCTAACTATCCTGAGTGATCGAAAATTAATCGAAAATCGAAGTAGATCGAAAATGAAACTATTTCACGGCATAAAAAAATAATTTGTTTAGAAACTATCGGCCCATATAGATTCTACTCATTTATGTCAGACTTAATTTTATCGATTGCATTTATTTTATTGTTGATTTCATATTTAACACAATAAAAGTTCATGTACTATGTGTATGAATACTGTTATATTTAAATATATTACGTTTATATTAATAAAACATTTATTTACACCAATTAGTAAAAATAAATTCAGGAGTCATGTCACATCGATTCGATGAATCACTTATGATTGAGCCTTGCCTACAACACTATGCTCCGCGCTTGCAACATTTAAAAAAAATAAGGTCAATAGCAGCTGTCAGTTTAGTCCACGAAATTATAAATCACAGTATAACTACCTATCTACATCAACTATATCTACATATTATCTAAGTATTTAGACAGAAAAAAAAGAAACGAGAAGTAATGAGATCAACATGTTAAGATCTGTCTGTTGAGAAGACTAAGTACCTATTTATTTACTCATATATCGTAACAGTAATATTGTGAGAGTTTCCTCTTGCTCTAAACAGTGAAATAAAGTTGTGCAATAATTTCGTAGGAAAATTCGTAGTAACTGATATTGATGCAAATTGTGTTATAATCACACAACGATATGGTCGTACTATCAAGATTGAACTAATATGTAATATTTTACAAGTACTTAATTAACTTTGCAGAAGACATTAGGCAGCGGGGGCAGAACTCATAGGAGTTCTGCCCCCGCTGCCTAATGTCTTCTTGCGAGTTTTACTGACTTGTATAGACAAGTCAGTAAAACTCGCAAAGAAAAGTGGATGAACACTATAAATGAAATGGACTTGACCAAAAATAGCAAAAAAGGTGGTCCACATTCCGTAAGCTCACCTACAATCCCCCTGAGCTCACCTACAGCCCCTAATCGATCCTGAGCTAATCCCAAAACAAGCATGGTTTCTCTCCTAGAATATCCTCCGTCTCACTCAATATATAGAGGATATATCCAAGGCCGTCTTTAACTATGCTGGGGCCCTTGGGCACACAAGAATTTGGGGCCCTTTTGGAAAGTAAAGAAAGCGAATTATACTGAAAATTTTCTACTAAGATCTTCTATTTATTATGGCTAATCAAATATATAATTTAATAATTATGTCATTAATGATATTAGTATGCTGCTGGGTGTTTGGTGACGATTACGATGGTGGTTTCTTTCGGGATTTCTGTTTAGCAAAATCTTCTATTATATCCTAATAGTAAATATTTTGAAGGATGTCACTTTCTTTGCACATAATTGACAAATTACTTAGTCGTTCTTGTAAAATTGTTTTTCGCAATTAATTTTTTATTCTCTTATGCTGCGAAAATGAACGCTCTCCACTACAATTGGTAATCATTAGGCAAAGGAATATTCTTGTAACAACTTCAACGTTTGGAAGTTCCTCCTATTTATATGACTTTATGAGTAAGGTTGAGATATTCAATTCCGCTGATTGCTTTGCTATGTTATTTAAATATTGGAAAACATTATATTTTGAGTTCATATGTATTAATATCTTTATGATCAATTTCTGTAAATTCAATAAATTTTTTCTAAAATTTTGGCTAAAATTTTAAGATAAAAGTAAGTTTTATTTTCGACCCCGGGTGCTCACTGTTATATTTTGAGAATAAATGTGAGAGAAATTTTCGGCTGTCGGTCCTTCGGGGCCCCCTGAGGATGGGGGCCCTGGGCACGGGCCCCGTGTATGGTAAAGACGGTACTGGATGTATCCATCCTCTATATGTCCTGTCGGCAGCGTACGACACTGTTAATGTGAAAAGACTCTTATTTAAGCTAAAAGCTTTAAAAGACGACCAAGCCTTTATACGACTCCTGGGTGAAATGCTACGCAACCGACGCTTCGTAGTCAACCTAAACTCGGCAATGAGCAGATGGCGTATTTTGAAGAATTGTTTACCTCAGTGCAATGTTCTAACTCCCATTCTATTTAATATCTAAACTAATGATCAGCCCAGTACAACAAACACGGAAAGGTTTCTCTACGCAGATGCAAGATAGACTTGCAAGTTTTGATTAAATTGATATTATGACATCTACTTAACTATCTATTGACTTTATTTTTTTAATTTTATTTTGTTATTGTGACATTACCTCTATATGCCCAATATTTTGTATACCTTCTGGCGGGACATGGTATGGACCAATTTTTTTTTTTCTTTTTGGTTTCTGTAATTACACGGTCCGTCCACGTCCTTGGCACGGCCCTGATATGTGTGGATAGACCTTTAATGTTGAGCAAATACAAGTATAATATTGATAGTTGCCTCATGCCTTATACAATGAAATAAAATTGTGCAATCATTTGTTATCTGTTTGTTATCTACACAGATCCAAACTTAAATTCATTAGGACTGGTTAGGACAGAAAAAAAAAGAAACACAATCACAGATCGGCAATGAAAGAAAAAGAAAAGATTTGAAAATATGAGTAGCATGTAGGGCCTGTTTCTGAATTGGGTATTTAAATTTAAGAACATATCGAAACCCACTATAACACCACATTTCGACAGTTTTTCAGGCCAGCTGTACTCATCAGACTAAACTGCAATTCATCTGCTCAATTCAGATATCGGGGGTTAAGTATTCATTTCAAATAATAACCTTAATCACGTAAAAGTCATATCATTTATTTTGTACCATATTTCATGACTTTCAGCAATTCAATAATATCAGAAATCTTTTAATTATAAAACCATAAAAACAGCTATACACGCTAAAATAAAAACAACAGAACTGGTTTCAACACAGCCCGCACAGACAGCCGAATATCGAACAACATTAGGTAACTCGAAGTTGAAGAACTGCCTCTTGTAGTCGAACCACTCCCAGCGGTCTACCCTGGAGGGGGACCTTCGGAGGATCAGAGAGAACACGCCCCCACTGATCTCGGAGCAGTGGTTGATGATCATCATGTGTGGCGACACCTTCAGTATTCGTATCACTTGAGGATGCCTTGGAGGTTCGTCTGGATTCCACACCTCTGAAACAAGATGAAAATCATATTATTATTATTGGTAAGACACACTAGCAGGTATTTAACTGATGCGTGTTTCACATAGCTTGTTGATGTCTAATCTATGCAGCCTGTTCTTGAAGCAGTACAATATGGGAGACGTCACAATATTTTCCGGGAGCCTATTCTAGGCTGTGACTACTCGGTTAGGCAGAAATTGCATCAAAGACTTCTTACTTGCTGAATTTTCGCCTATCTTGAGGAAATGTCCTCGTAAGTATTTTTTGGTGTTTAAGTGTGTAAAGGTCTTGCAGGTTGGGACGTCATAATATTGAGTACTATAAGGGTCTTCAATAAGCCTGCCCATATATGTCTATTCATGTTAGAAAGTTTCCGATGAAATCGGCAGAAGGTGATTATAGGCGCCTTCGTGGAAGTGGTTTTTGGTTGCTGGGAAGATTTAACGCAAGCTTTTTACAAAATCTCTGACGACAAACACGTCTAAAATAAAAGGTAAACTGGTAACTAGGTACTATGTAGTTTGCATTGAAAAGGGTTTTGCCTTTTCAATTAAGTACCCCTGACAAAACCAAGTTAAGGTACGTCTATGAGTTTTAGGTTTTATACAAAAACAATAAAATTATCTTTTAATTTAATTTACCCTTCTGTAGGTATGAGAAGTATTCCAGGGTAACAAATGTTTTGACCAGCATGTCATTATTAAAATATAAGAAAAAAAGCAACAAAGTGAGGTTCTTTTTTGGAAAAGATGTTTTTAATCCTAGCAATTAATTTATATAAGTAAGTAAGTTTAGGGAGCACCATAGTGTTTGGCAACTTGAAAAGGCAGCTACAGACTTCACTTATAAAAGGTAATTAAAAAAATCAAAAATCCCGACTGCTTAAGAAGCGAACTAAAAAGACATAAACAAGAAGAAAATCATGCTGTGCAGTCGGAGAATACATATTCGCGAGCTGGCTGACCAAAATCAGATAAATTGGAAGAAAAAAAAGGCCCCACAATATGGCGCCCAAAAGCCGCCATTTCTCCATTTTCCTATTTTAATGTATCTAGTGACACTCGCAAGGTTATGACGAATCGATTGACGTAAGAATCATCAAAATCGGCCAACGCTTTGGGTCTCTAGAACGCCACATAGGAAAAAACATACTTACATACATTTGACTGATAAACACATTATCCTCCTTCGGCAGTCGGGTAAAAACTAGTTAAGTACAAACACGTCGCGCATTACTTCAAATAAAATTACAAAATTGGAACAATATATAAGTAGGTACCTATTCCTCGGGCCATCATCTCCCTCTCCAGCGGCCTCCGCTGGTCAGCAGTCCAGAGCCCCGGCGCCTCCGGAGTGTACAGGTAGATCTGTTCCACCGACTGCCCGTCCTCATCCCACACCACCCGCAGCCGCCTCTCGTTGTAGATGTCCCTCTTCACTCGTATGTCCAACCAGGAGCCCGACAGGACGTTGTCCGACCACGGGTTGCTTTTGTATGAACGCCATTTTTCGTCTGAATAGTTGTGTTTTTGGATCTACACAAGAATAAAAGTTACACAAAATGTTAGGGTTTTTATTTTTTAATTATCTTATGGATCTAAGGTACAGCAGTTTATACGTTCAACGGCGACACTGTGGGCGGATTACTCAGGATCGACAGGTTATTATTACATATCCTGGCTGTTAACAAAAAAAACAACACCATTTTTCGCGTATATCTGTTATGAACCATGTGATTAATACGGCATTATTGAAAAATGCCCAATATGAGTAGGCAATGTGATAAAAACTTTTTAAATAATTGGGCTTTCTGAATAACACCCATCACTTATTGGGCCGGGTAATAAAAATATGCTTTTTTTATGTTGACATTGATTTTAATATAGTTAACAATGTCGATGGTGCTCTTATTTCTGTCTGCAGGATCTAAAATAACCTAACAGGAAGGAGATGAGGGGAGCTCAGTTCGCTCGTTTTGCTCCCGTCATCTCCTTCGAACCTAACCTATCCGTGTCGGGGTGCACTAAGCCGAGATCGCTTCGCTCGCTCTTGGTCTAATTCATTCATCATAATTATCCAATTGCCCAACCGTTACGTAGCAGTATACATAATGGCCAGACAATGTGATAAATAGGGAAGTTTATTTAAATATTCATTGCATTGCCCGGTTTGACTTGATTAGATTCATAATGCCCGGGCATTGTACATAGTGCCCTGATGGCGATGCTCACTTGGTCCATGACATATCCATGCCAAATAACTTGCGGACGGACGGACGGACAGACTAGACGGACATGGTGAAACTATAAGTCTTAAAACTCACCTACGTACCAACCTCTAATAAACCATCTTAATTATAAAATGTTTAAGCAGCCTTTTTTCTTTGCCAATTCATCCTTTTTGTAGGTATAGGCCAAAAATATTAATAATACTAGGAAAACAAACTTTAAATTATAATTAGTACTTACAGACCAATCAAGCCAATCATCCTGAGGTTCGGTAGTGACGTCGGTGATGTGAAGAGTGACACAACCAATCGTATTCGGCTTGTTCGTCATATCCGGGGTATGTTGGGCGTACCCAACGCCGTACCACATCCCGTACACATCCTCTAAGTTGAAGTGGTGAGCCCAGCGGACGTTGTCGGCACAGAAGCCGTGAACTTCCACGAGTAAAACAAGACACAGAGAGACGGCAGTCAACATGTTCGGAGTAGACTCACAAGTAATATGGGACAAGGCGTCGCGTCGCCCGCGGAACCAATTAGCGAATTGGTGCAGGTGATGATGCTCTCTGGCGCAACTGCACTGTGACTCAGAAGGTCCTGCCGGCTTAGGTGAAATTGATTGACGAGGGCCATAATCGCACTGACTGTTTTATCTATCTGGTTACACAACTAACCGTCTACTCGTCTATAACTCATACCTTTATATGAGATGATATACATCCCATATAGGTTATGAGACAGGTAATGCAGATATAATTATTATAAAGTAGATAAGATCGGACACGGCACGGAACAGTGAATTTTAAGTGTATTAAATATCTATCTAGTTTTCCCACCGCGTGGCAACGCGATCATCTGAATTTGTTGTTATCCAAATTATTTACAAAATATCATCGTCCTCCTTATCTTTCAATTTATTTAGGTAACCAACAGCGATGTTGCGAATGTTACAGATTTTGTATAACAGGTAATACTCGTAGGTTCATCGTCGACCACATCATCGCTTACCATCAGGTGAGATAGCGGAGCGCGAGCCTATCTATACTAATATTATAATGAGGAATATTTTTTATGTTTGTTTGTTTGTACCGAATAGGCTCCGAAACTATTGGACCGATTAAAAAAATACTTTCACCCATAGAAAGCTACATTATTCCTGAGTGACATAGCCTATTTTTTAATCCCGAAAATGGGTCCTGTGGGATGGTCCACTGGCTAAATGATATATAAGTGTACAAAATTCGAAAGGACTAATAAGAGATACTTATTTAAAATTAAAAGGTGCAATACAGGGGTTTTCGGTGTTGTAGGTACTTATAAGAATCTCGACGCTCAATGTTGGTCCATGCATAAAGGCAATGGCTCAACTGACTGCCAAAAATTTGGGGATCCTTGCGAAGGTGAGACGATACTTTACGCCAGAACAGCTGCTTAAGTTGTATCAAGTGCAAGTTCGATCTTGCATGGAGTAATGTTCTCATCTCTGAGACGGATCTGCCAAATACCAGCTTGATGCACTAGAGTCGTTTGAAATACGGGCCAAGAGGCTTAGCGGGAATGTGGCACCGATCGAGTCAAAGCCACAGGAGCCTTGAATATCGTCGCCGAGTTGCTAGCTTGTCGTTTTTGTCGGTTGCATTTCGTGAAGTGTGCGATGAGATTGCCTGATCTAATTCCGCAAAGCCCGTTTCATCATCGGACTACAAGACGTACAGCGAAGCGCCATCGGTACATGTGGACATCCCACCCATACGCACTAGTCAAACGTATTGGAAAAACTTTCATACAGTAATCAGGCTTTCATTAATTTTTAGCTATTACTTTTAGTTATTTTTAGAAACTTTCAATTATTTTTAGATATTAATTCTTAGATATTCATGGCCGCCGGGAGGAGCACTTGAACACCCTGATGGCTTTCAATCAAATATACAAAAACAATTAAATATGCCGAGGCGAGTTGCTATAATTTTCGAACCCGCTTCGCTCGCTCTTGAATCCCTATTTATATCTCAAACTTTAGTTCATAAATCCACGTTAGAACAAATGGGCAAAGAAAACCCATCCTATTCAAGGCGGGTTGTTGAAGAAGTGTAGATTCAACCCCCAGAAAATATAATGTTACTTTTTATATAGCTTAGCACTTTCATACTTTTCTTATCACATCACAAACTCCAAAAAATGAATGAAAATGAACACTCAATTTTCCGTTAATTAAATAACTATAGGTACATAAGAGTCTTATATTCCCATCAATAAAATAAAAACAAATCTCTCTTACTTATTTTCGCTAACTTGAAATACTTTTACTGTCTGAATAAATATCTTGAGATATAATAAAAATTGTTTGCTACAAAACGTTACAAGCGTATTGTTCAACAAAGGACCCAAGATCTATATACTCGTATTTTATACATGACTTACTTTAATCCTCATTGAGGCAAAAGATGAGAATCTATCTTTGTGTGTTGGGTATTAGGATTAGACCGTGGTCTAAAGATAGGATAGGACAGGATTTAAGAAATTGTGCCACAACAATACGTGTATAAATAATTTAATTTTCATTGCTCATACAAAAATATATATATCAATTGCTTATCTTTGGCAGAACTATACTATTACAATATTATAGTAATTTATCTATTTAAATTAAATTCGGGTTCCCCAAATTACGTATGAAATTATGAAAAGTAGAAATGACGATATGGTTATTTTTGTAGCTGAGTTTTCACAGACTCTCTGTAACGCAGAGGTGGAAAGGTGTTTGATGGTGAACACGTTGTGGATGCTGGCAAGGTCCTCAGGAGTCAGCTGGTTCTCGTTCCTGGACAGCACGATGCTGAAGAGCTGAGAGTTTGGTAGCCTCATGCAGAAGTTCAGCACCAAGTGGTTGTTAGCTACCTTGAGGACCTGGATCACGCCTCCGAAGAAACGATACATATCGCCCACCGCTGAAAAGAAAATAAATTTTCTTAATAAACAATAAATCGAGATGTCTAACAACGAAAATGCTTGAATAAACATTTTCAAAAGTTAAGGCATTTTCATGTCTGCTACTATTAGTGGATCTTATAATTAACTTTTTACTTTCAAATTGGTCCCTAGTTCTTCAGTGCGTTCATAACCTCAAAATCCATTAAAGATTTCTCTTAAAATTCTTCAGTTCCTTACATTTATTAGGTACATCCGTTGCCCAGAATCCTTTGTGCGAGGTGTTGACCTTGATGTGGTAGTCGTCCTGCCACAGACCCTCGTGCCACTCCAGCACGAAATGTCTGATGCGGTACTGTTCATGCATGTTGTACTGACGGTTCACGTACGGCGAGTTCGTCAGCTGAGGGTACGGGGTTGGTGGAGTTGGCTGGAAAGAAAACAAACACTATTAGAATAAAAGGAAAAAAGTGAAGACAATTACAAAAGGAACCAATGCGCGTCGTGATAAGATTGACATCTATCCGAAGAACCGTGTTCGTAATTCAAAATGCATTAATAAAATCCTTATTACATTAAACACAGTCACTCACTAAGTTATGGTTCAACAATCCACCTACAACGTAATCTTCAAACTTTCTAATTTGAACAATAGGGCAGTAAGGATTAACATCAGTTCTGGTTGCATTTTCTTTGTGGTACACGTACTCGTGAACATACCACATGCCTAACACTGCCTCCTCATCAAAATCATGCGTTGGACTTAAGTTTTGGCAAAAATTTACGTTTGCTGCGAAAGTTGTTAATAAGAAACATGATAGGACGAACACAATAAGGTCCATCATTAAAGTGTATGCAAAGGTACTTGTGAACGGTCTGTTTCACGACACCGAGACTCCTAATTAACATCCCAGCCCCACTTGGGTGCATTACGTCTTGTTACGTACTCACGTGGACAATAATTACAATTAACCTATTAATTGACTCTACTACCCTGCATCCTGTTATGAGTAGGCCTTTTAAAGCTTTACCTTGTATGTAAAATGTAAACTACATAGATACGTATTATTTAATATGGTAAATATTCCAATTTTGTTCTAAGGATGAATAAACAAATTATCAGCACAACTGCTCGCTGACAAAGGTCATGATGGTCATCTTAAAAATACAACAACAGTTTAAAACAAAAATCAGATGTAAAGTAAATTTTAATTGATCTTGGCTATCTAAATTAAAACAATTCTCATTAACATACACATATACATTACATATATTTACATACACCCTATTTTCGTTTTATTGCTAGTGGGAATTTCAATGTTTATATGCAAGACAGTTACTTTCCAATACTTTCATTGTCTGCTCGACTAAACATGTATATCCGCCGGGGGACGGAGTGATAACACTGTTAATAATGTTACCCGTATCTGCTGCAACTAACAATATTAAAAAATAGCGTGCAATAAACAAATCAGATCAACAAACCTCAATATTTAGCTCCTTGATATCTATATAAAAACAATCCTGTGTGTGTTCTATTTTATATTCCCCTCTCGTGTGAGGTATTTTTTCGACACCATACCAAACACCAGATATTTGATCCAAATTGATATCTCCATAAACAGGTGACAGATCGTCACAATATTTGTGACTTTCGAAACTGTACTGACTGTAACATTGCACCAATCCAAAACACAACGAAATCAAAATGATACTACTGCACGCCATTGGATTAACCGCTGTGGATAACCCGGATATTATCGGATAAAGTTTCGGATAAACTGAACCGGCAGTACCAGGAGACAATGCGCGAAAGGAGATGTTTTACAGATTAGCCCGGCGGATAGAGTGAAGGCGAAGTGGCGAACACGTGGGCGGGCTCCCAAATGAACGGCACTCGACTGGCGTTGTACAGTCGTGGTAATTTACTACTTATGCGAGAATACTTCCTTAATAAACTTTATCAACACGTTGACAGTCCCCTCTCATGTAAGTCAGGCACGTATGCATCTGTATAAATGATCGCATACAATAATTTTCCTATCTGTTTACGGCTAACTCGTAGCCAGTTACGGCGATAGAACTGCTGAAACCATTATATACCATTAATGACGACATGAAAATGGCAGGAAAGAAAAGAAGATTTCCTTAAGATTTTCCAGTGCCTTCTCAAGTTTTCCGTAAACGGAAGCTTTCCTCGGCATACTTAGATGCTAGGATTGCAGAAGTATTAGAATATGGGGTGGAGAAAATCAATAAAAAGCTCTGACGTCATGGAGGGTGGTTATCGAGCGGGCCACGCTTTTGTTACGACGTGCAGTAGTGTGAGTAAATATCGATTTAGCCCACGCTTTTGTGTGTATTTGCGAAGTTATTGTGTGACTTTTTTATAATTTATTCATATTGCGAAAACAATAAAATGTTAAAAAGGTCATTAAAGACATGAAGTACCCAATCTTAATTTTCGTTCATTCTAAAACATTCCCAAAAGACTTGATGCATTTACTTTGTTGAGCAGGTGCTCACATCTACCTAGTGAAAACCCTTGCTATGTAACATTTGATGACGTAGACGAAAACGGGTGCGCAATGAGTGACGTACTGCGCCATGGCTAAGCACGACACTATCTGTACTAAGGACTCAAAGCTTGAAGGATGTGAAAACTTCTAAGTGCTACTGCGTGCTCAGCAGTCATCATAAAAATAAGTTTTCTTAATAAAAATACTTCGCTAACTAAGATGCTATCTGATAGGAAATATTCTGGATTTAGTTTCAGAAAGTTTTAGCAGGTCTAAGTTTGGAAATCCACTTAAACACTTCGGTACTTTTTTATTTGGGGAATGCAACTATGAAAGAATGCTTGCAGCATTTATTCCAATTCGGATTAAGACATTATTGAAAAGTCCTTGTTTAACCATAAATATGTTTGCGTAGGTACTTACTACAGTATGCTAGTATTTTATTATCGTTGCTACAGTTTTCCAACTCATTGAGTCCTTTCATTATTTGTAGCCCGCCGTAGTACTAGTAACGCGCCAGTACTTCATGTACCTAAATACTGGGACAACATATGAATGTTAGACAATTTCAGACAAAATCTAGGCTAAACATGTTTCTAACATCGTCTGGTGTCTTAGTACTTAGGCACAGAGGAATCTGCGAATTTGAGATAAACCGCGGTAGTTTGGTGGATTAGTTGGTTGCTTTGCCTTATTGACGACTAGTTGCGAGCAAACTAATCTTGTATATGTGCATACCTACATGCATAAAACGACTATAATGCTTTCATTGATTGTTTTATAGGAATATTAGTTAACTCAATAAAATACTACATTATGTATAGTTGCTGATCTAAAATAGCACTAAAACTGATTAATAAATAAATTAGGTTAAAAGGAATAAACTAATCAACGACGAACAATGTTGCTTTAACTGTCATTTAGCTACCTACAAATGAAACGCCTATTCGGATTTGGTCCCCGGTACCATCGCAAAAGCATGGGATGATCCCATTACATGCCATTGAATTCTGATAATACCACCCCACAGGCTTTGTGGTTTTCTCTACTAAGGCTACATAAGCGTCGCGTAGTGTCTCGAATGCTACGTCACGAAGGGGTCTATACTTCAGGCTCGGAGTACGGAGCGTAGAGCCTCTACGAGTGCTACGAAAACGCCTACAGCGATCTACGCTACGCTTTCTTCGTAGCGTGTCATAGTTACGGATTGCTCGTAGCATTTTGTTGCGTCGCTTTCGACTTGAGCAAAACTAAATACAGTTTTTCAAAAAGTTTTAATATTTTTTTCTCCCTAATTTGCTCAGACGTCTTTTTATTTGATGAGTTACGAAAATATGTACTTATATTTTTTTGTTATGTTTTTATTAAATAATTAAGCAAACTTAAATAAACTTTCTCTGTTCAAAATAGAATTATTTATTAGCTTACAAATCTTATACTATTAATCGGCGAAAGATCGATCCAGCTGTAGGTCTCTTATCTGGGAAAATTAGTGTTCTCGAAAAAAAATAATCTCTTATTTCTCCGAGCAGAGCTCGTCGTCCAGATACTGATAGATAATAAAAACAAAGCAAAAGAATTTGTTTACTACGTGCAAGTTCGGACCTTGTTCAAAACTTTCAGCTGAAAATACGGGGCCGAACGAGCGACGAGATTTCAGAGGTTATTTGTACCAGGAGACCAGGAACAGGAGAGGATAACATTTTCAGGCAGCCTTCCACTACTTCTATCAAACTTTATACAACACAAAGTTGCTATCAAAACAAAACTATTACGATTGTGTACACTCCATACTTTTGTAATTTATAGTGACGTTTTAGTCAACCAAGGAATATTTGGAATAATATACGCTGAAAACATGTTGATTAGGTACTTTACAACGTGTTTACTCCTTCGAGGTACATATATCAAGTACATAAATAAATAATAACAGAAGAATAAATGAGACGTAAAATGTTATGTACCTACACCATAACCATATAAAGTAAAAGTAAACGTGACTAAGAATGATCTCGTTTCGCTTATGGCGCTGGTGGCTCGAAGGAATAACATTCAACCTCTTGCGTTTTCTTGGGTTGCTTTAGGAAACGCAGTAAAAATTTCAAATCATGAGACAAAATGTTGTTGTTTGTCGAAGTGGCTTATTTTGTGGAAACTAAAGTATAAATAATACGTTGAAAGAAATCAGGTTTCAAATGGATTAAGAGTTTTCTGAACTAGTTGAACACTAGTTGCTATTTTAACTTATCAGGAGAAATTTATTGATGTTCGTATTCTGCAATCAAACTAAGAATCATAGTCATCATCAGCCTTATAATGTGCCCACTGCTGGGACACAGGTGTCCTCTCTGTGAGAGAGGTAATGGGCCTTAATCCACCACGCGGGCCCAGTGCGGGTTGGTGGATGTCACATGTCTTTGAATTTTTGATTCTAGGAAATGCCGGTTTCCTCACGATGTTTTCCTTCACCGTTTTAATTCACCGTTAGTGGTAATGAAATAATTTATTACATAAAGTAAAGTTCCTGCCTGGGATCGAACTCACGTTCTACGAGACGTAAGGCGGGTCGTTACCACTGGGCCACCACTGCAATCATAGTGATAAAAATAATATCAAAATAAACGTCAGTAAAAATGATAAAAGAAAATAAATTAAAAAAAACTGAATTTATTTTATTACATAGATTTAAATAAATTTAATTTATTTCATAAAATAAATTCAGTTTATATGTGTTATTGTTAATTCGTGAATATTAATAACGTATTCGTAGCGCTCTGTAGCAAGTCGTAGACATTTTCGTAGCTGAGCGCTACGAAAATGCCAGTGAGGGCGAATTGGCGTAGTCGCTTAAACTCACCCCTCCTACATTTTTCGTAGTGACGTAACGCCCTGACTACGAACGTACCAGGGCAGAATAACCGGTGAGAAGGGTTGTGCAGTTTATTACAATCCACAAGTTGACAACTAACGCGAGCGCCCCGCGCTTGCTAGTGTAACACAATAGGACAACATGATAGTGAGAAGGTGAAAATAGTTTTGTCTAACTATCGGGTGGTGGTGCGTGGGCCGCGAGGGGAGATGACGTCATACGTGATAACCACTGGGGTGGGATTCGCGAAGGGCAAGTGACTGATGATTGATAAATAAACGATAACAATGTTTAGATATGGGAATATATTGGGGCTATGCAAATAACTAAAGGGCCCCGGCCCCTTGTTTACTTTGTACCTATAGGACGTCAATGATAACGTGATTTTATTGCCTGACTGGCCAACACATTTATTCTCTGAAGTTTTATCTAAAAACGAAAATAAAGTAAAGTTCTTGTACCTATAAAATAATTATTCAAAATGATTACTGGTAATTTTATATTAGTTTCTCCAGCAAGGTACATATTTGTTTTAAGTGGATATGTTATGCCAAATAAAATATATATAAACTGAGCTTTATACTTCAACGAAAGTGAGGTGCAATTTTTTACACCTTTGGTTCCTGATATCTCCCGAAGCCACTTTGATCCAAACTTCATATTTGGGGATCGTTCTTACCTGTATTGGTTACATACATAGATAAACATTCAGCTTTTATAAAATGATGAAGGTCAGATCGTCGCAGACCGTTACAGTTACGAAACGATTCTCATTTCAAAAACATACTTTGACTTATTTCTGAAACTCATAAACGAAGAACAAACTTTTTAACACGCCCTCCGCCACCAACTTTAGGCACAATAAACAATATTATAAAATCTTTTCAAGTAGAGCTTGAATGTTATTTTGTTAAATGTTAGTTATATAGTACAACATAGTTTTCCTAACTATGCTAGAAGTTTGTTTCTAGTAAATTTCATACATACCTATATTATGTTACTTATATACAAATTGTAAAAGCGTTTTTTAATTTTACCTATCCACGAATATAAAGTACGTGTTTATACAATATTTTTTGAATTCGTATTTGGAACATTACGTTGTGAGTGTAGATAAAACTCATTTTATAGATTTTATGTTGTTTTTCAAAGCTGTGTTTTTCAACCTTTTTCATGACATGACCCCCGTAGTATGAAACAATATTTCGCGACCCCGACACTTCGCTTTTTTTCAACCGACTTCAAAAATAATGAGGTTCTCAATTTGACTGTATAATTTTTCTATTTCAATCTCTGTATTTTTCTTTATTTTTTGTATGTTTGTTCCACAATTACTCTGCCGATTGTGGACCGATATTGAAAATTATTTTTGTGTTTGAAAGAATTGGTCCCGAGGTGGTCCCATTGACACTAAGTTAGAATCTGATGGGATCCCAAGGAAATCCCACGACCTACAACTTGTAAGTCGCGTCCGATACCACTGGGCCATCACTGCTCACACACATGCACTGCACTACCGACTTCCAAAAATAAAATTATTTTTCACTTTGTAGTTTTTCATTTGGAAGTCGGTAGTATTTTTTTGCAAAAAAGTTTTTTTTTTTTTCACTTTTTAGTTGTAAGTACCTACCTAGTAGTTTAGTAAGGTACCTATAACGCCGAAATAGATTACCTATAAATATCATGAAACTTGAACATAACCGGTGAAATGAGAGATCTGCGTACCCCTTAAGAGCGTACTGGCGTGATGTTATGTTATGAAATGGTATAAACAATGAACAGACATGCGATTGCAGCAATCCCGAGAGGTTTGCCGTTATTTATTGAAGAGTTCTGTTGTATATCTTCGAAGTCCTTAATCAGATATTCGCCAAATTAAAATGGGACCAATTTGGGCACATACTCTTTCAAACAAAAAAAAAATTCAAAATCGGTCTCCAAATGACGGAGATATCGGGAAACATACATAAAAAAAAAATAACATACATGAAGTCGAACATAGAACCTCCTCCTTTTTGGTACGTCGGTTAAAAATAGTAACGTATAATGTAATTCATTCATTGATCAAATGACAATATAAGCATTTACCTTCACTGAAACCGAGCTTATGCCAAAGAACAAGCTTATAAGCTGATCCAGTATGGTGCACTATATCGCATTTGTGGCCAGACGTATGCTGATCGATAAATTAAGTCCGCGGCAACTATAGGGGTGGGATTAACTCCATTATTCTATAAAGCCCTGGTACAAAGGGTCACGAGTCGGCGCTGACGTCGGCCGAATACAAGGGGTGACTTGCCGGGGGTGACACGGGTAAACGGCTACATAATTCTGACGTCATAGTAAGTTGACGAGTGTTAGGGTTGCATAAAATTACTCTGTACCCTTGCTTTCGTAACATGTGATTTATGTCAGTTAAATAGATTGGAATTTAAAACTTATTTTCAGGGGGGAGACCATAAGCTCTTAGAGTAAGGTTATTTTAAGTGTGCGTAAGGGACAGATGTATACAAGCCATATACATCTGTCCCTTACACACTTTTTTTTTACAGTCGAACAATGATAGTTTTGACACGTCAGGGTACGGGGGCAGGTCTGTGTTTTGCAAAACCATTTAAGTACGTAAGGAAACATTATTTTAAAACGATGCTTGGTAAGAAAGACGATTGAATAAAACATTTATTTAATAGTTCGACGAATGTTATCTCCATATTGTACGAGCACCGATGTTCGTTACATAACTTCCAGAACGCAGGGACCTTGCAAATTGTCAGCACGTGCCAAAACTGAGTATCTTTGGCATTTCGTGTGACCTTTACCCCAAGGATGACGCCGTTCGTTGGGGACGTTTTGTCCGCCCCAGAGGTCGATTCTACCAGGAGAACAGAAAACTAGAAGATGTTTCAGAGACGCTATCTACACGGAAAACTTGGATCTAATCTTTTGATTTAATATAAAAAGACTCGTGATTTAGAGAAGCCAGTCAAGTGCAATGGATTAATTGATTGTCAAGAGCGAAGCAAATTATGGTTAATTTGTTATTTCACATATATAATCGCTTTTACGAATCGAAATTTCAGTTTGGTCATAGTAACTTTACAAAAAGTTCTCTATGGATGGATTTGCTAAGATTTATAAAATTTAACGCCACAACGACTGCAATACTTTGTTATTTTGGAAAAAAGTTAAGTTATTTTATCAGTTTCTATCAATAATTCATCATTACTATCATTTTTTATCAACCCAGATAAGATTTTGCATGTTTATCAATGTATGTGTCTACTGCGCGAATGTAATAACTTCTAATGGCAATTTTATATAAAAGTGAGCAAATGATAAATTAATACGAGGCGAAGTCCAAAATTCGCGGCATATTTTCCTTGAAAACTGGTTTTTTGGAAAATGGACTTTTGGACTTCTATATGTTCATACATATAGAGGTCCAAAAGTCAATTTTCCTCATCCAGCATCATCATGGATGTTATGCTCTTTTAAACTTATTTATTCAGAGGGTTGTAGGTTAGTAGTTAACTTGTCTATGATTAATGTATAACGTTCCTTTGAGCTAATTGGTCTTTTGTTACTACTACATTATAGCTAACTAAATAAGTACTCAAAGTCCATACTAACCGCACCAAGTTGTACATCAATTATGCTATAGTTGTCACAATTTATGAAGTCCGTTGACGTTTCTCATTTTACATGCCGCCATAACTCTCTACATAAGAAATTGAAAAAACTAATTCATAATCCTAATTAAATACTATGTTACCGATACACTATGACAACGAGTATCTATTCTATATTTTTTTATGGCAAGCAAAGCCGATGTCGACTATTCTGCCAATGTCCAGAGTAAATTGGAAAACAAGTGTGTCTGAGATTGGTAATTTAATTAAAAGAGAAGAAACTGTAGACGAGAACTAAGTTCTTTTTGATACAGTTGAACACTTGGTGAGTTAGTACGGGACTGAAACAAACAAAAAATAAGAATACATAAATATTAAAATTGTTAAAAGCTAAAACATAAAAAATTCGCAAGCATCAAGTTTAATTATTATTAAGTATTTTTATAGCTGTCAAAACGGGCCGTTTATTTTTTGACAACATTTATTTAAAAACAATTCTACCTACACTTGCACAATTTTTGCTACTACCTACTGCAAAAAAACTCCTGCACACCTTACTATACACTTTTAACGATTTGCCTCTGATGTTCTTAATGTAGAAATGTGGCAGTATTAAGTTAACCGACCCACGGTTATTAATGTTCTTTCATTATTTTATTACTAACTCTCAGTTAACAGAAGTTTAATAGTCAGGATAACAAAGGCTTAGTGCCAGCGTTTTACGTTTAAGAAAGTCTACCCTATTTATAATAAACTTAGTGTAAGACACAGAATAATGCTCCAAAATAAGTACTTAAGAACTTAACCCACCTCCAACATTAATAGTCTTTTAAGGTTACTCAACCAACTTAAGTAACTTTAAGATAAGACACTTTAATATTAATTATTTATAACCGTAAACTTTACTCCCAAAAACTTTCAACATTCTTAGAACAGGTAGTCTGCTGACGTCATAGTCGGGCGCTTCTAAAACATGTCGTCCTTATTTATATATATTCCAAAAATGTACGTCAGAATATCCGTGGGATTGCCAGGAAATTCTCTCCGCCCACCAGTTGTTTCGGAGGGCGGAGAATTTATGTCACGTTGCTATATTACTAGGGCTTCATAGCAACAAAAGGCATAGCGGGTTGTTTGAACGACTTTAAAGCATTAACTTGGCTTCTTTTACAATCATGCTCGACTTTGATAACAATATTTTAATTAAGATGTTCTTAAAATAGACGACCTTTCACCAATATTTAATGAAACTTCTATTGCTTCAAGTACATGCTAAGTTAATTAGATGTTATGCTTTTAATAATGTTGAGTTTTATAAACAGAACGAATATAAGTACACCAATATGTATCAAAAATGATTGCAACATATTTATAAACCTTGTTTCACATTAATATTATACAATTTATTTACTTGCAAATAATAGTTTTAATGCATTGTTAGCAAACTACTGAAGGTGGAAATAGCTGCTCCGCCCTAGCCCGCCCAAAGTGGTTGGTTTGGGCGGCGACAATTTTCCTGGGCGGCTACTGTACTAGGCTGACAGAGGACAGAAGGGACTAAGCTTAGAAAAGACAAGACAAGAATGCCGAAAGGGACAGGGTATAGAGAATCCACGCATGCGCAGCAGACGGAAAGGTCAGGTGCTTTTCATATCTTCGGCGATGGCAGTCGGCTCCGGATCTTAGGGCTTACGGTTAGAGCAGCAAACCTTAAACCTCCCTCGATGTTATTCAGAACTTTGTTTAAAACATCTTTTATCGCTTTTTTGGTTAATTGAACGGCTACAAAATATACATTGTTTAAAACTACGGGAAAACTTTTCGTGATGTCAGCGATTTAGTTTGTATGTAAATTTTAGTTTTTTAAAGCGAACGTTTGAATTAATACTGAATATGAATCTGACATAAAAACTCAAAATTAAAAAGTTACATTTTAGGAAACCGCTAGGTACATATAGTCTGTTAAAAGTGGTCAGAAATCGTGGGTTGGGATTCGATTACTACTCAGGATATAATTCATAGGAAAAGCTTTTCTCCGCGAATGGACTATAGATAATACCCACTTGTATGGGATGCTTTAGCTGACCCCCTGTAATCAGTATACGTATATATTGATAAGACATAATATCAACATGCCGGATACACCAAACATTGTACTCATAACATTTGGACGTCAATTGATTCATCAACGGTATCACGACCTTCATTGAAAATCACTCACTCATAATTTTCAGTGTAGTGTGGGCGATAAACAACAGAATACATAGAGTTCTATTCTTCTAGTCTAGGTTATTTAAGTAAAAAACGCAACTATCACTGCCTAATTTACTGCATTCTAGTTTTACTGGATCAGAGAGAGTACCTATAATAATATATAGGCTGATTCCTGGGTGCCTACTTCATTTTTGTGCTGGCATCTATTAAAATACATAGATACTCAAAATTCTTAGGTTAGTAATGTTTCGATTATTCAACTTCTTATTAAACTAGGCATTAAGCACGTAGTGAGTTTATTTGGAAATTAGAAACGTATTGTGAAGACCAATTTCAGCGGCTAACAGCAATCGGGCATCTGACGAAATGAAAAGATTCTTATTTAAATCAGCTTTAGTTTTGGGTTTTTCGATAGTTATATGGAACTCTGGAACTAGAAAATGCGAACTGACCCTTAGGTTTTTATAGTTAAGGTAACTCGTAGGTACATATAAGTAAACATATCTGTTTAAGGTACCTACAGTAGATAGACATAAGATAACTATTTCAATGGATAACCGATCAAACATCTCATTAGCTGCGCAATTATGAACATAAGTTCAGATATTTTCTTGAACTATATTGGAAAAATAAACTGTGTAAGCAGTTAAGTTGCTCTTAATCCCTTTAATTTTGGCACGGAGCGACCTTAACCGTATGAAAATGATGTAGTGTGCTGACGCAGGCTGTGGGTACTTTCATATTTCATTTTACGTAACGTTTCGGGAGCAGCAGCGACATTTCACGAGGCGTGCTATTAGGGAGCGGGGTAGCGAGCATCGGGTGGCGGCGTCGTACGGCGTCGTAGGTCGTGACGCGCCCGAGTGACGTCACTAGCGAGGGTGGAGGGTGCGACAGCCGGCAGAGCAAGGGTAGTCACCCCCCAGTGAAAGTCGCCCCGACGGCGTCAGTACAGCCTGGCCCGTCGATGGGATCGTACACTTTGCTCGTCGCTCCTCTATTTACACCGATCGCTAACCTCTAAGCTCGGGCATCGGGATCTGATATTAATATAAATCCAAGAAATATTAATTTAGTAACTAGACAATTATATCTACATCAATGTTCTAATTCTGTACAGTGAGTGAAAAGTTGTTACAAGTTTCGATTGTAGCGGTTTCGCGATAGATATTGTTTTGACAATACCTGAAAACGAATTCGTCGCTAGAATTTATTTCTGATATATCTAGATACCTAAATAAATAAGCGACCAGCAACAATAGTGGACGGTGTTAGGTACGTTTTCCCAATTTTGTTAAAACTCTTTGTTTACTGTGTAGAATTTACAATAAGCGCTTTCCGTGACAAAGTAAAATCGCAAAATACTATAAATAATCGTATAACCTACTTATAGTGGCCATGAAGCGGCAGATTGTGGCCTAACTTTTCCGAAAGCGCGACACGAAACAATACAACAGCCGTGGAAACTTTAATTACAAACTAAGCCGAAACCCTTCAGGTGCTAGTTTAAGTGATGACCTACAAGACCGAATAATGAGGCCTTCGACTCCTGTTAACCCAAACTTTTTATTTACAATCTAATTTCAGCGCCGATGCACGAAAGCAGCTAAAAATAGTCAGGGTTTGCGCGCTCGTGTCTGCCCGCAGCCGGCCCGCGTTTCTCTACACTATTTCTGTCTTATAGAAAAGCAATAAGATATTCTACATGCTAAAGAATACCAGTGGACCGTTCCCTTGTAGATAATGAGAAAAGTGCGTAAAAAGAAGCCGGTTGTCGCGAGGCGACAGTGACTGATGGTGTTATTATAGTGTTTACGAAATAATTATTGTGCCTCAATTGCAACGCATTCGCTATAAGGTAACTAAATACTTACTATTACCTACTAGAGATATTATGAGTATTCTTTTGCCCGAATGTGTAGCGAACGTGCAAAGCTTTTATATGTTTACGAAAGCATTTCAAATTCATCGAATTTATTGCCTCCGTCGTGCTATGCCGTATCTGTACTCAACTTTATTGCTGGAGATATTTTCATGTCTACTCAGCTTATTTGTCCTTGTATGTAAATTGATGAGTCTCTACGTATTACATATTTGCTTTTGACGTAGCTACAGCGATAAACTCGGAAACTGATGGCCGTATCGTCTCCGCTGCCGGTAGATATTGAATCGTAATTACTATCATTCCTTGTCCAGGCCAAAGCAGACGGAAGTAATCGCATTGACGTAGATTAACGTAAACAAATAATAGCTTACTACCAACGTAGACAACATGGTTACGTGGTGGGTAGTTCCAACAGCTGGAAAATCAACTGTAGGCAATGGGAGAATATAGTTGTTGACCAAAACTGTTTACGATTATTTTTGGACTTGCATTATTATTTTTTTTGCCGTCAATAACAATGTTACGCAGGAAGGTAGATAAGCAAAAGAAAATTGTAGAATCACCAATTAACTGACGTCTGTATTTTGGTACAGTTTAAAATGAAACAATTTACGTAAAATGATAATAACGTTTATTTTTCCTTTAAACAAAGAAAGGCAACAAAAATATTAAAGTTAGTTTTTTAAAAATAACAAAATCAAGTCAGTAACTTTGTGAGTTTATTTGAGCTCTTATGGCATTTGTGATATAGTCAGGAACTTGATTTTAGTTTAAATTCCTTATCATTAAAATGTATAATTTGATTACATCTTGTGAGCCCTATTAAGGCACTAGTTTTTATGATACATAATATTTAATAGCTACTCCATAAGTACTACACTACTCATATATAAGTACATATCAACAAGGAAGACTAGGAAAATAGCCAATGTGCTACACAAAAATCATTTACTCTACATATTTTCCACTACACTTGTCTTTTTTCTATCACTATATTTCTATATTGCACACACAAACATATGGTACACATTTTTGGAAAGGTACTCTTAGTATTAAGATTTGGCTAAGGCCTTACATTATCAACAAACATACTACAAGGCTAAAAGATACATGATTGATAACAATAATAAAATATAAGATAAAATGTGTGTTCAAAAAACAGTTAAATATGAATATAATGGCTCTGCTTTGCAAATAATAATTAACAATGATAAAAATTCTATAAAATTCATATATTCTCCATTAATGTTAAATTCTTAATTCTATTGTTCCGAGCACCAGTACAATTCCTATGAGGCTACAACTAAACTTCCACAGTCAAGTCAACATTCCATTGATAACTTATCTATGCTTACTTTATAAAAATCGGGTCTAAATAAGCAGTAACTTTTGGCCAAATCTCATTAGAAGTGCGTCCCTCAAACTCTTTGAGTATACCTTTCTGTTTGTAGAAGTCTATGACAGGTCTTGTGATACTGTCATATATCTCTAAACGCTTACGTACAGCTTCAGGTTTGTCATCAGGCCTCTGAATCAAATCCTCTCCTGTTACATCATCTTTGCCTTCCACTTTGGGTGTATTAAAACCAATATTGTATACCCTTCCTGAAGCCAAGTGGACCCAGCGGTCCTTCACTCTATCAATGATCACTTCAAATGGCACTACTAGGTTTAGTACAACATCGACAGGCTGTACCTTCCACAGAGCGTTGGCTTGACCCACTGTTCTAGGGAATCCATCCAGCAACCAGGGCAGGTTCTCAACCTTTTTTAATTCTGTGATCATAAATTTAATCATCACATCGTCTGGTACCAGTTTTCCTTCATTTAAATACTTTTTCACCTCTTTTCCTAGGTCAGTTTGTTTTTCAATGTGGTCCCTCAACTTGTCCCCACTAGAAACATGTGCTACATTGTACTTCTTGACTATTCGAGAAGATATAGTGCCTTTCCCTGACGCAGGAGCGCCGAGAATTAAAGATTTTAATAATTTACTCGTCGTAGTCATAGTTACTGACCTTTGTACTTTGATATTGGCTGCTAATGTTGTGCGCACCGTATCTCTACGATTTTATCATATAACCATACGTACAGCCGTATTCAAACGGAGTGTAATAAACTCGTTTGTTTATACGGAATATATTGATTAATACACTAACAGAGGATATCTGTATTTGTTAGTTGTTAAAACTAGTTACCGCTAAACACGTAACATTAGTATTTATTTCGTAATATATTTTCATTGGTTTCATGTATGAAACTGGACTAAATATTAGTATGTATAAATTAATTGCGGCTTAATCAAGTTTGTGCATGACTTCACTCTTTTATTATTCGTCAAATAAAATAAAAAAACGGGTAAATTGTAATAAAACAATACGCACTGAAACCAACCACCACTGCGCGCGATCGAAACTTCAAATTGAAATGTCAAACGTCAAACCGTAACGGGAGCGTTCGTGTTACACAGCTGCCGCTACGCAATCGTGCTAGAATTTTGTTGCCAACTGGTTTAATTTTGCTGTTAATTGAATTACAGGTTTATAGTACTAAGGACAATTTCCATAGAATAAATATCTATACATATTATTAGGGCTTTTAATCAATTTTGTGTATGAATTAAGTTACTGTTAAGCATGAACGCATTCTTTACGAAGACCGAACATTTTTATTTGCGAAATACGAAGACCGCGAACTTTGAATCTGAAACTATACTTCGGTGTTTTTTTTCAATATAAAGTAATAAGAATATAATATTCCAGCATGGCGCTTGTAATGTTACCTTGTGATCTTCCCTGGTGGACGTCGGTGCAGCGTCACTTGAAGCACCTGCTGCTGGCATCTTCGCCGGCAAAACTTACAGCCAGCATGTTGAAAATACATGACATGTGCAAGTGAGTATCTAATAAACAACAACTCATAAACAATTAAATGTTACATAACTTTTGGATGAATAATTATGCCACTTTGCCTGACCCTTCGGGGAATACAGATACTAAATGTAGTTGGGGAGCTAAAATTTATTTTATACCACTCCTCCTCTAAAAAGCTTATTTTATTCACTGAAAACAGTGAATAAAAAGCACTTCTAATCACTGTTTTGGTGTTTGAATTTGGAACACACCAATGTATTGGACCTCCGTCTCAATGCTGTATAACTTCCTTGCGCAAAAAATACTCGATACAAACTTCTTGTGCTGGGAATACTCGAATTTCAAACTCCTTCTTTAATTTTAATTTTGAGTTTGTTTATATTTAGGATTTTAATAATGATTTTGATTTCAGTCTAGGATTTTTATTGAATACTTATTTGGATTGTAATTCTATTATATTGTAATGGTGTTTAATTAATTATAATTATGTAACGTAACGTAGGTGGTCACTGGCCCCTGAAACACAGATGCTGTTACCTAGCTCAGGGGTCAGGGTATCACATTTTTTGTAAATTTTGAAGGTAATAAACCATTTATTGATTACTCGTAATATTCCTTGTGCTTTTCGATTAAATCTTTCTTTTTCTTGTAGTCATGGTATAAAATATAGTATGCAACTCTTGAATAAAACGGCTTGACGATGGCCATGAATCACTCGCGTCGCTCATGATTCTAACACAAGAATCACTCGCTATGCTCGTGATTCATCTATGGCCCTCGCTTTAAATCCGTCCTTTATATTCACTAGTTGCATAATATACTATTAATTTGAACATACCTTTGAAACCGATTACATTTTTATATATTTTGTTTGGAACCATCAAAGTAAGCAAAAGTTCTTAGAGAGTTTATTTTTTAAATGTTGATTAATTTAATTTTCCTAAATTTAGTAATATTTTCCCTTATTTCAACAGCATAGGAATAGATCCGGATGACGATATCAAGGACCCGGAGCTCATGAAAGGACTGGAGGCGTTCCTTGAGGAGGAGATGACGGAGGACGAGCGGAGGCATTTCCTCGACAACACTATTAGGATCATGGTGAATAAAGCGCTGCACCTCAAGCGCTGGCGACCTCCCAAGGGACTCATGTTCAGCTTGCAGCAACAAAGTACGTCACGCTTCTTTTTTCTTTTCTTACCATACCGTAGACTCGCGTAGATTTTCCATCTGATATTCATAGTTAAAAATAAGGTAGCTGTTTCCTTCTTACGTAGAACGTTCTGAACATCGTCTTCAGTTAACTAACGAATATTGAATGACGTGCTTGAATGATGGATTTGCAAGCATTAACGATACTATAAATATGTAGGTATTTGATCGTTTGAAATGAGTGAACTGCTCCGATAAAATAATTTATCTATCACTGCGGTAGCTTGCGGTTTTTTGCAAGGCTATGTTCAATAGCAGCCGAAAAAACATCACAGTGAAATTTAATTTTATTAAATTACAGTCTTTCTTTGACATTGTCACACCGGTAAGGAACGTCTATATTATTATTAGTCAAAAACATTATGTACCTTTCGTACTAACAATAAAGCAGGAGGTTTATAAGCCCTATTGTTCAAAGCCTTCGCTTTATTTTGTTCTAATATGAAAGCTGCCTAGGTTTCTCAGTTACATAATACTCTGCATTATTATCGGGCGCCGGGAAAGCACGCATTACCTACGTCAGAAAACGGAAGACACTTAGGAGGAAATGCGGGCAGAGAGCTCCGACTGAATTTCCTTAGTAAAAACTCATAATTCGAGGTTTGCCTCTCGCCAATTTCCTCCTCCAATATTGAACACATTTAAAAGATCTTCCATAAATTTAATACAAAAGTTATATGTTGTGCTTCTATGTTTTTCTTTTTTCATTTATAGTTGTCAAGTCTCTGTTGACAGCGCAATTTTGAGCATCTTTTGAGGGTTCTAAAGATAATGTATCATCAAAAAGGAAAACATAGGGGCACAGTATATATCTTTCTTTTTTAGTTTATGGAATATCTTTTAAATTGATCCAATACGAGTACTAGAGGAGAAAATAGGCGAGAGCCAAATCTCGAATTATGACTTTTTACTTAGTCCGATATCTGCGACTGCATTTCCTCATAATCCGGCTAGGCAGATAAATAAATGAAACTAGATATAAAAGGAGGAAGAACCAAGTAATTCCACGCGGGCGAAGGCACGGGCGGTAGCTAAGTGATTCCTTATACGTATCAAGGTTTAGTTTATAGTTTCTTCTAGATTTCTACATACTTTTTATTAGGTACACTTTATAGCTTAAAGTTACGTTAAGGTAGTCTAGTAGGTACATTAACTATGTATCTACCTACCTAATCCCGAACTAGGTAACGCAGCAGGAGTATCGAATAACCGAACTCAAGGCCGCGTAGGTTTGATTAGAGTTCAAATTAAAAACTAATTTTTTGTTTCATAGACTCTTTAATTGGATTTTAATAATGGCTTTAGAGGTGATATTAGTAATTTAAGTCTTTTTGGTCTTGTCTTGTGTTGGCACGACCCAAGCACGACCTTTTTTACCCGACTGCCGAAGGAGGGTAATGTGTTTATCAGTCTATGTATGTATGTATGATGTATGTATGTTTGTTCCTATGTGGCGTTCTAGATACCAAACGCGTTGGCCGATTTTAATGATTCATACGTCAATCGATTCGTCTTAACCCTGCGAGTGTCACTGGCTACATTAAAATTAGAAAATAGAAAAATGGCGGCTTTTGGGCGCCATATTATGGAGGACCAAACTTTTTTTTTAGTTTAAACAGATACCTATTTCAAAGTATTTTTTTTAAATAAATTGTTCATTAACAATTACGATGGACGGTGACCGGTGACCGGTGAGTCCGGTGACCCCCAAACTAGGCATTTCCCTGTATCTTGGGGGCCGGAAAACTTTATTTTAGTTATACTTGAATACATAGCATGGATCTTTTTAAGGTTCCGTACCCAAAGGGTAAAAAAAGTTAATTCCATAAATCAAAAATTCCGACTGCTTAAAAAGTGAACTAAAAAGTCGCAAATAAGAAGAAAATCATGCTGTGCAGTCGAAGGATATATATTCGCTTTTTAAGCAGTCGGTTTTTTTTTCTTTATTTCATTTTTAAGATGATGGTTCTCTACAATAAAATTCGGGCACTAAATAATTTTGGTGTGGACAAATGGAAAAATGAATATTCTTAATAGTGGTCGATTCGCCCGATTCGGGCGAGTCGTCCAATAACCCATGGAATGGAATGACCCATGGAATGGCGTGCAATAAGTTGCTTAGACCGCAGAGGCGAGTTAATGAGCCTACCGATAGGGTGTTTAAATAATGACATCATGCCATGAGATAAACCTGCATGCAGTTTCGCAAATTTAGGGTTTCGTACCAAATGCAGAATAGGTATATTGGTATTTGTTAGTAAAATATACGTACCTAATTATAAACATTATCACCAAAATTTAAGTCCATAGTTCAATGAAAAGTTAAAAAAATCTTCGGAACAAGATTTTGTGACAGACGACGGACAGACGGACAGACAGAAGGACACGTGAGTGACAGCAATAGGGTTCCGTTTGGACCCTTTTGTTACGGCACACTAAAAATGTACTCCCGGCAGAAGGACTTTGACGACGGGATAATTCTTTTACAAAACTATTCTTCTTTGTAGGTGACGTCACAGAGCTAGAGTACAACTTCGTGTCGGCGCTGGTCGCGCACGCCTTCTTCTCCACCAACCCAAAGCGGACGCTCAAGACACACCCCACCTTGCAAGACTTCAACTTTACACATTTTTTTAAGAATTTACACAGGTATGTAACAAGCAGAAGAAGATGGTAGTTAGTGGTCCATGTACGCATGGCTCAGATCGCCAGAAGTCAAAGATTGGATGCATCCAATCTTTGACTTCTGGCGATCTGGGCATGCCCACTCGTAAAGATTTAATCATCGAATCTCATAATGAATTCCAAACCCGACAAAGTACCGAGAGGTGAGAAAGCCACCTAACCATACGTAAAGCTGCTCTTTTGCAATAGCCAATACAGAATGATATTAAACAGTAGCCGACATAACAATCAAGAAAAGTAGTCCGAATTGATTTGTTGAATTGAACCAATCACGGCTGGATGGAGCTTCATTAATCGAACCTTTTTGTTCCAGAAAATCGCAAAGAAACAAATTAAAAAGCTTACTCCACTACTTCGAATGGTTAGATAAGAGTAGCAACGAGGGATCCATAAAATTAAGCAGACAGGTAAACTTCGTTGGTCATACGACCTAGGACGGTTTTATGAGCGTACAACACGCACGTTAAACGCTCCACAGAATACCTACGCATAGTACCTAATTATGTCCATTTATAAAATGTTAACACCTGTGACTAGGTGTTGTAACAAGTTACTATAGAAACATATAAGTACCCATATCTTATGTAGGATCTATGCCGTAGCCCGTAAATCCCAAAAGGAGTTTGAACAAATGTTGTGGACGCAAAATGTTGCCTTCTGAGTGGCAACAATCGTGAAGGTAGTGAAGTAGGTGCCTTCTATACCGTACTCGTAAATGATTTATTGCCATAAATAACCTTAAAGACCAAGAAGTAAGTCGTGCTACCTGTACTGCGTACAGTACAGCCATGGGCGTACCTACCCAGTGTGAAGTGATGGGGCAATCTGCCCCACGGCCCCACCCTTCGCTCTGACTCGTAACTAAAAGTTTACTGTTCAAGAGAAAAAATACAAGATACACCTACAGAAATTTTCGATCACGCGAGCAAATCGCCCTTTCATTTGACGTTTTTAAATTTCTTCGAACCGGTTCGAGGGCCCTGTGTATTTTTGCCACCCTGGGTCCCGACCATAGATTTAGAATTTTTTTGCTACGCCAAAAAAGCTTGGTCCCGACAGACTTGGTCCGCCTCTGAACTTTCTACTATTTTTCGAGTTTGCTTACTTTTGCCCCTACCCAAAGCAAATGCTGGATTCACCCATGAGTACAGCCCATGTCAATGAAAATAGGCAGTGCCCAAGAGAATAAAACCAGATATCACGAATCACAGAATCCACGGCTTACACCAACTACCAAGATTTACCCTAATACCATGTGACGTTTTAGGTGATGTCCTCAAAACAGTGGCTGACGATAGAGGACTGGTTAGAATGCACACTCCCCCTGTGCAAGCTGCTAGTACGGCACGAGGGTCGCCCGGAGAGGTGTGAAAATGACGAGGCCATCCGAGTTTGCTTCGCTTCCAGTCGCGTTGGTGGGGATACGCTCATCGATGGAGAGTCACAGGTATAGTTGAATAGATAATGTTTTGGGCATATATCGTTGCGGGATACAAAATAGTTAAATTGTTTCTATGGCACACGTTGAGCTTCATTGACTCGAAACTTTTCGGGTACTATTAATGCTGGCATTAAGGCGTTGCAGTGGTTGGGATTAGTGTGGCGGGCTTGTCCCTTTGTTAAAACTTCACGTAGGCCGTCCAAACGCCCAATTAAATTGGCATATCAATTGGGGATCTACAGATCAATCATAGAACAGAACAGAATAGTATATGGTAGTAATTACTTTATACTACCCAGCGAAGTTTTGGGCTAACAAAATCTGAAAATCTGACATGGCATCGAATCGAAGAAGAACACACTACCATTTTTTAAGATTCATGGATTTGTTATCTATCTCAATCTCGTTTTCCAGGAATCCCTATCAATGTTCATGATGCCAGAACTTCTGCCAGCGATGTTGTCGGTAGAGGCGCTAGAAGATAACGAGGTACTCAAGGTGGAGGGCGTCAGACTATTCAGCAGGATCTGCGACAAGAGACAGAAGACCAAAGTGGAACTGCTTGATGAACCTAAGACAGTAAGAGTGATGACCATTTAAAATAAGCTACTTCGAGAAAAAATTTAATGAAAGTACCTAAGAGAGGTTCTAAAGAAATATATTATCGCCGCGAAATGCAGTTAAAAATTGGATTTTCTCATTCATTTCTTGTTTGCCTCCCTTTTTGCGGTATCATCGCGTCTGAACTCTGATGGCGCGCGGCCCCCTCTGTCTCCTGTTGGGTGTGGGACGAGTATGTCGGATATTCGCATCCATCGAGGTCTGTAGGGTGTTGCGTAACTTTTACGTGAACAAATCCAGTGGCCCCGACAGGATACCGGCAATTGTACTAAAAACTTGTGCGCCTGAATTGTCTCAGATCCTGACACGTATAAATCGCCTTTCGATTGTGACTGGAAAGGTGCCGAAGGCTTGGATGCAAGCTAACGTTCAGCCCATGCCCACAAAAAGGGTAGTCGGGCTGACCCGGCCAACTACAGACCCATCTCGGTAACGTCCAACCTCTGTAAGAGTATGGAACGTGTGCTGAACAATAACCTCCTGGCATACCTAGAAGACAACGACATCCTTAGTGACTGCCAATACGGTTTCCTCCGAAATCGGTCAACTTGGGATCTTCTAGCGTATGTCATTCACGTCTGGAGTGAGGCCATCGAGAGGCACGAGGAAGCGCTTGCTGTCTCCCTTGACATCTCGAAGGCTTTTGGCAGGGTCTGGAATGAGAGCCTTATTGGTATGCTTCCTTCCTTCGGTCTGCCTAGTGGTCTGTGTGACTGGATTGCTGACTTCCTGAGGGATTGGTCGTTCCGAGTGGTTATCGATGGCTGCTCGTCCGGTCAGTTAGGTATTAACGCCGGATTCCCTCAGGGGTCGGTGCTCTCGGCAACACTGTTTTTGCTGCACATTAATGACCTGCTAAAACCAGGAACTTTTGGGTACGCAGACGACAGCACGGTTGCTGAGAGATACGTGTCCGGCGCACGAGCTACTGGGCCTGAGATCCGCAGCCGTATTTCGTAAGTGCGTAAAGAGTTTAAACTCTATCCAATCGACCAAATCGGCCAATCATATGCGAGATGAATGACGCGATGTGGATTTCCGTTTTGTGGATTGGCCGATTTGGTCGGTTGGATAGAGTTTAAACTCTTTGCGCACTTACGCAATACGGCTGCTGGTCTCTCCGGGAGGCCATGGAACGCGCTTGAACCTGTCTTTGGAGGCAGTCTCCGAATGGGGCGATGCCAACCTAGTCAGTTTCAATGCTGCTAAGACCCAGGCGTGTCTTTTTTCCGCAAAAAGAGCCTATTCCTCCCGGCTCGATCTTCCCGTGGTGTATCCGTGCCGATAACGGACCATCTCGATTCTCGACCTTCTTGGTGTTACGTTAACATTGACCCTCAATTTTGGTCTATTCATTGAGGCTCATTCAAAGGCTCAGTTGGCTGCAAAAAAGGTTGGGGATCCTTGCAAAGGTGAGACGGTACATTCACGCCTGAACAGTTGCTCAAGTGTATAAAGCGCAAGTTCGGTCATGCATGGAGTACTGCTCTCACCTCTGGGATAGATCTCCCAAGTAACACAAAAGTGCTGTATAGTAGCTGAATCACTGTCCACAATAGAATCCTAAGCTGAACAAGCCTTCTGAATAAGAGCATTAAAGGCGCTGTTTCAGCTGATATAACTCTGGTTTGGGCACAAATTAAATAGCTGTTACCTGAATAACTGTAACTATTTGCATTATATCAGCATTATTTGAGCATTATTAAAGGTAACAGTCATCCCAAGAGCTGAATATTGACTGATTATTAGAGTATTTGTTACCTTTTTAACCGACTACCAAAAAAGGAGGAGGTTCTATGTTCGACATTATGTATGTTTTTTTTTTTTTTTTTTTTTTTTTTTTTTTTTTATGTATGTTCACCGATATCTCCGTCAATTGTCGACCGATTTTAAAAATTCTTTTTTTGTTTGAAAGATTATATTCCGAAATTGGTCCCATTTTAATTTGGTGAAGATCTGATAAAGAACTTCGGAGATATACAACAGAACTCTTCAATAAATAACGGCAAATCTCTCGGGATTGCTGCAATCGCATGTCTGTTTATTGTTTATACTATTTCATAACATAACATCACGCCAGTACGCTCGAAAGGGGTATGCAGATCTCTCATTTCACCGGTTATATTCATTTTTCATGTTATTCGGGTAATCTATTCTGTCGTTAAAGGTACTTACTTAACTACTTCCCTATTAGGTAGGTACAACTAAAAAGTGAAAAATAAAAAGCTTTTTTACAAAAAAATACTACCGACTTCCAAATAAGAAAACTAGAAAGTGAAAAATAACTTTATTTTTGGAAGTCGGTGTACATAACTTAAAAATTTGGTACCTACCAAAGACACCGACTTCCAAAAATAAAGTTATTTTTCACTTTCTAGTTTTCTTATTTGGAAGTCGGTAGTATTTTTTTGTAAAAAAGCTTTTTATATATAGCACAATGGCCGATTCATAGAGTTATGGTTACCTATTTTTCAGCACAAGGTACACACCAGAATATTTATAATGCTTCTTTGGAATTGAAAATTCACAAGTGGCAAAATAATGAATAGTTTGCACCCTACTCCTTATTATTTTGATATGTTGTTTCTGTTAAACATTTTGTGGTGAAATAGACAAATATTGTTTTCCGTAACAAAAACTTTGCTTTTTCCTCCTGTGCGTGAAATTCGAAGGAGAAAGAGAGTTTATTGTCAAATAGTATATGAATATAGGTGAAAATTTTCACGCGCTCTTAAAATATCACTGTTTACTTGAAAGTTATAGTATAAAATAAGTTGATGATATATTTAAAAAAATAAATAATTTTATTTTGCATTTGTAATTTGACAATAAGCTGTTTGCGTATAAAATCATTAGATTTTCTATTGAAATCCAGTTGTTATTTTCGTTATTTAATAAAGAAAAAATATTATTTTACATAGGTTAGAACCTAAAAAATGACAGACAAGCAATGTGCACTGTATTAAACACAATTAAGCGGTATGTGCTGTTTAAGTATCCACTATTGGTACATAAATCAGCAACGAGCTGATACGAGTAGTTCTTGTGTGAACCAAATCAGCCACAGATTCCTGTAAAGCTTGATATTGGGCAACATGTACGCAAATATTGTTGGTAATCATCAGTGAACCACTAAAGTCTCAGTAGGAATTCTAGGGATCCATGGATTTATTTTACAAAATTATACGTCTGTTGTGTCAATCCTTTTATGTTATTTGGTTACCTACATCATCCCAAGAAACACTCCTCCGATTTTTGTAATATTTTTTTGCAAACTGGGGTGCTGAAAACATAAGTCTACAAGATCTTATTTAACTGCATTAGTAGATTAATTGCCGACGCTAGTACACGTATTCAGCTCTAACCGGGATCATAGGTAACGTGTGATAGCAGTTTGCTGTAATTTAGCATCATATAAGTTCACCCATAGTGATCATGTGGGATATATAAGTTCTATTATAAGATTGCGTGTAACAAGCTGATTAACACCACTAAAGTTCAACTATGTGCAGCAAGACGCATTATATCATTGTTAATTGAAGTCACAGACTAACTGATTGCATTATAGTAGCTCACATGTTATTTCTTAAAATGCAAGCGGTCTAAGGGTACACTTGTGACCTTCAATTCAGAATATTGCTGAGTTAAAGTCCATAAAAATGCTTAATTGCAGCTTACAGTACTAATACTGAACTGCATACCTATATTAATGCTTGCAGCATTACAGTGTTATCTCCGTGACACATAAAAGCATTATTATACAGACGAAAGCGTAATTTTCAGCTATTGCAGTTCGAGTGTACTGTAATAAGTCTTCATAAATGCTAAAGTTACCGATGTTACCCTTTGTGACATCCTATAATGCAGTTTAGTGCTACTTGGGCTGCCAAATATCAACTGTCGACTTGAGTCGATTGACAAACGGGCCAAGAGGCTTATCGGCAACGATGCACGACTGGTCGCCTCAAAGCTCGAGCACGCCAATTGGCCAGTGTGTCGGTTTTTTATCGGATAAATTTCGGGGAGTGTGCGATGGAATTGCACACTTTGATTCCGTCTAGCCCGTTCCATCACCGAACAACAAGACGTACGGCAATGCGCCACCGGTACATGGTGGACATCCCACCCATACGTACAAAGCGTATTGCGAATATTTTCGATAGTACGTTTCATAGTACTTTCATAGTCTTTGTTTCCTGATAGATACAACCTTGGGTTCTTGAAGTCAAGAGTGAATAGATTACTTCTAGGCAAGCGTGCTTCACCGTCGACCACATCATCGGTTACCATCAGGCGATGTCGAGATAGTGGTCAAATGCGAGACAATAGAAAAAAAAAAAAATACACTTACTTTCGTTCACAAGGTTTAAAAGATACATAGTCGCTCCGAATACGTACAATGGGCCATCGTAAGAAGTGTACGAACTAAGTGCGGAAACCCAAATCAATCAAGATAGGTAGATATGTAGACAGCCCTTCCGACGTACATGATTTCATTGGATCCTGTTTGTTTTGTTTTATTGACATCGGCCAAAAAAAATAAACAAAAATTCCCACAGGTAACCGTCTGCCTAATGGACGCTGAAGACTACAGCAAGCTGCCGCTTAGCCAGTGGGAGGAAGACAACGTGTTGCGAGAGCTCAACAAGTGCTTACTGGCCTTCCAGCAGACGCCCATGAAGAGCAGAGAGGGCACGAGGCATGAGAGGAGACTCTCACCAATAGGTAAGAAGGATTATGGAATTCTTGATGATGGAAGGTTGGAATAATAGAGGGTCACAAGAACTTGAGGAGTGAACAATATTCTAGTCGAGGGGCATCTTTAGAGACAAAGATTACATACTAACACCTTGAACAAGGGATGACTTGAACTTCATAATTGTTAAGTAGTTAGGTCATATTCCAGCAGACGCCCATGAAGAAAAGAGAAGGCATGAGGCACTCTCACCAATAGTTAAGAAATAAATCGGAATATTTGATGATGGAAGTTTGGAGTCTTCCACTCATAGAGTGGAGAGAGAGAGTAGAGAGTAGTAAGTAGTTGGTCACAAGATTTTGAGAGTTTTGGAGTGAACCCTATTCTACCCGAGGAGCATCTTTAGATACAGCTAGAGTCACTAATGCATTGAATAGGGGTCAACTTGAACATTATAATTATTAAGTAGTCACCAGTTCCAGCAGACTCCTATTAAGGGCAAAGAAGGCACGAGGCAGGAGGGGAGGTTCGCCAAAGAGGGATTAAGGATTACATGATGATGGAACTTTGGAGCAGTAATGGGTCACAAGAAGGGGTGAATCCGTTCTACTCGAGGAGCATCTTTAGATACTAAATCCTTGAATAGAGGACAACTAGACCTTCATATTTATTGAAGCTGTCTCAGTCTTATACCTCTCAAGGTGTGCCTCAAGACAAATTCGACCTATAAATTATTACGTATTACTTGGTATTCCTACTAATAACTTGGCGTAAAGTATTAGAAGTAGCTAGAGTAGATTAGCTGTAAAATATGTCTTGAAGCTATTGTAACTCTGAGACTGGTATTGGATTAGACTAATATATAAATGGCTAATTGGCTACCTTACGTTATAATATCGCGCAACAACAATCTCTTTTTTAAAGTTTCTTTATTGTCTATGTTCTCTAAAAGCAGACCCTTCACACTTGGTTTCAGGAGAGTCCTTCAGCCACACGCCGCCCGAGGTGGAAGCCACGGTGGTGATTAAGCAGGCCTCCTCGTGCAGTACGCTGAACAGCTACAACAGTCGCAGCCCCTCTCCGCAGAACTACTGCGCGGCCACGCTCAACCTTAACGATCCTAGTTAGTACCCACCTTTTAGAAGATCATCAATTAGTAAAAAAGTATTTTTTATATAATTGGTTGACTGAACTATGCCACGTGGATAGCAATGGCCTCTTCTTAGTTATAGGACATTTGTCCCTAAGCCATCTAAGGCTAACAGCCCAGCAGGGGGACAAAAGCCCGATACTCGGTCACAATCCTTTGCCACCTACTATTTCATTCTTTGAATTTTGGTGTTTATCAAAACAGGCTATCAACCCACCTCATAAAAAGTTGATATCGCCAACTAACGTCGCCAAAATTCCAGCCCAAAATTGCCCAATGCATTGCTGACTTTAGTAACCAAATTCAACCCTGACCAGCTGAAACACGACAATGTTCACCAACAGAATATACACATCCCTGGACAAGTCCCTTTCATCTCCAGTAATTTACGATCTCATCCATCTTTCACTTGCTTCCAGGTGCAGAGTTCACAAAGAAGAAATGCTGGCTGTCTCCAGACGGAGGCATGTTGAACAACCGTCGCGGAAGGTTCATAGTGCTGGGGTCCTCTGGGGAATGCTTGCCGGTGACACGGTCTACCGGAGCCAGCCTGCAAGATGGCCAGGAAGACAGCCTGTACTCCAGTTGTAACTCGAGTGATGACGAGTACCACAGTGCTAACGATAGCTTTGACTATGGTAAGTCTGAATGAATCATAGCTTTTATGTTATTACGTTCATATAAATTGTGCCTCGATAAGATTACTAAGTGGAGCAGTGGTGGCTCAGTGGTAAGGGCCGTGAATTACAAGTTGTAGGTCGTAGGTTTGAACCCAGCGGGCGCTTAACTATGTGTCAATTATTTCATCACCACTGCTCTCAAAACGGTGAAGGCAAATATCGGGAGGAAACCGGTGTGTTCTAAAACCAAAACTTTGAAAACATATTATATGACATGATGACATCCACCAACCCACACTAGCCCACGTGGTGGATTACGGCCCATTCCCTCTCACAGAGAGGAGACCTTTGTCCCAGCAGTGGGAACACTAAAAGGCTAATGATGAAGATTAGGTACTAAACACGGACTTGCCCCCGTACCATGACGTGTCTAAACTATAATCGTACGACTGTGAAAAATGTGACAGATGTATACAATTCATATACATCTGTCCCTTACGCACACTGGAAATAACCTTGCACTAAGGGGTTATGCAGGTCACCCCCGTGGAATCTCTATGACGGGCAGAATATTTGGATTTTCCATACGATATGCTAATAATAATAATTTATTTATTTCCAAAAACTTAATACTAATGACCGACTAATACCGTAGTCTGTATTAGTGCCCAGGAAAAATACTCGACAGTTACATGGGATGGGGCTATCGAAATGTGGGTATAATGTGTATTACACCAGTTTCTACTCTTTGGAGGATTAAAGGAAAAAATTTGGCTGAAGATAAAGCAAGAATCGCAATCCTAACCACTAATCTTTTCTCCAATCCAGGCAGCGAAGACGAAGGTCGCGGCGAAAGCGCTCGTCCCAATTCATTCCAGTACCTCAAAGAGTTATCAACCGAAGAAAGACGGCTGAGCTTCGCAGACCGACTGCGAGAGGCTCTGAGGAGAGAGGCCGAACATTCTACCACCACCAGCACTGGAGACTGGTCTACTGACAGTTCGAGCTACGCTGTGGGCATTAGCATATCTGGGGCAGAGGTGCAGGACAATGATATCAGGTCAGTGCATCCGGGTCAGACTTCTATTCCAGAATGAATGTCATATACGCATTATTTCTGATTGCAAACATCTAAATCCTAAAGCTAGAAGAACCTAGATGAGTATTGCGACTGATTTTGACTTGTTCATGCTTCCAAAAGTTCTGTGTGGTAGGCAATACTTTACACATAATTTCTTTTGGCAGGGTAAAACGCGGCGGTTCCGTAGGCTTCGTGCTAACGGAGAAGGAGACTGTGAGCAACGGTGAGCCCTCTCCGAGACACCGACCGCTCGGCCGGAAGGACACCGGCAACAGCTCCAAGTACAGCTTCAGCACTGAATATACGTAAGTCATTTTGTCCTCCCACTAAATGGACCGATGATGCAGCCTTATTGCGTAATGAAATCGGCAAGGCCAAAGGCAAAGAGGGAGGGAAAAATCGACCTATCAGTTAATCACATAGACGGAAACCCACATCGCGTCTTTCATTTTTCATATGATTGGTAAATTTTTCATATTCTTACAATAAGGCTGCTGGTTCAGTTTACGGGCATCCCCTGGATGCGAAATGCACGGGGCTGGTTGATGTGGCGACACTTGGGAAGGTCTATATTCAGCAGTCTCTCGGCTGACATGAATTTTCGGATGGTTAGAAATGGAAGCTTATTTTCTAGCAGACATCAATCAATCTGCCTAGCCTTTTCTCAACTATATTGGGGTCGGCTTTCCGGTCTTACCCGATTCAGCTGAGTACCAGTGTTTTACATGGAGCGACTGCCTATCTGACCTCCACAACCCAGTAACCGGGTAACACGGTACCTCTTGGCAAGACTGATGTCAGATCTCAAGCAGACATGCCCGATAAAAACCTGGTAATTAAATCTGGTAACTGTGATTTGAATATAAGAGACTATAAGCTAGAGGTAGCATCTAGCAAGTTGCGACGAGACTTGTGCAAAGAAAGTCCTTTTTTTCTAAAAGGTGTGTCCACCTCTTTCTGAAGAATGGGTTCGCTTATACAAGTCAAAAATGCATGCCCCCCTGGAAACAGTTGGTTTTTTGCCAATTACTTTTAGACAATTACTTCAGTTATCCTTTCCTTCGCAGTTATCCACCCCCCGATATTTCGATAAGAAATTCGTCATCATCATTATTACAGCAGAAGGACGTCCAACTGAACATAGGTCTCTCCCAAATGACGCCCATATTAACCGTCCTGTGTCCTCGCACAGAAATTGTGTGGTAACTTATTGGTTTCTATGTTTTAGTTCGGAATTAGAAGAGGTGTACGAGCAGTTCAACCAGTGGCTCAATGACCCCATCGTCGACTCAGAATCTGGCGAACACAAAAATCGAGAGTTAGACTCCCGAGACTTGGCTGTGATAAGGTAATCTTTAACAATATCAAAGTTGACTAGCGGCAGAAGCCAGCAAGCAAGAACCCATACGGAAGTCTTCTCTATTTATTAACCGACTTCAAAAAAGAAGGAGATCCTCAATTCGACTTAATGTTCTTTTTGTTTTTCGAGAACGAGAAGAGTTAAATGTCCCATCGAGCCCCATTTTACAAGCTTTTAATTAACTTGCAATGTATGTATGTTTGTATGTATGTAAGTGTGTTCGGGTCAAATCTTGCGATTGAATTTTAAAGTAGTTATCCTCCACGTTTACTTTGGATGACAATGCATGGTTAGATAAGTGTCGTCATTCTAAATCCAATATGGTGGACTAGTTATTTTTGTGCACAGCTATGATATGGTTATCAAATGGAAGGGTTTGCCGAGAAGGATAGGTACGAAAAAAGCTTGTTTTAAAAAAGTTTTTTTAGTTAATCATTTATTATCATTATGTGTATTTAAATTATTAACAGTTCCAAAGTAGTATTTTCCACTTACTAAATCTCTTTATTCCATCCTTTCGTTAATGCGAGTTAAAAATTAGTTCTAACTTATTAGGCGAGTTAGGGTTTTTAGAAGACTTCTCTTCCCTTTAGTAGTAAAGGTCCTGAGTTGCTGCGTGTTGAGGCGGCGGCAGGATCAAACGGGGAAGATACTTCAGTCTTACGACAGCAGTCCTTTGATGAACGATACTTCTCCAGGTAGAACGAAGCCATATTTTTAGAATAACGCGGTCACCATCACGGTCACCGGCAATATATTTTGTCCATGTTTTATATGTATTGGCTTATTGTTATGTCCGTTTTGTTCTTTTGCAAATGTTCTACTATTTATGACGAGGAATTGTCTTCCTTTTCAATCTTGGACAAAATGCGGCGCATGTGACCGAATGTCCGTCTTCGATAATAATAAGATTGTAACCAACTGTAACTTCGACTTTAAAGATCTATGTGTGCCAGTGATTCTTACACTGTGTTATCCTTCCTGGGTAGTTGGTGTGTTTTGGGTCGATCTTTTGAAACTTATGACGTTCAAAAAGTGCTGATTTACACCCTAATTTGAATAACCTGTTTTCAATTTCCTACACAGTGATCGTAGATCTGGGGCCTTTGTACGATGTTTCTTTAAACTCTTTCCCCACATTAGGATTTTTTTCTGTGACGTAGGTGCGTTTACAAATATTTAAACTCACATAGCCAGACCCGGAACAACAATATGTAGACTATACTTACTAATAGGTATTTGTTTCGTGCGCCCCCTGACACGTTTGCGCTCCTCTACCCCAGGTTCGCGGGCTCGCTGCTCAAGCGCACGCTGTCGGAGTCGCTGGCGGGCGGCGCGGGCTCGGGCTCGGACGCGGCCGAGCTGTACGGGCGCGAGCCGCGGCCGCTGCCGCCGCGCCCCCTGGCACTGGCCGCACGCTCGCTGTCGCTGGAGCTCGCCAGGCACAAGCATCGGCTGGCAGCGCATCTCGTACGTATTGCACAATCATCTTCACACTCATTTTTTTTTTTCTCTCTATTTTGTAGCACTCGGTCTTGCCATCGAGCTTTCAGAAACCGTTACCAGCAGCCGTACTACATAATAAGTCAACGCCAGCATGGTCCCATTATGAACTAGGGATAGCGCTACTCGTCTTGTAAAACTTCATCTCTCTCTCTCTCTGACAAGGGTACAAGGATGGTTTTAAGAAGTCAGAGTCAGGCCCCAGGAGCCGTACTCTGACAAGTCAACGCCATCATCGTTGTGAACGAGGGATAGCACTATTCGTCTTGTTAAACTCCATCTCTCTCTCTGACAAGGAAACAAGCTTGGTTTAAGACGTCAGAGTAAGGTCCCAGGAGCCGTACCTACTCTGACAAGTCAACGCCATCACGATCCCGTTGTGAACGTGGGATAGCGCTATTAGTCTTGTAAAACTCCATCTCTCTCTCTGACAAGGGAACAAGGATGGTTTTAAGATGTCAGAGTAAGGCCCCAGGAGCCGTACTCTGACAATGGGGATGTGAACGCAAAGCTGAGCGCAGATGTCACTGGCGGCGCAATGGCTGCTGTCAAATCATTTTTGCTTTTTTTTGTTATTTTTTGGGTTTAAACCGGTCTACCATCGTTATTGATAATATGTAATTGTCCCTGAAAGCTTAAGGAATTGAAAGACGAACTAAAAAAATGAGGAGCAAGGATAACTGGAATGAAAACAGATCTTATGGAGTGGCAGGCTTTTATATATTTTTTTTTTTTTCATCGGTGATATATTCTAGATTTGGATATTTTTTTAGTTGTAACGAGTTAATTCTTACCATGATGACTCATGGTAGGAAAATTTGGTTAATGTGTTGGTATTTTTTACGCTTTAGGTTAGAAGTTTTATTTTATTTTCGGCAATCAAAGCCCCAAAGCTTCTGAAGGCCAAGCAAATGTCATTCCTGCTATAGAACTTGTTAAATACGTTAAATCGTTAATAGTTCCACTATATCGCCGAAGATTACCAAGCAACATAATCAGAGTTACTTTGACAGGTACATAACCTATAAATATCTAGGTATAGCCTTTTCCCAATTTTTTTTAGCGTTGTATCTTTGAGCAATAAATGAACACCGGGGTTGGTATACCCTGGTATAGTACACATAGGCATATTTCGAGAAAATTAAAATTTACTGAATGATAGGTTACAAAATGCATGGATTTGGCAGCTTTCAATAGCCATAGCGACGATGCGCCACCTATCGTGAAAAAATGGCAGTTCACATCCCCATTCAACGCCATCATGATCCCGTTGTGAACGAGGGAAAGCGCTATAAGTCTTGTAAAACTCCGTCTCTCTCTCTGACAAAAGAACAAGGTTGGTTCTAAGACGTCATAGGGGGTACCTATTGTGACGTCTTAAAGCTTAACATGACGTGCCAATCCCAACATAATATCGGTGTTAGAAAGCGATACATGACAAATAGCGTTATCCCTTTTTCACAACGGATTCATGATGGCAATGACTCGTAATAGTAGGGGGCTGATTGGTAAACCTACAGTTAAATCTACACCACCGTCTGACAATCAAGTCAGAGATTAAATAGAACAAGGCTTTCTGGAAACTCAGTGTATTCACTTCTCCGCAGCGCAGCATACCCCACTACCCCTAATTGCGTAAGTGAATTCTACAAAGCAAACAAGTCGGAACCTTCCCAAAAACGACTTTACGTATTGCATATTACACTCTGAAAAGGAAAGGTTATGCTCCTTTCCATTACCAATACTTTGACGTAGAATTGATTGTAAAGAATGAACGAAAGCGGAAGAATCGAGATAAAATTTCACTATTGGTAATGTGTAATGAAATTATGTCCTAATGATTTGGAAATAAATCATTCGAGTTTGATGAAACATAACGCAGTAGATGAACTTCAACTTGTTGAGGAGGAGGTTGTTTGTACTCTTTCCAAATTAGTTTCACAATAACGAAAAAGTTGAAAGAAATGATTCTAATTCTTTGAAGGAATCGATTTGTTTGCTTTGCAGAATTCACTTACGCAATTAGGCTGCCGGATGGCCATATGCTAACATTTTTCTTTACTTACTGGGAAATACTGGCCAAGGGGAGAGGACAAGGCAGAGCTCTAGAAAATTTTAATTAAATATCTGTAGTTCTTAATGTTTTTAGATTTAAATCATGTATCATGTCTCTGATTAGTGTGCTTCATATAAAATATAACATACTAAGCAGATCGATAGCTCAGAGATTTCTAATGTGTTTGTTGGTTTTTTGGTTTTACGCAGTTCTAACGAACTTAAATAACATGACTGATGTTAACTCAATAACGAATCTAGGTGCAGTACAGTGTCATGTAGGTACACTGATGTTTTAATAGCCAAATATTAATAGTGCTCGCTGCAAGTCTGCGAAGCAACTCTTGATAAACTAATAGAAATAATAATTATCAAAATTAACAACCAACATTTTTTTTATTTAATCAAATTAAAAACCAACCGGAGACCTAAATTGCTATATGTTTTGACAGAAACGTAAAGTAAAAGAATCTATACCGGAGGAGTTTATAGAGGGGACGCGAGCGAACGCCGAAACGAGACACGGCGACGAAAGCAAAAGTATGGACACATCGACTGAAACTGAGACAGTAGTGTCTAACTCCGACCCCGGTCTCAGGAAGAAAAAGTTGAACTGGATGGTCAACATGATCGTAGAGACCATCGAGGAGACCGTCGAATGCGAACCGGTCACTGTAAAACTAAAGAAACCGAAACCGAAGGTCAGACCGCAGCGTGCACCCGGCTGTCGCTAACTTGTAAACACTCAGTACTACTAACATAACATCACTGATACAATCGTCTTTGCTTTCTGTCGAAACATATACTTCTGTGGTGTTGCATGTAATAATCGATGCTAAAAAGAGTGCGGGTTTAGTGCGTCCATGTAACGTCTACATTTTGATTGGACAGCGCTCGGCCAATCAAAAAGGTGGAAGCAGACGCATGGACGCAACGTATGCTAGTTGCACTGTGTTCCAAAACGCACTCTCCATTTGTGCGTTAAACGTTGTTCAGAAGCTCATCTGTAGACGCTAATTTTTGATGTTCACTTATTTCCATTGTGTCCTATGTCCGTATAAACTGACCAGCTAAATAAAGCGAGCTAAAATAGTCCTACATAACGGTTTGGTAGATAAAAACCTAATAGCCTCTCTAATTTCGAACTCTTCACCCGTACGGTGAAGGTGCTAATCGCTTGAAATTACCTTGGTAAATGTGCATTTTAATTTTACCCGCGTTTTATTATTATACCTAGCAATCGTTAGTAAAATTGAAACATAACGTTATTATAACCTAATAAAGAACAATGGCAGGTGTCCATACATTGTTTTAGCTGAGATTAAATTCAAAAGTCTTTAAATGAAAAATATCTGGTTTAACTTAGGGTGATGTTCTGAATTAGTTTGTGCAAGAATTTTTGTTCGAAAATGTAGATAATCATAGATATTCAGTCATAAACTTTTGTAGGTTATGTCTGGGTAACTTTTAATAAAGTGTTTAATAGGTAATATTATTCAATTTCGTGGAAGTAAAAGGGGAATATCGCATTAGTATTACCCTTACCTAGTTATTTTAGCATGAAATGTGTAGGTAGCTTATTTAAACTAAGTGACTTTGACGTGTATCAAAAGGTTGTCGTCAACAACCAAGCTATATTTTTTTTAGACTTGGGTACTAGTCTTTTTGCCAATCATTAATTGAAAGTAATTCATTTATTTCTACTACACTACCTCCAAGGAACATTTACAATTAGACATAAACTGTATTGTTAACTCATTTACTGCAATAAATATAATAATGATATTATTACTTAATATAGTTACTACTTGTCATTTAGCAGTTAAAATATATAATGGCAACACTATGCTGCAGAAATGAACTCATCATCATCATCTGCCTGCCCTTATCCCATGTTACTTGGGGTCGGCGCAACACGTTTGCTTCTTCCATACCGTTCTATCCCCCGTCAAGTTATTACTGACTCCCTTTTCTTTCATATCACTCCTCACACAGTCCATCCATCTTTTCTTTGGCCTTCCTCTCCCTCTCCATCCATCCACATTTATATTCATAACTCTTTTAGTAATATGCGTTTCATCCCTCCTCATCACATGACCATACCAGGACAAACGGTTTCCTTTCAACTTTTCTGCCACTGGCGCCACTTTCAAACTGCCTCTAATATACTCATTTCTCACTTTATCCAATCTCGTCACGCCGCACTGCAGAAATGAACTAATAAATCAAATAACGTTTTATTTATTATGTTTTTTTTTATCTATTTTGGACCAGGCCTAATTATACTTTAAAAAACATAGACAATTAATAGAATGTCTTTCGTATATAACTCACTTTCAGACGCTCAAATTTAAGTCAGCTAAAATTTCGCCATTGTTCTTTTCACCGACCCTGGTTTTTTGCCTTAGAAGCCCGATCAAGTCTGATCAGTAAGCCATTTGTCAAATCTCATCTGTTAATAATTGTGATCAAAAGAAATATAAAGAGAGACTTGTCCACTAATTAATAAGCTTTCAAAAACCCAGGGTTGGTATGCTTTCGGCTCCACGCAGATCAATGGAGTCCGCAAAGGAGAGGATTTTAGATGGCATTGATTAAAACACTGTATTGTTAGCTATGATTGTCAGTATCATAAAAGTACATAGTTGTGCGAACATCAAGCATCATTTGTTTGTACTTTAAAGCACTGTAAATAAGGTTGATTATTCAATGTCACAAATAATCCTCTACCTGAAGTAAACTTAAGAAAATTGAATGAAGTTGATCGCTACACGGTCCGCAGCTGTCGCAGTTGGCGCACAAGATCGTGTCGGGCGGGACTTGCCGGCCGGTGGCGACGGGCAACTGGGGCTGCGGCAAGAGGCTGAGGGGACACCCGCAGCTGAAGCTGCTGCTGCAGTGGCTGGCGGCCAGCGTGGCCGGAGTACCCGCGCTCATCTACTACACCTTCGGGAACGAGAAACTGTTTAAGGTTAGTAAAGTAAGGTTGTGTGCAACTTGATTGGTTGGGAGCAGTGACTGATGATAAAATCAGTACTTGCCCGTGGTCCCCCAGTCTAGTTCCCCTTGGGGTACCACGAGCAAATATTTTTGCCCGTGGAACCCCCTGAATAACAATCTTCTTATGAAATATATTTTTATTGCCCGTGGTACCCCATCTCAAACATTAAAATTTATCATAAAAAAAACATTTAAAAAACGAACCGTTGCTTGACAAATAAAGAAATACAATTAAATAAATAATTGTTTACCCACTGGTAAACAATTTTTTATTTGTAGTTCATATGAGATTTTTCAATAAAAAACAATGTTGACGCTGGAATAATAAAAAAACGTAAGACAGAATTTGAAGAAGAAAATGGAATGAGCATCTTGATCGAGGACCCATTATTTTTAAATATTTGCGAAACGAAATAAAAATTAAAGAGAAAATGGTAAAAACTAAGCCATGAATTTCTTAAACGTGAATTAAAACTGTTATTATTACTGTTGTGTTTACTTGGGCCCTCAATCCAGACGCTTGCATAAAGTGGCATAGCCAAAATCACAGAAAGTACTAATCTCTGGATTAATCATTTTTATTTTATTTAGGAGTATAGTTAAGATTTTCTTTAATATTTCAAGAAATTCCCAAATCTGTATCTGACATTACAGATTTTTTTATTTTATTTATGAATATTTTGATAATGTACGGTTACATTACAAAGTGACTAATCACAATTCTTTTTCTCTGAACAAAACTATCGTGTTTCCATAGCGGGGGTACCACGGGTAAAATAATTTGCCCATGGTACCCCTTTGTCCCCCTTGGGGGTACCACGGGCAAAACTATTTGTTCGTGGTACCCCGAGGGGGACTAGACTGGGGGACCACGGGCAAGTACTGGATAAAATTTGAGAGTTTTGATTAAAATACATTTTAAAGGAAAATAACTATCCGTACACTGCCACCCTTACCTCAAAGGATATATATAATCCTATGTCTGCTTAAGCCAAGATTAATATACGTTAATTTTATTTTCCTCCACAGTTAGACACGCTCGTCAGAGTACTAGTAGACAGAAAATGGACAGTGGGACAACTAGCGCGCGCCGTGCTCAAGTTCGCGCGACAAACGCTCAACGAACCGCACGTCATACCAGACAACCATTCGCTGTTCGACGAGCTCATAGGCATCGAGAAGATACCCGACGACACATAGCTAACACTCGCCAGAAGAAAGGCTAGACGATAGCCGGCCACACCCAGTGCTTGAGACTAGTTCGTTTATCAAGACTTCGATTATAATGTAACAGCGTCATACCATGGAGTTGTTAGCAAATGGAGTGATTAAAGGTCGTAGCCGACTTATACGACACCGGTCCCACTCGGCAAAATAATGTTCATTGAAATGTGAGCTTCAGGGCGTCCTCTGTAGGCATACTTTACATTGACACAAATTAGCAGACAGCTCGCTGTAAGCGAGCTTACCGTCATCGTACGACTCGACTGCTGACCGCACGCTTACCACGCGCTTCAAGCGGGCGGCCTGCTCGAAGCACGTTTCTAGCTTAAGCGAAAGCGGTCGGCGTGTGGACAGTGTAGTTGCCTACTAGCTGAAAGCGCGGGGACAGCTACAGCCTAGTTGCGTTTTGTGAATTCGGCAAGGCAGAGGATTTGATCCCATCAATCGACCATTCACATAGACGAGAATCCACAACGCGTCTTTTATCTCGCACGTGATTGGTCGATTGATGGGGTCAAATCCTTCGTCTTGCCGAATTCACTTAGACAATTAGGCTGCTGGTTGCCTGCTAGCTGTCGGCGCGTGGACAGCGTGCAGTCAGCGCCCTTTGACGCGGTGCTGGATCTGGGTCGTGTAAGTGAGCTACGACCTTAATTCTCCAATCGACCGTTACCGTTGAGCTTCGAAAAGTGGGCGCTTATGTTAGCATTCTCTTCGCTCACTACTCTGTGACACAAATGTTAGCTTCGTTCGGTCACTCCACTATAACTCATTAATGCATTTATGTTATTCCGTCATCATACTCAATAGTAAGGTGGTTCAACTGTGTCTTATTTTAAATAATGTTTGTGGACTTTTAGATATTTTTTACGAAATAGTTACATAAAAGCAATATTAGCGTTTGATTCGATATAAAATACAAACTTAAATAAAAGTATTTTTATACAAAACTATGGATTAAAGTACAATTATAAAGTTTACCTAATGTAAGTTTTATCAAGTCATTGTTAATAAACTTGAATAAAAAAAATGTAAAGATGATTTTTAACTATTACAAATTTTAATAAATATACATGAATTATAGGGCAGTGCTAATATTAAGACTGTGTACTGTTTATAAAAGGTTTCCAAAGTTTACCAACTTCAAGTTTTTTACTATCGCGATACGTAATCTAAATCATCCTAACGAACTTAGCTACCATATATTTGTAAATATTGGATAACGAGTTATTTCTAAAACCATCACATACATGTATGTAGCTTTACAAAATACTTATCCTGTTAGTCATATAATTGACGTCACTTCCGGTTCTCACAATAAGGTGTCTTACAGTGTAAAGACTTGATCTGACAAAGTCTTCCATAGCATGAATCTCAATGTGTCCAAAGTTGTTAATTTTGAAGTGAAACTAATTTTCAAACGGGATGCGAAAATAAAATAATGCGTCACATATTTGTGTATTATTTTGCTTATCTTTTATTGAAAACATTTTAAGTTTAAGGTACATATTTAATTTTATTTTAAGTAGCAACATTTAAAATAAAACCAGTCACTATGTTAAATGTAGGACTTGATTATTTTCACAATCAAGTTTACATATCTATGAATGGATATGAATCAGAATAATAGACTATGAAAATTAACGCCAATATTAAGGACCTACCTAAGCACACGTTAAGATTTGCAATAGTAAGCTCATAAGCTGTACACGAGGCCATTGCATTTGTAACGCTACTAGTTGTTAATAAGGTTCAAAGTACTGTCACTGTCATTTAAAAAGGTGATCATCATTAAAGTAATAAGTGAGAGTATTCAATGCGATCCATTTATTTATTCTGAATATTATTTAATTGAAATATCTTTAGTTTTTCAGTATTTTCTATTATTTCCACCGCATCATTTACACATTTATTTTAGAACGCGGCCGCAATATTTGCGAAATTCAATATTGGCAGTAGGATCACAATAATCTGCCACATAGTAATCAAGATTTCCTTAAATTGTACCAAGTATAGAAATTCATGGAAAAACAAAACTCCCACAGTTGTGAAATATGGAAGCATAAAGAAATGTTTTTTTTTTCCACTCACTCTATGGTCTTAGTTGCTGTACAAAAGAGGTAACTATTAACGAGCGCCCTAAAAGAAAAGGCCTCGCATGCGGCGGCCCATGCCCTGTCTATCGTAGAGGACGTTGAACCTGTTGACTAGCTGATTGATGGCGTTGCAGCCCTTAGTGATTGTGCCCAGGTACGTCATCAGCGCTACATCGTTGCATTGCTGGAAAGAAAAACATAAGAATAGAATCTATATCAGTCAGAGAACTTAGAAATATTGAAAGTTACGGTTAAAAATCGCCAAAAAAATAAAAGCGAAAGTCCAATGCAGATATCTAATTAACTTTTCACCTACAAGTGCGCATTGGATGAATTGATATTCCTAAATAAATGTTCAACAACCCGATTTGGTCATTATCTGTTTTAGTAAGCGAAGATTTGGTTGATGTTGACGCACACTTACTTAGAAGTAAACTATTCACTCTTGACTTAAAGATCGCCAGGTTGTAGCTATCAGGAAGCACAAACTCAAATCAGGCAAATTGAAGTGTCTGACAAACTATACATACATTATAGAAGTGTGTGCGGAACTGCTGGGAAGTGAGAAGAGGGAGCCTGTTGGATAAAGCGCGTGCCTCCCGCAGCAGCGCCGGCCGCGGCGGTAGCGACCCGTCGCGGATAGCTCGCACCGTCGCTAGCACTGCGCGCACCCGAGACACCAACATCTTTATAGCTGAGCGCTGAGCTGTTAGGTGTTCTGCCACTGAAATACACAATTATTTGATATCAGTTAGTTCCTCAGGTAGCTGATGCTTTTAGGGACCACTTTTCGGTGCGGTCACTCTTGGGTTCGGCGTCCCATGGACCAAAAGGTGCTGAGACTGAACGGAACGCGAAAGTACCAGCCAAGGATGTGGCTACAATAATTTCGAGAATGCAGCGTGAGAAGTCGAGTCGCCGGGTCACGATGGTCTCAGCATCGAACATTTTAAACATGCGGGAGTCCATCTGCCTAGAGTTTTGTCACTATTTTTCTCACTGTGCCTTGGCCATTCCTATTGTATGCGTTTCGATGGCGCGGCCACGGAGATTTTTTTTAAAAAGAACTATGCCAAGATTATGTAAAAATTTGTAAAACTTGATTCCCAAAACCATAAATTTGTCAAAGATAAGGTTAAAAAGTTTTAAGGGTTTGAACGTGGCCGCGCCATTGAAACGCGGTGAACCGCGCGGCCACGGAGATCTTTAAAACTAAGCGTTGCAGAGACCTGAAATTTAGGAAAATGACAGATTGAATTTGTAAAAAATTTGTAAAAATATAGAAAAAATTCCTAGGTTTATATTTCAGGAGCTGTAAGACTAAAACCCCATGGCCGCGCCATTGAAACGGTGAAAAACACGTTATCACCGATATCTCGCTGAAAAAGCATCGCAGAAGTCTGAAACTTTTTGTAATACCTTGATTTGAATTTGTCGAAATAGGTAAAAATATACAAAAAAATCCTAGGTTTATATTTTAGGAGCTATAAGACTAAAACTTCATGGCCGCGCCATTGAAACGGTGGAAAACACGTTATCACCGATATCTCGCTGAAAAAGCATCGCAGAAGTCTGAAACTTTTTGTAATACCTAGATTTGAATTTGTCGAAATAGGTAAAAATACACAAAAAAATCCTAGGTTTATATTTCAGGAGCTGTAAGACCAAAACCCTATGGCCGCGCCATTGAAACGGTGAAAAATACGTTATTGCCGAATTCTCGCTGAAAAAGCATCGCAGAGGTCTGAAGTTTTTTGTAAACGCTACATTTGAATTTGTCAAAACATGTAAAAATACACAAAAATATCCCAGGTTTATATTTCAGGAGCTGTATTACGGTATTGCGTAGAAATAAGTTGTGGTTATCTAATCGGAAATAAAGTATTAGCGAGATCTTTTTTTGTAAACAACACCTATTAATATGTATAATTACCGATAATAGGCGAAAATTTTCTTTTTCTTTCATAATATAAAACCTTGAATACGTTTTGAATGTTCCGATAGGGTGACCATGACTTATTGTTTACAGAAAACTTTCCACTTGCAAATATTAGAAATTATATCTCGATTCTAAATAAAATTAAAATGAAACGTTATGATACAAAAACATATATTTATTTCTTTAAAATCAAATAAATCATTGATTGTTTACTTACACTAAGATATAGGTAATTATCATTTCTTTCAAAATCACAAACTGTTCACTTACACTAAGGTATAGGTACTTATCATTTCTTTCAAAATCACAGATTGTTTACTTACACTAAGTTATAGGTACTTATCATTTCTTTCAAAATCACAAATCACAGATTGTTTACTTACACTAAGATATAGGTACTTATCATTTCATACTTATCATGATTTAGAATCCTTGAGATATAATTTCTAATACTTGCAGGTGGAAAGTTTTCTGTAAACAATAAGTCATGGTCACCCTATCGGAACATTCAAAACGTATTGAATGGCGCGGCCATAGGGTTTTGGTCTTACAGCTCCTGAAATATAAACCTAGGATTTTTTTGTGTATTTTTACCTATTTCGACAAATTCAAATCTAGGTATTACAAAAAGTTTCAGACTTCTGCGATGCTTTTTCAGCGAGATATCGGTGATAACGTGTTTTTCACCGTTTCAATGGCGCGGCCATGAAGTTTTAGTCTTACAGGTCCTAAAATATAAACGTAGGATGTTTTTGTGTATTTTTACCTATTTCGACAAATTCAAATCTAGGTTTTACAAAAAACTTCAGCCCTCTGCGATGCTTTTTCAGCGAGATATCGGCGATAACGTGTTTTTCACTGTTTCAATGGCGCGGCCATAGGGTTTTGGTCTTACAGCTCCTGAAATATAAACCTAGGATTTTTTTGTGTATTTTTACCTATTTCGACAAATTCAAATCTAGGTATTACAAAAAGTTTCAGACTTCTGCGCTGCTTTTTCAGCGAGATATCGGTGATAACGTGTTTTTCACCGTTTCAATGGCGCGGCCATGAAGTTTTAGTCTTACAGCTCCTAAAATATAAACCTAGGATTTTATTGTGTATTTTTACCTATTTCGACAAATTCAAATCTAGGTATTACAAAAAGTTTCAGACTTCTGCGATGCTTTTTCAGCGAGATATCGGTGATAACGTGTTTTTCACCGTTTCAATGGCGCGGCCATTGGGTTTTAGTCTTACAGCTCCTAAAATATAAACCTAGGAATTTTTTCTATATTTTTACAATTTTTTTACAAATTCAATCTGTCCTTTCCCTAAATTTCAGGTCTCTGCAACGCTTAGTTTTAAAGATCTCCGTGGCCGCGCGGTTCGCCGCGTTTCAATGGCGCGGCCACGTTCAAACCCTTAAAACTTTTTAACCTTATCTTTGACAAATTTATGGTTTTGGGAATCAAGTTTTACAAATTTTTACATAATCTTGGCATAGTTCTTTTTAAAAAAAATCTCCGTGGCCGCGCCATCGAAACGCATACTTCCTATTTACCGGAACCACTTTTGCGGACGATAGTGGTCCCCATAGTTAAAAATAAAACTGGTGACACATCCGACGTGAACAACTATCGACCCATTTCACTGGCCACTACCACGGCCAAGGTGCTTGACGGTCTGATGAAAGGCTGCCTCTCAGAATATATTAAAGTGCATGACGCCCAGTTTGGATTCAAGGCGGGCGTGTCCACAGAGAGTGCCATACTCAGCCTGAAGCTGCACAGGGGCACTTGCCCCCCCCAGACGGTATTTTGTGTAGGTACTGTGGAGATTCCATCGCAGTACATACTTAGAAGCAAATCAAATTATCAGAGTTGTTAAAATATATATGAATAAAATAACAGAAAGAAACTATTCATCGCTGCACTGGCGGATGTCTTCAAGGTTCTGGACAGGCGAGGGCTAGACGTCAACGGCGAACACATCATTCAACTTCGGTTCGCCGATGATAAAGCTGTCATGGAGACCATGGAAGACCCCAGTACAACGGTCTATGACCTCAGTTCCGAAAGAATGGGTCCAAAAATGAACATGGACAAACCAAGGTGATGTTGAAGCCGAAGCCGTTGACAACCAGGTCCAAGAAAAAGAGGGTCAACCATCGAATCCTACTCGGCTGGGCAGCGTTCGGGAAGTTGCGCGGTATCTTCTCATCCAACTTACCAAAGTGTCTCAAGACGAAAGTCTATGACCAGTGTGTGTTGCCAGTGATGATATTTGGCTCTGACACGTGGTCGCTGAAAATTGACCTCATCAGAAAGCTCAATGGAGAGGGCCACAGGCTCGTAGTGTCTTTGCGTGATTGAATCAGAAATGTAGAGATCCGAAAGAGAACCAGGGTTACCGACATAGCCCGAAGAATTTCCAAACTTAAGTGGCAGTGGGCAGGGCACATTGCTCGCAGAACAGATGGCCGATGGGGCAGAAAAGTTTTGGAGTGGCGACCGCAAACCGGAAGACGTTGCGTTGTAAGGCCTCCCACCAGGTGGACCGATGACCTGGAGAAGGTTGCGGGGATCCGCTGAATGCGGGACGCACGGTACCGATAAATGTGGCGACGCTTGGGGGAGGTCTATGTCCAGTAGTGGACGTCTTTCGGCTGATATGATGATGATGATGAACAGAAAGAACATGAGTGAATCTCATGTCTTTCGTCAGAAATAAACATGAAGTATGATACTTCAAGTTTATTTCTGACAGTTATTGTTGATTTTTTTGCCGTCCGACCCTTGTGCCCCTCCCAGAAAAAAATCCTGGATCCGCCCTTGGGTGAGGTGGGTCGGTACTCTGTCGGATGAGTATCGAATGGAATGTGGTGTAAGGCAGGGGGGGTTAAGCTCGCCCCTGTTATTTAATTTGTATGTTAATCAGCTTATCGAGCGGCTGAGCAGCACACATGTCGGCTGTCATATAGACGGTATATGAGTCAATAACATAAGTTACGCAGACGACATGGTGTTGCTCAGTCCATCGATGAGCGGACTGAGGCAGCTGCTTAGGATCTGCGAGACATATGCGGTGGTGCACGGCCTTAAATACAACTCAAAAAGGGTGAGGTGTTATTACGGCACCTAAACAAAAGCCCCGCGTCGTGTACCTCCAGTATATCTCAACGGCGTAGTACTTAATGTTGTGAACACATTTAAATACCTAGGTCATATTGTCACCAGTGACCTACGTGATGATGGCGACATAGAGCTCGAGCGTAGGGCATTGGCCGTAAGGAGTAATATGCTTGCCCGTAGGTTTGCTCGCTGCACGGCAGACGTCAAAGTGAGTTTATTTAAGGTGTTCTGTCAGTCCTTCTACACGAGCGGCCTATGGGTGTCATATACGGGCCGAGCCTACAACGTCCTGCGCGTACAATACAACAACGCTTTTAGGATGACATTGCGGTTGTCGCGACGTTGCAGTGCATCGGGAATGTTTGCTGCAGCTCTTACGGACGGCTTTCGTGCTATCATGCGTAAGAAAGCGGCTTCCTTACTGCAACGCTTGCGTAGCACTCGGAATGGCATCCTGAAAATGATTGTTGACAGACTGGACTGCCCCATCCAAAGACACTGGGTGGAAATAGGTAGGTACAGATTTAAGTACCTACTAATAACACTAACGTAGCATTTAAGCACAATCTGTTACTAACCACTAACAACTTATGGACTGTTATAGGTCTGAAATACAGATATTTTATTTTATTTATTTTAGTAACTAGAACTTTCGTCTACAATAGGAATGATAACTGGATAAAAAAAATATAATTCTATTTAGTCCATCAGTTACAATATCAAATAATATTGGATGTTAATTTTTTTTAAATTGACAAAGATAAAGCGCATCAGAGTTCCGTAGTGGGGGCTTCTGACGTCACTTCTAAGTAAAAAGAGTATCAAAGCGTGTTATCACTCGTTGAACATACTGTATCATCGTCATTAATTTTTTCGTGATGATAGAAAAAATATGTGTCCATATTTTTTATTTATCTACCTGACAGATAAAAAATAACTTTTATCATCATCCCTATTAAAAATTATTAACTTTTGAAATGTTGTGCGCATACCATGTGTGCGTAAGCAATTTTTTTTGTTTCTATTGAGTCTGCTAATTGACGTTCAATGGGACAAGAGCTCTCAACAATAAGGATCTTAAAATGTTCATTTATGGCCATAGTATCTTGTCTCCACCTCATCAGTCTGCTGTCCAAGACTAAATTCTTGTCCTAAATTATGGAATAATGTTTTTCTAAAGATATGTAGTCTATAGAAGAATAATACAAAATTATATTATAGTTTAATTTTGAGAACCATAAGGCATGTATGAGCATTTTAAGACAATTGAAAAAAATCCTTACCTAAACTGTTAAGTGCAGCTTCACCAGATGACACTCTGGCCACATGGTCGACACCAATCCTCTCAGCCTCCTCGGCAGCAAGTGTGTATGTAAGTGGTGCCAGCAACATTGTGGCTCTGCCATTTACTACATCTATGACGGACTCGTATAACACCACTGGTAGTTGCTGAAACATATGGAATTTAAGTAAAAGATGAACATTTTACTGAGTATCAGATGTTTTAAGCTTTTGCTTTGGCTTTTCTATACAAACATAAAATAATTATGCTCATTTAGGTTAGTTTCACCACAAAATTATAGGTATGTCAGCATTTACATAAAAGTGCCTGTCACTGATATCTCTAACCAAAATCATAGCAAAATACATTTTGCATTTACTTGCATTCAAAAAACCATGAATACAATACTGTCAGTCCACTCACATCTCCATTCCTTCCGGCTGGGTTTAGCATCAGCATGACTGGGCACTCGTTGATATCACAGATCTGTCGGTGGATGGCAATGTCCTTGTCTGTTGGAGCATCCCCAGTTGTGTACCAGCCAAGGAAGTCCATGTCAGAGAATACTTGTTTGACTGTCAAATGATAAGAACTAAGTTGTTATATTTGTCATAGAAAATAACACCACATGATAAGGTAACAGAATAAAGGAAAATTGCTATTGAGCATGAGGCTTGCTAAGCTGTGATTTTATCTAATACTCACATTGTTCTTCCTTTAAATTGTAATAATCTCTATCAATTATGATGTCTCCCTCGATTACACTGAACATTAATTCAAATGAATTCATAACTTCTATGTTTCGACCTTTTTGCTTGCCAATCAGAGCTCCAATAACTGAAAGGAAGGAAAAGATATGATGGTTTTAAGAAATTTCTTTCCTCGCTGAAGAAATTTATAATTCGATAAGTGCATACCTATCTGAGGGGATCCTTCCTGTGCTCGCAATCTTGTCCAATGTTCAGATACGTTCATTATTACAAGAGGATGTAAAGACACTGTGACGGAACCGGACGTGGTCGTTGTGACCACCACGCTCTTCGCGCCTCCAGGCACCGGAGCAGCAGGTGATGTGGGGTTAGGAGGATCCACAGCCGGCCCTGATGAGGCACTCTCCACCTCAACTTCCATTTCAAAGTCAATTCTATCGGCACTTGACATTGTTGAATTCACTATTTGAAGTAGCTAAATTGTGCTACAGTAGCTGTAGTCAACAATGCACTCAGCGTCAGCAACAAATAAATAAATAGAAGATGAAAAACAATCTGTTCTACGCATTGACGTTTTTGACTTCTTCCACAGAGAAAAATAATCTTCTTGCTATTTTCCTTATTTCAGTTTGACAATAATGACAGTGGACTTTGACATCACCGCACCGCAAGCTTAACAGGTGAACGCGCACCGCACCGCAGGAACCGCACGCGCCGCAGTCATCGCATTTCATAAATCTTTTTATATCGGATAGGTATCCGCGCCACATATATACACTACTCTAAGTCCCCACATTACCCGCATTTCAGCAAAATTCTGTTGGTATACGGATCATATAATACGGATGGCGTTATCAGATTTGTCGCGTTCGATGCTTGCGGCAAGTGCGATGCTGGCGGTGTGGAGACGTCATCCGTATCCGTAAAGAAAAAATTGTTCAAGATGTACAGAAGTGGATACGATGCGTGCAGCGCGATCGGCGTGTACGGTGCGTTCGGCTCGTTCAGCGGCGGCGCGTTCGGCGCGGATTGCGCGAAGTCTTGAGAAAATGCGATGACAACGGCGCGTGCGTGCGGCTCCTGCGGCGCGGCTAGGTGCGCGTTCACTTTTAGATACCTATCTGCGAGATACCTATTTACTAAACTGATAATAGTACAGTAAGGACTGATGGCAGTTAAATAAACAAAAAAAAAAAACATCGGCGTGATAAATCATTAATCCCTTCTACACTATCGGAACAACCCCCGAGCGGCGCCAACAACGGATCGTTCGCGGGATCAACTAACTGGCGCGTTTGTTCTACATGGGTGATTGTCTCAAGCTTGTCGTCAACGTGGAACGGTGCGGTGTCGCGGCGCGGTGCATTGACATGACGTACTAATGGACGGTAGTCGGACGTAGAGGTGAGACGTACTAGGTAAAATGCGTACTGAGTCTTGGAAGTACGCGTCCGCTTAAATACTTATTCCAAAAACTAGGTTCACGAGTATTTAGGCGTCTCTAATTTATTGACGTTTCCATAGCTAGCGAGTCTTCGAAATATCAAGATCGAGTAGTCGCTAGTCGAAGTAATGTAATGGAGTATCTTCGGTTTATGGATTATTAACGTATTTTAGACTTGACTACGCGTTGGTATTCGTATCTTTTCTACATTTTAAAATTGTACACGCTTCTGTATACTAACTATTGACTGAGATTAGTGGAGAGATACACACACACACACACACTACACTACACTTTGTTTTCTTGGCTTGACTAAATTGTCTATCTAAAATTCTAAACAAGTAACACATCAAAGTAAGTTTAACATAACTTATTAATCTACGATAACTTGCACAAAAATACTTAGATAAAATCTTATAGAAATTTTCTTACACCAAAGGTCACTTTTAATCTTTAAACATACGTTCACGTAAACAACGGGTACCGTTCCTGTGACGTACTGATTTAAAAAACAAACATTGCTAAATATTTTCAACTCTGCCTACCAAAGTAACAGTGATTCTATTGGTATAGACATTCTTTAATAACACGAAACAAATAAATCGACTCACCAATTTCGAGTGCGGAACCGAACGACTCTGAATGTCACCGGAACTGACCGAGACTGTTGGTAGACGCGAGTATGGCAGTACGTGACTACGTGTCAAACGCCATACTCTTAAATACTCGAGACGCGTTTATGTGGTGCGCACGGAATAAGTACCTATTCCAAAAACCTATTCCAGTATATACGTTTCACCTCTAGTCGGACGTGCTAATGCATGGTACGGGCGAAACCGAGTGTATTGTAAAACAGTAACAGTCGTCTCCTATTTTAATTAATTACCCAATACGCTTAACTTATGTTGCGAAATAATCATTCGTAATTTTTTTTTTAACTTGAAATTTCATCCAAAAAAATTACCATTTTGTGGCATTTTCCTTAAACGGGCCAATGTTAACAATCATTCGTTCTGGGATAGAATCGAACTTGTGTGTATAAAAATAGTCCTGCTGAAGTGCTCTCATTGGCTACCATAACTCTTTTAGGCATGGGCTAACTATCCGGTAAAAGATTGGATATGTATAGTCCTCGCCAAACTTCTTGACCGCCCTGAAGTTGGTTTACCGGATGCGCGAGACACGAAACGGTGCTGTTTTTGTATGAGATTTACTACTGCGCAGCCATTGTAGCCAACTTCAGGGCGGCCAAGAAGTTTGGCGAGAACTATACCTAGTATAACATTCCAAGTAAATATATATATCCGATTAACATATCCATATCCGCATAATATATCCGGGACCGGGGGTGAATTACAATAACAATCTGTCACAGAACAGTCAACAACTCAACACTGAACACAGAATTAACAGATCACATTTCAATTGAGACAGAACAACGATGCCCTTTCCTTTGTTTCGCTTGTTAATATAGTGGGGCTCCCATACAACAAACGTGACTTTTTTTGCAGTTTTTTGCGATAATGGTACGGAACCCTTCGTGCGCGAGTCCGACTCGCACTTGGCCGGTTTATGTGAAAGTGAAGGAGTTGATATGTGTCCGCTTAAAGATATATATCCGAAGATATAGATGTGTCCGGACTTACCCATGCCTTCTCAATATCAAAGATTACTATTATATACTGGGTACTCAATATGCATATCTCAATAGGTCTAGGGTCTACCTTAACTCCAGAGACAAAGTCTCTGCATAGTGCATATCTCAATCTAGAGCTGTAGAGCACACATAGTATGTTATCTGTCTATTTATGATTTTATGTCTATGGTCGCTGGCTACGATTGATAGGATTGGAGTTCTTGTTAGGTTTGTGAATTGGTTAAATTGGTGAAATGAAAGAAAACTAGCATTTTCAGCAAACAATACAAATTGCTTGCAATGAACAGCTAGTTGCAAATAAAAGCTGTATCTGTTTCATCATCCGAAAGTGCCGAAACACAAGAATAACATTCAACTTGTCATCGTGTGCTCAGCGCGGATTGCTGTTGTTCTCAGGTCAGCAGATAACTCTTTTTCTTCACTAATATAGAAATGGCAGCGCCAAAAGCATTAAAAGCTATGGCAGGTGTGGCCAAAGACATATCGCCGATATATTACAGGATATTGTCGAAATTTCCACAGAATTTTACATTCTGTTTCGCATATGGATCTGCTGTGAAACCACAGATGGGGAACAATAAAAAGCAAAACATGATCGATCTAATATACTGCGTGGACAACTCGTATCGATGGCACGCAGCAAACATTGAAATTAACCCATCACACTACTCTGCACTTCGATTCCTGGGCAAAGGGTTTGTTGCGAGATTTCAGGAGAACTGGGGTGCTAAAGTTTACTTTAACACTCTTGTTGAAATGAAAGAAGAAAACATTATGATCAAGTATGGGGTTGTGTCACAAAAAGATCTAATTGCTGATCTACTTGATTGGAATGATTTGTATGTGGCTGGCAGATTACACAAACCAGTTGAGATTATAAAGCAGACCAATAGTTCACAGTTACAGGGCGCTCTGCAGTCCAATCTACGCTCTGCAGTCCATACAGCTCTCCTCACTTTGCCCGAAACATTTTCTGAATATGATTTCTACTTTGCTATATCTAACCTAAGTTATGCCGGTGACTTTAGAATGACATTTGGAGAAAATAAAAACAAAGTGAGGAACATTGTTCAGCCACAGCTTTTAAATTTTCGAGAATTATACCGACCAGTCTTGCAACAGTTCCATGCCTATGTTGACATCCCAACTGGAGAGGCTCAATGTCATCAGGATATAAGTCCAGAGACTAAATTACATCACTTAATGCAGTTGCCTATGGTGCCTCAACAAAAGATTGTAAAATTCTGGAACCATGGTGGTCTTCAACAAGATATGGAAGATGTTCTGCGCGCAGTAGCTTATGATATTGACTGTGCTGTCATATTAAGACAAATACTGAAGGATATAGTTTGGCAGTCCAGTGTGAGGCAATCCTTAAAGGGCATTCTTACTGCTGGTCTGCTGAAGTCTGTACGTTACAGTGCTAAGAAAATAGCAAAAATGTTTTAATTGTGACTGTAGTTTTGTATTATATGTATATAATAAAGGTAGTAAGTAAATTAGATTTGTATTATTCCTGATTTTAAAACCTCTTTTTTGTTTTTAGATACCAATATGATATCAGATGAGTCAAGCAGCGATTCTGAAACTGGTAGATTCAAGGGTCGACCAAAAACTCAAGAAGATAAATCTTCTAATCAAAGGTCTGACAATATCAGAGATTCAGGAAGAGGTAGACCATCTGCACCAGACAGATTTAATAGAAATTTTGACAGAAAAAGGGATGAAAGACCTCGTCCTGAAAGACATTCTAGAGATAGAGAAAGGGATAGACACAGGTATCCTAGACATTCGCCTGTGAATAGGAGGAGACAGTCGAGGGATAGAAGTCCTAGCAGGAAATCACGTGAGAGGATTAGGCACAGAGACTCTAGTGATAAATCAAAAGTTAAAGATCATAGAAGTAGTAGTAGAGATATACATAGACATTCTGGATCTACTTCTAGATCTTATATAGCTCATGATATACGAAAAGAAAAGGAATTGAAGGATGATACACCGCGTAAAGCAGATCGCATTAAAAGTCCTGAGAGGCCCATAAAGAAAGCAAAAACAAAATCTCCCTCTCCTGACCGTAAATCTAAAAGATCTGAAATATATATACCCCCTCCTATGGTAGCACCTAAACGAAAAAGTGCAAGTCCAATCATCATTGAAGAACACCACAACAGTGATGCTTCTGAGGAAGTGCAGCCTGGCTCTTACTATAGCATGATACCAGCTGTTGTGAAAGAGAAGTCTGATGAATCCAGTGAGATAGACTCTTCTGATGATGAAAGACTAAGGGCGAAACTGTTAAATCTGGAGAAAGAACTCCAAAAGACGAAAAAGAAAAAACATAAAAAGAAACACAAAAGAAAAAGTTCCAAGTCTAGTAAAGATAGGGACAGAGATGCAACGGTATCAGTAGAAGTAAGTAGCACAACTGACATTGATCTTAAAGCTGATATTTCAAAAAACTTGATTGAGGTTGTGGAAGAGGTTTCTTCCACACAAAAGAATGCTCAAAAAGAAAGTTGTGAAGAAGGCGAGATATCCAGTGATGATTCTCAGAGTGAGATTGATATTGATCCAACAGACTTGAGACACAAGTTGAGGCGCACGGCTCCGAGGGGCGAGGACAAGTCCGCGCCGAACGTGTGTGGACCGGCGCTGCCGCCGCATCTCGAGAAACGCTATGAACGAAGTGCCTCTCCAGAAATTGAGGGCCCTGCTTTGCCGGCACATCTTAAAAGAAATCCAAAAAATATAGGTAAGGTATAATATTTTGAAATAATCAATGTGATCAAACCTTCCTTGTTATATTTTCTTCCTCTAAATTTAGTTGCAGTAAAGTTTTGGGTTGCAACAACTTTTAGTGACCTTGTTTTCCAACCCCCATGCATAGATGAAAAAACACTATTATGATTTACATTTAGGTACATTATACATGATTGTAATCTATATTTTTACTTCAGGACCATCTATTCCTGAGGACATGCGCAAAGTATTAGCTGAGAAGGAAAGAGAACATATCAAATACGAAAGTTCTGATGAAGACTTAGGCATAGGACCTCTGCCCGCCGGCTTGGAAGAAAAATGGTCAGACGCACATCGGAGGCTTGAGGAAAGGGCCCTAGACATCAAAATAAAGAATTTAGATGGACAGTCAGACACAAGCAAGGTAAAATCTAGAGAACAATGGATGTTGGAGCTGCCACAGGGTAAAGCAAAGATAATAGGCTTAGAAGCAAGGAGCTTTAGAGCTAAGGAAGGCCCAGATATGTCAGATAGGTATGTTGTATCCATGTCCTTATAATTTTCCTCCTATAATATGCTTCTATAAATATTAAATCTTTAATGTAGTAAACAATAGTTAAGTAAGAACTGTCCATATTTTGATCTCAACTCAACAGCTCTGGAAAACTATGAGACAATATTTTCATATTAATTTTGAACAAGAATATTTGTTACACCAACCCCAAGTAACATGGGTCAAGGGCAGGCAGTTAAAGATGATCATGACTATGTATTTAGTGCTTTGGAAATATGTTTCAATAATTACATTGTAATGCACAGATCGAGTTGGACAGACACTCCTGAGGAAAAGGCAAGGAAAGCAGCTGGGCTCGCGAAAGAGGAAGATGTAGAGCTGTCTTTGAAGCAAGAAGCGAGGATGCGCCACATCACTAACAGGGACGACGAGCAAGAATCGGCTGTCAAGTTAGTAACATTGACAATACTTTAAATTTATGATTTGCCACAGATTATAATATTGAGGCTACATCTCATTAAAGGTGTAGGTTATCTCTGGAAGTGATTACGAAATTCTTCTTAAAGAGAGCTTCACTATGTGTCACAGATAATTTTTTATCCAGGTATATTAACAGTTTCTATGGGATAGGCCATGTGAGGCCATATCTATTGTAATAATCTTAATCCTCATTTCTTTACAGAAAACACAAAAAGAAACACAAGAGAGAAGAAAGTCTCCTTGATTTGCATCAAAAGAAGTTGAAAAAGAAGAAAAAGGTAATTCATTGTTTTATTTATCTAAAACATAAACCCACCGATTTGGAGTAACATAGGGCAGTCCAAAAGTTCGCGAAAATTTTGGATATACATCTCTCGTATAAATGCTTCTTTATTTTAAACTGGCATACCCCGCGACGTCGCTCCCGTCAACTGGCTACCCTACTTACCTTCATACCCAACTACTTTACCTACCTACCCACCCTACCCTACCTATATACCTATTTTTTTCTTAGATTAATGCTTATGCATACTGCATAGATAAACCGAGAATTTACTATTAGCAACACCCAATTGAACACCATGCGATAAATTGCCCAAAAAGTTCTGTATGCCACTGGATCACCGAGACAGTCATTAAACATATTTTAATTTCTTCTATCAACAGAAAGATGAAAAAGAGGACGGCGACAAAAGAGAACGGCGCCCTTTTAGTCGAGACGTGGACCTTCAAGTGAACCGCTTCGACGAAGCGCAAAAAAAGTCCATCATCAAGAAAGCCCAAGAATTAGACAGTAGATTTTCTCGAGGAGAAGCTAAATTTTTATAAGGGTATTCTGCGCCATTGTAGCGCGATTACTAATACGATCCCGGGATTTTGGACCGTAAAGATAAAAGAATTAGTGATGTAAGCACTTATTTTATCATGATTTTATTTTACTACGCCACAATATTCAATAAACTGAGTATATGTGTTTACACGTTTCTGCTAATTCCTTACTAGTAGGCGGTATCGCAGAAATGGGCAGCGGCTAAAGCGCCAATCAGCGAAAGGTTGAAGGTGAGTTGAGCCTAGCCTAGTTGAGTGAGAAGCCTGCTTGCTGCTCTATTGACTGGAACCCGCTTCTATCTTAATCATAATATTATTTGGTTCAGTTGGAAGGGTAAACGCACCCCTTAGTATCCGCACCACTTCTGGATAGACCTATCAATACAAAAAGCTTATTTAAATACCAACTACTTGTAAGGAGAACGAAATTAAGAGAGGATGGATAAAACGAAATTAAGGTTTTTTCATTCCCGCCAACTAAATGTTACCCACAAAAGTAATGCAAGATAAAGGTAGAAAGTTCAACTCATCTGTGCGCGCGGTGCCATGTGTGCGTGCGTATGTAATTATACATTTGTGTGGGAGTGACGCGGCAGTCGTCGTCCGAGGAAACAGCCACCCACATGCTTACCCACACAAAGCACCGCGCGCAAAGATGAGTTGAACTATCTATACCTACTTTTAAATGAATATTTTATAAAACAAAAAAAAATGTTGTCAATGGATTGTTTTATAGTTTTTAAACAATTATTATGTATTCTTTGTGTTTGTGCAATAGTGTCCTATATTAATTGTGCACTGTAGTTCCTTTGAACTGCCTTTTTTTAGTAAATTTCATATACACCATATTATATTTTAAGTATTAAAGGTAACTTTCAGGGTTCAACATGCACATACAGGTGCAATTTGCACTTTTTTTATGTAAGACTTTTGAAAATACAACTTCGTCACAAATGAAATGTTGCGCTCTCGCCAATCTTCTGGGCCGCCCTGAAGTTGGCTTCCGCATGGGCGAGGCACGAAACGGTGCTATTTTGTATGAGATTTACTGCTGCGCAGCCATTTTATCCAACTTCAGGGCGGCCAAGTTTGGCGAGAACTATCTCAAATATTAAGTGTCGTATGTGTTTTTAACTCCTGAGCAGTTTCACTAGCGCCCTGAAATATATGGTGTATAGTTTTAAGATATTAAACACAATCACTTGCAAATTAAATATGTTGACTGTAAAATTAAGGAAAATTGTTTTAATAATCATTGTGTATGAGCTATTGAAACTAGTACCAATGCCGTACTTTTGAAGCACATTTTGTAACGTGACCTTTGCAAAGAATGAAATAAGTACAGAATCATAATAAGCATTTTATTAGTTAATTCAACGATTTTACGGAAGTATGGACTTTTAATTTATGGTAACATTGGAAACCGTTAGAAGTGTCGTAGAAACAGGTTGATTTCATACTTTGTAGTTTTATAAAGCACGAGCCACGACGAGTCTATTCTAGAATAGTCTTCGTCACAATAAAGGCCAACGTGGTTACGAATGTTGGTTCTCACAAAATATTAAGTATGTATGTTATGTATTTACATTTGGCCTCACCTGCGCGACCAGAGTGAATGTTGTTTGCAAAAACATCCGCCTGTTACATTCAGCCGATTTGTTGAGAAAACCGTGAGTTCAGAAGCGTTGGTCATATGGAATGAAACCAGTCGGTATACCTCTATAAGTCCAAGTTGGTTTAAGTATTGTCATGCATGTGAAGCGACAGAACTTACCATTTCACATCGCCATGCTGCTATCAGTTCATTTTAAAATAGCTAATAAAATTTATCAGCTAAAACCCTTAACCCTGGGCAGCCCAATTCATCACAATGGCCGCGTAAGTGCAGGCGTTTACAACGAAATCACACGTTTAATAACAGATATTATTATGCTATTTTTGTAATTCGGCCTACTTCGCATACGCTTTGTTCGTCAAATCGTAAAACGTAATTTTCTATCTATTAGAACGATGTACAAAACTATACAGACATAGTAGACACTGGTTGTAAATATACGATTTTACCCCTTACATGCTTGTTTTTTTATCAGAAATGTTTTACTCCTGACTTTAAGCAGAGTATTCCCAAGTTATAGAGGATGTTGGAAAACTTTGGGAACATTTGCCCTGGGGCCCTACTATAACTTGTTTAAATTGTCATGGATCCATTAAGGAAGAGAGACGGAGCTATTTGTACAGCTCTGTCTCCCTCTCACAGTGGAACTATTGTAGTTTTGTCAAGTTATGGTAAAGGGACAAAATAGGCTAACTAAACAAAGTCTGCTACCCCATAGCCATAAACCGGGTAGATACGAATCCAGCCTTCTTGATTATCTTTATTTAACTCTTGTTTTACCATGTCGATTAATTGTTTCGGTAATTACGGCATTCAACCGGTTAAGGTATAAAACATAAAACAACAAATGCTCTTATAAATATAATTCATTGACTATAATAAATGCATGACTAAACTAACACAAACGAGTGCATTACATGGCTATCTTAGCGTCGATTGTGTCTGTGGCATTCTTCTCCGCAGAGGAACAAGTCTTCACCTTAGACGCCTCGCAGCAAAGCACCTCGTCTGCCGTGATATCGGCGTACGACCACGGCTTATCGCAAATTTGGTAGAATGCTGACAACTGCAACAAAACGGAATTATGGCAAGATTTACGCCTTTTTAATGTTGGTAATAAATAGCAACAGTTGAAAGTTTACAATTGCATTTTATGGCTTTGCGGTGAACCCAAAGGTTCAACAACGTCTATAGTTACAGTTTATACAGACTCATCAGCGATTAACCTTCAATTCCTTCGCGTTCTTCAGTCTAGTGCATAACACCTCTGGTCCTTTGGCCTTGGTTGCAGTGGCCAAGGCGTTGCAAAGGCTCTTACAAGTGGCAGCGCCCTCGTCGTCGCACTTGACGACCAGACCCGGGTTCTGTGAGAGGAGAGGTAAATTGCCGGGTTCTATAGTGCTCGTCGGGAACCCTCCGCACGAACAGTTGCCTTTTGGTCCATCATCTGCTGGAGCGCTGTGGATAGTTAACAAAAATAAATTAAAGGTTGCACTTTTTAGTGCAAAGACTGGGAACAAAGTTTAGATTGGATTGAGTTTTAGATGCCCACAATTTTTTTTTTATTTAGAATTGGTGAATTTCGATACTGTTTCTCGAATTCATCACTTCAAAACTAACCCGGCAGGCTTATTACGTATCTTTTGCCAGAGCAAAACGATAGCGATTTTTGCGCAATAATTGCTTCTCTTTCATACAGAAGTTTTACAGTTGCTGGCGGTTTTTTTTAAATAAGTGCATTTGACAAACAGCCAGCGATTAGCAAACGATTGTGTAGGACCTACCATACCTACACTGCAGGTAATTCCGACTTTTATGACATAAAGCGTTTGATCGCTATCGTTTTGCTCTTGCAAAAGATACCTACGTAATAAGCCTGCCGGTCTTGATCTACTGTTGCTACGTATATATTGTAGGTACTTGTTAAGAGAAATAAAACCTGAGACGTACATGTTACTCTTCTCCTCGGCCAGTATGAAGCTCAGTCCGCCCAGCAGGACGATGCACAGTTGACACAGCAGCACCCCGGAAGACATGTCGACTGCAGCTGAGGCGACTTACTGACGGAAAGCATCGGTTTCGCAACATTTATATACGTAGTCAGGTATTTTCAGTGTTCGCCGAGATAAGGACTAACACGCTTTCTGATTAAAAATTCAGGACAAACGCTTTTTTTCGTGAGGTTGAACTGATAATGTTTAGGAGACGGATTGAGTAAGTAGTTAGAAGGATAGTTCAGCGAACTATGTGGGTCGCGGGTTATATTCAAATAATTGGATAATAATATATCTGTTGATCAATGTATATTTTGTTGCATTGCACTGACACAAACATTGAAACTTATTGCTTGCTGTGCTCATTATATCATCATCATCATTTCAGCTGAAAGGCGTCCACTGCTGGACATAGGCCTTCCCCAGGCGTCGCCACATTGACCGATCCCGTGCGTTTCGCATCCAGCGCCTTCCAGCAGCCTAATTGCGTAAGTAAATTCTGCAAAGGAAACAAGTCGATACTTTCAAAGAATCAGAATCATTTCTTTCAACTTTTTCGGTATTGCGAAACTAATTTGGAAAGCTAGCATTAGCTTTCCAAATCCTCCTTTGAGTTGAACACAGACTACTAGAGATACTACGGAGTTGAAGATATATGACATTTGCAATAGACAATACCAATAGGTTGCCTGGAAGAGATCGCGGAATGCGATAAGGCCGCCCGTTGTATATTTTTAGTTTTAAGTTTCTTTTGTTACTGTATTTTCTGGTGTACAATAAAGAATACATAAATAAATAAATAAATAGTGAAGTTTTATCTCGATTCTTCCGCTTTCATTCATTCTTTTACAATCAATTTTACGTCAAAATATTGGTAATGAAAGGAGCATAACCTTTCCATTTCAAAGTGTAATATGCAATACGAAAAGTCGTTTTTGGGAAGGTTCCAACTTGTTTGCTTTGCAGATTTCACTTACGCAATTAGGCTGCAAGTCATCGGTCCACCTACTGGGAGGCCTTCCAACGTATCGTCTGCCGGTCGCCATTCCATAACTTTTCGGCCCCATCGGCCATCCATTCAGAGAGCAATGTGCCCTGCCCACCGCCTCTTAAGTTTGGCAATTCTTCGGGCTATGTCGGTAACTTATTGGTTCTCCTGCGGATAGCTCATTATATGGATAGCAACATCATAAGAAGAAAACCCTTTATGTAGTAGTATGATATTTAAATAATTCGTTGGTCTCGCGGTCGCAAGTGCAACTGATGAGCGTGAGGTACCAGGTTCGATTCCCAGGTCAACTGCTCAAAAACAAATTTAATAGCTAACTAAGTAGGGAAGCCTGTTTTACATTAACTGAATCACATTTTTTTTTTATTGCTTAATGCCAAAGTACTTTTGAGGATCTATCTTGGAATATAAGCTAACAGTGTGGACACTGCAGTAACATGAGTAAATAATGTTTTGATAAGTGACGATCAGTTTTGTTATGGTTGATCACATAAACAATAAGCCGTTACTGGGTTGCTCGGATTTGTAATTATCCATACAGGTATCATCATTTGACACCAGTACCTATTTGGAACGGATATCATTATTCCGCACTTCGACATTAGGTACCTACGTGCACATCAAAACTAACTATGCATAACTCAAACTGGTGGCTGATATCATCTTTCGGTACCTTTCTAAAGTAGATGATAACAGTCCTAAGTACCAAGTTGTTTTGTGATGACGGATAACTATCTTCTGTTCGCCATTGCGGAAAAAAATGTTTGATAGCTAAACCACATAATAAATAATAGTACAACAATACATCCATAATATTATTAAAGAATGGGCTAATGGACAGACAATTACAGAACACAATTACAGAACTTCCTTATCTAGAAGCTGAATATTAATTTATAATCTAGATATATTCGTACCATCTGATGAATCTGAATCTGCAGCCTAATTGCGTAAGTGAATTCTGCAATGCAAACAAGTCGATTCCTTCAAAGAATTAGAATAATTTGGAAAGAGTACAAACATCCTCCTTTAAGTTGAAAAGTTCATCAACTGCGTTATGTTTCATCAAACTCGAATGATTTTTTTCCAAATCATAATTAATTAGGTCATAATTTCATTACACAATACCAATAGTGAAATTTTCATGCGAGATGAATGACGCGATGTCGATTTCCGTCTATGTGATTCGTCGATTGATGGCGGTCAAAATCTTTGCCTTCCGAAACTGAATTCCGCAGTCTAATTGCGTAAGTGAATTCTGCAAAGCAAACAAGTCTTTTCCTTCAAAGAATTAGAATCATTTCTTTCAACTTTTTCGGTATTGTGAAACTAATTTGGAAAGAGTACAAACATCCTCCTTTGAGTTGAAATTCATCTACTGCGTTATGTTTCATCAAATTCGAATGTATTATTTCCAAATCATTAGGATATAATTTCATTACACAATACCAATAGTGAAGTTGTATTTCGATTCTTCCGCTTTCGTTTAACTTTACAATCAATTCTACGTTAAAATATTGGTAATGGAAAGGAGCATAACCTTTCCTTTTCAGAGTGTAATATGCAATACGTAAAATCTTTTTTGGGAAGGTTCCGACTTGTTTGCTTTGCAGAATTCACTTACGCAACTAATTGCGTACGGCTGAAAAAAAATCATTCCAATTTCAAGCTGGGAAGTAAAAGTAAACCAACTTATCGTCGAAATCCATTTACCTGTATAGGTACATCATTTAAGTAACCATCATAATTTATTTAGGTATCAGGTAGGTATAGTTCTCGCCAAGCTTATTAGCCACCCTGAAGTTGGCTACAATGCCTGCCCTGTATTAAATCTCATACAAAAACAACACCGATCCGTGCCTTGCGCATCGGAAAGCCAACTTCCAAGAAGTTGGCGAGAACTATATTTAAGCTTGATTCCAACCGAGATTACTCTGGCAGTTGTATGTGGGTGTATTAAAAACCTCGGCTTGACTCTTCGAACTGTATGTAGGTACTAACTACTGGCGTTATGTTAAATATGTTATATAGGTTACCTACTATTTATCTGGGATCGGGAAAGGTAGGTAGTGTGTAGGTTATATTTACCTAAACTTGAGAAAAGGAAGTTGGATATATTTTTGAAAGACAGTTACCGCGGCCCTACTGGCACAAACAACTGAAGGAACACGGGTGGGTTTTAGTCAATAAAGTCTGACAAGTCATTGGATGACAAACAAAAAAAAATATCGCTAATAGCATATATCTTTAAGAGGTTTATTCTTTTTACCCGACTGCCGAAGGAGGGTAATGTGTTTATCAGTCTATGTATGTATGTATGTAAGTATGTATGTATGTATGTTCCTATGTGGCGTTCTAGAGACCAAACGCGTTGGCCGATTTTGATGATTCTTACGTCAATTGATTCGTCTTAATCCTGCGAGTGTCACTGGCTACATTAAAATTGGAAAAAACATAAATGGCGGATTTTGGGCGCCATTTTGTGGGGATTTTTTTTTTTTTTCTTCCAAACCCTTCGTGTGGGGTATCAAAATAAAGGATTTCAAGAGGCGAATTCAAAAATATAAAACACTAATATGTTTAAATGTGCCTAATTCTAATAAAAAATACAAAAAAGATGTACCTAAATAAAAAAAAGTTAATTAAAAAAATCAAAAAACCCGACTGCTTAAAAAGCAAACTAAAAAGACGTAAACAAGAAGAAAATCATGCTGTGCAGTCGGAGGATACATCTGGTTTTGGTCCGCCAGCTCGCGAATATGTATCCTCCGACTGCACAGCATGATTTTCTTCTTGTTTATGTCTTTTTAGTTTGCTTTTTAAGCAGTCGGGTTTTTTGATTTTTTTAATTAACTTTTTTTTATTCTTTACAAAAACGTTACCCCACACTAGGAATTTCTTCCTGTATCGTGGGTGCGTTTACAAACTTATAAACTCACATACACAACCACCCAGAGCCGTAACAACTATCTGTAGGTCATACAAATATTTGTTCCGTGCGGGAATCGAACCTGCGACACGCAGCGCAGCATCAGTCAATCGCTCAACCACTGCGCCAACCGTGCGCCCTTTTATTTATTTCAACACTTGCTTCTGCCAGTGACTTCACCCGCGTCCATGTCGTAAATTATCCCAAGAGAACATATGCCGGGGATACAAAAGATCCTATGTGCTATTCAAGACTGTAATCTATCTCTGTGCCAATTTCATCCAGATCCGCTATGTAGTTTTTACGTGAAAGAGTAACAAACACACACACTCACAAACTTTCGCCTTTATAATATTAGTGTGATTAGTTGTGCAGGTAGGTACTTACCTTACTTTCTTAAGCTTATCCCTGGCCGGGGCCCCGTCCTGTGCTCCTCGAACGCGGCGGGTTCGATTCCCAGCAGCCGAATTGCGCAAGTGAATTCGTCGTTCGTGCCATTGCGTTGCCGTATTCACTTACGCAAAAAGGCTGCTGGTTAGGCAAAGTACGCACATGCTTGTGAACTTAATCTGTCGCTGATGCAATCTCCACTACCATTTGCCGTCATGACCGGCAGCCTAATTGCGTAAGTGAATTCTGCAAAGCAAACAAGTCGGAACCTTCCCAATAACGACTTTACGTATTGCATATTACACTCTGAAAAGGAAAGGTTATGCTCCTTTCCATTACCAATATTTTGACGAAGAATTGATTGTAAAGAATGAACGAAAGCGGATGAATCGAGATACAACTTCACTATTGGTATTGTGTAATGAAATTATATCCTAATGATTTGGAAATAATACATTCGAATTTGATGAAACATAACGCAGTAGATGAATTTCAACTCAAAGGAGGATGTTTGTACTCTTTCCAAATTAGTTTTACAATACCGAAAAAGTTGAAAGAAATGATTCTAATTCTTTGAAGGAAAAGACTTGTTTGCTTTGCAGAATTCACTTACGCAATTAGGCTGCGGAATTCAGTTTCGGAAGGCAAAGATTTTGACCGCCATCAATCGACGAATCACATAGACGGAAATCGACATCGCGTCATTCATCTCGCATGTGATTGGTCGATTGATGGCGGCCAAACTTTTGCCTTGCCTAATTAGGATGCTGGACTAGTCGTCATTTGCCTAGCCTTTTCCCCAATTTTTATTGGGGTCGGTCTTACCAGATTCAGCTGAGTACCAGTGTTTTACATGGAGCGACTGCCTATCAGACCTCCACAATCCAGTAACTGAGTAACACGATACCCCTTGGCAAGATTGGTGTCAGATCTCAGGCTTCTGACTACCCCTAACGACTGTCAAAGATTTTCAAATGACAGCCGGGACCAAGTCCGCAATTGCTGGACTAGTAAAGCCTACAAATATAATAAAGTTATCGTACGAAGGTATAAAAGATATCATCCGAACTAATATTATAAATGCGAAAATAAACTCTGTCTGTTACCTTTTCACGCTTAAACCGCTGAACCGATTTAGATGAAATTTGATATGGAGAGTTTGAGACCTTGCAAGGGACATAGGATAGTGTTTATCCCGGCAATCATACTTAAGGGCGTGGAAAGGGGGATGGATGTTTGTATGGTGAACTAATCATTTCTCAAGTAAGGTGGCGCACAAACCTACAATACCTATATATTATCCCACTTGTCCCATGGTGGGACTGGGCCACTGGGACTAGTGGGATAGACCCTATAATTGCGCGATTAATTAATTAGACTATTCGAAGTACTAATGCTACGCAGACGAAGTCGCGGGCACCAGCTAGTTCTACATAATTATCTATTTGGGAATTGGAAGAACAAAATATACTTATACAAAAAAAAATTCTATTCAAAGATTGAAAAATATTTATTTCTGTAAAATCATACACGTAGGTATTCGTGAAGTAGGTAGTATGAAGGCCGCAGTTCATGTATTTACAAAATGTCAACGTAATAAGACGTATTATTTTATTGCTAACTAAACTACCAGCGAGAAATCCGATGGCAGCGTAAATTAGAGCTTTCACACTTATTTTAGTTCAATTACTGTGTGCACATTTAACACCTCTTGAGCGCATTATTTCTGATACAGATATCCCCAACCACGAAAACAATAAACATTCATGAGTTAAATTAAACATACAATCTCTTAGCTTACAATTATGTTATTATTATCAATTACGTAATTGATAATGTATTCAGTTTACAAATACTGGTAAGGAATAATTAGGAACATACACTACACTTATTAAGAAATACAAAGGCATATTATTTTCTATACAGACACTTATTGTGTATATTAAAAATATTTTTCCTTGTAAATGTAATTATTATACAGTAAGGTACTAGAAAGTTTTATTTATTTCAGAAAATTGATAGTGAAAAGATTGGAAGCACCAGTTTAAAAATTTGTGTACTATCCATTAATTTGTTTGAGTAACTCAGTTTCTGAATGCCTCTTAAAACTCATTTCAAGTGAACCAATTGGATGTTGTTATAACTCAACAGTACCAACAGCTAATGAGCTTTCGCAGTGGCATTAAGAAACAGGTTACCTTCGTCTTGATGAATCCAGTCATCATTAAGATAACCTCTAGCAGTGGTGTCTTATCCCATACAAAGAAATCTTGCCGACGTTCTATGCTGTCTTTTTTTTTAAATTCATCGCGTTCCGTTCCGTTCCACGGATATAGATGGTGATCAATCTGTCGCCGTGGAACGGAACAGAACGCGATCAATTTACAAAATATAATCGGTATAATCAGATGAAAAACGCTAGTTAGGTCGGCACGGTTTCTTTGTATGGGATGAGGCATCTGTATGCTAGTATTATATTATCTGTGCCACTAGTCTCTGCGTCTACACATCCTAACTTAGTGCCTGTCCCATGTAAAGTCCCTTAAGGTATAAGTATCTACACTATGATAATGAAGAGTATTATTATTAACTATTATCTTTGGGGTGCAGGCTTTGGTTTAGGCATTTTCACTAATAAAGCCTGTATTTCCTTCTTCTCATCATAACTTTTCCACATTTCATACAAGTTAATTATGGACCTCACAATCTCTTGGATCTGAAATTAAAAGAAAAATATGTGATGTTACAAAATTGCCACATAATTTGTTGGCTAATATGTGCCTATCATAATGTATATTTTAATTAATATTGAAACCGGCTGATTGTTTACAGATTTATATTAAAGCAGCAGCGGTGGCCCAGTGGTAACGGCCACGACTTACAATTAGTAGGTCGTGTAACCCAGGAAGGCGCTTTACTTTGTGTAAATTATTTCATCACCACTGTTCTCAAAACCGGTGAAGGAAAACATCGTGAGGAAACAGGCATGCCCTAGAATCAAAAATTTCGAAGACATGCATCATCCATCAACCCGCATTGGGCCTGCATAGTGGATTACGGCCCATCCCCTCTAACAAAGAGGAGGCCTGTGTCCCATCAGTGGGAAGATTAATAGGCTGATGATGTGATGTGATGTATATTGAAGAAAAAAGATTAACCGTAGTAGACATATCTTACCTTATCCATGTCAACATTAAGTTCTGCAAACCAAGGTTTGTGACTTTCCTTCCCGAGCATCACACATGCAATATGAAGAGCCGCTATTGCTATCTGAAACACAATCATCACAGTTTTGGGTCAAAACATAACAGACAGAAACTATTTGCAGACTACCAATGCATATTGCAGTAAGTAAATAATATATTGTAATGATTACCTGATATGGAGGGTATAGCAAACTAACATCAGTTCTCAAAGAATCATTAACTATCCTCCATGCATAAGTTAACAACTGATCATCTTGTCCAATGTCTTGTACAAACAACAGTAAAGGTCTGTATGGTTGGAACACAATCAAACAACAATCTAAATTCTCCAACAAATAGAACTCGCACTCTAATATATGATTAGTTCTGTACGGAAATTCTTGCTGCCCGTAAGCATAGCTAAACTTATTCTTGATCACAGTCTGGCAGGTGGTTATTAGACGAGAGTTCGAGATCACACCAAATTCTTCTACTTTAGAAGCAAGGAACACACATGTGGGTGCTAAAAGCAATGGGTCAATACATTTTAACGAGTTCCTGGCATAAAACCTCTTGAAGTACACAGTTGCTGTGGCTATAACTTGTTGTCGAAGCTTAAGCTGTTCTCCTAAAATCTGAATTATGCTGGCGAAGAAGTTGAATATTTTTTGGTACTCCTCCTCAGACAATATTCCCAAGTCATGTTGTCGATCTCGTACAAGATCCTGTTTGTCTAATATCCACTGTTGGTGATGAGAACTTTGCCAGAAATTACCTGCCATTTTATAAATATCAAGAAAGAAATATCAAGTTTTAAATAAATACAGTACAGTACAGTCGTAACCGAATGTAAAACTTTGACGTGTGCTTTGACAAAACGTCAGACCAGACATGACAGATAGACATCATAGATGACATTACATTCTTAATTTTGGTTTTGACAGAAGAAGAAGACAGTTTTTCTTCATTCATCGATGGCAAAATTAACCATTTTAATGATATTTCGGATAGACTCTCCCAAATTAACCTTCATTCGGCTTTTACTCTCATTAGGTATTGCTGTTTTGGACCAAATTTTATGTATTTTCTCCGCTCTTCCCCTTTATGGAAGCAGCCACTTCTCCTGGAAAAAATTGACGAAATTATTCAACGCACTCTGACATCTATCTTAAATGTGGCCTCGGATGACCGAGCCTGGACGCAAGCCACGCTACCCATTCGCTTTGGCGGGCTCGGCATCCGCAAAATTTCTAGTATAAGCCTACCGGCGTTCCTGTCTTCGGTCCACAGCACTAAAACGTTAACCACTAAAATTTTATCCCTGTCGCTGGTTAACTGTGAAGTGCCGTGCTCGACCGACGCAGTGTGCGCCTGGAAAGTGGCTTGCCCGAATACGGCGTTGCCCGAAAACCCATCTTCCCAAAGACAGTGGGATGAGCCGCTCTGCAGATTGGTACGGAATAAACTCATAAATACGTCCACCAATACTGCTGAGCGTGCTCGCCTACTGGCTGTGGGTGAGTGGGAGTCGGGCCTCTGGCTACAGGCTTTACCGTCACCCAACATAGGCACAATGTTGAGTGACACTACCTTCCGGATCGCTACATGTCTGCGACTAGGTACTCCCAGCGGAGCTCCACATCGCTGTCAATGTGGTGAAGCAGTCGACCGCCTCGGACACCATGGCCTATCCTGCAGTAGGAGCGCTGGTCGGATAGCACGGCACGCCAGCATTAATGACATCATACGTCGAGCTCTTGTCACCGCCGGGGTGCCAGCTGTTTTAGAACCCAATGGCTTGGCACGCGACGATGGGAAGAGACCGGATGGGATGACCATAATGCCTTGGAAGTTGGGTAGGCCTTTGGTGTGGGATGCAACACGTGTCGATACCCTTGCGCCATCCCATCTTCTTAGCACGGCGGGCTGTGCTGGGGCAGCTGCTGCTGGTGCAGAAAACCTCAAACGGCGCAAATATAACAACCTTATTGGCAGTTATATGTTTGAGCCGTTTGGGGTTGAGACATTAGGTCCATGGGGTCCGAGTGCTCATCGAGTTTTTCGAGACATAAGTAAACGGTTAGTCGACTGTTCGCGTGACCAGAGGGCTGGCCTTTTCTTCAGCCAGAGAATCAGCATTGCTATTCAACGTGGCAATGCTGCCAGCGTTCTGGGTGTGGTTCTGGGCACGTTTCCCATTGACATCGATGTGGAAGAATTTTTTGATGCGCTATGAGTCCTTTTCCCTCTCCCTTTTGTATGTAAGTTTGTTTTGTTATTAGTCATAAGATTAGAAATAGTCAGTTGTACATATTAAAAATCTATTTAATTAAACTAATTACCACAACATTTTGGTTTTTAAACGGTTAGCTTTCGTATCCTTTGAGCCGGATGAACGCAGGGGGCCAACAAAAGGTTTGAGGTAGACCCAAAAATATATGAATGACGAAAATTAGAAGATCTATCAAAGAAATACCTTTGTTCAAAATATCACACGGTTACAGTGTTTGATTTATTTAAATCTGCAATAAAAGATACTCGGCTGCACTACAATAGAAATCAAAGTGACATTTATAATGCTGACAGGACTTACTAAGTTTCAGAATACACATTCTCAATCATTTTTTTTTAGAGCGCTTAGTTTTTGGCTATTGACGAAAAATGAAAAAAAAACCCTAAGACTCCACTGTCCGTCTGTCTATCTGTCTGTCACCAGGCTGTATCTCATGAACCGTGATAGCCAGACAGTTGAAATTTTCACAGATGATGTATTTCTGTTGCCGCTATAACAACAAATACTAAAAACAGAATAAAATAAATATTTAAGTTTGGCTCCCATACAACAAACGTGTTTTGTTTGCTGTTTTTTTGCGATAATGGTATGGAACCCTTCGAGCGCGAGTCTGAATCGCACTTGGCGGTATCAGAGCTGTCCTAAATTTGTGGCCTATCAGAGCTAACCTAATTGTTGCGTGGTTGAATATCCTCATTGGATGTCCTCCACCCTGGGGAGGGCGGAGGGGTCTGTCAGACTCGTACTGACTAAAAACCACCCCGGTGTTCCATCCCACACCTACGCTGGGGGTCGCGGGAACAACGATACTTCCGCAACCCCCGGCTAGTGCCGGCCCGCCTTTGCGGGCCACGACCTCGGGTTGGGGGGGGAGTAAGGTGTTGGAATCCCCCGCGACGTCTAAGAGGGGCGCGCGTGGAACACTACGCACCGTATCAGAGCTAATCTAACCTTGTAGTATATCAGAACTTTTTTTTTTTTCCCGGGTGGAATATCCTCATTGGATGTCCTCCGCCTTGGGGAGGGCGGAGGGGTCTGTCAGACTCGTACTGACTAAAAACCACCCCGGTGTTCCATCCCACACCTACGCTGGGGGTCGCGGGAACAGCGATACTTCCGCAACCCCCGGCTAGTGCCGGCCCGCCTCTGCGTGCCACGACCTCGGGTTGGGGGGGAGTGAGGTGTTGGACTCCCCCCGCGGCACCTAAGAGGGGCGCGCGTGGAACACTACGCGCCACCACCTCGGGTCCTGATGTGTGGGGGGCGACGGACGTCCCCGAGTCCGTCGCCCCTGGACCCATTTAGGGGGGCTGGAAGAGGGCGTTGTCCGCCCTCCGCCGACGCCAGGCGCGTCTGCTGCGGATCGGGTTAGAGGATGAAATCTCCCTCTCCCTCTCCGCAGCCTCCTTCTGCGAGACAACTGTTTCGCAGAAGGATACCACCGCGTCTCAGGACTCCTCGCTGCTGACCATAGACTCGATTACGGTCGGCAGCGACAGGTCACTGCCAACTTCAGAGATGAGGGCACGGCGTGGCTCCTCCCAAGCGGCACACTCTGCCAGCGTATGCCGCGCCGTGTCCTCCCGGCAGTCGACGCAGTGGTGACACCGGGCGTCCGGCTCCCTGTTTATGCGACACAGGTACTTCCCGAAGCAACCATGCCCCGAGAGCACCTGTGTCACCCGAAACGACAGGGAGCCGTGCCTCCTCCCGAGCCAGCGCTCGAGCACTGGCCGGACCGCCTCGATGGTAATGAGGCCGGCGGTAGGGCGTGAAAGCCTGTCCCGCCATTCCGCCACCAGGACCTCGCGAAGCTGAGACTGACGCAACTCTATATGTCGCTGCATCAGCTCGCGCCACCGGTACAGTGACGCTAGTACCTTTGCCTCCAGGTCCCAGGGCGGGGATCCGGCCAGTGCACAAGCCGCCTCGTAGGAGATCGTGCGATACCCCCTGATGACTCTGACGGCCATCGCTCTCTGCGGCTTTCGCAGAAAAGCGATGCTGCCGGCCGTCAGGTCAGCCGCCCAGATCGGGGCCCCATACAGGGCCATCGATCGCACGATCCCCACGTAGAGCCGCCTACAGGCAGCGCTCGGGCCCCCCAGATTGGGAAGCAGCGTTGACAACGCCCCAGCCGCGCCCAACAACTTGGGCGCCAGCCGCCGGAAGTGGGGGCCGAAATCCCACCGGCTGTCGAGAACCAATCCTAGGTACTTCATGGTAGACTCGACAGCGATTCGAGCCCCCCCGACCACGATGTGGGCATCGGGCGGTGGCACCCGCCGGGGGCCATGAAAGACCATGGCCTCCGACTTGTTGAGGGCCACCTCCAGGCCAAGGCGCCGTATGCGGCTCACCACCTGTGAGACCGCAGCCGTCGCCAGCAACGCTGCCTCCCTGTACGAACTCCCCCGGGCGGTGACCAGAGTATCGCACGACATGCGGTGCTGATTTTCGACGCCATCACGTCCCACGTAGGTGACACACCTCTCCGCCAAATAGGCCCCGACGATGCGGCGGAGGTAGGGAGGCACCCGAAGTGTATCAGAACTAACCTAACCTTGTAATGGATCAAAAATAACCTAACCTTGCAGCGTATTAGAGCTAACCTATCCTTGTAGTGTTTTAGAGCTAACCTATCCTTGTAGTGTTTTAGAGCTAAACTAACCTTGTAGTTTTTTAGGCATAGATATATTTTATATTTCTATGGTTTTAGGGCTAACCTAACCTTGTAATGTATCAGAGCTAACCTAACCTTGTAGCGTATTAGAGCTAATCTAACCTTGTAATGTACAGAGCTAATCTAACCTTGCAGCGTATTAAATAACCTTGTGTGTATCAGAGCTAGCTTCTTTACAAGTAATAGTCTAACTAGTAACTAGTAATAGTCTAATCCAGGTTGCCTGGAAGAGATCGCGGAATGCGATAAGGCCACCCGTTGTGCTTTCACGGTTTATGTATGAACTGCTGTTGTATTTTTACCTAATTATGTTGGTTAATGTAGCTGTTTGTACGGAACCCTCGGTGCGCGAGTTCTACTCGCACTTGGCCGGTTTTATTTTAACTAGATATAGGTATTTACTTTATTACTTTTAACTAATTTAAGACTTAATGTTTTGCGTTAATTTTTTATGAAAAAGATTTTTATTTACTTTGTTATGTTACTGAACCGTAATCTGAATTTCATCCATATCCGTGCAGCCGTTTGCGTAACAACAAACATCCATATAATAAATATATTTTCTTTCTTTCCATCCATCCAAACTTTCGCTTTTTTAATATTAGTAAGATAATATTGTACCTACCTAGTCATTTTAAATCAAGCGGAATTTAGGACCTAAAATCTTGCAAGGGTTTCAGTTGTTTAAAACAAGAAAAACTATTGTTTTATAAAGAGTTTATCATTTAATTAACAAAAACAAAAAAGTTGAGTATTGAAATTTCGTCCTTGTGCACCTAATGCTCGTCGTTTTCTTACAATCCTAAGATATCGTTGATGGTGTAATCCTTCAGAACGTCATTGACAACGTCGAAGAGCTCTTCGCTAAGCATTCTGCTAACATTCTCCATCTCAGTCTGGATCAGCTCCTGTGTTAAGTTCTGGACATAGTTGTTGATGAAGGCGTTGATGATGTTGGAGCCAGTCATGCCGTGGAATTGGATCTAGAAAATAACAAAAATAACATTGCCATCAATCAAGTAAAACTATCTGTCGTGGCGTCACTTGGGAACGTGGGATCGGAGGTGCTTGCGTGAAGAATTTCGTCCATTTGTTTGAAAGAAAGGACCTGAACAGGAAATCACAAAAACATTCTGTTCTGACTTACAAGCGTGTCATGGATGTCGATGTTGATGTTCAATTCACGAAGAATCAGATGTCCTCCGAAGAGGTTGGTGCCCATTCGCATGTCCATGCCGACCTCGATGCGGTGGGCAAAGATCCTGCAAGGTAATATCAACAATTCAACATTATTAAAGTTAGACGAGACACCAATTCAGTGCTTATAAAGGTAACTGGCACTGGCTGGCAACAGTACCGCAATATTGGAATACTTTAAAACAAATAGTACAATAAATACCTGAATCCACCGCCAGCTCTGTGAGTTAGAAGACCCAATCTTGCGCGGGCATCGTAGCTACCTGATAAATAACAATCACTGAGTTCAATCTCTTAATACCGTATTGCGGATTATAGCTCAAATAGGCTTACATAGTCAGGAACGTATTATCGCAGATTATTTGCATTTTATCAAACTATTATGTTTTGCTTTTGGTCGTGTATGACGTAGAAAGGATACCCAGCAGATTAGCGATAAACATCCACTATTAGATAAGGCCCATAGAATTTCCGTATTGTACACTGTCACCAAAGGAATAAGGATCTTTGGCAGATGAATTATATTGGTGATAGTAGTTTTATGACAATTGAGAACGAGTGAACGAGTTTACGGCATATGCGAGGTCTGAAATATGTGTTTTAAATATATAACTATTTATCGTGTAAAAATCTTCATGGATTTTGTGTGGAAATGAGCAAGCTATCCTTGGAGGATTATTTCAGACAGTCATTGACTAAAACCACACGGTGTTCTGCAGATAACTTTTGCTAGGTCACTGGAGAGCTAGCTAAGTGACACCGTTTCCCTCTGTGGCCGAATATAGCCTCTTCTCTACAGTCTTGGCCCTATGGCAGTTGGAGATCAGAACGCACCCTTCTGGCGCCCGATTGTAGGTATTCGCCCTGTACCTCAAAAGGACCGGAACCGAGAGTTTATTATACGCAGCACATTTAGTGATGGAACTGGACTACCTGGAGCCAACATATAATATTTACCAGTGATCGTAATCCAGGGAATAGTGATGTGGGCTCCGAAAGAAAGTCGGATCGCGTTGAAGGTGATGCTGTCCAGCACGTACCAGCGGAGACCTTCCATCTTGAAGTCGTTGATCGATACCGTGGCCGTCGTACTGCACATGTAAAAACATCGTTTGAGAATACTATAATTACTGTTTTTAGATATTGTAAACCACAAAAAAATGAAAATAAAAAAGAATCATACGCAGGAGCTTGGTATTCGAAAGGTCCAATGAGGGGTATGTCAAGAGGGTCCAGCGGGGGCACGTCATCGTTTCCATTAATGACGACATCCCTGAAGCCTTCGATCATCTCTGTGATGGCGTCAGTCACCACATTGCGACCTTGAGCCTGCAAAGTCTGGAGTTCTGATATAAGCAGCTTATCCCCTTCAGTGACGGCATGGTCAGCTGATAGAAGGTCAAGTCCCAAGTGGAGGTCTTCGAAATGATTTGCCGCATCTTCGACTAAAAAGAAAACATTTTTAATTCGATGTACTAAGTAATTGGCTATTTCACTTTATTTTCTGTAAATGCTCATAAATCCACACAAAAGTGTCATTCATGCAATTCAGTATATATACCTACAACTATTACTGTGCGTCAAAATATAGCGACACCTAGCGCAGGTGAATTACCTACATATTTAAATGTATTGATGGTTTCACTTTTAGGTCCCTCTGTTCTTCGTGTTATTTACCTTATTTTGTCCCTTGTAAGTGTCCTTTTTTGGGGTTCCGTACTCAAAGGGTAAAAACGGAACCCTATTACTAAGACTTCGCGGCCCGTCTGTCTGTCTGTCTGTCTGTCACCAGGCTGTATCTCATGAACCGTGATAGCTAGAAAGCTAAAATTTTCACAGATGATAGAAATACTCTATTGCCGCTCTACTAACAAATACTAAAAACAGAATGAAATAAATATGTGTGGCTCCCAGACAACAAACGTGATTTTAAGCCGTTTTTTGCGATAATGGTACAGAACCCTTCGTACGCGAGTCCGACTCGCACTTGGCCGGTTTTTATGATGCCGTTTTGAAACAATAGCTTGGTTTTATTGTTAAACTTATATTTATTAAACTTACCTAGGCGAAGGTCTTCGTAATCCACATTAGCGCCTTGCGCAAGCGCGCACACAAGTAACGTCACAAGACACAATATTTTCATCTTCTGCAATAAAAACAATAAAATTATAATTATGTAAATTAATTTAAAATATAACACTTAACTTTAGAGTAAGTTACTACCGTTGTCTTTTTGCAATTTGACCGGTCTGGGTTATTCGCACTTCTATTTAATATCTCCGATTATCTTCATTCATCATACTTAACTACTAATCCCAGTATTTATAGATTAAAATGGAATAATCTTATTTAAATTATTTTTATTTATCTGTGATTTGTTTCGCAGCTGCTATAGCTCGTTGTTATTTAGATTACAATACCGATGTTCAAAATACCTGAGCTTGGTATATGACGTGTGGCACAAGTACGAGGGCGGCACTGAAAATTTCGGGAATCAAGGAAGTGACACAACATTACTATTTAAAAATGTATTTATTGCTTTTCGAAGTATTCTCCGCGAAATTTGACACATTTTTCCATACGATGGAACCAATCATTGAAGCAACCATTCCATTCGGAAGTTGGGGTCTCCAAAATGGCCGTTTTGTAGGCGTCCACAGCTTCTTCAGGTGATGAAAATCTCTGACCACGCAATTTATTCTTTATTTTAGGGAAAGTATAGAAATCACAATCACAAGTAGGGCTTAGGTCGGGGTTGTACGGCGGATGGTCTAATAATTCTATGTTTTCTTGCTCTAAAAACTCTTTTGTTCTGTGCGCGGTATGAGAACTCGCATTGTCGTGATGAGTCGTGATGGAGGATGATGCGGCGGTTGCAGTTCTCTTTACGGAGTTCAGAAACGACCTGTGGCAAACAAATGCTAGCATACCATTCTGCATTAACCGTTCTTTGTCCCTCAAGAGGAATAGTCGCAACATGGCCGGTTTTGGAGACAAACGTGGCCTTATCCTGCATGCACGTATTATTTATGTATGCATGTACACGCGTGTTTTAGCAAATAAACATATCTTATCTTTAAGTAATGATGTTTTTTTTTACCCGACTGACGAAGGAGGGTAATATGTTTTCAGTCTATGTATGTATGTAGGTATGTTTGTTCCTATGTGGCGTTTTAGAGACCAAACACGTTGTCCAATTTTGATGATTCTTACGTTAATCGATTCGTCTTAACCCTGCGAGTGTCACTGTCTACATTAATATTGGAATATAAAAAATATTTCTAAATCAAAATATATTGCATTCTGTAAACGCAACCTAACGTAACTATCAAAATCCACACTTGTCATTTTATATCAAAATCAAATGTTTTTTATAATCACATAGGCCTATATGGTCACTTATAAAACGTCGACAGAAGGTGCACGGTTCGGGTTGGTCGTTTCCTATGGAGAAGAACCGGAAAGAAACTCCACGGCTACTCTTTAAAAAAAATTTAGCACAAACAGTTCTTGTAAAAATATTGAAAAAGTGACTCATATAAAGTACCAGTTGATCTGCGGTTATTTTGGTATACTCTTACTCATACAGAAATGGTCATGGCCCGTATGAGAAAACTTATTTGGATATTTAAGAACCTAAGACATCAAAATCAACATCATCAGCGTTTTAATGTTCCCACTGCTGGGCCGAATGGCAGGATGTCTTCGAATGTTTGGTTCTAGGACATACCGGTTTCCTCACGATATTTCCTTAACCGTTTTTTAGAGCAGTGATGCCGAAATAAAGCGCCTGCCTGGGTTTGAACCCACGAGCTACGGCACGTAAGTCGGGCCCGTTACCACTGAGCCACCACTGGGCAACATGTGACAACTATAAAAGTCAACATTTCTCTGGATCTTTTAATTCTTACCTACTGTATCGTTACTTGAGCTAGAGCGAGCACAGTGATCTCTTATCAAGGTCATGTATACCAAACCGTACAGATTCCCAACCAATGAGTTATACTCGCTTAGCGGTATTCTCACAGTCAGAAAATTATACATTCTCCATGTTATCTTAAAATTACACAAAGTCCTGCCCTATGACCCTCACCATCAGGCAAGAAGGGGAAAATACAGTGATGCACCAGTAAAATTCGTTAAAGCTGCATATTCCAAAAGACAATTCAATACAAATTCCGCTACCCTATATAATAATAATACATTATGTTACAAGTGTGTAATGTTGGTGATTACCGCTGAGGCGCCATTGACACCCAAGCCGTTAGATATGGGTCTTAGAGCCGAGAACGGTAATCATCAATACACAGGTGTATCATACGACATTTTTCAACACACTTTTGAAGAAAATAATACTTAAAAATCATTTTCAACAGTGAAAAACAATTCTGAAAAATTTTACGCAATGGCGGGTTTAATCAGTTTTCCTATGCGCGCGCATCTAACAATGGCGATCGGCCATAGCCTAAAAGAACGAGGTTCCTTTTTTTTTGGCTTTTCGAGGATAGCGTTTTAGCCACGTACAAAGTGGGGTTTTTCATGTTTTCTTTATTACAGAGAAAACAAAAGTTATATTTGAGTGATAGTTTTATTTATTAAACACGTACAAGTTGAAATTATCTATTTAAATACGAAGTTGCATGATATGAGCAAGCAATAGGTACATTCATTTATTTGTACTATGGAGCACGATCTTTTTTGTATCAAAGCTTTTTTTAAGAACAAAGCAACACAACCAATAAAATAAAAATCTTCTTCTTTCATGTCGATTAACTCAAACTATACAACCATTCAGATTTTGTCCATTTTACCAGTATGTAGCTACTCGGACATCTCTTTCATTTGCTACGTTCAAATCCCGCAAGGTGCAGGTGGTTGGGCATGAAGGGCAGACAAGGAGGTGGGCCATATCTTGCGAAGGGGCCCCACACTGACACTGTGTTTTGGATGTGCCTATGATATTCCATTTGGCCAGGTTGCTTTTACAGCGGCCAACCTGGGTCCGCAATCGGTTTAGGGATTTCCAGATTAGCCACTGCAGTTCGTTTCCAGAGGGCAGATTCTCTGCCGGGGTGATGAAGTGTGGAGGAGTAGGGTGTGTATGTTTCCATAATTCACATCTCTCGTCAGTTAAATAAAACTCTATAACTCACTTGTGAATAATAGCAATGAAAATGTCTCAGTTTGATTACAGGTGTCATTATGTGCCTAATTGCGGTGAAATTAGAGCCACTTTATGAGCAAGTGTGTTGAAAAATAATTAACATCTATCCTATGACTATAAAGACTGCAAAAGGCTAAAACTGAAGACCACGATGACATTGAATTATTGCTACAAGCATCGTCAATATGAGTTGGAGAGATACATACACGCACTCACTCACATACACACACACACTATTTTAGGATATCTCTAAGTTTATTTTTCTTTTTCTAGTTATAGTTCAAGTCTCATCTTATTTAATTTTTTGTTTAGATTCTTTTTTCCTTTTGTACATCACTTTTACCATTTCATAATTTGTCATTGAAGAGTGGGTCCTCCTAGCACATGTATATCTTTTACTTAACCTCTGTAAGATTTACTGTAAACATTGTACAAGTTTCTCCAATAAACCTTATGTTTATTATTATTTTTGTTATTTGTGTGTAATGTGTAATTTTACTATGGACTCTGGTCTGAAATTAAAATTTATTATTATTTCCTTTATTTAATTCTTATGTTATTACATTTTTAAATAAAACACGTACAAAAAAAGCATATTAAAATATAAAAAATCGAGGCCCACCGGTATCGGGAACAGGGTCCAAGCTACCGGCGGAGGGATCTCCGAACTATACGAGCCGTGTCGAGAAGTACTGCTTTCTGAATCAAGCCTTTGATCCAGCCACCTATCGAGAGCCTCCTAAGGTGTTGGTCGAGGCTCGTGGCTATTAAGCCAATGGCTGACACGACTATCGTATAGCCAATGGCTTCGCTAAGTCGCTAAGTCCACATCCCACATATCGACAACGACGACAACATCGCGAGCCAATTCAAAATTCTTGATTATTGCTTTTCTTTCTCGGCTCGTCTTCACAAGGTTCCTGTCGTTATCCTTTCCCGTCATTATTATTTTTATATAATCAGCAATCGATGTTGATTTTATTATTACAAACACAAGAATCATCGTCATTATCATCATCAGCCTATTAATATTCCCACTGCTGGGACACAGGCCTCTCTGTGAGAAAGAAACAGAAGAATAGATACAAATAATCAGTAGATTCCAAATTGTCAAACTGAATTTCTGATCCACCTGATTCATCACCTGAGGTACCTTATTTACCTAATTAATCTGTTAGGTAGCAATCACTTGGTTCAATATGCATGTTATCATACAGTTAGGAAAGCCTATATAATTAACTGATTTCAAAAAAGGAAATAAACCATCATTCCGTAATAAAACATGAAAATACTAAACAGTAAAAAGGTATTATGACACAATAAGCAATAATGAGTAAAGCTGTGACCAATCGAAGTGTGCGATCAAATTGTTTGTTTTCAGGTATTTTATGCCTTCTTACAAATTATTGCAGGTAAAATTTTAGCGGATCGAGACGTCATAATCCCTATTCTAATGACAATGATAAGACGGTGTAATTCTTTGTCCTGATAGAAACTGGGTACTAAAGTCTTGCAGGAATTGTTAATATCAATATCTCGTTCGGTTAATCCCACCTCTATTCTTATCCATTTTTTACTAAATTGCTAGACTTCATGGTTACTTCTTTCTATTTGTTGTAATTATTTGGAATGATAGCCAATGGCATTCGCGAAAATTATTTGTCAAAATTTACTAATTAAAAAGAAAAGTAAAAACAGAAGAGGTCCAAGACACAACCTTGTGGCACTCCTGCTTTGTTGTATTAAAATATAGGGCTTTTGAAGTTGTGTGAAATTAAGTTTTAGGGGGTATTTCCACTGTCTGCTCTGTGTTATTTAGTTCAGACAGTTTACCAATGTAAGCAGAAACTAACCGATATTATTTAAAACGAGGATATATATTTTATGATTCACTAGATCAAATGTATTGCCCGATTCTCTTGGCATGCTTGTGAGACCTAAGAGGAGTATTCCGACGTCCCACCTCTTTTTATTAAAGTATGTATTGTATTTTAATATAGAGTTACATGATATATAGTTAGGTATTAGGTTTGCACAAAAATCAAGAATGTTGTTTCTGCCATGAATCCCATAAAACCTTCGTAATACCATTACTACTTAGTTTCAAATAGCATACAATTATATGTTTTCAATTTGAAGAGCATGTTTGGTTGATTTTTGATTTTACGGTTAGAGAAACGAACGTTACTTGCTTATAAAATTATTATAACCTGCAATGGAAATCGCTCAAGAACCCATTAGAACGGTTGCTCTCGTAAATATCGGAAAAGAGTAATTCTTTAAGCCTTAGTGGTTTAACCATTTCTAGCTTTCGTACATAAGCTCTTGAGTTTGAAAACTTTTTCTGATATTGTATATCTACGTTACAAGCAATTTACTCCTAGCTAGATACGTACCTAACTGGTTAATGCGTAAATTATGATCTAAAAAAACAATCTTCCCCTTTAGTGTTTCCGTTATGAATATGTAAGAAAAACGCTTTCTCGTGTAATATTGACAATTTTATCAGTGATTTTTTTCGAATATCACGGTAATAGTCGTGGAAATTGTATGGCATGTAATGCAATGTGCGAGTGGAAAATCAATTTTTTGTGACTAATGTGCACAAGCGTTTAAGTCCTAATTCAACAACAGGAATTATTTAAGAAGTTAATTATCAGTGTTATATATTTGAAAATGGTGTACTTGTTATGCAGTTGGACAAAGGATTTGGTGCAAAAATGCGGGTACTTTTGATAGTTACTTTGTACAACTTACTAAATGTTACACGAGCACAATTTGATATAAGTGAGTAAGTAATGATGTGTTTTAACCTATCTATATATATATAAATATAAATGAATCTATATTTCCCTTGGTCACTGCATCACGCGTGAATGGTTGGACCGATTTCGCTAATTCTTTTTTTGTTGTGTTTGTTATTGTTAGGAGAACGTTCTTATGAAAAAAAAATAGGAAAAAGGGTAGGTAGGGTAGGTAGGGTAGGGTAGGTAGGGTAGGTAGGGTAGGGTAGGTAGGGTAGGGTAGGTAGGGTAGGGTAGGTAGGGTAGGGTAGGTAGGGTAGGGTAGGTAGGGTAGGATAGGTAGGGTAGGGTAGGTAGGGTAGGGTAGGTAGGGTAGGGTATTTAGGGTAGGTAGGGTAAGGTAGGTAGGGTAGGTAGGGTAGATGAATGTTTGGTGTTTTTATGGCAAAACAAAGTTTGCCGGGTCAGCTAGTACTTCATAAAATATAGCTTTAACTCTGAGACACCTGTAAGTATCAATACAGTAACAATAGCGCTTGACAGGCTAACAATAACGTAATAATAACGTATACGTCAGTTCGACATAATCAGTCGCAGAGATCAAGCTATATTTTTTTTTTTTTTAGCTTCTGCCAGCGGCTTCGCCCACGTGAATGTCGAAATTTATCCCAATATAAAATATTCCCGGGATATAAAGTATCCTATGTGCTATTCTAGGCTACAATCTATCTCTGTGCCAAATTTCACTCAGATCCGCCCAGCCGTTTGAGCGTGAAGAAGTAACAAACATACAAACACTCACAGACTTTCACCTTTCTTTATAATATTATAGTTTGATAAGTATTAATTTGTACTTATGGTTGTTACCATAAATAAAGTTATTATAAGTATTATTGCTAGCCTATTGTTTGCATTAGAAATTAAATTAATCATGGTTCATCACTCAGTCAGGAAAACTGTCAGACGCCTGAATACCTTGCGCGCTTTGAGCAATGTTATCTGTAATGGGTGTCTTAATTGTAAACGAATAATTTATATAAATTAGAGAAATAATAAAATAATTGTTCTTGGAAAGGGGAAAGTAAGTAGGTCATTTTATTTTCGCTTGCTCTAGTCGTATCGAAATTTTACTGACTAACGTTCCGGTATTTGTCCAGCTTCTTGAGTTTTCGTAAAACACACGCAAATAACACCAAATAAATTTTAATTCACTCCATTTATCCGTACGAAGTGGTTCCTTCTCGTGTCTATTCTTAGTCTTTTTTATCAGATATTGAAAGTACTAGGTCTATACTATGCTAGTTTTATATTATCTGTGTCTATACTGAGAAAATATAAAATCAATCTAGACTGCAAACTTCGTTCTTAATCTCAAAAGTAGATAAATATACACTTGAAGATCTCAACACCTGTTTGATAGCAATCTGAGCTATCAAACAGGTGTTGACCAGGACCAGGTACATTGCTATCAAACCGGTGTTCTACGGAAGCGGAGGTATCTACCTCCGCTTATTTTTTAGCAAACCTTCCTCCCTCCACGCCTTCCATCTTTCATAAGCCTCGATTCGACTAAAATACACTTGAAATTCTAATTGTACACTTTATTACAGTAAATGAAGACATCGGCGATTTCCACTTGCATGCCGAGGTTGGGAGCCTCCCACTGAAGTATTACCCGCTGTCTGATCTGGATCAGAAGGCTAGCGACAAAGCTGCTGATGTCATCGACTTCATACAACTGGTGCCCGACATAGATCCCCTGGTTATACCAGTGATACATGCGCTAGGCATTGACGTTCCTTTTCTTTGGCTCAGGTACGTACCGTATGAATGTTATGGTGAACTAAAATTCAAGAGAAGATGATTGATTGGATTTATAGGTAATAGAAGAAAACTTCAGCAAAGTGAACGTACAATCAGGGGCGGCCTTAACCGCTGCGAGGCTACGGGCGGGCGGCAGATATATGCGAGGCCCTTGTCCTTTTTACAATGTATGAGATGAAGGGATAATATACGAAAAATGGGAAACTTGGCAATATTAGGGTTTCTCCATAGTTAACGATTTTCTTAATAACATATACTTTTATTAGAATTAGAACACTTTATAGTTAGAACAAGAAGACCTAATTTTACAATGACACAATCATAAATGACAAAGAATAAAATAATCCAGCGTTCTAAAATTGAATATTCGCTAAACTAAGAACGGACAGTGTTTCCGTCTGATAAAATAAGATTAAATTTTTATTCTTTTTCTAACACTATGAAATACTTAAACGACTAACTTTATTTTATTGTTACGAATAACTGTTTGCTATGGATAAAATTGTAAGCGTTTTGGGTTGTAGCGCGAGGCCCCTGCAACAGCGAGGCCCCGGGCGATTGCCCTGTTCGCCACCCCCTAAGCCGCCACTGCCTACAATAAAGTACAACGAACATACCAATTTTTATAGCAATTCGCGATCCAAGGTTTTGCGTTTACAATTGACGAAAGTGCGATATTGGCCCACATGATTTTTAGGGTTCCATACCAAAAGGGTAAAAACAGGACGCTATTACTGAGACTCCGGGGTCCGTCTGTCTGTCTGCCACCAGGCTGTATCTCATGTACCGTGATAGACAGTTGAACGGAACCCTTCATGCGCGAGTTCGACTCGCACTTGGCCGGTTTTTAGGTTATGCTCATTCACAGCTTTTAAAATACTCAACTTGCTTCCTATTTATTCCAGCGGTAAAGTTTACTTGGAAAACATCACCCTGGCTGGAGTCAAGCAGCTCCAGCTGAATGATCTGGAGCTACGTCTCATTACTCTTCGGTCGGACTTGAATATCACAATACCTCAGTTACATTTTGAAGGTAAAATCGATCAGCACCCTAATTGCGTAATTTCAAAGAAAGGCACACGCATGTTTTGATTGCATTCATAGTTTCATGGTGGAAGAGCAGTGGTGGTCCAGTGGTATCGGACGCGACTTACAAGTTGTAGGTCGTGGGTTCGAGCCCAGGCTGGCGCTTTACTTTGTGTCAATTATTTCATCACCACTGCTCTCAAAACGGTGAAGGAAAACATCGTGAAGAAACCGGCATGTCCTAGAACCAATAATTCGAAGACATGTGACATCCACCAACCCGCACTGGGCCCGCGTGGTGGATAACGGCCCATTCCCTCTAACAGAGAGGAGGCCTGTATCCCAGCAGTGGGAACATTAATAGGCTGATGATGATGATGTCATTGCTTCATATGTTTTAAAATCCGTTTACTCGACAGCGTAAATTCGTAATGCATGATAGGGAACGCGCGTGCTTCGTGCTGTCAAAACAGTTACGCAATTATGGTGCACCTACCTTTAGGCATGTGCAAGAGTTCATGCACAGTATAGCATCTTGATATATATATTAAACATTTTTAATTTTTCAGCTGACTTTAACTTGAGGGCTACTTTGAGCTTCATGCCTCTTATGTTCAGTTGTCACATAAGGTAAGTAATAATAGCTTAATACGGGTAAGTAAATTGGTTTTTTTGAACGTTATTTGGAAGCGAACCTGTATACTGTTTACCTAAAGGGAAAAAGAAACCAGAGTCTCTATACAAAGTGTCACAATGGGATTTACAAGCGCTTGCGACATGTTGTGTGCTCAATACCCTACTATCAGTGAACGGAAAGTTCACTGCCTACTATATTTTGTTTATTTTTGACAGATTTCAGAAAAGTATTGTAAAAATTGAAAATTTTATTTTATTATAATTTGAAAGGTTATTTTATTATAATTCCATAATAATTTGAAAGGCGCGCGAAAACGGTCGGACACGTGACATTTCGGGCTATGACGTCATATCTTAATAAACAGACACGAACTACGAACAACTCTTTGTTTGTTGCAATGACCTTATACTTGTTTGTTGTTTAAAATGTGACGTCACGCGATGCATCAATCATGGCCGCCCCCCCCCCTTTTGAATGGCATAGATAAAAAATGGCAAATTTGTTTACCAAATATAAAATATTAGCATTTTATATATTGACGAAAAAATAATTGTACATTTATTATTTACCTACAAGCTAACATTTCCAACACATTCCATATTTTATTGCAATATCTGTCCAATAGCCAATTGTTAACGCTGGTGGAATGTCACCCGCTAGGCGTAGACCCTCTGCTGTTCCTTTGCCATTGCCCCTCAGGGAAATTAAAATTTTATTTATTATGTTCTGTTGTCAGTGCAAACTTGTTTGACGTGGGCGTGGTGGTGTCGTCGGGCGGTTACAAGGCACAGTCGCCGTCTAAAGGCGAGGTGTTACAAATCGAGAGTGCGGCGGTCAAAGTCGACATAGGGAATGTTGTGGTAAATATTTAACGTTGGCTAAAAGTAGGAAGTCGGAAAGAGCAGCTCCAATTCCATAAAATCACCAATTTTCAAAACTGCCGGCAAACTTGCCAGGTAAATCTACCAAAGGCCGTACTATTAGCATTAAATCTACTGAATGTTCTCTTTTTGGTCCCAGTACGTGTGATTTGAGTTTGATTTATTTTTATAAAACATCCATATCGTTATATATACATGTGTGGTTTCAAAAATCTTGAAACTGTTTAGCAACTGATTTACAAAAATCTTGAAACTGTTTAGCAACTGATTCTCAGATTCCAAATTCAATTTCTCTATTTGCTAAATAGCGTCGAGTTTTTTTACGATAATCTTGGAAGTTTTGTTCCCTCTTGTTGCTAATAGTCCATAGACTAATATTTTATAGAATGAGAGTGGGTCCTCAAGTTATTGACAAACCAAACTTGGACCGTCTTGGTACTGAGCCCAAGCAGCGGAAGTACTTTTGATAATATAATAGGGAAGGAAATAGAAGTAGTATTATCATTTTACAGTTGTAGCAATGAAACAATGCCTAAAAAATATAGCCACAGTACAGGCTGTGCAGTAAGGTTACAGCACATTTGAGGGGCTTTAAAACATCTCGTTAGCACAAAAGTGAAAAATTTGCGACAAGTTCTCATTGAGACTATTGTCGTACACAATTTCTTCAAGTTACTCCTTTGTTACAGTTCAACTTAACTAAAATTGTTATTGGCGAAGAACTACAAGACTACTACGAAGACAACAGCCCTGCTACACAAATATTTAATAGTAATACTGGGGCTAGCAGCGGTATATCAGATGACAACATGTTAAATGGCTTGCTAAGAACAGCTATTGACATGGCGAACAAAGAACTTTTTAATGTTTCCATCGAAGTAATTAAAGATTATTTGTTGTCTAATACTTATTAAATCAGATAGAACAAATTTATTGATCAAGGACCCAATATATCATGCCGATTTGGGTTTTTTTAAGTGCCTTATGTTTTTAAATAGCTGAGAGAGCAACACTAAACGCCAAGACATTTGCCAGAAAATATTGTAGCTTAAATATTAGTTTCTAATAAATGAGCTTTTTACAAGTAAATTATCAAAAATTACGGTCGCGGTTTTTCATATCTACCTGCCAATAAATACATATAGTTAAAAAGCTTTAATTTTATGAAGAATTTTGTAAATAAATAAGAATAAGTACTTATCCCATTCCTCCATGTGTTTTATTCAACTTCAACGTTCTGCATGGCAGCACACTGTCTTATGAATTAACCTGCTATTAACTTTGGCAAAAAACCACTCAAAAGCTTTAAACTTGTCATCCGGAGTAGCCGAACAAAAAAAAGGAGGGGTCGCAATTTAATAAAAATTCCGGATTGTCCAAAGGTGGCCATAGGAACTCCTCAACCAGACAAGATAGAAAAATCTTGTTGGGCTCATAGGATGTGTTGACATGTGATATTATATTTAGTATATTTCAGTGCAAATTATTGCTCTAGAAATATTTTTTACCTAATACTTAGTAACTTTGTATTGACTTGCTGAAATTAACAAAGTTTGTAGCGATTTTCTAGAGCAGGATATTGTGAAAGAGTGTTACTAAGTTGCATACCATAGTTACTACATAGTAGATCGCAAACACGAATGAAGAAAGTCCTACTTTTATATCAGTAGATGTGCAAAAATATAATAATTATTCTACCAAGCACAGATAAGTTCTTGTTAGTATTCAAGATTATTTACGATACTCCCTTTAGAAAAAGTCAGGATCTGACGAAACTGGCGAGTATAGGAATCAACCTACGATGAACAATAACCTACTAGATAACGGATCACGTACAAAATCAATGCTAAATCCTGACTGCGTGAATATATATGTACTACCCATAGAAATATAAATTATATCTATATCAATACTTACTATGAGAAACTGAACAAATTAAGAGCTCACGTCTCAAGTGAGCGGTGTTTTTACCGACACGTACCTATTTCTTGCGCCGACACTACATCTAGTTGGTATTGTTGATCGAAGGGGCTCATTGATTCGGTACCCAAAACAAAACACGCTGAAAAAAAAAACAATGCACGTAGGAACTTGTGAATACATACCCGAGATTAATACAGTAGTCATAGTCTGAAAAACTATCAAAAATAAAATTGCGTCATAACAAAATGGTGACAAAAATAAGTTGAACATACAATCTGTTAGCCTTTTCTCAACTATGTTGGGGTCGGCTTCCAGTCTAACCGGATTCAGCTGAGTATCAGTGTTTTACATGGAGCTGTCGCTCCATGTAACACTGTACCCCTTGGCTAGACTGGTGTCAGATATCAGCCTTCTAACTACCGTAATGACTGTCATAGATCTTCAATTGACAGCCGGGACCAACGGCTTAACGTGCTTTGCGAGGCACGGAAGAAACTCACTATGAACAGGTCACCTATCCACGGACTGGCCTCGGCAAATGTTGCTTAACCTTGAATATCGACCCGTACAGCTTTTATTATTTAGCCACGAGCTTTTCAGCTTCGATAGTCTGAACAAGGTATGAAAAGGATATCCGGTAAAATTGGGAATAAAAACTCAACACCAACTATTTAAGTACTATTCAAGTATTTTAATAGTTGGTGTTTAATCGAAATTGAATTACCTACAATATTTAATATTCTCGTTACTTAGTAGGTATTTCTCGCTTGTTAACAGAAATGTCATAATCAGAATATTTTACCTACTTTTACAGTACACATTGTAGGTACAGTTACGAAAAAAAATGAAAAAGAGTCTCATAATAGAACATCACTGTACTTATTACACGACTCCACCATGCATAATGAGAAAAATGCTTACGATGATTAATCATCTAGGTATAATTCTACATTATGTTGGTGTTTTTTATTTTCGGAAATCCTTCAAATAGTTACATATTAAAAAACAAAACATTATTTAAAACTAAGTAACGCCATTCTAATGTCAAATATTTTCCATCATCAAATATGTATACCTACCTATTTTTCTGTTCCTCCTTCTTGTCTTTATATGTGTGTGTGCATAAATGGTTAAATAAATAAATAAATATGTAGAATCATGATAAGTTTGTATGAGATTAATGTTTTAGTTAAATATGTATATTAGGCACACACATTATATTTTCACGGTTTACTAAAGTTTTAGATTATACACACATTTAAAAACTATGAAATATAAATGACTGGCCAATTCTTGACCTAACGGTGGTACAAGCACGTGCGGCTTTAAAACTTTAAATTTAAATAAAAAAGTGATTTTGAGATGTGGTGCTAGAGGCGCTTGCTGTGAATAAAATGGATTGGTTACCGCACTAACAGCCTGAAAGAGCTTCGTATCAAACAAAGACTACGAATCCATAAAATATTTGGATATATCATCTGCACGAAAGCTCACTGGAATGTTTAATGGCACAAGGAACAGTAGAAGACCAACGTTGCATACATAAGATGGGTAGACCTCATCAAATCCTCTATGAAGTGTTCCTTCACTGAGTGTAAACGCAGTGCCACAAACAGAGAGACGGAGAGGACAAGCAAAAGCCGCAACCAACCTTTTAGACTGATTCACCGAATTACAAAGAATGTAATCAGATTGAAGACGTGCAGAATTTGCTGATGGATTATGTCCGCAACAGGCGCGAGGGAGTCACTTTTGAGAGAATTACTTACTTAGATAAATAGGCTAACTAAGTGGGATCAATACAATCATTTTTATCCCAATCAACTTCAGAAGGTGCTAAAAAGTTATGTCACTTAATAACAGTCCTTCATCGGTGACTTCTATCTTTATCACAAACTCTTTTATACCTATATTGTGAATATGTGGTTTATGTGTTAATTATAAGTGTTACAATGGTAAAAGTCTGTTAAAATAATAACCCCGAAACAAATAAAGAGAAAAAAGAGAACCTTTGAGTTTGTTTTCATGACCACGACCACTCCGCCAGAAGTCCACGACTAAGAAGAATATAACGTTTGTTCCCAATAGTTCTACTGAACAGTTCTACGGTAGAACTAATGGGATTTTTTTCCCACTAGTACTACGATTTTAGGTATAACAAAATAGTAAAACTATTGGGATTCTCTATTCCCACTTGTTCTACTGAACAGTTCGACGGTAGAACTAATGGGATATTTTGTTCTCACTAGTACTAGGTTTTACCGGTACATTGAGGTGATGAAGCGTTTGTACAAAAACGCCACCTATATTTGAGCCCGATTTCTTTTTTCTCAACAATACAATGAAAACAAAACGTTTTCCTTGGTTTCCGTGTGAAAGAATTCAAGTTTGTCGCTGGATTTATTTTTGATGAGTAGACTAACAGACCGGATGACTCCAAACACATCGCAGCTTCAAAAACTAATCCTAGTTTTTGAAGCTGCGATGTGTTTGGAGTCATCCGGTCTGTTAGTCTATCTAGGTATCCACCTACCTTACCAAATAATAGTCTCGCAAAAAGAAAGGATATGTACCAATAACCAGAAAACAAGCAAATATTAGACATGGGCTCAATAATGTTTTGTAATTCGAAGCAACTGTAAAATCGATTTTCCGTGACTGAAGCCGACAACAAGGAAATAATTAACGAAATGATTGCATATATTGTTATATATTTCCATCTCATTTCTTTTGTCACGCAGTTCTACAGGATTATTTGCACTTTGCGAACATGAGGGGACTCCTGGTTGTAGTACTCTGCGCAGTATATTCAGTTCAAGCGAACGAATGTGAGTAACAGTATTTTAACTAATTTGCTTATCTAAAATAATAGATATTTATGTAAAAGCTTTTTGGAGAGCAACGGTATTTTAAAGTTTCAGGGAGAAATATTAAACGACTGAAAATAAAATGTTGTCCGCGTCCCGACTCCTGCGCGCTATCTACTGCTTAATGTATAATTTATGTTTTCTCGTTTGATGATTTTAATTCAAAGATATAAGAATTTTTTCCGTTTTATTATATTTTGTGAGCAGCTGAGAACCTATAATAATAATATTTATAATATTTGAAGGTGGCCAGAAACCACCAACTTCATTATTTAAAATTGCCTCTTAGCTACTTCAAAAACCGAACGTTGAAATTGTTACGTGATTACTATATTTTTATATTAGAATGTAATCTTAAATTTTGCATCTAGGAAAACTGTATTACTTATGTAACACAAACACAAATTGGTTGCTACGACGTAGAGCCTGTAGAATGCTAGCGCGCGCGCGGTTACACAAACTACGAGTGCTACGAACGTAGCAGATATCCGTAGCGCCGCGCGCCGCTCTCCGTAGCCCACTGCCTCTAATTTAGAGCCAGAACACACTTGCAATTAAGACGACAACTAACGCCAACGACCTTGAGGGAATAAAACGCGCACCCGTTTCGCACCCGCGCGACCCAAAATATAGTAGTTTTTTGTACTTTCCTTATTATTCTAGGACTTTAAAAAAAAAACTTCAGATCAAAATGTAGATAATTAAATTGTCTTTGAGATGGTGTCGATTTCATTAAAATACGCCCAGCGGTTTTGGTGCGATTTTCGTGTTTTTGTCCGTTTTAGACATAACTTTTCTAATTAATTACACTGTGTTATACGAATAAAACTCAAAATGTGCTTAGATCAAATTATTAAGAAAATGGTCTAATGTAACATATATTTTTCAAAAAAAATTCGACTAGCCGTTTAGATGTGATTCTCATTTTAAAATCAGCTACTCAAGGGAATCTGCGCCTTAATGGTTCTGCGATAATCGCAGCAACAATTGCACATACGTAACACATTACGCGATTGCAATTGCAATTATTTCGTATTTTCGACATGAAATTCTTAATGTGGCTTAATGAAACGGAAAAAATCTAAGAAAAAATGATACTCGGTTCATACTTTATTAACAGAAGGATTTACAAAAAGGCAATTTTATACGTTTTACAGTAATTTGTTATCTGTTAATGTTATCCCAATTAGTCGATACTGATAGTTGGGCGCCACCACAGGGAACTATGGATATTAAATATACCAAACCATACCATATCTTCCTTTCTTGGGGTCCGTGCAATTATCACACAGCAATTAATTGCAAGTGTGTTCCAGCTCTTACATTTTTCGATTTAAACATGAAATGAACAAACTGCCTCTGATTTCTTTTTCTCATCAAAGGGGTTGAAAACTTCGGGAATCTGCGCTTCATAACAACCACAGGATCTGTACCACAAAAGTACTATCCGATGACAGGAGATGACAGGCATGCCACTCGCAAAGCTGGTGCTTTTGTAAGCTTCATCAAAATCTTGCCTCAAGTGAACCCTCTCCAGGTACCGGCTTTGGGACCGTACAATATTGCTCTGCCTGATGTCAACTTCCAGTAAGTATTGAATATAGAAAATTGGCAAATTATTATATTAAATAGCTATAATATTTTACAAAAATATAAAATTCAGTTATCGTGTAAGCGCAATGTAAGACACCAAAGTCTAAATATTTTCGTCGCATTTGTACAAATGAGTTTTAATAATTGGAAAAACAGGCAACGCCCCTAGGTGTTGTCGTCTAATACAAGCCTAAGCAAAAGAAAAAAAACTTGTACTAAAAATGTCTAATATTTCAGGGGTGAATTGATTTTGAGAAACGTTGAAGTGCACGGACTCAAGGGCTTGTCTTTGTCTGACCTCGAAGTGCGGATGAATAATGGTAGACTCGACTTCAACGCCACTATTCCACAAGTAGGTGCTGAAGGTAAGAATTTGAAAAAAATGCTTTTCAATAACTTAACTCAGAGTGAGTTGCTAACACGAGGTTAACTTGACAGTTTGTCACACAATATCGTCAATTTAACCTCGTGTTAACGCTGAGTAAAGATTTTCGTACAAGTGGGCCTAAGATAAGATAAAGTTTACTATGGCCTTAACCCAAAATATTAAAATACTTATTTAAACTATGTTGTATTTACCCATTTCTCTGCTTTGTTTAGTTAATTTCGAGCTACAAGCAGTGTTGTCCAATCAGCCCTTGAGCGCCAACGGCCAATTGAGGTAAAAACTTATATAATTACTAGCTTTTCCCGCGGCTTCGCTCTGGAAAGCCAAGTTAACAAATTACTATTGGCGGAATAAGAGTACGACGATTATGATATTATATTGTCATTATTTAAATATAAAAATATTGGCTATCAACGAATTATATACAACTAGAGGCTAAAACCTATAATTTTCAATGTGAAAGCCAATAAAAAAATATTATTTAATTTTTAAATGTGTTAAATGACAACATTTTCGGGCATTTCGAGCGCGACGCGCGACACCACTCATCCGTGAGCGAGACCGGATAGCGATCTCAGGTCGCGCGTCGTGGCCCTGCGCGTGTATTCACTCCCATACAAATCCCAAGGACTAGAGGTGTCGCGCGACTCCTGCCGGGCGAGCACGGCCTACTGTGACAGGCTTGAGTCACACATTTTTATCACAGTTTGGGAGCAAAAATGGTGATAAAATGCGTGACTCAAGCCTATCACAGACGCCGTGCTCGCCCGACTGCCTCGATCGCGTTTCACGGTCTCGCGTCGTGGTCGCGCGGTGAATTCGCACATTTATAGGGGGCGAGCCTATTGCTATCAACCGGGCAAAAAGCCAGGCTGCTACTGAAAAATTCTAGGTGGAAAGACTGAAATAACCCTTCTTTTAGCCCAACACGGGAATCGAACCCAGAACCTCATGCAGCGATAGCGTTTGTGACAGTGGCATACACATACAACATTACATTATTGTTTCTGAATCAAATTGTTTTCTATGCACAGTATAAATATCAGAGATCTGATCCTTTTGGCTGCGATTGGTACTAAGGTAGTACCTGTGGACAACGAAAAGCAGGTGTACCAAGTGGACACCGCTGCTGTCGACCTAGGAATTTATGCCCTTGAGGTAAATATTCAAAATGAGTCTCTAATATTTTTTCACAAATTTTTCCAAACACAATAAATTACCTACAGTTTTCGGCGTGTAAATATGGCACACGTTTGACCACGTTATACAATGCCGGTTTAATTCCAATTTAATATATATATAAAATACACGGGACCGGTCAATGTGGCGACGCTTGGGGGAGGCCTATGTCCAGCAGTAGACACCTTTCGGATGAAATGATAATGATATATAAAATATAACGCGAGTGGGTTGCCTGAAAATTTCTTGTCAAGACTATAAATTCAAAAATTATTTTGATGAGTTAAGATAAACCAAGTAATAAACAAAAATGGGGCTCATATTTTGTGAAAACACTACTGGGTAAAACGGGGTGAATACGACCGTAGGGGTGAATGGGTACAAAACTTTGATTAGGATTTAAACTGTGTTACCACTTTATTGGTTTCAAACAAAGCATGGTTTTTTTTTAAATAATTATTTAATATATTGGAGTACCTACTAAGATGCTGTAAACAATTTTTTAATAACGTGAAAATTCCCTTCGAAGTTTTGTTTCTATTCACCCCTGCGGTCTTATTCACCCCGTTTTACGGTACTTATGTTCTTTATTTTATGTTAAAGAAGCTAAAGTCAAATGTGGCCTAGTTTTAAAATATAGAGTAAACATACACTGGGAATGTTCGATGAGTTAAGATAAATCAAATAACAAACAGCAATAAGACTAATGTTTTCTGAAAAACATTATTTTCTTTTTTATTTAATGCTATAGATACTACCATTAATAATTGTCAAACAACTGCATTTTTGGTATCTACAGTCTGCGCAAATAAATAATTATTCTATTCTATTCCCAGTTCCAAAATATTATGATATAAATGTACACTGATTTCAATTCTTTTTTAATTTTTTATTAATTATAGTCTTGACAGGCATTTTTCTGACAACCCACTCGCGATATATTATTTAACATATTAAATTTGATATAAAATGCTTTTCATCCAATAAACAGATGTGTGAAGGTCGCTTCTTACCAGACCACCATATTTATCCACTCATTCGGTTATCTATGTTGCAGCTCTCGGTGGTCATGAATCAATACGCTGAGGACTTCAGAGGTATTATTAGAGAGTTCCTGAACAACACCAACCAGTACTCTACTATAGTGGATGACATTCTGCGGGCTGTTCTCCAGGCCGTCAACAAAGAGCTGACGATAGTCACCGCCAAGGAGATCCGTCAGTATCTGCTGGGGTCGGCGAGACCATCCCTATCCCTGTCAGGCTAGGCAATAATAATATCATCTACGAATATTTTGTATTAAATGCCTTAATCCATCCATCTACCCGATAAAGTAAAATTATATATTTGTGTTGTTTTCATTTACCTGGGTCTTTCATCAAATTCTGGGGTAGGGGGGTATAGGCAGTTTCCCCCGCCTAGACATAAAAAAGTAGCCAAATGCAAAAACCTCAAAGTCCTAAGTCAACATAAACCTAACCCATAAAATTTAGCTATTATTAATGCCCAAAAAGAGCAAAAAGATCCCGAAACGGGTGAAGCGCTTAACATTTTTATTGCTCCACAAATTGCAACGTGTAGCAGCCTCAGTAGAGTAAAAACCTGGTTAAGAAACATTATGGAGAACAATCGTCTCAATGATCTGGCCATGATGAGTGCACAGAATACTTATTAATGAAATGTTTCCATAAAATAAAGTGGTCAAGGAGTTTAAAAAACCCGAAGAATGTATTTAGTTAACTAAATCAAAACTAAAAAAAACCTGCCAAGTTCGTGTCGGGCCACGCGCTGTAATAGGGTTCCTTAGTTGCATAATAATGCGGACTATGAAGAGTGTTTTTTGTTGTTACATGAAAATTAAGACGGTTTCAGCGGCTCACAACGTCTAAAAACGAGTCCACATAGGACGATGGTAACTGAAGAAGGAGTTAAAAAATCCAAATTCACAAGTGATGTTAGAATTTTTTTTATCTATTTGAGTATCACCGCGGGTAGAGGCAAGCGTTTGTAATAAATATTTATAACCAGCGTCACTTAATAATTTGAATACTGCAGTCACAGATAATTATAATACTAGCATACAAATGTCTCATCTCATACAAAGAAACAGTGCCGACGTAACTGGCGTTTTATGTCTGATTAAACTGATGATTTTATTAAGAGCATCGGTCGCGTTCGGTTCCGTCCCACGGATATAGATGGTACCTATTAGCAGCGACTTGCAAGTAAAAGAGTTTATTCGGTTCGTGAATACTTTTTTTTAACTACAGCGACGATTTTGTCTCTGAGCTCTCTTTATGGCTATGAGGTTTCTTATTTCTAACGGATATCTATGACTTGCGACTTTTCTTTTCAAAAGAGGTGTATTTCCCCAAGCACAGCTTTGAATGTTTGTCACAAATTTTGTTATTTCTTCATCCAACTGCTGAATGTTTTTGAGTGGTACTTTAAGGTCAATGATGTTGTCTAGGTCGAGTTTGAAGCTATCCCAATCCGTGTTCTTATTAACTAAAATTGCATTGCTTTCTTTCTGAATTATGGTCTCACTTAAGGTTAAGATAATGGGGGAATGATCAGAGTTCATATCAAATCCCTCCTCTATGTGAAGATATGTAGCTGACAGATTCTTATAAATGAAAAAGTCAATCAGATCTGGAATTCTTTGAGCATCAGTAGGCCAGTAAGTAGGTTTTCCTGTTGATATTCAAGTTTTAAATGATGCATTCAAATAATCTTTAAAATGTGAATAATGAGTCCAAGCTTCCTTAATTTTGTGCTTAGGAGAGTTAATTAAACAAGAACATATATTTTTATGATCGTCTCTAGAAAATCTTAATATTTCACAAAACTCAATAACCAATCAAAGCTTATCACGCCACCAATCAAAGCTTATCACGCCATCCAGTGCAATTTATTTGAACAAAATTTATTTCTTCGCGTTGGGTGCCTGTGTTGCAGTATTGCCATTACGGATATAGTCTTCGTTAAAATCTCCAAATATTTACGAAAACCAATATTTTAGTATGAGTATTTTCAAACAACCTACCCAACTATCAAAAAACCGGCCAAGTGCGAGTCGGACTCGCGCACCGAGGGTTCCGTACAAACCTCAGCTTAAAGGTATTATAGACCTGAGTATTTGATATGAATTTCAATTTAATACCTCTACGCGTTCATGAGGAAAGGGGCAGTAAGTTTAAAATTATTAAAAATATTTTTATTATACGAGTATGATGTAACTAAAAATTTACGGTTTTCGCAATTTTTCGTTTATTTGTGCTATAAGAAGTTGCTTCGTACCAAATTTCAAGATTCTGGGTTCACGAGCAGTACACTGTAGGTTTTGATTCCCTTGCGAGTGTCGAAAATTTCCGGAAATTTGTGGCATAAACGGCTGTATCTTTTGATTACGTTGGCTTAGAAGTTTGATTTTTTCACAGCTTTAGAAAACAGTAGACTTGAGCATTTGAAAATCAGCTTGATACCTCCACGCGTTACTGAGAAGAGCCTTGACAGACTGGCGGACGGACGGAGAACCAAGTGATCCTATAAGGGTTCCGTTTTCTCCTTTCGAGGTACGGAACCCTAAAAATCAAATTATGCAATAATGGAATAAACAACCAACGTAAATAATTGCAATAAATAATCTATATGAAGGACGTCAATAGCGAAAGGAGGCGATACGAGCGCGCGTTAGAGCCACGGGGAATGGTATGGTTCGTTTCTGGATCCTCGCGCGCACGCTCCATGTTTATTACTCATTCCGATTTAAATAAATCGAATGTATTCACTATTTCGTTCTCGAAAGTTCTACGCTACTCAATTAGTGTAGTCGGGGCGAATATAAACTATTAATTGTTATTATTAGTAATTTAATATTTCTATGAGATTATAAAGAGGCCCACCCGCCTCAATGAGCATAATTAAATTGGTATATAATTTCAAATTGATTTTATTTACAAAAATATAAACAAGCCTACAAAAAAAAATGCTGTCTTATTTTTTCGACTTAAGAAATCGGGTATTTATTTATATCGATAATTAAATTAAATTGCAATGTGTATATTGCACTGATGTGACCATGGTTGAGTAGTAGTAAATATCGACCTAAGACACGAATGTCAACCTTACGGCAAACGCAATTAAGTTTATAATTGCGACCACTGAGAATACCGCCATCTATGGTCGGTTAGCGGAATTTGCTTGGCAATTGAATCTAATTTGACTTTAGATTACAAAACGTCGAAAATACTTCTGCACTAACACAAAATGGACACCCCGCGCGCATGCGCCGTATAGACTATAGACCGCCAGCTTATTAAGTATCTTTTGCAAGAGCAAAACGATAGCGATTTTTGCGCAATAATTGCTCTTCCATACAGAAGATTTAGAGTAGTTGGTAGTTTTTTGTTTTATATATTTGCATTTGACAAACAGCGAGCAATCAACAAACGATTGTGTAGGACATACCTACACTGCAGGTAATTTCGACTTTTATGACATAAAGCGTTTGATCGCTATCGCTTTGCTCTTGCAAAAGATACGTAATAAGCCTGCGGTACTGCCAACGACTCCTCGCCAACATTACTCGTAAACTTGTAATGCCTAATTAGCTGTGATAGTTGTTCTTTTAATTTCGATATACATACTACTGCCGTGATTTTTTCACATAGCCAAAAGCGACCATTTCGCTGGCAGGGGGGGGGACACTTGACTCTAACAAAAATTTGCAATTTAAAGCGTAATTTTACGCAAACGGATCTCTGAATTGAAAAATGGTTTTAACAGACCCGTAATATTTTTGAATGGCCTGTCCAACGATACCCCACACCAGATGACCTCGGGATAAACGAGAAAAAAAACATCCACACTTTACGTCTATAGGAGGCAAAAGAAAAAAAATGTTTTTTCTTTATTTTATTTTACCACTGTCGGAATTATTAATATGTATATCCATGCCAAATTATAGCTTTCTAGTACTAAGAGTCTATGTCTGAGCTAAGCTGCGGACGGACATACGGACATAACGAAACTATAAGGGTTCCCTGTTTACTTCGGAACCCTAAAAACGTAATTGTCAATGTCAAGTGAAAAAAAAGAATTTAGAGACAGTCAAATGGTCCATTGACTGTCTCTAAATTCTTTTTAACCTTTTATCTTATATTTTGTCCCAAATCCTTTTTACAATATTATTCTAATAAATATAATAACTTTGATTACATACTTTATTTATTGTACAGTCAAGAGTTCGTGGAACGTTACCAATTGACTTTGTACCGTTCTTATTACAATTGTCGTAGGGATAAGCCTCGCACTATCACAGTAAAGCTTCATGTGCTTTTGACTGTATTTAAAATTCATACTTTTCCTATCCTTCAGAAATCAACTTGCCCCCCTGGTACATTGGCTGGCGACGCCCTTGTATCTTATTGATAACATAACTAAACATAGCTATAAGCACAAATTAGAAAGTTTACAGAAGGGCAACCCAGCCGTTTCGAATATTGACACCTAAACTTGACAGACTCACTAGGGTTGCTCCTCCTCCTCGCGTCGTGTTCCTCATTACTGAGGGTCGTGATTCCCCTGTCGTCATGGAAGCAACTTTTCCTTTACTAATTTGCGCTATCTATGCCTGTCTTTTGTGTCGTGGAGAGCATCGTGCCGTTTGGTGTTCAACGATGTGCGGACTTGGCCTGACCATCTTATTGGACTGCGACCTCTAGGATGTTTCCCTTCAATCTTGCCAGTAACCATCAGCTGTTCTAGGTTGTTTCCATCTTTTCTGGCGATGCGACCAAATAACTCCAATATCCTACGAAGGCAGATCGTGGACAGTCTGATCTTGATATTCAGTTCGCGGAGGATGGAGTCGTTGGTGCGAAAGGCGGTCCAAGGGATTTGCATTATATTTCTCCAGCACCACATCTCAAACGCATCTATGTGGTCACGGTCAGCTTTCTTTAAAGTCCACGTTTCGGCCCCGTAACTGAAAATTGAGAACACTAGGGAGTTGACCAATTTCACTTTCGTCTTACGTGAAATATTTCGGTCTCTCCATATTTTCTGCCATTGAAACATTGCATTTTTAGCCATCCCTATACGCCTCCTTATATCCTTTCCATTGGACCCCGTGTTGCTGATACTTACACCCAGGTAGATGAAGTCGTTTACCGTATCCAGCGCCAGAGCACATGTAAATTGGAGAAGGTTTGCGCGATCCACCACCATTAGTTTGGTTTGGTATCCTTGCGTTACAAGTCTCAGCATTTTAAGGTCTTTCCGCTCCTTCACCAATTTCCAGGTATCAGTGCTAAGCCATGTTTGTTTGCAAGTGGGTTTTGATTGCTGACCTGTGATTCCATTCATGAGTTTCCACGTCAAGTCCTTGAGATGGTTCCAGTGTACATTCGCGCCTCTGTTAATGGGGAGTCTATCTGCTATTGCGTTCTTAAGGGTACACTAGTCGAAGGCACGAACTATTTTGTGCGCGGGGTTAAAATGCATGCTATATCAACCGACAACACGTGTGGAAGAGATAGATGCTGTTATGAGCAGTAAGAAGCTAGTTCTCGTACGAATACACACTTTTGCAAATTTGTAGCGAAATGGATGATGATTTAGGACGAAACCGAGTAAGCGAAATTTTATAAACAGACCTTTGGGAGTCTGGATATCATGAAAAAATAAAATTATTTGCATTGTTAAACTACTAATCTATCCCTGTATGGTGGCCGTTTTGCAATTTTCCGTCATCTTATGGTATTTATTTGCGCCCAAAAATGCGTTAAAATTAGTGTCGAAATGTGGAACTTTCGACGCTCATAACTTTCAAATATTATATATTTTTTTTTACTTTTTTATTTCCATACAGGGCTAGATAATGATAAAACAATTTGATATCTTTTTTATTTTGAACGTACATCGTCAAACAGTGGAGTAAAAGCCAGACTACGTTTGTATGGAAGAATTATCGACTAGTGTAACCTTAAGATTACGCACGCTATTTTCTCTGGCGATGTCAATGTTCGTGGTCTCAGGGGAAGATCTTTTTCACCGCTTTTAGACGCAGGGAAAACTTTGCAACGAGAAGGCAGTGGTCCGATCCGCAGTCGACACCAGGAAAGGTTTTCACGTTCGAGATTGAAGTTCTCCAACGGCTGTCAATGATTGTAGTCGATTTGTTTACGATGTCTGTCGCCTGGAGACTTCCATGTGTAAAGACGTCTTGGGTGATGTTGGAAGCAGTGTTCATTATTGTAAGCTTCCTTTCGATACAAAACTCCAAGAGCTGGCCTCTCTCATTCCTGTTGCCAATGCCATATTTTCCGATCGTATTCCGGATGTGATCGTCTTGCTACGTTTTGCCAATTTTTGCATTCCAGTCACCGATTATTAAAGTGATCTCGCGATTTGGGATTTTTGTCAGAGTAGTTTCCAGGACAGCATAGAACTCGTCAATAGTCTCATCACTAGCTGAGGCTATGTTGACGGAACAGGGTCTCGTGTTAAGTCTCAAAGTCATTATTCTATTAGATACAGGGTTATAACCAAGTACATGCTTGTTGAGATGGCGAGATACGTTACGTTACGTTACGATAGAGTTTCAGAGTTTCAGTCATTCCAAGGAAAGTCAATTTGTGCGACTCCGCCTCCCTCTCCACAATATCCAGTTTCCCCGGGGCAAGTAATCCATAGACATTCCACGTGGCAAACCGTCGTTGTGTGGTATATCTACTATCCAAGACCTGGTGGTCCGTCTTAGTAGCAGCTTCGGTAGCCAATTTCACACCTGTCGGCCCGGTAACCGAAATTTGCGTTAGGGGAAAGGAGGGTATGAATAATTAGGAAGGTACCAAGGCGCTTGAGACGTGAGGGCGTTGGTATCACCGAAAAATTTTGCTTTCAGTTTTAGTGTGAGTAAATTGCTCATAGCGTGCCTTCTCACGAGTAAAAACTTTGAAGGTGGACTCTCATATGTAAAATATTAGTACGAATGTCCGTGGGTGCTCTGTACCCGCTGTTTTTCTCTCGTACGGTGCTGGACTGAAGCCACTAGCTCCAGTAGAGCCCCACGTCACGTAGTTCAAGTCTGATTTGCTAGACAGCCCAAATCCTTAGTATATGATGAATTTAACAGGCTAATCATACAAGATTTTATTTTTCTAGCTTATACTTTACTATAGTTACCTACCATAAATACTTCGATTTCTCCTCGCACTGACTGATGGTCCAAGTTCCCAGAGCACTAAGACATTATCTACTTATTTTCTCCTGAATTAAATGTGTTGTGATTTTAGAGGAATGCAGAAGATAGAGGTAAAGTGCGAGCCTATCAATTATACAAAAAGTCCCGCAAATCTCCATTGGAAAGGGAGGATCCACCGAACAGCTCTGCTTGCGCGATGCAGGACTTTGTGATGTCAGGCCATTAGTTGGTTTTTGGAGCTAGGGCATGCAGTTTCGTACATTTTCAATTTCGAAATTAGCTTACGAAATTGGCCTCCTCAGTTTCGAAATTTCGTAACTGAGGTGCCGAAAATAATGAACAATCTGAGTAATGCTTAAACTTAAAATGCAAAATTTGTAGTCTGGAGAGGTGCCTAAGTGCAATTTATATTCAAACAAAGTGAATATTCTTTTTCTCAAGACTTCTACTACAAATACTCTACTGCTGAGGACACCTTCGACGATACCATCCAGCATTCCGAGCTCGGCGTGGCATGAGACGTTCGGTTAAAGATAGTTACAGATAGCGCTTCATAAAATTGAGGCGCTGCCGAAGAGCAAAGAGCCACCTACTAATCATACAACTTGATTAAATCTGTGATGTGCCATGTTTGCAATATTTTAATAATGTATCTTGCTTCCTTATATGAAGTGAATTATAGAGAAGAGTTGATCATTTTGACTTTATTGTAACAACTAACAGTGATTAATTCAATTTTTATAAGTTTTTGACTGCCTCATTCATTTTTTTTTCTATCTAGCAAAATTTCATACTTGGTTGGCCAGATTTTTCTCAGTGTATATGTGCTAGATGTGTCGTGATTTCGATACTGGTTTCTAGTAAAATAGTTCAGAATCATGGGCAGATTACGTAGAAAATGTTCCTTAAGGCATAAGCAATCATCACCGATCTATCTCAATATTACTTACTAGCTGTTCCCCGCGGCTTCGCTCCCGTGGACCACCCAACAGTACCCGTTTTAGGTATTAAAAAATAGCCTGTCACTCAGAAATAACGTAGCTTTCTATTGGAGATGATTTTTTTAAATCGGTCCAGTAGTTTCAAACAAACAAAAAAATATTTCGTTTTTTATAATATTAAATAGTATAGATATATGTATACAACAGTTCCACGAACATTAAAAGCTTTTAGCAGCCAAAGCATACTTTGACTAAGATGCTTGTGGAGTTAGGCTTTGGCCTGTTTGAGATATCGGAAAGAAAGAAAGAAATAAAGTTATTACTTGTCAATCTTGGCAGCCAATTTAAGTATGACGTATTCTTACATACAATGCATTTAAAATATGTACCAGTGTACCAATTTCTTTCAACAAACGAAATTTCACAAATGGGTGTATTTTATTATGTTTTAAAATATGGCATTTGTTCCGCAATTGTTCATAACAGTAACTATTGGGGCCATCATGCAGACTGCTCCTCTTGTTATAACATTTTACGCATATTGCATTCAATTTCTAGTTTTAGCTCAATCAATTTCTTCTATGCTTGGTAAGTCTATTATTCCATGTTAAAAAAAACTGCCAAGTGTGTGTCGGTCTTCGCACATTTAGAGTTCCGTACCAAATGTAGAATATATAGGTATTTGTTAGTAAAATATAATAATAAACATTATCACCAAATTTCAAGTTCATTGGTCAATTTTATGTATATTCCGTGGGAAATGTGGTTGGTGACACATTTGGTAGACTTTTTTGTACCGTTTGATATAAAATGTAATGTGTCACTGTTTGTCTCCCCCCTTATAAATTAATAATAAACCTGTAGAAATGTCATTTATGTACATCAAAAATGTTTCCAAAGAAATGACTATTTTTATTTAATGGGTGTTAAAGGATAACCAACAGAACCCATTTCCAGCATTTTTGGAATTATTGCCTGTTTGTCGGTTTGTCTGTTTATTAATTTTGTGCACGCATCACGTAAAATGTACGAAACCAATGTAGAACTTTTATACATAAAAATTGGGCGTAACTTAAAGTATTACTTATATTTTTCATCGCAATCTAGATTCTTTTTTTCACTCTATCAAAAGTTAGATGAATATAAATTGTTCAAGAAGTAAAATAATCACAACACACGAAATTCAGATACGCGGACTGTTGTACTCCCTATTTGATAGATGGCGTTGTGCATTTCTGAATGGCGGTGTTAAGATTCGGCGCGAAAGAATGAACCCAGAAAAAAAAGGGTAGGTATGTATGGTAGGAAAAAAAGGTAGGAAGGTAGATAAGGTAAGTAGGGTAGGGTAGGCAGTTTACGGGAGCGAAGCTGCGGGCACAGCTAGTTCAAAATAAATGAGTTTCCCATCGTCTTATCGTGCTTGCCACCAGGCCACGTCCTGTGAAGTGTTGTTTGAAAAGTAATATAATATATTTATATAAGCGAAAAGCCCAAAAAAAAATGAGCCTAATTAGTCATTCTAAAATCGAATATACGTAGCTATTTCTTATTTATTTATAGTAAAGAAAGACCTCGGTCCCCTCCATATCCATGTGAATACAACAAAACTGCCACCTGAGCAGAACACCCCGAGATGGGACGACAAACATGCTACGCTGAAAGCGACCCTTCTCGTAAACTTCGTCAAAGCTCTGCCTGAACTAAACCCGTTCAAAGCAGACATTATTGAACCCCATGATGTAAATTTACCGGACCTGCAAATTGATGGGTAAGTTACAGTTATGACTTATGATATAGTATTAAGATTGAACTAAGCCAACAATAGTACATTATGGTACAAGTGTGTAATGTTGGTGATTACCGCTGAGGCGCCACTGAGAGAGCCGAGAACGGTAATTATCAATACACACATGTATCATACGACGTTTTTCAACACACTTGTGAAGAAAATAATACTAAAATAACTGTAATTTCAACAGTGAAAACGAGTTGTGAATTATTTTTTGCAATGGCGGGCAAAATTCATCAGTTTTCCTATGCGCGCGCATCTAACAATGGCGATCGGCCATAGACTAAAAGAATGAGGTTTCATTTTTATTGCATTTAGCGGAGAAAACATATATATATTTGAGTGAAAGTTTTATTTATTAAATACGTACAAGTTGAAATAATGTATTTAAATACGAAGTTGCATGAAATGAGCAAGCAATAGGTCCATTAATTTATTTGTACTATTGAGCACGATCTTTTTTGTATCGAACTTTTTTAAGAATAAAGCAACTCAACCAATAAAAAAAAAACTCTGTAACTCACTTGTGAATAATAGCAATGAAAAAGTCACAGTTTGATAACAGGTAACAGGTGTCATTAATATTATGTGCCTAATGCCACTTTATGAGCAAGTGTGTTGAAAAGTATCTTTAAAATTGTAGAGATTTGGTCAGAGCTCTTTGTGAAGGGGCTCGTCTAGGGAATTTATTAGGGTAGTCAGGGTTATCCACCTCGACTACCCTGATGACCCCGATGATCAATCTACCATAATTATAAGCTATTTGAACGGGATTATACGGTTTGGGAACGACGCCTTAGAAAGACATACATAGACCTTATAGGTGATGTTCTTCAGAAAGGCCAGGTACGCAGTACTCATAACCGGCGTGTGTGTATTACTAGATGTATGAATGTGAGTGAAGCAAAAGAGTGAAGTGTGAGTGAGTGAAGTAAGGATCGTAGCAGGTGGCGTTCTGTAGTTTCTGCCTACCCCCATGGGAAAAAGGCGTGAGTTTATGTATGTATACGGTTTGAAAGCTATGGTACAAGCTTCTTTAGGTTGGTATCACATCTGCGACACATTTTCTATGGTACCTATTTCAGATATCCATAATCAGGTGGACCGTATGCTACGAGTATGTTGAAAATATGGTAAAAATTATAAATCTTTTATTTTCAGGACAAGGCTAACATTCGAAAATGTAATTTTAACTGGAATCAAAGAAATAACACTTACATCTTCAAAAAGTGTCAACGTGCAACTATCACCCCCTAGACTTGATTTTAACGTCAGTATTCCAAACATTACCATAGAAGGTAAGGTTTTTAAAAGAAACGTCTAGAATATAAATTCTTAATCTGTAATTAATTCTTGATTGTTAATCAGCAATCAATCAGAGGGAAGGCGCTGGATGCTAGACGCACGGGATCGGTCAATGTGGCGACGCCTGGGAGAGGCCTATGTCCAGCAGTGGACGTCTTTCGGCTGAAATGATGATGATAAATCACAATGGATTATCAAGCTCTCAATATAATAATATGTTGGGCTAACGGCCCGTGACATTTTGAAACATGATAAAACCATAAATATAGCATAGCATAAGCATTTATTCCAAAGACTTAGGAAGATGCTTATAGTATCCAGGTTTCGCCACTACGTTTAACACCCATTTATTATTTTATAATAGTAACAATCCTATTGCCAAAGTGAACTTCGTAACATGAAATTTTACAACACAATTAACTTTTCCATAATTTCAGCTGACTTTGACCTGACCGCCACATTCGATAATAATTTACCTACCTATTCATGACGTTGGTCACTTTAAGTAAGTAAACTTATTCGTGGGATGGCGATATTTTGACAGAAACATAAATTTTTCTTTTCCTATCGCAGAGCTACATTACTGGACTTAAATTTGACTGCAGTGATTGGCCATAAATCTGTAAAGTTGCCAACCGGTAAGGCATATCAACTCGAATCTGCAATAATTACTATGGACCTTATGGGTGTTCAAGTAAGTACATATATGACAATAAAATAATATTGTTGAAATTAAAACAGCAGCTATGAACTATCTAATAGTTCTGATCGGGAAGTAAAAAGACCCTTGTAAAAATTTATTGTAATTTTTTGTAGCTGCAAATAGATACGATATATGCTGAAGAAATCAAGTTAATATTAGATGAGTTTTACAAACATTCAGAAGATATAATTGTCGATAATGATGTACTGAACATAATACTCGAAGCAATCAACCAAGAACTTGCGAAAGTTCCAGAGAAGAAAATAAGCGACTACTTGTTAGGTGCTTCGGAACCGAATCTGACACAATTCGGACCAGATAGAAGGTCTGGTAGAAGAAGGTCTGGTCGGCAATATGGATAAATGAAATTAAACTATGTTTACTTTAAATGAAGCTATATTTTTATTTCTCGTTATTTAGAAACCACCAGGTCGAAAAAATAAGTTTCACCAATTAACCAGACCGGTTGATTATATTGTATGACCTAAAAACTAATTATATTAATACGATTTCGTTGATCTTTATTGGTCACAGAAAGAGCGAAATGATGTTGGTTTCTCTTTTATAAAACCTACAGTGGTAGTGTTGCAGGTAGCCGTAGGATCACTTCAACGTAAATCGTTAGCTGTTATTAGAAAACAAGAGAATATTCGATAAGGAGATTTTGCGACATGGTAATGCTAAGTAGTTTTGTAAAAATAATTTCTCGTGACTGATGTGAACATTAGAAAAAGTTAACTCGTTTTGTCGTCATAAATGTATGTTTGCAAATGATGTATTAGACACGCAGTATTATAGAGCTATCGGAGAAGCCATGTGGACCATCCTAACACTGGTGTTTTGCGCTGTGTATCCGGCACAAACCGTGATCTGTAAGTTTGTTGTTTATTTTTTGTCATCGCCCGAGTGCCAGATGTATTAGAACTAAAAGGCTTGGCTTGGCATGGTATGTTTTGCCATGGAAGTTCGACAGATATTGGGCATGAAACGTGGGGTTATAGGTTCTAACCGTTCAATTGCTTGCCTACCTTTTCAAGACATCGCCTTGCGGTTGAATGACTGTTCATGTAGCCAGTGATGCTGTCTTCGGCTAAAGAATTACCATCTGCCCTATAAAATCAACTGGTAGTTTACCCGTTGATTTGCCGCTGACTTGTGAATACAGACATAAATCTAACTTTTTTTGTAGGCGTTTTTCTATATTTCGATTGATATCCAGTGCCGATAACGCTAAATGAAACAGCTCAAAGTAAGAGCATTGCTCTCATTTTTACTGCCCTTTTTGACACGCGAAATACAAAACCATTCGAGTCATCTAGTTAGATTTATTCTGTGCATGTGAATTACTTAATGATGTCTTGAAAGTATATAATAGGCGTTCTACCAATATACCAAGAGCTTGCGACGATCTGACCTTCATCATTCGACAGACTTTGAAGGTGTCTGACAGTGGGTTGCCACTGTACTAAGTCTCTGACATTGTACGTCGTGATTTCTAATATTATTCCAAATAAATTATGTCAAAACTTAGCTTTATAGTTTAACGAAAGTGAGGTACAGTTTTATACAACTTTTGATATCTCCCAAAGCCACCCTGATCCAAACTTCATATACGGGGATCGTTCTTACCAGTATTGTGTACACAGAGAAAATTTCAGCTTTTATGAAATTACGAAGGTCAGATCTTCGCAGGCTCTTACTCTACAAGCTTTTGTTTAGTTTCACCTGTCCCGTATCTGCACAGAACAGAAAAAATCACCTCGTATCTGTAATAATGGTGAGACAAATCTTGTAAGTTGAATTTGTCTCACTTCCTGTTAGATTGAGCTGAAATTTTGTACACACATGTTGCCCGTGATAATGCATTTATGTTAAAGTAAAAGCTTGTTTGAATGTATATATTAGGTCATTACATATGAAATTGGCGTTTTGTAAGGGAGGAACATAAAGTCGCTTTTTTTGAAATAAAACTTCTTTATCGACGTATGGGAGAAATTTTGTACGTAGAGTCCGTCCAACGAAAGAAGTCCCGTAGACGCGGCGCTAGTTTCTATGCGAATGTACGCTGTCCTCTAACAAATCTTGTTAGTTCCATGTATTTCCGCGGAACTTTTTTCGTTGGACGGACTCTATCGTCACGTTTTTCGGTTACGCGCCATGTTGCTTTTTTTATCAAAGTTTAGTAAAAAGACTTATTCAAATTTAAGTGAATTTACAAGAAAAGTGAGAGTGATTATATATTTCGTTTTATAAATTCAACACGTATGAGCATGATTTTAATATTTATAATTTATTTTTTATTTTTTTTATTTATATTTTTTTTTTCGTGAAGGTGCAATAGTAGAAAAATGATATGTCGTAAAGAAGTTTCACTTCTTACCTGTGTACTCTGGTACACACACACATTATTTTTTTTAAATATAATATATTTATTTAATTAAAGTTTGTACCATTGCTATCTATGCACTTTTTCCATCTCATAGGTAGTTCATTGATCCCTTTACTAAAAATGCCATTCGGACGGGAATCAATAATATCTTTGAAGGCGCTTTGGGCTGCCCAATCGGAGTTGAATGTTTTCCCTTGCAAGAAGTTATCCAAATTTCGAAGAAAATGGTAATCTGTTGAAACAAGGTCCGGGGAGTACGGTGGATGTCTTAGACATTCCAATTGAAGCCCCTCTAATTTGATAGCCGTCTGTAGTGCAGTGTGTGGTCTAGCGTAGTCCTGAAGTAGCAGTGGCCTAGAGCGATTGACGAGCCTCGGCTGTTTAGCAGCTAGCTTTTCCATCATGGTTTGCAGTTGCTGACAATAGTCATCCACCATAATCGTCTGGCCAGATTTAAGAAAGCTGTAGTGAACGACACCGGCACTAGTCCACCAAACGCTCACAAGTGATTTTTTTCAGTTAATTTTCGCTTGGGGCAGGATTTGGCTAGTTCGCCAGGGTTCAGCCATTATTAGTTTCCGATTATTGTACAGGATCCACTTTTCATCACAGATCGATTTAAAATCCCTTCACTATTGTGCCGGTTGAGTCATTACTGCGTTACATTTAACGCAGCAGTCGACGCGCGTTTGTCGGTTTGCTGCACTCAATTCATGAGGTACCCGCCTTTCAAACTTTTTCACCTTCCCAATTTGCTTCAAGTGGATTAAAACAGTTTTATCACTAACACCGCAGCCTGCAGCTAACACGGACGTGGTTTGCGATGAATTCTTCATTATAAATTTTGGTCTCCGGCCGTCCTCGGGGCTTGTTCTGCAGGTCGAAATTTCCAGAACGAAAACGATGCAACCAAAAACGCACTGTGTTTTCTTTTGCGACACCGTCGCCATATACATCATAAATCCTTCGAGCCGTTTCTGCAGCACTGGTGCCACGATGGAACTCGTACTCGTAAATAACGCGATATTTCAAGTTTTGCATTTTGTAAACTGACTGGCGCAAAGAAAAAACAAAAGAATTACGGTTTTCCAAACACAAAAGCATGAGTAGTTAGCTGTACAAATTTAAAATTGGAATTCCTAACCAAAGAGGAGATATTTGAGATCAAAGTGGCCAGTACGAGAAAACGCCAATTTCATAGGTAAGGACCTAATATATAAGCTTGGATCTACCTGAATAAAATAACACGTATATTATTTTTCTTGAAATCTATTTTGATCTGTAAAGTGCATCAAGAGACTGGCGTCATCCACATCCACAAGAAGGCCAATGTCCCCCCTCCAGCAGAGCCTCCACTGCAACCGGATGATGTTGAGGCTACAGAAACCGCGCAGACGTTCATTAGAAACTACCTGCCCAATGTCCATTTTGCCACAATCGAAAAAAGTGTACACTCTATCATTCTACCAGAGCTTAATGCCGTGTAAGTACAGTTTACCTAAAATTAACATAAATAATAGACCGATTTTCTTTATAAATCATCATTGAACTTTAATGAATAATTTCAGATTCACCCTAGCTTTGTACAACTTCTTGTTGAAGGGCATTCGCCACGCTACTCTAGACAAGTTAGTTGTTCGCATGAGTAACTCAAGGGTTGACTTTAACGCCAGCCTTCCTTTCTTGTCTGCCGGGGGTAAGATTACCTAATGCTGATTGTCAGTGATTCGTAACATATTTATTTTTTTCAATTTGCGGACTCTAAAATTGGCTCTTATTGCACTGTTTTTAAGTAAAACCTTCAGCAAACATTGCCCACTTGTATGTATTACATTGTACTATTTAATACAAGTCTTTGAATTGATTGGTTCGATACCTTCTGAACAGTTTGTCTGGTAAGAACATAAAAAAAAAGAATATTGGTTCTAATAAAATTAACAGTAACATTAGTATACACATTAAGTAGGAACCATATGTATTCGCGTGAGACTTTGTCTCTGTTTAGTTTTATGTAGTAATGGCACCACTATTTACCATGTTTATTTTATAAGTATTGGGCGACCGAGCTCTGCTCGGGAGAAAATAGAAAAAAAAATGTTTATAAAATTCAATCACATGAAAATCATTAGAGCCGTTGCCGAGATTCAGATTATATATATACATACATATATACAAAAATTGCTCGTTTTATTAAATGTATTATATAAATATATATATATGGGCAGGATATATATATAGGGAAATAAGGGGATATATAAGATTAGGTAGATACTCATACTAATGTATTTAATGTCATTGTTATTATTACAGGAACCGTCTTCTTGAATGGAATGATAGATGATAACAATTTTACTGTTGTTGGTAACTTGAGGTGAGCACATTCGACAAGCTTATTATTTCCTATAGCTAAGGATTATAGAAATAAGGTGGACCCAATGCCCTCGCCTTGTAACATATCACCTCTGGAAGGCATTGGTCAGCTCGGGCTTACACAACTTACTGATTGAATCCAGGCATGGTAAGTAAGATATTAAAAATCTCAATCTGGATTCTTAAGGTTGCACTAGTCGACCATTCTTCCATACAAACATAGTCTGGCGATTACTCCACTGTTTGACGATGTACGTTCAAAATAAAAAAAATTACATCAATTTGTCTCATCATTATCTAGCCCTGTATACACAAAAAAAGAAAAATTATTTTAAAGTTATGAGCGTTGAAAGTTACATATTTAAACACTAATTTTAACGCACCTTTGGGCGGAAATAAATACCATAAGAAGAAGGAAAATTGCAAAACAGCCACCATACAGGGATAGATTAGTAGTTCAACAATGCAAATTTTTTTTTTTTAGTTATACCTTTAGAAGTTTTTTCATGATATCCACCTTTGGGAGCAAAGGTCTATTTATAAAATTTCGCGCGCTCGTTTTCGCCCTAAGTCTTCATCCATTTCGCTACAAATTTGCAAAAGTGCTAATTCGTACGCGGACTGGCTTCTTACTGCTCATCACAGCATCTATCTCTTTCGCACGTGTTGTTGGATGAGATATCATGCATTTTAACCCCTCGCACAAAATTGTTCGTGCCATCGACTAGCGCAACCTTAAACCTTGCATTGTAGTTTGGTCGACCGTGAAGAAGGGAGTGAAATAATTTATCAGACATAAGAGACAACGCTATTCGCTATGGAACCATTTACTATCAGATAATCATTATCATTATAATTAAGTATATTTTTTTACCGAAATATATATTTCCCCTTTCAGCATATATTCAGTTGACGCCAAAATTTCAGGAATACTTGATATCCAAAAGCTGCAACTACCTTCACAAGTTTATGTGTTACAAATCACGGACGCTGATATCACCATCGACATAAACAACATGATGGTAAATACACTGGCCTTCAAAACTTAGTACTGTACCTACCACACTTTTAAAATTGCAATTTCTCCTAAACTATAGAAGTCAGAGTTTTGAAATAAATCGTTTTATCGAAATTTTCATCAACTTCCTTTGTAATTGTAGTTTTATTATAGAAACGTTTTTAAGTAAAAAAATTAATATGACTTCAATTTCGGCAGTCGGTGTCAAAAAACGAAGAAACACAGGAACACCGACTTCCGAAATTAAGTTATTTTTCACTTTGTAGTGTGTTTATTTGGATGACGGTAGATTTTTTTTATTTAATAACTGGTATTGCATCCTCGGGCTCTGATCACATCGAGCCGGTTTGGCATGCTGAAAACGAAGTTTCGAAAGCGATGTTGTGCAATATTTTTAACCCTATTTAGATCCTTTCCTCTTTCTGTCTTCCTCTTGCATCGTCAGTAGCAGATCAGCTTGTTAGTTGAACGACACCTAAACGTTGGCTTCTCCTTGGAACAAAGTGTAATGATATGAGTATATATTATATACTATATTACACTGTTCAAAGTAGTAGAATTGCATACCTATACAATTTATCCATGGTTGTTTGTAATTAATACTTAGTTATTTCGTTATTCATGTTCTAGATTGAATTTAAAATACTTGAAGAAGTTGTGTTATTCAAAAACACATTGACCAAATTTTTGAACAAGCCTGTGGACGACATCGTCAAATCTATATCCAGAGCAGCTATCAGGCTGGTTAACGAGCATCTGGCGAAGATTCCAGCGGACACCATCATTGATTTCCTGGTACCACTGAACTCTCCAGAACCTGTCCCTCCGGTTGTGCGTCGTTCACCATATCTTGGGATGAAATATCCAAATTATCGCCGATATGGTTATAATTAACAAACATGCCTTTACATTATACAAATTAAAACTATTTTATGGATGATTTTGTTTTTATTTTTATTACTAGCTGTGCCCGCGGCTTCGCTCCCGTTAACTGCCTATCCTACCCTACTTACCTACCTACCTGTACCTACCCTACTTACCTAGACCTACCTATCTACCCTACTTACCTAGACCTACCTACCTTACTTACCTCTATACCTACCTAGATCGGGCGTTCGCTGCACAGAATACTATAATATTTACTCTAGGGAAAAGAATATCGACTTCAAACAAAAAAACTAAGGACAGATTTGCTGCGCGCCATCTAGTAGCACTCCAGAACACAACACCAAAACAGAATCCACTCACACATTTGTTGTACCACTTTTTTGTTGTACCTTGGTCAAGGCTATTAAGACGAGCAATAGCGGCAGCGAAATTAAGAACCACATTGCACGCATATTGACATTAGTAGTATGGTTAGAGATCTAAAATCTCATAATAGTAGTTTATGGAACTATTGCATAATAAGGGGTTTTAAAACAAGAGTCTATGTTTAATAATGTCGAACATAGAACCTTCTCCTTTTTGGTAAGTCGGTTAAAAACCGAGCCGTCTGCGAGGTTTTCAATAACATCACACGAATGATTTAATATCTAGTTATGTGCAGTTTCATACACTACTTTATCTACACTCATTCATTGGGATTGAACCTACTAAATACCTTTTTTTGCATTTTTCATGCCATAAAGTTGTGATAGCATTTATCATATAATTTTCACGTCTTTGCTGGTAATAGATTATGAGTAATTTCTGTCGCCACATGTAAAATATCGGGCGGAGTAAAATTTTCCTCACATTCACTGATTTCAGACATTTTTAAGCAAGAATTACAAAACTCATGAAATTCAGTACTGCAAAACGTATGAACCGCATTAAACTCGCATGCGCTAAAGTGGGCGTTGCCACAGACAAATAAAAATTGGAATCAAAACCATGATAATGATATCATTACCGTGTCAGAACTTTTGGAGTGATAACTTTTTATGGGAGGGTAAACCGCTTCGTAACGTAACGCGTTACGGCGCCAGTCTGTCCGGCTTCCCTTCCTCTCACGCATATATGGCTGCGGTAGGCAGGCTCTTCATCTCTCACTCTAACAAGGGCAACAAAAGTTATCACTTCTGTCGAGCGTCCCGAGACGCACACGTTTTGTTATAATAGGTACTATAAAATGGCGGGCGAAAAAAATAATTTTTGGCAACTCCTTGGTGATAACTTCTTGGATTTGCCCTGTATCGTAATAGAAAATATCTTTTATATAGCATAATAAAAAAAAAGATAAAAAAAATAAATATACACCCTCTCACATTCACTCACTCACTTACATCACACACAAAGAGAGGACTGGTTACACACCTACCGTTACTTTTCAATTTGTATTTTTTGTTATTTCTATATCTTTATTATTATTATTTATTTTTTTCATGTCTACATTACGTTGGGTATATTTATTTGAGAAGGAATCTTTAAAATTCTATGTACAATTTAACAAATTACTATAATCTCCAGTTCGAGGGGATCGGCGTTGAAGGCTGAAATACAGGCTATGCCTAGTTTGGCCTCAAATGCTAATATTTTGTGTAATTTACATTATGTCTAAGCACTTCATTTGTTTAATATGTACTTTCTTTTTTTGTGAATAAATATATTATTATAAAAATATATTATTATTTCCTTTATTCTTCTTCATTCTTACTTACTACATTTTTAAATATTAAAAAAGAAAACTTAAAAACATTTAAAAATATAAAAGTAGAGACCAACCGGTATCGGGAACAGGGTCCAAGCTACCGGTGGTATATTATTATTATTATTATTTTGTTAGAGAAAAAGTGTTATAACATGATTCATTTCATGTGGTCTTCAGTTTCGTGAGCTGGCTCTGCCCAATAGACAGATCTCTTGCAAAGACCTTGGAGCCCTTATTCCGCTCAATCGCGTCTTTAATGCGCTCAGTATTAAAGCGGTGGAGATCGCTTTTCAATGACTTTGAGATCCGTCTATTTGGCTGCCGGTATTTCAACGCATCGTCTGAAGACTGCAGGATCATCTCACGCCTCTCCTTCATTAGCTTGAGAGTAGGATCAGAGAGGTTTTTGTTCCTATCTGTACGGCGGGTCTTGAAAAACTTAGACCCGACCGTATGGACAGCTTCCACGAACCACAATACAGTATAAAAACTTGACACAATTATCTTATTAGTTATTTTGTATTTACGTAAATAAATAAAAAAAAACTGTTACTGACCCGGGAATCGAACCTTCCTCACGCTAATGCGCGTAAGAAAGGTTCGATCCCCAGGTCAGTGTTGACTGTACCCTGTACTTAGTAATTACCAAGGTCAACTTCTGGATAGGTTTGTGTTTAACTTGAAGCGGCTGGGGTGGTGACCGCGCCAGGGTAAGCAACACTTACCAAGGTTAGTCTTGGGATGGGTGACCACTTTTTTTTGGATCACTTTTTTTTTGTGGTTTATGGATAGGTGATTCCAGCCATCCTAAACAAACGAACCAAAAGCAAGTACAAAAAACTACGAAATTTGTTTTGGCTCAATACTAATATCGATAATTTATATTCAGAATTAGTACAATTTAAAGTTGTGTATGAAAAATCGTCTGGAGATAAAGATTTTCTTGATACCTGTAAAATTGTTTCATACGTACCGTACCTAGTATTACGAGCTGGGGTTCAGGGATAACTTATTTAAATATCATACTTTAATTAATCACACTTCTTATACAACTTTATTACTTAGCACTATTTTCGCTTTGAAGTGATCAAAGTGAAAATAGTGCTAATTATTAAAGTATCGCTTCCGAATCGACCGACCGCCATTTATATAGCACGGAAGATGATTCTGGAACGTTCCATACTGTTCTAGACACGTCGGAAACTACCAGAATAACCAGCGGAGACAGACATTTGAGGAGAACTTTCGAGCCGATTGGTTTCGCTATGCGACACTAGATGGCGCATAGTAACTATATAGATCTTCCTCTCGTCACTAGATGGCGTTCCCTTATCTTGTAACAATACTTTCTATGCCCGCCATTTCAGCCTTCACTGAATGAGCGTTTTCCTCAATGAATGCAAAGTGGCGGGATGACATTATAGCTTCTATTGATGTAATAAAAAAAACCGGCCAAGTGCGTGTCGGGCCACACGCAGTAATAGGGTTCCGTACTTGCATAATAATGCGGAGTAAGAAAAAGGTTTTTGTTGTTTTATGAACATTAAAACGGTTGCAGCGGCTCACAACGTCTAAAATCGGGGGCATTTGTACAAGATTATTACTGTTTCAAGTACATTTTATAAGTTCGTCGACTATTACTCGTAAACTTGTAAAGCCTAATTAGCAGTGATAGTTTTCCTTTTAATTCCGTTATATTTACTACTGCCGTGAATTTAATCACATAGCCAAAAGCAACCATTAAGGTCTAACCAAACATATCAGGCCGTGCCCGGGACGTGACAGGGCCGGGCCTAGGTATTGTTGTGTACACACCGATATTTTTTGAGCCCCTGACGGGGCACGGTCCGTCCACGTCCCTGGCACGGCCCTGATATGTGTGGATAGATATTTACGCTGTTAGGAGGAGGGGGTTACTTTTTAGGGTTCCGTACCCAAAGGGTAAAAACGGGACCCTATTACTGAGACTTCGCTGTCCGTCTGTCTGTCTGTCTGTCTGTCTGTCTGTCACCAGGCTGTATCTCAAGAACCGTGATAGTTAGACAGTTTAAATTATCACAGATGATGTATTCCTGTTGCCGCTATAACAACAAATACTAAAAACAGTATAAAATTAATATTTAACCCTTTTTAAGGCAGTGGCCACTATACTGCCACCAATTTTAGATTTTTTTTTTCGGGCAACTTTTTATCTTTCTGGTATTTATTTTTTTTTACTGGCAAGCTTGAGATGTCCTGTCAACGTATATTTTTTGTTGTGTGGGAATTGTCAAATTCAATTGACACTTTTCAAACTTTGAACGGTAAAAACCGGTGATTTTGTGTAACGTGTAACAAATCTAGCTCAATCTTTAAAATCTTTTGGGAAACTGGTAAGAGTTTGCATTTATTTCAATAATTACGTATGTCACTTGTACGATCGAGTAGTATTTTGTAAAATTACGTTTATTATTTTGATAAAATTTTGTATTTAACTGGTGGCAATATATCTGCCACTGCCCGTGTAGATAATAATATTACAGTATTTACTGCAGGTGAAAATGCCGAAAATATTGTCTGATGACGACATAGAAAATGCACTGGACGAGTTATTTGGCTTACCCGACGACCCCGACATTTCGGAGGACGAATACGAACAAGAACCGGATAATTTAGATACGTATGAAGGTATGACGCTATATGATATTCTTAGTGGTGCGAACGAAACCGATTCTACCCAGGAGAAAAACGACTCTAATTTAGAAGAATCTTTTAATCAGCCGTCAACATCTGGTCTACATTTAGACAGCCGCAACAATGAGTCTACTCAGGTGACACACAACTCGGACGACGAACGTGAGACATCAATTCATTCCTCAACATCTGGTCTTCATTTAGTCAGACGCCGTAACCGTTTACTTGACTCTCCTCCTGAACCACCATTCAGCCAACTTCCTACAGCTGTTGATACATTTTCTGAAACTGATGATTCGGATGGTGCAGAAGATCAGTGGAAAAAAGTTATCTGGTCTCAACAACCAAACATGGATGATTTTGACCGTGTTCGTTTACAAGGAACTCAATTCCTTTCATCCCAGACAAGGCCTACAACATATTTCACACGTTTCTTCGATGACGATATTTTTACACATATTGTAACACAAACGAATCTCTATGCAGAACAAAATCAAAGTCGTAACTGGACACCTGTTTGTTGTGATGAAATTAAAGCTTTCATAGGCATAATAATTCTAATGGGGCTCCATCCATTACCGACTGTTGATTTATATTGGGCTAGCGATCCATTTTTCCGCGTAGATGAAATCGCATCCATAATGCCAATCAAAAGATTTAAAAAAATCCTCGAAAACCTGCATTTGAATAATAATGAGCAAACGCCTCAAAGAGCTGCAACAAATTTTGATAAATTATTCAAAGTAAGACCAATACTGGATTTGCTGAATATTGCATGTCAGCGAGAAGCGAAAACAACATCGTCACAATCAATTGATGAATCGATGATTCGATTCAAGGGACGTTCAACTCTAAAACAGTACATGCCCCTCAAACCCATCAAGAGAGGATACAAAGTTTGGGTAAGAGCTGATAGCAAAACTGGTTATGTTTACGAATTTAGCATTTACACTGGTAAACGTGAAGACCAAGCTCCTGAAGTTGGTCTAGGAGTCAAAGTAGTGAAATCTCTCACACAAAAACTCATTGATCAAGGCTTCCGAGGACATGTAGCTTTTGACAATTTCTTTGCATCTTATGAGCTCTTGCAATATTTGTTTGAAAACGGAATATATGCCACCGCAACCGTCAATTCTGGGAGATCTGATTTGCCACTAATACTAAAAAACGCTAAGAAAAAAAATGTATCAAGACAAGAAAAAATACATTTAGAGAGAGGTGAATATAAATGGCGTACTAAAAATAATGTTTCCTTTATCATGTGGCAGGATACAAAAATAGTTACAGTTTTGACCACCGCATTTCACCCCAAAATTTGCCAAACTACATGTGAAAGAAAGCAGAAAGACGGAACAAAAAAAACGTATCCTTGTCCAACAGCGGTACTTGAATATACAAAACGTATGGGCGGTGTGGATCGTTTCGATCAGAAGCGGAGTACCTATGAAGTCGGCAGAAGAAGTAAGAAATGGTGGCTTCGCATTTTTTATTTTTGCATAGACCTAGCAATAACAAACTCGTACCTTCTCTACAGTTCAAACAGCCGCGTCCACAGTATTATGCCACAATTAGCGTTTAGATTATCTTTGGCACGTGGTCTTATAAATAATTTTTCATCAAGGAGAAGGAGCTTGGATACCCAACCAATGTATCTTACTAAGAAGCCCAAGATGTCAGATAATTACCAAAAAACCGGCTCTGTAATCGATGACCTTCGTTTTGCCAGTGTTGGAACACATAAACATGAACGTTAGCCAACTTATCGGCGATGTCGTGTATGTAGCACAAAGACAAACAATAAAAGGTCAAAAATTCAATGTTCCAGATGCAAGGTTCCACTCTGTGTGGTACCTTGTTTTGATATTTACCATGAACAGAAATAAAAATTTGCATTAAGAATAAACCTTATTTTATTTTTGATAGTCTTTTACAGGCAGCGGCAACTATATTGCCACCAAATTTTCCAAAATTTTCCCTTCGATTTTCACGAAAAAAAAAATACATAAGGCATTCATAACATATTGGCTTACAAAATCCGTTTAGTTTAAATTTGTAACTGTCCTAGTTCCCTCTGCCTTATAAAGGGTTAAGGGGGGCTCCCATACAACAAACGTGATATTTTTGCCGTTTTTTGCTCGATATTAATAACGGCAGAAGGTAGACGCTTGAAATATTCACAGAATATTTAGTTGTATATTCTCTTCAAAAAATAATAATTATTAAATTAAAATAAAATAAATTAAGGGGGGCTCCCATACAACAAATGTGATTTTTTTGCAGTGTTTTGCGATAATGGTACGGAACCCTTCGTGTGCGAGTCCGACTCGCACTTGGCCGGTGTTTTTTTTTTGTTTCCATACAGGGCTCGATAATGAGGAGACAAATTGATATCATTCTTTATTTTGAACGTAAATCGTCACAGTGGAGTAAACGCCAGACTACGATTGTATGGAAGAATGATCGACTAGTGCATCCTTAAAATATATTTTCAAAAAGTCAAAAAAAAAAAATACTGTTTACTTTTCTAAAACACTATTCATTTTATTTCTTCGACCTTAGTATACTTTATTTCTCGTACAAAAAGTTGGGAACTCCAATGGCGTAAGATTTCTCTCGCCTTAGACAAAGATTTAACCCTTTCTGACTTCTTCCCCATCCTCCTCCATCGCACTTTCACACAACGTACATTTGACCTTTGAACCACTTCACCTACGAAATCATACTTGACTGCTACCGAAATAAACGCACTTTCATAGTTACTCAAATATCATTATTACCCTATCGGTATACTGTTCTTAGCACCAAACAATCGCCACGGTCTTTTAATTAATTAATCCATTCAAGGCCTGATCATCGAGCCAATAATCACATAATGTACCTTGATGTTTAAGCGGCAATAAAAATACCAATTTACCTTAATCGAGGATTAGGTATTTAAGCAGGTACATAACTTCATACACATAATGCATAACTTATAATCAATTCGTTATCGACTTAATTCTAAATTCATGTTAAGATAAAATCAATTTTTCACGACTGGTACCATTTCCAATACTCGTGTTTAGTTGTGTAGGGTCCTTGGTAAAAATATGTTTACTTTTATTATTGTGGCGTTCAGCGCTTTGTCTTCAACACAAGCTATCGGTTGTAAGTTATAATTATTATCATTGATGAACGTCTTATTTTTACCGACTTCAAAAAAACGGAGCTACCTAATCAATTTGAGACGTATGTGTGTAATATTGTTGCAATTGCACAATATTCACATATGTTAGGTTCTCTGTATGAGCTTCTAAACACATGTGCCAATTTTCATAAGTGTATGGATGTGTGTTTGTATATTTGTATGCATGTTTCTGCACGCATTTCTCCGAAACTACATAACTCTCAACTTAGGGAACAGAGCAAGTTTCATCAACGTCGGTTGAGCAGTTTTCAAGATATGGAACACAACCGAACTCCTTAGCGACAAACAGCACGAATGTGTAAATTTAGTTTTTATGGTTATTTTGTCTTAGGTAGGTACCTCACTATAGAAGAAACTAATTTTTTGGTGAAAGGGTACTAAAACTAAAAAGAAAGAAATAAATCTTTTTTACAAAAAATAAACCGATTTCTAAAGCAAAGCAAGCTTCGTTTCAGAAGTCTGTGCTAAAAAACAATAAAAACAAAAGGTACCAAAGACACCGACTGCCGAAAAGTAATTTTCGCACTTTTTAGTGTTTTGCTTTAGAAATCATTTAATTATTTGTAAAAAAAAAATATTTTTCATAATGTTCCGCTTTAGACGCACGCGTGTAGCTGCGTGCGTCTAAAGTGGACCTTAAGACATGTACCGCCACCGAGAAATCTATAATTTTCTGAGCTTTTCCAGTGGCGGTAACAGATCCGTTAACGAATAAATCTTGCCGAAATAAATATTCTTGATAACAAAAATAGGTAATATGGACTACCTCAAGTGAATATGCTTAAGACGGCCTTCTCTTCAGTGTTTGTGCGGCGTCTCTTCACAGAGCTTAGTCCCTTTCATCTTGCGCCACATATCCTGGTACCTGTTTACTTGACAGCATCAGCGGACAGTATTGCCCTTGATGACTGGGCCAAGCAAGGGATTTAACTATGTAGAGACTATGTACGACTAGTAGATTTATAGAAATAAGATACAGAGATAAACACATAAATAATTTACAGTTAGCCAGATAATTGAAGATCTTCAACTGCATGCTAAGTTTGGAGAAGACCATTCAAAGGATAATCAACCAGATGAGAAATTGGACCAGTTTGACCGAAATACTGCCAACGTAGCTAGGCAGTATGTGAAGGAACATATCCCGAAAAACCCGACTCAGTACAAGGCGATGTATGGACCAATCGAAAACGTTGTTATACCCGGAGTTAAGTTTCTGTAAGTTACCGAAGGTTTTCTAAGGTTCAATTGTAATCAGAATCTGCTGTCTTTTGTAGAAACTCTACAAGACTTTGATCTGCTTATGAGCCGACAATATGACTGTTTTGCATTACGACAAAACAGGTTATTATGTGTGGATAAAACACATGGTGTTGAGTGAAAGAACGCGCATGTATATCTGCCTTTATTAAAATCATGCTGTGCAGACGGAGGATACATATTCGCGAGCTGGCTGACCAAAACCAGATGTATCCTCCGACTGCACAGCATGATTTTCTTCTTGTTTACGTCCTTTTAGTTCGCCTTTTAAGCAGTCGGGTCTTTTGATTTTATAAATTTACTTTTATTATTTATAACTTTTTAGTTTTTTTTTTTAGATTTCTGTACATTTAAACATATAAGTGTTATATATTTTTGAAATCACCTCTTAAAACCCTTTATTTTGATACCCCACACGATGGGTTTGGAAGTAAAAAAAAATTTTGTCCCCCACAATATGGCGCCCAAAATCCGCCATTTTTGTATTTTCCCATTTTAATGTAGCCAGTGACACTCGCAGGGTTAAGAAGAATCGATTGACGTATGAATCATCAAAATCGGCCAACGCGTTTGGTCTCTGGAACGCCACATAGGAACAAACATACATACATACATACATACTTACATACATACATACATAGACTGATAAACACATTACCCTCCTTCGGCAGTCGGGTAAAAAGCATTTTAATAAAAGTTCAGCCAACATGAATGCAAGCTGTTATATTGAGTTATTTACTGGAATCCAATACTTAACTTTAAGTTTTATTTAATACTTTGCCAGTTAATTTCCTGTTCAGATCTTTCTAAACAAACTTCTAGGCTACTCTAGAGGCCACAGTTGACCTAATAGGTACTGTACTGCCCGGGGGGTTATCCATGTAAGTATCTTTAAAAATCTATTCCCACACAAATAACAATATCTAGAAGTACTAGTAGCAGGTTTAAATTCCCTGACAGTCAAATATGAATTTAACTGTCTTGGATCCCGCAACGAAATCAATCAGAAAATAAAAATGGAAGAGTAGGAAAAAAAAAAATACGTATATCCACTTCACTCCATATCATGCAGGAGACAGAACAAACAAACAAGACCAAAAGGCACAAAGGGTCGTTTACAACTGGGATAAGCCCAGTTGCCTAGCAGGCTAGCACCACGGATAAAAATTAGCATTAATATTATTGGGTCCTGACATTGTGAGCTGTTATATTTGATTACAATAATAGGTATGGCAAAAACGCTTGAACGCACGGAAATTTGTTCTACCTAGTTTCCACAAGGTCCGTATAGTAAACAACTCCGAAGATACAGCCTGTACATTATTCAACATAGTATTGCGTTCATTCTGCCAAAGAATACACTCCCATAAGATATGTGTGCATTCTCCGGGACTTCGTCGAGCTTCATTGCCTCGGCGCTTTTCTGGTGGTTGCCACTTTTGATTCTGGCTTTCAGGAGTTGCAGTGGTTTGGGAATAGTGCGGTGGGTTTGACAGTCAAATATATGAAATTGTGACAGTACATGTGTTTGATCAAAAAGACACAATGGTCGGCTGTTTCCGCAACAACCTACCTGACTGTCTATTTATATTTGCCTAAACTTGGCCACAAAGTCATCTCATCTTCCACAGACATGATTCTCAGGGCTCATTTCTAGAAAAGTAGGATTATAAATCTTACAACTTGAGGCCAACAATATTAATATAATTGTTCAGCTAGTGATTTCAAGTAATGAACTTGAATCGGTTCAATCCTTTGTTAACTAACTCTAAGCCAAAAGAGAAAAAAAAATCATACCTGCTTGAGAAATTGAATGAACATGTTTCACTAACAAAAACAACCTGCAGCCTAATTGCGTAAGTGAATTCTGCAAAGCAAACAAGTCGATCCCTTCAAAGAATTAGAATCATTTCTTTCAACTTTTTCGGTATTGTGAAACTAATTTGGAAATAGTACAAACATCCTTCTTTGAGTTGAAGTTCATCCACTGCGTTATGTTTCATCAAACTCGAATGATTTATTTCCAAATCATTAGGACATAATTGCACAATACCAACCACACCCAACCAACCAACCAATACCACCAAATAAATAAGTAAAAGTAATAATTCAAAAATAATTTTCATTACACAATACCAATAGTGAAGTTTTAAGTATAAGCATATAAATATAAAATATTAGCGGGTAGACGTGAACTATGTCATCCGAGAACAAATAAGTTAAGATAAGTGATACAGAGATTGAGTGAGAGTGATAGATAAGTGTAATTAGTGTAAATAGTGTCAATAATGTAAATATAGTGTAAATTTTCTTGAAGTGTCTACTGAATATTGTAAGACTGCAAAACTAATTTCTGCGCACTTCGATAACTATGGTCTACTCCCTGCTGCAGTAGATGGTTCTCGTGCAGTCTTTGGGTGCTTCGCCACCAAGACATTCAGTTCGTTCATCGAAGTAATCTTAAGCCGTGCTCCGTTGGGCGATCTTACAACTATGATCCCGTCCTGAGTCCAGCATGCCTGCATCCCGAAGTGCAAACGCGCCGCACCAGAAACAATCTGTCTATTCCTGGTTAGGAACTCCTTGACGGTAATCATGGAGCTCTTCAAGGCAGACTTCGCCCTCCAGACTGCAGATTTATGGTCCACGCTGAAGAACCTCACCAAAACTGATCTGCTGCGCGTGGGACCTTTGCTCAATGCCCCCAGCCGGTGACATGCCTTGATGGAGGCGCCAGTAATTTTCGGCAGACCCGTGTAGTATGTCCCTGCATGTTACTGTGCAGTATGTCCAGCACCAGACCCTTGCAGTCCTTCTTGTCAGCCTCAGCCAGCCCAGTGAACATCAGCGCCTTACGATGTGAGCGTGTCTCCAACCCGTCCACCACTCTGGAGCACATTGTGATCTGCCGCCGAAGAAGTCCCAGCATTCCGAACATCAGCTTCCTAAACGTCCAGAACTCCTCAACAATGTTGGCGACGCGCGACGGTGTCGTATCTTCTAAAGTGACTTTGAGGGCACTAGTGGACAGCACAGGTGATGAATTTTTGTTAACTTACATGGACTTTATTACCAATGTAAGTATATGCTTATTTGTGGTTTATTCAACCATTATTAACTTCAAAAATGTGAAAAATACTTAATTTTAATCTAAATCAAAATAGCGCAACGAAAACGTGTCTTTACTTTTTTACACCTACCGCCGAAAAAGCGTCAATCAAATAAGATAATGTAATCTCTATGAAGATGAATAATTTTTTACGCACTCAGTTCCGAACAATCCGAACAAAGTATCAACCATCATACTTGTACAGACTTGTACTTACGTGAAGCATTTTCGTCATTTTCGGGCGGAGGTGATACAATGCCCTCATCCTCTGGGGATGAAGATATCGTTTGGACTCGTCAGTCCAGAGTCAGATCGCATAATCGAATATTAATAATATCTATTAGTCCGTAATCATCAGAGAATGCTAAAACACAACTGAAAAACATTGGCACGTATATTTGATACCCCACACGAAGAAAAAAAAATTTATACCCCTCTAAATGGCGCCCAAAATCCGCCATTTTTTTCTTTTCTAATTTTAATGTAGCTAGTGACACTCGCAGGGTAAGACGAATCGATTGACGTAAGAACCATCAAAATCGGCCAACGCGTTTGGTCTCTAGAACGCCACATAGGAACAAACATACATACATACATACATACATATATACATACATACATATATACATACATACATAGACTGATAAACTCATTACCCTCCTTCAGCAGTCGGGTAAAAAGACACCGTGTGTTAATTTCATACAATCATTTATAGTATTTCCACACATTTTTAACATTGAAAATTTTCCGTCTTTACCGGCAAAAAATTACAAACGCATAAACCACAGACTACTTAGAGATACTACGTATGCATAAACACAATGAAGTTGACAGCTAAGCAACAACAGCTAACAAACACAATGAAGCTCTCAGAGAGTACGCCCGCTGGAGAGAAAGAGGTAGGTAACCATGGACAATTTGGTAAGATTTTACCCATAGATCACCATATAAAAGAAGATATACATGCGCGTTCTTTCACTCAACACCATGTGTTTTAGCATAGCATCAATGATATTCTAGTAAACAGATATGTTATGAGCGCGCGCATTGTGAAGACTCTTGTGATATTTTTGTGTTCAAAAAATCACAGCACCAAACGCCGTCTTTTGTTTAACATTCCTTTTTTTCTGCTTATTTGGACCAAACATGGTCGAAAAAGAAAAGATATCAATTCTGTCGGAAGACATTATTGGATCTAAAACAATCTTAAATAAAAGTTCTTTTTTATAATTATCTGCATATCTATGAGCGATCTGCGTCGGCGATAAGCTGAGGGATGTGCTACTTAGATCGATGAAATCATTACTTCACTCGGTGGCCAGTTCGATTTCCGAAAAAACTTCTTCACAATGCCATACGGGCAATTTTTACTTAGAGTTTTCCAGGAGTTTCCACACGAACTTGAAATCACATCATCAATCAATTCAAAATTTAATCACTTTGTCCCCTTGGGAGTTTCATACAACTTTATCTGCTTTACTTTACGTTGAGATTGCATGATATGTAATTGGACATTGTCGAGCATGGATTTTTGCCATCAAGACTAGCCAGAACAGCGATCTGTGTCAAGTATATAATTTAAACAAGGTAAAATACCTTGTTTTTTCATCAAAGTTGCTATTGATTATTTCAGACGACCAATCAACATAACGAATATCCGTATCACTGACCTAAGGCGGTTACAATTGGACGATCTCCAAATGAGCATAATGACAAATTATGTGTCATGTAAAGCCACAGTACCCTCGCTCCTATTAGAAGGTAAGACTTGTGGGATTTAGTAGGATACGAACCTGCATTATAAAATATGTCCGGGCTTGTAGTAATAAAAGTTTAAAGCTGTAAAATACACCTAATTGTATCGATGATATCAGTTGTTCTACACCCTGATATAAGAAATCACAGCTCTAAACCAGTTAACTTTAATTTTATTGTTGCCTTAAAAGAGTGCCTGCGCATTTTTGGCTTATAGCTTAAAGCTTTTGAAAAATTTTAGGAGATGTGGGATGATTTTATCGATAAAATTTTGTATATAGCGGCCTTAAAGTTTTATTACTCATACCCGGACACATTTTATAGGTTTCCTTGAACTTCAAAACCCAATATCTCATTTCGGCCATTGAGGGATTTTTCAAGGGTAAGCTGGGAACAAATTATCGGACGCGGCTGACGGACGCGACTTACTGCCGCGACTGATATGTGTGCACAATCGTTTGGGACGCGGCTTGCGGAGGCGACCAAGCGCTTATTCCATAGACAATATAGCTTATTCAACGAAGATTATGTTTACGTAGAAACATGTCGAATAGTGAAAGTGAGGACAAAATTCTCTACTGCGAACACAATTGATATGTGTTACTTCAATTTTTATTTATATCTCGCACGCACGTGCCATTTCCATTGATGTAATACATCAAATTAATGTTTTAAGAAGTTCTTCTGTAGTTTCATAATCACAAGTAATTAGGAAGTTCAGTAGTTTGGTTATGCATTCCCGTTTTTCTTAATGTATTGATATTAAGATTAGTATTTAATTTATTAAATAGAAAAGGACCGCTAAAGCAGAAAAACCTATTTGCTAATTCTAAGAATAGTGCATGCCACTTTGTATTAAACATCGCAGAGGAGTATTGTAGGCATACTAGCCTATACAAATCTCCAGCCTTCTGGAGTGGAGCGGACCCAAACAGTTTATAAAGTATAGTTCCAATATTACAGTTCCTATATTAGTCGGGGTTGAACGTGAAAATGGGGGTACCCCAAGGCTCAATTTTAGGTCCTTTCTTATTTTTAGTCTACATTAAAGATTTACCCCATCTATTGGAAAACAAATTAAACATGGTGTTATTTGCTGGATAAATAGACGTACGAGTAACGTTGCCGTCATAAATAATGCCTTGCGGCAAGTTCAAAATTGGTTCACTGCTAATAATTTAGTTTTAAATGCTAAAAAAACTAAGTGTGTAAAATTTGCCTTGCCGAATGTCAAAAGTTATGATTTTGATATTATATTAAACAATGAGAAGCTAGAATTCGTCGATAAAGCGGTTTTCCTGGGGATCACGCTAGACCCGAGGTTGCAATGGGGTCCTCATTTGATATCCCTTGCGGGGTGGCTAAGTTCGGCAGCTTATGCTGTTAGAAAAATACGTCAGTTTACTGATGTAGATACCGCAAGGCTAGTCTATTTTAGTTACTTTCATAGTATCATGTCTTACGGTATCTTATTATGGGGAAGGCCTGCAGACATTGAGTCAATTATCATTCTGCAAAAACGAGCCATCAGAGCGATATACAATCTTCGCCGGCGAGATTATCTAAGGGAACTGTTTAAGGACATTAACATCATGACGGTAGCTTGTCAATATATTTACAAAAACATCATGTACGTTAGAAAGAATATACATCTTTTTAGTAAAAACAGCGATAGACATAATTATGTTACTAGAAATAGGGACCAATTAATTCAACCAGGTTTCAAGCTGGCTAAAGTAGCGTCATCTGGGGGGTCATTATGGGGTACTGTATAAAATATTACAATATAATACCTCCCCACATTCTAGAACTGAATGATGCGAAATTCAAAACTTGTATAAAACGCACACTATGCAGATATTATAGGTTGGGGGATTACATCGCTGATAAAAATTCTTGGCTAAACGCTAGTCCAGCTACACACTAGTGGCTAGGGCACAAAAACAAGTGATAAGCAGAAATTTCTGAAGTATTGTTGGACCTACTGAAGACTGTATGAATATATTTGTGTTGTATAAACTCAATTTATTTTCTATTATATAACTGCACAGCACATATGTGAGTACTATGTACCAACTGTAAATCTACCATTTACTGTACATATATGTCGTTTGTTGACTATACTAGCACAAAGTATGTAAGCGGCGGCGCGTATACTATAAATTTTTTTGTGATATTAGTGTGCCTGCTCTAATGGACTACCTGAATCAATTATTGTTACTTTTAAATTATTTTTTTTTTACATTCAAAAGTGTCGCTTATTGGCTTAATAATAATTTAATAAAGAAATTTTGATTTTGATATTTTGATTTTACAGTAACTTTTGACAACGTGCAAATACAACTGGACGAAAAATTTGGTAATGAAGAATTCTTTACCACCATTGTTTTGAGGTGAGTTGTTATGGCATATTCTTCTGCATTGCACTGCACCTGCACGCCATCAAGGATACTCGTAGGTTTTTTTTCACCATTCAGAAATAGGAGTTATACACCTTGTCAAATAAGGCAGACAAGTTAGAGAGCTCAATAGTACATTGTTCACCGAGAGGAGAAAGTGACCGATTACCGTCGAGGGTGTCGTTTGAAGCCCGAGCCGTAGGCGAGGGCTTTAAAACACCCGAGATCGGGAATCGCACTTTCTCTCGAGTGATACATAGTGCTTTATATTACACCTACGAATCACTACTTATCATTTTGATAGTTTTATTTTACTTTTCTACGAAAACTGAATCCTCAAACAACACACAAATTGAAAATGGCGCCAATGGCGTCTGCAATTTTCACATGTTCTTTTTTCAAATTGTTTGACACCATCCAACACACAGCTAGTGGCCAGTGTCATTTTGCGAACTTGGAGATAAAAACTCACTGTAAAACTTTTTGGCTTTTGATATTTAGGTTACCAGCGCATAGTCTTACCCAAAATTAAAAAAGAAAAACCACGTAAGAAATGGATTTTCATACACTTTTCTCTCCCGCTCAGATGCGTTTTCTCGCCGCATATTTGTTCGATCTGCAATGACGTACTTTCTACCGTAAATTTGATAAAGTATCAAGGTACTTTCCGAGCAGGTGTAGTATAAAAATTATAGCAATCCACTTGGGACAGATTTTTTTAAAATCTATTATATGCTCGCGCTTGACCACTATCTCAACTGATGGTAAGCGATGATGTGGTCTACGATGGAGCTCGCTTGCCTAGTAGTAACCTATTCAGTCTTGACGTAAAGACCCCTAGATTGTAGTTATCGGGCAACACAGACTCCGGCAGGGAATGCCACTCCTTAGCTGTACGCATAATAAAATCAAAACATATCTCAAAACTTTTAGTGCGTGTGGGTGGGATGTCCACCATGTACCGATGGCGCATCGCCGTACGTCTGGTAGTCCGATGATGAAACGGGCTGCATGGGTGGGATTACATCATGCAATTCCATCGCACACTCCCCGAAATGTAACCGATAAAAAACCGACAAGCTGGCAACTCGGTGACGATGTTCAAGGCTCTGGAGCTTTGACATAACCAGTGCCAAACCGCCGATGAGCCTCTTGACTCTAGTGCATCAAGCTGGTATTTGGAGGATCCGTCCCAGAGATAAGAACAGTACTCCATGCATGATCGGACTTGCGCTAAGTTAGGTAAATTCATATAAATTACTGTAGTATGCAGTAGGAGCGCAAGTCTAGAATTGCATCATTATGTATATCGTAAGGTGTGTGGCAGGCATCTGCAGGGAGGAGAGAAAGACATCTGTAGGAAGTAGCTATCCTTAGCTGTAGTTGCTCAATAACCATTTACCTAAAACGTTTAATGCGATTTGGAAGTTGTGTAATATATTCGCCATTATCATTACGTCATTTCTGTATTTTGTGGATGATGTATCCGAACATAAACTTTAAAATAATATTGTTTTGTAAAATACTTATCTTTTTTAGTGTGCGTCTATTGGATCTGGTAATTCATGCCTTTGCAAGCTTTCAAGCTAAACAGGTGCTCTACGAACCAAGGTTTTACATTGACATGGCTGAAGTCGACATCAACGCAACAGAAATACTGGTAACTAAAATATTATATATTTTAACACGTTTGCGGACGCTTCTACTTGAATCTGTTTTCTAGAATGACACAATAATCGTCCATAAATATTTATTCGACGTATAAATACGTAGTTTCTAGGTGTAGATTTTAGCAGTTAATTTATGTGCAGCAAGAATAATGTCATTGAGAGCGGTCCCTGAGAGACCCCGGCATTATTATCCAATTGGTCCGACAAGCAGCCATCTATTACTACTCGAATGTACCGATCCCCCAGGAAGCCTGCAATCCAATCACACAAACCACCGGGCAGACCGAATGAAGGAAGCTTACCAATAAGGCTTTCGTGCCAGACCCTATCAAAAGCCTTCGAAATGTCGAGGGAGACGGCAAGCGCTTACCCATGTCTCTCGATGGCCTCACTCCACATGTGAATGGCAGACGCTAGAAGATCCCTAGTAGACCGATATTGGCGGAAGCCGTATTGGCGGTCACTATAAAGGATGTCGTTAGCTTCTAGGTATGCCAGAGTACACGTTCACGTACACGTTCTGGACGTTACAGAGATAGGTCGATCTGTTATTGACCGGATCATCTCGACTACACTTCTTGGGCACGGGCTTGGCTTGGAATGGCTTGCTTCCAAGCATGCGGCACTTTTCCATTCTCATATGAAAGGCGAAACAGTCGTGTCATGATCGGAGACAATTCAGGCGCACAGGTAGTAAGAACAATTGCTGGTATACCGTCGGGGCCGCTAGCCTTATTCACGTCGAGGTTGCGCAGCACCCTACGTACGTCCTTTTGATGGATGCGAATGTCCGACATACTAGTCTCGCATCCAGCAGGAGAAGGAGAGGGGCGCACGCCACCAGTATTCAGACGCGAAAATGCCGCAAAATGAGAGGCAAACAAATTTGCTTTCTCCTCAGCGGAGTGGGCCAGTGACCCGTCGGGTTACAGCAGTGGTAATAGTGTGGGGAACAGAAGTTCCATTCAACCGATTTAGTCAGAGACCAAAACGCTTTACTACCTGCTGGGTAGGAAACTAGTTTGATCCCTATTCGGCTAATGTGGTCCAACCAAGCCCTTCGCAATACCTTCTTGCAGAACTTAGTAGCCCTGTTGTAGGTTTTTTCTTCTAACCCACGTCACTTGCCTTGCACGTTCGAGCTTCGACCCAGGCTTGTTACGCCTCATGATTAAGAGCATCGGCGTGATTACACTAGGCGCCAAACCAAGGTCGCTCTTCGCTGGACATTGATACGTTAGAGAACGGAATGTAGTACTCCATTCCCTTACGCAAAACCCCTGTCACGGCGTCCGCGCATTACGTAGGATCAGCCGAAGAAAAACAAGTAGGCTACCAAGGATAGCATGCGAAGAAAGATCGCATTCTATCCCAATACACTGACATGTACCGCCATACGCCATACTGGACGAGAGACGCGAATGCTTGCGCTAGCGGCAACGAGGGTGCCGCATGCGAATCAGCATCCGGCATCCCAATCCACTGACTTGACACTGACTGACGAGGGTGCCGGATGTTGATTCGCATACGGCTAATTGCTTGGACATTCTGTAGGCTGTATTATGGTCAGTGTACTGGTATGGGAAGAGCCACTCCTGGTGGTGGGCATTAAAGTTCCCCAGTATCACCACTTGGGCGGAAGGGTACCGTTGGTGATCCTCATCAGCCGCCTCACTTAGGTGTTGTGTAAGCCCGGTTGTCTCCTGATTACCACTGTGCAGAAGCAGTACCATAATAAATCATTATATACTCGTACTCGTACAAGCCAAACTATACAACTTAATGTGCTTAATATAAAAGCGATCGGAGCTACAATTAAAAGAGCTTGAAACATTTAAAAAGTCCTAAGTTTTGTTGTAAAGTAGTGGTGGTACTACTTTACAATTGACATTCATGACTACCGTACAAGTCGCGAGTTCGAAACCGGGCAGATGCTAACCTTATTGAATGAATTTCTGCGTGCCGTTTGAAACGGCGGACTTGACTTTACCTAAGTCTATTTCAGAGTGGTCATAGACTTAGGTAGGTAGGGTTTAACCCGTGTCCACCTAATGCTGAGCGTCGGTCTCCTCTTCTCCCTTACACTTCCATCTTCTTCCTTACTTTCCCTCGGATATCCGGTCTTGCATGGGCCTCTCGCATCCAACCCTAACTCCGTATTTGATCTACGTAGTCTCAAATACTCAAATAATTATATGATATATATATTTACCTACCTATTAATATGCTTTTTTTTTAGTTCGTAATCGAAATCCTGCAAAGTTTAGAGGAAGTAAGATACGTACTGGCGGAAATATTTAATAACTCCATAGAAGATATAATGGATGCTGTACTCAAAGTGATTGTCAATGAAATTAATAAAGAGCTGCTTCTTAAGGTGGACCTTAACATTGTTATGTATCACTTGATCTCGAAATCGCTGGTTGATATTGATACCGAAGAATTTTCGGATCTCAAACGCATGAGTCCCGAGCAGCTCATGGAATATCTAACACTGGTCAACCAAATGTTACCAAATTAAACACAACATTCAAGGAAAGAACTTTCTAATTTTTAAATATATACTTGCCGAAACTAACCCCTATGTTTATTTTATTTTATTAGATTAGGTATAGTATTTGTTGCAGATAATACCATTAACATCGCCTTTACTCATGTAGGTACTTTGTTTCATTCAGAGTGTTTTTAATTTGCAATAAAGTAGTCGTGTTCAAAACTGAGTTAATTGCAGATTCTTAAATAATTTCGAAAAAGTGCTAAAATTATCCTAACAAGTTTTGTTTATTTATTTAACCATTTATGCACACACACACCACACCCACATAATATACAGACAAGAAGATGAAACATTTAAATAGGTACATAGGTGATGCTTATGTCTATAGCAATCTCTTCCAGCATACCTGCGAAAGGAAAGATCTTTGTCTTTGTCTTTGAAAGGAAAGATGAAAAAAAGAGATGTAGACATAGTGTGTAGAGTGGACAATTAATAATCACAAAGCGATTCATACCTAAGTATTAACTAATAAAAAATTCTAGATAACAAATTAAATATACTTTCATTTACATATTTGTAAAATAAATATTAAAGCTATATATGCTAATTACTATATATAAATAACTTAAAAACCGGTCAAGTGCGTGTCGGGCCACGCGCAGTAATAGGGTTCCGAAGTTGCATAATAATGCGGACTAAAAAGAGGGTTTTGTTGTTATTACATGAACATTAGAACGGTTTCAGCGGCTCACAAAGTCTAAAAACGGGCCCGGGATGTTTTTTTTAATCTATATTCTCGCGTTTGACCACTATCTCGCCTGATGGTAAGCGATGATGTGGTATACGGTGAAGCACGCTTGCCTAGATGTAATCTATTCACTCTTGACTTAAACTAAATAAGGACTAACTGGTAACTGAAGAAGGAGTTATAAAATCCAACTTCGCAACTGAAGTTAGAAAAATATTATCTATTTGAGTACCACCGCGGTTGCGAATTGCGAAAGGAGCCGATACATGCGCGCGTTAGAGCCACGGGGAATGGTAGAGTTCATTCCTGGATCCTTGCGTGCACGCTCCTTGTTTATTTATCTTTCGGAATTAGAAAAAATCGTGTGTATTCACCTCTAATCTCCTCTAATACCGCAGATTAGAGGTGAATCCTCTAATTTGCGATATTCACTATTTCATTCTGGAAAGACGCTACTCAATTAGTGATGAAGTCTGGTCAAATATTGGCTGTATAGAAGGATATCGACAAAAGAAAATAAGTAATTTGCTTGGAAATCGAATCTAATTTTAACTAACTTTACTTTTACGTTTTAATTACATAACGTCTAAAATACTTCTGCACTAACACAAAATAGACTCCACCGCGCGCATGCGCCGTATGGACTACGTTCTGGTACTGCCAACGACTCCGGCCATTCCAATGCGTTATTCGAGTTTAAACATTATTAATTTAGAAATCATTATTATTAAGGATGTTATGATTTTATTTTTGTATATTTTTACATGGTTCATAAGCATATATTTACTATCTGTTTTACACAGCTAACAAAGTTATTTAAGTTATTTTTCAATGGCATTTGTACAAAAAATTTACTGTGCCAAGTACATTTTATAAGTTGGTCGACTATTACTCGTAAACTTGTAAAGCCTTTTATGATTTCATTTTTGTATATTTGTACATGGTTTGTAAGCATTATATTTACCCTGTTTTACACAGCTATCAACTTTATTTAAGTATTTTTCAATGGCATTTGTACAAAATTTTTACTGTTCCAAGTACATTTCTTAGGTTGGTCGACTATTACTCGTAAACTTGTAAAGCCTTGTTATCCGAGATAATTTTCCTTTTAATTTCGTTATATTTACTACTGCCTTGAAGTTTTTCACATAGCCAAGAGCAACCATTTCGCTGGCAGGGGGGGGGGGACACTTGACTCTAACATAAATTTGCAACTTAAAGCTTAATTTTACGCAAACGAATCTCTGAATCGAAAAATGTTTTTCAAAAACCCATAATATTTTTGAATGGCCTATCCAACGATACCCCACACCATGGATAGATGAGAAAAAAAAATACATCCCCACTTTACGTCTATGGGAGGTACCGGAAAAAAATAATGTTTTCATGATTTTATGTTACCACTTTGTCGGAATTATTAATATGTATATACATGCCAAATTATAGCTTTCTAGTACTTAGATTCTCTGAGCTAAGCTGCGGACGGACAGACGGACAGAGCGAAACTATAAGGGTTCCTAGTTGACTTCGGAACCCTAAAAATTAAAACACAAGATCATGCTGAATGTCATCTTAATTAAATCTTAGAAAATAAATCGATATATCAATAGCGTCAAATAATATTATCGCTCAAGAAGTCACCTATATGATAATGGCACTTGTCTGTTAGAAAATTTCGCATCTTTTTTTAAATTAAATTTACCAGCAAATCTTTATAGGACTGTGGTATTTTATCATAGATTTTGGGAGCCATAAAAAAAACACTTTTTCCCATTAAAGCAGTCTTTGATGTGTGAATTGGCTATTGTCGCGTCTATTCCTGGGGAAGGCTAGTCGTGGAAATAGTCCGGGATTTAGTTTGACAAATGTTACAATTTAAAAAATGTAAAGTGATGGAAGGGTCAATAAGTTATGTTTTTTAAAATATGGCCGTTGGCAGTACCAGTCCGTAGTCCATACGGCGCATGCGCGCGGTGGAGTCTGTTTTGTGTTAGTGCAGAAGTATTTTCGACGTTTTGTAATTAAAACGTAAAAGTAAAGTCAAATTAGATTCGATTTCCAAGCAAATTACTTATTTTCTTTCGTCGATATCCATCTATAAAATCAATATTCAACCCGACTTCATCACTAATTGAGTAGCGTAAAACTTTCCAGAATGAAATAGTGAATACCGCAGATTAGAGGATTCACCTCTAATCTGCGGTATTAGAGGAGATTAGAGGTGAATACATACGATTTTTTTCTAATTCCGAAAGAGAAATAAACAAGGAGCGTGCATGCTAGGATCCAGGAACGAACTATACCCTTCCCCGTGGCTCTGACGCGCGCTCATATCGGCTCCTTTCACAATTCGCACCCGCGGTTGTACTCAAATAGATAATATTTTTCTAACTTCAGTTGCAAAGTTGGATTTTATAACTCCTTCTTCAGTTACCAGTTAGTCCTTATTTAGTTTAAGTCAAGGGTGAATAGATTACATCTAGGCAAGCGTGCTTCACCGTAAGTACACCACATCATCGCTTACCATCGGGCGAGATAGTGGTCAAACGCGAGAATATAGATTTAAAAAAAACATCATCCTTTGTGGACCCGTTTTTAGACTTTGTGAGCCGCTGAAACCGTAGAACGGTTTCAGCGGCTCACAAAGTTCATGTTCATGTAACAACAACAAAACCCTCTTTTTAGTCCGCATTATTATGCAACTTCGGAACCCTATTACTGCGCGTGGCCCGACACGCACTTGGCCGGTTTTTTTTATCCATCAAATTATTATTTATTTTTTTACACTTAATATTTTTTTTTGACAAATAAATTATTTTTATCTTTATCTCACGAAAAGATAAACAGAATTGAGGGACAAAATTAACTATGCCTTTTTAAAACTGTTGTCCTCTGTTGTCACCTACATCTATTTAAGTCAGTTACTCAGCAGAAAATAAGGTAATAATGTTTTTTTTTACTTACGGTTTTTGGATTGTGCTATAAGACATTGCTTCTTGCCACGGATGTAGCCAGGTTATTAAAACGACTAGTGCATGAAATAAACCGTAATATATAAATGGAAAAAAAATAAGAACGATGTAAAAAAAAACAGCAGGTTAATTTTATTATACGCATTACAGAACTAATCTTCTGTTTTTCTTTTTAAATATATCCACTACTTCATTCGCATCAATTTCTATCCCATAGTGAATATTTATGAAAGCCAAGCCATTCTGTCTGTTTTCACTCGTTGTGTTCCGCAAGTAGTTTATAAGTCTCCTCAGGCTTGAAAAAGTTATTTCTGGGGTTGCAGTCGATACAGGTATGGTAGCCAATATTTGCAACAATGTGTAAATATTTGGGTATAGTTTTTGATCGCACTTATCTAAGCATTCCAAAGCAGATTTTGAAATAGGGGAGGTGATAGTCATAGCTGCTTTCCACACTTCAAGTTCTGCTTTGACGACAGATGTACTTTTTTCGGGCAGCACTGCCGAAGACATACAAATTGCCTCTTCAATTTCAGAATTGGCCGCAAAATTTGAAGGTAACACACAAGATAGTGCCGATACTACTTTACGGTGTTTCGTAAGCCTCTCAATCAATTGTTGAATTGTCAAATCTAGAAATGGTATGAATAAATTTAATTTGTAATAGTGCACATATCTGACACAGGAATGTTAGAGCGATTCTACTGCCTTCCGACGATACGTGGCATTTGCAGTACACCACCATTTTCTTCGAGCAACACCTTTGCTTCTACTTAGAGATGAAGGTACTCTTCGTCAACTTTATTTCTCAAAAGTTGCAAAGCATTAATATATTATTCACGTTGCTGAATGCTGTTATGAGGTCGGTGTTAATTGATTGCAGTTGTTTTGATAGCGGCAATGAGTTTCTGAAGAATCACTAGGCACATAACAAAATTGGAAGATCGAAGAGTATTAAGCATTTGGAGATTTGTTGCGATTTTACTTTATTATGGCTAGATTGGAGTTCTTCGAGAGCATTCACAGTCGTTGAATAAGTTTCCTTGAATCTCATAACGGCTTCATGCTTGTGAACCCCTCGTGTTTCGCACATTGCATGCAAGCTTTTTTGAAGATCAGCCGGAAACTGCTTCCGAATTTTGCCTTTCAAAACGGCAGTGCGTTGACATACCTCTATACATACATACATAGACTGATAAAGACATTACCCTCCTTCGGCAGTCGGGTATAAAGTGTTTTTTGTTGATCAGTGTAACTTCATCCTTTTACATTAATAAAACAAATCTTGTTGTCATTCTCATCATTTATTTATTAGTCAAAAACCACAAATGACGACGCAACACATTTTATTACAAATTGACAAGTGTAGTTGGTAATGAGGAGGTACAATAATCTTTGCCGGCGATGTCCAAAAGCTGCGAGGGAGTCGTTGTAGCAAGATAGTCATTGATAACTTGCTTCAACATGTCTTTAGCAGCCGCCACTAATTCGCTTCGATGGTTCTCTACAATCTTCATAGCATTGCTGTTCAACACTTTGTTGATTGGCCACGAACTGTGTGCTAAGTCAACCTGGAAAACATTTTATAAAAATTAGTTAGTATATGGATATAAGAATCGTAGCAGGTGGGGTTCTGTAGATTCTGCCTACCCCATGGTAAATACAAAAAGTTAAGGTTTTATTATTTTGGTTATTTTATTTACTTAGTGGTCGAGAGTACGAGGCTTATTTTTTAATTTTTAGAGGTTATTGAATCGGGGGTTATTAACTATTTTATTTTATTTTTATTTCATGCCTTTTAAACAACAATCTATATCTATAGAATATTATAAATAAGAAAGATGTTTATGTTCGTTTGTTTGTTTGTACCGAATAGGCTCCGAAACTACTGGACCGATTTAAAAAATAATTTATCCAATAGAAAGCTACATTATGCCTGAGTAACATAGGCTATTTTTTAATCCCGGAAACGGGTCTTGTGGGGTGGTCCACGGGAGCGAAGTCGCGGGGAACAGCTAGTTTAATATAATACCGGTCGACCAATAGATACGCTTTTACCGAAACAAGCAATTTTGACACGATATCTTGTGGGAAAACCCCGATTCAAATAGTAAAATGCGTATAGGTAACTTTTCAACGGGTGGACGGATTTTCATCAAACATGCTATCAGCTATCTTAGCTATATTTGAAAAATCGGTACAGCAATACACACTCTCGACAAAGTCATTTAAAAACAAGCAAAAAACTAAATCAAAATCGGCTCATTCGTTTAGAAGCTATGATGCCACAGACAGACACACAAATACACAGATACACAGCAACATACGTCAATTTATTTATTTAGTAGTAGGTATATTTTTCACAGTACAAGATTAAAAAAGAAAAATCTCAACGTCAGCTTACCGCTTATCTACCTATTCCTTCATGATATCACAGATCATATAATACTACAGATGATATACAATACAAGCCATTAGTATTGCGACTTGCGATCAGTTTAGTCTGATTTGGCTTTCTAAATATTGGTTGGTGTTGATAGAACGGTACCTCATGTTAAAATAAATGGTGTACCTTTGTCGTGTGCCGTATTAGAATAGAATAGAATTTCTCTTTATTCGCGTATCCATGACTCAAAAGATGGTTAGTAAAACTTAGAACTATGTTAGTAACACAGCTAATTAACAAACTGACAAAAACAAAACAACAAATAACAGTGGATCACCGTTGCGACAACCATGTGAGATGGCACAATAGCGACCCACGAAAACACAGTCTAGGCGACTCGAAATCATAATTAGGATACCTACTGTTGGAGCTGCGCACCATGGATGCCCTATTTTTTCTTTTTTAGGGTTCCGTACCCAAAGGGTAAAAACGGGACCCTATTACTAAGACTTCGCGATCCGTCTGTCTGTCTGTCTGTCTGTCTGTCTGTCTGTCTGTCTGTCCGTCTGTCTCCAGGCTGTATCTCATGAACCGTGATAGCTAGACAGTTGAAATTTTCAGAGATGATGTATTTCTGTTGCCGCTATAACAACAAATACTAAAAACAGTATAAAATAAATATTAAAGGGGGGCTCCCATACAACAAACGTTATATTTTACCGTTTTTTGCTCGATATTAATAACGGCAACAGGTAGACGCTTGAAATATTCACAGAATGTTTAGTTGTATATTTACTTCAAAAAATAATAATTAAAGAATTAAAATAAAATAAATTACGGGGGGCTCCCATACAACAAACGTGATTTTTATGCAGTGTTTTGCGATAATGGTACGGAACCCTTCGTGTGCGAGTCCGACTCGCACTTGGCCGGTTTTTTTTTTATATAACCTTGCCCCACACTAGGAATTTCTTCCTGTATCGTGGGTGCGTTTACAAACATATAAACTCACATACACAAACACCCAGAGCCGGAACAACTATCTGTAGGTCATACAAATATTTGTTCTGTGCGGGTATCAAACCCGCGACACGCAGCGCAGTAGTCAATCGCTCAACCACTGCGCCAACGGTGCGCTTTTGCGCATGGTTGTGTAGAAACAATCTACTTGCGCATCCGCAAACATCCCCGACGCACTACAGAAGCGAGGCAGCCCCACCAGCATCCTAAACGCCGGATAGTAGTGACGTCGGATACCGAGACGAAGGTCGCGGGTTCGAATCCTACAATGAGCTTGAGCTTTCGGTGAAGGAAAACATCGTGAGGAAACCATAGCACGGTGGTAGGGTACTTTGTAGTACCCGCCTGGCTGGCAACCACCCTCAAGTTGAAAATCTGTCGCCAAGCACCTTCCGGTGTGTTCCGACAGCAGCACTTGAGAGCCAGTTCCCTTCTAGGCTTTGTGTGCTTACCACCATCGGCCACATCATCACTGACCACGGTGAGATTGTGGTCAAACACAGGCCTATACATAGTAAAAAAAAAAAAAAAAAAAAAAAAAAACGCATTATTGTACTGAACGCGGAGAGCGTTGTACGATCTTTGCGTATATCTAGCCCACAGGCTGCTCGTGTAAAAGGACGTACAGTAGGCTCGAAAGAGCGTTATTTTGACCGAAAGTGAGCATCGTGCAAACCTGCGAGCCAGCATGTTCGCACTAACCGACAACGCTCTCCGCTCCCGTTCAATGACGTCATCATCTTTGAGTTAATATATGACCTAGATATTTAAACTTATGGACTCTTTTTACCCGGCTGCAAGGAAAGGGTTATGTTTTTAAAGGCGTGCCACACAGTAAAACAGGTGGCACCTTATTAGGGCTCTTACCCCCAGCCTCAAAGACCATGATCTCCGACTTCTTGATGTTATATGCAAGGCCATGTAACCCAGCATACGCCTCACACTGGGCAACCGGTTTTCTCAATCCACAGATTGACGCACTCAGCAGCACCATGTCGTCCGCGTAACTGATATTATTAACGCAGATTCCGTCTACGTAACATCCAACTCTGGTACTGCTGAGCTCGGCAATGAGTTCGTTCACATACAGGTTGAAGAGCGTAGGTGTGAGCTCAACCCACCCTGCCTCACCCCACACTCCAATCCGTACGGATGAGACAACGCCCCAGCTCATCGTAGTGTTTATCTGGTTTCTATAGCAAAACTTAAAAATGGGGGTAAATCAACCTGCTCTAACTTCTGCTAGCGTCAGGGGCGATGGCGACTTTGACAGAGAGTGGAGGGCGCTGTCGGTCAGAGCGAATATGATGGTTTTCACGTGTTTTTGCGGGGGGTTAAGAAAACTGTTTAGGGCCTTCTGTACCTCGTTTTAAACCTGTAGCCTGTGGGTTCATATTACACAAAAATCGTACAGCACCCTTCGCGTTCAGTAAAATAATTAATGCCTTAAGGGTGCTGATGGGGCTGCCTCGCTTCTGTAGCGCATCAAGGATGTTTGCGGAAATGCACGTCGATTGGTTTTGTGCATTGACGTATCAATGCACAAAACCAATCGACGTATAAAAGATGTGCATCTTTGGTGCGCAGGGTGCGGGCCCGCTCCAACGGCATCCTGGCTATGATAGATGACAGGCTGGACTGTGTTCATATTAATCGTTGTTCCAGTATTACAGCAGGAATGCTGAAGCAATGATGATTTTCTCTATAAGAACTTTAAATGTTGTTGTGTTCAAATTGTATCTGTTGTTATTGTGCCACTAACATAGGTATAAGTTTATATTGTAACTAACACTAGGTATGCTAGTATTATATTATCTGTGCTAACACCATGATTATGTACGTTTAGGTTTAAGTTATTTTATATGGGCCCAGTCGGCTTAAATAAATGGATTAATAATAGAGTTTTATTGCCGAAACAAGAAATGTATCATTGAAAATAGGTAAGTGCTTAGGTTTGTTTACACAAGTCATGCGTGTTACAAAGGTGTCGACAGAACCGCAACGCACGCTCAGCATGCAACAGATTCGATTTGCTTTGTATTATTTCCTACTTGACGCATCATATTACAATACCGGCACCGCCTGTGTCGATAGATCAGATTGAACAATAAGGCCATTTCCGTAATTTTAAAGAACGTTCGCATGCTGAGCGTTGGCATCACATTGAGGAAGCCCAGTAGAAATCGACGTTAAAATCACAAAGCTTGATGCAGTTCTGGCTTTTTAGTATATTGTATGGGCCAGTTACTTACTTAATACCCAGTAATAACAAAAGCAAGCATTAAACTTAGATCTCGGATTCGTATAAAGATCGGATGCAGTGCGTAAACACCCTAAAAGTATACTGTGAGGGCATTGTAGGCACGGTTGGCGCAGTGGCTGAGCGAGCGATTGGCTGTTGCGTTGCGGCGCGGGTTCGATTTCCGCACGGAACAAATCTTTGTATAGCCTACAGAACAGTTGTTCTGGGTCTCGCTGTTTGTTAATGTGAATAAACACATACAAGAGTCATACCTAGTGTGGACCAAATATTTTTATAATATAGAGATTTAAAACAAACACATCTTAGACAATGGATGAAAAGCACATTTTTCATTTCTATTGTGACGCTTTCCACAATGTAGAACCACCACCAGTGCTCAAGTCCTACCTGGATTCCAGAAACACTAAAATTCAGGTCGACGTCATCAACTTGTATGGCAGTGCCTTTAGGCACTAACTTTGTTCCAACCGTTACTTTTACGTTTTGGAAAGTCGCCCTGAAACATTGTTAATTTTTGAATTTCAGTATACAGACCCATACACAGAATAAGTTTTTCAAGTGTGCGTGGATGGCCAAATCTGAAACTATGAAGAACAGCGAAAATCACTCAAAGGAGTCACGACGCCGATTTTGATAAAAACAAAAATTGCATCAGCAACTGCATTTTTCTTGAAAATGAGCCCTTTCCTTAAGTTTACCGTATGTCATTCCTTCATAGGATTTGATCCTTATTAGAGACAATGTCGAATGGTGTAATAATACAGCATGTGTATTTTTTTTCAAAATCAACGGGTTCGATTCCTAGCCAGGAATATTGTTTTTTCAAAAAGACAATGATGGGGTATTAGTTTTCATCAAAATAGGCCTTGTGACTCTTTTAAGTGTTTTTCACTATTCCTCATACCTTCGGATTTGGCCATGCACTGGAATAAATCACACTGTATACTAAATTACTACCTAAATTTTCCTGATACTTACTTCATTAATCCTGATCCTTTTAGCGAATACATCACGTAAGCACGTCCTTTTAAACTATAATTTTCTGAAAATAAAATTGAAAAAGGCATTTATGCATCTTTAAAAATTGAAACGTATAAACTTGTTATTGATGTATTTGTGTGTTGGTAATGATACTATAATAGCACCTTCAGGATTTTATCCACCAGGCAAATAACTCGAATCTCAAGGCAAATTTTTGGGTTTAAGTTCAAAACGCAACAAATTCAATCGCACGCTAAACCTGCTAAACGTATCACAGTCGTCCACGCACACATAATATATTGTAACTTTCAAGAACTTCTTCTGTAGCCAGCGACTCTGTAGCTTACCCAGTGTTAGAATTTTGTGATAACACTATACCTACTTTAAAATTAAGAGCTAGGTACCTGCAGTTAGCGTCAACAGTGGGAAGTGGAGAGTGGTAGAGGCTTGCAAGTCTATTGCAGACACAGACAGCTCCTCAACTTCGAAGTTATTTAGTCCAGCCAGTTGCATGTCGCCAGTCGTGTACGTTATCCTAAATAAAGAATACACTTATAAAATAGAGTTTGCGTGAGTTGCAGTGGTTTGGGAATAGTGCGGTGGGATGCAACAACTCCAACTGTGGCGACCACCAGTAAATTTCCACTTCCGTCAGGCAAACAAGGCCAACAGCACAAAGGGCGTTTGCAACAATTGGTTTGGGATAAGCCCAGCTGCCTAGCACTAACGATAAAAGTTAATATTAATAATTATGAATATTAAAATAGTGTTAATAGAATGGTGCCGAGACTTGTTAGGTATGATGTATCTCCTCTCTCGGTCGCGGATAAAGTTGAAAAAGAGTTATCGCGGCCCTGGCACAAGCAACTGAATGAACACGGGTGGGTTTTAGTCAGTAAGTTTGACACGCCCTCCCGCTTCACCCAGAAGAAGAGAAGTCATTTGATGATTTACCACCACAAAAAAGGTATGATGTGCCTACATGTTCTTGGAGTCAGTGTCCCATCACCAAAGGGTTTCGGAGTTGAAGCCTTCTCGACAGTTCTCATTTATCGTACGTTCTTGGTTTGAAAATTTGGTTGAATCAGTGACAGTAAAATGACCAGCATCGCATGACACCACGGTTGTATTCCTGAAGGCTTAGGCAGAGGGGTACCTACTATAGTACACCCACATTATTTCTGATACTTAACCTTAGGTCATATCACAACTAAATAGGTTCCGAGCCATCAACCGGGAACAAATCTAGACTCCAGCAATTTAATTGCGTAAGTTAATTCGTCAAGGCACCCACCATGAAAGCATGGGCATGGATTTGACCCATGAAAGAGTATAACAAATCTCTTTAAATAATTAGGGATTGCCAAAAATTAATGGATTCGTTCGAAAACAGTATCTTCACCAATGAAAGCGTCTAATATTTGTTGGCAATACCTAATTATTTAAAGAGATTTGTTGTACTCTTTCATGGGGTCAAACCCTTTGCATTGACGAATTCACTAACGAAATTGGGCTGCTGGAGTCTAGTTTTGTTGTCGGTTGATGGAACCTACTTAATTATAACTTAAGCTTAAGTACCTATGGAAACCCTTTGCCTTGCCGAATTCTCTAATACATAATTGGCAGGTCTTAACGACATTTATTTTTTGTTATCTGGCGGTGACTTTAACCCAGTTTTAATTGGGTTTGCCTTGTTAGTTGTCGCGAACTAACACGAGTTCAGCGCCACAATCAATCGGTATTTATTCTTTGATAAAAGTGTAGGTGAGTACTTACTTTATACCAAAGCCTTCGTATACGCCATCCACAGATGGTATACCTATCGCTTCTAACGATGGAAGTAGAGAAGAAACATCTCCTTTCCGCCATGTCGATAGTAAGTCTAGAAGTTGGCTCTCCACGCAGTTCTTAGCTGTTAATTTAAAACAATACCTATTTAAGGTTATGAACACAAGAGCCAAATCACGAACTTCTACGCATCATTAATTCATCACGCATTGCCTAATATTTACCTGAACGAGTACTATCGACATAAAAGATTTATGTCTGTAGTGGATACTATTTGGTGACAAAAAAAACACTACTTACGAAGGACTTCTGCCCCGAATGTTGCTAACCCTGCTGCAAGGGCACATATTACTACGAAACTAGTAACGCACTTCATATTAAAACTTCTAAGAATAATGTAGAACTATGCGACCGACAAAAGGAGCGCAACATTTATAGTGTTGCTTTTGTTGTTCGTTTACAAATGACTGGCCTTGCTCATCTTAAAGGTATATCTGATAACGCAGCAATAAAATAAAAGGTTTGCGTTAAGAACACCTGATTACTTAGACAAACCAAACAGTGAATCAAATACTAGATATCACCGGTCAAGGCGCTCTAGTTGTCTACAAGATAAGCTTGCACCACTATAGCATTGTGTTGTGTACCCAGTAGGTAGACAGGTAGGTACACCAATTTCTGCTCAAGTTCAACTTTTCGTGTAGGTATAGCCCTCGCCAAACTTCTTGGCCTGCCCTGAAGTTGGTCTACCGGATCCGCGAGGCACGAAACGGTGCTGTTTTTTGTATGAGATTTCCTACTCCGAAGCCATTGTAGCCAACTTCAGGGCGGCCAAGAAGTTTGGCGAGAACTATACGTAGGTACCTACATAGTCTTAACTATTGGATTAATGTCAAGAACAAAACGTGCGCAGTTAAAAGTAAGCCAAGGGAAACCTAAACGGTCTGATTGTAAAGGTAGATACCTTCGTAAGGTAGGAGGTATACTTCCTACTTGTTGTATATTTATCTATTATCTAGCTGCCGCGGCTAATACCTACCCCACGGCTCCACCCGCGTGCTATTAGTTCTTCGCCCAATATCTTTATAAATTACTAGAAGACGCCTCGCGGTTTCACCCGCGTAGTTCTCGTTCCCGTGAGAATACAGGGACAAAAAGTAGCCTATGTCACCCGGGGATAGTGTAGCTTCCCAACGGTGAAAGTATGTTTTAAACCGGTCCAGTAGTTTTTAAGTTTATTCGTTACATACAAAAATATATAAATCTTTCCTCTTTATAATATTAGTATAGATAGTCTATTTGTTATACTGATGTATAAGCTATATTTCTGTAAAGAATCATCAAAATCCGTTCAGTTAATTTTCCGTGAAAGAGTAACAAACATCCATCCATCCTCACAAACTTGCACATTTATAAATATAATAGTATTAGTACCTACCTAGTAGGATAGGATAAAGTCTACCTTTTCGTCGTTACAGTCTTGTGATAACACTCGAAAGAGTGGGAGAGGAACAATGGGGGTGACAGGAGTAGCATTGATGGTCAAACAAAAACTTCTAAATCATTGACATATGTACATTGAGGTAATAATGTACTACGCATATACGTAGTACATATTATCTCAATGCATATGTAAAGATTACTTTGTTCTAAATATATAAAAAAACATCTAAAAGTATTAGTGTGAAAAGCATTTTGTAAAACTGCGGTGTCCTCAACTTTCTCAGAGTTCATCATTGCCATGTAACCAGCATGTAACGCAAAGGAATTTCATTCAGTACTACAATCTGGTTTAATAAATTAATTGTAATTATTACAAAGATTATTTAAAAGAAAAGGGAGTCAGTGATAGCGTGACGGGGGACAGGACGGTATGGAAGAAGAAAACGTGTTGCGCCGACACCAAGTAACATGGGACAAGGGCAAGAAGATGATGATCATTGCTTAAAAAACCGGCCAAGTGCGAGTCGGACTCGCGCACGAAGGGTTCCGTATCCGTACCATTATCGCAAGAAACGGCAAACAAATCACGTTTGTTTTATGGGACGCCCCTTAAATATTTATTTTATTCTGTTTTTAGTATTTGTTGTTATAGCGGCAACAGAAATACATCTGTGAAAAAATTCATTTGTCTATCTATCACGGTTCATGAGATACAGCCTGGTGACAGACAGACAGACGGACCGGAGTACCGGAAAGACCGGCGGAGTCTTAGTAATAGGGTCCTGTCTCTTTGGGTATGGAACCCTAAAAATGCTACTGGAAACACCTTAGATTAGTACTTTAACTAAAGGGCTTATTACACTACACGGTATTCAGGGCCCTGACCACCGGGTCACTAAATCATTCCGAGTCAATAAGGTCGATATTTTGGGAACCCTAAATTCCTAACAGTTATTTCACCACCCTAAATTAGAGTGTAGGGCCCTGAATACCGTGTAGTGTAATATGCCCTTGGGAAACACGGCAAAATTCAAATTGTCACTAACTGAAGGCGTCTGTCAATTGGCAAAATGTCAATTGTCAACGTCAGGTGTCAGTGCTGTCAGCAGTCACAGAAATTCACAGAATGTCTCCTGCTGCAGCCGCCGGGGACCGGTGCGGTGACCTAATCTTAAAATAGAAATACGGAGTCTGAGAAGCTGTTACTACACCTGCTAGTCATCTACATTAATTTAATAAGTGGTACGGTTAAAGAAACTGCCTTCATCATGGGCGGTAAGAGCAAATTTCAAGATTATTACCACGATTTTATGAAGATGTTTACGTGGTCTTTTATGAAGGGTTTAGTTGTAAACCCTGCACAGTTACCGTTCGCTGCTTTCCTCCTAATCGTTGCTGAACTAATTATTAACGTGCTGGTGGTGAATCGTGTGCCCTATACTGAAATTGACTGGAAGGCATACATGCAAGAATGTGAAGGATTCCTGAATGGAACTCTCGACTACAGCCAGCTCCGCGGAGACACCGGACCTCTCGTGTATCCAGCAGGATTCGTATACATCTACTCTTTGTTCTACTTCCTTACAGGTCAAGGTGAAAATATCAGATTTGCACAGTACATATTTATTGGCATCTATTTGCTTCAGTTATGTCTTGTTCTTAGAATTTACATCAAAACAAAGAAAGTTCCACCTTATGTTCTTGTTATAACTATATTAACCTCATACAGAATACATTCAATCTATGTATTGAGATTATTTAATGACCCCATTGCTGTACTTTTCTTGTATGCTGCTTTAAATTTGTTCATGGACTCTAAATGGTACCTAGGTAGCATATTCTACAGTTTAGGTGTATCAGTAAAGATGAACATACTTCTTTATGCCCCTGCATTATTCTTCTTTTATTTGACTAATTTAGGTTTCAAGGGAACCATAATACAACTGTTTATTTGTGGTGTGATTCAAGTAATATTAGGTTTACCATTTTTGTTGGGCAGTCCAGTAGCATACTTGAAGGGAAGTTTTGACATAGGCCGTGTTTTCAATCATACTTGGACTGTAAACTATAGGTTTCTGGACATTGATGTATTTGAAAACAAATGTTTTCACTTGTCTCTATTAGCAATACATGTTCTTTTGCTCATTATATTCATTCCAATGTGTGTCAAATATTTTAAGAGCTATTGTCGTCTAAAGTATGTGCAAAGACAGGTGCAACCTCAAATTGATGCCAAAAATTTAGAAAATAAGAGGAAGAGTAAATTGAAGAAGGAAATGAAGAAAAAGTTAGGCAAAAAGGTTGATGAAACAGAAAACATGACCAAAGAACAGGAGGATTTCATCAATTCATTTGAAACAATGTTACAGAAGTCTTCTCAAAAGGGTGGAAAGAAAGCAGTTAAGAAACCTGTTGAAGTAGAGCAAGATCCTCATTATAATATCAATTTTGATATTTTATCTCAGTTGTTTATCCTACCAATGTTTATTGTTAACTTCATTGGTGTAATGTGTGCAAGGAGTCTTCACTATCAGTTTTATTCATGGTACTTCCACAGTCTGCCATACTTGCTATGGACCAACAATTACTCTGTTATAGTCAGGTTCCTGCTTCTAGCTCTTATTGAATTGTGTTGGAACACCTACCCTAGCACATACATAACAAGTGCTTTATTACATGTGTGTCATGTCACTGTACTCTATGGAGTTTACAGGAAAATATCAGCTGAATTGAGAATGGTTTCTAAATTAGAATAGTTTTATAATCCTTTCCGACTCATAGTCACACCATATATTGTTTCCCCCATGTGCTTAAAAGATTGTAAGGCATAAAAAGAAGAAACTAAGTTGAGTTTAAGATTTAATCAACATAATATTATGAAGTGTTTATTTAACTATCCTACTTAATGTTGTTAACTGAAACAACAGCCCATAATCACTTAATTGCATCATAAATGAATGAGTGCCCTACACAGTCAGCTTTTTACGCCTTACATGAAAAACTTCGTAAACGAGTGTGTTCATTTTGTACAATTACGATTTTATGCCTGTAAATATAGTTACTTAGAGTACGTATTTTTAATAAAAGATTTTTACTTGATAGTTTTGCTTTTTAATTTTATACCCATTTTGAGTCCATACCCGGAACTTATGCAGTTACGGCGACCCATTGCTGTGTTACAAAATGTGCTTTACTGGCACACTGCCTGCATCTTTTTGAAACTATAGTTGTGCTCAACTATGAACTTTTATCATGCATCTTATGTAAGAACAAACAGTTAAGGCGTATATATTCCCCAATGTTAACGCAGTACTGGCCGTGCGCCCGCTTGGAGTCAGAATATCTATATTGAACCTCCTATTGGACAGTTTTGTTTGCAAAATAGTCTTTGATTTACATAATACATGCTATTTCAGTTATGATGAAATTGTAGCCATCAATATTTCTGTGTAAAAATATTTTTAAATATCCAAGTTGTTTTTTAGAAGAGTATCCAAAAGTAGCAAAAAAATAATTGTTGTTAATTATTTTTTTAAAGCAAATCTATTAGTTACACGAGAAAATACCATGTCTATTAGTTACACATAAATAATGTACATGAATCAATAATCTTTATGTATATGATTCTACTGTACACTGAACTCCTCCTAAACGGCTAGACCGATTTGAATGAAAGTTTTTGTATGCGTTTAGGTGGCGCCCCGGATGGTTTAGATTTAAAATAGGGTAGGGTAGATGAATGTTTGGTGTTTTTATGGCAAAACAAAAATTGTCGGGTCAGCTAGTAAATATATATATTTTTCAAACCTTTTAACCTAGTATATATATTTTTCAAACCTTTTAAGAGTATGCTCACATTAAAAGGCTTGGATGATGATGCTTTAGAAAGTAACATCATCGGGCCCTTAACTCCTTTTGAGTTTTTCGCTATGTCTCATAGTTTCGGATTAGACCACCCACGCCCACTTGGATAACTCATCCTGTACAGTTCTAACTGTGATAAATGGACAACCACATATATTTAAAGAGATTTATTTATTTCCGACTATTTATAGTACAATAAGATCCTAATATTAAACATTATATTAAATCACACTCAGGACTCATAGTGCAACTGTTTTCACAGGTTATTTTGATAAAATGTGTTATATGGACATAGAAACAAAAATATAAGCGTTTTGAGATTGTTTATTATGAACCGTATTAATACAACTAATCAAAGGAAATCTAACTATAATCTTAAATTTAGAGATTGAGGCGCAAAATACTTCCTCTGATATCACAATACCACCATTGCTCGGATCCGACGCCTCTCCACCCAAGCTTACCCAAAGTATTATAGCAGTATACCCATCATACTGTATTATCTTATATAATTTTTACTATATAACAAAGCTATATAAACAATAGAAATATTCTTGAATATTTTCTCACGCTGCCTTTGCTTGCCATCAAGCGATAGAAGTACAATAGTGTAGATGAGGGGAGCAACCAAATGCATACATTGCTTAGGCCTTTATCAAAATAAGTCAAAAAAAAATAAGTAAAATAATTTAGAAAATCAGTATAAAATGTGATGATCTTTGATTAAAATCACCTTCCAACTAATATTGGTATGTATATAGAATTTAGGTTCTTTTAACAGTTAAATACTTATGGTCTATGAGCTTAAAAGTTTAACAATTACTATGTACTTGTGCAGACCGTTCTTGGGCCTTTTTCTAACAAAAATTACGGCATATTGAATATTACTATTCAGTCAAATACACCCAGTCATATAGAGTAAAAGATTCGTCAAGAAAAAGTTCAAATAAATAAATATACACCAGTATGAAGAAGTAATTTACAGCACAGTATCTAGAAGTAGATAATACTAATTATGGTTTTAAATAAAGTAAGCTCTATGATGGTACTTTATAAAGACACGTAATTTCTCAAAACTTTTACAAAGTGACAGAATACAGCGGCAGTCTTACATGACTGGGCTTAAACTTAAGGATATACATAACAAATAGTGGCGAGTGTCTAGACAAAGCCGAAGTTCTTGGTTTTGATGGCAAGCAGTAATTTATGCTTGAGCACGTGTCGCGAGGAGTAGAGCGGGATGTACAGGCGCGAGATGCACGTGTTGGCGGTGGGCAGGTGCGCGTCGTCCGCCGGCCGGATCGTCACCGACGGCATCGGCTGGAAGCCTTCCTCCGACGCGGGCAGCGCGGGCGAGCCGGTCCAGAAGTACACCTGCAAACCACAACATAAGGTACATCCAAAATAGAAATTGAAACGATCAAAGCCCACAAAACAACACAATCCAAAGTCCGTATCCACAAATATTGATAGTATTTAAGAGGATTCAAAACTCTGTTGTTGAATAAATAAAATAAAAATTATTCCAACTTACCAAGTCTTGTCGCTCCAAATGCGTCATCTTATCGACGATGGCCCATAGCCAGCGCTTGAAGCGAGCGAGTCGCTCAGAAGGCTCTCCGCTCTCGTCGTTGAAACTGGTGTAGGAGACTAGCGCGGCAACGTTTATGTCTCCCACGCCGTTCAGCAGCAACCGCAAGTCCTCCGCGGTCAAACCTTCTAGCGCCGACTCGGGAAGCACGTCAAGCACACCGACTCGCATGGCCTGACATAAAATTAAATTTGGTTATAATATCGCCCCGGTTAGTAATCCACAACTGAACGCCTACACATACACGGTATAATAAAAGTGAATCAAATTTTAAAACAGGAAGAGGCATCGTTTAAATTTTTACAGCAATAAATGCGCCGTGCAAAGCCGTGGTGGTTTAGTCGAGTTTCAATCATAAAAATCTACAAAAATGTTACCTCAAGGGCCTTCTCCTGTGAGAGCAGCATCCGATGCTGTGCGTACTTGCGCACGTAGTCGTACACGTTGAGCGCTGTCACCTCGATGTCGCGGCCGCCCGGCACCAGCTCCACGCAACCACCTCCTTCCTCCTCGCACATTTCCAAACTACAAAAATAAATTGAGTTACTTATGTTTCTGTACTTATAACCAATCGGTCATGCAGCCTTACGAAAGACGAAAGTTAACAGGAACTTTAAAAAGTAAACTCCTTACCTAAAGTTGAGATCTAAAGCAGCAAACAGGGAATGGGAGTCTCCGGTTTCGGCATCTACGACTAGTTGCCGGAGACTCTCGTACACGATGGGATCGAAGAACGCGAGATCATGGAACCTCACTGGTCGACCCAGGATATATTTGAGGACGTGTCTATTTAAGAACATCGGGCACAGTTCGTTCTGCAGGAGGCATAAACCAATTATTCTGAAAATATAATAAACATAACATTAGTGAAGTTCTAAAAAAAAACATTATAGGAAGGAGAGGAACAGACCAAAGAAAATATAGACTTTAAGGGACTAAATGAATCTTCCATACAAACTTAGTCTGGTGATTACTTCACTGTTTGACGATGTACGTTCAAAATAAAAACTGATATCAATTTGTCAAATCATTATCTAGTCCTGTATGGAAACTAAAAAGTAAAAATAAATATTATTTTAAAGTTATGAGCGTCGAAAGTACCACATTTCGACACTAATTTTAACGCATTTTTAGGCGCAAATAAATACCATAAGAAGACGGAAAATTGCAAAACAGTCACCATACAGGGATAGATTAGTAATACAACAATGCAAATAATTTTATTTTGTACAGATACGTTTAGTCGTTTTTTCATGACATCCAGACTCCCAAAGGTCTGCTTATAAAATTTCACGCGCTCGGTTTCGTCCAAAATCATCATCCATTTCGCTACAAAGCAAAAGTGTGTATTCGTACGCGAACTAGCTTCTTACTGCTCATCACAGCATCTATCTCTTCTGCACGTGTTGCCGGTTGTTAAAGCATGTGTTTTAACCCCGCGCACAAAATACTTCGCGTCGTCGACTAGTGTAACCTTAATCGGGACAAATAGCCCATATAAACACTCACAAGATTTTACTTAGTATTGGTGAAATATGTAATTTCGTACCTGCCGACATTTCTAAAGGCGTTAATCCGCTCGGGTGTGGCGCGTCCCTGGCGCGGCGAGTAGTAGCCCCGCTTGCCGGGCGAGTAGAACAGCGGTGCCGCGTCGTCTGCCGGAGCGGCCGCGCTGCCCGACGTGCCCGCCGCGCCCGCGCCCGTCCCCGTGCCCGCACTCGTCGCCGCACCGCTGCCGCCGCCGCCGCCGGCGCCGCCACCGCGCTCCGATAGAGAGAATACGTCTAAATCTGGAGGAAAACAAAACTGGTTTTAATATTGTTTGCAAACATTTAAAAATCTCGACACTGACACACAGCTTAGCACATTAAATTTTCTATTGAGAATATGAATAAAGAATCTGGTAATCAATTCCTTATTCATAAAGCAATTTTATTATTATGTTCTATGAGCACCGCTGACTACTACTTTCAGTTACATACTCAATTTGAATGGTACACATCCACGGAACAGAAAAAGCAGTGGAAGTGCATGCAGTGCAAGTATGGGAACCGGTGTCGCCAAACTCACACAAATAAACTGATAATCATATAATGCACTACAAATAAACCGATCGTGTGATTTGTCGTTTTAATTTTAGTCAAAACAAGCATAAGTCACAGATCCTACATCTGGAAAGAAATCTTCACACTCTTTAAATAGGATTTATTTTAAACATAAAATATTTTTTTTTTTTTTTTACTTTGTATAGGTGTTTTTACTGTGTTTGACCACAATCTCACCGTGGTCAGTGATGATGTGGCCGATGGTGGTAAGCACACAAAGCCTAGAAGGCTATATTATATGTATAAAAATGTATTACTGTTCGTTAGTCTCGCTAAACTCAAAAACGGCTTAATAAATCAACTTCTAAAAAATGTTTAGAGTATATCGTGCTTAATTTGGATGACATCCAATTAACTCTACCCGTTGCATCTATCCATTTCTCTTTGACGCTAGCATCTTTGGGCAATCTAAAAATCAGAAGGATATTTCATTTAATGATTTAAAGAAATTGATGCACAAACTATCATTGTAATAATTATTATGCATGCAATACAGCATACATCCAATTTTTTTGGTAATGTTTGATCCACCTAATATAATAGAAAATATAGGTCCCTATTTTCTTTTATCGATATCTATCATTAAAATCAATACCCGACCCGACTACATCCCTAATTGAGTATCGAAGAACTTTCGAGAACGAAATAGTGAATATATTCACATCACATCATCAGCCTATTAATGTTCCCACTGCTGGGACACAGGCCTCCTCTCTGTGAGAGGGGATGGGCCGTAATCCACCACGCGGGCCCAGTGCGGATTGGTGGATGTCACATGTCTTCGAATTTTTTGTTCTAGGACATGCCGGTTTCCTCACGATGTTTTCCTTCACCGTTTTTGAGTGAATACATTCAATCCAAAATAAACTTTATTTTAAATAAGGTTGATTTTAACTAGACGTTTAATTAAATTATTAGTAAATTGAAATTTACTGAGATTTTATTAGAAAACAAAAAATCGTTGTTACCGATGATACGAAACACCTCCATTTTTAAGATTATTTTTGCACTCCAAAATTGAATAAAACGGCATATTTAAGGAAAAATAAATTTGTCGCGAAACTAGAAACTCGACGCGATGTTAGAACATGACGACTGGAATCAGACTTGCGTGCAAGCGCTTATTAGTGACACGCGTGCCACGCCTACTATGCATTTACACTGTTTTTTCTGCTCCGTGTACACATCGCTGCAAACAACGCATGATCGATTGCGCCAAAAAGTTCATGAATGGTAACCATTTACCGAATGAAATAGTGCTGCTATCTCATGTGGGGGGGAGGCAAGGTTAACAAATAAGTCATCTAGACGTTATCGACCATTGCATCAACTGATGACGATACCTCGTGTGAATCATATGCTCGTATCATTGTAGAATTCGTCCTAAGCATCATTAAAGAATCTACACAACTTACAGTTTCACCTTCCCCAAGTTATTAAAATATTGCATGTAAACTGAAATTTCTGTAACATTGTTAGAACTTACCTAGTATCGCTTCAGAGGGATGCATGACTATGAGATCCATGGCCTCGCGCACTTTCTGCCGCAGCGCGTCCTCACTCGCGAGCAGCACGAGGAGCTGTGCAGGCGTCAGTTCCAGCAACATGCCGGTTATCTTGCCCGCGAATGTCGGGTGTAGTGAGTGAACCTAAAAACAACATCATATTAAAGACGAGAAAATAATTATGTTCTTTGGCTAATCACTTGATACAACAAAATAATGATGATTGAAAGTAATATAAGTTCCTTACCCTGGGATAGAGTCGTTCGCCCAGTTGTGCCTGGTGGAGCGTGAGATGTTCATTGTGTCCACCGGGCCTGTCACCGCTGTAACCTGCGCCTTCTGTCCCTGGAGCAGCCTGTATCCATACACAGATTTAATATGAGTTTTATTTTATTTACAGTGGTAAATCATCAACATTATTGCTCAAGTAACACTTCTAGTTACTGCGTATAACTAATATTCTATTACCAAGAGAAAAATGAAAAATGTGAGAAATAGGTCAGGTCATAAACAACATACCTGTGGCGAATAGGGTCTGGCGTCTACACTAAGCACCCTGCGCGGCTCGCGCGAGGCTGGCGGGCGCGGCGCGGGCCGGCCCGGCGTGCGGCGCGCCGCGTCCTTAGAGCGCGCGCGACTCGCTGAGCTTCTGGAACAACACAATATTATGTTACACAATAAACATGGAAGCATATGAACTAGCATGACTAACTTATAAAATATACGACACAACTAAGGGCTTGTAGCCATTACCATGTCACGACGCCGTCAACGTGGATCGATGCGTAGTCGCGGCGCGGCACATGACGCGATTTGCTAATATACGGTACGGCAACGTCGCTGTGAAACGACGCGTCGGACGTCGTCGGAAGTGGTACGTGGCGATACGCTCGCTCAGTTAATGTTTAATAGTATTAGCGATTAGTTGTGCAAAAAGATGTCACAAATTATTGACATCACTTGTTGAGGAACCTCTAGAAAGAGACTGCTATTTCACAGGTTCGTGAGTGAAAGTTTTACCGGAGTTATACAATGCACGGCATCGTGTAACGTTGCGGCTCGATGTCGCAACGCGACTTTGCACCGTTCATCGTTGACAACGTCGTGACGTGGTAATGAAGACAAGCCCTTGATGTAGTATCAGCAAAATTCGTAAAACCGTTCACATCCGAACTGATAACAATAATTTTTTATTGTTATTATTGTAAGACAGCGTTGTGAATGTTACCAATTATTGGTATAATTCACAACGCTGTCTCGTCTTGAATTTAGGCGGCAATATATAGCGCGAATAGCGTTGAATTTCGCGATAGAGAGCGTTTCTTGTTGGTTGTGTAAATCGGAAGAGACCGGTTTTAAGAACTTTGTCGACGCTACGTATAAGTTGTGTTCGTACTGTAATGAATTGATTATAGTTACCGTGCGCCGCTATTACTGCTTGCGCCGGCCGCGTTAGTGTTGGCAGCACCTGCTGTGCCATTGGTGCTGCTACTCGTTGTACCGCTGCCGGTCGTAGGCTCCAATGGTGGGAGTTTCTCGTTGGCTAGTAACGCCTACACACAAATAACACTTTATAGAAAACCTGTACCTACTCAAGGAAGACCTCCCTTAATCAATTTAGTATAAAAGATGTTATGTGTATGTCCATGTTTACGCTTGAAATAAACACCACTATGAATTTCGGCAACCAATTTAAAATTAGTTAAGTAAAATTTATGAATCAAAAACATTTGTTTGAATTAATAAAAATAAAAAAATTCAGAGTATTGCAATATTCCCTTCGATTGTAAAATCGGTTACAATTACAGAACAGAATAAAAACAGATTTCTCCAGAATCGTATTTATTATTGTAAACTGATCCTTTACCTCAGCAACACTGGTGTAGAAGGAGCGTGCGACGCCGCTGCCCTCTCCCGGCTCGTCGCGGAACGTCACCTTGACGCGGTTGACGGCGAGTGGCGGCTGCGCACTGTGAGCGCGACGGTTCTGACCGGCGAACGCGGTATTCAACTCTGAAAACGTCTGCTGTAGCAACTTGGCACGTTCGCGTTCCATCTGTACAATGAGTAATGATAACACTCTTTAGTTTTCTAGTAATAACGAGACTCGCTTTTGAATCCATTTAGATTACGATTAGTTTAATTTACGACAAATATTTAAAATAATAACTATCACGATGGAGCAATTATATACAACACTAGCTAGCAATCGAAAACATGAAATACCCGCTAAGCTTAATACGAACCTTATGTAACGTCAAATCCCTTTGTTGTGAATTCCTTAGCTTTTCCATATCCCGGCGGAACTTGACCTCTTTGAGAGGGAATCCACCGAGTTCAGCGACCACGGAGCCGGGCTCTAAGCCGACGTCTTCCGTGAATACTCGTCCGAAGAGATCCAGAGACAGGCGCCACCTGCCCAGCAGGAGATCGTGCGACACTGACGCGCCTAAGGATGGGCACGCGCGACTGGAAAAATAAATTTCGGTATCACGCAACATCTGTGCAGAATGTGACAAGCAGTGTATCGAAGGTAAACCAAATATAGACTGCTACACGTATTATGTCTAATAACAGTGTCGGATGCGAATTTTGTAAGACATCTTATCGTTTTACATTACAAAATCCAAATATAAAACAGGTTGGATATGAAGTTTAACAATTCAGTGCATAATACTTACGGCTGCGCTGGCGCACTGAGTGTTGGCAAAAGTGGCGGAGGTGGTAAACCTGTGGTCTCCACCGTCACATGCGCTGAAATCTCCTGCGACTCGAGAGGATCTGCCGCGCTTAACAGCTCACCCTGAGGTTATAAAGAAATATTAGATAAATAAATAAATATATTGACGAATGATCGTCGTGATACCTTGGACACATTACTTTTCCAAGGAGTCTGGCTATTTTGATCAGTTTAATCAGAAACAGTGGCCACACGACCCGAGGGTGCTCCTTGGGCCGGCGAATAGCCAAGCAGGTTTTGTTTTAATGGTATGCAAAATTTAGATATTTATTCAATCGTTTTAGAAAGTTGTAAACCAATTGAAGAGTAGGGTATAATTTTGATAAGAAAAAGTCCCCCAAATAAGTGGAGTGACTTACAGCACGTACAATAACAGTCTTGCCGGGGCTTCGAGACGATGAGGCGCGTGCTTCCGCTACCACTGTATTAGAGCCGCTTGTTCCTGAAACAAACACAGACATGAGGACAGGTCATAAGTACTTTATTATAACCACTACATCAACACCTAGACACAAATAACAAAGAGACTCCTTTTATACATTGAATTATTTTTAGTAGTCTAGGAGATAAGTTAAAAGATGAAATGTACCTGGCGACGGCGACGAAGATATATTCTGTTGCTGAGGCGCTTCCATGATGGAACATGCTGTATCAACCAGTGTGTGGAATTCAGACGGTTGCGCCATAGAATCATGCATAGAACTGCTTCCAGCCGACATGTTGATCAAATGTGGATGTCTGAAAACCAAAAAAAGAGGATGTAACATGGACTTTTTTTCAAATTTCTTTTTTTATACAGAAATTAATGTCTATAAATACCTGTGATGCTTCTTCCTTGGTATCTGTCGGGCTTCGTTAGAGTCAGAGTCAGATAGATATTCACCATCTGTGTCGATGTCCATTTTTGTGGATGCATCTTTAGCGCAAGATAAGTCCTGCAAAAAAAGGACATTCGTTCACACGTGATTTCACTACTTCAAGTTCTAAGATAATTTTGATGAAGGACGAATTTTTTTGAGTACATGAATAATGGCTCATTCACATTAGGGCGTATTAACCAATTCGATTACAGCCCGATTTTGGTTACCGACTAGTGTAAAAGGGTTTTTGGTTAGCCGTATTCGACCACAGCCCGTATTCAGTCACCAACAAGTGTAAACAGGTTTTCGGTTAGCCGTATTAGCCGCAGACCGTTTTCGGTGACCGAACACGGGTAACTTGTTGAAACGCGCCACTCATTGTTCAATCAAAGAGCGTGAACGGCGCACGCGTCAAGTATTATGTTCGTTTTTTTTTTCGTGGTGCTTTTTTTCATCATTTTCGTAACACAATATATCTGTCCATAATGATGCAACACGAGTGTACACAATTAGGCTGAATGCGGTCGCCGAATCCGGTAAACCAACAACATAAACGAATACGGTAATGTAAACAGCCCAATTCGATTAACCGAAAGCGGTCCTCGTTTGCGCACCATTAGTTGTTTTTTTACACCTATCAATAAAGTTTATATGAGCTACAAACCTGTGGTTCATCTCTCGTCATAGTGTGAGAGTGAGTGGGCGGCGCCGAGGCGGGGCGCGCGGGCGGCGACCAGCCGCGCTCCGAGCCGCGCGTGGACAGCCCCAGGCGCCGCGGGACCACTGCCGAATGAAACATACTATGCAATCGCCGCCACGATAAAGGAGAACATTTCGAAAGTGCTTTTGCTTTCATGATTTTATAAGATTGGATTATGTTAAAAACTTTATTCATTTTTAAAGGTGAATTTGAGTAGATATGAAAAAATGCTGTTAAATTCTTGAATTTAGATTTGTTTATGTAAAGCACTATTTACTTAATCTAGTAAATACATAAAAAAGTGAATATTTACGTGCAATGTTACCTTCTAGCGGGTTGTTCACACCGGGCGGTGCGTCACCAGAGGCCGGCACGGTAACAGGCTGGCGAGGCATTCCGAACAATTCTTCGCGACGAGCGTTCGGTTGAAGAAGTTGTGGCTGATCCGCTAGCGGTAGTGCGTCTTGCATAGTCACTGTTTTATACAAAAATTAAGTAGCACAAAATCGTTAAAGGCTTAGTTCGCCCCCTTTACGAAAGAAATGGTTTCTAAAGATCCACCAAATCCCTGTAAGAGATTGCAAGAACCTTGGACTACAATTTTTGAATATAAATATTGATGTGTTGTTCCGCGGTACATACTACTAGGTATTTACTGAAATCAGTAAATTTATGGGTTTCTTCTTAAAGTAATTTAACACCTAAAAGTTTAAGAAATATGCAATCCGTGATTTTATGTTAAAATACCGGTATAAACCTGTTGAAACAAGTTGCGTCATATGACAATAACATATAATGTACAGTGTACAGTGTACTGACTGTTGAAGGGGTCGGGCGGCGGACAGCCCAGGCACAGCGTGGAGTCGGAGCGCTGGAAGAAGGCGTGCGCCCGGCCGCGCGCGCCGTCTGTCTCCCCGTCCGACTCGGCTGCGGCGCCTCCACCGACCACCATGTCTTCGTCGCCTTCTTCGTTCTCATTCTCGTCCTGTTTACACAACAATATTTTACAATTAATTTTTATTAACAGTGTTTTACAGGAAGACAGTATGCTAAGTTACTGTAGTACTAAATGTAGACCATATCAATAAATCAATGGATGGCAGGCAGAAGTAATAATTTTACTACTAATACAATAGTTCTAAAACCCTTTTTAACGCTAACAGTAATCTACCATCTAATAAAAATACTTGATCTTGTGAGATGTGACCTGCAAAAATAAGCAACACAACCTATATAATTGATTAAACATAATCGTTATCGTTTTCGAAAGTGAACACAAGTGTATGTGTATCAAGGGAACAACCAAGGATGTTGGTCTAGTAGATAAGGTATTGTGTATTGTTACCTGTGTCCAGAGATGTTGGTGGTGGTGCGGCTGCGGTTGCGCGGCACGCATGTAGTACACGAGGGCGTCCAGCACGTAGGCCACGTGCTTGAGCGCCGCCACGTCCAGCACGGGCAGCTGCTCCGCGTGCTCGGCGCTGTGCGCGCGCAGTAGTGACAAGCAGTAAGCCAGAAACTCGCGCCGAGCACTGCCGGCTTCGACACCTGTTTTGAAGTTACAATTTTGTTTTATGTTTCCTTTGCAAATTAATAACAAGAACTAAGGGTCTACAACTGCAAAATATCATAAAATCCAGTGAGAAAATAACAACATATTGCGACACAAATCATTAGCGTCATACAGAATGTGACTGAAAAAAAGTGACTGAAAAAAATTAAGTTAGTATCGCTTACTGGGCTTTTCGAGTGACATTTGTTTCCAATACATGAAGATGGACACTAAATAAATAGGATTGAGTAAAAACACAATTCTGACCTTGTTCGCGATCCCTTGCCCTAGGTCCTTCGGAGAAGCCAATGATGCGCGTGGCGGGAGACGTCAGCGACGTAGTGCGACGAGTCGCCGGCGCGGCTGATCGACTGCTGTCGCCGGTCGAAGAACTCGCGTTGTTTGAAGTCAACGACGCGCCGAATCTGTTTAGAATATTGAATTATAATCCGAAAACACGATCTCATCAACAAACTTCTTGGTTTTATTTGCAGACAACTGGCCAAAAGAGGTGGTTTAAAAAAAAAAATTGAATTCAAAAGAAGTAAACTGTAAATAAATGATTTAAGGATGTTACTCTAACATGACATGTATTATTTATAAGCTAGATAGAGAAGGGTTACCAGAATTATGCATCACACTTTATTACCTGAGTTGTGCTTCAGTGGCGTCCATAACAGTGACCAGCCAGTCCCAGGTGGGTTTGAGCTGCCGTTCGAGGTAGCACTGCAGACGAAGCGCCTCACGATACGCCAGCGGCACCATGCGAGGTAAAGGTAGAGTAACGCGCTCATACTCCCAGAGCAAGTCCGCTATCTGGCGGATGACAATGCCTGTAAACAGATGTTTGGTTAGAAAGATTTCAGGCAATATAAAATTGACTATAGGGATTTTATTTTTTATTTATCTTGCTCATACTTCTCCCTCGAGACCTACTGATGCTTGCGAATGTGCAACTAACTACATTTTATGCTTGACAATTCAAAAGTACCTATTAATTGGTTTAATTGAAATAAATGGGTTTGAGTTTATCTTAGAACTAAATAATTATGAAAATGGTTTTGGCACATCAATCAACAACTATAAACCCACAGAACTATCTAAAAATTTCTGTGGATGGCGCAGTCGAGTGTTTTTACAATTATTGCTCATATAGGGTTTTATCAATCTTATTAGTCATTCAATAACAATTAAAGTGTGTTACCAAAAGCCCTGGCCAGGCAAGAAGCCGTAGTAGAAGTAGAATGCGGGTCGTGTGCGCCCGCAGCAGCGGCGGCGGAGCGCCTGAGCGAGGCGGGGTCGATGAACACCAGCGACGAGCTGCCCGTCAGCCGCACGCCGCCCGCGCCGCCCGGCGCGCCGCGCGCTGACTCGCGGGACCTGCTGAGAGTACGAGTGTTCAACAAACCGATCATTATTACCGATACTACAGCTTTTTGAATAAGGTTATAAGGAATCCCGCATGCAAAACAGCTCTTCCTTTAAAGTTGCTAAAAATAAAGTTCATTTCGCACCCTTAAATAACAGCATATATCTCATAACCATCAATCCTACCAAGGAGTAGTGTCACTTGCTTGTGGAGGTCAAATAGGCAGTCACTGCATATAAAATACTGGCATCCAGTAAGACTGTAAAAACTACCACCAAAATTGTTTAAAAAGGCTAGACAAATGATGATAATTACATAAGCCGTGTTATATTTATATAACATTCTATGGATTTTAAATAAACTCGGATATGAATACGTTTTTTATGCGATCGGTACATGGTGAAATCTAGGCGTACAAACCACCTCTTATTTACACCGTTTCGGAAAAACGGGTGTAATGTTATATCTAGTAGCGCTAAATATGAGCACGTACCGTATGGCCCACTGCATGGAGTGCGGCGCCAGGTTGGGGCGCGCGGGCGGCGCGGCGCGTCTCTCGGCCTCCGCGTCGTGCAGCGGCGGCTCGGCCTCGCCGTCCTGCTCGTCCGTCTCGCCCGCCTCCGAGTCCTCGTCCTCCGGCTGCGTCGAGTCGCCGCTCTCGTCCTCTGGATATAGAAGTAGTGATGCTATGCCTGTTGCGATGTACGACATCGTTTATTACGTGGGATGTTGTGCAAAACAAGTAGCTTTCGGCTGTCCGAATCAGCGCAGGCATTCAATTATTGACATATGTTTATAGGACTATAAAGCATTAAAACAAAAAATGTCATCAATCCCACTTTCAACACCCTTCTTCTCCTTCCATTTGCAAAACGTACTAAGAATTTTCTGCTTACCAGCATCGGAGCCCTGCGTAGCCCCGGTCTGTACGCTACGCTGCGCAGACTCCGCGTTATCCTGATCGTCAGAGTCACTCTCAGTCTCCACCTCGGCCAATAAGTCAAGCTCACTCTCACTCTCTCCGCCCTCGGCACGCTCCGTGCCGTTCTCTACTACGACGTGTTGTTCTTGACCCCTATACAAATGAAGAGGTTTTTACACTATTCAGCTTATAACGCGAGTACCAGAAGACCTTTATATTAGTTTTGATAGACCATATAACAGGGATGATGTCAACAAAAAACTATTTAGTCCGTCAGTTAGGTTAATAAAAAATATTGAACACGTGTTTTTTCTTTTGACACGTAAACATAAAATGACTACGATATAATGCGTTGATATATCGTGTGACGTCACGCGTTACTACACTTTATACTGACTAGTGACGTCACAAGCCCCCACCTCCTGATGAACCTTGATGCGCTTTATCTTTGTCAATTTTAACTTATTTGCTCAAGCAAAAAATGTGTCCCAATATTATTTGAGAATCTCACTGACGGACTACATAGAATTATCATTTTTCCGCCCAGGAAACATCCCTATTGGCAAGGTTTCAGTAGTTTGATAAAACTATCTTACGGCGCGCCGCCACTTACGTACTTTGTGTAACCGCTATGTTTATAAAAGAAAACTAAAATCTAAAATTTCAACAAGAGCCAAATCCAAGATTCACAAGAAATTAGTGTGGCTATGTACCTGTCGGCCATAGGGTCGTCATGGTGCTGGTTGTCCTGTGACTGCGCGGAGTGCGAGGGCTGGTGCGGCGCGCCCGGCTCGTCGGTCTCGGACGCGTCGTCGTCGTTGCCCAGCGCCTCGCCCGCCACGTCGTCGGCGTACTCGGTGGCCACCGGCGTGGACGAGCGGTCCGGCACCAGTGTGGAGCTGCCCATCGATGTGCCGCCCGCTGCCGCGCCGCGTCCGCCACCCGCCGTCGACTCTCTGTACCGAGTTAAGTCAAACATATGAACATCTAAGTGTTTCTTGCTAGAAGTGTTATCAATCGGACTTTGCTCGCGTTGCAAAACCTGTTAAAATAATTCAGATCAATGTGACCGACAGCACCTTCAACTATAAAAGAGGACAGCACTCAAACTGGATGTCAATCAGCTTGAAAATTTACCTTGATTAGATGTATGTCTAGAAGTACACGATTGCGGCATTACTTATTTTATAATTTCTTTAAAATATCAGAAACTCATAACACAAACCTGCGCGCATGTGCAAGTCTTGAATGTCCAGTGGAAAGAGGTTCTACACCGAACAAGTCTTCGCTGCCGTTCACGAGGTCTACATACGTGGTCGCTAGCGGGAACGGAGCCGTGGGCCGAACGACGCCTAGTCTAACTGGGGCCAGCAGCGCATCGGCTGCTTCTACGAGTTCTTCTACAGCCAGGGCCACGAGAGCCGCGAACACACGACGACAACGGACTAGCGATGATGTTATTGATAGAGGTCTGTGAACATAGATGAGGTTTAACAACCATAGCATGTACGGCCAAAAACATTCAGTTTTTATAAACTTCTAGTTTATATTATAACTTCAGGGGTGTTTACTTAGACTGTGACTGCATAAAAAAATTGTGTATTACTGAGTTACTGTGAACATGCAACCTAAAATAGTTCTTATTGACTTACCCTTTCTTCTTAGCTGCGCCTGGAGCCATCTCAACGCTGAATATGACGAATATTCTTGCGACGGAGCGCACGAAGCGGCGCGCCACTTCCCGCGCACGCTCAGCGCGTCCGGGGATCGTGTCGTTTTGTTGTTCACGAATCAAAGTGTGAAGCAGAGTGTCTAACATCTGTGACAATGGAAAATGCTGTTAGAATAGCTCTAAAAACTCTATATTTCGATAGCAGTGATATCTGGCCGTGAATATGGCATCAAAATTATTCTCATCTGCCTTTCCCAAAACTATTGGGGTTGGCTTCCGATTTAACTGGTTGCAGCTGAAGAAGCTTGGGACTATCAGGCTGGTGGATCCATAATATTTTGTTTAAGAAAAAAATTGGCTTTCTAGAGCGTCGTGTCTGTCGCCCCAAAGTTCGATGTTCTTTATTTACGCAAGGATACCTTACTATACTCTCTGTATAAGACGTAATCTTGGCATTTGCCGCCACTGCTAGCTACCAGACATATATACTAACCTCATTAGTGCACTTAACAATAAGCGCATGTGTAAACTTGTCAAGCAGCGTAGTGCCTGACTGCGAAGGCGCGGGGCTGTTGGGCCGACTCTCGGTCTCGCCCGGAGTTCCACTGGCGCCGCACATCACTGCCGCTTCAACGGCCGGCCAATCACCTGAAAATAAATTGCGTCTTAGTATCATGACAGTCTTGCCTTACCTTGTCAAGGAATCCTACACGAATACGGGTATTAGAACTAGTCTTTGCAAATTAAGAGCCCGCTTTTATGTCATTGATATATCAGCTAGTTACACAGCGCTGTCCTGTATGCTACAACGTGATAGCCGGGATGAGAGTGGTATTCTGCGCCCTGTACACATCTTGTGTGGCTATGAGGCGTAAATTAATTCATATTCATGAAATGTACGAAGTTAAATTCGGAAGCAATAGCTCACCCAATAAATGCAGCAGTGCCCTTCTGGCGAACTTGGGCGGCTCGAGGTCATGGTCGGGTGCGTCCACCTCGGCGTCGGAGCCGGGCTGCTTGCGGGGGCCGCGCCCGCGGCCTCCACCAGCGCGGAATTGCCGCTGCTCCACAGCTTGACGGCCTACGGTCTGCACTAGGAACAGGAGGATTGATTCGCCCCTGTAAACAAACATTAAAAATGTAAAACCTCTAATGTACCTTTCAAATGATGAAATTCCGGTAATAATTTTCAAATAGTTGCTCCACATAACACACACTTTCGCTTGTTCTTTAATATATTTTGTATACTCGTAAAGTAAAATTAGACTGATAGGTAATTATTTATTGTGTTGATAAAACTGTGATTTTGATTATTTTAATCTTTTTCGTACATACCTTGAATTGAAATGCGTGGCTAAAGAAGTGTCTCTAGCTAGTCTAGCAAGAAGATCGCAGCGCGCGGTCCAGTTGCCACCGACGAGTGCCTTGCAGCGGCACTTCTCCCAACAATCGCAGTATGCCGTCGGAGACGTGCGCTTCAGCTTGCAGTCGTGGCCTTTATGGCATACCTAGGACACAACAAATTATTAGAAAAAATCACAGTTATCAAGACATTTTAGTCAATAAAACGCAAAATATCAGCAAATAAGCTAATAACAAAACCCAGGGAATAAACACAGATTCGACATAATACTTCGTGTTATAACTTTACTCCTCATTTATTAACAAGGGGATGAGTTTTAGTTTAGAATATTAGCCTTACCTTAGCACATTCTGTGCAGCAGCAAAGTGATCCTGTCAGGCCACATGTCTTGCATTCGAATATATCCTGCAAGCAAATAATATTATCTGAATATTGTCGTGTGTAGGCAAATGTTGATTTCTATAGTCATATTAACACAACAAAAGAGTATATTGTTGAGAGTGGAATAGTTATTATGTTGATTTTGAATACATAATAGTACCTGATTGATATGCTCCTGTCCAGTCCAGGTGAAGCTACAAGTATCGTTGCAGCAGAGTACCAGCAGTGGGGAATGGTCTGGGCTCGCGTTGGGCGGGAAGATGGCCGCCGAACGTTGCGTCTCGTCCGCATCGGGGCAGGCGCGGATGGAGTCCAGTATGACTAGAGCCGCACGGTAAGCGCGCTCTGCTACCGCTGCCATCAATGGCGTCTGACCCATTCCGTCCCTGTTATTGCGTACATTGTTTATGTGTTAATAAAGGTAGACATGAGGCAAAGCAATTCAATAGATGCGGTCTAAATACGAACAGGTGCGAGACTGCTGGAGGCAGCCACGTGCATGTTTATGTGGCTTGAAAACTAAACCAAACCACGTCTAAAACGACGAAAACGTTTTCTTTGTACTGTTGTTTTGTTTATTTCCAGTTATGTAGCTGTATGGAGCAGGAGTGGCGTTGACGCCCGTCCGAGTGCGCCTCATTCCGTGCGTGCTGCTTTCGAGAGCAGTCTCAGTTTAAGTGAACCGGTAGGCATATTGGTGCTGAGCAACATTTGTTTAAATGAATATGATAGTGCATGACTTACTTGGCCGTGAGCAGCTGCATGAGGAAGGGCTGCAGGCCGGGGCTCTCGCACAGCGCGCGCAGGCTGGCCAGCGCGTTGCCGCGCCGCTCCGCCGGGTCCGCGCTCACCGCGCCGCCACTGTTACCACCGCCAGACAGTTTACTGTAAGTGTTTCAAACATCATCACGTTCGTCACAGCTCCTCAGAACTAGTCCAGTCTTTGCTACGTTATTAAGATATCTAGAGGCTTTATTTCAAAGGGCAGAAAGTCCAAGAATTTATACCATGCGGTCACCAAATTGGTTTGTCATTTCATTGGAGACCCATTGTGTTTAGTTGTTAAAGGGATTAAGATACAAGTGGTAAATTATTGGGAAACATAAAAAGACGAAATACTAGACCAGAAACTGACTCAAACTCTCGTGGAAAAAAGGTGATGATGATAAGAAACAAATACAGATAACACAATAAAGGAAAATATTAAGACTCAGTGCAGGCAGAAAGTCGTACTCGTGACGATTGCTTGCAGCTGCATCGAAAACGCTTTACATCAGAGTGCATCACTAAATAATTCCCGTGTAAAGGGAGTCAAGCTCTTACCCGTTGTTAGTGAGTCCCATCAAGCTGTCTTCATCTCCGGACGCCTCGAAAGTCTCCGGCGGCCACGAGATGGCCGGCACCGACTCCTCCGCACTGGCACCTCCACTTCCCGTACCACCCGCTAAATTGGGCATCGAAGCGTTTTCCACTATGATATCAGTAAATAATTTCAAGTTAGAATTACACCTATCCTACACACACAATTTTCACACTTTATCTTCAGTAAATACGTACCTATGTCGGGTTCCTTGTTAGAAGTAGGCGCGCACATGTGTACGCACGCGTGTAGAATGTTCCTGTTGCCGTCACAACGCTCTTGTAAGATAGACAAGACTTGTTGCTCTGTGAACAATTATTACAGTCATGTAGCATACATCTCTTAGTAGTTAAGTACTAGTAGTCAATAAGATAGTAGTAGAACTTACTGCTGGTGTCAGATTCAAGTTGGTGCAGTAATTGACGCACGCCGTCAAGGTCGCAGCGCAACACACGCGGCATCATGATCTGGGGTTCCGGCACCAATATAATCAGTGCGACCTATACATAAAATAATTATGAAAACAACAATAAATTGTCAATCAAATAGATTTAGGTCTACTTGTATGATATTTTATGACAATATACTTTTAGCGCTAATCCGATTTAAAATATTGGTCTGTTAATTATTTGTAGCTATTACCAACCTGAGGCCGTACTATAAATATGTCAACGCATCATGATTTCGCGATGAAAAATATTCGTCTTGTATAGCGCCCGTCTCCCTCTCACAATGGGGCCATGATATTTTGACACGTCATGCCCCTATTTTATGGCAGCAAATTTCGCATCACGAAAAGCTATACTAAAGCGCCTTCCTCATTGTATGTGCTGTATGTACGTGTATGCGCTGTACAGATTCGGATCAGAAACGAAAACGCACCAACCCGTTGACGAAGGCACCTAAGCATTGTACAGTACCTGCGACTTGAGCGCGGTGTGCTGCGGGTGCGCGGCGGCGGCGGCGGCGGCGTGCGGGTGCAGCGGCAGCGCATGCGCGGTGATGGCGCGCGCGGGCGGCAGGTTGAGCGGCGGCGGCTCGCGCACCATGCCCACGCAGTCGCGCGAAACCGGGTACAGCGCGCCGTTGCCGTCCACCATTATCACTACCGGTTCGCTGCCCTGTACACAAGACAAACATTCAAATGACCACCACATAGCACAATAAGTTGCCCTAATTGCTCAGCCGACAATAAACACTACTAGCAAATCTTTTCCAAGCTGACATGATTTTGTGTTAACCTAACTCGTCTCACGGCTGGACAAAAGGCCCCATATATTTTCTGGCAAGAAAGAGTCCAAATCGTCACACCAGCGTCTACCTTGGTAACAAGTTGGACAACGCCCATCTTCGTGCATCCTTTAACTGTAAGCCACCACCCAGTTCAACTTTAGCCTCGCAGTTTATCATAGACATGTTTGGGCCGCAAAGAAAACAACGAAAATCTCCTGACTCGAGAATTGATCATAGCAATGCAAACTTACTACAGTGTAACAAATAAGTAAGACAAATGACTAACCTCAGCAGCCGTAGCCAGTTGTATGGCCGCTCCATTAGAGTAGCCGAGCAGCGCACTGTTATCGGTCGGGAACGCGCTGTCCGTGAGCGCCCGGGTGGTTCCCACTGCGTATACAGCGTACGCTAAAGCACCTCCCGGTCTGCGCACTACTGCGTGCACGCCGCGACTGTCCACCTAGGGTGAGAAAGTTAGCTTTTACTTATAGATACTGTCAATTCAGTTAGCTTTTACTTATAGTTACTGTCAATTCTTGTCGCAGAAAGTAAGTCTCACAAAAAATCTAGACTACTTACAGCAATAGTAATAACTTGCACATCAGGAGGTAAAGCAATCTTCCTGGGTGAGCGTTGCAAACAATCCGGTCCGCGAGGCCCGGCGGCCCCACCCACTCCCCACTTCACGGCAACTAAATCATCTTTGCGAACAAGCCGACAGTCTTGCAGCAGCGTCGACAGGTCATCGGGAGTTGATGGGACAACCTCTTTGCCGTCTTTACCGATGGTAGGGAATCGCACGGCGGCGTAAGCCCCGTCAACTTTGAGTACTCGTCCTAATGGGACGCTCTTGACGTCTTCTAGGAAAACAACTTCCTTTAGCGGCCATTCTTCCTCATCACGCTTGGAACCGTCGTTCGACGAACCTTCCTCACCACGTACGGTCACGCGCTTGGCACGTTCTGGGAAAAATAAACATTATATTTACGCAAGCATTCTAATTATTGTGGCGAAAAATTGTAACAACTCGTATTATCAGGAATGTCTGACTTGTAAACTATCAACTTAAGTAACTCACTGTGTGATGTGCTGGTGTCACTACAGGTGGAAGAAGCCGGGCTGGGTGGCGGCGGCATATCGAGCCGGTCAGCCATATCCTTGTTGCTGTCTTTAGCGCCGTCTTTGCTGTTGCCGCTGGATGACGAAGCTTTCACAGACGACACGGTCAGTGGCGACTGATTCTAATCGAAACAAAATAATAATAGTTGTAACTTTTAGAACATTGAACTTTGATAACAGAAAAAGAAATACAGTAGTAGCCTATACTGAAGACCATACAAACATTTTCATCCGACTTGTTCGTGAGTCGTAATTTACCCAATATGATGTTTACCTGTAAATCCCTTTTGTCTTTATCGGATACAGAGCGGTCAGGTTGCGGAGGCGGCAGAAGCTTAAACCGGCACATATCAGAAAGGTTCCAGGCAGCGTTTTGCAGAATCCCCACTTTCGGCACTCCCGTTGACATGTTGAAACCTGTTTGTAACATTAACAAAGTTACATAACTAACATGGTGAAGGAGGAACCAATATTTTGTAAGAACAATCTAATTCTAGATTTCATTCCATTCTCAAATCCAACTACCATTGAGGTAATAGTTGGTTTAATTTTATCGTGGTAAAAACACCAGCTTGCAATATCAATTTTAGCATGCAAAATCTGTAAATGAATGAATATTATCTTACCGACGGCACCAGGTTGGTACATGGGCGCGTTCTTCATAGTAACGCTCTGGCCGGCTTGCAAGTCCTGCGGCGTGCTGGACGAGTGGCCGCGCTGCTGCTTGCGCGAGCGGGCGCGGTGCTTCTCCCACAGGCGGGCGCGCTGGCCCAACGGAAGGACTCCCCTAGAGTGTACAGGCGTAAACAAATTAATACTTTTGCTAAATTATCACAATGCATTCTTCTAAGACTCTCTCTGTCTGTAAAGAATACACAATTTAACAATAAATGGGCGTCATTTTATGTTGCATACAGAGTTGACGGTTTAGGGATTAATAAACATAATTAATTAAAAATACTATCTACGCGGGTTATAGTGAGAAAAAGAGGCAGAGAATTGTGCTCAGTTTCAGTACGTCATGTCCAGCAGTGAACTGCTATGGCCTGAAGATGATGACTGTGAATTAACTTACCACCAATAAAGTGCACCAGAGTCCAATCTCGCGACGGTATACAGAGAGCATACATGTAGAGAGATTGCCTTGTCAGATCCAAACTCCACAAAGGCTTGCAGAGGATGCTCCAAACGCAAAGCCCCAGGAGCATGAGCTGAACACAAATAAAACAATATTATAGACATAAAATGTGGTCAGACTTCTTTGTTTGAATACAACAGTTGAATAACAAATAATAATTCATATAGAAACCAAACTACAACTGAACTAAACCCAACTGTTCAAAACAGTGCTGGTAGGTTAATAGCGTTTTGAGCGTATCACACATCCAGCCTGGCGAGTATGGCCTCTGTGATAGGCTTCAATAACCCCAAACTGTGATAAGATTCACTTCTTGACTAAAATGTACTTTTATGTTTCTCTAATAACAGAATATTACTATGAAGAGCTTACCAATAGATTCATCGAGGAAGGTAGCAATCCTTCCAGCGTCAGTGAGCACTGATATGCGTATGCCAGCGGCGCTGATGTTGACGACTCGCTCTCCGGGAGTCATGCCCAGCCAGGTGGTACGCGGGTGATATGCGCTCACAGATCCGGACGCCTAATGGTAATAAGCATTAGAATATAATAAAGTAGGTTACATTCCATTTTCAATAAGTATACCATTTTACTATTTGCATGCAACTTTGATTAATTGAAAATAGGACAAGGCATATTTCGGCACTTACGTCATTGCGCTGATAAGGATGTGCATCAGCCCAGCGCCACTGGTGCAGCTGGCCTTGAGTGGAGATCGCGATAAGCTCACTGTACGTGGCCGCGATATGAGTGAAACGGATGTTACTGTCCCAGTACTCCAACTCTTCAGACACCCACAGTGGTGACGCCGCAATCGAGGAATCCTTTTTCTTGCTCTCAGCTAAATCATATACAAAAACATTCGGAATCAAATATATTTTAAGCTCAACTTTGTGAAATTTATAAAAATTACAGACAACTTATAATTTCATAAATATTTCCTAAATTCATTAAAAAATAATAGGCATTATATATTATAAACTCGTCATTGCCAAATTACAGTTTTTATGTTTCTTTTTAAAATTATTACTTGCATGACAGAACCAGCTCTTTTAAGGAAACAGATTTTATACTAATAACATGCACAATCATTAATCTTCTATTCAACCGCTTACCAATCATGGTCACTGTGGATATTATGGAAACATTTCAGTTTTCATTATAATTATAAATTTCTAGACAATACCTACAGCAGAAATATTAAAAAAGACCATTGAATATTTACCTCCATCATTGTTACCTCCGTCCTTGTCCCAAGAAGTATCGCGCAGCGCCGACTCGAGCCACCTGCGTGGCCCGAAGTACTGGCGTTCGCGCCACCGACTGAACTCAGACGGACGCTCCTGGGTGGAGCTGCTGCCCTCCCGGCTGGCGCCACCGCGTCCGCTGCCACTGCTACCACCGCCGCCGCCCCCACTGCGACTATTACAACACTATATTTTAATACCGTCTTGACGTTGAGAGTATCCACAGATATAAAGAAAGAGATTTGCTCCCGCACTGAAAGACTGACGTCGAAGTTCCTCGTTCGGTTTGTTCAGTCTCAAAGTTCAGCTTGACAGTTAACGCACTTCCTTGTCTGTACAATTTCACAAACTTGCATAATCTTTAAACCTTTCTTTATATCTGAGATCCTACCACTACTACTACACTGTACACAGACACATAGAGTACATAATACATTTGGGGTAGTGATCAGTGCAGGGAACAAACAATTACATGCACTGTTCTAGAGTAATATGTAGTCTATGTACAGAACTAACATCAAATAAACACCCAATCACAACATAAACGGAAACTGCGTAAGCTTGACAGCGTGCCAGAGATTGGGTCAAGGACTATATTTACTACAGGCAGGAATGTGTGTAGAGGCAGGAGCGTAGCTTGACAGGTATACCTTCTGATAGCCGCGTACCCGAAGATGTCCTCAGAAAACATGGTGTCCGCGTCGATGATGACGGAGTGGTCCTGCTGCGCGGCGTGGAAGCCGCCGTCCAGCAGCGAGATGAGGTCCTCGGGCACGTAGCCGTCGCCGCCCTCGCCACCCTCCGGCTCCTCGCCCTCTTCGTCGTCGCGCGACAGCAGGTTGTTCACCGCCAGATTCACGTCCAAGTTTGTTCGCTACATTTGTTCACAAAAACATAATATATCAAAGTTTTACTTGATCATTATTTTAAAACTAGCAAAATCATATCTAGTTTTAGTTAATTATTATTTTAAATTAAAATGCTTAAGAATATATGAAATATTTATAAGCTTCCTAAGCAGACCACCACCTGGTTTCAAGACGTTGTTTTATGTATTACCTGTAACTCCCTTATAATGAGACTCCTGCTCTTTCCCTGCAGGACCACTTGTGCTTGTGTGACCAGATCTTCCGGCACAAAAGGCGCTGGAACTGATACTACTCGTCCTGAACCAGATGCTCCGATAATAACTCCAGTCGCGCGGCTAGTTGATCCTGTACAAATCAAATGGATTAAACCCCATTATTTCTGTCCTCCTTTCTCCATTTGTATACCATTTTAGAATTGTAACTTAGGCTAAAAAAGAACCATTAAACTGAAGTGCATAATACCTAGTGAAATTGACTAAATAAGGGTGCAACTGCGAGATTAATACCTTGTGAGCTGGGTGTAGCACGAATCGAGTTCCTCATAATCCGGGCCCTAGTGCGCGGCTGCTGACGCGATCCGCAGCCCCCACCGCTGCCTCCTTGCTTGCCCCCGCTAGTTCCTCCACCTCCGCTTCCGCCTCCGCCATTGCCCCCATTCTTACTAGCGTCAGTTTTACTCAAGTCCAAACGATCGGGAATGATAGAGAAGGCGGCGCGGCAGATTGTGCCATCTTCGAGGAGACAGGCGATGTGAGCGGGACCGGCGGCCACTGCTCGCACGCCTCGCAGCGAACTGAGTGCCGAAGAACCAGCACCTGTCCCATATCTATTCCAACGATCAGCTACTTCCTTCAACCTAAAACAATGATAGATTGTTTGAGTTTAAAACCAAAATAGTTTCATTCCAAGCTTGGCAGATGAACTTGGTGTTTAGCAACTGTCCAATATATATAGTACTATAGAGAGATATGATATGAAGGGTTACTAGTTTTGTTTGTATCATAATGAATTAATGATTAACTTTGTCTTGACATTGTGATGACAAATCACAATGTAGGTAGTTTAGTATTATTTATACACTACCTGTCCCACGCGGCTGCGCTGCCGTCAACTGGCTACCTATCTACCCTACCTACCCTATATACATGAATGTTGCGTAACTTTAACCGCTTACGCAGCGCACGCAACCGAGGCTCTCAAAAAGGAATAATACTTCCCATTTGTGCAACATTTTTAATTTATTCTCCACTTCTATTGGTCGTAGCGTGATGCCTATAACCTTCCTCGATAAATGGACTATCCAACACAAAAAGAATTTTTCAATTCCAACCAGTAGTTCCTGAGATTAGCGCATTCAAATAAACAAACAAACAAACTCTTCAGATTTATAATATTAGTATAGATATTGTGAGAATAATTTCTTGGGCTCTAATACTTTTTTGTTACATATTACAAATTCTGTGCATAATTTTGCTCCCATTGCAAAACAAATACATATAACATTGTCGAACTTCAAAATCTTTTGAGGTAATAGTAATAAAGTGTTGCGCCGACCCCAAGTAACATGGGATAAGGGCAGGAAGATGATGAATCAATTAGTAAAAGGTAAACTTATTTGAGAAGGTAATCCCCAGAAGTACTGAAACAATTAGGTATAAATATTCTTTCACTGGTAGAAAGCTGTGTGGTATTGCTGATTGGCATGGGCTAATTTTATCTTGGAAAATATTCATGATCCCTGTGAGATGCCATGGGATCGAAGCGCAGGAGAAGCTTATATTTAAATTTATAGTGCAGAACTAACAAACAGCTTAAACAAGCTGATAAGGACCAAAAGATAAGCAGTAAGATCCAATGCAAATTTCCGTCCAGTATTCCATTTCCACTCAGACAGAGTACAGGTTTGTTGTTAATATTGATAACTATAAATTTCAGCAAGCCAAACAAAGGTACAGTCAAGTGACAGTTAGAAACAGTACTCCCCAATCGTCTTGGCCGCTCTGAAATTCGTTACAAGGGCTGCGCAGTAGTTATTATCAAACGAGCAGCGCGCCATACCATGTTCATCGGATAGCCAACATCAGTGACCAAGAAGATTGGGGAGTACTGTACCTGTTAATAAACAGGTGTTCAACCTGTCATTACTATTTACAAATACTTTGGTTCATCTGTGAAGCTTCATTTATAAGAGCAGATTAAATGGATAGATGGTGGATGCCAACTAGTGCATGAGTTAGACTCAATTTTTTGTGTAATTATTACTAATCATATGAAGAGTCATATGATGTTATAAATTCACATGATGCACCTATCATACAATCTTCATCTCTTAACCTCAAAAAGAGATGAATTTTTAAAATTCTTTCCTTAGCCTAAACTTTTGGGTAAAAATTGTAAGCTAGAAGCATAGTAGTTTAAGCTGTGAGTTTTCTGTCAGTAAATTTGTTTTTTTTTTGTGGTTTGGGAATCCCCATCCACATATTGCATCATATTTTTTTGTCTTTCTGGAACTATCTTTAAGCAATGTTTTGATTAGCTAAAGTTGGATAAATTTGGTACCAATTTGGTGATTTATTTTATTGGCAGGTTGGTCTTACTTGTGTCAGATACATGTTTATTTTGTTTCACTCCATTTGAAATAACATTACAAATTTCTACAATCCTTTTTTACAGTCCATTCAACCGATTTTGAGTTCTATCCCATAAATATAAGGATAGCATAAAAATATTATAAAAGCATAAACCTGTTATCAAAACTGTTTACTACAGCTGCCATTTGTCATATCACCAACACAATAGAAGTCAAAATCGGTTGAACGGGCTGAAAAATGGGATTATTTAAATATCAAATGTTAAATGGAGTATAGTGTTGTCCGAGTAACCTTTACAAAGGTAGAAAGAGAGATTTTATTATTCTTTACAAGCACTCGCAATTAAGATCAACCTGCCTTATTGATATTTAACATTTATAACCCTAACAAAGAATAATTTTACTGTCCTAATCCTAATATTGAACATAAAATTATACAAAAAGATACAGTAAACAGTTGAGCACTTTTAGAGTTTTATCAGATTTTGGCAATGATATAAACAAAAAAGATCTAGATTTACTAAAGCAACCAGAAATTATTCAGATTTGGTACTTTTCAACTTAGATCTATATCTAGTCAATTTATAAAGTATTATAATTATAAATACAATCATATATTGGTAAAAGAATCCTACCAACTAAAAGATTATTAAGCTAATAAAATAGGCAACTTAATATAGTTTGCATATCATTGTTACTAAAAGTAAATAACCTCTGATGAGGTCTATTAAACAAAACAGCAATAATTAAGTTTAGTTTTGATAAATCTAATCTGCTTTTTTTCATATGTAACTATTTAATATTTTGAGAAAACCACTATTATTTTCACATGTAATAAATACTTTTAGAATGGTTTGCTAAACAAGTAATAAATCGAATACTAATATGCTTAGACAAATAAGGAATAGGTATTGAACAATTATGTCACAGTTCGAGAATTAAGAACTCCAGTATCGGCTTTGTCAATGCGAAAAGCAGGTTTGCAAATTTAGCATCGTCGTTTTTAACCAAACAAGATTACGCCATCCGATCGAAATGAACATTAGACGGTATGCATTGCAACTGCAAGTAGCTATATCTAAATTCTACAAAGAAATGTCATGCAATGGAAATTCTCCCATGAGCGTAAAATGATACGGGAAACGTGGCCCTTGATGCTATAGCATCAATAAATGTCTCAATAGAATTGTATGATCATGGAATGTCGGATTTCACAACATGAACGAAATGGAGTCAATTAAAACGATAAAATATGTTTACCTGTCTATCAATTGATCCTCTGTACCAGGCAAAGGATGGACCACAAAATGCATTGAAGACATTTTCCAAGGCCTTATCCTGTGTTTTAACAAAGATTTCAAAGAACACACTTAAACATTTGTTAAAAATCCACCACAATACTGCGAGAACAAAAGAACACCATCTAAAATCCTCTTCCAACCACCATATTTCTCGTGGTTTCTTTCGTGTTCGTTTCTCGTTCTCAAATACATGTGAGTCGGTACATGACGAAAAAAGAAAGAAAATATCAACATGGCTTCTCCGCCCAGAATGTTGGTACCCCTGACATCATCAACTATTTTGTTGAAGCCAAAAATCTTTATCCGTTTTACAGGTATTGTATGGGTCTTTTTTAAGTTATATTATTTAAATAAACAGTTTAATAAAAAAGCCGCATTTTATAATTATTAAATAGCTAAGGTGGAAATATACTACTAAAACCCGACGCGACGTGATGTGTCGACACCCGATGCGAATCGTGCACATATACTACACGCCACGTGATGCATAGTTTCGTTTCTAGTATTATTTCTAATATTATGATCACGGTATTGGACTGAACTCATATCATATAATACTGAGTACCGTTTCACTAATTCTATTAATGCTATGACACTAGGGAAGCGTGTTGTAGCATCACGTTGCGTGTTGTATATGTGCACGATTTGCATCGGGTGTCAACACGTCACGTCGCGTTGGTTTTAATAGTATGTTTCTACCTTGATCCGGACCGATTGGATGTTACCGCTTGGGAATGCGTGTGATCACATGGCGTGATGTCTATCTGTTTCTAACCATATTAAATACATGGGATTGATTAGTACTGCAATGCATCGGATGGCGTTGCGTCACGTCTTGTTTTAATAGTTTAGATAAAGTACCTATAGCTTAGATAAAGTACCTATAGATGTAGCAATGGCGTGGCCGCACATTAAACAACAATAGTTATTTCTGGTGTTACAGTAAGAACAAGAACACTACAACCCACCATCGCACTGACACTTATTATCTATAAATAACCCAATTCCTTGTCTCAATAAACACATAATACCACGAAATCACAGAAAATCAAACACGACCGAGTTTGTTTGTGAAACCTGCCAAAACATTAGAGTTTGACAAACAACAAAAGCCGGCCATGGTGACAAAGACAAACAATAATCTTTTGTCCTTATTATTTAGGCTGCCAACTAGCGATCTCGCTCTATCAGTCACGCTCTTTTTATAGCTAAATCTATAGGTACTTTATCTAAGTTTAATAGTATATTTCCACCTTAAAGCTTCTATGAACAAGAACATATTAGTGTTACGACACGGCATATGGCGGCATTAATAGCCATCCATTTAGTATTAAGTCTATGTAGCCATCTGGCAACTGACTGTGGACAACAATATTGCCGTTTGTGCTTAATTGCCGGTGTTTGCCTTTGCTGTTTACAATTTATTTAGAGATTTGTATACACTTTGTAGTGTGTCCTGTTCCTTAGGGCTGGCTATATATTATTCACTATGAAAAAAGAACTAAAGGTGGAAACACATTATTAACACCCGACCCGACCCCACGCCACCCGACGTGTCGACACCCGACGCGTACCGTGCACATATGCAACACCCCACGTGATGCTACAACACGCTTCGCTAGTATTGCCAGGTCTCGTTTTTGTTTTATCCCAAGTCTGCTCTCAATTTACCCTAGATTTTAAGTTTAATAAAAAAATATCTTTTTGTTTTTAATATGCTTTCCCTCGCCGTACGTCTATATTTGATACATTTCATGCAAGTTCACACATAAGACGAAACATTACAATCTATAATATAATTACAGACCAGTTTTACTAAAGGGTCTTTCAACAAGGACGGGTCGATGTTAAAATTGAATAAAACAAGATGTGTGTGAGATATTAACGAAATTTATTTTTTATTTAAAAGGCCCATTTATGCCATTATGGATGGAATATGACATCGTTCAAATGTCCGCCGCGGCTTCGTATGGTGGCACGAATCCGAGAGGTCCAATTTTTAATGACTCTGCTGCATAGATCCGGCTGAATCTGAGCGATGGCCTGCGTTATGTTAGCTTTCAGGGCAACGGTCGAATGTGGTTTATTGGCATAGACCTGCGTCTTCAGAAAACCCCACAAGAAAAAGTCTAGCGGAGTCAAATCACACGATCTTGGTGGCCAATTCACGTCACCTCTGCGAGAGATAACTCTACCCTCAAACCGTTCATGCAGAATGTCGATTGTGTAATTCGCTGTGTGGCAAGTAGCGCCATCTTGCTGGAACCACATATCGTTTACGTCCATATTGTTCAATTCAAGCCAAAAGAAATTGTTTTTCATTGATCTGTAGCGCTCGCCGTTGACGGTGATGGCCTCGCCAACGTCGTTTTCGAAGAAGTACGGACCAATAACGCCGCCACACCAAAATCCGCACCAAACAGTAACTTTTTGAGGATGCATTGCCACCTGGTGAACCTCATGTGGGTTGTAGTCATCCCATTTACGGCAATTTTGCTTATTAACAAACCATTCATCCAAAAATGTGCCTCGTCGCTAAAGATTATTTTTCGGCCAAAATCGGGGTCCTCTTTAAAGCGTTCCGATGCCCATTCAGCGAACACACGGCGTTGTGGTTGTAGCGTTGTCATTAACTTTGAGCTCTTGGGTCAGTTGGATCTTTTACGGATGCAGACCCAAGTCCCGACGCAAAATTCTCCAAGTTGAGGTCTGCGAAAGGCCGAGTTCTTGAGCACGGCGAGAAATCGACTGCCTCGGAGTCTCCTGAACACTCTCACGTACAGCGACGATGTTCTCGGCCGATCTGGCGTTCCTTTGACGTAAAGGTGTTGGTTGGTTGTTTACCGAACCGGTCGTCTCAAATTTAGTCACCAATCGTTTGAGAGTGGACTTTGAAGGGCCACCGCGTCTGCCGTAAAATGGGCGCAATGCACGCACCGTTTGCACTAACGAACACTCATTTTGATAATAAAGTTTTATCATTTGCACATGCTGCTCAACCGTGTAACTTGCCATGGTGATTTGGCATCAGTGACTGAATAAGAAAAAACAGATTTGTCAGATGCCGCCGAAACAAAATGGCCGCCACAGATTATTAACATCGACCCACTCTATTTGAAAGACCCTTTATAAGAATATTTGAAACCATTAAAAAATATCTGGTTATTTAGGGATTTGTACCATACCAAATACTTGACAAATAAAAACCGAAAATTGCGGGTTCAAAGGAAATATTTAAACTTAAGTCCATCATTACAAATTTGACTCAAATAAGTTAATCATTTCTATTAAAGCATAAATATAAAAATTACCCTCACCGAGTTTTTACCCTAAAAATGACCGTGCTGATGAAATTTAACTCTAATTTAGGGTAAATTACTCTAAGTTGGCACCACTGATCATGACTGACGCGTGTTGTCGGGTGTTACAGGTCCCGTCACGTAAAAAGAACGCTGAGCGACAGTGGAGGGGATGTGTCTGCGCATGGGTACTGTCGCGTTCTAAAGTACTAGGTCATTGTTTTATAATATAAGAGTAATTGTTTTATTGTAGAATCATAATAGGTACTTTCTAGCTACTTAGTACTTTAGAAGAGGTTGGATTTAAATTAGATAATGTTTACTTGAGCATTATTTTTTATTTCGATCTTATTATTATAAATATCTTATCATTATAAATTATCAACTGCTCCTTTCTCAACTTCTTTCTTCATAAAATAATAGATACTATCATCAATAATAAATAAAATCAAAAAATCAATTAATCATTTTTCATTCCTTCATTTTTTAAAACAATCGTCGTGCAAAGAAAGTTGTGTGTGCGACTGTATTTTGGCAGCGAACGAAGCGTGATCTCTGCGCGGGAAGCATGGGTCAACTGACGAACCAATAGCGTGCGCGCACAGAAACATTGGCGGGGCATTCCCCCGTCGCGCCCCCTTCATACCGCCAGTTTGATCGATAAATCGCTCACTGCGCAGATTCAAGGCCAGCGTTCTTTTTACGTGGCGGGACCTGTACTAGAGACACACTGTGTGCGAAGCGTCGGGTGGCGTGTTTTCCCCCTCTCCCGGCAACACGCTGATCCAAACTGACTGGGTGTTGTCGCGTGTGATTGCGTGTCGTCACATGGCGTGTTGACTATGTGTCTCTGACCATACTAAATGTATGGGATGGATTAGTATTTCAACGCGTCAGCAGGCGTCGGGTTGCGTGGGGTCGGGTGTTAATAATGTGTTTCCACCTTATTGGCTGCTTAGATTGGCTGGCAAGCGATGCTAAAAATATGAACCTTGCATACAATACGAAACACAAGCTCGTGGTCAAAAAAAAAAAAAAAAAATAATGAAAAATCAAAAATGGCGGCCAAGTCAAAGAAGCGGCTGTCTAAAATTGAAAATAAGATATTAAAACTAGAAAAATTAGAATTAAAAGATGTATTTTGTTCAATTTGTCAATCTATTTTAATAGAGCCCGTAACCTTGCCGTGTTATCATGATTTTTGTCAACGCTGTTTTAACGGCAGCATAGAAAATAATGCTTTGTGTTGTCCTCTGTGTCGATTGCGAATTGGATCCTGGCTGAGAACAGCAACAAAACAAAAGAATTTGGTGAATGTTGAACTTTGGAATTTTATTCAATCGAAATTTCCTCAAGAAATTGAAATTAAAACAAAAGGAGAGGACATCCATTTACTAGAAGGTAAACACCTGAAATTATTCAGAAAAGAACGATCTAATCAATATTTGTTTATTGTTTGTAAAACAATGTTTTTTGAAAAATGCTACCAGCTGTAAAGTTTTAATGTGATGAAAATCAGTTTTTTGCCGCTTTTTCAAATTTTATATCTAGTGACTAGTACCTACTAAGGCCTATAATAATTATTAATTATGGTTTGAGTCAAACTTTCTTTACAGCCATTTGACACAACAAAAACAAATTATGCTGACATACCTTAAAATAGTAACAAGAAAATTGTTGACACCAATCTGTGACTGTTAAACCTGTCTTTTCCGTCACTTACACAAGTCTTTTAATATTTCAGAGACACCCTTACCTCGCCTAAGTGAGCCTGGGGAAATTAGATCAGAATATGAGGCTGAACTGAGGCGCTTAAGAGCTGAGAGAGTAAAATTAGAGCAAAAGCATATACAGGAGACTGAGTTATTAATCAAGTAAGTTTTTTATTTTTATTTAGCATTACTTCAAGTGTCTCTGGTATAACAAATATTTTAGCTCTCTAATCTAGATATAACATAAACAGTAAAATTTTGAATTGATTTGTTTGTTTCAGGAAAATTCAATGTGAAGAAGAAGAAGCACACAAGAAGTATTTAGATAACTTAAAACAAGATGAAATTCTAGCACAACAAATGCATCAAGATCATGTTAAAGACAATGTTCCACCACCAAACACTCCTAGGAAACTCAATGTTAAAGCATCAGCTGCAAAACCTAGACTTAAAGCCACAAAAATTGATAGTTATCTGTCTAAGTTACAAGTTCCCACCACTAATGAGTAAGTGATATTTTATAAATCTAATCTTCAGCTATTGCCACAATTTTGTGTAACCATGTGTTTATTATGTGCTTCATTTGCAAATCAATCAATCATTCATCACAGTGAAGATGAAAGATTATATTTCAGAAACAATCAATGGGATAATGTTTGATTAAGCAGAGAGATATAAAAAAAGATGCAAAGCTATTGGTATTTTATACATTTTCCTTTTACAATTAGGTGGAAATTACTCTTAACCAGAAGCATTATCTTATTCCAGTAGTCCACAAGTAAATAATGAAACTAATGATAATACAAGCACTGATGAATCAACTCCTAAAGTTCCAGTCAAGCCCATGAATGGAGCCTCACCAGAAATGGTCCCAAGTTATGGAAAATTAATTAAAAGTTTTATAGATAAAAAAAATAAACTGGGTCCTTGTTTATGGAATAAAGAAAATGGGGAGAGTGTTAAAGAAAAGGAGGTAAAGTTTTATTATATTTATCTTTTAATTGGTATTTTTGTTATGGGCATTGCATATGTACCTTAATTCGGTGTCTAAATAGATCAGATTTTAATTTTATCACACACTAATATGACTTTACAAATGCGAAAGTAACTTTCTGTCTGTCATGACTTAAAATCTGAACGGATTTGTATTTAATGGCACATGTGACATGGGTACATGGCCTTGAATTATTATATAATAAGTATGTTCCCTTGGCATAATTGCCGACATTCACGGGGGCAAAGCAGCTGGCAGATGCTAGTCCAAAATAGTCTTACTTTGAAAAATAAAAATAAAAAATATAGCTATTCTTCTATAATATAGCTTTACAGTTGGTGCTTCTTTTACAGAAAGATGATCCTAAAAACGGAGATAAAGATGATGGTAATTCAGAGGATAAGGTCAAAGTAAAAAGCTCCATTCCTTCCCTGCTTGTCTCATTGCCTCTGCCATACACAGGAATACTCCAACACAAAATCAACTTAGGCGAAAATAGAAACATGGAGACTGGAAGTGTTGACTCCATGCGTCAAGAGTTGTGTTACTTCAAACCTATTGAGTCAACTACTCCCACAAGGTATGCATTCTGGTACTCTTGTGTATTCAAACTTGCTAAGCACTCGCTCAGCGCAATTTTTGATTGAACTTTTTTACTATCACTTACTCTGTCATTGTTGCTATTGTAATGTGTAAATGTTTTCTATTCAAATCTAAGTCTGAAGCTGGCATCTTTGTAAATTGGGTGTAATTACTATTGACTTCATTAAGAAGAAGGTAATGAATTAGATACTTATTTATGTAATAGTGTTGGAACTGCACAATATTCTTATAATTTTACTCTATGTGGGCTTCTAAACATGTGTTTGAAAATTGCATAAGTGTATGTATGTATGTTTTGTATTTATGTATGTATGTTTGTCCATGCATTTCTCCAAAACAACTTATCGGATCATGATCATTCTCTATTGGATTGAGTACCTCTCAACTTAGGGAATAGTGCAAGTTTCATCAAAATAGGTCCAGCAGTTTTCAATATATGTAGCATACAACTGAAATCCTTCGCGACAACAGCACAAATGTGTAAATTGAATTATCATGGGTATTTTATTAATCCTTTAGGTATCATACTATAGAACTTGCTGATTTTTAGTGTTGGTGTACTAAAACTAAAAAATAATTGACTTCAAAAGCACTAAACAATAAAAAGTGCAAAATAACATTTGTTTTGTGAGTCGGTGTCGAATTTTTTTAAAAACAACAGGTACCAAAGACACCGACTGCGGAAACGAAAGTTAGTTTGCACTTTTTAGTGTTTTGCTTTTGTTTGTTACAAAGCCTTGTTAGTTAGTTAGTATGTATGGGTCAAAACCTCAAAATGTTTGAGCGGAATTTGCCCTACTTTGTGTAGGAAGTGAAATCTTTCTTAATCTAATATAGTGGACTCCCAAAAATGGTTTACAAATTATTTTCGGTGAAACAGATTTATAAAAAAGTTTATTTTTATTTTTTATTATTGGTAGGCTCGCGCTTGACCCCTATCTCACCTGATGGTAAGTGATGATGTGGTCGACGATGTAGCACGCTTACCTAGAAGAAACCTATTTACTCTTGTCTTAAAGACTCCCAGTTTGTAGCTATCAGGGAATACAGACTCTGGCAGGGAATTGCACTCCTTAGCTGTAGCTTAGCTGAGAGAAATACGAAAAAGCCTGCTTTTTAATAATTCTTTTGTTTTATTCAAATTAATATTTTTTTTTGGAATATATTACTACATTCGTTTGAGTTATTTTTCACATGAAGCTGCATAAATGTTAAAATCTCTTGACATGGTTCAGTTTCAGTACAGGCAAGACTCTTCCGCTCCGCGTTCCAGGGATTCGTGTTGACAAGGAGTCAGTATCAGCCCACAATGAGCCTACGCCGACCCGTGCTCAGTATTTAGAGGGACTCTGTCGTCTCAGAAACTTGTCCCTAGCTAAGAACTTACCATCTGCCTTTGTTATTGCACTAAATATACTTCAAGTTAAAAAGGTAAGACTTTGTCTTATTCATGCTTAAAGCAAACTGTCAGAATTGAAGTTACATTTTATGCATATTCGCCGTTTTTGCAGGAAACGCCTGGAAAATGTGAAAGAAGCAGGTCGAAAGTAAAGAAAACTGCATCTACTAGCCCTTGTGTTGCACCTTTACCAAACAAGAGAAATGCCAATAGAAATAAACAGACTATACATATTGATGGTATTAATAAATTAAACAATGAAACAAATCTTAGACGCACAAGATCCATGGGAAGTATTTCTAAAGATGAAAATGAAACAACACCGAAAAAGGGCAAAATGAAACAGAGAAAAGTGTCATCTGAGAGAAAGCCATACTTAAGAAGTGATTCCAAAAAGTCAAGTACCAAAAAGGAATTAAACAGTCCATCATTAATTCCAGAAACAATAAATAACAATAAGGTCGATATAGCTGTAAAAAATTTGTCTAGTCCTTTAAAGAATTGTGATGTTAAGAAAATACTGCAGGAGCAGCTAAGAATTGAAAAGTTGATTGAACAGGAAAAGAATGATTTTGAATTGGCTCGAAAGATGGAAGCGGAGTGGAACGGACGGAGAAACCCCCGACGGGCGTCCATCAAGCGACAAGTTACTCTGAACCACGCTCTCAGGCCCGCCAAGAAACTAAAGGTCTAAAGTAACTCCATAGTCTTATGAAAGCATTTATTTTTACTTCAGTAAATTTCTGTGGTTGTTATGTTAATGTAATTCCTTTTGTTATACCTATTATTTACGCCAGATGTCCGGCAGATTGATTAACTATTATCATAAGAGCACAGGTAATTAATCTCTCAGATTCAAATGTTGCATGGTCAATACAACTGAATTTTTTAAGTCAAGGCGTACATTTAGAGGAAAACTAAGTTGCAGCGTTACATACACAATATTTAAATTTACCTTATGAAAATTACCTCCAAGCTTTATGTTTCCTTATTTTTATGTTATCCAGACTGTTAGAAACTTCGCAGCTTGTATTTCTCACCGATTATTTTATACTGTAAGTAAATTGTATGTACATTTTTAAGTAGATAGATTACTAATATTGTAATTGTATTAAAAAGAAAAACTGAAAATATGATTTCAATATAGCACTCAGTGAATAACTTACATACAAGTAGAACTTGATTTCAAAATCTAGAATTGGTAATTGATGCAAAGAGATTAGACATTTATGTTGATATTATCATCAGTAATTTAATTAAACTATAATAATTTCAATAATAAACAACAAGATTATGATCCATTCATAAATTTACTTTAATGTTTTAGTGTATTTATTTTATTTAATGTTTTAACGATTTTATGTTATGTTTAAAAATACATATATATGTTTCTGTGAAGAGGAACAAATAACTCATTAGATCAACGATCGAAAATGTATATTCCAACCAAATAGGTTGGAAAATACATTACTCAAGTAATTTTTTGCGGAAACCATTTGTTGCCTTTCCACCTTTACTGTGTTTGGCTCCAGATAAGTTATTTCCACATACCGACTGGTGTGAAATATAGACGAGCTTACTTATATTCATTTTATTATAAGGCATGTTAAAATTCTACAGGTGACGTAGAACTGATTAAATAGGTATGTCGCATTTGGAAAACTGCCCGATTCCGATGTATGAAAATTTATACAGACACAAATGGTCATAATTGTACATTTCGTGTTGAGCATAAAAAGTCAAGATTTTAACATATGCGAGTGTTAAAATAAAGCCTTTTTATGCGAGACACGAACGAATCTTTTTTCACTACCTGATGATCTTACTTAATTAAATGCAAATAAGTTCCAACAAAAATTTATTAGAAACGTTCAGACTAAAAACCACATACTATGTACACACAATCAACGCGCGCTTTTTCGAAAGGTAACAGGTTCAGTATCATTCTGCCAGTTACATAATGATATCAAAACTCCATACAAAAGTCATTTCGTAACTGTTATTATGGTTTTTTTTAAAGTCTTGTGTCTAAATGTTCATATTTTGAAATGAATTTCTTAGGCAATGTGTTACATAGACAAGGTAGTGGAAAAAAAATAATATATACTTAACATGATTGCAAAAATTTTCTCTGGATTTATTGTTGTCCCACGTTAAACTTAGTATCATGTAGCATGTAGTGTATCAAAATGTCTAATCTCCAAAATAATATGTTAAAATATATCTTATATTGATAACAAACTAATGAAAACGCAATATTGAAATAAAATTTGTCGACATTTTCGAAAATAATCGATTAAATACTTGTTATTTTCACGCAAAGAAAGATGGAGTCGATAGAAAACTAGTTAAAATCATACATTTCTCATAAGTGATACTATTATTTTGTACGTACTTCGTGTAGATTTGAGTTTAATCGAGATACGTATAAGATAATTAGGGAGTATGTCGTTTGGTTGTACACTACGTTAGGTCAATTGTGTGAACATATACGAATGCGCAAATGCATATTTTGTTGTAAAAAAGCCGCTAGCATGGGCGGGTCCATTCATAGTATAGTAGTTACAGCGGATCTTTGTGTCTCTGAAGTTGGCTCTGCCAACTATTGCGCAAGAAACACTTTGTTATCGAGTATACTGCATAGAGTAAGCGAGATAGGACGATGCGACAAACGTTAGCGAGTGAAAGAGACAGTTATACAATGCTATCTTCACCTTCAACATTGACAGCGCAGGGTCTTGCAGCCAATTCAGAGACACAAAGATCTGTTGTGAGCAGAATGTATTACGTCAGTTATCCCACGATTCATGAAACGAGCGCATTCGTAAGTGTGGACCGTGCTCTAACCTAACACCTACAAAACGCGAAACTGATATGTATAATGAAAAAAAAATGCTTGATTCCGAAATGTTATCTGAATTTTGAAGTATTAGGTACTCTAAGCTTTGCTCTCAAATTCGAAATAATATGTAATTAGGATGTGATTATTCGTCGACAACCGGCTGTTTGGCTATTTTGTAAAGCAAGTAGGCCCATAATCGTTTGGAAAATTATGCAGGTGAAAACATGTGTAAGCTTTGTTTTAATCTACTAGTGGTCCTAACGGGTCGAGTCGAGTTCGAGTCAAACTCGCATTTTAAGTGTTCTGTTCAATAACTGTGAAACATGTATTTTTTGTAAGAAATACGCTAGAAAATATAAAATTCTTTTGTATACTAAAGTGTACCTTATTGTGCAGCAATGGATATGATACAAAACTATATTTTTCATTTTTATGTCAATAGGTATTACTGTTAAACATTTTCCTACAGTCAGATAGTCGGTTACAGCGACAGATAGTAAGAAAATTGTATGTAGATGCAGCTTCTACTAGCTACTGTCCATCGAAAACAATGCGTAGGAGTCATATTTGATATAGTCCTCATGGTTCGATCGTAAACGACTTTCCATGGATCTCATGACTTGTGATTAACTTGTGATGTAAGAATTTTAAGTTTAAAATGTATAGGTTTACGTATTTATAATGTGGTGCTCTTGAATCCAATTATCGTAATAGAAAGCTTCCACACTTTGCAAACAATATACTATGGAAAGAAAATGGTCGATTTATTTATATGTACGTCACTATCACCACATAATTATGTATGAAATCGCTTTAAACTAAATTGGCGGAATCAACTCATTTTTATTAAATCTGAATTAACCAATAAATAATATAATGTCGCGAATAATTAGGTAGAATACTCAATATAATAATACAATTATTCTATATTGTAATTAAATAAAACCAGTCCATTAAGAATGTGCCAGAAAATTTGGATTAAAGTTTTATATAATTTTGATAATACACGATAAACAGAATTTCTAGAAATCTCTTAGCTTTAAATCGTTTAAATGTTAAAATTGGTTCTTTTATTCAATCCAAAAAAACTCACTGTCAAGACATGACTGAATTCAATTGAGGTATCTTCGAAATGCTGTTGGTAAGATGATGTTGAGGCCGTTGAGATGCGTCCGTTGTCATAGTGTTTAAAGTTAATGTTTTTGTTTCGTTTGGTAAAATTTTATACAAATTCGTTCTGTGTAGCTCCATCTCTCACACAGGCACGAAAATGGACAAAATGATGTACCGGGAAGACAGTTTTCAAACAAACCCTGTATAAAAGTAATACACACCAATTCCCTTTATTCGGTTAATTTCATGAACAAAATATAGTTAACAAAAGTTTACTCTACATTTGCTAAAATCTAATCCTGTCCCAATGTTGGCAAGTATAAATAAAAAACCGGCCAAGTGCGTGTCGGGCCACGCGCAGTAATAGGGTTCCGAAGTTGCATAATAATGCGGACTAAAAAGAGGGTTTTGTTGTTGTTACATGAACATCAGAACGGTTTCAGCGGCTCACAAAAGTCTAAAAACGGGCCCACATCGGATGATGTTTTTTTTAAATCTATATTCTCGCGTTTGACCACTGTCTTGCCTGATGTTAAGCGATGATGTGGTCTACGGTGAAGCACGCTTGCCTATATGTAATCTATTCACTCTTGACTTAAACAAGGACTAACTGGTAACTGAAGAAGGAGTTATAAAATCCAACTTCGCAACTGAAGTTAGAAGAATATTATCTATCTGAGTACCACCGCGGGTGCGAATTACGAAAGGAGCCGATACGAGCGCGCGTTTAGAGCCACGGGGAATGGTAAAGTTCGTTCCTGGATCCTTGCGTGCACACTCCTTGTTTATTTCTCGTTCGGAATTAGAAAAAAATCATATGTATATTCACCTCTAATCTCCTCTAATACCGCAAATTACAGGTGAATCCTCTAATCTGCGGTATTCACTATTGCATTCTGGAAAGTTTTACGCTACTCAATTAGTGATGAAGTCGGGTCGAATCTTGACTTTGTAGAAGGATATCGACATAAGAAAATAAGTAATTTGCTTGGAAATCGAATCTAATAAGACTTTACTTTTACGTTTTAATTACAAAACGTCGAAAATACTTCTGCGCTATCACAAAATAGACTCCACCGCGCGCATGCGCCGTATGGACTACGGACTGGTACTGCCAACGACACCGGCCACTCCAATGCGTTATTCGAGCTTAAACATTATTCATTTAGAAATCATTATTATTAAGGATGTTATGATTTTATTTTTGTATATTTTTACATGGTTCATAAGCATATATTTATTATCTGTTTTTCACAGCTAACAACGTTATTTAAGTAATTTTTCAATGGCATTTGTACAAAAATTTTACTGTGCCAAGTACATTTTATAAGTTCGTCGACTATTACTCGTAAACTTGTAAAGCCTGTTATGATTTCATTGTTGTATATTTTTACATGGTTCGTAAGCATTATATTAACTCTGTTTTACACAGCTATCAACTTAAGTAATTTTTCAATGGCATTTGTACAAAGTTTTTACTGTTCCAAGTACATTTTATAAGTTGGTCGACTATTACTCGTAAACTTGTAAAGCCTTGTTATCCGTGATCATTTTCCTTTTAATTTCGTTATATTTACTACTGCCGTGAATTTTTTCACATAGCCAAGAGCAACCATTTCGCTGGCAGGGGGGGGTGGACACTTGACTCTGACATAAATTTGCAACTTAAAGCTTAATTTTACGCAAACGAATCTCTGAATCGAAAAATGGTTTTAACAAACCCATAATATTTTTGAATGGCCTATCCAACGATACCCCACACAATGGGATAGAAGAGAAAAAAAAATACATCCCCACTTTACGTCTATGGGAGGTACACGAAAAAAAAAATTGTTTTTCATGATTTTATGTTACCACTATGTCGGAATTATTAATATTATGTATATACATGCCAAATTATAGCTTTCTAGTAGGTACTCAGATTCTCTGAGCTAAGCTGCGGACGGACAGACGGACAGATGTTGAGTTCGGAACCCTAAAAAACCGGCAAAGAGCAAATCGTACTCGCCCACCAAAGAAGGTTAATATTTAATTTTATGCGACCATATACCCAAGTTTGTATAGGTTTTTTTTTTTACCTGATTGAAAAAAAAGTTAATTCAAAAAGTCTAAAAACCCGACTGCTTAACAAGCGAACTAAAAAGACGTAAACAAAGAAGGGAACCCAACAAGGAAGGATACATATTCGCGAGTTAGTTAAGGTTTTTTCGAATTATGTACTTTTAAACATATAAGTGTTATATATTTTTCAATACAGTTGTTAAACATGGCGTACTTTCATAGGCTATAATTATGGTTCGAAAATTAAATCTTTTGCACAGGCATCTTTCTGTTACGCGGTCGTGACTTTTGTTTACGAACTCGATCATTATTTTTGCAGTTGAGTTTTAAATGTGTAAGTCAATTTAAAAATGTTTAGTAGCAAGGAGTTTTCATACATAGAATAAAAAGAGATAGATTTTACACGAGGAAAAATTAATGATTCCGTTCTTTTAAATCGTTCTTTAATATTACTAAATTAATTACCAGTTTTAATTTAATTATTTTTACATAAAAAATTGACAAAAGTCGAATAGACTGTATAGGCTGTTTTCGTTGTAAAAAAATATGTCCAGTTGCAAAGACGTGCCATTTTCTGAAAATTTAAATTTTTGTTTGAAAAATTGTTATTTTTAGGGTTCCGTACCCAAAGGGTAAAAACGGGACCCTATTACTAAGACTTCGCGATCCGTCTGTCTGTCTGTCTGTCTGTCTGTCTGTCCGTCTGTCTCCAGGCTGTATCTCATGAACCGTGATAGCTAGACAGTTGAAATTTTCACAGATGATGTATTTCTGTTGCCGCTATAACAACAAATACTAAAAACAGTATAAAGTAAATATTAAAGGGGGGCTCCCATACAACAAACGTGATATTTTTGCCGTTTTTTGCTCGATATTAATAACGGCTACAGGTAGACGCCTGAAATATTCACAGAATGTTTAGTGTAATATTTACTTCTAAAAATAATAATTAATAAATTAAAATAAAATAAATTAAGGGGGGCTCCCATACAACAAACGTGATTTTTATGCAGTGTTTTGCGATAATGGTACGGAACCCTTCGTGTGCGAGTCCGACTCGCACTTGGCCGGTTTTTTTTTTGTTAATATAAGTTCAAGTACAAGTAATGAAATGGAATTTACTCCACCCGATATTTTATCTGAGGCAAAATTGCGCAAGATGAAATTTTGGAAAATCTCGAGAACGATTTAAGACGACTTACGATAATTTTATTTTATGGCATAAACAAATGTAATTCTTTAATTTGTTTTTACTATTTCCCACAACTGTATTGAAAAACGTCGTGTGATACTCGGGTGTGTAGGTTATTGCAAACGAGCTGTCATTAACAAGCCCGAGCCGAAGGCGAGGGTTTTTAATGACACGAGTTACACGCTACTTTCCACCCTTGTATCACAATGTACTATTTTAAATCACTTCTAAAAGCCTTTATTTTGATACCCCACACGATGGGTTTGAAGGAAAAAATAATGGGTCCCCACAATAGTGCGCCCAAAATCCGCCGTTTTCTATTTTCTAATTTTAATGTAGCCAGACACTCGCAAGGATCCGTCGAATCGATTGACGTAAGAATCATCAAAATCCGTCAACACGTTTGATCTCTAGGACGCCACATAGGAACATACAGACTGATAAACACATTACCCTCCTCTGGGTAAAAACTGTGCTAACTGCTAGTAGACATCTTGTTATTTTTCCTGTAATATTTACTTACTTTCATAATTATTCATTTTAAATAACAATTTACGTTATAAAACCGATAAAACGATTCAAAGTTGGTTAGCAACCATTCCATTTATAATGTTTTTTTTTCCATTTTCCCTACCTCATTGTCCGCCCGAAGTGTCTTATCATAGAATGAGTTAAAAATAGGGCTATTATTAATGGCACATCAAATAAATACTCACCTATCAATTTATTTCTATCATTTACTTATATACCTACTTTTTTATAACAGAAATACTGACTTCACAGCAAATTAACCATAGCGTACAAACCAAGTTTTGTTTTCTCTGTGCCATATATCTATGGTACAAACGTTACACCCACACATATAACAATATAAGTCAAGAGCGAGCGAAGCATAGCTAGCTCGGGAGCCACATATCTGTGTCGGGAGCGAGGCTAAATAAAATAAAACCGGCCAAGTGCGTGTCGGGCCACGCGCAGTAATAGGGTTCCGAAGTTGCATAATAATGCGGACTAAAAAGAGGGTTTTGTTGTTGTTACATGAAGATTATAACGGTTTCAGCGGCTCACAAAGTCTAAAAACGTGCCCACATAGGTGATGTTTTTTTTTTAATCTATATTCTCGCGTTTGACCACTATCTCGCCTGATGGTAAGCGTTGATGTGGTCCACGGTGAAGCACGCTTGCCTAGATGTAATCTATTCACTCTTGACTTAAACTAAATAAGGACTAACTGGTAACTAAAGAAGGAGTTATAAAATCCAACTTCGCAACTGAAGTTAGAAAAATATTATCTACTAGCTGTGCCCGCGACTTCGTTCGCGTGGTTGTCGAGAGCAAAACAACGTCGTTTAGATAAGAGTATATCACCTTTTTGATGATTTAGATAAGAGTCCTGACTTTGGTATAGTTGATTACGTTAATGCTTCTCTATATACTATGTTAGCGGTGGAATTACCCGGAGCATATACAAAAAGGTTGTTTGGGTTGCTAACACGTGATAGAGAAACATAGAGTTGGCCGTGTGAAAAACAATCAAAAGTAAGGTCTACACCCGCAACGGATAACGTCTGGCCTTGGGCTTTATTAATAGTCATAGCGTAACAGAGGCTTACAGGAAATTGCACACGTTTGAAAGTAAACGGAAAATTATTGGGGATAATGGGTATCCTGGGAATGAAAACAACATCACCGGAGCCGCAACCTGTTAAGATTTCGGCTTCGATGACATTTCGTTGGAGATTTGTTACTCTCAACCGAGTTCCATTGCATAGTTTTGGTGGGCTTAAATTTCTGAGTAGAATGATTGGTACTCCGACTTTTAAATAAATTTTGTGTGCTGGAAGACCTGGTGTATTTAGAGAGTCTAAAAACTCTACTGGATAGTGGGTGGCATCTCCTTCTTCTAAAACCGTGTTAATAGATAAATATTCCCTACTTTCTCCAGAAACATGTACCAATATTTGAGAATTTATTGCTGCTGCTTGGTCGTTGCGAGGTGCCAAAATAGCTCGTTGGCATAGCCAAGCAGCGTCATGGTTCGAGATCTCTGATGGATCTCCGTATACAGAGGAAATGAGTTCCTGCTGTGAGGCAACAGAAGAACACAGGCTTTCGACTAAAGTTACTTTACCTCCTTCTTGAGTCGGGTATGTGCCGTTACCAATTTGAAGTAGTAAATTTGAGAAAACCTGCGCGTTTGCGTCACCTCCCAAATATGCTCGCATATTAAAGCTCAAATTAGTTAATATGACACTACGCCATAAAATAGAGCTCTTTAAACAGGCACCTATTTCATCGGCCCTCGTTCCTCTGGGTATTATAGGGAGTGTCTGCCTGAAGTCTCCACAGAATAGCACCGTTAAGCCTCCCATCGGTCGGTCATTTTGTCTTATATCTCGCAACGTTCTATCTACAGCTTCCACAGCTTTACGATTTGCCATCGTACACTCGTCCCAAACGATAAGGGCGCAATCGCGTAAAACCCTTGCTTTATCACTATTGCGAGACACGTTGCAAACAGGGTTTTCTGTGCGGTCCAAGTCGATTGGTATTTTAAATGTTGTATGTGCAGTTTTTCCTCCTGGTAATAAAGTGGCAGCTATTCCTGAGGAAGCGACGGCAAGGGCAATTTTGTTTTGGCTCCTTATTTGAGCCAAGATAACTTTAGTGAGGAAAGTTTTACCTGTTCCACCAGGTGCATCTAAAAACAGCATTTCTCCTAATGAATGTTCTACACTACAGCATACTCTATCAAAGATTTGACGTTGTTCTGACGTCAAATTTGAACAGCCATTTCGCAATATTTCTGCTAACTCTTCGGGGTTGTAATTTATTTCAGATGTATACTCCCTATTAATTCGTTCCCCACCAACTGTCGGTGTCGGCAAGCCGTATTGACTGAGGGGGTTCCCTCCTATACTTGTAACTATATCTTGTATAGCCAGCAAAGCCCTATTATGGCAGCTTTCACGTACTTGGTCAGAAGTTTCACTATTTATATTTTGCTGTCTCAAAAAATCTTCGGCAAACGCGTCTTTATATTTTTGCCACAACTGCCCAGCGTCCGATAGGCCACAAAATGTCAACAAAATGGCAAATAAATGGCGCAAACGATGTGGACTATCACTGACGCATGCTTCGGCTAAAGCATCATCCCAATGCTGATCGCCATCTAATAAATGCCGTGCGCGGCAAGCAGCTTGAAATGTGGGATATTCTATATCGTCCACTTTGCGGAGCTCAGCAAAAGAAGTAGGTCCTCGCACTGTGTGAAGAAGAAGGCGTAAATAATAACACTCTGCATTATTTGGGTGCACCGTGTATACTCTTCCAATCACGTGTTCTTTAAAAATGCCGGACTCGCCTTCTACAGCAGTTCCACGTCTCCTGCGATTAAAAACACCTTGCTGCTTGTTATAAGTATAATAATGTGGCACTTCATTGTACAACAGAGACTTAGCGAAATTGTCTCTTTCGCAAAGGCGAAAGAATGCGAGCAAGGTGGTTTGTCTTGGGTTGTTCATTCTTTCTGCCACATTTTCTGGCTGAAAGTAAACTCGCTGCCCGCCTTCCAGGTGCACGTCAAGATGGATGACTGGCGGATACCTTTCATGAATAGGGAAACTCAAAATGCGCCAAACTGCCTCCGAAGAGCTTATGTATCGGCCAGATTGATACCTTGTCACTTCATCAAATTGGTTGTTATTTCTTAGTGCTATCATGGCTTGATCACTACCTTTATTAACATATTTACATATATATTTTATAGATTCGACGCTATTACAAATTTCAACATTAATGTGTGCTTGAAAAGCGTTTGACAAAACTGGAGAATACGGTACCACCCAACTATTATTTAGAATTATTTCTTGTCCACGGAATCTGACAGTAGCTGTGAAACCACCTTGTGACGGTGATCTTCGCCGGTATTGCGGATACCCATTTTCCCCAGCCATAGTTAGTTCTTTCAGTGCTCTGGGGTATTTTTTTGAGCATTGACCATCTTTCATGCACGGTGATTCCCTGTTTAAGAGGCCACATGGCCCGTGAACCATATGTGTTTTTACTATGTCATGCAAAATCGGATCTGCATTATAGTCCGGAAATTCTGCACTTATGACACTGTCTATAGCATCGGGACGAATTTTTTCTTCCAGCCACAGAAGAATGTGCGCGTGGGGTAAACCACGCTTTTGCCACTCGACGCTATACATAAAACAAAGAGTTGAACCGAAAACTTTCTCCTTTGTAAGTAGATTAATCAAGACTTTGAGTTTTAAATGAAAAATCCTAGCAATAATGTCATGTCTGTCGTATGACGCCTGTCCTGTGAGAAGTGCCTGGCAAATCTCCGTCCACTTTGGATTTGTTGTAAATGTTATAAAAAGGTCCGGCCGGCCGTATTTACGGACGTAACAAAAAGCATCTTGCGTTCGTTCGTGCATATACCGCGGACCGCCTGTGAAACTGGATGGCAAAATAACCAATCGACCCAAGTTTTCGACGTTATTATCTGATTGCATGGCGTCCCGCAAGTGCACGTATTCTTCAGCGCGTAACCGTCGCTGGTTAGTGCGAATATACACTAAACGTTCAGTTTCTATTTTTGCGTACATGTCCACAATAAATTGGCTGAACAAACCACGAAATCGTTGCAAATATACGAAACTGTTTTGCCTTATTTGTAAAAGGTAGGAATAGTATTGTTGAGCAGATATTTTTTTTTGATAATTAGTGACTCTCGTAGTAGGGTTCACTTGGTACAGCCCAAAATTGTACCCATCTTCACCATGACAATAGATTAGTGGATATTGCAGGGCGTCGTAAGCTCGGTGGGTTTCCAAAATGCGTTGAAGGCGATCGTCGCGTGTACGCAACACGATATCACGTCTCTCACACTCCTGGTCGACTAAAACAACTGCAACTTCATCTGCGACGGGTGCATTGTGTCTTCCACGGTGTTCACCCACAGGACGTCTATCGGCACTTATAACAATTTTGAAATCATTGCTGCCTTGTGGAATTGACTCCAATGCAGCTTTGAATTCACGAACGTACTGGTTAACGCGATGCAGCAATTCTTGAAGTTGACCCAAAAGCTCAGCATTGAGCTGGGGAAAATTGTGATTTCTAACATTGAGCTGTTGCGTGTAATCGGATACAAAATAAATTTGGAGAAATTTGGGTTCATTTTCTGGCAGCAAAGATCCAATAAGGTGATAAACTTGACCTTGTACTTTGAAGGTTGGCATGAACGGTCCTTCCGTTATTTGTTTTGCCCCAAAGGAAGTCATTTGGAAAGCACTGTTATATAAACGAATATTATCCAAAAAACGGTTCGACTGGGGATGATCGCCATTCAGGAGACTTATAAGTAAGTGTGGTGGATCTTGGAAATTTGGAAGAACAATTTTTCCATTTGAGCAGCACATTCCATCTGTCTCTTTCCTCCATTTCAAAGCATGACAAAAATTACAAATTTCTCTCATGTCACCCACGAAAGTAAAGCCAGCATAATTAATTCTAGACGAATATGTGAACCCTGATTTTTCCCTATTGTCCCAAGGTAATAAAATATTTGCATCGTCATTTTCCATGGACTCATCAGCTCCGCTATTTGTTTCTCTATTCATATGGTATCGAGCTCGTTCTATTTCTAGGCGAGATTGACGTTGTTCTGCTGTTTCTGCTCGTCTTAGTTCATCTATTCTTTCCCTTTCAGATGCAAGATAACTTTCATTGTTTCTTTGTACACCTACATAGTTATGTCTAGCTATTTCTAATCGTTCTTCTCTTTGGGAGAGAGATTCAGACTCGCGCGAGAGAGCGTGTCGCTCTCGGTCAGATGACAGACGTGCTTGGCGTTCCTCGATACTCTCTTGAGAACGCAAAGTCGCGGTCCGAGTTCTTTGCGAACTTAAGCGCGACTCCCTTTCTGTGAAAGTCTCTGACTCGCGTGAGAGAGACTGGCGCTCCCGATCAGCAGACAGCCGAACTTCGCGTTCCTGGATATTCTCTTGAGAACGCAAAGTCGCGGTCCGAGTTCTTTGCGAACTTAAGCGCGACTCCCTTTCTGTGAATGTCTCTGACTCACGTGAGAGAGAGTGGCGCTCCCGATCAGCAGACAGCCGAACTTCGCGTTCCTGGATATTCTCTTGAGAACGCAAAGTCGCGGTCCGAGTTCTTTGCGAACTTAAGCGCGACTCCCTTTCTGTGAATGTCTCTGACTCACGTGAGAGAGAGTGGCGCTCCCGATCAGCAGACAGCCGGTCTTCGCGTTCCTGGATACTCTCTTGAGACCGCAAAGTCGCGGTCCGTGTTCTTTGTGAACTTAAACGTGACTCCCTTTCGGTGAACGTTTCCGATTCACGTGAAAGAGCGATGTGCTCTCGGTTAGCAGATAACCGTGCTTCACGATCTTCTTCCGATTCCTGAGACCTACAAAGTCTCATCCTTTTCGCATTTCGGCTACGCAGCGAAAGGTTAGTTTTTTTTCTTTGAGGCATTTTCAAGGAAAATTAAAGCAATAAACAAAACTAACAACACTTATGACTGAATAGCCTACAAACTTAAAAGAACGGTGCGTCGAACAGTCTAGTGTGACAACGTATCGTCTGTTCGTGGTCGTGACTCAACGAATTGGCAACACTAACTTACTGTATAACGATTGGCACTATTGGATTCAAACTACGAAGTAAATCAAATACAATCTTAACTTCGTACTTCAAACCAATGACCAAAGTTGACCAAACGAAACCAATAAGATAAGCAAATACTTTTTTTTCGACCAATTTAGAAAATCGATAAACCAAGCAACCAAAGAACTTTTACGACACACGCAAGAACTTTTAAGACACCTAACGAAACCCAATTTGCCTAGTAAACACGGTGGACGTCATCCTCGCGCGGAAAATCTTAACACCGCGATTCAGAAAATGACGTCATTTGCACAACGCCATCTATCGGATTTAGATTTCAACTATCAACATTAGTTCTCGTAACGTAATATTTTACTTCTTGAACTCACTAAATTAATCATATCTTTTGATAGAGTGAACCGATTTCGATGAAACAAAAACTAAGTTAAACCTCAAGTTGCGTATAATTTTTGTATATAAACATTGTCAGCATTGAATTCGTAGATTTTACGTGATGTGCGCACAAACAAACAGACAAACAGACAAACAGACAAAAATTTCAAAAATGATGGAAATGGGTTCTGTTACTTATCTTTTCACACGCTGGCTATTTTTTGTTTCAATTTCTTCAATGTACAAAAATGACTTTTCTACAGATTTATTATATGTATAGATTTGAGTACCGCCGCGGGTGCGAATTACGAAAAGAGCCGATACGAGCGCGCCTTAGAGCCACGGGGAATGGTATAGTTCGTTCCTGCCCAAGTAACACAAAAGTGCTGTATAGTAGCTGAATCACTGTCCACAATAGAATCCTAAGCTGAACAAGCCTTCTGAATAAGAGCATTAAAGGCGCTGTTTCAGCTGATATAACTCTGGTTTGGGCACAAATTAAACAGCTGTTAGCTGAATAACTGTAACTATTTGCATTATATCAGCATTATTTGAGCATTATTAAAGGTAACAGTCATCCCAAGAGCTGAATATTGACTGATTATTAGAGTATTTGTTACCTCTTATATAGCACAATGGCCGATTAATAGAGTTATGGTTACCTATTTTTCAGCACAAGGTACACACCAGAATATTTATAATGCTTCTTTGGAATTGAAAATTCACAAGTGGCAAAATTGTGAATAGTTTTCACCCTACTCCTTATTATTTTGATATGTTGTTTCTGTTAAACATTTTGTGGTGAAATAGACAAATATTGTTTTCCGTAACAAAATCTTTGCTTTTTCCTCCTGTGCGTGAAATTCGAAGGGGAAAGAGAGTTTATTGTCAAATAGTATATGAATATAGGTGAAAATTTTCACGCGCTCTCAAAATATCACTGTTTACTTGAAAGTTATAGTATAAAATAAGTTGATGATATATTATAAAAAATAAATAATTTTATTTTGCATTTGTAATTTGACAATAAGCTGTTTGCGTATAAAATCATTAGATTTTCTACTGAAATCCATTTGTTATTTTCGTTATTTAACAAAGAAAAAAATGTTATATATATTATTTTACATAGGTTAGAACCTAAAAAATGGCAGACAAGCAATATGCACTGTATTAAACACAATTAAGCGGTATGTGCTGTTTAAGTATCCACTATTGGTACATAAATCAGCAACGAGCTGATACGATTAGTTCTTGTGTGAATCAAGTCAGCTACAGATTCCTGTAAAGCTTTATATTGGGTAACATGTACGCAAATATTGTTGGTAATCATCAGTGAACCACTAAAGTCTCAGCAGGAATTCTAGGGATCCATGGATTTATTTTACAAAATTATACGTCTGTTGTGTCAATCCTTTTATGTTATTTGGCCGCCGATTTTCGTAATATTTTTTTGCAAACTGTGGTGCTGAAAAGATAAGTCTACAAGATCTTATTTAACTGCATTAGTAGATTAATTGCCGACGCTAGTACACGTATTCAGCTCTAACCGGGATCATAGGTAACGTGTGAGCTAATTTATAGCAGTTTGCTGTAATTTAGCATCATATAAGTTCACCCATAGTGATCATGTGGTCTATACAAGTGCTATTATAAGATTGCGTATAACAAGCTGATTAACACTACTAAAGTTCAACTATGTGCAGCAAGACGCATTATATCATTGTTAATTGAAGTCACAGACTAACTGATTGCATTATAGTAGCTCACATGTTCTTTCTTAAAATGCAAGCGATCTAAGGGTACACTTGTGGCCTTCAATTCAGAATATTGCTGAGTTAAAGTCCATAAAAATGCTTAATTGCAGCTTACAGTACTAATACTGAACTGCATACCTATATTAACGCTTGCAGCATTACAGTGTTGTCTCCGTGACGCATAAAAGCATTATTATACAGACGAAAGCGTAATTTTCAGCTATTGCAGTTCGAGTGTACTGTAATAAGTCTTTATAAATGCTAAAGTTACCGATGTTACCCTTTGTGACATCCTATAATGCAGTTTTGTGCTACTTGGGTGGATCCTTGCATGCACGCTCCTTGTTTATTTCTCTTTCGGAATTAGAAAAAAATAGTATGTATTCACCTTTAATCTCCTCTAATACCGCAGATTAGAGGTGAATCCTATAATCTGCGGTATTCAATATTTCATTCTGGAAAGTTTTACACTACTCAATTAGTGATGAAGTCGGGTCGAATATTGACTTTATAGAAGGATATCGACAGTAGAAAATAAGTAATTTGCTTGGAAATCGAATCTAATTTGACTTTACTTTTACGTTTTAATTACAAAATGTCGCAAATACTTCTGCACTAACACAAAATAGACTCCACCGCATGCGCCGTATGCACTACGGACTGGTAACTACCAACGACTCCGGCGGTCCGGCCACTCCAATGCGTTATTCGAGCTTAAACATTATTAATTTAGAAATCATTATTATTAAGGATTGTATGATTTTATTTTTGTATATTTTTACATGGTTCATAAGCATATATTTACTATCTGTTTTACACAGCTAACAACGTTATTTAAGTAATTTATCAATGGCATTTGTACAAAAATTTTACTCTGCCATGTACATTTTATAAGTTGGTCGACTATTACTCGTAAACTTGTAAAGCCTGTGATTTCATTTTTGTATATTTTTACATGGTTCGTAAGCATTATATTTACTCTGTTTTACACAGCTATCAACTTCATTTAAGTAATTTTTCAATAGCATTTGTACAAAATTTTTACTGTTCCAAGTACATTTTATAAGTTGGTCGACTATTACTCGTAAATTTGTAAAGCCGTTATCCGTGATAATGTTCCTTTTAATTTCGTTATATTTACTACTGCCGTGATTTTTTTCACATAGCCAAGAGCAACCATTTCGCTGGCAGGGGGGGGGGACACTTGACTCTAACATAAATTTGCAACATAAAGCTTAATTTTACGCAAACGAATCTCTGAATCGAAAAATGGTTTTAACAAACCCATAATATTTTTTAATGGCATATCCAACGATACCCCACACCATGGGATAGATGAGAAAAAAAAAATACGTCCCCACTTTACGTCTATGGGAGGAACCCGAAAAAAAAAAAAAATCTTGATTTTATGTTACCACTTTGTCGGAATTATTAATATGTATAGGTATACATGCCAAATTATAGCTTTCTAGTACTTAGATTCTCTGAGCTAAGCTGCGGACGGACAGACGGACAGAGCGAAACTATAAGGGTTCCTTGTTGACTTCGGAACCCTAAAAATGGTAGAACAAATGGTACATCCATATTTTTGTCAAGCGTACCTTTTGCGAGACGTATCCCGTTAAAGTCATGAAAACTATTTTTTTACCCAACTACGGAGTCGCATGCAGTGTTTGTTGATCGTTATGTAAGTATGTATGTACGTATTTGTGTTTTTGTTCCCTCAGGCTTTTCAAAAACCCTAAAATATTTTAAACCGGCGGAAATTATTTTTATGCATTTTTTGTTAATTCCAATATTAATTTCGATGTTTTCAGGACTGGTAGAAGGAACGTCCGGGATCCCAGGATCGAATCCCCTACTCGCCCCCCGCCGGTATTTTGGCAAGAATAATACCCAGGTCCTGGATCGAAAGGCATTGCGATTCGCTGTTGAAAATAGATATACATTTTCGAGTTGGGTGTTTATGTTGGGTTCCCTACTTGAAATCGAATGACGCGTGAGATCGAATAACACTTGCTCGAAAACGTTTATAGCCGTCGCCAAACTTCTAGGCCGCCCGCGGTGCTGTTTTTGTATGAGATTTACTACTGCGCAGCCATTGTAGCAAACTTCAGGGCGGCCAAGAAGTTTGGCGAGAACTAAACTTGATACTTGAAATCGATAAATTATGAGCGCGACAGTTGACTACCTCGATGCATCAAAATCTCGAATAACTAGAAGCTCGAATCATCGGCAGCGCAAAGACCCTTATGTTGAAATATCATTACTCGACCGACCGATCGATCGATTTACAGAATAGTTTTTAACCGACTGCCCAAAAAGGAGGAGGTTCTATGTTTAACTGTATGTATTTTCTTAAGTTCACCAATTTCTCCGTAAATTTTGGAGCGATGGCACCATCTAAAACACTACATAGCGAAATATAAGTCGGTGTCGATAACGAATAATAATTGGTACCAAAGACATCGATTAGATCAGATTGCCCTAAATTTTTGTTTTTATTCTTCGTGTAACTTACAATTTTTTTTTCAAATTACGTAATGTATTTTTTACCATTTATGTACCAAAAAGTCTCTAATGAAACAACATTAAATTTGAATGAATCAGTCTTTTTATCATTCAATACCTATTCATTAAAATATTAACTTCAATAATTGCAATTGCTATTGCAATGGAAAACAAATTAAACCAAAACGTTTATTTACTATAAACTCATGTGTACAACTCTAGCTTCCTCTTACGTGGTAGAATAATTCTATGTATGCCAATATTTAAGGCATATTAGGAGCAATAGCAAACAAAGTTCCGAGTCTTAATTTAGCTGCCACAAAAACTTGGGAGTCGTTTATCATGACTGTGTTAGCTGGAGTGACGTCACCCCAGCTTCCTCATTCAATACAGGAAAACCAGTGTGAGGTTAGGTTTTGGACTATATTCAGAAAAATAAGGTATAATAACTGCACATGGAAAGAAAGAACTGAACGATAATACTTAAAAAGTGAGTTCTACAGTAGAACTAGTGGGAACAAACGGTTGAAACTACGATCAAAAAACGTGGCGTTACAAAGACCAAACGCGTTGGCTTTTGATGTTTCTTACGTCAATCAATTCGTCTTAACCTTGCGAGTGTCACTGGACACTGGCTACATTAAAATTGGAAAATAGAAAAATGGCGTATTTTGGGCGCCATACTGTGGGGTCCCAATTTGTTTTATTCTTCCAAACCAATCGCGTGGGGATAAAAGGTTTTAAGAGGTGATTTCAAAAATAATAATTCGAAAAAAAAAATGGTACCTAAAAGGTTATAAATAAAAAAGTTAAATCAATTACCCTCCTTCGGCAGTCGGGTAAAAATCCCGACTGCTAAGCGAACTAAAAAGACGTAAACAAGAAGAAAATCATGCTGTGCAGTTGGAGGATACATCAGGTTTTGGTCAGCCAGCTCGCGAATATGTCTTTTTAGTTCGCTTTTTAATTAAGCAGTCGGGATTATTGTTTTTTTTTTAATTAATTGCCATTCTATTATTGGAAAAAAATATAGCAGCTCACAATGTTAGGACCCATTAATATTAATTAATTCAACTGGGCTTATCCCAGTTGTATACGACCCTTTGTGCCTATTGGCCTTGTTTGTTCTGTCTCCTGCTTGATATGAAGGGAAAGGGAAATTTGTATATTTTCCTACTCCTCCGTTATTCTTTAGACTGAAAGACAGTTAAATTCATTCTCCGGAAAATTCCTCATTTCCTCGGCGCCTTTCTGGTGGTGGCCACTGTTGTTTCTGGCTTTCAGGAAGTGGTTTGGGAATAGTGCGGTGGGATTGTCCCATTAATATAGGCAGGGATGGTAATTATTGAATAAAAAAAATATTACTTAAAAATCATTTTATTCGTTATCTTTCTCACAGATATTTTAATTCCGTTATCAGGGTTTATTTTTAAGCGTGTTTCCGTAGGTCATGTCGTGATCGTGACTTCGTGAGGGATTTATCTTGCAGTGCCACTCTTGACTTATGTTTTATGAAAGGGTCCTGTAAAATAAATTGATGGACTGTTTTCAATAAGACTGTCTTCTTTTCTTGCTTTATAACTTATGATCATGAGCGAGATAAAGCGATCAGCGATAGAAGTTTCTAGCAATAGTGGTCATAACATTTTTGATTATTAAATGTATCTTCATCATTGCTTGCATTCAGAAACTTGCAGAAGTATTGACCTGTAGAAAATAAAAAAATTAAAAGCCTCAGGATAATCGAAGAAATGCGTCGCCGCCGCACCGCTTGTCATTTCGTGATTCCAGAGTAGTTTACCTACCAAGACATGACATCAATCTTGAGCAGTGGCTTTGGTCTTGGAAGTTCTTCCGATTTTAGCCTAAACAAGGCTGATAAATAATACTTTATATTCACTATTTATGAATCCAGGGTAAGGCCCTAATAAAATTCGCGGTTTTATACATACCTCCTCATCACAGAAGACCAAATTTAGAAGTTCAGAATTATGTGGCAAACACAAGAAAGTTTCTTAGCCAGGTAAGTGTCTTCCAAACATCTGTAATGATAATAATACCAAAACTACTTAATTCACATCTGATGAAGGGGACATACAAACAAAATATTTCACAAATGCACCTTGTCATTAAAAAATAAAATAATAGTTACCACAGACTTATCAGTCAAACTCACACTGGTAATTAGCACTCTTGATAAGCCATTTAACCATAGCTACTGCACAGAAAGAACAAATACATATGTCATACATAATTGAGCATCATACCATTGATTGCACTTCCACCACTTACCGCAGCTCCACAGGACGCAGAACCAGTTCACTTCATTCCAAGGTTATTGATTGAAGCAGACTCTCGCAAGATACACACACAGTTGTGCACACCTAATGAAAACTTTGGCATCCTAAACATTTCAACCTTAGTATTTTTTATGACCCATACAGTCAGATGTTCATTCACACCCATAACAGTATTTTGATTTTTAAAGTTGCTTTCAGTCATTTTATTTTGATGTACATTAAGATATCTAAGCTGTATGAAAAAATAAGCCCCATCTAGACTCATTGAAATTAAACATCCATCTCATAATAACATACACCTTTATTGAACATAAATCCTCATCTCACACATCACATTATTACACACAATACTCTATGTCACCTTACATCTAATACATCATCTTCTGGATTTTAATGCATCCATAAAGCGTCCTGTGATAGTTCTATCACATCAAAAATTTTCTTCAGTTGCACATCTTTACATAGAAATATAAATTTACTTAGACTAGAATTTAAACTAATGTTACCATACAGACATCTCTGATACAAGCATTCTCCGTAGTGCTCACCTCATGTCTGGGGCTTGTTGTTATTCCACCCACTAGAGCCAGAACCTGAACCAGAACCACCCCCACTGCTGTTACCATTCCAGTTGCCCTGACCATTGGGCCAACTTCCTTGATTCCAGTTGCCACCTCCACCTCCACCTTTGCCACTACCATTCCAGCCTTGACTGCCACCGCCTTGATTCCAGGATTGCGGTGGGCCATTTTGACCCCAGTTTTGGTTCCCATTCCAATTTTTTCCAGAGTTACCCCCCTGTGGTGGGCCACCCTGCCAATTATTTGGGCCAGAATTACCAGGACCTCCTAAAAATCCGCCCCAACCTGCTTGATTGAGTGCTGCTGCCACTAGACTTATGGGCAGGTTGAAGTTCGCAGGTGGTCCTCCATTGGGATTGATTCCCAAGTTTTGCATATTAAGTGAATCAATGTTACTATTGCCTCCATTGTTACTTGACCCGCCAGACGGTCCACCAGAGCGGTTGCCCTCCCAATTAGGCCCATAAGAATCATCTTTCCAGTTCTGAGACTTGGTTTTGATTTTTGGTGCAGCGCTTGACACCGATACTGAAGCTCCTTTAATGACATGATCTTCTCCACAGAGACTTTGAGCCACTTCTGGATCCAAGAAAGTAACAAATCCAAATGCCCTAAATGGGCGAGGAACAAAAACATCAGTTACTTCCCCAAACTTAGAAAAATATTCACGAAGATCATCAGCAGTCATATCTTCAGTGCACCGACCAACAAATACTTTGCAAGGCATCTGAGGAACTACTCCTTCCTTTGAATTAGGAATACGGACATCTACCCAGCGCCCATCAATGTTGTGCCTCTGAGCTAAAGCTCTCATCTGAGATGCATAAGTAGCAAAACGAATGAAACCGAAACCTTTGAAAGATCCATTTTTATCTCTCTTTAGCTGTACCATTACAACTTCGCCAAACTGCTCAAAGTACTGCTTTATTGAATCTTCGGTCGACTTCCAGGGCAATCCAAGACAAATTAAATCGGAGCATGTCAATTTCTTTTCCAAGCGTTTGGTTTTAGCGGCCGAATTTTCAGGAGAAACATCTTCCATCTTACGTTTGTTCTCTTTAGGAAACACACAAATATACAGGTGTTTAGCCCATCCTGCTTCACTCGGTGGATGCAATTTGCCATCGCTTAGGCGAATACCCCGGATTGACTTGCTGTCTGGGTGCCGGTATTTCAGTCCACAAGCTCCGGGAAATTGGGCCACGAGGGTCGATAGTAACAGCGTACCATCTAATTCACACGGAATTTCGACTGCATTAGAGTCATCTTCATCTTCACTCACTTTTATATATTCGAATAAGTCACCACTATTGTAATTGCCACCCTTGGAACACATGGTGGATTAAGACTGAGGAATTTTTAACAATATTCAATGAAATAATTCTATTGACGACGGAAAATGAAAATCCCAATCATTGACAGCATAACCAAAGACTAAAAAAGCTTAGTCGGTGTCTTCGTCGTCGCGGAAGCGTCTTTTTGGTTCGTGCTTGTGTTTTTTGCTCATCTGACTATTAGTCTTTTTAGGTCAAATAAAATTCGACTATAGTTTTCGAGTTTCAATTACAGATGTCGCTGCTGAAATAATACACAACACAGCTGACGTGGATGTGGCAACTTACTTGCATAGACTAATATATAATGCCGACTTGGCTAACGATGAAAATAAAATTGTTCTGTAGTTACGAACTGAGAAGACTACGTTGATTTGATATAATAAAAAAATTGGAAACCGATCACTATTTCGAATCTTTTTTGATCGAATTTAATTTTGCCGAAAACTATTGATCTATTTCTTTTTTGCTATATATATGCATTATTTGACATAATTTCAAATCATCGAAGTATCAATTGCCATTGGTATTACTTTACCGAACTACATTTCACCGATTTACAAAATAACTTTTTGCTTTTGGCCGAAGCCTCTTTTGAACTTTTTTCATTTGCCATATTTTCATCAAACCGAAACAACATTTTAGGGAAGAAGGTCAAGTGGGGGACAGTGTAACAGGGGGCACAGTATAACATCAAGATTAACTCTGTTCTTTTCTAATTTATCAATGGTGTCTCTTTACGTGTTTTGTCAGTCTCAAGTGCCGACATCTAAAACAGCTATCATCGGACGACAAATCGCTGGATGAACGGAAGAATCCCCGAATTTAAGTTTTTCGTAAAAAAAATGTGCAAAATTTAGAGAGTGAAGTTTCGTTCTTATTGGAAAAGTAATAAGTTCTGGTGAGTAAATATATGTTTCTCTTAATCTTCAATTAGTTGGTGTTTTAATAGTAAACAAAGTTTATTGCAATTTCTAACCTATAAAATTTAAACGAATTTTTGTTTGAAACAATATGGTGTGGGGTACAGTGTAACGGGGTACAGTGTAACATGTACCCCCTTTGATTTTTACTTTATTTTTTAGGTGTGCTACATCGAAAATGGTTTGGAATCGTAAAAGGAAGACGCAAACCGGTCTACACGATGCTAATGCTATGAAAGAAGCCAATACCAAAATTGAAAAAAAAAACTTGACATCAGGCTGATTGCTACTCATTTCCAAGGAAAATACTGAGGCATTTTAATCTAGGCTAAGGAAAGGTAATATTTTTATATTATAAATTTGTTTATGTTTGATTTTGATTACCAAAAATATGTATATGTAATCTTGTTATACTGTACCCCTATGGCTGTTAAACTGTACCCCACCCCTGGGGTACACTATAACAAATTTGTGATCTCAGAAAACTTAAAATAAAATTAGTTTCCATGTATAAATTCGATATCATATCAAGCCTAATATGAAGCTTAAAGACTGCTGATTTTATGGTAAATTATAAGAAGATGATATAATAAAGGATTTTTTTTCTAAAAATTAAAATGACTTTTTTGTTACACTGTCCCCCACTTGACCCAATATTATTTAGTCACATATAGCCGGTAACTTGGTAGCATTTTCAATTTAAAATTGAAATAGTGTCATAAAAAGTCAATAGTTGTGCTACTAAATTTAGTGACAGAAACGAATCGCTGCAAAATCGACTTCACGCAGTCTTGTCTGTGTTGACTTATATATTTCGAATTTTCATTCAAATGATTTATTAACAGCTGTCATGCATTAGACATTTTTATTAATTATTTATTTAAAAGAATTTGTATTTAAAAGAATATCACCCCTACACGCTAGGTTAGGTTCGAAGGGGATGACGGGAGCTGAAGTGAGCGAACTCATCTCCCGTCATCTCCTTCGTGTTAGGTTACTTTAGACCCTGCAGACAGAAATAGGGGCTGGAGCGGGGTTCCGTCGAATTTTTTTTTTCAAGTCGCTGTTTTAAACATAACTTTTTAGTTATTTTTAAAACGTATAAGTGTTATATATTTTTGAAATTGCCTCTTAAAACCCTTCATTTTGATACCCCACACGAAGGGTTTGGAAGATAAAGTTTTTTGTACCCCACAATAATCCACCATTTTTATATTTTCCAATTTGAACGCAGTCAGTGACACTCGCGGGGTTAAGACGAATCGATTGACGTATGAATCATCAAAATCGGCCAACGCGTTTGGTCTCTAGAACGCCACATAGGAACAAACATACATACATACATGAGGAGAAGTAGGAGGAAGAATCAAGTCCAACGACGACGTGGGCTTCGGTCTTTTCGACTAAAAAGTTTTATTTTGGAGCTGCGATATTCCATTGTAAGCTATATGAAGCTTATTTAATTGAAAGGACTAAACGATTTTATAATTTTAACTAGCTGTCCCACGCGGCTTCGCTCCCGTCAACTGGCTACCTACCTACCCTACATACATGAATGTTGCGTAACTCGGAAGCTCTCAAAAAGGAATATTTTTTCCCGTTTTTGCAACATTTTTCATTTATGCTCCGCTCCAATTGGTCGTAGCGTGATGTTATATAGCTTATAACCTACCTCGATAAATGGACTATCCAACACAAAATAAATTTTCAAATCCAACCAGTAGTTTCTGAGATTAGCGCGTTCAAACAAACAAACAAACAAGCTCTTCAGCTTTATAATATTAGTATAGATTTAAGGGTTTTCTATTCAATCTCTTTTTGGCTTGACTTTTTTGCTTTCCCTTCAGAAAGGGTACTAGAGTAAAATAATCGTAGAATACTTAGAGCAAGACACAAGGGTGTTGATGTTATTTAAGGTTTTTTTGGATGGTTTTATTTAATTTACCTTATCCGTAACCGTAAGGCTTAACACGTAGTTTTAGATTAATATGTCCTATCTAAATGTGGCCCAGCTTGAATTGTTTGTTTTGAGAGATCTCAACATAGATTACTAAATGTGAAAATAAACCAAATTTTAAAGTCTTTTGTTCTTGAACTATGACTTTTTTCTTAGACTTGTTATTGATAAATCAATTTTACATAATCACACCGCAGTGTCCACTGTCCAATCTAAATATACATAAAATGGCGATAAAGCTGTAGAGTCAACTGGAATGGTCCCGTCACTACCTGTTCACCTTGAATCTTGACTTTTACATTTGCTAAATTTAAATGTCTTGAATTCCTATATTATTTGATTTGGTACGTTACCTATATCCGTGTTCAATACCTGCCTAGGAAACTATTTTTACCCAACTGCCGAAGGAGGGTAATGTGTTTATCAGTCTATGTATGTTTGTTCCTATGTGGCGTTCTAGAGACCATACGCATGGGCCGATTTGTATGATTCTTACGTCAATCTATTCGTCTTAGCGAGTGTCACTGGCTACATTAAAATTGGATAATAGAAAAATGGCGGATCTTGTGAGCCTTATTGTGAGGGCTCGAATTTTTTTTTTGCCAATCCCTTCGTGTGGGGTATCAAAATAAAGGGTTTTAAGTGATGATTACAGAAATATATACCACATATATGTTTAAATGTACATAATTCAAAAAAAATAGTTAAAAAGTTATAAATAAAAAAGTTAAAAAAACAAAAAAAAACCGTGTATCAAAAAAACCGAACTAAACACATTACCCTCCTTCGGCAGTCGGGTAAAAAGACGTACACAAGAAGAAAATCATGTTGTGCAGTCGGAGGATACATCTGGTTTTGGTCAGCCAGCTCGCGAATACGTATCCTCCGACTGCTCATCATGATTTTCTTCTTGTTTACGTCTTTTTAGTTCGCTTTGTAAGCAGTTGGGTTTTTTGATGTTTTGAATTATTTTTTTTATTTATAACTTTTTAGTTATTTTTTTAATATTTATATACATGTTTGTGTTATATATTTTTGAAATTGCCTCTTAAAACCCTTCATTTGGATACCCCACACGAAGGGCACGGAAGAAAAAAATATTTTTGTCCCCCAAAGGTTGTCTGTAAGAGATTGCCCTGTGCGATAAGACTGCCCATTGTACACTTATCTTTATAATGCTTTGTTTCTGTAATTATTTAAGTGGTGTACAATAAAGTATATAATAAATAAATAAATATGGCGCCCAAAATCCGCCATTTTTTTAATAAGCTTTTTTTAAATCGTAGGCTATACCTACCTACATAAATAATAATATATGTCATGTATGAAACTTACCCAGAATAGACTGACGTTATTGAACATACCATTGGCATTAAGCAATATAACTTGTAGCTTTCTTGAGCCATATGCAACAAGTGTTATCGAGATAAGGGTAGGTAAAGGTGGGTCCTGGATTTAATTCTGGAGGGTGGCTAAAATATGAATGTTTAATAATTTTTGCTTTGATCCCTTAGTATCGCTTCCAAATCAAAACTGTGTCACAACGAAGACGACCGCCCTTTATAAAGCACATAAGATGTTTCTGGAAAGTTCCATACTGTTCTAGACAGGTCGAGAACCTTCCAGAATAACCTGCGGAGACACATTCGAGGAGACCTTTGGAGAAGACTAGTTCAGTTATTCGACACTAGATGGCGCTACTAGCTACTACTAGTTCTTCCTCTAGTCACTAGATGGCGTTGCCTTATCTTGTAATATTGCCTCCTTCTTAGACATACTCGTTCCCAAAATTGTTAGACCCATGATAAAGGGCCATCCAGTCCACATGAACAACCTTTGGTGCACCTCGGGGTCCTTTTTGAATTCGGTAGGTAACGTCATTAATCTTGGTAAATACACGATATGGTCCATCCCATTTTGCTTGCAATTTAGGCAATTTTCCTTTGCTGCGTACTGGTTTATGTAACCATACCAGGGATCCTTCATCGAAGCCGATTGTTCGCCTTCCGATCGTAGCGAGTCTTCATCCTCTCAGATAACTGTTGAACTGTTTGTCTGAAGTGCTCATATACATCATTTATCCTGTTCCGTAGTTCATTCGCATAATCTGTAACACTACGTGACTCAGACTCAGGTCGGATACCTACCGGTGATTTGATCTGTAGGTAATCGTAGATTCTCTTCCAAAATTTAAAAAACCGGCCAAGTGCGAGTCGGACTCGCGCACGAAAGGTTCCGTACCATTATCGCATATAACGGCAAAAAATACACATTTGTTGTATGGGAGCCCCACTTAAATATTTATTTTATTCTGTTTTTAGTATTTTTTTTAAAGCGGCAACAGAAAATCATCTGTGAAAATAGCAACTGTCTAGCTATCACGGTTCATGAGGGACAGCCTGGTGACGGACGGACAGACAGACAGACAGAGAGACAGACGGATCGCGGAGTCTTAGTAATAGGGTCCCGTTTTTACCGTTTGGGTACGGAAACCTAAAAAGCTGGTGTAAAGCGTGAAAAACATGTTCCAGGGGCGCGTCGCCGTATCTTGCTTCCGATGCTTCCAGTAGCTTCTCGAAAGTGACGTCTTGTCCCACCGCCTAACACAGTCAAGGCCTGGTCGCGAAGAACCAAGGTTAGAGCACTCAAGGCCTTTCTTTGATCCACCCATTCGATTACATGACCTCGATTCGAGGCTTCGAACTTTATCTTGTTGGCCAACCAAGAAAAAGAGCCGTCGAATGGTGGCACTTTAAAACCACGTGATGAGGGCGCCAATACCGCAGTTGCCACGGTCCTATTTCCAGACTTGAGCCCACGTTATGTCTACCCAATCTCGACGATGCGGGTCTCATGTTGCTGTACCTGGTCCTTTATCTCCTTCATTTCTTTACCGATGGCTGCGCTGATGCCTGCTCCTCCTGACGGCGAGCCTGCATGCTCCTCCTTGTTGCGCTGCATCTGCTCCTCCAAGCTGCGTGCCTGCTCCTCTTGGCAGTGGGCCTGCTCTTGCATGGATGTAATAAGGGTGGCTAGGTAAGGCGACGCTGACGATTGCGCTGGTTCGACTACAGCCGCGGAGTAACTTGGTCCACCTGATTTCGCTGAGGGAGCGTCACCAAAGCGACTTTGATCTAAATCTTGCTGATGCTGACTCCTGTTGCGCATCCTTTCCGTTTCTTCTTTCGGTAGTACTGGCATAATATATCCCGCATTTCTGACACCAATTTGTTACGAGCTGGGTTCAGGGGTAAATTACACTAACGACTAATGAAAAAGTTCCAGTAACATAGCACCAAATTACTCCTAAACGGGAAAGGCTAGCTAATGACGCCGTCTGCAATATTGAAGTACATTTAACAGCGCATCAGAATATTACCAACTAAAAACGTAAATATTGTGTTCTATTTTAAATAAAATGTGAAAAAATTTAATTATGGTGTTATTCGGCATTTTGTGGGTGGAACTTTTTCATTGCTCGGCAGTTTATTTGAACACCAGACTTTAATTAATCACTTTTTATTACTCAAATACTTTTTAAATTTTCTTACTTCGCACTTTTTTCACTTCTTGATCGTTCTGTCGTTTCTAAATCGAAACTGTCCCAAGACGAACCCGACTGCTCTATATATAATATGGATGTTTCTGGAACTTTCCATACTGTTCTAGACTAATCTAGACACATCGAGAAACGGCCAGAATAATCTGCGGAGACAGTCATTCGAGGCGAATTTTCGAGAAGATTAGTCCCCTATTCGTCACTAGATGGAGCTACTAGCTACTACTAGTTCTTCCTGTTGCCACTAGATGACGCTACTAGCTACTACTAGTTCTTCCTCTCGTCACTGGATGGCGTTTCCTTATGTTGTAACAATATTTTAAACAATAATATACCCCTACTACATACTCAAAATAAATGGATGTTGTCAGAGTACAGTAGGCATTTATAGAGTTTTAATCTCCTTGTTTTATTTGAACCGTCACGTGCCTCAGTGACCTATCCCTTGCATTCACGCTTGAGGGTAACCATCCCTGCCTTGAAAAAGATACGTTCATAGATAGGAATTTTCATTTAGGTATCCAGCAAGTCGCACTCACAGAGAAAAGGCCTGTGTCCCAGCACTGGGAACATTAAAAGGCTGATTAAGCTTCTTCTTATGAAAGATTTTGTTTTCCTGCATATTGACTTTTTCTATTTAAAACAATAGAAGTTTGACAATCGCAAGTTGGTTGGCACCTGGTTCAGGACCTAAACAAGGCCCTAAACGAAAACTTTCCCCTAGAAAAGTTATGGTTACTGTTTGGTGGTCTAGGGCCGGTGTGATTCATTACAGCTTATTACCAAAGTTGAGCATTACTGCAGATGTGTAGGTACTGTGAATAACTGAACACAATGATGGAGAAGCTCGCACGTCTCCAACCAGCTTTGGTCAATCACTCGTCTCCGCTGCTCCTGCACGACAATGCGCGATCTCATACAGCAGACGGTCTCCAAGTTACCAAGGTTGGAAGTTTTCTGTCATCCGCCATACTCACCACAGACCTTGCGCTCACTATGTCAGGTAAATTCTAATATAAAATATGAGCTGATTTCTAAAATATTTTGCATTTTTTTGGATTGTAAGTAAATTGTTCTTGTTTTGATGTTTTTGCAAAACAAATATTAAACAGCTGTACGAGGAGGATCTAAAATTATGATAAAGTTTAATATTAGTCATATTATTTCATTATTGAACAAGACGTTTGCTAACAATTTTTTTTTCAATAATATGTCTTATAATTTCATACAAAGCATTTTTACTGACAGTACCTCCCTTATATCTTTAAAATTGTTTTGGTATTAGTTTAAACAATGCTATCCGTTCGGAATAGAATATAAATATGATTTGAAACAAATACTAGAACGGTATTAGAACGGAATAAATCCTGCAAATAACCCCAGTTATAGCCCTATTTAGTTTGATCCACAATTTGTTGCCCACCCTGTATAGAGAACTCCATTTAAAACAAATTTGCTATCACCCAGCGCTAACCCAGCATATCACAGAACACATCAATATTCTCCCAAGACTCCCAACTAGCCGAAAATCGACTTCAAGGGATGAGTCAACTCAACTGATTGTCTATGTAAGCTGGTCAGCTGAATGTTCGAATGAGGGACGTCAAACCTGGAACTACGTATATCTCCCACATTTACCCCGCAGACAACTCAACGTTCATCTTTATAGAATTGTACATTTAATTTTTAATCAAATAAACTATGTAATATTGTATTGGATTATTTTATTTTCTCGCAATCTTAGTGAAAGGTATTGTGAACTCGGCGCTAAAACCCACCATAACTCGGTTTTCTATCTACCCAAAATTGTATGCTTATTAGGGATGGTGTAATAATACAGCGTGTGATTTTTTTCCAAAATCAATGGGTTCGATTTCTGGCTAGGAATATTATAGTACATTATGGTACAAGTGTGTAATGTTGGTGATTACTGCTGAGGTCTTAGGAGAGCCGAGGACGGTAATCATCAATACACACGTGTATAGTTATCGGCACGTAACTTGGCAAGAGGCGTTAGATGCGCAGAAGTCATTTTTTAGGTCTCTTCGGGTTACCTAGCGGGACGCGGGGAGCGTTTAGCACCGTTCCGAGGGCGCGATTGGTTAGTCAGTTGACATATGGGTCGACTGACCAATTACGTTGCTTCCACGTTCCGTTCGTACTATACGGTGGTTGGTCAGTTCGCTCACTATGCGCGAACTTACCCCCACTATGCCAAAACCTTGCCAAGTTACATGCCTGGGACTATATCATACGTCATTTTTTAGCACACTTGTGAAGAAAATAATAATAAAATAACTGTAAATTCAACAGTGAACACGAGTTTTGAAAAAAATTTCGCAATGACGGGCAAAATTCATCAAATTTCCTATGCGTGTTTGGTTTTTCGCGGATAGCGTTTTAGCCACGTACAAAATGGGGAATTTCAAGTTTTCTTTATTACAGAGAAAACAAAAGTTATATTTGAGTGAGATACTTGGCCCTGTCTTCTGTGATACAGTTTTCTATAACTAGTACAGGAAACATGTGATTTATTCCACTAAAGTTAACTACTACTTTGTATTGCATAGTCTTTGCATCAATATCTGGTGGAAAATATAATTTAATTTTACTAATTGGTGTAAATAAATGTTTAATGTAACAAAATGTATTTATAAAACACGTACAAGTTGAAATTATCTATTTAAATACGAACTTGCATGAAATGAGCAAGCAATAGTTCTTAATTTATTTGTACTATTGAGCACGATCTTTTTTGTATCGAAACTTTTTTAAGAACAAGCAACTCAACCAATAAAAAAAATCTCTATAACTCACTTGTGAATAATAGCAATGAAAAGTCATAGTTTGATTACAGGTGTCATTATGTGCCTAATTGCGGTGAAATTAGAGCTACTTTATGAGCAAGTGTGTTGAAAAACTATTTCCATCTCAGATCCAGGTAACGGTACCATGTATATGGTGTAGATTTTTAATTTATATAAAAACCGGCCAAGTGCGAGTCCCACTTAAATATTTATTTTATTCTGTTTTTAGTATTTGTTGTTACCTATAGCGGCCACAAAAATACATCATCTGTGAAAATTTCAACTGTCTAGCTATCACGGTTCATGAGATACAGCCTGGTGATAGATGGACAGACAGACAGACGGATCGTGGATGGAGTCTTAGTAATAGGGTCCCGTTTTTAACCTTTGGGTACGGAACCCTAAAAATCTAGACAGCCTCGCAGTTTTTGATACTACAAAATAAACTGGTTTAGAATCGAACGAATAATGAAAAGCCCCCAAAATGTTAGTAGGTATTTATGTGGTACACTTGACATTGAGAATAATATAAACTTAAAGTACCAATGGAAATAAGTATCATTGCCATTCTAGAATTTCCGTAAAGACCACAAACCTGCTCGAATCCAAAATGTCACGGAATAAACTTTCAATCTCGTCGACAACACAGAAACCGGTTGGTTTGGGTCATCAAACAACTTAAAGTTTACCACACAGTATCCTACTTACTTAATTTAACGTAATTTATTGATTAGGATAGGTAGTTTATAGTTGGCCGGTTTGTTGTTACACTAGAGTGCGAGCGAGTTAATACTGCATCACAAAAATGTTGTCTGAAACCAAAGATATAAATGTCTGAAACTATACCGAGATAGGTAGGTAGTTACGGTTTTTTTGCTGGCTTATTCTGACCCTGGGCAAAAACCTTAATCCGCGCCTTCTAAGTTAAGCACACCTACTTAAAAGATCCTTAGTGGCCCTACTGGGGGCTCTAACTTAGGTTTAGGCATCTCTAACATTTAGCCAAAGATTGACCCAGGAAAGGCTTTTAAAAATAAATTGAAGAGCTAGATAAATTTTACATAATTTAGAATTTTTGCTGTAAATTTTGACATATTTCAGAATATGTACGTGCTTCAGAAGTAGTCTAAGTATATGAAAATGGATTTTCATATAAAAATATAGCAACATAACATGAATAAAAAGCCTATCAATCAACAGCCATTATTTTTTATGCCTTTGTTTGAAAATGTTTGTTCTGTATGTAATTTTTATGGTGTGCAATAAAGAAAATAATAAATAAATAAATAATTCACTGAATACTGCCTATTGAATTCTAAAAAGGCAGAACAAAAGAAAAGTACGAAACAATATACCACAACCCTAGCCATAATAATTATAAGGTCAAATACCAGTTTCGCAACATTTCTCTTATAGTTAGGAACAAAGAGTTGCGAGTCCCTTCACTGCGGGCGTGGCGCAGCTCGCAGGCACACCGATCTGCAGGAAGCCTGTCCAAGGCGAACGCTCGAACAGAATTCCCTAGTGCATTGAATAATAGTTTTAAAGAAACCAATATCTTTCTATTTGTAGGTACGTACTAAATTGTTTTGTCAACAGCCTCTACGATCTAATACCTCCGAATACGTTACCTACCTTGGTAGCAACAATCGGGAATTGCTTTAGTTTTCTTTTCTTTTGTTAGTCTACCTAGTACCTACCTCGATGTTGATGAGATAGTGAACCTCAAACGCAGTTTAATGTCCTTCTGTGACCACTTAAGAAGCTCCAGTGTTATAGTCAGACAGGAATAAAATTGGAATCGAGCCGCCCACTCTTACTCCAGTCCGGTTTCAATAGACCACCACACAGTAGTCAGGAAATTGCGTCCTTCAGCGAATAAAAATTTTCGGTCATAATAAAACTCTTTTTAATTGAATTAAAATAACTATGATTGGGTACGCAGTACTTAACTGCAAACTAGTAAGTAGGTAATTAACAGCTAATGTATTCTTCTATAGATATTTTAAAAGAACCAGAGTGTCAAGTCATGGATTCAATCGATGTTGTAGTTTAAGTACTATAAACAAAGAAGTGTTGATATATCTTGAGATTCCCTACGTTTTATCTAACTCACATTAAGAACTTATAAAATATACCTACCTAATAGGTGCATAAGTAAAACAAAGTTTTCACAAATGAGAAATTAAAAGTCAGTAGATGTTATCGGAACTGGGCGATAGAATCCTTTTTCGAGGTCACATCCAACTGCTTACTATGCGATGTGCGTCAGATGGACCGTGGAATTTCGCCGCTACTGCGGTCGGCTTGGGGCCACTGACACCACGGCTGCATTGCTTTTTTTTTCACGAAACACCCGTACTTAGAGATTTTTGAACCGAGAAAAAATGAGACAGCGATTACGGCAATTTATAAAAAATATTCTTCCAGGAATACATGCGGAAGAAGGAAAATTTTGCAATCTTTCTTATACAATATACATAGATATTTATACTTAACTAATAAGGTAGGTACCACTAATGATGCGTGTTATATAAGAGGCATAATTAGTGGCTTATCCAATCTGGCGCATTTATGTTAACCTGCCGTTCAGTTTGATTATAGCTTTCTAAAAAGCAATAAAGTGCTGATAGAGCTGGATTTGCTAGGCGATGGTTCATTATGATTAGTGGTAGATTTAATTTCCTAGGTAGAGGCCAAATGTGTCTTGTTAGCCTTCACGAGCGGTACTAGCCGCTACATTTATAAAAGGTGACAAGTTCTAAAGGCTAAACAAAGAAAAAATATAACCTGATTTTATAATTGCAGACACAGGTCTGATTTTAGTTTCTTATCTTGTTATTGGCAACGATGTTTATGCAGATAAAAAGTTTATCACAGGTAGACTACAACTGCACATGAAGGAAAACAAATTAGATTAAAGTGTAAGAGCTCTACCACTAAATACGTGCCATGGTTTTCTATATTTTCCCGTTTTATAGCTTTCAACACAGCTGCTCGCTTGTTTATCAATTAGACTCAGATTCATTGATCGATGTGCAGACTGCAGACGCAACCGTGAACCTTGTAATTTTTTAAGAGAATGTTTTAAACTTTGCACCTCAGTTATCTAAAAGTTGTACCTAACTACTTGAAAATTTAATCTAGTACCGAAAAAAAATGTCATGTTTATACATTAATTTATTGGCTAATGGCTACTACTAAAGTGATGAAGCTCTAATCACGGTGTTGGGTGGGAATAACTACTTAGCCAGCGAGATATCAGTCCAGTTTAGAGTCAGTATCAGGGCTCGTCAAGCATATTTCTGACTGCCTAAAAAGAGCAGTTTCTATGTTTGACTGTATGTAAGTATTTCTTTATTTTTACCGATTTCGCCGTCAATTGTGGACCGATTAAATTATTTTTGTGTTTAAAAGGGTATACTCTCGAGGTGGTCCTGAAAGAATAGGGAGTCAGTGATAGCGTGACGGGGGACAGGATGGTATGGAAGAGGAAAACGTGTTGCGCCGACCCCAAGTAACATGGGACAAGGGCAAGAAGATGATAATGACTCTCGAGGTGGTCCCATTGTAACCAAGTCAGAATCTGATGATGGGATCCCATGGAATTCGAGGAACTCCTCAAATATTATAGGCAAGCATAGTAGGTTCTTAATTATGAATAAGTGTGAAGCATGTACCTACTTATTCATAATTAAGAACCTAATAAGCTACAGTAATTTTACACATAACTTTGATTAGAGATACGAACAATATGTTAGGTACATATATATTATAATAGTACCTACCCATGTGATAAAACAATTCAGCAAACCATAGAAAATTGCATGGTATTGTTGCAGGCTAGCTCAATACATGCAACAACAACAAACAAACTGTGTAAACGCATGGAATATGAAAACAAAACACCTTCAGGCAAGTCAAACGAGTCGAGCCTATCGCTCTGACGATGACGCAAGGAATGCGCAATTTAACATTTGAGTGGGTGTTGCAATCCAGCTTGCACAGGGTTCGCGCAAATGAGATTCAGCGGTCAGGTTAGGTCTTTAATTTCTCATTATTGTACACTTAGTGCACAAGATTTCATAATATCGGCTGCGCAAATCAAGAAGCGATCGTCTGGAATGCGGCTGTTTTGTAAGGTTTATAGGTAGGTATTTTTAATTAGGCTTATCTTTATACTTTCACAAATTTTAAGTCTTTCCAATTAGTTGTCTAATATTTCCGTTGAATATCACATACTAGTCATGCTACTGAATATTACACAAAGAAAACAGGTGGGATATTCTAAGAAATATTGTATCTCAAAATCAAATCTAATCAAGAATCCATTATTTTAACAGATTTATTGCGATATTGGTGCTATCCAAAATGCTATCAGTAAAATAACTGACAAGCAGATTTATCTGAATAGATGGATAAGTAGATTAACTTGTTTTGTCACTTTAGACTGCAGACAAAAAAACAAAAATAAAGCAGTCCCTTATAAAACCTAACGAGAAGGTCTGTAAGGCGCATATATACGAATGTGTGGGGTGTGGGCCAGTGACCGCGTGTGACCGGAGCGGCGCCCGCGCAGCGCGCACTCCTGGCCTTCCCAGCAGCCGGCAAGCGCCGCTGCGCCGACAACGCGACGTGTGCTTGACCCAATGTTTACCATTTACATCAGTACCAAGAAACCATATTGTTGTGAGCCTACTCTTATTTCTGCTAATCGTTATCCTCTACTTTTATTCTCTGTAAGAAGCCGTTATCATTGAGGCGGATAATGCTAAACAATATCCGCTTCAAAAGGAAAATGCTATCAAAAGATATTTTGTGCGATATTGTTATTTATGAAGTGATATTATTTTTCTTATTATTCTGAGAATACTATCGAATCATTTTAGAAAATCTTATAATTATACTGTTACTTGAAATCAACCTTATCATAATATGTTCTGAATTCTGACTACAAGTCTTTCAGTTCTGCCTTGGAAGTAAAGTTAGGTGCCTCTTATAAATAAAATAGTTACGGTGTTGCATGGTGGAAGGATAGCTTTGTATTGCCGCGGTCAAACTACCCACGAATCGTTGGATAGGTATTGTTACGGAACATAATATCATAGGTACCTACTTACATATTTCTGGATACAATTCCATGTAAATTTTGCCATAAAAATACCAACAAGTGATAGCGGCTGTTTTACTTGGTTCAGAACGTAATTATTTCGGAGCATATCTAGTGATTCCGGTTTTGTAGTGAATCCTGCTGAAGCACACGGTACCGAATAAAATGCAGCTCGACGACAAATGGGCTATTCCTACCTACCTCAAAGCTTCCTCCAACGAAAACTCTCTGGTTACAGAAGGCCTAGAACTAGAACCCAATCACCTTCACATTCGTACGATCTGCACCTGATAATGATGACAAAAATTTGGCAAAAAATGGCAAGTGTTAACAACTGGCCTTACTGGCGTATGACGTTAACAAAACCTTGTTATTTAGTTGTGGAGGTCAGATCTGCAGTCGCTCCATATAAAATACTGGTAATCAGCTGCAATAAGCGATCATTGTTCGAGCGGCGTTCAAATAGTTCAAGTGTTTTAGCAGCCCCAAATACTCAATAAGATTATTTTGCAATAGATATGAGTTGGTATTAATTTTGAAAGTCATTATGTCGCAAGGACAGCGTCTATCATATTGAAGGATTGTTGTAAGCGTTGCGTTGCTTAATACCAAAGTTTCAATGTGTTTAACTGGTATGCGCTTGTCTGGCGTGTGTTAGGTGTTGGTGGCGGGGGTGCAGCTATGTGTGGCGGCCTGGCTGACAAGTGGGTCGTGTTGTGAAACAGAGAGAGGTGGTTGGTGACGACGTCTGCGCAACAGCTGCAGCGGCGCGCGCGCCCCGTCTCACGCTCACCGCTTGGCGTTTCTCTCACACACGCAAAGTCAACGCAACTTAAAATTCCCAATTGTGTGTGGCTTATTATTATCACCGGAACTTAAATTAGTCATCTAACTCAACTCGACCTTAGAAATTATCTAATTACGAAATAATTATAAATACAATACTAGTACTTACTTAATTCTGTGTAGATATGACTAGATATAGACTTCCGGAGATAATACTACTGCTTTCCTGTTTTAGTTTAAATAACAATAGTAGATATCTTATCAAATAAATATTATAAATCGTAAGTATCGTAACATATTATATGACGTCCTCGTCCAGATTGGCGCGAGTACGAGGAACAGCTTTGATCTTCAAAAATTATCGAAGTGATAATAGGAGTTCGATAAGGGTTATAATCTTGATACAGTAAACGAGGACTATAATGTGATCACTGGGGATTCACCAGAAGTACGCCGACTCATACCGAAGTGCGGATAGGAGGTACCTACTCTAGTGACTATGAGAAGATTGCTAACTAAATAGATTTGTTTCCGGAATGTATGGCAATTATTGGTATAGGCTCATTATCCCTTTGAAAAATAAGGCACCACGTTTGGAGATTTGTATAGATCTATTGAACGTTCCTACTCATCAACAGGCTGTAAGACTTACAATCGTCAGGATCACATAATTTTAAGAGGTGGCAAATAAAAACTGCCGCTTTTTATTTTATTTTTGTTGAGGTCAATGGGCATTCAATAGGATAAGGAAAACTCACCTCTGGAAGGATAAGGAAAATAGTGATTAAAAACGCTCCTTGTTGAAAAATCCGAAAGGGCAAGCAAGGTGCGAGTGAGTACTGAGTAGTTAGTTTTTGTATTATGTGAGAGTCGGAAATACGATCAACATAAGTTTTAACCGACTCAGCTGGTGAAAAGCTAGTACCTACAGTACGACCATGAGTCGTGGCTCATCGGTCGTAGTTTGGGCAATAAGTTAAAATTGATTAATCAACCGACGTACCTACATCATGTGTCATCATAAAATACAGCAAGCATGCTGAAACAACACAGACATGCGCGCAATTTTTCACTAGGTAAACGTGTACACCCCCCACCGTAACAGCTGAATAAATATACTACCTTTAACATAATGTAAACAACTAATTGTACGTAACAAAGAATGCTACGATAAGCCGTAATACTGTAATTAACTGCTAAATTAGTAATAAAACCTCTATTAGCTTTAGTTTAAATATTATAAACACGAAAGGATTTCGAGACTTCTCATGGCGGGTTGTTGTTCCAGTTGGCTCTACATGCCCTCTTTAAAAAACCGGCCAAGTGCGAGTAGGACTCGCGCACAAAGGGTTCCGTACAATTATCGCAAAACACTGCATAAAATAACGTTTGTTGTATGGGAGCCCCCCTTAATTTATTTTATTTTAATTTATTAATTATTTTTTTTTTAAGTAAATATACAACTAAACATTCTATGAATATTTCAAGCGTCTACCTGTTGCCGTTATTAATATCGAGCAAAAAACGGCAAAAATATCACGTTTGTTGTATGGGAGCCCCCCTTTAATATTTATTTTATACAGTTTTTTTTTTTTTTTTAAATTTTTAGTTCGCTTTTTAAGCAGTCGGGATTTTTTATTTTTTTAATTAACTTTTTTCTTGGTCTAATGGTTTAACTTTTTCTTATTTATTTTTATCCAATTCACATCATAGGAGTACTGTGCCAAGAAAAGTGTATCTCTGTATTTAATTAACTATTTAGTTATCTTTTTTTTTAATTTGGTGCATTAAACATATAAGTGTAATATATTTTTGAAATCACCTCCTAAAGCCCTTTATTTTGATGACCCATACGATAGGTAGGAAAGAAAAAAAAAATTTGGGCCCCTACAATATGGCTCCCAAAATCCGCCATTTTTCTATTTTCCAATTTTAATGTAGCCAGTGACACTCGCAGGGTTAAGACGAATCAATTGACGCAAGAACCATCAAAATCGGCCAACGCGTTTGGTCTCTAGAACGCCACATAGGAACAAACATACATACATACATACATAGACTGATAAACACATTACCCTCCTTCGGCAGTCGGGTAAAAAGATGGATCAGTTGTTTGAAAGTAGAAGTGTATCCATGAAAAAAGGGAATTCTGAGTTGAGAGCTAGATATAAATGTACCTACCTAAGTACCTACGAAAGAAAAACGTACTAGCTGATCGGTATAGAAATCAAATCAGTTCTTGATGATACGATATAGGACACTCGTGGTTGTCCACGAGTGTCTGACGTGAACAAAATCTTTATCTTGCATGGATGGGTTTTTGCCTGTAATTAGTATAATTACCTGGGTACTTATTTAATTGGTGTTGGATGCTTATTGTTGCGAGGAAACATTTGTACACTATAGTTATTTGACCAAGTAAAATGTATGAACATCATGTCACTAAACAAAAGCCTATAGAGCGTTTCTGAGAAATCGTGCCGTGCGAATAGCGTTGTTTTTTACGCTTCTATCACTACGCCAACAACATGGCACAGATTCGAAGTTTAACATGACAATAGTCGCAAACGACCTTGAGGGATCAAAACGCGCACTCGTTTCACACCAGCACGACCCAAAATTCAGTAGTTTTTTGTACTTTCCTTATTACCCGACTGCCGAAGGAGGGTAATGTGTTTATTATTCTATGACTTTTTCATTGAAATACGCCCGGCGGTTTTGGTGCGATTGTCGTTTATTATGTCCCTATTAGACATAACTTTACAAATTAATTACACTATATTATACGAATAAAACTCAATTATTTCTTAGATCAATTTATTAAGAAAATTCGGTCTATTATAACATATTTTTCCAAAAAATTACGACAAGCCGTTTAGACGTGATTCTCATTTTAGAATCAGCTACTGAGGGGTATCTGCGCCTTAAGGCGCCTTGCCGGTACTATTAGGTAAAACGGTGACAGTTACGACACAGCATCTTCATCCGGTAGAATTTATTATGTCACATTGTCAACAAATGTTATGTGAATTTTTTTCATTAGTGTAATTTTATTCACCATTTGGCCTACTAAATATATATTGAGCCATGGCTTTAAACATGCTTTCAGTGAGGATCTGCGAATAGGATACCAGCAGCCTAATTGCGCAAGTGAAGTCGACAAGGCAAAGGGTTTCACTTGCGCGGTTAGGCTGCAGAAGTATCAATTAATGTAAGGGACAAAAACCACGGTTTTTCAGGAGAGCTAAATAACGATTTAATTTTTTTACTCGACTGCCGAAGGAGGGTAATGTGTTTATCAGTCTATGTATGTATGTTTGTTCCTATGTGGCGTTCCAGAGACCAAACGCGTTGGCCGATTTTGATGATTCATACGTCAATCGATTCGTCTTAACCCTGCGAATGTCACTGGCTACATTAAAATTGGAAAATATAAAAATGGCGGCTTTTGGGCGCCATATTGTGGGGGACATAAACTTTTTTTACTTCCAAACCCATCGTGTGGGTTATCAAAATAAAGGTTTTTAAGAGGTGATTTCAAAAATATATAATACTTATATGTTTAAATGTACCGAAATCGATAAAAAAATTAACTAAAAATTTATAAATAAAAAAAGTTAATTCAAAAAATCAAAAAACCCGACTGCTTAAAAAGCCGTAAACAAGAAGAAAATCATGCTGTGCAGTCGGAGGATACGTCAGCCAGTGGTTTTGGTCAGCCAGCTCGCGAATACGTATCCTCCGACTACACAGCATGATTTTCTTCTTGTTTACGGCTTTTTAAACAGTCGGGTTTTTTGATTGTTTAATCCTATGGTTTTATCTCACTGTAACTTTTTACTGTCTGCTCCAATTTTAATTGTGTCTAGAGCAAAGTTTCTTCGAATTTCCTCTTCTTTAATGCTATAATCGAAATATTAAGGACTGCCCAGTGGTTTAAAATATAGCATGTGCCTATTAAAACATGTATATTTTAATGTTTATGTAATTGTGTAAACCTTCGAGCATATTGCAAGTCAGCAAGAAAAATATTCGTATTTCTATTGTAAAGGACTTTTCGGTGTTGCAATTTGATGTAACTATAGATTATCTGCTGAAATTGATGGTATTTTAAGTTCTTTGCATGATAATACGAGTAGTTGGAAAGAACCAACATTAATCATGTAAAGCAAATCTTTATGTTAGTTTCAGGTTTTATAGTAGCTATCACAGATTTTTTATGGACACCAAAATAAAACAAAGGCGTAAAATATATTTTTCTCGATTTTGTCTACGTGCATTGTGTGATAATGATTAGTTTGATGGCACGATGGCAGTGAAAGTTGAAATGACGAATAGAAGGGACGAATGGATGATTTGTGTGAAAGATGAATAAATAAATATAATTAATATAAGAAATATTGTTGCGCCGATTACAATACTAATTAATTTGGAATGGGCAAACAGATTATGATGCCAACTAAACTATTTTAATGGTGAAATTCATAGATATAATAAACAAGTGTGTGTCTGTATTTTATATTTCTGTGGTGAAATTGATATAGTTGGAACAACTTTTTCTATTTGGTATTTTATCTACTCATTAGCTGTAATCACATCTTCATCGTCGTCGGTTTCATCGAGGGTATCTTTAACTGGGGATTTATTCGGAAGTTTCCAATATTCACTATGAAATATTTTTGTCATACTGGTGTCGCACAAAATATTTCGAGGGCATTGTATTTAGGAATGGAAATTGGCAGCTTCTCTTCATAAAGATATGGCAAATTGTCTGTGTTCCTTTGCCTTATTTCATTACTAGCACTTTTACACAATTCATGCACCTCTTACATCTGTTATGGACCGGGTAGGTCGGGCAGGGTAGGCTGGGTATGCAGGGTAGGCTGGGTATGCATGGTAGGCTGGGTATGCAGGGTAGGCAGGGTTGGCAGGGTAGGCAGGGTAGGCAGGGTGGGCAGGGTAGGCCGGGTAGCAGTTGACGGTAGCGAAGCCCCGGGGGTCAGCTAGTTTTTTGTATTTTGGCTTCGCACGGTTTGTGCATTTAGCCAGTGTCACGTTTAGAATAGAAATTCTAGTTTCTTTAGATTTTAGTCCAATGTCCTAGTTAGGCCCCAATGAAATGGCGGTAACTTTATTGGAAGCTTCTACGGAGTTTTGAAAACAACATCCTCAACATCATCAACTTCGTGTAAACAACATGTACAAACTCATGTTCTACCGCTGTGTTTTACTTGCCCACACTCGTGCACGTTCACTAATATTATTAGAATACGTAACCACCATTTTTACATTATTAATATTCAATGTAACACAATTTAAGGAAAATAAAACAGAGAACGAGAAGCAACTTACACGCCATCACGTTCCCGCCAAAACTCCATGCCATGACCATCATTTATTGGGCCGGGTAGTAAAAATATGTTTCTTTTTAATTTAAAATTTGTTTGGTTGCGTTGGTATTAATATAGATTAGTTAAGTACGATTACTAATAAGCAACAAAGTAGAAGGTTTACACATAAAATATTAGTAACGTACCTAAGGCACAACTAAGCATCATTGGTTCCGTACCCAAAGGGTAAAAACGGGACTCTATTACTAAGACTTCGCGATCCGTCTGTCTGTCTGTCACCAGGCTGTATCTCATGAACCGTGATAGCTAGACAGTTGAAATTTTCACAGATGATGTATTTCTCCGCTATAACAACAAATACTAAAAACAGTATAAAATAATTATTTAAGGGGGGCTCCCATACAACAAACGTGATTTTTTTGCAGTGTTTTGCGATAATGGTACGGAACCCTTCGTGTGCGAGTCCGACTCGCACTTGGCCGGTTTTTTAAAGTAGGTCAGGAACATGCTATAGTTTTAAACACTGGGAATTCCTAAATCTTTCGTTTATAGCACACTAGCTGTTGCCCACGGCTTCGCTCCCGTGGACCACCCCACAGGACCCGTTTTCGGGATAAAAAAAACTCAGGATAACTCATAATGTAGCTTTCTATTGGTGAAAGAATTTTTCAAATCGGTCCAGTAGTTTCGGAGCCTATTCGGTACAAACAAACAAAAAAAAATCCCCTTTATAATATTAGTACCTATAGGTATAGCATGAAAGTAAAATTCTATGAAACTTTGCTCTAGACACAATTCAAATTGGAGCAGACAGTCATAGATGCAGCATGCATCAGTAGTTGTTTACTATACGGACCTTGTAGAAACTAGAACAAATTGCCGTGCGTTCAAGCGTTTTTGTCAAACCTATTATTGGAAACAAATATAGCAGCTTACAATGTTATAGGACCCATTAATATTATATCCGGATATATTTTTATCCGTGGTGCTAGATAACTGGGCTTATCCCAGTCGTATACGACCCTTTGTGCCTATTGGCATTGTTTGTTCTGTCTCCTGCTTGATATGGAGGGAAGTGGAAATCGGTTTTTTTCTACTCCTCCGTTATTCTTTTTTGATTAATTTCGTTGCGGGATCCAAGACAGTTAAATTCATTCTCCGGGACTTCGTCGAGCTTCATTGCCTCGTCGCTTTTCTGGTGGTCGCCACTGTTGATTCTGGCTTTCAGGAGTAGCAGTGGCTTGGGAATAGTGCGGTGGGATTGTCCCAAAAGTCGTAAAGACAGATAAAAAATAACGATTTTTGGTTCGCCTGAAAAACGGTGGTTCGTTACATTAATTGATACTTCTGGTACCGTTAGGAGAATCAAATTAATGTAAGTACCCGGTATTTTAGCAACGAACTTTTAAACAAATAAAGTAAAGTAGGTAAATACGAATTTGATTTCTACTTGTTACGTAATAGGCATATCTAGGTACATTATATAGATAGTTTTGTGAGATGATAATGTAAGAGAATAATTCAAAAAAACTCTAATCATAAATTAAAGTAAGAAATTCAAAAACATGTTATTTATATTGACATAAGGCAAGGATGTAATTAATTAATACTGAATTATAAATTATTTTTGTTTTATTTTTGTCATTTTGTTTTACGCATTCCAAAAATTTGTACTGTGTGTAAGAGACATTTTTTTTAAAGTTTGAGAAAATTTTAATAATACCCATCGCAGAGCGGGCAATTCTGAGTCCTATAAAAATATTAAAACAAATTTTCGCCAAAATGTCCCTAACGTTAATTGATACTTCTGGTACCTATGAAATTACAGGGCCCATGCCCCATAGCCCACCACATAATTGAAAAACCATAAAGTATGTTAAACTTATATACGTCAAGTTTGGTTTGTTCTTAGTACTAACTAGCTAGCCGAACCAAATGTTTTTGTAACTAAGACTTTGTGAAATATTTCTGCACTATCTTCCAAATTATTAAATGTCAAAGCGTCGAAACATTTTTAGTATTCAAGACTGGTATTATTATTATTTTTCTCTTAGGTACCTACCACTTTATTATTCGCCTTTCAGAAAATCTACATACTTGTTTAAAATATTCAAATTGATTTAGATTTTAGCTGTTCTAGCAAGTTTATCAGTTTGAAGGTCAAATCCGGTGACCAACAGCATGTAATTTTATCATAATATTAGTAATTAATTACTTTTTTATGTTACTAGCCATGTTATGTGTGATCCTTAAATCTAAATAAAATAGATTTGGTGGAATAAGAAACACATTAATTAGGTATTCATGTTTATTTTAATATCATGGGTGAAGATAAACCAAAGACCAATAAAATGATGACTTGATCATACTCTGAACAGCTGCATTTCAGATAATGGTAGTGATGTCAAATTGTAAAATTAAATAAATATATTATGGAGCGCACACACACACTGCATCCGATCCAAATCCAGAAAAAAAATAGAACGAAGAAATTTAATTTGAGCCTGGCCAGAATTACGATTACAGTTAGCCTCAGCGCTACTTGTATGAACAACTATGTTACAGATCCGAAATCTGTCAGTCCGATTTTAGAAAAAAAAAAAACCAATGCGAAATCTGATTTTGAAATTACATAGATTCAGATCGGATGCAATGCATTCGCTCTAAGCACTTTCCTGCGTTTATCAAATTATCTTGTTGTGAGTTTTCATTTCCATTGCTTAAGAATGGAAGTAGGTACTACTGTGCTGGGCAAAGCTGAGATAGGTAGGTAGTACAGTATTGATATGTAGGTACAATTTATAGGGTAACAAAAATAACAAAAGATAAAATAATATTCTAATGAGTTATCTTTTAATATCGACGCCTTGGTAAATAAATAAACATACAAAAGTGTTTTCATATCGGATATTTAATATCAAAAATAGCTAAGCTAAAGATTTTGACTAGCGATTAATTAAGAATATAAAATTAAACAGCAGTACCTACATTAACGAACGATATTTACAAATTTTTACTTATCATTTTTTTTTTCGTAGATTGGATTTTGTTTTTTTAATTAGAGCACTTGAGTACCTACCTACATGCCGAGTATTTTATGAACCAATTAAAACAATATATTTTACAATAGGTACGAAAACCACACCTTGTGGAAAGATTAAACACATTTACTTATTTCACATTTTCTACTACTTATGTTCTTCGGGAAATATGTACGACGACGAAAATTCAATTAGCGTAGGTAATCGCTTGTTATCTAATAATTCATTAAGTGCGAAATTATCTCTCATTTCCTTGTTTTCAAACCTTATCGACAGCCAGATTTAAATGATGAAAGTATACCTGTCAGTTAAATACTGTAATCCAATTAAGTATGTATATATATAAAGCATGATATTGAACTATATTTAACAAAAAAATTGAAGTAGATATCTGTCATCTTCGAATCAAAGGTTTAGGAAACATTACCTACCTATTTGATGCATTAAAATGATTTACATAATAATATATACTTATTCTAATCAGATAGATTCATGTTATACATCACTGTGTTTAGGATGTATAGCTTATACTACATCTAGGACATAATATTATCAACTCTAATTATGTATATACAAATCTTACATATATTATAAGTATATACTAAGAATCTCAATAGAATGTGATAAACGACAATCAACCCTTTGCATTCCGGGTACGTATATGGAGTGTAAAGACTTTGTAGACGAATCACATTCGCTCTCGTTTGTCCTTGCACAGGAAGTACTTAGAGCCATACACATAGACAAGCCCAGCAGGCCGCAGGTTGAGTATCACTATATTAAACTCTATATATAAAAAATATAATTATAAAATTCAAAGAATAATAACAATCTGATAGCATTAAAACGTTTAGACTTTCGACAATCTGATGCTGATAATTAAAACATTTATCAAATTATAACATCTGTAAAAATAAATTTTAGAACATGAAAAATACATTTTGTTGATGTAAGTACCTAAGTAAGTAGAGATAACGAAAACTTTATCTTAGAATATTATTCCAATACAACAATTTCAACGTAATTTTATGAGTAACAAAATAAGATTTACATTAGTAGGTATGTACATTTGTATCAAATATGTACCTACCTATTATTTTTGCGAATTTGCGGTAATTCCTCATTTCGCTTATTACCATACATAAAATGATGTATTTAAAACACTAGCTAGAGCACATCATTGTAGAGCGTGGTGTAAAATGTTATGATCTAACACTAGTTGTTACGGATCACTAATAAAAATGTAAACCTAAACAAACTGTGAAAATAAAAGCGTCGACAATATTATAGCTAAATTATATTACAGAAGGTTCATGTTCTGGTCTAATATAATTTAGTTAACGACATTAATAGCTAAATAAAATGTTATCAACGTGTCAGTAAGCACAAGTCAGCAGGCAAGCGATGCCTTCAACGTATCCTCTTTAAAATTGCACCAATATCGCAAGACTGCAATTATTATTATAAATCAAGAAAATTGGGCGTGTTGAATTTATTTACAACTTAATGACTGCCTGTCCTCAGTAGGCGGAATGCAAGCGAGAGGCATGGCCTTGATACGACAATACTTAAGTCTGGTAGTTGTAAAATGACAATTGTTATTAACATACCACACCCAAAACATTTAACTATTGACAAAGTAATGGAATGTCAATGGAACTTTTTAAGATATAAAATAGAAAAAGCTTCGGAATGTATGGAAATTAACAGGAAACAAAGGAAATAAAATATTCACACACATGTGTATAAAATTAGTTCCCAAATATAGCCAGTGGTAAATTGTAACATAAACGTACGAAACGTACGTATCAAAGAATATCAGGCGTGATCTTAAACCCAGAATAACCAAAGTATTGTCGAATTAATTTCACAACAAGAATCCACAACTTTTTGGTCCATTACTGAGTAACAATATCTTTTTCTGACAACAATTAACGTTAGTTAATTTTATCGATGACTTAATTTTATAGTGCTATCAACTATAGCTGTGTACTCTTACAACAGTACAAAGTTACCTACTCAACGGTAACCGATTTAGCGAGATTGCGTGGGCAGTCGACGTTGCAGTCGCGCAAAACGGCGATGTGGTACGCGAGGAGCTGCATGGGGATGACGGTGAGGACTCCCTGGAGACAGTCCACAGTTTTAGGTATTTGAAGGCATCTCGACGCAAATGCCATTGTTTCTTTATCACCTTCTTCACAAATGAGGATGGGGCGACCTTGACGGGCAGTGACTTGCTGCAGTGCATTCATGCATTTTGTGTAAACAGGGTCGCGCATTACGATCATCACAACCGGCATCGAGTCGTCGATTAGCGCCAGCGGGCCATGTTTCAGTTCACCGGCCATAATGCCCTCGCTATGCATGTACGTCAACTCTTTTACTTTCAAGGCTCCCTCAAGGCAAGTGGCGAAGTTGTATCCGCGGCCCATTATAAGTAGTGATCTTTGACGGAACAGGTCTTCAGCTAAAGTTTTTACTTCATTATCAAGGGCAAGTACTTGACGGATTTTGGTGTCCAATTCATGAAGTCCTTCAATTATGTCAGCGCGCCGTTTTTGCAGAGAGATACGATCCTCGCTGATTACGAGAGCAAACATCACTAACGACACAAACTGAGAGGTGTAGGCTTTTGTCGATGCCACACCAATTTCAGGACCAGCGTTGATGTGCACGCCGCAGTGAGACTCGCGACAGATGGAACTGCCCACTGTGTTGGTGATACCGACGATCAGAGCGCCGTGACGCTTGCAGTACCGGAGTGCCATTAGGGTGTCAGCAGTTTCTCCAGACTGTGAGATGAAGAAGCACACATCATCACGGAACACTGGAGTATTCCTGTCCAGGAAATCAGAGGCTAGCTCCACCATGACTGGCAGCTCTGTTAATTCTTCCAGAAGCTGACGAGTAGCTACAGCACTGTGGTAGCTGGTACCACAGCCTATTAACATTAACCTTCTGCATCTTTTGATCTCCGGGATATAATCTTTAATGCCTCCCAAGGTAACAGTGCTGTCAGCGAAGTTGAGACGGCCTCTCATAGTGTTTACAATGGATTCTGGCTGTTCAAAAATTTCCTTTTGCATGAAGTAGTCATAGTTGCCTTTCATTATTTGTTGCAGTTCCAGTTTGAGAGTGAAAATTTCTCTCTGGTGAGGGTCAGTGCTGCTACCAGACAGACGATGAATGCTAAGTACACCATCTTTGATATGAGCAACATCATCATCTTCAAAGTAAAGCACTCTGTTGGTATGTTCAATAACTGCAGAAGCATCAGAGGCAAAGAAATACTCAACTTCCCTTTCTTCTTCGGGCTGGAAGTGAGCATGGCTGTTCACACGTGGGACTGATGGCACAACACCACGGGTGGCCTTGTTGTTGGTGTACATGATGGGTACATGATCACTGGAGAGGCGACGGCGTGTCTTGATGCCCACAAGCAGTGGGCTACCACGGCGGGTTGCCACACATTCATTTGGGAAATAACGAGACTTGAAGCACAAAGCAAAAGCTCCTTCCAACTGTTGAATTACCTGTTCTGCCAGCTCTTGGAAGCTGAAATCCTTGTGCTGGTTGTATAGATGGTGAATCAACTTGGCAATTGCTTCTGTGTCAGTTTGGGATTCAAAGATGTAGCCTTTGTTTTCAAGGAAAGTTTTAACTTCTTTGTAATTTGTAATGATTCCGTTGTGGATGACAACGAAGGCGTTGTCCTCGCCGGATCTCTGCGGATGAGAGTTGACAGCGCTGGGCTCTCCATGAGTGGCCCATCTCGTGTGAGCGATGCCACAGTGCGAGTCCACACTATCTTCAACTGACAGTTCGACACTGCGCTCCTGCAGAAGTTCCTCGAGAGCGGCTACTTTGCCGCGTCGTTTCAGAACAGCTATGTCTTTCTGATCAGCGGCGTCCACAGCAACGCCTGCTGAATCATAGCCTCGGTATTCCAAGCGTTTTAATCCAGTAACTAACAATTCCAATATTTCTCGCCGAGTTTTAGGCGTTAGGTGATTAATATATGCAAAAATTCCACACATCGTAAACGAAGCAGAACGATTTAATGGATCCAAGCGTACAAAACCACGGCTCGCGGTAGACTGCAGTTGCTACAATACACAACAGATATTGAAGGCCTACGCGTATTGCTCCTACCACTAATAAGTTACTTTCACTTACGGCAAAGCACACGTCATCGTGTTTCGTTATCAACAACTCTGTGGTATCAAGTAAATAAGCGGCGAAAACTCGAATCCACCTCACAGAAACTTGATAACATGAACTGTCAAATCTGCTGTGTTATATGTCACTGTCAATTTCAAGTGTCACTGTCAAATCTATAGACAACGAAGTTATACTTATATACTATATTGTTTTGAATAGTAGCATCTTTAGCACGAAAAATAAGAAATTAAGCGACTGTTGAAATTTGTTTGATAGAGTCTGGCAAACGAAAGTAGACACTCTAACTGCATGTTCTTAATTTTTTGTAAGGGAATGTTGATTAAATTACATGACTACGTCTATGGTCAGAGCCAGTCCACACAGCGCGTTGCGTTGCGTTGCCAGTATTCAAAAATAAGTTAAAAACTAAATGGACTTGCGTGTAACTCCTCCCTATCAATGCACAAACAACTGAGCCAGTATATAGTTATCTGTGAAACTGTGAACTGAGCGCTGCCGCTCCGTCGCGTCGTGTCACCCTGTCACCGCGTTGCAATGAGTAGGTACACCCAGAGGCGGCACTAGGCGAAGCGTAGGCGACGTGCGCCACCGCTTACGGCCTCGCCGTGACAAACTGGTGGTACCTCTTCCTAAATTCTAATTGTTTGTCTGGGACAGTTTAATGTAATTCAAATATAACAGCTTTAAAACCAACCGCCTTTTTATACAGTCCACTCATCATTTCATCCACGAGCTAACACTTGAATTATAGTAGTTATAGTAAAAATAAAATAGTGAAAAATATATTTATGTCGTTTATTCTTATTATATTGCATTTTTAAATATTTCTTAAAAGCATAAAAAAAAACTTCTACAAAAAGAGGCCCACCGGTATCGGGAACAGGGTCCAATCTACCGGCGCGGCGGTCAGGGCTCCAGAGAGAGGAACCTCCTAACTATGCGAGCCGTATCCAGCAGTACTGCTTTCTGGATCAGAACCTTGACCCAGCCGCCTAACGAGAGCCTAAGGTATTGGTCGAGGCTCGTGGCTATTAAGCCATTGGCTAACACGACTATCGATACAATGATCGCTGTGTCCACATCCCACATGTCGACAAACTCACGAGCCAAGTCAAGATACTTGATTTGCTTATCTTTCTCGGCTTTCACGAGGTCCCCGTCATGTGGGACGGTAATGTCAACAATCATTGCACGCCTCTCGATTCGGTCCACCACCACAATATCAGACTTATTGGCTACAATAGTCCTATCAGTACAATGTGATATTGCCATTCTCCAGAACTGGGTCGGGCACATATCTGTAGTACGGCACCTCCGCTGCCACAAGAGCGAATCCCAAGACTGGAGAGCGAACGACAGCTCTGTATTGGCGTGAAGCCCTGCATGCAACCGTGGACGGACACGACACAGTATACTGGCCGAGACTTCGTGCAGTTCGTGCACACTCATATAAACGCGCTCCCGTCGCGTGTACACAATACACGGGGGCGCAGGACTGGTGTGGAGTCGGAATTGAACTGCCGTGCAGGTTGCATGGTAACCTAACCATGTGTTCTATGACACTGTTGGATGGTTCCAACAGTGTCACAGAACACACGGCGGCCGTATTGAACGCCACAACTGCATTGCGGATGTCGTTTGCTCTGCCATGTCCGATAAGGGGTGGAAGACTGTGAAGGAACCGAAAGCCAGGACCGCGTTGGGCCTCAGAAAGCCAGACATCATCGCCTCCAGGAATGGTGTGAAGGTAATTGTGGACGCACAGGTGGTCTCGGGTCAGCGATCAATCGATGAGCACCATCGTGAGAAACGTAACAAGTACGGGAATCGCGAGGAGCTCGTCGAGAAAGTCGCAGACATACTAGGACTGCCTTGTAAGCAGAGCGTCCGCTCTACCTCCTGCACCAATTCCTGGAGGGGCGTATGGAGCCTAGCCTCTTATAGAGAGCTAAAGAGGTTCGTCGGGCTTGATAAGGGAGTGTTGGCCGGCATCTCGTCGTTGGCTTTGAGATGGTCCCACATGCACTGGACAAGGTTCAATCGCATGACAACCCACCACGACTGAGTCGGGGAGCGAGCGATCGGATTGCTGTGGTTGCGGGCCGCCGCCGGGCCCAGGGGTCGAAGCTCCCACCAAAGGGCTACACACTCGGTTATTTCTGTAACAATTTTCGACCTTGCCAAAGATCAAACCGGAGAAATTTTGGCAGTTTGGTGACAGTAGGGGGACGTGGGTGTCCTGTCACACCAATCCATGATGATTACTGTAGTTTTCACGGATTGGACGAAAGCATTGTCGAACTAAAATCTATTTATCCATTTAGAAAACGGATTCTTCGAATAAGATCGAAGAATCCGTTTTCTTACGTCGTCAGAGGGCTTCGCGAAATGTACCCTGCCCACATCAAATTTATATCTGTCGCCGCCACTGTGTACACCCTTCCCGCTTCATCTCGGGCGTTGCGTTGCGTCGACAAAGCGCACCGTGTGGACAGGACATTATGGTTATTAGTATGGAAAACTACGCAGCGACAGCGCTACGTCAACGCAACGCGCTGAAGGGAGGCGCCGGGTGGACCAACTGCTAAGACCGGCAGGTTTATTAAGTTAGAAACAGCTATCAATTTAATGACCTGGCTACTAAGGCCTTTAAGTCAAGTCTAAAGACTTAGTAATTTTTTGACAGTTTATTTTAACAGAAGCTTTTAAGTAGTAATAAGAATGTCCAATCATTAATAAATTGTATCGTTTGTTTATAACACCCGCCTATGTAGTTACATGATTATTAACAGGCAACCATAGACAATAAAATGCAACACTTAGTGGACGCTTTTTTTACAATAGTCAAGTGATTACTATTTAGCTCCATTATTTCGTTATACTAATATTTGCAGATTAATAGTAGTTTATGCAATGGTCATATAATAGGGGTTATTAAAACACGAGCGTAGGTTTATCTGTGTGATAATAATATTACGCGAGTGTTTTAATACCTAATTATATGCCATTGCATACACTACTTTATCTTCACTCATACAGTTGAAATAAAACAAATGTGGAAACGGAAAAATATTTGGTATGGCGGGCAATTTAGATTCTCATTGCGAATGACTGCTCAGCGCGCGCCTCCTTAGACAATGACAGTAGGTACTTCAATGAGCCCTTAAGCGCCAATAAATTAAAAAGTAAAAGAGTGCTATAAAAATTAAGTTATTTTATGATGCAGTTGTTTAAAAATCGAAGGAAAGAAGTGTTCATAGGCGTCTTTAGCCCATGTAGCGTCCGTGTGCAATTATTACCCTAGCGCCCTCTAGTAAGTGCGCGGTCAAAATGGAATGGGTACAAATTACATCACATTACCACAAACTGTCAAATTACCTACCCCAAAAGAAATTTAAAAGACAGTTTTGGATGCCATGACGTGCAGTTGACTGTATTTAGAATTATACAGGGTGTTTACCATAACGAGCCAAAACGTACCCATGTTAACATGTCTATATAGATGTTATATCAATCTCAAAAATAGGAAATAATAAAAAAACTACTTTTCTTACTAAATCAATTAGCTGATAGGTAATTTTGTATGGAGAGTCCAATTTTATTTTACAATTTCATTTATTGACAGGCCTAACGATTTGGCTTGTTATGGTGTTTACCAAACACCTTGTATTTTCAACAGTGAACGGAGATGCGGGTGCAAAACTGCAAATGGTGTAATTTTAAATGACGCCGGGAAACAGCAGGGTGGTAATGGTGACCATAAGCTGTTAGAGTAAGGTTATTTTGAGTGTGCGTAAGGGTCAAATGTAGGTATATGACTTGACAAGGTACGGGGCCAGATACAAACACAAATACTGGGCCTCGCATCAAGCTGCCCACATCTGTCAAATTTCTTCATTCTAAAGGGTTCTATCAGACAGAGAGCGGTCACGCGGTCATGCGTTCATGAGGTCAGTTTTGCGTTGTTGCGTTGTATTACGTTACATAGATATACCCACACAGAAAGTATTCTGACCGCGTCGGTCAACCAGAACGTACTCCTTCGCGCGTTCACTTCTGTTTCGGTGACCAAATTGGAAGGAAGATTGCGACTGAAAAGCTAATTATGTTAGTACGTGAAAGGCGTTTTTTATACGATGCGAAGAATAAGAATTAAAAAGAAAAATCCGAGAAAAAGAAGCAACAATCTTTCTTTTGCTGAAATGGGTTTCCTCCAATTATTGTCATCCAAAAAGAATTATAAAAATTTCTTCATATTTAACCCATTTAGGAAAAAAGCTGCAAAGCAAAAAACATGGTGACAATAGAGGAACCACGTAGACCATCCAAAAGCGCGGGATTCATGAGCACGCACTGCACGCGCTAAAGTAAACTGACCTCTTGAAGAACGCTAGACCGCGTTACCGATCTCTGTCTGATAGAACCCTAATGACGTCCTCATGTCAAACGTACAGAGTTCAATATCAATTGAAAACAATAGACAGATTTGGGAAGCTTAATGCGAGGCCCACTGTACATGAGTAAAAAATATATCAAGGTAGGAAGGAGTGACAAGAATAACAAAATATAACTCTGTGGTTATTTAATAATTTTCAAAGCTTTGACCCCGGTGAAAGTCGCAACAGTTGTGGCAGCTAATAACAAATCTAACTGAATAGGTATACTTTAATAAAAAAAAAGCCGATTTAATTCATATTTACATGTTTACTCAAATATAATATTTAATCCATTGCGTCAAGGCTTACTTCGCAAAATTACGTGTAGCGGTAGAACACAAAGTGCGGCACGGGCCACGCGTACACACGCTGTGCACACGCTTTTGAGAATTGCCGCGTGCGTGACTTTATTTTTAATTCTTAATAGCCGGGATTCGCAATATAATTGTCGGTGTATATTCAAACGAATCAAAACAGGTGCTTTTGGTAGCGATGCGTCACTCACTACTACACCAATATAATCTGTAATAATCTGTTTTTTTTTAGGTTTATATCGTGTTGAAATAAAAGTTACTATTGTACCGGAGCTCTTTTTACGTGGGTTATTGGAAGTACCGTGGCCGGAGGGCGCCCGTGCGCCACGCACACCCTGCACTATAGGTAAAGCCGCCCCTGAAAGTGTTGCACTGTGATGGTTTTTATTTTTTATTTAACCAATCCATGAATATAAAGTACGTATTTATACAATATTTTTTGAATTCATATTTGGAACATTACGTTGTGAGTGTAGATAAAAGAATTTATGGGCGCACGGTTGGCGCAGTGGTTGAGCGATTGACTGCTGCGCTGCGTGTCGCGGGTTCGATTCCGAGACTCAGTATTCTGGTCCCGAACAAACCAGCCGAACTATTGAGACTAGAGGAAATCAACAGTTAAAAAGAAAACTCTTTTTACCAGTAGCTTCTTTATTGGTTTTATCAGGATCAAGGTCTTTACAAAATTATTGAAAAAATTACAAAGTTACATTTAGCTTAAAATGAGTCTCGAGTTTGTTTTCCGTACGAATATCTAAACAGTAAGATTATGAAAACAGTAGGTATTAATGGGTTGATTAATATTGAATATTTAAACCCTTACACAGAAGTTCAAATTAATTCATTTTATTTAAATACTAGGAACCAAAATTTGTTACCTACGCCTTACAAAGTTTTCAAAAATTTCTATCATTACGTTTATAACGCTTTTGTCATACTGCTAACTACAGAGGAATGATTTACAATCAAATCCCTCAATAACTACGCTGATGTTAACTTTACAATAATCTTCGACCGTAATAATGTAAAACAAGCGGATACGATAATACTTACAACACCTACGTATCTAGGCTTAATAAAATACGAGATACAATGAATTTTATTCATCAATTAACCTGAATAATTATTATGCAAACGTGTATTTTTAATAGCCAATTTATAAATATTATTGAGAATAAAAACAGACAATTCTAAAACAATATTAAATAAAAATAACATTGAAATGATCAACAAGAACCTACGAATCGACAGGAGTACCAGGATTAGTTGACACTCACTAAGCAGTCATTATGTTATGTGCAGGGAAATGGTTTAAAATTCAACGACCACACCATTGCTTTTCCTCCTAAACTCCTTGCGGTGGAAAAATAAAACGTAACGAGCTTTCAGATACGGAAACTCAAACTTGGCGAGTAACTTACGACTAAAATAATCACAAAGATATAAACTTAACACGTAAGCGTAACTAAAACGAACTAACTTTAAGAATATCGTGCTATGATAAATGCATACGTAGAGGACGAGCGTGATGTCACCAGTGAAGAAGCTCCGATTGTAGGGAGACACTAGGGGGCTAGGTACACGGCTAGGACTCAACAGCGACGAGTGGCGGCAGCGGGCCGAGCGCGCGCACGTGTCGCACGTGTCGCACGCGCCGCACGCGCCGCACGTGCCGCGCGCGGCAGGCGGCACGCGCACGTTGCTCGACGGTTGCACTACATTGTTTAGGATGCCCCATAGTTATTTTTTCTTCTGGGCCTTCTCGGCAGCCTTGGTAATTTTACCCGTTGTGACTTCCTTGAAGTTTACGCTCTGCAACAAAAAGATTAATAAGTATCTGAACCACTGAACGCAGAGATCGCTAAACGCCAAACAAAACACTTCATGTCAAGAACTGCATGGGCTAGGTTTCTTTTTGATTGGGTCTATCTACGGTTACATCTTTTTTTTTGGCTCTGGTTTGACCTATATCTCGCCTGATGTTATGCGATGATGTGGTCGACGGGTCGACGGTGAAGCACGCTTGCCTAGAAGTAATAACCTATTCACCTTGACCTTAACACCCCTAGGTTGTAGCTATCGGGCAATTAAGACTCCAATAGGAAATTCCACTCTTTAGCTGTAAGCACAATGAAAGTATTTCCAAAACGTTTAGTGCGTATGGGTGGGATGCGATACCGATGGCGCATTGCCGTACGTCTTGTAATCCGATGATGGAAAGGGCTAGGCGGAATCAAATTGTACAGTTTCATCGCACACTACCCGAAATGTAAACCATAGAAAACAGACAGGCTGGCAACTCGGCGTCGATGTTCAATTCTCTGGAGTTTTGACGCGACCAGTGCATCGTTGTCTATCAGCCTCTTGGCCCGTCTGTCAGTCGACTCAAGTGCTTCAAGTTGGTATTTGGCAGATCCATCCAAGAGGTGAGTGCATGCATGATCGAACTTGTGCTTTATACGCGGTCAAGCAACTATTCAGGCGTGAAGTACCGTCTCACCCTTGCAAGGACCCCCAAATTTTTTGCAGCCGACTGAGCCTTTGTCTCAATGAATGGACCAAAATTGGGTGAATGGATGGTCGATGTCAACGTAACACCAAGAAGATCGAGATGGTCCGTTATCGGCACGGTTACACTATACCACGGAAAGATGGAGCCGGAATTAAAGAGACACGCCTGGGTCTTAGCACTGATACTGACAAGATTGGCATCGCTTCATTCGAAGACTTGTTCCAAAGACAGTTCAAGCGCTCAACCATGGCTTCCCGAAGAGACCGGATCTGAGGCCCAGTAGCCCGTGCGTCGGACACGTATCTCTGAGCACCAGTTCTGTCTTCTGTCTGCATACCCAAAGGTTCCAGGTTTTACACAATGTTCTCGAGAGCATGGACCCGGGACTCCAGCGTTAATACCTAACTGCCCGAACGAGTAGCCATCGATAACCACTCGGATGGACCGGGCCCTCGGGAAGTCTGCAATCCAGTTACACAGACCATTAGGCAGACCGAAGGAAGGGGAGCTTATACTAATAAGGGTCACGTGCCAGACCCTGTCAAAAGCTTTCAACATGTTAAGGTTGACAGCAAGAGCTTCCTCGAGCCTCTCGAAGGCCTCACTCAAGATGTGAATTTAATGGCATACGCTAGAAGATCCCCAGTTTATCCATTTCGACGGAAACCGTATTGGCGGTCACTAAGGATTTTTTGTTGTCTTCTAGGTAGGCCAGGAGTTTATTGTTCAGCACACTTTCTCTTCTCTTACAGAGGATGGCGTTACTGAGATATTATGGGTCTATAGTTGGCCGGGCCAGCTCGACTACCCTTCTTGGACGGGCTGAACTGAACATTAGCTTGCTTCCACGCCTTCAGCACTTTTACAGTCACTATCGAAAGGCGATATAGGCGTGTTAAGATCAGGCAAACAAGTTATATATGTACAATTGCTTTGCTGGTCAAACTCGGCATCAAACCATGGTCGGTCATCTTCTCTTATTACATAATAGTGCGAGCCCAACCAATTGAACTTGGTTCAGCGTGCACTCCTACGGTGATGTGCTAATGACCGACGTAGCTATGCCACTGGGCTGTTAGGGTCCTTTTGATGACGATGTCCTATTGATGACAAAAGCAATGCTTTATTTAAAGAGCTACTTTAGGAGCTTAAATAATGGGCTGATGTAGTTTACCTTGATGACGCCGACGGCGACGGTCTGACGCATGTCGCGCACAGCGAAGCGCCCGAGCGGTGGGAACTCCTGGAACGACTCCACACACAGCGCCTTGGTCGGTACCAGCATCACAATGGCCGCGTCGCCCGACTTTATCGACTTCGGATCCACCTCCGTTGTCTTGCCTGTGCCAATTTGGAGACTTGATTTATGGATTGTTACTGAGAGTCTTGATTCATAATTTAAATTTCACTTAGGTATTCTGCTTTTCGGCCATCATGAAACCAAGAAACCATCAAGAATTGCTGTAAGATCAGAATGTAAACCGCTTTAAAACTTAGGCCATCACGTCGCTTAGTAAGTAGGTACGTTCATAATGGAAAAATGAAAACTGTGTGAAAATGTCAAATTTAGACAGAGACACAATTATACATTATTTTAAAATAACGTAACACAGCTGTCACCTCCACCTACTGGGCCCAGACAACCTAATTAAATGTGCCATCCGGTTCCGTGGTGAAAAGAAGAAGAATCTTCACACAACTAATTTGTAGGTATATAGTGCGATACTCACCAGTACGGCGGTCGCACTTCTCCTTGATCTCGGCGAACTTGCAGGCAATGTGCGCGGTGTGGCAGTCCAGCACGGGCGTGTAGCCGTTGCTGATCTGTCCAGGATGGTTCAGCACGATCACCTGGCGATAACACATTATTCAGTTACCGATAAGTCACAAATATCTGTCCTAGTCCGAGGCAGTGCCGGATTAGTGGCCAAGTTGAAATGACACCGACCACGAAATCATGATATCTCCTCAGCAGGGCTGGATCTAGGGAGGGACGAGCCGGGCAACTGCCTAGAGCGGCATAAATGAGGAGCGGCCAAACTGCACTAACACTAACAGCCCTTTTCATTTCATCAGTAAACCTAACTTATTCGTGGTGTGGTGCTAAAATTTTCAACCTCGGTTCGCTTTCCAATGTTTTTGGTTCTTGTTGTAAACCCACCGTTAAATAACATTCAAAATGTTGCAAAAAAAATTAGTTGGAATTTTCGAGCTCACTTCGATTTCACATCGTTAGAAGTAATCAAAAAAAAAAAAACCAGCCAAGTGCGTGTCGGGCCACGCGCAGTAATAGGGTTCCGAAGTTGCATAATAATGTGGACTAAAAAGAGGGTTTTGTTGTTGTTACATGAACATTAGAACGGTTTCAGCGGCTCACAAAGTCTAAAAACGGGCCCACATAGGATTTTTAATCTATTTTCTCGCGTTTGACCACTATCTCGCTGATGGTAAGCCATGATGTGGTCTACGGTGAAGCACGCTTGCCTAGAAGTAACTTATTCACTCTTGGCTTAAACTAAATAAGGACTAACTGGTAACTGAAGAAGGAGTTATAAAATCCAACTTCGCAACTGAAGTTAGAAATATATTATCTATTTGAGTACCACCGCGGGTGCGAATTGCGAAAGGAGCCGATACGAGCGCGCGTTAGAGCCACGGGGAGTGATATAGTTCATTCCTGGATCTGTGCGTGCACACTCCTCGTTTATTTCTCTTTCGGAATTAGAAAAAAATCGAATGTATTCACCTCTAATCTCCTCTAATACCGCAGATTAGAGGTGAATCCTCAAAATCCTACTCAATTAGTGATAAAGTCGGGTCAAATATTGACTTTATAGAAGGATATCGACAAAAGAAAATAAGTAATTTGCTTGGAAATCGAATATAATTTGACTTTACTTTTACGTTTTAATTACAAAACGTCGAAAATACTTCTGCACTAACACAAAATAGACTCCACCGCGCGCATGCGCCGTATGGACTACGTTCTGGTACTGCCAACGACTCCGGCCACTCCAATGCGTTATTCGAGCTTAAACATTATTAATTTAGAAATCATTATTATTAAGGATGTTATGATTTTATTTTTGTATATTTTTACATGGTTCATAAGCATATATTTACTATCTGTTTTACACAGCTAACAACGTTATTTAAGTAATTTTTCAATGGCATTTGTACAAAAATTTTACTGTGCCATGTACATTTTATAAGTTGGTCGACTATTACTCGTAAACTTGTAAAGCCTGTTATGATTTCATTTTTGTATATTTTTACATGGTTCGTAAGCATTATATTTACTCTGTTTTACACGTTTTTTTTTTTGTTTTACATTTTTTTTTTTTTATTTTTTTTTTTTTTCTCAAAACCTAGGCCCAAGTTGCAAGTAATATTTTTATGGATGATAAACCTTAGTATAAGGAATCTGTTTGTACCAGACAGAGGTTCTACTTCGAGCTAGAATATGAATAAAAAAATAAATACTGATTTCGGTAAAACATTTTTTTTTGCGAGTTCTATTATCGTTTTTGATTATTTAAACACGGCATAATTTTCTCCTTGACTTGCTTAATAAAACTGCAATACGAACAAAATTCAATTGTGTACAGTTTTTTTTATACGATTTTTTTTTGTTCTTTTGACCTTAAAGGTCACAAAAACTTTGCGATTTTTAAAAAATCAGTTATTCAAAATTCGCACATGGGAGTTCTACTCGTGCATTTGTAATGAACTATTAAGTAGAAATAGCCAATAAAAAGCCGATGTCACTTTTTTTGGGTCTATATAACACTGTGCGTCTGTCTGTCTGTCTGTCACCAGGCTGTATTTCATGAACCGTGATAGCTAGACAGTTGAAATTTACACAGATGTATTTCTGTTGCCGCTATAATAACAAATACTTAAAATAGAATAAAATAAATATTTAAGTTGGGCTCCCATACAACGTCTTTTTTGACGTTTTTTTCGATAATGGTACGGAACCCTTCATGCGCGAGTCCGACTCGCACTTGGCCGGTTTTTTCGTATTACCATTCAACGGTGAACCATGCTTTCTATATCGTTCAAGGGTAATAATAAGAGTTGTCAATTGAATCAAAGTGTAGCTCTTAATACTACTAGGGGCACTAGGGCTATGTTTACACTGAAACTAGCTCTATATTTCTTGACAAAATAACTGCATGTGTCTCTACGCTAAGTGATGTATCTACGAGAATATAATGCATTGTTTTGCTGAGATGGTTAGCGTCATTACGTCCCATTGTTTTATATACGAGTTCTCAAATCGATATCGACATTCCAAAGTATTTTGTAAAATCCAAATTAGACTATCATCATAGTTGATGCGGTAATATCAATCTACGCGTTTACCTAAATACTTCCTATAAGATCCTTTTTTCTGTCTTGAACTGCGTTGGATTTATATTTACTTTGGAAGTCCAAGTTCGTATCGTGCTGTGATCAGACAGTATGTCATATCTTTTATGCGAATTAGATTTTATCCTATCTGACTTCCTTAGCTCTGAACAAACTGCAAATTAATGTTATATCATAGTTGTCAGAAAATTTTGTCACTACCCGACCCCTGGAACGAATGAATTGGTCGCATGAAGGTAAGGATCTGGGCGCTCTGATGAAGTGCCATATTAAAGTACATACGATTGAACCTCCTATACCTTATCAATGTTACCGCGTCAGTCTCATGCTCCTCCAGCAATCAACAGCTGATCATTTGCAAGAATTATTTCGCTCGCACGTCGATATAAAACCTAATTACAGTTAATGTCCCATATTTTATTATAGCCAATGACTAATTTCGCAGCAATATAGACATGCAATAGTCACATAATAGGGCACTACGTATAACAATATAGGCACAAGGTCAGCCGATAACGTTCATTACAAAACTTGATAGGCGACAGGAAATTAGGGGACACGATATTATTACAAGTAGATACTAATGATTACATTTAGCAATGCGCCTAACTGGAGTGTTAAGTTTTCGCAACGCTGCAGAATGTGTGTCGGCATTTTAGGTAATTTCTAACATGTTGCAATAGAGTGTGCGTGAGTTATAATAATATCATGTAGACACTTAGTGTAGACAGAATTCATTTAAGAACACCTCAAATTATTTCAGAGTTTCCATTGTCTGGCTCTAAAGACGGTTCAACTTCACTTCCTACGTCTACGAGATTCGCGAGGCCGATTTTGAAATACGGTCCGAGTGAAGATAATTTTTTAGAGTAATTTTTGTAATAGCCGACGATATTTCTGTAAACTGTAAACACACGCTTGTGAACTGAAGAGAATATTTATTTGGGTATAGTAGGGTAGGTAGGGTAGTGTAGGTAGGGTGGGGTGGGTAGGTAGTAACAAAGTTTGCCGGGTCGGCTAGTAGGTAATATTATTCAATTTCGTGGAAGTAAAAGGGCAACATCGTATCTGTATTTCCCTTTTCTAGTTATTTCAGCATTAAATATACTCTTTAGAAAGAGTCTTTTTGCTTATCATTAATTAAAAGTATTAAATTAATTTATTTCTACTACACAACAATATTCTTACCTACCTGCAAGGACATCTACACTTAGACATAAACTGTATTGTTATTTCATTTACTCGTATTATTATAATAACAAATATTTAATGATATACTTACTATAGTCACTACTTGTCACTTGGCAGAATAATTATAAAATGGTAACATTAAGCTGATGAGAGTTAACAAAAAAATCAAAAGTTATTTTTTATCCGTGGTGAACCATAGTTAATGTTATATTTTGAAAAACCGGGCAAGTGGTAAATACTTGGTAAATTGCGGTTTACGATTTATGACGTATTAAAAAAAACTACTTACTAGATCTCGTTCAAACCAATTTTCGGTGGATTTTACATGGTAATATACATCATATATATTTTTAAAGTTTTATCATTCTCTTATTTTAGAACTTACAGGGGGGAGGGCGTTATACAAACATTTTACCACTTTGGAAGTGTCTCTCGCGCAAACTATTCAGTTTAGATAAAAATTATATTAGAAACCTCAATATCATTTTTGAAGACCTATCGATATAGATAACACACACGTATGGGATTGATGAAAAAAAATGTTGAGTTCCAGTTCTAAAGTATGGGGAACGCCCAAAATGTATTGTTTTTTTTTTCTATTTTTGTTTGAAAATCATAATGCGGTTCACAGAAAACATCTACTTACCAAGTTTCAACAGCATAGTTCTTATAGTTTCGGAAAAAGTAGCTATGACATACGGACGGACAGACATGACGAATCCATAAGGTTTCCGTTTTTTGCCATTTGGCTACGGAACCCTAAAAACGTAGACAATTAATGGAATTTTCAACACACTTGCTCATAAAGTGGCTCTAATTTCACCGCAATTAGGCACATAATGACACCTGTAATCAAACTGACTTTTTCATTGCTATTTTATTCACAAGTGAGTTATAGATTTTTTTTTTAAGTTTAATTGTTTGAGTTGCATTTATTCTTAAAAAAGTTTCGATACAAAAAAGATCGTGCTCAATAGTACAAATAAATTAATTGTACCTATTGCTTGCTCATTTCATGCAACTTCGTTTTTAAATAGATAATTTCAACTTGTACGTGTTTAATAAATAAAACTTTCACTCAAATATAACTTTTGTTTTCTCTGTAATAAAGAAAACTTGAAATTCCCCATTTTGTACGTGGCTAAAACGCTATCCGCGAAAAGCCAAAGAAAAAGAATCCTCATTCTTATAGTCTATGGCCGATCGCCATTGTTAGATGAGCGCGCATAGGAAAACTGATATTTCTTCCCGCCATTGCGAAAACATTTTCACAACTCGTTTATACTGTTGAAAATGATTTTTTTGTATTATTTTCTACACAAGTGTGTTGAAAAACGTCGTATGATACACGTGTGTATTGATGATTACCGTCCTCGGCTCTCCTAAGACACTCACCTAACGGCTCGGGTCTCAATGGCGCCTCAGCGGTAATCACCAACATTACACACTAGTACCATAATGTACTATTCTTTCGTATGTAAACTCACTTTCAGACGCTCACATTTAAGTCGGCTAAGATTTCGCCATTGTGCTTTAATAGATGGCCCTTGACTTTTGGTTCCGTTGAAATCATTTCATGGATAAGGTCGAAGATGATTCTGATCAAGTAAACAGGACCAATAAAGAATGCCACTATACCTGGGCCGTAAAGTCGGCAGCACCTTTGGGCGGGGCGTTCTTGGAATCGCCGGCCACGAAGCCACGACGCAGTTCCTTAACGGACACGTTCTGCAAGCAACCAAGATAGATATCAATGTAATATAACTTTTTTCTCCACAAGGTGTGACTGAAATAACTATGACTCTATGAGCCGTAAGAACTACTTTTACTATGACATTGACAGCACCTTGACACTGAATTCGAAAAAAAAACCATGTTTGCTTATCTTCTTTTTACCCGACTGCCGAAGGAGGGTAATGTGTTTATCAGTCTATGTATGTATGTATGTATGTAAGTATGTATGTATGTAAGTATGTATGTATGTATCAAAATCAAAATCAAAATCAATCAAAATCAAGGTATTTATTTCAATTAAACTTTAGAAGTACTTTTGAATTGTCAAACAAAAAATTAATAAAAAGATGACTCTAGTTGCAAATTCGCAAGCGTCTGTAGGTCTCAATGGAGAAGAATTTGCAAGAAACTCCCCGGACACTCTTTTCCATCAGTTTTAATTACAAGTTTTTGGTTACATCATTCTTGTTGAAAAAATACATATATGTGAGAACGATGTAAAAAGACGTGTACGTAAAAGCGTCTAGAGTAACAAATAATTAAAAAAAAGCACTTTAACAGGCCGAGACAGCTAAGTTATGACCAATCCCAACTGATGGCGCCCGTTCACGAACATGACGCATGGATCGGCACCACTCAGCTCAACCATCATGAAGGGAACCGAATGATCCAACACATGTGCCACCATCAGAGAGAAATTAGAGAGAGCATGACACACTCAACTGCCAGGGCACACAGAAGTCAACGAACGACATATAGGTACAGTGAATGGTAGATTTATCTACAGTCGGAACATAGTACTCACACATGTGCTGTGCAATTATATAATACTAAAAGAAATTGAGTTTATACAATACAAAAATTTGCATACAGTCTTCAGCATGTCCAACAATACTTCGATACTTTTCTGCCCATCACTAATTGTTCTTGCGCCCTAGTGGCTGCGGAGCAGGACCAGCATTGAGCCAAGCATTTTTATCAGCGATGTAATCCCCCAACTTATAATATGCTTGCCTACATAGTGTGCGTTTTATACAAGTCTTAAATTTCGTCTCATTTAGTTGTAGAATGTGGGGAGGAATTTTATTGTAACATTTTATACAGTACCCCATAAAAGATGATGCTACTTTAGCCAGCCTGAAACCTGGTTGAATTAGTTGATCCCTATTTCTAGTAACATAATTATGTCTGTCACCGTTTTTACTAAAAAGATGTAAATTCTTTCTAACATACATGATGTTTTCATAAATATATTGACAAGGTACCGTCATGATGTTAATGTTCTTAAACAGTTCCCTTAGAGAATCGCGCCGGCGAAGATTGTATATCGCTCTGATGGCTCGTTTTTGCAGAATAAAAATTGACTCAATGTCTGCAGCCCTTCCCCATAGTAAGATACCGTAAGACATTATACTATGAAAATAACTAAAATAGACTAATCTTGCGGTATCGACATCAGTAAACTGACGTATTTTTCTAACAGCATAAGCTGCCGAGCTTAGCCGCCCCGCAAGTGATATTAAATGAGGCCCCCATTGCAACCTCGAGTCTAGCGTGATCCCCAGAAAAACCGTTTTATCGACGAATTCTAGCTTCTCCTTGTTTAATAAAATGTCACAATCATTACTTTTGACATTCGGCAAGACAAATTTTATGCACTTAGTCTTTTTAGCATTTAAAACTAGATTATTAGCTGTGAACCAATTTTGAACCTGTCGCAAGACGGTATTCACATCGTCAACGTTACTCGTACGTCTATTTATCTTAAAAATCAACGAAGTGTCATCAGCAAATAACACCATGTTTAGATTGTTTTTCAATAGATGAGGTAAATCGTTAATGTAGACTAGAAACAAGAAAGGACCCAAAATTGAACCCTGGGGTACCCCCATTTTCACGGTTAACCCGGACGAATTGACACCGTTTATTTGAACTAATTGCTGTCTATCATTTAAATAAGATTTAACTAAACTCAACGCTGATTGGCCTAGCCCGTAATGCTCAAGTTTCAAAAGTAATGTTTCATGATCAACGCAATCAAATGCTTTCGACAGGTCGCAGAAAACCCCTATGGCATCTTGTGCCTCTTCCCACGCTTCAAAGATATGTTTTAATAAGGTGACACAAGCGTCAGTCGTACAACGTCCTTTGGTAAAACCATACTGTTTATCGTGTAGGATGTTATTCGTATTAAAATGAATGAGCATCTGATTTAGCATTATCTTTTCAAATATCTTGCTGAAAACCGGCAGCACCGATACTGGTCTATAATTATTTGTGTCTTTACTGTTCCCGGATTTAAAAAGTGGTATAACCTTACTATGTTTCATTAGATCCGGAAAGACTCCTTGATCTACACACAAATTAAAAATTAAAGCTAAGTACGGCGCTATAGTCTGAATAATGGAGGTACAAACTTTGATGGACATTCCCCATAGATCTTCGGTCAATTTGATCTTGATTTGCTTAAAAGCTTTTATTACTGTTATTGGGTTTACATGTGAAAAGTTAAATTCTGTCGGGCAGGCTGAAACGTTTGCGTTTAATAAACCAGAAGCAAGTGAGGGCGAAGAATTTATGGTTTCAGTAGTTTTAATTGGGATGCTGGTAAAGAAATCCACAAATTCTTGAGCAACTTTTTTGTTATCTCTAATAAGTCCATGTGTAGTTTCAAGCGTGTAATCAGTATTATTTCTTTTGTTTCTGTTCGTTTCATTGTTTATAATTTTCCAAACAGTCTTGATTTTATTTTCTGCGGTTTTAACTTTATTACCAATGTATAAAGCCTTAGCTACTTTACACGTATTTCTAAAAATTTTTGAATAAGTAGCAACATTATGTATGTATGTATATATGTATGTATGTTTGTTCCTATGTGGCGTTCTAGAGACCAAACGTGTTGGCCGATTTTGATGATTCTTTCGTCAATCGATTCGTCTTAATCCTGCGAGTGTCACTGGCTACATTAAAATTGGAAAATACAAAAATGGCGGATTTTGGGCGCCATTTTGTGGGCAAAAAAAATTTTTTTTTCTTCCAAACCCATCGTGTGGGGTATCAAAATAAATGATTTTAAGAGGCGATTTCAAAAATATATAACACTTATATGTTTAAATGTACCTAATTCTAAAAAAAAATAACTAAAAAGTTGTAAATAAAAAAAGTTAATTAAAAAAATCAAAAAACCCGACTGATTTTCTTCTTGTTTACGTCATTTTAGTTTGCTTTTTAAGCAGTCGGGTTTTTTTGATTTTTTTAATTAACTTTTTTTTTTATTATTATTGATAGGCTCTCATTTCACCACATGGACCACCATCTTACCTGATGGTAAGGGATGATGTGACAAAATGAACAAACTTAAGGAACAGTTCTTTTTACCGTTACCATACCTTAACATTGAATCCAACGTTGTCACCGGGCATTGCCTCCTGAAGCGCCTCGTGGTGCATCTCCACAGACTTCACCTCGGTGGTAATGGCGGCCGGCGCGAACACCACCACCATACCTTCACAAATCATCAACACTTTCATTAGGGACCTCTATCGCTAACGCCTGTCAGGGCAAATCCCTCAGAAAAGCATAGGCTTTTCTGAGGGATTTGCCCTGACAGGCGTTGCCTAGAGGGGGATTCCGGGGTGGTCTTACTTAAGAGGTCACAGGTTTCTTATGTGCTGATGGTGATCACGGGGGTGGTTTCAGTGAGATAAAAATTCCACACCCACTGGTATTTTCGTAGTTAGAATTAGAATTTCAACTATCGTAAGAGGTAAAACTCACACAACCTTCTCAAAAAGTGGCCGAAAACTACCCTGGATAATGTATGTAGATCTGTACAAACAACTTTTTTTCTCTTTGGTAACGATAGGCTCGCCCAACATTTTATGGGACTATCAAAATATCAAAACAACTGTCAAAATCGTCAACCCTTTCGGGGAATACAATCGTGATGTCAACCTGCGTAGAACCCCTTTCACTTTGGACATCTGTAAGTTATACTGCGGCAATTCTGCTGAAATAAACGAAACTTACCAGGTTTGAGGATGCCGGTCTCAACTCGTCCTACAGGCACAGTGCCTATGCCTCCTATCTTGTACACGTCCTGCAGAGGCAAGCGCAGCGGCTTTTCCGTGGGTCGGGATGGGGGCTGGATTGCGTCCAGAGCCTGTACCAGCAGATATTCTTATAACCTGGTCTAAATTCCTACATTTATATGTATATATATAATATTCCTAGATGTGTAATCAGCAGTGTTGTTCGTAGTTTATTATTCTAGCTTAAAGATCCTGCCTTGATGCTAGAATAATAAAATATGACGAAACTCGTTGATCTAGAATTTTCTTAGGATTTCAACCTTGACCAAGTCTATGATCGCAACTTAGCTGCGATTTAATAAATGATACAAGGAACCGATCATGAATTTAAATTAGTTTCCTATTAAGTAGGAAATAGTCACAAATGAAAGGTTGAACAAAGTTTGAATATTGCAAAAATGTCAACTTGTTTTTATTTTCTAAATATTTCCGTTGATCGTGATGTTGCTTCAGCTCGGCTGCCCTTTCAAAGAGAGAGGCTTCGATCGTAAAGACTAGACCAAAAGGTTAAGGACTTAATCGAAAGGAACGACATGAAAGTATCCATTCGAACATCTTTACGCTTCGCTGGGTCTGTTATGTTTAGGTCAAAGTTTATTTTAGACTTGAGTAACCAAGCCTATGGCGTAAACAATGCTGTTTATTAAACACTTAACAATAACAATTTATGTTGTGACTGAAGATGATAAGTTTTATCGCCATTCGTTCAACTGAATGTCACGCTTGATTTGGTTTACAGTCGCCTCTAAAATTCTAACAAAATTTCCAAGGTCAGGTGGTGTGTTATATTTGTAAAGCGTACCTCAATAAGGCATTTGCCTTCGACCTTGCCCTCCTTGCGGTCGATGGTCCATCCCTTGAACCAGGGCATTTTGTCGGAGGGCTCCAGCATGTTGTCTCCGTGCCAGCCCGAGATGGGCACGAACGCCACCGTGGCCGGGTTGTACCCTGCCGTATTGAGATTATGTAAGCATTCTACCTCAATGTCACCTTGCGTTTTTACTTAGGTAAGAACGACCTATTTCTACAGACTTCAAAAAAAAGGAGGAAATCAATTCGATAAATATGTATGTGTTGTAATTTGTAATATTGTTGGAATTGCACAATATTCACATTAAATAAGATACGCTCTATAGGGTTACTAAACATGTGTGCCAAATTTCATAAATGTTTGTGTGGTTGTTTGTATGTTTATATGTATTTATGTTTGTCCACGCATTACTCCGAAACTACTTATCGGATCGTGATCATGTACATGATACGATAAGTAGTTTTTTTGGATTAAATATCTCTCAACTTAGGGAACAAGTTTCATCAAAATCGGTGTTTAATTTTCATGATTGTAAAATAAAACCGAACTCTGGTCAAGACATGAATGAAGAATGAGTATACCTCATTCAAAAATTAAGAACATTCCAAATCCGTTTTTAAATGCAAAGTTATGCCCGAACATACATAAAAAAATAAACTTTTTGGGAAAATGTTAAAAGTTTTCCGAAACTTACGTTTCGGAAGTCTGTGTTGAAAATCGATATAAACAAGAGGTACCTACAAAAAAAGGAAGATTTTTGCTGTTGTGCAGGACAGAAGTTCAAAGATCGGTTAGATTAACCTGACATTGAAAATTTCACGGTCAGTAAAGTATTTTTTGTGGCTATGCGAGTATAGACAAAATTGGCAATGAAATTGCTGCTTTTTGAAGAAGAGTCTTACGCAGAAAAGAAATTAAAATTTTATATCAATGTGCCAAGGTAATTGGGTATTAACCGTCATCACTTGCAGTCTATTCAAAGTAAACTTACCAATCTTCTTGATGTAGGAAGACACCTCTTTCTTAATCTCTTCGTAGCGTGCCTCGTGGTATGGAGGCTCAGTGGAGTCCATCTTGTTGACGCCGACGATGAGCTGCTTCACGCCCAGGGTGAAGGCGAGCAGAGCGTGCTCGCGCGTCTGCCCGTTCTTGCTGATACCCGCTTCGAATTCACCCGTGCCCGCAGCCACGATCAACACCGCGCAGTCAGCCTGTCAGGTAACATTACCAAATACCAATACGACTGTAATAATAATAAGTATTCTGAAAGTCTATATGGTAAGCGTAGCTGGGACTTTGGTCCAGCAAAATAACTGCTTAAATGCCTTCTATCTCCCAGGCACTCAGCAGACTAGGTGTAAGCCTAGTACTACTCCTAAAATAATATGAAAAATACAAGTTCAAAATTATAGACGGCACTGCATATAGGTAAAAATATTAGAAAAATAATGAAGACCACCCTAAGGAAAACAAAAGCGAATCGTTAAGCATAGGATTTCGAATTAGAGCTATCAGAAGTTACCTGGGAGGTGCCTGTGATCATGTTCTTGATGAAGTCCCTGTGTCCGGGCGCGTCGATGATGGTCACATAATACTTGCCCGTCTCGAACTTCCACAGCGCGATGTCGATCGTGATACCGCGCTCACGCTCTGCTTTTAATTTGTCCAACACCTAGCAAATCAAAAATACAATATAAAACTTGCTATCACGAGGTTATTGACAATATTGCATGACAAACTGTCAATTTAACCTCGTGTTAGCAACTCACTCCGAGTTAAGTTCTTCGTGCAACTGGGCCTTATTAATCCGACAAATCCAAAAATAAATGGCGACGGACTTCTGTTGAGAGTTCTGTTGTATATTTTCGAAGTTCTTCACCAGATCTTCACCAAATTAAAATGGGACCAATTTCGGAACATACATTTTCAAACAAAAATAGAATTTTCAAGATCGGTCCAAAGTTGACGGAGATATATGCGTGAACATAAACAAAAAAACAATCATACATGAAGTCGAACATAGAACCTCCTCCTTTTTGGTAAGTCGGTTAAAAATACACAATAAAACCTTAATAAAAACATGTATAAATTATGCCAGATACGTACCCAGGCATACTTGAAGGAACCCTTGCCCATCTCCTGGGCCTCCTTTTCGAACTTCTCGATAGTTCTCTTGTCAATGCCGCCGCATTTGTAGATTAGATGCCCAGTGGTGGTGGACTTGCCCGAGTCCACGTGGCCGATCACCACGATGTTGATGTGAGTCTTCTCCTTACCCATCCTTGTGGCGTTAGGCGAAACTTTAGTGAATCAACTTGCAACCTGCGCAACATGAGATAAAACTGAGTATCTAGATTTTAAGACAGTCGAAGATTTAACCCCTTGAGTGACTGAATTACGTGAAGTGTATGTACGCTATGCTCCCTAGTAGTGCATAACGTATTAAGTATAGCCCTCGCCAAACTTCTTGGCCGCCCTGAAGTTGGTTTACCGGATGCGCGAGGCACGAAACGGTGTTGTTTTTGTATGAGATTTTCTACTACGCAGCCATTGTAGCCAACTTCAGGGCGGCCAAGAAGTTTGGCGAGAACTATACTCTCCTTTAGAATATAAGTATAGTTTTAAGCTAAGTAAGCGCTTTACTTATAAAACTAACTGACCCCCACGGCTTCGCTCTCGTCAACTGGCTACCTACTACCCCACCCTACCTACCTTACTATACCCTACCCACCCTACCCTACCTACTCTACCCTACCTACCCTACCGTACCTACCCTACCCTACCCTACCTTACCTACCCTACCCAAGTAACAAAAACTAGTTGTATAATAAGCCCTAAAACGTTTTGGGAAACACAGTTTTTGATTCTATAAAACCCCAAAGGTGTATTTTATTCGAAAGTAGCGCAATTATTTCTCTATTCAGTGTTAAAACGAACCAATAACAATGTTGCACATGACAAATCAGTCATATACACGCTATGTAACCGTGCACGGGTCACAAAATAGTGATTAGTGATTTACTGGCTAATAAACACCTACCCTACCCTACTTACCCTACACTACCTACCCTACCCTACCATACCTACCCTACCCTACCTACCAATTTTTTAAACTATTTATTTGAATAAGAATTAATACTACAATACGAATGTAACCAACTTTTGTTTCTACCGGCGGCAATCTAATTAAAATTTAAAACATAAAAGCTGAGTTACATATATTCTCTCGCAGACTTTTTTTATAGGTGAGTACTTTAATCATGTCTGTCATCAATAGTTTTCTTACCGCACGCCAAAGAATTAATTTTATAGGAAACATTTTGCTACTTTCGGTTACATTATTGCAATTTTCATATTATTTTTAATAAATTGACTCTCAGGAATAATGTAACGTTCTACTGGTGAGCGGCTGAGCATGATCATATAGCATCGATATACCTTTGTCACAGAATAAATAATAGTACAAGTACAGAAGAGTCACTTCGTGCAATAATTCATTGAAATAGAGACTCCTGCAAGTAAGCAACAAAGTGCAATTCAGCTCGCATAAGCGCTCAGTGCCTAACGTGATATTCACCTAAACGTTGCCGCTCTCTTCTAACGCGTATCTCCGTCGCTGTCTGGCGCGGATTGACTCGGCTCGTAAGGGTTGTCGACTTGCCGCTTTCGCTTACATCCACTATCTACCTACTTGACCGCGTAATCTTTCTTATGGTTGATGCCTATGGTTACACGGTCAAGTAGGTAGATAGACAATGAATATTATAGACCGTGATTTTGTTAGGTACTTAACAAATGAAAACTAAGTTACCTAAACATTACTATAACATTAGACATTTAAATAAGCCCATTTTAAAGCCCGGTCAATCGAGTTTGACTTCTATTGCGTGGGTGATACGACAAATGGTAGCTGTAGTAAACAGTTGGTTTTGGTAACAAATTTGTACTTTTTATATCATCCTTATGTGTACGAGATAGGACACAAAATCGGTTGAACGGACTGTAAAACGAGTTGTAAAGACGTCTTATGTTATTTCAAATTGAGTATAGGAACCTACCTCTTTGTTTATTCTTTAGTGATATTTTTTGTTAGTTTATTTAAAGTTGGCTTGAAGAACTCTTATTTAATATTGTTTGTTTGTTCGTTAGGTATAAGTAAGTACCTAGTTTTATATACAAGCGTTAACGTTAACAAGTGCGTACACTTACTCAGGCTATTGGTAAATTCTTAGGCTAAGTAGGTAACTATTTACTTAAGCAATTATAATTTATTTTAAACTGGATCTAAAGCATTTATTTTTATGTTAACAAAACGATAACTATTCAATAAAAAAAGAAATCAAATTATATTTGTGAACAACACGAAAATCTAAAATATCTAAGTAGGTAGGTACCTAATTATTAGTATTTCACACACCTATTCATTCTTTTAGGAACACCAAAATGCTTAAATTTTTATACAAAACTCGTACTCATTATGCACCTACTACCGATTGTTACAGAGTATTTATGTAATGATTTAAATAGGTACAACAAAATAGCTGACCTTTCAAAATCTTTAAATAAAGCAAAGAACAATGAATCGATATTAAGTGTTTTAAACACCCGTAAACATAACAATATCTTTTAAAAGCCTTAGAAGTACGTTTAGAAGTCATTGTTATTTGCTGCATAAATCATAGAATTAATAACGTGGCTAACGTGCGAGCCGAGCGGTAAGCGACAAACTAATGCGTTATTCCCTCTAGAGGGTACCGCCGGCCGATCGTACCTAAACTGTGAAGTGACACCCCCCTGCCTTTGTTTCGGTAATTACGGCATTCAAATGGTATATAGAAAAGAAGTTATCGCCTTATGTGAAAGGCACAATATTTATATCACTAGTCTTAGTCATAAACTCATAATCGACACCTAGGTATAGCTGCACAGCACACACATACACAAATACCTGTCAAAAACATAACCCTCCGTACTCCGTACCGTTGTCGGGTAAACACTATCTTAGTGGGCAATCTGAAGAATAGACTGTAAACACTTCCGTGTATAGCTCTTATGGATCGGCAGACAATGATGTATTCAGTAAATTTTATAAAAGTCAACGAAGAACCTTTTAACGCGTTACCTAATTCTGCCTGAAGGTTTACCTACCCTTACCTAAATGTTAGCATTGTTACAACGACCACTGACTAAATAAAAACTTTATTACAAAAAAATACTACCGACTTCCAAATAAGAAAACTAGAAAGTGAAAAATAATTTTATTTTTGTAAGTCGGTGTCTTTGATAGGTACCAAATTTTTAAGTTATGGACACCGACTTCCAAAAATTAAGTTATTTTTCACTTTCTATGTTTTCTTATTTGGAAGTCGGTAGTATTTTTATGTAATAAAGTTTTTATTTTTCACCTTTTAGTTGTGTACGTACCTATAACGACAGAATAGATTACCCGAATAACATGAAACTTGAATATAACTGGTGAAATGAGAGATCTGCATAACCCTTTCGAGCGTACTGGCGTGATGTTATGTTATGAAATGGTATAAACAATAAACAGACATGCGATTGCAGCAATCCCGAGAGATTTGCCGTTATTTATTGAAGAGTTCTGTTGTATATCGCCGTCATCAGATCTTCACCAAATGAAAATGGGACCAATTTCGGAATATAACCTTTCAAACAAAAAAATAATTTTCAAAATCGGTCCACAATTGACGGAGATATCGGTGAACATACATAAAAAAAAAACTCCATAGAACATAGAACCTCCTCCTTTTTTGTTAAGTCGGTTAACCAAATAAAGTTATAACGAACAAAACAGCTGTCGCTTTGCCGATGTTGCGTTTGTTTTGTGATGTGTCAGCAAACATTTATAACTTTTATTGCATTAAATGCCTTCCTTAAACGGCTCCTGATTTTATTTACGGGATTACTATTACTAGTTACCTAAGTAACAAAGATTTATAAAATGCGATGACTGCGAGCTGCGGCGCGTCTAGTTGCGCGTTCACCTTAAAGAAGTATTGTTACTGTTAAGTTCATTTCTTGTTAGCTACAACGCTCTAGCTGCACTTAAAGTGTACTAAAATTGAGTGCCCGATTGAATTAATCGCATCGAAACATTCCCGATAGAGTATAGCTCCGCCGAGCGTGCGCATAGGACATCCGGGACCAATGTCCGACGACCTATTCTATCTTATCGATATACAGCGGAGCTATTCCGCCAAATAAAGACTAACACTAACCCTACTCACGCAAATCACTGCAGACCCACCGTAGGTGGTACAGTGGGTATTTTAAAGTTAAACGATACCACTGTATGAAGTGACCATAGTGCTGTGCTGTACGAGTTTTCTCGAATATTATATTTTTTTAAGGATAATAAATTTATTAAAAATAAAGATCATACCTGTGAATTAGATGCATTAAGTAATGAAACATTGAAAGAAAAGTGTAATTTGCCAAAAATTGTAGTTTCATCTGATGAATCTATTGAACTATAGGTATATAATATACGACAAGAAAAAAAGATTTTAAGACATGGTGATGAATTTTGCAATTGGGAATTATCCTCGGTATGAAGGCGTGAAGCACTTTCTTCAGAACGATAAGAAGAAATCTGCACAAATTTCTAAAACTGTATGCCACGATTTGATTGAAAGGGAGTTCCAGTCCAGAATCATAATTTCCTTTTGGCAGATTATTACTATATGACGACTCAGACAAGCAAAATCGAAACTACTAAAGCGCACTTATAGATTCAAGTGTCAATTAGCAGACACAATAGAAATTACCATTGTTTTAATCAGATTCAGCAATATGGACCGAAAATAAAAAAAAATACAATAATGTGTCAAATACCCGATTGGAACCCACGTAAAATTCACACAGACTGCGAAAGAGCACCGATGAACGCCATTTTGAAAGAATGCCCTAAATATTCATTGCGAGGGTGCTATTAATATTGGACTCGCAACATTTTGGATGTACGAAAACTAAACCAGGACGAAGAACAGTTGTCCTAGTTGCTTTGCCACTTCTTCCTGACTGCGAGATTCAACATGGCTTTGAGTATGTGAAATTTGAATCTGACGGCATGGTACAAATGGAAAAAAAATATTAAATACTTAGAAACATATTGGTTTAAGACGCATTCATCTAATGTAATAAGTTTATTTGGTGAACGCCATAGAACCACCAACATTTTAGAGAAGTTTCACTCCAAAATTAATAAACGTGTCAACAAGAATACTGCGACGTTGATGCGATTAGGTACTCATAGTATTGGAGCATATTCATACATTGGAGATGATTCCAAGAAAAATAAGAAAGCATCAAATCATCAATGATGACTTCATTACTGACGTACAGTTACAAATTGTAAATAAAGAAATTTCAATTGGTCACGCATTAGAAAAATTGCGCACTTATCAACCTAGTTACCTACTAAGTTAAATTGTTGTTCTCGAAAGTGGTTTTAACTAGTGATTACAACACTATTACCTGGTGGTATCGTTTAACTTTAAAATTCCCACCGTACCACCAGGGGTACAGCCAGCGGTACGGTGGATCTGCAGTGACGCAAATTAATTAAATTTCAGCCAGACGCCAGTCAAATACCAATAATATAAAAAAACATAATATCTCCAATTCAAAACCATTTCACGAATTGCTGACACACAAAATAACGTCAAATTTTTACATCTTCGACCTTTCAAAGCTGTATTGTAGATCATTCAGAGAACTTTACGGGTTTATTTTGGCAAATTCTGTCTGCCGTAGCTATGTAGGGTGTTCTTGTAGTGTCAAAATTTAGATTCTACCTGTCGATCACCCATTTTCTTTAGGTATTTATTAAAGATGTATACCAACCGGTGACTTGACAGAAACTGTAGAAAGTTTTCGACACAGTGACTGTGTATTTAACTATCACAAAGATAGAGTGCATTCAATCTAATTTTAGTAGGCCTGATATTATACAAGTACTTATGCAGATGTATTGCAAGAGTATGATTCAAAATTAGAATAATCGCATGTCGCACTACGTAGCATGCAGGTGCACCGGCGACGCACATGGGCTTCGCAATGCGTCCATCTTGAGCATGTTTGTCTGCATCAGATAAATTACGACAAATCGCCATGTGCCCGGTATTTTTTGGAAAATTAATCTCGGTGACATTAACATGACATTACTTTGAAATTGGAAAAAAATATTTTTTTTACTTCATGCACAAATTACCCACGAATGATTGAAACAAAAACCTTTCTGAAATAAAACATTAAAGAAAACCTAATAACTCTGAGAAATAAAGTATAAAGTTGCTTTTAAAAGAGTCAGTAAAATAATCGTAAAACATCACAAACGTTGAGGATCGTGATGATTAAAAGCCAGAAACTTTATTTTGCCATTATAATGTAGGTCATATAAAGATTTTTGTAACAAAAACATAAAAATTGCGTAATTTTTAAATCTTATACCGGCAGAATACCTGTGCCCATGTGAAGTTGATTTTATTTTCAGGAAACACTATCGTTTTAGTTTTTTGTTGCTAATATTTAACAGAATCACACAAACGCCATTAAATAACTGTTTTTTTTATGTATTTTACAATAAAACACAAGAAAAGCTCACCTTTGCAGCCGCCGTCACGAATTTTCCGAGCAATTTTCGAGCATGCGCTGTAGACAATTCGCCCGGGAAATGCAATCAATAAAATCAAAACCGTACTGATTAACTCTAGTTGTTCGAAATGGAAAACTTATTAAAGGATTGTGTTATCTTAATTCATCCTATAATTATTGAGATACTTAAAATGATACAATAATCACCTGTTTGCTGATTAGTTTTATTAAATCCATAGGAAAAACCGGAACCTCGGAACTTTCTTTTTCTTCGTGTTTTCTTCGAGCCAAGCATCTATCTTCACTCGTATGAAACCTTTTTTTCAACAGTAGAGCAATATTGATTATGGTTTTTACTTTTAAATCAATCCTTTTTACATTTTAGTTTATAGGTTTGGACCATTGCACGACTGAAATATAAATAAGGTAAATAGGTTCCTATTAATAGTTACGTTTATTTATCATATCTATTGAAAGAGTCAGAGATGTTGAGACAAGTATGTAATGTAAGTATGTAGGTATAGGACAATATTTTCCTTTAATTAGAGAGAAAATCCATAAGTTCCCTATGGAGTTCGATACCATAGGCTGTTCTATATGCATAGTAGGTATAACATATTATTTCCAACGCCCCATTTAAGAATACGAAAAGCTATTACTTTGAAATTTCGGGTACGGGACTCCTGTGATAGACAAACAGAGTGTGAGTAGTGTAGTGTAGCCGCGCGGGCCGAAGAAGAGTTTTCAAATTAATTTAACGGTTTCAACTTTAACATAGGCTTTGGATCCGTCTAAAGGGCCAGGATCGGACGGCCCACCGGTGTTTTTTTATTAGAGCCGTTAATCTCTGTATACCATTGCAAACAATATTTAACATGCCTATTTCCCAAGGATGCTTTCCTCAAGTCAGAACTCGGGACCTAAGAATGATGTTGAAAATTACCGCCCTATATCCATACTGGCAACTTCGTCATAGGTCTTGGAGACTAGTCCATAATAAAACATACCCTCTGTTGCACAACAATATTATCCAACAACAACATGGATTCGTCATAAAGAGGTATACTACAACTAACCTGGGTATCTTTTGTGGATTATTTGTTTAGCAACATGGACTCTCGTGTTCAAGTGAACACTTTAAACACCGTTTTTCGTAAGGCTTTTGACAAGGTTGACCATCAGCTGCTGAAAGATTGCATTCAATGGTAGGTACACGATTCGATCTTTTGAGATGTTTTTCTTCCAACGTATCAAATAGGAATCAGAGGATGGTGGTAAACGGTTTCACTTCCAGTACTTTAAATGTTACTCCAGGTGTGAATTAGGGATCAATTTAGGGCGACTTTTATTTTTATAATTTATTAACGAACTAAACAAGAGTTTATGTCTAATTATGTCAGGTTCACTACATACTGTTCCGGCAATAAGCTCCAACTTAGCATATACAAATGTTGCCGCATTAGTTTTACAAAAAACAAAAATATTGTAAAACATCCCTACGCTTTAAACAATAGAATCCTTACAAGACAAACATTGGTTCGAGATCTAGGAGTTCCGTTGGATCACAAGGCTGCAGGGATGCTCACATAGGTAAAATTATCAATAATAAGTACATTACGTGTGTGGTATGTACGTTCACTGCTGGACAAAGGACTCCCCCAAGCGTCGCGTCACTGATTGGTCCTGTGCGTTTTGCATCCACCGGACTCCCACAGCCTTGACCAGGTCGTCGCTCCACCTAGACCTTCAAATGCTGCGACTTCCGGTACGCGATCACCACTCTAGAACTTTTCGGGCCTAACGGCCATCCGTTCTGCCAGCGATGTGCCCTGCTCACTGCTACTTAAGTTTGGCAATTCTTTGGGCTATATCGATAACCTTGGTTCTCTTGCAGGTCTTCATTTCTGATTCGATCACGCAAGGAAACGCCGAGCATGCCCTCTCCATTGTCCTTTGGGTGACTTTAAGCCTTCTGATGAGGCCCATTGTGAGCGACCACGTCTCTGTCACGTAAGTAATCGCTGGCAAAACACACTGGTCATAGACGTTACGTCTTGAGGCACTGCTGCACTGTGGTAAGTTGGACGACAAGATACCGCCCAACTGCCCGAACGGTGCCCAGCCGAGTTGGATTCAACGGTTGACCTCTTTCCCGAAGTTGGACCTACTAACTGGACCGTTTTTCCAAGGTAGACATAATCATCCACATCTTCTTTGAGTCGCAGACTTTGATAGGAGTTGGTGCAACATGGGCATTCAACATCACCTTGGTTTTGTCCATGTTCATTTTCAGACCTACTCTTTCGGAAGCTCTCCATAAAACTGGGCAGTAGGTGACATCGGTGGTTTCGTCGTCCAAATCCAAATCGCCCCACTCGCAGCTCACTATCGTCTCGTTTACACAGTTTCACGTTGAAGTCCCCTATGACCACGGCGAAGTGAGTTTTATGACCATGCATGGCTGTGGAAATGTCCTCATACGTGGTCTCTACTCTGCGGCGACGTCTGCTATCAAACTGTAGTACAGTTTGGCAGAAGTAAAATCTTTTTTATATGTGTACTATCTTTTGAGAATATTTTATTTTCATTTCATACTTAGTCGTCGGGGTGTGATCTGTATGACCTTCAGCGTTTACCTTAAGGATATTCTGAGTATAAGGTACGCCACCCTGGTCGCCACACTCTCGATCTCTACGACGGTCACAAGGGACTTGTGGACGATAAACCCGGCACCAACCTGGGACTGCCGTTCACCCTCTCGTATGTAAAGCAGATTACCGAATTTAAGGATTATCGAGTCCTCCCCCTCTCTTCGGACTTCAGATAGCCCTATGACACTCCAGTGTACCTACGCGTGTTAAATGTTGCCAGGGCCAGTCGTCGATTTGTATTCTGGTAGCCGGATCCGGGGATTCTTCACACCCCTTGCCACGCCGTGACCTCGACCGCTACCGTAGTCGCGGGTAGACGGGCTGCCGGGCACTAGGGGCCATTTCTTTGTTGCGCTATTCATCGGTTTGGGGGGGTTTGCCGTAATCACCACTCTTGGCAGGCGAGTTGGCGATCACAGTTTCTTATTAAGTGCACAGTGAACGCTGTTGCCCATTCTCTGGTCTCCAAAGCCAACTAAGCATATACAAATGTTGCTGCATAAGATTTTACAAAAACAAAAATATTGTAAAAATTCCTTACGCTTTAAACAATAGAATCCTTACAAGACAAACGTTGGATCGCGATCATGGAGTTCTGTTGGATGACAAGCTACACCTGGATTCTCACATAGGTAAGGTTATCAGTAATGCATTCCGTATGGTTTTGTCATGATATCAGCCAAATAATTTTTCCCCCCTTTTACATATTTATATCTTTTCAAATCGTTAATCTGACTCTCTAACTGAGAAGTTAGATTATGCTGTTGCGATGTGGAGTCCCTTCTACGGTCAATATTCAGACGAAATTGAAAATCTTCAAAGAAAGTTTCTGAAAGCCATGCAATAGGTAGGTACCGCTGTTATCGTTCCTACGCGTCTTATAGTAGTACCTTTTAAACAAATACAAGCTATAAAATTTCAAAACCCAGACTTATCTTTTTGGAGACGATGTTTCTATTTCACCTCTGCAATAACACATTTGACTGTATTGATATTGATTAGTTATGAAGTACTTAGAAATATCACGAGCCGTGGGGTACGTGTGCGACCCCTGTTTGCTGTATCATCTAATCGGCGTCGCCTTGCTGATCAGTATAATAAGATCTTCATAAATAAATATCGACATCTTCGCTGTTTCAGCATGAGAATTTAGACGCCTTGGTAGTGAGAACATGAATTCTGCTGACATTAGTAACTCGTAGTTTTTTTCTTTTTTTTAATAATAAAAACAAAAAAATATTAATTTAATAATAATTGTGTAATAATGATTTAATTTATTTTGCTGACGGCTTGTTTGTACAATTAATTTTGTTGACATTTTTATCCATAATATATTTTTATGTGGAAAATGTCGCTGTATGCATATTTGTTTTCATTCTTGCTCAAATTTTATTAATTGCTTTACTTTGTAGTCGTTTGTTTTCCCAAATAAAAAATAACTTTAAAAAAACAACAGGAAATGTGCACAATTCACGATATTGTCTTAGAATGTTTTTTGTTAGATTGATTACAAAGCGGGATCATACTTTTCCAGTAGTTTTCACCACCAAGGTTGTCCTGAATGCTAAAATTATTGGATAGATAATAATAAAAAATCTTTAAAATTTTCTATTTTATTGTATAAACATATGTTTTAAACAGTTCTTATAATTAAATTCGAAAATACTTAGTTCAATTATAGAGATTGATAGAATATTAAAATATTGAAATTATTAATGTAAATATATTATGTGCATAAATAAATTATTTTAATAGTAAAATACTTATTTTACTTTAACACTCCAATAGCCATAAAGTGAAGGTATATCAAAAAAGATCGGATATTATTTCACTGATAAGAATTGGATACTCGATCTTATGTCTAGACAAATTTAATTTATTAAAGTATACGGAATGAATTAATCCAAACTAATAATTCGTAATTTTCAATGAGAAGGTTATAGCAAAAAAAAAAAAAGTTTACTAATATAATAAAAAGGTCATAGAAATCGTTTCTGAGTAGGAATTTAACACTTGCAATAAATTTCACATAATTTGTACACACAATGTAATTAACAATTATTACCAGTGTAACCATTAATCACTTATACGTAGTTTCTGGAGAATTCTTTAATAGGGTGGTGTTGTTATTTCCGTTATACAAGCGGAAGGTGAAATGGAAATAATTACTAACTTGACTAAACTTTTGATATTTTGTTTTACAAAAACACCAATATTAGTACATAATGTGAGGAGTCTGTTACAGCTATTGCGAGTTTTACTGAATAATCATAACATTATACGATTGCAATAAAGATATTCAATAATCCCCATCCCCGGCTAGATATTTAAAGTCACCGCCAGATAACAAAAAAATAAAAGACGTTAACACCTGTCTACTGTCACCAATGTATTCCAATATTTCAAAACGATACGAAAAAAATGTAAAGGCAGTGTCGCTAACACGATCAAAACAAACGTATCGCGGTAAGCAGCGACGTCCCACTTGGCATTAAGTAATGAGTTAATATCTCATAAACACGTGGACCGATTTATATGATATAAACGGATAAAATGGTGGTATGCCTAAACTTGTCATTTGAGACCAAAATTATTAAAATATTCCAATAAACAAAAAATCATATTTTCAAGTTACGTATTGTAAGGTTCAAGTCGGATCAATGACTTTTATTTCTATGTTATCTGGCGGAGACTTTAATAATAACAATGCATGCGCATTTAATAATCTGCTCCGTTTTTTTCTTTCTATCATAATTACTAATGGCTATTTTAAATTACATATTAAATAAATTGTAAATAATCATTAAGATGTATGAACAAAAATTGAATTAAAAATATAGCCTAAATGCAATAAGAGTTCTGAAATCATTGAAAAGGCATCCGTCAATTATGGAATCACAGATAATTTTCATTTTACTATTGCTTACATTACGTTACGACTATCGCATTTTTACTCTCATAGTTTTATAAATAGTATATTCATGTTTATTTCCCTCCTGGCCAGGGCAGGTAGCTCCCCCATCCTTTGCCTGGGTTTGGATCCAAACCTGTAACACATAACAGCGTAATATAAAATTCTACAACGAATTCAGACGTCCTTCTATTCAGAAGAATCATATTTTTATACACACTTCACACATGCACTTAACTTGGCAAGGGTTGTTAGATGCGCACAAGTCGTTTTTTAGGTCTCTTTGGTTACCAATGCGCGAACTTACCCCCAACACGCCAAAACCTTGACAAGTTACATGCCGGGGACTTTTTTTTGTAAGTCAAATTGTTTTCTATAAGAAGGAAACGTTTAAAAGATCAAACCTTGAGACTATTTAGTATATACCGCGCATTTTTATTATATTCTACAAACGCACTATGCGCGAACTTACCCCCACTACGCCAAAACCTTGATAAGTTAGATGCCGGGGACTTTTTTTTTTATAAGTCAAATTGTTTTCTATAAGAAGGAAACGTTTAAAAGATCAAACCTTGAGACTATTTAGTATATACCGCGCATTTTCATTATATTTTACAAACGCACTATGCGCGAACTTACCCCCACTACGCCAAAATCTTGACAAGTTACATGCCGGGGACTTTTTTTTATAAGTCAAATTGTTTTCTATAAGAAGGAAACGTTTAAAACATCAAACCTTGAGAATATTTCGTATATACCGCGCATTTTTATTATATTTTAAAAACGCACCTTGCGCGAACTTACCCCCACTACGCCAAAACCTTGACAAGTTACATGCCGGGGACTTTTTTTTAATAAGTCGAATTGTTTTCTATAAGAAGGAAACGTTTAAAACATCAAACCTTGTGGCTATTTAGTATATACCGCGCATTTTTATTTTATTTTATTCATTTTTATTTCTCTAAACGTGACCTTTTTTACCCGACTGCCGAAGGAGGGTAATGTGTTTATCAGTCTATGTATGTATGTATGTAAGTATGTATGTATGTATGTATGTTTGTTCCTATGTGGCGTTCTAGAGAACAAACGCGTGGGCCGATTTTGATGGTTCTTACGTCATTCGATTCGTCTTAACCCCGCGAGTGTCACTGGCTACATTAAAATTGTAAAATAGGAAAATGGCGGTTCTTGGGCGCCATATTGTGGAGGCCCAAATTTTTTTTTTCTTCCAAACCTATCGTGTGGGGTATCAAAATAAAGGATGGTGATGGTGGAGGTGATTTCAAAAATGTATAACACTTATATGTTTAATGTACCTAATTCGAAAAAAAGTAACTAAAAAGTTATAAATAAAAAAAGTTAATTAAAAATATCAAAAAACCCGACTGCTTGCAAAGCGAACTAAAAAGACGTAAACAAGGAGAAAATCATGCTGTGCAGTCGGAGGATACATATTCGCGAGCTGGCCTTACCAAAACCAGATGTTTTTTGATATTTTTAATTATTTCTGTTATAGGCTGTCGCTTGACCACTATCTCACCTGATGGTAAGCGTTGATGGTAAGATGGGGAAAAATATATTTTCGAAGGTACTTTATGACACGAGTAAGCGTTACGTGCGAGCGTTTATAATCCGTGGCGAAAAAAACGAGACCGAGGGCCGAAACACATAACCGCGTTTCGGCCCGAAAAGCACAGAAATGGATAGTTAACACCAGAATTTCCAATGCCGATATCGGCGGTGCGGCGCCGCAACGCGGTTATGTGTTAAGGCCCTAACATCTTTTTGGTGTCGGCCGTAGCTAGGTAAATAAGATACACTTTTTTATTTAAGGCCCTGTGGCAGATAATTTCATTCATTATTTAGCAGTATCGCGTCTTGTACTGGAATACTTTTACTTTCTTTCTTGCCACAAAACTAATCCTTAGGTAGGAACAGCTTCCCGCCCGGAGAAGATGTCGTCGTGGAGGGAACCACGTCGACACCGCCTAAAACTCCGAAACCCTGCCTGCATCGTTGGCAGGCGGGACTCCAGGGTCACAGGGGTCAGATTGGGGATTCTGTCGTCCCACCAAGTGACTCCAGGAAAGTCGGTGGCACAGTGATCACGTGCTGCCGTGCACAGCGAGGCTCAGGGGAGATGCTTCTCAGTCTTCTCAGGCATGTGCCATAACAGGCGTTGCACAGAGGGGGATCCGGAGTGGTCTTTTAAGAGGTAACGGGGCCCCTTCCAAGTGCTGATGGTATCACCGGGGTGGTTTTAGTGACGTGAAAAGCCTACACTCCCTGGTCTTTTCCCTAAAAGTCCAGGCACCTTTTGAGTTTCCCCCCGCAAACAAAAAAGAAAAAGAAATAGGTACAGCTCGCGGCGGGGAAATAGGAGTGTGGCGGATTGCGGGTGCGCCCCTCTCCCTACCTGCCGCGGCTTGGACGATAGCTAATCTCGGTTCTGGATGATAGCTTTACCTTTGGCGACGGCATTAATTTTCTGTGTCTCTTCGTGTGTGAGTGTGAGTATCTTCTGTAGCACTGGCACCAGCCTGCTGCGCTCGTCACCGGGGGGCAGTGTCAGGAACTGGAATTAACGAGTTTATTGTTAACGACAAAATAAGCACCATTTTCGACAACAACGACTTCGTCAGTCATTCTGCCACGACACTGCAGTTCACTTGTATGGCTATAAGCGCGTGAGTGACGAACCACGCGTGAACCGTGCGGCGCGGTGTGTCGTGTCGTCTACAAGCTCACACTTTTTTTTGTATAGCCGCTAAATCGTCACACCAAAAAAGTCGTGACGACATAGTGGCATCGAAGACGTAGCCGAAAAACCATTTATAAATCATGTCGCGTGTGGTGCGGTGTCGTGCAATGAACAAACGGTCCATAAAAATATATGTAGCTCTGAATATTGACCACATTTTGACGTGTCGTGTGTCGCGTCGTGATCAAACAGCCTAACTTTTATGCGTCAAATGCTATGGCATAAATTGACTCGAAATGTCAACAACCTCATAGATTCGAACTGTCGCCGTTACTCATTGATATCTTAGGCTTGTCACTCAAGACGTTAGGGCTACGAACAATTAATTTCCCTGCGTGTACATACCTTAAGAGTAACGTTCTTCATGTACTCGGTGTTGTGCGCGTTCTGCGTGGCGCCCCGCACACGCCTTAGTTCCGCCTTCAGCAGTTCGCTCAGCTGAACCATGCGCGCGCACTCGCGCTCCGATTCTGACAGCAGCACTGTTACGTGTTTCACCCTTTGTATACAGGAAAAAAGGTCAAGATTATTCGTGGATATTTAACAGTGGGCTAAAGCCCAGTTTATTGATCGGTAGTTAACTCAACCAATGATTAAATTTGGTTTAAAATTTCTGTAAAAGCGGCGCCAAACAAACAATCAACGCAGACCAACCAGCTGCAATCATTCTACGCTTTAGGTAATTAATTTGCATGTACGTTTGATTGGCGCTTAACTCAAAATGCTAGACTAAGATTTTTATTTTTTGCTTTTCTGTTCGTTATTACGTGGCAATGTGACCATGTTTGTTAAAAAGGTTTTCATATTAAAGATTTCTAACAAAACATTATATTTTTAAATTATTTTCAGAATAGGAGTATATAAATGCTGCAACAATATTTAAATAGCGTCATGTGATTTCCTCTTCATAGTTTTCGTTCCACCCCTACATTCCAATTCACCCTGTTTGTAGATTACTGAGTTTGAGGTTACCTTTGTTGCTGAGCTTGAAGCCTTCGCTTAAGTTCAGCGATCTCCTGGTCAGGCGTGAGCGCGAACGAGGAGGTGTCCATGGCCTCGTCATCCGGGACGCCTTCCTCCAATAGCCGCTCTAACGGCACGGGCGACCGACCGCTACCTCCGCTGTACTGCTTTGAGGGAGGCGGCGATGGGGCTGATTCAGATCCCTGAAACACGGGTTTTGTTGAAATGTTATTTGATGTAAATAATCGAGCTCTTTCTTTCAAGCTTTACTATTTCTTCTTCTTAGATTCAGGCTTCGTCTCTGTTAAGGGGTGTCGTAAATAACAATGCAGGCCAATACGGGTCGAAGCAAAAATGTTTAGATTTTTTGGTTTTAGAACCAATGATGTACCAAATTACGAGTAAACCAGGTATAACCAGGTTTAATAAAGAAATGAATATAAAAGGTATCATGTTCTCTCGCTTGCACACTAGTGCCGTCTATAGTGTGCGAGCGAGAGAACATGATAAGCACCGTTATTTTAGATTATTTTCTTTAAAGAACCGGGTTATAGTGAGAGTGCAAAGATCTAAAGTAAGCTGGCCTTATTAGACGCATATGGTAGAGGTTCGTAGTTGTCATTAGCTTAACGAACGCGACATTACGTGTTTTAATTACAAGACGCCCTTTCCGTACCAGAATATAACAATTGTACATAAATATAGCTTTCGTCAGTGTTTCATTGCGTTCATTATTCACGGCCAAACATACACAGCCATACAGTGCAATAATTATTGTTCAACCGTTTCTCGTAAATTTTATTACATAGGCACATGTTTAGTTAAAGTTCTTGCGTAACATGCAATGTGTATTTACGATGCTTTTGTGTAGTGTATTTTAAGTTAAGAGGATAACTGTTATTTGGACGTAGGTAATAATATTTCCTGTGCATATCGCCCGCTAGTGACACACAATAAAAACATTAAAGAACAGTAGAGTCCTTGGCGTGGCTGAATTCTGATCAAAATATATTTAATTTTGGAATCATAGATACGACAAAAAAGAAGAAATGACCTTATTATACGCTAGATCTGTTGTGATTTAACTCTATTCTAACTTTATTTGATTAACAATCTTAGTTGTATTACTATAGATCACATATTAATTGCAATTGATTTATTATAATGTTATTTACCTCGCCCTCCTCCCTCGGAATCATAGAAACATTGATATCCATCTCGCCGTCACTGTTCTCATCTTTGGGTATAACTGGCAACATGTACTGGTTTCTATTGGCGTCATCGAGCGAGGAAATTGCGACGTTGCCAGACTTCTTCATCTCCTGAGCGGCGGACAGCTGCTTCTTCAACACTTCCGTCTCCTTCTGAAGCTTCGCCTCAAGTTCACTGATTTGAGTTTTGTAACATTGTGTTAGAGTTGAGACCTGGAAAATTTTTAAAGGGTTCCTTTATTGTATATCGGGCTGGTATACACAACTCGAAGTCTAAGCTCATATTTTGCGTACATCTCTCTGTTAAACTGGCAATAACATCGATGGAGTACAAAGTTCTAATACTTTGTTTTACAAAGTTAACGAATTAAATTCCAAATATATTGAACAGAGTTGCAAATGATTCATAAGAGCGTTTGAGCACTGCATGAGTATTCTCCATGTTATTGACCAGCAACCTAATTGTGTAAGTTAATAGCGTGCGGTATGCTTTCCTTGGCAACGCATAGGGAGGCCTATGTCCGACAGTGGACGTCTTTCGGCTGAAATAATGATGATGACACTTTCCTAGCATTGATTGCTTCATAATTATGTTAAAAAATCCGTCTACTAGACAGCGTAAAACACACAATGAATACTCTTGAGTTATGAAAAAAAAAAGGGGGGGTGCTTTGTGCTGTTAAAATAAATACGCTGTCAACGATAGAGCACGCGCGGGCTTGTTTTGCTCGCGCAACTACCGCTCAGTCTGCGCTGAACCTAAGCCTCCCATCCATAATTGAAAGTTTGGCCTAGACCTAGGCGCGATTATTAATGCATGTTGAATAAAGGCCACGTTGTTGATTGGTACGTGTGGCACCTGACCTGCAACTTATTCTGTGTCCTCTCCGACTCGATTTGTTGCGACAATCGCGCGAGATCGGCATGCAGGCGAGTAGTCCTCTGTTGCGCCCGCGCAGCCTCGCTCGTAGCCTCATTCATACGCCTTCGAGTGCTATCTGCTTCCGATGTTTTTTCGGTAATCAGCTCCCTAAAACGTAACGAAACTATTATTGTTTTCTATCCTCAACTTTAGCAGCTTTAGCTTAAAGGCTAATGGAGAAACCATCTCTTGTTAGGATCTTTAGTCTTTACAATAGTCGAAGCTTGTTGTTTTAAACGCTATAACACTATACTGTGATTTTTAATTTCGTGGACTAAACTGACAGCTGCTATTGACCTTATTTTTTTAAATGTTGCAAGCGCGGAGCATAGTGTTGTAGGTAAAGCTCAATCATAAGTGATTCATCGAATTGATGTGACATGACTCCTGAATTAATTTTTACTAATTGGTGTAAATAAATGTTTTATGAATATAAACGTAATATATTTAAATATAACAGTATTCATACACATAGTACATGAACTTTTATTGTGTTAAATATGAAATCAACAATAAAATAAATGCAATCGATAAAATTAAGTCTGACATAAATGAGTAGAAACTAAATATGGGCCGCTAGTTTCTAAACAAATTATTTTTTTATGCCGTGAAATAGTTTAATTTTCGATCTACTTCGATTTTCGATTAACTTTCGATCACTCAGGATAGTTAGGGTACGACACTATTTTAATGTAACGATAAAGTGACAACCCCCAAATGTCAGTTTAGTCCACGAAATAAAAAATCACATTATAGTCAATGAGAAGGTCAAATAAAAGTAGTGATAGGCATATGTTAACTAACATTTTACAGCTTCTTGAGTCTCCACTCTCGTACTCATGGTAAATCTATACCAATATTATAAAGCTGAAGAGTTTGTTTGTTTGTTTGAATGCGCTAATCTCAGGAACTACTGGTTGGAATTGAACAATTCTTTTTGTGTTGGATAGTCCATTTTTCGATAAAGACTATAGGCTATATAACACCACGCCACACCAGTAGAAGCGGAGCATAAATGAAAAATGTTGCAAAATATTCCTTTTTGAGAGCTTCCGTTGCGTGCGTTGCGTACAATCATGTATGTAGAGTAGATAGGTAGATAGGGTAGGGTAGGGTAGGGTAGTGTAGGTAGGTAGGTAGGGTAGGTAAGTAGGTAGATTAGGTTAGGTAGCCAGTTGACGGGCGCGGAGCCGCGGGGGACAGCTAGTTAGAGAATATTTCCCAACATTAAATGTTGCGCGATTGTTACTCAACCGGTGTATATAAAGCTTAACAGACTATTTCATCTACTCATTTTAATTGCCAATTATTTAGGTGCACATAAACAACAGTCAGTATATATCGCCGTATAGATTGAGTCTGTCACGAACATAATGCGTCTACTATTTCAAGAGATTTTGTACCATATCATTCATTTATATTTTTTAATTGTTATAACATACAGTCCCTTGACAGTTTCTCTTTCAATAAGAACACAAAACAAACACTATTATTGATCTGTGTAAATAATAAAAGACGACACAAAGACGTTTGCAATACAAGTTGTATGTTTGTATTACATGTTTTTCTGTTCTGCGAATAATTGAAACAAGCAAATAAATAGAAAAAGGCGAATTCGTTACCAACAGACCACAATGACTATTATAAATTGATATAATTAATACCTTTTTATACTAAAATTTTATCGCTCTTTACTTCCGCCTACATAGATAAAAACTACATAAAGTAATAATGTTTCCTTAATTCGGATTTTAATACTGTCATTTGACATACGACGATTCGTAGTTAATGCGTTGCTAATCGCTTATTTGATATTGACCACATAACCATACAAACATTGTTGTTTTCTCCGAGGCTACAAGGTGTACCTAGTACATCCAAATAACGCCAGTAATAATGTAAATATAGGTACATACTGTGCCGTTGCTAGTTTCGCTGTTAATATTTCTAACTGTGCTCTAAGGGCCGCAGCTTCTTCCTTCAGTTGCTCTTCTTGACTATGGTCAACGGTTTGGTTTTGACGTAACACAGCTTGAGCCCGCACCTAAACACAAATAGTCGAATAAATAATACCGAAATTAGCAGTTGAATCAAGTCCATTTGTATTGAGAACGGACCTTGTAGCTAGTATACTCAGTTTTTAAATCAGCCAATTCTATGTTAGTAATTCTTAATTTTTCATTCAGTTCTGAGCACTTGAACTCCAATTTCTTAACTTTATTGTTGAGCTCAGCCTTGTCTTCACCTAGTGCCATTATAACCTTTTCTTTATCGGTTAGCAGTGACGTCATTTCTAGGTCTGACTCTTCATTCTTTCTCTTTTCGTCTTCTAGGTCTTGTTCCAGTTTGGTTACAATGGTGTTCTTCACTTGTATCAGGTTGTCCTTTTCTCTCCCTTCTTCGATGGTATGCTGCAGTTCTTCTTTGGCCAGCCTATTTTGTCTCTCCTCAGTCTTTATTTGTTCCTCCAACAGTTTTATTTGTGTCCTCATTGCTGTGATTGTTCCTTCTTGAGTGTCTATTGTTGATTCCATCTACAATATATATATTTATGTATTTTATTACCATAAACAAGTTTTTAAAACAAAACAACTTTGATATTTCCATTGACACAAACATACCTGCATCATTTTCTTCTTACTCTCCTCCATCTTTGTCGATAGTTCTTTCAAGGATCTTTCATAGTCCTCCATTTCAAGACTCAATACATTTTTTTTCTTGACATCGCGTCGAGCTTTCTCCAGATTGTCTTTTGTTACTTTGTGAGTTTCCATTTCAGTTGCTAATTGTTGGGTTTTCAAAGTTAATTCCGCTGCATAGACAAAATAAAAAAAAAATGTTATGCCTAGTTATTAAATTTTGCGATATATGTTCACTAGAAATAATTAAATAAACACTCTTACCTTTCAACTTGTCTAGTTCAGTTGTAACGTTTTTCGTAGCTTCAAGAGCAACAGTTAAAGATTTGACTTTTTCTTCAAGTTCATTATTATCAGTTACATTTACAACTGTGATTTCTGTTTTAGAGCCATCAACTTCATCTGTTGAATTACCAGACCTGCTCTCACTAAGTAATTTCTCTAGCTTAGCTTTATCTTTTTCTGTTTGTTGCATCTGAGTTATGGTCTCATTTAATTTCTTCTTTAGCTTTAGAGCAAATATCCTCAACTTTGTGTATCTGTAACAAGTAAGGCAATTTGTGGGAGTTGCAATAAAACTAAGGATACCATGAAATATGTTTTAAATAGGTCTGAATTGGTTGCATACTTTTCCTCAAATGTTTCATCTAGGTCTTTCATTCGCGAATGTTCTTCTGCTTTAGATATTGTAGATGTGGACATATCTTCATTTGGTAACTCTGCTGTAACACAAATTAAACATTTATGGTTTGGAACCTGTTTGTGAAGTTACAAAAATAAAATTACTTTGTGTATTTATTCATTTAGAACTTTTTTGTATTACCTGAAGTAATCTGTTGTTGTTTTAGTTTTTCTATTTCTTCTTTCAAAGTTGATATAATATCATCTTTTTGTGACAAACTTTTCATGGCATTGTCCATATCCACATTCAGTTGATTGGCAGTTTCAGTCTTTTCGTTAGTCTTCTGCTCAGCATTCTTTAGATCACTTTCAAGACCTTCATTCTTTTTAAGCAGTTCTACTTTCTCCTGGTTCATATTTTCTCTATCTTTCTCCAAAGTCTCTACAAGCTTCTCCATTTCAGACACAGCTTTCTGCAGTTTAGATATGGCCTCACCACGCTCTTTTAGAACCTGGTTGATTTCTTTCATTTCATTCAACAGTTCTGTATTTTCAGACTTATAGTTTGCCAATTTAGATTTAGCTTCTTCATGTTCAGCAACAAGGCTATCAAATTCCTTAGATTTGTTTCGTGCATCTTTTATTTCTGACAAGAGTGAAGCATTTTCTTGTTTATAGGCACCCAGTTTTGTCTCTAATTTCACAATATCAGTTTGTAAAGACACATTCAAATCAGATAAATTGTCGTCTTTTGGCTGCTCCAATGAAAGTTTTAACGTCTCCACTTCCTCTTTCAACAGTCCATTCAAATCTTGTAAACCCTCATGCTCTTTCTTAAGCAAGTTGAACTGTTCCTGCTGCGCCATCAGATTACACTTCAACATGTTAATCTCACTTTCTTTTTCAGATTTGAATTTAATCTCAAAAGCAGATTTCTCTTGTGTAAGCAAATTCAGTTCAGCTTTTAAAGATTGTAATTCTGTTTTCGTTTTAGATAGTTTGTCTGATAGCCCCTTATTCTGATTCTCAAGCTCAACAACATTATCTCTTGCATTTAGTTTTTCTTTTACCAAAATTGATTTTTCACTTTCTAATGCCCTAACTTGTAAATTCAACTTATCAAGCTCATCACTATTTTTTGTTTGATTTTGTAGTTTGTCATTTAATATTTGATTTTCTTTTTTCAAAGTGTGCATAGATTTATCAAGTTCATTGAATTGATGAGTAATGTTATTTAACTTAACAGTGCATTCATTTAAGTGTTCCTTCAGTGATTTATTTTCATCTATGTGACCTCTCTTTTCATCCAAATCTGCAATGAGTTTTAGGTTTTCATTTGCACTGATTCTTAGTTGTTGTTCTAAATTAGACACTTGGTCTTTTAATAACAAGTTCTCTTCAGTTAAGACAGTTATTTGGGAATCAGTCACACTATTATCCATTTTAGATTGTGTTATTTCATGAAGTTGTTTTTCTAGTTCTGAAAGCTTAGTTTTCAATGACAGATTCTCACTGTTTAGTTCATTTATTTGATTATCAAGTACTTTTGATGCCTTTATGATATCATTTTGCCATTTAGGAATATTTTCTGAATATTCTTTGACTGTTTTAGCAAGAATAAATCTGGAATTCTTTAATTGATTGATGCAAGCAGCACATTTCAAAATTTTGTCTTTATAGCTCCTCAATTTGACATTAGCTTTTTCTTTTTTAGTTTTTTCAGACTCATATAATTCATTTGCCTCATTCAATTTAGCTTCATAGTCTACACTGCTTTGAACTTTACTTTCTAATTGATGGATTTGAGCCTTTAATTCTTCAATTTGTTTTATATAGTGCTCTTCTGGAAAAAAATGGTACTAATTAAAAAACAAAAAAAAAATAAGTACAATACAAAATTCAGCTCTTTATTTTTTTTTTGAAAAATGGAAAATATAAGTTTTGAAAAGGTATACCTGTATTGACACTTTCTTCTAATTTTTTAAGTTGTTCTCTCTGTTGCATTCCAATATTGTTAAACTCAGCTGCACTAGCCTCAAACTCAGTGAGTTGATTCAACAACTGCTCATTTTCTTCTAACAGCCGATTGTTTTGTCGTCTAAGTGAAGTGACTTCTATATCAAGATCTGATAACTTCTGATTAATATCTGCTATCTTGTTATCTTTTATAATCAAATCAGATTTGTAACTATTAATGTTTTCCTCATAGTTTACACACTTAGTGTTAAGTGCTTTTATCTTGTTTTGAGCTGAATCAACTTCAGTTATAAAGTTGAGTTTTTGTTCTGTTAATGAATCAACAAGTTCCTGCAGAGTTGTTATGTTATCTGTACTTGCTTTTTTTTCTTTCACACATTTTTCAAGTTCAGTTTGCAAATCTGTAAACAGTGAAGAGTGTTATAAAAAAAAAGGAACTGTCTCAATGTCTGCAATGTCTTATTCACCTGTGTATTACTTTTATATAGAATATTTAAAACTTAATAAATTATTATAATTTTATTAATATTAGAGCAATAATAAAAATACCTGATTTAGCTTGTTTAGCTTTTTGAGCTAACACCAGTAAGCCTTTGCACTTGTTTATAAGTTCTTCTCTACCCAAATCATCAAATGGGGTCTTTTTAAGACCACCGTCTTGGGGCTAGAAAAGTGAATAAACTTATAAGTAAGATATTATGAATATAAGTTTGAAATTGTTGTGATTTTATTTTGTTGTAGATCTTTATTAGTGAAGTCTTTATCATTACCGGATTAAAAATGAAAGAATTAAGAGCAGTGTACAAACTTCTAAATAAATGTTTATTTATCAAGGACAGGATGTTGTCATCGTATACGTAAGCAGTAATGGAACTTGTGTGTATACAAATAGTTTAATCAAGAAAAGAATTCCATATACTAGGTACTATTACACGAAGTCCTTGATGTAGTACTTACTGTACTTGAAACAAGAGTTTACGTGTAAGAAACTATAGAGTTCTACTATATAATAATATGTTTGTTAACAAACCGATGAGTCTGGTTGATCCATGGTGGAATGCTTAGAAGTTGTATCTCATTCTTGAAATGAAATTTAAGGGCTTAATAGTTTAGCAGTGGCATATTCAACAAAATAGTAAGTATTTTGTAGTAAATTCAGTCACATCACAATCACACAACCCCACAACCTACTCCAAAAAGCACAATTATGTCAAAACAATGTCAATGTCAAATGAAGTTATTGTCAATCACGAACACTTGATTGTCAAGACATACGTCAACATCACTACCAAAAACAATACCTATAGAGTAGCAACTCTACTCGACTAAATGATCCGCACTTAGATAAAGTACCTATAGATTAAGCCTTAAAATGAGCTTTATTGATAGAGCGAGATGGCTAATTGGCAGCTCCATGTAAATAATAAGGACAAGATTATTTTTTGTCCTTGTCACCATGGCCGGTTTCTGTTGTTTGTCAAACTCTAATATAATGGCAGGTTTGACAAACAAACTCGGTTTTGTTTGATTTTCTGTGATTTCGTGGTAATAAGTGTTAATTGAGACAAGGCATTTGGGTTATTTATAGATAATAAGTGTCAGTGCGATGGTGGGTTGTAGTGTTCTTGTTCTTGTTGTAACACCAGAACAAACTATTGCTGTCTCATGTGCGGCCACGCCAGGGCTTAATCTATAGGTACTTTATCTAAGGACCCGCCTATACAAACAAAAGATGAAAACGTTTAGTTCTGCTATTATGATTCTTAATGATAAATTTAGCAACAGACCAATGGTGGCTATCGTGTTTGTATTTACCGCTGGAGGCGCTAGTGGCGAGTGAGGTCCCCGAAATGTCAAATGTCACAATTTCTGGGCTTTTAACGCGTGTTTATTTATAGTTTATTATTATTGTGGTGAAGATTTTGCAATGAATTATTGATTACCACAGAATAAGATACGCTACGATTTTAAGAGAGTTTTGACTTTCCAAAACTTACGTGTTCCTTTTTTCCGAACAAAACAGGCCTACCCAACACTGCGAAAACTCGAAACCATATTTATTCACATTTGTAAGACATTACATAACAAATGATTTTTATTGAAACTTTGTTTCTATACGCGTAGTAACAACTTTTACTAACTATATTTAAGGACCTTACTCACGAGTGACGCCAACTGGTGAGCACTAAAACGGTAGCCCAAGTGATGTGTTTCCACCCGGGCTAAAACCCATAAGTGGGTTATAATATAAGCCAATAATTACCCATTTCAACCCAATAATAACCCATTTAATTCCAATAATAACCAATCTGGTTATATAAAAATATTTCAAAATAGGTTTGAAATATGCAGCCATTACAGCTGGGTGGAGGGATGGCTGGCACTTGCGGGAGGGGAGGAGGTAATACGCACAGGCGGTGTTTCCGCGGCGCCCCGCCCCTATCGCATCCGCTCATTCTTGTTTACACCGCTGGTTAGAGAGCACGTGCTGTGTGAATTTATGATTTTTACCAACGACGATGACTTGATATTGTTTTACTGCGATCTCATCCTGCTTTAACCTGATTCATTTTGCCTTGAACACACTGACTGCGATTTGCATATATACCCACTGGATATATTCATCATTTCAGCTGAAAGAGGTCCACTGCAGAATTTTTCGGCCCCATCGACCATCCGTTCTGTGAGCAATGCGTCTGCCCACTGCCACTTAGCTTGGCAATATGCTTGGCTATGTCGGTAACCTTGTTTCTATTGCGGATGTCTTCATTTTTTATTCGAACACGCAATGAAATCCCGCGCATACCTCTCTCCATTGCCCTTTGGTTGACTTCAAGCCTTCTGATGAGGCCCATTGTGAGCGACCACGTTTAGGTTCCGTATGAAATCACTGGCAACACACGCTGGTCTTAGACTTTTGTCTTGAGACACTGCGGTAAGTTGGACGAGAATATACCACGCAACCACCCGAACTTTGCCCGGCCGAGTCCGATTCGACGTTTGACCTCTTTCTCGAAGTTAGACCTACCTAACTGGACCGATTGTCCTAGGTAGACATAATCGTCTACAACTTCGAGTGTAGAGTCTCCGATCTTGATAGGGGTGGGCATCACATGGGCATTCAACATGACCTAGGTTTTGTCCATGTTAGTTTTAAGACCAAGTTTCTCGGAAGCTCTACTGAGGACAATATAGTGGCCATGGTCTCAGCCATAACCACTATATCGTCAGTAAACCGAAGGTGAGTGATGTACACGCCATTAACATTGATGCCTGCCGCTCCAGTCCAGAACCTTGAAAACATCCGCCAGTGCAGTGGTGAACAGTATCGGTGGTATGACATCTCCCTGTCTCACACCTCCCTGCTTATCGAAAATATAATTATTTTTTATCTTCTTCTATAAGAGAAATGATATAATTAAAACTTTTGCAACGATCAGTAAAAAGCTTTTCTTGATTTTACCTTTATATAATGGTTTTCAATTATTAATTTACAACAAAAAAAAAAAAAAAAAATTATGCCTATTTAGAAACACTCTTAACTCTGATAAATTATTTGAATTGATTATTCAGAGCTTGATTTGTTTTCCTTTAAGCCCATACACAACCAATACCTACCAGTTGAATCCATCAGACGCTGGATCAAACAAACTCTTAGTGATGGTGGTGCGGATTCACTGCCATTCTATCCATTACTAGATATGCATCCACGTCAGTGGCGTATAGATCTGTCCCCGTACTATGACGTTTCAAAACAGTCATAGTGCTATTGGGAAAAAGGGACAGATGTGCAAGTCATATACAAATATTCCTTACGCACACTCTCACTGGTTGGCCCTAGCAACTCAATTGACAAAAGATTGAAAAAGTTTGCTGGCTAGACTGGTAAATCAATATATATTTATTGCAATTTTTTTACAACTATACATTCTGAACAAGACATGGCTTCCTGATGGCGTAATATGTAACTGCTGATGGCGTAATATGTAACTTATTAAATAAGTTAGTTTAGAAAAAGGGTCTGTTTATTGATTCTTCGGTAGTTTATTGTTACCTAATGTATCTTTGAAGGTACCTATCTTTAATACCTTCTTCTTGGTTATTGAGACTGACTATGATAAGCGTGTCGAAAAAGAAGTTTAAAGAGATTGTGGGTTCAAGTGCAATATTTAAACTTAAGTCCATTTCATTACAAATTTGACTGAAATAAGTTAATAACTTCTATTATAGCATAAACATAAAATTACCCTTGCCGAGTTTGTACCCTAAAAATTACCCTGCTGTTAATCAGCTGGGTCATTTTACTCTAAATTAGGGTAAATTACCCTAAGTTGGCACCACTGATCATATCATAGCTTTGTTTGTAGTATTATTTATAATACTATGATCACGGTATTGGCCTGAATTCATATCATATAATACTGAGCACCGTTTCACTAATTATATTAATTGTTCATCCGACATTTTAAATAAAAACATACAATAAAATATCTTTATGCCAGGAATGCTCTCGACTGACTGACGCCTGGCGTCGGGTGTTAACTAGAAACACACTGTGTGCGAGGCGTCGGGTGGCGTGTGTGCCCCCTCTTCCATCAACACGCTAATCCAGACTACGATCCAGGCCGACTGGATGTTACCGCGTTTTATTGCGTGTTGTCACATCACGGTATTGGCCTGAACTCTTAACATATAATACTGTGTACCGTTTTACTAATTCTATTTATTATCCACAGACATTTTAAACAAAAACTAACAAAAAATATCTTTATGCCAGGAATGCTCTCGACGTACTGACGCGTGGCGTCGGGTGTTAACTAGAAACACACTGTGTACGAAGCGTCGGGTGGCGTGTGTGCCCCCTTTCCCAGCAACACGCTGATCCAGTCCGACTGGATGTTACCGTGTGGGAATGCGTGTGATCACATGGCGTTTTACCTATGTGTTTCTGACTATATTAAATATATGGAAATATGGAATTGATTAGTATTGCAATGCATTGCGTGGTGTCTCGTGGCGTCGCGTCGCGTGCTGTTTTAATAGTATGTTTCCACCTTTATCGTATTATCTGATCATTCTGATCATTGTCAGACAGCCTGTCCAGTCCGCTACCGCTACCTCCTTGGTCTGATGAACAATGCCTAATATCAAGATGTCTATTCTGTTAGTCGATTGTGTCACTAGTGTCATAAAATTCCACTACGTAGTACTACTCTAATATATAGTGTAATGGCGGCTCTAGTCATCACTGCTATCGTTTCATGTGTGAATGATTAAATTAATAAGTTTTGTAGAAAATATGTGTTTTTAAGTGTTGTGATTAATTGAAATGTGATAAAAGCTCGTATACTATTATTTCAACGACCCATAGAAATCTATAATTTTCCAGGTAAGCGAAAAATTTATGTTTGATATTCAAGCAATATCTTTTTGTCGCATTCGCAAACCTTTGCGGGGCGCGTCCATGAGTAATATTGTGGCTTACTTTACTTTTATTTTATCGCAATGTCAAGTCTTGTCATAAGTCCCGCTTGTTGTGTCCATAAATCATAATGAAAATGTACCTCGCTTTGGATGAAAAGTGTAGCGTGATACTTTGATGATACGTTCTTGCTACGATGTATGCTCGTAGGATATTGTCACGATTATTGGAATATTCTCAAATTATGATATCTTCTGTATAAACGTACATAACAGCGTCATGTTAACTTCTTATTGTACTAGTCTGATCTTTTTTACGCATGTAGAACGGGCAAAAGAAGACGAAATGTCGAGTGATGAGGATAAGCCACCTGCGCCGCCGGTCCGGCTCACCAGCAACCGTGCCACGGACCGCGGCGATTCTGTAGCCTCAGTGGACATGAGGCCTCTTCCAAAAGGTAACAAATCTTGGCAGCTGTCCAGTTAATTCATGTGTAATTTAAATGTGTATTGTATCCACCAACTAATTGTGCAAATGAGTTTGTAAACAATAGACAGACCAAAAGATGAATCAACACCAATTAGAACCACATTGTCTTGTTGGACTGACTTAGTGGCACTCTTACTTGTACTAATGTATTCACTTCTCCAAATCATTATTATATTTCATTTGAAAATTAAATGAATACATTTCTCAATTATTGTTGATCGTTTCAGAACCTGATGATAGTGGTGATAGGAAGAAGAAAACATTAAAAGCTAAAATCAAAGGCTCCAAAAGTACTGCTCACAATGACAACAAACCTAACATTAGCTACCCAACTAACTTTGAGCATACGGTTCACGTTGGCTTTGATGCGGTCACAGGAGAGTTTACTGTAAGTAACATTATAGTATTTGTCTTTCTAGTTTGTTATGATAATAGTCACCATGAAAAAATATACTTCCATCAATATTGGTTCTCTGGGGAAAACCCATGACACATCAGTGTATGTACCCATACCCCACATACATAATATTGTTTGCACTAATATTGTTATGTGAACATTCTTACCTAATGATGGCTGTAATTAGAAGCCAATTTTTCTATTAAAGTCCTGTAGTTTTGGTACTATAAGAATCTTTTTATAATCTGAAATGAGAATGCATAGAGATTTTTGAAAACGCTAATAAAAATTCCGGACTGCACTGATGCACCTTTGATGCAACACTGTGACTGTCATATTCTTATAGTTTTTGACTATGATTGAACTGAAGTCCCTACAAAAACAAATAATAAACTATATTTAACCCAGACCCTTATATTAAATAAAACCTTTAATAAAAATGAGTGGTTGGAGCTTCCTGCCTAAACACATTGCCTCACAGCTTTGATGCTTTGCTTTATTATAAAAGTGGCATATCAAGTATTTTTATTTAACATTTTATTTTAATTATTCTTAGTTGATAACAAGTAATTCATAGCTAAACTAGAGCATTGTAACTTGAGATCAAACTCCTTCTTATAACAATAATTGTAGCTGGATTCAAATTTAATGGCTCTTTTTTATGTAAAATTTCTTGGTAATATAATATTCTATCAACAATTAGTTTGAAAAGTACAATAACTAGCATGTTTTAAATATTAGAGAATGTAACTATATTTAGAATAAACAACTTATGGGTTAACTCCATGGAATGTTAATAGTCCATCATTGTTTAAAAACTGTGTGATGGTGGAGTAGCTGTCTGTTTGTAATAAAATGTATTTAAAACTAAAACAGTCCTTAAGGAACAAGTAATGATATCATGTAATTGAGTTCCATGTATTACCGCTTTTGTTTCAAGCTGCCTATGACAGTAAGTAATAGCTTATATTATTATATGTTTAGTACTTTGTCACATTACACCCTGTTGAAGTACATAATGTGATAAAGTACATGTTTTATTAATATTTTGTTCACCCACTTCTTATGTTATTTATTTGTTTTCAGTTGTTTTCATGTTTTAGTACAAAATTTTTGTATAAATGCAAATCTATGTGTAGCATGCAATCTACTCTATAAATACCTTTAGTTTTAGGATGCCGTAACATTCATTTCTTCCTTACATTAAAAAAATATTATGATAGTATCATTGTGTAGATACTTTCAGTATTTTGTAAAGTAATAATTTCTTTAGTTTAGAGTTATTTCACAGATGATGCTTGGAGACCATACATCATTCCTAGCTGTTTACTATAAACTTTAGTAGTGTTTATGTTGTGTACATAAAAATTTAATATTTTCTTGATAATTTAATATTGCAGGAAGTAGAAGATCTATTACATTACATTTATAAAATTTGAGAAAAGCATTTTGCATGACTTATCTTTTACTTCAAATAAAACTTGTTGATCTATATTCTAACTACCATTTACATACTGCAAATATGGAAATTTTATTGCGCTTGTATGAGCAAGAGCTTACAAATATTTTTCAAGTTTTGGGGTATTTTTACATGTTCACTTATACTTAATTAATGGGGCCAATGACCTTGTGTAGAAACGACACTAAAAAGAGTACTTGACTTATTCTATCTACAAGCACATTTACGCTTTATAAATTGCTGCAAACTATAGAGGTTTTGGTTGAACTCTGCATGTTTAGTGTAACTTAATTATGCTCCGTATTGAGTGTGATGATTGTTCTTAGGGCATGCCGGAGGCGTGGGCGCGGCTGCTCATGGCCGCCAACATCAGCAAACAAGAGCAGAAGAACAATCCTCAGGCCGTGCTAGACGTGCTCAAGTGGTACGACGCGTCCGCCACGCAGCCGCCGCCTTCCAAATACATGACGTCTGCGCAGATGCATACTACACACTCAGGTACACATTTCAAACCAAATATCTTCCAATTTTAAAACAAAAGTTACGTGATATTATTGTTGTCTTGAATGAAAACTGGTTTAACTTTTGAACACATTTAGAGCGCACAGTATTGTTGTTTGAGGCTAATTCCCATCCAAAGATCGATTTCTGACAGAAACCGATCCCGATTAATCTGCTTTGCTTCAGCTAAAACTTCGGCCTATTTTGGCCGAAGACGGCTGAAGCCGAAGGATCGAAAAAACACTATTTGAGGCATTTTTCTCTAATAGCGTATTATCTGAGCCGCTATTCCGGTTTATTTCTTTTAACTTTATGACGTTATTGTTGACAGGATCGTCAGTATCCCGAGTTTCCTCCAGCAGCCCTTCATCTTCAACCCCCACGGATACGGAACATCCCGAGCCCCCACCACCGCCACCATCCCGACCCGACCGCACCAAGAGTATCGTACGTATCACTTATTCAAAATGGATTGAAAACTAGTAATTTTTAATAAAAGTTAGATTACTCAGTCAGCAAAAGTTACCAAAGAAAGCCCAGCTGCAGCACCACAAACCACTTACTAGTATTTCAGCTGAAGAAAAAATGACCCAAAAACCACATTGCTGCAATCGTAAAAAAGGTTTTATTGTTTAGCCAGAAAAAGTTTCATACATATTGCATTAACTCCCTTGGCTATTTATTTAGATATAACATCAAGTCTAAAATAAAAGTAAACAAAGAAAACTAAGTTATGTAATTACATAAACAATACTTGAAATGGGTGTCTAATTGTAATCATAATTACAACTAACCTGGTAAGACTGCGATTGTCTCTCTCTACTAATCAAACTTCAAGTTGAGTGGTCCTGTTTGCATTATATTAAAGTGAATGTGTGATTCCAGTACACAAAACCGATCGAGGAGGAAGAGGCCCCGCCCCCGCGGCCCGCACCTGCGCCCGCGTCGCCCCCGCACGTCCCGCACCCCGCCCTCACCACACACTCGGTAAGTGCTCATAGAAATAACATCACCATAATAATTATACATAGAATTATGACTTAATACTGGATTAATAATAAAATAGTTGTACCAAATAACGGAGAGGTATACAGTAATCCCCAATCTTTTTGGATGGTCTGATGTAGGCTAGAATGGCTAAGCAGCAGTAAATCTCGTACATAAACGGCAGCGCGCCGTGCCTTGCACATCGGAAAGCATATGTGTTCAGCTCGGCCAATAAGAGTGCGGAGTATTGTAAAACATACTGCGCCGAACCCAGATCAATTGGAATAAGAGAAGAAGGATGATGATTAGATTTTATTTCGCCATACCAATTTCAGCTATATGTAAAAGATGTTAAAGTATTGTTTCAATTGCTATCGGATTTGTTTCTAAGCCACTGTGGTTTGTGAAATTGGTATACTTTAAAGTATTGTTACAATTGCTATCGGATTTGTTTCTAAGCCACTATGGTTTGTTAAATTGGTATACATTAAAGTATTGTTTCAATTGCTATCGGATTTGTTTCTAAGCCACTGTGGTTTGTTAAATTGGTATACTTTAAAGTATTGTTTCAATTGCTATTGGATTTGTTTCTAAGCCACTGGTTTGTTAAATTGGTATACTTTAAAGTATTGTTTCAATTGCTATCGGATTTGTTTCTAAGCCACTGTGGTTTGTTAAATTGGTATACTTTAAAGTATTGTTTCAATTGCTATCGGATTTGTTTCTAAGCCACTGTGGTTTGTTAAATTGGTATACTTTAAAGTATTGTTTCAATTGCTATCGGATTTGTTTCTAAGCCACTGTGGTTTGTTAAATTGGTATACATTAAAGTATTGTTTCAATTGCTATCGGATTTGTTTCTAAGCCACTGTGGTTTGTGATTTACAGCTACAACGAATGAGTCCGACGTTTTGTGTTTAATATTTAAACATTGTGATTTGTAATAGTTTTCCTTCTGTGGTATTTTTAGCTCGGTTTGAACTTCCTGCTATGTTAGATCTTTGGTATTTGGTTTCTTCAAATATTCGATTTTTAACTACCAAATAAGAAGCCAGTTGATGGCAAAACAAATTACTACTAATTTCGACTATCGACGTCGTTATTTTGATTATTTAGTGACGATAGTACACTAATAAATGCAATAGGCTAGCAAATTGTCAGACCGATTGACTTCTTTATTTGCGAAAGTAACTATGTTTGTAGGTTTGTCCTTCTTTCTCGTAATAATATAGTATCTCGACGGATATATCGTAATTTTTTTCATGGCTGTAGTTTATGAGCCGGATAGCAACATTGAATACTGTATATCCCGGCAATTCCTACGCAAGAGTAATGCCGCGTAAAACAAGCTTAGTAAGTAAACACATCATGGGGACGCTTCGGCGGCCGTTGCTTGAGACGGTGTTATCAACACTTCCAATATAAATCATAAGGCTTGGCACACGGTTGGCGCAGTGGTTGAGCAATTGACTGCTGCGCTGCGTGTCGCGGGTTCGATTCTTGCACGGAACAAATATTTGTATGACCCTGCTGATAGTTGTTCCGGCTCTGGGTCTTGTGTATGTTTATATGTTTGTAAACGCACCCACGATACAAGAAGGAATTCCTAGTGTGGGGCAATGTTTTAAAAAAAACAAAACAAAAAAAAAACTGAAAGCAAAGAAATGTAATGGATCATGACAATTCTGATTATATCTATTAGCGCAATTCAGGTGTCTGTAGTAGCTACCGGCGCCTCGTTTACGTTGACAGTTAATAATATAAAGATTCCGCTTCAGATCTGCAGTCGAGCCGAGGTGGGTTCGGGCGCGGTGCTAGACCGCAACAAGAACCCGGCCGGCGCGCCGCACACGCCGCCGCCGCACGCACCGCACGCCCCGCACGTACCGCACGTGCCTCCGCCGCCGGCTAACGGCGCGCAGACCAATACTGATACCGGGTATGAATTTATTACCTTCATCTGTCCAATACTATACATAGCAAGCCGTGTAATGTAACGCAAGCTTCGAATACTCTCATGCATCACGGCACGGTTAGCGCAGCGGTCGAGCGATTGGCTGCTGTGCTGCGTGTCGTAGGTTCGATTCCCGCACGGAATAAATAGTTGCATAACCTACCAGATATGTAGTTATTCCGGGTCTGGCGGTTTGTGTGAGTTTAAATGTTTGTAAACGCGATACAGAAGTAATTCCTAGTGTGAAGCAAAGCATTTTATAAAAAATAATTATAAGCTTCTCCAGCCTGCTTTAACTTTATAGCGAGTCTGACACGAGGCCAGTCGTTGTGCAATAACAAATTCTTGTGACAGCAGTTGCCATAAAGTTTGAGTAGGAACAAAGATCTGGTGGTACCACCATGCGAAAATCTTCGTTTCTACTTATCCCTGGTGTCCTCCTGTTGATCCAATATTTCCACATTACAGAAGAGCAACAGCCCAGCAGCAAAGGAAAAAGAAAATGACAGATGAAGAAATATTAGAAAAATTAAGAACTATTGTTAGTGTTGGTGACCCCAATAGAAAATACACCAAAATGGAAAAGATTGGCCAGGGGTAAGTCTTACAAATAGTCAGCGTAACTTTCATATACCAACTCAAGACTTAGAAATCACAGTTTACTTTGTTCTGCCAGTGCGTCAAGTACAGTGTATACAGTGGGTAGAGCAGACATGTTTTGAAATATAGACCTTGCCACATTGACATAAATCACAATTTACTTTGTTCTTCCAGTGCGTCAGGTACTGTGTATACGGCGATAGAAACGTCGACGGGTATGGAGGTAGCGATCAAACAAATGAACCTTAGTCAACAGCCCAAGAAGGAGCTGATCATCAATGAGATCCTCGTCATGCGGGAGAACAAACATAACAATGTAGTCAACTACCTTGACAGTTATCTAGTTAATGAAGTGAGTATGAGAATGGTTTTTCTATCATTATTATTTTGTGTGCCAAATTCTCTCTTCTTCTTAGTCGGGCATTCTTGGCAGAGTGGTCGTGGTCATGGTTGGGCCCTGATACATTGTGGCTCTTGCCATGCGTCGCCATTCGGTTCTATTGGACGCTATGTGGGAACAGTCGGTCATCGTAGCGTCAAATTATAGGTGGTCCAAATGATAGAATTTATATCAGGGGCCATATTTCTTTCTCTCCCAACGCAATTAATAATATAATTGGAGTTCTATAGGATGAATGAAAAAAAGAGAAAATATGTATTTGTGACCCGCATAGGAGACACGAGAGATAAGCAACAAAAAATAATTAACAATAACAAAAAATCTCCTCTAAAAACCCTTCATTTTGATACCCCACTCGATGGGTACGAAAAAAAAAAAAATTGCAACCCCGACAATATGGCGGCCAAAATCCGCCATGTTCCTTTTTTTTAAAGGCACTTAGCTAAGAACACTTGGGCGGTTATGACCTACCTAACGATGTCTTAATTATAAAAATCCGCCAAGTAGTTTGAAAGATATGAGGTAATAAAGAATATTACAAACATACAAGATACGCGCGAAAAACATAACCCTTTCCTTGCAGCCGGGTAAAAAAAAAAACTCCATGCTTGACCAGAAAGGCGCCTATCTCAGCATGTGCAGCGATATCCAAAAAGAAAATAATGCTGCGCTGGTATTCTGATAAGGCCCACTGTTGGTGCCACGGTCACACTCACAGGATGTATGATGACATGTACATGTAGGGTGGCCTTATTTGTCAGCGACGAGGACCATATAACAAATTCCTTACCTACCATCGCGCAGAATATATTATTATTATTTGGAATCGTCGCTTATCATATTGTAGTGACGACTAAAATGCACTTGGTATATGGTTTGACGTCAGTTGCTGCATCTAATAGTGTGTGGGCGTGTTATGAGGGTGACGCGTGAATTCTAAGATGGTGAGATGCTGACGTCACAGAAGACGAGAATAGTCCAACACTGCGAATAGCAAATGCATTAATTACCGAGTACGCATCAGGTGACGTGTATAATGCATCATAACATACCACCATAAAAATATTAATCTGACTTTATTTTAAACTCTTATTTGTCATAGTTTATAGTCTAAATTCGCTTGTAAAGATTTGTCTCAAGCCGATAGTTCCTCTTTGAAACGTTAACACTATCGACCTTATTTTCTAGGAATTATGGGTGGTAATGGAATACTTAGCGGGTGGGTCCCTAACGGACGTGGTGACGGAGACGTGTATGGACGAGGGGCAGATCGCCGCCGTGTGCCGCGAGGTGCTACAGGCGCTACACTTCCTACACACCAACCACGTCATACACCGGGACATCAAGTCTGATAACATACTGCTCGGGTTAGATGGACAAGTGAAATTGAGTAAGTATCTCGATCGTAAGGCATCATTGTGTTTTGAACTTAGCACTGGAAATTATCGGAGACGGCAGTTAATCATGCCGTAGAATATGTGATCTCCCATAGTAGTATACATTTTGGGACAACATTGGTACATGTTGGATTTATGACCTTTTTCTGAAATCATTGAATAGAGCTACTACTTTCCTGGCGATGCGAATCTTTAGTAGATTCGCATCGCCAGGAAAGTAACCCCGACTAACGTAACTACCGATCTGAGCAGTTTTGTTATGTATGTTAAATTTTAAGGTTCATAGAACCTACCCTAAATGATATTAAAATTAATCACCTCCATAATGTTATGTCACAGCTGACTTCGGTTTCTGCGCTCAAATATCCCCTGAACAAAACAAGCGGACTACGATGGTCGGCACGCCTTATTGGATGGCGCCCGAGGTCGTCACGCGGAAGCAGTATGGGCCTAAGGTTCGTTAAATTTCTATAATATTAAAAATAAGACAGTGATTAATGCCATATTAATTTTATAATTGTGAAAGTAACTCTGTCTGTCTTGTTACCTTTTCACGCTTAAACCGCTGAACGATTTAGATTGAATTTGGTTTGGAGATAGTTTAAGATCCTGGGCAAGACATAGGATAGTTATTATACCGGAAATCATCCTTAAGGGACAGGGTTGATAAAAAACATGATTTAAAAAAAAAACAAAAAAAGTCGGTTTTATATGATTTAAATCGGATTTTTTTGTTTTTTTTTACTTTCTGATCTTTTGTAATTTGGAAGTCAGTTATTTATTTAAAAAAACACAACATAATATTTGTTTATTTTAATTATTAATAAAATTAACAAAAAACATAAGTATTGCTTTAAAAAACTATTATGAAATTATCATAAAGTTCTTCTCAAATCCAATTTTTTTTTTATTCACAATTTTTTTGTCATTATTATCAAATATGAACCAGGAAAACAAAATAGACTTTAAATTAATAAAGACATACAGCCATTTGGGTTTTACCGCAGTCGCAGTCACTTATTTTATTTATATTCATAGATGTTTTTATTGGCCTTGTATTTTTTTCGAATTTCGTTTTTTTTAAAGGAAGACTAATTAGGCTACTTTCTCGGTGCCTAATCTATTTCTTATTTTGCTGTGCACCAAAGTCATCATTTTTGACTGATTCGGTTGCAGTAAAAAAGTATTGATTTAAATCATAGTTTTTTTTTTAAATCCTTTGATTTTAATCGCGATTTAAATCACTAATTTAAATCAAGTGATTTAAATCATATCAACTCTGTTTAAGGGAATGGATAGAGGGGTGCAAGGTTGTATGGTGAAATAATTATTTATTATTATTTAATAATTATTTACCTCCGATATTATAGCGCAATATAAAAAAATTGGCTATTAGAAGTACTAATGCTAAGCAGATGATGTGGGGGCAAAAAGTATTAAACAATAATTAGAACGTACTTAGATATGTTATACTCTATTCTCTATGTCTTATATTGTTGTTGATATGTTCTCTATTTTTCTTTTAGTTTAAAGTTTTATGACAGTGGCAGATAAAATATACTGTACAAGTGTTCAAGTATCAGTATACATAATCTGGCTCAGTAGCCAAAGTAACGTCTATCAATCTAGGCCCTAATTTGAATCCGCCAAGCCAAGAAAAAGAAAGAAACCTAAAAGAGATCCAAAAAGTCCGATGACATGCACGCAATCCTTCTCTTAAGTGAAGTATGTTTCTGTGCGATAAAAATGGAAGAATTATGGGCAAATGCGGATAGAACCAATTCAGCCCCAGATCTTGACACAAATAAAACTTTGATTTTCACCACAGTGTTTATGGATGTTAATGTTTCTACAGAAGTGTTAATTCACAGTAATAGATGTCTATATGATGTTAATGGAATACACGTGGCGTAGGGTGCTAATCCCACGCCACGTGTATTCCATTAACACTTGGTAACAACTATACTCCATTTGGGATAACATTAGACATTTAAATAAAGCCATTTTACAGCCCGTTAAACCGATTTTGACTTCTATTGCGTTGGTGATATGACAAATGGCAGCTGTATTAAACAGTTAGTTTTGGTAACAGGTTTATGTTTTTTTATGCCATTCTTATACTTACGGGATAGAACTCAAAATCGATTGAACTGATTTTAAAAAGGGGTTGTAAAAATGTCTAATGTTATTTCAAATGTAGTATAAGAGAGAAGAATTTGTTAACACTTCACTTCGGCCTGTTTCACGATGTCCGTATAACCGGTACTTATTTAAGGCGCAGATACCTCTGAGTAGGAAATTTTAAAATGAGAATCATTTTTGGAAAAAATAATATCACATTAGACCATTTAGTCTAGTAGTAGTAGTTTAGTATTTTTTTGTCCGACTTAGACATAAGTCTAAGACGGACAAAAAAACGTCAATCGCACCAAAACCGCCGGCCATATTTTAATGAAATTGTCACCATCTCAAAGTCAAATTAAACACCCCACCAACCAACATACATTTTAAACACAGGCCCTTTTTTTAAGTCATAGAATAATAAGAAAAGTACAAAAATCTACTGAATTTTGGTCCGCGCGGGTGTGAAACGAGTGCGCGTTCCCTCACTCAGTTTTTTGTTCCGTAGTTAACCAACCAATGGTTAAATATGCTAACCAACGGTTGCAAATTTCGGTAACACACCATTTTTCTTCAGTTCAGTTGTCACAAATGGTCAAATAAGTTAGAGAGTTAATTATTTGACCATTTGTTAGACCACATTGCACATTTGAACAATTGACGTAGAAATGCGTTTTACCGAAATTTTAAACCATTAGTTAACATAAATAGTTACCGTTAGTTATTAGTTGTTTTGTTATTGGCTGAGTTTAGTGTCCGAACGAAACTGGTTTTTACGACCGAAACCGAATTTCGGCAACAGTCTCAGTTTTATCTTTAAATCAAATAGCTATGCAGTCTTTGACATTTTCACTTATTATAAACTTGAATCTACTATAATCTACGTATTAGTTTGTTATAATGAATTATTTTTTGATGTTTACTACCTACTCTTATGCTATATCACATAATAAAACTTACCGAATCCAAAATAAATCTCCCGAAAACGAAACGAACTACAAAACACAAGTATCTCTAGGTATTGTGACAAATGTGTTCTTCTCCAGACCCCAGCCTGCCTCTGTCAATTTCCATTACGAACGGTCTTTATGGAATTTGAGGTAGCAGATAGACGGACTGTTGATTACTTTCGCATTTAGAAAATCAGTGTTATTAATGTTTTTATTAACTATATTCAGGTGGACGTATGGTCATTGGGTATAATGGCAATCGAAATGATAGAGGGTGAGCCGCCATACTTGAACGAGAACCCTCTACGCGCGCTATACCTAATAGCGACGAACGGCAAGCCGGACATCAAGGACAAGGAGAAGCTCAGCACGGTTTTCCAAGATTTCCTCGACCAGTGCCTCGAGGTGGACGTCGACAGGCGCGCCACCGCACTCGACTTACTAAAGGTAAAGTTTAAAAATTCTTGTACCAATCCAGTTTTATACTTCATATGTCTATGTAAGCAAATATCAGCCTTATCAATTGTGCAAATTAATTTGATATCTGAATGACAAGTGCCAGCGCGAATTGAAATGGTATAGTTCTCGCCAAATGTCTTGGCCGCCTTGAAGTTGCTGCGCAGTAGTAAATCTCATACAAAAGCAGCACCGATCCATAGCTTGCGTAACGGAAAGTCAACTTCAGACACCCCAGAAGTTTGGCGAGAACTATAGTTAGGGTCTATTGAAATGGTACTAATCCCGATTAGTTCAACTAAACTCAGTTAGGGTCTATTGAAATGGTACTAATCCCGATTAGTTCAACTAAACTCAGTTAGGGTCTATTGAAATGGTACTAATCCCGATTAGTTCAACTAAACTCAGTTTACGTAGTACGATTAGTTTCATTGGTGAAATCGGGCATTAGTAGCTGTGGTCTAGTACGTTGTAAGTACTATACTCGATAAAGCTCTAAAGAATGATCACAACATGAGTGTAAGTTGAACCTGTTGTTCCAGCACCCGTTCCTCAAGATGGCGCGTCCGCTGGCGTCACTGACGCCGCTGATCATGGCGGCCAAGGAGGCGGCGAAGGGCCATTAGCGGCGGCCGGCGGCGCCGCCCCCCGCGCCCGCGACGAGCTAGCCTAGCACTAGCGCTAGCCCCTCAGTGCCTCTGTGGACTACACGCAGGACCACGACTGTGTGACCGTGTGGACATCTGTGACGATACCTTATTAGAGCAATACCTATTTTAAATGTAAAACTGCTGCCCATTGAATATAATAGAGGTAATATTTTTACAAGAAAGAGATCGATAATAAAGTGCAGTCCACTAACTATAAATCAGCGTAGTGTTGTGTAGTAGCGATATTAATTGTTCTTTTAGCGAGGTGATCTCTTATTGACGTGTTTCTTTTGACTGTTGTACGGTAAGATCGGATAGTGTAGATAGATATTAGAAGTTTAGATACGAATTTTTGAAATAATACGAAATATTATAGCTGCAAACGAAGACTGGCAGATGTTTAGGCGACCTTGTAAATTATAAATAGTAGAGTACAGTAGAGGCGTTACGTTAGTACCGGTTCAGCTTATTCACTGTGATGGTAGTTGTGAGGCAGTTGTCGGAAACACTTCAATACAGAGCGGACGCATCAAGCAGGCGGCGCCGCGCGGCGGCTCGCCGGCGACGTCGCGCGCAGAGTGCAAGGTGACGACTGAATGGAACTTTCATTTGATTCTGTTTTATGTGTATTCCTATTTCGAAATATTTTTATAATTGAATGTTTGTTAGAGCATTAATCGGATATTAAGCATTTTATTGTGAACTCGTGCAGTTCGTATAATTTGTATCACGTACTAAATGTAACGAGACACTTGACGGCTTCTGCTTATTTGCTTTCGATAGTTACTAGTTAGTGATAGTTTTATGTATGATAATTGTTAATTTATTTAAATTTGCTTATGGCTGCTAATTTACGTTTTCCGAGATTATATTATTATTAAAGCAGTTAATTCGATATTCTTCTAAATTGATTATTTTTTACTTGGTATATTGTTAAAGAAATACGCCAAAAATATTCTCATTAGACATTTGACGCGTGACGTAATTATTATTTTACATTGTCATTTTGAAGAGCATTTTATTGTTAGTCACGAGGTGAAGCATTTACATAGTATTAAGTTTATAAAGTCTATTCTGCTGATTTATATTAGCAAAGAGAAAGAGAAAATATATCGGTGATCGTCTCCTCTATGGCACAAACAAGTATTTATTAGATCAAGGAATAACTATATGTGTGCAGAACAATAGATTTTAATAAATCATAGACTTAATTCATTTATCGATAGAGTTACGTCATTACGCATTATTGTTATGGCAATAGTAGGGAATATAGGATTCAGTAATATCCATTTATTTGTATTACATCATTGAAGTATTTTATTTACATTTATTAGTAAGACTTGCAAGATGTCTCTCTGCTTTTACTGTTTAGGTTGTGCCGACAGACGCTGTTAAATTTTGTTTTATTTTGATATGTATTCACTATTTTAAGTGTGTGAGAGAGGCGAGTGTATGTGGACGTGTATGATACGCATATGTGACGAGACGTGACGGAGGCTGCGGCACAGGCAAGCCTCATGTAAATTGTACAGACACAAGTTAGACGAGTAGAACTACTCATTGACAATATGAACGTGACCAATTTACGCTATGTAGAATCTGTGCAGTCCAGGTTGGTGCATTGTGTATGACTTGCGTTAATTTTAAACGTATATGTTATCTTACACGAGTACTGTGCAATATTTATCAATACATCAGTACAGATCAAATTAAATTTGAGTTGCCTGATTTAACAATGTCAAAGAGTCTATTGGCATATTTTTATTTATCGTACAATGATAATACTGATTATTATTGTGGAAAAAAACCTAAATTTACACGAAAACAGTAGTGTAAATTCAATGTCAAAGAGTCTATGGGCATATTTTTATTTATCGTACAATGATAATACTGATTATTATTGTGGAAAAAAACCTAAATTTACACGAAAACAGTAGTGTAAATTCAGTTTACGTTTGTTTATTAACTGTAAAAGATTTTAATTATATTTTTAGTTTTATTTTTCATTTGAAAATGTAAAATGTTTCGTCCACTGACCATTAAAACGCAGTTATTAGTAATTCGCACAATAGACTCAATAAATATTGTAGATAGAATTCAAATTTATATGATAAGGTTATCAATCACTAAAGTACGGCCTAATACAACATGTTTTTCGTGATGAATGTTGTAAACTGATTATATTTTAACAAGTTCATAACAATCGATACCGACTGCACCAACCCATACCAAATTGTGCAATAATGTAGACAAGTAAAAATTGTAGCCAAAACTTCAAGAGAGCTTGAACAAAGTTATTCAGTATCTATATCTAAAATATTGTAAGAAGTGTATTAACTACATAATGTGATCATGAAGATGAATTTGAGTATGCATAGAATGTTATGTTGAGAAAGTAACTGTAATTATGTATGTAGTCTAAGTTAAAAATGTATTAATTATTGTAATAGGTAACTGAACAAGACATTTAATGTGGTTACAACATTTTTCATGTTTTTTGACAGTTGTAAAACACCAGTGCCATGTATGAGCAACTTGTGCATATAAATTACCTACTACCATACTATAATAAAAGACTCACCATGATTACTTAATCGTTTTATTAGACACTTAAGACACACTCTGTCACCTTTAGTAACTGAAGGTTGCGAATGGTTGCAAAATGTGGGTGCCACCAATAATTTATTAAGGTTGTATGCTGAAACAGGGGAAGGGCGTTGAGAATGAATATATATTTGGGATAAGAAAACCAGGTTTGAGAGTTACAAAATATATTATTCATTATTGTATATAATTATGTTTAATAATAATAATACGTGACTAATAAATAATCAGCAGCTACTTGAACAAAGATTTGTACTCAAGTTCAAAAGTACCTCTATGTTTCTTGGTAGAGAATAAATTAATAACAAATCAAGATCCTCATCAGAAATAAGCTCCCAGACCATCTTATGATTTTAACTAAATTAGCGCGTCGTAATAATAATATACTTTGTCCTCTGCATTCTGTCAATACGTCATAGGAGATTGTTTCGTGGTGTGGATATAAAATAAAAATAATAACAATGACTCGATATGGTAACTAAATTATTACAGAGTTCTTAGTTAAAAAGCTGCCTCGTAGTAGCGATACGACGATATAATTACCTATCTGGTAGATAAGATTTACAAAAATAAAAGTAAAACCATCTGTGTTACCTGGTTAGGCACAACAGGTTTCTCTAGTGGCACTTCGTACAAAAATACAATCTTTAGGTTCTATTTTACAATAAAATTTTCGAAACCTGATAAGCAAATAATATAATATCAAATTGATAATTGAGTATGCAATTCTGCCGAATTTTTTGACCAAAGCATTTTCTTTCTTACAACTACAAACAAGGCAAATATTTATTAGTTATGACTATTCACATGGTGACTCGTTAGTCTTTCCTCTCTTCAGCAGGTATGAAGTCCAAGGAGGCAGAATTAATGCAAAAACGTTTTCGTGTGGGCGTTGGCCCGTCATCGAACACGTGTCCCAGGTGAGCGGAGCACTTGGAGCATCGCACCTCAGTTCGCACCAAACCTGGCCGTGTTAAAACCAGTAATATATTTGCTCCAACTTTATTTCACACACCAGGTCCATTCACCGAAAAGCCATTTATTTACATTTCACATTGAACAATGAATGACATGAATATCCGAATATGAGGTTCACAGAGTTCGTGTCGTGAGGATGTGTCGGAGGCGCGTCGTCGCAGGGCCGCACGCAGTCCAGCCGGCAGGCGGCAGCCATCCAGGAGGAGCACAGGCGGGACGGGACAAGACGGGGCAGTTCAGGTTGCGAGGGCAAATGCATATTATTTATCATGCGCATTCCAGATCAGTTAAGGTGATGTCACAAAAGGCGTGTAACAGTCATGTAGCGAGTGATGCAGTAACATAATGTTACGGCCGCATCCAAAATTGAATTGTGTGATCATTGTTTGTGATCGCCCAACCAGAGCGGTGAACGTGATTAAAATTATGTAAAATAGCATGAATACATTGCGATATTATTTACGAGTGAGGCGTATTTTTGTGATGAATAACGAATTGACACACAGTGCATTTCCAAATTGTTAAACGTAGATAGACGAAGCATCAAATTGAAGTTACCAGTGATTACCAATCAGGGCCGACTTACGTTTGTTGTGGAGTCAGGATTGTGTCGGAGGATGGTCAAGGATACAGGGAAGACAGAAAAAAGATAAAATGTATTAGCACCAGAATCCATTTCCCATCACCAGGTATTTTGGCAGGCATAAATACAATACTTAGGTACATAATATTTACAAACTGCATACATAATATAGTCTATATCTATTATTATCTTTATAATATCAAGTAGAAAAACGAAAATACGATATTTCAAGTTATTTTTGGTCTGGAGATGTAAGATTCTATTATGAATGTCTAAATAAAATTCATGTAGGTATCTTTAAACATAAATGTACAAGTTTTGAATAAAACACGTATTTTTAATATTATTCATTTGTAATGCATGCCTTTCAAACAGTCAAAACCAAAGCACATGCTGATGTATGTTAATCTATTCGCATGCGATTAGGGTCTCGAATGAAGAAATTAAAATAATAGTTTAGAATGGTATTCAATTTAAATTAACTGTATTGAGTTAACTGGATGTTGCGTTAATTTTGTTTATGATATTTGGGATAAAAAAATATCCATTATTTTTATATAGACTTCGTCCGTCACAGCAGTGAGAACCAACATTGCTCCTAAGTGTGAGTGAGTGTTAGCGTTATGGGGAATTCGAATTTATCACCGAAATGGGGTTAGGGCGTATATATTCCCCAATGTAAATAACGCAGTACTGGCCGTGCGCCCGTGTGGAGCCAGAATATCAATAATGGACCTCCTTTTTATTTACAGCAAGTAGGTTAAAGAAGAAATTCTAACCATAAATTTTTCTGCCTGAAGATATTTTTAAATATCCATGTCGTTTTGGAGGAGTAAGCAAAAGTAGCCAAAAAATATCGTGTTGTTAATTTTTCGTATATACTAGTTAGGTACACGAAAAAACAGTGTATCACAAAATAATGTATAAATGTATTTTTTTTCTAATATTTTGACCTAGCCGTTACTAAGGAGTAGGCTTTAGAAAGTAACCATTTTACGACACTGAAGCGGAGTAACCCTAACGGCTACTATGTTCATTTAAATGGTGTGGCGTATTTATGATAATTTTTAAGTCGGTTAAATAGCTTCATCTTAGAATCAGAATTCTAAGAGCTCTACTTAACCTTGACAGCGACTGTAGACGAGAGACAATCTCTCGGCTGGTAGTGTAATGGTTGTTTCCGATTAGGATAACATCCCTACATTCGGTTTTTGAAACATTAAATATTAATGGTTTTCATAATATTTAAATTTACGACAGGATATCTATCTCGCTTTCTAATTATGTATTTTGGTAAGTCAGTAGTAAAAATAAATGCACATAAGAGGAATCTGTTTAACAATTATGGAAGCATTCAATTACGTAAGTACTTTCTGACACCTTCACCTAGTCGCATTACTAAAAAAAAGAGTAAAGGTTAAGATATATTATTAGTACACTTACGATAATAATATTTAAGTAATGAATGATAATTTCCATCAAGATGTTATAATAACAGAGCTCTGCTTGGTGTCTCATAAAGATAAATTTAAAAACATCAAGAGTTTCGACTAATGGAAAAATAATAATTACATCTCTATATATAGTGCACTTCTCATGTAATCATAGCGCGAGCGTCTACTTGCTACCTAATTGGCTGACTCATACTGAATTAGTTTTTCACTACTGCTGTACCTAACCAATGTTTTTTTTTTCGTCTTTCCAAGAAACTGCATTATAAAAAAGAGAACTAGTTAATAAAAACTGGTCCGCCCGTTTTTTTTTGTGTAAATCATTGTAAACTATTGTAATGTGATAAACATAATACTCTGTTCAAGTTGAAGGCCATGGTCATGATCACAACACAAAGCGCGTATAAGGCAATGTATTAAGATATGGAAGTAGCATTGTATGTCTATATAAGTATGTTGCTCAAGGTAACTTGAGAGCATAAGGGTAAGTGTCACAATCTCACAAAACAGTCTGCAGCATATCATGTGATGCAATTATATGTGTAATAAGTTATCAGGTATTTGATAAGAATATTAAGACATATACATTGGCCATGACTTGTAGTTTGATAACAAAATTTGAATGACTAAACAAAAACTGGACAATTCTAGGAGCATTTCAAAGACCAATGTCCAATTACTTATTTACTGTTTATTTAAGCCAAAAAAAACTTGGTATTAATTATTTTCATATTTACTTCTACTTTCTAAATGCCAGATCAACAAAATAATGAAACATTAATTGCACCTGTGATATTGCTGCAAAAGCGATGATTTGTCAAGGAAATGGGTAAGTCTCCAATTCTATTTATAAACGACAGGGCAGGTATTTATAAATGACTTTAGTACATAGTCAATATGCAAGAAATATTAAAGAGATGAATATCATTTAGCATATTAAAAATATTTGGAAATTGTACTACTTATTCTGTCGTTTACTTCTATAATTGGACTGAAGGATATCAATAGTGGAAGGAATTAGACAGCAACCTTGAATGGAGGCCTGCTTTAGGAAATCTATTGTTGTTAGTCTTTTATGTTGAATGCTCTGTGTGCTACCGAATGGCATTGAAAATCTGTTCCATATTGTTCATTCCAATGAATGCTTTAACCTTTCGTTTGTATAGGATGTGATTCACGAAAGACACTATGACTTTTAAATTATTTAGTGGCACACGAAAGATTAAAGGTTATCTAAACAAGCATGGATAAAAATTCAAGTGATTTTTGTAAGCAAATAATTAATTATAAAGGCAGTTATTAAAATTAGGATCAATCTAAAATCTTCATAAATCACTCAATATTTTCTATCCATTTGGATGATTTTTTACTCAAGACAAAACATTCAGCTAGCATTCAACGGAAAACCATTATTTTCCATGCTTTTAGTCACTTATTTACACTGACTAGAAAAATTGCATGTTGTTGCATACCTGCGCTTGTATCCTTGTGTAAGGTAACTTTTTCTTTGGCGAGAACATCATTGAATGCAGGCCAGCCACATCCTGAGTCGTACTTTGTCTTAGAGGTAAATAGATCTTGTCTACAGACTACACAACAATACATGCCCTCTTCATAGAATTTGTTGTAACATCCTGAAAATCAAAAAAACCCCTAAATTAAAAAGGCATTCGTTTATTTTATTGAAATAAAATAAGAATAAATGCGACATCCTTAAACATTTGTTAGCCAGCTTCTGTTATTTTATGTAAACAATTAAAATCAAATCAACAAAGTAAAATATTTGACATAAATGTCTACTGATAGTCTAACCTGTGTACGGTCTTTCGGTTCCAGCTTCTTGAGTAACATGATACTGCAGCGATGTCAATCTCTTCTTCAAAGACTCTTTATCCTCCATGGCTCTCCACACTAAGGCTAAAAACACGAATCAAATTTGTATGTTTAGTTTAACTCGTCGAATCTAACTGGCACGTTTCCAAAATAGACCGTGAACGAGGTCCTTCCGTATTTATATATCGGTAATAAACACGCGCGCGCTACGAGCGTCGTACCTGTTGTCAATGGATGCTTCAATTGCACGCCGACGCTCCTGTTCGCTTGCAGCGCCTGCCTAGCTATAACTATCGGCCTTAGTAATAAACGCATTACTTACATAGCCTTATGCGTTGCGTAACTGGATGATAAGGCTTTCTAATAATAATAATATGATAGCACCGCCACTGTACGAAATCGATGCCACACAAGGCACGCAATCGCTCATCAGCTGCTGTTCGACTTTGACATTTCTTTCTTACGTTTACGTCATTTTTGACAATGACATCTTTGCATTTGACCAAAAACCACTAAAAACAATTTCACAAATTAATCTTGATTCACAAGCGAATTAAAAGACCTTAGATAAAGTAGGTATAGATTAAGCCTTAAAATGACCTTGATTGATAGAGCGAGATGGCTAATTGGCAGCTCCATGAAAATGATAAGGACAAAAGATTATTTTTTGTCTTTGTCACCGTGGCCGGTTTCTGTCGTTTGTCAAACTCTAATACAATGGCAGGTTTGACAAACATACTCGGTTTTGTTTGATTTTCTATGATTTCGTGGTATTATGTGTTAATTGATACAAGGAATTTGGGTTATTTATAGATAATAAGTGTCAGTGCGATGATGGGTTGTAGTGTTCTTGTTCTTGTTGTAACACCAGAACTAACTATTGCTGTCTCATGTGCGGCCACGCCAGTGCTTAATCTATACCTACTTTATCTAAGTAAAAGACAAATTAAGACATGATTGGAAAGGAGAAAGAAAGACCTTTCTACTGCAGTGGGATGGAACAGCTTGTTACTAACAATTACAATCAGGTCGGCTTCAGTCCCTAGGCCCTGGTACGCCTTCCAAATGGTACGAGCGCTCGTGCGTGACCAAGATTTTTGTCTTATCATTTTACGGCCAACGAATCAAAGATACAATCGGAAGATTTGGTTATTCTGATTACAAAAATACTGATTTAAAAAAAAATCCGCTTCACGTCTTTTAAGAAAAAAAAATGTGTGTGTGTACCAGAGTACACAGGTAAGAAGTGAAACTTCTTTACGACATATAATTTTTCTACTATTTGCAACTTCACGAAAATGGGGTAGATAAGGCTTAAGCCTTAAGAAAAACAATTTTTTCCGTATTAAATTAAAGCTATTTTATTATTATAGACATGCATACAATTAATGAGTAATTTATTTTATCATTGTTCTTATTATAATATCATTGCTATTGTTGTATCAATAATGATAGCATCATTATTACTACTGATGTAAAAAAAAAAACATAAATAAAAAAAAATTAAAAAAATTATAAATATTAAAATCATGCTCATACGTGTTGAATTTATAAAACGAAATATATAATCACTCTCACTTTTCTTGTAAATTCACTTAAATTTGAATAAGTCTTTTTACTAAACTTTGATAAAAAAAGCAACATGGCGCGTAACCGAAAAACGTGATGATAGAGTCCGTCCAACGAAAAAAGTCCCGCGGAAATACATGGAACTAACAAGATTTGTTAGAGGACAGCGTACAGTCGCATAGAAACTAGCGCCGCGTCTACGGGACTTCTTTCGTTGGACGGACTCTACGTACAAAATTTCTCCCATACGTCGATAAAGAAGTTTCACTTCAAAAAGTGTGGGCATTCTATGTGTTGAAACTGGTTGAAACCATTTTGAAGCGACTCCGAAACGTTATTTTAGTTTTTGGTGTTTTAGGTAACGTTTAAAATGTATGAAAATAATATATTGGTAAAAAAATGGACCAATAAAAGTAAAAAAATGAGACAGGTCGGTTTTATTTTTAACATTTTTGAAAATTCGCGCAGGCCCTATTCGCGAAATGTCTGAAAGCGAACTTTTTCATAACAAAACAACGAAACTTATGTAGGTACATTTTAATCCATACTAATATTAAAAATGCGTAAGTAATTCTGTTTGTCTGTCTGTTACCTTTTCACGCTTAAACCGCTGAATTGATTGAAATGATTATTTTTATGTGTTCCGTAATACCAAAAATGATGAATGAAAACTTAACGTTTTTTTAATTTTTTTTCAATAATTTGTTTCTTGATAATATGAGCTATGTTAAAGCGTTGACAATTTTATAGATATTGTTTTTTTAATATAGAAAAATCAATAAGAAAACATGTCATTTACGCTGTAAAAATGTACGAAATGGAATTCGCTTAAACTTCATTTTAGGTAAGTATTTTGAAAAAAAAAAGACGTAGGAACCTAGATAAATACTGTCTGAATCCGAATATTAGCATAATTTGGTGGAAATATGCTCAACTTACAAATGATTTAGGTATTACGTTTGTATGGACAATTCATGCTTCGCCGCGCCCTTAAGATAATATTTTGCAAGGAGATCGTTTGAGACCCTGGTAAGGACATACTTAGGATAGTTTTTATCCCAGAAATCATCCTTTAGTTTTCTGTCCACCCCACTAGGAGGTAGAAGTTTATATGAACTAATAATTCATCAAGTAAGATGGTGTGTATCTATAATATTATGGCGCGATATAAAAAAGCGCTATTCAAAGTAGGTACCTACTAATGCTGCACAGACGAAGTCGCGGGCAACAGCTAGTACCAGACATTCAAGACATCATCATACACACACACACATGACACTCATTCAAGTCTGATATTACACAGCCCTTTTTAGGGTTCCGAAGTCAACAAGGAACCCTTATAGTTTCGCTCTGTCCGTCTGTCCGTCCGCAGCTTAGCTCAGAGAATCTAAGTACTAGAAAGCTATAATTTGGCATGTATATACATATTAATAATTCCGACAAAGTGGTAACATAAAATCATGAAAAATATTTTTTTTTAGGGTACCTCCCATAGACGTAAAGTGGGGATGTATTTTTTTTTTCTCATCTATCCCATGGTGTGGGGTATCGTTGGATAGGCCATTTAAAAATATTATGGGTTTGTTAAAACCATTTTTCGATTCAGAAATTCGTTTACGTAAAATTAAGCTTTAAGTTGAAAATTTATGTTAGAGTCAAGTGTCCCCCCCCCCTGCCAGCGAAATGGTTGCTCTTGGCTATGTGAAAAATTCACGGCAGTAGTAAATATAACGAAATTAAAAGGAAAATTATCACGGATAACAAGGCTTTACAAGTTTACGAGTAATAGTCGACCAACTTATAAAATGTACTTGGAACAGTAAAAATTTTGTACAAATGCCATTGAAAAATTACTTAAATAAAGTTGATAGCTGTGTAAAATAGAGTAAATATAATGCTTACGAACCGTGTAAAAATATACAAAAATGAAATCATAACAGGCTTTACAAGTTTACGAGTAATAGTCGACCAACTTATAAAATGTACTTGGCACAGTAAAATTTTTGTACAAATGCCATTGAAAAATTACTTAAATAACGTTGTTAGATGTGTAAAACAGATAGTAAATATTTGCTTATGAACCATGTAAAAATATACAAAAATAAAATCATAACATCCTTAATAATAATGATTACTAAATTAATAATGTTTAAGCACGAATAACGCATTGGAGTGGCCGGAGTCGTTGGCAGTACCAGAACGTAGTCCATACGGCGCATGCGCGCAGTAGAGTCTATTTTGTGTTAGTGCAGAAGTATTTTCGAGGTTTTGTAATTAAAACGTAAAAGTAAAGTCAAATTAGATTCGATTTCCAAGCAAGTTACTTATTTTCTTTTGTCGATATCCTTCTATAAAGTCAATATTCGACCCGACTTCATTACTAATTGAGTAGCGTAAAACTTTCCAGAATGAAATAGTGAATAGAGGAGATTAGAGGTGAATACACACGATTTTTTTCTAATTCTGAAAGAGAAATAAACAAGGAGCGTGCACGCAAGGATCCAGGAACGAACTACACCATTCCCCGTGGCTCTAACGCGCGCTCGTATCGGCTTTTTCGCAATTCGCACCCGCGGGGTACTCAAATAGATAATATTTTTCTAACTTCAGTTGCGAAGTTGGATTTTATAACTCCTTCTTCAGTTACCAGTTAGTCCTTATTTAGTTTAAGTCAAGAGTGAATAGATTACATCTAGGCAAGCGTGCTTCACCGTAGACCACATCATCGCTTACCATCAGGCGAGATAGGGGTCAAACGCGAGAATATAGATTAAAAAAAAACATCATTCTATGTGGGCCCGTTTTTAGATTTTGTGAGCCGCTAAAACCGTTCTAATGTTCATGTAACAACAACAAACCCCTCCCCTCTGTTTAGTCCGCATTATTTTGCAACTTCGGAACCCGATTACTGCGCGTGGCCCGACACGCACTTGGCCGGTTTTTTTTTTATAGCTATAGCAGAAATGATCCCTTCATAATAACACTGTGACGTTTTTGGCCGGTACTGCCCACCTATAGCCTGCTTCAGATTCGCTGGCTCAGCAGCAGTTAATTTTAGACCACAGACACGTATCTGAGAAACGTATACCCCAGATTTACGTCATACGACATCCTAATTAATATGGATCTACTTCACAGGTATGATCTTTATTTTTAATAAAACTATGTTCAGAAAAATTATAATATGCGAGAAAACTCATACAGCACAGCAATACGGTCACTTCATATAGTGGTATCTTTTAACTTCAAAATACCCACCGTACCTCCAGGGGTACGGCCAGAGGAGCGCTCTGGCGGGCACCCCTTCCTGGGAGTTGGAGGCATGGGTGCTCGCCAGAGTGTACGAGTGGACGGCGCGGCGAAAGGCGCTCGGGGAGCGCCCCGCCGCGGAGGAGCAGGAGGCCGTGCGGCGGGATGCGAGGGACGCAATCGTCCATCATTGGACGGAGGATCTCGCCACCGCCACCTTTGGCCGCCGGACGTTGGACGCGCTCGGACCAGTCTTGCAGGGCTAGCTCGAGCGGCCCCACGGTTTCCTCTCATTCCGTTTGGTGCAGGTGTTGTCCGGACATGGTTGTTTCGGAACGCACCTGCACCGGATCCGGAGGGAGGAAACCCCGGCGTGCCACAACTGCGGCGCGGCGGAGGACACGGCGCAGCACACCCACGAGGTGTGCCCAGCCTGGTAACGGCAAGGCAAAACCTGTTTTTTTTTGTATACATTTTGACATAGAGATCGTTTACGTTCGATCGTTTTTGAGTAAAAACTCGCACTAAGGGCACTGAGGCCTTGGTGCGAGTTTTTTAACGTACTCACTAGTGATACCGTAAACGATCTCTTATGTCAAAATGTATAGAAAAAGGAGGTTTCTCCTTACCGCCGCTGACGGCGCTTATCCAGTTTCAATACAAATTGAGGTTTACGTTAACGCGATTGACGGTGAGTAAAAACTCGCACTAAGGATACTGTATGTCGACTCGGCGCGGCGCAACTCGTGATATCACGAGCCGTGAGAAGCCAGCTTTACAAACCTCTCCATCTCATGAGATATGTAATAGCATAATAAATAATTATAATAAAAACACGTAATTATTTTACTATTTTATTAAAATATAGAACATCATACAGTGCTTAAGTACTTAAATATCGTTTAAATATGGATGCCGCCCCAAAATAATTCCAACTAGGCAACTATGTAGAAGGGAAACTTGCTTTTTATCCAGAATTAATTAAGTTTTTAGTCAAATATAATAAGTAAAAATATACTAATGATATAGTGTTAGTACCTAGCTACAATCATCGAAGTACCTACTTTGTATTTTGGCTATATGAAGAACGTTTTCACAACCAGTCAGGGCTTCGATTTTTGCTTTAAAATCTGCAAAAGAAATTAATATTTTGGGACGTGGATCTGTAGGAAATTAGGAATAGGATATATAGATTGGGTGTTTTGTTAGATCACAACAAATAGATAATTAAATTTTGTCTTATGTACGTAGGAACCTACCAAAATTTTGCATAAGGCACTTCTATTTTGCAGTCTCTCTCACTTTATTTAGGGTTGGCGTAATTTAAAAAAAAAAAGAATAGTATGAGAATTTTGCTGTTAAAATAACTTTTATCCGTAGTATTCCGTAGACAGAGAAGGTAGTTTCTCTGTCTACACTTGTAACCCATAGTGCAATTAAAAACCAAAAACAAGCAGCCTTATTGCGTAATGAATTCGGAAAGAGCAAACGGCAAAGAGTAGGTATGATTGCATTTGTGATTGGTCGATTTTTCATGCTGCGGCGGCTGGGGACGCCTTGATGAAAAATACTAACCGTGAGCGATTCTCGACTCTTCTGCATCTGAGTGATGACGTAGTCGGTGTCGTCTTGCTCGGAGTCTGCGCACGAGTCGGGCGCGTCGCACTCGGCTGGGTCAGGCCCGTACGGCTCAGCGGGCCGGCTCTCGCGGAGCAGTGGGCGCATCTGTTACCAACTGTTTTATTAAAAAGCTACTTATACCAATAACTATTAAGTAGTTTAGTATTACCGTTCGAACTAACGACCGGCCCCGGCTTCGCCCATGACATATTATACACAAACACATTCCTCGTTTCTCACTCTTTCTATTGGTGAAAACTGCATGAAAAGCCGTTCAGTAGTGTTTAAGTTTATCGTAAATAAAGTACATATATTTGTTCCCACTTAGATATTTTTAATTATTCAAGAGTCCACTTCCTCTCTTCTTTGCGCACCCTAAAGGTCTATCCACACAGATCAGGGCCGTGCCCGGGACGTGACAGGGTCGGGCCCAGGCATTGAAGCTCTGTCACTGGCCCATGCACGGCCCGTGTACGGACTTGTGTGGACGAGTTCATATAAAATGTACACAACGATATTATTTTCAGCCCCTGACGGGGCAGGATCTGTCCACGTCCCGTGCACGTCCTGGGCACGGCCCTATTATATGTGGATAGACCTTTACACTACATATTTTGCGAATATTCAATAGAATAGTATGTGAATACAGCTTTCTTCACAATTCTTGCGAAAAATAATTATTGAAACTGCGAGACCCTATTATTGAGCTAATATGTAGTACATTATTACCTCAATGGACCCTACACTGCTTTTTCGAAATAAAATGCAAGTCAAATTCGTCATCGGCATTGTTTACTTAGTTACCGTGACCGACCTGAGGATTAGTTAGATATGTATGTACGTACCTACCCTATCCCATATTTTCATGCAACTATATCATAAATATCAGATCTCACAAATTCGCTATGTACCGACGCTGACGGCAAGAGGCCTTTTTCCCACAGCTCTTTGGAGAGTTCCTGTGCCTGAGGTGTCATCCACTTACGGAGCCCACTGCGACGCCGACGGTATCGCAACGCCACCGCCTACAAACAGTCAGGAATTGCACTTTACTATTGCTCAACCAGTGTCAGAAGAATCTATCTACAATAACAATAGACAAACAAAGTTTACTGAAAAGCAAGTATTACGCATAGGTGCAATTCCTTACTGTTTACAAGAAATTAAAAGTTCGCACAATCCTGTACCTGCATGTCCTGTGTGCTAAAACACTTCTTAATGTTGTCATTGGCCAGCGGGTAACACTCATCCGTTTTCGGTTTTTGAAAACGTGCGTACAACTGCTTGATCACATCACATACGATCATGCAAGGAACGGCCACAAAGAATATCACGTTGAGAGCGAATTCTATGGATCTGAAAATTAAAGTACTTAGGTTATTAAAATTACTAGAGAACTGATTTACTCGTTCTATAGTCCTACATTATTACAGTACAACCGATGAGTCGTGGCCTTTCTGTTGCGCAAAACGACCCAAATGGCTGGTTTCTAAACATTCATGGTAGGTACATGAAGAGACCAAGATCATCCGTCGTACTGTGCTAGTCCTATAAATGACATTTTCTGTCAGATATATCGTCACCCTCCCCACTAACTGTCGTTACCAGCATTTGCTGTTTTTCCAGGGCAAGCATTTTGCGGTCGGGAGGTTCAATTATGTTACTGTAGTTCAGTTGTTGCTGTTATAATTAATTAATAACTTCCTTATATTGCTTGTGGCTTACTCTTTAAATTACTTATAGCCCAAATTCCCTAAGGTATCTATTTATTTATTTATACTCCTTTGCAGGTACGTCACTCTGTGAGAACTTGATTTACATCTTGTGTCTGTTACGACGTGACTTTTTGGTATAAAAATATTATTAAATATCTATTTATTTCGTATATATTTATTTAAAGAAGGTAATACAAATTTTCTTTCGTAAGCAGTCTCGTATACCTTATGTTTCAAAAGTTACAAAAATTTTGTTTAATAAAATTTTTGCCCATTTTTATGATCCTAGAAGAGAGAAGTAATAAGATCAATCTTATTGAGCCTTAATCTGCTTTAAAATAATTCTTAATTACAATCAGTCTTTGCAAACAATATTAGTCTTTTATTGGACTTATTTTACCTGAGGTTTAAGCTTACCTACAGTCAATCAGTCTTATTTATTGAACATAGGAACTAGAAATCAAGTTATTAATTGTGTTATAGTAATATCACGCATTAATATTAAAGAATGCTAAATTATAAAAAAAAAACTATCTTGTAAAATCAATGGTAAATTAGTACCTAATCAAAAAGGTATAAAACAGGTAGGTTAATTAATGAGAAAGTGATGTATAAAATGCCACATGTTCCGGCAACTTATTGACTGAGGTGTCCCCTATGCTGTTGTTACTGACAACAAGTTACTATATTTTCCCATCGCAATTTTGGGTGGTGTTAGGTTGAGAAGTCCTAATTCCTCTTTCAAGAAAGGAGTGACCTGCCTCCTAAGAGAAAGAGAGCGTGGAATAACTTCTGTGTGGCTACTCTTTTGAGGATCAGCCTTCTTTACAGAAAATGCCATAATTTCTGTCCAGTTCAACCATCGGCCCTCATCGTCTTTACGAACACATAGCATCCTAAGATCGGCTGATTTTCTGATGAACATTATTAACTTCGTACGGTTTTTTATTCCGTGCCAGTCAAAAAATTGGTGGCAGCTGGCTCGGTACAAAATGTGACTTAATCCTATGGCAATAAGCTCCTTATTCGAAAAAAAAACTTTGGCGGCGAGCCTCCTTGCCGGATTGCGAAACGCCGAAACGCCTGGGCAAAACTCCGCTGCCACGACAAATTGCGCCTCGGCGGTCAGAGCTCTGGCAGGATATCATGGCGACATGGAGAGAACGACTGTCGCAACCCAGTGCTGGGCACGCCACAATTGCAGCGATAAGGCCCCTCTTTGAGGAGTGGCTTGCGAGGCGCCACGGCGTCCTTCCGCCTGACGCAGGTCCTCACCGGACATGGCTGTTTCGGGAGGTTCCTGTTGATACGACGGGAGGAAATGCCCGGGTGTCACCATTGTGTGGATCGCCCGGAGGACACGCTGGAGCATACGGTGGAGGTCTGCCCCGCTTGGGCGGAACACCGTCGTGTTCTCGTGGAGGTGATCAGCGGTGGCGACCTCTCGCATCCGGCCCTGTGTCAGGCCATGGTAGGAGCGAGAGGGCATGGGAAGTTGTCACCTCCTTCTGCGAAGCAGTAAAACTCGCGAAGGAGGAGGCGGAACGCGTGAGGGAGACGCCCTCACGCCCCTAGCCACCGCAGGAGACGCCCTGGGCGTCGGAAGTCGCAAGCCGATTCCCGGCCACCGTAGGCGCGGGCTTGCGGACGGCGAGTAATGGGTAGTTCGCCGTCCGCAAGATAAAGACCAGGCCCGAGTCGACGGCGCGTAGTGTTCCACGCGCGCCTCAAAGAGATATCAGCAATAATAGTACAACCGCGGCCCTGGCACAAGTAACTAAAGGAACACGGGTGGGTTTTAGTCAGTAAAAGTCTGACACGCCCTTCCGCTTCACCCAGAGCGGGCGAAAATACCAAAAATACGCGGGGTGGGTGACGATCTGTATTTTATATTTCTATGTATTTCTATGGTGACGATATTATCGTCAACTAAATAAGTAATTTTTGAGAACAAAAGGACCAGGAACTAAACTTATGTACTTTGAAGTACATAAGTTTAGTTCCTTGTTTAGTTCGTTTGGCAAAGCATTATTTTACATCCTACAAATAATAGTGAAAGATCAACAATTTAATTAAGTGTTTTTTTTAGTTTGGTTTAAATATGGTTGGTTTTAGTTTGATGTCTTAGACATTCCAATTGAAGCTCCTCTAATTTGGTAGCCGTCTGTTGTGCAATGTGTGGTCTGGCGTTGTCCTGAAGCAGCAGTGGCCTAGGGCGATTTACCAGCCTCGGCTGTTTAGCAGCTAGCTTTTCCACCATGGTTTGCTGTTGCTGACAATAGTCATCCGCCGTAATCGTCTGGCCAGATTTAAGAAAGCTAGTGAACGTCACCGGCGGCACTAGTCCACCAAACGCTCACAAGTAATTTTTTTGAGTAAATTTTCGCTTGGGGCAGGATTTGGCTGGTTCGCCAGGGTTCAGCCATTGCGATGAGCGTTTCCGATTATTGTACAGGATCCACTTTTCATCAGGTAATGATTTGATTTAAAATCCCTTCATTATTGTGCCGGTTGAGTAATGTAACGCAGCAGTCGACGCGCGTTTGTCGGTTTACTGCACTCAATTCATGAGGTACCCACCTTTCAAGCTTTTTCACCTTCCCAATTTGCTTCAAGTGGATTAAAACAGTTTTATCACTAACACCGCAGCCTGCAGCTAACTCGACGTGGTTTGCGATGGATCCACTTCCACAATAGCCTTCAATTCTTCATTATCAACTTTGGTCTCCGGCCGTCCACGGGGCTTGTTCTGCAGGTCGAAATATCCATAACGAAAACGTTGGAACCAAAAACGCACTGTGTTTTCTTTTGCGACACCGTCGCCATACGCATCATTAATTCCTCGAGCCGTTTCTGCAGCACTGGTGCCACGATGGAACTCGTAAATAACGCGATATTTCAAGTTTTCCATTTTGTAAACTGACTGGCGCAAAGACAAAACCAAAAGAGGAAAAAACAAATGAATTACGGTTTTCCAAACACAAAAGCATGAGTAAATAGCTGTATAAATTTGAAATTGGAATTCCAAACCAAAGAGGAGATATTTGAGATCAAAGTGGCCAGTACGACGACAAAATGCCAATTTCGTAGGTAAGGACCTAATACATCGTTAGATAGGTCCTAACCGCCTAAGTGTTATTAGTACCGTTAAAAAAAAGGAACATGGCGGATTTTGGGCGCCATATTGTGGTGTGGGGTTTGCAATTTTTTTTCTTCCAATCCCATCGAGTGGGGTATATCAATGAAGGGTGCTTAGAGGTGATTACAAAAATATAAACCACTTCTATGTATAAAGTCATTCTAAAAAAAATATAACTAAAAAGGTATAAATAAAAAAAAAAGAAAGTTTAAAAACCGCCTGCTTAAGAAGCGAACTAAAATGCTGTAAACAAGAAAAAATAATGCTTTGCAGTCGGAGGATACATATTCGCAAACTGGCTGACCCCCTGATCCTCTGACTGCACAGCATGATTTTTTCTTGTTTACAGCATTTTAGTTCGCTTCCTAAGCAGACGCGTTTTTGATTTTTTCATTCATAATTTTTTTACTGTTCTGAATACTTCTTTGTAGCAACTAAATGTATCAGTAGATTTAATCCCATCCATTGTTTTGAGAAATAGCCCTGAATGCTGAATATTCTTCAGAATCCTTCACTGATTCTGGAATAGCTAAGATACCTTCAGGGATCAAAATTAGTGGTAACAATGCCAAATATATATACATTTGTGTAATATGGTCTCCACCATCCACTTTCTTCAGACCTAGATTTTGGCATTTTTTGAGAGTGTTTTCCAAAAGTGGTAGAAGCAACTAGTAACTTTGGGATTGGGATATACCTACAGCTTCAGCACTTGAATTACTGCTAACTCTTAATCACATCTATACTGCTTTATATTTAACTAGCTGTTCTCCGCGACTTCGCTCACGTGGACCACCCCACAGAACCGTTTTCGGGATAAAAAAATAGCCTATGTCACTCAGGAATAATGTAGCTTTCAACTGGTGAAAGAATTTTCAAAATCGGTCTGGTATTTCTGGAGCCTATTCGGTACAAACAAATTATAATATAAGTATATTTAATGAAAAACTGATCCGGCAATAAATTAAACAGTCTTATGTAAGTAGCTTGTGTTTTGTTATTGTGAAGCATTTATATGTTACGTGTATTATTTAATAAAAAAAATCATGGCAACTATTTTGAAGGTACCGTCACCGTAATAGCATTTCTAGTTTTGAAATTTGGTCTTCTCTAATGGTGTTCTAACTGACATAATTCTATTAAAAATAAGCACAGACCTGAAAATGGCAACGAGGTGGACTGGACACTTCGCCGCCCAATGACAGATGGCAACGAGGCTCAATCGAGACCGGAGGGGTAGCAAAACAAACTGAAGACTGTAGCCAAATTGTTGACTGTAGTCAAACAAGAAAAAAATATCCACAAGACTATGAGGTAACTTCACATCTATTAGATCTTTACAAGTCGTTTTATCCAAAATTTAGTAATCCTTTCTAGCTCTATAAAAAAGCATCTGTTTTCTCTTAAATGTCGATAGATCGCCTTTCGTTAGCTCACATTCGGCACTTCTCAATAAAATCCTCAAATATCTTTGGGATTGGCTCGAAGTTTTGTAGATACTTACATATATTTTTATACATTCATCAATTAGCCATCAGTAGATGGCTATTTGATGAATATTTTTAGTTACATCCGCAATACATGAGTAGCCTCTTTTACTATTTTATTTTGATGATTAATAGTATATTGAAGTATTGCAGTCCATTTTATTGCCATTTGTATTTTTTTACGTAATTATAGTGGATTAGAGATTGACACTTATTTTATTGGCAAAAAAACAGCAACAATTCATTCGTAGTACCTACAATAATAAATTTACAATGATATGAGTGGCCATTGCCATTAACACGATACTGACATGAAAACAAAGGAGCCGAGTTTTAAACAGAATCTCTCCTAAAGCGTAAAAGGGATTCAGCCGTGTAAGATATTCTCTGGAACCAGTACCAAAATAAACAAAAAAATAAAATGTGGTAATCTAGGTAGGTATCTTTCAAACCCTTTGAAAGATACCTACCTACATTATGCCAGATGGTTATAAGTAGGCTATATATTATTATCACTAGTACCTATATAATAAGATAAAACACTTAGAATGCAGAAGGCAGAAGCAAATATTGCACGTAATCATTACCTGCTGAACACTCGGACCGTCCTCTGCTTCGTGTCCGGGTGGATAGGCCAGCCTTCACAGTCGCACTCTACCTGACGATCCTTAAGTTGTGGCTCTTTGTATTTGTCGAGTTTACGCGGCGGTTGAACCAGCTTATCTAAGCCCCACGTGCCAATACGAGAGAATACCAGCCCTAAAATAGCCTTAACCAAACCTGAAAAAAAAGCACTAATCCAGCCGAATTGCGCGCAAGTGAATTCGGCAAGGCGAAGTGTTGGGCCGCTATCAAATCGACCAATCACATGCGAGATGAATGACGCGATGTTGATTTCCGTCTGTGTGATTGGTTTATTTGTTAGCGTCCAAACTCTTTGCGTTGCCGTATTCACTTACGCAATAAGGCTGCGCGTTATAAGATCACCAGGAATATTATAGTCGTCCTCGCAATTGCTTTACAAATTTTGACTACAATCCGATCTAATATTATGAATGCGAAAGTTCGTCTTTCATTCACGCAAACACGGCTGCACGGATAATATGGATGGAATTTTGCAGCATCGGGCTGTTTCACCTATAACCTGGATCCTGGAGAAGCCGCAAGCAAAAGCTAGTTCCCAATCAATTAAATTAACAAATTAATTTAGAAACCACCCAAACATCATAAATATTTTGTCGTTTAGTGACGTGCAACTGACTTTCAACCTTAGGTAGCGTGGTTTAGCAGTCACTAGGTCGATAAGTACACTACTACAATTAATAGTGACTATTGCCTCATTTACATTCTGCCCCTGCCACTACTCCTTGAGCTACCGATAAATAATTCCCTAAATACTGCTGTAACAGGATCGAGATAAGTGTGTGTTAACATACTGCCCTAACATTCATACCTATCGCTTTCGACTTTCGGCAATGGCAGGCGTCGAAATAATTACAGCGTCCGCGTTGTCTTCTTGCAATAAGTACATAATTATATTCATTACGTTCCTATATAAAAATTAAACTTAGAAAAAAAAAATATTGGCTTGAACTTGGCCATCAGCGACTTCTTCTGTGATTTCATTTCGACAAGAGTATTAAAGCTTTACTAATTCTCTATCTCTTTCAGGCGTCGCGTAGTGAACTATGTGAGCGACGGAGCTGAATGTAAACACGCACTGCCGCTCGCACTGCCCGTACTTTGACTTCCGAACAACAAAACCGCTCATTTGGGGATTTTGGGGAGCGCCAGGCAGCGGGAGTAGCAGTAGTAGCAGCATGAAAAGTATCGTGTTTACATAATCGTCCTGTCCACTTGTCTGCTTACTGCCGTAGCTGAATGTAAACGGGGTATTAAAAATCTTCAATAGGGGGTAGATATATAGGCATGCCCGTGTAAACAGGGTAAGATGAAGACAAGATGAGTTTTTAATTGATCTTACCAAGCGCCAACAGCGCTGAAATAACGCCAGTAACAATAACGAATAAGTTGAGGTAGACAACGTCTTTGTAGCAAGCGGAGCGAGCGTGGCGCGTCCTCTCGCGGCTCGAGAGTCCCGCGGCCGACTGGCGGGACTCCGCCATCTCGCGGCACAGCAGCTTGGGATCGTCAGCTATAAGTAAAACCAAGGAGATAGTACATACAGCGTTGGCCAGGGACTGATGTATCTGGTTGGATCCAACAGAATTGGAATAATGCGATAAATAAAAATGAAATCGGTTAAGCACTGAGAGCCTGTTCAGACCAGCACCCTAATTGCGTAACTGTTTGAACCACGCACGCTCCCTTTAATTTTGACAACTCAACAGTATACCTATATAGCCTGTTTTACGATGTCAATTCGACGGATTTTTCAAGCAAAAGAGCACGCGAGCACTATTTGAAGTTACACAATTAGGATGCAGAAGAAGCGGCAGCGCAGCGCGATGTCCGCTGCAAAAGAAATTACAAGCATTCCTTTCCATTAACATTCCTTTAAATATGTAAAGTAGAATTAGAAAAGTAGATTCTGATCACATACACCAGAACTTGGTGTAAGTGGCCAATGATAGGTTTCAAACAACAGAAACCTGCAGCCTAATTGCGTAATGAATTCGACAAGGGATAGGGCAAAATATACGAATAATCGACCAATCACATGCGAGATGAAAGACGCGATATGGATTTCCGTCTATGTGATTGGACGATTTTTCATACTGTTTGCCCTTTCATCACCATTTCAGCTGAAAGACGTCCACTGCTGGACATAGGCCTCTCCCAGGCGTCGCCACATTGACCGATCCCGTGCGTTTCGTCTCTTTGCCATTTGCCTTGGCAAATTCATTACGCAATAAGGCTGCGGAGATGCGATGGCCCAGAAGGCCATCTCCTGCTAAAGATTTGGCCAGATACAGCAATAAACCGACAAAAATGAAAGTAGGTACGGAAGGGAAGCCATGTCCTGTAGCGAAAAATGTGACCGCGTGTATGCTCTGTTATGTTGTATGAGATGGGTTTTTTTTCATTTTAATTAAAGCAACGTAGATATTTGTTTGGCAGTAAAAACTGCACTGCACCGGCCGAAGCAAATCCGAAAGTAACGGTACAATATTTATCATCATTATCTGCCTGCCTTTTCCCATGAAACTTGGGGTCGGTGCAATACGTTTACTTCCTCCATTTCGTCCTGTCATGCTATCACTGACTCTCTCTCGGAATGGTACCTACACACACTGGCAAAATCAGCGGAACAAGAAAAAAATATCATATCTTAATATATATATGTCGGAGGAAGGTATATCGCTTGTAAACTTATTACTTCAGGTTTGTTTAATTGGTAACATTTAGCTTCTGATCAATTCTCAGTTCGATTTTATTCGATTGACAACACTTTATTTTTCTTATGTCAAAATACTCGATTTGGATTGGATAATACAAGCAGTAATTTGCCGGAAGAGATTCTCTTAGCCAATAAAAAGCAGGAGTGTCATAGAGGCACTCTGAGTGGGTTCTTCCGCCATATTGGGTCGTAAAGTTAGAAAAGATACGCGCGGACGCGCGTTTTGGGAGTTAAAAAGGAGTTGAGAGAAAAAGAGTTGGGAAGTAGCCTAAAGTGGCGTGTGTGAACTTGAACAAGTGTGTTTAAGTTGGGAAAAAGCGAAACGATTGGTGGCCGAATCCGCTGCTTTGATAAAATTGGAACAAGAACTATCTCTAAAACGGCATAAGTTACCTGCTTTGTGCATCGCATACCCACGATATGCCCACAGACCGAGGGTATTATTGAAGATAGCCCTCCTATCTCCGTTAGGTAGGTAGGTAGGTACTTCCATGCTAATTTTCGCGCACCAGAGCGCGCCAACCATTACTCGTCTCATTTGGTCCATTATCGCTTTGTGCGTGCATTGTTTTCACTTCTGATAACGGAGATAGGAGGGCTATCTTCAATAATACCCTCGGTCTGTGGGCATATCGTGGGTATGCGATGCACAAAGCAGGTAACTTATGCCGTTTTAGAGATAGTTCTTGTTCCAATTTTATCAAAGCAGCGGATTCGGCCACCAATCGTTTCGCTTTTTCCCAACTTAAACACACTTGTTCAAGTTCACACACGCCACTTTAGGCTACTTCCCAACTCTTTTTCTCTCAACTCCTTTTTAACTCCCAAAACGCGCGTCCGCGCGTATCTTTTCTAACTTTACGACCCAATATGGCGGAAGAACCCACTCAGAGTGCCTCTATGACACTCCTGCTTTTTATTGGCTAAGAGAATCTCTTCCGGCAAATTACTGCTTGTATTATCCAATCCAAATCGAGTATTTTGACATAAGAAAAATAAAGTGTTGTCAATCGAATAAAATCGAACTGAGAATTGATCAGAAGCTAAATGTTACCAATTAAACAAACCTGAAGTAATAAGTTTACAAGCGATATACCTTCCTCCGACATATATTTCTTGTGTGCGTGTGTATGTGACTGAACTCCTCCTAAACGACTGGACCGATTTTGATGAAATTTTTTGTGTGTGTTCGTGGAGATTCGAGAATGGTTTAGATTTACAATATAGGGTAGGGTAGGGTAGGGAAGGGTGGGGTAGGGTAGGGTAGGTAGGGTAGGTAGGGTAGGTAGGGTAGGTAGGGTAGGTAGGGTAGGGTAGGGTAGGTAGGGTAGGGTAGGGTAGGGTAGGGTAGGTAGGGTAGGTAGGGTAGGTAGGGTAGGTAGGGTAGGGTAGGTAGGGTAGGTAGGGTAGGGTAGGTAGGGTAGGGTAGGGTAGGTAGGGTAGGGTAGGGTAGGGTAGGTAGGGTAGGTAGGGTAGGGTAGGTAGTTAGGGTAGGGTAGGTAGTTAGGGTAGGGTAGGTAGGGTAGGTAGGGTAGGGTAGGTAGGTTAGGGTAGGGTAGGGTACCCAAGTAACACAAAAGTGCTGTATAGTAGCTGAATCACTGACCACAATAGAATCCTAAGCTGAACAAGCCTTCTGAATAAGAGCATTAAAGGCGCTGTTTCAGCTGATATAACTCTGGTTTGGGCACAAATTAAACAGCTGTTAGCTGAATAACTGTAACTATTTGCATTATATCAGCATTATATGAGCATTATTAAAGGTAAAAGTCATCCCAAGAGCTGAATATTGACTGATTATTAGAGTATTTGTTACCTTTTATATAGCACAATGGCTGATTAATAGAGTTATGGTTACCTATTTTTCAGCACAAGGTACACACCAGAATATTTATAATGCTTTTTTGGAATTGAAAATTCACAAGTGGCAAAATTGTGAATAGTTTTCACTCTACTCCTTATTATTTTGATATGTTGTTTCTGTTAAACATTTTGTGGTGAAATAGACAAATATTGTTTTCCGTAACAAAAACTTTGCTTTTTCCTCCTGTGCGTGAAATTCGAAGGGGAAAGAGAGTTTATTGTCAAATAGTATATGAATATAGGTGAAAATTTTCACGCGCTCTCAAAATATCACTGTTTACTTGAAAGTTATAGTATAAAATAAGTTGATGATATATTTAAAAAAAATAATAATTTTATTTTGCAGCTTTTTGCGTATAAAATCATTAGATTTTCTATTGAAATCCAGTTGTTATTTTCGTTATTTAACAAAGAATTTTTTTTAATATTACATAGGTTATTGTTATTTTACTTAGGTTAGAACCTAAAAAATGGCAGACAAGCAATGTGCACTGTATTAAACACAATTAAGCGGTATGTGCTGTTTAAGTATCCACTATTGGTACATAAATCAGCAACGAGCTGATACGAGTAGTTCTTGTGTGAATCAAGTCAGTCACTGATTCCTGTAAAGCTTGATATTGGGTAACATGAACGCAAATATTGTTGGTAATCATCAGTGAACCACTAAAGTCTCAGCAGGAATTCTAGGGATCCATGGATTTATTTTACAAAATTATACGTCTGTTGTGTCAATCCTTTTATGTTATTTGGTTACCTACATCATCCCAAGAAACACTCCTCCGATTTTCGTAATTTTTTTTTGCAAACTTGTGTGCTGAAAAGATAAGTCTACAAGATCTTATTTAACTGCATTAGTAGATTAATTGTCGACGCTAGTACACGTATTCAGCTCTAACCGGGATCATAGGTAACGTGTGAGCTAATTTATAGCAGTTTGCTGTAATTTAGCATCATATAAGTTCACCCATAGTGATCATGTGGGTTATATAAGTGCTATTATAAGATTGCGTGTAACAAGCTGATTAACACTACTAAAGTTCAACAATGTGCAGCAAGACGCATTATATCATTGTTATTTGAAGTCACAGACTAACTGATTGCATTATAGTAGCTCACATGTTCTTTCTTAAAATGCAAGCGGTCTAAGGGTACACTTGTGGCCTCCAATTCAGAATATTGCTGAGTTAAAGTCCATAAAAATGCTTAATTGCAGCTTACAGTACTAATACTGAACTACATACCTATATTAACGCTTGCAGCATTACAGTGTTGTCTCCGTGACGCATAAAAGCATTATTATACAGACGAAAGCGTAATTTTCAGCTATTGCAGTTCGAGTGTACTGTAATAAGTCTTCATAAATGCTAAAGTTACCGATGTTACCCTTTGTGGCATCCTATAATGCAGTTTTGTGCTACTTGGGTAGGGTAGGTAGGGTAGGGTAGGGTAGGTAGTTAGGGTAGGTTAGGTAGGGTAGATGAATGTTTGGTGTTTTTATGGCAAAACAAAGTTTGCCGGGTGAGCTAGTCATATATAAAAACGTTTTTTTTACCGTTACAGAGTGGTTTTTATTAGGGTTCCGTACCCAAAGGGTAAAAACGGGACCCTATTACTAAGACTCCGCGGTCCGTATGTCTGTCACCAGGCTGTATCTTATGAACCGTGATAGTATAGACAGTTGAATTTTTCACAGATGATGTATTTCTGTTGCCGCTATAACAACAAATACTAAAAACAGAATAAAATAAATATTTAAATGGGGCTCCCACACAACAAACGTGATTTTTTTGCCGTGTTTTTGCAATAATGGTACGGAACCCTTCGTGCGCAAGTCCGACTCGCACTTGGCCGGTTTTTTAACCGACTTACCAAAAAAGGAGGAGGTTCTATGTTCGACATTATGTATGTATTTTTTTTTTTTTTTTTTTATGTTTTTTCACCGATATCTCCGTCAATTGTGGACCGATTTTGAAAATTCTTTTTTTGTTTGAAAAAGTATATTCCGAAATTGGTCCCATTTTAATTTGGTGAAGATCTGATGAAGAACTTCGGAGATATACAACAGAACTCTTCAATAAATAAAGGCAAATCTCTCGGGATTGCTGCAATCGCATGTCTGTTTATTGTTTATACCATTTCGTAACATAACATCACGCCAGTACGCTCGAAAGGGGTATGCAGGTTTCTCATTTACCCGGTTATATTCAAGTTTCATGTTATTCGGGTAATCTATTCTGTCGTTATAGGTACTTACTTAACTACTTCCCTATTAGGTAGGTACAACTAAAAACCGGCCAAGTGCGAGTCGGACTCACGCATGAAGGGTTCCGTACCATTACCGCAAGTAACGGCAAAAAAATCATGTGTCACGTACGTTTGTTGTATGGGAGCCCCACATAAAAAAATATTTTATTCTGTTTTTAGTATTTGTCATAGCGGCAATTGAAATACACCATCTGTAAAATTTCAACTGTCTAACTATCACGGTTCATGTGATACAGCCTGGTGACAGACAGACAGACAGACAGACAGACAGACGGACCGCGGAGTTAAAGTAACTTTATAGGGTCCCGTTTTTACCCTTTGGGTACGGAACCCTAAAAAGTGAAAAATAAAAACTTTTTTGAAAAAAATACTACCGACTTCCAAGTAAGAAAACTAGAAAGTGAAAAATAACTTTATTTTTGGAAGTCGGTGTCCATAACTTAAAAATTTGGTACCTACCACAGACACCGACTTCCAAAAATAAAGTTATTTTTCACTTTCTAGTTTTCTTACTTGGAAGTCGGTAGTATTTTTTTCTAAAAAGTTTTTTCACTTTGTAGTTTGGAAGTCAGTAGTCTTATTTTTTTGTAAAAAAGTTTTTTATTTGTTTTATAATAAAACCATGCCTAATTGATAAAACAATTGAACGTCAACATTCACGCTATTTTTAACCGACTACCAAAAAAGGAGGAGGTTCTATGTTCGACATTATGTATGTTTTTTTTTTTTTTTTTTTTTTTTTATGTATGTTCACCGATATCTCCGTCAATTGTGGGTCGATTTTGAAAATTCTTAGATTTTGTTTGAAAGATTATATTCCGAAATTGGTCCCATTTTAATTTGGTGAAGATCTGTTAAAGAACTTCGGAGATATACAACAGAACTCTTCAATAAATAACGGCAAAACTCTCGGGGTTGCTGCAATCGCATGTCTGTTTATTGTTTATACTATTTCATAACATAAAATCACGCCAGTACGCTCGACAGGGGTATGCAGATCTCTCATTTCACTGGTTATATTCATTTTTCATGTTATTCGGGTAATCTATTCTGTCGTTATAGGTAATTACTTAACTACTTCCCTATTAGGTAGGTACAACTAAAAAGTGAAAAATAAAAAAACTTTTTTACAAAAAAATACTACCGACTTCCAAATAACAAAACTAGAAAGTGAAAAATAACTTTATTTTTGGAAGTCGGTGTCCATAACTTAAAAATTTGGTACCTACCCAAAGACACCGACTTCCAAAAATAAAGTTATTTTTCACTTTCTAGTTTTGTTATTTGGAAGTCGGTAGTATTTTTTTGTAAAAAAGTTTTTTTTTAAACTTTATTCGAACTTGAATCATATTGAGAGAATTTCGCTTATTGCCACTTTATGGTTGTGTATTAAAAAGACGAAATTTTTTCATTGACATACTGAGTTATTTGTTTTATTTTTAACCTTTAGATCTTTTTCGAGGTTAAGGACGTCATTGTGGCCAACTTAATGCAAACTGAGAGGACCAGGGCACTCGAGATGAGGAGAAATTATCAAACCTACAGATGATGTGCATAATTCATCATTTACCTGTTTCAACCATTTATTTCATTTTCCAATGATTCAAAGCACTAATGTTTTTGTGAGAAAATCAGGACAATGCAGAAAACCCGTACTTCTAAAAGGATTAATCGATTCATTCAGTTTCGCATAAGCAAAAACCTGCGTTTGAAGACCGTTCAAGCCAGAAATGAGCTGGAACAAGTTCAAGGTGCAACAGTAACTGATTCTACGGTACGAAGAAGGTTGAAGGAAGTTGGTTTTGATTCGTTCATGCCCGCCAAACGTCTATAAATCGAGGCACACCTTAGAAACAGTATAACTTTTGGTAGAAAACATCGACTTTGATCCACGGGCTAATGGAGTAAAATATTGTTCAGTGATGAGTGTAGAAGTCATTTAAATTGCATTGACTGATTATAATAATAATAATACATGTGTCATTATGGACAAAAACAATATAATCTGTCATTTTTTTAAACTACTGTGGCATATGATAGAGGAACAATATTGGATTTAGGTAGGATATGTTTGGGAGCTCGTACGGACTAGGCGGCGATTGATGGAGGGGATCGTATTGCAGATTTGCCGTAGAAGTTTTATTTAAGAATAGAACGTGTTATCATTTGCCCGTTTATCAGTGGTCACTTCGTTTTGATCCAGGAAATTGCCACTTTTTGAACTTCAGATCTAAAATTGTCAATATCGTAGTTTTGGAATAGCCGCCGAGATAATCAGATTTAAGCATCCTATATAACACGTTTGGGACCTGCTAAAACAAAGGTTAAAATTCATAATACCTACACCTGTCAATATGGGTGAACTATATAGGAATTATTGAGACTACCACACGATAATACAACGGATTACATTAATCTCAACATTTAATTTTATGTGTTTAGTATTACATTGTATTATTGATTGTATTTTGTGTGTTTTTTTAAAACAATAAACGAAAACAGGACTAAATGTCGATTACCTATGTTTTTTAGCCCAGGGGCAGACGAACAGTTGTGTCGGTAAATCGTTCACCAGTGAATGGTTCTATCGATGAATTTTTCAAAACTGAATTTTTCAGTCGGCGTATCGTTCGTCATTGAAACGTGCTATCGGTGAAAAAATGAAAAGTTAATCGTTTTGTCGGTGAACCGTACAACGGCGAAACGAATGTCGGAGAAATGTTTCAGAATCCGTCTATGCGGGTAAAAACTTTATTAAAAAAACGTAGAGGAAACACTCGATATCATGTGATATAAAAATCGTTTATTTTTTTTTACTTGCCATAAAAATCAACAACGTGCAGTTTTTACAAAAAATAATGTATTTCACATAAAATGTGCTAAATTGCGATCTAATTGTTATTTTAGAAGGTGTAAAGTAAGGAAACCTGTCCTAATATAAGTTTTAACACATAAACCTATTTAAAAAAAATATCGGCCTTTTTATTTTGCTCCGCTAATTTTGCCGGTGTGTGTAAATTAGAATAATTGAAGTTAAAATAATTGGATCAAAGTCAACTTACAAAGGCAGACACATTCACAGTGCCAGACGCAGAAGCAACGATCGCCCTTCTTTATAGCCACATCTCGAACTGCAACAGACTTTTCATCATCGTTCACCAACGACACTGGAACACAAAGTTAGGAGGTTTGGAGTAGGAAATGAAGCAAAGGAGAACAATGGTCGAAACCCGAAACCGAAATGCTGTGCGTTTGAGTATCTTTACCAGGTCGACCAAAAGGGACAATCTGGCTGAGTTAACAAGGTTATTAGTTTGCCCTTCAGTAAACAATAAAAACAACAGAAAAAGCTTTGTAAAAAAAAAAAACTTAAAACAATATTGTATAATACCGGAACAGTGAACCATATCAACAGGAATCTCGATTGGCAGCTCTAGTCTAAGAGACTTGATATGCCGTGGAGGGATCAGTACAGGTCCGGCCATCGTCGACCTTTTCTTCTCCTCATTCAGCAGTTTGGCCAGGGCTGGCCCACAATCCCGCGTCATAACCCTGGACATTTCTTTTAAATCTAGTTAGCAATCTACAAAGCTTAGCTTATATATTTATGAAAGGTTAAAAATACGGCCCAAGACAAGCCATTTTTCAAACCCTTGAAAGCCCGAAACGTGGATCCTCGCGAGACAATGGCTTTTTAATTGTTTCGGTAAAACAGAGATGAGATCTATGGACAAGTAAAGGATTCGGATGTCTAATGAGATCCGCGCGAGCTGTCCTGATACCCACGTCTAAACACATCTTAACCAAATATTTTTAAGAACCTGAATCGCGCAGCAGCTAATCCTGTATTTCCGACCTGTAGCGTTACAATTGTACGCGTTCTTCGCGTGCTATCCGCTACAGCGATCGCGATTCGTCCAGTAGCGCTGCGAGTAGACAGTTAGATAAGTAACACGTAAAATTATTAATTTATTGTAATAAATGAGTCTTGTAAATAATAATAATAGTTAATAATTTGATGCCGGTACCCAACACGAATGAGCTCATTCCCGTCTGCTCGAGCTTCTAAATCAATCTGAGCGTGATGCGGGTGTCGATGTGGCATCGTTAAATATTTTTCGCTACCTAGATTGGCAATATTAACTTTATTCTCATTCCCGGACAGCAGGGCTCTTGATGTGCGGATTACCACTCTTCGTGGGCTCTGCAACATATTACCGACAACTCAGTTTTAACAAGTGGTTGCTGATAAACTGTCAAAACGAAGACAAAGTAGGTATATCTACATTATTATGCACCTGCTCATTATGTTCTTCAGACTTTGAACTAAATTCAGAGTCAGTATTATTATTGGTCCGTTTGACTTTGATAGTGTCTTCATCTTTTAACCCCATCACATTCCCACCTTTCAACCCCATCACATCCCCTTCAGGGAGAACGATGTAGCCTCCATCTTCAGATATACCTTATCGTGAGAAAAGATTTTGCTTTAAAACTACACAAAAAAGAAACGTGTTTTGGAAAGTTTCGACCGATCCGGCCGAAACAGGAATTACATTATTATTAATATTTTTGAGTGGTGTTTCGGCCGAATCCTTTTTTACAGAAAAAGTAACGTCAGAAACATAAAATCGGTAGAGAGTTTAATAACATGATAAAAATATAACTTCCTATTTTGCTTTTTTAGTTAGATGTTGAACATTATAAGCATTTATAACTGAACTACCAGGAGGCCAGAATCATGAAGGAGTCTTAATATTTGCGAGGCTGAAATTATTACCGGTAAAGACTACCTTAACTACCAGGAGATTATAATCATGAGGAAGTATTACTGAGGATGGAATCATGAGATGTTAAAAGAGTACCGGGAGATTTTAGATTCTGGTACCTCAGTAGGTACCTACGGATCAGTTCCGTAGGTGAAATAAAATTTTAAATAATAAATTATTCCACTTATGGCACCTGCGAAATATCGATAGGTGTTGTATGTGGAATTCCTCTGGTGCCATTTTGAACGTTTTTAATTGATGTATAAGACTGATTATTGTGATTTATCATGTTTACTGTTGATTGTCGTAATGGTATTAAGCTTTATCTTTTCCAGAAAATTGTCAGACTTTTACTTAAATAATATAACCATACCTAAGGCTTTTCATTCTGACTGCACAAAATTTGCTTAAACAAAAGTATAGTCCGAAACACCACTCAAAAATATTAATAATAATTAAATTCCTGTTTCGGCCGGATCGGGCGAAACTCATCGGCCGAAACGCCTACTAAGCTGTTTTGAGTACCTATTTCGGGATGAATGAGAGGAAACTAAAGCAGCGCAGACCGAAAATAAATTAGGATAAGGTCAGGAGGAGGATGATAAAAAGGTAAATTTCATTATGTTTCCTTACCATTTAAGTTTCTGTCGCTGTAACTGGGGTTAATGTCCGCACCACGTATCGGAGCCAGAAGGCACAGGCTACTTGAAGGTAAGGAGAACTCTTCTCTGGGAATCCACTCAGCGGGACGATATCGAACGTTCAAGTCCTGGCCCGTCCATTCGGGTTTCTTTGAACTTACACTGGAATGTAAGTATTGCTAAATCAAGAGCTAAGCCTTAACAGACAGGCAGATATACAGACGGATCCTGGAGTCTTAGTAATAGGGTCCCGTTTTTACCCTTTGGGTACAGAACCCTAAAATCAAGTGCGAGTCGGACTCGCGCACGATGGGTTCAGTACCATTAATGCAAAAAACGGCATAAATATCATGTTTTTTGTAAGGGAGCCCACTTAAATATTAATTTTTGTCTGTGTTTAGTATTTGTTGTTATAGCGGCAATAGAAATACATCATCTGTGAAAATTTCAACTGTCTAGCTATCACGGTTCATGAGATACAGCCTGGTGACAGACGGATCATGGAGTCTTAGTAATAAGGTTCCGTTTTTACCCTTTGGGTACGAAACCCTAAAATACAGGTAGTACCTACTGCAAAATATTAGAAAGTTATAATGCGACAGATACCTGACTTGTTCGCCTTTTGTAAGGTCATTCCATACAGTTTTTCCTTCAGGGGTGCTTATTTTTTCAAACAATTGGACTTGGACAGAGTACCACAATTCTGGATGGCCAATTTCATAAACTGCAAAGTCTCTCGCGGGCCGTTTAGCATTGGTATTATTAATAATTCTCACGTCTTTATTGATATGATATGAGATTGGTGAAAATTCACCATTCTCATTACTATCATTGTTTTCATAGTGGTCATCCAAACGCTTGCTAGCAGAGCTATGACTTTTATGGTCCCTCGTTTTCAAAGACTCTTCTTTCGTCGTTTTATTTTTATACGCATTTCTTTTTCTACCTGCTCTTGACTCTTTTTCTTTGTAATGGGGAATTCTAAGATGACGTAGTTTTTTCAATCGACCTCTTTCTTCGGGTTTAGTTATTTCATCAGTCAGTGGTTTAGTGCCAGACAACACTGTGGATTCTTTTGTATGATCAAAGATCGCTGCTCTATGATGAGGATGATGACTATTAACATTTATCTCTGCTTCATCAATAAGATCACGATTCATATCAGATACTTTAACTGCATCCGATATTTGGTAATACTGTCCCTTGGAATCCCATTGCTTACCGTCATCGCTGGCTTCTTCAACCACAATGTTATGTTCACTGCGCTTTTTGTGTTTGCTTAACGTTGAGTTAGTGCACATATAATTTTGAACTAGAACACAACGTTAAGATTCATAATTAAATTATCTTTACAGGTAAGGTACAAGCCAAAATGGGTTTAAAGGTATTATAGTTCGTTACGTAAGAAGGACGTAAAAGGTAAGGTTTTAGGTGTTCCCAGGTAGGTATTGGAATTTATCATACGCTATAGGTAAGATTTTTTTCTGGGTTTTAATCAGTGGCCCAGTGCTACCAGGGGTGAGTGACTGTGGTAGATCAAGTTGCTTAGAGCAACAACGAGATAAATTGTTTTGGTCAAAGACTCTAGATTGTCCATGTTTCAAACTTTGTTTTTTTAATATTTCTTGTACTTGTACCCCATTGGAATGAAGTGCCTGTATTAAATTACTTTGTGCTCAAATGAATAGATGTGTCCTTGGATACTTTGAATGAGATCATGTACATAATAATACAGGTACAAGTACAAACAGATGGCAAGTAAAGCTGAGCTGTTAATATAACGTCAGTGTGAAAGCGTTCGAACTGGTTTTGTAATACTGCTGGCCGGCGTTCAACACAAAAACCGGTTTGATTGTAAAGGGAGGGCTCCGCACGACATGCAGAGCCAGTCCGCACGCAGGCACGTCGCTGTAGCCCTGCATCGCGCCGAGTTACACTGATACGACTCCGGGCGAATAAAAATAATGGAGAAGTTTATAGAAACAGTACGAGCACACCCCTGCCTGTGGAACCCGCAGCATCCCGACTATCCCGAAGTGCATGCAAGAGGTCAAGCCTGGCAGAGTGTTATCAAGGAAGTCGACGATAGTTCTATACCAAATAGTGAGTACTATCTTCTTATATAATTCATACCTAAAGCTTCTTAATTGTTATTTGCCGTCCAGTAATATCGCTTGTAATATTACTATTTACAAGCGTATCACGTAGAGTAGGAACCTACTTGGAGACGAATGGTGATACCTGACAAAAACTCGTTTTTGTATGGCAGTCCGCCGCCTTTTGTTGTTTACTTTGATTTATCTTCTGAGACAATATTATAGCCGGTAAGTAAAAAAAAGAGATTTGACGCAGGTGTAACACAGACAATAAATAAATAAATAAGACGAGACTTTTTTCTGATGTTATGTTATTCTTATTATCTTCCGTTACGTTCACGTTACGTACGTTTACGTGGACGTTATTTTAGAAAACGAACCGTTCTCACTTGAGTGTCGTGTTTCCTCATAAACAAAACATTACGCCTGTACCGCGAAGGAGAAGACAGAGTTCTGATCTACAGTTAATTTTATGTCTGATATAAAAATAACTGGCTGAATGCCAGTTATTTTTATATCAGATAGACCAATCAAAATAAAACAAAAATCAGTCATTCATTCAAAAAACCGGTAAAGTGCTAGTCGTACTCGCGCACCGAGGGTTCCGTACAAACAGCTACATTCACCAACATAACTAGATAAAAATACTGAAGTTAATAAACAATGAAAGCACCGAACATTGCGGTTAGTTCCGCTATGCTCGACTCGAAAAATACCTACCTACTAAAAAGTGCCGCTATGCACGAAATTCTTCGATTCTATCGTAAACTTAGATAAAGTACCTATAGATGTAGCAATGGCGTGGCCGCACATGAACAACAATAGTTATTTCTGGTGTTACAACAAGAACAAGAACACTACAACCGACCATCGCACTGACACTTATCTATATGTCGCAGGGATATGATGAAAACAGGGAATTGATCAAATCTCTAAGCGATTTTAAGCGATTTGATCAAATCACGGAGGATGTTAAAATAACAACACAATTTTATCATTTCCCTAAACAAATCTGGTGATTTGACAAATCCCAATAAAGAAATCTAGTGATTTGAACAAATCTCAAAATTGGTTCAGTGAAATGACAAAAATAACTTTTCTGTAGTAATTTAAAGGTTCAAGAGCGAGCGTAGCGAGCTCGGGAGCTTAGGGCACCCCGACACGGACAGGTTAGGTTCGAAGGGGATGACGGGAGCTGAAGTGAGCGAGCAAAGCGAGCGAACTCAGCTCCCGTCATCTCCTTCGTGTTAGGTTACTTTAGACCCTGCATACAGAAATAGGAGCCCCGCGCAGCGGGGCTCCGTCGGCTCTGCCACACAAATACTAATTCAACTTGCACCTATTCAATACACGAACTCGTTTTATTATCTTTTCACTGAATCAATTTAGGGGTTTGTTCAAATCACTAGATTTGTTTAGGGAAATGATAAAATCGTGTTGTTATTTTAACATCCTCCGTGATTTGATCAAATCCCTTAGGGAATTGACCAAATCCCTGTTGTTATCATATCCCTGCGACATATATATATACCTATAAAAGAAAGTCGTGTTAGTTACTTCACTTATAACTCAAGAACGGCTGAACCGATTTAGCTGAAAATTGGCAGGGAGGTAGTTTAGAGCCAGGAGAAGGACATAGGATACTTTTTATCCCGTTTAGGGTAGGGTAGGGTAAGTAGGGTAGGGTAGGTAGGGTAGATATGTAGGTAGGGTAGGGTAGGTAGTGTAGGGTAGGGCAGGTAGTGTAGGGTAGGTAGGGTAGGTAGGGTAGGGTAGGGTAGGTAGGGTAGGGTAGGTAGGGTAGGGTTGGGTAGGGTAGGTAGGGTAGGGTAGGTAGGGTAGGGTAGGTAGGGTAGTGTAGGTAGGGTAGGGTAGGTAGGGTAGGGTAGGTAGGGTAGGGTAGGTAGGGTAGGGTAGGTAGGGTAGGTAGGGTCGGTAGGGTAGGGTAGGTAGTGTAGGATAGGTAGTGTAGGGTAGGTAGTGTAGGGTAGGTAGTGTAGGGTAGGTAGGGTAGGGTAGGTAGTGTAGGGTTGTTAGGGTAGGGTTGTTAGGGTAGGGTAGGTAGGGTAGATGAATGTTTGGTGTTTTTATGGCAAAACAAAGTTTGCCGGGTCAGCTAGTTATCTATAAATAACCCAATTGCTTGTCTCAATAAACACAGAATATCTAACACGACCGAGTTTGTTTGTCAAACCTGCCATAACATTAGAGTTTGACAAACAACAAAAGCCAGCCGTGGTGACAAAGACAAAAAATAATCTTTTGTGCTTATTATTTACATGGGGCTGCCAACTAGCGATCTCGCTCTATCAATCACAGTCATTTTATGGCTAAATCTATAGGTACTTTATCTAAGACCGTAAACAATGGAAGGTACAGTTGGAAAGAAAAGTGTTTGAATACAATAAAATTGAGCAGGAAGCTGAAAAATATTGAAAAACTAAAAACATCGAAATCTTAGTTCTAAATGTTTCTCTTTTACGGCAAGACGTTTCGTTTTTCACAGTTCCATGGAATGGATGGACATTTTGTTTTTAAAATTAATGACGCTACTTGTTGAGTGGCGGCGAGGCGAGTGTGCGTTATTATGATGAAACAGAACGTTAATTAAGTTTTTTTCGCGAAAGTAACGAAATTTACATACTAGGTTTTCTTAATTTACTTTTTAAATGTTTAGATAAAATATTACACTGTAACACTTTTCTTCATCACTACTGGCCGCGAATTTGATTTCGTGCATAGCGACACTTTTTACCCGACTGCCGAAGAAGGGTAATTTTTATGTATGTATGTTTGTCCCTATGTGGCGTTCTAGAGACCAAACGCGTTGACCGATTTTGATGATTCATACCTCAATCGATTTGTCTTAACCCTGCGAGTGTCACAGACTGCATTAAAATTGTAAAATAGAAAAATGGCGGATTTTGGGCGCCATATTGTGGCGGACAATTTTTTTTTTCCTTCCTATCCCATCGCGTGGGGTATCAAAATGAAGTGTTTTAAGAGGCGATTTCAAAAATATATAACACTTATATGTTTAAATGTACAAAATATTAAAAAAAAAAAACATCTGGTTTTGGTCAGCCAGCTCGCGAATCATCCTCCGACTGCACAGCATGATTGTCTTCTTGTTTACGTCTTTTTAGTTCGCTTTTGAAGCAGTCGGGCTTGTAGTTTTTTTTTTATTTGATATTATTCGAGTCGAGCATAGCTGGACTAGAGCATAGCAGAACTAACCGAAACATAGCTGTAATGAAAAGATTTTATTTTATTTTTCGAGGTTCTACATTTCTACATTATATAAGTTGGTCGACTATTACTCGTAAACTTGTAAAGCCTACTTAGCTGTGATGGCCTATCCAACGACAGATACCTCACACCATAGAAAATAAAAACACTACGTGTACAGGAGGTAACTGTTGCATTAGCGTGCAGTAATGTACTGGGCCTAGTTTTGTATTGCCGTGAATAAATAAACAAAGTTTTAACGATGGAAAATATACATTATCATTGGAGATTTTCAGGTGTCACACGTAAAAACAAAAATCTAAGAATATCATCATAAAAAATAATTCAAACATAGAACACAAACAGAAAAGAGTTATTGTATCCCATCAACCTCTATACAGTAGTAGTAGGTCAGTAGTACTTACCCTTGAAAAAATATTATTTGATTTTATTTTACCACTTTATCGATGTAATTAATTTGTAGGCAATAAAAAATAATTCAAACATAGAACACAAACAGAAAAGAGTTATTGTATCCCATCAACCTCTATACAGTAGTAGTAGGTCAGTAGTACTTACCCTTGAAAAAATATTATTTGATTTTATTTTACCACTTTATCGATGTAATTAATTTGTAGGCATATCCATGCCAAATTATAGCTTTCTAGTACTAAGAGTCTCTGAGCTAAGCTGCGGACGGTCGGACAGACCGACAAGGCGAAACTATAAGAGTTCCTTGTTGACTACGGAACCCCAAAAACGTAGTTGTTTGCATTTGTTTACCTCATGTTTATACTTTTCAGTTAAAGTTGCGCGGACGGAGTGGAGAAAGTTGCGCGACAACCATCGGGAAGCTTTAAAGAGGGCCAAATTAGGACAAAATAAATTGTTACCAGCTCAAGTTACTACCTGGAAATACGCAAAAGCTATGCAATTTCTGGAACCACATATGAAATACCGCATAACAGAAAATATAGAAATGGAACCGCCGCTGATAATCCCGAGAAAAAGTTCCGAACACGATGTTACTACAACAAATGCTGTCGAGTCTGCAAAATCAGTTGCTCCACCACACAAACGACGCTGCGTCGAGCATGCCGAAGACACGCTAGCTATACCTCGTCATGAAAAAGAGGTTGATGCACTTGAATCTTTTTTCAACTGCATCTTAAAAAGCACCAGAGATATGCCTCAATGGATGCAAACACAAGTAAAGAAGAAAATATTTGCAGTCATTATTGATGCCGAAGAAAGCTTATCCTCTCAATCTCAAGCGCAAAATGCACCACCTGAAGATTACGGCAATCATTTTGTCATTGAAAATAAAATCAAGACAGAATATTTTGAAAACACCTAGACACGAAGAGTGCCGTGCCCTGTGTGAATGAGGCATAAACTATTGGAATTATTGAACTTGAGGGTCAGAATCTAAACTGGGTGATAAGTGAGTGAGAATGTGCATTGTGTTTAGTACTGGATCATGATTACATTTACTATTGTTAATTTCGGTTTGTTACTTTTGTTTAATTAAAACCTATGCTAAAAATAAAAGAGGATATGTTATGGACAAAGTGATTTTTTCGGCATTATTCATAATGCCGGGGCTGTTTTTTTAATAACGACAATATGATAAAAACTACTGAAATAATTAAATTAACCGGGCTTTCTGAATAATGCCTATCACTTATTGGGCCGTGTAATAAAAAGAGATGTTTTATACCCGACTGCCGAAGGAGGGTAATGTGTTTATCAGTCTATTTATATAGGTATGTTTGTTCCCATGTGGCGTTCCAGAGACCAAACGCGTTGGCCGATTTTGATGATTCGTACGTCAATCGATTCGTCCTAACCTTACGAGTGTCACTGGCTACTTCTTACTACTTCAAATTGGAAAATAGAAAAATGGCGGCTTTTGGGCGCCATATTGTGGAGTCCCAATTTTCTTTTCTTCTTATCCCATCGTGTGGGGTAGCAAAATAATAATAAGTAATAATAAGTAGTAATAATAGTTAATATTCTAATGACTTACCATAACGCCCGGATGGATGTGAAGCAGCTTTTATAAAAGCTGGGTGTATCGCTTGAGCAGTAACTGGGGTGGTTTGTAGAAAGAAAACCTCATCGTCAAGGGTCCTAGTCTCCGAGCGTTCTATGTCCCTCTCCTTACGCTTAAAGTATTTGATACATAATAAACATCAAGACTACCGTGTCATCATAATTATATTAATTAATATTTGTGAAGTTGGTAGGTACTCACTTTTTGTTTTTTTAAATTGACAGTATAACTTTTACCTGAAGAGTCTACCAATATACCACTTATAGTCTGGAATTACGAAAATGTATAATTTAATTTAAATATAATTTAATTGTTTATTCACATTACAAGTACCTACTTTACTAAGTAGGTATTACAACTTACCTACCTGCATGGGATTGCAAACAACATCTGGGACATTGAAGACTGAAGGAACTTTTAGGAGGAAACTTCAGCTTTTATATGACGGTGGTTTGTGTCAGCAATCACCAACTCTTAGTCTATTATTACCTACTATAATGTTGAAATAGGCCTAGTTATTCTAGGTATTAACTAACAGTAACAAGCGACGAAGAACCGGCGGGACCAAAACTTATTCAGAAGTACCTATCACCAGTGGGCCAGTCAAGCATCTTCATCACACCTAGAAGTGCCTCTAGATAAGCGCTAAAGGAAGTCGCTTACACACTAATTAGTAGAGTCGGCATTTTGACTAGATCGAGAGAGACTAAGAGAAAACATGCACGGCAATGCTTTCTCTCTCTCTCTCTTTGATTATTCCTTAGTGTGGAAGTGACGTTCCCTAGTAATTAAAAAAGTCAAGGTCACCTACATCAATTTTGCGTAGCTTGTAAGCCTGGAGAGGCGTTTCCCTGCGCAGACGCAGTATGTACGGGTCGAGCAGACGCACGCGCTTCTTCTCCGGACCCTCTAACACGTGCTCGATGGGTAAGTATTCATCACCTGTACTCTAGTTACGATAGAAGTTGAGTTACTAAGAATTAGTTAGAACTATACTAAATCTTTGGGCTTAAGGGCGCGGCGAAGCATGAATTGTCCATACAAACGTAATACCTAAATCATTTGTAAGTTGAGCATATTATTATTTCCACCAAATTATGCTAATATTCGGATTCAGACAGTATTTATCTAGGTTCCTACGTCTTTTTTTTTTCAAAATACTTACCTAAAATGAAGTTTAAGCGAATTCCATTTCGTACATTTTTACAGCGTAAATGACATGTTTTCTTATTGATTTTTCTATCTTAAAAAAAACAATATCTATAAAATTGTCAACGCTATAACATAGCTCATATTATCAAGAAACAAATTATTGAAAAAAAATTAAAAAAACATTAAGTTTTCATTCGTCATTTTTGGTATTACGGAACACATAAAAATAATCATACATTTTCAATAGCTAGTATTGCCACAGATTACTGAATAGTTACTACGTAACAGATACTTCACTCAGTAGAAAATTTCCAATACCTATTACGATAATTGCCTACTCCCTCGCGTCAACAACCACTGTATGCTAAAATGCTCCTAAATGCTCAAGCGTACAGCAGTGATTGCTTCGCACCGCGCGATTCCACAGTAATCGCAGGGCTGCCTCTTCGATAAAATTAAATTAACATAACTTCTTATCTATGTTATTGAGAACTGTGAATATGTTCTGACTTTTATGTGGCAGTTAAAAATATTATCATTTATCAAATATTTAACCAACTTAAAAAAAAGGAGGTGATCAGACATACAGGCCAAACTTTCAGACATAAAAACCAGTTTGTAGGTATGTATGTTTGTGCGCGATAATCTCGCGTTTGGCTAAACCGATATCGATGCGGTTTTCAGAAAAGGATTTGTTACATTTAGGAGAACGTTTTAAAATATATAATTGAAATAGCTTTTGCTTGATTTACACCCATCTACAGCACATAAGGCACCACACGGCATCGTAATACGCGTACGAACGAACAGCACTATTAAAATTGAACGGCGTGCGCGCGCTTCGCTTGCGAAAACCGCACTGAATTTGATCCGCCGGCGGACCGAGACCGCTCGGCTGAGCGGTAGGCACTTATAGCGCGCAAGTACATGGAGTGACGGAGGCCTGGTATTGCTGTCGCGTCGAGCACGTCATGTCAATGTGTGTGTAGTCGTGCTTCATACGGTTGAGTAGGTATCGCTCGTACGGCTTTTGTTCGGGGCACTTCGGGGTTGTTTACTGTTTGTTGTATTGTATATTTTTTACCCGACTGCCGAAGGAGGGTAATGTGTTTATCAGTCTATTTATGTATGTATGTTTGTTCCTATGTGGCGTTCTAGAAACCAAACGCGTGGGCCGATTTTGATGGTTCTTACGTCAATCGATTCGCCTTAACCCCGCGAGTGTCACTGGCTACATAAAAATTGGCAAATAGGAAAATAGCGGTTCTTGGGCGCCATATTGTGGGGGCCCAAATTTGTTTTTTCGTATCGTGTGGGGTATCAAAATAAAGGATTTTAAGAGGTGATTTCAAAAATATATAACACTTATATGTTTAAATGTACCTGATTCGAAAAAAAAAATAACCAAAAAGTTATAAATAAAAAAAGTTAATTAAAAAAATCAAAAACACCGACTGCTTGAAAAGCGAAATAAAAAGACGTAAGGTTTTGGTCAGCCAGCTCGCGAAGATGTATCCTCCGACAGCACAGCATGATTTTCTCCTTGTTTACGTCTTTTTAGTTCGCTTTTCAAGCAGTCGGGTTTTTTGTTTTTTTTAATTAACTTTTTTTTTTGTGGTTTGTTGTCAGTGTTAGACGATTACTTTACTGTGCTGCTCGTGCGTATTTATTTATTTTCTAAGTACTTATTGTAATATTTCTGACACTATTGACCTAAGCTATGAACTTGGATATAGATTTGCCTTGTGATTTGAACTTTGATATTGAGTAATCTACTTTCTTACGAACTTTGCGTTGTTTACGAACTTTATTATTTACGATTTGGTTTGGTTGCCGACATGGACTCCGAGCGTTGGGATGTTTCTCACAGTAAGTACCTATATCCCAATGATATAATACAATAAGTTACTATTTTCACCAGATACAAGGACAATTGCAAATAACAAACCGCAAATACTGTATTTTTATAATATGGACGCCTAAAGGACTGGCATATGAAAAAATTTAAAAAGACAACGAATTTTGGAATTCAATAGTCTTAAAATTAGAAGAGTTTTATTTTAAATGTATATTGCCTGAATTAATAGATCCCCGTTTACCTAGAAATCTGCCTATCAGAGACAGAATATAAACTTTTTTTTTTCTTTACTTACGTAATGTACAATTATTACAATGTACAATAATACATATAAACTAAAAAGCGTGCGTAAAAATGTTTTCTGATTATCATTATTGTATTTTTGTATTTCGTTCAGTCGATAATATTTATGGTCACCCTACACGACTTTATCACGTTTTGATTTATATTTTTTAAATAGATGAATGATGATCTATAAAGTAAAACATAACTAAATAAATGTTTATACGAAATTCTTGTTTTTATCTATACTAATATTATAAAGAGGAAAGATTTTTTTGTTTGTTTGTTTGTACCGAATAGGCTCCGAAACTACTAGACCGATTTAAAAAATTCCTTCACCAATAGAAAGCGACGTTATTCCTGAGTAACATAAGCTATTTTTTAATCCCGAAAACGAGTCCTGTGGGGTGTCCCACGGGAGCGAAGCCGCGGGCAGCTGCTCGTTTTTAATATTCTTAGATCAGAGCGCTGTTATTTGTCTGTACCTACTTATGCGTAAATAGGCATAAATTATTGGAATATTTGTCTTGTACTAATACTTTGCCTAAGTAACATTTGTATTATTTTACTTGCATTAATTATTTATTATAGTAATACATATTTGAGGTTTCGTAAAAGCCATAGTTACCTACATAAACAAGACAAAAGAACGCCGGCGCAGTTCGCGTTGGCCGGCTTGCCGGCTTTCGAATCGTTATGAATGGAAGCCTATCTACTCGCACACACACGGCTGCGCACGGCACACCGCGTGTGTGTGCAAAGCGAGATAGCAATACTCTGAACGAATTCTTCACTCGTCTCGAATTGCATTTGCGAGCTCCGTTCGCCGCGCTCTTAACCCTAAATAAATATCCCTTGGTGAGACTAGTTGTCTTCTATTTATGTTGGTATTGCAGCTGCTGCCTCCTATTAGATTGGGCGCCGATCCGATGGTTACGAAAAGGCTAGGCAGACGATGATGAAGATAAAAGTAGATAGTTAATTTTAGAGGAGGCCTAAATATACTCAGCTGTGAATGGAGCAATACTGTCGAAGATGATGTTAAACAAAGTTAACTACGTACAAGTTTGTACCATATCAGTGCGTGTATAGGGTATAGGTGGGTGAAGTTCTGCTTTCCTAGCTAGGTTACAGAATTACCAGTATTAACGACTAACAGTCCCTGTCCCTTACAAAATATTAAAATGTATTATAGTACAAGACAATCTAATACTACAGTAATTTAGTAGTAATATAATGATTATTGTACCATAATTGTTATTATTTATAGTATAATTTTTAATGTTATTGCTCAAAAGCAATTTATTTTAGCAATATTTTAGTAGTCCATCGTTCAGTCTATTACGCTGCAAGGGCCGAGCCAGGCAACTACATACTTACATCGGGCTCACAGGATATTTTCACAGTAACAGCCAGTTTTTTGTTGCAGTCGCGTAAATAACTGTGCTTGAAGAGTTCCTCTCGTTCGAACTGTGTCAAGTCACTGTCAGGCGTAACGCTTTCTTCCTCTAAGCTTCTTTTCTGAAATATCTTACTAATACATAAGAAATCGTTTGTTCTACCCCTGACAAAGTTGATGCGTCTAGAACATGGCAAATCGTGTTGTTCTGGTACAAACTACCAAAGTGGAAAGCACTTACATTTTCACAATTGATGAACACAGCCCTTACTTCAACAAGAGGACTCTCTTCAGGCTTCGCATTCAAATGCTCTTTACTTTCATCGAATGCTGTAGAAGTGTTAATTTGTCTTAAAACTATCAAGTAAAGTAATCCTATCCTGAGGACAGAAATTATGATACAGTTTGAAGCTTTGCTTATTGCCCACATTGTGGAGTAAAATATATTTTTTACCATTTATTATTCTCCATGTTATTTAGTCAAAGTAAATAAAGAAAACTGTAGAAGTAATCAATCTGAAATCATTCTTAAAACTTGTCAATTAAATGACAGAATATTGTTAAAACCAAAAAGAATATTAAAAATAAATAGAACTTAGATGCTTAGTGTGACGCAGCGGCGCTTTTCTTTAATAGCCAAAAAGGTCGTATTAAAAAAAACCGGCCAAGTGAGAGTCGGCCTCGCGCACGAAGGGTTCCATACCATTAACGCAAAAAACGGCAATAAAACACGTTTGTTGTATGGGACTTAATATTTATTTTATTCTGTTTTTAGTATTTGTTGTTATAGCGGCAACAGAAATATATCATCTGTGAAAATTTCAACTGCCTAGCTATCACGGTTCATGAGATACAGCCTGGTGACAGACGGATGGACAGACAGACAGACGGACCGCGGAGTCTTAGTAATAGGGTCCTGTTTTTACCCTTTGGGTACGGAACCCTAATATAGTTACTCGCCTTTTATCCACATACATATTTTTTTGGAATGGAGAGGCATTTTTCAAGATTTAGAACTTGTCTTCATAAGGTTTATAAATAGAAAGACTTGAATTTTAGATCACTCTTCATTTATTACACTTGATTCATCAGATATAAGTTTAATAATAAGATCACAGTTTAAATGAGAAAAGGAAATATAATTACCCTTTCAAAGGTTTCCATAACGTTCTATTAAGTATCATAAAGTTAACAAAATTACTACAGCAAAATGATCCTTTGCTCATTTAAAAACTATACTTAAAAAATCAATAGTCTTAATTCAAGAAATTCACAAACATCTATAATATCTTCTTATAGGCTGGGATCACATTCAATTTATTTGTTTTACAAGAAAAGTTATGTTAAACTTTGTTCATAATTTTCGAATAAATTATAATATTATACGATGTGAGAACTACATGAATCAAGTTAGCCATGTCAACAAACAATGAAGCAACGAGTGATAATATTCATTTAAACAACCAGTCGCAATCAGTCGTAGCTCCATACCGACACGAACGTCTAAAAAGACCTAACCAATTAGGAACATTTGCATCCATATCATTACATAATAAATATACGTCGCCAAACAAAGTGATCATTTACAATAAAAATGTTAACAAGTGTTGGTTAGATCTCTTTTTGTTGTCGCTATATTACATTACACTTCCATAATTTTCAAAAACGTAGCATAGATATAATTAATAAGCACTTAGTTAACTCAATTGTCTTATGTAAAAATATTTGATGAAACTACACATGCACTGCACTTTATGTAATTGAAAAGATTTTTATGATTGATTGTACCAAAAGTTCTAAACGAACAAGCACTTATAATTGAAGTACTATCATTCTTTATATCTTTATTTTAGGCATTGATTGTAATGTTAATGTCATAATTGTTTTCATTGAATAACCGTTCCTATGATAACAAAATGATAAAAACGCTTTCAAGTTTCATGAGATCTAAATAGCAATAATAAAAACAGGTAACAAAATTGGACTCTCAATCTCAACAAACAAAAAGGGTCAATTTATAGTCGCCTAGACTTTAAATATAACTTCGTAATAAAGATATCATAAAAAACCGGTCTACACACTTACTAAATAAACCAAATACAGAGTTTTAATATACAGTTGATGTTACAATACTTGTTAAGGCGTTTGAATAATATATTCCTACGACTCTGGATCCGTGGACGCGTACGTGGCGGCTTTACTCGTCTGAAACAACACACACCGAGTTACGTGACAACCGACTAACACACATCAGGCGTGATTGATAATGATAGAAATGATGCTCCGTGGCTCCTGCTTAATGTGCCGGCGGCCTGTTAATACTCTCCGGCTGGGACAGTGGCACAGTCGGCGGCCGTGCCGCCGGCATAGTGTGTAGCAGCCTGAAGACGATATTATAACAGGTAAAGAATCTGATCATCGAAGTTCTATAACTACGATTAACCAATAAAACGGCATTTGATGGCACTTCAAACGGTGCTAATATGTTGGCAACTCAAAAGAAATTAATATACTGGCAGTAGCTAAACTTACGTCGAAGGTGTAATAGTAGAAAAGCAGAGAAGTAGCAAACCTAGGAGGAACTATACTGAGTGGTATTAAAGTTCATTCTTACCTCACAACTGTCATAGAACTGCATGGCGGTCTCGCTGTCGTAGAAGTTGACGGTGACCGTCTTGTCCACAGGGTCGTTGCTGGTGTAGTCCGTGCCCGACCATATGCACGAGTCGCCGCTCATCTGATACAAACATACAATTTGAGCCATTAGTTTCCTCAGTTGGCAGGTATTTAAACTAGAGTATGATGGAGGAAACATTATTTTTTGGCTTGCTATTAACTTGCCGGCCCTCCTTGAGGAGCTGGGGTGGATCGAATGACCTATGAATTGCGGACACCAACCCATAATACCACAACTTGTGTTGTTATGATCATTAACTGTTGTAATTGTACAATAGTATTAGTGAGACTCCCTTTTCCGCCCTTAAGAATTTCATTTGGTCCATTGTGCGTGGTAATTAAACAATATATTTTACTGTGGTCTATTGCAGCAATGATGATGTAGGCAAGATTGATGTATTCCACGAGTCGACACATTATCAATATTGGTACTGGTAATGTTTCCTAAGGGAACTAGTTTATTTACCCCTTTTAATTGTACCTAGAAGACTATAGTAGTGCAACTAGGAAGAGTTCAGGGATCTAATAGAAACAACACTATTCTCCATCCAACCTGTAATTTTACTTTTGACAGCTCAAAAACTAACATTTAGTGATGAACTAATGCATTACCGATTCGATTTCAAACAATCGACTTTATCAATGAAGAAATTTTTATCGATTTAACACATTGTTATTTTATTTTTGCTTATATTCTTGTATAGTTTGAAATCAAATTTATTGCATCCATAATGCACATACAGATGGTAAAAATTCAATAACATTAACAATGTAATTATTATTTTGCAACATCAATCATTTGTGCACTCAACTAATAATGTTACTGAGGATTCAATTGATGATTCTAGTTTATATGGAGAAGAATACAACGTGTTTTCATAATAAAATCGTAAATATTTTATTTATTTTATTTGATGTTTTCTATAGGTTAGGTTAATAGGTTAAAACGTGCTGGTATCGGCGACTCCACGACCAAGCGCGTATTTTGCGTACGGGATGTTTTCTATATTTATATATCTAATATAAAACGCTTTTATTCATCAATTGTTGGCATCACAAATAATCAAATAAGTTGAAGAGTTAATTATTTAACCATTTGTTAAACTAAATTTGATGAATAAACTCGTTTTACCGTAATTTGAAACCATTGGTTAACATATTTAACCATTGGTTGAGTTCACTACGGATCAAAAAACTGGGCCTTAGGCGTGCATCTGTCAAATGTAAAATAACAGGCTGGACAGAGAGAAGCTAGGCTAATCACGCAACAATGCAATTACACATGCATCTTATATTATGTCTTAAAAGGTTTGCACTAAATTGAAAAGAGGTTAAAATAAAAATTCAGAACATTGATATAAGGCGGGCGCGTAGCGATTTCACCTGACCAGTCATATAGCTAGGATTTTCACTATATCAATCTGTGGGGAACTTATCAAAAACTTGATAGAATCATACCTGAAACTCAGTGTCAGTGTAAATAAGCATATCTGCGAGTATTTCTCCGGTGTTCGCGTCGGTGACGAGTATCTTGGGCGAGTAGATCTCTTGGTCGAAAAGCACTTGAATGTGTGCGTTTGAGCAGGTGGTCTCGTTGTTGCCCTGGCGCACTATCGCCTCGCCGTCACACGTGTAGTATGCTGCAGATTCTTCTTCGTCCTAAACAATTGTAAGTTGTTTTAGTTTAATTTTATACCTTGATTGAATTAGTAATATTATTCGATAATTAATATGGCACATTGAGTTTGAGAAAGAGACTGTCAGACAGTGATAAAGAAAACGTTATATAAAGCCGAACATTTTCTAAAATCGGCCGTTTAAACATTGAAAGTTTTAGGCAAATCAGAGATGTTTAATTCACCAATTACAAATAACACGAACCTCATTATAATATCCATCATAATCGTAATCTTCCTCTTCATCGTCGTGGTCTTCTTCGGACTCCTGGAAGTGAACTTGTTTGAACAATTCGTGCACCGACGAGCCTGTGTCGTCCCCCGTCGTGTTGCCGGCCGCTTCTTGTCCCGACGCGATCACCGACGTTCTTTGGAACACTTGTGCCGTCATCGCGTTGTCCGCACGCGCACTCTCTTCTAAGTGTTTTGGTAACCTCAACTTTGATACGGTGTTTTCGACGGCGGGTTCTGCTTCTTTTTCTTCTCTTACGGCTTGGGCAGCAGATGCTTGTAATTTCTGTTGAAATGGAGTAAAATAATCGAATTATGTAAGCATTGTATAATGTAATATGTGTTGTTCTATTTAGGTATATAGTCAAATCTCAGAGCCACTCTAAATTTTAAATTTGCGCCAGCGTCCACACATCCTAACGCCTAGACGCCTAACGCTTGATCTAATACATCAAAACAATTCTGTCAACTAGCTGAGGTATGAGGAACGGGGTACTGCGCTCTGATTGGTCCTTACCTAGGTCATTACGCCCACAGAACAGAGAATCGTATATCGCTTCATTAGTATCGGAACCAGCGTACCCAAACTCACACATATACAGGTTAATTGTATTTCGTAACACTAAGAAATCTGTGGTGTGATTGGGTAGTTTGAAAGTAGGAAATATAACATTCGTCGCTTATTTAAAAATAATCCACATTTTAATGATCATAGAGTTGTTATTTGACTACTCTTTTAAAGTATTTATTACATTTGCCCTTAACACGCCGCTAGATGACACTATACTAAATGCATTCAATTTAAAGCTGTATTTCGTTACTAATAAGATTTATATTTGCGTAATGAGGTCATTACAATTCGTCCTCCTCTAGGGTCCGTCGTTGACTTATTTATCGACAATCCATTTTATTTTCATACAAAACACAATCAACAGTTAGATACGATAAATATTACTATGTTTGAAATCTAGTGTTTATATACATTTATTCTAATACTTACGATTTATAGAAAATATAATTAAGAATTGTTATGTTAGACTACTAATCCGTTTTTAAAATCATTCTATTGATAGAAAAATACACTCTGTGGTGTTTACGCGATATATATATTAAACGAAAGTCAGATTTTTAATTTCGTAGACTAAACTGTCATTTAGGGGTTGCCACTTTATCGTTACATTAAAATAGTGTCGTATCCTGAGTGATCGAAATTTGATCGAAAATCGAAATAGATTGAAAATGGAAATATCTCGGTAAAAAAAAATCATTTGTTAAGAAACTTTGTTAAGAAGTGGATCTTATTTAATTTCTACTCATTTATGTCAGACGTCATTCTATCGATCGCATTTATTTTATTGTTGATTTCTTATTTATTACAATACAAGTATATGTACTATGTGTATATTACGTTTATATTGATTAAACATTTATTTAGACCAATTAGTAAAATTAAGTTGAGGAAACATCGACATCGATTCGATGAATCACAAGATTGAGCCTTTCCTACAACATTATGCTCCGCGCATGCAACATTTAAAAAAAAATGGTCATTGTCAGCTGTCAGTTCAGTCTACGAAATTAAAAATCACAGTTTACGCGTTTAGTTACTACAGATATACTTCTTCCAACTGATATGGGAAGCCTGCGCTTTCGCCTGCGGCTACACGCGTACTTAGCTTGACTTAACGTACTTTGATAAAATTTTGGTATGTAGGTAGATCTTACATTTCAGACTAACACTATACCACTTTTTAACAAAAAAGGAGTTTCTATGTTCATCTGGTCTTATTTTTCACTTTGTCGAAACTAAATATTACACTGTGTAGATTGCAAAATCCCGAAATATATTTTTTTTCTGTCTGGATCCTAGCGAATCTGAAGTCACAAAATAAGATGAATCCCACTTTTTTATAGGTTTGAGACTTTGTGAATTACACTTATTCGATTAACCTTTTTTCGATTGGAATATTACCAATAGATTACCTATATCCATGCTTTATTTATTTTTTATACTTGGTTACGGCAGATTTCGAAAAAAAAAAGTGTTTGGACATGGAAATGCATTTAATTACTTATACTGAATCACCAAAAAAACCGCACACTGGTTTAAATTTTTTCAGTTATATCATAGAACACAGAGAACATTGTAAGTTTAAATTATCGATAATTCATCATAGATAAAGGAAATCTCTAATTGAGTAGCTGACTGTGACATTTACTTGTCTTTTTTTACTTGTCTTGTTTAATAAAATATAGCTTTTCAAATTTATATCGAAATAAAATCAATTAATACCGCCCGATGGTATGATATACCTCCATTTGATAAATGTTTGGTTCTGCTATTGTGTTTACATTCTAAAACAGCACTATAGGACTATATTTGTATTTTTTTCAAGTTCTTTTCACCGTGACGGTTGCAACAAGACTGATGTGCGTCGTGTGTGTGCGAAGACTGACAAATGCGGAATTGCGTAAAACTCGGGGTACGCGGGCTCCGCCTACTTGCGACTTCTACTGTAGAAGGCGTTTTTTCTGTTCTGTGATTACGCCTGACTAGGGATGGGGCAGAATTATTTATAACCAGGAAGGTATGTTACCTTTTTATTATTAATTATACTTAAAGTAATAACATAAAATTATAAACTAAAAACAAAATTCTAAAGGTATCATAATTTTTTCGGAGGTTGGTTCTTATATAGTAATATTAAATATTAGAAAACAACGTAATCAATAAATTGTTTCACAATTAATTTAACAAAAAAATTGTCGAGTGGCGACCTATATTAGGACACGTGTTGACTGAAATCGCTCGCCTGTTACTCGTATTAGGCGTCCTAGAGGCTGAGTCGGGTTTGCGCAGATAAGTCACAATGAAAATAGTTAATCTTTGTGACACCTTTGTGGTCGTAGCGCTACCATGCATCTGATCGTGTCCAAATTTGTACCGCAAATAATCGTGAAGCAAAGTGGGGATATCGCGCGCATTAATAAGATTTGCTTCTGTTGACACATGAATTTATAACGCTCAAGCTCCCTGACGTGTGCCGTCACGTCTGCTATAAGTATAAATATCTCAATGCCTTACCCTGACACATTCAACAATCTTATCATGGAATGCGGTAGCCTGGTCCACGGTCTTGAAGCGGACTGCGAGTGTCTCCTGCTCGCCGGCGGAGTTTTCCGCGAAGTTGCGGCCCGCCCACGTCCACGCACGGTCCGAGTTCTTCATCGGCAGTAGTTGAAGGTCCATGTATAGCAGCATGTTTAGCACAGCTTTATGTACCTGATGATGTAGCGACACGTTATGATTATCCACCCGATTTCACAGTTTCACACTGTTTTCCTTTCTGTTGCTCATAAATATCCTTTAACCACTACCGTGTCTATTATGTAACACATTGCCTAAGAAATTCGTTTCGAAATATGAACATTTAGACAAAAGATTAAAAAATTAAATTAAAAAAATACATAACTGTTAGTTACGAAATGACTTTTGTATGGAGTTTTGATATTATAATGTAACTGGCAGAATGTAACTGAACCAGTTACAAGTTTAGTGTGTAGTGGTTTTAATCTGAACGTTTCTAATAAATTGTTGTTGGAACTTATTTGCATTTAATTAAGTAAGCTAATCAGGTAGTGGAAAAAGAATCGTTCGCGTCCCGAATAAAAAGGTTGTATTTTAACACTCGCTAGTAGCTTTCGATATTCGCTACATCGCTCGTGTTAAAATCTCGACTGTTTATGCTCGACATGAAATTTACTATATGCGTTATAATATAGAATCGGCCCAAAGAATGCGAGGCGAGGACTGGTCGAAAGAAATATGATACACTATCACTGGACATGAGATCTGATAAGAATATTTTGAAGACGCTGTTAGAAACAACAAGATCTCTAACCGATGATGATAAATTAAGGATGAGGTTATTGAAATATTGATGTTTTGGTAACATTGAAAAGGTTTGAAAGTACATACCTGTTCACGACGCAGTAGTAGCCTGTAAGTCTTCCTTTCTGGGTAGTACAATACTTTCATTTCACCAACACCTCGTTCTTTCCACTCACGGGACTTCTCATCGTAACGGTACAATTTGCATCGCTCTCCATATATTTTTTCCTAAAATAAGGAGATAATTATAAAATTGATTTTATTTTCCTTAATAATACATTTATTTAATATAGAGAAATTTACCAAATGATAAAAAATTTAAGGTTTCTAGAAAGATGCAAAATCATATAAGTATTACAAAGTAGCAGCAACAGCATTCTCTTCTAACCAGAACATACTGCAATAAAGCCCAAACTATTAAGACACATTGTTGTGGTATTTCGTGATGGTTACCTCATCCTCCTCCCCTGTGGTGACGACGATCTTATCGGGCAGCGGTACAATAGGCTCGTAGTGTGGGTCATACTCCTCGTCAGCGCCCGCGCCAGCCTCGTCGCCTTCGCCGCTCTCATTCTTTGACTTGTCTCCATGATTTCCAGGTTTAGCAACAAACAGTTGCTGCCCAGCTCCCTCCCATTTGAAATCAGGTTGTTCTAGAATTTTTTTAATATAATTTAAAAAAGCAGATCTTCTGAACTCAATCTCTCAATAATGGTACAGTTGCTACGATCTATGCTATCGTTACATGATTATATCATGGACTTGACTATTGATAGTGAGGGTCTGACCCATTTTGAGTTATTTTTATACCTACTTAATAGATTCTTTAAACTAGTTGTAAAATTATGCTAACTTACTTTGGATAGTTTTAGTAGCAAAGCCAGGCCCAATGCCAGATGACAAAGCAGCAAATGACAGACTGTTATCAACACTGAATGGCGCTTCTTTCTTCTCAGGGTGTTGATCAGCAACGGTTTCTTTAGGTTTATGGTCACCACCAGCGTTAAACGAAACTGGCTCTACTTTTTGCTCTTCCGAATTAGCGGGTATACTTGGCACAGGAGCAAGATTTGAAGACCCAAATATTGATTTCCCACTTCCGAATAACGCATTTTGAGACGAAAGCGAACCAAATGCTGACATGCCAGCAGAGCCAAAGATGCCGATTTCGGTTCGACTGTTTGTTAACGCACCGGGCCCGAAAATACTTCCTTGATTAACACTAGCAAATAAGTTTTCGGCCTTATTATCATCTCCAAATATTGATTTTACACCGTTATTTTGATTGTCTGTTTTTGTATTAGCAGCAGAGAATTCCAATACAGATCTATTAAAAGACATTCCCTTGTCGGTAGTACTATTCGTAGTCGGTGGTGTTTGTTTTGTATCACTAAATACAAATTTTGTGGGTGCTGTTCCAAAGTTTGAATTAGACTCGCGTTGACTCTCATTCGAAGTATTTATGTTGCTGAGCTTCGGCGGCGCTAGTAGATAATTCTTAGCGCCAGCTGACACTTGAGAGTCACCACTGCCAAAAATGGACGCAGCTTTATTTTGTGGGGTTCCAAATAACATGCTCTGTTCTCCAAATCCTGCGAATATACTAGGTTTCTGAATGAAAGTATTTTCCTTGTTAGTAGTGTTACTACCAAAACTGCTCTGAGAAGATGTAGATGTTGGTGTCTTCGCATTTGACGCAAGTGATCCCAGTGGAGTGCGGAAAATAGATGTATCAACCGTTTTTTCCATATTAGATGGAGTTCCATATATTGAAGTAGTAGGACTTTGGATAAAAGGTGTCGTTGTTTTTACAGGTGTGCTAGCATTCACCAATGATGCCTTTAAGGTTGCTGCCACTGTGATAGGCTTTTGTTCATCAGTAGGCTCATTTGATTCGTTAGTTAATGTTACATTCGCGTCATCTGCTACTGTTGAAGCTTGTGAATCAGTTCCACTCGCACTGGAGTCTTCGATATCCTGGCACCCACGGCAACCCTGACATTGTTCCTTGTTTTTATACGTAAAGAAGTTTTCTGGCAGCATGAGCTCCTTAGCTTTTTGTTTTTCTTCTATCGTAGCTTGTATTTCACTTACAAAGACAACATCATCACTTTCGTCTTTTTCCTTCTTATCATCAGTCAATACTTTCTTACTGACTGGTTTGCCCTGTAGCGCATTATCAATTGCATCTTTAAATTCCAATGCTACCTCTTTACTTTTAAACCTTAGACAGAAATGTTCTAAGTTTAGTTCACCTTCACTGAAGTCATTGACAATAAATTGCCAAGACTTTTCATCTTTCACATTGTAAATTATCTCAGGAGTCAAAGCATGATTCAAACATATTTTAAGCACCTGTTCCCTTCGCATAACAGCTCTGTAAAATAAAACATTTGATGTTAATTAAAAGATAACAAAAAAAACCTGCTGTCCGAGACTTTGTCTGCGTCAAACGCAAAATAATAGGCATTATTTACGCAGTATCCTATGTTTTCTAAAATAATTTGTTTTTTTAGTAGCCTCAGTATATACGGACATATGCATTTAGTAAAAACCCCTTATTTTGACATTAAAAACATACACTATTTTTATTTATTAGTATAGATATCTTTAGGTTACCTCAATTTCCCAGTATCCTTGTGTTTGAGTATTTTAACAATTCCTTTCCCACGTTCTTTCCATTCACCTGATGCAAATCTGTATAATTTTGCTAGTTGACCATATAGTTCAGTTTCATTTTCTTCGCCCGTTACCACTTCAACCTAAAAACATAACAGGTATGACACAAAATAGAACAGAGTTTTGTCTCACGCTGGATCGCGTTAACGTAAACGTCAATTTGTATTGAAACTGGATTGTACCGTCACCAGACGGCGCTCGTCTGGTGACGGTAAGGAGAAACCTCTTTTTTTGTATACATTTTAACATAAGAGATCGTTTACGATATCACGAGTGAGTACGTTAAAAAGCTCGGCATAACCACACAGATATTTTATTTCATCATTGTTGATTAGTTGTACAGCCACATTGAAGCAATTGCTCTAATTGATCTTACAAAATAACACAAATTAAAAAGAAGATTTAAAAATAATGACAGTAAAAATATTGTTACCTTATCAGGCAGAGGAATCACGGGAGTGAAGGGATGGTAGCATTCATCTTCTGCAGCATACTCATTGTCATCACTTTCATCGCCATCGCCTTGTTTATGTGGCGACTTCACAGGGCTTTTACCCTTGGTTGGTGTTTTAGGTTTAAAAACAAAATCAAATGTGCCACTCTCTTTGAACCCAAAGGATACATTAGAGGAACTGTCTATCTGTGGTGTGGGAAGTAGTGCTGGTTTCACAGGAGTACTTAGTTCTTCATTCTTTTTGAAGCTAAAGTCAACAGCCTGACTTTCAGTGGTAGTATTTGGTGCATTAAACACGATATTATTGGCTGGAGGTTTCTGATCCCCAAAGGATACAGGGCTTGCTGATGCTTCAAGGTTATTTGATGGCGCACCAAAACTAAACTTGTGTGCACCAGTGCCATCAAAAATACTGGTGGCTCCCGAATTTGGTTTTTGATCACTTGCTGCTGTTGGAATACCAAATCGGAATTGTGATCCAAGTGAGCCAGTACCAAAAATAGATGTTTTATTATTAACTTCAGAAGTTGGTGCACTGCTTTTAAATAAGTCTTCCCCAGTACCAACTGACTGTCCCTGAGTTGTAACAGGCAATCCTGATGCGGGCTTCTCGTCATTATTTGTAGTTTTAGGTATACCAAAGTTAAATTTAGGTGCATTATCAGAAGCAAGTTTAATGCTTGTCTTAGCTTTTGTTGGATCTTTGGGACTGTTACAAGCACTGCAATTTTCAAGGGAAGGTTCGTTTCGAACCAAGCAATCCTTGCATTCCCAGCTACCTGCCTTAGGTTTAAATTTGTCACCCCAGCCTACAGTAGCTACAACTGACTGAGTTGCAAGAGGGAATGCCGGTGCAGGTTTCTCTTCATTACTTGGAGTTTTAGGTATACCAAAGTTAAATTTAGGTGCATTATCCGAAGTAAGTTTAATGCTTGTTTTAGCTTTTGTTGGATCTTTGGGACTGTTACAAGCACTGCAATTATCAAGGGAAGGTTCGTTTCGAACCAAGCAATCCTTGCATTCCCAGCTACCTGCCTTGGGTTTGAATTTGTCACCCCAGCCTACAGTAGCTACAGGTTTCTTCTCGGTGTTTGTGACAGTAACAGGGGCAGAGCTAGTAGTGGAGGTGTTCGGGTTAGGTGTATCACAACACGCGCACTTTGCGAAACTTTCCAAATTATTTGTGTAACATGCATCACAATGCCATGATCCAGCTTTGGGTTTAAACATTTCTCCAAACCCTGTTTGATTGTTTTGTTTTGCAGCATTCTTTTCTTCCTTTGCAGCCTTGGATTCGTCTTTTATTTTAGATTGTGCAGATTTAACAGCTTCAATAAATTCATCACACAACTGAATTGTTTTAAATCTTAAACAGAAAGTCTCTGCTACCAATTCACCTTCCGAAAAGTCCTTAGCACACCAAGTTACAGCTTTATCTAAATTGGGCATTTTTTGGAACACCATTTCGTTAGTAATGGCATGATTACAGCACACCTTCATAATCTGTTCACGCCTCATTAGCAATCTTACTTTTTGGATATTATCTTTATGAACAAGTAATTTAATATTACCAAGGCCGCGCTCTTTCCATTCTTTGGCCGCAGCATCAAATCTTAAAAGTTTGGCGCGGTGTTCAAACAGTATAGTTTCATCTTCTTCGCCTGTCTTCTGATCAACTAAAGCAGGCAAAGGCACTACAGGCTTGAATTCAACATTTGGCTCATATTCTTCTACCTGGTCTGAAGTATTTAATTTAGTGGTTTCTGAAGTATCATTAGAGTGGTTTGTTTCGGCAGAAGGAGTTTTACCAAACAAATTAGTGAATGGAGAACTTGTGGTAGTTTTAAAGGATAATCCACTAAATACATTAGCCTTACTAGAGGCAACTTCTTGTGAATTAGTGTCAGGCTTCACATCATCAGACACAGGTTTAAATGTTGGTGTGCCGCTAAATGTGAAACCACCAACCACAGCCTTAGCTGGTGTAGATTGGATGATGGTGTCTTTATTAGGAATAGTCAGCTGGCTAGAAATTAATTTAGGAGCTGCTAATTTTGAATCTCCACCTTTAGGTGCAACTGGACTTAAAGTTTTATTCAACATAGATTCCTGTCTCGCTTTTTCAAAGGCTTTATAGAAATCTTGAGCTATATCAGCTGTTTTAAAACGAATACAAAACTTTTCTAAGACCACAGTCTCATCTGCAAAATCATTTGCAACCCAGAAGTAGGCTTTAGCTTCATTCATCATTTGTTTTATTTCCATTTCAGAGGTAATAATATGATTAGCGCAAATCTTATGTACTTGCTCGCGTCTCATGAGAACTCGAACTTTTCCTGTGGTCTTATGTTTCAGTAACTTCATTTCACCAAGTCCCCTCTCTTTCCATTGCTTATCGATAAAGCGGAACAATTTGGCTCTAGAGCTAAATATCACATATTCATCTTCTTCGCCTGTAGTTACTTTCACTTCATCAGGAAGGGGTACAATAGGCTTAAAATCAGGACATGGGTCATAATTTTCCACAGATGTGTTGCTTCTTTCTGACAAGGTCCTTGACTTATTCAGACTTGTATTAGGAGAATAACCACCAAATAAAGGTCCATCAACAACAGATCTTGAAGTATCAAATAAGTCACCACCAAGTTTAGGTGCAGTTGTTGTGGGATTAAGTAAAGAACTAAAAGTAGATGTTGAACATACAGGTGTTGTTTTGAACACTGAAGATTGATTCCAGTTAGTCACAGGGTTAGTAGGAACAGACTTATTATTTTGTGTTGGAAACACAAACACTGGAGGAGACATCACTTTAGTATCAGTTGTTGAAGGTAGTTGTATTTGATAATTATGTGGAGTGTCTTTAATATGTTTTGGAGGAATTGTCACACTTAGTATTGGTGCTGGAGTTGTAGTACATGTAGGCAATGGATCTGAAGAAGTTATCACTACATTTACAGGCAATGATCTCGAAGTGTCTTTGGATTCCGTAGAAGAAATTGTTTTAGACATGGTCACTGATGTAACTGGTGTTGGCACAGCTCCAGACGATACGCCTGGCATCATTGGTACAGAAGATAAAGTAGGCGCTACCGGCACTGTCGGCGCCGTTGGGGCACTGGACAAGTTAGGAGGGACAAGGTGAGCTACATCCAAATACATCTGATCTGGTGTTGGAAAGACACCAGGATAGTTTACTTGAGTTCTTGTTGGATCAAACATTGTCTGTGTGCCTGGTACTGAAGGGGGCTGAGCAAATTGAGAATATTGATTGTAAAGATTGTATAAGCTTTGATTATAAAGCTGCTGATAGGGATTAGGAGGCACAGGGAATGGCGGTACAAGTCTTTGATTAAAGGAAGGAATCACTTGCGATGGCGTGAATGGTAACTGAGTTGCAAATGATGATGTGCTTTCATTTGTTCTGTATTCTTCTTCCAAGTTATATAAATCATTGTCGTCTATGGCCTGTTCAGAAGAAGCTTTTTTCAACTTGCCCACTTCTCTTTTGAGCTCTGCAACTTGTTTTTTCAACTCACTAACATCTTTACATTCATTTCTACATTCATCTATTTGGTCTTTAACTTGATCTACGGATATCTTCAGTAATTTAAATTGATCTGTAGTGTTTTGCATGTTGGATTGAATAGTGCTCATTATCTGATTGCCCATTTTACGATTTTCATCAAACCAATTCCTTGTTTGGTCCATAAAATCACCGATAGTAGTATCCCTTTTCTGCAAATTTTTTATTTCATTTTCTATCCTTCCCAAATATTGTTGATCAAGCCTCGAATTTTCAAGTATTTGGGAGTCCATAGCAGTTCGATAGTTTGTAGCATTAGCGTTGTGAGCAGCTTTCGGTGTAGAACTTATATTACGGAAGATATGAGAGTTTCCCCTGATTGGCAATTCACTTTCTCCCGACACATTTTCTTCTGGTGAGTACCTGCCGTCACCGTCATTCGTGACAGTAGAAAAATCGAAATCTATTTTATTCAAATGGGTTTCTATATCTTCAATCAGTTCTTGAGTATCAGAGTATAAAGGATGGTTTTTGTTTGATTCACTATCCCTGAGCCTATCTAAAGCTTTGTACGCAAACATTTTAGCTTTAGACAACAATGCTGCATATTTTGATCTTGTTTCAGGGTCTCTGGACAAATTATTTTCTTCTGAAGCAATTTTTTTATATGTTTGGCTAAGGTGGTATAATGCTTGCGGTGACTTTAAATTAGAAAGAATTTCAATTACTTTATCATATTCACCCTCACTGAAATGATTGACTGCTACATATAACTTGCATTCTTCAAGTAATGCATTGAGTTCTTTGGTGCCAAGGTCTTTGTGTGTGTAATCAAACATTCTTTTGTCAAGGAATTTAACCACAATTTTGCTTCTCAATTTTTCTAGTAACGGTACAGCTGAGGAGTAATACAAACCAGCCCGTATTTCCAGTTGAGCTTTTTCATCTACATTTGTTGACATCTTAGCTTTCTCACTGAATATGCGTCCAAGAGTGCAGAGAAGCTCCGGGTCAATACCGTGATTATCAATGCATCGCACAACTTCAATACCGCGACTCAATGTAGCGCGTATGTCCGTTAATTCAGTGCCTAGCTCATTTTGGCTGAATTTGTAAGCACAGTCCCACCATTTCATCTGAGTTAATGAACACAGCAGGTCAGTAATGTTGGCTGGAAGTGTGGGTGGCTTATCATTGGTTACATAAGATTCTTTCTTAGATATTTGTTGATTGGCAGTCAGCGTCGCACAGAAAAGAAATGCGTGAATATCTGATCTGTTCAATGTTTCAGGGCCACATGTTGTTGCATTATAAGTAAGCATATCAAAAAGTGTACATTTGAAGTGTGCATAATTTTTATAATTTAACAATGTCCAAACAAAGTGGTGGAGGGAACTACCATATTCCCGTTGAGCATCACCATCATAAGATTCAACTTCTATCTTTCTTGGAAGTCTCAGAACTGGTGCGGTAAATGCATTTGATGCAAAATAAGATGATTTAATTTTATCCAAATGACCTTTACTGGAAAATATCTTTTTATATAACTTGTCTCTCCAATGAGTACCAGAATAACTTTGGGCAACCTGATCTAAGAATGACTGATTTTTCTCTTGAATATTTGAAAGTAGGTAATGGCCAGCCTGAGAGCATCTGTATGTTCCTTCTGAGTACCAACGATTTACTGCAATTTTTTGCTTTTCAGGAGCATTTCTCAGCCAGTTCACTTTTGAATCCAAAGGAACCGTTTGCCAAGCAACTAACATCAGTGGGGCAGCAAGCTTAGTAGCATCCCGCCAGCTCATTTGATCTTTTTTAGCTTTTTTTAGTAATAATGTTGCAGCATGAAAAGCAACTTGTCCTCTGTGATGTTGTAACAACGCATTGTGGAACTCTCCGAAGCCAGGAGAAGCCGCCAACTTGGCTACAGTCTCAATGGCTTGGTCATAAGCATGAAGGAGTTCATTAGACTCAATTAAACTTTTGGATGGACCACTTGGTGTTTCAGTTATACTCAACAAACAAATACGCTCCTTGACGGTGAGGACAAGTAAATGGTAAAGCCAATCACTGGTGTTATGCGAGTTGTGCTTTAGAAGATCATTAAGGATTTCATACCAGCCATAGTTATTAATGAATGTTTTGCCTCCAAACTCCACATTACATGCATGTTCAAAGGCTTCTTTGACTTGGTTGGTGTTAAGGTAGTGATTCAATAAGCGAGCATGAAGAGATGCATCTTTTGGTCTTATTGCCAGTTCAGAGCATAGTAAATGAACAAGAGCTTCAGGATCTGGGTTAGACACAGCTATTAGTCTCTCCCGTAGTCTAAATGTAATCGGGTGTCTAGGGAATATGGCTTCTGCTTTTTCACACCAGTATTTGGCACGGCCAGGTTCAATGATGACGTCATCATCAGCAAGGAGTTCACAAACTGAAATAGAAAAAAAAATATTATCATAGCAGGTATATTCACTTAACATGATAGAAATTAAAACAGGCCAAAGCATTGTCATTACTAGTTTGATCCTAAAAACACCAATGATGAGTTTACGATTTAGTTGGTTAGGGTTAGAGAGAGTTAGTTTTAGGTTTACTTAAACATTGTAACTCTTCAATGCTTTTTAATTTACATTACAGCATCATCTGTTTGAGTGAAGCAAAACAAATCTATCCTATTTCAACACTTAAGTCTGTCTTTGTCTAACCCATAAATATTGTTTTTAATGTATCGTAGGATAGGATAGATGTATGCCCATTTGGTCCATTGTGCGTATGGGCCGTAATCCACCACGCAGGCCCAGCACGGGTTGGTGGATATCACATGTCTTCGAATTTTTGGTCTAAGACATGCCGGTTTCCTCACGATGTTTTCCTTCATCATTTTGAAAGCAGTGGTTATTAAATAATTCACGCAAAGTGAAGCGCCTGCCTGGGTTTGAACCCACAACCTACAACTTGTAAGTCGCTGCCGTTACCACTGGGCCACCTCTGTCCTCTGCTCTTATCGAGTCTCTTGTCAACAGTTGAATGAAATGCCTAGTATAATGATGATTATGTTTGTTTGTAGATTTATGCAAAGTTTAAGACACTCGTAGGTAGTGCCCTTAGTCCTTTACTCTTTAATATCGTCATGAATTACCTCACAGTAAAAATTCAACAACCAACACCATGGAACCTTCTCTACGCTGATGATGTGGTCCTCGTTTCCGATAACTGTCATGAGATTCAAGAAAGCCTAAAGCAATGGAAAGCGGCATTAGAAGAGAATGGGTTGCGCATTAGCAGAAGCAAGACTGAGTATATGTTCTGTAACTTTAACCCAGATGCTACGTCCAGTATAGATATTAAGCTTGATAATACAACCTTGCCAAGAGTAAAAACATTTAAATATCAGGGCTCAGTACTCTCAGAGGATGGATCAATTGAAGCGGATATAACACAGAATAACGTCGGGGTGGAACAGGTGGCGTATGTTGAGTGGAGTCTTGTGTGATGTAAAAATGCCCATAAAAACGAAAGGCAAAGTCTACAAAACAGCTGTTAAACCGGCTCTGGTGTACGGCGGCGAAGCCTGGGCGATGAAAAAGACCCACGAACAAAAACTTTACAAGACTGAAATGCGTGTGCTGCAATGGGCAGGAGGAGACAAGGTATGCAACGAATATATTAGAGGGAGCTTCAAGGTTACAGTCCAGTCTGAGATAGTACGGTCATGTACTTAGAAGAACAGATGACCATGTCGTGAAAAAGTGCCTTTCCATAGCTACAAAGAAGAGGGGAAAAGGAAGACCTCAAATCACATGGATGACGAAGGTCCAAAAGGAAATGAGGGAGATGGGGCTTACGGAAGATGACGCACAAGACCGAAATAAATGGCGCCGCATGATTGGGAAAGCCGACCCCGCGTAACGGGAATAGGCGAGGCGAAAGAAGTCATACATACATAGGACTGTACTTCATTCGTAACTTCATTAGGTACCTTTCTTTACTTCGCTGTAGCTTATTTTGTTTATTACCCAATTGATATCTAGTCATCATCTTCCTGCCCTTATCCCATGTTACTTGGGGTCGGCGCAACACGTTTATTTCTTCCATACCGTCCTGTCCCCCGTCACGTTATTACTGACGAATCACAAGGCATAGTGAAATTGTATGCGTTGCCGTGCTTTCTTAATTAATAATATGAATTCCGAATCTGGATTCAGAGAGGAATTCAGAATGTGTGTGAGAGGCCTAATAATGAAACAATAAAGAAATGGCTGGATACCACTGGACGAGGAAATTGACAACCAACAAAATATAGTAAAATTTGTTTAATTCATTTTGATGATGATTCATTTCTCTATAAAAAGAAAAGGGTATAATTAAAACCACACAAAAAAGTATATACATGTAAGTATTGATGTATTTACTTAGGTATGATTCTCACCCTCTCTTCTTTTGGGTGTTTTTTTTTTATTACATTAATACATTCACGTCCATATCCCAAATGGGATAGATAGAGCCTCAGGCTGTTAAACACAGAGTAGTGACAAACTTAACGTTGTTACGAATGAGGTGTACTAAATGACTGAAATATATATAAACAATGAATTACAACTATTGCCACCTGCTCGCCATCGGTAAAAACTTTTAGAAGAAAAAGTGAATTTTGATGAATTTAATTTTCTTACTTTCTAACTGATCATTTAATGTAAATCTCATTGTTCTGTCAACAAAAATATTAAAAAGGCAATCCCAGCAGCGGCAGGCGGTAGGTCTGTAGGAAATACCGAAATCCCGGGATTAGAAAAAAAACACGGCGTCGAATTTCCTACGTAGGTACTAACTAATTGTATTAATTCCTTAGTATTTGGATTGAATATATTATAAATTGTTACAGATTAAGCCCGATCAAAATCAAGCCAGTTACCACGACGATGTACAGTTGATATATCCCTCAACAAGCAAAGTAATCAAGCAATCCCCCAACTTTGCTATCAGTTAAGCTTGTATTGAATTTGTGCCAAAATAGGAACATAAGAGATAAAACTCTATATTCGCGAACTGGCTGACCAAAACCAGATGTATCCTCCGACTGCACACCATGATTTTCTTCTTGTTTACGTCTTTTTAGTTCGCTTTTTAAGCAATCGGGTTTATTGATTTTTTTAATTAAACTTTTTTTATTTATAACTTTTTAGTTAACATTTGTGTATTCGAATTAGGTACATTTAAACATATAAGTGTTATATTTAGAAAGCACCTCTTAAAACCCTTTAATTTGATACCCCACAAGAAGGGATTGGATGAAAAAAAAATTGGGCTCACAATATGGCTCTCAAAAGCCGCCATTTTTTGTATTTTGTAATTTTAATGTTGCCAGTGACACTCGCAAGGTTAAGGCGAATCGATTGACGTACGAATCATCAAAATCGGCCAACGCGTTTGGTCTCTGGAAAGCCACATAGGAACAAACATACATACATAGACTGATAAACACATTACCCTCCTTCGGCAGTCGGGTAAAAAGTAGTAGCCTATGTCACCCGGGGATAGTGTAGCTTCCCAACGGTAAAAGAATTTTTGAAATTGGTCCAGTACTTTTTAAGTTTATTAGTTTCATACAAAAATACAAATCTTCCGTCTTTATATAGTATAGAAGTATAGATAACGGTAATAGTTTTATTAGATATAAGTGATTATTGTCGTCATCAAGTACTGTATGTATATTATCTTAGAGCCCTCCGGGTCGGCGGAGGCCGTGTTGTTTTAAGTTTATGATGAATAAAGCAATTTTTTTATTTTTTCTTTTTGTAATTATAATAAGTCCTGATAGCCGTGGTATACCTCTCTACTCCTCAAGCAATTCCGTATATATTGCCACCTTGACGCTACGTCACTCAAGCGCTAGCCACCGATTATGGGGCCCATTAATTGAATGTGTATGTTACGTCCTGCAAATTTTATAGCTGTGTAGTTTTACAGTGGTCAGGCAGGGTCAATAGTCATTCTATAGTTTTAGGCAATCGATCCACTAAACCTCACAAAATCATAACCTAATATTTTTGCCTCCATATTTAACAATGTATATTATGAAAAGGGAAGTATCGATTGAACTGAAGAAAGCAGTCTTCAACTCTGCTATACTGCCAACCCTCACTTATGGAGCCCAGACTTGGAGCCTCACAAATAAACAGGAAGAGAAATTAAGGACTTGTCAAAGAGCCATGGAGCGATCTATGATTGGAGTTAAGCGAATAGACCGTATAAGAAATACTGACCTCAGATCGACAACAGGTGTGGAAGACGTGGTTAAAACTGCAAAAATACTAAAGTGGAACTGGGCTGGCCACATCAGCAGGATGGCAAGTGGAAGGTGGGCAAAGATGGCTACAGAATGGGTTCCAAGAGATAAGATGAGGAGAGTTGGCAGACCGAAAACAAGATGGATAGATGACATATCGAAACACACAAGCAAGTGGTGGAGAAAGGCATGGGATAGGAAAGAATGGGATGAGTTGGGGGAGGCCTTTGCGTCAGCTGCATGCAGCAGAAATTAAATAATAGAATAAATTAAATAATGAAATAAATTAAATAATGATATAAATTAAATAATAGAATAAATTTAATAATAGAATGAATTTGATAATATAATAAATTAAATAACAGAATAAGTTAAATAGTAGAATAAATTTAATAATATAATAAATTAAGTAATAGAATAAGATAAATAATGTATTTAATTAAATAATAGAATAAACTTAATAATTATGTATAAATCTAAATAATTAAATTAATAAATAAAAATATGTTATTAAGTGTTCTAAATAATGATGTTTATATGACTTTGTACGGTTCTGAATTTAATTGGCTGTTTTATTAATCACTATGTTGTAATTTAAAAATTAATGCATGTAATAAAGGTTTTATTATTATTTACAAGTGTTTCAAATTCTCAGCTCTTAGGCTGGTTTAAGCTACATTTACGGGCCGAGACCAAGTAAATGCAGCGTGTGGTGTGTTATGTTGAGGATGAATGATGTGGACCTATTTCGTTTTCATCAATTTGCAAGAACTTTCTGACAATTCGACATGTGTTTAAGATGGCAAATTTTTGAAGGGTGATATAGAGATTTTCGTTTAAATCAAGTAACTTAAGGCTATGGAGAAGGTGGTTCGGAATAATGCCTGTTGTAGAAAGGACTATGGGGACAACATAAACTTTTTCTTGCCGCCATATTCTAACTATTTCGTCCTTGAGTTCTGCGTATTTACTTATTTTTTCAGTGATTGTCTTCTGAATGTTGTGTGTATTAGGGACTGCGATGTCTATCAGGTAAGTTACTTTATTTACTTTATCTTGCAAGGTTATGTCCGGTCTATTATAGTGAATGGTCTTGTCGGTGAGAATGGCGCGGTCATAGTAGAGCTTATGAGTGGTATTTTCTAAAATGGTTTGTGTAGCATAGTTATAGTAAGGAGTATTAGTGCTTTGTATGAGAGTGTATTTGAGCGCCAGTTTTTGATGGATTACGTTTGCTACCTGGTTATGCCTGTGAGTGTAGTCAGTCTGTGTGAGTGTTGTACAAGCACCAGTAATATGTTGAATGGTTTCTGGCTGGATGTGGCATCTTCGACATTTATCATTTGTTACTGTAGGATCTTTTATTATGTATTTTCTGTAATTTTTTGTGTTAATGATCTGATCTTGAATAGCTATGATAAAGCCCTCAGTTTCTGGGAATAGGTTACCTATTTTGAGCCATTTATTGGACGCTAATTTATTTATGTGGGATTGTTCTAAGTCATGAGGATGCCGGCCGTGAAGAACTTTTTTCTTCCAATCTTCAGTTTTTTGGGCCTGCGGGTCTTCATTGGTAGTACTTTCTGAATCTATCTGACTGTTTAAGTTGAGTGGAGTGTAGTTCATATCGTTGGTTACAATGGCTTTATGTATGTTACTAGTACGAGATTTTGCTTGAAAAAATGTTTTTAGTCGACTAACTTGTTTCCGCCAAAGGTGCTGGATGTCTATAAGACCTCTTCCCCCATGTTGTCGTTTGATGGTTAGTCTTTCTATGGCTGATTTAGGATGCAAGTTATTGTGTTTCGTAAGAGTTGTTCGAGTAATTCGTTCTAATTGTTCTGTGTCGGTTTTAGTCCATTTTATAACTCCAAATGAGTATGTTAACACAGGGATGGCAAATTATTATTATTATTATTATTTAACAATAGTCCTGTACCACCCGGGGTTTGTCCTTCGGTGCTCTTACGTAGAGCATACAGGGATAATCGTCTGTTGGTGTTAAATATCATGATGATACATGTCTAACAAGGCCTCCGCGTGTTGGGTTCTGCACGCTTTTCAAAGGACCGGTACCTCAGAGCCCCGACATTGTTAAAGGCATAAAAATAATGACAATAATATGAGACAAAAAAGAGAGGCAGATATTGTACTAACGTTCGCATTGCGAAGACTCGAAAACGTCCTAATTGAGACGGTTTTTCTTTAGTCCGCGACAAACTAGACGTTGTGTCAAAAATCTATAAAAATCATCTAATCATCAATCAATCTTTCATTGTAAAAATCCTTCCCTAAAAACTTAATCGACCCTCAACGGTGACCCCATTGAGGGTCGAATTTTTAACAACCCATATATTATGTTATTAACTCTTTCTTCTCTTTTTATTTTCTTTTATGTTAGTTAGATTGCGATTGTTTAAGATGCCTCAAAATAACTTTTAACACTCCTTAAACCTATCTGGGGGTTAGATTTAAAAAGCGTATTATGTGAATTTTAATTATTTACTTTATCCTCTAGGGATTAGATTTTGCATACAACAAATTTCTCCCTTTTCAACCCCTTAATGATTGAATAATCTGGAGTGGCGACCGAGTACCGTACCGAAAGACGCAGCGTAGGAAGGCTTCCCTCTAGGTGGAGCAACGACCTGGTAAAGTCTGTGGGAGTCCGATGGATGCGAAACGCACAGGACTGATCAATATGGCGACGGTTGGGGAAGGCCTATGTCCAGCAGTGAACGTTTTTTTGTGGAAATGCTGATGACGTTGACGAAAGGAATTTCCGAAAATTCCTTCTTAGTGCTCCCCTAGACCCCTAAATCAAAAACGAAACCCTATGCAAATCCTAACCTATCAAAATGCAAACTGTAACACCCGCTAAATTGAATTTTGTGGGTAGTTTCGCAAAACATTTAATGGCAACCTTTATTGTTTACTTAGATTGGTATTTATGTCAAGCTTCAAGTTTGCAAGAAATAAGATTCTTTCCCCCTAAACCGTCTTTTGGGGGTAGTTTTGAAAACTAATAAAGACAATCTTTATTAAATCAAGAAAAGATATTCTTTAAAATAATCTTTCAGTCAATCAGTTTCTTCTTTTATATATATAGATCATATCAATAGATATATTTCGATTAAAAGTCCTGAAAGAATAAGACTGCAGAAAAGATTTGAAGATATCATGAGGCTATTTTCTTTGTGTTAATATAAATATACAAATTTGTATTGAAAAATTAAGAAATTAGTCTGCTGGTAATATTGTATATAGTTAATTTTTACTGTTATTAGCTAACAACTGTGATTTTGATTGTGATTAAAGCCAACTATCTATTTCTACACTAAGTATTATATTTATCTGTGAATAAGTATAAATTTTAAACTGTGTTATTTAAGAATTACAAGTATTACTGTTATGAGTTGATTTAAAAATTTAGAAATGATACTCCCATAATTTGGCAATTTGTTTGTTATATATAAAGGCTTAGCTACTAAACTTATTGTTGTCTATAGTTGTGTATTGTTATAGTTGTTGTTGGAACTGCATGCCAACTGCTCACCAACTGCACGGTTGGTTTGTAGTTTTATTGCAGGCGTATTAACATTTAAACTGCAACTTTGCAGTTAAAATGCAGTCCGTCTGTTTAGAGCCTTATTGTGTCTTTTAGTTTTGTAACTTCATATTATGTTCACCAAATGTTCAAGAAAAAGTTGTTAATTTTGTATATTTCTTAACAAAAGCATGAATCAGTTTTTTTTTTATATCTAATTAATTTATGATGTTAACTGGTGTTTCTTTTTATTTATGTATGTTCAAATATATCTATTACTCTGTGAACGAGATTTGGCCATTTTCCATTCCGCAAAACATGTATAGCAAGTTTAGAGGTAGTTTAGCAGTTTTTAATTTAATAAAGACATTTTTGATTAATTTGTGTTTCATTTCATGTCAATAAAAATATTTAAGCCTTAATACTTCAGTACTTAAGTGTACTTACTGTATTGCATAAAACTCAATGTGTGTGCCAATAGCCTACTACACACTTTTGGTGTTGTCGATTCGCACAACAATACTTTACTAAAACTAACTAACTTTGTGCAAATCGCCTACAGAAAACATAATATTATACAGGGCTTCTTCTTCTGATGTAGGGGAGCACTGAAGAAGAAGTTTTTATGAGACTACTACCTAAAGATACCTAAAAAACAACTTCTGCACATCTAACAACTCTTGCCAACTTACGTGCCGGGGATTATATATAAGTTGTAGGATAATAAACTGTTATTATTTGAATCCCTAAAACAATCTTCCTTTGGTGTCTATCCCTTAACTTTATCATCTTCATGCTTTAAATAAAACATGTACAATTCTACAGTGATGTAATTAAGGGTTTGGTTATATCATATCAATCAATTATAATAATCATTTACTGAAGTTAATTTGTGAAAAATGGACCTGTTATGAATGAGTGTCATATTGCCAATAAGAGTGCATCTTTGGTCCATAAATAATAATTGATGAATAATTTAAATTCCTGGTCATATATCCTACACGCGATACAGGCAAGCTACTTCTGAATCAAACTATTCTATTGATAGTCAATAATGATAACCAGATATAACCAAATATTTTAAATGTGAAATGTCATGCACATACAAAATTATTTATTAGATACTTACTGTCCAGAATAGTGCTAGTTTGTGCCGGGTCGATGTCTAAAGATGATTTGTATTGTTCAAGAGCTTTTTCTTTCAGCCCCATTTTCTGCAAAGCTTGCCCAAGCAGTTTGTATGCTGCAGCGTTGTTGTCTTTTTGCGTGAGGTATTGCTCGACATATTTCTGGCAATTCGAATAATCCCCCACTTCGAAATATAGTCGAGCTACAGAATAAGCCCGCGATTTAAACTGCAAACAATCAATTTGTATTAGAAAATAAGCCGCACCATAGGTAATACTTGAAATGGTGGTCGTAGTCGTGTTTTACTTACCTCTTTCGCAGACAATTTACTTAACAAAGTCTCCACGTGCTTATCAACGTCTTTTTTATTTCTATACATTTTTACGAACTTTTCACCAATTTACTAGTCTTTTAGACCTCGAATCACCTTACACAGGAAAAAATCGCGTGGGGCAAATGGATCGGCATTCGGTGTTCGTCATTTTTAACTTTCGGGGTTGGTAGTGGCAAATATTATTTTCCCTAAATTGGATAAAAAATGCAAACTAATACTATGTGCATAAAAGTTTTTGGTGTTTTTTTTCAATTATTTTTATTATTTTCAGCCTAGAATAGGCTGAAAATAAAAATATATATATCATATATCCCACCGCAGTATCTCTACGTTAATGTCGTGTTAGGGCTTGCGCGCTTCAATGATCCCTAGGTCTGTGCCGGTAGATTTTACTTTGCCGCAACATGCCTAATGTGAGGGGCCAGACTAAGAGAGATACAATCCACGGGGCAGTTTTGTGGTGATCCCTGACCTCCAGGTAGAAGTCTTGTCCCTCATATCCGGCTTGCCTTTATTGGCCGATCGGAGTGAAAACAGACGGGGAACAGAGCTGCCACCTCTTTCTTGCCTTAATTGGCTGGTTTGAGTGGAAATTCGCCAGAGCAAACGTGCTCGGAGGAAGGCAGTTAACCCAGTAAGTTGCTGGTAGGGATCTTGACCGTTCTTCCAGGATTGTCCTGATAGCCGTGATATACCTCTCCACTCCTTATACACCTCCGTGTATTATGTTGCCCCCTTGGTGCTGCGTCACTAAAGTGCTAGCAACATTAGAATTTATGGGGTGGGGGGAGGCATTAATTGAGTGTCCAATAGTTCTTATAAAGTTTCAGGTAAACGATCCACGAAACGTCCCAAACCCATAGCCTAATGTGTTTTGTCTCCATGTTCTGCAATAGTCCTTTAAAACTCGGGGATTCTCCTTGGGTGCTCACTAGTGCATACAGGGATAATAGCCAGTTGGTGTCACATTTCATCCTATATGTCTAACAAGGCCTCTGCGAGTTGGTTTCAACTCCTGGTACGTCTTTCAAAGGTCCGGGACCCTAAGGTCCCGAGAATCTCAAAGATTTATATAATAATATTCAAAAAGACGATTACTATACATTAAAATAAAAATTAAATGTCTCCTATAGTGACGCAAAATATTATTAAAGATTACAAGTTAAACTTTAAAAAAAATATCGCATTCAATGACTGAGATCACTTTCAGCATTTATTTCCACTTTTGTAGATCCATAAAACAAATATCCAAACAAAAAGATTACCTGCTTTCCCATTATTGTGGGAAATTAAATAGTGGCAATAATGATTCTCTGTAACGTAGTGTTGGCTATATTGACAGAGCCTTTAGAAATTTAAAAAACAACGTCAATTTTGAGATGTTGCCATAGCCACACAGCCGTTACACAATATAGTTTTATTTCACCCAACTACCCAATTTTCACAGTTGATGTATTTCTGTTGCCGCTATAACAACAAATACGGCACTTTTCCAGCCTCATACGAAAGGCGCAATAGGCAAGTCAATAATAATAATCTAATATAATAATAATTTATTTATTTCCAAAAACTTAATACTACTTTACAATGGCAATGTGGCAGCAATTTCAATTTGGGCAAAGAGATTAGCGTCTGTAGCCGAACTAGGCATAACCTGTATTTCGGCTATCAGCACCTTTCCCCTCGAGATTTAACAATACAAGAATAAATGCCAAGCATGGTAGCATAGGGCTTATTACACTACACGGTATTCAGGGCCCTGAATACCGGGTCACTAAATCATTCCGAAGCAATAAGGTCGATATTATGAGAACCCTAACTTCCTAACATTTATTACACTACCCTGAAATAGAGTTTAGGGCCCTGAATACCGTGTAGTGTAATAAGCCCTTAAGATTAACGACTAACGCCAACGACCTTGAGGGAACAAAACGCGCACCCGTTTCTCACCCGCGCGACCCTATTAGTAGTTTTTTGTACTTTCCTTATTATTCTACGACTTTAAAAAAAAAAGCTTCAGATTAAAATGTAGATAATTAAATTGTCTTTGAGATGGTGTCGATTTCAATAAAATACACATTGTGGTTTTGGTGCGATTGTCGTGTTTTTGTCCGCTTTAGACATAACTTTACTAATTAATTACACTGTGTTATACGAATAAAACTCAAAATGTGCGTAGATCAAATTATTAAGAAAATGGTCTAATAGAATATATATTTTTCCAAAAAATTACGACTAGACGTTTAGACGTGATTCTCATTTTAAAATCAGCTACTCAAGGGAATCTGCGCCTTAAGTGAATACTACAGAAAAATAGTTGTTAAGTGATACACAAACATACCGTGACACTTTGGATACGTAATTTATAAGTACGTAATTTCAATTAATTATTAAATGGATTTAGTGTGTGGGCGTGAGTGTGTATGTTCGTATGTGAGTGTATGTATGGTGTATGTATCTGAGAATGTGTAGGAGTGTGAGTAGCGTATGTATATAAGTCTAAGTAGGTGCAAGCGGATGTAAATTTAATAATGTGGTGAGTGTGTGTGTGGTGTGAGTATGCGTGAGTGTATGTGTGTTTAGGTAGCGTGTGAAAGGTATGTAGAGTGTATCTTCGTTAACTGTGCTCTTAGTTTTTCTCTTAGTGTGGTATGTATAGTAGTTGTTCAGTCTCCTCATAGCTTAATTTCTGCAAATATTGGCATACTTTTAAATTGCATTGTTTTCTAGTCAAGGGGTCTATGTGTAATTTTTTGTTAAGGTTATTATAAAGGTATGGGCCAAGAAAACTTACAAATCTTGTACCAAAAGTGTTTAAGTTGTCACATACGTGATGTTTTCGACGCCTCTGTAATAACAATGGGTTGTAGTGCTGTTTGTTGTGTTCTTGTAGGATAATTCTAAGTATAAATAACTGTCTCACTGTTAAAACCTCGCACAACTGGAACAGTGCAATAGTAGGGTAATGCATTGGTATAAACGTGCTAACCTTCAGTATGGCTCTCTGGGCGACCTCAACTGCCTTTATAGTGGTTTTGCAGATACCACCCCAAGATGAAATGCAGTAGTTAAGAAGCGACTGACACAGGGCCTGATATATTCGCTTCATCAGTGTGGGGTCCGCGATATGACGTAGATTTTTAAAAACATATATTAATTTTCGAACTCTATTACAGATAATTTTTACATGTTCTTTAAAGTTGAGGTTCTTGTCTAAAGTAATACCAAGGTATTTTAGAGTATCATCGCGTTCCAGGGGTGAACATGCGCAGCAATCCACAGAAATGCACTCGACAATTCGTAGGTCACCGCGGATACCCACCACCTGCCTAATGCTGAAACAAATATACTTCGTTTTATCAACGTTTAAGGTCAGTATATTTTTCTGCAGCCATCCCCTAGTCATATCAAAGCCATGTTGTGCGATAGAGAAGACCTCTTCCCAACTATCACCCGCAAATACCAGCGCCGTGTCATCCGCGAAAGAGATAATTTCACCTTTGGTAAGTTTAAGACTAGTAAGCTCATTTAAGTATTCGAGGAATAGGGTCGGCCCCAGTATACTTCCCTGGGGCACGCCATGTGTAACTGGGAGATATGTACTTTTTTGATTGTCCACTCGGACACACTGAGTTCGCCCAGGAGGTAGCTACTGAAAAGTTCCAGCTGAGTGCCCCGTATACCCAGTGCCTCCAATTTTTTTAGTAAGAGAGAGACATAAATCGTATCAAATGCCTTGGCTAGGTCGAGAAAAATAGAAAGACATTTTTTCCCCTTGTCCAGGTTGGAACTAATAAATTCCATTAGTTTGTTCACAGCCTGTTCTGTAGATTTTCCCTTCCTAAACCCGTACTGGTTTTCTGATAGCAGTTTATTTCTCTCGAGATAATTTACTAGACGGATATTAATAATTTTTTCTAAAATTTTGGATATTGCGGGTAGAATGGATATCGGCCTATAGTTGTTTATACGACTTCTGTCTCCGTTTTTATAGATTGGGCACACTTCTGATCGTTTTAGGGAACAGGGGAACACTCCAGCTCTCAAGCAATCGTTGAAAATTTTTACGAGTGGTTGAACAAGAATGTTTTTATGTTGTTTCAGAAAACTACTGCTGATGTTATCGCAACCTGGTGCACTATTTGTTTTTAGACCCATGATAAGATGTCCAACCTCGTATTCATCTGTCTCAGTTAAGACGAAAGAATTGGGGACATTTGGTAAAACTTCTTGAGTATTATTTACTAATGGTAGATCCCGGGAAATAGAATTTTGTTGGCAAATTTTGTCCGCCAGTGAGCTACCCACATTTATAAAATAGCTGTTTGCTTCGTGAAGTGATTGGTCAGGAGAAGACGAGTGAGTTAGTAGATCTTTATGGTGTTGTTTTGTTTTTGCTGTGTGTGTGATGTTTTTGATGGCTTTCCATAATTTTTTATTGTCGTTCTGTGCGTCAAGGATTTTTTGTTTTTTGTAAGTTCTTTTTAACCTTCGTAATAGGTTATTACAGAAATTTCTGTATCGTTTGTAGGTAATTTTCAAGACTTCGTTATCCGGATCAATGTTAGCCTTTAGTGTAGATGGTCTCTGTTTCGCATGCAACGTAGTAGTCCTGGAGTTATCCAGGGCTTAATTATTTTTTGGCGACTAGAAAGTGTTAGGATTTTTGTGTTTTTTCTATTACTTTTTGTAGGCATTGTGTTAGGTAATTTAGACTAGCGTTTGGGTTTCCTGTTTGATAAATGGGGTAAAAATTAATATGTAAAATGTATTGTGTTAAGTTTTTATCGTTAATTATGGCCTTTGTTGTAGTTGCAAGTTGCCGTGGTTTTTTTAAATTTAAACAAAATAAGACGGGATGGTGATCTGTTAGTGTTGCATTTGGGACTATGGTGATGGAGGAGTGTTTAGTTTTTACAAGAACATGGTCTAAGCATGTCTAGCGACCGCTACGTGTAACTAGAGTGTGTGCTGGCAATAGGCCATGCGAAGCAGCTAAGGTTAAATAGCGTTCCCCTTCAGATTTAATTTTGTTTGGGTTTATTGCTAGATTTATGTAGCCCATAACTACGGTGTGCTTGAAAGAATACACTGATTGCAACAAATTATCCAAAGACAAGAGGAACGGCTCCACTTTAGTGTAGGAAGGCGATCTATAAAGGGCAATTATGACAACTTGTTTCCCAATGGTGGCTAGAAGGCAATTACTTTCATGGAATTCAGGTTCTATTATAGTTAGATTAATGTTTTCTTTATAGTAGATAACTATTCCGTCATTTTGTATGGGATTTGTATTCGTTGCTACATGACAGTACCCTGATAGGTGAGGAATTATCATTTCACTTTTTAGCCAACACAAAATGAATAAAAAAATTAGTATATCGCATTTTAATTTAAGTTCTTGTAGTAAAACTTCTAAACCGGGCAAATTTCGGTTTATGCTTCTTATATTTTGCGTCAATCTATGTAATTTATCCGTAGTAGAAGGAATATTTCGACAATCCTCTAGGTCCGCCGTTTGTGTGTGCGATACGGATAACTGGGGGGTGACCATAAGCTCTAGAGTAAGGTTATTTTGAGATCGAGTAAGTGACAGATGTATACAAGTCGTATACATCTGTCCCTTACACACACTCAAAATAACCTTACTCTAAGAGCTTATGGTCACCCCCCAGGTCGATATTTTCAGACAAATTAGTTACGTCACAGAATGATTCAGATAAGATGATGATTTTTTTTGTACTTACTTGACATTCTTCTCGCTAGAGTAAATTTTTTTCTATGCTAAATATAGACAGGAAGTGTGGTCAAGGTAGGTACACCGATTATGGAAGGCGTTTGTATGTAAATAGGAAGGCAGTGTTTATGAGAGTGTTTTAGGTGTAGAGTGTTTGAGATCGTGATTTGCTGAGTGTGTGTGTGTGTGTGTAATCGAATTATGTGTGGATAATTAGTTGTGTGAATTTCTAAGATAGTGTACAGTTGGGCCATGGTTATGATTAGGAAGTATATTAAATGATTTTGGCTGTGTCTGAGTAAATGGGGCAGTTAGAATAGCAACAGACAGTCACAGCGGTTTAACATATTTTTCGTAGCTTTTCTAAATCAGCGTCGTTGTTTATCCGAATATGCGGGGAGTCTTCAGTGTTTTTCAAGTAAATAATGCCATTAGCTGTCCAGCAGAAGCTGAATCCATGACTTTTCCGGAATTGATGGGCTGAATAGTACAGTCTCTGAGTTTTATGTGTGAGAGCCTCTGATATATAGGTATATCGGTTTTTGATTGTAGTTTTGGTTTAGATGGGTCGTGTTTAACTTTATACCTTTTTGTTTGTTTTTGTTGAAAGATTTTACAGATTTGACCTTTTCTTTCAAGAGAACAGTGGTGAAATCTACCACAATGGGGTCTGAAGAATCTTTTGATTTTAATCTATATATATCCTTTATATTGCTGGTGTTAATATCCTCATTTAATAATTCTCCCAATTTAGAAATCTCGCCTACAAGAGTGTCCTTAGTTTCACCATTTTGTTTTGGTATGTTTCTAATTTTGATCCTAACCCCACGAGCTTTATGTTCTAATGTTTCCAGTTTCTCCTCCAGTTCTGTAATAATTAATTTGTCTGACTGTCTTTTTTTCTCAAGATAAGCTATTTTCGATAAGAACACGTCATATTTATTTGACATTAGGTCTATACTCGCTTGCAGGTCTTGCAAACGTATTTCTTGTTCATTCGAGAAAGAAGAAAACATTTTTTTAATTACTTCTAGGAGATCGGATTTTTCTCCGTCATATTTCCGCTTTTTCCTTTCCGTTATGTTTACAGCCAGGGTATGAAGATCGGGCAGTGTACTAGCGATGATGAGCTTTGTTCCTTCGTCGACGCAAACATTATTGCACTACGAGTGTCAGAGACAGTTCAGGCGCACAGGTTCTAAGAACAATTGCTGGTATTCCGTCGGGGCCGCTAGCCTTGTCCACGTCGAGGCTGATCAGCACCCTACGGATGTCCTTTTGATGGACACAAATATCCAACATATCGTCTCGCATCCATCAGGAGAAGAAGGGGGCCGCGCGTCACCAGGATTCAGACGTGAAGATTCCGCATTAAGATAGGCAAATAAATTTGCCTTCTCCTGAGCGGAGTGGGCCAGCAACCGTCGGGTTTCAGTTTCTGCAATGGTGGTAGTGAGGGACGGCAGAAGTTCGACTCGACAGACTTAGCCAGGGACCAAAACGCTTTACTACCTGCTGGGTAAGAAGCAAGTTTATAGTCCCTATTCAGCCAATGTGGTCGAACCGAGCTCTTCGCAACATCAACTTGCAGGACCTAGCAGCCCTGTTGAAGGCCTTCTTTTTCTGCGCCACGTCACTCGCCTTGCGCGATCGAGCGTCGACCCAAACCGATAAGAAGAAACGACGATAGATCAGTCGAAGAAAAGCAAGTAGGCTGCCAAGGATAGCATACCATCCCAATCTGCTGACTTGTAGCCGCCGGCTAGGATCGGGCGGGGAATACAGACTTCACCAGACAGTGGTCGGAACTACCCAAAGGTGAAGCTATCGACACAGAGTATCTGTCTGGATTTGTTGTCAGCAGAAGGTCCAAGCAATTTGAATCAACATCCGGTACCTTCGTTGCCCCCCTGGAGCTGGGTGAGGTTTAGTGCTAGCGAAAGCTTACGCATCTCCCGTCCAGCATGATCAGTGCACTGGTATGGAAAGAGCCACTCCTGGTGGTGTGGCATTAAAGTCCACCAGTAACACTAATTGGGCGGAAGAGTACCGCTGCTGTGCGCCATCAGCCGCCTCGCTGAGGTACTCTGTGAGCCTGGTTGTCTCCTGATCTTCGCTGTGCAAACGGTAGACACAGGCGTAGATAATTTTATCCAGACCTGTGTCCACTAGAGCCCAGAGCGTTGTGAATCTGGAGTCCTCGAGGTTACAGAGACGCCGATTGCAAATTACTCGCACACACTCACGGGCGTACATACATACATACGCCCGCCCGTGATCTAAAATTGTGCTCCAGAGTGAACCCTGGGTAAGACACGTACGACACGTCTGACGGATTCGCTATCTGCATCTCCGTAAGGAAAAAGAGCGCTGGTTTCTCAGCCTCCAGGTGATGGTGGACTGCAGTGATATTTGAGTGCAGACCTCTAATATTGGTAAGGTGCACTTTGTGGGCGAGAGGGTGCAGCCGCTGTTTATCTCCAGTATTCCTTCAGTAGTCCTTTGCATGATATAAAGGGTGAATGGAGTAAAGTAGAAGGAAGTGAGACGAGGTTCCACGCTGCTAACCTACAGACACGCACGCGCCATCATTGGGGCACTAGTCTGAATACTGCAGGGACGTCCGAGCCCCTCCGGAATGTCCCGTCTGGTCGCCAACCAGCACGATGGTGCATTCCGGGCTTTTTAGACAGTTGGTGGGGCAGCGTTTCGTGTATGGCTGGCACACTACTTGGACCTCCAACTACCTGCGGACCCTGCGGTCGGCCTGCGGTGCACCGTGCGTGCCTCGGATCCCGCTACCCTCCGCGACTAGTCTCCCGATACATCCTTAACAGCGCGCGTCAGGCTACCCTGCAGTGGAACAGCTATCTCGACCCAACTCCGCTAGTTGGCTGCACCGAGCATCGTACCGGAACACGGCTAGACCACTTGGCGGTACGTCTTTGCCCGGTGGGTGGTCGCAAGCCACCAGCCAGCTACCACCAGTGTCACCCTATACGCATCACCCGGGGACCATGTGTAGGGAATCAAAAAAGGGGTACACTCCTACGGGCGTGGGTGACTTGGCCCCCAAACTATTATCTTTACGTCCGATTTTTCAATAGCCTGATAACTATTAACTGAGGAATAAAATTGACGGTTTGACAGCTTTTGTATAGAAAATATGTGAAACGGCCATTTTTATTCCTCATATAAAAGCTAACAGATACAGACTATTGCAAAATTGGCTCTTAGGCCTCTGCCTCGAATCTTGCGGACAGCGGGGCGGCGGCGGCGCGGGAGCGGCAGGATCTAATGCGTACAATAAGGTATCGGCGCGGATTAAGAGCGCTGACCTTGAACGCGCAGAAGTCGATTTTTGGGTCTGTTAGCACGGTGATTTATTGGTCAATCAGTCGCTTTCCCGGACTTTCCCCGTCTCGCCGCGCTCACAAGTCTCATGTCCCCTCTAAACAGTCGCGCATAACCGCGCATTATTGTGTTAAATAAGAAATTCCGTTCCATAGTGTATAAAATTTTATTTTATTATTAAAGAGATTTAATGGAAGGCATAAATCCACTGCCGTATGATTAGATTCTAGTATACTTGTTGAGCATAGTGGTTTTGATTAGAAATATGTTTTAGGATAAGTACTTACAATACATAATTTTACATAAACCTGTGTTTTCTTTCTTTCTGTATATTTTATTTAGTAACATATTTATATCCGTTATTACATATTTAGAGTTTATTAATATGATGATAGGCTGATGTGTCTAAACTACACTGTGTTAGGACAATGGCAGAAACCCATACATTGTTTTAGCTGAGATTAAATTCCTACGACTCTAAATGAAAAATATCTGGTTTAGTTCAGGGTCATCTTCTGAATTAGTTAGTGCATGAACTTTTGTTTAAGAATGCCGAAAATAATAGATATTCAGTCATGAACTTCTGTAGGTTATGTCTGGGTGACTTTTAATAATGTGTTTAATAGGTAATATTATTACAATTTCGTGGCAGTAAAAGGGAAATATCGCATTAGTATTTCCCTTTCCTGGTTATTTCAGCATGAAATGTGAAATATATACGGTATATTTATTTATTAAGAGACTTTGACGTATATCAAATGGTAGGGATGTGACCGATATATCAAAACGTAACTTATATTGGATATGGGGTTCGATATCATATCATATCGATATCCATATCAAAATAACCGATATTACAAAAACTGTACGTATCGAATCAAAACTACTTGCGTTCGAGAACGAATAACTCAAAACCTAAAACCATAACAATGCAAAAACGTACGAACAAAACGTAAACTTCAAACCAACAGGAACCATATCGCTACCTCTTTTACAACCCCTTTTTACAATTCATTCAACCGATTTTGAGTCAAATAACTTTCATTTAGAATGTATTATTTTATCCGTTATGAATCAGTTAATATTATACTTTGAAAAACGTAGACAATTTATGGAATTTATTTCATATATAACTCACTTTCAGACGCTCAAATTTAATTCAGCTAAGATTTCGCCATTGTTCTTTATCCGATCCCGGTCAGGATTCTTTCGTTTTAAGCTCGTATCACTCCTGCTTCATCCGCATCCCTCAAAACCGTTTAAGTTATCCAAGTGAAGAATTCAGTCGCCAATTATATATATTTTGTAAGAAACATTAACGTTTTTAGTCTTTTCTGCATTCCGGTAGAAACGGCCCATAGAGGACTAGCTACGCCACTGCTATAGATACTACCATATAAACATATATCAGTACAAAATCTGTGCAACTGTCGTATCAATATTGTATCGAATGTAGGTTTTGCCCCGATCTACAAAGTGTATTAGTTCTATTGATCGAAGACTGTGTGCTAGTATACGTGTCATCTAGAATCAAACGCCGTCACATCCACTTTTTAACAAAAAAATGTATTTGGTCTCTATGGAATCGTTTTGTAATTTCTAACAAACTCAACTAAACTCTTCAAGTACTAACCCCGCTACATCCTGAGTAATTTGAATAAAAAAATTGGATTTCGATCCAAACTCCGCTATATCCTATACTCACTATCAGTCGCCGCCACATCCGCTATGACCAACCAGAACGTTTCATTTTGAAGATAACCAAAGAGTATGTAACACTATGATAATGTCATGGCGTAGTTGTGGCTTGTAATGGGTTCGGTGGTTTTGTGAATAATTAAATAAATAATAGCTGATTTAACAAAGAAAATTGAACCTGTTGCCCCTGCGTATGCACGGAAGCAGGGTGCGAACAGATAAAACTGGAAAAAGGAGAAAAAACGAAGAGAACTGTCAGTAAAATATTGATTGAATTTGCTATACAGGTGGTTTGTTTAAAATAATGTAATTTTACGTACCTACTAACTTATCAGTTAAAAATTATTTGTGTATGTGCATTTTTATTTACTGGTATCACTTGATTGGAGGGCTATGGTAATTTTAAAATATTACAAGGATATTGAAGAAAACAATGAAAATTTTGAAGAAAATGAGGATCTGCAATGTGTTCAATTGGAAGAAAATGTTTTAGTTTTATAATTTTTTGGTTCATCATGTAAAAATTTATAATAATACTGTTAATAAACTCACTTTTTCGCATTACATAATATTAAAACAATGTTTTACTACTTTTTATAACATCCTGTACAATCATTGAGCCTATGAGGCCGTCAATACCAATATCCGCCACCTCCACCACTGTGTGTATCAAAAACCGCCAGATCCATAACTCATTATTAATATCCGCCACATGCTTATTTTTTTGTCACAAATTGATTTATATTACCTAGACTAAAATCAAAATAATGTATTTAATTTAACAATCGGTTTTACTTATTTTATTCCAAATTAGCACCAGAAAATTACATAGCAAATACTGAGGAAAAAAGTGGATTATTGAAAAATTTGGCTTTAGAAGGATATATAGGCGTTTTTTTTTTTTTTTTTTAATTGATTCGCGCTTGACCACCATCTCACTTGATGGTAAGCGATGATGTGGTCGACGATGGATCGCGCTTGCCTAGAAGTAACCTATTCACTCTTGACTTAAAGACCCCTAGATTGTAGCTATCGGGAAACACAGACTCCGGCAGGGAGTTCCACTCCTTAGCTGTACGCATAATAAAAGTCCGTTTGATTCTAGACGACAACAATGTCTCTGGTTACTAGTATATGGATATCTGTCCCTTGTGGTGTGCATTCTGTTTGGTCTTTATATATTGCTAACACACGGCCGGATTTGGTCCGGCCGGACTACGGATTTGTGGGCGTGGTTAGTCCGACCCGGACCATATCCGAGCGTGTGTAGAGTAAGTCCGCGGACATTATTATTATTAATTGATTCCGTCTCGGTCCACACAAGCGTGTGTAAGCGAGAAAGAATTTGTGGGCGGAGTTAGTCCGGCCGGACCAAATTCGAACGTGTGTTAGCTAGGGATGGGCGTTTTCGGTTTTTTGCGCAAACGGTTACGTAACCGATATACAGTTTTCATATCGATATCAAAAACGGTTTTCAGATATCAATATCAGTAGTTTGCAACGACAGTGTGCAAACGTTAACATGATATTTAGATGAGAAAACTAACAACGAACGCGAACTAATGCAAACGCAAACTCACACTACTGGTATTTACAGTTATTTATCAGTTTAGCTACTTGTAACTAAAGCGATTTCCCTACATGTTTTACTAGGCTTAGGACTAGCAGAAAAGTTTTTGAATAGTAAATGTCATTTGAGATAACATTGTACATTTAAATAATCCCATTTTACAGCCCGTTCAACCGATTTTGACTTCTATTGCGTTGGTAATATGACAAATGGCAACTGTAACAGTTAGTTTTGGTAACAGGTTTTTGCTTTTTATGCCATCCAAGTACTTACGGGATAGAACTCAAAATCGGTTGAACGGACTGTAATAAGGGGTTGTAAAAGAGGTAGTGATATGGTTCCTATCGGTTTGAAGTTTACGTTTTGTTCGTACGTTTTTGCATTCTTACGGTTTTAGGTTTTGAGTTATTCGTTCTCGAACGCAAGTAGTTTTGATTCGATACATACAGTTTTTGTGATATCGGTTATTTTGATATGGATATCGATATGATATGATATCGAACCCCATATCCGATATAAGTTACGTTTTCATATAGCAGTTACATCCCTAGTGCTAGCACTATTTAGTACTCTTTAGTAGTTATCTGTGCTCTTTGTTGTGCTGCTTAGATAAAGTAGGTATAGATTAAGCCTTAAAATGACCTTGATTGATAGAGCGAGATGGCTAATTGGCAGCTCCATGTAAATGATAAGGACAAAAGATTATTTTTTGTCTTTGTCACCGTGGCCGGTTTCTGTCGTTTGTCAAACTCTAATACAATGGCAGGTTTGACAAACAAACTCGGTTTTGTTTGATTTTCTATGATTTCGTGGTATTATGTGTTAATTGAGACAAGGAATTTGGGTTATTTAAAGATAATAAGTGTCAGTGCGATGGTGGGTTGTAGTGTTCTTGTTCTTACACCAGAACTGACTATTGCTGTCTCATGTGCGGCCACGCCAGTGCTTAATCTATACCTACTTTATCTAAGTTGTGCTGTCTGTGTCATAGACTAATATCAATATCTCTAAGTAGTCTGTGGTATATAGCTATCTGTGAATATTAATTTGGACTGTGTGCGTGTTTGCATGTGTTGATTTCACGTAGTGTTTACTGTATTCACAATTTCTATTTTCTATTATTATTTATAAAATTTGGTCGTCGTGTGTCTGGACCTAGTGACCTAATAAATCCTTTAATTTATTCATTTCCATAAAGACACACACATTGTGCTTAACGATTTGCAATGTTGAGTCTTTCATATAAACACTGACAGAATGTTTTTTATTCTTTGAATGGTTTTCATTTAGTAATTTTACCACAACTAGTTGTATAATTAATTATTGTGATTGTGATTTGTTGTGCAGTGTTAGTAATTTATTATACAAGGCTTGAAGATGGGTGATTCCGATTTCGCATACGGATCATCCATGTCAGTGGATTCTATGAAAACCATCGCAGAAAGTATAGGAATAGCAAGTTTGGGAGATGATGCTGCTAAAGAACTGGCGGACGACGTGACTTTCCGATTGAAAGTTTTAGTTCAGGACAGTATGAAGTTTATGCATCACTCCAAGAGACAAAAGTTATCAATAACTGACATAGATAATGCTCTGAAGATGAAGAATATTGAGGTATGGTCTTACCAGGACACGCACTTCACATGTTTATCTCGGAATATATTTTACAATAATACCAATCAGAAGAATGAAGCAGGCTAAACATAACTGTAATGACCACAATAACAATAAAACAGAAAATACTGTGCTATTGTAATATCGTCCATCCTACAGTGTTTTTAATTGAGACATAACCAATTTTGTCGCTTTTTGTTTCAGTGTCAATATGGATTCATTCAACCAGATTCATTACCATTTAGATTTGCATCTGGCGGAGGCAGGGAACTGCATTTTGTAGAAGAGAAAGAAGTGGATCTGTCAGATATTTTGTCGGCTCCACCACCAAAGATCCCTCTAGATGTGTCTGTTCGTGCACATTGGTTGAGTGTGGACGGTGTTCAACCCACAGTACCAGAAAACCCTCCACCACTATCAAAGGAAGCACAGAAATCAGAATCAGTTGATCCTATCAGTAAACTGAGCAAACCCACTAATAAGGATGCTGCAGGTATTCTCTCAGTTATTTTTTTTTATCTATTCCATTCTATAACTAGAATCAAGTACCAGTACCAGCTGGATGGACTTGAGTTGATCGAAAGACGGTTCAAGAGGCTCATCGGCAACAAAGTACTGGTCCTATGTAGGCTCCAGAACCTCGAACATCAGCGCCAAGTTGCCAGCCTGTCGGTTTTTTATTGGTTACATTTTGGGGAGTGTGCGTTGGAATTGCTTGAACTAATTCCTCCTAGCCCGTTCCATCATCGGACTACAAGACGTACGGCGTTGCGTCATAGGTACATAGTCGACATCCCACCCATACGCACCAAACGTTTTGGGAATACTTTTATTATGCGTACAGCAAAGGAGTGGTATTCCCTGCCGGAGTCTGTATTTCCTGATAACTACAACTTGGGAGTCTTCAAGTCAAGAGTGAATAGGCTTCTTCTACGCGAGTGTGCTTCATCCTCAACCACATCATCGCTTACCATCAGGTGAGATAGTGGTCAAGCGCAAGCCTATGAACAACAACAAAGAAAAAAACACTATCTGACAAAAAACAAAAAACCATATAAAATAAAAATGTATGCTGTTTATCAACTTACTATGCAAGAGTTTCCGTTATCAAAAAAATTATCTATTTGTGCACTTTCAAATAGGCATCTTGTTAGTTCAACAATTACTTAATCTTATCAAAAATAGGTTTGTATACATAGCAATTTGGAAGTTTTAATTTTTTATCCAGTTAGTATAAAATACTGCTTAGAAAGATCAATAGAGAATGATGTGCTGATTACGGAGGTATTGAAAACTCAAAATCAGCTAAATGTCATATAATGACACTACATATAGGACAGCAAAATTGTTACAGCTTTTTTTATGCCATTTAATTAGAGCATGTAATGGATTTTTGACATTTCGAACTCTATTTCACAAGTCTATGCATACATGCATGATTCATACTAAGTTTTTTATATAGGGCATGGCCTCTGGATGGCATGTGCAGCAAATTAACAGAAAATAAACTGTAATAAGATTCTAGAATCTAAAAAGATTAAATTTATAGTTATTGTTTTATTTCAGATTTGGTGATTTCCAAAACCATGTCTTTCTTCTTAAACATTAGGTTACTTTTTTAGTATTTCAATAAATTCATATTTTGGACCAAAATCCTGATCCCTTCTCCCTGGTCATCCAGTGGAAATGCACATTTTTCTTTTAATTATCCATTTGCAAACTTCAGATTTGTGTGAATGATTTTATGCTTGTCTATATTGTCTAATCATATAATGCATATTTAAGCTACTCTTCAATTGGGTAATAAAATAGTCACTATTCTATGAGCCATATCTTTTTCAATTTGAACTAGTCAGCAGTTCACAATGAGCTGGTTAAATAAAGGCGTTGCAGGTTGTTATCTTCAAAAACCAATTTTCTGTAGTTGCAATTTAGTTTGAATACTATCGGTTAACATGTACAACAGCCCATAGAATCTCTCTATTTCAGTCTCAGTCTTCAGTTTCGTGAGCTGGCTCTGTCCAATAGTCAGATCCCTAGCAAAGACATTGGAGCCCTTATGCTGCTCAATCGCGTCTTTAATACTTCCGGTTTTAAAGCGGCGGAGGTCACTTTTCAAGGACTTTGAGATCCGTTTATTTAGCCGGTATCTCAACGCATCGTCTAAAAACGTCAGAATCATCTCACGCCTCTCCTTTATGAGCTTGAGAGTAGGGTCAGAGAGATCTTTTTTTTATTTCTATCTGTACGGCGGGTCTTGAAAAACTTAGACCCGACCGTATGGACATCTCCCGTCGCGAATCTAGCAAATTACCCTAGAGCTAGATTGACCCGGAACTATACCGAAGACATTCCGGACGTCATCCTGAACGAGATAAGGGTGGCTCTTAAACAGCTTAAGAACAACAAGGCACCGGGTGATGCTGGATTTACGGCCGAACTCCTAAAGGCGGGTGAAAACCTGTACTTAATTCCCTTCAGAAGCTGTTTGATTCCGTCATATTCGAGGGGAAAACGCACGTCACAGGCATGGTGCAGGGGGAGGGAGTTTCAAGAGTCATCACGAATCGTCTCGCGCGCAGTTTTGACGATTTCCAGCCTCCCGATCAAGTCGGATTCCGTAAAGGCTTCTGCACCGTAGACCACATACATACGCTGCGGCAGGTTATACAGAGGACCGAATAGTATAACCTGCCTCTCTGCTTAGCGTTTATGGACTACGAGAAAGCCTTCGATTCGATCGAGACTTGGGCTGTACCAAATCGACTACAGGTACATTGAAGTTGAAGTGTTTGTACAAAAACGCCACCATGTCAGTTCGACTTCATGATCAGACCTCGGAACCTATTCTTCTGCAGCGAGATGTGAAACAGGGAGGAGAAGACATATCGCTGAAGCTGTTCACCACTGCTCTGGAGGATGTCTTCAAAGTTCTGGACTAGAGAGAGCTAGGCATCAACGTCAATGGAGAGTAGATCACTCACCTTCCGTTTGCCGAAGATATAGTGGACATGGCTGAGATCATGGAGGACCTCTCAGTACAATGCTCAATGACCTCATTAGAGCTTTCGAAAGAGTGGGTCTTAAAATGAACATGGACAAAACAAAGGTGATGTTGAAAGCCCGTATGACTCCTTTCAAGGTCGGAGACTCTACACTCGAAGTTGTGGACGACTATGTCACTTGGGACAAACGATCTAGTTGGGCAGGGGCCAGGGCCAACTTCGAGAAAGAGGTCAACTGTCGAATCGGACAGCTGGGCAGTGTTCGGGAAGTTGCACGGTATCTTCTCGTCCAACTTACCACAGTGTCTCAAGACGAAAGTCTATGACCAGTGTGTGTTGCCAGTGATGACCTATGACTCTGAGACGTGGTCGCTCACAATGGGCCTCATCAAAAAGCTTACAGTCACCCAGAGGGCAATAGAGAGTGCTATGCTCGGGAGTTTCCTTGCGTGATCGAATCAAAAATGTAGAGATCCGCAAAAGAACCAGGGTTACCGACATAGCCCGAAGAATTGCCAAACTTATGTGGCAGTGGGCGGGGCACATTGCTCGCAGAACGGATGGCCGATGGGGCAGAAAAGTTTTGGAGTCGCCACTCCAGAACTTTACTGCCATCCGTGGCCATCCGGCCACCGCGAACAGGAAAACGTTGCGCTGGAAGGCCTTCCATCAGCTGGACTGATGTCCAGCTGCCTTATTGCGTAATGAATTCGGCAAGGCAAAGGTCAAAGAGTATGAAAATTCGATCAATCACATGCGAGCTGAAAGACGCGATGTGGATTGCCGTCTAAATGATTGGTCGATTTTTCATACTCTTTACCTTGCCGTATTTATTACGCAATACGGCTGCTGGTGATGGTTTCAGGGATCCGCTGGATGCGAGACTAACGGGATTGGTCAATGTGGCGTCGCATGGAGGAGGCCTATGTCCAGCAGTGAATGTCTTTCGTCTGATATGATGATGATGACTACAATATTTATTCATATTAACTATAAATTGTCAATCCGTCTCGAGCAAGCGTGGTGATTAATGCTCATGCCTTCTTTGTATGAGAAGAAGCCTTTGCTCTGTAGTGGGACAGTTGCAGGCTGGTATTATTTATTTATTACTAAAATATATCCATACTCTTTGAATGAAATGAAAATATTTGTGTAATTGTCTATTGAATAAATCAATTATCTATGGAGAGACCTACTGATAATAGAAATATTTAATATTTCAGGTAAACCTATGTGTGGCAAAGCTGCGCGTCTGAAGGCGTCTGAGTCGGTCCACGTGAAGCAGCTGGCCACCCACGAGCTGAGTGTGGAACAACAGTTGTACTACAAGGAGATCACTGAGGCCTGTGTTGGCAGCGATGAAGGTCGCCGTGCGGTATGTCTCTATATCTCTTTTATTTGATGTTTTAGATTGTAGTAAGTTCTAGTTTTAAATTAATAGATTTTAAAAGTAGTGGGGATTCACGGATTTGGTGATTCAGGTTCTTTTTTGAAGAACAATGTCAAAAAAATCAATTCGAGTGTACTTTGCATATTTTCGGAACATCCTCACAAATTGTAAGCCTATTTTTTTTTAAATATATGACAAACGCCACTGTTGCCGCTATAAACTTGGCCACCTACTGCACCAGTCTAAGGGCTAAATCACTATCATCAAGTACAAGATAATCAAAATCTAGCCTTGACACAAAACCTAAAAATATGATATGACCATATTTTAATATTTTCTTGCAGGAGGCACTACAGTCGCTGGCTTGCGATCCTGGGCTACATGAGATGTTGCCTAGAATGTGCACTTTCATATCAGAAGGCGTCAAAGTGAATGTAGTGCAGAACAATCTTGCACTGCTCATTTATCTCATGAGAATGGTCAAAGCTTTGCTTGACAACCAGTCACTGTATCTAGAGAAGTATGTAAGTATCACTACGCCTGCATATCATTATAGGTATGTTAAGAAGATGTAACCGCCACATACAATATTATCACACGCATGCAATCTACTTGCTCGTTCTGGTGGAGACTATTTTTGAGCGACAGAAATGGAATGAGTTACGAAGAAACGGTGGAGGAACAGCCCCTCTAGCCAAGTTACAGACGTTTCATATCGAATCTCTTTCTACAATCGTTAACGCCTTCTATTTGTATGGTCTGACCACGTGACTTAACGTTCAGAGGTGTCATTCCCAAACATTGAATCGTTTTCTACTAGCATTATCGATTATAGATTGTCAACTTGGCTGCAGGTGCTGGTTCAGTCAACCTTTAATAAATAGGTCACAATTTTTTTATGCTGGGCAAAGGCCTCCCCATAGCCATCCAATGCTTTGTGATAATACAGGCTAATAAATAATAAAAGTTGAGACGGAGGAAACATCTTGTTTTGGTCCGCCTACTATCCTCCGACTGCACAGCATGATTTTCTTCTTGTTTACGTCTTTTTAGTTTGCTTTTTAAGCAGTCGGGTTTTTTGATTTTTTTTAATTAACTTTTTTTATTTACAACTTTTTAGTTGTATTTTTTTTAGAATTAGGTACATTTAAATATATAAGTGTTATATATTTTTGAAATCGCCTTTTAAAACCCCTTATTTTGATACCCCACACGATGGGTTTGGAAGAAAAAAAAAATTTTTTCCCCACAAATTGTGGCCCAAAATCCGCCATTTTTGTTTTTTCCAATTTTAATGTAGCCAGTGACACTCGCAGGATTAAGACGAATCGATTGACGTAAGAATCATCAAAATCGGCCAACGCGTTTGGTCTCTGGAACGTCACATAGGAACAAACATACATACATAGACTGATAAACACATTACCCTCCTTCGGCAGTCGGGTAAAAATACTAAAAGCAATTTTATTTTGGCATAACTTTCTGCAATTCTAATTATTGGTCCTTAATTTTGAATCTTTTTTCAAAACAGTTACATGAGCTGATACCGTCCGTGTCGACATGCATCGTGTCCCGACAGCTGTGCCTCCGTCCAGAGATGGACAACCACTGGGCGCTGCGTGACTTCGCTGCCCGCCTCATGGCACAAATCTGCAAAGCGTTTAACACCTCTACTAATAATCTGCAGACGAGAGTCACTAGGTGAGAACATTATTAAAATATGTTGATTGATTCCCTTCAAGATAATACGGGTAGAGGGGCAATCCATGGTGTACATAGACCAGCTGAATCATTTTATTCGGCCTTTCAATAATTGGAGTTTAGTTCAGGCCAGCTATTTCTTCTAACACCACTTAACTAACGGAACAAGAAAAAGCGTTACATCATCTATTAAATAATACTACAAAAAAGGCTTAACGACACGCAAATTTTCCATCGCGCAATCAAATTTCTCCACAACGAAAGCAACAATCGTGCAGTTGCCTGGACCAAACACAACAGTCGTTTGGTCGGACGAGCCTCCCTTTTTAATGGAGGTTGTGAGACTTAAGACAGTGTTCCGAATACCTCTGTATAATGATGCATTGTAACATTGCAGTAAGGTGTTTAGCAAATGATTGCTTAGCCTGTTCACGGTCACGGTTGTATTGAATTATCTCCGATTCCTAAGATACAGGTCTGCGTACCTAGTTTAGGAGCCTCAAAAACTGACAATCATTTTAAACTTGGTAATACAACCCACTGTTTCCATAAGCTATGTACTGTGTTGTTGTTTTTATGTACTAATAAAATAAACTTATAGATTGCATCAGTCTAAAGCCCATGTAGACTAAGGCCCGATTTTTCAATAGTCTGTTAACTTTTAACTGAGGAATAAAAATGGCGGTTTGACAGTGGAATAAAAATGGCGGTTTGACATATTTTCTATACAAAAGCTGTCAAACCGCCATTTTTATTCCTCAGTTAAAAGTTAACAGACTTGAAAAATCGGGCCTAAGAAAGATACAATGTCGGTTTAAAAATATACCATGACTTTTATCCAAATGTATTGTTATCCACAGGTTATTCGCCAGAGCCTTGCAGTGTCCTTCACAGACTAACAATGAGACTGGCGTTGGACCATCCATGGTCACGACTATGAAAGAATCTGAGAAAACGCCATTGGCGTCCTTATACGGCGCCGTTCAAGGCTTGGCAGAGCTGGGTCCAGAAGTGGTGAAAGTGAGTAAACGTTTCGTTATAACAGAAGAATACAAACAGAGGCCTTGTGCATTTACAGTGCCAAGTTCTAGCCCTTGGTATGAATTATCTCAAATTCGCAGTGATAGTATCCGTAATGAAAAAATCACATAATGTGTATTTTTTTTGAAAACTACCTTCTAAACTCAAACATTAAGTTCACCTAAAATCTTATCTAATTTACACTGTTATAAAATTTATATTTAGCGATACATTCTCAATGCCATAATTGAAGGATTTGTTTAAATGAAAACAACAACAATTGCAAAGACATTACTTCAGTTTCCATCTAAATATTTCATTCCCCGTCTAGGTATTCATCCTGCCTCGCGTGCGATGGCTGGGCGAACGCGTGGAAGGCGCACTAAGCGGGCTGGGCGGCGCCGATAGGCTGGCGGCCAGCAACCTGAAGCATCAGCTGCTGAAAGTACTCGCGCCCGTCGTGCGACAGCTGAGGCAGCCGCCTGACCTCGCCGATGAATACAAGTCAGTATATTTTGTAGTGATTTTACAGGTGAATCTGCATATGAACTTGTTTTGTTTACAATTTATGTTCATTTTTGTATAAAACACTATGCTTAATTATATTTGACTGTAGAAATATGGACTTTAAATACCGCAAGAATATCTCAGTCTTATTGCCTGGCTTCATAAACGGTTTGATGGTCGCGTGTTTTCTTCTGTCTAGGTTGCATGTGCGAAGTAGCAGGAGGAGACAGGAGCCTGTATATTAGCACAAGCAAAGAGACATTGATAAGCCATTTTTTTTGCTTTCGTGAGGCAACCTTCAATAGGCGCTTGAATTTTTGAAGAAAAAGCAAGGAGTGTGGTGGGGTTATTATCTCACTAAAACCACCTGGAACCTTGCAAAATCCGTTAACTACATTTGTGCAACGATTGTAAGGGCACATTCCAGGGGATAGGTCGAGCTTACACTCAGTTTTGGAAGTTGATGCTAGTTTAACAATAACAATAATCGCAATACATCTGTTGCCCGTGTGTTCACTGTGTTGGTACTCCTCAGACGCGACTACGGCTACCTAGGCCCGAGCCTGCAGCAGGCCGTGAGCAAGGTGCGCCAGTCGCCGGCGGGTGGCGGCGGCGGCGGCGCGGTGGCCGTGGTCACGTGCACGCCGCCGCTCGTGCCCGCCGCGCCCTCGCCCTCGCCCTCGCACCACTCACACACCTCGCACCTCTCGCACGCTGCAAAGACTGTCGGTGAGTGTGTTTGAGTTTTTGAATTTAGAATTACACTATTATCTAGTTTTGCGAATATAAACTCTATATCATGCAGTTTAAAGTTACAATTCTGTTGAAACCGAAATTGACTTAAAACATACCAACAACTAATTGATTTTCAAAAGACTTATCTTAAGTAATAGTACATTACTGCAGCGGCCAGCAAAATAGGCATTGGTGGACGAACGTGTAAATGTGGGCCGAGGCTAAGCCGAGGCACACATACGTAAGTCCATCAATGCCTAGTTGTGGCCAAGGCTTGTATAGTACTTTTCTCAAATAATGCGCGGAAATTAAAACTAAGTAGTACCTAGAACTCATTTTGTCAAAATCAATGACGAACAACAATAATTGTTCCCGCGTTAAAGTGTTCCTTTGTTTTTTTTTCAATAAACAGCGTTCTATTTGCAAGCCAGTTCGAAATTTAAACAAAACCTTTGATAAGTTACCTCTTTGGTTGCCATGTTTCGGAGTAAAACATCGTTCCATTTTTAAACAACACGACAGATATGAGTTTACTATGGAATTTATTTGGCCGCTAGACACGACAGATATGGATTTTCATACAACTTTTGCCGGCCGCTGCGGCTGGAAATTGCTGTACTGGTCAAATACATGCGTATTTGACCAGTACAGCAATTTCGATTTATCTCGAAGAAGGTTGTCAAAATAATGATCACATTTCCAAGCATGTTTGAGAAAAATGTATTTGCCTAAGTCTTCGAAGAACGTGTCTTAATTTGACCACTGAAACCGTACTTTTTTAAAGGCTACCTTGGAAACTGCGTTTTCGCGTCACAGGAAAAATGAATAAATTGCAAAGGGTATCTATAAAACGAAATTTTAGATCTGTGTTGAGACTGCTGCAAATTAGCCTGATTTCAAATGGGTTACATGTGTGAGCTCAATTTTCATCATATGAATTATTTATATGGATGTCACTGGATTACTGCAAACACAAGTTTATAATAAATCGCGTTATATTGTAAACTCTTTCCTTTCAAAAAGATACTGATGTATTTTATACTATAGAATTTCGATGGGATTTATTGTTATTGAAATGAAGTTCAAAATATATCGAGATTTTATGATCTCGCAAGATTAAGTACAAACGTACGGTGTCTGCAATAATAAGGTGACATGGACACTGTAAACAGATCCTTGACGAAGCTTTCAATGTGATAGCAACAATTACTTATTCTGACAGAAACAATGGCGACTCGAAACGTAGTGATCAGCTCGTCGCCGGCGCCGCAGTCGCCCGCGCCCTCCACGCCGCCGCCGCAGAAGTTTGTTATAGTGTCGCAGCAGAAACCCCCGCAGGTCAATGTAAGTAAATACCTGTAAACCAAACCACCAACCAACTATAATACCACCCTGTTACTCTCCTCTCCCACTGCAGGTTAAAGTTCTTTCTTCTAGAGATGGCTCTTCTCTCTTCTAGTGATAGCTCTTTCGTTCTAGAGAAGGCACTCTCTCCTCTGGAGATGATTCTCTCTCCTCTTTAGATGACTCTCTCTCTTCTAGAGATCGCTCTTCTCTCTTCTACAGATGGCTCTTTCTCTTCTAGAGATGTCTCTCTCGCTTCTAGATTTGGCTCTCTCTCTTCTAGAGATGGCTCTTCTCTCTTCTAGAGATGGCTCTCTCTATTCTAGAGATGGCTATTCTTTCTTCTAGAGATGGCTCTTCTCTCTTCTAGAGATGGCTCTCTCTATTCTAGAGATGGCTCTTCTCTCTTCTAGAGATGACTCTTCTCTCTTCTAGAGATGGCTCTCTCTATTCTAGATTAAGCTCTCTCTCTTCTAGAGTTGGCTCTTTTCTCTTCTAGAGATGGCAAGAACATTAATCATCACGATTGCTGAATGAGTGTTGGAGATTTCAAATTTATTAGGATGATTAATATTGATTTATTAGGTACGGAGATAATGTAGCATTACAGATAAATTGATGGGGCTCTTGACCTGACGGTGGCATAGAAATGAAAAATGAAATTGGATCCTGTTCTTCGTAAATACAGAAGAATATCATTGGTTTATTGCTCGCAAATGCGACTCTTGAATATACGATTGGAAAGGATGGAATCCTGGGTTTGATCACTTTGTTCGGTTTTCTACGAATTTATAAGTAGAATGGTGGATACTTATTTGTAGATATCTGGCGGAATATACCCCGATGTCATGTTCATCATCATCATCAGTTTACATCAGTCCACTGCTGGAATGCGCCTCTCCCATCGATTTTCGGCAATTCTCATCCAGTTGTTACCAGCCACCCTGCCGAGAGCGTCGATCGAAGGCGTTACATGTATAATATTCATTCATAAATAATTGGCATTGTTTTAACAACAGACGCAGCCAGCAAGCGGCCCCGGTCACATAGTTGTCCACAGCTCACAGCCGACCATCGTCCGAAGCCAAAACGTTCAGGTACAATATAAATACCATACTAACATATCGTATACAAGTATATACAGTTATAAATGTAGCTCTGTTGTATGTTTGTAAGGAGTGAGGCCTTTGAATATGTTAGCATGAAGGACATTGCATGTTTCAATTGTCAAGTCTTAGCTTAGTCTTTTATGTTTATTTGGCAGGCGGTAAATAACGGTTTACGTTATGTGAAGTTATTAAGAGATAAATTCGCATGAATTTAATTTCAATCAGCTAAAAAGATTTTTGTTGTATACTAAAATACATTGTAACAAGCTAACTCGATGAAACAAAATACACTTTAGACGCTGTATTTCATGAAGCTAACTCAGTATCAGACAGGAGACCTCACAAAATTATAGCTACTTACCAGTGGCTTTGGCAATGACAGTCATACAGTTCCAAACGATCAGAACTTATATCGCGGACTGGCTTTTTGTTCGGCGCACAACAGTTCAGTATAGTGGTTGAATTAGTTCGCATGACATAAGTACAGTAAAAATGTATTGATATATGTAATACCATGAAGCTTAGGCGCTAATATTGTACGAGTATAGTTAGTTAAATATGTTCGTTTAGTTGTTGCATTTCACCCGTGCCATTGTAATTTAAACATTAAGTCAATAACATGAAAGCTAAAAGACGCGTAATGGTGGTTTTAACAAGGCCTCAGTAACAAAATGTGGTATATAGGCCAGTGTAAGCACTAAGAGTAAAGTATAGTGTGGTGGCATATCGACGCAAAAAGATCCGTATGAAATCAAGAGACCAAAATCTTCGAGTTGTTACGATTTATCTTTCACTAAAACTTTAGTCTCACTTCCCCTGTACTTTTCTACACATACCTACGTAGACAGACACACAGTTTTCATGTATGTTACATTGCGCGTTGTTCTAATTCCTTAAGCGTCGCGCGTTAAATCAATTAATGGTACTTGGCAAGTTGACAGTCAAGGAATGAAAAGGCTACGTACCTTTAGCTTAACATTTACTTGCATCATGCATTGGGCATTATTTTTTCGTACTGTAGCACGTAACACAGATGTCCATAGACGTTGGTGATCACTTACAATTAGATGGGTTACCTCCTTGTTTGGCACTTTATGTCATAAAGCAAGCCTAAAACTGTGTCGTGCGCCCACTATGTGGGTAATGAATGTGTTTGGAATTTTGCTTAACCGTTTCGCTCCTTACCCGTATGCGTAGATTTCGGCGTCTTGGTTGTTTTTATACTATGCTAAGTAGGTAGGTGGTAGTGCGGTAGTCGTAGCGTTATGTGGGCGTAGTGATAGTGACGTAGATGCATGTGTCTGCGTAGTCGGTGGTGGTGACGAGCGGGCCGGCGGGCGGGGCGCCGCCCCCGCAGAAGGTGGTGGTGGTGCCGCACCAACTGGCGCCCGCCACGCAGCCCTCCGCCTCGCCCGCAGCCAACGTAGGTCTCACCGCCGCACATGTCAGCCAGGTCGGTACATATTTTGTTTTAGCGTTATCCTGATCTGTTGTCCGCCTAAACATTACTTTGCCCAGGCCCCTTGTAAACATTATCCTGATCTGTTGTCCGCCTAAATATTACTTAGCCCAGGTTCCTTGTACACGCTGCCCTGATCTGCTGTCCACCTAAACATTACTTTGCCCAGGTCCCTTGTAAACATTATCCTGATCTGTTGTCCGCCTAAATATTACTTAGCCCAGGTTCCTTGTACACGCTGCCCTGATCTGCTGTCCACCTAAACATTACTTTGCCCAGGCCCCTTGTAAAAATTATCCTGATCTGTTGTCCGCCTAAATATTACTTAGCCCAGGTTCCTTGTACACGCTGCCCTGATCTGCTGTCCACCTAAACATTACTTTGCCCAGGTCCCTTGTAAACATTATCCTGATCTGTTGTCCGCCTAAATATTACTTAGCCCAGGTTCCTTGTACACGCTGCCCTGATCTGCTGTCCACCTAAACATTACTTTGCCCAGGCCCCTTGTAAAAATTATCCTGATCTGTTGTCCGCCTAAATATTACTTAGCCCAGGTTCCTTGTACACGCTGCCCTGATCTGTTGTCCGCCTAAACATTACTTTGCCCAGGCCCCTTGTAAAAATTATCCTGATCTGTTGTCCGCCTAAATATTACTTAGCCCAGGTTCCTTGTACACGCTGCCCTGATCTGCTGTCCACCTAAACATTACTTTGCCCAGGTCCCTTGTAAACATTATCCTGATCTGTTGTCCGCCTAAATATTACTTAGCCCAGGTTCCTTGTACACGCTGCCCTGATCTGCTGTCCACCTAAACATTACTTTGCCCAGGTCCCTTGTAAACATTATCCTGATCTGTTGTCCGCCTAAATATTACTTAGCCCAGGTTCCTTGTACACGCTGCCCTGATCTGCTGTCCACCTAAACATTACTTTGCCCAGGCCTCTTGTAAACATTATCCTGACCTATTGTCCGCCTAAATATTACTTAGCCCAGGTTCCTTGTACACGCTGCCCTGATCTGCTGTCCACCTAAACATTACTTTGCCCAGGCCCCTTGTAAACATTATCCTGACCTATTGTCCGCCTAAATATTACTTAGCCCAGGTTCCTTGTACACGCTGCCCTGATCTGCTGTCCACCTAAACATTACTTTGCCCAGGTCCCTTGTAAACATTATCCTGATCTGTTGTCCGCCTAAATATTACTTAGCCCAGGTTCCTTGTACACGCTGCCCTGATCTGCTGTCCACCTAAACATTACTTTGCCCAGGCCCCTTGTAAACATTATCCTGACCTATTGTCCGCCTAAATATTACTTAGCCCAGGTTCCTTGTACACGCTGCCCTGATCTGCTGTCCACCTAAACATTACTTTGCCCAGGTCCCTTGTAAACATTATCCTGATCTGTTGTCCGCCTAAATATTACTTAGCCCAGGTTCCTTGTACACGCTGCCCTGATCTGCTGTCCACCTAAACATTACTTTGCCCAGGCCTCTTGTAAACATTATCCTGATCTGTTGTCCGCCTAAATATTACTTAGTCCAGGTTCCTTGTACACGCTGCCCTGATCTGCTGTCCGCCTAAACATTACTTTGCCCAGGCCCCTTGTAAACATTATCCTGATATGTTGTCCGCCTAAATATTACTTAGCCCAGGTTCCTTGTACACGCTGCCCTGATCTGCTGTCCACCTAAACATTACTTTGCCCAGGCCCCTTGTAAACGTCATCCTGACCTGTTGTCCGCCTAAATATTACTTAGTCCAGGTTCCTTGTACACGCTGCCCTGATCTGCTGTCCGCCTAAACATTACTTTGCCCAGGCCCCTTGTAAACATTATCCTGATATGTTGTCCGCCTAAATATTACTTAGGCCAGGTTCCTTGTACACGCTGCCCTGATCTGCTGTCCACCTAAACATTACTTTGCCCAGGCCCCTTGTAAACATTATCCTGATCTGTTGTCCGCCTAAATATTACTTAGCCCAGGTTCCTTGTACACGCTGCCCTGATCTGCTGTCCACCTAAACATTACTTTGCCCAGGCCCCTTGTAAACATTATCCTGATCTGTTGTCCACCTAAATATTACTTAGTCCAGGTTCCTTGTACACGCTGCCCTGATCTGCTGTCCGCCTAAACATTACTTTGCCCAGGCCCCTTGTAAACGTTATCCTGATCTGTTGTCCGCCTAAACATTATTTTGCCCACGCCCCTTGTAAACGTCATCCTGACCTGTTGTCCGCCTACATATTATTTAGTCCAGGCTTCTTGTACACGCTGCCCTGATCTGATGTCCGCCTAAACATTAATTTGCCCAGGCCCCTTGTAAACGTCATCCTGACCTATTGTCCGCCTAAATATTACTTAGTCCAGGCTTCTTGTATACGCTGCCCTTATCTGCTGTCCACCTAAACATTACTTTGCCCAGGCCCCTTGTAAACATTATCCTGATCTGTTGTCCGCCTAAATATTACTTAGCCCAGGTTCCTTGTACACGCTGCCCTGATCTGTTGTCCGCCTAAACATTACTTTGCCCAGGCCCCTTGTAAACGTTATCCTGATCTGTTGTCCGCCTAAATATTACTTAGTCCAGGCTTCTTGTACACGCTGCCCTGATCTGATGTCCGCCTAAACATTAATTTGCACAGGCCCCTTGTAAACGTCATCCTGACCTATTGTCCGCCTAAATATTACTTAGTCCAGGCTTCTTGTATACGCTGCCCTTATCTGCTGTCCACCTAAACATTACTTTGCCCAGGCCCCTTGTAAACATTATCCTGATCTGTTGTCCGCCTAAATATTACTTAGCCCAGGTTCCTTGTACACGCTGCCCTGATCTGTTGTCCGCCTAAACATTACTTTGCCCAGGCCCCTTGTAAACGTTATCCTGATCTGTTGTCCGCCTAAATATTACTTAGTCCAGGCTTCTTGTATACGCTGCCCTTATCTGCTGTCCACCTAAACATTACTTTGCCCAGGCCCCTTGTAAACATTATCCTGATCTGTTGTCCGCCTAAATATTACTTAGTCCAGGTTCCTTGTACACGCTGCCCTGATCTGCTGTCCGCCTAAACATTACTTTGCCCAGGCCCCTTGTAAACGTTATCCTGATCTGTTGTCCGCCTAAACATTATTTTGCCCACGCCCCTTGTAAACGTCATCCTGACCTGTTGTCCGCCTAAATATTACTTAGTCCAGGTTCCTTGTACACGCTGCCCTGATCTGCTGTCCGCCTAAACATTACTTTGCCCAGGCCCCTTGTAAACGTTATCCTGATCTATTGTCCGCCTAAACATTATTTTGCCCACGCCCCTTGTAAACGTCATCCTGACCTGTTGTCCGCCTACATATTATTTAGTCCAGGCTTCTTGTACACGCTGCCCTGATCTGATGTCCGCCTAAACATTAATTTGCCCAGGCCCCTTGTAAACGTCATCCTGACCTATTGTCCGCCTAAATATTACTTAGTCCAGGCTTCTTGTATACGCTGCCCTTATCTGCTGTCCACCTAAACATTACTTTGCCCAGGCCCCTTGTAAACATTATCCTGATCTGTTGTCCGCCTAAATATTACTTAGTCCAGGTTCCTTGTACACGCTGCCCTGATCTGCTGTCCGCCTAAACATTACTTTGCCCAGGCCCCTTGTAAACGTTATCCTGATCTGTTGTCCGCCTAAACATTATTTTGCCCACGCCCCTTGTAAACGTCATCCTGACCTGTTGTCCGCCTAAATATTACTTAGTCCAGGTTCCTTGTACACGCTGCCCTGATCTGCTGTCCGCCTAAACATTACTTTGCCCAGGCCCCTTGTAAACGTTATCCTGATCTGTTGTCCGCCTAAACATTATTTTGCCCACGCCCCTTGTAAACGTCATCCTGACCTGTTGTCCGCCTACATATTATTTAGTCCAGGCTTCTTGTATACGCTGCCCTTATCTGCTGTCCACCTAAACATTACTTTGCCCAGGCCCCTTGTAAACATTTTCCTGATCTGTTGTCCGCCTAAATATTACTTAGCCCAGGTTCCTTGTACACGCTGCCCTGATCTGTTGTCCGCCTAAACATTACTTTGCCCAGGCCCCTTGTAAACATTATCCTGATCTGTTGTCCGCCTAAATATGACTTAGCCCAGGTTCCTTGTACACGCTGCCCTGATCTGTTGTCCGCCTAAACATTACTTTGCCCAGGCCCCTTGTAAACGTCATCCTGACCTATTGTCCGCCTAAATATTACTTAGTCCAGGCTTCTTGTATACGCTGCGCTTATCTGCTGTCCACCTAAACATTACTTAGCCCAGGCTATAATGTAAAGGTTATCCTGATCTATGGTCCGCCTAAACATTACAATGCCCAGGCTCCTTGTAAGCGTTATCTTGTTTTTTTGTCCGCCTAAACTTTAACACTATATATAATTTAAAATAGTGCACACACACTATGAACTATTTAAAATTATGATACATTGGGCACCCAGAATTTTAAACCCCTGAAATATTTTTTGTTAACATTTAGTGCTAACGAAATTATATTTTCTTTTTTTGCCATCAATGTCCTAGTCATGGAGACATCTGGTAAAGTCTGTTATTACAATACCTTTGGGTGACGCGGTTTTAAGCTTGAATCAAACTAATATTCCTCAAACATTGAAACTCGTTTTTTTAAGTGCATTTATATATTATAATAAATAATTATTTTATTTGCAATTATTTGTACAATTAGATAAAACAAATTAAAAATATTTTAAAGTAATAATACCAGTCATGTCCAAAAAAGTAAGTGTACTCGGGCCCTCATGGGCAGAGTAATTTGGTTTTTGTTATATTGGTCACACTACCGGGCAGGTCCTCCATTACCAACGAGCCAAAAAACGCATCAGTACGTTTAAAATTATGGTCACAGCAACGTGTCTCGTGAATCATGCCTATAGAATCTGCCGCCAGGGTCAAAATTCGCAGTAATCTCCAAAAGGTTTTTGGAGCGGTATGAACTTGAAGGTGATCATTTTCTGCACTCTATTGTTAGGGGGATCGAAACTTGGGTTGTCCACTATACCCCTGAAACCAAAAGACAATCCTCCCAATGGTGTCACCACCTCATCACCCTCAGCCATAAAAATCATGGCGTCCGTATTTTAGGATCAAAAACAGGTCATTTTGGTCGAATGTTTACTTCCGGGTGAAAACTATCTATGCTTTGGGGTATTGTGACACCAAAAAAAAATGATAAGGGCAATTCAGCACAAGAGAACGGGACTGCTGTAGAAAGGAACTCACTCTGCCTTCAGCACGACAATGCCACACTGTCATAACGCAACAAAGCAACTTTGGTATCATTCGGATGAGATGTTTTGAAACACCTAGTGCCTTCAGATTAACATCTCTTCACCTACCTGAAGATGCACATGCGTTGGAAAAAAAACTCAACTGTCGAGAAAGTGAAGGAGGAGGTGAACACGTGGGCAAAAAAGGTGTTGACGGGCGTTCTTTGAACAAGGCATACAAAAATTTATGTCTTGTCAAATTACGCCCAAGTAACACATAAGCAAGATAAAAGTACACATTTTGCATATTATACAGATCAAAGATGAATATAGTTTGTATAAGAGCTTTGGGAATAGCCAAATGCTGAATTAGGTTGAGTTCGGACCCTTAAAATTCTTAACGCTTAATAAATTCTGTATTTCTGTCCTTACCTTCTTAACGCTTAATAACCAGTCACCGTCAAAGACCTTATACTTCTTACTACTAGACTGTGCACTATAGCGCAAAAAACGGTCCGCGCGAGAGGGCTCCCGTTGGTAGTGTGTCTCTTTCTAATGAGGTGACCATGATGACCAAACAGAACACGGGACAAACTGATTGTAAAAACGATAGTGTAAGTATCCCGATATATTTATGCTACCTAACTACGCTACCTAAGCCTACCTAATTTATTGTAAATAAAAAAATTGTGTGTATATTTTTTGGAATCTACATCACTTACCCTACACTTGGGTTACGGGTCGAAAGAACTTTTTTCCTCACTGTATAATAGGTATCATTTGACCTACTGTTAATTTGACAACTACCTAACAAACCTTTTGCTCCATATAGTACAAAACAGTTAGGTATGTTTGTTATAATATGTAAGATAGCCCACATATTATTATTATCGCCTTTATTCATCGTCTTTCTTATTATCTACTTTTTTTTAATATTTCCATAAAATAAATTAAAAATACCAACATAAAATTATTTCTATTTTTTATGCACCTGTCATGTTATCTCTCCACCACCCTTGGTTGACTGGTAGAGAATGCCTCAGGCATTAAGTCCGCCTATATACCTGTATGTTGCATGAAGTTTTAATAAATAAATAAAAAATAGAGGCCTAGCGGTATCGGGAACAGGGTCCAAGCTACCGGCGGTCAGGGCTTCAGAGTGAGGAACCTCCGTGCCATGTCCAGAAATACTGCTTTCTGAATCAAGTCCTTGATCCAGCCGCCTAACAAGAGCCTCCTAAGGTGTTGGTCGAGGCTCGTGGCTATTAAGTAATTGGCTGACACGACTCTTAGTACAATGTTCGCTGAGTCCTCATCCCACATGTTGACAACCTCGCGTGCCAAGTCAAGATACTTAATTTGCTTATTTTTCTCAGCTTTCACGAGGTTCTCGTCATACGGGATATCAGTGATGATGATATATCTTATTATTAAAAGAGTGTTAGGTCAAATGAACGTAACGCAATATTTTGGATGGAAAAAAAGACTGAAATTTGAATAAAATTTAATTGATTGGTTTTTATACATTACTGAACAATACAGTTTTACGCAATTTTTGTCGTAATGTAACCTTATCTCCTACGTGCTTGAGGGTTAATGACTTCCCGTAGCTTTTAAGTCTTAAATTTAAGTATTTTTGACCAATACATTTAATCAATTCCATTTCGTGAGATTCGTCAGAGCTTGGATGGACAGGCAAAATGTGCTTAATTTTTGGGGCGAATTGATGTAATGTCATATTAAGCATCTTTTTCATTTTCAAACTCTGTAAATCAGGAGACATTATCAAAAAAAGTTTTTCTACATATTTTACTACATCGAACACAAATGTAGAAGCATATTTTAACCCGCCTCTGTCTATAAAGGCTGTGAAAGAAGAAAATTCACAAACATCAATCAAGTAGTCATGATCTTTATGTGTACGGTGCGTTATGAGCAAGGCTCGGCAATGTCGACATGTTAGTTTGTCGAATATTTTCATGACAATGTAGCCAGATATGTAGAACAATATATTGTTTTTATAGTCAGATAAATCGGTTCTGTCCACTAAGTGCATAAGAACATCACTCTTATCTGTCTCATTTTCTTCTGTAGTGTTATTGTCTTCCACGATCGATCTTTTGGCACTTCGGAACTCTAGTATTGCAAAATGTTCATAGTCGGGATTTGTGCAGTTTGCATTAATGCTTGGTCTGACGCTGTTACGAAATAGCAACTTTCGCATTATAAACATAAATTGAAGAGCAGTTGGGTTGTCGTTAGCCCCTCCTCTTGCTCTCACACATGAAAAAAACATTTCAATGTGGTCTTGCGAGGCTTTGTATGGTAATAGGTAGGTTATATTAGCGTCAAACAAATCAGATGCTAATTCAGCAAAACTGTAAGTGTCTATTATAAGACCTAAAACCGGCGTCTTCCTTCTATGGGTCATTATATTTTGCCCGTCGACTTTAAGTTCAGTCAAATAATGTCTTGTTTCTTCGAAAACCTGTGTCCAGAAATGTTTATTGCTAAGCCGCAAAGGGGATTTGAAACCCATTCCTATGGGATTTTTGGCGTTAAGAATATCAAATAGTCTGTCCAAGTACCGTAGATATTCCACTGTGGCTTCACTCCCTGCAAAGCTAGGATGACCAATTGACCTCAGATAGCCAATTGCATCAGCCACAGAGGAACTGAGTACTTGGGCAGCTAGTTTGACGTTCATTTTCTTACCAAAAAAATTGACATGTACCCTAGTCAATTTATTTTTCAATTTCAGCCCCTCTTCCTCTTGCAAATCTTGCAATTTCTGTATATATGTGAACTTAATATCCCCTTTCTCCGATGACAAACATGTTTCGGCGAACACATTTCGGGCTAATTTAATCATATGGGCGGGGTCAAGTATGCAGTACACTTTTGTTGATTTAATTGGGTGATCAAAATGAGTTTTCATATTTGCAATGGTAAAATTGCACCCCAAAATTTCAAATGTTTTTATGTTTGCCTGCGTCCCATCCGCTGTCAAAGATCTCACCACTATATTAATGTCGGCCAGCATACGAATCGCTGTCAGAACGAGCTGAGCTTGTACGTGCGCAGAAATCTTATCTATGAAAAAATAAGCGATAGGGCAGACAAATTTTTCTTTTAGAGAGACTATTTGAAACACTAAGGCTTCGGTAGCAAATGTTTCAGAATCACTAGTCAATCATCATCTGCCTAGCCTTTTCCCAACTATATTGGGGTCGGCTTCCAGTCTTACCGGATTCAGCTGAGTACCAGTGTTTTACATGGAGCGACTGCCTACCTGACCTCCACAACCCAGTAGCTGGGTAACACGATACCTCTTGGCAAGACTGGTGTCAGATCTCAGGCTTCTGACTACCCGTAACGACTGTCAAATATCTTCAAATGACAGCCGGGACCAACGGCTTAACGTGCTTTCCGAGGCACGGAGGAAACTCGGTATGTTAAAATGGTCACCCATCCAAGGACCGACCTCGTCAAGCGTTGCTTAACCTTGAAGATCTACCCGTGTGGCTGTTATTATTAAGCCCCGAGCTCCTCTAGAATCACTAGTCAATATTCCGCCTAAATCAACGCGACCCCAATACTTGTCTGACCCTTTATCATATTGTTTGCCAGCTTTGATGGCCATTGCATCAAAAATTAAAGCCACGTTCATGTCATCCTTTTCAGCTATAACCTTCAGGAATTCCATCACTTCTTCCATAAAACCCACGTTGCATTTATGCGTCGCCAATATCCTTCGCAGAGTTGCAGGGTGAGGTAAAGGGATACGATTCCTCAAAAATAAATAGGCTTTACCAGAGTAATAATACAATGATAAAGCAAACGATTTCATTTCATCTGAATATTTATTGGACGTGTTGGATTTTGTCGTATTTAATCTTGTGTGAATTATGTTTTCGAAATTATGTTGGACCATCTGTTCGACTTCAGAATAGTTATCACACTTTTTTTTAATTATTTTTAACAAACATTTTAGATTATTAATAGTTGTATTACGTCTTTTTAGGCGTTGTTTTAAGACTTTGACATCTCGACGTAATTTATTTTTACGTGGTGAGGCAGTAGTTGCAGTAGATGATGTTTGCGTACAAACACTTTCCGTAGTGATTATCTCTTTTGTGACAGTTTCTTGCAGTTTTATCGTTTTTGGTGCTGGTGTTTTCTCTATAAATATATTGTTTAAAATATGTACTCTTTTTGCGCAGGGCACGACCTGTAAATTAATTTGAAGTTAATAGAACACGGTAAACAAGAGTAGAGTGGTGCAGATCAGAGCTTCTACTAGCAATCGTTGAGAAGTTTTACTTCCACCTTCTTGTCGGACCCTCATCAACAAGTTCAAACTTTTACATATTTGTTGTACAATATGTTTGTATTGACATGCACGTGATCTTAACACGTGTGCAGAATTTTATGAAAATCGGTTCAGTACCTTCGAAAATATTGACGGAACAGCATTAGGTTTCAGCATTTTCCTTGTATAACCAGGAATATAGTCCTCACATTTAAAATGCGCACTGCAAACAACAGACGACTTTGAGATTTTTCCAGGCACTGCATTTTCCCACTTCAATTTCTGGTTTTCTTTCTTAGGAAATCTACAATACAAGAAATATAATGAATAACAACAAACGTCGGTGCTAATTCGAAGGACACGATTGCATTATTTTTATATAAAAAAAAAAAATCTTTGTTTCGGGATTTGCCCCTTTTGTACACTCTGATGATGACCGGTACATCCCCAATTGATAAGACATTTTTGGTACGTATCTACCTACCTACTACTACAAGATTGTAAAAAAATCTTTGATCAACAAAATTCATGGGTACCCTAAAGAATATGATTGTTGTTTTACTTACCCGTGAAAAGAAAAGCGGCTACCGGGATACACCATTTTTCATGAAAAACACACAGGATAATATGAAAATTTGGGTAATAGCAAATTGAAGCACGAGAATCAACCAAACAACAAAGTGAGAAAACCATCATCTTACATTTTGTATTACCAGGCCCAAACATTTAAGTACTACTCTTACTCAGTATTAATAAACTATTTTTTAAACACAACGTATTGATTATTTGTAATAGGAACTGTAGAAATAATTAAATACGTTTTAAAGTTTATGAATCTTTCATTTTGGTAAATCATAAAAAAGAAAATATAAAATTTTCTACCATTTCAACCAAACCCAAAGATTAGTTGAACTGGCAAGATGTCAGACAAGGACACACTACCATTGGGGACCATCTCGCCAGGACCGCTTTTGGCTAGCTACCGCTTATTAGGATATAGCTACCCTAGGTGTATGAAGATAGATCTCATTTTAGCTAAACAATTTTTTTTGGTGCACAGTCTAGTAGTAAGAAATAAGTATAAGGTCTTTGGTCACCGTAGGATTATTATACAGACGTTATTTAGCATTACGCGTTTCAGGTTGCTTAAAGCTGAAAAACAGCCCCGTCGGTAGCATTTGTCTGAATATTCATAATCTGTATTGCTATTATAAAAGCATTACTAAGCTATTAGCGTTTGAAACAGCTCAATGCTGAATAAAGTATCACCTTCTGAATAATATTGTTACATAATTCTATTAAACAGCTTGATACTGAATAATTGCTTTTATTTTATCTTCAAACTGGATAAGATTCTATGTTTTACTAATTATTCAGATGCTGAATAAATAATATTATTTATGTTTTTATTAAGCTTTTTCCTGTTTAATAGAGAGTTTGAAACTAACTTATTCAAATTAAAGACCATATGTATGTTGTTATAGCGCCCATAGCTTAATACCAGCTTAATTAAAATATTATTGACCGTATTTATTTTTTGCGTTATTTAATATGAATCGAAAATCGTGGAAAAAACGTAAGAGAACTGGTTACATCAAAAGAAAATTGTTAAAAGAATATTTAAATATCAGCAATAGTAAATGTCCAAGTGTTTCTGGTCATCAAAAGATTTATGAAAATAGTTTGAACAAAACTGAACCCGGTCCCAGCCAGCATGCGTGGTTGCCGTGCAATGAAGAGGGTTCCGTCCCCCAAAAAGTCAAACAGCATTGCGATTCACACAAGATGAGAATGCATCTGATGGCAGTGTACAGATATCGAAGAAGAACAATGTAGATACATGAAAAATTTGATATTTCGAGAAAAAATTGAAAATGGGATTTCGAAAAAAGATCACACAAGTAGCACTAAAGGATTTGGCAGAAATATTAAATCAAAGATTCCCAGACATTTTACCTAATGATCCAAGGACAATTTTAAATACACCGAGACAAGTCCACATAAAGTCTATTGAGCAAGGTGAATACTGGCACAATGGCGTCATTGAGACACTTAAAAAATATTGTTTAACACAAACATTTTGTCAGAAAACATATCACTGAATATAAACATGGAAGGTCATCCAATTTTAAATAGTCAGAAAGAATTTCGGCCAATTTTAATAGAAAAAGAAATGATTATTTTATTAGCAGAAGGTATTACAGTACAAGAAAATAAAATTTACGTTGTGATAAGATATTTTATTTGCGACTCTTAATTCTCCAACATGCACATAAATTTCTTCAAGTTAGTTTTTTCATGATTTTGTCTTGACTCTCCATAATATGTTGTGGTTACGCGTATATATTCTTGATTCCTTCTAGAGTCTGTACGTCTGGTGTCCATCAGTGCCAAGTGACAGCTGCACGGCTACGTTTTCAATTTGCCTTGAGGTTCAGTTCAGTTTTCAATTTGACAGTTTCGGGTGGCTTGATGTACTGGCGTTTGTACATAAAACAAATAACAAAACACGGATTAAACAAGGGCCCAGTCCACACCACACACGCGAAATCTATAGCAGATTTCGTGTGTGTGGTGTGCACCACATTTTTAATCATAAATGAGATTTTCTCGAAAAAAAATGCAAGCAAAGACGCTATAATTTTAAATGTAATGAATTCAGTGAAAGCCGGGCGTGAAATTCCACAATAGAAAAGGTTTTTGTTAAATCGATTAGAGAACCCTAAAAATCTGAATAATTTATGTGATCAACTATATAATTGATATTCAGAAGTTAGTGTACTGAGACTACTTTTTTCAAGTTATAGCTTAGTAACAAGGCATGTGTGCACTTTTATTCAGCATTATACACCAAAACAATCGATCGCCATTAAAAATCTTTGTAATTTATACTTTCACGGAATTTACGAGATACCAAAATGCTTAATCTTACAACTACAACATTTTCAACTCGATTCAAGTTATTTTGTTGGATTAAATTTGCTAGTATTAGCTATTTCGTCACAAGTACTTTTGTCAGACCTATTATTTATGTATGAAAATACTATTTACTATCTATTATCTTGATTATTAACGCGGCGCGTAATAAATAATGAAAAAAGAACATACTATTCACGACAAAATTACTTGCGCACTAACAATTAACATATAGCAGACCTCTAACTTGTAAATTAAAATTTACTTACCGATTTTATAAGTTCACCATGTCAAATCACATTTAAATTCGACATCGACATTAAAATATTTAATCCAATTGAATTATTTTCACAATTTGTAAGAATATTGTTTGTAAAAGTGTGAACAATAATTTAAATGCTTAATAAATTCTGAATACAATAATCAATTCGATTAAGCTGAGTAACTCAGTTGTAAGAGCTTAATAAAAGCAATGTGAGCTGTTATTCAAAGGTTATTAAGCTAATTGAAACGTTATTAAGCTCCTACTCAGGTCTTGCTCAGATGTTATTCAGCGTTAAGCATTCAAAATTGGGGCCCTTTTTGCTTGAATAACAGCTGAATAGACGGGTACTCAGACGTTATTCAGCTTACTATTCAGCTTATGCTCTTGATGATTGCTCTTACTCAATCTTTATTCAGCACGTTTGTGTTACTTGGGCGTGCAACTAGAGGGATGGCAATTACGTGGAAAAATAGGTCACATATCGTACACCGGGTGCAACAACGTCATATGTAACAAATTGTGTTTTTTCAGGTGATCGATTTAAGAGTTCTCGTTTTATTAAAGTGAAATGTATTTGTTATCCTATTATAAATCAATGATTAAAATATTGATTATTTTCTATATTTTAAAATTATGGTTCTTTCAGAAGTAAAAATGTTATTTAAGTGGCATATTTTTATTATTATTATCACGACAACTACTTTTATGATATTGTTGCGCAGAAGTTTAAATTAAAAGTAGAACTTTGCAATGCAATAACGTCATAAAAGTCGAACTAAATAAAAAAACAACATTCCTAACTTATAAAGTAACACTTACATTTAATGTTTTCAGTGGATTACTATCAGACATAAAAAAAGAATATATTTAATATAAACTGGATATATAAATATTACAAAATTATGGATAATTTATTATATTTAAGTACCCGTAATTCGACTTTTCATCAAAAAGCCACAGAAAAATCAAGCCACAAATAAAATTTGTAGAACAACAACCGAAAAGGGTTTTTTTTTACCATACCATGCATAATGGATTCTTAATATTTTTGTTGTTGTACGTAGTACCTCTTACATTTAATAAATACGGTTTTAATTTAAAAAATCTTAACAATCTGAATTATAGTTTATTACTAAAGCCGGTTATAAAAATGTTTATAATAGCGAGAGGCATAATATTTTTTGAACCATTTCTAATAGATCTCGTTTTCCTCTGTCACTTATTGGTATCTTAGACGTATACGCAGGCTTTAAAGATATTTCTTTTATCGTTTTTCAATTAAGTACTGAGTGAGCCGCATCTCCCTTATTCTGAGTGTGGCCCTTAATTAAAAAATTAAGATCGCGGCATTTTTCTTTAACTTGTTAACAGCATGTAGTACATAAAAAACATGTACCTTAAACAATATTATTATGTTTAATTAATAAAGCAAAATAATTTTATTTTAGCTAAAAATAAGAATAAAACATATTGCATTTTGTTAGTACCGTAAATACACGCGTAATTTATAATTCCAGTGGAATCCAGATTTAATTAAAAATAAATAATGACCACGGTTTATAGATTATCATTAGTACCTACATTTTTGAGACAATATTTACATAATTGAAATAAATGACTGTAACACTTGCTGATTTGTACTAAAAATAGAACCACAGAGTCAGAACTGATCACTTATGTCATTCTGGCTCCAATTTTTTTAATTAAATATATATACTTAATAATTACCGTTATGACGTTTTTGCTCCTACACACAAAGACTTGTTTGTAGAAGCAATTGACCAATTAGAACGTCCTCGCACTAGCGTTTACAAAAATCGCCAAAACCACAACGACATTTACGCCCTCAGTGGTGCATTTTAAGAGTTACGTTTATGATATTGTTGCAACGGATGTAGACGCATGTTTGACATCATTTGTGATCAAAACTCAATTTACCAATTTTAGCAGTTAAGACGTTATTACACCCGGTGTGCGATATGTACTGAAGTAACCATGTGAAAACATTTTTTTAAATTCATATTTAGAAAGCTACAAAAATCTAGTATTCTTACTTTCTGGACATGCCTCGTATTATAAATAACAGAAAATGGCATCAAGAACTAATAAAACTTAATAAAAATGGCGTCAAGACAAAATTGAGATTTGAGAAATATTTATTTGTGATAAGAAGAGACAGAACGCCTCTCCCATATGTATATACATGGCATGCTAATTACAGTTCCAACAAATGTTGTTGTTGATGCTAAACTAATTACCAGCAGCTAACACTCGATTTCTAAACATTATTTACTCAAAAATGACAAGCGCATGTTAAGTGCTCTGAATGGCTAAGAAGACAACAGCCAATCATTTACAATTTTCAATTAAAATCTCCAGTGCGGCCTATGGACAAACAGCTGTTTCAAACTATGCATCAACACCAACAGTAGTTGTATAAGACACACTGTACTAGAGTAAATATGGATCTCTGTACGTCTGACCTGGTCTTGATCCTCAAATGATGTAAACACAAGAATTTACAAATATGCATGTATGTTTGGTTTTGGAGGTTTAAGTATTATAATATATTTGACTTTAATAAATTAAATACCTCAACGCAGATTTTGATATCTCCTAAAGTTTTGGAGTGCGACAACTGTGGAACGAATGGCGCCACTGTCTATGTCGTTTTGAGGTGTTGGCATCCAGTTCAATTTTTGTTAGTTTTGCTTTATGTTCACTGATTGATATTAATATTAGCACCACTACAACACTGTTTTAGAAAAAGCCATAATAATTAGTGTGTTGTCCAAAATTTTATATTGTTCAAGAATGAACCTACTTCAGTAAAGTAACAAGACACTGTAAAACAACTTAGATGTTTATAAGTCCCGGTATTTTGACTATGTATGTCTGATTGTGTGTTCTTGTACATAGGCTCCTGTGTCGGTGGTGGCGAAGCCGGTGTTCGCGCGCGCAGGCGCGGCGCCCCCGCCGCCCGAGCTGGACGACCTCTCTCATCTCGCCTGACCCGCACTCCCCCGCACCTACAGCGTGGCTATCATCAAGCAGTACGCCGGCAAGAAGAATCAGTGAACTTTGTTTTGCTAACAGTTTCCGTGACAATATCCGAGTGGGGACTAAATGGATTTAGAAGTAAGATGAATTATTTTCTGTTTAGTAGCTGGGCTTTGATGATTTGTATATCGTTACTTAACAGAACTCCCGTATGAACTCATAATTTAATATTAATGCGCGTGTTTAATACCTCTAAGTCCACACGTTTGGTCCCCTAGTGGTTAAGTTTGTAACTATATTTGGTGACATTATCTAATTTGAATTTATTTCGTACATGTAGCCTTACTATTAATACTTTGTTTAAATAGTTTTAGGAGTAAATGGTATATTTACAATTACAATAACATAATATGGATTGTCAATTGATGTTATTTTACTTTAGTGCATATACCTAAGACTTATTTTGGGTGCCCAATGTATCATAATTTAAAATAATGCATAGTGTTTTAGTATATTATTTCAATTTTATTGTATGTATGTAATAATAGCTTATACAAAATATATGATATGAATTTAAACAACAGTATTTTCAATTATTCATTTAATTTATTCCAATGTTTATGTATGTGCATATAAACAGACAAGAAGAAGTAACAGTAAAATTCGTTAAATTTTACTTAGCGTTGATTTTTTCCTATAGAGCTATATTTAAGCCTTTCTCCTCACACATTGATCTTTATGGGACTTAGGATTGATCCTTGAAGTGCACCTTTCTCCACACATATTCATCTATATGGGACTTAGGATTGATCCTTGAGGTACACCTTTCTCCTGACACATTGATCTATATGAGTCTTAGGATTGATCCTTGAGCATTCTTCTTGAGCTTCTTGGCGTTATGTTGACATCGACTCTCAATTTTGGACCATATAATATATAAAGGCTCAGCTGGCTGCCAAAAAGTTGGGGATCCTACCGAAGGTGAGAAGGTACTTCACGCCGGAACAGCTGCTCAACTTATATCAAGCGCAAGTTCGATCGTGCATGTTCGGAGTACTGTTCTCATCTCTGGGACGGATCTGCCAAATACCAGCTTGATGCACTAGAGTTGATTGAAAAGCTGGCCAAGCAACTCATCGGCAATGAGGCACTGGTCAAGTCAAACCTCCAGAGCCTTGAACATCGTCACCGAGTTGCCAGCTTGTCGGTTTTTTATCGGTTACATTTCGGGGAGTGTGCGATGGAATTGCATGATTTAATTCCGCCCAGCCCGTTCCATCATGGGACTACCAGACGTACGGCGATGCGTCATCGGTACATGGTGGACATCCCGTCCATACGCACAAAACGTTTTGGGGACACTTTTATTATGCGTACAGCTAAGGAGTGGAATTCCCTGCCGGAGTCTGTGTTTCCCGATAGCTACAATCTAGGGGTCTTTAAGTCAAGAGTGAATGGGTTTTTTTGAGGCAAGCGTGCTTCACCGTCGACCACATCATCGCTTACCATCAGGTGAGATAGTGGTCAAGCGCAAGCCCATAGACAATAAAAAAAAGAAATGGTACACCTTTCTCCTCACACATTGATCTATATGTGTCTTAGGATTGATCCTTGAGGTACACCTTTCTCCTCACTGATTGATCCATTCCATATTTTATCAGTATAATCTATGAGAAAACCCTACTTATATTAAAAAGCAAATAGCTAAGTCTCCTTTATTGTAAATCTTTGTTTGCGAAAGAAGTTGAGGTTGTTCAGTTTTATGGAAAATTTTGCTAAAAAAAGGCTACCTCCACATAATTCTTTCAACTGCTCGCATCCATGATTTTTCTGAGACAGAAGCAGAATACGTAAAAACTACGAGACGTTATTACATGGGAAATTGAGAATATCTCTCAAACAATCTGGTTAATGTACCAAAAAGTATGCTTTATTAGGGTTTCTTCCATGGCTAAAAGGCCAAAACGTTACCGAAGTCAGAGCTTCCAAGCAGAAGATAGTAATTCAATCAAAAATATGAGGGCTTCAAGACATAGTTACTGTGACGACTACTCTAGTGGCATGTGAACGGGTAAATAAGCACCGAATCCGCGCATAATAGGCACAATGCTTCACAATGAATGAATGCCCACTCGACTGAATTGATAAGTGGGTTGTACCGCTTGCGTGGGGAGCGCGTGTCCGCCCGCCCGCCCGATTCGCCGCGCGCCACCGTCAGGGGAATGCAAACCGGTCGCATATTTGTGCCTATGAGAACCGGCTCTCATAGAGTACCTACTAAATATGACAGTTATGAAGATGATACAAACTTCAAATAAATAGAATAGAAACTAGGGGAAAAGGAGTGACGAGTGTCCTATCTAGGTTTCAGAATACTGTCTTTAGATAATGAAAATGAGTACAGTAAGTAATATTTATTATATAGAGAGCCTTCAATATGAATACCTACTTAAGACAAATATATGTGTACCGGCTATAACTCAGAAGGTGATAATTAATAGGGTGGAGATTTTGAAGTCTCTTAAAATAAGTACAGACACTACAAAGGCAACCTTTACAGGAGAATTTAAAGACCTCTACACAATTTTGCTGGCTTTACCCGTTTTTATTGGTTATCCTGTCCGAATTTCAATTCACTCTCCCGTATAATATCCCATCTGGCATTAGCAGTTTAATCTTTGGCGATTCTTGCCAGTTGCGGCGGCGGCGCGTTTTGTCTGCCTGACCACTGGCCGAGAGTGGCAGAGGTGGTCGCAGTCGTGCATTCTGTCGCAGTCGCAGCTAGAGAGCGCTCATCTCACACCGCTCGCTGCCCGTCGCCCACCGCGACACTCGACGTTTCCCGCCAAAATATTTCGCGCACTTTTCTTACTTTTTTAATAAAAAAAAAGATACTGACAAGTTCATGTAATGCAGTGATCGATTTTATTTTGTGATGCGTTCTTATATTGCATTCATTTTGTTCTTTGTGTTTTTGCCAAAGTCGACGAAGGCGATACGATGGCTGTAAGTACTGTTTGGTTTTCTCTTTTAATCGTTTTCTGTTTTTGTTTACTTTATTGCGCATTACTTACTAAACTATTCGGACTAAACAAGATGACACTTAGGAAATGTGTTCCCCTTACATTTATAATATGCGTTTCGGCTTGCATGTTTCTCTTATGGATATTACTATTATAGTTTTTAAAGTAAAACAGCGGCATCGAAATTGGACGTGAACAGTGTACAAGACTGACAACACAAATATTACTAATGGGGTATAATCTAACCCTGAAAACAATATTTCAACGATTTAACACCCTTATATATTTTTTTAAATGTGGCATCTATTTTGAAAACTTTAAAAATTATATTCCTTTGTATAATTATTAATTAGCACGAATTTTGTTTTAAACTTCACCTATAGGCATCATTCAAATATATCTTTACAACAACGATTTTTTTTTCTATCTGTCCTAAACTAATGTAGTTTTCTTGTCAGTTTCTTAATTTCAATAAAAATAACTATACCTAACTATGCGTAAAATATAGTCGACTGGCATCGAGAAGAGGCGTTTTACCTGCGGCAGCCAGAAGTTCAAAAAGGGTGGCAGAACCTACTGTTCCGGTGGTGCTGATTGGACATGGTTATATTTGTTTTTACAAAAACAAGGTAGAAAAAAAGAACTTCAAAATAATATGAGTGGTCTAGGCACCGTATTGATTAAGAATCAAGCCTTTCTATTTTTACCCGACTGCCGAAGGAGGGTAGTGTCTATGTATGTGTGTTTGTTCCTATGTGGCGTTCTAGAGACCAAACGCGTAGGCCAATTTTGATGATTCTTACATCAATAGATTCATCTTAACCTCGCGAGTGTCACTGGCCGTAGTTAACTTAGAATTGTAACCAATGATTTCTAATTTTACAAAAATGCGTTATTTAATCAAGAAGAGTATTTTTCCAAAACGTATAAGTCGATTTTTGTTTAATTTTCAAATTTTATTGTGTTTCAATCTATGACGTAGTATTTATGTTTTCGCATTAAACGTTTATCACAAATCATACAAAATCATGACGGTTTTCACTTCAAAGACACGGATTTACCTACAATCATATCGCAGGTACTAAATCAAGCAGAAATTCATTTCAAAATGTACTTAGTTCAATTAGGAATGAATTATCACTGGGCGATAGTAAGAGTGGTGTGTCTGCTGAAGGATCTGTCTATGGAAATGAAGATGAAGAGCTATTTATATGACTTACATAAATTTTATAATGGGTCATACAATTTTTTTTCATTCTTTCCAATAAAAAACCTAAAAAATTATCAGTAGAACTATTGCTACTGATATTTTTTTAGGTTTTTTTAAATTATATTTATAAAACAGTACTATTCTTTCTTTTGCTGGGCTGAACTTTCTGAGGCTGCTGAAAATATGGTTTTTTTGACCATAGTATCATAATTTTACTATGTCATTTTACTTCAGAATGTACTGAGTAATGACTTAGTACATTATTCATTAGGACTTAGCACATCATGAAAATATTACCACCACAAAAAAAAACAATCTATTTCGTATAAAATGTAGCAAATTTATTTATATTTAATAAATAAAAGTTTCTTTTATCGGTTTTTTGAGAATTGAAATAATATTACAGCCCTTTAGGTGAGAGAGAAAGTGATATTCAGTTTTTTTTTCTCTATACTCCATTTGCGATAACATTAGACTTTTAAATGGCTTATGTTTAACAAACCACCAAATCTAGTAATATACTGACAAAAATAGTAAATGATCACCAAAATTAAATTTAGAATCGCAACAGAGTCGACGGAGCCCCGCTGGGCGGGGCTCCTATTTCTGAATACAGGGTCTAAAGTAAACTAACACGAAGGTGATGACGGGAGCTGAGTTCGCTCGCTTTGCTCGCTCACTTCAGCTCCCGTCATCTCCTTCGAACCTAACCTGTCCGTGTCGGGGTGCCCTTAGCTCCCGAGCTCGCTTCGCTCGCTCTTGGACTGATTCATTGACCAAATCACTAGATTTGATATCTTACGGTTTTAGCACTTATGAAATTTGGTGATCAATTTACTAAATTTGGTTTAGGTTTATTTTTTTTGCTGATTAGTATATATTTTAGGTGATAGGGGTTATCGTCACAAAGTTTTTTTTGGTGGTCATTATATTTATTCCCCTTTTAAATTAGCCCATTTTACAGCCCGTTCAACCGATTTTGACTTCTATTGCGTTGGTGATACGACAAATGGTAGCTGTAGCAAACAGTTGGTTTTGGTAACAGGTGCTTTTTATGTCATCCTTATGCTTAGAGGATAGAACTCAAAATCGGTTGAACGGACTGTAAAAAGATTTAGAAACATGTCTAATATTATTTCAAATGGAGTTTAATTACATCATAAGAACTTAACACCTTTTGGAATTCTTCTTATTTTATATATCTTTGAGGTCCCGGACCTTTGAAAAGCGTACCAGAGGCCGAAATCAACTGGTAGAGGCCCTTGTAAGACATGTAGCTTGAAATGTGACACCAACTGACAATTATCCCTGTTTGCACTACGCAAGTGCACCAAGGATAATCCCCGGCCGGTGTAGGACTATTGCAAAACATGGCTATGGGTTTCGGAGATTTCGTGGATTGATAACCTAAACCTATAGAACGACTATTAGCCCCTGCCTAACCACTGTTGATCTACACGGCTATAAAATGACAGGGATGACTAGCACACTCAATTAAATGCCCCTCATTCCCCCCCCCCCCATAAATAGTCACTAGCATTTTAGTGACGTAGCGCCAAGGGGGCAACATATACGGAGGTGATTACTTTTATAATTTTTCTTTATAAATACGAGGCTTTTGGCTAATTTGTACCTTTAGTGAATGCCACTCTTTGAGGAGCTCGTGGCTAAATAGTAAAAGCCGCACGGATCGATCATCAAGGTTAAGCAACGCTTGACGAGGTCGGTCCGTCGACGGCTGACCATTTTCAATATACCGAGTTTCCTCCGTGCCTCGGAAAGCACGTAAAGCCGTTGGTCCCGGCTGTCATTTAAAGATCTTTGACAATCGTTACGGGTAGTCAGAAGCTTGAGATCTGACACCAGTCTTACCAAGGGGTACCGTGTTACCCAGTTACTGGGTTCTGGAGGTCAGATAGACAGTCGCTCCATGTAAAACACTGGTACTCAGCTGAATCTGGAAGCCGACCCCAATATAGTTGGGAGAAGGCTAGGCAGATGATGAGTGAATGCTACTTTTTATTTTGTATTGTGCGTTTAGTTTGTGCAGAATAAACAATTTTTCTTTCTTTAATTGAGGAGTGGAGAGGTATACCACGGCTATCAGGACAATCCTACCTATCTATAAGCTGCTATCAGGCAGTACGGTCAAGATCCCTACCAACATCTTACTGTGTTAACTTCCTTACTCCGAGCACCTATTGCTCATGCGAATCTCCACTCAAGCCAGCGAATTAAGGCAAGAGACAAATGTGGGAGCTCTGTTCCCCGTCAGAGTTTACTGCGATTAGATCTGTGGGCTCACCACAACTCACCAGCTCGCCACAAAGCTGCCCTGCGGATTGTATCTCTCTTAGTCTGGCCCCTCACTAGCACACGGCACAGATCTAGATCTAAATGGCCGTTTGACATATTTTCTATAAAAAAGCTGTCAAACCGCCATTTTTATTCCTCAGTTAAAAATTATCAGACTATTAAAAATCGGGCCTAAGGAAAAAAAACTGGGCCTTAGCTGACGTAGGGTCCTCAGGCTTTCATGCGATGCGTGTACTCATACTAATTGACTACTTCTAAAAGGTACCTAGTAAAATTCATTGAAACAAAATAGTACGTCCAGAAAAGAAATTGCAGTAGGTAGGATAAATGAAAAAAATAATCAATTCATCTCTATCTTTTCTCAATTTTTTTTAAAACAAAGTCGCTGTCTGCCTCTGTCTGTTTTTCCGCTTACTTCTGCTAAACCACGCAACTGATTTTGATACGGTAACTATACTTCATAAAAGATAGCTTGATCTCTGCGACAGCTGTCAGTTTCAATATAGTAACAATAGCGCTTGACAGGCTAACATTAACGTATACATCAGTTTGACATATGTCGCAGAAATCAAGCTATCTTTTATAATAGAAAGAACGATAAACGCGGCAGTTTTGTGTATATGTTATGGATCAAGTGATTAAAACGGCATTATTCATAACGCCCGGGCAATTTAAAAATGCCCAATATGAGTAGGCAAAATGATTAAAACTATTGAATTCAATCGATCAGGCTTTCTGAATAAATAATATCCATCACTTATTGGGCCAGGTAATAAAAAGATGCTTTTTTTAATTATTTTAATGTTGACATTGCTTTTAATATAGAATAGGTAAGTTTAGAAGAAGAATAGTTTAGAGAAGAATAGTTAAATTTACGATTACTATTTAGGGCGCAGATACTACTCAGTAGCTCCTCATTTACCGTAACAAAACAATACATTCTGCAAAGTTATGCTACTTTGCAGAATGTATTGTTTTGTTCGGTTCGGTTATTGTCCCTGAACACCGAAATATGTATGAAATACAATAAAATATTTGTTACATGTAAGTTGTTTATTTAATATCCGATACATATCGCCTAGTTCGTACATAACAATTTCAGATGAGAACATTTTCTTGCGTGATTTTTTATTAGTGTGTTTTTGTTTTTACCCGACTGCCGAAGGAGGGTAATGTCTTTATCAGTGTATGTATGTATGTATATAGGTATGTATGTATGTATGTATGTTTGTTCCTATGTGGCGTTCTAGAGACCAAACGCGTTGGCCGATTTTGATGGTTCTTACGTTAATCGATTCGTCTTAACCCTGCGAGTGTCACTGGCTACATTAAAATTGGAAAATAGAAAAATGGCGGATTTTGGACGCCATATTGTGGGGGCCCAATTTTTTTTTTATTCCAAACCTATCGTGTGGGTGTGGGTATCAAAATAAAGGGCTTTAAGAGCTGATTTCAAAAATATAAAACACTTATATGTTAAAATGTACCTAATTCTAAAAAAATATAACTAAAAAGTTATAAATAAAAAAAGTTAATTAAAAAATTAAAAAAACCCGACTGCTTAAAAAGCGAACTAAAAAGATGTAAACAAGAAAAAAATCATGCTGTGCAGTCGGAGGATACATCTGGTTTGGGTCAGCCAGCTCGCGAACATATATCCTCCGACTCACAGCATGATTTTTTTCTTGTTTACATCTTTTTACTTCGCATTCATCTTTTAAGCAGTCGCGTTTTTTGAATTTTTTAATTAACTTTTTTTTAACTTATTTTTATTTAGAGTATTTTGGGTTTTTTGCAGAGCCTGAGTGAACAAATGAACACAAATGCATACATGCATACGCATATACATACATACATACCGATCAACAAACACTTTGCGACGCAGTAGTCGGGTAAAAAAAAAATCATGACTTTGAAGGGTTATATCTAACGGTATCAAACGGTACGCTTGACAAAAAATTTAGAAACTTTAAAAACGCGTATCTCAGCTATGATATAAAATGTAGAAAATTTTATGTATTTAAAGTATAGTATGTAAGTATTTATATTATAAAGAGAGAAAGAAATTAAGTTTAAGAGTTAGTATTTTTTTGATTGTGATTAAAGTTTTAGGATAAAGTACGATGGGATTGTCATCGTCATTTCATGTACGAAAATCCCTTGTAAATCAATAAAGAAAAAAAAAAGAAGGTGAGAAAGAAACGAGTTAAAAGTTTTATCATCATCACTAGCTTCTGCCAGCGGCTTCGCCCGCTTGGAAAGTGTTTTAACACCCAAGGGAACATTATACCGGGATAAAAGACAATTCCAGACTATAATCTGTCTCTGTGCCAAATTTCATACATCCGTTCAGCCGTTCTGGCGTGATTGGGTTACAAACATACATCCACACACACATCCATCCAAACTTTCACATTTATAATATTAGTAAGATTTTACGTTATTATATTATGATTGCACATTCCTCTATATCCTATACTAATATTATAAAGAGGTAAAGATTGTGAGATTGTAGGGGGTAATCTCTGGATCTACTGAACCGATTTAGTTGAAATTTGGCATGGAGATAGTCTAAGACCCTGGAAAGGACATCGGATAGTTTGTATTCCCTTGGGATGATAAAACACTTTATACGCGGGCGAAGCCGCGGGCAGAAGCTAGTTGTTTATAATAATGTTGCAGCTAGAATGTTAATTCAGACTTTTACAAAATAGAATAAAAAACATTTATTCGACACAGACACTACACAAAAGCGAAATGGTTACTCAGTGGAATTTATTTCAATTCTGTCTGTCCAAAGGCTTATTGAAAAACGATAAAATTGCAATCGGCTGACTTTTATTAAAGATGCAAAGAATGGCACTGAAATAGAAAATATACGAGATGCCCCACCCTTTTTTATTTTTATTTAAAACTAGCTGTTGCCCGCGACTTCGTCCGCGTGGTTAAGAAGATATAAAGTTTAATGATGTTTAACGCAAACTATTTTTATATTTCAGTCAACAGAAAATGCCAATCATACTAAGCATCATTTTTTAAAGCACGAATTAGAAAAAAAATATAGTGTATCACAAAATTATTTCTTAGCTTATACTACTCATAAACTCTAGACTTGCTAAATTTCAGGCTTTAGATTCCTATTCAGGCTCATTTTCAGATGATCCTCTTTTGGTTTCAATAAAAATTACATAATTGTATAAAAAATAACATATTATTTAAATTAAATCCAGTTTCGAAATTTCGAAATTAGGAGTGTCAATTTCGAAATTAATAACCATCAAATATGGTCCGAAATTTCGAAACTATGAAATTTCGAAATGCATGCCCTACCTTACACCCCTAGATCCGGCCCTGTCGCAAAATCCGTTCTTAGCAGACGTTTACTAACTATAATCTAAAGTAAGTAACTCAAAAAATGAAGGACTTTCATATAAACTTGCGAGACACCCCATAAATCCGGCCCTGTCGCAAAATCCGTTCTTAGTGGACGTCTACTATCTATAAACTACATCCCTGCCAAATTTTAAGTTAGTAGGTCAAAAAATGAAGGACTTTCATACTAACTTGCGAGAGCCCTTAGACTCCCTAAAGCCGGCCCTGTCGCAAAATCCATTCATAGCGGCAATCTACTAACTATAAACTATCTCCCTGCTAAATTTTTAATTAGTAGCTCAAAAAATGAAGGGCTTTCATACAAACTTGCGAGAGCTCTTAGACCCCCTAAATCCGGCCCTGTCGCAAAATCCTTTCTTAGTGGACGTCTACTATCTATAAACTACATCCCTGCCCATATTTTAAGTTAGTAGCTCAAAAAATGAAGGACTCTCATACTAACTTGCGATAGCCCTTAGACCCCTAAATCCGGCCCTGACGTAAAATCCATTCTTAGCGGACGTCTACTAACTATAAACTACCTCCCTGCCAAATTTCATCTTTATATGTCAAGCAGTTTTCGATATTTCATGATAGGTGAATGAGTGACCGAATCGCTTTTATATAGATATAAATAAAATTCATCAAAAAAACTTTAACACCCCCTAAATCGGATTTTGGGGATAGGTTCGAAAAACTTATAATGACAACCTTTATTGTTTACTTAGGTTGATATTTGTGTCAAGTTTCAAGTTTATTAACCTAAGAAGTAAGATTCTTCAAAAAAAATATATCGACTTTTGGGGGTATTTTTGAAAAACGAATAATTGCAACCTTTTGTTGCTTACTTAGTTGGGTATTTATGCCAAGTTTCAAGTTTATTAACCTAATAATAAGTTTATCAAAAAAACTTTAACACCCCCTAAATCGACTTTTGGGGGTATTTTCGAAAAACTAATAATGACAACCTTTATTATTTATTAATTTTAGTATTTGTGTAATGTTTCAAGTTTAGTTACCCATGAAATAAGATTCTGTCATACAAATTTCAACACCCCCTAAATCGACTTGAGGGGGTAGTTTCAAAAAACTAATAATGTCAATCTTTATCATGTACTTAGATTACTATTTGTGCCAAGTTTCAAAAATATTAGGCGAAGGAATTAGATTTTTTATACAAACTTTGCCCCCCGTTTTTAACCCCCTTAAGGGTAGAATTTCGGCAAATCCTTTCTTATCGGATGCCTACATCATACAAAGAATACACCTTTCAAGTTTCAGGTCTCTACGTTCAGCGGTTTGGGCTGTGCGTTGATCCGTCACTCAGTCAAGATTTCTTTTAAACTGATCTTGCAACAGTCAAACCCAATTTATTTTCTAAATACCGAATCAAAGAATGAACCAGTTAGGTTCATTTATATCATAAACTAGCTGTCACACGCGGCTTCGCTCCCGTCAACTGGCTACCTACCTACCCAACCCTACATACATGAAATTTTAACCGCTTACGCAGCGCACGCAACGGAAACTCTCAAAAAAGAATAATATTGCCCGTTTTTGCAACATTTTTCATTTATGCTCCGCTCCTGTTGGTCGTAGCGTGATGTTATATAGCCTATAACCTTCCTCGATAAATGGACTATCCAACACAAAAATAATTTTTCAATTCGAGCCAGTAGTTCCTGAGATTAGCGCGTTCAAACAAACAAACAAACAAACAAACAAACTCTTTAGCTTTATAATATTAGTATAGATTTCAGCCGAAAGACGTCCACTGCTGGACATAGGCCTCCCCCAAGCGTCGCCACATTGACCGATCCCGTCCGTCTCGCATCCAGAGAGTTTATTCTTCATGAATTATGATTTTAAGATACCTTAAATTTAAATCGACTATCGTTATATTGACGGACGGCGGCGGCGGCGGCTCCGCCGCGTCCTGTCCGAAATAGGTGGTGAGACGACCTAGACGCCCATCTGCAGAGGTTGGTCCGAGGTGGCTCAGGCAAAGAGTGCTTGGAAGGATTTGGGAGAGGCCTTTGCCCAGCAGTGGGACAGTACATGCTAACAAAGAAAAAAAATGTTGTAGTTATTATAGTTCTTCTCTATGACATGTGAGACACAAGTTGGCTAAGTTTGATAATATAAGAATAGGGAAAGAAAATCAATCGATCTGCCTAGAATTTACCCAACTACGAGTATGATGGCGTCGTCCAATCTAACCGGACTCAGTCAAATTACTATTAAAATTAATATGTCCTTTATTCATTAAATTTCTTATTTTGCACATTATTTCTAAATATTTTTATTAAATAAATTAAAAATCAAAAACATTTAAAAATATAAAAAATGGAGGCCCACCGGTATCGGGAACAGGGTCTAAGCTACCGGCGGTCAGGGCTCCAGAGAGAGGAACCTAACAATTCGACCCAGCCGCCTAACGAGAGCCTCCTAGGGTGTTGGTCGAGGCTCGTCCATTGGCTGACACGGCTATCGGTACAATGATCGCTGTGTCCACATCCCACATGTCGACAACCTCGCGAGCCAAGTCAAGATACTTGATTTGCTTATCTTTCTCGGCTTTCACGAGGGAACCTCGTCATGCAAAAAAATATTATTATTATTATTTTAGATGGTGGGATTGCCTATTGATCCTCCACAATCCAGTAACTGGGTAACAGTACAGAGGCCTTACGAGTAGTGCGAGTTTTTACTCACGCGCAATCGCGTCAATTTGTATTGAAACTGGATAATCGCCGTCTGGTGACGGTAAGGAGAAACGTCTTTTTTGTATACATTTTGACATAAGAGATCGTTTACGTTATCACGAGTGAGTACGTTAAAAAACTCGCACTAAGGCCTCAGATACTTGTTGGCAAGACTAGTTATTACCACATTACATGACCGGTTATTACCGTAACGACTGTCAAAATATACTGTGCAAAATCACTATCACTACAAATTATATAAACGGGATAAACTCAAAAACTACTGAACGGATTTTCATGCGGTTTTCAACAGTAGAAAGAGTGAGAAACGAGACACGTTTTTTGTGTATAATTTTTCACGATCGAACAGTTTCGATCGTGAAAAATTATACACAAAAAACGTGTGGCGGGTCGCTAGTTGATTATAAGGCATGGGCTGAAAAAGCTAAGAATCTGTTGCGCCGATATCCAATAATTTGTTGGCATAATCATTCTCGACGAATTTTAACTTACTAACAAACTTAAGTAATAGTGTCAAACCTAGCGCTCTGCTCAGTATCAGGGCATATATATACTTTTAGAGAAACATAAATTAGGTACGACGAAAGTTTTTTCGGCAGTCCTGCAAAAGTAGTATTAGTCGGTTTTTGCTGATTTCTTGCCCGGTCATCCGGCAGATCTCTTTGTTCTGTTCAGGAGTTATGTAGAGCCCTGAGTGAAGCTAGGGGTTTAAGCTGTCCAAGACGAAGACAGGCTTTATACCAGAGGAGCATACTCTACTTTTCACATCTTCTGTGAGACAATAAAAAGCCAGGGCGCCATAAATTAAGTATTAATTTTGTAATTAATATAAATCAAAATTTAATATTGATGTTGAACACACATTAGTTCAGTCATGGAAGGCTAGAGTAACATTTTTGTTCGGTACATTTATGGAAGTTGTGGTGGGATTTACTTCAGTACTCAAAGATGTAGAAACATGTGAATCCTTTTTTTTTTGAGCTCTGCTTATGGTGACCATTTCGATTTTCGAAAAAACCTCTTTACAATGCTATATGGGCATTTTTGTACTTAAGAGTTTTCCACGAGTTTCCACGCGTATCACTTTACTCCCTTGGGAGTTTCATAAAACTTTACCTCCCTTGAGATTGCATGATTTGTAATATGACATAGTCGAGCAGGTGTGAAATATAATTAATTAATAAATATAAGTATAATTTACAGAAAGGCACTTTAAATAAACCTCATTTGCAATTCTAAATAACTATAATTAGTACCTAAACCTTAATTGCACTATCGGTAAAATATTTGAATGAAAAAAAAATCTGTGTTAGCGACACAGAATTTTGACTGACTTTGAATTGATTGAAAAATTTTGGTCAGCTGTTGACAACTTTGTTTGGAAAATCCTTTTTTTTGGGCATTTCCTATTACTTTCTTGGATCAAGTTATTCATTTACAAATGCAAAAGCAGTTTTAAAAATATGATCGAACCTTTGCCTTACGTCCTGTATATAAGGTAAAACTTGCGCTATTCTCTTAAGTCCAGTGTTAGGTGTTTGTCGATATTATAGTTTGTGCTCCATTGGGGCAATTAAAATTCGAATATCTATAAACTATAATATCTATACTATAAAGAGATATCTAACATATATTACAGAAAGAAATAAAATTATGAATGATCTAAGGTATAAAAAAATATAATATCTGATCTAGCAATAACCTGATTGACCACAATGATCACACCGAGAAAAAGTAGTCAACAAGATGTTTTATCAAAATTAATATTAATATAATTAGTGGTCGGTAAGGTTTGGTTAACAGAGGCAAAAGCATATGTAGGTAGGAATTGGTAAACAGGAGAATAGCAAACAAAAGCCTACTTTATTATTAATTACCTTGTATAAATATTTGAAGTTAATATGCCAGTAATTTTAATGAACTTGTTAATTAACGTTATTGTTACATTTGTTACACGAGGCAGGCATCGCATATTAAAACTTATTGTACCGGATTAACGGGCAAATATAAAACCACTACAGATAATATTAGCAACGTGAATCAAACAAAGGCCTTTCCAATACGAGTTCCACATACCTAATTAACGAATGCTAAAGCTAATTCATCAATACAGGCATCACAACAGCACAGAACGGTACGAAATAACATTGTTATTGTATCATTTGAAACATCCACAGGATTTAAAGCGGTTGTAACGGGTCGGCTCCCCGTCCATCGGCGCTCCCTAATTGAACATTGCACTAATGAGCACCGTTGTTCAGTTGCAACCCGCAATTATTCGCCCCCGAGATCGCGGGTAATATCCCGGGAAATGTGAGCTTTGCTACGAACACGATTTCGGCAAAGCTCTAAGTACCTAATTATTTCAATATTACGGTTGCTCGTGTTTATGTTAATTGCTAAGTTAATGTCCTCTGGCGCCTCGTTAAACTTGATACGTCAGAAATGAAGATGAATTTTATTAATTTAGGTACACTCTTTAGTGCTTTGGCTCGTAATAAGCTGGAGTTATCTTACACCAAAATTTCATAGAGATAATTATTATTAGCAACAAGTAAAATTTCAAAATTGAAAAAGCCCCCGACACATTTTTATTTCCTGCTACATAATTTATCTAGTACATAGTAGATACGATTCGATCGGCGATCTATTGAACACGTAATTATGACACGATATCATGCGTAAAGACCCCGATTCAAACAGTAAAACGCCCAAAACTTTTGAACGGCCGAACCGATTTTATTCAAACATAGCTAAGAACACTCTCGACAAAATCACCTTTCAAACAAAAAAAACTAAATCAAATTTGGTTCACCCGTTTGGACGCTACGATGCCACAGACAAACACACAGATACACAGCAAAACACGTCAAACACCCCTATTTTTCCTTCGGGGGATAAAAAAAATATTGTTTTTGAGAATAGCATTTGATTTGTAGTCACCGTATTTACGTATTCGACTTGACTACGACAAATGTAACAGTTTCATTGTCCTTTGCTAGCCTAAATAGTCTCGTTGAATATAGACAGGGGTAGTCAGAATATATTAAATAAAATATATCCTCATGCATACTGGACGCAAGCATAATTTGTTCTATTCCAAGTTATTAAACTTGTAACATTGGAGTACCACAGGGACTAGTTCTGGGCCCTTTGTTTGTTTTGATATGAAGTTACTCGGTATAATGCCTTTTTGCAAATTAGATATAACAGCCTCGTAGATTTTATTGCTCATGCAGATAAACGAAGGTTGTTTATTCAGCCTTTGGTGCTGTTGTACATAAAGCACAGAAAGCTTAGTAAACAATCACATTGCACCCTGCAATTGCATTGCACCTTGGAAGCTTGTTCTTTAGTGTTTATATGCCACTTTTTGCCAATATGTTTTTAGAATTCCTATTTATAAATGAACACAGTTATTACTAGTAAGATTGATTGATTGAGATGGGCCTGTAAAAAGAAGTCTCTTTGTAAGTTAGAGCTGTTATGTTGTTGTAAACATCGCTTCTACAGAAACTAAAAAAGCTATTATTATGCAGATAGTGTAAACAATAGTACCGAACTTATAAACCGGTATAGTAGATAACTTAAAAATCCGCAACCCCAGCAGAAGACATCTCCTGATTTGCTCATTCGAAGTCACGTAGCAATATAGAATATTTCCGGGAACATATCCAACGTTCGCGTAATATACTTTTATATTACACATTACTTTCATATCCAAAGTTTTACAGTAAAATGTCCTCGTGTAAGTGATTCCGGTGAGAGAGCGGTCTCAGTTTTCGCTGAGTTAGCAAGGGCCGTGTGTGGCAGACCGAAAAAAATAATTTCCTTCGCTCGAGTTCCCACTGTGACTTTTCCAGGCGGCCGTCCCGTGCATCTGGCGGGACCTATTATTAGGGGACGGCTCTTAATGCTTTCTTAGGTATTTTTATATGGCTGCCGTCTTAGTTTTTACGATTGTGATTTTTATTGAATTCCCCCTTCAGCATAACGTATGTAGGTGGCCGACGTATGCCTGCCGAGTGCGGACGAAGGTAAAATATGAGCCACTTAGTACAAGATTTATTTTATTGCACTGTGCTGGACACACGTTTCTACCATTTTATTTTCAACATAAAAGAAGGATTTATGTCATCGACTACTACATTGATTGAAAGGCAATAAATCAGAGACATTTTTAACAACTTAACTAATTGATCTAAAGCTCTTTAATTGACTTCTGATTTTTTAAAGTTTACCCATTACTGTTGGTTTTGTCTTTATAGGACTCGATACCTATTAATTATTACAAACCTACGTAGGTACTCGTAGATATTACTAACGTCATTAAACTAAGTCCGTCAACTTCCTCGAAAGCCTACAAAGGCTTGGAGCACGAAGTTAGTTACCTACTCTGTACAGGCCAAAATGTGAAGGGCTTCGCAGGGGACCAAGTTTGTGCTGCTACTCGAGTTCACAGCTTGTACTTGAATGGGCAGCATTACAAAATTAGCTAGTGTTTATATTCTAGCAATAATGTTGCTTCAAATATTATCGGGTACGTATCATTAAGTAAACGCAACTTCAGACACCGGAGGGCGCGCAGACTTTGATCGTTTAGAAATAGATTTTATTCATCTTCTCTATTGAGTGGTACATGGAATGGAAGCTCTCCAATTTATCTTAGCGAAGAACAAACGACTTAATTCTTCAACATCTCGAAGGATTGTTTTTGTTGGTCGCGGAGGGCGGAGCGGGCAATAAGTGCAACAAATCGTTGTGTGCACGATTCATTTGATCTGACACAAATTTATCCACGCCGCGGTGCTCTTTATTTACACCGACGGCGATGTTCAGTTTGTCCTGACAAATTCATAAATTACCGACATCCTCACCGCCGTATTTGTTCGCCTTTTATTTTTGTCACACATTTCTTGTTCGGCCGTATCGACGGCAACCTTTTTGATGTATGCTTCATTAATCAATTGTATCCGATACGATACGGTATTATATTTTCAACGTAGGATTAAGCTGACTCGGAATTCGGTTTATATTGTTTTTTTATGATCATATTTTCTTGCCTACGTATACTGTGTATTATACTGTGTATAGTATATTTACAACGAACGCCTGCCATGTGTTAAACTGAGAAGTTCGACAGTATTCCAAATAGATTTGCTTACAAAAATATGAAAGAAAGAATAAGTCCAAAAACTATACACCGCTTATCAATTACTTACTACAAAAGAAACGTCAAAAGGAACGACAAAGAAAATGTAAGTCAGTCGTAGGTAAGAGGTGGCAAACTGGCAATACCAGTAATTAGCGCTCATAGCCGAGCAAGGAGCCGGTGGTGTGGGAGGAGAGGGGCGGAGGAGGGGGCGGCACGCTGTCTGGCTGACGTTGACTCACGCGCGTACTTCCCGCGCGGAGCACTGCACGTTGCCCGCCTGCCCGCCCGCCCATCGCACTCGCCGACAAAAGCTACAGCTATGCGATTATCCGCCTTTACTTGTCGCCACGTGCTGCCTGTAATCAAAGAACTGTTAAGCGAAGCGTGTACAATAATAAAAAAAAAAACACAATTTTATACAATAAAGATTAGTTACGTAGGTACAATGTTATCGTACTTCTCGTGTATAGCATGTGTAATAAGATCAAAACGCTCCGTACATAAAAGTTACAGAGCCAGCACAAGCAAAAATAAACTTAATAAAACGATACAATCTGGCAACAAAATAATCCTGTTGAAAACTCACATAAGTACGGGGCTATCACAATTTTATATGTCGTTTTGTCCAGCGTGCTACAAGCTTTTTCTCTATAAAGATAAGGCACGTCTCGCCACTCCGTTCCCTCTCACAACTTGCAAAAAACACTTTTATAATCTGCTTCATTTCTCTTGCAGGATTAGTCGACAAGATTTATTGACGGATGTTTTTTACTTTTTGACTCCCACACGACCACATCCTCGTGTTAACATCTAAAATAACGCAGGTCACAGCTGCAGCTTCTGAATGAGTGTCGAAACACGTCTCGAAATATCACATGTTTGGCTATTAAACGACAGTTGAGGCACAACCCTTAATTTATATCTCTTTTCCCAGATATATTGTATTAAGTCATTAAAATAAGTAAACATTTATTTGAGAATTTTTAACAAGCCATGTTGATAAATGTATATAGCAACTGTTTTGTTATCTCAAGTTTAATTGTTAATTTATCTTTTACTATTTTTCCAAAATCATTTTTACACATATAATTTTTTTTCTCTTTCGTAGATGCTAGTCGAGAATTTGAACGGTTATAACTTACACCTTATCCCCTTTATTACACTTACTAATAAGACTGTAGTAATCTATAAGATCACCCACATATAAATTTGTTTAAATTATTAAGATGTCGCGTAAAATGTCCCTTTGTCGTTGCATTTACTTTGTAAGTGCACCACAATGTCATACCAATAAAATGAAACAATTGTTCGTTTCAGGGCGCTGACTTAGATAAATAGCCCTTGTATTGGACAATTTGTTGAGTAATCCCTGCATTTGTTTCAATTATTTCGGCTTCCTCCTTGATGGCCACTTACCTAAATTTAAATCTAATGGCTTTCTCTGACACGTGCTTGGCATATAAACTTTGTAGAATACTACATATTAGGTATCTAATTACACTGGTATTCCCGTACAATATCCATTTCATAACGTTTGTGATATCCCTCATATTAATGTGCTATTACTATTCTCGAACGCGAATTTCATATGAATATAAATTTTGCAAATTTTCATTTATATGCGCACATTCACCAAATGGAAATTGTACATCTTGATTACGGATAGTTATTAGGCACTTTCTATGTGAGTGCGTGTGTCAAATGGCTCATAATTAGGGTATCATTGTCCCGTGTGTAATGGAGCAAACACTGGGAGGAAAGCCAGCCCTTGTAACTGATTATTACAAATTGTGATCTTTCGCTTACTTTACCAATGTAATCGGTGATTGAATGAATTGTTGATTCATGAAGGTATCCGTAGTGGATGTGGGCTTGGAAATGATTTGACAATTCCACAATTTGTTGCGTGTATTGCCGTAGCAAATGTCATTAATTTAAAGTTCGTAAGGGGGAACCGAGGAATATATGAAATCCACCGTAACCATGTACAGAATGATTGGATTATAAATGAGTTTAATACGATAATGTAGGTAAACGGCTGGGATATGTATTCGGAATATTATGTAAGTAGTTAGTAGATAGGTCCTTATGTTGGTTCACATTTCAATGCAGTGGCTTCCAGCAGCTGCAATGTTTTTATGAGCTTTTGGTAGTTCCTGTTATAATTATGTAGCGCTAGTTAAATTCACATTTGGAAGTTCGATACGGTTAAAGTTTCCTTCAAACTTCCCTTGCGCTGCGATGCAGGCTCGGTGGCCGCAGGGGCGCCGGCGGCTGGCGGCTGGCGGCTACACACGCCACGACAATCATACAGCATTTAATCATCATTAAAGCGGAATCAGCGACGCGCCGCTGCAGCCGCGTCAGCTGTATTGCGCCCCAAACGGGTTTTTTGCTTCATCGCGGGTTTTAGACGATGCTTTAAATTGCTTTTTTTTTACAATTTTATACACAGTACAGTACCTACCAGACTGCGCAAACAGTGCGAAAATTCAATGGTGTTTTTATGTTTCATTAAGAGAATTTGGCGGTGTTTGTTTGGGGTTTGGGTACCTTTGTTTTGGGTTTGATTTTTACCAGGCCTGACTGGCTGGCTGGCTGACTGGTTTATAAAAAGTCGGTATACAGAATTATACAATACAAATATTAATTTAAAGTTAGAGGAGCTAGGGAAAATAAATCACAAATATCAAATGTAAACAGGAAATTAGAAAATGTTGTATGCAGATGTTCGGTTTATCTACCCTTTTATTTAATTCAAAACATGCCCTCTGTAATATTAGCCATTTTTAATAACACTATGGTCCTGTTATTGCGTAGAAATGTGACCCTTTTCGGTATTAGAAAAATTACATTGTAACTTGACGGCCTATTTTATCTACATACGCAACACAAAGAGATCTACCCGAAAAATGCTGGGTGGTCTTTTGTGCCGACGACCAGTTATGACAAAGCGAAACCCTGTGCCCTTCTGCACGGTTCTTTGTCTACCAGATCGAGATAGGCGCGTAAAATTTGATACGGGAATTATTTTATTAGATCAAACGTACACGTGCGCGGCGTGACGAATGTGATAATGTTCCCGGCCGGAGTCTAACAACGGAACAATTACATTCCACATGAATTAACCATAATAGCAGGATTACGGAAGCTTCGGGCTCGTAGCACCGTGACTCGATGTCCGGAGTCAATTGCTGTTGCGCTATTCTGCAAATGCGTGCTGCGTATCTGTTTCCAAGTGTGCGGGGTATTGGGTGGGCACTGTGAGTTGCATGCGGCGCGAGTGACGTGGCCCATCGCCGGCGTGATAGCTGCCGTGAGTGGTGACGTCGCGTGCGCTGTCCCCCACAACATTACCTACACGGATATCGGTTTTCCAAGGGATGGAAAGCAAATATTAAAAGGGCTTCTTTAACAACTTTTTACTTATTACCGTTGTAATCGTATTCTGCATGAAATTTCGCAGTGATTGAACTGTTCTATCTGGAACAGTCTTGAAGAAGCAGTTATGTTCTGGTGTAACAACCTAAAATTATTCAGAAATAAGAAACAGCTGTAACTATGCTTTAGTCTCACAAAGGGAATTTATTTCACCAAAACAGAAAGCTCATAAATGTGTCTACACTTCACATAAATCGTAGTTGAATGAAAAAGAACCTCACCAAACTCAGTATAAACATTCTTGAGTTATATAAGATCTTTTTGCGGTCCTAGATTTGAATTTCGACCAAATCTACGCAAAGTTTTTGCTTATGAAGTGAGGATCTTGCTTGTAGATACCTACTTATATAGCAATATTAATAAGCTTTTCTGTGGAAATCTTTGACATAACATCACGCCTGTAGTCCCCGAAGTGTTGGGCAGAGGTGCACCCACATTTCGACAATTAAGTATGTGTAACAGGGGGCGGCAGCAGTCAAGTTGTGGGTCGTGAGTTCGAACCCAAGCAGGCGCTTTACTTTGTGTGAATTATTTCATCACCACTGCTCTCAAAACGGTGAAGGAAATCACCCTGAGGAAACCGGCATGTTCTAGAACCAAAAATTCGATGACATGTGACATCCACCAACCCGAACTGGGCCCGCGTGGTGGATTACGGCCCATTCCCTCTTACAGAGAGGAGGCCTGCGTCAGCAGTTGGAACATTAAAAGGCTGATGATGAAGATGAATAGGGGCGAGCCTATTATCATCAACCGGGCACAAAACTGGACTCCACTAAGAAATAACAGATGCAAAACCTTAATAACACTTTGCCCGACCCGGGCATCGAACCCAGGACCGCACACTGTCAGCAGTAGCGCTTGCGTCCATGTACACCAAAGAGGCAGTCACAGAGTGCAAAACTGTAATTGGAATTAATTACAAATTCATTAGTCGTTTTAGCGTAGGTATGGGGCGATCCCAAAAACCAATAAAAACTTACGAATGGTTTGTGTAAAAAGTTACATGGTTAGAATAGAGAAGATAAAACGAAATGACAGTTGATAGAGGTGGACCACGTAGTATCTCTAAGTAGTCTGTGGGTGGACCTACCTATATATTGTGGAACCGAGAAAACTTTCAGTGCCGACTCCAAATGAATTCGCGAGAATAGTGAAGTGTCCAAATCTGCACAATAAAACCATAACTTCTTTAGTTCGGTAGGTAGGTAATTCTTATTCTTAAATCGTTCCTGAAAACGGAAATCTTCTGAAAGATTTATGTTTGTAAAAGAAAGGATACGAAAACGTGAAAGTTTCACATAGTGTAAAACAAAAGACACATTCTCCATTATATATTATCGCGGACGTACAATAGGGCTAGTGTTAAGCTAAAAACGATGGAAGGAAGGACGGCCGGTTGTTTATTGTTCGCTCGGTCGCAAAGATATGCGCAGCCGAGCGGCGGCCGCCGCGGAACTAATGCATCAATAATGAACTTGCACTATACTTGGTAATAACTTACGGCTTCAAACCTTAGCTTTGAAGCCGTCAATTACCTCGGTCCCCAACCCTATTCAGTCCACTGTCCACATACCTACGTTGCATTTAATATTGATTTATTATTTCTGCAAAAACTTTACTTGTCCATGCCATCTCATCGATTAAGCCGCTGGCTTATTACGTAAGACACAGCAATCAGCAATAATCGCGCCGTCAAACGCTTTATGTCATGAAAGTCGGAATTACCTACAGTGTAGGTATGGCAATCGTTTGCTAATCGCTCGCTGAATGTCAAATGCACTTAATTCTAAAAAAGCCACCAACATCTCTAAAACTTCTATATTGAAGAGCAATATTATTGCGCAAAAATCGCTATCGTTTTGCTCTTGCAAGATACGTAATAAGCCTGCCGTTCAGCATAAAATTCACCGTATTCAAAAGTTTTATTCTTTCATTACCTTGATTAGCATTCAAGTTAGGTACGAATAATGCCGCTGACTTTACGAGCGTAACAAATTCGGTTAGTTTCACAACTATGGCACCAATTCAACCTAGATATTTGAACAAAGCGTGTTCCCCTTATAATATTGGAAACGGTACCATCGGCAACGCGTGTCCTTGGCAGGCACGACGAAACGTCAATGAAATTTAATATACCGTCTACGATAACCCAGTTATTGTATCGTAAGCTGTATATAAAAAGCGACAAGTACGCCTGCCGCATCCCTCGGTAGTCAGCGGGTAGTCACTAGTCGGGTAGTCGGCTAGTACGGAGTGGCCGCCCGCCGCCGTCGCACGTAAGCTCCTGCTACGAACTTTGCTACGCACGCTTTAGCCGCCCAGCGCACCGGTGAAAGGCACACAACTAGTACTATGCTTAACTAGTAATTAAATAAGCTATGCACGTAATAAACAGGCGCATTAAATATCGTAAAATTTATTATAGTATTACTTGCTATTATTTTATGCGCGATTTATAAAGTGAACGAACCTTTTAAAAGTTTCTTGCCCTGAAGTGGGCTGTTTGCACCTTTTAGTAATAGACTTAGATCTATGTACCCTCCCATAGGCTACCCCGCCTCCTGCACATACAACAACGTGTTGAATTAGCCGGCGCAATGGTGCAGGAACAGTGACGAATCGCCCTCCATTGTGGACCACTCACGAGCACTACAGAAACGTTTCACATGGTTAACTCGAATGCTGTCTGTACACAATAGCCCATGTTGGACACGCTTCTAACATCGCTCCATCCTTGTAAAACAATCATCAATCAAAATATCAGAGTTAAAAATCATCAATGAACGGTGAAATATGACTGGCATAAATATTTGTGTACAGTGTTTTTGATTGAATTTACAACAAAGGAGGGAGTAAAATAGTTTTTAGATTTGAGAATTTGAAAAGCACTTACATGCACACTTATTATTTTATTTTTCTGTGCTACGGATCATAACTTAACTTACATAATATTGTTCCAGTCCATGGATTCACTCTTTCGCCTGAAAATGGATTGAGCAAACCCAAAAATTTATAAGAACTTTACAATGAGTTTGTTCGTTGATTTACGTCAAATTAAATCTTCGGTAACAAACCTCTCGGAGATGGTTGACAAGATATCTTCCTCTGTTGCAAAAGAAAAGAAAACAGAAGAACGTCCGAAAAAAGATGAAATTATGTACAGCAGTTCCATGTATAGCAGCTCCATCCACAAACCAACAACATTAGGATTCGGCGTTCGTTTTTCCAGCCAAGAAGATGTTTACCAAAGCCTGCCTATGCCTTCGTCTAGACTACGCAGTCACATGTCACTTCCTAATTTGGGGAAAGCTGAAACTGTGTTCGATAAAACGTCCGCGTCACGACAGGACGACAGACCGAAAATTGTCGAACTTGACGAAGATAGACACGAAAAAAATAAAACGAGCATACATTTATCATCAGAAAACATCAGTGATTGGATTATTGCGTCCATTAATAAGAGACCACACTTTGACGACGTGGGAGACACGCACCCGATGGATTTCTTAGAAAGTATTCAGTATTACATATCAGAATTAAAAATGGCAGAGGAGAAACAGCTTCCATTCATAATATCCTGTTTAGAAGGAGTACCGCTCATGTGGGCCCGCTGCTTCAGGAGTGAGTTTAAAGATGTCGAAACATTCTACATAGCTTTCGAACAAGAATTCTGGGGCCCTGACAGACAAAAAGCTGTATTATACGACATGAAACTTGGAAAATATGACGACACAAACCCAAGAGTCAGTATGTCAGAATATTTTTTGCATAAAGTATCCAACTATCGACATTTAACGCCGCCGCCGTCGGATTTGGAAATAGTTTATTCCCTAGCAGCTCATTTTCCTACTGCCGTAGAGCTCGAGCTACGTCTCGCACCGAAACCAACGCTACGCGAAGCGTATCACGTGCTACGCCGTAGAGAGGGCGAAGGTTCCGATTTTCTACCAAATTATTTGTACGAAATGTGTGAAGCGTTTCAACGTGGTCAAAGACCCGAATCAGCGCGGCGTGGTGATGGATCATCGTCTTCTTACAACTTAGAACACGAAAAGAAACTCAACAAATAGTATTAAACAGTTTGCACCAACATAAATACGTACACTGCCATCGAATAATTTAATTAGGTCATGATAGGTAAAATGTTTTTCGAATAAACAGTTTAAATGAAAAATTGGTATGTTTTATTTATCGAATAAATCAAAGCTTTAATTAGAAGGGTTGCCTCGCCCCATATTTTATTTAAAAAAAAAAAAATTGCTATAAAGTACACCCGTTACGATAATATTGTTTTGATACAGAGCGTTGCATGAGAGCGAAGGCAACTGGACGGAGAGCGAATGCTTGGAGACGCGGCGCGCGGGCTGGCTGTGGGGCGGGCAGGCGCGCGCGTGCCGCCGCCAGCCCGCCGCCATGCCGCACGTGGCGGGCGCCGCGAGGCTAGCGCGCGCCGCTTGCCTGGCCGCGCACCACGGCGAGCGCTGGAACTGCTCCTCCATCGAACTGGCGCCCAGGTTCACCCCTGACCTTCTCACAGGTGCGTATCTTTTACCTATTTATTTTTAATTTATACTTGGAATTAGAACATCTACGAGCGCCGCACTTAATATTTTAGAATCGTGAATTACAGTGTCAGTACCTACATTTTGAATGCTCTTTGTTTCCATACCTTGGCAGAACACATTTTAGTCCTTATTAGAAAAAAGCTGCAACTTCCATCACTAATGTAAGATAAGAGAGACAAGTTTGTCGAGTCTTTTAAATCACCGTGGATGTATTGTGCGAGCGCGGCCGGCGTGACGACAGCGCCCTTTCTTTCAGCAACGCTGCATGGGTACCGTTCCGCTCCGACCATTCTTTTTATTTACATGACACATGAACATATTTATCACTTCTCGGGTAATTAATTTTCAAATAACACCATTGTTTCAATTTAATTTGAATGCTCCATTGTTAATTACCCCCTAATAGAGCTGAGCGAGTAGACATTAAAGAGCAATCGTAGGTACCGATGCCGATCGTACGGCCGGCGCATGAACCTTATTAAATAACAGAAGACGTCACGCGATGTCTTCATAACTCTATGCCAGCACGAAACTCGGTGAACGAGCGCCGCCGCCGGTACAACACGTTGACTCTCATAGCGTGACGCGACTGCATAGCAAGGAGGTAAATATTGATCTAATAAATGAAAAAGAGATAAACGCATATATATAGGTATATCGGTCAGGAAATGATTCTCGTCGCTGAACCTTTCATAAAAGTTCGTAGAGGAACAAGTTTTTCCGTTGATGTTAACGCTATCCAACCTCTTTTTGCTTCGCTCTCTACAATCAGTGTTCCAAGAGAGACGTTAAAAAAAACAACTATCTAAAAGTTAGGAATAGAAAAAGAAGACAAACAATGGGGAAGTTTTCCTAGTTTTAGCATGGTCGGCGACATTGTGTAGTTGGCAGCGAGCGCGGGCTGCGGCCCGGATGCCGACGGTCGACTACTGCGAAATGCGGAGCATTGTTTTTGGTCACCATTTCGGCGTCCGTCTGCCCACTTTAGGAAATTAATTGACACGGAACGTTGTCGGCTACAAACAAAACCGTTAGGAATCTTTGGAGTGCTCCCGACTTAATACATTTTAATTAAAAGTTTTACGAAGCGAATAAAGTCTGCTGCCGCTGTGGCATTGAACAAAGAATAACTTTTCAGTAAGAGCCGAGGTGTCTACTTAGATAGGTGTCCATCTAATTTTGCATTCGGTCGCTTAGCAAAGATTACTAAGCGCATGAATAATAATTGTCTAATTTGCCTCATCTTACCATCCTTAGTTACGTCATGGGCATAATCGGGGCTAAAAGCCGAAATAACTGAAAGGTTGATTTTCAGGGACCTACAAGTAAACAGAAACATTAACAAAACATTTGACAATCACTGTTGAAGCTCCTGGCACTGGATGTAGCCACGTCATTCGTTAACCATGTTTGACGTGACAGCTAGTGCCTATCGCCGGTGTCACGGCATCGCAAATATTTGATTTTGTTATGAGCTGGCTTCCGTGACGTTTTCCTTTACATGCGAATAATGTAGCGGTACATACGCAGGATTGCCCGCGACATCGCGATGTCGCGTTTCAAATTCTATGCGTTGCCCCAAGAACACGCTGAGGCACTTGCTAAGCTACTCGTATTTTGTGGGCGGTCAGATCTACCCAGACTTAAATGGTAGGAAACATATATATGAAAGAGATAATGGACACGTAACCCCATAATAATAGAAAAATAGTTTACAGTTGAAAAGAAACACTGTGTAGTATAACTATAATATACTTTATTTAGTAAGGATTTACGGAGTATTTATTTGAAGGAGTTTAGGTCTTTAAAAGTCTTAATAAATAAAATAAAATAATCAATCCCTTACGTTGAGGGTAACGGCCGCGGCTTACAATTTGTAGGTCGTAAGTTCGAACCCAGCAAGGTGCTTTACTTTGTGTAAATTATTACATCACCACTGCTCTCAAAAACGGTGAAGGAAAACATAGTAAGGAAATCAGCATGTCTTAGAACCAAGTATTCGAAGACATATATGTGACATCCCACAACATGCACTGGGCCCGCGTGATGAATTACGGCCCATTCCCTCTCACAGAGAGGAGGCCTGCACGTACAATGGACCCAATGCTAGTCTAAGTGCGGAAAAGGGGACCTTAGTTTCAAGTAATTCAGTTTTTAGTAAGCTAAAGTTTCATCGGCTTTTTAGAAAAGCTTACGATCAAATAAATCTGTCTTCTTCGCAGAGGCGTCTCTAGCCTATGTAGCGCCCGCGTGCAATCATTACCCTAGCGCCCTCAAGTAAGCGCGCGGTCAAAATGGAAAAGGTACAAATAACAGCGAAAACACAAACTGTCAAATTTCCCCAACTATATTGTTTGGAAATTAAATTGAAAATCTATTGAAGAAATTTGACTGTTGTGGATGCCATGATGACTATATTTATTTGATTTGTTTTTTTTTTTTATTTGATGTTGACTATATTTAGAATTATACAGGGTGTTTACCAAACACCTTGTATTTTCAACAGTGAACATATCCAGGTGCAAAACTGCAAATGGTGTAATTTTAAATGATGGCGGTAAACAACAGATATACACACAAACACACTAACACAAATACTGGGCCTCGCATCAAGCTTCCCACATCTGTCAAATTTCACTCCCCTGATATGTGTGGATAGAGCTTTAAGGTCTATCCACACATATCGGGGCCGTGCCCGGGACGTGGACAGACCGTGTCCCGTCAGGGGCTCAAAAAAATAGCTCGTCCCGTGCACGGACGTGTGTGAACGAGTTCATATAAAATGTTCCCACCGATATTTTTTTGAGCCCCTGACGGGACCCGGCCCTGTCACGTCCCGGGCACGCCCCTGATATGTGTGGATAGACCATTAAGCTCTAATGTGTGGATAGACCTTAAGGGTTCTATCAGACAGAGAGCGGTCAAGCTGTTAACCGTTCAAGACAAGAGCGTTCGATGTGTTGTATTACGTTACATAGTGATACCAAAAGTGTTGGAAGGAAGATGGAGACTGAAAAGCTAATTAAGGCAATTTTATACGATGCGAAGGATAACGATTATAAAAACCGAGGAAAAGTAGCAACAATCTTTTCTTTTTCTGAAATGGCTTTCCTCCAATTAGTATCTTGATTAACTAAGTCATGTTTATCTTTTACATATAGTTCATCGAAGGAATCAATTGTAGTTGTCATCCGAAAATAATTAAAAACATTTCTTCATCTTCAACCCATTTAGAAAAAGTCTATGAAAATCTCCATCTTGTTTTCTATCCTTATTTACTGGGCCACACCCAGTATTTTCTTTTTGGTCTTGTTGCTGATAATGACCACAAAATCATTAATTCGCCTTCCGATGTAGAACTATCATCAAAAGACATGGTGACAATAGATGGTACCGCGTAGACCGTCCAACAGCTCGGGGTTCGTGAGCAACTGCACGCTCGAACGCAAAACTGACCTCTTGAACTCTTGACCGTGTGACCGCTCTCTGTCTGATAGAACTCAATTTACGACTTCATGTCATACGTACAGAGTTCAATATCAATAGGAAACATTTGACAGATTTGGGAAACTTAATGCGAGGCCCACTGTACACGGGAAAAAAGTATTTTAAGGTAGGAAGGAGTGACAAGAATAACAAAATACAACATTGGGCTTATTTAAAAGCTCTGACCGCGGTGAAAGACGCAACAGTTGTTTATAACAAATCTTACTTAATAAGTATATTTTAATAAAAAGAAAAGCCGATTTACTTCTTATTAACATGTTTACTCAAATTTAATATAATTTACTACTAATCAAATTATTATAATATAATACTTAATCCACTGCGTCAAGAATTACTTCGCAAAATTATGTGTAGCGGTAGAACACACAGTGCGGCACGCGCCACGCATACACACGATTTTGGGAAATACCACGCACGTGACGGTCGTCCATGGCAATTTGATCTTTATTTTTTTATTCTAAACAGCCGAATTCATGATTCGCAATATAATTGTCGGCGTGTTTTCAAACGAATCAAAACAGGTACGCGCCTTTGGTAGCGATGTGACACTCACTACTAAACCAAAATAATCTATAATTATCTGTTTCTAGGTTTATTTCATGTTGAAATAAAAGTTACTATTGTAAAAGCCGCTCGTGGTGCGCCTTGCTTTGCTTTAATTCGACATATATAAGAAGAGCTCTAGATGCCATACAAAATGTAAACAAACCGGAGCTCTTTTTACGTGGGTCGCGGCCGGAGGGCGCGCGAGTTGCGCTCGGCGCCCCCTAGGGCGCTGCGCCCGTGTGCTGCGCACACCCTGCACTATAGGTAAAGCCGCCCCTGCTTCTTCGAATTCTGGTGCACTCATATTCTTTATAATATCAATGCCATCTGAGGCGGGCGGAACACGCCAATAAAGCCAGAACCGGGGATTTTATCGTCTTGGATTGCAGCTCGTAAAAGCATAAAGTTATGACAACAGAATCTACATCTCGATAAGTAGATAAGTAAGTTTGATAAATGTTTGTTATAGTTTTCAGCAATGAAAATTTTATTTTCGGTACAAAATCGAGAGAAATCGTAGGTACGAGATTTTATTAAGTTACACGGTTAAAGTTATCATATTTTACCACTTTCCTCCTTCATAAACTTCAAAGTATTAAATAAAATTGCTAGTAATAGATACTTCATCAAACTTTATGTCTGCAAACTGCAACTACCGAGGAATCAGAACTTCCCAAATTAAACAATATCTTTAAGCGCTCGAGGGCACTTTCATCGGGCAAGCGAATATAAATCAATCTCGAGAATCCTTATTGATGAGATGAAGCTTTTCTTCTGAAAACCATGAAAGTTATCTTTGGTCTGTTAAATTAGAAAGACGATCGAAAGCTCGTCTTACAATGCGATCAGCGGTGAGGGTTTAGGGTCGAGGTACAGCGAGACGGACAAAAGATTTAATTACACGCATGAATCAAGCGTGCAGGACGCGGGGTGGGTGACTGAGGGTAGCAGTGGGAGGGGGAGGGACGTCATTCAGCGATAACCGTGAGCTGTGCACTCACGCGCGGTCTGCGCTGCCGATGTGCTGTGTGATAAGCCCGTCAGATGCCATTGTTTAACTCCGCTAAGGACGTGCGGGCTTTATCGCGCTGATATCGTTTGTAATTAAAAACGATTCTCTTGATGGAAAGTGCCTACCAGACTTGTATAAGGGTTCGGATTAAAGTGGGGTTATAGATATCGGGTTATACAAGTATTTCTTGATATAACTTAGTGGAGTGTCTCTATTCACTGGAAGCTCTTCGTTCCATGAAAAAAAGGCGCCACTTTTTGTTTGAGTCTATTCCTAGTATTATTTCTGAAAGGCAACGACGTAAAGCCTCTATTTGGACATAAAGACTGCTGTCCTGAAATACAGGCTTTACCTCTCTAGCTTAGACACCACTCTTCCTTCCACTGTATCCTAGTTAAAAATGCACAGTATTCTTGATACCAAGTTAAATGTGTATCGATATTGTGGTGAGATTCATTTCTCTTCAATTATTTAAAAACCTTTGTTAGTAGATTATAGCCAAAAAATAATAACGAAAAGATGAGTTATAAAACTGACTGGAGAAAACTTGTAAAAGATTTACTTTGTAACGTCGCGAAGTGTCGACTGCTTGTCCAAAAGTTTTCGACCGGCGGGCGTGGGTGGGTGCCAAAACACAAAGGCGAGTTTTCCGAAACTTGTTTCCTTCAAAGTCAAAGGGCGACAGGTCTTTAGTAAATATAGTCATTTAATTTAAACACCTGTAGAGTATGACTAGCAGCACAAAGTATACTTTGTATTTTGTGCAAGCTGTAAGAGCGCTATACAGATAAGGAGTGTTAAGCCGTGGCTAAGCTTACCCAACGGTAACGAATATCGATCATTTATAGTTTTTACCCGACTGCCGAAGGAGGGTAATGTGTTTATCAGTCTATGTATGTATGTATGTATGTTTGTTCCTATGTGGCGTTCTAGAGACCAAACGCGTTGGCCGATTTTGATGGTTCGTACGTCAATCGATTCGTCTTAACCCTGCGAGTGTCACTGGCTACATTAAAATTGGAAAATAGAAAAATGGACGATTTTGGGCGCCATATTGTGGGGGAGAAATGTTTTTTTTTTCGAACCTATCGTGTGGGGTATCAAAATAAAGGGCTTTAAGAGCTGATTTAAAAAATATATATCACTTATATGTTAAAATGTAACTAATTCTAAAAAAAGATAACTAAAAAGTTATAAATAAAAAAAGTTAATTAAAAAAATCAAAAAACCCGACTGCTTAAAAAGCGAACTAAAAAGATGTAAACAAGAAGAAAATCATGCTGTGCAGTCGGAGGATACATCTGGTTTTGGTCAGCCAGCTCGCGAACATGTATCCTCCGACTGCACAGCATGATTTTCTTCTTGTTTACATCTTTTTAGTTCGCTTTTTTTATCACCTGGTGAACTTAGCGTCTTACCGGAAATATTTGTCGAAGAAGCTGTAAAGGGTTTATTAGGTATACGGAACCGAACAGAAATATGATTACATTCAATAGTGCTGAATTGGACTTGCAACTGCAGCACTTTCTGAGGATGCCCTTTCCATTATTAAGGGTGTCTCAAAATTAACGCAAGATTTGAATTAAATAGAAAACAGTTTTTAGTGTTTCGTTTGTTATTTTTTTATTGAATCATAAAGTACATAATATAGGGTTATTTATGGAATCAATCATCGGGCAAATGGCCTCCACGGCTATGCATGCACATACGCACTCGTTTTTCCAAATTTTCCATGACCATTTTGCATAAATGTGGCTGAATTTCGTGGATGCAGCGTTGAATCCACGAAATCCTTTAATGCACGGGTGGTTGTGGGCTTGTTGACACAGACTTGTGATTTCAAATAACCCCATAAGAAGAAATCTAATGGTGATAAATCCCATGATCTAGGGGGCCAATTCTGATCACCGAAACGAGAGAGTACACGACCTGGAAATGTATCAAGCAATAATTGAATTGTTTCACGGACTGTATGGCATGTGGCACCGTCTTGTTGAAACCACATATTGGCCACATCAATATCATCCAATTTCGGTCATAATTCCGACCATATTATGTATGAAATTTTTGAACTGCGGCCTAGCTTTCATTATTTTACAATAATAAAGACACGTTGTTCCATCGTGTAACGCTCCATTTTTACTAAACCTAAACTATCAGCTGTAGATTTTTTTGCTTTTTTTTTAGGGTTCAACACTTTACTGCACAATTGGAGGCAAATTCAAATCTTGCTTTAATTTTGGGACAACCTTTATCAGGAGTTCCCAATCTTTTACGGTCCGCGGCGCACATATATGTTCACTATTTTGTCTCGGCGCCCTAACCTATCTAGCTGGTCGAAATATATATGTACAATGATACTAGTCGGGTGAGCTTGGTGATCGCCACACATTTTTTCAAAGCGTGGGATAAGGTTTGACACCGCTACTCGCATTTCTTACTCCACATTGATCTTTGTGCGATATTTGCTTTTGATTACAAGCTACAGCTGAAAAGCGAGCTTCGCATAAATAAGATGTTGCAAAAGGAATGAATATTCTTATAGCTTTTGAAACTAAAGTGGGATATTCATTTTGAACCAATATTCTAATCGGAACATGTGAATCTAGTTTTACGGCTGCTGTCGCAATAGAGTTCAAAGAGACTTTCTTCTGCTTGCGATATACAACTTGAGGTTTCGGCGAATGGTAAAAAGAATCGGTTCAATCACACTTTGGGAACCCCTGCATTATATAGAACTTATGGTGAACTCACTGGCATTTAGACGTGCTGACTTCAAAATACTTTTTTTCATTCAAATACAACAGACTTACAAATAAAAACGCTCGAAAAATAACTTCAATTTCGTTTCTTCGTTTTTTGTAACCGCCTTCCGAAATTGAAGTTATTTTTCACTTTGTAGTGTTTTTATTTGGAAGTCGGTTGTATACTGTCACTTTTTAGTGGTAGATGCTCGTAATGGACAAGTTTTATAGTAAGGTACCAATAATGCCCACAGTGATGCCAGAATAGATTAGCCGAATAACATAACCGGTGGAATGAGAGTGTACCAGGGTGAACAGTACACATCTGTTTAGAGCATACTGGCGTGACGGTATGTTATGAAATGGTGTTAACAATAAACAGACATGCGATTGCAGCAATCCCAAGATATCTGCATTCCTACTGAGCTCACGAATGGTTAAATGCAATTACCTATTTGTTACCAACAAAATAACTAAATTGTGCTTCATACTAAAGTTTTTGATGTCCCCAGGCACTCGCGAGCAAGCATACGTGTACGCGATGTCTGCAGCTGCACTGACTTGGTCGGTGGCTCGCGCATGCGCGGCGGGCTCGCTGGCAGCTTGCTCGTGCGCCGCGCCACCACGCGCACCGCCCCGTCCGCCGCGCCAAGCACAGATCACGCCTGCGGAACCACATGCAAGGTTCAAGTGGGGTGGATGTGGCGACAACTTTCAGTGGGCGGAAAGGTATGAATAGAGATTTGTTAAACGAAGACTGATTAACCAAATTAAAAAAAAATTACTGGCTGTAGCTAGGCATTGCTTGCTTAACTTTAAAATCAAACCTTTACTTTAAAGATTCGCGAAGCAGTTCCTGGACGCGCACGAAATAGACGTCCGAGAAGGGAAGGTGGAAAACATTCTAGAAATAGAGACGACGACCACAGAGCTACCCACGACCACAACAACCATGGAGCCAACGACGGTGCCACCAATAGTCATTTTAGTGGACGACCAGCCTGCGCCAGCCAACACCAGCGTGGCCCCGAAGACGAGGAAGAAGGGACGTCGCGGAAGGAAGCGTCTGCCGCGGTCTCCACGAAGAGGAAGACCAACACGGAAAAGGTTCAGATCTAGACCGAGGTTAGCGTATATGAAAGCGTTTTTGCACGATGCTCACCCAACCAAAGGATTACGGCAGAAGTGTATTGAACGCATTTTCACCCTAGGGTGTATTTTAGGGCTTGCCAGCAAAACGCAATTTTAGGCTTCATCCGACCTTTGAACACTCTTGATTCATAAATTGGGTGTAATATAGTAGTAAAATAAATTTTCAATTTTCTTTTTCTCAGGTACGAATATGAAGATAGAGGCTCCAGATACCGCAACATTGAATACCGGATGGCGGCAGACGACCCGAGGTTCGATCCTCAAGTGGACTTGCGAACTCGACTCGAACGACTACGAGAGCTCATTGCGTCTGCTAACCTGATGAACGGGCGATTTGGACGGAAGGTAAAAAACTTAATGATCATATTTTACGTCTTTCTGCTCGATTCGTGAGTGAATAATAAAGAGCACAGTTTATGTAATGAGACACAGAATATCCTTGAGACTTGACAGTAAACCCTACGGGCTTATGGTACGTTCACACGGAACATCCGTATTTCGTAAAATTAGTAAAATCATTAACACATCTTAAACATTATCATGCAGAAAAAAACAAATGGAATAAAAAACGCCTCAGTGTGTGTCACGAAGTTTATTTACTTCGTGTTAGTTGTAGTTATGTGTGTGTCTGCGTGGTGGAAGTGTGAAGCATGTGTGTACGTGGAAGTGTGAAGCATGTATGTGTGTGCTTGCATTTAATTCAATTCAATTCAATCTAAATTAATTCACTTCAATACAATTTTATTATTATAATCCAATCTAATGTAGCTCAATTACTGACTCAATCTAATTTAATTCAATTCAACTTAATCTAATCTAACTTAATTTAATTCAATCTAATACAATCCAATGTAATCCAATCCAAATTAATTCAATTCAAAACAACTTAATAATTATAATCCAATACAATGTAAATACTCGTTCAGCTTATTATACAAATTCGAACCTTGGTAGCAAAAGAATCGATGCGCAAGTTTAGTTCAAAATGACGCTGTAGTGCAAACCAAATCCATGTGTCGCTTATTTATAAATTTATCTGATTCATATTTTAAAAGAGAATGCTTTTTCAGAACCGTATACAAAATGAAAAGTTGTCGAACTGTTAACACCTTCCATCTCTTATTTATATCCACAGTTGGGTGATAAAATGGCAGGCACAGGCTAACCTTACGAAGTGCTCTTTGCGATCTCTCAATCTTAAAAAAATGCGTCTTACAGGCACCGCCCCATGAGGTAATACATTAAATAAGTAAAGACTGGCAGAGGGCGAAATAAACCGAGTTGAGTTATTTTTTTGGAGCAACATGTCTTAAGGCCTTAAAGATAACCATCAGTTTACGCACTCTTCCAGCTAGGAGGTCAATGTGATGGTGGAAATTAAGGTTGCTGTCTATCATTACACCCAGATATTTAGCGAATGATGTGTTTGTGAGATTGGAGCAAGAACAGTTTATGTTATTGGGATAAGAGCATGAGTGTGAGATAATACGATGTAAAGGATCAGGCCTATCATTAGTTTTTATGGCAAAGGTTATGTAATTTGTCTTCGCAACATTTAGGGTTAGAAGGTTCCTGCATAACCAACTAGTCACCATATTCATTCTTTTCTGGGCACGTGAGAAAACCTCGTCCCAAGAGTCACCAGAAAAAAGCAGGGCCGTGTCATCTGCGAAGGTAACTATCTTTGTATTAGGGATTTCCATCTGACAAAGGTCGTTAATGTACACAAGGAAGAGTGTTGGACCCAGTATACTCCCCTGAGGAACACCAAAGCTCAAGGGGACCTACCCACTGATGACCTTGCCAATTTGCACGCATTGCGTCCTGTCCGTCAGGTAGTACTGGTACCAAGGTTTTCTAGTTGCCTTATCAAAAACGGGACAGAGACTGTGTCAAATGCCCTTGCTAAATCCAAAAATATCCCGATAGTTTTCTTTTTATTATCAAAATTATTAACTATGTAATTTGACAGCTCAAATACTGCATCAGCTGTGGATCGGTTTGCCCTAAAACCAAATTGTGATTGAGAAAGAAGATTTTTTTTTTCCGGATATTTAACTATTCTCTTATTATATATAAGGCGTTCTAAAATTTTGGAAAGAGTTGAGAGAATAGTAATTGGTCCATAATTATTGACACAGCCTCTGCCTCCAGTCTTATAAATCGGGTGTATTCTCGATTTCTTGTAGACTCTAGGGAAAACTCCAGTTGAAAGTGATAAGTTGCAAATGTATAATATCGGAGCTGTCAGGACATCCCTGTTCTCCTTTAAGATTTCACCAGATATCATATCCACGCCAACAGAGCAATCACTTTTCAAACCTGTTATTAGTGTCCCAACTTCATCTTCATCAGAAGGTAGAAGAGCAAAAGAGTGACAAGATGAATTTAATGTATGGGGTTCGTTTCTGGTATTATTCTTACTTAAGTTCTCAGCTAAAGTTTTGCCCACATTTGCAAAGTAGTGATTTACATCATTCGCCGAATTCAGTATATCATTAGTGCATAATAGTTCTAATGGGACTTCTTTAGGTTTATTTGAATATGCAATCTCTTTAACAGTTTTCCAGAGCTTTTTGCTGTAAAGCTGCCTCTCGTAGTAATTTTTTTAATTTTTTTTAATAGGGAAGTAAAAAAGTTTGTATATCGTTTGTAGGTAGTTTTTAGTGTATCGTTATCTGGGTCTTTTTTTATATTTCTTATACAGGTTATCACGATTTTTTATGCATTTTAAGATACCTGGAGTAATCCAGGGGTTTAGGATTTTCTTTCGTCTTGAGATTTTGATTTCTTTAGAATTTGCCATAATAGTGGTATAGAGAATGTTGTTGAGAAATGCAGCAGCTTCGTTTGCATCTTTAATCGTATACAAAAAACTGAAGTCCTTGTTTTTAAGTTCAGCTTTTAAATGTTCATAATTTATATACGTGCTAACTTTTGCTGATTTTGGTCTAGAAGTCGTAGCAATATATAAGGCAACACTGTTATGATTAGTCAGAGTTGTTTGAAGAATAAGACAACGAGCAGTTAATTTTGTCTCTAGTATTACATGATCTAGACATGTTTTATTATGAGTGGGACTTATATAGGCAGGTATCATCCCATGGAATGCCAGAGTATGTAGACAGATTTGAATCTGTACTATTTTCAGCTATGTTAATGTTAATATCACCCAAAAGTATAATATTTTGTTTGGTCGAATATTTCAATAATAAACTGTTAAGCGACTGGAGAAAGTTACTCGTATCTTTGTATCCTGGAGGTCTATAAATAGCAAGAGCTATCGTATTGTTATTCATTGAAATTGCTAGGCAGTTTGCATCCGAAACTATGGGTTCCACAACTGAAGTGACTAAGTCCCGTCTAATACACGACTACGCCTTCATTTTGCGTTCGATTGTTTGTAGAAGCAAGAATATCATATCCATCAAGAGGAGACACGCTGTAGGTAGATGGCAGCCAGCATTCAGTCAAGACAATACAGTCCCAATCCACCTCAGTTTGGACGAGAATTGGTAATAGTGCTGGCAGATTACATCTTAAGAAATGTGTTGTCATGTCACAGAGCTCTTTGCTACCCACACCTTGCGGCTGCCTAAGGCACGATAGGTCTATAGCTAACTAGCACTTACACGTACGTTTGCTATACAGGTGGTATCATCAGGCATGCGCACAAAGTGCACGTGCCACGGTGTGTCGGGCTCGTGCTCGGTGCGCACGTGCTGGCGAGCGCTGCCGCCGCTGGCTCGCGTGGCGGCCGCGCTGGCGGGCGAGGCTGCGCGCGCCGGCCCACTGCGCCCGCATGCGAGACACGCCAGGCGCGCCAGACCCAGGCTGAGATACGTCACGCCTAGTCCGGACTACTGCGAGCCTGATCCAGCTGCGGGATCTCTTGGTACTCACGGCAGGTAAAGAAATCTTTTCTACTAGTATTCTTCGTGTCGCTGGCACGACAGTAATTTGATTTTTTTCATCATCGGTAGCAGCACATAGGTCACTGTACTTGGCTGCATGTTCTGGGGCGCATAGATTGCGACTCGGCTCCGTTTCAGGTTATTCACAATCTGCAGTTGTTTTTTCTACTGTTGATAACCGTTAAGACGTTCATTCTCCGCCTAGCCTTACCAGGATACAAGGGAAAAAAAAATCGACCAATCACAAAGACGGAAATCCACATCGCGTCTTTCATCTCGCTTGTGATTGGTCGATTTTTCATACTCTTTGCCATGCCGAATTCATTATGCGATAAGTCTGCTGGTCTTTTGGCATGTTAGATAAAAAAGAGGTTTAAAGTCATCCTTTGCAATATTTCTGCCCATGTACCTACTGTACATAAGGACACGAATCTAAATCTATTAAACTTCCACTCCAGACTAAATAAGGGAAGTAAAGAAAGTCGATGGAGCTCGAGTCGAAGAGTATGAATACTTACGATTGATGTTTTGTTATTGTTTTATCAGGAAATGCAACGTAACCCTAGGCAGTGCATCAGGCGGCTGCGGTCGCCTGTGCTGCGGTCGCGGTCGGCGCGGTGTCCGTTCTAGTAAACTAGAGCGCTGCCACTGCCGCTACCACTGGTGCTGCCGCGTCGACTGCCAGCTGTGCCGACTCACCACCGAGGAACACTACTGCAATTAAACCTTACGGACTCTCTATCTTAGCTGAACAGTGTTTGACTGCCAGCTTTGCCGACTTACCACTGAGGAAAACTATGCAGTTAAACCTCCAATATAACAAATCTAATTCCAACTACGTCCAAGCTTAAACCTTCGGGCATGGTATTTAGACTTTTATTCCGATTAAGATAAGGTTCATAATACAATATTGACAACGTAGATTTGATTCGACAGTCAGTTTTTGTATTTAAAACTTAACGATCGTAAGAATAGAATTTAGAATACAACAACTTGCTCGTATGTTTGGGTTTGGACTAAAACCACCTTGAGACGCGCTTCCTATATAGTAGCTAGCTATAAAACCCTATGAATGATGTCTACAAGAAGTTTACGTTCTGCCGCGGATGCACTGTTCGGTTAGGGTGGAAAGTAGCTCAACTTTACTTCGCCTGTATATAATTTACACTAAAATATTTTTATTAAATTACATGTTTTAAAATCAAAACTTACTTGGTTAACGAATCCTTGGCCTATCTTAAATTAGATGAAGTCTTAATTTAAGTTTGCCGAATTTATATCGATTTGGTTTGACCGCTTCTATTTGCATTTTTAAGGATTTATCAGTAATTTTAAACAGAATAGATATTTGTCCTTTTTAACCAAAGATTAAGAATACAATTTGACTAGTCATTATACCTAGTAACTTGTGTATAATTCTCCTGATCTATTATCCGTCTACGCACAAATGGGATTAGATTTGGCGGTTGTACCATTTGCCTCTATACTTGCGAGCGAGAAGCATATAGCAAAAACGACATTAGGACTGCCATATATAATGCCATTGAGTAAATTGTTGTATTGAAGTAGAAAGTAAAGGTTAAACAGTAGCATCATATTCTCAATAGCATCTTACTGTACTTAACAAAAAGACATTTGATCCAGTTTATGCTGTCATTTATTTTGTGACATATCGGAAATAATCATTCTATTATGTAAACTTTGTGTGTATTTCCTAATCTTTCGACAATAAAGTGTATTAAATTATAATTTATCCGACCTACGCTGTATATTCAGCTTTAACAATATTATTGACGTTCCTCAATTTAGAACTACTCCTATGTAGGTGCGTATCATGACGATATATCGAAAAACATTACAGATATGTCGGCTTTACTATCCATAAAACGATCTCTGTAATATTTTATTTCTAGTGTCATTCACATTGTTGTACATATTAAGTATTTATTGAACTCGTAATAAACTGGTAGATTTAGGTACTTTTTCTCTGTCAAAGTAATTTTAATAATACGTAGTTTAGTCGTACTATATTTAGTCGTTTCATGTCAAATGATAATAATTTTATTACATAGTGATGTTAAGAACTCTTGTAAATAAAAGTCGTACTTAGAATAATCCTTTGTTTTACTTTAAGCGATGCATACAGTGTGCAAATGTACTATCCTTGGGCTGAAGACACTAGTCTTGACAAAATAATGTTTTCCTAATGGCCTAATTTGAGGGTAGGACGCGTACCGCAAGAGTTGGTTCGAGGTTGCTCAGGAAAAGGATACCTGGAAGAATTTGGGAAAGGCCTGTTCCCAGCAATTGGGCAATATCGGATAAAATATAAAATATTGAACGGTGACCTAAACGCACGGATAAGGCTGCCGGTCCACCTGGCGCAGAGCGGAGAAAAGAGGAGCGGAGCCAACCAATCGAATTGAATAAAAACTCCGGTCCGACGCGCGCCAGCCAATCGAATCGAATAAAATCTCAATTCCGATGCGCGAGCGGAGCTTTTTATGCAATTCGATTGGTTGGCTCCGCTCCGCGCCAAGTGGATAGACAGTCTTAGATGTGTCGTTTGCTAGAGCAAGAAGTCCATCCGCACGCAGCCGCGCGTTCAATACCAACGAGTGCAGATACTGATTCCTAAGAGTTTTAGTGGAAAATAACAAAAAAGAAGTAATAATAAAACACAATATAAATGTGACGTAAGTTTATTTACAATACTATTGTATTTTATCAATGTATTACCAATGAAATATATGAGCAATATTGGAATAACAAAATTGAAGGAATATAATACCTACGACCAATCTAAAGATATTCACTGTAATGTAATATTCAGTTCACTAACTTGTGAGATCTCGAGACTGCTTCATAAATTAACCTTATACATAAACATAGTAGTTTTAATCACTAAAACTATACAGAATTTTGGAATTTGTTACTGGGAATAATATAAAAATAAACTCTCGCTAACATAGGATATCAGTTCAACAGAAAAATCCATTCACTTATGAACTAAAAATCACATCATTTTTACTTATTTGATACAAATGGTGGTAAGTAGATTACATAAGTAGGAGACGTGAAAAATAACTACAAAATTATAGCATAAAGACGTCAAGTATTGTTTGTGTGAAATATTTCAATCTTATGATTGTAGACGCTTGGCAGAGCGATATTCGCATTATTATCGCAATATGGCATCGCAAATTAAAATAGGAAGAATTGATTCGAATTTGTGATTTAGTAAACTTTTATAACAGAATTGATACGTAACAATTTCAAAATATCCAAAAATAAAGTGTTTTTAATAGAACCAGCAAAATGTTTTTCTCAAAAGCTTGTAATGATTATAAATGTTCGAAAATATATACTTATTGTAGAGTACATGTAAAGTTCATGAAAAGTTCAGCAACAAAAAACGCTGAACTGTACATAAAAAGTGAGCATTTACCTACTTACACATTCACTCGAACTCGGCATTCAACAAAATTGGAATAAACTAATAATATCGACACTTTAGTTCATCATAACTCAGAATGCTCGTCGTGTTCTGAAATAAGAAAGTTTACATATATAAATAATGTTATAAAATGTAATTATTATGCATTCTAATGATTATATTCTTGACACTTACTTGACGGACTTTCAGCGGGAGCTTCTTGATGATCAGTACTCTCGATCTCCTGCAACAATATTGTTTTTTAACTGTTTCTCATTTATCTTCATACTCCTAGGTCACGGACGGCTATAACAGGCTGTTTTTATCTATATTATCTATACTAGCTGACCCGGCAAACTTTGTTTTGCCATAAAAACACCAAACATTCATCTACCCTACCTACCTACCCTACCCTAACTACCTACCCTACCCTACCCTAACTACCTACCCTACCCTACCCTACCTACCCTACCTACCCTACCCTACCTACCCTACCCACCCTACCCTACCTACCCTACCCTACCTACCCTACCCTACCTACCCTACCCTACCTACCCTACCCTACCTACCCTACCCTACCTACCCTACCCTACCTACCCTACCCTACCTACCCTACCCTACCTACCCTACCCTACCTACCCTACCCTACCTACCCTACCCTACCTACCCTACCCTACCCTACCTACCCTACCCTACCTACCCTACCCTACCCTACCCTACCTACCCTACCCTACCCTACCCTACCCTACCCTACCCTACCTACCCTACCTACCCTACCCTACCTACACTACCCTACCTACCCTACCTACCCTACCTACCCTACCTACCCTACCTACCCTACCTACCCTACCTACCCTACCTACCCTACCTACCCTACCCTATATCTCAAGTTGGACCAGACTGCTCACGGTGTGCCAATTTAATTTAAAATCGGTTATGTAGTTTAGGAATCCATCGCGGACAAACATCGTGACAGGAGATTTATATATATTAGATATGTAATAGGACGTACTATCAGTAACTATTTCCTTCCCTATCTGTCAATTATACCAATGCTATCGATAGCTCAAAACGAGCATTGCTAGTAAGGTGAAGTGAAGCCTCGCAAAAAACCACATAGTGATGCGAAACACTCCGAGATCCGCAGCATTATTGCGTAATGAATTCGGCAAGACAAAGAGTATGAAAAATCCGGTCAATGCAAGTCGGACTCGCGCACGAAGAGTTCCGTACCATTATCGCAAAAAACGCAAAAAAAAAACACGTTTGTTGTATAGCGGCAACAGAAATACATCATCTATGAAAATTTCAACTGTCTAGCTATCACGGTTCATGAGATACAGTCTAGTGTCAGACGGACAGACAGACAGACGGACCGCGGAGTCTTAGTAATAGGGTCCCGTTTTTACCTTTTTGGTACGGGACCCTAAAAAATCTACCAATTCTCGTAGACGGAAAACCACATCGCGTCTTTCATGTCACATGTGATTGTTCGATTTTTCATACTCTTTGCGCTTTGCCTTGCCGAATTTATTACGCAATAAGGCTGCACGTCATACTATCAATAGATTGCCAGTTACTTTTTAGGTGAGGCCCGACAACAGTCATCAGGCAGTTGCCCACTAGGCACCATACGGGTCGGAAGATCCTTTCTAATAGAGGTTTGCACGACTTTACACCCTGTTTCGCACCCCTCCATATACGATTTTAATTCCCAATAGTAGGGTACAGCAGTCAGTTAACAAATGTCTCACCTGTTCATGATCAGCGGCTTGGTACAGGCCGCGCCGCACGCGCGCCGCCAGGCCCTTGACCTCTTCGTCATACTCGCTCCACTCTGGTACGATACGCATGGCGGCCGACAGCTTCGCTTCCTTCGTTTGCGGGTTATTACACTGGAAATAAAAGTAAAATTATTTATTATGTGTATTACCGGTTGTAATCGATAGGACATAGTTTAATCAGATGCAAGATAAATAATTATTTTAAAAAAATCATCTTAAACAAGCACTGTCAGCAAATCCTTTTATTTGATACCTATATCATGGGGGTACAGAAAAAATATGGTCCGCAAAGATGTTTGGAAGTCCACCATATTGAATTTAGTTTTTTATGATGTCATTAAATTCAAAATATCAGCTCAATTGGTTGGGGATAACTGTTTTAAAATACAGTTACAAGATTTGACCCATATAAATGAACTAAAACGGCAAGTTGAATAAAAGGTCGTAAAAATCAACTGTATTAACACACTACAAAGACTTACCAAATCGATAGTCTTAGCTTGCTTCTTGGAATCGTTGTCGCACCAAGTCTCGCACCACAACCACTCTTGAGGCAACGACTTAATGGCTACTTGGTGAATCATATTGTTCGGTAAATCTTGATCTGTAACAACACTATGACATTTATTCACTGATTCATTGACGTATAATTTTATATTTGCAAAGTTCCCAGACAAAATTGCTCTATGATCTAACTTTAACTACTGTACATACAATAACACCCAGTGCTCTTATGAAGTATATCCCAGTAATCTCATCCTTGTTTCTTATTTTGAGCTTTATGTTTAGCAGTGTTTAACTCCAGACTGATTTACTTTCAATCAACCAGAAAACATTTTAAAAATAAACAAGATTCCACAAGTCACAATTAATTCGATGTTTAGAAAAGTGACGGCTTCTTAAAATTGGATTGCAGCCTTTCAAAATTGACACTCAGTTCCAGTAGGTATTACTTCTTATGAGTAGCATCATATCTTATCAGTATCAAATCTGCATTCATGGTACGGAGAATATGGGCACAAATTGAAAAGGCCAATTCGACGTGATGGGAACTCACAACGCGTTCAAACTTTACAGTAATGTAAGCTCTTAGTAAGCTCGTAGATTTTAGTGGACCACGTAGGTGTAACCCTTGAAGGATCTTTTCTAAATAAAAACTTTTTCTAAATATTTTATTGTCGTTTCGTTTATTTTTCCTAAGATACTTTTGCCTTTGTGTGTGTGCTTAAGGTTGCCCAAGTCGACGGCACGAACTATTTTGTGCGCGGGGTTATAATGCATACTATCTTATCCGACAACACGTGCGAAAGAGATAGATACTGTGATGAGCAGTAAGAAGAACTAAATGAATGATGATTTACGACGAAAAAGAGCGCGTGAAATTTTATAAACAGACCTTTAGGATTATGGATATCATGAAAAAACGACTAAGTGTATATTTTCAAAATAAAATTATTTGCAGTTTGAACTACTAATCTATTCCTGTATGGCGGCTGTTTTGCAAATTTCCTTTTTCTTATAGTATTTAATGCCGCCCAAAGATGCGTTAAAATTAGTTTTGAAATACGGAACTTTCGACACCCATAGCTTTTCCATACAGGACTAGATAATGATTAGATAAATTGATATATTTTATTTTTATTTCAAACGCACATCGTCAAATAGTGGAGTAATCGCCAGACTACGTTTGTATTGAAGAAAAATCGACTAGTGCAACCTTAATAAACGTATATTCTATCTTTTCGACTGACCTAAGTTAGACAAGCTGTTAGGGTCCTGGCTGAGCGCCTGGTACTGCCCTCGCAGACGGTCTCCAGCTGCAATGCGGCGGAACCTCTTCAAGTCCACCACGTAGAGAGCGCTGATGTGGTAGCTGCGGCCTTGCAGGTGGTTGCGCCAGTAGCCTTGCTTCCAGAACCTGGTACATTACAGATACATTTAGCCATAACAAATACATGTCATAACGTATGTGTGACCGGTCGTCCCTGACAATGAAGTCACACTTTCACGGGTCTCGTGAGCGCAAGATATTAGATAGTAAATGAACATCAATTTATAACTAAAGTGTAATGTTTCTCAGCAAATTTATTCTATCAACTGGCCGAGGTATGAGAATGTGTGAAAATGCATTATGCTTGGCTAGGAATAAACAGATATAATACTGCTCTTAATTTTGTCACATTCTAAAGTGGTGTTATAACATTAGATTTTGTAATGAGATGTATTGAAATAAATCTAAAAGATGAACAGTCGATGTAAATTACCTACAGCTTACATCGACATCCGATAAACAAATAGACATAGGTTGACGATAAAATCAACTAACTCTTACCTGAAACCTTCCATTTCTCGTCTGCTGTCACAGAACGGTGTGTATCCGTAAGGTGCGCCGCCCAAGTCCAATTCAACCAGCTCTTTCAGGTCCGCGCGAACAATCTGCACGCGTTGATATTTTACAAACTCATAGAATGGTAGACGACATACACAAGGACATTTAAAAACTTTTTTTTTTTTTTTTTTCTTGCTACCCGTGTTTTAACACACTTTGGCGCCAATAAGCGACAAAAAAGGAATGATCTCTATAAAAGTTTGCTCAGTTTAGAACTTTTACCTAGTTGAAGTTATGGAAATATTCGGTGGAAAGCGTTGAAAACCCCACTACTGTAAATATACGACGTATATGATTAGAGACTTTTTTTTTATGTTTACCCATACCAGGAATTTCTCCTGTATCGTGGGTGCGTTTACAAACGTATAAACTCACATACACAAACACCCAGAGCAGGAACAACTATCTGTAGGTCATACAAATATTTGTTCCGTGCGGGAATCGAACCCGCGACACGCAGCGCAGCAGTCAATCGCTCAACCACTGCGCCAATCGTGCGCCCCAAAGACTGACTCACATCTAACAACAACACTCCGTCACTCAGTTGTAGTGTTACTTTGGAGGTATGCGGAACAGGGTGTAAACTCCCACACACCTCCATTGAAAAAGGAGCATCCTCCAACCAGACGTGCGCCGAAAACTTTGCTTGCGCGATGCGGGATTAGTTTGACATCAGGTCATTAGATCGTATGTGGCGGCATAGGTGCCGCTACACTACAACTTACTTTTGCCTGGCAATATTACCTGGTCAGCGTCCACGAAGATGATTTTCTTAACGTGCAGAGGGAACAGCACGTCGAGGAACAGGATCTTGTAGCCCCAGATGGTGCGCTGTCTGTCGCGCTGTCGTTGCAGCCAGCGCGGCCACTGGTACTGGACTAGTTCGTACTGGAACCCGTACTCTTGAGCCATGTAGGGCAAGATATCCTAGGAAATGAAGTTTTCTATGAATTTAAGTGTCTTATGCGAGCTAAAAGAAAATATTTTTGGTGTCTATCCGCCCGGTTCGAGATATGACTGAAAACATTACACATTTCGTAATGATTTGACTTCGATAAATTGTCGATTAGTTTTGTTTAATTCTTACAAAACGACAGGATTTAGTAAATAAAGCTAATTGTTGATATCCAATAGTAATAAGCAACTTAACATTTGCTACGATCAATCACGTCGATGAAACTCTTCATCATGTACTAAGAAAACGTGCGTTATAGCGTCGAAAATAAAGGCGCTGACAAAATTAAATGACCGTAAACTGTTGTAGACTGTATTAAGAAATAAATGTATCAGATTATTTTTCTCTTACCTTGAGCGAAGGACTCAGATAATTCTTCAAGAACCAGAACTTGACGGGCGACTTGGTGTTCTTGAGTACGGACAACATCATGATGCGAAGGAATCGTTCGTACAGATGTCCGGACGCCACGGAGAACACGTTGATAGTCTCTTCCTGAGACTCCTGCTCGTCGCCGCCGCCGAACGAGCTGAGAATGCGTTTCATTTGTTGACTTTAAGCGAGGGCAAGGGAATAATTGCTGTAATATTTGGAAATTGTTGCAGTTGAAGGCTAAAGTTCCATGCACATGTTGCGAAAGCCATGCGTAGTTTTTGGTGCCCGTTTATGTCAATGTAGACACGCACTAGTTTTTAGTGACTCCATTACAGCATTTGGTCACTCCGCCAAATAAAAAGGTTTCATGCTATGTATCTGCTAGCAACTTTATATTTTCGTATATGACTAGATCTATTTTTTTATAAGAATATCTAGTTAATCTAGTAACTTGTTAAATATTCCTATATAGTTCTCCTTGAAAGAGCATATGCGGCATGCGCCTTATTACATACATCAATATCTGAAAACATATTTAAAGCTCTATTCACCTGGCAATAGAGTTCCAAATTCCGCCGGAGTTCTTGTCATCATTTTCGACGAGTAGGTCGAGATGTTGCTTGTCGGGTTTCTTGCTGACGCGCAACTTGATGACGTGGCTTCTGAACGAGCTCATCAACACTTGGATGTCTTCACTGTCCGCGGGAGTGTCTGTGTTCTCATGGCTGTGAGGATGAAGGATTTCTTATTTTAATTTGATCGTTTAGGTATTGATCAACATGTGAGATTGATTATCATAGAAAAAGTTACGTACGTACGTACACGCCGAAATATACTCAAATATATATATATATATTTATTTATTTATATTTTTGAATTTTTTGCAGTTGGAAATACATATATTGATGTTAGTATATTACGCCTATTCGAATTTTATTCTGTCAAGAGATATCTAGTGGTAGTCTTTTAAAGCAAAAAATCTTAAAACCCCGCAATCAAAATCGTGAAGTTTAATTGTTTGTGTCATTTAACTCAAAAACTATAAACATAATGAAGTTCAAAAAAGTTACTTTTAATTTTTTTTTACTTGGGATTGTACTCAAAATAAAAAACGTAAACGTAAACATTAAAAAAAAAAATACTTAGAACTAACTCACCCAACAATCTCATAGATATCATCCGATCTTCCCGGCCTGAGCCTCAGCAGCCAGGCACCAGGGTTGGCTTTCAGTTGGAAGTATCCAAGGTTAGCCATCACAATGGTGTCCATGCGCTCCGGGTTGTCGCGAGTGCCGAGTACTAGTTGTAGACCGCGGGGTGGAGTGCCTAGTGTTGTGTCCCACGCGTGACCTTCTAGGAGAATGTATTCGAGCTCGAATTCACTGTAGGGAAAATATACAAAAAAAATTATGCCCTATGATTCGAGATAAAGAAGTTTAATGCCCACACTATAAAGTTTAGTTGCCACTATAAATTCATTTTGTTATGTGTTCATTCTAAAATCAACCTTATTTAAAAAGCAATAAAGTTTATAATCTAATTAAGTGGCGTGATCCTTACCTATGCACCAGTGTATCAACATCAGCCAGTCGTATGTTGTCGAGGTCGTACACAGACTTGACGCACTCGACGAGCCAGTTGGGCGGAGTACGCAGTTCCATAGACAGTAGAGGCGCGTGAGGCAGCCGGGCGAACCGCGCGAGGGCGCCACCGGTCAGTGCGCCTGATGACGTGAACTGTAGTTCTGGTTCTAGCACGTAGCGGTAGAAGCTGGTGGGAATGTACGAAGTATTGAATGTTGTTAAACTAATATTTTTTTATTTATAATCGCAATTCGGGTATATTTTGCCGGAAAACGATGTCTCTGTTTGACATAGAGGAATATAATTATAACCATATAAGTTCTAATTACAAAACGCTTAGTCAGTAAAGGAGGTTTCTTTCGTATCTTATGACATTGTGATATAGTTATAACCAAACAGCAAGGTTTCACAGGTCGCAGTCAAAAATTCATCATCATCATCATCAGCCCTTGAATGTTCCCACTGCTGGGACACAGGCCTCCTCTCATAGAGACGGAATGGGCTATAATCCACCACGCGGGCCCAGTGCGGATTGGTAGATGTCACATGTCTTCGAATTTTTGGTTCTAGGACATGCCGGTTTCCTCACGATGTTTTCCTTCACCGTTTTGAGAGCAGTGGTGATGAAATAATATACACAAAGTAAAGCGCCTGCCTGGGTTCGAACCCACGACCTACAACTTGTAAATCGCGGCCATTACCACTGGGCCGTAAGACGTAATTTTTGACTGTTGGTGAGCAATGGTCTCACCAACAGTCAAAAATTACGTCTTGCTAATACGCGTTGTATGTTAGTAGTGCAGTTTAAACTTAAGTTCGGCTTTACAACTAGTATCAAAATATTTGATACTACTTTTACGAGCACAACAACACAGTAAATGGTACAGTTGATGCATTTCAGACTACGCGTCAATCTTTGCAATTTAAACCCTAAGACAATGTAACAAAGATATACTTTACCTCTTCAGCGGCATGTCAGAGTTCTTGTCTTGCGGGTTGACGAACAGCTTGATGCGACAGTTGACGACGCGACGCAGGACGAGAAGCAATGGCGCTAGACGCTGAGCTGCAGTCGATGCAGGGTCCAGTACAGCTACGATCTATTGGAGCAAATCGTTTCGTTGTAGCGTTATTTGCAGCTCTTGGCTAAATGATAACAGCCACACGGGTCGATCTATAAGCAAAGCTTGCTGAACTCGGTACATGGATCGGTGACCATCTATAGCGAGATTACTCCGTGCTTCGGAAATCACGATAACCTAAAAATTGGTCCCGGCTGTCATTTGAAGGTCTTTGATAGATAGGTAGTTGCGTAGAAATTTTGCTTTACAAAATTTCTTTAACTGTGTTTGCATAAGTTTTAACATGTTTTGCCGGGCGATACGGCACGAACGTTGTATATTTTCAAAATCAAATGTAGTAAAGACATAATTTCACAAGGTGAATCCCGACCTCAAAAAACAAAGTTACACAAAGATGTGAGTTTGGCAAGTAATCAGCAGCTATTCATACCTCGATAGCAGCCTCATCGTCCCGTAGAGGCGGCAGATCAACGAGCGAGTGCTCTGTCTTCAAGCCCGCCGGTAACGAAGTGCGCGTGCGCGGACTGCGCGCCGCCACCACAGATACCACTTTTAGACGGTCTTCTGAGTTTAGATCCTTGGTGTCGAGGTCTGAAATAAAAACCTGTGGTGAATGACCTGGCTAGGATAAAATAATAGTAGATTGTTTATGTAGGGAGCATACAACTATTTTAAAGGCGAGAGTGTTTTTTATTAATCCTGAGCGCAGCGAGGGATTCAAAGTACGTCACTCGAGCTTAAAATAGTGTTGCGCATTGTCTACTTTTAATCACCCTCTATGAGAAAATAAGTGCAACTTATGAAAAAGAACGTTACGTTTATTTATTTCCATACAATTACGAACCATGAGACATAACATAGAAATAATTAGAGGCTAATGTTTATATTTTGCACTTCCATAATGTGCATTGTAACAATTTTATTAGTACCATCCGTTACAGTTTGCCAGCAAGCCACTTGTTCAATACAATGTTCCCGTGCGGTCCGAAATAGAATTACAATCGCTCATTAGCCATTTACTTCCTACATTCGCCGTAAACGAAAAAAAATACAAAAATTCGAGTTAAGCGATATAATCCTATTTTGGACCGCATGGTTTGTGTTTCATATCTTTGGTGGTTAGAAAATTTACTAACAATATCCACATTCCAAATTCAAATCACTTTTAGTCCCTAGGGATTAATGAGCTATTTTAGTCCCTGATTACGAAAAATAAACTACCTTTTTTTGCAATAAATGTGATAAAAAGTATTTTGTTGTAAGTTCAACAATGATGATGACAAACCAAATGGTATGGGTGGCTGCAAATTTACTTGTAGCGACCTCTATGATTCAAGAACTAAATCACAAAATCCTGCATCGCGAAAGCATAGTTTTCGGCGCGATTTGAACATATACAACAGTCCGACCACAACCGTTGGGCATTTGACCAGACATTACACGGTACATCTGTCTGGTTGAAGGATCCTCCCTTTTCAATGGTGGTTGTAGGACTTGACACCCTGTTCGGCATCACTTACCACTTCTCGTGGCTTGCTTCAATTATCTCGCAGTATGTGTGAAAGGTAAAGTAAGCTAAGTTCCGTCCCTCCCCTCCCGAAGTTAACTCTGGAATCCTTCGTTACGCTTGGGATTTAATATCATGCCAATGACATGACTCTGTTTTGTCCTGTCGGTGCATAATCTACTATTTATTACCTTCATCGTCATCATCTTCGAATACATTGTTGTCCGTGTGTTTTGATTTCTTCTTACTGTCCAAAGCTTCTGATAGTTTGTCAGCGTACATTTGGTTGCTATACCTAAAAATTAAGGTTAATGTTTCATGTTCATACTATTTATCATTATATTGCAATTCATAATCTCAGATTATTTACGCCGTCTTCTAATTCAAACATCTATTTAAGAACTATTTGTCTTGAAGTTGATTTGCGACTGACCATTTGAAATAAAAAGAACCTTAAAAAATTTGGTGACACTGGAATTTGAACTTTGCCATCTATGATATTGATTTTCGTAATTCAAAACTTGCTAATTATTACCGATTCTGAATTAAAATACAGTTATTTTATTTTGTGTTGAATAAGTAACTATAAAGTTACCTCTCCAGCAGCGTGAAGTCGTCAAGCGTGAACCGCTCGTGTGGATGCAGTGGGCCGATGAGGCGTGCGTTGTAGATTAAAGCGCGCGCGCCTGCCCTCAGCTTGAGACTACGCGCACATAGCACGCGGGACGCCTTCAGTACCCACTCGTATTTGTTCAGTGCGGGGACCATCTCCGGCTGTATAAAAAGAGATGTTTGTTCAACGTGTGGTTGTGGACAGATATAAAAACAGAAAAAGATTAATGGAATATGGTTAGTAGTGGTAGTGGTAGTGGTAGGGACTCCCTTTTCCGCACTTAGACTCCCATTTGGTCCGTTGTGCGTGGGGACTGTACTAGCTAACATAGCCAGCCTAGCTCCGCCCAAAAGCACAGAAGCTTCCTGGGAGCTTCACAGGATTCACGGAGCGACCTCACTGTTCCGAGGATTTCTTCGCGTTGAGATGCCACGGCCTCGCATTCCAGTACTACGTGGGCGGCTGTTTCTTCGGCGTTAAAACAGCCCCTGCAAAGTGGACTGTCCGTGGCGCCTAAGTTGAATAGATGTTTGTTAAGAAGGGTGTGGCCCGTTATTGTCCCTATAATTATTTTAAGGTTATTTCTGCTCAGGCTGAGGAGTTTTTTAGTAAGACGCGGGTTTACGTTTGGCAAAGCCATTTTCGACTGTCTACAGTCTGTTGTCCGTGCCCATCTGTTAATTTGTAGTTCTGTTGATCTTTGACGAATCCACGCACGAAATTGCGAGAAGGGCAAGGGGATAAGTGGGTACGGGCCTAGCACTAACATCTCGGAGCCCCTTTTCGCAAGTTCGTCTGCGGCATCATTGCCTAGGGATCCACTATGCCCCCTGATCCACTGTAGGGTGATTCGATTGGATTTCGATATACTCTCCAGGGCGAGGTGGCACTCAAAGATAAGTTTGTTGTTAGTTAGTTTGTTTTCTAAAGCTTTGAGCACGGCCAGACTATCAGATAGGAATTTGACACCGTAGTTCTGGATGCCCAAACGCTTTACGGTTTTTGCAGCTTGTGTTAAGGCGACACATTCACATTGAAATATCGAGCTGTGTGTGCCTAGCGGTATGTGAAAGTTTATGTTGAGGTCAAGGGAGTGTACGCCAGTACCTGAGCCGTTATTCGTTTTCGAGCCATCTGTGTAAATTCGTACTTCATTGGCTCCTGACTCATCCCTTTCTTCCTCTATTGTTTGTATGTTATAGGTTTTGTTGAACATAGGTTGTTTTTGAAATCTTTCACACGGGGCTGCGATGAGAGGTTTATACTCAATCGCCCGGTTTAACCATATTCCATTGATACTCAATGGAATATGGTTAACAGATATTTATTTTTGCAAATAGGTTTAATACACTTTTACAAAATTAACCTTTTTTACAATGTTAACTAGATGAGGCCGGTATTTCCTAACTGACTACTCTGAGAAGAAACACTGAAACATATTCAGAGGTCAAAGTCTTATTTGAAGTCCTTACATTCCGTTTTTCAATTGGTAAAATCACATAAGAACCATATAGATGTGAGAATGTATTTTAAGATTCATCATGTAGGTTGAAGTACCAAAAATTTGTTCTAGTGCTTGACTCTGTTCCAAGAGGAATTTATCAAAGCCATGGGTGGAGACAAAACCACAGTAGCGTTAAATTGTCCTTTTACTGTACATGCATTTATGTGCCACAGCTGTATGCTATAATAGATATAATAGATTGAATATATTTATTTTATAAGTAGGAGAGTAAATTAATTGACAATATTTTAGATTTTTAGACTAAAACTAATGAATAAACGCGTTTTACTGAAATTTGAAACCATTGGTAAGCATATTTAACCATTAGTTGAGTTAACTAGGGATAAAAACCTGGGCCTTTGGCAACCAATGATGCAATTTTGAGCTAAATAAAATACTATAATAGTTATATATAAAATATCTGACTATAGTATAAAACAAAGATAATAACCAGAGCAGCCATAACTTATGTTATTCTAAGTTCAGGTGAAAAACGGTACAGTAACCTTATCAACCCACTTCTATATTTTTCAGATTTTACGCTTGCCTATATGAATGTAGTGTAATAATGGCGTAGAGTGGGGATTATCCAACGTCTTGGAAGACTTGAATTACGCCGATGACCTATGCCTGCTGAGCAAACACGGGGCTCAAAATAAACATACAGAAGACCTAGGAACTGAGAACTGGTGTGAAGAACCATTCACCGTTGCTGATTGGCACAGAGGCAGTGGAACGCGTCCACAAATTTACATACCTCGGGAGTGTCGTGTCTGAGACTGGAGGTAGTGAAGAGGACATCGCTTCACGGATCGCCAAAGCCCGAGCTACCTTCGCGCAGCTGAGACCTGTTTGGCAATCGCGGAAACTGACCCGAAGGATTAAACTCAAAATCTTCGGGTCCAATGTCAAATCCGTGCTGCTCTACGGGTGCGAAACGTGGAAGGTCACAAAGGACATCTCACGCCATATACAAGTCTTTGTCAACCGCTGTCTCCTTCGCATTCTCGGAATTTACTGGCCCGAGACTATCTCGAACGTGGATCTGTTGGAGAAATGCCACGAGAGCCCGATCGACAGCCAAATCAAGCTTCGCAAGTGGAGATGGATTGGCCACACGCTCCGAAGGGGTCCCGATCAAATACCAAAGCAAGCTTTGGACTGGAATCCCCATGGGAAAAGAAAGCGTGGCCGTCCCCGTCTGCCCTGGCGTCGCACCGTGTTGGCAGAAGCGACGAGCATCGGAATGACATGGAGCGAGGTGAAGCGTGAAGCTCCAGATCGATCGCGATGGAGGACATCTGTGGACGCCCTCTGCCCCATCTAGGGGTTATAGGACATTAAGTTAAGTGATATGAATGTAGGAGAATATACTCACCAAGATATCGCAGGTTTGTGTTTCATGGCAGCCCTCATCTTCCAGCAGTCTGATCATGTACACAGTGGCTTCCGCTGGCTCCAGCGTGGTCAACGCCGCCAACGCTACTTTGTTCAGTGACTGGTCCACGTTAGCCGAACCGTCCACGTTGGGAATGAAAGCCACACGAACGCCGCGGGAATCTTTCTGTTAGAAAAAAAAAAGGAAAAGTGTTCAGTGCTTTGTATTTATTGATAAGAGGGTCCTGTTGTGGATTTACGTAACTGCATCAGTGGACTTAGAGCGAATTTTACTCGTGATCGATCGCGTTAACGTAAACGTCAATTTGTAATGAAACTGGATTAGCTCCATTTGGTGAGATTAAGGAGAAACCGCTGAAAGAAAAGAAGATGAAGCTATAAAGCTCCAGTCTGCTTTACGGGCACCACATGACAGTTATCTTATAAATTCTATTCTACTATTTTGATATGGTAGGAATATTTACCATGAAGGTCAAAGCATTCTTCAGTAGTTCCCTGGACTCCTTGTTGTTAAGATCGCCAGCTACCCAAATGGTCTGTGAGAACTTCTCCACTTTACTCGACTTTGTGAAGTATTTGAGCAGAGGCAGAGCTGTTGCTAGCGCGTCTCGTCCTAAGGAGAACATTCAAGTTTTTATTTATAACTCAACACTAAGGCTGCCTGTCCTCCTGGCGCGGAGCGGAGAAAAGAGGAGCGGAGCCAACCAATCGAATTGCATAAAAAGCTCGCTTCGAGCGGATTTTTTATGCAATTCGATTGGTTGGCTCCGCTGCTCTTTTCACCGCTCCGCGCCAAGTAGACAGGAAGCCTACACACTGATATTGATATGTTGAAGAGAAAGATGGAAGAATGGCAAACGATACTGAAGTATGAAGTTTTGTGAGATGAATGTGTAACAGTATATCTGTGTAAAAGTTCTAAGCAGAAAATGTTAGTTTTTGGGTTCTATTTTACCGTTTTTTTTATAATTTTATTTGTTCTGTTTTTTTTTTTTAATATAGGGTTTTTTTAATTTCGTAATAGTGTAATTAGCTTCGACCACTCTATTTCAAATTCAATAAATAAATAAATAACTCCATATTTTGTCATTAGGTTTTTGTATTACGCATTAAAAGCTGCGTCGGTTGATGTAAGCTCTCTATGCTCGATAGTTACCTGTCAAATGCATAAGTTTATAAATCTTGTCTTCGGCGAATAAATCATTTGACGATGGCACTCCTGACAGATCCAGGTACTGTGACGGATCCGAGCCCAAAATACGGCGGTTCAACCTGGAGAACAACATTTTATTGTAATATGGATTGTAGTCAGTTTTGAAAGTAATTCTATATTTTTTTAGTCTTAGGGCCGATTTCACCAATCAAACTAATCGCAATCAGTTCAACTAAACTCAGTTTATGCAAATACAGCGTTCTGATTGATTGAGACCGCTGAGAAACTACCAATCAGAAAGCTGTGTTTGGATTTGGATTAGTTGAACTAATCGCGATTGGTTTCATTGGTGAAGTCGGCCCTTAACTGGTTCATATCTAGAAGAGAGATTGGCAAAACGTTTCCAGAATCAAACAGTGCAATACTAATAAATATTTGGTTCAAAATTTTGCTGTATATGTTACATTACACTGGCATATAGTTCAAATCTATTCATCAGTGATAAGTGCGCTCGGAAATTAAGTTATAGTTTTTGTCGGTCGAATCAACTTGTAAGTGAGAAATATGAAAACATTTCTTTACACTTACACTTAAGAGAACAAAGCCTAATTTAATTGGCCTTTTTAAAATAAAGCTATTTACATAATTACTGGGGTAATGCAAACTAGCAAAACAGTGGATTTTTATGCAGCAATCAGTTGCAAACTGAACATTACAGATACCTCCAAAATTTTCTCGCAATAGTCTCTACAAGAGTTTTATACACCTTGTATTGTGGGTTTGGCGTTCGTGACGAGTATTCCTTGTAGCTGCATACACATAAATAAAATAATAGGACTAAAATATAAAATAAGTTCAGTAGAAACCATCAGAAAGCCGAGGTTCATGACAATTTAAATTGAACTTTAAGAAATTTTCATAGGGTTGAAATTGGTATAAGGCAATAAATTATCGATCAGTGTACGTTTGGCGGTCGCAACTATAAGTATATCATGAGGAGTAAGTAAGATAACGGACCAGGAGCCAAACTGACCTGATGACAATTGAAAATTAACTTTAAAAAACCTTGAAAACAGTTGAAAATGGTATAACAACGACCATTAGAATCACCTATACATCACTTCTGCTTTCGCACATACCTGGGCATAACATGCGGCTGCTTCATAAGATAATCCAACGCGTCATCATTGTCGGACAGTTCGCCGCGGAAGACGGCGCGCTGCAGACGTCCCGTGTGACGCGACAGAGCGGTCACCAGCGCCTCCTCAAGCAGTTCCACTGATGACGTCACAGGGGAGAGACCTTCTTCCACTAATGGTACGCCGTTTATCAAGACCTAGAAAGAATTTGTATTTAAGATTTTTTTCTAAGAGACCAAAACTAATTTAATAAGAAAATATTGATTTCAGAAATTGCAGCTTCGTTAATTTGTTTTTACCAGAGTGCCAAGAACGGTAATGTCTTTCGCGCATATTTTGCATGTCTTTTTCTGTATGCGCTAGGACATTTAGATCTATCAACTTATAAATAGTGTGCTTTGCTTCTATGTATGTATGAAGTTGTAATATTTAATGATTATAAACACATATTTATGTGATGATTGATTTATGTTTCAGGATTAAAATGTATTCAACATATTATAAGAAAGCGTTACGTACCTGAGGATACTTGTTGGTGCCAATTTTCGAAACAAACTCATCAGCCAATTGTCTTCCAAAGTTGTACTCCGAGTCTTCAGAGATAATGTCATCAAGGTTACTGTTGAAACTCGTGTACTTGGTAAGCTGTTTCTTTACGAACTCTATCGATATTTTCTCATCTTCAGGCGGGTGCAGTAACTGCGAAAAAGAGAATAATGTTATACATGTAAGTTGAAAAAGTCGATTTTAATAACTTAAGTCAGCAACTTGTATTGGAACATCATCGAAATTCAATTACAGAACTATACAATATTAGGCCGTGTTTCCACCTGTCTGTGTATGACATTGCGGGCTACCGAAGTATAACGTGATCGCTTGACCATGCCCCGCAATGTAATTTCTAAGGGTTCCGTACCCAAAGGGTAAAACCGGGGCCCTATTACTAAGACTCCGAGGTCCTTCTGTCTGTCCGTCTATCTGTCACCAGGCTGTATCTCAAGAACCGAGATAGCTAGATAGATGAAATTTTCAGATTGCTGTTGCCGCTATAACAACAAATACTAAAAACAGAATAAAATAAATATATAAGTGAGGCTCCCATACAACAAACGTGATTTTTAAGCCGTTTTTAGCTATACCCTTCGTGCGCGAGTCTACTCGCACTTGGCCGGCTATATAATTAAACTTGGAACTCGCATGTTGCTTGGAGGTGGAAACACGGTCTTACACATATACGTATGTTTCTGTATAAAGGCCAATAAATGTTTTTCAGAGCATTGTACACACATAAATAAATACATAAACAAGTACATAAATATAAAATTGGCTATTCAATAACTGATGTTTTTTTTTTATCACAACTTATTAGATATGACTTACTTTTACTAATTTAAAGCAAAGTCTGTGTGCAATAAAGTATTTTCTAAAGTTACAGTTTTTTTTGACCGTCATAAAATTTAATTCCAAAATACCTGTGTAAGGAAGTAATAAGCTTCCTTGTTCGAGTTCTTCTCCTGCGCGACGTAATTGAAAGCGGAGCGGACGGCGGCCTCAAGCAACGGGTCCTCTGTGCTGGGCGCCAGGACCAGACCTACTCGCACCGGTGTCGCGTGCTTCAGTAACGTCTCACCCAGCTTCAGTGGGGGCCCAGAGGCGGGGGATGTTGGGTCCACTACGATTATCTGTTGGAAAAGATAATAATCTTAAATGGTGTTACAGATAGGGCGATCTCTACTTTCGGGTAATCTATTAGAAATTAACCGAAAGTAGAGGTACATTTATAATAACTAGAACTCTGAAAGTAGTCATCCAATTAAGAAGTTCTAACAAAATCTAAGATTCTTGATAATACAAAAAAATAAATGAATGATATGTAGCTGTTGATCAAAATGGATAGGTAGTAAGTTGTCTTTGAGTCAGACCAGTCTTTATTTCGCAGCAGTAAAGTCGGCTTTCGTTATGCATGTGTTAGCTGCTGCCATACTTTTTAATATTCATGCTATTACTTTTTAGAACTTACGTAATTATAAATATTCCTCCTCAAGTTCCTCAGCATGCCGGGGTAAGTAGGCCTCAATAGCTCCATGTAGGACGACGGCCAGCGCCGGTACCGTTCGTCAGACTCCAAGTCGTTGAGCCACGTGATGGACGAGTCGCGGATGTCCAGGCCATACTCCTCCCAAGTGTAAGCCTCGCCCAGCTCCAGGGACATTAGCTTGTTGATCAGCTTTTTGGAAAGGCCTATACAGGGAATAAGGTTGTTTCAGAATCTAGAGAACAATACACACTCAGAAGATGTTAGGTCTGCTTAGCCTTTGTCCAACTATATTGGAAGCCAACCGCTTTCTGTTTAACTGGACACAGCTGAATACCAGAATTTTACTAGAAGCGACTGCCTAGATAGGCAGACAGTTGGCCTCCATCTTGTAATTGGATAACAGGATATAGTTCTCGCCAAACTTCTTGGCCAGCCTGAAGTTGGCTTGGCGATGCGCAAGGCACGGTGCAGTTCTATTTTTGTATGAGATTTACTATTGCGCAGCCATTGTAGCCATTTCAGGGCGGCCAAGAAGTTTGGCGAGAACTATACCCCTTGGCGGGTCTTGATAAGACTGGTTAAAGTCGAAGTCAGACTATTGTGAGAGTTCCAGGGTTTTGATTACCCGTAACGACCGTCTAAAGTTAACGAATGTAGGCCGGAAGCAACACCTTTACGTGCTTTCAGAGCCATCTATTCAGGAGCTGTTAGTTAACCTTAAACGTATTCAATCAACATTGTTTAACAAAAGGAATCAAGGAGATCCGCCAAAAAAAATACATTAATAGTGACTTATCCAATTCTCATGGCAAAAAAATGGAACGTGCGACTACAGAGCACATGTAGCGCGCCCTTTGACGTGTTTACATGCGTCACATGTTGTGCCAAGGGAACCGAGCCTTATAAATCTTTGTATATTTAATTTTGAGTAATATTACGTCAATAACGTGCTTTGAACATCAGGGTTTAAGGCGTGCATCAAGGCGATCTGCCGTCCAATTCGTTCTAACTCGAATCAAACTCGACTCGACTCGAGTTTTTACTCCAATACGAAAATATGAAGGATATTAGGCAGGTGTATAAAAAAATAGACTGCTTCATAATTAATTCACCATCGAATAAGAAGACTTCGTCGTTACTACACGTCTTAATCAAAGTCGATGAACCGCAGAACCCTCAGTAATTATGAAATAAACTTACCAAGTGCATGTAAAGTGTTCATAGGTCCGATATCTTCCTTCAACGCATCCAGCAAAGCCATAATATCGACTTCCTCTGCATCATACTGAGCTCCTGACACAAGCAGCAGAGGGTCCGCGGGGCGAAGCCCTAGGGACGACGCCCACAGATCTTGGTTGTATAAGACCTCTTCGCGGAAAGTACGAGGTACATTCACGTGGATAAGTGATTTAGTCTAAAACAAAAGAGAAATATAGTACTCTTATTTTTAACCGACTTCAAAATAAAGGAGAAGGTTCTCAATTCGATTTTATTTTTATCTATGAGTATCACCGAAAAAGTTTCAAATCATTTTTATAGTTGAAATAAGAAAAAAGTTACATGCATCTTTACAAAGTAAGCTTTATAAACTTACTACTTGTGAGAAGTTAGAACAAAAAAAATACTTTTACCTGCATAGGGAAATTCTGAGCGATAGAAGTGAGTACTTTGAGTGACTCGTCGCCTCCCGCATCGTTAGCATCTACAACGGCCACCGCGGCTTGCATACTAAGCGCCTGCATCTGCCATACTTTCAAGGGTTCCAGCTCTTCATTTGATTCCGACAAGTGACGGCGGAAACGTTCCAGAGGCGAACGTAGGCCAGGGAACAAATTCCTGCATAAAAGATGTGTGATTGAATTGTCTTGTTTCAGAGACAGTAAAACGTCTACTCTTATGTCCTAGCCAGTTCCACAATACTATGCAATCTATTTGAATGTTGTTATGAAAACTACTGGCAAAAGATTTATTGCTATGCCACTAAAAGAAAGTTTTAGACCCTTACTTGAGCCTTCCGAAATTGAATCCATCGATTTGGTTCTGAGGATCATTCTCATCTTCTTCCTCTGAGGGTTGAGCACTTGCTTCTCCATCTTCCGATTCCTTTGGTGTTGAATCATCCTGACTCTTGTACTCTGTGCTCTTCAGCTGCAATTCAACTCCATAGCCTGACAAACGTAGCTTGGGCTTGCCTCGTGGCTGCAAAAAACATAAGTATTCCATAAAACAAAAGTAAAACCAGAATTATGTTATGGTTGTTTTAAATTAAACTGTTGAAACCTAATGCCGCACATGACAATTTTTTTTCTGCAGCCCCCTGTAGGACCCCATTACAAAAGATTTAATAAGGCTACAATTGATACATTTTCTTTCCATTACAACTTACCTTAACATTCCACCTCACAACATAGTTGATAGCACCGCTGTCTGCATATCCTGTCAGTATCTTGTGTTTTGCTGCGAAATCTTTCATTCCAAGCTCTCCATACAGAATAGCAGTGAGGCTCTTATTGTCACTGCTTGGATATGAATGGTCCAAGAGATATGTTTCCAACTTATGCTCTTCCTAAAAGTCAGACAAAAACAAGCTTTGTAGTAAACTGAAAAGGTCACATAGTGTGCACACAAAATTATTAAATTAGACACCAACTTTTGTTGTCACTGTAGCAGATTCTAATTGGGATATTTCTGTGATACAATGTACAGAACTTAAGCAGATGGGTTGTTCAGAACCTTATGGCCTTGGAAATGCTAGATTCATAATTTTATAATGTAGATTTATCAAATTCAGTATGTTAATGCTATTTAAGTTTGTATTTGCATGTTTCATTGCATGCAGCTTGCTAACACATAACATACCTATGCAAGATGAAATGTTCAAGGTTCAAACTAAATATATGCTCAAACTAAAGTAAATATTCTATTAATAGTAATAAATTGGATTACACTGGCTTATTATGCTGTATTATAATCCCAGATACTATATATGAAATAGTTGAATACAAAGAAGAACCTGTGTTACTCTATGTGAAAATTATATTATTAATTTAGGTTTTTTCTATTCTTGTAAAGTTTTTTGAGGTGTTTATATCCATATGGACAAATCAAATTATTTTGGGATGACAGTAACCATTTGAGGCAAATTCATAACCCATCCACTACAATTATTTCTGGTATGTACATACTGAAACTACAACACATCAATAATTACAGTAAAGATTTCAAGGCTGATTTCTAACATTTAGGTAATTGTAACTCAACCAATCAACTGATACCACATCATTCCTATGTGTACATTTGGTTAAACAATTCATTAATACACACTTTTGGTAATGACTTAATGAGATTAAGAGAAACCATACTGCCCAAAAATTATTATTTATGAACGAAAATAACTGGTAATAGGATTTGAACAGAACAGAATACTTACCACATCATATTGATTATAAGATTTAAGGACATCTCTTAAAGCCTCATTATCACATATTTTCTTTGAAGCGATTGACACAAATGAGTCACATGTAACATCTTTTGCTCCACTTTGGGTCGCAATCTGATCAAACATGCGGACTGTAGGAGATGTGAGATGCATGGAGAGAGCAAGTTTGGCCATTCGAAGCTGTGCGGGTGCCAGCAGTGAACTGGCAACACCAATGCAAGCATCGTACACTTGCTTATCTGTCTCTGAAAAGTAAAATTAATACATGGTATTATATTCATGAGCAAGAGAAATATAATTATGATGTTAAGGATAAAATTATTTTTGTTATTGAAAATTTTAAGGAAAATTCATTTCATACAAGTCAATAACATTTAGTTTGAAGCTATTGTTTTATATATTAATGTCTGCTACTCAATGTGAATGGTGAAACGTGGATATAGGTAATGTTTTAGATCTTAGACAAAAGGTTTTGACTGAGATTCAATCAGATATACAGGATTCTATAAACTATTCACGGATGGCTCAAGGGTCCTGCGGGGGGTTGGGGCCGCATTCTTAGACCCACAATTGGATATGCAGATGCAGCTCAGGTTGCGTATGCGATTACATTACTTTTGTTTGTTCCCATGAGCCTAGCATAGTCACCCAGAGTGCACTGAAGCCTCAAAACTTAGATTAAAAAAAAATATTACAATAAGTAATTGTGTTAGTACCATTTTAGTATACCAAAAATAAAAGCGAGGTTTTTTTTTTTTTTTTTTTATTGGTAGTCTTGTGCTTGACCACTATCTCACCAGCTAAAATCTTTACTTCAATTAAACACATGTTAAGTTTATAAAATATGCAGTTGATTTTTAACTTACCTAGAGTGTCAAGACTAGATTTCAATGAATTTATACCATCAAAAAAGGACCAGAATAAATCGGTACTTTCGCCTGCAAGATACTCGGCGAGCTCCAGGACTATTGGAGTAGCTTCCCATTTTGCACTTACAAACGATGTTACAGATTTAGACTTCTTTTCATAAGGTTTCGCAGTATCTTCACTAGAAACCAAATTAACTAAGACGTAAGCTAAAATAACTAAGGGAATTCTAAAGCCGGTGGCTCTCATCTTGATCAGGTTCTACTTCTGGCCTTAGTATGAAGAATTCTTAATTAAATTATCTACAAATGCCACATTTACACAACACTTTATATATGGTCATACTTTTCAAGTTATAATAATGAAATAATACGAAAACTTCATAGATTTCGTTTAATAAAACTCATCCTTTAGATGAGACAACACAACCACCAATTCACCAATGACAGCTGGACACGGTGTTACACAGACAATTAAAATATTTTTGTTTGACAGTTTAACAGCAGTTCTCACTTTCGATTTCATTATATTTAGTTAGTATTTAATAGCCAATAAGAATATTGGAATGAACTCGCTGGAACGTACTTAGCATGGAATTAGTATCTACAGTAAACTGTAGGGGAAATTGTAGAGGACATCACACGATCAAGAAATAAATTAAAAAAATCTAAAAATCCGACTGCTTGAAAAGCGAACTAAAAAGACGTAAAATCATGCTGTGCAGTCGGAAGATAAATATTCGCGAGATGGCTGACCAAAACCAGATGTATCTTTATATATATCTCTATATTCTTTTAAATAACTTTTTTATTTATAACATTTTAGTTATTTTTTTTTCAAATTAGTACATTTAAACATATAAGTGGTATACAATTTTGAAATCACCTCTTAAAACCCTTAATTTTGATACCCCACACGATAGGTTTAGAAAAAAAAAATATTTGGGCCCCCACAATATCGCGCCCAAGAACTGACATTTTCCTATTTTATAATTTTAATGTATCTAGTGACACTCGCGGGGTTAAGACGAATCAATTGACGTAAGAACCATCAACATCGGCCCACGCGGTTGGTATCAAGAACGCCACATAAGAACAAACATACATACATATATACTTACATACACTTATAAACTTATAAACACATTACCCTCCTTCGGCAGTCGGGTAATAAAATGCACAGTTTACTGCGGTTCAGATGCAGCAAACAGGCGCGGGCACGAATAGCGTGTAAGCCAGATGCGGGTTAAAATTTTAACCCGCATTGATTATGGGCCGTTGATTTTTGGCGCGGGGTGGTTGGAGAGGGATGGGGAGGGGGGAAGTTTGGCTACCCCCAAGCTACCGGGATAGATGACGGATCTATCCGTAGTGTAATAAGCCCTTTATCTAAGTAGTTCCTGCCCTGCCTTAAGGGCTTATTACACTACACGGTATTCAGGGCCCTAAAACTTAATTTAGGGTAGTGTAATAATTGTTAGATAGGTAGGGTTCTCATAATATCGACCTTATGGCTTCGGAATAACATAGTGAGTGTAATAAGCCCTTTACTTCTATCCGTAGACAGAGAAATTTTCTCTGTCTACGCTTCTGTCAATCTGTCATGCCAAAGTTGTCAAATCGACTGTCCGTCAGTCTGTGAAATAAATTTCGATTTCGATTGTCTATTTAGATTTTTCTTTACATAGCCAGATGGAATAAACTGTTCAAAATAAAATAAAAAGCAGTAAGTATGTCAGCTTTACAGTTACTATTATATCTTTGTAGCTATCCAAAAATTGCTTCAGAATTCACTTAAAATTCAGTCAAATTATGCGATTCGCGTTAAGAATGTTACTGATAAAAAGTTTATTGCAGTTCAATTCCAATTTAATAATTGTTTTTGTTGATCGGTAAGGTAATTTTTCGTACTTTGTATAGGTTTTGTTGGTTCATGGGTTTTGATGTACCAGGTGCTATGGTATAGTTCTGATTATAAAAATATATTTAACGTTCCGCTGTACATAACTACATCTATTGTTTTCCCTATTAGGCTTATACCGCCACGATGCAGTACACATCCGACGAAGCCTATGCGCGCCTCATCAGCCACCACATGACTGTGCCGCAAAGGATCAAGGTGACATAATCCAAGTTTTCTCATCCTAAAAATCTTCCCAATTTTGATAAATGACCCTTCCTAATGTTAAGTTTAGACATTATGTTTCATATTTTACTGCTAAGGAGTATTTATGTTAACTAAACCCTCTTGACCTCATTATTTCTAGGCTACTGGTGATATAGTGGATGAAGACAGTGCTCCCAATGGAGTAGTCTCTGGCTGGGACTATGCTAACGAAAAGTTTGATATGAAAGTACCTGAGAGAATACTTGTAATGGGGCAGGATCAACATGTTGGTAAGGCTGTTTTAAAAATAAAAATAAAACCTTTAAGTTGACCACTAGGCACTGCCATTTGATCATACAGTGATGTAAAAATAATATTGTTGATGCAATATGGTTAGATATAAACCTAAACTGTTTGTTGAGTGATCAAGCTATTTCATGTGATTGTAGGGTAGTAGGTACATTACTTTTTGAATAAAGACTTTATACAAATAGTATCTATTTATATTATAAGGTTGATTTTTTGTTTAAACAAAAGTTATTATGCTGATTTAACTTTAAGAAGTTTTTTAGCTGCCACATTTACAAAATAGCTTTCAATATTTGACTATTAGATAGTAATAATACTCTTAATTGCACTCCATAACAATTCCAATTAGGAGTTTAACCCTCTTACAAATAAACGTGGAATAAAGGTATAACAAAGGAATAACCATACATTTTCATAGGTTTATACTTGGTATAACTTTATTCTGCGTTTATTTGTAAGAGGGTAAGAGTTTAGAGGGTGTAACAATGGGTGGTTTTACAGACAGCTTTTGGAAGGATTTGACAGAGAGTGAGTAAAGACATACAGGTAGCCCATGATGTACTATGTATCTATTTAGTACATATATTCTGGTTCAGGTGACAATTAATATTACAACAAAAAAAACACTGATTAACTAATGATAACATTATCTTATCCAATACTCACACACACCGTCTATTGAAATATTACAATGATCACTTTCTAAAATTATGTGTATAGGGTTTCTAACTTATTGGTTTTGACTGTTCTCTGTGGTCTTCTATGAATATGTATTTATGTTTACATAAATACATATGTAGCCATTGTTGTGACAGATTATGAGATTTTCCTTGTATTTGTTTGAGATTAATTTGACTTGTTTAAATACTGATTGAATTAAGTATTTTTTTACAATATTAGGTTCTTTGCCTAGCAGTGGGGCAAAATGAGTTGGAAATAAAAATTTGGTTCATTTTCTTGACTTAATCTTTGATGTTCCCTTCTGCCCTATATACTACTTAAGGCCTCATTTTTGAGAGGCGCGGCGAGTGCAGCGGGGCATCTCGAAGCGCGTTTTTTATGTTTACGGAGAGGCGGCACGTATAGCGGCAGCAGCGGCCCACGTCATCTTACGCGCAAACACAAACATGAATTTACCGCAACGCCCCGCGTTTCTAGAAACGAGCACTAACGCTGGCGCTCGTTTGAGCGGGCTGTACTGGCCAATGCAATGCAAATACCCTCCTGCATAAAATACGTACATTTTTTATAGACCATTCCACTCTAAAAGCGAGCTACGCTGACAGTATCCGAAGCGTGAAGACCAGAACGTTATTACTAAACCTCCACTGTCCTTCTGTCTCTCACAGACCTATATCTTTGGACTGTAATAGATAGTACAAGCATAGCATAATCAGCCCATAAAATGCCCACTGCTAAGACACAGGATACTTTTTGAGAAGGAATTATTCTTAATCTGCCACACAGCACTAGGTGCTGCTGCTTGATAGTTGTCACATGTATTCGAATGTTGGGTTTATGCTGGTTTGCTCACGATTTGATGTGTGTTCTTTCACCGTTTTGATAGTGGCGGTGATGAAATATGTATTTACAACAAAGTAGAGTGCCTTTCTTGGACCGAACCCACTACCTATGACACGTAAGTCGGGGCTGTTATCACGGTGCCACCACTGCACCTAGAATATCTGTTACTACGGCTGTTATAAAAATAAAAAAATAACTGGTCATATGCGAGTCGGACTTGCGGCTCCATAGTATCACCATGTCGCCTCGGATAGGTTGGATTTTTCTGTGACAGTGTCACGGCCCACGGGGCGAAAGTCGATTTGTTTGGATGTTTGTTAGTCACGCACGCCGCAATAGCTGTACAAACTCGATCGAAATTGGGAATACGGCTAAACTTTGGCCTGTATTGTGACACAGGACTCTTCTCCCTATGGCATAATTCGACACGCAGTTTAAGCCGCTGGCAGTAGCTACTAAATTCAGGGAATTTCAGTTCATGTGCTGTTATTTAACTTTACACTTTATTGTTTTTGATAAAAGTTGAACTGTTTTAGGTACAAAAGCAACACCTCGTGAAATCCAGCTGGATAATGCAGTGCTGCCAACAGATCCTGGCATGATTCGGGTCAGCACACCTCCTCGTGTGATAACACTTGATCAGCACTACTTCCCATCTGCTGATGATTTTCCACAACGCACGCCAACCAACTCTCCTCCAAAGAATTCAAGAAATTACCGTTCGCAAGGCGACGGAGCGCGCTCGATCACCCCCCGTCCGGATAATTTCAATGAATCTACTATGACTGAATCACGCTTGGTGTTGAGGTAATAGAATTTAATTCAGTTTCTTGATAAAACCTTGACATTCTTGTTTTGTAATTATTTACTTTCTATCATATTCTGAGGCCTTCTCTGTGCTGCGAAAAACTATCGCACAATACGTTTTTACCAACTACGGCACCTAAAAGGAGTTTAATACGCCAACTAACATTATGGAAGTTGATGATATAATTATTCTTCTATTGGCCGTTTTTCGGAGTAATGCTTCAATCTGTACCTTGCCAAAACCAGTACTAACCAGTAGTTAAACGACACTTTGTTTTTATTTTAAACCACTATGTACTTTAACTAATTATTATTAATTTGTGTTAACTTTTCAGAGATCCAACCCCACCAATGGGTAGTGGTGAAGGTCTGTCTACTTCTGAAGAGCTGGTACACCTGCGACGTCAGATTGTCAAATTGAATCGTCGTGTAATGTCAATAGAGGCCGACCAACTGCAGCGACAGCAGAAAGAAAAGATTGCGTATGCTTTTGGTATAGCCTACTTGTTGTTCAAAGTTATAGCTTGGCTGAATAGATCCTAAGCAATGACAGGAACAGCATCATTAAAATGTAAGATGAAGTCCAACCCATGTATTGTTGTCGTTATGAAATTGAATCACTGGAGATTTGTTCATTTTAAGGGGCATACTGTAGAAATGTCACTTACTGATTGTAGTAAAGGTGGAAGTGTTATAGTTCATCAAAGATATTTCTTAGCATTTAGGTAACACTTTTTTTATATGATATGTTGTACGATTCTGTAACCTGTACAGTGAATTCCCACATGATATTGATAACTTTTCTTGCATTCATCTACTTTTAATGAATTGTTGAGAAGTTACATGACCCTTACTTTAGTGTATAGATGTATGAACTGGGTCATTTTTTATTTGAATAAACAATACAAGTTCGCATACGTTGGTTTGGAATATGTAAAGTCCCTTAAAGACACGTACTTGATGATATAAAATTGTAGTTCATCACATATTGAAGAAAATAAAAGTCATGTTTCAGGATAACACTCAATATATTCCGAAAATCACTATAAGAACGTCAACACAAGAAGACTGGGCATTCAAAAATCTGAATGCACAATTACAGAGATATTACTACATAGAAATTGCATCAAAAGATCAATGGCTTATGAATCCTAAACAAATACTGGGAGTCACATAATCATGTACATACTTCTCATAAACTTGACTTCTTAATATTTTATGTTTCTGTATGTTTTTCTTCATAAATATAGATGACAGAAAAAAGAGGCCCACCAAGTCTCTGTGCTAACCATGCATTCTTGACAACAGCTATTTTCAAGGAGTCTACAGCAAGACGAGCATATAAGTTTGTATGTACAGCTCTCCCCATTCCTTCTAATATAATCAAGTCAACTCCACGAGCCTTCAAATCAGTGCATAAACCTGCAAAGGAGATCATGTTATCAATGATCTTATAATTATTGAGTCTGTCCCTATGAAATTGGTGTTGTACTGATTAAACAAAATCCAAAGAGAAAAATGAATAGATTTAAATTTAATTTAAAAAAAGAATAACATACCTAAAATGTAAAGGTGTTGAACTTATAATTCAAAATCAAACTATAGTTATCACAGTTCAGTGACCCATTTCATACAATGACAGTTTTTAATGTTCACCATCATACATCAAACAATGACGTTGAATACCAGAACTTACCTACACTAATGGTCCTAAGGTCCAAACAAGGGCCTCTCTGTCCAGTTGATCTCACTATTAAATCTCCAGTGGATAGGGCTGCTGAAATAACAGGACATAATTGGGAAGCTGCCTGTAAAATCTCTTCTAATTCAACATTGGTAACATCGTTTAGTGCTGGCCATTCATTGGCACATAATATGACTCCAGTGCCTCTCAGTAATAATGCTCTGACAAATGGCAAGATACCAAGAACTATATCAACTCCACTATTGTCAACAAACACTGCAGCACAATGGTAAATGGTATTCTGTAACAATGAAGTAAATTTTTTAAACAGTGCAATGGCTTTTTTATATAAATGCATTTCATGTTTTACACAAAATTATATTCAGTAATTGGGTGTCTCACCTCCAGTTTATCAAGCCATTTATCTAAGCCATCACATAGCCATGGCCTCTTCTGAATTTTTTCTAGAGCTTCATAGAGTCCACTACTTAGAATACTGGTTACTGCCTGGGCTCCCCAGTCAAACATGTTGCCTATAGAAATTAACTTCATGAATTAATTAAGATGCCAGCCCTTGTCCGTTATTCATACATTAATTGATCAGAATTTTTTAAGTATTCAAGTTTATCATCTATTATTACAAAAGATGTAAGTTCATAAATATTTGGCTGGCAACTAGTCCACTACATACTGTACACTATAGTATAGCTATTTATTGTAATGACTAGTAAAGTAACATGCCAAAAGTGGCATTGGGTAGTGCTTTGGCACTAGCTGCTAGTGCCAGTGTAACTCTGTTTATCTTATCTCTTTAGGATAGCCTCATGCTTACACAAGTTCTATTTACCTACTTAATAGAATTTATACCAAGATAATTATGTATAATATTGGTAGGTGTTATATTTTTGTATAAGGGGTTACCAGCTAATACTCCTCTGCTAAGTTCTATCCATCTCTGTCGTTCGTCTGGCATTGCATCAATCTCTGCCAATCTTGAACCAAGTGTTGATAATGCCGTTTCATTTTCATATTTTTTCTGTTGTTTCCATAAATCAAAGAAACCCTGGGAACGAAGGCATGTTTCATTGATGTCAAGGAGTAATCGTATGGTCAACTGCCCATGAGCACTAAAATGAAAAGGTATAGGTAATTAGCATTCAATTGAAAATGTTATTTTTTACAGTTTGTTAATAATTTAAATAAAAAGATTTTATGTAGTCAGAGTTAGATGTGGTTGTTCTTATGTAGCCAATAGGTATTGTCTTACTTTAGTCTGTATAATACTAACATTATAACTAAAGTAAAGTAGAACCAGACAACAAATAAGATTAGATGATGTATAATTATTTATTTGCTGATATATTCAAATCTGTTGCAACATGCATCAGATTTGAATATAATTATAATACTTACAGAGGATTAATTCTGATTTCTTTTAATGCTTCTACGTAGCATGTTTTAAATTTTAGTGCGCGTATTTCTACTGTAGGATCTTTATTATTCAGAAGTGCGAAATTCACATATTTTTCAGACAGTTTTTCACAAGTATTAAGCCAATACTCTCTTGCTTCTTCGTCGACTAGTAAGTCCAATGTATCTGGATTATATTTATCTGGCTCGAGCAATATGTGTGTGAGGCCAAAATGTTCCATCCTGTAACTGCTAGCAGAAAATAAACGAGCGACACGTCTAAAACAACGTTCCAAGCTTTTCATAGGCTACAGTCTTAGCCCATTGTATTGTTTTATCATTATGCAAATACAATTAAAACAATATTATCCTATCAAAAACTATGTATTTTTGTTACAAAGCAAAGACGTATATTGAATCACAGATTAGATATCAAAAATATTGTTGTAAAATCTAAATACACTCGGTAAATGACGTTTCCCCACTCCTCTCCGTTTCCTATTTTAGTTTTGTATGAGTACCAACATAACAAAAGAAAAGAATAAAGGCGGAAACACACTAACGCGTCGTGGCGTATCGTTATCGTGGCCTTTAACTATAAAATAGAGGGCAGCATTTTACAATCTAGCACATAAAATATGATATACAGCGTACAAAACATGCTGTGATAGTAAATTGTGATATGTTTAGTCGATTTTGAAATGTAGTCATGTGAGTATCGGCACTGCACCCAGTGCGGCCAGTGCCATAGACCATGATAGATTCTGAGTGCTTGCATGCAAGCTTTTTTTAACATCTGTCTTGTTCGTCTTGTTTATGGTTTGTCTGACGGACTTCAATTTGGTTCGTAGATATTGCAACTGAGTTTTAGAAATGTGTTTGAAATGGATAAAACTAATTATTTTCAAAAAAGACTGAGTTTTTTACGTAGTGAATTATAATACAATATGTGCTCCTTTAGTTTAATGTAATTTGTGTTGTGATTTTAATGATTGATGTAACGAACCAGTGTACGGCAAGATGGACGAATTGTCTAAGGGCATGACACAAACAGGAAACACCGCTACAACTGACAAAATTCAAGAAAATGATGATGGTAAATATTGCAATGTATTTAATTTCCCATAAATATTCTGTGTAACGGTTACTTCTCCGGTTTACATGATAAGTGCTTGTTTCGAAAATAAATATAGATAGGTAAACAAAATTCGAATCTCTAAGATACTGCTAATTAATAGAATAAAGTTTATATACTTGAGGATTTACAACATTAAATGAACAATAGTTTCATGGTAATTTATTACAAAATAACTCAGCAGGAGCCGTCAGTTTTCTTGTATTTAAATAAAAAAGCTGCTCCTATAGTGATGAATTAACTTAAATCTAATAAAATTAGAAAACTGTTGACACTCTTTTATTCTTCCACTAAATCAAGTAAGTAATCAAAAATTCATTGAGTATTAACTTTAACTGTAATGCCATTTCAATTGAAATTTCTCAGTTTTCACAGTGAGCAAGATTATGTTGATCATGTTCACAAAGTATGCTATTCATGCATGTCTGCTATGTTATTTAGCAAAAACTATAGCTATTAACGCACATTATTTAGTCTTAAACATTGTTATCACATGATAATAAACAATGCTTATTGGATTTATTTATATTTAGTGCTACAATCAAATAGCAATGCTAATTTTTATTTTGTTTGACCTGCTTCTCTGGATAATCATGAATTAGGTACATTTTATACATTCATTTAAATTTACGAATTCTTCTAGTCCATATATATTTAATCAAAAAGCAATGTTTACCACACAAAGTATAGTAAATAATCAGGCCTCAACTGTAACAAAGATCCTTGGAGGCAATGCAATTACTAAATTTAATTGCTTTTCAAATGTCTTCAATGCCATCCTGTTCATAAATAAAATTATTGATATGTACTGTAAGGAAAGTCATTGCGGATTAAATTTTAGCCAACAGGGATTCTGAAAATGTATTTGTTTCATATAATAGGTAATATTATAAATGTATACACAGTCCTGTATAGAGCATGCAATACCATTATATTGTTACCGCAATTTCGCGAATATCACACTGTTTTTCACTACCACAAAAGTGAGATTTGAAATGCGAATTTCGCGGTATTAAAAAGGTACCGTGATAGGGAAATCGTTTCTACGAATCGTCGCATGCGGGCGGGTTACACTCGCAACTACTCGCAAGTCAGACTAGTGAGTGAGTAGCAAGTATACCCCACCAACGTGTGTAGAAGCTGAGAGAGCATTTTCGGCTGCTGGATACATTTGTAATAAAATTAGAAGTTCTTTAAATGATGATACAATTGATATTGTATGCTTTTTCATAAACATTGAAAAATAAAAATAGATTAGCGTTGTGTGTAAACTACCAGGTGTTTTAATTAATCATTAATACTGATGGTAGTTTTATTTTAACCCCCATTTAACGATTTACTAATTTTGCAATGTTGCAAATTTTGCAGTATTACATATCCAATACTGCAATATTGCGGTATTGAATATATACTGCGGTATTGCATGCTCTAGTCCTGTATTATGATATAAATATTTTAATAATATGGAATAGGAAATAACATAATATTTGTACTTGAAATTAATTAATTATTGATATTAATAAAATTTTCAAACATTCAGCCTAATTTAGAATAAGGAAAGCACATTGGCTGTGTTTGTTTTTGTAATAGGTATTTCATATTGGAAGCAAACATCATCTATAGTTTCCTATGCATCGGGCCTAACCACCTTTACTTCTTTACCTGAGAGATGTCAAGGTGTTATTGTAAATTTATCTAATAGAAGCAAGTAGCTTATAAAATAATTAAAGTGTGTCTCTCTGTGTTACGATAACATCATCAACCTCACATAATATTAACGTGATAAATAGTTCTAGAGATTCATTGATAACTTTTTAACTGCAATAACATGTGTTGTGTATTTGGGTTTAGGTATTCCATACATAAACATTATCTGAGTATCACTGCAGCCATACTCTCACTTCCAAATGTAACATAACTAAATAACATTGACCCAACCTCTTAGTATATTCAGTACTATTGCACTTGTTTTGTACTGTACAATACAGTTAGGTACAATGAAATTGTGACAGAGAGACGAGAAGTGATCTTTAAATGTTTGGTATTCCTTACAAGGATGGAGCTCTAAAAATCAGACAAAATAATAATTCTTTTCTTGAATACTTTCTTTCCCATTACACAGTTAAAATTTCCAAACAACATTCTATTTGTTCATAGTCTTAACATAAACCATGTTTTAATGAATACTCAGACATATCAGCAAAAACACTTACTGTTTCTTAATATTATTTAGGGATAAATGTCCTTTAAGATTCAGAGATTGTCTTTGATTACCTTGAATGTCAAACCTGACGTCAATAACATTGAAAACTAACATTGTTGTTTAATCTATGCTCACCTTAATAATTGGCTATACATAGCTTGTTTAGTTTTATGTATTTGCACTCATTTAATTTGTGAATTTAATTATTATCATATAATCTACAACTAAGAAAAAGTTGATAATGATTGTATTGCCTCTGAATTATTATCATAGCTTTGGATTTCAGTTTGTGTAGAATTTCTGTACCCAACAGTCACTGCCCTTTTACGCCCAAGATTGTTGAAGAGCACTGCTTTTGCAGATGGCGTAAAGCGTGGTTTGCGGCACGCACGCCAACTATGCTAGCGTTGGTAGAACAACTGCGGTCATACCTCGGTGGAGGATGTGAGTGCGAATGCGTTTGTAGCATGGCGTGTTCTCGACAAAGACCCATGATCATCCTCATATTAAACAGACTTATATGACGTAAATCCCTACACTAAACTGCTCCTTAAATCATTTGTTTCTACATAATATTATTACTATTAGACCATAATATCGACGCTTTCTGTCGTCTGTCTATCTTATTGGGGGCGGGACCATTTTAATAAATAATCCGGCCGCGGGCGTTTTGATAATGTTAGCAGTCACTAAAATATGGTTATTTTACTGAACAATATACATTTCCATTATATTTCTTATGTTTTTGCTTACATCAAAATAAAGTAAGACGGTAAACGGCCCATCTGTCGGTACCTGCCATGCGCCGTTTTTACGTTTATTTTATGCAGAATACCTAATGCGTAATTTTGTGCATGTTTAACTGAATAGACTACCATAGAACCCCTTCTTAAAACGTGATATATTTATGAGTGCTTCATCATCTTTAGAATCTATTATCATCCTTTTTGATACCACTATCTCAGCTAAGTTTCTGACGCACACATCTTAAGTGTATTGTTTTGTATGATTGGTCATTGGATACTTCAGTATTCGACCTACCCAATGTATGAGGTACTGGCAACAGCATTTTGCGTTTGCGTGGTGTTGCATGCCAAGAGTGCCGGGTGTTCCCTGTGTCGCAAGCGTGAGTCAGCGACCCTGAACCATTAACGTTAGAAACCAACGTATCCCGAAAGGTCACATTTCTCGTTATTTTGTATTTTTGTTTAAAGGTTTTCATCATTTCAAATTATCAATCGAGGGATTTCCTTTTCAGTAAAAGGACATCGTTAGTAATCATTCCATGCTTCGTAATATTCCTAATACGTCTCCTTACACAAGTGGACTATTCATAATGTTAACTGCTTATCACACCTCTTCAATCACGTCAGATAATGTCTACATGCTTAAATAACTATTGTAGATGATTTATTATTATAGAGAAAGGCCATAATTCACTTGACATAAAAGCGTGAAATTGTGACCGAAATAACAATAATGTGTGCCGATGACCGATGTTTACAAGAGTTGGAACTCGATTGGCATACCGATGCTGTGAATTCTTGAAGGATCAAAGGAAGCGCTGGTTGTCAGCATCTGTTTCTTTTCAAGGGGGAATTGTCGTAATCAGATAAATCGTGCTCATGCCTCACGACTTCCTTACGCGAAATATTAGGTAGATATTCTTCTTTAGGATGGATCTCATCACAATATTTAACGAAAATGATGTTATTCACATGCAAATAGGGTCGAAATACCTGTAAAAATGAACAAACATTGCACGTAGTACTCTGAACATTACATAACTTTCTAATGAAACAAATCTTCTGATTTGGTTTGCTTTTATTATACCTACTACATACTTAAATGTCGTAACTATTTATCATTTATCACAGGGAGTTAGTTTTCCTACTGCCGCCTGTTGTGAAAAGGAAAAGTAATAATATGCACGAAATTTTGACGATAACCAATATTGAATTACTGTTGTTATGTAATATTATTAGAAGTTGCACAATATAATATTCGATCATAAATAGGTATACGTATTAAGTTTTAATTATGTAGACATTGCAGTATAACACATCATGTTCATTTATCAATTGATAGGTACTTGAAATACTTTACAACTATTACGAAAAAATGCGATCTTACTAGACCGTCATATCAGAAGATATCGAGGGTATCGTCGCTGATTGTGAGATCATAGCTCCTCGGTTTTGTCGACGGCTTGGCAGACCCATCATACAGTAAAGTTTGAGACACTACTTGAGTGCCCCACTAGATAGAAGATACATCATTTGATGTATCAAAGCGAAAAGGTGACTGACGTAAACGGTGAAATTCACACTTGAGAAAACCCCCCAAAGGACAAACTCTTTGGAACTCCACTTCTTTTTCTACGTTGTCAATGCTAATATTGCGATTAAGCTTCTTGCAAAGATGGGCATCGGCTGTGAGTGCCTACAGAATGATTAGGGAGACACAATATTGTTCTGGCACCTGTCATCGCATCCCATTTTATGTCCTTTCTCATGCAAACTGGGTTACCGACCTTTGAAGATATTATTTGAGGAGTCAAAATTGTAACAGCCAAAACTGACGCCAGTGCGGTTTCACAGTGGTTCAAGAGAGGGGCAAATTCGAAATCCTTTGCAGAACAAATTCCTGTGGATTCCCATTAATCTTCAAGCTTTTTGCGAAGACTGACAATGCCTTATGCGTTAGGTGTACAACAGGGAGGCACATGATATTAAAAAGTCAACTCTGACCTAGATAGTTAAGAATTGATGATGTCGATACATTTTATAATCGATGCCACTACACCTCGAGTTCGTTATTGTGGTACATACATGTAACCTGTTATCCACTAAGCTCGCGTTACCCTAACTTGGTAGTCTGATAGATAAAATTGCAGTACCCAAATTAAACATCCTGTTAAATGATGATGTAAATCTATTATTCTCAACGCGTTCCTCATTAAAACAATATCCAACTATTTTGTTCTAATGAGCTTGGGCCGAGGTCGAGGATGTTTTTCATAGAAAGCTAAGAAATGACCTTAGTGCCACAGTCATGAAGCTGAAACTGGCAGCCAAAACGTAGCAGCCAAAGTACCCAGGGCCGTAAATAGTAAGGGGCCCTGTGCAACTTTTTTTTTAATTTTAATTTCTTCCATTAGATGGCATTTTAAGGAAAAATTTAGATTGTTTACTTGAATATTAGGCAATTGACTTTTAGTCCGATTTTCGAATATTAAATTATTAGTGGATCAGATATTTTTATGAAATTTGCCACACGCGCGCCTGTTTGAGTGTGTACGTGTGTGTGGGGGTGTGGTTGTCCTGTTTTCTTAGGAGTAGAAGATACAACTATAACATTTTTGAGAAAACTTGAAGAAATTCGTAGATTTTTCTTATTTCCTAACATCGCGCAACGATGTAAATTTCTATAAATTGTCTGACACACTCTAGTAGACGCCTAGTAAACATTTAAGCATGATTTAGTAGGGAGCACAAGATACAACTATAACATTTTTGAGAAAACTTGAAGAAATTCGTAGATTTTTCTTATTTCCTAACATCGCGCAACGATGGAAATATCTATAAATTCTCTGACACACTCTAGTAGACCCCCTATTAAACATTTAAGCATGATTTAGTAGGGAGCACAAGATACAACTATGACATTTTTGAGAAAACTTGAAGAGATTGAAGAAATTCGTAATTTTTCTTAATTCCTAATGTCGCGCAACGATGGAAAATTCTATAAATTGTCTGACACACTCTAGTAGACGCCTAGTAAATATTCAAGCATGATTTAGTAGGGAGCACAAGATATAACTATGACATTTTTGAGAAAACTAAGAAGTAGGTAGATTTTTCTTACTTTCTAACATCGTGCAACGATGGAAAATTCTATAAATTCTCTGACACACTCTAGTAGATGCCTAGTAAACATTTAAGCATGATTTAGTAGGGAGCACAAGATACAACTATGACATTTTTGAGATAACTTTAAGAAATTGAAGAATTTGTAGATTTTTCTTAATTCCTAATGTCGCGCAACGAAGGAAAATTCTATAAATTGTCTGAGGCACTCTAGTAGACGCCTAGTAAACATTTAAGCATGATTTAGTAGGGAGCACAAGATACAACTATGACATTTTTGAGATAACTTTAACAAATTGAAGAATTTGTAGATTTTTCTTAATTCCTAATGTCGCGCATCGATGGAAAATTCTATAAATTGTCTATAAATGCTGAGTCATAGTCAGACTATAAATGCTGGATACTTCCTTTGCACGAAGAGGATCGAAGTCACTGGACGCTGGTGGTCGTTGATTTTTATAAAAAATGTGTCGTGTTCTTCGACTCTCTTCATCAACAAATAAAGTACCATTGTGTTGACCAAATAATTAACTTAATTGAAGCATGTTCTAACGATTACTCAGACGGTGAGTGGAGGATATATTGTGCCAGACAATTTATAGAATTTTCCATCGTTGCACGATGTTAGAAAATAAGAAAAATCTACCTATTTCTTAGTTTTCTCAAAAATGTCATAGTTGTATCTTGTGCTCCCTACTAAATCATGCTTGAATATTTACTAGGCATCTACTAGAGTGTGTCAGAATATTTATAGAATTTTCCATCGTTGCACGATGTTAGAAAATAAGGAAAATCTACGAATTTCTTAATTTTCTCAAAAATTTCATAGCTGTATCTTGTGCTCCCTACTAAATCATGCTTAAATATTTACTAGGCGTCTACTAGAGTGTGTCAGAGAATTTATAGAATTTTCCATCGTTGCACAATGTTAGAAAATAAGAAAAATCTACCTATTTCTTAGTTTTCTCAAAAATGTCATAGTTGTATCTTGTGCTCCCTACTAAATCATGCTTGAATATTTACTAGGCGTCTACTAGAGTGTGTCAGAATATTTATAGAATTTTCCATCGTTGCACAATGTTAGAAAATAAGGAAAATCTACGAATTTCTTAATTTTCTCATAAATGTCATAGCTGTATCTTGTGCTCCCTACTAAATCATGCTTGAATATTTACTAGGCGTCTACTAGAGTGTGTCAGAGAATTTATAGAATTTTCCATCGTTGCACGATGTTAGAAAATAAGAAAAATCTACCTATTTCTTAGTTTTCTCAAAAATGTCATAGTTGTATCTTGTGCTCCCTACTAAATCATGCTTAAATATTTACTAGGCATATGCTAGAGTGTGTCAGAGAATTTATAGAATTTTCCATCGTTGCACGATGTTAGAAAATAAGAAAAATCTACGAATTTCTTAATTTTCTCAAAAATGTCATAGTTGTATCTTGTGCTCCCTACTAAATCATGCTTAAATGTTTACTAGGCGTCTACTAGAGTGTGTCAGAGAATTTATAGAATTTTCCATCGTTGCGCGATGTTAGGAAAGAAGAAAATCTACGTATTTCTTCAATCTCTTCAAGGTTTCTTAAAAATGTCATAGTTGTAACTTGTGCTCCCTCTTAAATCATGCTTGAATATTTACTAGGCGTCTACTAGAGTGTGTCAGACTATTTATAGAATTTCCCATCGTTGCGCGATGTTAGGAAATAAGACATATCTACGAATTTCTTAGTTTTCTCAAAAATGTTTGTTGTATCTTCTGCTCCTAAGGAAACAGGACAACCACACCCCCACACACACGTACTCACTCACACAGGCGCGCGCGTGACAAATTTCATAAAAATATCTGATCCACTAATAATATAATATTCGAAAATCGGGCTAAAAGTCAATTGCCTAATATTCAAGTAAATAATAAAAATTTTTCCTAAAAATGCCATCTAGTGGAAGAAATTAAAATTTAAAAAATAGTTGCATAGGGCCCCTTACTATTTACGTCCCTGGGTACTTTAGCTGCTACGTTTTGGCTGCCAGTTTCAGCTTCATCCACAGTCCATCGGATATCGATCGGTAGAAACGGGTTCATAATGATCTTGTAGTTTCTAAGCTTGCCATGTATTGAAACATTTACACTATGGAATGCAATAAATATTCGAGTTTAGTCGTAATCTGTCTGAGCCCCAGTCTGTACTATTTTAAATCGGAAAATGTGCGCACATATATCATCATAGCAATTTTATTGGTCGAGAGTTTAATCCAACTAAACCAAAACAATCTGCAATGGCTCTCGTAATTTTGTTCGATTACGACGTAATACGTTGTTATGGTACTAAGAAAAAATCCTGCAGCTACTAAAATTGGCTAGTTTTTATGCTTCCTTTATTTACTGGCTTGCGCTTTTACAAAGAGCTGATCTTCGATCAATAATACAATTGATCGAAGGAGCTGATAATTATAAAATCAGTGGACTAGGGTTGCCATTAACTACCATTAGATTTAACTTATTGTCGATATTTTTAAATAAAATGACATCGTCTTACTTCCAATAGTTACTAAAGCAATTTCACTTTTAGAACAAATTAACAACTTCCTTTAACATTTTGGTAATTTAGCAGGCTCGTCGACTCCAATAGTGTACGTGAATGAGACGTGTTTGGAGTGTGAGAGGGTGCGCGCGGCTTGCGAGCGGCTGGGCACGGTGGCGGTCGCTCCAAGCCCAGAAGCTCTGCCGCCGTCTCAGCAGCCCCCCGCCCCACCTTCCTACGTCATCACCTCACCATTCGACGGCGATCTGTTTGACACTGCACATAGAGCAAAATACAGGTCAGTGGTTATTGCTATTTTATTGCAGGTCCTGATAAGAAAACGTGAAGCTATTAAGCGTTTGTTATATAACTCGGTTGTTGAAAATTCCTAAAGCGAATGTAAACTTTACGCAAAACTAATTGGCATACCGCACTTACATCCACAACACAACTAAGAATAAGTATTTTGACTTGTTAAGGATTTGCTGATACGCTGTTCATTGAATCTTGGAATGGAAATTTGAATATAGCATCACATGAAATTAAACAAATATTATAAACTTAGAGTTAACGTGAACAATTTGTTATTGACATTTATTTTGGCAACGCGTACGGTCGATTGCTACTATTGCTAGACCAGACTACTAATAAGCGCGACGAATGCTTTGTTGCGCGTTTACATTAACGTCTTTTTGTCTCTCACTCACCTACGCTTTGTACGTGTAAACGCAACCGTGAATACGTCTCTGGCTGGTGACGTTCAGTCATCCTAAAATAGTGCTCATTAAGATGAACGTTATGATAAACCTCGCTTTTTTAAAAACAGTAAGATATTACTTGTCCCGGATTATTTGTACAATCGTGAAAAGTATGGCTACAAACAACCGCGTGATACTCGACAATAACCTCATTAATAGTTAGTTTTATTGTTTTCAACATTAATGAATTATCTTAGGTAACACAATCACGATTGTAAAAGGGGGACACGATAAATTCTCATTCAATTGCTCTTGATCAAATGTACCACAAATCGTACTAAATACCGATGTTACCGTAGAACCTTGATAACCATGACAAATAACGGCAGGTGCTTATCGACATAAATGATATCAACTCCTCAAACTACTAGACTTTCTGTAGAAAGAAAAAAACATGGTTGTTGTTTTATATTTTACTTTCTCTGAACATGACTCAGTGAATTATCGTGTAATTGGTATGAGAATGACCAAATGCGCAATGAGCATGCGTGTGATGAAACGCGAACAGCCGCGGAGCCGGGGCTGCTGTGGGTGATGCTTGGCTTATTGCTGATTTACGAGCACTGTTAACAACCACGCCACCACATCGCCTTCATAACTGTGTATAGTACACCTCAGTCCACTGATTATGAATAATTGATTTCAATAAACCTGATTTTATCTGATTATATCCTCCGCATATAATATTTCGTGCATTTTAAGACTCTGGTGCACGTAAATAATATTATCTTCAGTTATCTAGATCAACCACCAACCGGGATGCACAATATGCACATACACAGGTATAAGGCTGCCTTTCCACCAGAGATGTGCTGTGCTACGTTGCTATGAATGCGTTTGATATCCAGTTCCACCAATCATAAACGGGTTCAATTAAGCTATGTTTCATATATGGAAACATGCGTGTTATGGATAGGAGGTATGGATGCGCGTGTGGTGTAGAGCAGCTATGTGCCTCTTTCCTCACTGCGCCTACTGTCGATGCATCGCATGCCTCGAGCTGCGCATCTTCATCGCACAGCTACATAGCGGCGACGCATTTTCATAGCACATCTTACTCGCTCCGCTACACAGCTTAGTATTAGTGGATATGGTTACATAGTTTCGTAGCTTAGCTTTCACATCCTCGCAGCATAGCTGCATAGCACATATCTATTGGAAAAGCAGCCTAAGGGTGCATTTCCACCAGAGATATGCTATGCTACGTTGCTATAGATGCGTTTGATATCCACTAATCATATTCATTGGTCCATATAGCATAGCACACATGGAAACGGGCATAGCTGCATATCACATCTCTGGTGGCAAGGCATCCTAAGAGTCGGTTGGCTTCGGCCCCACTTACGCCTCTCAAAGGTCCGGAATCCCATGGTTTTGAGAAAGTAGTAGACGAAAAAATCAAACAATAATAAGTATTTGCAGGTATAGTCCTCGCCAAACTTCTTGGCCGCCCTGAAGTTGGTTTACCGGATGCGCGAGGTACGAAGCGGTACTGTTTTTGTTTGAGATTTACTACTGCGTAGCCATTGTAGGCAACTTCAGGGCGGCAAAAAAGTTTGGCTAGAACTATATCTAGCGAGTAGCGACTACTGATTCTGGCATAAGAGGGACCGAAGCTAAACGACTCTTATCTCTGTGCCTGTGCATTCCGGTTGGGGAAAGGTGCAGAATATAGAAACAAAGATATTGGGCATTGAGTTAAGGTGTCTAGTGAACTATTTATCTACAATTGAAGGAGTCCGTAGTAGTAATAGTAGGGAACATCACTTACCAAAATGACAGGGTCTAGGGGGTGACAGTCACTAATGGGCCCTCGAAACCGGATGCTAGTACATACGTACTACGTAGCAGCAAGAGTGACAACTTATCCTAAGATCCTCTTGATGTGCTATCAGGATAATCCCAAAAGTACGATCAAGATACTTTTACTGGTATCTTAATGGTATAACATCCTTCCTCCGAGCACTTTATTTGCTCTTGCGAATCTTCAGTTAAGTCTGCCAATAAAGGTAAGCAAGAGGTAGGAGCCCTGTAACTATGCTCTTCCTTCAGTCCAGTTTATTATGGAATAAATGACTCTCAATTATTATTATTTTCTGTTTTTACATGATTGGGGACTATTGGGACCCGGATTTTATCGGCGTACGAAAAGCTCGCAGCCTTGGCGTTGATCTTTAAATGGAATCCACCGACAACCAACCAACCCAACGGCCAACCGACGATGAACCATAGGGCGAAAATACACATGCCTGTATCTTGCATAAAAGTGTACAAGTAGCTTGCATGCCAGTGTGCCATAATAACTTCTGATGATGAATGTCAGAACAAGGAAACAAACAAAATTGGGTTAGGGGGTTGAGTAATAAAGGACTTAATATCCTCTGTCTGACCAATTTTATTATTTTCTTACATGCACTAGTTATCTGACAATACATATTTATCATCGTCAGTTCAACAACCCTAGTTTCCTTTAAGCTGTATTTTGTTTGCATCGAAACTATGATCTGTCTCGAGTTTGATTTATGAGTGGCAATTTGGCTGCCCCTTATCATTCAATGTGTTCACTTGTGTTCATTAAATTCAGCCGCGGTTACATTCAGCTGTACAGCATCAGCCCGGTGCGGGCGCGGCGCTGTATCGACGCCACTGTTAGAATAGAGGGATATTAATAATGCTATTCCTGTAATTACTACAGCATTCCTTGAGCTGAATGTGGATTTCATTCCTTTTGAAGTGTTACAGCTGCCACGTTACTGTTTAGACGACTCTGATGAGAATTAATTGTTTATTGTTTCATGCGTCCCTGCCCTGGCTTCGCTTATATGCGCTGCAAACCTGAGTCTGATTAAGATTCTACTATTTCCTTTTTGCTGATTCATGGAATAAATTTATTTATTTATTTTGAAGTTCGTTGAGCAAATTTTAGTTTTCAATCCCATAGATACTCGCTAGATAGCATCAGTTTTTCCGGGAGATAATAAATTATGGAAACTTAAAGAATTATTCTTAACTGGATAATCATAACACGAATCGAATTAAAATAAGCTGTTATTTCTCAGAAACAAACGGTTTCTCTTTAGCCTCATAAAGTGTCGTCGTGTGGCGTATAATTAAATAGGTATGCTGAACACATAACTCCACCCAGCTCACAAAGTCGGGGTTGTTTATACACGCGGGACCTTCCACTCATAAAGCGGTCGTATGTTAGGTGACTGTTTCATAGAAGGATGGATGTAAATAAAGGTGCGTGCAGAGTGCGCGCACGCCGGCGGCGGCAGCGCGCGGCGACGCTCGGCGTAGCGCGAGGGTCGCCCTTGTGGCCGCGACGCTCCTTGCTATTTTCGGCCTCACATTCCTCTCGACTGTTTTTCAATCTAACGTGAAACGCATAAGGCGCACGCCGCTTGTGCCTTTGTTTTCGCGGCTGCCGCGATAAACTATTAAACTGATTCTTTTCTCGAATTAACACGAATTAGTAGTTAACGAATACGGAAAATCAAAACGAGATTATGTACGCTGAGACTTCTGTTCAAAGTGAATGAGTTTGCGTCCATGACAATGATAAAGAGTGTTAGTGAGTGGGTCCAGTGCGAAGCGATAGTGTCGAGAGCACGTCGGACTAGTGCCTGATTACAGAGTGTGTGATTGTGATGGGGCCCACGCGGCTGCCTCCTACACCCGAGGAGGAAGATCCTCCGAATCCCGTCGCTCGCGCCGATTCTAAACTTTTGGATAATATTCAGCCCAGTTGCGATGTGTAAGAGTTTATTTGAGCTGAGTGTGTTCTAGTTCTATAATATAGTGAGAATGTAGATCACCGCCAGCGGACACTGCTCTAACTTCCAACTGGAATAACTACATTTAGAAATGCAATTATACCACTGGAATATCCATTAGATACACTTACCTTTTTATAACCACACCATAAATATGATTGATTGCACAGGTTACTGTTTAAATTACATTTAAACATGTGTTATCTAAATATCTAAAATTAACTATCAAATGTAACATCGATGCTTTAATCCCCCATTACCACTTACTTTTCCTTCCTTATCTGCGGTGAAGAGCTATAACAACAACACGGTGCATTTGTGTGAAAATGATAATGTACATGGAATTTGTATTGACAGATGCTCACTGTGCTTAGTCAGCTATAGATTTCTTAAAACCCTAATAGCACATTTCGCTCCCCTCGATAGGCACTGATGAATTGACACGAGGGTGAACAAGCAGGTGTAGCTGCATTCCTTCCAAACATTTACACACGGTTGCTTGAATGAATCGGAGAGAGCTACTGCCAACTCATTCTAATGGCATTTATTTCACAACAGTCACTATAATTTACTATTTAAAGTTTTCACTGAATCGTTTTAGCGTGTGAGTAATTTTCAGTGCAAAAATATCCTGAAATTTTGATATTTAATTGAATCGCAATGATTGTTTACAAATTCGTGGAATTCGAATGTAACTCATCAACTATTTCTATAGCGACACGTAGATGTTAGTAGCGGTGTATGCGGCATCCTGTGACGTCAGGCCTCTCAGCCCCAATAGCAGCGCCTCGTCGTCAGAACGCACTTTTCTTTGAGAGAGCGCGCGTCACACCGACGCCCACCACATCCAACAACAATTTTAATTCACATCTTCGCGGATAAACTTCTTGCCCTATTAATATTTTTCTACAATGACATACATCTGAATAAAACGAATTCTATAATTAATTCATGTGACTAACAGACGCACAGCATTCAAACAAAATATTTATCGCGATTAATGTTTGTGCTATATGATGGACTTGTAGAAGGATAATGTCGGGTTTTATGAGCTCGGTCTGGTGAAGTAAAAGCTTGTCTTGTATATTAAGATAACATAAATAAAAATACACAAATATAACATAATTTTAAACCCACAAGCTTTCTTTGTTTTAATTTGCTGTGCCTGATCAAGTTCAGGATACGAGTATAATAATAATTAATCGTTCCACTACTACCAATGATATAACGCTGACGTTAAAAACATTATAATTACATCATTTCTTATTTTTCTATCTTCATCCCTTACATTAAATGCAAAAGAGGATTTATCTCTGCTTAATTGTACAGTTTTTTTGGGAGTTACATTAAATACATACGTACATACGCTCGAAAAACATTACACTCCCGCAGTAGAATAAAAATTAAATTGTATGCCATGTGAATATGGCTATTCGCTAACGATTGTCATGCTGATCAACCGGTTCGACGCAACATGTGCTGTGCCTCAGTGCATAATATTAAATCCTTACAATAGACTGAAACACAAGGTTATTTCATGACTGAAAGAAAATATTTTATACATTGCCTGTGTGTTTTTATTACTTTTGTAGGTAAATAGCATACCAAGTTAAATGCTGGGACTTTCATCCATGTTAAGTATACAGATACGTATGTTAAGAATCTGGTAGAAGTGGGTTGGTAGTACCTGAGTATGTATGCCGAAGGACTGACGACTGTTGTAATTGTTGATGAGGTCTGAGCAGCCAAAACTGCAACCTGAAATTACAAAAGTGATGGCTTATTCTTTGAGAAAAAATCTCTGAGGATATTTTTCGCTCCATAGCTCGTTAAATGACTCTGAATGTGTACCTAGATGCACCTGACAGTGCGGTCTTAACACCGGATGCTACAACTAGCATTGGACTGAAAAAAGAAGTTAGTCTTCTAATATTGCGGCATACATAGCCTACGAGAAAATTCTGCATTTATGCGATGGCATCAACAAAACAAAGAAATAATGCCTTCACGCAGTTGTATAGGACTGGTTTTCCTGTTACGGTACGATCAAAATTAAATGACAATTTAAATTTTCACATCATTCCTTTACTTACAATATCAGCATTGGCACTCAGTGTAACATCATTGCAGAGGTTATACAAAACTGATAATAATTCGATGGCGCCGAAAGATTATTACACAATTGCCATAGCGGCTGATTGTACTCCTCGGTGTTCTGACCAAATTGCCGGCATAGTATTGACTAAATGTAAGTTACTAATTCAATGTAGGAAGCCTTTTTAAAATACTGGGCATTGCTACTCAAGTCTTTAAGTCTAGGTCCAATTCTCAAACGCCAACGAAGTAGTAGACTTAAAAAAAAAACAGAACCTTCACATTTCACACCTCAGCTCCAACTTGAATGACTTAAGTAAATATGAAAAGTATTGATCAGTTAGCCAATAATGAATAGACAATCGTAAAATTTTATCGATAATCATTATTAACACTCAGTGCGTATAACACCGGACATGCACCGCTAGGTTTAATTATTAAGGGGGGCGCATGTTGTATCTGATGTCCAAGTTTTGAACTACGAACTAACATAAAAGGAAAGACCGCCGTGACTTGACTCTGTAATGTTTTCGTACTTACAGATAAGGCCAACTAATTAGTCGGATGTAAGCAAATTGCTAACTGTATCAATGTGCTACTATCTGGTTGACCGGTGAACTATAATTGATATGCATTAAATTAAACTAATATCATTATTGATAGTTTATCTTCCACCGCATACTAGAGAATTGCTAGTTTCATTGCGCATTTTACTTTGAAAGTAGATCGACGAGTCTTGTGTTCATTCAAAATTAAACAAAATTTTGTATTAATGCATATGCCGCTATTTACATATATTTGTAATTTTTTGGGGAGTTTAATGATATTTCTATTCAATATTTGTAATTTTTTGGGGAGTTTAATGATATTTCTATTCATCATCAAACATAAAACCGTACAATTGAAGACTTGACCTGGAAACCAACCACAATAATAAATACATAAAACACATGAGTACACACGTAGCAGTAAATAAGAGTTTTACGACCCATAGATTTTTTTTTGCCATGAAATAATGCATATGGTAATAATTTTCTTTTATATCTTTATATAACATTGATACTGATACAAGTATGTACATATATTTATAGTGGCAGAGCTAGTATGTATAAATGATTTATTGGACATGTTGACTGTCAGTTGCGTCAATATAGTGACTGTTTGTATTGGCACCAGCAACTACTCATGATCAGATTCTGTTTGATTTTATCACAGTTGGTAGACGACTTTCGTAATTAATTCAATTATACTAAATGTCATACTCATTGTTATTGTTTAGTTAATCATTATTTCGTTTTCTTCTTTAATGAGATGTCCGTCATCACGTTGTTGACTAGTTTCCTGTACAAAATATTCTGAATCCACACAAAGTTCACAGGAAGTTCTGAATCAGGAAGCGTGGAATCACCGAGGGGTGTTTCCTTCCAAAAATGATTAGATATCATCAAATGATTCAAAATTATGCGTGGGTTTATATTAACGTGTCATCAATTCAACGGCGCGGTTATTAATAAACGGCATTAAGTCATACTGATTAGGTATTCGTCTTTATTTGCGGATTATCACAAAAAATACTGTTAACCCAGTCCATCATTCTTCCATACAAACGTAGTCTGGCGATTACTCCACTGTTTGACGATGTACGTTCAAAATTAAAAAGTATATCAATTTGTCTTATCATTATCTAGCCCTGTATGGAAACAAAAAAACTATGAGCGTCAAAAGTTCCACATTTCGACACAAATTTTAACGCATTTTTGCGCGCAAATAAATACCATAAGAAGACGGAAAATTGCAAAACAGTCACCATACAGGTATAGATTAGTAGTTCAACAATGCAAATAATTTTATTTTGAACAGATACGTTTAGCAGATTTTTCATGATATTCAGACTCCCAAAGGTCTGTTTATAAAATTTCGCGCGCGCGGTTTCGTACTAAATCATCATCATGCGATAAATGTGTTAAATTACACCTCCTGATTCTCGAATTGAGTTCTTAGTCGATGCCAGAACCTTTTTAACTGAACTGTGAAGAGTAATAACCTCGTCGAAATAAAATATAAATAGTTCAATGATGACTTATAGTCCCCGGCATGTAACTTGGCAAGGTTTTGGCGTAGTGGGGGTAAGTTCGCGCATAGTGCGCGAACTGACCAACCACCGTATAGTACGAACGGAACGTGGAAGCAACGCGATTGGTCAGTCGATCCATGTGTCAACTGACTAACCAATCGCGCGCTCGGAACGGTGCTAAACGCTCCCCGCGTCCCGCTAAGTAACCAAAGAGACCTAAAAAATGATTTGTGCGCATCTAACGACTCTTGCCAAGTTACGTGCCGATGACTATAATTTCCTAGCCATGACAAGAGCAGTCTGTTCAGGAATAGGCGTTAATTAATCTATAATTCTATAAACGATCAGCATCGTCAACCCATTCAGCTGTCTTGGAATGGTTCAGTGTCTTCTAACCACAATTTTCACCTGAGAGACATGTAGAAAGTGTTTCTGTAATTAATGATTGGTATTTGTATATTGCAGGGTACTGGGTCCAACAGCAGTCCTACAGTTGTCGGAGCGCGATGAGCCGCCGCCGGCGACCGCGCGCCCGCTCTATTCGCTGGCGATGCGCGGCGCCGTCATTTGTTTCTCAGGATTCCGAAAAAAGGATGAACTTGTTAGTACCTACTTAGTATTTTATTTTTATAATTGATTAGCTGACCCGGCTAACTTTGTTTTGCCGTAAAACACCAAAAAATCATCTACCCTATCCTACCTAACCCTACCTACTTTACCCTACCCTACCTACACTACCCTATCCACCCTATCCTACCTACCCTACTTTACCTACCCTACCCTACCAACCCTACCCTACCCTACCCTACCTACCCTATCCTACCTATCCTACCTACCCTACCCTAGCTACATACCTACCCTACCTATGCAGGTAAGGAACAATTTTTTTTTTCTTATTTTTTTTTCCTAAGAACCTCCTAACAATAACAAACAACAAAAAAGAATAAGCGAAATCGGTCCAGCCGTTCACGCGTGATGCCGTGACCAAGGGAAATAGGGATTCATTTTTATATACAGGATGGGCCTAAAATTTTTGCACTTTTGAAACATGAATAGAAATAAAACTATAAATGTTATTTTGTTGATAATTTGTTTAACGTAATAATCATTGAATGTTTTTTTTAATGACATTGTCCAAATGTGCGCCGTCTCGTTGTTGGCACTCATGCAATCGACTACGCAAACTTTGGAAAATTGTTGTTCTCATCGCTTCTTATTGAACGTGGCCGCCCTGTTTGTTTAATATTCGTTGTCGATCCCGTTTGCTTGAACTTCTCGACCCAAATGTTTTTTTAATGACATTGTCCAAATGTGCGCCGTCTCGTTGTTGGCACTCATGCAATCGACTACGCAAACTTTGGAAAATTGTTGTTCTCATCGCTTCTTATTGAACGTGGCCGCCCTGTTTGTTTAATATTCGTTGTCGATCCCGTTTGCTTGAACTTCTCGACCCAAGCTTTGATCAAATTAACACTTGGACACTCACTTACATGTTATCCGTATTCAATTCTAAACAGGCGTCGTACAGTAACGTAGGAATCATTGTTTTTGTAAAATTGTTTTACACAAAAAGCACGATGTAGTCCCGTGAAGCGCTCCATCGTGAGTAAAATTGCATGAAGTGACGCTTAGTTTCCCGCCAACCACGCGCCCATCCCTCGAACGGTTTTCAAAAAAATCTAGTATAGCTATTTGCAAACATTTTTGGCCCACCCTGTATATAGATAGATGATGGATTGAGTCGACTTTGTGCCGATAGTGACGTGTTATTAAATAATTTGTAAGTTAAATTTAGGTTCGTTAAATAATTTATTTGGCTGCTTGATAACTAAGACGAGTCACTTTCATGCATCTTGCCTTACGTAAACACTCTTAGCATGAAAAAAATGCGGTTGCTGTCGGATGACAATATCGATCAACATGCCATATTCAACTTCAGCAAATCTGTTGGCATTTGACATGAATAATGATCGTTTAATTTGACGTCATGTGCATGAGCACAGTTACAGCTCAGTATTTATGGTCATAATTTTTAAGATACACAAGTTAACATTTTGTGTTCACACGATAACAGCACGATGTTGAAATGCGTGTAGGTCATATATGAATGAGTTCCGCGTGTACAATAGTTTTATTATTCGGCAGACGTACCTGATAACCCTGATCCACTACATGGGCGGGTCGATCCGCAAGGACATGTCGAGTAAGGTGACGCACCTGATAGCGGCGGCGGCGACGGGTGATAAGTACCGGTACGCGTCAGGGTTCGGCCTGCCCGTGCTGGAGCGATCCTGGGTCGATGCCTGCTGGGAGCGCCGCGACGACCCCGCCTGCCTTGCCACTGATGATGAAGTCATTGTAAGTATATTATATAGCTTATATATAGCTTATGCAAGCATAATCAATATTTTTAGCCGACTTCCCAAAAAGGAGGAGTTTTGTCAATTCGACAGTACTTTTTTTTAAATGTGTTTTCGCGGATAAGTTAACTTCGTCGTTTCTGAAGCGATTTTGATGATCCTTTTTTGTTGGAAAGGAGATATCCCAAGGGTGGTACAATGATAAGGAAACCAGGATCTGATGATGGGGTTCTAGAGAAATGGAGGGAATTCCTTAACCGTATAGTTCGGACGGGGTACATTTTGGGGCTTGACAAGCATACCTCCGCTGGCTCAGCCGCGGTTCATTTTGGACCCCAGATTTACGTCATACGACATCCTAATTAATAACTTAATTATTGATTAAGATACCTAACGAATCTTATGTGGGGGCTTTAATTAAAATAGTTGGATAAAAAGCTTACATGTTAGCGCAAATATTTTTTTTAGATTAAGTGCGCAAGTTTATTAATTTACATTTGTTAAAAACAAGTGTAATAATACGATAATCGCCATTTTGATGACAGTGGTGGTCGAAGCTAAAAAACATAAAAATGCAGATTTTGGACACCCTAACTCCACGACAGGGGTAAAGGTTTGCTAATTGTTTAATTATTGGTCGAATTCATCCATATTTGAAAATAAATAATTAGTGGTAATGAAGTTATTTGTTATTCAAAGTCGAAGTTAGGCGCCAATCGTGTTTGTTTACATTTTTATTTTACACAAAGGTCACCCTTCCACATGTAAAATTGATTACAAATATGACAATTATGTCTCTAAATATAATAAACAACAAGAAGAAGCCCTGATTTTAACGTAATTAACAAACACCAGTCCAATAATACGTAAAATTCATTACCACTACATTATTTTTGTTAAATTTCCAATTCGTCAAGTAGATTGTTTTTTTTTAATGTAATAGTTGTGTGGCAAAACGATTTTAGCAATCGATTTTATTTATGCTATCCACTCGATTAATGAGCGATTATCCCAAATCGATTCTTAAAAATAGAAAAATCCTGTTTTAGGCATAAAATACAATTAGTACTTAAATTATTACTATTAATTATTTCTTAAAGTAATCTTAATAGATTTTTGGACATTATTTGACTACAACCAACTAAACAATTTCATCGAACCGTGGATAATTTCGCGCCGAATTATCTATCCGATTCAAAATTCAAATTCGGAATGCGTTCGCTATTCAAAACTATTTTGTATAAAAATAATAATGATTGAGTCTTTATGTTTGATAGTCTCAGAAGTATACAGAGAGCCTAGTATATTTTTATGTAAGTTTGTAACGCAAGTGTAGATAAATTTAGTTTCGGGGAACCAACGATTTTGTGATTATTCGTTATATTGCAATGAGTGTCGTACTGGCCCAGTGGCTAAAGGCCTCGCCTTGCCTGAGGTCATGGGTTCAAATCTGGACAAATACCAATGATTTCCATTTTCAAATTCATTAATGTACTTTCTAAGTATATTTTAGAAATCGTTGACAACGGTGAATGAAAACATCTATAAAATCTAAAATCAAATATAGTCTCAAATCGCCAACCCGCATTGAGCAAGCGTAGTGATGAATGTTCGTGCCTTCTCTGTATGAGAAGAGGCCTTTGCCTTGCAGTGGGACAATTATAGGCTGGTATTATTATTATAATTATATATTGAATAATGAGTTGAGAGTATGGTATGGTTAGGTTTTGAATTCGGTCGAGTTTGTTGTAATGTTATGAAAATTGGTTATTCTATACATACTTTTAAAATTTTATTTTTATTCATTTTAAGAACATAAGTTTGCTTTGTATTTACATCTGCATTCCCCGAAAACTATTAATATCAATAACCTTGTGCGTATCTTCTTGCGCGGTTCCTTTCCATGCGAGTTATGGCATGGTTGTCAACCAACTAAGCTGAAAATCATCTAGAAGCATGAAATTTGGCAGAAAGGTTCCTCAAGTGACGTAATTGTGCAGTAAGAAAGGATTTTTGGAAATTGCATCCCTAAGGGGGTAAAAAGGGGTTTGAAAGTTTGTATGAAAAATCTAATTCCTTCGGCCATAATTCTTGAAACTTAGCTTTTGCTAAGTTTCAAGAATTATGGCCGATATTATTCTTATTCTAAGTAAACAATATAGGTTGCCATTATTAGTTTTTCGAAACTCCCAAATGACGATTTAGGGGATGTTGAAGTTTGTATGGAAGAATCTGATTTCTTGGGTCAATCAACATGAAACTTGGCACAAATACCAACCTAAATAAACAATAAAGGATTTCATTATTAGTTTTTCGAAACTACCCCCAAAAGATGATTTAGGGGGTGTTAAATTATTTTTGAAATATCGTATATTTAAAAAATAATTTAACACCCCATAATACACATATTAAATATTTCTTTGGTTAATAAATTTGAAAATTTACATAAATACCCATCCTAAGTGAACCATAAAGGTTTTCATTATTAGTTTTACTTATCTAGTCCCAAAATACGATTTTTGGGAAGTTAAAGTGCTTTGAAGAATTTTATTTCCCGGGTTAATAAATTTGAAATTTGGCACAAATACCAACCTAAGGAAACAATAAAGGTGGTCATTATACATTTTTCGAAACTAACTCAAGCTAAGAATCTTACTGGACAGGGTTTCGTTTTTGACGTGGTTTTCTTGGTAAGCACTAAGGCACGATTTTGCGGCAATTCAACCTTTAAGGAAGTGAAAAGGGTAAAAATTAGTTTGTACGTAAAATCAAATTCTTTGGGGAAAAAGTTGATGATCAAAATTTACATAAAACATTTTGAAAACTCCCTCCCAGATTGGGTTTAGGGGTGTTAAAGTTTTTTTTGAGGCAACTCACTGCGCAATCTGACTAACATAAAATGATAAATAAAAAAAATTAATTCAAAAAATCTAAAAACCCGACTGCTTTGCAGTCGGAGCATACATCTGGTTTTCGTCAGCTAGCCCGCGAATATGTATCCTCCGACTGCACAGCAAGATTTTCTCCTTGTTTAAGTCTTTTTATTTCGCTTTTAAAGCAGTCGGGCTTTTAGATTTTTTGAATTAACTTTTTTTATTTATAACTTTTTAGTTATCTGTTTTTAAGATTTAGGTACATTTAAACATATGTGTTTTATATTTTCGAAATCACCTCTTAAAGCCCTTTATTTTGATACCCCACACGATGGGTTTGGAAAAAAAAATTATCCTCCGCAATATGGCGCCCAAAATCTGCCATTTTTCTGTTTTCCAATTTTAATGTAGCCAGTGACACTCGCGGGGTTAAGACGAATCGATTGACTTATGAATCATCAAAATCGGCCAACACGTTTGGTCTCTAGAACGCCACATAGGAACAAACATACATACATACATACATAGACTGATAAACACATTACCCTCCTTCGGCAGTCGAGTAAAAAGAGAAGAAAGGAGTGAATAGCATATTTAGGTTGTTCAAAACTAGACCCTCAACGGCGCAAAAAGGGTTGATAAGTTTTTAGGGGAGGATTTTACTTTGTGGCGATAACCTAAAATGTATTATTGTTTAAGTCAAATAACGAATCGTCCCAATCCAATAAGCCCACCAACCCCAAACCCAAATCCACGATACCCAGTTTTTAATAGTTTTAATAATATCTTATTTTTGGTTGCCTTTACTAACTGCATATAAGAAAATCATTTATAGGATAAACGAAATCACGCGAACATAGTCGCGGGCGGAGTGCTAGTCATACATAAACATACTCATATTTATACTGGTCATTCTGTATAAAACCGTCTGAAATGATCAATGTAAAACTCTCTTTTATATTAAAATGTGCCCGATAAAATATTTTGAATACCGACTGCATTCCAAATTTGAATTTTGAATTCTTTTACGTTCGGCGAATTCGGCGCGAATTTAGCCACGAATCCTATTTTTTTTCAATTTACTGTTCTGATAACATTATGAAAGCATTTATGTATAGTTATTACTATATATTATTACTATAAGTTGTTATTTTATTTTGTGCCTATAAACTAATTTTAATTTTAAAACAATACATTTTTGAAAATCACTTTTTTATTTAAATGAATAATTTTAAATAATCGAAATACACTTAATCGATTAGGCTGAATGCAGTTTTAATCGATTATGAGACGCGTGAATGGACAGCAAAAAAAAAACAACACCAAAGAAATGTCATGTTGCAAGGTTGCATCAAAATTTTAAGCAATTTTTTTTCAGATTTTGGCTTGTTTTTTTATGAATTTTCGTATGACAAATTAGGAACATAAGGACGCAAATAAAATAAGTATATCTTTGTGTTGTCCTTTTGCATCTTTTCAGCAAGGGAAAAGGTTGTTTATGTACATATTTTGAGCAAATCTAAATTGTCTACCATTTCGAAAGGTGTAGTAATTCGTATTTTGTACACATTTTGCAGTAGACTGACGCGGTTTAACCGAGCGCAACATGTAAATAAAGATATTTTTTTCAAATTTACTGTGTAAGATAGCTGCGTAAACTTATTTTTCTGAATAAATTCGAATGTTGAAAGTTCAAGTAAATTCCTGAATTTCATGACGTAATTTGCAACAACCTGTCGACTCAGCTGGTGTGTCATGTGTCAAAATCTTGTCGAGCAGAGTGGTTAAATCTCAATTTTTAAGGCGATGATAGCTCAGTGGTAGTGACGTCGGATACCGAGACGAAGGTCGCGGGTTCGAATCCTACAATGAGCTTGAGCTTTCGGTGAAGGAAAACATCGTGAGGAAACCATAGCACGGTGGTAGGGTACTTTGTAGTACCCGCCTGGCTGGCAACCACCCTCAAGTTGAAAATCTGTCGCCAAGCACCTTCCGGTGTGTTCCGACAGCAGCACTTGAGAGCCAGTTCCCTTCTAGGCTTTGTGTGCTTACCACCATCGGCCACATCATCACTGACCACGGTGAGATTGTGGTCAAACACAGGCCTATACATAGTAAAAAAAAAAATATATATATTATAGGCATACATATAGCGATTTTGGTATTTTCATCAATAATGCAATTATTTGCACTCAGAAAGTATCATTTGGTGAAGTGGATCTGATGAAGAAGACCACAATGGCCGCTGGAACTCCGAAAAAAAAACAATGTATACTAGTCGTGTTTGGGCTTATTAGAATCGTCATGAGATGTACGTCATGAGAAGTCGGTTTGTTTTTTTGTTAAAAAGTATTAACTTTCCCACTACTGACTTAATCCACCACGCAGGCCCATTGCAGGTTGGTGAATGTCTTCGTTTTTGATCTTGATGAATATTTTTTTCTTTTGTTTTTGGTGTTGGATATCATCCAATGACTTCTCCCGCTCTGGGTGAAGTGGAAGGGTGTGTCAGACTTTTCCTGACTAAAACCCTTCCGTGTTCCTTTAGTTGATGAGCCAGGGCCGCGGTAACTCTTTTTCAAATTTATCCGCGACCCATCTTTTTGGTCCTAGGACATGCCCGTTTCCTAACTATGTGTAAATATACAACTTTTACACTTTGTTGTAACAAAGGTAGTCCTTATGCTCCGGTCATGTTTATACATCTGGCAGTACAAGCACGCCGCGGGCCGCGCGCCGCCAGTTGCGTGTACTACGCACCTGACTTTTATGAAGGACGTCACCATCGACTGTAATAATTGTTCTATACTCATAATTTATTCAGAATTAAATGTTGTAAAATTACAATTCATGTAATAGATTGAAAGCTGTAATATTTTAAATGTTTGGTAAATATCGTGACTCAATTCATTATAAACATTTTAATAAACTTTGTAATCATCATAGTTCTTAAAGTTATCTACAAATGTATGAGTTCTTACTCCTTATGATCTATGAAAGAAAAAGGTTTATTAATTTAAAAACGAAGAAAACAAAATAAATAATAATAATAATTTTATTGCAACCAATCTAAACAATATGCTCTAATTTCAGAAGGAACACAAACTCAAAGTGTTCGCGGGCGCTCGCGTCTGCTTCGTGGGTTTCCCTGAGGATGAGACCCAGCACATGGCCGAGGTGCTGGCCAGCAATGGCGGCGGCACTTGCCAGCTCGACGACCCCGACTGCACGCACGTTGTGAGTACCATACCTTCTATACTACACACCACACACGCCAAATAATACCGCCGTAATCTCATTGGTGATTCACTTGATGGTGTACGCATTGCCCATAAAACTGAAATATTACATTATAAAACTGATAGCACTCCATAGCTTACACTAGTTTCAATTGTCTCCCTAAGAGGAAAGCAAAATGTTTACAAACAATTCGAAGCTGTGGTGCAGTTGCGCCTTAACAATGCAGTCACCCTTCTTCAAGGTTAACCATATTACAATCGAATTCAGCAAGAAGACTCCTAGTGTTTTGTTTACCCACAGTCCAACGAGACGAGTTAATGTACTTAGTTTGGTAACAATGCAATGATTATTTTAGAACCTCCAAAATGGCAGTAAATGTCCCACAGAACGTTTACCTCTGCGTACCATGCATACCTGTTTATTTATATACTTCATGCCACATTACACATTATTAGTAACTAATTTTAGCAATATGAAGTCAGCATGCACGTAGATATACTTGGGTACACATATCACTCTTAGTTAGATACATTGTAGACAATATAAATTAGCTAGTAGCACCGTTCTTGTTATTATGACACATTTTGACACCTCAATTTCTTCCGATGACTGCGTATTTATTAGCGATGCCTTCAATGCCAGCAGGTGTTTGATTAACAATTTATCAGTACAAACAACGACTAGATGAGAGCGGCCTCAATGTCACTTGTGTTGCGTATTTTGTATGCACATGATAGATATTTCAATATTAGAAACACTCTTGCGCGTTTAATTTTATTATTTTTTGTTTCTCCTTTTTATCCCGATTTGGTCTTCCGCCTGTCAGGATAGCCCCACGTTTGAACCATTTCCACATCCCTCACCGCACGACGCAAAGTCGACCCATTGTTTTATTTTCATTATTTTATTAACACTTTGATGTTATCATGAGTTTCATAGTATTGTTTGTTCACTCACATTCGCTGTTGTACAATAATTGCGCACATACCTCATTCAGCTTATGTGTATATTACACGACGTCCATATAATCACACCTACGTACTTCTAGTGTTGTTTACATTCGTTACATGTTGTATTAAGTGTCGACTTGCTTTCTTACTATGCACTCTAATGCACTAGACATATACTTCTCAAACACCTTTATGTTGTACATGTAATTTCACAAATCAGTTTCATGAATCACTTTTTCGAATATCTCTCTTCATACATCTCAGTTACGATCAGAACACTCGTTTTGTAAACTAAAACTTTTAAAGAATAAAATCAAATCTTCGCTAGGCAGTCGCTTTCTGTGTTTAACTACCTCTATCACGATAATAACATATTATTATCGTCGTGCATGTTTGTATTGGAATGGCTTCATTACATCATTGCGTGGTGTGTTTCACACATGTTTCAGGTAATGGCCAATGGGGAGACTTTCGGTCGTTCGCTTATCCTATCACCTCACCCGAGTACACCTAACTCAGCGAAACCATCCCGCGCCACTCCCAATCGTTCCCAGTCCACTCCCAAGAGCTCCCTGTACCGCCGTCTGTCGGCGCGGCTGTCGGGCCGGCGCAGCCCCAAGCTCGACTGTAGCGACATGTCGCACGACGAGCGCGACCAGCGCGACCAGCGCCTCACCTGCGCACGGAACACTATTAGAGAGAAACAAGCCAAAGCTGCTAGCCAACATCAAACAGATAACTCCACCATTAGTTTTGTAGGGAAATCCTTCACTGACGATTTGTGTTTTACTTATGATACGACCAGAAGTCCTCCGCACGTTGAACGTGTAGAATTACGCAAGTATAATATTTGTGATAAAGAAAATAACAAAAATATATCTCAGCTTATCCACGGATCTGATAGAATTAACTCTAAAGATAAGAGAGAAGTATTTAGAAATAAGTCCATGAACGTATTTAACTTAGTCGATTGCCTCACTGAAGCGGGATCCTTGCACTCGTCTCTAACGAAGAGTCTGTGTGACCTCGACCCTAAAGATGAACCAGTATTTCTGTTGGCTAGCTCCACTGGCTGCAAAGATTTGCAACATTCAACAACCACCATTTCCTCCGGCAAAAAAAGGAGTCGTAACTCCACAGATTCTAATTTCCAAGTTAGCACAGTTGACGCTAATTTGTCCCCTGACAAATGTGAAGAAAGCAACTGGAAGTCAATTAAAAGACTCAAAATAAAAGACTCTTTCAAGTTTAAAAACAGACCCACTATATTCAAAAGGACGAAGAAAGACTCTGTTTCTAAAGCAACTGGAGAAATCGTAGTAGAGCCAGTGAGTCCAGAAAGCGTGAAGCCGACCGATCCGGCCGGGGAGTTTGTAGCGTCCACATCTTCGCCGATCAAAGAAGATGATAACGCATCAATATCCTCCATGAACACAAGTAAACAGTCGGGGTTCTTTGATATTTCATTTGCATCAATTAGGAGTTCAAAAACCGTCAAATCGGCCTCAAAGTTACGGCGGAGTGTTAAATCGTTCACGGCTTCGTTCAGGAGTGAAAGGAAAAAGAAGTATGAAAAACGAGCTGAACGTAATACAGTAGAAGTGGACGCATGCCACCTACCTTCAGATCTCAAAAACATTTCGACACCAAAGAGACTATACGATGGAATGAACTTAGATATTTCACCAGTTCAAGTGGACACCGTGGACAGCACTCACCTAGGCACCCCGGTTAGAGATCGTGACGCCGACGTAGACGAACTTGACGATTCCACCATATTTAAAACGCCTCAAAGCGTGTGGCTCCGAACCCATCGTCATTCGATCTGCGGCGGCTCCGAGCTGCGCCTGAGCGTGCCCACCGGCACCGGCTCGCCACTAGCCCGCGCCCCCGCCCCCTGCCCCGCCCCGCCCGCTCCCCGCCCCGCCCGCGACCAGCCGCCGCCCGCCTCGACGCCCCCCATCCGCGACGCCCACACCATATCGCAATGCCATGGAATATCGCTGCCGGTACTAACACTATTTTATTCAATACTACTAAAAAAATATAGTAGCTTCTCATGCCATCGAACATCAGCGGTCATGGTCTGTGTCGTACCCGCGGAGAGGCCTTCCTCGGCCTCGAAGCGGTCCTCGCTGCATGTCATATAAGATATATCTGCACCTTGAGAACTTTAGACGCTTAAGAAGGCCTGCGCACATGAGTACGCCTTCATGATATTTGCGTAGGAATCCCGATCGACGGGTCTAGTCGGTATTGGTGGAGGATCAGAACGTCTAGCTTACTTTTTAAGATTCCTAATGTTCAGCTGTGTGTATTCAGGTCGTGGATGAGCACAATACGGTCGTAGCGCCGGATTGCTCGACGCGGGTGCACGTCGTGAAGGCCGAGTGGTTCTGGGCCTCCGTACAAAACGAGGAGGCGCAGGACGAGCGAGATTACCTCTTCAAAGATGTAAGTAACAATTATTTAAGAATTTACTTTAAAGTTAACAATAAATCACATTCAAAATCTTGGTTGTATTTTGTTTGAAAATAACTGTTTCAACGCATTGTAATTCTCCCAGGAACCATGTGGCACAAAGAAGTATCCTATGTCACTCAGGATCGGGAATAGTGTAGTTCCTAATCAGTGACAAGAATTTAATCATTACAGTATTTTCAGCGTTTTTCTTTACAAACAACTTGATTTTTAATGCAACTATCTACAAGTTGTCGTCAGCTGAACAAAATTTGTAGGAGAGATACAATATTTTTTTTCAGAATTGCTCATGACTTCCTGGGTGAAAGTTTTTCATATACATGGGCAGAAGCAGTTTTTAAAATATGATTGCACCTTTCCGGTATACCCTGTATATGCATTGTTAAGCAGCGTGAAGTCTAACATGATTTACATTGACACTTTGACAGTACCTAGATGAAGTGTCGCGGCGGTCATCAGTGGGCGGCGCGGGCGCGGGCGCGGCTGGCGGCGCATGCGCGGCGGCGGAGGAGGCGGGAGCCGTGCAGCCGGCGGGCGAGGCGGGCACGCCGTCGCACCTGCAGCGCCTGCGCAAGCGCAAGCTGCGCGGCGGCGACTCGGCGCTGCACAAGCGGCGCTCGTCCGTGGGCGACGCCGTGCTGCTGAGCCTGTCCGGCAACCTGCTCGACTGCACGCCCTCGCCCGACGGGAAGCAGCTGCTTGAGGGTACGGTACTTCTACTTATCTAACACGACTACACTTGAATATGGATAATGAATAAAAATTATTTATTATATAACAGGCCGTCAAGAAGATTAATAAAAAATATTGGACACGTACATTTTCTTTTGTAACGTAAACATAAAATGACAACGATACAGTGCGTTGAAATTTCGTGTGACGTCACATGTTAGAACACTTACTTAAAAGTGACGTCACAAGCCCCACTCCTGGCTTTTGATGTGCTTTATCTCTGTCATTTTTTATTGATTTGATAAAGAAAAAAATACATGTCCAATATTATTTGACAATCTCACTGACAGACTTAAAGAACCGTAGTATAGTTGTCGGCACGTAACATGGCAAGAGTCGTTAGATGCGCACAAGTCGTTTTTAGATCTCTTTGGTTACCAAGTGGGACGCGGGGAACGTTTAGCACCGTTCTGAGCGCGCGATTGGTTGGTCAGTTGACGCAAAGATCGACTGACCAATCGCGTCGCGTTCATGTTCCGATCGCTCTATATGGTAGTTGTTATGCACTATGCGCGAACTTACGCTCACTAAGCAAACACTTTAACAAGTTACGTGGCGACAACTATACATCAGCATTACAATGCTGGTTACTACAATGTCTGGAATGTAGCACTATGTACCGCAAGATGTTTATTCACTGAACATTTGTAATGAAAAAATTACAAGAATCAATTCAAGTCTCATCATTTTGAGGTGAAGAAGAAATGTCTGTCATTTCTTGATCGCCGAAGTAAGTGATGTGGGCGTTTCATGCAATATGAGGAGTGCATTGTCGACGTGCACAATGCATTGCAAATGTTGCACCCATATGTTTGTGCATTTATTAATACTTCTATATTTGTTTACTCGTAACCACAATAGTTTGTTATTATTGCAATTGCCTTGTTGGGCTGCCGGCTCTAACCGTGGTCTTTGTGTTCATAGAGTCGGAGGTTCCCGATACAGTGGTCAGAAAACTGTTGTCGCCACGGCAGCAAGTATTCATGGAGCTACTGCAAACAGAATCCAATTACGTTGGGATACTACATACGATAGTTAATGTAAGATATTACCTTCATAATAAAAATAACTTTAAACAATACAGGCCTCAAATGCATAAGTTTTATATCACAATAAAGAATCAAATAATAACATTCCTCTTGTGAATTCAGATGTTCAAGCAACCATTGGAAGAGATGGCTGAGGATGATAATAGTAATGGCAAAAATCAAGCATTGCTCAATAATACTGAACTCAAAATTATATTTGGAAACTTACCGCCTATTTATGAATTACACCAGTAAGTAGCAAGGAGAATTTGATTACAGTGTAAAGCCACGTTTCCACCTGCAACCAGCTCGCATGCAAGTTGCATTACGTCGCGGGCTAGCATGGTATAATGTGATCAATCGCTCGATCGACCCTGAAATATAATAAAAATAAACTTGCATGCCAGTTGTTTGCTTGTGGATGGATACTCAGCCTAAGGTCCCCGTGCTTTTTAAAGGCTGACTGACATATAACCGCGCGATATCTTCGACATGTGCTTTGTTTTTTTTTGTTGTCTTAGACCAAAGTATCTATTCTTCTATTGAAGTATTCTATATTTTGACATAACTTGTATGCTTACTTTTGTCAAAAACTCTGCGACATATTTCTAAGTAGTACATATTGTAGGCGAATGTTAGAAGAGCTGCGCTACGCTCAAGCGCACTGGAGTGAGGAGACGAGCATCGGTCGGCTGGTGCTGCGCTACACGCCCGACATGGTGAAGGCCTACCCGCCCTTCGTCAACTTCTTCGAAAATACTAAGGAGATGCTGCAACAGTGTGACCGTGAGAACCCAAGGTTAGTTACTCTCATATCATACTTTATTATTTCTATATTGCTCAAAGTATTTAGTGCCGTTGTAGCGACATCTACGAAGCCACTTAAGAACGAATGACCAGCCCCCCTAGCCAAGTTACAAACTTTTCGTATCGAATCTCTTTCTACAATCGTTAACGCCTTCTATTTGTATGGTCTGATCACGTGACCTGACGTTCAGATGTGTCATTCCCATACATTGATTCGTTTTCTACTAGAAATCTATTGTAGACTAGCTGACCCGGCAAACTTTGTTTTGCCATAAAAACACCAGACATTGATCTACTCTAACTACTCTACCTACCCTACCCTACCAACCCTACCCCACCTACCCTACCTACCTTACCCTACCCTACCTACCCTACATACCCTACCTACGTACCAATTCTTTTTTTCTTATTTTTTTTTTTCATAAGAACCTTCTCCTATCAATAACAAACACAACAAAAAAAGAATTAACGAATTCGGTCCAGCCGTTCACGCGTGATGCCGTGACCAAGGGAAATTGGGATTGATTTTTATGTATATAGATTGTCAACTTGGCTACAGGTGCTGACGTCAAACAAAATCTTGCATCGCGCAAGCAGATTTCGCCGCGTTTTTTGAACATATACAACAACCGTCGGGCAGTTGCCCGTACAAGACACATTACCCGTCTGGTCGGAGGTTCCTCCCATTTCGATGAAGGTTTGCGGGGCTTTCCACCCTGTTCCGCATACCACTATAAACAGTCACCCGAACTTCCATTGTAACAATTTGATATTGACAAAACCTTTATTTCGTAGCAGTAAGGGCAGTTTTCGTAATAAAAGTGTTAGTACTGATGCGCATGCGTAGTTGAATGTATCAGTTGAAAGAAGACATTTTATTTGCTGCTAGACAAAACTTTGACGTAATTCTTTTTATATTTGTTTCAGATTTCATGCATTCCTGAAAATCTGTCAAACCAAGCCAGAGTGTGGCAGACAAAGTTTACAGGAGCTACTAATAAGACCAGTGCAGCGGTTACCTAGTATAAGTTTATTACTCGACGGTGAGTTTTCTTCTTCTATATTTTATTTTTAAAACAGCAAAATGTTCTAGGATAAGGCGCCGGCTGACAAGCTTTTAATCTTCATCAGTTCCAATTTTGACTTGACCCAACCTTACCATGACATGTTAAACTATCATGGTTCCACTGTGGGAGAGAGACAGCTATACAAGACAAATAGCGCTGTACCTTTTTCAAAACGGATTCATAATGGCATTATGACAGGTCATAGCACGGCAATCCAGGAACGTGTGTCATTTGACTCTTATGTCATTAGGTTTAAATTGCAATGATAAATGTCTTAATATCCAAGAAGAATGCTATAAACAAAATTCTTACGTCTATTCTTTGTTGTTATCATCAAGACTATGCTTGAACTAATAATTGCAGATAATTATATTATTCATTGTCGCTAACATCGACTATGCATTGATTATTCATACTTATTTTTAAATGACCAGTTTAGTTTTAAAGATAGATTTTCAAAATTTGATATTTATCTCAAAATTCTGAATTCAAATAAAAAGCAAATTCACTGTTGTTCCAGATATATTAAAGCACACGCACAAAAACAACCCTGACCATGGCGCCCTAGTGCAGGCGCTGGCGGGGCTGCGCGAGGTCATGTCGCACATCAACGAGGACAAGCGCAAGACCGAGGGCCAGCTGCAGATGTTCGACATCTACAACGACATCGATCAATGTCCGGTAAGCTATACAAATTTTTATTATGATGATGATGAGGCCTTAAGTGCCCTTTGCCGCACTTACACTCCCATTTGGTCCGCTGTACGTGGCGAAAGAGAGATTTACCTTATTTAGAAAATTATTTGAAAAAAAATGAACTAGCCTACGCTCGAAAAAAGTAGTGATGAACGATGATGTCTGATGTCACACAAAATCCTGCATCGCGCAAGCTGTGTTGTCGGCGCGATTTTAACACAAACAACAGTCCGACAAAAATCCAAGTCGACCAGACGTCTTGTCGTGAACCTCACTTTTCAATGGAGGTTTACGGGTCTTTCCATCGTGATCCGCACACCTCCAAAGTAGTAAAATATAACAAAAAATGCTGAGTTATTTGTCGATGACTCGTTACCTAAAACTCTTTCTAACTCAATATTATAATAATATTGGGTTAGAAAGAGACAGTCTACGTCATAATTCAAATATTATAGATTTAACGCCACATATTACCATTTTGTGTGACTAAATCCCCTACCAAGATATTGAACACTGACCTACTTAGATTTTCACCATATCATCCTTGTTTGTGTCAGTTTTTTTTTTTATATCTCTAAGGATATAATATTATGAATACCTTGTCACTCGATGCTGATAATTCTCTAACGCTTATTAACTATCTTCGAGTTCTCTTCCAGGCAACCTGTTCTGGTCTGGCCTGGACGAGATGTTTTTGTTTTAAGGTTCCTTGTGAATGTATCATTATCACATTAAAGTGATTAAAGTATATCACACTAAAATTATAAAGACGAAAGTATGTGTGTGTGTTTTTGTATTTTTGTTACTTCACGCTAAACCGGCTGGATGGATCTGAATGAATCTTAGCACAGAGATAGATTATAGTTCGGAATAGCACATATGATACTTTTTATCCCGAGAATATGTTCCCTCGGGATAATTTGCTACATACGCGCGGGCGAAGCCGCTGGCAGAAGCTAGTAATAAATAAATAAATTATCCCTTGTACGTAGGCCCACCTCGTGTCTTCTCACCGCTCGTTCGTGTCGCGCTGCGAGGTGGTGGAGCTGTCCAAGGAGCTGTCCGGCCGCGGAGACCACCTCGTGCTGTTCCTGTTCACCGACACCATGGAGGTCTGCAAGAAAAGATCCAAAGTGAGTATGTTCACATCACACACATTTACAATACTGCTCGGTCAAAATAAAGGCCAGACCGCACTAGGCGTAACTACAAAAAAAAACAAATATAATTTGTATGTATGTCCATTTCTGTAGCACACTCTATAACCCAAATATTTGACGGATTATGAGATATAAGGTGTCGTTGGATTCTCCTAATTGTGGGAGTGACATAGTTATAATTATGTAATTTTTGAAAATCCCCAAAAAAAAAAGGAGTGATACAATTATTTTTTTGTTGTCATAACAATATGGGTATCAAATGAAAGCTACAGCTATTTGGAATGATCTATTTGTAGCTTAAATATTAGCTTAAAAGTGTAACTATGTAAATATTATATAACTATATGTATATATTACATATATAGTTACACTTTTGAGTTAATATTTTGCCACAAATTTTAAATAAGCGTATCTTTGATAGCAACAAAAATATTCATTTTTCATTAATTAAACTAAAAAGTCTGAAATAAAACAAATTATTATAAAAACAAAAAACCCAACTGTTGTAATTTTATTTTTTAAAAGGCATTAAACGAGGAAAAATTAATTTTATTATTCTTGTTAGTCAATATCCAGAAATATATGACCTTCAAAATGTGCATGACATGAATATTACCAGAAAAAACAACGTTTGGAAGGAAATTGGGAGTTAAGGCTAAAAAAATGTCGTATTTTACTGTCTACAGGTATTTATTTATTTTCAACTCATTCATAACATGGTACAAGTAAGCACAAATAGCGTTCTTCCATCTTACTCAAGTTGCCGATCGACTGACGAGCAAAATTTGACGTAGTTACGCCTAGTGCGGTCTGACCTTTACTGTGCTCTTGGCGCTGTCGCGTCACTCTTACGTTCCACTGTCGCTATGGCGACGTGTAGAACGCGGGTAACCGCGCGGTCACGCGGGGCTGGGGGCGATGTACACAGTTATTTTGACTGAGTAGTACATTACTTCCAACCATATTCTTTCTTAGGAAATCCAAATTAATGCCTCTTGCCTAACACAAATTCAAAATAGTAAAAGAATCAGTCTTATGGATGGCCGGGGAAAACTCAGACTTTAACGAAAACAGAAGAAAAAAATACATTTAATGTCAGGCGGATACGTTTGACATCTTATTATAAATTATATTTAACCACAGCACAATGCTAATTGGTTCAATTTAGTCCATCCAGCAAACACTCACTGATAAATATGACCAAAAGGGATATGTCATTAACAATGTATTGATTGTTTCAGGCTTTTAACAGTAAAAGCCCAACGAACGGCACCGGCACCGGCACGATGCGGTTAGGCTCGAGCAAGCCCTACAGGCATATATCGCTAATGCCACTTAGCACCGTCAAACGCGTCATCGATATTAGGGAGGCTGAAGGTAAGCTATTATATTTATGATCTTCATGCTCTTGGGTAATCAATTCATGTGATTTAAAGACGCGTAAAGACTACTGGCTTACGGTTGGCAAAAGCATTGTTAATCAGATGAATTACCATCTTTTATAACATTTCTAAATATTGTTTGATGTAGAGGGAGAGATATTCCAAAGTAACGATTGATGGATTGTGTGTGCGATGATATGATTAACGATTCAGTGAAGAATGCAAGAGATAAACTTCTTGTTAACTCCCAAGTAACCTGGGATAAGGGCAGATGAAAGATAAAAAATAAAATAAAAAAAAGCATGTCGTCGAGAAATAATTTGTCATTCTCTATTCTCCGTCCAGCTTAGTATTTAACATTTGACAGATGTACCCTTAAGAAGTTTCGTAATTATTATAGACAATAAAATCCAATACTTCATGGGACGTAAAATAACTAAAATACTTACGATTATATCATGATAAGTTGTTGTATTTTGTTCTCCATATAAACTGAAATCATCACTTGAATCCTCAGTAACATTAATTATTAATTCTCGAGTCACGAGTGCACAAATTGTGCATTTCAATGTTTTAAATTGATTAAAATAAATGTTTACTAATATTATAAAGAGGAAAGATTTGTATTTTTTTGTTTTTGTATGTAACATATATTAACTACTGGACCGATTTTAAAAATACTTTCACCGTTGGTACAAGCTACAGTATCCCCGGGTGATATAGGCTACTTTTTATCCCTGTATGCCCACGGGAACGGGAACTAAATTGATAAAGTCGATTGTTATATGAAATCGAATCGGTACTAACACTGATGAACTTCTACTACATTAGTTCATCACTAAACTATTAATTTTTGAGCTGCCAAATGTAAAATTACAGGCTGGACGGAGAGTAGTTCTCTACAAAAGTGTCAAATTCGTTCACAGACTGTCACAACGTATTCGCGCTGATGTGCCGCAACAATCAGGAGCTCAAAGAGAAACTCTTCTCGTTCATGATTACCGACGAAACCGTAGACAAGTCACACTTTCTTCGACAACTTTGCAGGCAAATGGCTAATACTGTCTGCAAAGCTGATGCTGTAAGTTTACTTTTACTATTTAGATTGCTTGTAAATTATCAATAATTATACATAAAATATATATTACTAAAATTGAACACAAATAGTGAAAATAAAACCAAATTGATCGAAAAACGAACGAGATATAACAATTCAAAGAAAGATATCTGTCCTTTTCTAAGAAAACGCTGATTCCTATGGCAGTTGTATGGGCGTCGTGCTATCTGACGTTAGATGGCACGTCGGACTTCTCTTTCTAAGTTTCAACTTTGACGCTATACAACTTCGTCTCTGAACAAGTTATTTTAAAAAATCTTTAATTTTTGTAGCATATAAAAAATTACATGTATGTCCTCCCTATTATCTGAGATAGCTTCGTTTACAGTTACTCAAGTAGATTTCTAAATACAAAATTGATAATGACACATTTCTTACAGGATAAATTTCTGGCGTGCCTAGAGTCGCACCAGCTCGATATCGACACGAGCGAACTCGCTCTTAGCACACTATCTAAAGTGTCCAAATTCGCAGCGCGCACCAGAATCAAGGTATGAATTATTTCAAAGCACTTATCATAAAACATAACTTTTACTTAAATTGAATGATATCTTGTTGAGAGCCTTGTCTAGGCTAACAATACACTGACCCAAAACAAATGAGATTGTTAACCTCTTGGCTCTCGAGACTTTTTAAAATATGTGTAAATGAATAAAGCATGAATTAGATGATACAGATTAGCTTAGCTTGGACATAGAAATAACAAGCACATAACTGTTATATTGGTAAGTTGTACAAGATGTCAGAATGCTACATAGCTCCAGGACTCGTCACAAGCATTTCTATGTAACTAAGGCATGATATTGTAGTCTGCAGTCGTTTTGCATTCGATTATGTCAACGTGTTATAACAATATACATTCATATACTCTTCGAATTTCTTAATTGAAAATAACTTGGGAGTTTTATTTATATCAATCAACATGCTGAAAATAAATTGTAAATATGTATTACCGTCGATACGTAAAGAAGAGGATAGAGTAGTTGCGTAGAGCGACCACGGAGTAGTAAATACAGTGCGTGCGTACGCGCATATTTGTCCTATGAACAAGACTTACTACAGTCAAGGTGAGGGTGAAAACAGTCTATGGACTATTCAAATTTACAGTCATTCACAATGCCAGCTTGATGCTATCTGTGTATATCCCTTGTCTACGAGCTAATATTTACGCTTACGAGCTGCTCGTGTATACAGGAGGGGAAAGGGAGCACGCTGTAATCATTGTTTGTTACTCTGTGGTCGCTAGTATTGACGAGCAGCTAGGTGTGGTAGTTGTGTAGGCAGCAGTACTAGGTACTAGGTATACTCGTAGTTAAGGGCAGTTGAGCGCAGTAGTGGACCATGGTTGTGTTGTAGCTGGAGGCGCTGGCGGGGCTGACGGGGCTGCTGCGGCCCGAGCCGGGCTCCGGCCTGCTAGACACATGGGTATTGCGCGCTCACTTACTCGCACAGGTCTGACGCGGCTCTGCCACACTCCTCTCGCTCCGTCCCCGACTAATATGTTCATCCGCACACTGCTTCCTGTGTATGTTACCTTAACATTTGCGTGACGTCTGCATTTGTGCATTTAGATGTGTTTTGGACTTTGGTAGACCTATTCGAGCCTTCGGCTTTTGTTTAAGCGGTCCGTATAATGCGTTAAAGTTTGTATGGAACAATCGCATTTCTAACAGCGGTTGCTTAAATTGATGGTTACCTAAACCTCCGTCCCTTTTACACTTCTATTTGAACACATCATTAGCATTAACATCTCATTATTCAAAACTCATGTTGGGTTAAGGAGCATTGTTCATTTAATAATACAATAAGTAGAGGAACACCGCTTAGTGATAATGGTATTTAGTTGGTTTGGAACGGTATGCTTGTGTTGAGGCAGTGAAGCGAGCTGCTGAGTAGGTGTCGGTTCTACAAATTAAAGCACAGGAATCAGTGCGCGCACAGTAAACACTAGAGAGTTGCTTCATTCAACGACATTGTATTGTCAACCAAGCTTAATGTATTGTAATTTCTCTGCCAAATGTATATTGCTTAATACCTCAATTTCTTCCCGGAGAGACGGAGGTTCGAAGGAGTGAATGTCTTGTCTTAGTTAATGCTTAGCTTCAAATCCTTTGTGATTAACTGACTCTGTTTGTGAGCGTGCCATACCAGTGGTGTTTTAACATGTCATCCATACAAACACATTCATTATTGTTGCTAAAATCCTGTTGTGTTCTTTCTGAAAACGGGCATGGTTTTGTCTTGTGATAACGTTTTGTTTAATGAATTTAATACTGTTTATGTTTTTAGTCTATATTTTCCCTTGAATATAATTGTAATAAAAGCTTAATTTTTGAGTTTATTAAACTTAGTTTTTTAGTATGTTTTTTGTTTATACATTTTAAGTTTATTTTTCTTTTGAATTGGCCCTAATAAGAAATAAATAAACCCGTTTAGTGAAGTCTGTAAGTTCATCGAGTAATCTCATTGTATGATATGCAGGTGGGTCGTGCGTTTTCGTTTAACAAAACGCCGTCGAAGTTGAAGCGCGCGATGTCGTCGATGATCTCGCCGTTCGGCTCCACCTCCAACCTCACGCCCGCCTCGCAGCTCGCGCAGATGAGGCTCGCCAGCTGTAATAATATCAACGTGAGTATTTAGCATGCTACTAGACTACTAATATTATAAATAATGCGAAAGCATTTATGTTGATTGCTCTGTTTGACCTTCTTTCATGCAGCAACGGACCAACGGATCGACTTAATTTTTATACACAGTTTTTGGGCCTGGGGGTGACATACGCTTTTTATCTAGAATAAACGCACGGTTCCTGTGGGATGAACCAGGAGAGCGAAGTGATTGGTAAAAGCTAGTTATTTTACACCACGGTTGCAGTATCGGTAAGGGTGCCATAAACCAATATCATCAACAACAACGTAGTGCGAAGCTTTCTGTTTGTGAACCCTTTCGGAAGTAGACGGTTATACTTGCTAGTGCTCTCAGTAGATTGCTGACGCAGAAATGAAAGGAATAAGTAATAGAAGTGTGTAGTGTTTTAGCAAGACCTGTGTGTTCCGGCAGGAGATGGGCACGAGCGGCGGCGGCGCGGCGGGCGGCGGTGAGGTGCTGGTGGCGCCGCTGTCGGTGCAGCCCACGCGCAAGGCGCAGCCCGGCGGCGCGCTGCGGCGCTTCTGACGCCGCAGTGCGCGCCGCGCCTGACCTGACCGCAGCGCTGCAGCCCCACTAGCTCCGCTAGGGGAGCTCAGGGACGTAGCAACTTGATTGTAATTTATTTTGTTATGAAGCGGGCGGGCGAGGCCCGCTCGCAGACGTGGTGCGAGGAGTGCCTTCGAATTAAACCGTGAACGGGTTTGAATGGAATTGATTGTGCAGGTTTAGTAAATTATTCGAAAGTATTAATAAGTTGCAGTCGACCGACGGCCTATCGAGATCGAATAAGATTTATCGATCGTTAATCAAAGTGTGCTTAGATGTTGTCATTAAAATGTATAAATTCATAATTATACAAGATTTGATTATGAATACGCTTATCGAACCGATTACTCGGCTGCTACCAGTGAAACTCCACTATTTGAATGAATCTTGTAGTCTTATGAACTTATAAACTAAATCTAACTATTCTCGTTATAAACTTTGGCCTATTTGTGGCATAGCCAACTTGCCAAAAATGTTTCACATCAACAAATCAATACATATCACTTGCGAGCTCAATTAATGCTGCTTTTCATTGTCTTTTCCTTATTTTATTCCAATAATCGTATACGTAACTATTTCTGCACAATTCGTTTGTTTGATATTATCATTGCATTGATCCCTTCGATTCGATGCAGAAATATACTTGTTGATTTGTTGATTAGTGATTATTTTTGAGTATAGGTACTGTAAATATTATAAAAATATAGCCATAAAATATTAATTGAATACGATGCAATCGATGGCCTAAGTTTAGCTAACTTACGAATTTATTCATCTGTCAACATGTCACAGAAACATTGCTGATATTATTGAGATTTAGTTTTGAAAATAATTTGTACATATGTGATATTTTAAATATATTGTGAAATAGATCATAGCATACACTAGATCATAGTAGAATACCCATGATATCAAACTGATGCTGATTCAAAGTTTTCCTAATGTTTGCATTATTATTTGCTAATGGACAATGAATTACTCAAACGTTTGAATCGTCAGGCTGGGTAGATAGGTGTTGTGTAAATAGTGTACGGAACATGAGCAGCTTATGTAAACTAGGCGCCCTCGAATGTATCTTTTAAATATATTAATTCGCGTCTGTAAGTTTTATGAGAGTCTCACTTAGGCTACTGTCATCAATCATGTGTACACATGTTGCTACATTGTACAAAAGAACAATATTTATAAATATTTTAAATGATTGATAAAATAAACATTTATTTTCAATCAGTTGTGTTTGTTGTTTCTTGAAACCCTTGCTAACTCAATCAAAAATCATTCCTATTAAGAATAACATATATTTGGTTTCCGATAGTGCATTTTAATGTACTACTCAGTATTCAGGTGGTTGGGGTGGTCTTCTGCCGCAGGAACCATAAGGCGTTTGTAGCCGCGCGCAGTGGCACGGCTAACACCACTGCAGCTAATGGTATTGTCGCAAGGCACATAAACATTGGTCTCATCTCGGCGTCAGGTAGTGCTGATAGTTTCATAGCAAGAGCAATCTGGAAATATGATTTTCTTAATATCTTAGAATCCAATTTTAAAAAGTAATATAAATGACTAAACAATAAATGACTAAACAACCAAGCTTTGACGTCGACAGAACTTTGACTTTTCTATGTTTAGCAAGCTTCATATATGAAAAAGTTCAAAGTCAATAGCAATTTTTTTCAACTCGGAAAGCACAAACATAAATCTAACTAGATAACGTAGGTCCCTCCATATAATATGAAAAAGTTCAAAGTCAATAGCAAACTTTTTCAACTCGGAAAGCACAAACATAAATCTAACTAGATAACGTAAGTCCCTCCATATAATATGAAAAAGTTCAAAGTCAATAGCAAACTTTTTCAACTCGGAAAGCACAAACATAAATCTAACTAGATAACGTAAGTCCCTCCATATAATATGAAAAAAGTTCAAAGTCAATAGCAAACTTTTTCAACTGGGAAAGCACAAACATAAATCTAACTAGATAACGTAAGTCCCTCCATATAATATGAAAAAAGTTCAAAGTCAATAGCAAACTTTTTCAACTGGGAAAGCACAAACATAAATCTAACTAGATAACGTAAGTCCCTCCATATAATATGAAAAAAGTTCAAAGTCAATAGCAAACTTTTTCAACTGGGAAAGCACAAACATAAATCTAACTAGATAACGTAAGTCCCTCCATATAATATGAAAAAAGTTCAAAGTCAATAGCAAACTTTTTCAACTGGTAAAGCACAAACATAAATCTAACTAGATAACGTAAGCCCCTCCATATAATATGAAAAAAGTTCAAAGTCAATAGCAAACTTTTTCAACTCGGAAAGCACAGACATAAATCTAACTAGATAACGCAAGACCCTCCATCTGTATGGAAACCAAGCGTGCCACTTTTTCACAAACAATTTAAAAACAAATTGACTTACCAATGAAAGAAAACATTTCCAATGCCTCGGCCAATTTCTTTTATTTTCTAATTTTAATGTAGCCAGTGACACTCGCAGGGTTAAGACGAATCGATTGACATAAGAATCATCAAAATCGGCCAACTAGTTTGGTCTCTAGAACGCCACATAGGAACAAACATACACACATACAAAGACTTATAAAAACATTACCCTCCTTCGGCAGTCGGGTAAAAAGACATTTTTCTAGATTTCGGTGGATTTCCGGTGCCGATAATGCTAAATGAAAAGCTCAGATTACGATCAATGATCGTAACTTTACTCCGTTTTTTAGCACGCGAAGTACATACAATCGCGTCATCTAGTTAGACTTATGTCTGTGTCGGAAAGGGATCGTCACCGTCTCAACTCGAGCCGGGCAGTATTCTTTGTACGAAACTCCCTATTGCAACGCACACTAATTGGAATCGTAACGTAATTGCCTCGCCTCGGGACACTCACGAACCGCGGTGCATTCGGTGTGTGGTCAACTTGCAGTTCCCGCGTTTACGGTTGGTCGTCTGAGGCCTTAGTGCGAGTTTTTTAACGTCCTCACTAGTGATGACGTAAACGATTGCTTATGTCAAAATGTATACAAAAAAAGAGGTTTCTCTTTACCGTCACCAGACGGCGCTTATCCAGTTTCAATACAAATTGACGTTTACGTTAGCGCGATTAAGCGTGAGTAAAAACTCGCACTAAGCACACGTATCTGGTGCCAGCCAGTCAAACAGCGGTCGGCGAGCCGTAAGCGTGGCATCTTCGCCTAGCTGTAGCCGAGGCGACGTACCGCAGTTGCTGATATGCATTGGTTACGTACTTACGTAAGGTTGAGGCCTGTTTGACGGCGAGGATCCCTTTCCGAGTTGATAATTGTGCTATGACCTTAAACCATCCGATCTTCAAGGTTAAGCCATTGTTCCCAGCTGTCATTTCTAGATCTGTGACAATGATCTCGGTAGTCAGTAACTGAGTTGTGGAGGAGAACCGGTCGCTTTACATAATAATATGTAAAATAGGTACTGGTATTCAGATTCATTCGGTCTGACTAAAAGCCGACCAAAACATAATTAGAAAAGGCCAGATAGATGATGATAAAATTGGGCATAAAGTAAAGTAAAGTAAATAAAGTAAATTTTCGTATGAATAAGTAATCTGCTTTTCATTGCAAAGCTAAGTCAAAGTTCGGTCTGTGAATCATGATATTAGTCCAAATTTGCATACTAGTGTAATAAATGGAATAATTTGCCACTGTATGCCTATACGTGAGGCGCATGCGTTATCTTCTGTGGCCAAGTTCATGTCCGACTGAAAATCATGGCTGCGGTACACGTACAGGAGACAGATCAGCTCCAAGAATACCACAACCGATATCGCAACGCCTGTCATTAACGCATCAACACTCTCCAGCAACTCGATGCCTCCCTGTACACAAAAACAAAGCATTTAATCCTTCGAAACACGTGAGCTTTATTTTATTGTAAAAAGAATACTTACATTGGTTGCATATAACATATTTAGCCCCATGCAGGATAACATCAGACAAGCAACGACAATCTTTTCCCAATGTCTGGAACATTGTGTATAAGGTTATGAGAAAAAATTGTAACAACATAACATCATCGAAGGCAGGAGTGTATAATTCATCCCACATAGTGACATAGTGCCAATTAAGTTTAAGAGGTGACTCTATTTTCTAGCACCAATACTCCATTTGAAATAACATTATAAATTTTACAATCCCTTTTTACAGTCCGTTTAAACGATTTTGAGTTCTATCATAAGGGTGCCATACAAAGCATAAACCTGTTACCAAAACTAACTATTTAATACAGCTGCCATTTGTCATATCACCAACGCAATAGAAGCCAAAATCGGTTGAACGGGCTGAAAACTGTGATTATTTAAATGTCTATTGTTATCTCAAATGGAGTATAGGCACGGTAAAGATATATATAGGCCTATAAGAATGCTCGGCAGTACAAAGCATAACATTTACCAATCGTGACTGCTCCTGCGCGTGTCGTTGTCACTCGATGGATCAGCGCGACCGATATCCTGTCAACTTCCGATGCTCGATTCGCGTCGACAATTTGTACTATAGGTACATATTACACGCGTCTGCAGCTGCCTTAAGATACCGTACCTACTGTGATAGTTATGCCCGACAAGGGCGGATTTAGGGGGGGGCACGTGCCCCCCCCAGACGGTATTTTGTGTACTGTGGAGATTCCATCACAGTACATACTTAGAAGCAAATCAAATTACAGAGTTGTTAAAATATATGAATAAAATAACAGAAAGAAACTATTCACCACTGCACTGGAGGATGTCTTCAAGGTTCTAGACTGGAGAGGCCGATTCGCCGATGATAAAGCTGTCATGGAGGACCCCAATACAACGCTCGATGACCTCAGTAGAGCTTCCGAAAGAATGGGTCCAAAAATGAACATGGACAAACCAAGGTGATGTTGAGCGCTCATGTCGCACCAACTCCTATCAAGATCGGTGGCTCCACAGCCAAAGCCGTGGACGACCATGTCTACCTGGGACAAACGGTCCAGTTAGGCAGGTCCAATCTCGAGAAAGAGGTCAACCGTCGAATCCTACTCGGCGGGGCAGCATTCGGGAAGCTGCGCGGTTTCTTATCGTCCAACTTACCAGTGTCTCAAGACGAACTTATGGCTCTGAGACGTGGTCGCTCACAATGGGCCTCATCAGAAAGCTTAGAGTCGCCCAAAGGGCAATGGAGAGGGCCAGGCTCGAGGTGTCCTTGCGGGGAACCGATCACTTTTCCGAATATTTTTTGATCGAATTTTATTTCACCGAAAACTATTGACCGAAGTCTTTTTTGCTATATGCATTATTTGACAAATTTTCAGATCATCGAAGTATCATGTGGCATATGTATTATTTTACCGAACTACATTTCGCCGATTTACAAAATAACTTCTTGCATTTGGCCGAAGCCTCTTTTGAACTTTTTTCATTTGCCATATTTTCCCTCACAGGGAGGAGGCCTGTGTTCCAGCAGTGGGAACATTGATAGGCTGGTAAAGTGATGTGATGTGATTTATTAATGGCTGTCATGCATTAGACATTTTTATTAATTAATTATTTCAAAGAATTTGTCCAAGAGCGAGCTCGGGAATTTAGGGCACCCCGACACGGATAGGTTAGGTTCAATCCCTATTTGACATTTTTCATACATTTTTATTTCCTATTTGACATTTTTTTTCAGGACGCTGTTTTAAACATTTGTATTCGCCCACTGTTTCTCGCACTTATTATTTTGATATGCGTTTAAATATAAATACTTCGGACAAATGGACAAATGTTATTTCGGCTAAGTGTAACTTCGGTAAAAAGTTTTTCGACCAAGTAAAACGTTGGAGTAACGAAAAATACCGAATTGATAATAGGTCAACTGAGACAGTGACAGACGTGACTTCGATGAAGTAAAAAAAAACGAAACCTTAATAGTTGAAAAGTTTTAGGTGAAATGAAATTCGGTCAAATGTTGTTCGAACTTATGATAGGTAACCGTCCTTGCGTAATTGAATCAGAAATGAAGAGATATGCAAGAGAACCAGGATTACCGATATAGCCCGAAGAATTGCCACACTTAAGTGGCAGTGGGCAGGGCACATTGCTCGCAGAACAGATGGCCGAAGGGACAGAAAAGTTTTGGAGTGGCGACCGCGAACCGGAAGACGTTGCGTTGGAAGGCCTCCCACCAGGTGGACCAAAAACCTGTTGTGCCCCTCTCAGAAAAAAATCCTGGATCCGCCCTTGATGCCCGACATTGCCCGTTTTAACAACACTATGCGACATCTAAATCCAACAGCACGCTTTTATTTAGACATTCCTTTTGGATATCGCCTTCACTAGCTATAGGATACGTATTAGAATTCAAAAAGAGTACCTACTTATATATATTATTATTTTTACACACTTACACAAGTTTTACTCTATACTCAAATATTGTATGCAAGGCTGTTTTCAACATAAAATACGCAACAGCCATGTAAGAGAACGCAAAGCCACCAAAAATTATAGTCGATCTAGAAAATTAAAAAAGTATTTGTTAATACTCGTAGATATATCACCGGATTATTGCTGACACCGTAAGTTGGTATTGATCCTAATTAATGTTGCAAGATTATAAGTTCTCGATATATTGGGAATAGATCCTTTTAACTTTTGAAATACAATAATTCCCATCCAAATTCAATAGTTTAAAATGTAGATAGATACCCGCGCCTTATTTAGAAGAAGAAAGAGTACCCTGTATAATAATCACAGAACAGATAAAAGAGGTTAGAAAGGAAATAGTTCGTGATTTGTATTAGAACACGTGTCGCCACTTGTCTCCCACTCTTTAACTCCACTACAAGCAAGAGTCCCATACGTACGCTCATTACGCACACAAATAAACTACACGCACTTAGATCGCGAGCTTGCTATTGATTGTCACACTAACGCAAACACTGTGCTTGACGTGCACTCACACACGCGCAAAAGCAATTTATTTCTCATACATGTTACGGTAACCAAAAGGTCGATTATCGATATCGATAAAATTAATATATTTTTAAAATTATTGTTATTTAAGTTTTGCAATTATTCGCTATAGTATCGGGATGGGGACGGGGTACGAATAGTGTGGACATTCTAAATACATAATAATAATGTCAAATTAAGGGGGAACATCCGTTACAGCTATTTAATTAATTTCATGTGACCAATGTTAAATTCCCTGTGAATTTCTATATTATGCTCGGCTCAATATCGAGAGATGAAAAAAACCGCTCGTGTGTACCTGGGCTTTGTTCCCGCGACAAACGTTATTCATGCATAGAAAGACATGGATTAAAGTTAGTAAGTAAATTAATGAAACAAGTAAAAAGAACAAGAGTATTTTAATATTTAACAATCATTTAAACAAAAATCAATACTGATTTTATTATTGTCCCTGAAATAATACGTATTTATTATTTTATATATATGTCGGGTTTAGTCAATAGTACGGACGTCAAAACAAATCGCAAGCACGCCATCTGGCGGCAAAGCAAGAACAACTACGCATTAGCATGCTTTTTATAAGCGGTTGCGTAGTGGGGAAGGGGGCAGTTGAGTCAGTGGAGTACTGACAGCCGTAGAGCTAACACGTCGTAGAATCAGTGTCGATCCGTAATATTAGTAAGCAAGAATGTAACTTGTGTCTATTTGAATATACTCAGTGTATCGAATAATTTGTGTGATATCATTTTCACGATCGTACCCAACGACCTGCCCACACACGATGTCTTAACCTAAGGGAATACATCCTGACTTCCCGATGGTTTGCATCTATCGGCCAGCCTTGATGCGACATATATATATATATAATACGTATTAACGCATTTACTGCAAAATTTTTAGAGCAAATTGTGCTACATTTAGTAGGTATCCATTCAATTCTACCGGTTGCCTCAATCCACTATTTTCTTGTATCTGGATCTGTTGGAAACCTTATAATAAAATGTATGTTTTAATTATAAACGGCTAACCTCAAACCAAATTTTAGACAAAAACTATATTGATAACCACAATTAACAATAATTGGTGGTAAAAAGTATTTTAATTACAATATTACTGATAATAATCATTTGAATACATTTGTAATATCGACAGTGTTTACAACTTGGTTCAACACTCGATACGCATGGAATTTCGCGGCATTCAAGCATTGGATCGGCACACGCGACTCTCGCAATGAACGCAATACATTGCGCGATCGCTCGCGTAGTATAAGATGGTACCCATGCATTGCAAGCAATGTATAATTTTGCATCTGTTTGCGATTGCGTCGTTTTTGTCTACAAACTACATAATACTATTGTAATAATTACAAATAACACTCGTATTATAAGGTTTTAGGACTTACCGGTGAAAAGAAATCCCTTCTCGGGCTACACTACACATCTGGCTTCTTTTCCGACACCTTATGATAGCGCAAGACGGCATAATTCTTTTTTTTTCGCGGAGCTTCGTACGTTGTTACAATATGAGCGCGACTGTTGGCCGGTGACGGTAATTTCGGTCGACATATGAGCGTTCACTTATATGAGCGGCGCGCCCGCCCCGGCCACAAGGCCCTTCTAACCTCTTTTATCTGTTCTGTGATAATAATATACTAATCTTTGTTCACAATATTACGCGATTTTTATAATAAATCGCGTCATATTGTGAACACAAACTCACGGTGTTGCAATAATCGGGTGATAGATACAACAGCAACAATCGATGTTGAGATTTATATAAAATAATAAATAAGCTCACACTAGATGAGAGTATCTTCCCATCGATGTACATTTTGAGTACATTGGCATTATCCATAATGTACCTGTTGCAAAGTAATTTTAATATTAGTCTAATATACATAGATAAGTTCTATTACACTGACGATAATGTGAATATATTTCTGATGACATACTCTCCTTCATGTTGTGGTCTGTAACATTAGCGTTGAAGTGCTTGTAGTCGACGATGGCGCACATGGCAGCTCCGCCTGAGTGCAGTCCCGCTAATATCAGCACTATTCCGGAGTGCCACAGGTTGTCGCCGTTTAGCTCCGGGTCTATATGACCAGACGCTGCAAAAACATATATTTTACAAATTCATCGTTCTAAGAGCCTAGGCCACTTTAGTTATGTACTTAATTAACAATTCGTAAATAAAATATATCTTTAACTCAGGTTACGCTCACACTGAGACGCGAAGTGACGATGCGCGCACTCTTTGATATATACAATAGAACTTTATTTACTAAACAAAAAGGTATTTATTCCCTGAGACAATTCGAATTTTAATTGCCGCGGTGTATTCTATTCGGTATTGACGTGATTCTAATTTTACAGTTAGTTATACTACACTTTAAGGGTGCCCTAGTCTACCATTCTTCCATACAAACGTAGTATGGCGGTTAGTCGTGCCCAGGCAGAGGGGGGCAGGGAGGGGCAGTTCCTACATGTTCTGCGAGATTTCCAGGGGGGGGCCCCTGGAAATCTCGCAGAACATGTAGGAACTCGCCTAATTACTAATCAAAGTGTAAACGGGGCCTTATGCTCTAACTTTTAAATAAACCGTGCAGTAAATATTGGCAAAATGCACGGTGCAATTTCCCAAAAACCGCGCGCGACGATGGCGACGAATATTACCGAATCTAGCCGAGCGTTGAATGCTCGGCTGTATTCGGTAATCTTCGGTAGGGAGTTGCGAGCAACTAGCATTTATTTGAAATAAATTATTTCATTTGACATGTTATTGTTTTGAAGGAGCTAAAACTAAATCAAACGTAGGTGATTAAAAAATATTCATTCAGTGTCTATATCAATCAAAGTATAGAAATCTGTCTGATTGATATTGTGTTGTGATTATGACACGCACATACATTCTGCTGAGCAATAATAAAGATAGATATGGACATTCGAAAATTTACTTTTATTTATTTAACTACCTATAAAGCAGGATCATTTGCGGCTGTTTGCCCTACACACTACACTACATATACCTAAGATTCATGTAGGTGTATTTGTGTAGTGTCTAAGAAAAAGCAGCCGTGGACGATCCGACCTAAAAATCTGACTTGCCCCTCCCTAGGCCAGAAGCTGGGTACGCCCATGGCGTTTACTCCACTGTTTGACGATGTACGTTCAAAATAAAAAATGATATCAATTTGTCTCATCATTATCAAGCCCTGTATGGTAACAAATAGTAAAACAAAAAAATATATGCAAGTTATGAGCGTCGAAAGTTCCATAATTCAACACAAATTTTAACGCATCTTTGGGCGGAAATAAATACCATAAGAAGCAAAATTGCAAAACAATCACCATACAGGGATAGATTAGTAGTTCAACAATGCAAATAATTTTATTTTGAAATTTATGAATTTAGTAGTTTTTTCATGATGTCTATACTCGCAAAGGTCTGTTTATAAAATTACGCGCGCTCGTTTTCGTCCTAAATCATCATCTATTTCGCTACAAATTTGCAAAAGTGCTAATCCGTACGCGAACTAAATTACAGCTCATCAAATCATCTATCTATTTCGCACGTTTGTCGGATGAGATACTCGTAGCATGCATTTTAACCCCGCGCACAAAATAGTTCGTGCCGTCGACTAAGGGAAACTTCTCGATACGAAACATTAACTGTATTTGTACATACCATAATAATGCAACGCTTTTCCATGTAACAGTTCGGTTCCAATACCGACGCTATGAATGTAAAGTGCTAGTTCAAAGGCATCTGATATAGCCTATAAATATAATCGAACATTTAATTATTTTTTTTACATGTTGTTGAAATTACATACCTTATAACAATTCAACAAGAAGGTCAGATACATACCGCTATAGCGTTCTTACGATTAGAGAGCTGGTAGACACTACGTAAAGTTTGAGACCAGGTCAGGTTGGAAGCAGCCTGAGCGATAAGCACTGCACACCATACCCAAGGAACTAGTATAATCCACTGCTTAAGGTTGTTATAAATAATCTTAAATAAAATAAAATGGGCATTATCATGTTGGTACAGACCAGGCATTACCATTTTGGTTCAGACCCTAAGGACACATTGACACATAATCGAAGCGAAAGCCTAAAAATAACATAATGACCCCTAAATCCACAATGTTCTCATTTATATCGATATAAAAAAGACTATCGCATTTGGTACAGCGGATTAAGGGCGATAACGAAATGATTATACCAACTCTTCCATATGATATCTTTTCTATGATCATTGAACTCCACAAGATTAACCAACCAGCAATGATAGCAACTCCAAGTGGTTTGTTAAATTCACCCAACTTGTTCATATCGCGGTATTTTATCACTTCCACGCTGCAAAAGATAAGTACCTACTAAAAACTACAACAAAGGCAACCAAACTTGTTATTAAACTCCAAATATTACACATCACACACGGTGAATTTTTGAGACGGGGCAGTAGGGGCAAATACCCATTAGAGAATAGCGGTGGAGAATAGTTGAGAATAAAAAAGGTCAGGTTTTTCTTTATTTGTTGGGCTACGGGGAGGCCTATGTCCAGCAGTGGACGTCTTCCGGCTGATATGATAATGATGATTTAAGTTGTTTACGCACAAGATTGGAATTTCTTTAAGAAAAACTCATAGATGAATTGAAATCCGTATAATATTCAATTTTTACAACTTTCTTTAGCGGAGCCAAAATGATGAGTGCAAATTTTCTTAGCCCCACCATCTACCTTCACAATATTGAATATAAAAAAAATAAATGGTGGTAGACACAAAACACACAAATAAAGATTTGCTCTCAAAACATGAGCAGGCGCGTACATAAGCTCCCCCCGTTGAAGGACGTAGATCTTCAACCTTGAAAATCTTCACACGTAGGCAGGGGACACAGGCGAACTAGAGATCGACGCACGCAGCCCTTGGTTGTATTGACGTCTGCGACTCGAGATGTGCCGTCTGGTCCAGGGAAAAGTCTGGTGACACGTCCGAGGCGCCAATTTAGTGGTGGTGTTTTGTCCTCTTGTAAAATGACAAGATCTCCGATGTTCAGCTTCCTAGCATCAACCTTCCATTTGGTGCGTTGTTGAAGTTCGGAGATGTATTCCTTTTGCCAGCGTCTCCAGAAGTCTTGCCTTATCTGCTCGAGGCGAGCGTACCGGTTACGATGGGGTATGTTGCAGTCGTCTTGAGTTATTGGCGTTGGCAGCGCATTTAGTGGTCTGCCAATCAGGAAGTGCCCTGGGGATAAGGATAGGAAATCGTCAGGGGATGAAGACATTGGACACAAGGGGCGACTATTTAAAACTGCCTCTACTTGTGCGAATAAGGTACCTATTTCTTCGAATGATAGATGGGAGTTTCCCATGACTCTTTTGATATGATATTTAGCAGCTTTTATTCCAGCTTCCCAAATGCCACCGAAGTGAGGGCTATAAGCAGGTATAAATGAAAATTTTATTCCTTCCCCTGCTGCAAACTGAGAAAGAGATTCGCTATTTAATTTTAGAAATTTGCTAATTTCCTTAGCAGCGGCAACGAAATTTCGTCCGTTGTCAGAACAAACCTCCGCTGGTCTGCCACGGCGGGCAACAAATCGACGAAATGTCATAATAAAAGCTTCTTTAGTCAAGTCGCTGACGGGTTCTAAATGAACGCATTTAAAACGTAAACAAATAAATAGACATAAGTAGCATTTTACTAACCTAGCACCACGTCCCTTGCGATTTAGTATAAAGAAAGGACCGGCGTAGTCCATTCCAACAGATTTGAAAGGAAAATCAACGGAAACACGATTTATTGGTAAGTTGCCCATTTTTGGGGATATGGTTTGCCCACGAACACGCACGCAAGTAACACATTGCCTCACAACGCTTCTAGCTAATCGTCTTCCGTTTATAGGCCATACAGATTCTCTGACCGTTGCTAGCAATAGCTGTGGACCAGCATGCAAATTTCGTAAATGTTCGTGTACAAAATAAAGTTTTGTTACATAATGAGAAGAATCCAAGAGTATTGGATGTTTTTTATTAAATGAATAATTAGAATTATGTAGTCTCCCCCCAACTCTTATTAGATTAGTTGTGGGCTCAAAGAAAGGAGACAAACATAGTAATTTGGATTTAGGCAATAATGATAATTTTGTTTGAATTCTTTTATATTCTAGAGGAAAAGATTGTTTCTGTGAAACTCGACAAATAAAAATAAATGAATTACTTAATTCATGCACTGTTAAAGGGCCGGATAATCGATTAAGCCTATTTGATATTTTTGAATTGTGTAAAAAGCGTAGAATATATGCAAAGACTCTTAGTAATTTTGAAAATTTTGAAAATACCTTGAAATCGAATGTGGATTCAGGTAAATTAACATAATGACTTCTTATTTCAGGTAAATCAATGACTTCATTTTGATGTAATTTAGGCCACTTTGATTCATCCTTGTACAAGAAAGACGGGCCCTGCCACCACATCAAATTGTCACGAAGATGATGAGCGTTTACACCTCGAGAAATTAGGTCGGCTGGATTAACGTCAGTGGGAACATGACGCCAATCCTTGCGATTAGTAAGATCTAAAATTTCGGCAATTCTATTCGCCACAAAGGTTTTTAGTTTACTTGGGTCGTTTTTTATCCAGCATAGTACGATATTAGAATCGCACCAATGCGTTATTTTTGTAGGTTTATGTCTTAAGGACCCAGTAACTGATTTACATAAATTAGCTGAAAGCAACGCCGCGCAAAGTTCGAGGCGAGGTATGGTTGTGGGCTTTATAGGAGCCACCTTGGATTTCGAACATAATAATTTCACCGTCACCTCACCGTTTTCGTTCAGCGTTCGCATGTAGATACAAGCTCCGTAGGCAACTTGAGAGGCGTCGCTGAATGAATGCAGTTCTATGGACTTTGGTGAGTCACCGATTACTCTACGTGGAATATGAAGATCTGCAAGCAACGGTAAGTTATTTGAAATTTCTTTCCAGGTTTTTTGTATATCTTCGGGTACAGATTGATCCCAATCAATTCCCTTGATCCACAACCTTTGAATTAATATTTTAGATTGAATTGTGCATGGGCTTAACAACCCAAGTGGATCAAAAATACGAAGTGATTGCGACATTATAAATCTTTTTGTAATTATTGTATTATTTAAATAATTATTTTTTACAGGAAAATTGAACGTGTCATCACTTGGATGCCAACCTAGACCAAGAGTACTAGAGGATTCACTCAAGGTAAGTTTTTCCTTTGTATTCATTTCTATATTGTGGAATAGTTCAGGTAAATTAGTTTTGTATTTTCGTAGGGGAAAACAAGCTGCATTTAGAGCAGTAGAGAGTGCCCCTTGTATGTATATTAGTTGATCTTCATTGTCTGAGCCGGTAATAACATCATCGACAAAAAAGTCATTTTGTATTATGGTTTTGATTAATTCGTCATCACACTCTTCTCCTACCTGCCACAGACATTTAGTGCTAAGATAGCTGGCACTTGCAGTACCGTAAGTGACAGTATCTAATCGCAAGGTTCGGATGGGCTGCAACTCATCTTCTCTCCATAATATTAATTGAAGATCACAATCACTTGGATCCATAGCAATTTGTCTATACATTTTAGCTATGTCGCCAGTCAAAATGTACTTATATTGACGTGCTCTAATTAAAATGGAGAATAGAGAGTTTTGCAGATTAGGCCCAACCATTAAGATGTCATTTAGAGAGTAGCCAGAGGTTGTAGGAGTCGAGCCGTCAAAGACTACTCGAATCTTGGTAGATTCACTTTCTTCTTTGAACACAGCATGATGGCATAAAAAATATGAAGGATTGGGTATAGCAACAGGTGACTCTGAAAGATGTCCTAGGTTTGAATATTCACGTATAAATTCTACGTAATGCGACTTTAGTGTCGGGTTTTTTCTAAATCTTTTTTCAAGACTTTTGAAACGTTTTTTAGCTTGATTATAAGAATCACCGAGGCAGTCGGAGGAGGCCTTTAGTGGTAACTTCACTCTGAATCTGCCATTACTCAAACGAGTTGTGGTTTGGTGAAAGTGTTTTTCACATGTTATTTCGTTGGGACTGAGAATCTTTCTTTGAGGAAGACTCTCGAGTTCCCAGAATTTAGTAAGCATTTCATCCATATTGTTGTTTGGAACAATTGCATGATTGCATTGAATATTTTGATTGTATTTTTGTGCATTAATAGGGCCGGCTATAAGCCAACCTAATTTAGAATTATGTAATTTAGGATTACTCGGGCCTAGGGAGCGTTGTCCGCCAACTAGTATATCCCAGAAAATATCTGCACCGATGAGTATCTCAATCGAAGCAGGTTCATTGAATTTAGGATCAGCTAATATAATACCCTTTGGTATTTTCAGATGATGTATATCGACGGAAACCTTTGGAATATCTCCGGTAAGTTGATTTAGTACATAGCAAGACAACTTAACTTGGTAAGTGCCATGGATTGACTTTAGGTGAGTAACACAACTTGCCACTATTGTGTCACATTGATTATTTCCTATTCCTATAACATTGCATTGCATTGCATTTAACGGATTGCACATTAAACCTAATTTATGTTGCAGGGATTTTGTAATGAAAGTGGATTGGCTGCCACTATCTAACAGCGCGCGAACCCTTTCGGTTTTGTTATTTAGAGGGTTGTGAACTTCTATAATAGCCGTAGACAAAAATACATGGCTATGGCCTGGCTGAGAAAAAGCCACTACGGTCTCCTTTGTACCATCGTTATTTGCATTTGTTGTGTTACAGTTGGCTAGTACGCTAGGGTCGTGGAGAAGAGTATTATGCCTTTGATTGCAATGCCGACACGAACCCATGCCGCATTCAGATGCAGGATGACCTTGGCGCAGACAATTTGTACACAATTTATATTGGGATATGCATGACATTTTCTCTTGAATGGATTTTGATTTAAAAGTAGGACAATCATAAATCCTATGATTTCCATTACATACTACACACAGAAAAACAGTTGAAGAATTATTACGAGCTTGTGAAGTAGTAAAGACATTGGTATTTTGATTACGGCTTGATTTATTAGAAGAAAATTTATTATTATTTGATTGAGACTGATTATACGAGACACGTGGGGTTTGTTGTGATTTAGAATTATTGTTACTGTTTATAGATTTATTCTGATTAAATGATTCTAACACATTAGCGCGATCAATTATAAATTTATTAAATTGCTCTAAAGTGGGCACATCGTTCAAGCAATCCATCGTGTTGCGATGTTCTTCCCATTTTAGTATGGTACGACTATCCAATTTAAGCAAGAAAATAAATATTAGCAACATGTCCCAGTGATCTGTAGGTAGACCTAAACTCTTTAAAGCTCTTAGATTTTTAGTGATGTTATCAACAAAACATCGAAGAGAACAATCTGATTCACGCGTGATTGGTTGAATATTGATTAAAGAATCTAGGTGATAATTCATGAGAATTCTTTTGTTATCGTAACGCTCGCAAACCTGTTTCCAAGCCTCCCGGTAATTAGCCGAAGATACTTCGAGATTTGATATGACACGCGCAGCGTCACCATCCAGATAAGAAACTAAATAATGAAACTTATGTATATCTTGAATGCGCTCATTTTTATGAATCAAACTAAGAAATGTGTGCCGAAATTCGAGCCAGCGGAAGTGTGATCCATCGAACTTAGAAATTTGTATTTGAGGTAGTCTAAAACCCACGTTTTGATGATCCGAGTCCGCATTAACAAAAATAGATTGACGGCGTTTACCATCAGCATCACTACTATATTGTTCTAGTTCTGTTTTGGCTATAGCTATATTTTGAACCATGTCTTGTTCAATGCGTTCTCGCTCATCAAGTTCTACTAGAATATTTGGAGCATTTAGAACTTCAATCTCTGTCTGCAAATCGTCAAACCTTGTCGATAATCCTTGAAATTTGGTTAATCTTAGACTCAATTCCGCAAGTTCTATATTCGATAACTCAGGTAATTTACTAATTTTATCTAAATAGTTTTTAAATTTTGTAATTTGTCCTTTAATTGAACTACGTTTTACTAGTAATTCCTTTAAAGACACCTTGGCAGAGGATTTATCGCCACCATCATGCGTCATTTTGAAATGTAAATCAAATAAATCAAGCTTATAACTTTAGTATTATAATTTAAACCAATGGAATTGAATATATCGACAATGCTTAACCGGTTCGAAAAAGGAATAAAACAATGATATTCTCACGCTCCTCTCCTCGGTGGCAAACCTCTGGGAACCTGGTCTCGGCTGGCTGCAGTGCCTCGTTCAGCAGACGGGCGATGATGGCTGCAGACTCAATGAAGCGAATTGGCCCTCAGGATTACGCCTGAAAATTTCGGCAAATCGGCTTAAATATAAGGAAAATACCGAATATATTGAGGTAGGAATATGACAAATAAGGACTATGATTTATTTACGTATTCTACAAATAAATTGAATGAACAAAGACGTAAATTTGGAAAGATAAATTCAATATAATTGTATATGGAACGGTCTATGTGGGTACTTTACGCATGCACTTATTTGGCACGATAAATCTATAAAATAAAGGATATAGCACAAATAAAGGCAAACAATTGGAATAGAGGAGTTTTAGAACGGATTAAGTGTGAATTTGGAAATTGGTTGTAGGTACTTTTGTGGGTAAAACGGAACAAAGGAAGGCACTTAACTTATTGATAATTTTGACACGATGGAATTCCGCTACGATCTTTAGCTGATTCGTTGGCACGGAAGACCAGCCTGGCTGCTGTTGTTGTAGTAACCTCCAGTTTTCGTTCTTCTTGTATCACTGAGTATGACGCAACTCGTGTACTACGTTATTTGTACTGAATTTTTGAAATAATTGTCCTGTCACGGTCGCCAAATTTCTTGTTTACGCACAAGATTGGAATTTCTTTAAGAAAAACTCATAGATGAATTGAAATCCGTATAATATTCAATTTTTACAACTTTCTTTAGCGGAGCCAAAATGATGAGTGCAAATTTTCTTAGCCCCACCATCTACCTTCACAATATTGAATATAAAAAAAATAAATGGTGGTAGACACAAAACACACAAATAAAGATTTGCTCTCAAAACATGAGCAGGCGCGTACATAAGTAAATAACAGAGAGGAGGCTTGTGTCGCAGCAGTGGGAACATTAAAAAGGCAGAACATTAAAGGATGATAATGAATAAATTATGAACAGCAGCTATCCTTCGTTATTGAAATCCTGTAGCCTCAAATCAGAAAAATCTTTTCCCATACTTTTCGTGAGAAAACAACGTGTACCTACCTATCAATTAAATGCAAATAGTTCCAATTGACATTTTACACAATTTACTGCCCCGTTTAAAAAATCCAGCCTATAGTTTTTTTAAGGTACGTACTAGAAAAAGTTATATGCAGGAGTGGTGTACATAGGTGGATATCTTCCAGCATATTTTTCCCTACATACTTTAGTTTTAGCATGAAACACGAACGTACGTCTGCAATAACAAAACTTGTATTAATGAAACCAATAAGTAAATGTTAGTACCTAATTAAACTTATTTTCCAGCAATGTCCAGGCAGAATGCTAATCTCTGTCCATTCCAGGGTTGCCTGGGAAAGATCGCGGCATGCGATAAGCCCGCTCGCTTATTGTATGTTTTTTAGTTTTAAGTTGATTTTTAGGATTTCGTACCCAAAGGGGTCCCGATTTTACATCGGGACCCTATTACTAAGACTCTGCGGTCCGTCTTTATATCTCTGTCCGTCCACCAGGCTGTATCTTATGAACCGTCATAGCTAGACTGTCGAAATTTTCACAGATAATGTATTTCTGTTACCGATATAACAACAAATACTAAAAACAGAATAAAATAAATATTTAAGTGAGGCTCCCATACAACAAACGTGCTTTTTTTTTTGCCGTTTTTTGCGATAACGGTACGGAACCCTATCTTGCGCAAATCCGACTCGCACTTGGCCGGTTTTTCTTGTATATTCTGGTGTCCAATAAAGTGTATATGCTATAAGAAATCTGTGAAAACCAGGAATTGTATACAACTCCTAGGAAATATATAGACTGCCGGACTAATTTAGGAAACGTGTGTTATGATAATTCATACATTATATAATCCTACACACATTTCCTAGCATATGCATAGGTAGGTACATATCCTAGGATTTGTATACAATTCCTAAATGGTCAAAGGAAATGCGATAAATCTATATTAATATCATAATATATTTTTTCAATTCCAACCAGTAGTTCCTGAAATTTATAAAACTGAAGAGTTTGTTTGTTTGAACGCGCTAATCTCAGGAACTACTGGTTGGAATTGAAAAATTATTTTTGTGTTGGATAGTCCATTTATCGAGGAAGGTTATACGCTATATAGCATCACGCTACGACCAATATGAGCGGAGCAGAAATGAAAAACGGGACAAGTTATTCCTTTTTGTGAGCTTCCGTTGCGTGCGCTGCGTAAACTGTTTAAGTTACGCAAATATCATGTATGTTGGAATTGTTTCTCTTTAAAAGTTCTAAAAAAAGTCTTGGGAAGGCGTTTTATCAACATCTATACTAATATTATAAAGCTGAAGAGTTCATTGTTTGTTTGTTTGTAGGGTAGGTAGGTAGTGGTAGGTAGATAGATAGCCAGTTGACGGGAGCGAAGCCGCGGGGATCAGCTAGTTAATGAATAAAGCCATTAAAATAAATCATTGGTCACACATTATAAAACATTAAATATTTATAAGACTTAGTAACAATTACAAAGATTCAGTCAAGCATTCAATCTGTCTAGCCTTTTCCCAACACCAAATTCGTTGAGTTGCCAACGTGTTGTTTTTTTATCGATTGTATTTCGGAGAGTATGCGATGGAATTGCATGATCTAATTCCGCCAAGCCCGTTTCACCATCGGACTACCAGACGTACGGCGATGCACATCGGTACATGGTGGACATCCCGTCCATACGCATGCACTAAACGTTTTGGAAATACTTTCATTATGCGTACAGCTAAGGAGTGGACTTTCCCGATAGCTACAATCTAGGGGTATTTAAGTCAAGAGTGAATAGGTTACTTCTAGGCAAGCGTGCTACACCTTCGACCACATCATCACTTACCATCAGGTGAGATAGTGGTCAAGCGCAAGCCAATATACAAAAAATAACCCGCGGCTTTCCCATTTTTTCCGGTTTCAAAAGTAGCCAGGTAGTTTTCTATTAGAGAAAGAATTTTGTTAATCGGATCGGACTTTCTAAGATTACCTTTTCCAACCAAACAAACAATTGTATATCCTTATAATATTATATTATTAAATTAAGAGTAGTTTATATTAGATAAGATAAGCACATGAAATGATACACTAAGTTTACTACTACATTAGTCAAATTTACTTACTTAGTTAGGAACCTCATATATGAAGCGTTCCTCCATGGTTTATGTTCCCACGTCATCCCAACGGTGACAATTTCAGGTTCAGTGACATTTTCTATTTTACTGGTTCTCACCTAGAATGTAATTTATATCACCTTAAATTATCGAACATAGTTACTTACTAATTTCATTTAACCAGTACGAAGAGAAACCCTTTTTCTCATGTCATTTATTATTCCTATAATTCTCGTGAAAAAGTATACAACGAAACTACTATATCTGCATAAATAGTAAGTAAAATAAATATCTAACTTACCGATGCAAAAATTTTCGAGCTATCCTCCCTCGTTCTTGCATTCTAAACGCTGAAGCTAAGTTTGATTAACATCATCAAACATAAAAAAAAATATTGCCTTTTTCGATTAAGTCTGTTTTTAAGATCTCTGAGTTGATCCCATAATACGAGTAACTAAAATAACTTCGTATAAGTTAATTTTCATCAGTAGAATGTCTTCAAATAAGTCATTCTTTTGGCTTTTCCTATCTGTCAGTGTGCGCTTAGTTCTTATAAACAAACTCTCGCCTAATGAACCGTAGATATAAGCCTATAATCATTTCAAAACACAAATATTGATGCTAGTAATAAGTTTCTATCTGATAAAATTATTGTCGAGGTAGGTTTAGTTAGCAAAAACATTATTTATATATCACCACTTCGTAATACACTTACCCCATGTCGTAAAAGATCATTCTTGACTGGAGGATATGGTTCTAAATTGAAATCTCTAAAAACAAATAAAATTTGATACTTAATTTTTTACCGCTCAAGAAAGATTCGAGTTGTAATAGGTATGCGTAACGGAATGGGCAAAGGTGTTAAAAACTGGAAACTCATGCGTGCAATGACAGCACTAGATCAGCATTCTAGAACAGGATAAACTTTGAAGAGGAGGAGGCGCTTACCTACAGTGCTTGTAGGGCAGCTGGGCATCGCACACAGCATGGGACACATACAATGCAGCTATGGCGGCCATAGTACAGCAACTGATGGCGCGCACTAAGGCAATAATACACATTGATATACCAATACCTGTAATGCAAAAGATAGAATAAACAGAGTATCCCTAACTGTAATTGTTTTAGGTAAGTAACTAGGTATTTATCTTGTTATACCGTCTAGCATCGGAACAATTCTGAAAGCACGACCAGGCCCACTTATGCTCCATTGTCCAAGGTACACTTCAAAATGTCGCACTGGGTTTGCAAGGGCTGCCACAGCGCCAACCAAGAAGAACATAAAGAAAACTGAAATACAATTAAGCACCAGTACAATTTCTGAAAACATAACTTATATGTATTTCTCTTCCACAAAGGCGCCTTACAAACTAACAATCTATCTGCCTAGACTTTTTACCCGACTGCCGAAGGAGGGTAATGTGTTTATCAGTCTACAGGGTGTCCCAGAAATCGACAAAATGTCCATACTTCCTTAAAATGACTTTAGCTTACCTAAAGCTTTGCTAAACTCCGTTTCTAGTTCGATAGAGACGGAGAGAGTCATTTTACGAAGTGTGAGCGAGACAGAAAGTGACGCCACCTTTATCAGTGACACAACCTTTATCATGAAACGGAGATACAATTTACCGATGAGTGCGAATGAGACAGCAGTAGTTATTATTCTGTTTTGTAAGCGCTGACGCACACACAATTACAAATCAGTACGTTACGCTGCTTTGTTTACTGCGCATCTCCGTATTCGTTCATGTTGATTCCGTACTTACCACTTTTTGCGTTGTTTTCTGGACTTAATTGCTTGTGATTTGGACTGTTTAATTCCTCTTTCTGACGACCTGTGCTTTACTCTGGACTGTTGCTGATCCTGTGATTGTGGAGTACTACCATGGCTGTGTACACTGCATTGGAATATGCGAATATGCACCTCGTTTATGGAGAATGCAGATGCAATGCCAATGCAGCCGCTAGACTTTATCGTGAGAGGTACCCGAACAATCGTCACCCAGATCATCGAGTTTTTATTAATGTGCACCGTTCACTATCAGAGGGACGATTCCCTAACCAAGTACATGGTGAAGGAAGACATCGTAATCCGTACGAAGACGTCGTACTACAAGCAGTCCAAGAAGACCCAAGTGCTTCTGTACGTGGAATCGAAACAAGCACAGGTGTATCTAAGAGTACCGCCCACCGAATCTTAAAAAAGAACGAGTTCCACCCGTATCATGTACAGCGAGTACAATCATTACTGCCACGGGATTACGCTCCCAGAGTTGCGTTTTGCCAAAGGATGCTAGAAAGGCACAGAGAAGACCCTCGATTCTTAGAGAAGATTTTATGGACCGATGAGTCAACATTTAAAAAAGATAGCTACATGAATTTGCACGAGTGGCATGTAGAAAATCCAAATTTGATGAGGCAAGATAAGTCACAGTATCGATTTAAAGTAAACATGTGGACCGGGATACTAAATGGCAAAATAATTGGACCTTTTGAGCTGCCAGATATTTTGAATGGCGCAGTTTATTTGGATTTTCTTCAAAATACTTTACCAGATTTATTAGAAGACGTGCCACTGAACGTTTACAGGGAAATGTGGTTCCAGCAAGATGGCTGCCCAGCGCATTATGCCCGTTTAGTAAGAGAACATCTTGATGAAGAATACCCGCTCAGGTGGATAGGGCGCGGTGGGACAATCTTGTGGCCACCCCGTTCGCCTGATTTAAATCCCCTAGATTTTTTTTACTGGGGAGCGGTAAAAGAGAAAGTGTACTCAAAAACAATAGAGAATTTAGCCGAGCTGCGGGAAAGAATAACGGAAGCCGTTGTCTTTGTAAATAGGGGAAGATTTGCCCGGAAAATAACCAGATCTTTTTTAAGAAGATGTCGTGCTTGCATTGCCGTCGAAGGAAGGCAGTTTGAATATTTATTGTAATAAAAAAAAAAAAAAACTGATAATTTGTTTTTTTTTCTAAGATGAGAAAACTGGTCCTGACTTAAAGTAAAAAGGTTGAGTCACTATCATAACTTTGCTCTTAAATTACGTAAAATTTCGATTTCTTATCTCGCTCACACTTCGTAAAATGACTCTCCGTCTCTATCGAACTAGAAACGGAGTTTAGCAAAGCTTTAGGTAAGCTAAAGTCATTTTAAGGAAGTATGGACATTTTGGGTAAAAACCGATACTATTTACAAAAAAAAATTTGACCAATTATTGAAAACGTAATCTAGCAAGTGTTACACCATTTTTGAATCCTTATTAAATGCGCCAATTTTACATGTTACTTGCCAAACTAGCGTAGTACATTTTTTTTTCAGTACAGTCAGTTAAAGTTGGGCGAAACAGTAAATTTGAATAATTTGGTTTTGAAAAAGTTTAATTTTCTTCTAAGTAGGAGGAGTTGGCTTTAAATTTTAGGCAAAAATCTACACAAGCATTATTCAAGATTACATAATAATAAAAAAAATTGATAAATTATGGGATTTGTAGCAATTGGAGTTAAAGAACTATTACAGGGATTGATTTTTTTAGTAAATTTTTAAAGTGAACATAATTTTTTAAAAACATGAGATAGATTTTTTTTCGTATTTTTCTGAGAACTGTTATAACTTGGTCTATCACCCATTTACGGCTTGACGTCGATTTCTGGGACACCCTGTATGTATGTTTGTTCCTAGGTGGCGTTCCAGAGACCAAATGCGTAGACCGATTTGTGATGATTCGTCAATCGATTCGTCTTAACCTTGCGAGTGTCACTGGCTACATTAAAATTGGAAAATAGAAAAATGGCGGATTTTGGGCGCTATATTGTGGGGCCTGAATTATTTTTTCTTCCTAATCCATCGTGAGTTGTATCAAAATAAAGGGTTTTAAGAGGCGATTTCTGACACCTACATGTTTAAATGTACCTAATTTGAAAAATAAATGTTAACTAAAAAAGTTATAAGTAAATAAAAAAAAGTTAAACCAAAAAATTAAAAACCCGACTGCTTAAAAAGCGAACTAAAAAGACGTAAACAAGAAGAAAATCATGCTGTGCAGTCGGAGGATACATCTGGTTTTAGTCAGCAAGTTCGCGAATATGTATCCTCCGACTGCACAGCATGATTTTCTTCTTGTTTACGTCTTTTTAGGCTACTGCCTAAAAAGACGAAAAAACAAGAAGAAGAAAAAACCCTACTGGGTTTTTTGATTTTTTGGTTTAGTTTTCTATCAACTATGATGATGCATTTCCTTTTAACCGACGACATGACGCAAGCAAGATTGTTTTTTAATTAGGAAAAGCCGGCGAATAATTCAACGCTAGGGGGGCCAGAATCATGTACTGAATGCATGGTAGATAACTACTCCTTTTCGCGTCGGAGTCAAAGACACCCTGTATTTAGGCCCCCTCAGTAGCTGATTTAAAGATGAGAATCTTGTCTAAACGGCTTGTCGTAATTTTTTTGAAAAAATATATGTTACATTAGACCATTTTCTCAATAATTTGATCTGTGATACTGATCATTTCGTGTTTTATTCGTATAACAGGGTGTAATTAATTTATAAAGTTATCGCGGCGCGATAACAAAAAACCGCCGGGCGTATTTTAATGAAATTTTCGACATCCCAAAGATTTTTTATCTGTTTTTTTTTTAAAGTAATTGAATGATAATGAAAGTACAAAAAGCTACTGAACTTTGGGTCGCGCGGGTGTCAAACGACTACGCGTTTTGTTCCCTTAAGGTCGTTTTTCTGTTTACGTCGGAACCATATAACAACGAGCAGCTGATGCCAATACATTTAATTTTTGACCGTTTAAGTACATGAATATATTACTTACAGAATTCCCCAGTTAGTGCTGCCGCTGTCAGTCGACAGTGCATGGTCATGAGCGCGCTGATAGCCAGCGAGCCGACGCGCAGGCGCCATCGACCGCGCTCGCGCATACGCGCACTACGCGCCGCAGAGTTCTCCATGTCCGTGATGTGCGTCGTGGACCACACCACCGAAAACTGGCTCAGCTAAACATACCCATTACACATCTATGTTAACTGTACAATTTTTCTTCTCTTGGTTGATCCTGAGACTTTGTTTTACACCACGTATGCATCTAATTCAATAAAAAAACATCGATTTCGCGTAAACCGCTCGTTCCCGTTCGTCAGTTGCCCAGACCAGACACAAAACCCGTCTGCTCGGAGGATCCTCTCTTTTCAACGGATGTTTACCTACGGGACTTTCCACCGTTCGGCATACCTCCAAAAACCCACAACTGTGCAAAATTGGAGTGGTTTACAAACTTGACATAATTAGGGACAAATTATTGAAATTCCATACCGTATCTCTATTGTCAAATGTAAGAATTGTTTCCATAGATTTTCGCTTGCCTGGAGCCGCCATATTACTTACTATTAATTTAAAAGTTTAATTTAAATTATAAAACTATAATTTCATAAGTTAAAACTATGCCATGAAAACGTCAGATTGAGATTTACGTTGTGTCAGACTGCATCGAAAACATATATAATAGTAGTCTATGATCGAATACGAAGAGCTTATTAAGAAACATAAAGAAAACAAAAAGGTACATAAGGATTACATTGTCATTAGAATAAAATGAGGTTTTTTGACCAGTATATAATAGTCGTTGGGATGGATCCAAAGTGTGACCATGACATTGCGCCTAGCGAGATATCAATGTAAGTATCAATAACGAAATGGAAACTCTTTGCCCAAAATCTGGTCACAATGATGGCCAGATGAGCTAAGGGTCAATCCACATTAGAGGCAGAAGACACATCGTGAGGCGTCGGTCTAAAAATATCTCCACAACATAAAGTCGAGTCAAATTCTGTAGGATGTGTACGAATTGGCAAGTCTCCGTGCGCGTTCGTGTACGTATGCGCCGTCTTATATTTATCTTGACAGGAATGTGTGCATTCCGTGGTGGAGGTAGGGGTTAATTTGCTATGTACATTTTTAGACTGACGCCTTGCTTCACTTCGTCTTTGTCTGAGAATCCTTTGGCCCTATAAAAGAAAGGAATGGTAAACCTTCAGTTGGGTTACAATACTTGTCGGCGATTGAACGACGTAACACCGACACGTCGTGAGGCCGTCGTCGGCGTGGTCGGCGTCGGTCGTGAGGCCGTAATGATGATGTTAATTAGAGAACTGGCGCAAACCTGTAGTACTTACTACTGATGAACGCAGAGGTATGGCAAGGCAAGAAGCATCACGGGCGCTTCTATCGGGCTCTCCAAGGTCCCGATGTAGATTTTTCAGCGTCCGTATCCTGGCTACGTTTCGGCGACCTTTTCGGGGAAACTTAAGTTTTTGTCTGTACCATTATGGACGAAGTTATCCTGACGAATAACTAGCGGAGACATATAATGAAGGACGGAACGGTTGACGTGTGTCAGGCATACCACAGCCCAGCACCGCCCAGGTGAATCCATCAGACATTATCTCTGGTTGTTCTCGTCTGGCTAACGGCGAGTACTTACACAGGAATAACCAAGTGGCCGGGATTATTCACCGGCAACTTGCTTTGAAATACAATCTAATGGATTCTGAGGTACCGTGTTACAAGTATGTGCCCGACACAGTTCTCGAATACGACCATGTCACGTTGTACTAGGATCGGCCTATCATCACTGATAGGTATCTCGACTTAGCACACGAGGTTGTCGACATGCGGAATTTGGACTCTGCGATCATTATGCCGATTGTCGTTACCGCCAACGGCCTGATAGCCAATAGCCCAATAGCCTCGATGACCATCTGTCGAGGCTGTCATTGCGCGGTTGGATCAAGAGCCTGATACAGAAGGCAGTACTAAGTACTCCTTGATACGGCTCGCATTGTGAGGAGGTTCCTGTCTCTGGAGCCCTAACCAACGGTAGCTTGGACCCTGTTCCCGATACCAGTGGGCCTCTATTTTTATATTTTAAGTTCATTTTTTTTAAGTTTCCTTTTTTAAATATTTAAAAATGTTATATATAAGAATGAAGATAAATAAAGAAATAATAATATTAATAAAAAACTACAAAAAAATGAGATTATTCATTTATTAAATAATACATATAGGTTCTTATAAAAGTCTTACATTGTTGTGGTCTTATACTAATTCATGATACTCCCATCACTGATTGAATAAAATCTTGCTTTTAATCAGTGATAGTCAGGACGAACCTCCCGTTAGCCTACAAAATGATGTTGCATTTCACGAAGGGGCGTCTATCATTTCAATGTATGCCTTATTTCAATGTTATAAGAGTCATATGACGCGCGTTCGTGGTTTGAATTATCTATAACAAGGTTAATGACTAAATGATCTTACAACTAAACACTTTGTACAAACTTAAGTTTTGCAATAAGGCTCGTGAATTAGCAACATTGTGCGCAATGCAGCCTTGAAATAACAGGTCACACGCTGGAGGCGAAGAAATGACACTCGGTTATGCGACGATATGGTACATAGACGATGTGCCAGCAACAGATTGAACTTTGGTAGCGAACATCATCCATATTAAATCATATTACATACGCTATCGTATGGTATCTTTCACCCGAAGGCCACTCTGTATGAACGCTCATTGCGTTTTTCACTCTGCGCTTCAAAACACGGCATCGGCAAAAACAAACCGTATTTTATTTACACTAATCTAAAGTTGATACTTATTAAAACAAAATGAACTTTATTTACACAGAGATGAAGTTGATATTTGTAAATAACCTTTTTTGACGCGATAAAACACCTTTTGCACTATTTTCGTCTCAACAAAACACAGATACAATAACACTAGCCACGGGCTTATAGAGTCGTTCACAGCATGAGTTTGTCCCACAGGTCCGTGGCACTGTACTTGACAGTGTCGGGCCTGGTGAGACCGGCGTGCCGTTAGATGTCGTAGGCGTGCTGCTAGGGCGGCGGCGGCGCGGCCGGCTGCGGCGCCTCCTGCGGCAGCGAGAAGTTGGTCAGCAGGTCGCGCACCGCCGGCCACAGCGTGCACTCCGAGTGCGACTGGTTGAACTCGTTGAACCTGGGTGGAAACAGCTTCTATAGTCTACTGCCCGGACAAAATAACTGTGCACTTGGCGCTGTCAAGTCACTATGACATTCGACTCGCACTACAATATAACAATACACAATACAATCGATAGATTTGATTATTCTGATTACAAAAATACTGATTTAAAAAATTTCTGCTTCACGGTTGACCTGACAGCATTTTTAAAATTTCATATTGTTAATAAATTACCGAGCTGTTTTATAGCAATCTGTCTGATTTTTTAGAATGTAGTTGAACAATAAATTGTAGATAGGTACTGATTACACAATTTTCAGACACCAGCAGCAATTGCGTAAGTGAATTCTGCAAAGCAAACAAGTCGGAACCTTCCCAAAAACGACTTTACGTATTGCATATTACACTCTGAAAAGGAAAGGTTATGGTTATGGTTAACGAAAGCGGAAAAATCGAGATAAAACTTCACTATTGGTATTGTGTAATAAAATTATGTCCTAATGATTTGGAAATAAATAATTCTAGTTTGATGAAACATAACGCAGTAGATGAACTTCAACTCAAAGGAGGATGTTTGTACTCTTTCCAAATTAGTTTCACAATACCGAAAAAGTTGAAAGAAATGATTCTAATTCTTTGAAGGAATCGACTTGTTTGCTTTGCAGAACTCACTTACGCAATTAGGCTGCAGGTAGCGTCACACGTACCCAGGAGTCCATTCGAAAAAATTATAAATCAGGCAAAAAATAACCCATTGCAAATCGTCTGAAAATTATGTTTTCAAGTGTACATTGGTTAGTTTATGAGAATAAATCATTTTTCTGAAGAAAGTGAGTTCTATATGTTGAAACCATTTTGAAGCGATTCCGAAACGTTATTTTCGTTTTTGTTTTTAAAATGTCTGAAAACAATATTTTGGTAATCTTGGCAATCATACAAAAGATAAAAAACTGGCCCAAAAAAAATTGGAATAAATGAGACAAATCGGTCTAATTCTTCTTTCGTGTCGATTAAATCAAATTATACAACCATTCAGATTTTGTCCGACCAGTATGTAGCTACTCGGACAGCTCTATCATTTGCTACGTTCAAATCCAGTAAGGTGCAGGTGGTCGGGCATGAAGGGCAGACAAGGAGGTGGGCCATATCTTGCGAAGGGGCCCCACACTGGCACTATGTCTTTTGGATGGGTCTATGATATTCCATTTGCTCAGGTTGCTTTTACAGCGGCCAACTTGGGTCCGCAATCGGTTTATTGATTTACAGATTGGCCACAGCAGTTCGTCTCCAGGGGGCAGATTCTCTGCCGGAGTGATGAAGTGTGGAGGAGTAGGGTGTGTATTTCCATAATTCACATCTCTCGTCAGTTGCGCTGGCTTTCGAGGAGGTCGTATGTCTCAAGAAGCTCTTACGACTCTTCAGGCGCACAGGTTGGAGTTGATGCTCATATAGGGGGTGCCGACTGTCCCGTACGTGTCCTTCTCGATGCGGCTGCCTACTTCGCGACGAACTTCTGGTGGAGCTATACCCAATAGTGGGTACAACATCACAAGTGGGGTTGGGTTCAAACACCCAGTTACGATGCGGCAGGTGTCATTTATTGCTATGTCGACTTCTCTAGCGTGAACGGATCGATGCCACACTGGGCATGTGAACTCTCCATTATAAAAAGGCAGACATAGGCCAGATGTGCGTAGTACTTGTGTCGATTCTCCCCAGCTAGTGGATATTAGGCGGCTTAGTTTTTAAGCAGTGGAATTTAAACGTCAGGGACCTATCTTAGATGAAAAATCTCGTGGCAAGGCCTTGCCACGAGATTTTAAGGGTCCTGGTCCTATTTGACTGACGGTTGCATAGATGGAAAGCACAGGATTGAGTTTTAGATGAGTTTGGCCTTAGAGCATTTTCACCAGTCCTTTCGGACAGATCGGTTAAAATCGACATAGAAACATCAACCACATAGAATCGGACAGATCGGTTAAATTTATTAACATTTATGAAAATACGCTCAATCCAATGTGACGCGCAAAATGTCTGAAAACTAACTTTTTAATGAGAAATTAATTATTAATTATTATTATTAAAATTATTAGCATGGGATAAGGGCAGGCAGATGATGCAATGATCATGTCTATATCTGTAAGTAAATAAACTTAACACAGAAAGAACAGCGCTGGATGCATTATTTCCGGGAGGCCCATGTCCAAATATTCATCAATTATATTAGTGGATATCTGATGGCTGAAATGATGAAGATGATAAAGGTAATAAAAAATACAGGTGGGCGGGGGCGGCATTTTTCATATATTTTGAAAAATGTAAATTGAAGATCCGGGGCTGACTATGAATATTATAACAGGGCTCAAATAAAGGTTACTGTAATAATGGTCGAAACATATACGGAAGTCAAGAAGCTAGTCTTCAATTCAGACGTTGACGATGGTTGAAAAGCCAAAATGTATGGGATTGATCACGCGACATTTCGATAGCGTTTGGCATTTCTCTACATTATGGAAATTATTTCCAATCGCTATTGCGACGGTTTCGTTGAAAGAATGTCCCTTGTCTAGAGCCTAAGAAAGTGTCGAAGTAATGCGTTACTTACCGTTTGAGATGCAAGCTGACGGCGATGAGGTGCGGCTGCGCGTTCTGTTTGTCGGCCAGCTGCGTCACGTTGAGCTGCATGTCGTACACCAGCGGCAGCACCAGCTGCGTGTCGCCGCGCGTCAGGCAGATCTACACACACGAGTAAGTCATCAATACATTATCAACGTTACCCAAATCTTTAACCGTGTACTGGCAGCCTTAAAACTGGTAATTCTTTTGACGATCATTTGTTTCTGACAGATGTAAAACACATGAGTATGTCTTAAAGAAGAGCACTCACAAAGAACAGTATCTTATGCTTAGCCAGCAGCACGGCGGGCTGCCCGGCGGGCACGATGGGCGGCGCGGCGGGCGGGATGCGCAGCGCCCAGTGCAGCGCCCACAGCGCCGGCGCGGCGGGCGCCAGCTCGGCCCGCATGAGCGCCACCAGCGAGCCCAGCGCCGCGCCCGGCGCGCCCCACGTGCGCGTCCAGCCCTGCAGCGCTGTGGCGCGGTACGGCGCGATGGCGACGCGCTGCTCGAAAAATTTCTCCATCACCTGCACAGTAAACCATCTCATGAATGTCTAATGAAAATCTTGTTATTTGAATGTTTTCTATTACATACGTTTGCTACCACGGCAAGAGTTAAATGTAGGTTTTCCACTCATGGTAGGCGATTTAAAATAAAACATGATGGAGCTCGATTTGTCCGCTTGCTCAGACTTGGGAGTTGCCGTTACCAACCCGATTTACAACAAAATTAATTCGACAAAGCAAGAGACTCACATCTCATTTATTGTTTGCCATGAAGTGAAGTCAAAAACAATAGAAGTAGCGTCGACCTTTCACTAATGTATATTCTAAAAGTGAACGTGTTCAATGGGTTCAGTGGGTGGGTTGATTGTGGTGGCACATTACCTGCAGGTCGTCGGCGGACCAGGCCTCCTTGTTGTGGTCGGGCAGCTGCGTGAGCTGCAGGTGCAGCGACTGCATGTGCTGCGGGTGCAGCGCCACGCGCCCCGCCAGCCCGGCGCTCTCGCAGCGGAACGTCAGGCTCGTCGCCTCCACCGACACCAGCGTCAACTACACACATATACAAGCAATTATAACATGAAACATTTTACATTAGGTTTATACGAAAACTTAATGTTCGTGTTTGGTGTGACCAGCGTTCTGCTTCTAGGCCGTGTAACTTCGACATTGTACCTTAAATAAGGTGCACCTCATTTCGAAGGCATCAATGCTTTTTTGACTCTATTTGGAGTTAAGCTCGCCTTAACACATGAATATTCTTTTAACTTTGTGTAAATGTATAGTTTTGGTGTATAATAAAGAAATTAAGAAACTTACAAACTCTTCCTGCTGCACGAAGCGCTGCAGCGTGCGCTTCATGTAGACGCAGGCGAGGAAGCGCTGCACGGGCGCCAGCGCGGGCCCGGGCGGCGCGCCGGGCGGCGGCTCGCTGGGCGTGCACAACGTCTCCAGCTTGCACACGGCCAGCGGCGTGGCCGTCGCACCCGCCCAGGCGCGCGCGCCGCCCGCTCCTGCCGCGCGTGTGCTGCCCGAGCTGGTCTGAGGACCTGCGAGGTAAAGTCAAGATGTTCATGTATATCATGTTGTCACCTTGTTCGAACTGTCACTGGCAAGATGCGTGACACGTTGCTCTAAATTAATCAACAGTAAACATTTAACAAGTAGAAGATTGATTAAAGGATCCTATGGATGAAATGTCGAAACTTTAATAGTCTAGACGTATCGTTGTTTTAAGAATGTTAACACTATATTTTTAGTATTCCATGCTTAGCCAAGAAATGCGAACTCTTAATTTCTTTCTTTCCCATTGATGCAGTTAAAGTTTTCATCAAAATCGGGCCCGAAACTCCTTTGAGTGTTTTTCGCTATTCTTCATTTTCGGATTTGGACATCGACGCCCACGTGACAAATTCTCTCTGTTTATTTTGAGTTACTGCACCATAAAAGGGCACTAGCTCTAGTACAGTGATTGTAAAGAAGGACCTGAACCGCGGGGCGAGTGCATAGTACACCATCGCCTGCACAAACTTAATATTGCTATAGGCAGAACCGCTTAACTGAGACCGTTGCTAAGGTAGCAAGAGAGACGTTGACACCCATCAGCAAACTATCGACTCACAGGTCATTACACCCGCGGCGACACTAAGTTCGCCTATATTATTTTATGTTGCATGGAGTTATAATAAATAAATAAATACTCAATTGCCGTACCACGCAACTACTTCAGAATGGTCTCAGTTAAGCGGACGGTCTATAATGGTCTACGTCTACTATCTTCATTCAACCCACAACTGGGAATCTTGTCGCAATCCTGTCATAAGCATTGTGGGGTAACAGTAATCTTGCACCAAAACAACCTCTACCTTTCCTTCCTCTTCTTAATCTAAATACAAACACAAATATCATATATAAAAGTAGTGGGGAGGGGCAAAAACCAAGTGAATCACCTTTGTGATCGACATGATGTCTAGGCGATGGGTGGTGTCCGGGCGAGGGCCTGGGCAGCGAGGGCGAGGCGGGCCAGGCCGTGAAGGGCGACGTGGGCGGCGGGTGCGGGGACGCGGCGGGCGCGGCGTGCGGGGACGGCGCCATGGGCGACGCAGGGGACGCGGACACCCCGCCCCCTCCGCCCCCGCCGCCAGTGCCGCCTGGTGGAGACGTCAGGTTGAACGAGCCGCCACCCATCTGTGATTAAACTCATTTATTAGTAAATATTGGCTTTTTGTAAAACTGGTGCAGATAGTTTGTGAACATCTCGGGATCTTGGGTTCCGGAACCTTTGAAAGACATACCAGAGGCCGAAGCCAAGTAACAAATTCCGTTGGACATATTTAAGTGAATGTGACACCAACCGACAATTATCCATGTATGCTTCACGCAAGTGCACCCAAAGAACCCTCGGTTGGTTAACTACTGTAGATAATTATTATGTCTAAGTAATATTATGTTTTGTACTGTGTCTGTAAAATCACAACAAAAATCTATCTGCTTTCTTTGAGATGTGCGACCGGTAAATGAACATATTCGCCATATTCGCAATCCTTTGACGCATTTACACATTCGTGCAAATCGCGAGGCGAATGGTGAGGCGAATAACGAACACGCATATGTAAACAGTACGCTCGCTATTCGCTTCGTTCCTCGCCTCGCGATTCGAGCGCTCGCGTTGGGAGCGGTTTTTCGGACGCGAATCAAAGGGCACGAATGGCGAACACGAAGTTACTGTTCACACATTCGCCTGCATCCAGTTGACAGCTAGCGCCCGACCCATTAATTCATTAATGGCATGTTTAATTTTTTTTTTCTCCATCGTCTGCTTCGACGGTTCTTTTTTACGCAGGATATCTATATAATTTTATAAACTCATTAGATGTAGCATGCATGCTGCAATTATTATCACGTCCTCCATGTTCGTGTGCGAATGTCTAAATAATTCACTCCGCGAATGTGTGAACAGTAAGTTCGCGACGGCACTCGTATACGAATGTTTCGTCGAATGTTCGTCGACTAACGAGGCGAATGGCGAACACGATTGTGTAAATGCGGTATGATATGTTGCAAAAAAAGGTGTTCGGGTATATGGCGTATTCGTCTTGTTCGAATAGGCAAATATAGACGAATAGAGCTACTTCACATCGTCCTATTTGGGCGAATAAGACAAATACACGAACACGAATAGCGATGTGATGTGCCACCTTTAGTTAGTATCTTGCATGCTTTCGCATTTTGAATATTGTGGATCCCGTGTCAACGCGAGTGACTTTTATGGCTGACACAGTAGATTATTTGTAATCAAATTTATTTTACTTTATGTACTACAGTAGTAGTAGGCGGGATTAATGCAACAAGACATTCTCAACCAGTCAGAATCAGAATCAGAATCTTTATTTGTAAACATAGGTGGTACATGGTGTGTGAGATGTTACAATATAACGTAGATTCTCTAGGTTTTGCCATGAAGCGTACAAATATTATTAGCAAATTACAACAACAATGAATCAGCAAATGTCATTAAATCATTAGCTACCAAATTATAAGAAGGGCCAATACTAGACTTCTTTTATATAATATAGATTATAGATAAAAAAACATGCAAAAATTAATTGAAAATTAAATAAAACAATTAAAACATTATTAAAAATTAGATGTCAATTATTAAAATATCTTTAAAAAAAACGTAAAAGTCAACTATAGGTATAAAGCAGAAATTGTAAGTCTTCCAGGGTCAATAAATAATAACAATTAAATATAATAAATGAATGTAGTAAGTGACAAGTTTCCCACCTGATGCTGTGCCGGCGACGCGGGATGCGGGGTGACGGGTGCCGAGTGCGGCGTGTGTGGCTGCGGCGGCGTCAGTGGCGCCGGGAACCGCAGCCCACCTGATACACAAGTTAACGATTAAAAATTTAAAAGACATTTCGAATTTTTCACTAGTTCTTTCAAGTCCTTCGAGCTTCTTCAAGTATGAGCGGTTAAAATCCGGATCGAAGGACCATTATGATGTACGGTTTGGGACCTTACACCTTAAGTTGTTGTTGATTGATACACTGATTATTGATTGATTTTAATTTATCGACAAAAGTATGATCTGTGTCGTGGTGCCCAGTGGCATAGACCTCGCCTTTCGTACTTGAGGTCGTGGTTTCAAATCCGGGCAAGTACCAATGTGACTTTTTCAATTCATATGTATTTTCTAAGTTTATCTTGGACACCGCTGACAAGGGTGAAGGAAAACATCGTGAAGAAACCCGGGACTTATAGTTGGTTTATTATAAACAATTATAAGCATTTTTAAGACGTTCCAGTGCGAGGATAAACCAATAATAAAATAAATAAATGATTGAATAATAAATAGGTGCGCGCGGTATAAATGCTATTCGTGACTGCATATCAAGACTGCTGTGCTTGCACTGCACATAGTTGGTTCAATAAAATTTATTGAGTCTAGAATAGTTTTCACCTACCCCTATGGGAAAAAGGCGAGAGATTATTATATTATTTCTTACCAGGCGGCATCGGTGACATGGGTGAGGGTGGGTTGTCATCTTCAGCTAACAGTCTCGCGCTCATGTTGTCTTCGACGTAACGTGATAGGAATGCCTGGTGATTAGTTTTAGTCAGTCATCATCAAATTTCGCGCATTCAATATTTCTGTACATTCGTTGTACGCTACGTAAGGTCAGTTGGGAAACAAATTTAGAAGTTTGTGCACTTACAGAAATCAAAAGAAAAATAACATTATCGTTTAGCTATTTATCAAACGAAATTATGTTCAAGATATTGTTTTCACCAGCAAGTACACTTCGATTCTAGTATTGCATCTCTGCAAATGCACATTGACTCTTAAGTTCAAAGTCATAAGATCTATTTTACCTTCAATCCAAGAGCTGGAGCGAACTCATCGACGACAGTGTTGCGCTCGAACTTGGAATAAGATCCGTCGCGTATCGTAATGATGCCACCGCCGCGGATACCCACTTCTAGAGAGTACGCACCCGCATATACTATACGGATCTAAGACGAGAAATAACATATTAACATATCATTTGATAGAAATAGTCAGAGATTGACTGCTATTTGTTTTTTAGAGTATTAGTTACAGTGATTTTCCTTTTCTTTAACAAGAAAATAGATCACCATTTTTATGACCAACTTGCCCTTGACTTTAAAATAAGTGACAAAAACTGTTTTAATGAAAAAATTACTAATGGTTACTTCGACAGTTTCCGGTCAACAAAACACTGAATAATACGAAAAGTTCTAACACACTAATAATTTTTATTTTCACGCCCTCTTTATTTGTATGGAATATGCCCTAAAAAATAAAAAAAATATTTTTTGACAATTTGTATGGCTTTGGGTCAATAAGATGCTTATACTGTGAAAATTTGAAGACTGTAACTGCAACCGTTTGGCTCTTAAACCTGTGTGACAGACGACGGACATACAGACAAGTGAGTGACAGTAATAGGGCTGTGCAACCTTAAAAACCGGCCAAGTGCGAGTCGGACTCGCACACGAAGGGTTCCGTACCATTATCGCAAAACACTGCATAAAAATCACGTTTGTTGTATGGGAGCCCCCCTTAATTTATTTTATTTTAATTTATTAATTATTATTTTTTGAAGTAAATATACAACTAAACATTCTCTGAATATTTCAAGCGTCTACCTGTTGCCGTTATTAATATCGAGCAAAAAACGGCAATAATATCACGTTTGTTGTATGGGAGCCCCCCTTTAATATTTATTTTATACTGTTTTTAGTATTTGTTGTTATAGCGGCAACAGAAATACATCATCTGTGAAAATTTCAACTGTCTAGCTATCACGGTTCATGAGATACAGCCTGGAGACAGACGGACAGACAGACAGACAGACAGACAGACAGACAGACGGATCGCGAAGTCTTAGTAATAGGGTCCCGTTTTTACCCTTTGGGTACGGAACCCTAAAAAGAGAGGATTCTCTGACGGACGTTGTGTCTTTAATTTTATGTAGTTTTTATGTGGTGGCATAGACGCCTAGTAAAAGACAAAAACATAGTTAAAGTGACTAACCTTCCTCCACGAGTGAGCCAGCAGAGTGAAGGTAGGCGTGGGCATGAGCGTGCGCACGTGATGCAGTCCCAGCTGCGGCAACGTCGGCAGGCGAGATAGCGCCAGCAGCGGCCCGTACGTCTCGCGGAGCACTACGCCGAACGACATCAGATCTTTGTGGCTGTGGGGAAATTTGAAAGAGGATTTTAGTAATATTCACTGCGACGAGGAATGGAGTTATAAAGACGTGAAGGTGCGAGTCCAACGCGTGATTTTATTTTAATGTTGACATTGGTTTTAATATAGAATAGGTAAGTACGATTCCTATTTAAGCAACAAAGTCGACGTAGCCGGGGTTCGCTCGCCTTGCTAGCTCAATTCAGCGCCCGTTATCTCCTTCGAACCTAACCTATCTGTCACGCTTCGCTCGCTCTTGGACTATTTCATTATGGACCATAATGATCGAATTGCCCAACAACCTATTAAACCAATATTCAGTACATTGCCCGATTTGACTGACTAGATTCATAATGCCCGAGCATTATACATAGTGCCCTTATGTAAATCTTTGATAGCCAATCTTTGTTCTTTTTTATAATAATAATATAATATCATCGTATTCTTCTTCCTCTAATAGTAACTAGATAACAAGGCGTTCCATTACAATATGGAATAATAATTGTCGACAATATACACCCCGAGACCGAGGCACTCTGTACGCTCTCGGCTCTCGCGCGGCGATCCTTCACCGTAAGAAACATCTGGACACACGGTTTTGTGTCAGATAAGTTCGCCAACCAAAAGCACAACATAACGGCCGTTATATTACACGAATCATAAAACGGTGCGTTTGTGGAACTTGCTTCCGCCTGGCATTAGGAACTGCCAAACTCTTACAGTTTTCAAAAGAAGAGTGAAAGAACACTACCTTTCCATTCCGTCATAGTTGCATATAATATGTATATTATCTTTTTATATATTTTAGTATGTAATTAGTATTTATTGTTATGATATGTATACTTATATGTATGTATATGACAATATGTTTTATCTACACTCACAACGTAATGTTCCAAATACGAATTAAAAAAATATTGTATATACACGTACTTTATATTCGTGGATAGGTAAAATTAAAAAAAAAAAACCATTACAGTTCAACATTTTCCTTCGATTTTCAAACAACTGCATCATAAAATAACTTTTTAATTTTTATAGCACACTTTTACTTTTTAATTTTCTGGCGCGTATGGGCTGTAGCAAAGAAGTTTCATTGTCTGTGGAAGCGCGCGCTGCGCAATGAGAATCTAAATTGCCCGCCATACCAAATATTTTTCCCTTTCCACTTTTGTTTTATTTCAACTGTATGAGTGAAGATAAAGTAGTGTATGCAACGGCATATAATTAGGTATTAAAACACTCGCGTAATATTATTATCAAATTCGGCTTCGCCTCATTTGATAAACCTACGCTCGTGTTTTAATAACCCCTATTATATGGCCATTGCATAAACTACTATTATTTGCTACATTGTATATTACTTAACTGTGAATTGTTTTATGTCTTTATTTTTCCCCTCCACACACAATGTCTACATCTCTTTTTTTATCACTTTCCTTTCGCAAGAGATTTCATTAGAAATAAGCATCACCTCTGTACCTAATTTTCTGTTCCTTCTTCTTGTCCTTGTATTATGTGTGTGTACAAAATATGTTAAATAAATAAATACTTGAGTAAATTGTACTGAAACGTAAAGATTAAAGTTGGTGCATACAAACTGGCCAAGTCGCACTCTTGTGTGGCCAAGAATATAACAAATTTAATTTTAAAGCAACTGAAGAACATTGTGCATGACAGCTAAGCTTAGGATTTAAGACACCTCCAGAGAACTTGATAATTATACTGATAGAGATCAGTTGTTTTTCAGTGAAGCCATTATCAAAAAGGTTCTTTCACTTATTTTATGTTTCGGGTGGGTTATGTTAGACCAAGAGACTTTACTTGTAAGTTGTAGCGCTCACCTGTTGATATAATGGTCGAGATGGTGGTGCAGCAGATGGTGCGCGTTGGCGGCGGGCTGGTGCGCGGGCGTGGCCAGCGTGTAGCGCTGCGTGCTGGCGCTCCACTGCAGCACGGCGGTGGCCCGCTGCGCCGTGCCGAAGCCCACCACCAGCGAGCGGTACGTGTACGAGCGAATGCACACGCCCGACCACAGGCTCTCGCGTTCTGTGTTATATTATTATACTTTTAGATGGTGTAAATGTTAGGCAACTATTTTAGCCTTTTATTTATAAAATGGCAACAATACCGTTTTCGTTCAGTCTTAAATTATGCAAAAAAAAACAACGAAAATTTCTGAAATAGTTGTTTTTTTTTTATTCTTCTCTGCTAGTGTATTATAATGCTTTTAAATTACGACTCTTAATATCGTAATGCCTAGTATCGATAGCCTTATTTATGAATCGACGTTTTTTTTTCATATATTCCAATATCTGCCTTTGGATAATGTATTTTTAGGCAAACCTAGAACTAGCAAAACTGTTGGTCAAACGTTGAAAACCTGTTTCGGACTTTACATATCCTTACCCTGTGCCGGCCTAAGCATGAAATCATGTAGCAGCGTGTGCAGGTGTACGATAGCGGCCCAGTCGGCCAGGAACGCGTCCGCCGTACGGCCCGCGTCCGTACCCAGGTCGTACTGCAAGTACACGCAGCGACGCTCCCCTATTAAAAGGAAATAAAATAAGTACTACTATTTAATTTTGGTGATAGAGTAAAAACAAAATTTAAATCACTAAAAGCCGATAATGGAAAAATATTAAGGTTTTTACACAAATTCAAATTAAATTCATTGCATCCATAAAGTACATACTGGTAAATGTTAAGCAAGTTGTAAGTAAGGTGCAAGTGCTCCCTTATATTCTTACCTTGTTCCCTTGGATTAGGCGTGCGCACAGGCGATCCATGGAACACAATCTCGGCAGTCCAGACTCTGGTCTGGTTCTTGGTGGTGAGGCGGATGGTGGCGGCCAGCAGCCGCTCGCGAAGGGCAGCAGCGGCCCGGGGACAGGCGCCGTCGGGGCGCGGCAGGGCCACCACGCGCATGCCCAGCGCTGAGCCGCTCCACTCGGGCTGCACGCCGCCGTGGGTGACGCCGCGACTCGCCAACTGAAAAAAAATCAGTTTTGTATATTTTTTATTTTCGCAAAAGGCAATGGCGGAAGCCCATACATTGTTTTAGCTGAGATTAAATTCCTACTTCTTTAATATCTGTTTTAACTCAGGGTCATCTTCTGAATTAGTTTGTGTAAGAATTTTTGTTCGAGAATGCCAAGAATAATAGATATTCAGTCATGAACTTTTGTAGGAAGTAAAAGGGCAATATCGCATTGGTATTTACCAAACTTAGTTATTTCAGCTTGAAATGTAAGCTTGCTTGCTTGTGTTGTTTATAAGCGACTTTGACTTGTATGAAAAGGTCGTTTTCAACAACCAATTTTTTTGAACTTGGGTGCTAATGTTTTTGTCTATCATTAATTGAAAGTAATTCATTTATTTCTACTATACTACAATATTCTTACCTACCTGCCAGGAACACCTACACTTAGAAATAAACTGTATTGTTAATTTATTTAGTCCATTTAATTATAATAACAAATACAAATATAATATTATACTTACATAATACAGTTAGTTCTACTTATCACTTGGCAGAATAAGTACAAAATGGCAGCACTAAGCTAATGAAAGTTAACAAAAACATCAAATAACTATCATTTAAAATGATTTTTTTTATCCGTGGTGAACCAATTAATGTTATTTAATGTTAGACAATTAATAGAATTTATTTCGTATTTAACTCACTTTCAGACGATCAAATTTAAGTCAGCTAAGATTTCGCCATCAGGTGAGATACTGGTCAAGCGAAAGCTCACCAATACTAATAATAAAAAAATGTGCTTGCAGGACTATACAATCATGTTAACAATATCTGGGGCGTACGTACTGTGACGTGTTAAAACCATCGCTGTGTGTGACAGGGAGATGATGGAACCATAGCACTATCGCATACCACAACGAAATCATAATAGTTTTAGCACATCGCAATAATGATTTCACTATGCATAAGGGATAGTGATCTTTATTTTGTATGGCTCCGTCCCTCTCTCACAGTTTTTTGTTACATGAAAAAGGCAGAACATTAATAACGGCCGGGTTCTATACTTTTGTATTCAACTAACACTACAAAAAAGTCTTCCTTCCTGCTTACCTCCTGTGCTAAATTGACGAAGGGCACACGTTCGTCGGCGGCGGCCACTACATGTGCCAGTTCCGGTATAAAGTACGCAGGTTGACGCACGCGTACCGCTCGCTGAGATGCCGCTGACAACTTGCGCTTACCCGGCTGCATGCCTGCATAACACACATTTTTATTAGTCGCTGATTTTATAATAGTACCTTTCGTGCCGAACATAAAAAGTCGAGATTTTAACACGAGAGATGTAGCCAATTTCAAAATTAGCCGAAAGCTACATGCGAGTGTTAAAATAAAGCCTTTTTATACGAGACACGAACGACTATTTTTGCACTACCTGATGAGCTTACTTAAGTAAATGCATATAAGTTCCAACAACAATTTATTAGAAACGTTCAGACTTAAAACCAAAGACTATATACACACAATCAACGCGCGCTTTTGCGAGAGGTAACAGGTTCAGTATCATTTTGCTAGTTCCATAATGACCCATACAAGTCATGTTGTAACTGATATTATGGCATTTTGTATTTTTAATTTTAATTTTATAATCTTGTGTCTAAATGTTCATATTTCGAAACGAATTTGTTAGGCAATGTGTTACATAATAGATAAGGTAGTGGAAAAAGATATAATTATATTCTGTTAGAAGCATAGAGGTAAACAAGAATCAGCGCGCCGGGAGCAACTTGGAGACGCCATTACTGACACGCTCAGTTTTTATAGAAGGCGTCGCCGCACCCTGTGGTTGACAAGAGTCTGGTGTAAAGCAATAAAACACAACACACGCATATAACACAGCGCAGGTGCGCGCTGCGTCCACGCATGTTACTTAAATGCTTACCGGGTGTATCGAGCGGTGTGAACGGTCCATGTGTGAGAGTAAACGTGTCCAATTCGACCAAGGAGTTCAGTTTCAAGTAGGCGCGTGGTGCATTCGCTGGCGTTGACGAACTGCTGGCGGAGCCCTATAACATTCATATATCTTGTACGCAAGTTCAACGCAAAGCTGAGGTGTTCCTATGACACTAAGTTATAAACTTTATTAAAAAGTGCCATACAAGTGATATTCTCAACCAAGAAATCGTCTTAGGCATGTGTCGTTTGTTCAACTTTGCACTTTAAACAGTGATTATAAGGTGTATTTTAGCGCGTGCATACCTCGTCCTCACACTCGTCGGGGGTGCAACGCCTCGCACCGGCGAGGTGGAAGGACAGCGCAACTGAGCAAGCGCTGCCGCTGTTGGAACTGTTACTCGTAGTAGCTGTGCTGCCGGCAGCCACCTCTTTCATCTCCACTATCTGTACGAAACATAATTACACAGATTATTAAAACAGATTATTTGGCTTAAATTTGTTAGAACAAGAAAGACGGGGAATAAAAACGAATGAAGTGATGACGAAAGGCCTAATATAGTTTTGTCCCAAAGACGAAAACATACTGAACCAACAAAAAATACATTGGGATAAGAACAAGAGAATCATGATGATGACGATAAAGTCTCGTGCGATTTAAATTCGTTACCTAAGGGCTCAACAGAATTGAAGGTAGGTACTTAAAAGATCTCGTTAATGCAATAACAATGACTTACCAGAATATGATCAGTGTGTCTATGCAGCGTGACGTAGAGTCTGTCGGGCGACAACTTGGTCAGCGGATGGTCGGGGCCGTGCAAGAACGGCAGATGTTCGCACACACTCGCTGGGAGGTGCTGTAGCGTCTTCTCGCAACGACGAGCTACCAACCAGAACCTGGAGAAATTATTATAAGATGTATGATGTTCCATGAATTGAATAATACCCTAACACAACAGTTTTTGAAAGCCAGGACTGAAAGTCATCTATGTTCTACAGCAAGTTAGAAATATCTATTTAAACACAGGATAAAAATAGTATAATTTCGCTTACTGTAAGAATGATGATTTTAAGACTTCATCCGGGCCCCGGTCACAGATAATATAATACTAGCATACAGATGCCTCATCCTATATAAAGTAACTAGCGTTTTTCATCTGATTATACCGATTATTTTTTGTAAATCGATCGCGTTCGGTGCCGTTCCACGGCGATAGATAGATCACCATCTAAATCCGTGGAACGGAACCGAACGCGATCGTTGTACAAAAATTAATCAGTACCGTACGTCGGCACGGTTTCTTTGTATGGGATGAGACATCTGTATGCTAGTATTTTATTATCTGTGCCCCAGCTAATACTTTTGTCTGTAAATCTAATAATAATTATTGCGAGAACTTATGAATGATTCCATGAATGATTGGAATCACTTGCCACGAGATTCGAAACCATGTAAATAATTAAGAGCTCTAAGAAAACATGGTGGTACAAAATCGGCGTGAAAATAAGGACTTCTTCTTTTGAACAAAAACGGATAGATTTTATTCAAATTTTCACCGACTGGTATGTAACACCTCGACAGCTCTTTCGTTGGCTTCGTATAAGTCGCGGAAGCAGGTTGTGTATGCTGGGCAGGAATGGAGCCAATGGAGGTGACGTATATCCTGTGTGTGTACCAACAAACGAAAACAGCCGATTTTTTAAGGCTATCACCATGAAATTGTTAATCGTCACTTCTTTGAAAAATCTATACAGTATAATGTACAAATCGTCAAAAAGTAATCAATATCTACTATTAGAATCACCAGGTAATATTTAACTTTCTATCTCTGCCAACCCTAAGGAATTTCAGACATGACGTCCTGGATAACAAACAATTTGTTGTTTTTAGGGTTCCATACCTCAAAAGGTAAAAAAAGGAACCTTTATAAGATCACTCTCTTGTCCGTCTGTCACCACCGATTTTCTCAGGAATAATAAACCGAAAAGTAAAATTGTTTTTCACCCCTGCTGTTAGCTGATTGAGCTATCAGTAGTTGTCAGGAGCTGTCAGTGGTTTGCTAGTAAACATTGTACAGTACGACTATTTTCTTAATGTCCCTCGGCAAGCTTCGTGTTTCGTCATGCGTCAGTCATCGGATTTCTATCAGTTGCCCTTTGCACTTAGTGCAGACCGGAAGCTCTCAATCAACTTGAAAGCATATAGAGTTGTTATTACTCTTTTAACTTAATGTTAAAAAATGGGCGGAAAGCTGCTTAAGGAAAATAGTTTTACAGTTCTATAATAGTTCACACGGAAATCAAAACAAAAGAACAATAAAGTACTTAGTTCCGAATTCAAATGATTCTACACGATAAATTTAACAATTGATGGACATGGAAATTAGCATTAGATTGTATTCGGAAATGCGATGATTGCCGAGGGATATTAAGAAAGTAGTTGTACTATACCCGGCAACAAACTGGGCGTTACTTCCTTTAATTCACAAAAAACATTCGACGTGTTCATCAACAAGTCGGTAGAAAGATTTAAGAGCGTACCTTAGCTGTGTGAGCAACGTCTTGATAAGCGTAACATTAGTGGCGCCGAGCGCATTCGCGAGTTCAGGCATGCGCGGCGTGGCGGGGTAGGCAGGCACGCGCGCGCGTAGCCGTCCGCCGTGTGCTCCCACGCACACCAGCAGCTGTTCCGCGCGTAGGCACGGTGATACTACTGAGCAGGCTAGCACGCATGGCCATCCGCTCACGCTGCATTCCACCTGATTAGCAACAAAATACATAATTATCTTTTGTATCTGCTTGGCTTTTTTAATTTTTACGAGCAATGATGCCATTTTCACTTGCTTTTTCAACTGCCTTTTTTAAGTTTCATCTGCCCGGTGTCTGTAAAAACTTGCAAGTTAATTTTGACCCACTTCCCGGTGTTCGATTCAGAATTTTTGCACACACGTTTGTTTCGCGTGACAATGCGCTTTTTTATCATAAAGATAGTTTAAAAAAAGTGCTTATTCTCAGGTTAAGATCAAAGACATGATCTACGTTTATACAATTACTGTCAGTCAGAAGCCCAAAAGACTTATAATCAATCTTACCAAGGAATATCGCGTCACTCCATTTAAAATATTGGAATTTTATAGTTGTGAAAAAGCTAAATATATGGTGAGTTGTGAATGAATCTTTGCTGGTAGAAATCTCAACTTTGACGTCAACTTTATTTTCACTTTATGTTATTTTGTGTACAATAAAGAACAAGAATTAAGAAATTCTTCTGCACTTACCCCCATATCATTGAGCAGCACCTTGAGGTCGTTGAGCCTCTGGCGCGAGCGCACGTGCACGGTGTGCGCCAGCAGGCGCTCCATGGAGGGCGCGTGCGGCGTGAGCGCGGCCGACACGCGCTCGCCGCCCGCCAGCGCCGGCACGTGCCACACGCTCAGCTGTGAGCCCTCCGCGCCGATGATGAGCCGGTAGCCCAGCTCGCAGCCGAGTTCCCTGAATATAACACGACACCATGATACTTTGCAAGTGACTCACATAATAACGGAGTTGCTATAATAATAACTTTTTCTTTGACGTTGTACCAAGTGAGTTTCCCCGCCAAACACTCTGTCCCAATTCCTAAGTCAATCTACCATTACTTCTCAGATGCCATGATCTTATTGAATATAAAACTGCGTTCTCGATAAAAAATACAAAAACTACACTGAAAACGAATTAATAATTGAAATATTTATTTAGGGTCTCCAACGTCAGATATATTTTATGCTTATAAAATCTGTTTAAAATGAATTTACCTCCAGTAGGAAACCTGCAGCTTCTGTCCAGGCGTGTACCTATCGACCTGCAGATGCTTCGACAGGCGGTCACGACACAGCCTCAAAGTCTGCGTGTACAACAGCTCAAGCGACAGCGAACGGCAGAAGAAACGCAGCGCAGTCAACGCGCCACTCAAACCGGCAGCTGCCAGGCGCGCCTGCGCAACGCCGCGCAGCCAGGCCAGTTGCGAACTGTGTACTAGGGGCTTGCCCTCTGAAAGGAATACCCTCATTTAATCTCTCAGTACTCATGTACATAGTTGTTTACTCCTCTAGGCTGTGCGAAGGCCAGAGAAGAGTGCTGCATCGAGGATTTTAACGGTTGGCATAACATGAAAAGTGGTAAGAAGATTGATGCAGACATCAAACTCACATAGGTATTTTTAAATGTATCATAAAAGGTATTTTTAAATGTATCATAGATACACATAAGCCCTAGCCCCTTAGTCCAGCCCGCACGGAATTTTTAATTACACTGTTAAATGTAAACATAGTATTTATTTTAATAAACAAGAGGGTTCTTTATAAATACAGTGACTGATGTTGATGGTTTTGTTTGTGAATTGCTGCATGATAATATACCTAGTTTATAAAAGTTTTTGTAATCTTACCTCCAGTTTCACTATCCTGTATCAATATAGCAATATCCAACAGCCGCCACGGCAAGTTGGGTGCGTCTCCCATCACAGTGAGAGAAACACTGAACTCCTGGCCCACAGTAAATGTAGCACGCCCATTCTCCACCTAGAAACCATAAATAGTTGAAACATTGCTTTATTTCATTTTTTTAACATAATTTCTGTTTGTTATCTATTTCCTAAGGAAAATATATATATATATCTATCTATATATAAAAGAGTATGATCCTTATAGGCTCCGAAACGGCTGGACCTTTTAATGGAATTTTCAGGCAATCTTTAGATTGACCCAGCGGGATAATCCTGTAAAGTTTGGTGGCGATCGGAGCATTTTTTTTTTAACATTGAACGCGGGTTAAGCCGCGGGCAGAGCTAGTATAATATAAAAAGTAACCCCTATTTCTCCTGGTCACGCTATAACGCCGCTGAAGGCTTTACCGATTTCGCTAATTCTTTTTAGGGTTCCGGTCTCGAAGGGTAAAAACGGAACCCTATTACTAAGACTCCGTGGTCCGTCTGTCTGTCTGTCCGTATGTCACCAGGCTGTATGTCATGAACCGTGATAGCAAGGCAGTTGAAATTTTCACAGATGATGTATTTCTGTTGCCGCTATAACAACACATACTAAAAACAGAATTAAATGGTACGGAACCCTTGTGCGCGAGTCCGACTTGCACTTGGCCGGTTTTATTGTTGTGTTGTTATTGTTATGCTTCGGCCGCATCTGCGTGTATCGTCACAATGCTTCGTGCCATTACAAGATACACGCAGATGTGACCGGCTATTATCGGCTATCGTCGCGAACATTCGGGCTGCATGTGCGTTATCGCGCGGGGGTGGCGGTACATCAAAGGGTTTTAGCGCGCTATTATATCGCGCTACGTGGTTAGACCAGCGTTGTTCATTTCGGCCATTTTCGGCCTTTGTTAAAGACATGGGTCGGATTAGGTAAAAACGATACCTAATCCACCTAATCCTAGTATTTAAAAATACCTAATCCATTTACCTAATACGAATATTTATTCAATATAGCCGCTGACCTGTTACCGATATCGTATGTGGATTGGGTAAGAAATATTTGGCATGGAGTATAGACGTTCCGTTTCTGATAGATTGTGGAACGTTCGTTTTTTTATGGGCAAACGGTACTTGTCAATATGAATACTTTTGTCTTTTTTACCGAAAATAGGCTTAAAATTAAAACTGGTGTACTAGGTATAGAAACCAGGGCATTATTATATTAACATACACAACATAAATATGTAATAATTTGTATTATTACACATTTATTGTCAATAAAAGACATAAAAGTTGTTATTTTTCTTCGAGATTATCATCTTAAAATAACGCCAGCTATAGACGACGTATATTCGTTACCACATACATCGCTAAAGCACTAATTAGTCCAGTGGTATTCTACATAGATGGTGCTGGCGGCAGTGCTAATTAAACTTGAAACTTAACCCCCACATTTTAAGGTACGGAATATCTTCTGTGTAGACTGTGTACGAATATTTTGTGTCATACCTAATCCTCGCGCTTTGGATTAGGTATGGACTCGTATCGAAAAATACCTAATCCACATACCTAATCCAACATTTATGCCTCACGTCTAGGGTTTGTTTTCGATCAGTTCAGATGCATGTGGGTGGCTGCGTAAAAATGCGAGTGGAGCTATGAAATGGTACTGGAATTACTCCAAAATTATGAAGCTGAGGCCATCATATGAGATCCAAAAAATGTGAATCACAAAAAAACATTGTACACACATGTAGAAGTAAAAAGAAAGTCATCGTCCATAGTTAAACGTTAGAAAATGATTTCGGCCATCTTGGATTATTGTACGATAGTTCATGCAAAATATCATATACCACAGCTTTTATCGCGATAACTTTTTAGTGTCAAAACGTACGCAGCGCTCGCCACGCATTGCTTCGGGACGATACACGCAGGTACGGCCGATTAGCATTAGAAGGTTCTCAGTAGAAAAATTAAGTAAAAAAAAAATGTAGGTCGGTAGGGTAGGTATGTAGGTAGGGTCAGTACCGTCTTTACCATAAGGGCACACGGGCCCGTGCCCAGGGCCCCCATCCTCGGGGGGCCCCGAAGGACCGACAATTTCTCTCACATTTATTCTCAAAACATTTCAGTAACAGTGAGCACCCGGATCGAAAATAAAACTTATCTTGAAATTTTAAACAAAATTTAGAAAAAAATGTAAAGCATTTGCAGAATTTTATCCAGATATTAATGCATATGAACTCAAAATAGAATGTTTTCATTTAAGCCAATATTTAAGAAACATAGCAAAGCAATCAGCGGATTTAAATATCTCACCTTACATAAATAACCTAATAAAGTCTAAAAATTTGAAAAACTTTTCCAAACATTGAAGTTGCTACAAGAATATTCCTTTGCCTAATGGTTACCAATTGTAGTGGAGAGCGTCCATTTTCGCAGCTTGAGAGAATCAAAAATTAATTGCGGACAACAATTTTATAAGAACAACTAAGTTATAATTTATCAATTATGTGCATAGAAAGTGACATCCTTAAAAAATTACCTTGAGGATTTAATAGAAGATTTTTCTCAACAGAAATCCCGAAAGGATGAAGTATGTTGCTCTGTTTTTGGTTACGATTACGGTCCACTATCGTAATCGTTACCAAAAACTCAGTAGCATACTAATATCATTAATGACATATATATTTGATTACCCATAATAAATAGAAGATCATAGTAGAAAAATGTTAGTATAATTCGCTTTCTTTACTTTCCAAAAGGGCCCCACATTTTTGTGTGCCCAAGGGCCCCAGCATAGTTAAAGACGGCCTTGGGTAGGGTAGGGTAGGTAGGTAAGGAAGGGTAGGTAGGGTAGGGTAGGTAGGTAAGGAAGGGTAGGTAGGGTAGGGTAGGTAGGTAGGAAGGGTAGGGTAGGTAGTATAGGGTAGGGTAGGTAGGTATGTAGGGTAGGATAGGTAGGTAGAAAGGTAGGGTAGATAGGCAGGGTAGGGTAGGCAGTTAACGGGTGTGAAGCCGCGAGCACAGGGCACAGCTAGTCTTTATTTATATAAATGAATCCCTATTTTCCTTGGTCACGGCATCACGCGTGAACGGCTGGACCGATTTCGCTTATTCTTTTTTTGTTGTGTTTGTTATTGCTAGGAGAAGGAAATTATGAAAAAAAAATTGGTTCCTTTTCTACATAGGTAGGGTAGGGTAGGTAAGGTAGGTAGGGTAGGGTAGGTAGGGTAGGTAGGGTACGTAGGGTAGGTAGGATAGGTAGGGTAGGGTAGGTAGGGGAGGGTAGGTAGTGTAGGGTAGTTAAGGTAGGGTAGGGTAGATGGATTTTGGTGTTTTTATGGCAAAACAAAGTTTGCCGGGTCAGCTAGTAAATTATAAAAAATGATTCATCCAAATAAATATTGCACCATATTTCATACTTATCAACACCATAAATATAAAACTACAGCTACAGATTTTCAGTCATTTTAACTTCAACTACATACCTTCAAGTTTCTTATATCACTGGGCAATGATGCAGTGGTAAGGCGTTGTCGCACAACATGTGCAAGAGTACGCAATGTGGTGCGGCGCTCACCAGCCGTTAGCGATGGAGGGGGGACCAGCCGCTCCCTGATAACTGCAGGCAATCTGCTGTATGTGCCCAGCGTCAATACTTCCACTGCTGCAGCCATGTGAAAAGTTGGTAACCTGGGTATAGAAAAGAACAAAATAATCATGTAAAAATAACATATTTTCGGTAGCCTTGAAAATTACACAGTTGTATATTTACTGGTTTTGCCAAATCTGCAAGTACTAAGTTTTAAAAGAATAGTCAGCATTTGCAAGAGAATGTGTAGTAGTGTCTACTTCCGCAGACACTGAAAAATAAACTTTGTTTTTTCCTGCTGCATAACTTAGATGGGGGTGCTCCAATCACACACAGTGTGACTGAGGAACTACCCCACAGACAATGTCCCACCTCCTGTCTTGCTCTTTATGTAAAAACGCCTGCACCATGCAAGACATATCGACATGTCTGAGTAGGCTATCGACATGGCTGAGTAGGCTATCGAAGAGAATTTTGTAAAAGAGTCCCAAGGAAGAAAAAGAATCCTATAATGCCACCATCAGGTACCTAACATTTTTCTGATATTAAAAGAAGCATACAGCACTCAGAGATAGTGTAGCTGCCTACTACTAAAATAACTTTTGTAATTGATCAGTAATTCTAGTGAAAACATTCCTTTTACAAACCAATCAACTCTTTTAAGCACAAAGTTAGGGAATATTGGGCTCTAATTCACATTTCAAACATTATTTGAATGGATCATTTCAAATTGATGGCAATAGATGGAGCGGTTTAAATTTCTTAGGCATTCCACTTGATTGTTTAAATAGGTATTGTAACATATTTTGGTACAATGAAACTGTAAAAAAAGTGTAAAAAAATACTATAATACAAATCATCACTGTATTTAAAGACTAGCTGACCCCCGGGGATTCGCGCCCGTCAACTGACTACCCTGCCTACCTTGCCAAGCCTGCCTACCATGCCAACCCTGCCTACCTTGCCTACCCTGCCTACCCTACCCCGCCTACCTACCTAATAATTTTTATGTATCATCAATAGTTTTCTCAGCGCACGCCAAAGAATGGATTTTACAGGCAACATTTTACTACTTTGGGTTACATTATTGCAATTTTCATAAGGATCTCAAGTTTTATGAAAATAAATTATAGCGTATGACACTCAGAAATAATGTAGCTTTCTACTGTGGAAAGAATTTTCAAAATCGGTTGAGTAGATCCAGAAATTACCCCCTACAACGTCACAAACTTTACCTCTTTATAATATAAGTATAGATAAAAATATTCACGAACCAAGTAAACCCTTTTACTTGTAAGTGACTGCTAACACCCTTTATCTATCGCCATGGAACCTAACCGAATGTGATTTATTTAAAAAACAAACTGTTAATCAGACGAAAAACGGTAGTTACATCGGCACGGTTTCTTTGTATGAGATGAGGCATCTGTATGCTAGTATTATCTGGTGGTACCAGTTACGCGAATTAGTTTTCTTTGATTGGACAGGATTTCAAATTTTTACCCGGCTACAAGGAAAGGGTTATGTTTTTCGCGCATATCTTGTGTGTTTGTATGTATATAATATTCCTTATTACCTCGTATCTTCCAAACTACTTGGAGGATTTTTATAATTAAGACATCGGTAGATAAGTCTTGACCGCCCAAGTGTTCTTAGATAGGTGAAGTTAAAAAAAACAAACATGGCGGATTTTGGGCGCCATATTGTGCGGGTCCCAATATATTTTTTCTTCCAAACCCATCGAGTGGGGTATCAAAATGAAGGGCTTTAAGAGCTGATTACAAAAATGCATACCACTTATATGTTTAAAAGAAAAATGAAAAAAAAATTATAACTAAAAAGTTGTAAATAAAAAAAGTTAATTTAAAAATCAAAAACCCGACTGCTTAAGAAGCGAACTAAAAAGCTGTAAACAAGACAAAATCATGCTGTGCAGTCGGAGGATACATATTCACGAACTGGCTGACCACCTGATCCCTTCTATTAACATGGAAATAATTTCAGATAAAAAGATTTTCAATCTCTATAGCTGTCCAATCCCTCAAAGGTGTTAGATTGGCAGTTTCTTACTTATTTCCACCAACCTTTTAACAGTGAATACTTTTATTATTATGGAAATATTTGTAAGGAATCCAATCTTGCATTTAGAATATTGACCTCTGGAAACCCTAATCACATCTACAAACTCATTATGGACAGTAAAATGGCCATTTTAACAAAACCAAGTGAATAAGTAACTGCAGGTACTTGATTGATTCATAAGTTCTCAGATAGGGACACACACCATAGACAATAGCACTAGAAATACAAACCTTGCATGTACTAGTGTTTCCCGGGCGACTCTGGCCAAAACATCAGCTGTCTCAACAAACAGCAAGGCTTGCTTATCAAGAAATGCCATAATATGCGCAGAGCGGTCCACTTTAGTGGCACTGCTTGCCCACTTCACTAGGGCCAACAAGCGTACAAACAACTGCCGTGTTCGTGCACTGAATTTGTATATCTCAATTTTGCGCTCCATATCCGTTTTACGGGGTAAACTGTAATCAAGAAGCATAGTTAAATAACATGTTCAGATATTTCATCCAATGTTGACTATTAATAGTGTACTTACAGCTCAGCCAATACTGTGAGTTCATCGTAAGTTCTCTGTACGATAAAATCTATAAGTAATGCCAGAGATATGGAGCCACCCCGGGCTCCTCCACCTTCAGCACCTTGGGTACATCCTTCTATTGCCACAGGCACCATGGTGCTGCTTGGTAATTACTGGAATAACCAAACCAAGATGTAGTAATTTCTGATGTATACACTTGTTAGGAATAAACACACATTTTTTAGAATAGCACACTTTTAAGATTTTTACAAAGCAAAATACAAAAAGAAATAAAACGCGACACTTTTCATTCTTCCTGTCAGAGTGTCAGTGTCAGTCAGAGTCAGTCTGTCCCACTCCCCCAGAACATTTTTAAGTTGGAAACATATTATTAACACCCGACCCGACGCCACGCCACCCGATGCCTTCTGACGCGTGGAAGTACTAATCCATCCCATACATTTAGTATGGTCAGAGACACATAGTCAACAAGCCATGTGACGACACGCAATCACACGCGACAACACCCAAGGTGGAAACACATTATTAACACCCGACCCGACGCCACGCCACCCGACGCCTGCTGACTCGTTGAAGTACTAATCCATCCCATACATTTAGTATGGTCAGAGACACATAGTCAACACGCCATGTGACGACACGCAATCACACGCGACAACACCCAGTCGGTTTGGATCAGCGTGTTGCCGGGAGAGGGGGAAAACACGCCACCCGACGCTTCGCACACTGTGTGTCTCTAGTTAACACCCGACAACACGCGTCAGTCATGATCAGTGGTGCCAACTTAGGGTAATTTACCCTAATTTAGAGTTAAATTTCTTCAGCACGGTAATTTTTAAGGTACAAACTCGGTGGGGTAATTTTTATGTTTATGCTTTAATAGAAATGATTAACTTATTTGAGTCAAACTTGTAATTAAATATTTCCTTTGGACCCGCAATTTTCGGGGTTTATTAGTCAAGTATTTGGTATGGTACAAATCCCTAAATAACCAAATATTTTTTAATGGTTTCGAATATTCTTATAGTAAAACTGGTCTGTAATTACATTATAGATTGTAATGTTTCGTCTTATGTATGATCTTGCATGAAATGTATCAAATATAGATGGTACGGCGAGGGAAATCATATTAAAAAAAAGAGTTTTTTTTTCATTAAACTTAAAATCTAGGGTAAATTAAGATCAGACTTGGGATAAAACAAAAACGAGACCTGGCAATACTAGCGAAGCGTGTTGTAGCATCACGTGGGGTGTTGCATATTTGCACGGTACGCGTCGGGTGTCGACACGTCGGGTGGCGTGGGGTCGGGTCGGGTGTTAATAATGTGTTTCCACCTCCAGTCGGTTTGGATCAGCTTGTTGCCAGGAGAGGGGAAAACAAGCCACCCGACGCTTCGCACAAAGTGTGTTTCTAGTTAACACCCGACAACACGCGTCAGTCAGTCGAGAGCATGATCAGTGGTGGCAACTTAGGGTAATTTACCCTAATTTAGAGTAAAGTTTCATCAGAACAGTAAATTTAGGGTACAAACACGGTGACGGTATTTTTTATGTTTGCTTTAATAGAAATGATTAACTTATTTGAGTCAAATTTGTAATGATGGACTTAAGTTCAAATATTTCCTTTGAACCCGCAATTTCTTAAAACATCTTTTTCGACACGGCTATCATAGTCTCAATGAAGTAGTCTGGTAGTATTTGGTATGGTATAAATCCCTAAATAACCAGATTTTTTTTAATGGTATCAAATGTTCTTATAGTAAAACTGGTCTGTAATTATGTTATAGAAGATTGTAATGTTTCGTCTTATGTATGATCTTGCATGAAATGTATCAAATATAGATAGTACGGAGAGGGAAAGCATATTAAAAAAAGAGATTTTTTTCATTTAACTTATAATCTAGGGTAAATTGAGATCAGACTTGGGATAATGCAAAAACGAGACCTGGCTATACTGGCTATGATACAAGCATAGCGTGTTGTAGCATCACGTGGGGTGTTGCATATGTGCACGGTACGCGTTGGGTGTCGACACGTCGGGTGGCGTGGCGTTGGGTCGAGTATTAATAATATGTTTCCACCTTTACTCTGGCGAGAGCCTGTCTGTCCGTATATTTATGATGTTTCTATGTGGTACTGTGGCAGTATATAAAGGTGGAAACATACTATTATAAATCGACGCCACGCCACGTGAAGTCTTCTGACGCGTTGAAGTACTAATCAATCCCATATATTTAATATGGTCAGAAAACACATAGTCAACACGCCTTGTGACGACACGCAATCACACACGGTAGCATCCAGTCGGTCTGGATCAGCGTGTTGCCGGGAGAGAAGGCACAAACGCCACCCGACTCTTCGCACACAGTGTGTTTCTAGTTAATAGTGCTAATAGTGCTTACACACGTTCGGATTTAGTCTGGCCGGACCACGGATTTGTGGGCGATTGTACCGGTGTTACCGCGTGTGATTGCGTGTCGTCACATGGCGTGTTGACAATATGTTTCTGACCATATTAAATATTTGGGATTGATTAGTACTTCAATGCGTCAGAAAGCGTCGCTTGGCGTGGCGTCGCGTCGGGTTTTAATAGTATGTTTCCACCTTAAGAAAGAACCTGGAAGTTCTGTTTTGCATTTTTACTTTTGTTTATAGTTCCAGAAAAACCAAAATAAAATATTCTACTTATTTCTGCAGTAATATTAATCTTTATTCTATAAACTATGTAATGCAATGTAGCCACTGAATTCTGTTATCCAAATGGAACGACTTTGAAGCAGTGTGCTATTTTTTATCATAAATGAGATTTGTTGTGAAAAGGAACGTTGTGTTGGCTGTTTGACATGTGGTTTGACATTACAACCTTTTCCCAGGTGCCAGGTTATTTTGGTAGTTCATGAGCGGCGCTGCTTGCATAGGATAATGTCAAGATTATGTCAAATTCAGTACATTTTGGTTTAGTTTCATAATTCCCCGCTTGCCAAGATGTACTGGACATTCAATAGATGTTCCATTGATAAAAAAAATTGGTGAATTACTGAATTGGTGATTACAGAACGAAAACAGCCTTGTGTACCCTGATATAACTTCATTTCTGTCTAGTTCTGCTCCTATTTATTAGGAGCAAATAAAGTAATCGGTCGTCTTTCGGTCTACAGATCAAGATACTTTACAAAAGCGAGTTGTTAAATTGTGTGTCGTTTTATTTCGTATTTAATTTATTAAATGGAATTCAAAAGTTTCAAGTTTAACTATTTCGGCGTGATTACAAGTTTTTCTGTGGTGTACTTTTCATAGTGTCGTAAAACAAAATTTAACGTTGCTTTTCTTAGAAAGTTGTGATACTTAATGTTCCTATCGGATTAGTATTTCATGAACAATATCTTAAAAAGAACAGCGTTTTTTTTTCCTAAGTATTTTACTCTAAACTTGTTCAGATCACGTGTAAATTTTCGTTTCGCTCAAGTAGCTAGGATGGGTTTGTTAAGTGAAGGAAGTCCTCTGTCTTGGGATGAGACGAAGTCTTTGGCGGAACACGTCCGGCAGCACGGCATCGAGCAGTTTATTAACCTGTACGTGAAGCTGCAGGAGCGCACAGGAGACGTCCTCAAATGGGGAGATGAGGTTTGTTTACATTGACTAATAATCTTTTATTACTATTTAAAAAAAAGAGCTACTGATCACTTTTATAAACTTTACTTGGCTGACTGCTTATAGAAATTGAACCAGGGATGTATTATATTTTACTATAATATTGATAAATAATGATAGTCTAGTTTATTAATATTGATAACTTATAATGCTGTAGGATGTAATTTATCATTTGATCATTTCAATTCAGCATTAATTTAAAAATATATTTATTATCATTCCAATTGGATAGACAAAAATATACTAGCCTTAGCTGCCTGCAAGTAGCAACATGTTCTTCATTTGTACATAAATAGATTATTAGGTCACTCTCTATTTCATAATACTGGTAATTATGTTGTAAGATGTAGGGAAAAAAATTTCGTTTGTTGAAAGGTCCTGGTTAAAAATCTCTAACATAGGCAAATTAATAAGGGTTTGTTCCAGTCATTCTCAGTAGCAGCTTGAAACCTGGATTTGTGCCTGTACCACCTCTAGTTGTTCTAATTAACATAATTGAAATGAGATGATTACCTATGTTAATTTTTAGGTGGAGTACATAATTGTAAAGTTTGATGACGAGAATGAGAGAGCCACAGTGAGCCTGATAGCCGATGAACTGCTGCCTAAACTGCAGGAGACAGAAGCAAAAGATCCTCAAAGTAAGTATTACTACTTTTATCTTTAAAATAGGCACACATTCAGGGGAGGCCTTTGTTAAGCAGTAGATGTCTTGTGGTGAAATGATAAAATGATAACACTATACAAAATTAAGATAGGAATTTAATTAAAGCAAACCAACCAAAAAAGGAACAAAAAATACCCCTGTGGCCTCTATTAGTGTGGCCTCCTACTGGACTCAACTAAGAACTAACTTAAATAGTACCAACCCATGACTCAAATACAAGAGGAAGTTCTAAAATTATAAGCAAACAATAAACAATTTAATTTATTAAAGTCCTAATTCTAAGAAAAAGGCACAATTCAGATCTTATAAAACAATTAAAAAAACAAATAAAGAGAAGAAATTGTTTATTCTTATTTAATAATGTTTTTTATGCCATTAATCATCTTGCAGAAGAAATATAAAAATTAACCTACAATAAAAATAAATTATAATTAATGTAACAATAAATACCAGAGTCAACAAAAACAAAAATATTGTTGTTCTCAACATAAATCTTAAATATTATTGATTAAATTCACATAAATCTTAATTATCATTATCACCTACAACAGTTATTACTGTAATATATATAATCACCTGACAACAACAAGCATTCTAGGAAGACATTTAATGCTTGTTACATTGATACAAATATGCATCTTCTTCAATAAAAAAATCTGCTATTTATATTAGACATTCATAAAAGGGAAATACAGACCCATTATATCATCTGTGCCCATACCAATTTTGTGTAAACCTTTAATAACAAGCTAGGTACTAACTTTGTTCATACTTTTGAGATGACTCATTCACTCTAGAAAAAGTCTATGATAAATAAACCAAACTTTTTCAAGTCATGCTTTCAGAGTTAGTATAGTATAATATGTAGTTACAATGATACAGCAAAAACTACTATGTTGCTTGGCCTTGGAGTCATGATCATGACAGACAAATAATGATTAATATTTTGTGTTACTAATGGTTTAACATCATTGAAGTTATAAATGAGTTGCTTATTTATTTATGTGCCTATTCAGTGAATCAGACAATGAAACAATATTAAACAGACGTCTTTTTGTACGGTTGCAAATAAACATATGTTTCTAGCTCTTATCTATGTATGATTATTAATTATTTACTTCCCATTTTTACCATCTTCCAAAAAAAAGGTTATCAATTTGATATGTATGTATGTAATATTGTTGCACAATATTCACTTATGTTATTTTATGTGGGCTTCTAAACATGGTGTGTGCCAAATTTGATACGAGTATGTATGTATGTCCAAGCATTTCTCCGAAACCAGTTATTGAATCTTGATCATTCTTTTTTATCAGATAAGGTATCTCTTAACCTGGAATAGTGCATGTTTCATTAAAATCGGGTTTTAAGATATGGAACATACAACTGAACACCTTAGCGACAAACAGCACCAATGTGTAAATTGAGTTATTATGGATATTTTGTCAATCCTTTAAATACCTACTTTATTGTAGAACTTGCTCACTTTATAGTGATGGTGTACCAAAATTAAAAAGATAGAAATTAAAACTTTTTCACAAAATAATAGACCGACATCAAAATCAAAAACACTTTCGTTTCGGTAGTCTTTGTCGCAAAAGGGGTCCGTATCATTATCGCAAAAAACGGCAAAAAAATCACATTTGTTGTATTGGAGCCCATCTTAAATATTTATTTTATACTGTTTTTAGTATTTGTTATTATAGCGGCAACAGAAATACATTATCTGTGAAAATTTCAATTGTCTAGCTATCAAAGTTCATGAGATACAGCCTGGTGACAGACAGACAGACCGACCGCGGAGTCTTAGTAATAGGGTCCCGTTTTAACCCTTTGGAACCCTAACAAGTGGTACCAAAAACAACTTCATAACGACGCGCACCAAGCTGCTTAATAAATTATAATTATGTAGAGACAGTTTCTTTGAAACTGTCATAAAAAAAATACAGTTTTTTTAACACCACTTTCTGGCGTTGTATATTTTGAATGCCGCTTAAAATCTTTCATGGATCAGAGATTAGCACGCGCAGCATGCGCAAGACACCTATAATCTCTCGTTATGACGTTGCGTTGCGGGAAGTTAAGGTTACACTAGTCGATCATTCTTCCATACAAATGTAGTCTGGCGATTACTGCACTATTTAACGATGTACGTTCAAAATAAAAAATGATATCAATTTGTCTCATCATTATCTAGTTCTGTAAGGAAACAAAAAAGTAAAAAAGAAAATATATGATAGTTATGAGCGTGGAAAGTATATATCCCATATTTCAACACTAATTTTAACGCATCTTTGGGCGGAAATAAATACCATAATAAGAAGGAAAATTGCAAAACGGCCACCATACAGGGATATATTAGTAGTACAACAATACAAAAAAAAAAACATACATAAAGTCTTTTTTAGGGTTCCGTACCCAAAGGGTAAAAACGGGACCCTATTACTAAGACTTCGCGATCCGTCTATCTGTCTGTCTGTCCGTCTGTCACCAGGCTGTATCTCATGAACCGTGATAGCTAGACAGTTGAAATTTTCACAGATGATGTATTTCTGTTGCCGCTATAACAACAAATACTAAAAACAGTATAAAATAAATATTTAGTGGGCTCCCATACAACAAACGTGATATTTTTGCCGTTTTTTGCTCGATATTAATAACGGAAACAGGTAGACGCTTGAAATATTCACAGAATGTTTAGTTGTATATTTACGTTAAAAAATAATTATTATTAAATTAAAATAAAATAAATTAAGGGGGCTCCATACAACAAACGTGATTTTTTTGCAGTGTTTTGCGATAATGGTACGAAACCCTTCGTATGCGAGTCCGACTCGCACTTGTTTCATGATATCTAGACACCCAAAGGTCTGTTTATAAAAATTTCGTTTTCGTCATTAATCATCTTCCATTTCGCTATCAACTTGCAAAAGTGCTAATTCGTACGCGATTTAGCTTCTTACTGTTCATCACAGCACAGCATCTATCTCTTTTGCACGTGTTGTCGGATGAGATAGCAGGCATTTTAACCCCGCGCACAAAATAGTTCGTGCTGTCGACTAGGCGAACCTTAACAAATGTTATCACTTTTGTTAACTTCTGAGGATCTCCTAGGATTTATTTTATCATTATGACGATATCAGAAACTACTAATCAAATCTTTTCATTTAGGTTTTTTTTATTTACATTATCAAAATAAAAAAACCTGTTGTCAAACCATTTGTAGATATTAATAGGTAACGATGACAAAGCAGAAAACATGTCATCAAAATAAGCCATCTAAAAATTTTCCGAAAAAGGGTGATACGTGTGCATGCTGATAATAATAATTAAAAAGTAGCGTGCTGACTATTTACTTTGATTCTTCAGCTAAGCACACTACTTAGGTCCAGTTCTTTAATCCGTTTTTGGTCAGTCAAGCAATGGTTAAATATGCTAACCAATGGTTTCAAATTTCGTTAAAACGAGTTTTTTCACCAATTGCTAGTTTAATAAATGACCAAATAATGAACTCTCCATCTTAATTTACCTTTATGAGGTTAACAATTGATGAAAAAACGCATTTTACCGCAATTTTATACCATTGGTTTAGCAACTTTAACCATTGGTTGAGTTAACTACGGATAAAAAAACTGGGCCTTAGATAACAATCGGACTATCATCGTGATGTTTCCTGAAAACCAAAAGGCTAAGTTCTGTAGGAGAGTAACTATGATGAGTATGGGCCGGATTATATGCAACATAAAAAGCTTAAAATATGCATGAAAAATAATACAATAATAAATAAAAATAAAATAATAATACTAATACATATCTTATGCTAGTTTATAAGTTATGTGACGCTTCGGCGCGAACACTTACTAATATTATAAATGCGAAAGTTTGGATGGATGTACGTTTGTTACTCATTCACGCCTGATCGGCTGAATGGATCTGGATGAAATTTGGCATAGAGATAGTCTGGAATAGCATATAGGTCATCCCGGTATAATGTACCCCTGGGATAAATATATACTTCACCCGGGCGAAGCTTAGTTATCAATATTTTTTCAACCAACTAGAAAAACCAAAAGAACAAGGGCGTCACAAAAATATCACTATATAAAGGGAGTCACAGTATAATAGTACATTGTGATACAAGGGTGGAAAGTAGGTTATTGCAAACGAGCTGTCATTAACAAGCCCGAGCCGAAGGTGAGGGTTTTTAATGACACGAGTTTGCAATAACCTACACGCCCGTGTATCACACGATATTTTTCAATACAGTTGTAGGAAATAGTAAAAACAAATCAAAGAATTAGATTTTTTAATTCACAAAAAATAAAATTTTCGCACGTTTTTGCAACTGGACATATTTTTTTTAGATCGAAAACAGCCTACACAGCCTATTCGATTTTTGACAAATGTTGATGTGAAAATATTTAAATTGAAACTGGTAATTAAATATATTAAACAACCATTTAAAAGACTTTTAGAATTAAATGCTAAAACGTACGGAATCATTCATTTTTCCTCGTATAAAATCTATTCCATTTTATTCTATGTATGAAAACTCCTTGCTACTAAACTTTTTTAAATTGACTTATAACTAAAGGCGCGTTTTTGCAACTGGACATTTTTTACAACGAAAACAGTCTATACAGCCTATTCGATTTTAGACAAATATTGATGTGAAAATAATTAAATTAAAACTGGTAATTAAATATATTAAACAACCATTAAAAAGACTTTTGAGAGTTCAATGCTAAAACGTACGGAATCATTCATTTTTCCTCGTATAAAATCTATCCCATTTTATTCTATGTATGAAAACTCTATGCTACTAAACTTTTTAAATTGACTTATAAATTTAAAACTAAACTGCAAAACTAATGATCGAGCTCGTAAACAAAAGTCACGACCGCGTAACAGAAAGATGCCTATGCGTAAGATTTAATTTTCGAATCATAATTATAGCCACTGAAAGTACGCCATGTTTAACAACTGTATTGAAAAAAAGATTGGGAAACCCTGGGTTAGACAATATCAATCGAACCTACTTTTATACTCAGTGAAAATATCAGAATGATATGATAAAAAAGGTCTATTGTTTATAGTCATGCCGTCCACGTTAGTTACAATGACGATGCTAAAACTAGTTATGTCAATTGACGTCATGAAATATGACTGGGCCGACAATCAATATGTTGTACGATCAATACAGCATGCCTGCCCAATAGCGCGTCTTTTGCGATTGAAAAGTGTATGTGTGTAGACCCAGAAAGGGAAAAATGCCGAACTTAATTTTTCGCGTAGTCTCTTATTTATTTATATGTACGAGGGCAGTTTGATAAGTCCGTGACAATTTGAAAAAAGAAATAGTTTTCGGCAAAAAGCATTTTATTTCCCAACATGACTGTGTTCTCGACACCCTGGGGACTGGGCAGTCAACCCAAATGTTAGTTTTTAGGGTTCCGTACCCAAAGGGTAAAAACGGGACCCTATTACTAAGACTGCGCAGTCCGTTTGTCACCAGGCTGTATATCATGAACCGTGATAGCTAGGCAGTTGAAATTTTCACAGATCATGTACCTATTTCTGTTGCCGCTATAACAACAAATACTAAACGGAATAAAATAAGTATTTAAGTGGCGTTTTTTGCGATAATGGTACGGAACCCTTCGAAGTTAACCATTGATAACAGCTAAATTAACGCAGATAACGGAAATAAAAATAATACCTATCTAGATTTTGATATCTGTAGTGTTTTTGTCAACACAATAAGACACTCAAGTACGTAGAACACTGTAATCTTGACTGATTACGTTACTTACATAGTGGCTACTTCGTTTCTATGTAAAACGTATTTACTTCCGTATAATTTTTATAATTATTATGAACTAGCTGTCCGGCCCGGCGTCGCCTTGGTTAATATAGATTTCGTAATTTTCTACTTCTATATGCTTCTGTTCTCCTGGCAGTTTGATAGTCACCACTCACGATACCAGACCCGGTATTTTTTACTTCAGTATTCTGGTCTCCTGGACAGTTGTGAAAAATCTAACTGAGCTACCAGACGGTCTTAGAGTAAATAAAAAATACCATACAAACATTCATCCCCTATTTCACCCCTTTAGGGGATGAATTTCGAAAAATACTTTCTTATTACATACCTATAGTATAAAAGCTTTTTACAAAAAAATACTACCGACTTCCAAATAAAAAGACTAGAAAGTGAAAAATAACTTTATTTTTGGAAGTCGGTGTCTTTGGTAGGTACCATTTTTTTGCGTTATAGACACCGACTTCCAAAAATAAAGTTATTTTTCACTTTCTAGTCTTTTTATTTGGAAGTCGGTAGTATTTTTTTGTAAAAAGCTTTTTATTTTTCACTTTTTAGTTGTACAAGTTGTTTAGTAAGGTACCTATAACGCCAGAATAGATTACCCGAATATCATGAAACTAGAGTATTACCGGTGAAATGAGAGATCTGCGTACCCCTTTAGAGCGTACTGGCGTGATGTTATGTTATGAAATGGCGTAAACAATAAACAGACATGCGATTGCAGCAATTCCGAGAGATTTGCCGTAATGTATTGAAGAGTTCTGTTGTATATCTTCGAAGTCCTTCATCAGATCTTCACCAAATTAAAATGGGACCAATTTCGAAACATACTTTTTCAAACAAAAAAAGAATTTTCAAAATCGGTCCAAAATTGACGGAGATATGCCGGAACATACACAAAAAAAAAAAAAAAAAAAAAAAAAAAAAACAAACATAATGTCGAACATAGAACCTCCTCCTTTTTGGTAAGTCGGTTAAAAATTAATATCTTCTCATCAGTGGTTTAGGCTGGGCGCTGATATGTCAGTCGGTGCATTGCCTTTTTAGGGTTCCGTAGTCACCCTTGTAGTTTTGCCATGTCCATCTGTCCGACAGTCTATCCGAACGCAGCTTGGCTCAGAGACTCTTAGTACTCATCACCAGCCTATTAATGTTCCCACTGCTGGGACACAGGCCTCCACTCTGTGAGAGGGAATAGGCCGTAATCCACCACGCGGGCCCAGTGCGGGTTGGTGGATGTCACATGTCTTCGAATTTTTGGTTCTAAGACATGCCAGTTTCCTCACGATGTTTTCCTTCACTGTTTTTGAGAGCAGTGGTGATGAAATAATTTACACAAAGTAATGCGCCTGCCTGGGTACGAACCCACGACCCATAACTTGAAAGTCGCGACTGATACCACTGGGCTCTTAGTACTAGTACTAGAAAGCTATAATTTGGCATGGATATACATATTAATCACGCCGACAAAGTGGTATAATAAATTCATGAAATATATTTTTTTTAGTTTACCTCCTGTACACGTAAAATGGGGATGTTTTTTTTTCTCGTCTATACCATAGTGTGGGGTATCGTTGGATAGGCCATTTAAAACCATTTTTCGGTTGCGGGATCCGTTTGTCTAAAATTAAGCTTTAAATTGCATTTTTTTGTTATTGACTCTAACAAAAAGTCTCTCCTGCCAGCTAAATGGTTGCTTGCTTGTGGATATTTGAAAAATCACGGCAGTAGTATATATAACGAATGGATAACTATTACAGCTAAATAGGCTTTACAAGTTTACGAGTAATAATCGACCAACTTATATTGTTTTTTGGAAAAGTAATAATTTTGTATGACAACATTTTTTGAATGACAACGTTATTATTGTCCCGCCGTTGGAGCAATTTTCTGTGCTTATATTGTTTATGAACGTTAGTAATGTTACATATTTTTTTTGGTGTATGTAGCTGTTTATAGGGAACCGTCTGTGCGCGAGTCAGACTCGCACATGTCAGGTTTTTTATTTATATAGATATCGATATAATTTTTGATTTGTAATGCCTGAAGCGCACCACGCAGACGCTATGGTTTCAGAAGTTTGTTGAAGAATAGGAAAATGTAACATTAATTCCCTGATCCTAAGCATAACTTAGACTTAAAATTATGTCTCACTTCAGGAAGGAAAACATACTATCACAAATGGAATGTTTTTAGATGACTCCTTCACAATGACTTTCATAACCACATGTTTTCACCGCATTCAAAGTACTTATTTACCTATACTGTTCAGTCATTCATCGTTTGATTTATGCAGCTATCAGTAAACGTTAGAACCGTTAGTTGTCAATGAGGACCATTGTCAAGCCATAACTCACGGAAAATGTTATGTTCAAAGATGATACAAGAACGTTACCTATACTAATGTTCTTTTCCTTCATACTCAACTACTGATTTGAATATTGCCTGGTCAATGCATGTAATGCACCTACATCTATGATATTTGCATTAGTCAATGTATTACTAATGCGTAGGGCGGAAGTGTCGCGTTGCGTGTTTTATAAACTGTGTAGTGCTTATTTACAATTCACCAACATCATTGTGACTGTCTTGATTTTGTTTGTCCCTTACGCGATATCTAGCTGTCTGTATTTTCTTCTGTCTGTGCAGCGCCTATAATCGGTAACCAGGGTAGATTAGTTGTAGTAAGCTGTTACCAATCAATGGTGTTGATTCAAAATGACCTACTCATTGACACCTCTTGGTGTGATGCAAATGGTTGGTAGGGTGTAATTTCGATGGATTCGCGCACAATGCCACATTCGCAAAATGTCTTTTCACAATATGCTACACTAACAAAATGCCACAGTATCAAAATTACCCATTCGCAAATTGTCTTTTCTCAAAATGCCACACTAGCAATCACATAATGTGCGATTTACTTTAATGACAATGAAAGATTGTTATAGTCACCTAGTGAATTCTTGCAGTAGGGAATATTTATGTATTAAAAACAATACTAATTGCATTATTTCAGTATTTTATCACGTTATTTATTCATTTCCATTTATTTTAAGATAAAATAAATTAAACATGTAAACTGAAATAATGAATACCGCTGAGAATCATAAATACATTATTAAAAAAAATGGCAACTTATTTCAAAAAAGCTTATTTTTTAATCTACATTTAAAATTTTAAGTATTCAGCAACGATAAAAAAGGCATTTTGCGATAATGGCGTTTTGCGATGTGGCGTTTTCATGGGACTAATTGAGAATATGACATTTTGTGAAATTCCAATAAGTCATTTTGCGTATGTAACATTGATAACACTCACTTTCACCAACCTTTTGATAAATGTTTCGTTATGGTAGTTTCCCTGGTACAGCTTCTGAGTTCTACAAAGACAAAAAATATTTATTTCAACTAGGCCATTAAGCGGCACTTTTGAACGTCAAAAAAACAAATTTTACGTTAATAGTAATTGATTCTACCGTCTATTCGGAAATGTAGTTTGTTATGGAGAAGAATGAACAAGAAACTCCATACTTACTCTTTAAAAAAATAAGTGTTTTAGTACATTTACATAAATTCATATACGTGAGGACGATGCACCCAGCACTACTATACTACGTATAGGTATAAAGTATTACAAGCACTAACAGGTAAATTCCTTCACTTGTTAAATAGGAAGTTAGGAACATGGTTCTCACATACTTACAAATATTGCAAACATAGGTAAATTAACTAATTCAACAACGATGGAACAGTGTGCGAGTCAATTTAAACAAAAAGAGAAGAAATAAAGCTTTACTAAAATTATGAATATAAAACAAATTAACCAGTTTGATTTTGTCTACACTAAAGATTGCCCTATGGAGCAGAACCAGCATGTTTCCAAGCATTTTTATCTTGAATATAATCATCTATTTTGTAATATGCTTGTTTAATTTTCTTTAATTTGTTTTAATATCTGTCAAAGTATTTTGTTTTAACACAGTACCCCATGACAGATGTGTGTTTTAGCTAATCTATAAGATGGTTGATCTAACTTATCTTTATTTCTAGTATTACAACTGTGTCTCTAACTTTACTAAAGAGATTTAAATTTTTCCTTACATACATAATATTTCATAAATGAACTGGCAAGAAACTGTCATAATATTAATCTTTTTAAATAGCTCCCTAAGAGATTCTCGTTGACTTAACTTATATATGGCTTTACGCTTTACGCGGCTTACAACAACCTAAATTGGACACAGCTCTTCTCCTGTGCTTATAAATTTTCCATGTTAGCATTAAAGGTAGTAATAAAATACAACCAAGTAGCTATTATATGATAAAACATGTTTAGCACTTAACTAAGTAAACACAAAGGGTCTTATTGACATGGGTTACAATATGCAGTAGACTACTTAATTTATTATGCATTCATAAGTAACGTAAGTCATGGCCATTTACAACTGTGCAATGTGCATATCTTTTAGAGCAGCGAGGTCATTAATCAAATTCAATTTAAACACCATAAAGATACAATGCAATCAAGAAAATAAAACATTTTATTTTATAGCATTTTCGAAGTTTTGTTATAGATTGTTCTTTGTTGTTTTACCCGACTGCCGAAGGAAGATAATGTGTTTATCAGTCTATTTATGTATGTATGTTTGTCTCTATGTGGCGTTCTAGGGACCATATGCGTTGACCGATTTTGATGGTTCTTACATCAATCGATTCGTCTTAACCCTGCGAGTGTCACTGGCTACATTTAAATTGGAAAATAGATAAATAGCGTATTTTGGGTGCCATATTGTGGTGGCCCATATTTATTTTTCTTCCGAATCCGTCGATTGGTGAATCAAAATAAAGGGTTTTAAGAGTTGATATAAAAAATATATAACACTTATATGTTTAAAAGTACCGAAATCGAAAAAAAAAACTAATACGTTATAAATAAAAAAAGTTAATACAAAAAATTAAATAAACAAGGAGAAAATCAGCGAATATGGACAGCACAGCATGATTTTCTCCTTGTTTATGTTTTTTAGTTCGCTTTAGTACCAAGGTGAACTGTACACATCTGCGTACCCCTTTAGAGCGTACTGGCGTGATGTTATGTTATGAAATGGTATAAACAATAAACAGACATGCGATTGCAGCAATCCCGAGAGATTTTCCGTTATTTATAGAAGAGTTCTGTTGTATAGCTCCGAAGTTCTTCATCAGATCTTCACCAAATTAAAATGGGACCAATATCGGAACATACTCATTCAGAGAAAAGAAAGAGAATTTTCAAAATCGATTCACAATTGACGGAGATATTGGAAAACATACATAAAAAAACGTAAAAAATCATACATAAAGTCGAACATAGAACCTCCTCCTTTTTGGTAATTCGGTTAAAAAATAATAACTTTCCAGTGTCGAAAAACGAAAAACAATAGGTACCGACACCGACTGCCGAAAAGAAAATGAGTTTAGTAAACTAAATACATCTGTCTACCCCCTAAAACCGTACAAGCGTGATGTTATATTATGGTATGGTGAAACCAATACACAAACATACGATCACAGTAATCGCAGGTCATTTGCTGTTTGTTATTGAAGAGTTCCATTGTATATCGCCGAAGATCTTTATCAGATCCTAATATATTACCTATACAATAAAACCTTCCCTGAATACATTTATCGACGGAAACCCGATTAATATCGGATCAGTAGATTTTAAGACAATCGCAGATACATACGGCTCGAATAGATAGAGCACCTCCTTTTTTTGAAGTCGGTTGAAAATAATAACCTACTTTTTACGACGACGGTTTGTAACAGTTACCAAATACATTTCCAAAGTGCCAACTAACCTTCCTGAATCAACTTAAATAAAATAAAATAAAAAGTGAAAAATAAAAAGCTTTTTTACAAAAAAATACTACCGACTTCCAAATAAGAAAACTAGACTAGTCTTTGGTAGGTACCAAATTTTTAAGTTATGGACACCGACTTCCAAAAATAAAGTTATTTTTCACTTTCTAGTTTTCTTATTTGGAAGTCGGTAGTATTTTTTTGTAAAAAAGCTTTTTATTTTTCACTTTTTAGTTGTACCTACCAAATAGGGAAGTAGTTAAGTAAGTACCTATAACGACAGAATAGATTACCCGAATAACATGAAAAATGAATATAACCGGTGAAATGAGAGATCTGCATACCCCTTTTGAGCGTACTTGCGTGATGTTATGTTATGATATAGTATAAACAATAAACAGACATGCGTTTGCAGCAATCCCGATAGATTTGCCGTTATTTATTGAAGAGTTATGTTGAATATCTCCGAATTTCTTTGTCAGATCTTCACCAAATTAAAATGGGACCAATTTCGGAATATAATCTTTCAAACAAAAAAAGAATTTTCAAAATCGGTCCACAATTGACGGAGATATCGGTGAACATACATAAAAAAAAAAAAAAACAAAAAAAAAAAACATACCTAATGTCGAACATAGAACCTCCTCCTTTTTTGGTAGTCGGTTAAAAATAAAATCAAGGATCAATATTATTTGAGTGATGTATAAAATCGAGCGCTCAGTAGTTTCAATGAGTGCGTGCGCGTAATGTTGCTGTGTGCGACTTGATACCTAAATTTGAGTTCGTCGAAAATGTAACAGCGTCCTTAAGCAGTCGGGTTTATTTTTATTTTTTGTATTATCTTTTTTTATTGCCTATTCTAATTCTCATAGAATATTGTTATTTGCACTATCCTTATCTTCAAACTATTTCCATCAAATAAGAAACTAAAACAACAGATGTTAAACATAAAACAGATAGTGAAGTTTGCTAAATAGAGCGGAAAGTATTCAACCAAGACGCAAGTCGGTTCAGTCTAAACCAAGGTTACTTTATATAATAATCTTCGGTTGTACGTTGTTTTATAGAGAACAGTTTTAGAGAATTACTGAAGAACTGTCTGCGAAACAAGGGGACCAAATCTACATATAGCGTTTTGGCTATCGGCATCAACAAAAATATAAACAACTAGCGACCCGCCCCAATTTCATCATCAACATCATCATTTCAGCCGAGAGACGTCCACTGCTGGAAATAGGCCGCCACCAGGCGTCGCCACATTGAGCCCGGCGTCTCGCATCCAGCGCCAATTTCGCCCGTGACAAATTATATACAAGAATCTTTCTTCTTCCTCGTTTCTCACTCTTTCTTTTGGTGAAAATACGTTCAGTAGTTTTTGAGTTTATCGCGAACAGACGCGGCGGAGGTCTTTGGTTTTTAACCCCCGACGGAAAAAGAGGGGTGTTATAAGTTTGACATGTGTTGCTGTGTATCTGTGTGTCTGTCTGTGGCATCATAGGGTCTAAACGGATGAACCGATTTAGATTTAGTTTTTTTTTGTTTGAAAGGCGACTTTGTCGAGAATGTTCTTAGATAATATATGCTTGAATAAAATCGGTTTAGCCATTCATAAGTTATTCGCATTTTACTCTTTGAATCTGATGTTTTCGCAAGATATCGAGTCATTATTACGTGTTTCGATAGATTGTCGATTGAAGCGTGTCTGTTACTAGGTATGTAGTATGTATATGTAGTTTAAAAAGCATAAAATAAAATCGGAGATTTTTTAAATTTGTAATTTTATCTTGTGTAATATGTACCTAGAGATACTTAATGTATTCATTTGTTTTAGATGCAAAATCTCTTTGGCGACCTGAGTATGGATCATACATGGTGGAAGGTACCCCTGGCCGGCCCTATGGAGGACTTCTAGCACATTTCAATATTGTGGAGGCAAACATGCAGTACCGAAGGGCCGAAGTGTCACATTTATTACCTCCAGGCGATGTAATTATGAGCATAACGAACTTTCCAAGGTATAGTAAGTTACTTTAAGTAAATGGGTTGGGTTCATGTTCATCTTCTTGATGCACTTATCTGAAAACGTAAGGCACCAAGTAATATGCGTCCTATTATATTATCACATAAGTTAACCATTGTGGTTTGTCTAGAGGTTAGACTGACAGTTTTTGCCAATCAAGGTGCACAATCAATTAAACAGGCGGTTTTTGTTTTAAATGCCGCAAGGATCTAGCAAAAAATCTATAGCAGTGAAACCATGAACTCAGAAGAAAGAATTTAGCAGCAAGTTGACAACTAATCGGTTATAATTATTATAACATAGTATGTCGTTTGGATTCCTTATTCAGCATCGTATATTTACAGACAGATCATGATGAAACGTAACATTTGCTTACAGATTAGGTTGTCCAAATTTCACGAGTCCACCGTTCCCACCGACCCCGCGTGATGGCGTCTCGAGGTCATTGTTCTTTCCCGACGAAGGCATCTTTCCTGGACACCCTCGCTTCAAAACTTTGACCGCTAACATCCGACAGAGACGCGGAGAAAAAGTAGCCATAAACTTGCCAGGTAAGTTACAAGAAAAATCAGCATGTCAATAATTATTTTACTTACTTCCTTGTACATGATTACGCATACTACATGACTGTTAGGTAAATGTAAAAATCATGCTTTGTTAGGTAATATTGTATTGCAGTTTAATAATATAATGAGTGTTTAATATATTGAATGGACTGTTGTAAGTATTCATACATAATATTTAACGCATGTCCTTATACAAAGTTTACCTGCCTAACGTTTTTACCCACATGCAAATGTAATCTTGTATTTTTTCCTAGTGTTCAAAGATGTAAACACGAAGATTCCCGTGGATAATTCCCACATACTGGAGCCGGGCGTGGCTAAGCCTGACTGCGTGTATATGGATGCCATGGGTTTCGGCATGGGATGTTGCTGTCTTCAACTCACCTTCCAAGCTTGCTGCATCACAGAAGCGCGCACACTATACGACCAACTCGCCCCACTGTGTCCTATAATGGTTAGTGATCCGTTATTCGTAGAGATGGATGAATAGTGAAAAGAGTTATGTGGAAAAAAGGGAGCTAATGTATGATGGTTGACGATGGAGAATACAAGAACGATTTGCGGTAACCCTGAGCCCCCGAGTAACATGAAACAAGGACAGAAGAATTATGATTCCTTATTCTTAGTTCATTGATCCACTATTTGTATTCTTAATATTGATAAACATGTTTTCTGCTAAACAAATCAACACTTATTTAAATTATAAAGTTTTACCTTAAGACTATTTTATCTATCACCTTCAGATTATCCGGCTTTTAGGGAAACATAATACATAAATAATACAATATTTTTATAACCATAACATATAAACACCAAACAAATTTCAATACAAGATTAAAGTTTTTGCTAACGACCTTGTCCGCTTTACAAGCTGTAGTTATGGAGCAACTATCAATAAGGTTATAAAAATAAAATAATTTCCATGGGTATGACGTACGAGGTGTACGTGTACCCCGCTGAAGAGGTCACTATTGAGATCGATTACATACTTCGCCGTCATACTTTAATTACTCTAATTGTGTATTAAGTAACAATTTGAAGATAACAAGCAACTATTTAACGTTCATTAATAAAACCTATAAAATCTCAATAATGTTCACATATATTTTTTTTATAAGATCATCTCATTATCATAAATTGTATTGTAAAAAATATCGTATAGCACGTTTCTTCTGAATAAAACTGTATTTTTGAACACTGCACTTTTGAGATTGCCGGGTAAATAATAATTACTGCTAATAATGCTAAGTGTAAATTTTATCTAATTTTAATACTTACATGAAAAAATTAACGATAGAACTTTGTGGTAGAATATAAAAATGTTAATTAAAAAGATAAATGTTTTGTTAAGTAAAAAAGCCTGCATGGTTCCCAAATTAATCGTTTCCAGAACTTCTCGTTCAGAAAACCTATTTATTTGACCCAACCAGATTGTGGTTCCTAAATCAATATTTTCCAGTACTAAAGACCTGCGAAAATCTATGTCTTTAAGGAAAACATATATTTCTCTTGTAGCTGGCTCTGTCAGCAGCCTCTCCAATCTTCCGAGGTTTCCTAACCGATGTGGACTGTCGCTGGAACGTGATCGCTGGCTCAGTTGACTGCCGAACGCGCGAGGAACGCGGCCTCGAACCACTCAAGAACAACAAGTTCCGTATCAACAAGTCTCGCTACGATTCCATTTCTTCTTATCTGTCGCCGGAAAATGAAAAGTAAGTGCACTTCATATTTAATTTGATCACTTTCTTGTCCGTCTGTCTGTCTGTCCGTGTATCACCACCGATTTTCTCAGGAACGGGTGGACCTAGCAAGTTGAAATTTATACCAGATACTGAGGTCTCTATTAGGTGTATAAAAGCTATAAGCAAATTTAGATTTTCGCGAAATGTGTAAGTACCAAAATTTACCAATTCTTTTTTTTTCTGAATTTCCCCTTTACTTGTGCTCGAAGACCCAAATTTTAACCAAAATTGTCAATTTTAGGTCAACCGGAAGTATTCTATAGGTTTTGGGTCGAAAACCTATTCCCGTTGACCTAGTTACCAAATTATGTTGGTAAATGTGGCTGTTTGTACGGAACCCTCGGAGAGCGAGTCCGACTCGCACTTGACCGGATTTTTTGTAATTTAACTTGCAATATATGTATGTAAGTGTGTTCGGGTCAAATATTGCAAATTAATTTTAAAGCAGTTATCCTCCACCGATTAATATGAAATTTTGCATACACGTTTAGTTTGGATGACAATTCATGGTTAGCTAAGTGACGTCATTCTAAATTCATATGGCGGCCGGCCCAAGATGGCGGAATGGTTATTTTTTGTGCACTGCCATGATATGGGAATCAAATGAAAGGATTTGCTGAGATAATTATGAAAAAAAAAACAAAAAATCGAAAAACCCGATAGCTTAAAAAGCGAACTAAAAAGACGTAAATAAGAAGAAAATCATGCTGTTCAGTCGGAGGATACGTATTCGCGAGCTGGCTGAAAACCAAAACCAGATGTATCCTCCGACTGATCATCAAGTTTTTTTATTTATAACTTTTTAGTTCTTTTTTAAATATTTAGGTACATTTAAACATTAAGTGTTATATATTTTTAAAATCGCCTCTTAAAACCCTTCATTTTGATACCCCACACGATGGGATAGGAAGAAAAAAAAATCCTCCACAATATGGCGCCCACAAGCCGCCATTTTTCTATTTTCTAAGTTTAATGCAGTCAGTGACACTCGCAGGGTTAAGACAAATCGATTGACGTATGAATCATTAAAATCGGCCAACGCGTTTGGTCTCTAGAACGCCACATAGGAACAAACATACATACATACTTATATAGACTGATAAACACATTACTCTCCTTCGGCAGTCGGGAAAAGCTAGTTCTAAAAAAATATTTTTAATGAATAATTTTATTTATGTTGCTGTTGCAACTATTGTTCAAAAGCTTCAAGTGTGGCGGCCTTAAAGAATTCGGATTCTGATTTCTATAGGACGAGATTAGAAAATACGCTGAAGTTGTTGCATTAATGTGCCCACTTCCCAGTGGAGAAATGTAGTTTAGTATTAGCACCTATTAAAGGGTTTCAGTTAAAATTTAAGAGGTTCATTGGCCTGCATGCAGTTTATAGTTACTGCGATAAACAATAAAAACCACGGTTAAAATAAATGAGAAGTTAATATGTGCGATCATTATATAAAGAAATGGTTTAAGCCGAGAAAAGCCGAGTTTCGTAATAAACTCAAAGCTGTCTTATCTCCCCATCGATGGAAATAATCCGTTTCTGCCAATTAACTCCGCAAAGTACATTCATCAATACTCATTCTTGAAACAGATAAAAGTGAAACGTAATCTTTGTATTGCCAATATCTTGGGAAATGATGATTGAAGCAGTAATTAGTAGGTATTACGAAGCTATAGGTCAATTAGACACAAATGTTATCATTTATCAGTACTGCTTTTTTTTAAAGCAGTAATTTTGTATAGTAAATGATAATTTACGCCGCACCCCGCGACGTGAAACTGATTAGGCGTAATTTGCTTTTTGTTATTTGGCTTTGGTTTGGATTGAGGCGTAAGATAAGATTTCGATGCCGCGTTTGGAAATATTTTTGATAATTCAAATTAGAACTTCCTTGCAACAACTAACTCCTTGAAAAAATTAAAATATGTGTAGTTTTGCCAAGTATGTATCACGAAGACTGTTTTATGTTATTGCTGATTAGATAACATCACAGTAGCAACTCATGGACAGGGCATAAGCACACGCTTGACGAGAGATGAAGAATGCTGCCCCCCTAGCGAAGATACAAACGTTTCTTATCGAAACTCTTTCTACAATCGTTAACGCCTTCTATTTGTATGGTCTGACCACGTGACTTAACGTTCAGAGGTGTCATTCCCATACATTGATGCGTCTTCTACTAGCGTTATCGATTGTAGACATGTCAACTTGGCTACAGGTGTTGGGCCTCTTGAGTTGCAAGAGACGGGCGAGTCTTATTGTAGATATACCTCGTGCAGTAGGTGCTGTGATAGTGTTTGTTAATAATAACGTGCTGGTTTTGCAGTCGCAGAGTGCGACTGTTGAGCTTACGTTCTTGGTTTCGATTCTTAAAGCGGGCCAAAAGTGTTATTGGGATTTTCCATTATGAATTTCTCTGTGACATTTTTTTTTGTGAATTGGAAAATGGCGGTGTAAACCCCCCGTACCTAGGCAAGCACGTTAAGCCGTTGGTCCGCCGCCTGACCTCTCTCCAGTCGTTTCGAATTGCCGTCCCATCGGACTGTGAAAGTGGTGGCTAGTCTCCGTAGAGATTTGCAACCATGACCGAAATCGGTCAGGAGGTATTATTAGTAAGATGAGTGTGTCGTGTGTCAGGTACAACGACATCAGCATAGTGCACGACAAGGCGCTGTACCGGCGCCTGCGCGAGGGCGGCATCGACCACCCGCTCGCGCTGCACGTCGCGCACCTCTTCATCAGAGATACCGTGTCGCTGTTTTCCGAGAAGGTGCACCAGGATGACAACAATGATACCGATCATTTTGAAGTAAGTGGGCTTATCTATGTACTACAGATAGAAGTAATAGACAGGCAGCAGTGGTCTCTAAGTCCCTTAACGCTCCATCTCAATTTATGCTTCTAAAATAAATTAAAACAAAAGGTTAAGAAATACCGCGTTATATATTTACAAGCTAATCTGCGTCCTTATGAGTGTGGTAACAGATTAATTTTGGGAGTAAGTGACTCTCCTTTGTGCTTCACTCCATTAGGTTAAAATAGCTTCTTTTATTTTCAATTAGATACTGCCTCCTAAAATACTAATTTCAAACGAATCTCCATACTTTTTGTATAGAATATCCAGTCGACGAACTGGCAGACGATGCGCTTCAAGCCGCCGCCGCCGAACTCCCCGATCGGCTGGCGCGTGGAGTTCCGTCCGTGCGAGGCACAGCTCACCGACTTCGAGAACGCCGCCTACGTTTGCTTCGTGGTGCTACTCACCAGGGTCATACTGTCCTACCGACTTAACTTCGTCATGCCTATTAGCAAGGTAAGAAGTGAAACTGGATTTATCCAGCATTTTACTGCTCTTCTTTTGTAGTATAATGCTGGGATCACTCGTCACACTGCATTACACCGCACGTTTTAGGCAGTATCAATAGGGGACCTCCCCTCGGGGAGTCTTTTCAACCCAACTTTATATTGAAAAAAATAAAATACGGCTTATGAGTAGTAAAAAGGTTTATGTTTTACAAAGGTAAAGTGGTTACTCTATCTCAGGGATTTTGTCGACGCAATGAGGACCTTAGAAGAAACAAAGTAAGGTTTTTTTTTCGGAAATGTTTAACCAGTTTTGGATGGAGATCTTATTGATAAAATGTTGTTGCAAACAGAGGTCTTATTTATGGACTCATCTCTTGATTAAACATGAATATTTCGCAGTTTTAATGTGTCACGGATGTGTTATTGCACCGCCACTTTTCTGACCGGAAACTAATTGTGGTGGACAAACGTTGTGGTTTTATAGATAGCACCCACAAAAATAATATGAAATGGTTACAAAATTGTAAAATGCTCTGGAATTTTGATTCCAAATCATGTTAACTTAAGGTTAATTGGAACTTATATTAATGGCAAAAAGACATACTTTATGAATAATTTGAGCATTCAGCATTTTATTCCAATGAAACACGTTTCCTAGCTCTCCGTGCATATTTTCTAAGTTTTAATATAGTTTAAAAAAAATGTGTTAAAAAAAACAAACGGTGTGCCAATTTTCAGAAAATTTGCACACACGTTTGTTTCTAATGACAATGCAAGTTTTTATTGCAAAGGCCAAATCAAGATATTGAATTTATAAAATAATAGCTGACTCCCGCGGCTTCGCTCCCGTCAACTGGCTACCTACCTACCTACCAATTTGTTAAACTATTTATTTGAATAAGAATTAATACTACAATACGAATGTAACCAACTTTTGTTTCTACCGGCGGCGCCGATCTAATTAAAATTTAGAACATAAAAGCTGCTATTGTGACTAAACTATGATAGATATATTTTCACGCGACTTTTTTGTAGGTAATAATGAGTACTTTAATCATCTATACAAATAAATAAAATTGAAGTGTCTGTATGTAATAACAAAATAACAACGTTTTATTGAATGCACGTGAAAGTATATACGGTACTAACACCAAATAAGCAATTTTTAAGATTTTTGTCTGTCTATCTGTCTGTCTGTTTGTTCCGGGTAATCTCCGAAACGGCTGGACCGATTTTTATGGGACTTTCACTGGTAGATAGGTGATGTAATAACGAGTAACATAAGCTACATTTGATCACGAGAAAATTCAAAGATCCGGAGGAAAAAAAAAATACTAGTTTGACGCGGACGAAGTCGCGAGCAACAGCTAGTGTAGTATATAATTTCTATGTTTCATCAATAGTTTTCTCAGCGTACGCCAAAGAATGAATTTTGTCGGTTACATTGAATTTTCAAAATCGGTTCTGAAGATCCGGAGATTACCCCCCTACAACCTCACAAACTTTACCTCTATATATAATACTAACTGTTCCCCGCGGCTTCGCTCCCGTGGGCCACCCCACAGGATCCGTTTTCGGGATTAAAAAATAGCCTATGTTACTCAGGAATAACGTAGCTTTTTATTGGTGAAAGAATTTTTTAAATCGGTCCTGTAGTTTCGTAGCCTATTCGGTACAAACAAACAAACAAATCTTTCCTCTTTATAATATTAGTATAGATATGTTTAATTTAATAGCTTGTTATATGACCAGGTGGATGAAAACATGCAGCGTGCACAAAGGCGGAACGCGTGCCTCAGCGAGAAGTTCTGGTGGCGCCGCGACGTGGGCGCGCCCACCGACCTCGCCAGGCAGGCGTGCGACCCCGCCGAGCTGTACGCGGAGATGACCATCGACGAAATTGTTAATGGAAAGGTAAGACTAACAAACTGCTCAATATACATTTTGCAGGTGGACTAATATACACCAAACACAGTCGTAATGGAAGGAACGGCGCAAAGCTCGGCCCTTGGACCGCTGCACTACTTCACTTATGTAATGGTCTTTGTACGGGGTGGACGTGATCGCTCGTGGTAGATAGGGATTCTGGAGGTTGTAAGGCTCCTGCACCAAGCGCGTTGACACCCTTGCACCTATAGTTTCAAGAATTCTAGTCCCTATGAGCTGCTTGAGGTCTGCCAGATGTTCGTAGGTGAAGATATGATGTCCAGGAAATAAAACACTTTACTCTTCTTAACGTTTTGCGATGTTTTATTTCAAGGTTTTCGTGACACTAGGTTGCGTGGATTCTACTAATACAAAATTGGCTACCGAAGTACCGAATTGCTCAGCGCGCCTGCACACTATCGTACTACTAAACTTTACCGTAACGAGGACCTTGATTTCACGCTCGCATAAGTTTTTTATTTACAATTTTTTTCATTATAAACTTATGCTATAAATCAACAGAACCTCCCTTCCTCCTGTAGAAATCGTGGCATAACCCATATGGTTGGATGCGCCCTGAAATGGCCCATCCAATGGACTTTCAACCAGGTCCCTGACTATCTCCTCCGAGGAGTTCTGCCAGGAAGAATGAGTGATGAAGGGAAATTCTGTCGCTTTCTGGACTTAGAAGCTATTTTCTCCTAAAACTATACATCTTACAACTAGAGTCCTATTGAGGGTCTTGAAGCCCTTTTCCTAGGCTATAGAAATGTAGTATTTCTATAGGTGTATCTATATCCTTCAGGCGCGTAGCCGCATGGAAGTGTGTGAGAAAAGAAAAAGGTGCAATTTTCTAACATAAAGTTAGATTGTACTTAGGGTACCTATGGAATCCACACCCACCCAGTATCAGTCGATAGCCATTACGACAGACTACCCTATGCTAGTACTCTGGTGGGCGTGGCTTCAACCCTCGAAGTAGTATTCACCCTGGAGTGTACGAAAACGAGAGTATCCCGGGACCAGGCAACATATTCAGGGGGTTGCCTCCCTATCCACCAGCGCTAGGCTCCTTACAGAAGTGTGGTTAGGGAGGCAAAGAAATGAGGAAACGAATGGTGGTACTTTGATGGGTGTACCACGAACCCTTCTGGTGTTTTGGGTGCCGGGAAGCGGCCGAAAGCAAGAAAATTTGCGTGGCCCGGAAAAGCCCACGGACTTTATGATAGCCCTGGTGGCCAGAGGACCTACAGCCAATGAAAGGATCCGGGCGCCTGCCCGCCAGATCCCGAAGGTATTGCTCCAGAATGCAAAAATATAACCTTTCAGGTACAGAAGGTACCTGAAAGCGGGTGGAAACCCTTATGTTTGTGCATACAAACACATTATCCCAAGCAAGTGGCCTTTATGTACTAGAACTATGTGAATACTATCTATTTACATGACCCAGGCAGAAGTCTAGGTTACCTAGAAGCGCTAAATCGCTTATAACGAGTTTTCTTATCACTTACTTGAGAAAAATGTGTGTGTATCTAGTGTTCCAGGGTGAAACTCTATTATCCCTAGCTATGTACTGTTGTTATGTATTGTTTTTTAGTCATAGCCTTAGGGTATCTAAGTTAGAACACCTAGATTGTGTTTCCAAATAAACTAATGTGTGTAAGGTAAATAATACGACTCGGTGCGTGAATAGATCGCACCCCGCGCTACTTGCGCTCCCGCTTTTTTGGGGGCCCCTAATCGAAAAGAAATAAATTCTTTATTTACCTATGCTATTACATACATTGCTTACTTATAAAATCTTAAGTATTTCATTGGTATATAAGCGAGTATATAAACTATAACCTATGTGACGCTTCGTCGCGAACAGTCTTGTTAATGTCTTAAAAAAATGCGAGACCTATCAGTTCGCTGACGACATCGGCCTTAGCAGCTGGACGGAGAGTAAGTGATGCACAAAGGCAACTACAATAGGACTTCGACTTGTTGACTCAATGGTCTCATGACGCTGCTCCAGTTTAAACGCTAGTTACACCAAATTAATGTACATTAGTTGCATTCAAAATAGAAGCTCTTTATTGCCTGAACTAACAGCTCACTGTCATGAGTGTTTGCATGATAATTGCAGCAATAAATTAGCCATCCCTTGCAGCTGTGACTCCATAGATCTCGTAGATAACCAAACAAACCTAGGATTTACCATAAATAGCCGACTTAATTGGAAGGAGCACATTAACGGAGTGTGTGATAAATTGAGATGCATGCTAGCTAAATTCTCTAATATTATATGCAATATTCCATATCAAACTCTATTGATGCTTTACAAAGACCTGGTCGAATCAACTATATCCTATGGTCTGTCGAGCTATGGTAAAACGCATCTAGATCAAATTGACGCAATTCAACTGCGTATATTGAAAGCAATTGTCCCTCACAACATTAAGAAGAAATACAAAAATGAGTATCACAAAATATTAAATTCTGTAACATAATAACTTACCTTATTAATAAACTACCCATATCATTTAGGGACAAAATAACACATAAAATACAAACTAAAGGATATTTTTTTACAACATATAATTTTTTTTTTTTTTTTGATATTTTTATTTTTTTATTTTTGACATTATATATTTTTGACATTTTTTATAATATGCAACAATTAGAAATTTTACTTTTGACATTGTTTTATACATTTCTGACATTTTAATAATTTATTTTTTGGGCCGTTTTAATTATTACTTTTAATGAGTTTTTGATTATTTTAGATTTTAATTATTCAGTGATTTATTTTGGGTTTTTATGTTTGTAATTTTTTATGTATCTATGGACTGTAATTATGTCTGAAATAAAATAAATAATAAAAAAAAAAAAAATCTGAGATTAATGAAAAATAAATAGTTTAAAGCAAAAATAATACACAAAAGAAGTACAAAATATTTTTTTACTAAAAACATTGATAAATGATTTATTTTCTGTAAGTTGGTTTGTACAAACACTTTCACATGTCGATCATATTTTTTAAAACTAGATGAGGTCGGCGATTCCTGTCTGACTACTCTGAGAAGAAAGGCCGAAACAAACTCAGAGGTCACAGTCTCTTTTAAAGTCCAGACAAAATCTTGGTTAGATCATGTGAAGACCATGTAGACTGATGTCTGAAATGGTCTTTTGAGAAAAGAACCAGCCAGATTGAGTGGACATGTCCAGTCAGTGCACGCATTTGTCAATAACCGTGCAGCTCAACTTTGAATTTAAGGAGCTCAACGAATTGACGAACAATACCAAAGAAAGGTAGGCCGCATAAATACTCAAACTACCAGACCATGATTAAAAACTAACTAAGATAAATTAAAATTAAAAAAGAAGAATGATCCACATAGTCTTCACATTCACAATAATTAAAATAAAATAATATAATACTTTAAAAAGTAAATATTGTCATTGCAAGAAAAATAAAAAAAAAACAAAAATTAAAAACTAAATTCACGGTGCAAAAAAAAAAAAAACGAAATTAGGTACTTTTAGTAACAACCTGTATCAACTTAAAACCTCTCCACCACTTTGGTTTTAAGGCTGGGTGGCCGGATTGGTCACTGATGTGCGCTCTTTATTATTAGATAATTTTTCGCATACACGCTGTAATTTTTTATTATTTTATGTTGTTACTTTTTACTTAAGTGGTTATAATTTTGTCTATATTACGTAGTCGATAATTTTGGTGCACGGTAAAATCTAATGAGTTTATGATCGCATTAACTTAAATATATAAAATGTATGTGTGTACTGTTGCATAAATAAAAAAATGTAATGAACAGCCGAATATTTTCAGAATTATCCCATTATACGCACTGCGCTAATAGCTCCATAATGAACACCATGAGCAAATAAATACATATAGGAAAAATTTCATGACTTTTCGTAATCGGCTTTTATTTTCTTTTTCCTTTTATTTTGCTCCTGACTTGGTCTATTGGAGATAGCCCTTTGGTAGAGGATGACTGATCCTAAACGTATGTTTCCTCACACACGTTATCCGTTGGGTTATTTAAAAAAGGATTATTTTGATGATTCATCTTATTGTAAAAGGATGAATGATTTACGAATGGGGAATATAAGTATACCTTTTTCCTGGAGCTGGACACATGTTTAGCTACTTGGGGTTTTCAACGTAGGTCTGGCAGAAAACAATAATAAAATTTCATGAAGTCGTGACCATAGTTTCAACACGATATTTGCATAAGCGGCAAAAATAACGTTCATGCTTATATTCACCTACAATCGACATGAAGATAACGCGTTCAATGGTATCAATAAAACACTTGAACTGTAATTAAAAGGCTTCTAGCTCCATACTTCAGGTGCTCCATCATCCATTTGATAATAATAAAAGGATGATCTAATTCAACCTGTTTTACCTTCTTTAGAGTTAAACAATAAAATATGCGTATTGGTCATCGTTTTCCTTATAGGGAAACCCCGTCATTGTCCTTAACTTGTGATCAATAAGTTCGTAAATACCCATCCTTTCTATATGCTAGTCTTGTTGTACTTTCTCTTGACTCTATATTCTTTTCGCGTAATGTAACCTCTGTGCAATGGAATGAGAATACACAGAAGTTCCTAGACTGTAGTAGTCTAACAGCTTGTGTTTACTCCATCTTTTGTGACACAACTTTTTTGAGTTGCATTAATACAATAAGTTTCCCCTAAAGAACTAACTCATCAGAAGGATTAAAGTCACCCAAAGTGTAATGGAGAGGTCTGTACTCGGAGTTTGTTTGCGTGATCGAATTAGAAATTAAGATATCCGCAGATGGAACGCAGGTTACCGACATTACCCGAAGAATTTCCAAATTTAGTGGTAGTGGGCAGGTCACTTATGGTCGATGGGGCTGTAAAGTTCTGGAGTAAAACAGCATCCTGGAAGACGAAACGGCGTTGGAAAACTTCTCACTGGGTGGAGTAATATCCTGGTTAAGGCTGCGGGCATCCGCTGGATACGAGACGCACAGGACAGTTCGATGCAGCACCACTTGGGGAAGATCTATGTTCGGTAATGGACGTGATTCGGCTGAAATAATGATAATGATGAATGAACTAATGTGCATTATGTTGCATGAGGTTATAAAATAGAATTTTATGAAACTGTTGCATAATAGGGGGTATTAAAACATGAGTGTGTGTTTAAAAACAGAGCCGTAGGCGACGTTTTCAATAGTATCACACGAATGTTTTAATACCTAGTTATGTGCAGTTTCATACACTGCTTTATATATACTTATACATTGAACCTACTAAATAAAACAAAAAAGGTCAAAAGAGTAAGAAAAAATCAGTACAGCAAAACGTTTGAATGGCGCCAAAACCCAGCACATCACCGCATAAACCGTGCATGCGCTAAAGCGGGCGTTGCCACAGACAAGTAAAAAATTTAATCAGTTTTTTATAATAGGTACTATAAAAACACATTTCCCTCTCGTAGTCGGGGAGCATTCCGTTACAAAAAAGTAATTGATGGAAACTTCTTGGTGATAACTTCTTTGATTTGCCCTGTATCGTAATAGAAAAAGAAATTGTTTTATAGCATTATTTTGTTTAAGAAAAAGTGTTATAATAAGATTATATTCTTTAATTTCGGTATTGTGCTTAAGTATTGTGTTTATAAAGTATGTCAATATAAACTCGTTTTGACGTTTATAATTCGAATATTACGATATGAGAGTAGATAAAAAATAATATTTGTATATTTCCTTCAGGACGGCGTCTTCCCGGGTCTGATTCCCCTGATCGAGTCGTACCTGTCGGGCATGGACGTGGACGCGGACACGCACTGCTCCGTGCAGCAGTACCTCAAGCTCATCGCGCGCCGCTCGTCCGGCGAGATCTCCACCATGGCCTCGTGGATGCGGAACTTCGTGACTTCGCACCCGCAGTACAAGTAAGTACTTTTTTTTTAGTTTTGCATCGATAGGAGCCTTTTATGTCTCGCACGGGTGTTCTTTTAATTTTTGTTTTTCTATTTTTTTTTGTTTTTACTCTTGTGTGTATCTTCTGTGCGAGTCACAAATAAAATATTTTTATTTCTTTACATTGTTGACAAGCCACATGAGCTCAAAGAAGTTATCCAACTGATACTAATAAAAGTGGGCCGACCCATTACAAAACCGCCCATAGAAAGTGCTCCTATACTGCACAGTCACTTCGATGTCGTTATCTCATAGATTTTTATTCGAATAATAAATCTTATGAACATTTACTACCCATGTAAAGTTAGTGTGAGCCAGTTCTTATGATATTTTTTCTAACTTTTCAGGAAAGATTCAGTGGTTTCTGAAAAGATAAACTATGACCTCCTGAAGACTGCTCACAGCATACAAATGGGCACGTTCCCTGCGCCCACGCTCCTGGGCAGCAGCACAGTGTCCAAGACCAACGAAGACATTCCGAAGGCGATCAGCAAGATGATGAGCAAGGACTGTCCCTAACCCGGCCGCGCCAGCATGCGCATGCGCAGCCGTGCCTTCTGTGCGGCGCACTTCTAACTACTTGTGATACAACGACATCTGTGTACTTGTTTACTAGGCGCGATTTATTAGAACAAACGCTCTGCCCTATTTAAGCTCAGTTTTTGAACCTTAAACAAAGGTTAAATATGCTGACGAATTGTTGAAAATGTCTTTAAAAAAAAACCCTTTTTCAGTTGTTAGCCTCACAAATGTCAAATAAGTTGGAGAGTTTATTAGACAGTTTGACGAATATACGCGTTTTACCGAATTTTGAAACCATTGGTTAGCATATTTAACCATTAGTTAATTTTACAACGGATAAAACAACTGGGCCTTGTTCAACTGTTTTTTTTTTCTGTGGTGATATTTGCTCTTAACCCACACGTAATAGGTAGATCGGAGTACATAATAGAAAAATAAATCTATACAAGGACGAAATAAATATATAAACAGGAAGAAGTCAAACTTCTAATTGCAAATGTATACGTATACATTAGATACGTCTGTCGGAAACATTTCACATGATGGTGATATATTCTTTGTATTTTTGTGTTCCGTACATCCGCCTCACGCGTCTAGTTTAGTCATAGATGTCGTTGTTGCTATTTGTAATTAGAGTTGCCTTATTTTGTTTACTCTGACGAGATTTATACAGGACGGCATTGCTACTTTAGGGCCGAATTCACCAATGAAACTAATCGCGATTAGTTCAACTTAACTCAGTTTATGCAAATACAGCGTTTGAGACCGCTGAGAAACTACCAATCAGAATGCTGTATTTGCATAAACTGAGTTTAGTTGAACTAATCGCGACTAGTTTAATTGGTGAAATTGGCCCTTAGTCTGTTACTATATTAACCTAATGTTCGGCACAGGATACAAGTTAAATCGTAAACGTATTTATTTGAACATTCCTCAGTGTTATGTGACGTCGCAGCTTCCCGTCACTGCTCGCCAGTGACAAGATTGCAACTTTTATCTTGTGACGAGATTTATTCGAATTAGAAGTGATAATTATCTTAAATACATTTAATATTTAGAATATAGACCCCAATGTGACCTTACTTTAGATTTAACAAAAAATCTCGCATTTTTTGAAACGGCTCTATACAACTACAAACTGATACCTTTTTGTAAATCGAGACAGAGCAATGTTCCTAGTGAATAGAATTGTAAGTCAGTGTGATACAAACAAGAATATACCCACATGATTTAATTTAGCATTTTATTACTTTATTCATTCATTATTTTGCTAAATGAGTTCAGCTTGCACCTAGGTTGCATGTAGAATAATGTAGACTTAATTATTATGTAACTGAAATAAAAGTTATTTATCAGTTTCACTTAGAGCAATTACTGTACTTATCTATTTATAGTTATAGGTCAAGGTTTATAAATTACAGGAAACGAGGAATTTTATTAAGTTAATAAAAAATATGCAAGTTTTTTTAGAATATTATTCTTGATGTTTGGCAAAGGTTTTTCATTCTTCATACTTTTGATTTGTTTAAATCCCTTATATTCTTAGACACATATACCATGGTGAATATTTTTATTTGCGCCACCTGGCATTTAATGCAGTATTAGCTAAAACATTTCCAGGGCAGTGTATAACAAATTGTTATGTGTGTTAAATAGACGATGAACTCACTCAATCTGTAAATATGTACAATGAAAAGAAGAATGGTTGTGAATGTTGAAGTGAAATGTAGGACATTTTGGATAGGGTGATAAAACTTGTCACAATTTATAATACCGACAGCATAACATGCAAAGTTTTACAAATTATATGACAGATACAATTCTGGACCTGTTTAAATTCTTTCAACTTATATATTATCCAATTAAATTCAGAATTTGATCAAAACTGAAGCTTCTACACGAACTTATTATATGCGACCTACATACCCGTTTTCACTAACATTAGGAAATACTCAAAATGCAATCGACAATGACACTTAATGTTACTGAAAACGAGTATAAATTTACAAGCTCATTCAAAATACGATTTCTCATAGTGTCATAGGGTAGCGCAAACGCGATGAGAACTATCTACGGCGCTTGCATTGTGTGCACTTTCAAGTTTCAGTTTTGGTAGAAATGGTACATTTTGATCGGATAATATTATACTAGTTTCATATGACTAGTAATTTTTAAATATCTAGATAGTTGTTTTCATGAAATGAAAAGCTAGTAAAGTAGAAGAATATAAAATGTAAAGTTTAATAGACATCATTACTATGAAATAATACAATGTATCATGTTCAGTATGAGTTTTTTTGGACCAGTGTAGCATTTTCAGGCGAAATCCTTGTTGTATACTTTCAACGTCGCCGTCCGATGGAGACAAATCGTTGAAATTTTATGGACAGCAACCGTATACAATTGATAGACAATTTCTATCAAGTTTGTATATATATGAGGTGTTATGGTCACTTAGATTTTATTTCAACAGTTTATTATTGTGTTAATTTTTTAATTTATAAAGCAAGTATCTTATGTTGGCACAAAAAACAGTTTTTGTTGCAAGGTTATTTTTTCTAAATTACGCATTTCTTTTTAGAAAAATAAAGTTATGCGCTATTTCATTTGATGCAGAATTATTTTTATGTAATTTGTTATTTTATATTGTTTACTGTTAGTGAGTTCTATAATTATTAATTATAATTTTTAATTAAATATGCATTCAATAAAATTATTCGATTGTTATATATTTTTTTTATTCACAACTCCAGCCTACTTTACAAAACGGACTGGTGCGGCCTAAGGCTAGTACATAAAGTAGAAACTCCTCTTCGCAGTCCCAAAATTCCAATGGTTTTCAACACGATAACTCAAACTCAACGATAAAGGTCTATCCACACACATCAGGGCCGTGCCCGGGACGTGGACGGACCGTGCCCCGTCAGGGGCTCAAAAAAATATCGCTGTGTTCATTTTATATGAACTCGTTCACACACGTCCGTGCACGGGCCAGTGACGAAGCTTCAATGCCTGGGCCCGGCCCTGTCACGTCCCGGGCACGGCCCTGATATTTGTGGATAGACCTTAAAGACACTACTTAGCAGCGCCAATGTTAACGACATCTTCATCCGCTCTTCTCTAGAAGATTTCTCTACTTACTATAGAAGATTTCTCAAGCAACAAGGTCCAGCTTCTCGTACGTTCAAGAAGCCCACCGCGATAACTAACTAATACTACATGGAAGACTGGAAGCGAAATTTTTCCATTTAGGGTCAAGGCAAATTGAGACAGAGCTGAAGTGATGCGTCGGTCTTACATAGCATATTGAACCATAGGCGTCGCTTCGATTCTACGTTGTAGAGCTATCTCTAGTCGAAGCGACGCGTAGAATTTGCGTGTCTTTGATTTATCTTGATGGAAATGTGTGCATTAGGTGGTGGAGATGAGGTCAATATGCTTCGCCTGTGGAGTGTGCTTTGACTCGTAGGTACCTCTTTATATAAATAGGTAATAGTATCCCGTACACTCGACAAAGTTGGCGGTGCAACTATAACAATGGGTTGTTGGGTTCTCCGGAGTCTGAACTTTGTGCCCAGTTGATGACAAATTTACTTCCACACCAAGGTGTTTTTTTCTGATCTGTGGTCACACCCATAGATTTAATATGTTTTCGCAAAGAAATATAATATTCTAAAAGTCCGGTTCACAATAGTTTGCAATAATCCTGTTGGTGTCTGTGATACAATGCTTTTCTTTAGTACCTACAGGTAAGTACCAACGATTCTCTTTTTCTTTTTACTGACTAAGAAAACCGGTGATATAATATATAGTATGTTTAAGTGTGTATGTGGAAACAGAATAAAACAAAAAAGTATAGTGGAAGACAGTATGTTTATTTAGAATTTATCTACAAGTTGCAATATATGTTGCTGTTCTTGTTGACGCCATTCCTCGCTGCCGGCGTCGCCAAGGTTACCCGCGTATTCTGTAACCAAGATTGCGATCATTAGTAGTCATATAATCGTAAGGCGTGAAAGTTGTAATTCGTATCCATCGATTACAACTTAATAAGATAATACATAAGCCTCTCATTGCAACTCACAATGCAGAGGACTGCTGTTGTTGTTGCTATTTCACTTACCTCTCATTACGTGTCGAATAATCTTCAGCGATCCTCCGCGTAGAGACAGTACACGTTGCACACGCTGCTTTACTGAGGTCGAGCCTGCAGTACAAACCTAGAAGTACCAACATGGAATTTTAATGCAAAGCCAAGAGATTAAAAAAAAATGTATGCGTTTCGATGGCGCGGCCACGGAGATTTTTTTAAAAAAGAACTATGCCAAGATTATGTAAAAATTTGTAAAAGTTGATTCCCAAAACCATAAATTTGTCAAAGATAAGGTTAAAAAGTTTTAAGGGTTTGAACGTGGCCGCGCCATTGAAACGCGGCGAACCGCGCGGCCACGGAGATCTTTAAAACTAAGCGTTGCAGAGACCTGAAATTTAGGGAAATGACAGATTGAATTTGTAAAAAATTTGTAAAAATATAGAAAAAATTCCTAGGTTTATATTTTAGGAGCTGTAAGACTAAAACCCCATGGCCGCGCCATTGAAACGGTGAAAAACACGTTATCACCGATATCTCGCTGAAAAAGCATCGCAGAAGTCTGAAACTTTTTGTAATACCTAGATTTGAATTTGTCGAAATAGGTAAAAATACACAAAAAAATCCTAGGTTTATATTTCAGGAGCTATAAGACCTAAACCCTATGGCCGCGCCATTGAAACGGAGAAAAACACGTTATCGCCGATATCTCGCTGAAAAAGCATCGCAGAGGACTGAAGTTTTTTGTAAAACCTAGATTTGAATTTGTCAAAGTATTCTGAGTGTATTATTTCAATGAAGTCTACCTCCAAAATAATCCTGTCAATGAGCTGTAATGTGAAGAGACCGCCAGATAATCTTCTTAGATACTGTGCGTCGTCATCTAACTCGTCTCCCTCTTGCTGCGAACAAATTTGTTAAATATTAAATTATACAACACTCGCTTTTGCCCGAAGTCCACTCCCGTGGACTATTCCACATAAACCATTTTTACGGGATAAAGTGTCTAATTAGTACTCAGTGATATAGTGGAACATAGTGTAGGTATCTATCAGTGAACTCTTTCGAAACAGCAGACTATAGGTTAGGAGTCAGCGGGCAGCTGACGCGATCGAGTATATTTAAAAACTGGCACTAAGGCCACTGATCACATTTGATAACAAGTATTACTACTAACACGTATTAGAACTTATTAATAGCATCCAGAAAACTAACGATTATTATTAATTTAAAGTAAAAAGGTTCATAGTAATTACCTCCATTTCCTTTTCAGTACGATCCACTTTGTCCATATACTTGAAGTGCAACTCTAGCAACCTGTCGACTTTTTCAAGGTCATTCTCAGTAAACTTCGCTAATAACCGTTGTCTTTGACTGCCTTGGCAATTGCGCAACATTGACGCAATTATGGAAACAACATGTTCTAAAAAAAAACATTCGAATTTAAATAAAAATCGTTAACAAGTATTTGAGTAACATTTCGCTTTAATAGTGAGTCGTATGCTATGTGAATAAGATTGAAATTGATTTATCTATACATTGACGAAAAGTTAATACAGCTACGCACCTTCATGTTGATCAACTGTTAATATTCTTTTCCGTTTGGGTGTCTTCATGAACAGGGGGAAGACAGTGCGTAGTCCTAAAATATCTACGAACTTATTGCAGTTGTCGCGGCCTTCGGGCCCTGCTAATGCATGGTCGAGCACTTTCAGTGATCCGTTCCGAGACATTTTCTTCTCCCTGGAACAATCATCTTTTATTAAGCATACTCGAATTTGGTGTTACCTATGCAAAAATAGTCTGTAGTTAGCGAGTCTTTGAAACGAATGCTACATCACATCCAATCGTTACCTTGGTTAAATTTAGATTAAGATTAGCTAGGGCAGAAATATGCACCTGCCACCGGGAGCTTTAATTAACTTCTGGAGGAAGGTGGGCTGGTTGGAATAACCACTAAACGGCCGCCATGGCCCACGCACAATGCTCCATATGAAGGAATAAGTGCGCAAACCAAATACTTAACATAGAATATGCGCCTGCTAAAGCGTAAACAATTTTTGCTGACAGGAGTCTTGGGACTTAAGGAAGAGTGCAGTAGGCACACAAATAAACATAGAACAAAATTATCATAACGAAAAATACTATGTTGAAACAATACCTGAGCATAAGGTTCATGAGCTGTAGCCCCTCTCCGCGCAGGAAGCGGTCTCGGTTGGAGGGCTCCATGAGCGCACAACACAACGAGTCAAACATGTTCTCCATTGCTTCTTGTTCTTCAGCGCCGGCCGGGTCGTTACGTTTGTAGAACTGTCGAAATACGATAATACAGTTCACATGAAAGAATATTTTATTTAAAAGAAAAGATTTGTAATCTTTTTGTCACGCTTTATTCTCACGACGCTGTGTAAGAGTTATCCTTAGTTAATCTTGTGTCAGAGTGCAGTCTATATGCAATATATTATGTTGCTGTGACAGGGGGGTCTCACTCCGCAGTTTAGGTACGATCGGCCGGAGCTCCTCCCGGGACGGAGTATCGCATTAGGTTGCCGCTTACCACTCGGCTCACACGTTAGCCCCGTTATTAATTCTATGATTTTTGCAGCAAAGAACGATGACTTCTAAACGATCTTCTAATGAATCCTTTAAAAGATATTGTTGTGTTTACGGGTGTTTAAATAAAGCAAAGAACAATGAAACGATATTATCTTTTTTTTAAGTTCGTAATTGCACTATTTCGATATGTGATAGGTAGGTACATACATGCATACATTTCAAACTAACTAAATTGTTTAAATACCTTCTCACCTACAGGTGAGTTACAACTCAATAACATTAAAAGGGTAATTTTCGGATAAGGGCTTCCCGGTTCTAATAGTTTAATGTTGTGGCCGTTTCTTGTTCGTGGGCCTACCTTTCTTGTCTAGGAAACCACGAAACTGTTATAGGTAGGTTATTCTAAATCAGTACCTAATAGCACAGATAATATTTAGTTTCGTGGTTTACAAAAACTTAAGTGTAGGAAGGTAGGTAGGTACTTTACTTACCTAGATGTCTATCTGTTCAGTTTAGAATAGGTAAGCAAGCAGCCATTATAAAATAGTTTTCTAATCGATTGCTGCAACGTATCTATAGGTAGGTAGGTATTTGAAATGCAAATAGGAGTATACCTATGGTTGATAACAATTTTCAGTTTACCTTACTGCGCTTCAAAATATAGATGTACTTATTACAAATTGTTATCAACCATATAATATATTATTTGAAGAAGATGGATTTTCGCAAAGCGATTACGCTGGCAACAATTTACTATTAGAAATGCAATAATTCTTCACAAAATGAACAAGATATGGATCTACTTAGACATGTAGCATAGCTATATCCAACGGTATATTAATTTAATTATTATTAGACAATTAATATGTTGTCGTATGCGAAAGCGGCAAGTGGACAACTCTTACGAGCAGAGTCAAACCGCGCCAGACAGCGACGGAGATACGCGTTAGAAGAGAGCGGTAACGTTTAGGTGAATCTGAATATCAAGTTAGGCACAGAGCGCTTAAGCGAGCTGAATTGTACTTTGTTGCTTACTAGCAGGAGTCTCTATTTCAATGAATTGTTGCGCGAAGTGACTTTTCTGTACTTGTACTATTATTTATTCTGTGCCTGTGACAAATAATAATATCTGGTTACTTACCGCCAACTGTTGCAATAAAACATCAATGCCATCAAGTTCTCCCAATAATTTTTTATTATCTGGAGTGTTTTGCAAGAGAATTGATAAAATTTCTGTGGCATATAATTTGTTGGCATCAAAAGGCACTTTCAGCTGAAAACATTAAAATAAATATTATATCATAATTCATTTAAAGATATTAGTTATTATTATTCAGTTGACTATACTGATACGTACCTTCAGTCTTTTGAGTATCCATTGCATGAAACCCTGTTTGGCGACTTCTGAACTCAATTCAATTCTAAATTCTGTAAGGTTTTCTATGATACCTGTAAAATAATATTTTGTTAAACAACAAATAAATCTTTCTCTTCTCTTGAAAAATTTAAAAAAATTAGCAAAAGGAATCATGTGTAAATAATATCACGCATGCAATGTATTGTAATACTAATATGTCTATAAGTTCACTATCATAACATTACCTAGAGTGTCATGAACAGCATCTCTCTCGTCAGGCACGGACTCATCAAGGCGCGCAAGGTTGTGCAGCAACAATGCAGGAGCTTCTGCCTCTGCCAGAGCATTGATTAGCTCATCTGCACCCTCCTCACTCTCATGCAGAATATCCACATCTGTCAATTCCTAAAAAGTTGTACCAATTAGCAATGATTTATACAACGGAATATGTTTTCACTGAGGATTTGTTTGAATAACACAATCTCATATAAAATAACTATATCAATCTGCCTAGCCTTTTCTCAACTATATTGGGGTCGGCTGCCAGTCTAACCGGATTCAGCTGGGTATCAGTATTTTACATGGAGTGACTGCCTATCTGACCTCCAAAACCCAGTAAGTGGGTAACACGATACCCTTGGCAAGACTGGCGTCAGATCTCAAGCTTCTGACTACCCGTGATGACTATCAAAGATCTTCAAATGACAGTCGAGACCAACAGCTTAACGTGCTTGCCAAGACACGAGAAAACTCGGTATGTTGAAATGGTCACCCAACCACGGACCGACCTCGTCATTGCTTAACCTTGATGACCGACCAGTGCGGCTGTTATTATTTAGCCACGAGTAAAATAACTATAACATTATAAAATACTAGCTGACCCCCGGGGCTTCGCGCCCGTTAACTGGCTGCCTGCTTACCAAGCCTACCCTGCCTATCCTGCATGCCCTACCTACCCTTCCTGATTAGGAAGGGTACATTGTTGCAATTTTCATAAGGATCTCTAATTTTTTTGAAAATATATTATAGCCTATGACACTCAGAAATAATGTAGCTTTCTACTGGTGAAAGGATTTTCAAAATTGTTTCAGTAGATCCAGATATTACCCCCTACAACGTCACAAACCCACAAACTTTACCTCTTTATAATATTAGTATAGAAAATGGACAAGTTAAGATTCTTACAAGTGAGGGTTTTTTGGTGATGTCTGCAACTTTAATATTGAAACAACTACACAACTAATTGGTTGAGCAAATAAAATGGACTTACCTGAAGCAAATGCACTACTTTAGTAGATATATCTGTGTTGTCATGTGACAACAGCTCCAACAGTGAATTTACACACTTCAAGTCCACAAGTAAAGGGTACTGGTCGGGCACTGTTGCTACTGCACTCAGCTCCTGTAAAGTTTTTAAATGATTAGTGTTATCTAGTCTTTTGGTTTCCCTCTCACAAGGGAACTAAGGCCTGTTTGTATGAGTGTGCATGTTCAAAATCAAATACCATCAACAAAGTTATTCATAACCTCTTACTTCTGAAACCTAATGGTTGTGGTTTTGTAAGGTTCAATTATCTTAACTTATGTTGCAAAATACTCATTAATAACAATCTATCTATCACTTTAACATTTTCTACTATCATAAAAAATACTATTTTGTAGCATTTTCCCTAAACAAACCTTACAAATCCCCAACCATTCAATTAGGGATGGAATTTAATTGTTCTGAATAGCAATGCAGTTGGACAACCTGCTTGTTTATCACTTATAGCATAATAAATAACAATCTTAGTATGATGAGATACATATGAAAATACAATATTATTATTTATTGAAATGCATATGCTTTACATAGTAATGTAAACCTTATGCATTTCATTATTATGCTACAAGAGCTTACATCTAAATTATATAGTGCTACCATACCTGAAGTGCTTCATGTAAATCTATTTCACTGTCCATAAACTTCTCTGGTTGATCTGGAAACTTAATTCTCATCTCTCTGTTCCTCAGAGTTTTCTTCTCAAAATTCAATACTAATTTCTTTACTGCAGTGTCATCAAGAATGTCACCCTAAAAGAATGATGGAATTAAAAGTATTGTTTCAAAATAGTTTAAGAAATATAATTCAAGTATTCAACACCTAGGCAAAGAGCGAAAATCTGTAGAATTTTGCAGAGATGAAGAGAGAGAGACAAGAAGATTACAAACTAACCTCAGTAGCTTCAGTCTCCACAAATCGAAGAATATCTTCCCTTTCCTTATCGGTGATAGTGGGTTCCTTAGGAAGGGTTGTACTTATCGACATTAACGCACGAGGATCGCTTTTAGACTTCGCCATTCTCCGCATTTTTGAAACCCTCGCGCTATCATCGTCCGAGTCACTGTCATCTTCATTTGGCCTCTTGGGCGTTGGTGTGGGCTATTTGATAATAATAACGATTAAATAAAGTTAAATAAACCTTTAGTTAATACGGTCTAGTCGGAAAAATCTTATAAAGGTCTTTTCTACTCAAATCTTTAGTGGTATACATATTATTTACCTTAAATGAAAGCAGTTCTCCAACATCCATGCTAACCCACGTAAGTGTCTATTTATTTTTTGAGATATTTACAATTTGTAATCGTCAGTTTTCTTAGAATAAAACAATAAACACTCCAGCAAAATTAAGCCAATTATTTAATATTTGATGCTATTTGCGATTTGACTTTGACAGACAATTGACAGCAGACGCGTGCGACGGCACAGATCACAGTACATTAATACTCCAAGAGGCACAGATACAAAAAAATACTATTAGTTGAATTACGCTATACTTAAATACACGAGTAGCGATGGGCGTTGAATGAACGAACTAGTTAATTCGACCGTCGACGTGCAATGAACGATTCGACGGTTCACCGATAATCAACGAACTAGTTGAATTCGTAGACGGCTAAACTGAGACTCGACTATGTTCATGTCGACTTGTAACGCGACGATCGACGCGAGAACTTAGTTGGGTAGTACAAGTTTAGTTTACGTCCGAAAATATAACAGAAACGGACGAACATCGAGCAAATTAATTTGAACTCTAACTCTAGATGTAAAGAGTTGATATTTCTATGGGCAGAATGCCATTTTGGAGTAAAAATGCGTAAAAATTGTGTTAAGAAGAAAAGGACGCCAATAGTTTCATGTGTGCAAAAGAACAAGCCGATTGACCGATAGAACGATGCGAGGTAAAACGGTTTGTACTTGTTTACGTTCAATCGGCAAGTTGAAAGTTGTTGTCAAGCCGTCCGTCCGTAGACGCCGCGCGTCGCGTCGTCGCAAAGTTTATAGTGAACGTCAACTTAACAAAGTTTACGTTATGAACTAGTCCATAAATTCAACTAGTTAATCGACTCGTCGATCAACGGAAATGGACGGTCTAGTTTCGTTGACGAAAATTACGTCGACGACCCATCTCTATACACGAGTGTTATGCCTTAGAAGAGCCTCGTTACACGAGCGGGGCGTGGCGAAACAGAACGCCCAAATCAATTTATGTTCCTACGGTCCTACCGTATTACTAGGTCAGAGAAGCAGTCACTACAAGTAAAAATTAATGTTCAGCTGTATCCAGGTAGACTGGCATAAAACCAATTTCACCGACCCATTAAAACTCGATTTTCTGTGCAACTTTAAACCAATTAAAAATCGACTAAAAGCTAATTTTGACAAGTGCTAAAAGACTATGATCTGATCAATTAGGATTGAATTGTAAAAAAATAGATGGCGGTAAAAGTTGACTTTTTAAATTTGTGTAGCTTGCAGATTTAGACAGAAATATATTAGTTAAATGGTAATGCTTGTAAGTTGTTTATTATATAAAACAATGGACAGTAAGAATAGTAACCAGTATGCAATATTAAAGGTAAATTCCGTCTTTCCTTTAGTATGTCTCTAACATATTTTTCCAATTTTTTTTTATTATTTAATAAAAGGTGGTCTAAATATTTAATGACTGAGAAGATATTTTTCTGCTCAAGGAACCTGTACCACTGCTTCTAAGAGCATTATGTACCTAAAAGTCTCTTGATCAAACTCATAAACTATTAAAGATGCAGTGCCTATAATTGAGTCTCTAAATAAACTGCATTTAATTACAGGAAGTGGTGAATTCAATGAAAAATGGAAAGACGTTCAATTTACCAGGGTTACTGGAAATTTTAAATAGTAGTACAGAAGTGGACGTGCAAGTTAAATTATTCTCAGTGTTATCGGCCTATTTAATGTTGAATGTAATTTAACATTCATATTGTGCTACATTAGTTTAACTTTCAGCTGAAGAAATCATTTGCTAAACAAGCCTAATTTTTTCAGGATGATAATCTTGAGGTAATAGTTACATACAACCCTATCTACGACAAAATCTGCAAAATCTTAGCGAACTGCCCACCAAGAAAAACAACAGTTGCGTTCAATTTTCTGTCGGCCCTTCTGTTCGTCGACGATGAAGGCAGCCATAGGAAACACAGCCTCGTCGCATATGCAAGGAATATGATAAGGAGCAGCGGTTGTTTAGCTACCATGTGTGATCTCTTTACTACTTGCATGATGGTAAATCTATAAGTACTTACATACCTACCTACTTTAAACCATATATGTGTAGAGTCTGTGTGTATGTTAGGTATAGTGTCTGTTATTTATTATTTGGATCTTTAGGGCACTCTTCACAATAAACACAGCTCTAACGTTATTAAGTTTATTACTTGTAGTTGTTACAATCGATACAAGGTTTTTAACATAAAAGAACGAGCGAGGCAATAGTCCTGCCTACTTCGTACGTCGTTTTGCGCGGACTGGCGAGGGCGACGGAGGGGCGCAACAAGAGCGCGGGGAGGAGAGAGCGGGTGCGCCGAGGCGCTACGCGCTCGTCGCGCGGTTCGGCAAACTTCGTATTTCTTCGAAGACATTTGTTGGCAGAGCGTTCGAACTGTAGGTATAGCCTACATCACTCCCCCGCTGAGACCGGTTCACGGTCGATAGTGAGAAAGGTATCGCGGGAATCTAACTGTTCTCCCGCTTCTTGTGGTGTTTTCCGGCTGCGGTAGTGGCGATGCTGGCGCTGAAGCTGATGGTGCTGGTGGTTGTGGTAAAGGTGGTGATTTGGAGTCATCATTGTTGTTAGCCATGTAGGCAGGTTTTAGCCTATCAATGGTTACGGTCGTAAGTTTACCTTGGACGTCTATTGTAAAGGTTTTTGATCCTCTTTCTACAACTTGATGTGGGCCAGAATAAGGTGATTCTAATGACTTCTTTAGAGGTCCTTTCCGCAGGAAGACATGGCTTGCTGTATTAAGATCTTTAGGTACGTAAAACATTTTCTCACCATGGCCGGATGTTGATGCAGGTGACAGTCTCGAAATGTGTTTTCTTAGTCGTGCTGCGAAGTCTGCTTCATCTATGATGTTATGTGTTGCTGGTTTCATGAACTCACCAGGTAACCGGAGTGGCTCGCCGTACACTAATTCAGCTGAAGAGGCTTGTAGATCATCCTTCCAGGCGCTCCTCATACCCAGGAGTACAAGAGGAAGTACCTCTGACCATTGCGCGTTATTGTGGCACATTATGGCGGCTTTCAGCTGTCTGTGCATTCTCTCCACTAGGCCATTGCACTGAGGGTGATACGCTGTCGTGGGGCAATGGTAGGCGCCTATGATCGACGAGATGCTCTGGAACAGTTGCGAGTCAAATTGTTTCCCTCGGTCAGTAGTTATTTTCTCTGGACATCCGAAGCGAGCGACCCAGCCAGAAATGAAAGCACTAGCGCAGGTCTCCGCTGTGATGTCTGCTAGAGGGTAGGCTTCTGGCCATCGAGTATACCTATCTACAGCTGTAAGGCAGTACCTGAAACCAGAAGAAGGTGGCATAGGGCCTATTATGTCAATGTGGACGTGGGAAAATCGGTTGGAAGGAACAGGGAATAGGGAAAGAGGAGAGTGGGTATGGCGGGTAACTTTGTTGCGTTGGCAATCAGTGCATTGTTGAGCCCATTTTCTGCAGTCATGACGAATCTTGGGCCACACAAATCGTTCTGACACTAGTTTTGCTGTCGCGTTGGGGCCTGGATGACTGAGATTGTGTAGGTTGTTGAAGATTGCTTTTCGGAAAGTTGGTGTGATGAATGGCCTTGAACGTGAAGTAGACTGGTCACAGTATATGTAGGCATCCATAGTTTTCACTCTTTCTAATTGTAAAGCCGTCTTGTTTTGTAGTAAACTCTGTAACTCTTGATCTGTTTCCTGTTCGTTTTGCAGTTCTTTGTAGTTGATGGTTGTATCGATGCTTTCCAGTCGTGAGAATGCGTCGGCGACTACGTTGTCATTTCCTGAGATATGGTTAATGTCAGTTGTAAATTGACTAATAAAATCGAGATAGCGGTGCTGACGAGGTGAGCAGTTGTCTCTTCTTGTTGTGAAGGCGAATGTGATGGGTTTATGATCGGTGAACACTTTAAATGTTCTCGCTTCAACCATATACCTAAAGTATTTTATTCCTTCATGTATTGCGAGCAATTCACGGTCGTATGTGCTATGTTTCGTCTGAGCAGGAGATAACTTGCGAGAAAAGAATCCTAGCGGTTGCCAGCTGTCATTTTTTTGTTGTTGTAAGACAGCTCCGATGGCCACATCTGAAGCGTCGGTAAAAAGTGCTAGCTCAGCTTGTTGATCCGGATGCGAGATAAGAGTAGCTTCTAATAAATTATTTTTGCATGCGTCGAAAGCTTTTTGTATTTCAGGTGTTAAGGTGATGGGCGTCGATCCTTTGATTTTTGGACCACTTAAAGCTTGATTGAGAGGCCCTTGAATTTGAGCGGCACCTGGGAGAAATTTTCTATAGAAATTGATCATCCCTAGAAATCTTCGCAACTCTTTAGCATTTTTAGGGAGGGGATATTCCTGGATCGCCTTTACTTTTTCTCGGAGGGGACGTATACCAGCTGCAGATACTTCATAACCCAAGAAGGTAACTTCACTAACACCTAAGACGCATTTGTTGGTGTTAATTACTACTCCATATTTTTTTAATTGGTTGAATAATTTTGTTAGGTGTCCAACGTGTTCTGTCTCCCCTTTTGAAAACACGAGAATGTCATCTAGGTATCCGAACGTGAAGTCTAATCCTTGTAGGATTTCATCTAAAAATCTCTGAAACGTCTGAGCAGCGTTTCTCAAACCGAAGGTCATGGCAGTAAATTCAAAAAGTCCGAATGGAGTTGTGATTGCTGTTTTCTTAATATCGTCTTCAAATACCGGTATCTGATTAAATGCTTTAACGAGGTCAATTTTTGAAAATATTGTGGATCCTGACAGCTGGTATGCGAAGTCATGGATATGCCTCACTGGATACCGATCAGGTATTGTTCGTGCGTTTAATTGCCTATAATCGCCACATGGTCTCCAACCGTCGTCTTTTTTAGGCACGAGATGCAATGGGGACGACCAAGAACTTTCGGAGCGACGAGCTGTTCCATTTTGTAACATTGCCTCAAATTCATTTTTTGCGATCTTCAGACGGTCCGGTGCCAATCGACGCGGTCGTGATGTTACCGGTGGGCCAGACGTCGTTCTAATGTGGTGCTTAGTATTGTGAATTGGCACATTTTGTGATCCAGCTGGTCTTGTTATTTCCGGATAACATCGTAATAAATCGAGATAAGTTGAATGACCTGTAAACATTTTTAATGACAACATTTCGTGTGTTGTTCCGTGAGTTGAAGGCGCGCCGACGGTCATGTTTGTTATTGAGTCGATCAATTTCTGTTGCCTGCAGTCGACTAATAAGTTATAGAAACTTAAAAAATCTACACCTATGATTGGCCTTGAGACATCAGCAATAATAAATTTCCAAGTAAATTCACGACGTAGTCCAAGGTTAAGATTTAGTTGATATGTACCGTATGTAGGTATCGGCGTGCCATTTGCAGCGATAAGTTCGTAGTTACCTTTATTCTTACATTGTAGCTGATTACGTAAATACGATTTAGGGTAGGCACACACGTCTGAACCCGTGTCGACGAGAAACTGGATGCTGGTACGTTTATCTGTGATAAATAGGCGGCCTTTACACGTAGAGCAGTCGTCAGCCGCCATTACTGACTGCTTTTGCAGTTTTCCGGCTTGAAATCACACGGCTGTACACATTTGGTGGACTTCTCACCAAACTTGTAATGGTACCAACATGTTGGATAATTTTTATTACGTGACTGAGATCGGTTTTGGCGGGATTTCGAGCGATCTTCACGTCTACTTGATCGGCCTGGGCGGGAAAGGTCATTGACCTTCTGCGTTAGCGTCTGAACTTGCTTCATTAGCTCAGTCATTTGTTTACACATAGTATCCATATCACTCACCCCATGTGTTGATGTTGCCGCAACTTGATGACCTCTCGGCACGACATCATGTATTCTGTCGGCGAGATCAGCTAACGCATCGAGACGCGCGGATGCCTGAGACGCGATTATCGACTGTATGTTACTCGGCAGGCGGCTTGACCATATAGTTCTTAAAAACTCCTCTGGTACTTTCGGCCCAGCGAGGTGCTGCAGGTGTCGAAGGAACTGCGACGGCTTCCTGTCGCCAAGCTCTTCATGTGTCAGCAGTTGGTGCACTTTTTTCTCGCGGGATTCTGAGAGTCGCTTTATGAGTTCCGTCTTCAATTTTTCGTATTTACCGGTCGCTGGTGGGTTCACGATGATATCTTCGACCTCTGTTGCATACCGCGGGTCGAGATGACTGATGACATAAAAGAATTTGGTTGTGTCCACCGTAATATTGGATATCGCGAACTGGCCTTCTATTTGAGCGAACCAAATAGCAGGCTTCTCCGGCCAAAATGGCGGAACGCGCACGCCTACTCGAAACACATCTTGAGATTCAGTCTTTTTTGCACTTTGTTCTTCTACTTCCACTTGTTCGGTATCACTCATTTTGTTCGTCACTAAAGTTACTTTTCACTACCTATAGGTTTATGAGTCCGCGTTTTTTGCACTAGAAGCACGTGTTAACTTCTCGGGGTCACCACTGTAGAGTCTGTGTGTATGTTAGGTATAGTGTCTGTTATTTATTATTTGGATCTTTAGGGCACTCTTCACAATAAACACAGCTCTAACGTTATTAAGTTTATTACTTGTAGTTGTTACAATCGATACAAGGTTTTTAACATAAAAGAACGAGCGAGGCAATAGTCCTGCCTACTTCGTACGTCGTTTTGCGCGGACTGGCGAGGGCGACGGAGGGGCGCAACAAGAGCGCGGGGAGGAGAGAGCGGGTGCGCCGAGGCGCTACGCGCTCGTCGCGCGGTTCGGCAAACTTCGTATTTCTTCGAAGACATTTGTTGGCAGAGCGTTCGAACTGTAGGTATAGCCTACATATGTAATCCTGATATATATAGCAGTGGTGGCCCAGGGAGCAGTGGTGGCCCAGAGGTATCGGCCGCGACTTACAAGTTGTAGGTCGTGGGTTCGAGCCCAGGCGGGCGCTTTACTTTGTGTAAATTATTTCATCACCACTGCTCTCAAAACGGTGAAGGAAAACATCGTGAGGAAACCGGCATGTCCTAGAACCAAAAATTTCGAAGACACGTGACATCCACCAGCCCGCACTGGGCCCGCGTGGTGGATTACGGCCCATTCCCTTTCACAGAGAGGAGGCCTGTGTCCCAGCAGTGGGAACATTAATAGGCTGATGTAATGTAATGTAAAAAATATATATAATATCATATTCCTGATAGCTACAACCTAGGTGAAGTACGCTTACCTAGAAGTAACCTATTGACTCTATACTTGAAGACCCCTAGGGGCCCTAGGTTGTAGCTATCGGGAAACACAGACGACCGCAGTGAATTCCACTCCTTAGCAGTAGCGCATAATGAAAGTATTTCTAAAACGTTTAATGCGTATGGGTGGGATGTCCACAATTTACCGATGGCGCATCGCCGTACGTCTTGTAGTCCGATGAAGAAACGGGCTTGGCGGAATTAGATCATGCAGTTCCATCGCGCACGCTCCGAAATGCAACCGATATTAAACCAACAAGCTGGAAACTCGGTGACGATGTTCAAGGCTATGGAGCTTTGACTCGACCAGTGCCTCATTGCCGATGAGCCTCTTGGCCCGTTTTTCGCTCGACTCTGATGCATCAAGCTGTATCTTGGCAGATCTATCCCAGAGGTGAGAACGTACTCCATGCATGATCGAACTTTGCAACCAGCTGAGCCTTTGCCTCATTATATAGGCCAAAATTGAGTGTAAATGTCAACGTTACGCCAAGAAGCTCAAGATGGTCCGTTAGCGGCACGGTTAAACCTCGGCAAGATGGAGCCGGGTTAAATTGGCTCTTTCTAACGGAAAAAAGTTGCCTGTGTTTTAGCGGCATTAAACCTGACCAGGCGGCCGAGCACTGTTTACTGTGATAGACTTGAATCACACATTTTTAACACAGTTTGGGAGCAGAAACCGTGATAAAATGTGTGACACAGAGGCCGTGCTCGCCCGGCACCATTCGGCGACTGCCTCCAAAGCACATCATTGGATTGGAAATACCTACAATATAAACGTGCCTACCTAAACCTTAAAAGTCACTTAAAATGGCTGCCGATGCTATGGTTCTGTCAATCGCGGAACACACACACACTCACAAATATTACACAAAAAGTCTTAGATAAAGTTCCTATAGATTAAGCCTTAAAATGAGCTTGATTGATAGAGCGAGATGGCCAATTGGCAGCTCCATGTAAATAATAAGGACTAAAGATTATTTTTTGTCTTTGTCACCATGGCCGGTTTCTGTTGTTTGTCAAACTCTAATATAATGGCAGGTTTGTCAAACAAACTCGGTTTTGTTTGATTTTCTGTGATTTCGTGGTATTATGTGTTAATTATTGAGACAAGGAATTTGGGTTATTTATAAATATTAATTGTTATTATAATTAAACTAGCTTTTACCCGCGGCTTCGCTCGCGTAGAAAAGGAAACACAGAGTAGTAGTACAAATATAGTGTATTTTGCGTTACATAAAATGCAGTAGGTACTAATTTGATTTTTGATTCTTATAAATATTGTTTAGGTCGTCAAAAGTGTGGAAATGGGTTCTGAGCACAGAATTGTAATTTTTAATAACTTACTTTAACACAGTCGTGTAAACAATATTTTTAGTTTTACCATCTTTTGCTAAAACATATTGATTATGTGGACTTGATACTCGTGAACACGCTACATACAGTTGCCCATGGGAAAAACAGTTTTTTTTCTAAATGCACTCCTGCAACTTTCAGTGTTTGCCCTTGAGCTTTATTTATGGTAATCGCGAATGCGTCCAGATTTCTCATTAACAGGACTGGGACACCAACTTTCAGCCTCAACGTATGGGACGGTACCCCTGATAATTCTAAAGAGTTAAGAAACTCTATAGGGTAGAGTTTAGGGTAGGGTGAGTCACTCTGCTGCTTGCTTGGAAGCATGTATTATATTTTCTTATTCTGTTTAAAAAACGGCGAGATTTATCACTGTCATACAAAAGCAAAGACTTGAGTGGTTCTTCTGGCTCACCAAGCGTTGGAACTGAAACTTTACCACCAGAGCAACACATACCCGGTGTCTCATTATTCCACTTGAATGCTTCACAATATCAAAATTTTTTATCCATGTTCCCTATGAGAACTAATCGATGGTTAGTGTAATCAATCAATGGGTCATAATCAGACGCAGCGTTGTGGAACTACTCCCATGTATTTCTTGCAAACGTCTCCTTTCAGACTGCCGTTGAGCTCGTAAAATACGCCGTATTTGGGATTGTACAGGCGTCTCAGCAGCTATCGATGACGCGTGACGTTCGGCATCTAAAATCCGACAGGCCTGTGTTTGCTCAAAAGTCTCACCAGCCCTTTAAGTTGCGTGACGCTCAGCATCTGCCAGTTGGTGAGCTTGAGTCTGGTTGAAAGTCGCAGCAGATCTTTGAGTCTCGTGACGCTCAACATCTGCGAGTTGGCGAGCCCGAGTCTGGTTGGAACTCTCAGCAGCTATTTGAGCTGCGTGACGCTTAGCATCTGCGTGTTGGCGAACCTGTATCTGGTCTAAAGTCTCAGCAGCTCTTTGGGTTGCGTGACGCTCAGCATCTGCGTGTTGGCGAACCTGTATCTGGTCTAAAGTCTCAGCAGCTCTTTGGGTTGCGTGACGCTCAGCATCTACGAGTTGGCGAGCCTGAATCTGATCGAAAGTCTCAGCAGCTCTTTGGGTTGCGTGACGCTCAGCATCTGCGAGTTGGCGAGCCTGAATCTGATCGAAAGTCTCAGCAGCTCTTTGGGTTGCGTGACGCTCATCATCTAAAATTTGACGGATTGAGTCTGCTCCTCTGTTTCTTGGCTTCTAGCTACTCTTGCTGTTCGAGCTCTGCTAGAGCTACGGCTCAGATTAGATTTACGCTTGCGAGGATATGTGGATATGCACAGCAAAAAAATATCTCCCTAATAAAATTCTCAGTAGAATATTTTAAAGTTTGGCTTATATTACCACTTTCACGGACACTGACATTAAGTTGACATTTTCAAATTGACACTCAAATCTTTCATAAACAGTTATATCATGCCTACAGCCGAATAAGAAGGACGCCATAAAAAAAGTTTCATATTATTTTCATATTTTATAACTACTCCACCCCATTTCTCCCGCACCTTGTTTAATACAAAAAAGTAGGCTATGTCCATCCCAGGGTCTCATACTATCTGCATACCAAATTTCATCTAAATCGGTTCAGTGGTTTAAGCCATAATAAGAAGTTTCACACAAATCTAACCCACCCCCCTATTTATTCCCATTTGTGTTTTATGCAAAAAAGAAGTAGCCTAAGTCCTGCCCAGGGTCTCAAACTATCTTCACACCAAATTTCATCTTAATCGGTTCAGCGGCTTAAGCCATAATAAGAAGTTTCATTCAAAATTAACCCCCCTCCCAATGCCCCCCCTTCGCATTTTTTGCAAAATAAAGTAGCCTATGTCCGTTCCAAGGTCTCAAACTATCTTCCTACCAAATTTCATCTTAATCGGTTGAGCGGTTTAAGCGTGAAAAGGTAACAGACAGACAGACAGACAGAGTTACTTTCGCATTTATAATATTAGTATGGATTGTTTGTTCATAGTTTGAGATACTAAAAATTGTAGCGATAGGTACAATTTGCCGAACATACCACAGTTTGTGACATTCATTTCATATTATAATAATCTTTTGTTCTGTATATAGATGGCATTTGAAGCGCCATCACATGAAGCGAGGGGTCTATCTTATTATAATATCTGTGATGCAGAGGGGATTCCCCGTACCATAGATCGCAATATGGGCTATATTGCAATCTATGGTATGGGACCTAGAGGTAAGTGGTGCTTAACATGGTGCTTCGAGGGCAGATCAATAATGATATTTTTTTTACTTCCACCCTACCTGTAATCACTGCTGCCCTACCTCAAATTCGACTCTAGCTACAGCCCTGCAAACGCTCCACCATGACCAGACCGGCTGCCTAATAAAGGGTTTGACCGCCATCTTTAAACAAATCACATAGACGGAAATCCACATCGCGTCTGATTGGTCGATTAATGGCGATCAAACTCTTTGCCTTGCCAAATTCACTTGAGCCATATGGCTGCAGATCTCAGGCAATTGAGGCAAGAAATTAAACGCTGGGGTACATTTTACATCAAATAATTTTATTTAGATGCTTATTTAAATTACAAATTCAAGCTTACGTTTCTTTTTCGCGATAACGTTGATAATTTCATCGATATTCAGGTTCAAATCTTTGTAGGAGACTGGAGAGTTAACCCGAACAATCTTTCCTGTGCTATTCATTGTGCCCATCATGCCCACAACGGTGGATCCGCGCTTGCTGACATTGGCATGGCCACGATCAGGGATTTTCATTTTGATATCACAACAAAATTGTCGCTAATTAGTTATAGTCAAAATTTGTCGCCTAAAATCAGAATTCATCGGTCACTGGTTTAAAACTTAAAAGGGTTTATCGGTGGCCGATCTGAGGAGCATCTCTCCAGCAGAGCTAGCTATTATTTTCATTCGCAACACATCATCGCTTACCATCAGAAGAGATAGTGGTCAAGCGCGAGCCTACCAATAATAACTATAAAAAAGGAAAACATTTTAAAATGCATTTTTTTAACTTTTGTATTCTTTAACATCGGAATCCATCTGAGGCAGAGTTCATCCATGCATCGCGGTGCCAATGGTGGCGTTCACAACTCCGTGGTGTGTGCATAGGTTATCCACAAGGTGAACGATAGAATTTGGGAGTGCGCCGGATGCAGACTAAGCATGGTCGTTTTGGCAAAGTTTATGGATGACCTATTGCCACACTTGGCGATCTTTTAATTGTATTGTAACCACTTATGTAACTTCTAATTTAATTTAATATTCCTAGCATCAGGACGCCTGGCGTGCTCTGTGTCGATGTCTTGCTGAATCGTGTCGCGGTATTGAAGCTAATCAAAGCTATTGTACGCACCTTGTTCCCATGGTAAGTATCTAAATACTCTCTCATTCATACTTACCTTACTAAGGCTTGCGCCATTCAACTGCACGAAATCTGGATCAAACACCAATAGATTTAAAGCTAAGAGGAAACAGCACCCTAATTGCTTATCCATTGCTTTATTTGTTTAAAAATTCTTTCACTCGACACTTCAACAGCTTAAAACACGTAATGAATATTTAATTGTTGAATTGACAAAATAAAGAGTCTGCGATTTATTATGTGTAACGCAATTAGGGTGTTGACCTTAGGCCTTTCTCAAACAATTTTTTTTCTAGTTTTTGGTCAGTTATTGTTTTTGCAGTGTATTCAGAGATGCAGTCAGAGGAACATGGAGGTGCTGCTCGTCCTGCAGAGCTTACTACAGAACCACAACCGTAACATCACTCTGTTTTTGGAATGTAACGGAATATCGCTGTTTCAAAGGTAACATAATATTATTGTTATCAGGGTGGTTTTAAATAGTTTCAATACATACAGATAGTCGTCCAGAGGTTTATAAAATTATAATTATTTCTAAAGGGGATCCAGATCCAGAATAATCCTTGCGTTCCTACTACTAGGATTATAGATAGGTTAGACGGACCCCCTTTGCTGCATGGGAGTCTGTCCCATTTGGTCCTTGTGCCTGCAGGCCTCCCCTCTGTGAGAGAGAATGGGCCGTAACCCACCACGCGGGCCCAGTGCAGGTTGGAGGCTGTCTTCGATTTTTTGGTTCTAAGACATGCCTGTTTCCTCACGATGTTTTCCTTCACCGTTTTGAGAGCAGTGGTTATTAAATAATTTACACAAATTAAATAATTTACAGTTTAGTTCAAAGTCTGCTTAACCAGTTTTTTTTTGCAAAAATGGGTTACTTCATGATCAATTTGTAGGGAATTCCTACAACACGACATGTGCCTGCAACTGCTAGCCACTATAGTTCAGTCTTCCTCTGAAGTAGTCGCACTTATTGCCAAGACAGGCATTTGTCAGCAGTTACGAGACTTCTTGCAGATGTATGGACCACAGTCACAGGTACGTAACATTGGGAATGCCTCTTAATTGAATCATTGTCTTGTTTTTAACACCAGTAATTTTTCATGTTCTTAAAATAACGAATGTTTATATTTAACAGTTGGGTCAATGGGCTACCATAGTCTTATATCATACGTCAAAAGTAGAAGGTAAGAATTTCAGTGAAGTATTGTTTTGAAATAGTGTAGCACTAGCATGATAAATCATTCCCTACATTTCTATTTTAGGTCCATGTGAATACCCGAAGCTTGATGAAGTAAAAATGGAAAATAGTAAACTGAGCGAATCCTTCCCAGCCAAATTGCACCCTTCCGACCAAAATCGACAAAAAGACAGCAGTGCAGATACCACCAAATTCTTCCAAAATGTTATGAAGGAAATACTTCAGTGTGGCGCACAGAAAGAATTCAACAATTTAAAATCATTCTTTCCAACCGATATTTTAATGAACAACAAAATAAGTCCAAAGAATATTGTTAACCACGCCTCTAGAGCCCCATTCCATGATATTTCACAAAGAAAGCAATTCTGCATAGCTCCCCAAAATCCTAATAAGGTGTATGCAAGAAGTGATTTGATTAAACAAACGTTTAATCAAACTGTAAATTCGCAGTTTAATAAAACAAATGAACTATCCTTTTCATTTTTACGAAGGCAACATTCCAGTAGAAATCAAGTAACAAGGAATTATGTTACTGCTGAAAAATTGCCTGAAAGATTTCAAAGAACATTTCAGACTAATGAAAGTAGAGTAAGAAAGCATACTGTTTGTGATTCCCTTATGGAAATAGACGAAAGCCGTTTAAATACAGTAGGCATGACCGATTTCGATCCGCAATTTGCTTCTACCCCTAAGAGAAATGATTTGTACGAATACTCCAGATATGAGAGCCAGCGTTCTTATAATAACACTGTCAGATCTATTCAGAAGTCAAAAAACTATAAGATGAAGCGGCAATTAGAGAAAAAGAATATAGCAAAACATTTAGAGCGAAGCAAAATTGATAAAGAAATAAAACACAAGTCATTTAGCGGACGACTTTTTGATGCTATCAACACATCGTGCACTACTCTCGTGAAGACGGTTAAAAATATATTTAGACCTAAGAGTGATTTGCACAATACAGAAAATGATACTAATAAGGATAGTTTGAATAAGACTTCTAACCGGGACACACTGAGCTGTAGCTATAGTTTCACTGAATACATGCGTAAAAGGGATGCTGCTTTAAAAGACAATAGCACTATTAAGCCACATGGCTGTGTGAACTTGAAGCCAGAGGCAAGGGTTGTAGACTTCAGTATGGAACTGAACAACTCTTGTAACACCTGCAATAACACCATTGCGCTCAAGCGTAAGTTGGTCAGCGATGAACACTTGAAGCAGACTATTAGAAAACTTAAACTAGGGATTAACTTGTACGGATGTAATTTTAAGGTAATTTAAGTTCTATCTTCGATGGAGCTCTTCAGCTATTCGCTTAACTTCTTTTCGGATGCTACAATGTCACTAAAATACATTTTTTATTTATTTTCAGAAAATATCTCGAACAATGTGGCCAAATGAAAATTACATGACGCCTGCGGTCCTCTATAATCTGTACCGAAAGCTAATTATAAAATAATCTGCTAATATTTCGTTTTATTCAAGCGTGTTTGTTGACCACGGTTATCTAAGGTCGAAACACTTTCATTTACACTATCTAAAAGGACAACCATAAAATTAATGACTACACTGGACTAATGGCAATGACTAAACAAGTATTTTTCTCGATACATCAAAAACAAGATAATATTCATGGTCGTTTGTTATTATCTTAAATAAATAACATAACATAATTACATGATATCATTATGCAATCACCCGTCTGTATTATAGTTTACTGTAGGTCGATTCATGGCGAACCATATCTCTTGTGATGTCAGCAATAGTTGGAGTACCTGAGTGGACAAAATGGGCAAATCTTAATAATGGGATGGCATCGAATTACTCGTAAAAATCTTTTGTATCAAAATAAATTAAACTTTAGAATTGCTCATAGAAAATAAGAAGACGCATACCTGCTATTTGGAAGGTATATTCCAGCTCAGTTCGGAAAATATTGAGCATTCTTTGGACACCAGCTTGTCCTCCAACAGTTAAACCCCATAGCGCAGGACGACCAACGAAGACCTGTGGCCGCAAACATTAACAATTTAATTTGACATACGACTTATTTAAATAATTGAATGGCTGATTGTGTCCATTGATAATTCTGTAATACGAAGACGAACAAAACGCCTCACCATTCTTGCCCCAAGTGCTAAGGCTTTGTACACATCAGTTCCAGTTGACACACCACCGTCCAAATAGACCTCGACATTGTAGTTTCTTACAGCTTCCACGATTTCCGGCAACGCTTCAATCTGAAGAATTCAAAAGATACATAAGAAATTGGAACCACCGTATTTTTTGTTTTGTCAAGGATATTGTAAAAAGTATCTATGAATAATTATTACCGTAGAAGGAACGCCGTCCAACTGCCTCGCTCCGTGGTTTGATACTAAGATGCCTGAACAACCAGCTTGGACGGCTTTTACTGCATCATCACCGCGTAAAATGCCCTTAGCTATAATCGGCAGAGTCGTAATGCTGTCAATATAAAGCAATAGTTACGTATACATTTCCATTTAAAAATGAAAAGTTCAGAGGTGAGAGATAGGTATCATCATAATTTCAGCCCAAAGACGTCCACTGCTAGACATAATATGCCTTTTAGGGAGTTAGGTATATTGGATAGTATTACCTTTTCAACCACGTCACCTCGTCCCATGTCAAAGACTTGTCGAACAAGTTCTCAACGTACTTATTCAAACCGCTACCATCTTCTGTACTGCGTATCTTGGTAGATAGGATGCCTTCAAAGTTAGCTAGCCTGTAAAGAACAAAAATGGAGTCGCTAAAACTAAGTTTTTTTATTTTATTTTGTGTTCAAGATAATATTGTAATGATTTCATTACCTCAAATGTGGCGGCAGAGTAAACTTATTTCGCACGTCTGCGCGTCGTATTCCAAACAGTGGCGTATCAACAGTTAGGGCTATGGCCTTAAAGCCTGCCTTCTCAGCTCTTAGAACTAGATTTTTGGTCACTTCCCTGAAATTTTTACGTTATAAACGGTGAGTTTTGCGCACATATCTCATTTTTATAGTTATAATGATAATAAGACAATTATATAGGTACCTGTCATTATAAATGTACAGCTGGAACCATTTTATGGCATCAGGTGCAGCCTCAGCGACTTCTTCTATAGAGCTTGTAGCAATAGTACTGAGTGTGAAAATAGTCTTCTCGGCTTGGGCAGCTGTATCATAACATTACTAAGTCAATATAAAACTATTAACTTATAAATTGCGATATATAGAATTTAGAAGTGGTGTTGTACCTCTTGCATTAGCTAGTTCGCCTTCAGGGTGCGCCATCCGTTGCATAGCAGTAGGCGATATACCGACGGGTAATGAGACATCGTGCCCTAATACTTTAGTCCGCATATCACAATGGCTCACTCCTATTAGGCATTTTGGACGAATCCGCAACCTGTGGGAAAAAGCATTATTGGAGGAGCCAAAACTAAGAAGTCCCTGATGGGCAGAAAGCTGTTCCTCTATTTCGCAAACCATTTAAAACAAAACCTTATACGTTTCCAAAAATAAATCATACGTATACACTAGTGACATACCTTTGGAAAGCTAGTTTGTTCTCAGCTAGAGTTTGTTCCTCTGTTGCGCCACTTTTGTAATAGTCGCGAGCTGGTTTCGGTAATATCGATAGAGCCGCCTCCTCTATATCCTTTACACTTATGTATTTCTCCATTGTTTTTATTACGAAATAATTTGTTATTTTTAAACTCCGCGAGCGCCAAACTTGATCATTACTTGCCGTCAAATGCGTGCAAATGATAACGCGCCACTTATCTATTTAAGTATTATGTGTAAGGGCACAGGTCATTATAAGTCGGCAAATGCTATTAAGGCCAAGAATGGGGTTCTAGCTTTTTACGTGGGAAGACTGCGCTCTCTACATTAGATAATATTGTCTCAGATATACCTTAAGGAACAAACTTAACAAAAGTAACAGGGTAGACTGACTGCACGCCATGTTCGCTTACCCATGAGCTTCGGCCGGTGGAGCGACGCAGCTAGATTTGTTCTTTTCTTAAGCCCTCGATGAAACAGTGTGTAGGGAATGAATGTTATAAGTTTAACGACTCTGTCGATGGTCGTCCTATTCTCAAAATGACCTATAGTACCTAGATAAACTTCCTACAAACAAAAGAATGGGAATGTTACAGCCATACCACACAATTATATGAGATTTTTAGAGGAGAGAAATTTTATTAAACTTTTTTTTTGTTGAGGTTGTATACTTCAAAATAAAATAAAAAATGTAAAGTAGGTAAACTCTAAAAGATATTTGTGTTGTTTATTTGCGTTTAGTGCGAAAGAGATAATTTGCAGTTTTATCGGTCCAAGTGTAGAATTCTTATGGATATTCTTGGCCCTGGAGCAGGCGTCTATCATACTCATACCTTTGACATGGGCGCTGGAGTGCACACACTTGCCCTCCAGGTATTGGCCCGCATGACATGATGCGGACCCCGTCACCCTCGGAGACCGTAAACGGCCGAAGTTTCTCTCAAGAGGTAAGCGCGGAACACGGCACGGTCAGATGTGGCGCCAAACTCCACAAGTTTGTCACCCGCGGGTCACACCTTGTGACAACCGGCCATCATAATTATCGCTATTTTCGGTATCCGTTGCGTCTACTACGGATAGGGAGGGAGACTATCCTCTCGCTCCCTTTTTGCTGCCTCCTTTGCGACCATCAGTTCTTCGCAGAAAGAGGCGACTGTGTCCCACGCGCTGTCACTGTCGTCCATGAACTTGACCATGGCCGACAGAGTCGAATACCAACCACCGCGACGTGGTCACGTAGCACAGTGTTTTATAGACCCAAAAAAGTGACATCGGCTTTTTATTGGCTATTTCTACTTAATAGTTTATTACAAATGCACGAGTAGAACTCCCATGTGTCAATTTTGTGTCGTTGATTTTTAAAAAAATCGTAAAGTTTTCGTAACCTTGAAGCCCAAAAGACCAAAAAAAATTCGTAAAAAATAAACTGTACATAATTGAGCTTTATTCTTATTGCAGATTTATTAAGCAATTTAAGGAGAAAATTATCCCGTAATTATGTAATCAAAAACGATAATAGAACACACGAAAAAAAATGTTTTACCGAAATCACTATTTATTTTTTTATTCATATTCTAGCTCGAAGTAGAACCTCTGTCTGGTACAAATAGATTGCTCTTACTAAGGTTTATCACCCATAAAAAAAATACTTTCAACTTGGGCCTAGGTTTCGAGAAATGGATTTTTATGTACCGAGGTCAAAATTCCAAATTTAGGGGTGTCACAAAGGTCAATTAATATTGGCGTTTTATAATCAACTAAAGTTAAATATGATTTAGTTTAAAAGTATTTATGACTTATCGATCAAAGTGCACGTTGCAGATATAGTCTATTGAATCGTAAACAACAACACCCATGATAACACAGATAGGTTAAGTAGAAGGTAATCGCGGGGACTCCTGTGTATATAGACAGACAGGGATCGATTTTACTAGAGTGAATTTTTTCAAAGTGCGAAAATGTTAATGCTGTTTTTAGTGTTTCTCGTCGCCGTCGCAGAGAACGTCATTATACGAGTCGGTAACATGTCTTCCACAAGCCTACAGCCTTTTTACATCAAAGTTGGTTCGATCCTACATCGCTGAAGCAACTTTTGTATCAGTCAAAATCAAAAACTCAAAATATTTTTATTACAACTTGGATTAGTTGAAATAAAAATATTTATATATTTTTATTTTGACTCGTATAAAAGTTACTTTTGAATTGTCAGCAAAAATGAAGCTAGAGTCACGGGACTATAGGGACAGTTGTCAAAAGAGAAATCTCTGCCATCATTTGATTAAATAAAATAATTGCGTGTATTAAATGGAATGAAATAAAAACAAAATAAGCCTTTATTAATAATACTATATAACTATAATTAGTTTTAGTGAGATTTTTTTTTTTTAGATCGTGTTCCCATCGGAAAAAATGGGAATTAGAATTACTTGATTATTATTCAATTAAATTTACTTCGTTGGTTATATATTTTGTGTACAATTTCACCTGAAAAGTGTTTTAAAAACAATTGTTAGAATTATACCATTATAGAAGATAAAAGACCTGCTGATTTTATGTGATAAAAACTAATCGTCACAAATGGTCAAAATAGAGACAACCCTAACACATATTTTTGAAAATCATTTTCTCAAAACCTAGGCCCAAGTTGCAAGTAATATTTTTATGGATGATAAACCTTAGTATAAGGAATCTGTTTATACCAGACAGAGGTTCTACTTCGAGCTAGAATATGAATAAAAAAATAAATACTGATTTCGGTAAAACATTTTTTTTTGCGAGTTCTATTATCGTTTTTGATTATTTAAACACGGCATAATTTTCTCCTTGACTTGCTTAATAAAACTGCAATACGAACAAAATTCAATTGTGTACAGTTTTTTTTATACGATTTTTTTTTGTTCTTTTGACCTTAAAGGTCACAAAAACTTTGCGATTTTTTTAAAAATCAGCTATTCAAAATTGGCACATGGGAGTTCTACTCGTGCATTTGTAATTAACTATTAAGTAGAAATAGCCAATAAAAAGCCGATGTCACTTTTTTTGGGTCTATAAAACACTGTGCGTAGCTATTATATTATCAATCACGCTTCAACAGCATATAAATGCAGATATGGATGCAATTACGAACAAGGGTAGACCATGGTCAAGCTACACAATAGTACATTTAGTTTCGAGCATAAAAAACAGAGATTTTAACACGAGCGATGCATCCAATTTCGACGTGAGCCGAAGGCTATCGTCGAAAGCTACATGCGAATGTTAAAAAAAATGCCTTTTTATGCGAGACACGAACGATTCTTTTTCCACTACTTGATGGAGCTTACTTAATTAAATGAAAATAAGTTCCAACAACAATTTATTAGAAATGTTCAGACTAAAAACCACAGACTATATACACACAATCAACGCGCGCTTTTTCGAGAGGTAACAGGTTCAGTATCATTCTGCCAGTTACATAATGATCCATACAAAAGTAATTTTGTAACTCTTATCATGTAATTTTGATTTTATTATCTTGTGTCTTATTTCGAAACGAATTTCTTAGGCAATTTGTAACATAATAGACAAGGTAGTGTAAAAAGGATACTTTTTAACCTGTGCGTTCCCAATCATCTTCGACATTCATGCGAACTAAAGGACGCTGCATACGTAACGTGGTTTAATCCCGGACTGAACGACGTGGCGTATCAAGTCTAACGCCACGTCGCCGTCCCGTCCGTGCAGCCGTAAGATGGCACTTTCTTACACGTTTTGTATGAAACGATTATTTTTTAACATGTCTTCCAGTTCCGTCCGGGATTAAAACACGTTACGTGTGCAGCGACCTTAAGTCACTGGCAAAAGCTAGTTCTACCACAGTATCTAAATATATATATATGTTGGTGTGTGTTTTTTGGATGAATAGAATAATTAAAACTCGAAAAAAGATTTTATGAATTTATTTCTTGATTTGAATAGTATAATATCTGTACGAATGCTTTTTTGAGCATTCTTGTATAATTTTCAAATGCCATTTCGTTATATTTGCCATAGAAATGTTATACAAAACTCAACTGATCTTACAATAATTCTATCAATACACATTTTACACTATTGTGAAAACTGCTTGCGTTGAATTACAGTGAATAAATCCAACATATCATTATATCTGCCAAATTAATTGGTGTGTATTAATTAAGTCAAGTTTATAAATACGCTACATTACAAAAATTTCAACATTAAAAAATTGCATTTTTCGTTTTAAACTTATTTGTTTGCAAACCCACCGTTATTTTTTTTTAAGATCTATTTACGAATTTCGTGAATATAAAATAGAATGAAGTTCATGTTGAGTTTGACTTATTGCCGGTTGATGATATTTACAAGGTTTCGAATCTCACGCCGAGAATCATACATCTGCTTACACATGTGAATAGTTACCAGTATTAGATTCATTTGTTTCTAAACACGAATCATAGCGGTTCACCTATCTAAGATCAATCACATTTCATCTCGTTTCAACATAATATCGTTAACTTTGCATTTTATAAAAGATACAAAATATTTCAATTATTAAGCTATTAAGAAAAGGGCCACCATATTCCCTATATCTATAACTCCATCTTTGGTAATAACATTAACAACAATCAGCAGTTTATCGACCAGGTATCTAATTATTCACAATGCTACTCTGTACTATATCAATCATTACAACTTGTCATTTTGGATGTTTGTTTTTACTTATAAAAACCATGATATAAAGCGACCTTCCAAATTTTAAAGCCAAAATAAAATCACGACTTGACATCATTCACTTTAGCATACAAACATAGTTTGGTGTTTTAATAAGCAATAAAATTTAAATTCTATTTTTATCACATTGTTTTAAATACTTTATTTATTTATCGAAATATGTTCACATGCAAAATGAATGACATAACAGTCTTTTAAATTAAAACTTGTTAATAGATCAATATACAGACTATCAGGTGCAAGCATTGAGCAAATAAAATTAAAATAAGGCACATGGTCTATGTGACCAAAATTTGAAGACTCATTTCATTAATGTTAAAGTAATATGAAAATAAATACTCACAGAATATCACGGTGGTTTTATATTTGTAAAATACTAGAATGCGAAGTGCAATCGTTAATGGCTACGAGTGACTATAAGTGGGGCGTACGTCCGCAACGTGCGTGAGACGCGCGGACAGCGGCTGCGTTGCCTGATAGCCTGGGTGTTACAACAATTTTACCACTAGAAAAAAAGGAAAATATTATACAACCGTCGTGAAATATAAAAATAAATAACATTATATTACAAAGCAGAACATTGACATAGTGGCAACATTTTCCTGTTAGACTAGTCGTTAATACCTATATCTACACTTTCCACTGAATTAAAACTAAGTTTATTTTATTATAATAATACATCTAGCAAATAAAAAACTGAAATATTAAACATTGTTTACATAGTCAGAGTTAGGCCAATATGTGTTCTCTGGCCTCGATAATTTGTATTTGTTTTACTATGTACATTAAATTTTACTTCACTCATAAACATTGTACTCAATTATTTTAAAAACATGACTCAGTAGTTGAAAGCTCTCCTACAGTTCTTACCTAATATAAAATGACTGTTGAATACGTCACAATATTTAACAACATTTATAAGTGAAGTAGTTTGCGATGAACTCGGTCCCTAAATATTGATGTTTATAACGAATTGCTAGTTTTTTTATATTATTTGAGCTTTGCCAAATATCCAAAAGGTCCAACCATAACATGAAATGTGTTTTAGTAATTCAGTTTAATTGACCGGGTAAAAGATTACATTTTAATATTTTTCTAAAATGTCATAAATGTAATGTTTCGCGTTTATCTTCTACATGTGTAGTAACTGTGGACATATCAAGGTATTATTATAATATGACACGAAACATGTACACAAACATCTTTTCAACGCAGAAGACGTACATTTTTTACACATGATCGAAACATACATTTCAATATCATATAGATTTCATTTCAGCCTATGGAATTAGCTGATATACGTCATACTTCTGTGATTTTAGTCGGTGTTCCCTTCTTAATAATTAATCAATACGTCATTTAAGATGTGTCACTATACCACTAAGAATATTTGCAATATCAGCAATGTTATTAACTTGAAAATATTTTGTAATTATATAAAACGAAATTTACAAATGCAGTTACTTTTGTAAATTGTCAATTAGGTATTACTGCACTCTTATTTAAAATTATTAGAATGTTGAACGTCAAAAGCTTACAAGTTCGCACAAAACAAGTTAATAAGCGAGCGAGCACAATCAAAATCAACCACGTGACTCTAGCAGTTAGCACCTAGCTTAACATTGGTAAGGCGTCGCTTCAATTATGTACTGTGAACGATTTCTCTTAATTCATGTCAACTTCTCCAGACTAAAAAGTAAAAAAAATCTATCTAACACTATTTTAAAATGCATCAGATGAACTATTTTAATAAAAGCATTACTTCAAATATTGTTCATTTCATATAGATTAGTTTACAAAGTCGGTCTCGCAATGTGAATAACTCACTTTAAAACTCAATAATTTTTGCACAGATAAACAAACTTACGTCTAGAGGAGATTGCTTCTCATCGCTTCGGCGAACGGTGAACTTAAAAAGATTAAATATTTGGGGACCAAACTACATTACGACCTGACTCGGGAAGTGCCCGTCCGTCCGTTCATAAACGTGCACCGGGCGAGCGCACCCGCGAGGCGAACACCTGCGGTACGAAGCGTAACGACCGATAAATTCGACTGCCGAGAGAGCACTACGACGAATCCTAACGGCGAATAATAAATACTATGGTACTTTTAAAGCGGAACATGTAAGTTACATAAATAAGTAATCGCGGGGCGGGACTAGAGTCGCGTTCACAGCGGCGGCAGCGGGTCGCGCGCGGGCGCCGGCTCGGGCGCGGGCTCAGGCGCGGGCTCGGCGTGCGGCGCGGGCGCTGCGGGCGTGGCGGGCGGTGCCAGCGTGAGGCGGCGCGCGGGCGGCTCGTCGTCGGCCGGCTCGTCCTCGTCGCCGCTGTCGTCGGCCGCGTCGCCCGAGCCGGAGCCCTCGGCGCCTTCTCGACCCTCTTCCTCTTCTTCATCATCTTCCTCGGGACAAAGTTGATACGCCCTACGAGAGACGCAGCGATTAGTAAGAACTCATCCACTGCAGGTATATTATTTGCTCTCGTCGTATGAGAAAGAAAGTTGACTTACTTTTCGAGAGTTTTTCTCGCAGAATTGCTGCGCTCGAGGAAGTATCCGCTAGAGGTCTCGTTGGAGGTGCCGGGCGGGGACCACGTGCCGTACGAACCGTAACCGCCGGGACCATACTTCTGAAAGCATTTCCGTAAATCAACTCCAAATCATTCAAATTGTATACAGTAAGACTGACCACAGAGGCCAGGAATTTAACCTAAACCAATGGGATAGGGTTAGGCAGAAAATGATCAAACTGTGTAAATAGCAACCTGGGCTCATCTTCACAACTTAATTATTGCCCAGTTTATAAGTATAGTGTTATAAATGGCAAAAAATGGGTGGAGGTTAAACATCTCTGCCAACCCTTTCGTTAAATGCGGATGGGATGTACAATAGGTAATTTCACGCGAGATGTAGGTCAATGAAAAACAGACAAGAGAGACAGACACTTGACAGACAAAGATGTAGTAGGTCACAGAAAAGATTGATGGCTTGTGTGAGAATAAAAACTGATAACAAAAGAATTAAACCGACTTCAAAAAGAAAAATAACTTTATCAATGTCTGTCTTTGGTACCTGGTAGTCGGTTTTATTTTAATTAAATATTTGTTTTTTATTTTTTATTATTGTCCTGTGTGATAAGACCGCCCATTGTACACTTGCTTTTATGTTTTTTGTCCTGTGTATATATTTTTGTGGTGTACAATAAAGAATATAATAAATAATTAAATATTTTCCTCTTTTTATTTTTCCTAAGTACATCTCATGTCGATGCCCATAAGTCCAAACATAACTGTATCCTACATTGTTTTATATCGGTGTTCCAGTGCCTACCTTCGGGCTTCATCATTAGATCAGTTCAATGTATCATTTGGTGCCATTTTCATAAGTATCATTTAATTATAAGTAAGGCTTCATCATAGTCGGTTAACTATTCGAGATATACCCGTGACATACTTATCATTAAGGAGTTCCAGTGCCATCTGGTCTTCTTTATCAGTTCCAGTTCACCACATGATACATTCTTAGTGCAACTGATTGCATCGTTGTTGAAAATACCATAATCGCTATAGGTATGCCTATAATTTTTGAGGAGTTCCCTTGAATTCCATGGGATCCCATCATCAGATTGACTTGGTGACAATGGTACAAGGCCAGGAAGATGATGATGTTACGGGTTCGTATAAGTAAAAAGTTGTAGTTACGCGGTCGAGCTCGTCCTGCAGCCAGGCCAGCAGCTGGCGCCAGCGCCGGCGCGCGTCGGCGTGCGCGTGCACGGCGCGCACGGCGGCGGGCGCGCGGCACATGACGCCCACCAGCAGCTTCACGCACGCGTACGCGCGCTTCTGGTAGTGGCCGCGGGCACGGGCGGCCGTCTCTAGTAGTCCCGGTCGCTCGTCTGACACGCCCTGTCCACAACATTCACTTTATGTTTCAACATATATACTAGTGAGCTAGTCTAAAACAAAACTGACTGACTTTCATGTCTTGCTACGATATACATTTTGCATGTAGGCTACGCAGGTCATGAACGATTAAGTTGAGTGTAGAGTGTTGAACTACAGTTAGAATTATGACCATAATTTGCTCATGAGCAGAAGGCACACTGACATAAGGCTCATGCTTTTATAATGAATCTACTAAAATACGACATAAACTTAATATGTATGTGCGGAAATATATTAAATAATAAGTCTAGTCTTTTTTTAACAATGGTGCAACAAAACCCACTGTACCTTAATAACATTATGTATCCGATGCTGCTGCCAGCTATCCTCCATCAGCAACAACGCAGTCAGAGCATCAGAGTGTCGACGCAGCTCGTGGCAGTATGCATATGCCATCTGCCATAGTAACTCAGCTAACGCAATGCGTGACCAGCCCGCGTGTTCCCAGCACAAGAACTGAAGCAGTCGGATTCCTTCCTCGCAGCCGCAGCACTCTTCTGTCAGCTTTTTCATGTAACTTCTGGAAAGAATGCGCGAGTGTAGAAATTGTGGAGTGTAATAATTTTACTAAGCATCTAACAAGAAGTCGGATTTGACAGCTATAATAATACGTTATTACGAATGATAATTACTATCTTACCCATACACTATGGTAACACGGTAATTAATTAGGATTATGAATTACATTTTTCGTAGACGTTCATACAAAGTTATCACGTTTGGGCGCATTATGTCCAATTCGCAAAATATCCAGTAGGCTCAAATTGTCCAAATAGCAAATGGTCCAGTTCAAAAATTGACCTATTCAAATTATAGTCGTTAATTAGGTAAGAGATCCTTATAAGGTATTTTAATTCTTCTAAACCTCTTTCATACACAGAGATTAAAGAGCTTTAGAACTGCATCGCAGTAGGACAGTTCAAGACTTTAAAAAAAAGTCGTTTACGCAGTTTTGTAGTATTTCTTTGTCTTACATTGTTCAAGCATTGATGTTAAAATACATCTATATTTCTATATAGGTACTCCGTACTAGGTACCCATAACTATGTTGATCCCACTTTATAAAAATACTTATGACTATCTACATTACGTAATTCTTTATGTGATTTTTTCTTAATTAAAAGCGATATTATGATTTATCAGCCTTAATTATTTATACAGATATGTGTTTTTTTCTAATATAAGTGATCATTAATTATATGCATTTTTACTTCGAATCGAATTACACTCAACCTCACGTGAGGTTCGTCTAAAAAGGCCTCTCGTAATCAAGATGCCCCCTACTTGCGAACTGGACCAATTGCGAATTGGACTAATTGCAAACTGGACCAATTGCGAATTAGGCAATTGGACATTTTGCGAATTGGACATAATGCGCCCAAACGAGTTATCGCGGCATGGCTAATGAGAAACGTCTTCGGACTTCTTAGATTGTTACGATTATAGTTGGATGTTTGTGGTAGATTAACAGCGTCCAGTCGTCTTTTTATCGTTCATTAGTTAATCAATCGATGGATGCCGAAAGCAGCTGGCATGCACAACATTGGATCGATCGATCAACATTGGGTCGGTATAAACCGATCGGTAAGCAATTTAGAAAAAGACTGACTTATCTGTCAGCCGTCAACAGGGTTACAACGTCGACGATTAAACGATTATAAAACTTCTTATACTACGCTTAACTACTTGTAGTATAGGATAGGACTTACCCAGTTCTATTGTAAAGCACATCAGCGGCGGCCGGCGACAACAAAGGTCGCGCAGCATGCGTGTGTTGTTCCGCGTAAGGATTGGGCAGGGGATTGGCGCCCTCCGCCGCGTTGGCCGACTGGCAGCGCATGCTCACGTCACAGCACCGCACTAGTGCGCATATCACCTGCAACGCAAATGTTAATAGATTGCACACAAATCAATGTCTGCAGAAAGAATAGACACTAAAGTGAACTAATCCCGCGACCCCTCTCACAGAGAGGCCTGTGGCCAAGCAGTGGACACATGGGAGAAAGCTGATGATGAAATCCGCGTAAATAATACGTCGGGACGCTTACAATCTATTAGCGGTGCAACTATTTGAATGAGCACATTTTAACAATTTTTAACTGTCAACAGTCAGTGAGCTTAAAATTATAAGTACATCTTACCTGATGAATTTTGGCTGACTCAGGGTACTGGTATTTTCCCATTGATGTGTTTGATTCATCCATGCACACGGATAAGATGACATCTAGTATTTTTAACTGAAAAGAAAATAATTTATATCATGATTTTGTACCCGTTTTCTTATACAAGAAGTCCCACATTTATCGCATCGTCCAACGTTAAAAATATTAACCAATTTGATTGTCAAACAGAGCTATCGATTGGTTACATCTTACAGTAACCCCATAAACGACGAAAATGACACCCATGACGATAGGTTGAAGAGTTTTCTCAACTTAGATTGTAGTTTTAACAACATATTCTTTATTAGCGACCCTTTGCTGCCTCGCACAGCTCTAATATGATTATTCCTTACCCTCAGAAGCTGATGTTTTTCACTAAGCCCAAGGCTGCCATATGTATGGAATAGATTGAAGAGTAGCGGCAAGTGTCGGTGCGTGTGTGCGTCGGTGTGTGGTGGCACAGCTAGCGCGCGAGTGCTGCACAGGAGCTGGTCGGACAGAGTCGCCGCCTCGTCGCGAGTGCACCATGATCCGAAGCCGTTGGGCACTGGGGGATAAGTATCATAGAAAATGCTTCGTTAAAAAGCTTACAGGTAATAAAAAAAAACAAGGTTTGCCTTATAACGAGAACGGAAAGCAATTGGACACAAGGAAGTAGTGCAAATTGGATTTGAATTCAGACTCCGGGCCAGGTGAAAATAAATAAAAGCTTGTAAATATGAATTACTAGATTTTTTTATGAAAATTCTTTTGGTGTTTTACTATTACTACAATTTTCAACATAACAAGACAAGAGAAATGTGCGGTTACCTGGAGGATCTTGTACTGCGAAATGCGACAAAAAGACGATGATTTTCATAAATACTATTCTCACTTCAGCCGTTGGACTTGATAGCAAGTAGTCGCACAGTCTGAAAAGAAACAACAAATTTACTATATTGTTACATGTTCATAAATGTAATAAGTTGCGAAACACAACCACAAGACAAATGACTTGGCATAAATTAGTAAAAACCTTAGCGCGCTCATGAATACAAATTCCTCTAGTAAAATACCTGTGTGGTTGTTTGAAGAGATCAGTCGCGAACCACGCTCTAACTGCTTGAGAGCATCGTAAGTGTTGGCACAGTATGTCATGCCAGTCGGCTGCGGGCCCACGCAGGGCCTTCTTTGTACGGAATCCTACTTGGAACAAGAATTTCGTTGCTAGTTGTACCGCTAACATCGACATTTCTTCGTGCTCCGGCCCCTGTGTGACAAAACATATTTAAAAACAAACTAAATTAGCATGAATATCTGAAAAGAATACTATTATTGTGACGTTATACTTACCCAGACAGCACTTTGAGATCCTGGTAACATTTGCAGCCTCATACAACAAAGTTTCTTCATAAAATTGAAATGCTCAAGACTGAACTGGTCTTGGTTGTGAGAAAACGCAATATTACTGCGGCGCACTGACAGCCAAATCGGTCGAGGAATTATATTTTCCCTAGAAAATTAATGAAAACGCATAAAAACTCATTGGTCTTTTATATGGGCACATCTTACTGGCATATAACCACTAAAAACCAAAAAAAAACTCACTTCATAGTCAAATTCTTCATGGATACTTCTAGAGCTGATTGAGTTTCTATTGTGTCCTTCCGAGTGTAAAACAGCATGTAGGCATTCCACCACCTTTTCTGCCTTTTATATGATACCCTCTTTACCATTGGATCGAAAACCTAAACAAAAAAAAAATTTACTTGTGATTAGCACAATGACTGTTCTAATTCTAAGCACTTTTATACTAGCGGTTGGCCACCTATGCGATTGGAATAAAGGCTGACTGCCATGGCGGCCAACCGCGATGAAATCCGCCCATGAACTGCCACAGCATATAAACGAGATGGCGGCCAGCCGCGGTTTAAATTTTGTGGCGGTTTAGTACGTACGATCACAAGCGGTTGCTTGTTAAAAACTTACTGATCAGGACTTTAAATTCAAAATTTTTATCTTAAAAAAGATAACGATTCTTATGTTTTTTTTAAATTTCAACACTTCTTTTCTTTTGGAGTGTGCATTAGCCATTTGACACAGATAACTGTACCATAACTGTCTCAACTTAGGGAATAGAGCAAGTTGCATCAAAATCGGTTAAGTAGTTTTCAAGATGATTGGAGCATAGAACCCTTAGCGACATGATACGAATGTGTAAATTGGGATATTATGGGAATTTTGTCAATCCTTTAGGTACCATTTTAAAGAAATTGCAAGCAAAAAAAGGAGAAATTAAAACATTAATTTGTATTTTTTAGTATTTTGCTTTTGAAGTATATTGCTTGTGAAAAAGTTTTATAAATAGATTAGAGAATAGATTTTTTGTTTTTGTACCGTTCACGAGTATTGGCGTCACGGTATACTTACTTCGCCCATGTACTCTCCACCAAAGCACTGCGCCTTCATCTCTTCGTCGTCGTGCATGCCGCACTCCGACACGTCGCCGTCGTCTAACTTTACCCACCGGCCTGTCTCACTACCATTGTCCCTGTAAACATGTCAAATAAATCTTCTAAGCCGACGATATTACGCAGAATGAACAGTAAAAGCAGCTGATAAGTTACACACATACATCATCATCTGCCTAGCTTTTTTACCTAACCAGAAATACAGCTAAATACGAACATTTTACGTGGGGTAGGCATCCACAAGTCAGCTATTAGGCAACACAATACCCCTTGGTAAGTTTATCAGCCTTTTGGACTTCAAAAAACTGTCAAGCACAGTATTAGAGGGACTCCCTCCTCCGTACTTAGACTCCCATTCGTTATGTTTTGTAATATATTCGGACTAGCGTTCCCATCACAACAACACTAAATTTAAATTAACAAGCAGAAGATATGAGCACCTACCTGAGAAGCACATATGAGTAGTAGTGTCCCCCAGAGGCCTGTCCGGAGTGTACGACGATGCCACTGAGCTGGTAGTGCGTCTCTTGTGCCTTCTCCTCGCCGCCCTCCCACAGTGACGAGTCACCCTCAGCCCGGGCTAGACCCCATGCTGAAAACGGACATTGAATTAGTACTCGGAATAATGAACTTTATCTTTAGAGGCATAAAGTACACCCTGAACGACATTCGATGCAAACATCGGTTGGATCCTGCGGCGTTATGGGTGCGCATTTTATTACACTAACAAAATCACACTATAATCACACTACTATTATAAAGGCGAAAGTTTGCGTGTGTGTTTGTTTGTATGTTTGTTACTTCTTCACGCTCAAACGGCTGGACGGATCTGGATAAAATTTGGCACAGAGATAGATTATAGTCTGGAATAGAACATAGGCTACTTTTCATCCCGGTATAATGTTCCCTTGGGGTGATAAGACACTTCACGCGGGCGAAGCCGCTGGCACAAGCAGCTAATCTTAAAATAAAACCGTGTCTTATGCCACAACAGACAGGTGTGTCAAAAAGAAGTGGAAATATTATAGAGGTGGATGGAATAAGTTATTAGGACCATATTGACATCCGTTTCACGATACTTTAAACGAGTAGATAGATGATAGAGGAATGGCTTTGTCTCTTACCTGTGTAAGGTTCGACGTCCAACTCCCGCGGGAACTCAAAGTAGTCGTTGAATTTGATTGCACACACTTTCTCGAAGTCATATTCGAATCTCTTTAGCTGTATTACTAGTACTGGAGGTAGTTTGTTTAGACATAAGCGTTTCACAGTCACCACCTGGAATGAAATTAAAATGATACATCATAGTCCATCATTACTTGTTTTCACTGTTTCTTCTTGGGGTGATAGTGACAGAAAACAACGATTTTTATGCTAGTGAATTTGGTAGGAGGAATATTTGGGAGCAAGTTTTTCTGTCTAAGATAATCACATGAGCTAGTGTCCAAATTTTTTAGAAGTTGAATTGGAACAGTACATACCTTTTTATTACACTTATCACAGTGATAGGCATCTGCGCCTTCTAGCAACTCTCCTCGTACATACGCTTCTAATGATTCCTGCAATCGGGACATGTTTCTGATGTCCAGTGACACTACACTGAATGGTTCCTCCTTACAGTACCTAAAAATAAACAACCAATAAAATTAAGAACAAACTTTTATACCTATTTTATTTTATTTTAGAATATGATAATTCTATATACCTGTGTGGACAGCCCTTACAAATTTTCTGATCCGAATATGTGCCTCCCATAGTTTTAGCCATTAGTTGCTCCTGACCTAGCGATTTTAAGGCTTCGTCTAACGATTCCACCAGCGACATAAAAAACTCCACTGCATCTTGTTGTTCACGTAGGTTTACGGGTTCGCCTTGAAGCCTAAAAATAACAAAATGATTATGAACTCTATCCACTATTAAATAGAGCAAACTATGGACTGTACTTTAAGAGTAATTCTTACCTAAAATGCGCCCATAGTCCTCTAGGGATGTAGTATTGTAGCTTACTATAATGTAGATGGGAAAAAATTGCTTGTACTTGTTTTAAAATCGTTATGTTGTAGTCTGTGTTATTCTGGAGAAAAAAAAAACACGATATAAAATACAATACGAGAAGATAAAAACAACCCCAGAAACATATTTTAGAGAACACATACCTCAATATTATTCTCAACAATACTGTGATGATGGCTTTCTCCAGAAAAATCTTCATTTGGATCTGTGGCAGCACCTACAAAAGGTTATTACATCAGTTAGTGAACACCTATTGGCCAATAAAGTCAAACAAACCTTCGAAACTGGTGTTTAGCCAATGTAGAACTTATTTGGACGTACGAGTATATGATTATACTGATGCATAGGCGCAGCAAAAATCCTACGTTAACAACGCGTTAACGTTAGGTATATTGAATGTATGCGCGAAAACACTTCTAAATTATATAAGTTAACGACGTTACGTTCTTACCTTGCACAGTAAGCAGTGAATCCCGCACAGCTCGCACGCAGTACAGTTGCTGCAACACGGAGTTCATGTAGCACGTAGCGCCGGCGTTCTTCAACCCTACCAGTCCAGCCGGCGGCCGCGGACCCACGCACGGCATGTACTCCCATTCCGTCAGCGGCATGCTCTTGTCTGGTAAACATTTTATGTGGTTAATGTCACAGAATACGAGTGTATGCAGGATGATTATCTTAGCTAGAATAGCTAACCAATTAATCTAATACGAAAATTGTTGACTTGAGTAGAATGGCAATCAAGTTAACTCAAAGTCTTTTTTAGGAAGAGAAGTGCTTATTGGCTTGCGGCCTATGGCCTAGTTGTTTGTCCTGGACCAATGTTATCGAGGTAATCACGCGATTTGTATGACCTTTATTAGGAGAAGTAATCTTGTCGCAACCACAAGTGTGGTTGACTTGTCTTATGAAGACTGGCGGGAGGCATCACGTGACCATATTTCACCTAACTCAGCGTGTGCTGGCGTTGTTGCGAGACTGAATACAATTGCCACACTCATTGTTGATATGAAAATAATTTATATATAACCTTAGGAATTGCCAATGTTAAGCGGCAGTCAGCACATTCCCCGCAGAACGGAATGGTTGACGAGCCGAAAATATCTGCAGTGGCAACCGTATAATGGAAGACGCAGCATCGGAAGACCTCCCTCCCTCACTGTATCACTTGATTACCAGGATAAGATTGCGAGAATCCACTGGGTGCGAAACGTATAGGACCGGTCTTTGTGGCGACACTTGGGGGAGGTCTATGATGATGATGACTCACCGCTATAGAACATTTGCTCGAGCAGGTTGGCGAGCGCGGCCATGTTGGGCACGCAGCCGTGCACCAGAGCCAGCAGTAAGTCCGTGGCGGCGGCGGCGGCGCCGGGCGTGCGGCACAGCGGCACAGCCGGCTCGCCGCCTGAGCCACCCGACTCGCCCGCCGCCCGCGCGGGCGACATGCAGCACCACGCCCACGAGTATGGCCATAGGAACTCGGTTGTCACTTCCTATAGTCAAGATAATAACTTTGTTAGCTCGCAGATACCAAAGAGCGCGGAGCTGAGCTGCACGATACTGGCTGGAAGTGGTTATTGAGCATCACTGGTCTCAGTCAAATTGTGTGATTTAGGGTAGCTAAGTCGTAATAAATAAAAAAAAATACGTCAAGTGTGTAAGCAATTATTTCTTTCTGCAAAAAAGCGTATTGTGATGTGTGTTTTTATTTTTTTACCGACAAAGAGATGCCACCAAATTAATTAGTTTTTGATCTTATAAAATTTTGAAACTGCTTACGAAAAATAAACGTCAGAATTGAAACTAAAATGAAATGAAGGTCGAATTGACCAAAACGCTTTACCTTGATAAGACCAGCGTCCTTGTGGTCGGGATGCGCGCCGTACTGGTACTTGACTTGTGCCGGCACGTGCGCGAACAGCTCCTTAGTGAGATTGAGGTGACCCTCCAGCAATGTGTCATCCAACGCCAGAGGGTTCACACGCACTGCACGTAGCCAAGTAACCTGTAGTACAGATGTATCATCGTATCAGGGTTCAAGGAGCTTATTACTAGCCACAAGAATTGGATTTCAACTGAGATGAACTTTAAATACTTCTCCTGTATAGATGGGAAACAAAAGTTATGGAATTTGCTGAACCACTTTTGATTACTATGAATTGTTACGGCAATTTTCTTAAAAACACGAAACTAGTTCCCTTTTACAAGCTTTTATTTAGTTTCACCTATCCAATATCTATAATCAAATCTTCCAAATTAAATTTGACCCGATTCCCAGTGTCCAAGAGGTTAAATTTTGCACTAGTACATTCGAACTATATATATATACTTTAAAGCTGAAAAATAAAGTAAAATCAATGTCAGTCAACCCACCTCAAGAGCGAGATCATCGAGCGTGCGGGACGTGGGCCCCGCCAGCGCGACCAAGCGGCACAGCAGCTGCAGGAACTGCTGCGCGTGCCTCGCGTAGCGCGTCAGGCGCGCGGCAGTGAGCGCGCGCGGCGCGGCGCCGCCCAGCGCGGACAGCGCGGCGCGCGCGCCCCCGCCGCCGCCCCACGCACACATCGCTAGCAGCTGCTCCGCGCATGATACACGCACCTGTCATATATTCCATATTCAAATCATTGCTTCCAATGAGTTAGCTCGCTGAAACTTTCGCTACAATACAGTTTTGAGTGTTTGTCATTTTTCTAAATCATTTAGAACCAAATGCGACCAATCACTGTCAAAACACTTAGTGTGGACAAAATCAAATTTGCTAATTTATATTCCTATTCATAGTTATTGTATTCTTGTTATTTTTTTAGAATATTATTATTCCAGAATTTGACTCACACACTGTTCCATTGTTGTAGAATTAGGTATTTTACCTATGTTTGCAATATTTGTAAGTATGTGAGAACCATGTTCCTATTTATCAAATTAATGAATTTACCTGTTAGTGCTTTTATTACTTTATACCTATACGTAGTATAGTGTGTAGTGCTATTTTTGGGTGCATCGTCCTCACTTATATGAATTTATTAATGTATGTACATAAGTAAACATTGTAAAACACCTATTTTTTTTTTAAAAGAGTAAGTATGGAGTTTCTTGTGAGTTCTTCTCCATAACAAGCTACTTTCCGAATGCACGGTAGAGTCAATTTTTATTACTTGTACATTTTTAATTTAGATTTAATAATGTTTGACGTTCAAAAGTGCCGCTTATTGGCCTAGTTGAAATAAATATATTTGACTTTGACTTAGCACCATCTCGAGAGTAGTTTTGTGTAAGATTCAAATAAGGTTTTTTTTTAAACACTGATTTGTTTACTTGCAAGTTTTGACGATGTTTGTTCACTTTAGTTAAGTCCAATTAAATGAACACGGTAAGCTAACTGTCACGGAGTGTATGATAAGCGGTGTTCCGCTTCATTATTTTATTAAATTTTATTGCAATTTGAAATTTACTCTGACTTTACTTTATTCAGATTTAATTTAATTTTATGTAATTTTAATCTTAGTTTGAGCATGATTTTTAATACATTTATTTTGTCACTACAATTGTAAACGAACGTCAACAATGAGACTGACTTCTGTAACACAGGTATTTACCTAGCTCAGAAGTCAGGACTTTCAACTATTTTGGTGTAAACAATTTATTTGTCAATAAAAAAATATATAATTTGATTTGATACGACTTGTTTTCTGCTGTACACGAAGCGGGCCAATGTTTTCCATTACAAAACAAAGAAGGCTGAAGATAAGAGTAGACAGATCTTGTAAACCTTATGCAGTTACAGGCGAAAATAACTGACCTGGAAACCATTATTTACTTTTGCCATTGATATAAATGACAGTATTACTAAAACCCTACAATATGTCTTCATGAGTTGGAACTAACCTGAGGATTCGGGCAATCGATCATCAGAAATAGCGCAGTGTCCTGCCACCAGGCCTCGTTTAGGAGGTTGTTCTCCAGGTGACCGCCGCTTAGAGCCATGCAGATCGTCACCACCTCCATACACTCTCGTACAACTATAAAAATATAATAATGATGAACAGGCAGCTAGAGAATAGAAACAAACGCTATCGCAGTGTAAAAATCGAATTTACGCAGATCACCAACGAAGAATATGAGACTTTATTACCCTTGATATAAGGTTTAAATTACTGAACGTCATGTTCTTCTGAAATGAAACAAATGAGCAGTGCTGTCTGCGGCTGATGGTAAGCAAACGAATTATTTGATGAAGACTAAAAATATATAATAGGTGAGGGAAACAAGGAACAAGCTCACAACCGTAAAAATACTTACGTGTTACGTCATCAGGATGTACAATGCCGCTGATCTCCGACGGCTGCGCCACAGAATAGGCTAGGCTGTACAGAGCGCGCACTGTGGCCGCTGTCGGCACACGCCACCACACCAACGACGATACCGAATCACTATCCTCTCCACTGACTACCACCTGATATAAAGATTTACGTTTTAAAATAATATTTATAACGAACACTTTGAGATAACGCCAATGTTCTGAGCAGTTGCGGTGAAAACTCGAACAAGCAAAAAGACATGAGTCTCTGTACAGAGTTTATGACATCCTGTTCTGAGTATTCATCAACATGCTTGCTTATTTTATTAATGAGACGGTCACCAGTCATGGTGTTTATAATGGTAGACTGCATTTTTTTCTGTCTGTCAATAAAACGTCATTATTTCAGCTGTATTTCGTCCACGGCTGGACACAGGCCTGCCCATGCGTCGTCACACTGATCGGTCCTGTGTGTCCATCGGATAAAATAAAACAAACTTAAATAATAATAATTACCTGTTCTCCTAACGCGTTAGCCAGTTTCTCAGAGATGGCCTTGACCATCAATTCACAGCTGTGACTTGGTACCGTCTGCAGTGCTTCGCGCAGTATCGTCACATCCCTTCTACTAACAAAAAAAAATCAGTTAAAACAAGAAGCCCCTAGACAGAAAAAGATTGTATAAACACTACAGAGAAGTAAGAAAATAAAGGTATATGGAAAAAGAAAAGCCATCAGCACTGACTTTCGAAAAATAAGTTATATTAAAACACGTTATGTGAAGTAATACAGCACTTAAATGTCATTGGTACACATTCTCTTAACAGTTTTATTAATTTACTTATCTGTGGAATTAATTGACTATGTGAGAGAACTAACCTGAACTCTTTGTCAAGAGTTGCTTCGGTCCCTTCAGGAGCTAGTATTTCAAAGAGGTGGCCAAGTGTGTACAACGCCAGTTTGGCCAACCTGACTAGAGCTAAATAACCAACCCTGGAACAAAGCACATCATTATTAGCCTTAACATTGTGGGGGATAAAGCATGCCCAAATATTGACTGATCACTTAATAAAACAAGTGTTTATGTAAAAAGGGAATATGCATATGTGTTTTTTATTTGCGTAGTTAAATACTTATTAACAATAATAGTAAACAAATATGAAGTTTAGACGTCAAACTTGAGAATCAGAATCAGTAGTCCAATCTGCTATCTGACGTCAGACAGCACGACGCCCATACAACTGTCTTAGAATTAGAAAACGGTGTTTTCGTAGAAGTAAAGGTTTTTTTTATTTTTTTCTATTATATGCTCGCGCTTGACCACTATCTCACCAGATGGTAAGCGATGATGTGGTCCACGATGGAGCACGCTTGCCTAGTAGTAACCTATTAACTCTTGACTTAAAGACTCCTAGATTTTAACTATCGGGAAACAGACGTGCCGAACAGGGAATTCCACTCCTTAGCAGTACGCATAATAAAAGTATTCTCAAAACGTTTAGTGCGTATGGGTGGGATGTCCACCATGTATCGATGGCGCATCGCCGTATGGCCTCACCCAGATTTGAATGGCATACGCTAGAAGATCCCCAGTAGACCGATTTCGGCGTAAGCCGTATTGGCGGTCACTTAGGATATCGTTTGCTTTTAGGTAGGTGCCAGGAGATTCCGCAAAAAGAGAGGCAAATAAATTTGCCTAGGCAAATTTTTGCAGTGGTGGTAGTGAGGGACGTCAGAAGTTTGACTCGACCGACTTAGCCAGAGACCAAAACGCCTTACTACCTGCTGGGTAAGAAGCAAATTTGGTCCCTATTCGGCCAATGTGGTCGAACCGAGTCCTTCGCAACACCATCTTGCAGGACTTGGCAGCCCTGTTGAAGGCCTTCTTCTTCTGACCCACGTCACCCGCCTTACGCGATCTAGCGTCGACCCAAGCCAGGTACGCCTCATGTCTAAGCGCGTCGGCGCGCTTACATTCGGCGCCAAACCACGGCCGGTCTTCGCTAGACATTGATACGTCAGAGAACGGAATGTAGTACTCCATTCCCTGACGCAACACCTCCGTTACAGCGTCCGCGCACGACGAAGGATCAGTCGAAGAAAAGCAAGTAGGCTGCCAAGGATAGCATGCGAAGAAAGATCGCATACCATCCCAATCTGCTGACATGTACCGCCAAATCCGCCGGGTGCCTCTTGGGCTGGGATCGGGTGGGGAATAGACGGACACAGACTTCACCAGACAGTGGTCAGAACTACCCAAAGGTGAAGCTATCGACACAGTATCTGTCTGGATCTGTTGTCAGCAAAAGGTCCAAGCAATTCTTCGTGTGCGAATCAACGTCCGGTACCCTCGTTGCCCCTTGGACCAGCTGGGTGAGGTTTAGCGCTAGCGAAAGCTTACGCATCGCCCGTCCAGCATGGTCAGTGCACTGGTATGGGAAGAGCCACTTCTGGTGGTGGGCATTAAAGTCCCCCAGTAACACTAATTGGGCGGAAAGATACCGCTGATGTGCCGCGTCAGCAGCCTCACTGAGGTACTCTGTGAGCCTGGTTGTCTCCTGATCTCCGCTGTGCGAACGGTAGACACAGGCGTATATAATTTTATCCAAACCTGTGTCCACTAAAGCCCACAGCGTTGAGAATCTGGAGTCCTCAAGGTTACGGAGACGCCGATAGCAAGTATCGTCACGGGCGTACATACACACACCCGCGCGCGGTTTAAAATTGTGCTCCAGGGTAAACCCCGGGTAAGACAAGTACGACACGTCTGACGGACTCGCTATCTGCGTCTCCGTAAGGAAAAACAGCGCTGGTTTCTCAGTCTCCAGGTGGAAGTGGACTGCAGAGAGATTTGAGTGCAGACCTCGAATGTTGGTGAGGTGCACTTTGTGGGGGTGGGGGTGCAGCCGCTGTTTAACTCCAGTATTCTTTTTCTTCTTCATATGTTTATAAGAGTGAATGGAGTAGAGGAGAAGGAAGTGAGACGAGGTTCTACGCTGCTAACCTTCAAACACGCACTGAAAAGACGACATCATTGGGGAACTAGTCCGGAGACTGCGGGGACGCCCGAGCCCCCCGGAACAGGTTTCTTTAAATTGCACTATCTTGGTCGTTTTTCGATCAATTTTGATTCTGATTTCACTATTACTATAAATGTATTTTTATCGATAAACTGATCAAATAATAAATACTCATTTCATACATATTCCCTATTTCTTTATCTATGGTTTAGTAACGTACCTCCGTGTATGCGGTGCAGCACCTTGTAAAAAGTCATTGTCAGACAAGCACTGCACTAAGAGCGGTGCTTTCTTCACGCAAGCTATCTGAAAGCTGCGACAGCGTTCCAATCGCGTGTCTGAAGAGGGCATCACCATACTGTATAACACCTGGATAACAATAATTGTATCAGTTTTTTAATAGTTTTTGCTTTGACGTTTTTATACATTGGCTAGTAAATAAGCGACAACGCACTCGTGCCTCTTCGACACATATCGACGTATATTAAAGTCATTTCGAACAAACTTGATTCCCTGTCCAATGTATGTATCTAGCGTTTGGCCCTTGCTTGCTATTTATTCACCTTCAAGTTGATCAAAGAGTACTTACTTCTACATTATAAGCTACTGTGGGCGGAGCCGGACCATAAAGCATGTCCCTCAATTTTGTCTCGTCTCTGCATAGCAAAGCTTCTGTCAATTTTTCCACCTATGACAACAGAAATCATTATTGGGTAACATTTAGTTCTACAAATAAAATATTATATAGTTGTTGCATTAAACAGTCAATGATTGTAATTTAAACTTTTATTCCATGACATTAACTCGTGTTTTGCATTGACTATAGAAATATTTAGGATACTTACCGTTTGCTTGTGTGCAGGGCAGATCTGAGACAGTAAATGCGCTGCTTCGGTCAGCGGTCCGTGTCCTTTGGTGATGCCAATGTGTTCCAAATTTAATATAAACGGCAAATACCATGAGCCTTGTGCAAATAGCTGGAGAGAAAAACATTTTATTGTAAAAGAATGTTTATAAGAGAATAATGTACTCTGTACTTCAAGGTTCAAATTAGTTTGTATTTAGCACTTACAACGCCAGGTAGCGCGTGCTCCGGTGTCGGCGACAGCGGAGGCGACGAAGTACTAGAATCACTGCTGGACTCGTTAGACGAACCACAGCCGCCACTCCCGCATACTTGTCCATCATAAACCTAAAAAGTATCTAGTGTTAGAACAATATGTTTTAAAATATCAGTTATGAAATAACAGTTGTGTTAATTACCTTAGCAACAATCACAGTTTTGTCACGAAGCGGTATTTGCGACAGAATTTTTCTATCGTGACTAGAATCTAATAGTTCCCCATTAACATACAGCTCCAACTTATTTACATATAGCTCTAACTTTATATTATTTTCGGAAGCATTCTTCAGCCTAAAACAAATTAAACAGCATTACCAAATATCTCTACATAAAAAAACTTTAGTTACAAAATGATACCATAGAGTAAAAGCACCAACCTTCTTTGAATCGTCGCACGCAACGAGTGCAGCGTCTCATTGGAGTGCGAATACAGCTCAATATCATCAACTTGTCTTTGGCCAGTTTGGAAATTGAATCTGACTATAATCGTAGACTGCCTTCCCCGACCCGACCTATAGATAGGCAAGATCTGTCGCTCCGCCGAAAATCTTCTATCACATTCATTAATATATTCTTGTATGGCACGAATTACTCTACACATTCTCGTACAACCCTCCGACGTATCTGAAAATGATGGTTTTATATCATGACTTTCCTTGACGAAAAAAACCAACAGGCGATTTATGATTCATGGTATATAAACCCTAATTATATTATTTCAAAAGCAATGCAAACGAAAGAGATCCCGTTGGTAACGGAACATCGGCAGTTGGTACCTTCGAGCGCCTCCATCTCCTTCTGCATGCGTTGCGTGCGCGCGCAGCACTGCGTGAGGAAGGCCTCGTGGTGCTGCGCGGCCGACAGCTGCGGGCCCACGCACGTGCACACCTCGCGCAGCAGCTCGATGCCACGCGCAGAGATATCGTCGTCACACTCCGTTATCACCTGAAACACATACAGTTTTGAGTCTTATTACATATGGTTACAAGGTTGTCGATTACTTTTTAATACGTGCAGTTTTAAGACGTGTAGTGTAGAAGACTAAGGTTATTAGAACTCACCCTCCATAAATAATCTAATCCTATGAGATCTGCATCGTTAAGTAAAAAACTTCGTCGCTTTACTTTCAGTTTGCCTTCTTTGGAGTTAACTGCTTTGAAAAACCTGAAAATAATAAGGTTATAAGAATATCGGCTGGCGCAACACGGATTTAGAAGAGCATTCGGACCAAAACTTACCTTTCAAAACACTTGATACCAGCGTGGGTTAGTAAATTCGGTGATAAAGTCATAATGTTCCGTCGAAAAAAATGTAGATTAATGTTAGGATCTAAGTCAGGTTCTTCCCCCATTAGTTTGCTGAACCACCGGAAACACGCTTCGCGGTCACCGAGGTGTGCCGGCTTCTCAGCCAAACAAACCCATATCTGTTTTGCCTAGAAAATAAGAGCAGGGATTACACAACGAATAATAAATTTAACTTTTTAATAAAGGTAAGTAACCCTCACTTGTTCTGCACACAGCCATAGCTGTCCATCTTTTAGCAGAAATCTCAAAAAGCTCAGCCTTTCATGAACTTGAGCTGCATGTGGGTACCTGCCGTCTGGTTGCCAGTTGTCCCAATCTATTTCCCCTTCTTCTGTGAAAAACAGCATTGGTTTTACACACATTTTTATCAATTAATGAATTGGTTTGACATGATTAAGTCCACTAACAGAACCTATTAGAAATATGTCATTAGTATTGGACTGGCAGCAAATTAACAAGACATAAAAGTCACGTACCTGTAAGTTTGGTTCGCACCGCTTCCATATAATGTGTGAGAGAATCAGTAACGAGTATCACAAGTGAGTGCTGCGTCTGCAGGCGATCGATAAGTTCCTGTCTAGTCACATGGGGCCGCAACCCAGTTCCGCCGCCCGCCTCGTACAGGCAACATATCTCACGCATCATTTTGAGTGCTGGCAACACCCATTTTTCATTGGTCTTCAGTTCTTCTACACACCTGATAAAATAATGAAATTACTATTGGGATATACCTTTGTAAGGTCCAACTTCTATGACTTATCTCTGACAAACTAAAAGTAAAAGCAACTAAAAACGAGTTGGCGAGTGGCGAGGAATGAGTGTGTAGTTCCGTTAGTTTTTTCGCTCGGCTATAAGCGAGTGTTCGTGTGCGACGGGCTATTAGACTGGGGGCGGCCGCACTGTAGCCAGAAATGACCGCTGGTTAGTCTCTCGGCGTGAATTCTGACCGCCAAGCGAGCAAACGAGCATCGCTGAGCTAGTATAACTTTGATAGCTAATGTCGCTGACAAACTTGACAAACTTGTGGTGAGAGAGTGCTCGCCGGCAGTGTGAACAGCCAGCGATCGACTATTACTATATGTGTACAGGATATTATAGCTTTTGTACGTTTCTTCAGCGAAAAAATAGTAGATAGCAAATCACTTACTCGTCGGCAGTGGGACAAGTGCCTATAAAGATGGATGCAAGAACATAGGCAATACATAACAATACTTATGTTAAAATATTAAGGCGAAAAACTACTTACTTGTCCAGCCAAAGAGTCTTCTGAGCGTCACGGTCCTGACTACAGCTGTAGTCCAATATTTTAATAAGGTTAGATAACGCCACGTCCATTATCTCCGTGCAAACTTCATCTGAGTGGGCCAAATTCCAAAACAGTACTAATACCTGCAGGGAAAAACAACCATTGTAGACTTATATATCAAAGAATGTCATCAAAATTTAGCTAATAGCTAAATACTGTACCTTGTTTGCCATTACACCGTCTTTATCATCTTCTGCCAGTCTTCTTATTACCTCTAGTAGTTTATCACTTTGCTTTTTGCTTGATGTGGCCCAACTCGCCTACAAAATGCACATAACAGTGTTATCACCGACATAAAAAAAAATATTTTTATTTTTCTCTTTTTAGTTTTGGTACCTTATATTACCATGAAAATGATTTATAGCCAAAGGTCTTCTCATAACAATTCTAACAAGCATAAACACGACTGGGATAGATTTTTTTATTACGGCGTTCTGGTGCCTACCTTCCGGCTTCATCACCAGATCAGTTCGATGGTACCATTATCATTAGAACCAATTATTTAGATTCGCTTCATCACAGTAATTTAACTATTCGAGATATCTTATACCCAAAACATACTTCTCACTGAGAAGTTCCAGTGGCCATCTGTGGTCATCCTCATCAGTTCCACTTCACAAAAAAATGCTTTCTGAATGCAAATGTTTGCCATGTTGATGAAAATACCAAAATCGCTACATGTATGCCTATAAAGTTTGAGGAGTTCCCTCGATTTCCATGGGATCCCCTCATCAGATCCTGACTTTGTGACAAGGGCAATGGGACCACCTCAGAGTAGTATAGAGAGTATATCCATCCAAACAAAAAAATATTTTTTTAAATCGGTCCATTTTTGAAGGAGTAATCGGTGAATATTAAATAAACCTATTGTTAAAAAGGCTGAAAGTAAATCTTACCTTAAAACAGTCAAATAAGTGGTCAAGTTGATCAGGAGTAAAGTCCCAAGCCAGTTTGGCCAACAAGTCGTGCAAGTTCTTGACAATCGCCTCATGCTTCCCGTGCTGCGCCTTCCATATGGCGTCTAAATCATCTCGCGTCAAGGAGTTCTCTTTTATCATAAACCTAAGCATTTTCTCTAGTCTGTCTACATACTGCGGCTGATGAAGAGAATCTCGTAAAACTATGTCCACTACTTTGTTTTCGCGGATCCAAGTCTAGAAGAAAATTATACATTTACATAACGCCCAGAAGAAGAAGTTGGTTGATAGATACCAAGATTTTGTAAGTTTGATTGTGATCTAGTTGCATGCAACAAATAATGGCAGCTGTACTGCAGCATAGAAAGTTGATGCACCATCAAGAGGATAAATTGTTGACTGTCTGTAGTGAATTCCTGTTGTGTATTTGTTATGGGTGAATGTAATCCAAGTTATGACAAGTATCTTACTGTAATAACAGCAGGCGTGAGCCACTCTGGTTTTGGTTGCTGGGAGAATGTACTGATAAGTTGATTGATTTCATTCAGAGCCGACATCTTTCCATTGAACGAAGACATTTGAAGCAATCGCAAAATCATTTTTAACCGAAACATTTCAAGAGCTGAAAGAAAATACAGTTTGTATTGAAACTTGGTATTTAAACAAAGATAATTTTAAAAAAAATGTGTCATTTAATGACACATTTTTTGTTGGTGTAGATAAGATTAGTAGCAGAAAATTAACGTTAAAATCACGAACTAACATTAAACATGTTTTTTTTCTAGCTAAGCCATCTCGACCATATTGTAGTCGTCTTAGCGCCGTAGTATCTCCCCTTAAAATGCTTTCGCATGGCTGTACAAATTTGCTTCCAGTAAATCTTAATCTTCGCATGTTTCCGTCTTCTTCGCCTCTGTTGTATATAGGGCTCGGTAGCGTACAATGTAGCGGCGCAGGGGAGGAATACAGACTACGCCCCTTAGCAGCTACAGGGTATGCTACCGACCCAGCATGTCGCTGACGACATAACACGTTCAGTTAATTTTCACGTTATTTTCCTTCCTTTGTTGGGTTCATCTGGCATTTCGTTTGTTCCAGATGTGTTTGACTTTTAGGCAGAGTATATTTTTTAAATATCAGGGATTTAGTTCACTTAACGCCCCTGAACTTTATGCAATTATGCATGCTAGATGAAGTAGTTGACAATTATTAAGAAAATTTTTGAGTTGTAAATAAAAAAAATACCCTTACCAGTGCAGTAAGGGTAAGTGCTGTAATAGGAATGCATTCTACCTACAATTTTGAAGTTTTCTTTCAGACAGATTGGCTTCCCTAAGCACAGATGTAATTCTTATCCACACAAAGAAGTAGTTACTAATAAAATTAAACTTACATTTGAGTAAACTGTGATGCTGGGGTGTTTTCACTGAGACGTATTTACACGCGCGAATTAAACAAGAAACAGTGTCAGTCTTATTTTCACTACCGCGCGCCTCCCTCTTCAGTTCCTCGTCGGTTAAGCTTTCAAGTAGCGTGGGAATACATTCCTGGGAACGAAACCAGAAGTATGAGAACCCAAAAAGGAAACATTCCAAAGTCGCAAATAGCAATTTGTTATTTTTTTTACTCTAGCCCATTTCCTGGTACATGTTTCACAACTTGTGCTGGAGATAAAACCATGAAGATATTCCATTCTTTTACCAAAGGATAGAAGATATAAAAAATATTTGCCAACTGTATTTGTATTGATGTTGCACAGTTAAGATAAATTCCTCAAATTACACTCACAAGTACAGGTAACAGGTATGTGGTAACAGTGTGTGATGTAAGGAGGTCATGGCAGAGTCCCAGGGGTCGCAGCAGCTGCCACACAGTCGCGACGCGGGTTTCGCCACTCGTAGACTGTTCTAGCGAAGATGGTTGCTCGCTACGTGTTGGTATTGAAAACTAAAACAATAATAAAAAGTAATGTCCATAAATGTTTGAATTGAAATGTATGTGAACAAATCAAATGATATCCAACTAATACATACTTCTCCACTGTCAACAATAACTGGCACTACTTCTATGCTTTCAACTTTATCACATTTGTTTTCTTCTGTTCCTTTTTCTATTATTTCTGTAGAAACTTTCTCTTCCGTTGTGATGGATGTGGTCAACTCTGACTTTTGAAACCCCATTATTGTTTCGAACCTCTCTCGGAGTCTCACAAAGCCACCTGCTTGTCCAAACCTGACAGACAAAACAACATAAATATACTCAATCCAATTAGCACAAGCTTGTACTTGGAGTAATTACAAAAGAATATTAATATTAATTAATTACCAATAAATAATATACATACACATTTACGAGATGGACCAGCCATCCTCTTGGCGTGCGGTGATCCTGTGACTTAGCAAACACTTCAGCCTCCTGCGTAGTTCCCTGTCCAGGAGGTGTGATAGACAGACCTTCAGAAGTTCTTGATGCATTGAAAGTGTGAAATCTGTAAACATCAATCATTTAGTAGAAGCTAATGTTTACAAAATCTGTAAACAGGGAGTAATATCCAATATCCATGAACTATAATTGCACAAAGATTGTCTACTAATTAGATCATTTGTAGTAAGAAATTATGTCCTCAAGTGTAAATAAAATTATTAAAGATTAGAGTGAAGATAATGCATGCAGCTCATTAATATTGAACAAGTTATTATTAAATTCATACAATGATTATGAAATATTCTCTTACTTGTTATTGGGATTGAATGTCATAGATAATAAATGCAGAAATCTTGGATCGTCTAGTTTCATCGCACAAAGTTTGACAAGCTTCTCGCAGTTTGAACGGACACATTGTTGTATGTTGTTTTTCCAAGATGAGACTGCATCATCCGTTAGTATCTTTGTAAAGGACACTGTGAGGGCATCATTATAGAATCTCTGACATGCTGGATGGGTTGCATCTTCACCTGTAGTAAACAATCACTTTTTGTCAATATAACTTCACTTGTGTAACAGCTATTTCATCATTGTTATTAAAATAAAATGTGATAATAGGATAAGAGAGATAATGTAGACAATAATAGATAGGAAGATTGGCTATATTACATGCATGTAACACCATTGCAGCACTAATAAGTACTGCACACAGCACATGTAGCAACTTATAAACATTCAACACTTCAACTTGTGGGGATTCCCCAGATATAAAGTGCGTAAGCTAATCTTTTGTGACAAATTTTGAAGGAATCCCTTTAAGTACAAAATAAGTTTTAGTTGTAGGCTAAAAAGTTCTAAGAGCTTATAAACCTCGCCACTTACTAATACTTAAAAAATAATACCTAAAAAATTAAATTATTTTAAAAACAGTAATACCCATGTTTTATCAACATCCCCTGGGAAATCCCCTAATTTTCTGTTGTGCCTCATAACAAAATATCATAAATACAAATCAATTTTACAATATTTACAATTTATTATAAGACTGTCATTATTGTAATGCATTGTTACACATCTATACACACTTCACAAATTAAAACTTAATTAAATTAAATGCCACATACCTTTTGCTGCCAACTCAGTGGCAGCAACCAGCAGTGCCTCCAGCTCCTGTTCAGGCAACACAGGCACAACCCATCGAGGATGTGAAATCTTCTCTTCCAGTGCCTTTAATTTGGCCTCGGGGAATGCCATCTAGTTTAATAATACACATTTCTTAATCTAATAAAGTAGCAGAGGTATAGAAATGTACATTGTCAGCTCCAAAAAGATTGGATTGAGAGAGATTACGATTCAAGCAAAGAGACAATTACCAACAACAGGATTATTATGGTTGCCAATTAAAATTCAAAATCAGTAAATACATCATTTTAACATAATGTTTTATATTTTGTTCCTAGTATCCTTGAACTTGATTAAAACAGTTACATGTTAGAAATAAGGAAATTTTACTTGGTGTTTTATAATCAACATAGGAAATCTCTTTTAGGTAACCAAAAGAGTATTGTGATTATAAATGTATAATATTCTTACCTCCCCTGGCATTTGATCTTGTTCTTTCATTGATATAGTCATTATTTCAACATATGATTAATCATTGCACCCCCTGGAAATAAGAATGATCCTTTTAATTAATCCCACTACTTGTCTAGTTGGATTGATACACATATACTTATACTGCTATACATTTTCCTTAGTTTATTATTTATCTATACAATATTTTGCAAACATAATGGAAATTTATGTAGAAAATTGTTTGAAAAATAAATGTAACACTAAATTGTAAGTTTTACAGCATATTTCTAGAGAGATATGAAGGGATGGGTTACACCAGAGATGAAGCCAGGAAAAGTGAAATATATTGTATGATCAATTCATCTAATTATAAGCTACCACAAAAACGAATTTGAGTCACCAAAACCCACACTTATCTTAGTAAACTATTGACTTACGACGCATGACAAGGACGTTATAAGTTGGATGCAGATACAAATCGAATACGAATAAACACTAGGAGTTCATTACAAAATAAATACCTAGGAATGCAATATTTTATCGCAATACTGGTGCGATTCATAAATTAATCAATTTTTCGTTTCAAGTTTTATAGCTTATATAATGTTAATCCTTTTAATGAAGACAGCTAAATATAAATCTGACTCCAAAGAAATATTCTAATAATAAATAATTACAACACTTGCCCTACCCACAGCAGAAGATCTACAAAATAATAATTCATAAGATCAGCCGGCGCGACAAAATGGCGTCATTATCCCAAACAAGACAAAGCAAAAAATATATATTTGTTGCTACTGAGAGCCTAAATACGTAATGGAAAATAACAAATACACAAATGTTTTACCTTTACGTTAACCATATACTCAATTTACTGAAAAAATCTTGAAATAAACCACCAAATTTAATTCACTAACACTTTTTTTGACGTAAGGTAAGTAAGAACGAAAATAGTTTTTATTTGTTTCAGTTCCTATGAATTTTGCTAGGCAAAGGAACTATGATACAGCCTTCTTTTTTTTGGATTTTTATTGACTGCACGTTGTGTTTCGTTTTAAAAACTCTGGTGGACATAGTCAGAACTAATTTGACTTTTTCGATTGATTGATGGTGGGTGACGCAGCCTACATATTACTGTGTCGTATCGTGTCGCGGCATAGGATACACCAATCATACGAATCTGTTCAAGCCCACGACGTGTGTGGCGCCGCACCACGCCACGACACTTATTATTTAAGCGGTAGGTGGTTTAAACTGCTTAGCACTGTTACTTATTTTGATCTTGAGTCGTGCAAAAAACGAATCTTGCACAACGGTCTGAAACTGCAGAGTGGGATGGGCCCATTCAGACGACTTGTATAAGCATAGATTTAACTCTAAAATAGGTACTAGTTGTTTTATTTTAGTGCATTTCACAGATCTGCATCAAAGCTGCACTGCAATGATAAGGAGACTACACAATCGAGTGTCGAAACAATTTTGTTAAATAAAACTCCCCAAAACTACCAAAAAGCAAAAGGTTTTTCGTATTCGAGATGTGACTCAATATGTATTTTATTGTTTAAATCCCATAACTTTTTTTTCTCGTCGTAACGAACTGACTCAAAAGGCACATTTTGTCCAACCAGCAAGCGGCCACTTTTTAAAGTTCTAAAAAGTTATGTTTAATGTTCTGTCATTGGCCTCGTTCAATACGTGGAAGGTGCAGGTGATAGTGCATATCCTGTGAAGGAGCTCCACACTGGCATCGTGTCTGAGATGGTTCAAGGAGTTACTTTACCAGATAGTCTCTGCAGCTACAACCCTAGTCCGCAATCGTTTTTGAGATTTGTAGATTGGCCACTGCTGTTCGCGTCCAAGAGACAGATTTTCTACTGGAGTGATGCAGGTGTAAAGGAGTCGAATGTCTATGCCTCCACATTTCACATCTCCTCTAGTCTGTCTCACTGTTTTCTGAGGAGGTCTCAGTAGGTATTAGTTGAGTCAAAACTGGTCACGACTCCTAACCCCTTTTTCACGCCCTCTTACTCTAGCCTTTGAATATCCACAGACTCCGCAATCCATCTTTTAACTGGAAGTTATTAATACATTTCTTTTAACGCCCTTCAATAGAAAGAGCCAAAAATACGCCTGCAGTCACAAATGTTGTGTCACTGTAATTGTATTAATGTCTGATTAGAATGTTTTAATGGTGTGCAATCTTATGTTTAGTTATTTGTATTGTTGTTTTTAATAGAGCAATGTTATTTTGAGTTTTTATCGGTAGGTATTTAATTTGATATCTACGAGTGTAATATTTTGGACAACCTAAGTCTGAAAATAAATGTTTTTTTTATTTGAAAAAAATAAAATAAAAATTACATTGCCCCACACCACAAATTATTTGCAAACCGATTTGGACTAGGACCGACTAGTTTTTTGGCCTGAAATCGGGTTTATCCAACAACATTTACATCTTAAAGGAAAACTCCGTGGACAATTTCAGCTGCTTAAGTTCAAAGGTTTATCCTGGGCGTTGATGAGTCAATGAGTGAGTCACACAAAACTATTTTTTTTATATCTATGTAATACCTTTAAACGAGCAATTCTTGTATATATACTAGCTGTCCCCCGCGGCTTCGCTCCCGTCAACTGGCTACCTATCTACCCATTTACCCTGCCAACCTACCTACCCTAACCTATCCTACCCTACATATCGACCTACCTACCCTACCCTGTCCTACCTGCATGATTGTTGCGTAACTTAAGGCGCAGATTCCCTTGAGTAGCTGATTTTAAAATGAGAATCACGTCTAAACGGCTAGTCGTAATTTTTTGGAAAAAGTTTAAGTTACATTAGACCATTTTCTTAATAATTTGATTAAAGCCTGTGCTACACGGTCGTCGACCGCGACAAAAACCAAGGTCACCTTGGTCGGAATCGGCCATTCCCGACCGTGTAGACAGTGGTTGCCAACCAAATTTAGCATGACCTTCCAACGCCCTTGGTCGGCGTGCGTGCGTTGCCAACGAGTTGGTCGGCGACTTGTTTGATGCCGTGTAGACGCTTGTTGACAAACACGCGTATGACAGTCGCGCTTCTGCAGGCGGCGAGCGCAGACGCACGCGCAAAAAATGGCTCAACAGAGCGAACGCAATGTAATAACGGAACTTATCGATATAAACAGATACTTGTCCTGTCTTTGGGATTAGACATCAGAGTCATGTATAGACGCAACTGAAAAAAAAAATGCATAGGATATTTTTTTTAAAGTATATTCTTTTACTTTAAATGTACCTATATTAAATATACTATCTTCTGACAGCGGCTCCACCCGCGTGAAAGTGTTTTCTTATCCCAAGGGAGCATTATACCGGAATGAAGAGATGCATACGTGCTATTCCAGATTATAATCTATCTCTGTGGCAAAATTCATCCTGATCCGCTCAACAATTTTAGCTTGATTGAGCAACAAACATACATACATCCATCCAAACTTTCGCATTTATAATATTAGTAAGATTAGAGTTTAGTTTTTAAAGTTTATTAGTATATTCTTTTTGAAGTTTTGATAGGCAAGGCGCCATGAAGTCGTTGTAATGAAAGTACGGTACGAGCGTAAATACGTCTTCTCTGCGCGGCGTTCTAAACATACTGAGGTTGGGCGCTTGTCGCAGACCGTGTAGCCGGCATCGCCCGACGCGCTTCCGACCAAGGTGACCTTGGTTTTTGTCGCGGTCGGCGACCGTGTAGCACAGGCTTTAAGCACATTTTGAGTTTTATTCGTATAACACAGTGTAATTAATTAGTAAAGTTATGTCTGAAACGGACAAAAACACGACAATCGCACAAAAACCGCTGGGCGTATTTTAATTAAATCGACACCATCTCAAAGACAATTTAATTATCTACATTTTGATCTGAAGCTTTTTTTTTATATTCGTAGAATAATAAGGAAAGTACAAAAAACTACAAAATTTTGGGCGGCGGGGGGTGCGAAACGGGTGCGCGTTTTGTTCCCTCAAGGTCGTTGGCGTTACTTGTTGTCTTAAACCTTTTACGCAGCGCACGCAACGGAAGCTCTCAAATAGGTTTTATTTTTCCGTTTTTGCAACATTTTTCAAATATGGTCCGCTCATATTGGTCGTAGCTGATGTTAAATAGCCTATAACCTGCCTCGATAAATGGACTATCCAACACAAAAAAAAAATTCAATTCCAAGTTCCTGAGATTAGCGCGTTCAAACAAACAAACTCTTCAGCTTTATAATATTAGTATAGATATATATATAATCTGAATCTTGGTAAAGGCTCCAACGATATTCATGAAATTGAGTATGCAGGGGATTTTGGGGGTCGATAAATCGATTTGTCTCGAACTCGACCAACATGCACTGAAACACGAATCCAGATATCCCTTTCAAAAAGTAAGGGAATTGACTGGAACACGTAAACCAAGAACCTGTGCCATTGAAGATAAAGACGGGCGTCTAGTTACAACTGTGGCTCAAGTGTTAGAGCGTTGGAGAAAGTACTGCGCAATGTTATATGACACGGGAGAGCCTGTTAACGCTAATTGAGCATGCCATCAAAGCTCTTAAGTGCAACAAATCGCCAGGTAAGGATGCTATTACAGCCGAAATACTAAAAAACCTAGGTCAAAGAGGCACAAAGGCTATCACCGTTTGTAACACCATCTGGAGTACTGGAAGATGGCTAAAAGACTGGACAGTTTCGGTTTTTATACCTTTACATAAGAAAGGCTCTTCAAAAGTTTTTGGAAATTACAGAACAATTGGGTTAATATCACATGCGAGTAAGATCCTCCTTCATGTAATTAATCGATGTCTCAACTATTTTTTGAGTCGACAGATACCCGAAGAGCAGGCTGGCTTCGTTAAGGGCAAGGGAACACGGGAGAAAATACTTAACGTCCGCCAAAACATCGATAAGAGCAGGGAATCCAACAGTCCCGTGGTCCTATGCTTTATCGACTATACAAAAGCCTTTGATTGCGTGCAATTGGACAAACTGTGGAATGTGCTACTCGAAACGGGAGCTCCTAAACACCTCGTTGCTTTATTCCAGAGTCTGTACACTGACAACCGTTCTTTCGTCAGGATGGGCACTGAATGCTCCAATATGTTCCAAACATGAAGAGGAGTGAGATCCGACAGGAATGCAATCTTGTCCCCTGCACTTTTTAACATATATGGAGAATACATTATTTGGAAGACGATCGAAAATTGGGAGAAGGGTTTTCCTATAGGTGAAAAAAGATTATCAAATCTCCGATATGCCGACGACACCGTACTTCTGGCAACATCCATGGAATATTTAAATGAGCTGTTCTGAGACGAGCTGAGACTCGAGTTAGAAAGCGGCAACATCGGTCTCGCAGTAAACAGAGCGAAAACCACAGAGAAAAATAATATATGCGAAAACCAAGGTGATGATAGTGGATCGAGCCGGAAAGCTTGCAAATATCACCTGCAACATTCCTGGCATTGATATTGTCGACCGCTACGTATACCTGGGCTCGCTAATCTGCAATGACGGCAGCTGTGTCCCTGAGATAAAAAATTGAATCGGGATGGCGAAGGATGCGATGACCCGTTTAAGCAATATCTGGAAGAAGAGAGAAATTGATATCAAAACCAAGATCAGATTGATACGAGCCCTGGTATTCCCAATTTCCCTTTTGGACAATCCTGGGCCGAGAGAGACAAAGGACGATGCATTCGAGATGTGGTGTTGGAGGCGAATGCTGAGAGTACCTTGGACTGCGAAACGCACCAATGCATCGAAACTCACTTGTCCACCATATGCCAGCAGCGCATTCATTCGTATTACGGCCACACAATGCGCAGATGCGACGAGAATCTGGAACGACTTATTGTGATTGGGAACACCGAAAGCAAAAAGTCGCGTGGTCGTTCACCAACGAGATGGACCGACCAAGTGAAAGACTCGTCGTCCTCCAAATTCTTCACGGTCGTAATGGAAGCGCTGGACAGAAACTGGTGGAAGCAGATCATCCGCTCCAGATGTAACCCTGATGCTGACCACGATCCTCAGACATGAGAGACCGACTAAGAGAGAGAGAAAAATCGATCTAGCTATACACACACTCGGATATGGTACGGCCGGACTAACCCCGACCACAAATCCGTGGTCCGGCCGGACAAAATCCAAGTGTGTGTCCGTCGTGATGTAGTCCGCCGGACATCATTATTATTATTTGAGTCCGTCTCTGTCCACACAAGCCTATATAAGCTATAAAGGATTTGCGGGCGAAGTTAGTCCGGCCGGACTAAATCCGGACGTGTGTTAGCACTATGAGCTAGAACGAATTTGTGGGCGGAGTTAGTCCAGCTGGACTAAACCCGGGTGTTAGCACTATTACAATTACCCCATTTCCGAAAGTTGTTTATTGTAAACATGTATGACCTCAAGAATACCGAAAGCTCAAATGAAATGCCATTGACAATTATTAGAAATATAAATATTTAATTCGTTATAATAAATTCTAATAAAAAGTAATCAAAACTACGTTATATTTCATTATATATAATTTTTTCAATCAGGTTTTTGGGTTATCCAGACCATGGACATCGACATCACTGACGACTAGTTGTAGTTGGTACGGCCAAACCACCCGACAACACTACACACGTCCGGATTTGGTACGGAGCAGACCAAAGATTACTACAGACCATATCCGATGAGAAAACAAGCGGACCGAGACAGACTCAATTAATAATAATAATGTCCGGCGGACCATTTTATAGTACCAACACCGGATTTGGTCCGGCCAAACTAACTCCACCCACAAATCCTTTCTCGCTTACACACGCTTGTGTGGACCGAGGCGGTCTCAATTAATAATAATAATGTCCGGTGGACCACACGCTCGGATATGGTCCGGGCCGGACAAACTCCGCCCACAAATCCGGCCGGACCAAATTCGAACGTGTGTAAGCACTATAACACACGCTCGGATATGGTAAGGCCGGAATAGCTCCACTCACAAATCCGTGGTCCGGCCCGACCAAATCCGAACGTGTGTAAGCACTATTATGGTGGCTCTTCACATCGCTATTCGTGTTCGCGTATTTGTCTTATTCGCTCAAATACTTAGTTAAGCACTGGCGTGGCCGCACATGAGACAGCAATAGTTAGTTCTGGTGTTACAACAAGAACAAGAACACTATCTATAACCAACCATCGCACTGACACTTATTATCTATAAATAACCCAAATTCCTTGTCTCAATTAACACATAATACCACGAAATCATAGAAAATCAAACAAAACCGAGTTTGTTTGTCAAACCTGCCATTGTATTAGAGTTTGACAAACAACAGAAACCGGCCACGGTGACAAAGACAAAAAATAATCTTTTGTCCTTATTATTTACATGGAGCTGCAAATTAGCCATCTCGCTCTATCAATCAAGCTCATTTTAAGGCTTAATCTATAGGTACTTTATCTAAGCTCAAATAGAACGATGTGAAGTAGCTCTATTCGTCTATATTTGCCTATTCTCACGAACAAGACGAATACGCCAAATACCCGAACACCCGTATCTACCCGGCTGTCGGTTTTTTGCAACATATCAATGGATTGCGAATATGGCGAATATGTTCGTTTACCATCCACCATCCACACATCGCTCGCTCTACGCTCAGTAGTGTGCGGTGCGCGTCATTGGCGCACATGTATAAGTATTTATGTAGTTTGGTTACAGCTTGTTCACGCCAAAATGGATTGGACAAATGACCTTGTTATGCGATTTTTGGAATATCATCAAATGCATCCCTGCATATGGGACCCGCAAAATGCCTCTCATAAAAACAGAAGTAAAGTTAATGACGCATGGAATAGTATTAAGAATAGCCTAGAATATACAGTCACAATAAAAGAGCTTAAAAAAAGCGAGATACTTTGTTGGCTGCCTATCGGGGATCCAAATTAAAAATTAAGAAGCTGCTGGATCAGTGAGTCGTCTTAGGGGCGGTGCTGCAGTTAACACGTCCATCGTAAACTATAGCAAAAATATTCGTAAATGATAAAGCAAATATGCCGTGCTATTCATAAACGATGTGTAGTCGGTGTATTCGTGTTATTCGGAATTCAACACAAATATAGCGAACAAAGACGAAAAAATACGCGAATATCGAATAGCGATGTGAAGTGCCACCATTAGAATATATATCATCCTGCGCGCCGCCGCTTACGTACTTTGTGATCCTGAAGGTGGAAACACATTATTAACACCCGACCCGACGCCACGCCACCCGACGCCTGCTGACGCGTTGAAGTACTAATCCATCCCATACATTTAGTATGGTCAGAGACACATAGTCAACACGCCATGTGACGACACGCAATCACACGCGTTTAGGGATTTGTACCATACCAAATACTTGACTAATAAACCCCGAAAATTGCGGGTTCAAAGGAAATATTTAAACTTAAGTCCATCATTACAAATTTGACTCAAATAAATTAATCATTTCTATTAAAGCATAAACATAAAAATTACCCCACCGAGTTTGTACCCTAAAAATTACAGTGCTGATGAAACTTAACTCTAAATTAGCGTAAATTACCCTAAGTTGGCACCACTGATCATGACTGACGCGTGTTGTCGGGTGTTAACTAGAGACACACTGTGTGCGAAGCGTCGGGTGGCGGGTTTGGCCCCCTCTCCCGGCAACACGCTGATCCAAACCGACTGGGTGTTGTCGCGTGTCGTCACATGGCGTGTTGTGTCATGTGTCTCTGACTATACTAAATGTATGGGATGGATTAGTACTTCAACGCGTCAGCAGGCGTCGGGTGGCGTGGCGTCGGGTCGGGTGTAAATAATGTGTTTCCACCTTCTCCTGCTGTCGGCCATAGACTTATAGAACATATTAGCATAGACACAAAAATTTAGAATCAATGATCGGTGCGAAGTAGTAAATACAGGGGTGTTTTTGCCGAGTTTCTAGTTTTATTTGGTCAAATTATCCTTTTTTTAATGTATTAGGATTTAACACAAAATGAGTTTTTCCAGTGATGAAGTCAATTTCCTTGTGTATCGATATTTACAAGAATCAGGTATGGTTCAATGAACTCTCAGCTCAGACGCTAACTTAATCTGTACAGGATATGTTTCATGGTTTCTTATTTCACTGATGTCCTAACTCCAAATTTACCTGCTTATTTATTTAGTGTTCGTACATTTTCACATGCTTCATTATAATACTCATTACAAGAAATAAACACTGTCGGGCATTATGCTGCTTATATTGGCCATTGTAGGTGTCAAAAGTTTGGAAAAACATTGTCTAACAACACAATTTCCATACCTGCCTGGAAAAGTATGCAGTGTAATTTAGTCTTAATGTAAATTTCAGGATTTAATCACTCTGCTTACACCTTTGGTATCGAGTCGCATATATCGCAGAGTAACATCAATGGAGCCCTTGTACCACCCGCAGCATTGCTGAACATATTGCAAAAAGGATTACAGTACACAGAAGCAGAAATTACTATAGGAGAAGATGGTATGTTTTGTTTCGTTTTAATAATAAATAAGTGTTTCTGTATTGTGACTAACCAGTTCAGAGAAGGTGATGACATCATTAATTTTAGTTTTTTCCTCATATTCACTTTCTTTGTTTATTGATATATTTTCGTTCCTAATTAATAAGTCCAGCCTCAAACAAGAGTTCTTTGTACCTTCTTCAAGAAAAATATTGACACATTTTTTTTCTTTCAGGCACAGAAACACGTCTAACAGAAAGTCTAAGTTTAATTGATGCAGTCACACCAGACATAGTAGCTGCCAGACAAAATGCACATAATGCTCAAAAACAAGCAATCAAGGCAGAGCCTGGGTCTGGTGGGGAGCAGAATGGAGTTGATGTAAGTATTCAACTATAAATGAAAACTCATAATACAATGTACTAGTTACTATCAGCCTACATCACTGCCGCTGTGGAGTTAAAGCAGTGCTGCCAACTCGTCTAAGCAACCAACTCGTCTAAGCAAAAATGCACTGATAGCTCTTTAAAAATGTGCTAGACAGTGCTAAAAGGTCACTGTCAAAAAAAACCTGTATTCGGCACCAAATTCAAAAAAATTTTGTTATGGGCACATCCATTTTTATTATCATCTTACTGCACAACTTGTAAAACTGACTCAGAAATTCAGAATAACTGACTGAATAGAATGTGAAACTAATTTAACTACAAATTACAATGCGAGTAATCAGTGCTGCCAACTCGAGAAATTCCTACCTCATAGAGTACGACCACCTTAGGAAACATAGCAGCATTTAAGTGTTCCTAGTTCTAAAAATGTTTGTGATTCCTTCCATGTTATGCACATCACAGAATAAATAATAGTAGATGTGCATACTATAATATGATTTCAAAATGCGCTAGATCTGACGCTGAAAGCACTAAATTGTCAGCACTGAGTTAAAGCCTACTCTCATGAATAAATATGCAATACTTGTTTGATACAAATATGTCTATATTATTAGAATTAATATTTGTTTCGGGATATTTACCATGTATATTTTGATTTTGATTGAGAGCTCGATATTTCGGCACCGTTACAAAAAGGTAAATATAAATATATATAAAAGGTAAATATCCCGAAACAAATATTAATTCTAATGATTGTGACCATGTCAGTTTAAAAACTTATATGTCTATATTAACCCCTTTAAGTGCCTGAAACGTGGATCCAAGCAAGTTACAATGGATTTTTTATTGTTTCGGTAAATACGGCATTCAACTTGTTAAAGGAGGTTAAAATTGATCCTAATCAATAAAGATTTCTTCTCTTGCTATCAAGGGCACAACATGCAATGCTGCAGCAGCAGCACCAGGAGGAGCAGCAACACCCAGTGCTCCAGAAGCCATGGACATGGACCAGTCCATAGAAATTCCAGCTAGCAAAGCCACAGTGCTTAGAGGACATGAGTCTGAGGTGTTCATATGTGCTTGGAACCCAAGCACAGATCTGCTGGCTAGTGGATCAGGAGACAGTACTGCTAGGTATGTTATTGAAACTAATTGAAACTGAAAGGTGGCTGTGAAATCTAACTGTCATTTGATTTTGTTTGTGCATAGCACCTCACAGAGTGTTCAAAGCCGCCACTAAGTTTGAATCAATATGAGTGTAATAATTGTTTTTCATTGTTATTATCTTGCAGTAATGTGTTTCTATCTATACAGTTAAAGGAATTGGTTTAGATCCATTTAGATTTGAAGCCCAACTGCAAGATATCCCTATTCCAGTAAGTCAATCCTCCTATTTATTTCAGAATATGGGACATGTCAGACAACCCAGCAACAACTCCCAATCAGTTAGTATTACGACACTGCATCCAAAAGGGTGGGGCTGAAGTACCTAGCAACAAAGATGTCACTTCTTTAGACTGGAATGTAAGTAATTAAATATAATTATGTTCACTTGTAGTACAGTACTGTATACTACTTGCTTGTACCTCATCATCATCTACTTGCTTGTACCTGGTATGGTATTACCTTAATTATAGTGTAAATTTTATTTTAATTACAGAATTACCACCATACTTTATTCTATGTAGGCTATCAGTAAACATTTGTTATAAGAAACTTAAGTTAACAACATTTATAATAATTAATTCTTCTTTGCAGTGTGATGGCAATTTATTAGCAACTGGCTCATATGATGGTTATGCCCGTATTTGGACCACCGATGGAACATTGGCGTCAACACTAGGTCAACACAAAGGGCCTATATTTGCTTTAAAGTGGAACAAAAGAGGAAACTATATTTTGAGTGCTGGGGTAAGGTTAAAGAATAACTGGCTGATTAATTCTGGATGCCCAATAAATACAAAAGCTTCAAGTATTATGAAACTGTTATTTTAACCAGTTTAAAATTATAGGTTGACAAGACAACTATTATTTGGGATGCATCAACAGGACAATGCACACAGCAGTTCTCCTTCCATTTAGCACCAGCCCTCGATGTTGATTGGCAAACCAACACTTCATTTGCATCTTGCTCTACTGATCAGTGTATTCATGTTTGTAAACTGAATGCTGATAAACCAATCAAAAGCTTCCAAGGACACACAGTAAGTAGAGATGTTGCACCAAGAAGTTTATAGAATATATTCCTATTCTAATTTACAATGTAACATTCCATTTTATAATATTTTCAGAATGAAGTTAATGCCATCAAATGGGATCCTCAAGGACAATTGCTAGCATCATGTTCAGATGACATGACATTGAAGATCTGGTCCATGAAGCAGGACACATGTGTGCATGACTTACAAGCACATTCAAAAGAAATCTACACCATCAAGTGGTCACCTACAGGACCTGGAACACAGAACCCCAATATGAATCTGATCTTAGCAAGTGCTTCATTTGACAGCACTGTTCGCCTGTGGGATGTTGAAAGAGGTGTTTGTATACACACTCTCACAAAACACACTGAACCAGTGTACAGTGTGGCATTTTCTCCTGATGGCAAGTTCCTTGCTAGTGGTTCTTTTGACAAGTGTGTGCACATATGGTCAACACAAACTGGAAGCCTTGTTCACTCATACAAGGGCACAGGAGGTATTTTCGAAGTGTGCTGGAACTCACGAGGCACGAAGGTCGGCGCGAGCGCTAGTGACGGCAGTGTTTTTGTTCTAGACTTACGCAAACTATAACAACAGGCTGTCAGAAACACAGTATGTGTTTTTAATCATAAAAAAATCAGAAGGTGATTTCGGACTTTCGTAAAACTATGGTTATACTGAATCAGATTTTTTTTTACATTTTTTGGCAATAATATTGTAGATTATTATATTATTCATAAATCTTAGCAAATCCAATAAAACCATTTTAAATTAATATTAATTGGAAATTGTTCACAATAATAATTGGTAATAGCTTTGTATTGTATGATGTTTAATCAATACCACCGGCTTAATACAATTCCTATGACCTAACTATAAGTATAACATTACCACCCACTGCATGTAAAATATCTGTATTTGTGGTGGTCCAACATCACAACCACAAATACAGATATTTTACATGAGACATAGCCACAAAATTATAATATGTATAAATAAATAATAAATCATACTTGTTAAATGTGCTTATTTCAATACATTGTTATAGTCTGAATTCCCATTATAGGATTTATATGACTTAATTTTTGTTACTTTTGTAATAATAATAGGGCTATTTTTTTATAAGAATAAAAGAGTATAAATAGTGAAAGTTAGATGTATTTCTATGTTTCATGACTGACTCTATCCATGAAAAGAGCATTGAAACTTAAATAATACTTTTATAATTAAACCATTCATTCTTCCACTAAATAAAATCTTGAATTAAATTCTAGTGAGCTAAGACAATACCTAATAAAACTCAAGTTATGTCATTGGCCGCTTATATGCTAATAAATTATCATGCTTATAAAGTGTATGTAATTTTTCATACATAAATTTGAAAAAATATAGTAAGTTATCATATTGTCCTATATAAGGTTGACATTGTGGATGTTGCTCATCTGTTCTGTGCACTGGACACTGGTTTGTAAGAAATGACTCATACTGTTCACTTCTCCCCCACGCACAGATATGCAGCTCTAATAGAAGCTGATGCAAAGCTTCTATTGTTGAAAGATACCACCTAGGGCTTCCACGTTGATGACGCCAAAATTGTGAAGCTCTTTGCTGTAGCACTATTGTTGGTATCTTTTGAAGCCTTTCATCAGCATAAATACCCCTGCTCTGATTCCATGTGCTGTCTATTAGTACCACTCTATCTATTGGGAGTTCATGGACATGATGAATTTCATCCAAGTCTTTATGATTTAATACTTTTGTCATTAATGTCCCGACATTATATCCAGAAGGTAGTTCTGCTAACAAGAGATCAGAGTAGCTTGGTGCATCCTCTTTGCCTGTATATAATTCTCTAACCGTTTTAGCTTCTGCCCCTGGAAACAATAAAACAGTTCTGCCATCCAGAGCATACTCAGGTACATTTGGATATGTATAAACATTTACATCATCTGGCGCTAAAACAGCTGCATGTGCTGATGTGCTTTTGCCATCTATTTCACGACGATGTTTAATTATATCCACTTTTATAGGAAGCTGAAAAATAAATCAGAATGCAATTAAAACGACTAGATATCAGCATCATCTTCATACACATTGCTATTGTCAGATGTTGTGTTGTCTTACCCGACATACTGGAATTTTCCCGTCAATTAGCGATACTGGAACGTAACATGTGTAGCAGAAATACATTCGTGATTTACCGCATCGGGGACATGCACTACGGCCTTCCAACACAGCTAAAGTTTCTGAACTTGAAATTACCATTCCTTCAAATGGTTTTTCATCACGATTACGCGCTTCGGGGCTTTTGGGATTCATGATTATTTTTGTTTATTGTATTCATAACCTCAATAAATTCATAATAGTTGACAATCTTCTTTTAGTTTTAAATTTCGTAGAAAATGACAACTGCGTTCGATGTTTTTTTTTAAATGTTGCAAGCGTGAAGCATAGTGTTGTAATTTTTTTGCATAGTTTTAGTATTTTTCTTACTGGTTTCTTCGCTCTCCATTAGCATCGGTTGGTCGCCAGTTTTTTGACGGCAGCGACCACACAGCCCCTGGCTATGTGGTCGATGTTTGACGGTGATTGATTGCCGAAATTAAAACTTCGGTCATAAGCTTTTCCTACCATGAGTCAAGTAAGAATTAACATGTTACATTACAACTAAAAAAACTTCCGAATCTAGACCATACCACTGAAAAAGAGTACCTCTCAATAAGATCTACTTTCGTCCCAGTTATCCTTGCTACCTGTTTTTAGCGTGGGTTCCGTACCCAAAAGGGTAAAAACGGGACGCTATTACTATTTTTAAGGCTTCACTGTCCGTCTGTCTATCTGTCACCACTTCACCAGGCTGTATCTCATGATCCGTGATAGCTAGACAGTTGAAATGTTCACAGATGTTGTATTTATGTTGTCGCTAAAACAGAACAAGTAAACATTTAAGTTGGGCTTCCATACAACAAACGTAGTTTTTTTTTTGCGATAATAGTACGGTACCCTTCGTGTGCGAGTCCGACTCGCACTTGACCGGTTTTTTAGTTCATCTTTCAGTTCTTCAAGCTTCCAAAAATAATACATTTTTTTACCCAGGGTTTACCCTGGCGCACAATTTTAAACCATGCGCGGGTGTATGCATGTACGCCCGAGACGACATCTGTTTTCGGCGTCTCCGAAACCTCGAGAACTCTAGGTTTTCCGTGGTCTAGGCACTGGTGGACACAGGCCTGGATAAAATTATCTACGCCTTTGTCTACCGATCGCACAGTAGAGATCAGGAGACAACCAGGCTTACGGAGCATCTGTATGAGGCGGCTGATACGGCACAGCAGTGGTACCCTTCTGCTCAATTAGCGATACTGGGGGATTTCAATGCCCACCATCAGGGGTGGCTCTTCCTATACCAGTGCACTGATCATGCTGGGCAAGAGATGCGAAAGCTTGAGCTTGCGTTAAATCTCGCCCAGCTGGTCCAGGGAGCAACGAGGGTGCCGGATGTTGATTCGCACACTGCCAATTGCTTGGACCATCTGCTGATATGAGTAACAAATCCAGACCGCTCCTCTGTGTCGGTATCATCACCTTTGGGTAGTTCCGACCATTGTCTGGTGAAGTCTGTCATTTCAGTTACGTCCATTCTCTGTAAGAGTCCATACTCTTGTCCATACCGGTTCCATAACCGGTGCTCAATTCCAAGCTCCTGGCATACCTAAAAGCTAACGACATCCCAGTGACCGTCAATATGGCTTCAAATTATCTGCTAAAACCTTTGGGTTTGCAGACGACAGCACTGTTGCTGAGAGATACGTATCCAACGCGCGCGTTACTGGGCCTCAGATCCGGTCTCTCCGGGAGGCAATGGTTGGGTGCTTGAATCTGTCCTTAAAGGCAGTTTCCGAGTGGGGTGATGCCAATATGGTCAGGTTCAATGCTGCTAAGACCTAGGCGTGTCTTTTTTTTCGCAAAATGGAGCCAATTCCACCCGGCTCCTTCTTTCCGTAGTGTGACCGTGCCGATAACGGACCATCTCGAGCTTCTTGGCTTTATGTTGACATCGACCCTCAATTTTGGTCCATTCGTTGAGGCAAAAGCTCAAATGGCTGCCAAAAAGTTGGGGATTCTCGCAAAGGTGAGACAATATTTCACGCCAGAACAGTTGCTCAACTTGTACCAAGCGCAAGTTCAGTCATGCATGGAGTAGTGTTCTCATCTCTGGGACGGATCTGCCAAGTACCAGCCGGATGCACTAGAGTCGATCGAAAAACGGGCCAAGAGGCTTATCGGCAATGAGAGGCTCCAGTCTTGAACATCGGCGCCAAGTTGCCAGTCTGTCGGTTTTTTATCGGTAACTTTTCGGGGAGTGTGCAATGGAATTGCATGAACTAATTCCTTCTAGCCCGTTCCATCTTCGGACTACAAGACGTACGGCGACGCGTCATCGGTTCATGGTGGACATCCCACCCATACGCACCAAACTTTTGGGAATACTTTCATTATGCGTACAGCTAAGGAGTGGAATTCCCTGCCAGAGTCTGTATTTCCTGATAGCTACAACCTGGGAGTCTTTAAGTCAAGAGTGAATAGTTTTCTTCTAGGTAAGCGTGTTACATCGTCGACCACATCATCGCTTACCATCAGGTGAGATAGTGGTCAAACCTAACAATAAAAAAAAAATACATGTTACCAAAAAAAACCGGATCGGTCATCAGGCCGCTGGTAACATCTGAGCGTGAGCTGAGCTTTGATAATCTTGGTTGCTTCTTGGTTGGGAGATATAGTTCTAGCCAAGCTTCTTGGCCACCCCGAAGTTGGCTACATTGGCTGCGCAGTAGCAAATCTCATACAAAAACAGCACCGTTTCGTGCCTCGCGCATGCGGTAAACCAACTTCAGGGTGGCCTAGAAGTTTGGCGAGGACTATATGCGCTTGCGACCAAAGGCAAATAGAGAACATTGAGTCAGCATCCAGTTTCTTTTCTTAATCTACGCTTGCACATATATAGAAGAGCTATAGTCATATAGCCCACGAATAAAAAAATACGTAAGGTTGTGTCAATCACGCAACCGTGTAGAACGAACGCGCCAGTTCGTTATCCCAACCAAGGCCACGTTGGTAAGGCGGGTGTTCCAACAGTGTAGAAGTCGCATACAAAGTGCCAGCAGTTTGTGTGTACACGGAGCGGCCATCCACTCCGTGTACCGGTTTGAGTTTTAGGTACGCGTACAAATACGTTTGAACGAGTACATAATTATAGTCCTCACCAAACTTCTTGGCCGCCTTGAAGTTGGTTTACCGCATGCACGAGGCACGAAACGGTGCTGTTTTTGTATGAGATTTACTACTTCGCAGCCATTGTAGCCAACTTCTGGGCGGCAAAGAAGTGTGGCGAGAACTATATCTGTGCAAATTAATTTAAAAAGATATGTAAAAGAGAGTTGGTATTGGTAACACTAAAATGATATGTCATTCAACTCAACCGAATTGACAAACTTATTTTTCGTTTAATTTGGTCGTTTTTAATTAAATATTAATTCATACAAGTCAATTTTTCCTGTTCTTCACTACGTTTTTATCAATAACGATATTAAATCCCTTAAATTATAAGATTCCGCTATAGAATTCTCAAAAAGTTTCAACCTCGAAACTTGCAGGTTTTTTAATATTTTGAAAATTACTTTGTAAACATTGTGATGCTCGTAGTATTTTTAACCGGTAAACACAACAAACACTAACTATTTGAGAACAAAAATCATTCTCATCTTACGTAAATGAAAGTAATATTGAATTAAAATGGACCTGACTTCAAACAATCTCTCAGGACTACTTCAAAAATTGTGTTCAGGATTGTCCCTAGATCCAGGTAAATTCTATTTTCAAACTATCTACAACGTTTTGTTTTTATTAGATATCTATGTAAATGTCAGTGATACAGTATTTTTTAGTGTTTTGAGAGGATTTTAGAATATTTTTTCATGAATAGCTTACATGATTACTTTAGAACTTTTATATCAAGCAGAAATAAAGGCAAGTGTTGTGTTGTTATTTTTGTTTACTTCTATAACTACCTGTATGCCCCTCCCATATTAGATGGTTATTGTTTAATTTACTTAGACCCCTCAACTGTTGCAACACCTGTATCAGTTGTTAAGCAATAGAGAACAATTGTTCGCCAATTATGACCGTTGAAGATCTCAGTTAAAACACTTAATTAGTTTTGTATGATTACTTGGTTTTGTAGATGGAGCATATGAGCTGGCAGTGTCATATTTATCTTCCACTGGAGACAAAAGTCGCACTGTTCAGGATGAGAGGCTGCTTTGCCAGAAGATCCAATCAAGACTTACCAGTGTCAGAGACACAGACAAATTCAATGAATATTATTCTAAACTAAAAAGCTCTGTGAGTATGAACAAAATGTACTTAATATAATATCTTCTTACAGATTGTTTAAAAAAACTGCTTACTAGTTTCTTTAAACAATTTGAATAATTTTCAGTTAAGAATTTATTTTTTTGTTCATCCTTTTGGTCACATTGTCAAACGTTCATGTTGCAGTTCATTTTGAAGCAGCGTGTATCGGTCCTGTCTCTGCTGCTGGCCCTGTCAGAGACACCGAAACAGTCAGAATCTACTCAGCAACTTTTCCCAATACCGCAACTTGCTTCCACCGTGAGTAATTTCTGGAATTCATTTATCACACCGGATTCTACAAGTCAGCAAAATGAACTTTAAAGTAAGGCGCCTTCAGACATCCAACACAAGCCTGCCACAATGATGCAACAACCTGGTTTCAAAGATTTTTTGAAATGGCTTAGCATATTGTTGTCTCGGTTGTCGCCTGAGCCTTTACATCCAATATTATTTGCAATCATGTAATTTTTAAGTAAATTCCCTTAAATGTCAACATCCACCATCCTGGCTAATGAATCATATCTGGCATTTCAGAAGTCTGCAACCGGTATATGTGGCCCAGCTTCAAGCACAAGTAAGAGCACTATTGGGTCTGCGAGTTCAGGCAAACATCAGGGTTCCAATCAGAGCCTCCCATCCAACAGTAGCATGGCTGTTGCATTAGTAACCACCGGTAAGGATACAATCTTGCTGCTAATATTTATAAATAGATTTAAATAAGGATTGTGCTGACGGGGGCTAATGCTGCTTGTTGGAGCAGGTTTACCCTAATTGCTTCTTGATACTTTCCTCAAAAGGCTTGCTGGATGCTGCCCTGTGCTCGGTGCTAGACTATTCAGATTATAAACGAAATGTTTCCTTAAGTCAGTTAAGAAAAGCAGGCAGCAATCATTTTCGTTTCATTTCAAACACCAAATAAATCAATTAAATCTTCTAACCAGTTTTGAACTTAAATGGTGATGAATCAGTTATTAAATAAATTTGTAAATGGAGAATACAACTCTGTTCATATCTTAATAAATCCACCAAAGTCCACAGTTGATTTTTGAATTGAAGCATTATGTCAACAGATTATTGCAAACTGTAAGTTTATGAACTATCTCAAGTGTTTATTAACTCTCGATAAATTGTGAACAGAACATTCCGAATAGAATAATACGACCAATCAGTGCACCAGTCTACAAGCTATCTGTTTTGGTGCGACAGTAAAATTGCCGTGATTGCGCGAAGTGATTTGCGGCGCGGCAGCCAATCACTCAGAAACTGCTCAACCATGCCGTCAAATGTGCACTATGCCTCTTGTATTGCAAGTGCCTTTTTAAGCAAGAATTGCAAGAATCTAATATGATATTGTGTGATAAAATATCCATCATACTAGCATCAAAATATCCCAACTACTGCCAAAGTATACACATCTGTGCTTGTCTCAGATCGAGTGAACGAGCGTACTTGCGTGCGTGACGCCGTGCTGGCGGCGACGGGCGTGCGGCCGCGCGTGTCCAGCATCGTGCCGCGTCCCCAGCAAGCCTTGCATGCACGCATTGCACATCTCGGCTTCTTACACGACCGACTGAAGGAGTTCATCGACCCCGCCTCTGGACTTATGCCGCAGGGTAAGTCGCTTAAGTACTTCGTACCTTTTAATTACGACAGCATTGCAGTCGATCGTTGATCGTCGGTCGATCCCTTTAATCTGGCTACCATGCTCCACACTAGATGATTGAGTTTTTTGTCTTTTGACAATTTTGTCAATTGACATACTGAACGATTAATGTGATTGGTTGTTTGCTATCTTGTTACTCTCTGTGATTTACAAATAAAGTAAGATATTTATTAATATTTTAACTTCGATTATTTTCTTCAGGCCTAATGGGAGAAGGACTTGTGGCATCAATCAGAGATGAACTTACCGAATATTATCGTAGCGTGGCTCTATTGCAGTCTCAGGTATGTTTATCCCGTAAATAATTAATAATTTCATTCAAAACAATCTTGGTCATGGTGTTGCTTGTGAAGATTTATATAAACGTGTCTGTGTTATTAGGCTTGTGAAGGCGACGGCGGCGGCGGTACTTTACGTCGAGTGTGCGTGTGGGCGCAGGAACCGCTTCACCGACTCACTTGGCTCGCCAATATCGCACACGCTGCTCACCATAAGAAAGGTACCCATTTCAATCAATCTGCCGAACTTTTTCCCATCTATATGGCGGTTGGCTTCCAATCAAATCGGATCCAGCCAGTTTGGCGAGAACTATAACTGGGTAAAAGATACCCTATTACTAACAGAATAAAGCTCTTGTCTAACTGAGGCGAAGCCTGCGCGGGATTAGGGACAAAATTCTCTTGCGCGGATTGTAGCTTTTAACTTGTATGTCCAAAATTATTCATTTATTTTTACCTTCTTTTTCCCGCGGCTTAGTGTAGGCATTAACTGTCTATTTTTTCAGGATAAAAAGTAGCCAATGACACTCAGCAATAGTTTAGCATTCTATTAATGATAGTTTATTTATATTTTTTTTTAACTTTTTCATTGTCTTGTGGTATAGGTGGCGAGCTCGCGTCTTGCGTGCACAGGTTCGTGCGACACGGGGACGAGCGTGTGGCGATGTTAGCGCGGCGGCTGCTCACCGCTCTCACTTACCCGCTGCTACTGATGCTCACTCGCTGGCTTATCCACGGTAAGTTATTATACTAATATACATAGAGTTGGAGCAGCCGAAATTGGCTTTTATGTAATGCCAAATCAAAGTATAAGCCCAGCAAATATAAACAAGAGTATAAGACAAGTAGGAATCCTACACCTACAGACACCTATATAATCATATCGCAACCTAGTGCGCAATCGTCATAATTGAGCAATATTATTGTAGGTGTATGAGACACCAGACAAGCACAACCACATATTTTAAAGATATGACAAATCATTATCTTATTTGTTAGGGTTCCGTACCCAAACGGGACCATATTACTAAGATCCGTCTGTCTGTCTGTCACTAGGCTGTATTTCATGAACCGTGATGACTAGACAGTTGAAAATTTCACAGATGTATTTCTGATGGCCGCTTAAACAACAAATACTAAAACAGAATAAAATAATATTAAAGTGGAGCTCCCATGCAACAAACGTGATATTTTTGCTGTTTTCTTGCGATAAGGATACGGAACCTGCGCGAGTCCGACTCGCACTTGGCCGGTTTTTCTTATTGATACTAATGAACTTGTACATTTGTTTGCAGGAGAGATTGACGATCGATACAACGAGTTCTTTATTGAGAGCAGAAGTGGAGTGCCTATCGATAGAATGTGGCATGACAAGTTTAGAGTCAGGTATGTATACTTTATATTGTAAACTCTTCTGCAAGAATGTTTAGCTATTTTTGCTGCAGCCTCATAGCTTTATGACAAATCTGCAAGGTCTGTACTCCACGCAGTTACGATCTATGAATGACTATGAAAGCATAGCTGCAGCTCAGCGATATATAGAAAAATCAGCTACGGCTTCGTAGCGAGTACTTAATTCGCCTACGACTTTGTAGCAGATAGGCAAATCGGCTTTAGAGAAATCAGCTACGGCTTCATAGCGGATAGACAAATCAGCTACGGCTTCGTAGCAAATAAACAAATCAGTAATTAATTCTTGTTGTAGTATGCTAGTATTATATTATCTGTGGCTGTCGCTATCACGTAGCCTTGCACTTACTCCATGATGATATTAGGGAATGGATGGTGCCGTCCTTCATGTCTCGCGAGCAAGCGGCTCAGATCCTCGCCACGGGCAAGAGCGTAGTGTTCATGCGGGAGGCGTGCCAGGACGAGCCTGCAGGACCCAGCGACCACGCACAGCATCTGCAGGCGCTGCTGAAGCCGTATACGGGTAAGCAGATTGGTTTATAATCATTTATTAACACTGGAGTCAGGTCGAATAATATCGTGAGGAAGGTTTAAATGGACTCACGAAGACGAATACTAAAAGTAAAATGAGATATGTTGCGAATTGTGATGGTCTGTGTGAAAGATAATTTTGATAGAAAGGGGTACTATTTTAAAATTTATTGTGGGTTTTTTTAAACTGCAGGGAAGAGCAACAGGAAGATAATGATTCTTTCAAATAACCTGTCAGAAGAAAAAGCTCTATCGAACTGCTTTATCCGCGTGCACCTGGGGTAATAACTAATTAATCGTACCATGTGCTACAAATATATTAGATTTCAGTAGATTTAAAAAAATAGTCCGGCACATTATTTATATCTTTTATAAATAAGCGACATTGAGGCATTTTAGGTCAAGTTATTTAAAAGTAAAGGTGATTTATGAGCAATAATATTAGGCAGGCATATTAATTCTTACGAGCGAAAGTTACTTTACCATCAAAGTATATAAGTACTGAAATAGGTACTATAAGTCTGCTCTTAGTGATTCTTTAAGTTATACACGTGTGGAACCGCGGGGCACAGCTATTTTAAATAAGAAGCATTCTTGTTATTAATAGCTAACTTTGTGATTATGATTTTTTTTATATTGTTGTTGCTAATGAATTTTGCGGCACCGTCCTTATTTATACATACTTGGAATATTTTGACACGCAAGTGTAGAAAGCTGTTATAGCTTGACGAATTCGTACGTGGTACTCCCATGTTCCGCGAGTGCGGGGGACGTAAGACAGCGGGTGTGGTAAAACGTACGCGCGGGGCCGCAGGTACCCGCCACCTGACGGCAGCGACATCGCGCCTTTACCTCATAGGGTAGTAAAATGTCACGATCGAATTTGCCAAACTATACTCAGCAGCTGGTTATTAAAGGAAAATTGTAATAGTAACAAAATAAAAGGCAATCAATTGACTCATGTTGTTATGGTTCGAGGCAAGTGTGAGTAACAACATTGTGGCGTGCATAAGCTTTGTTTATGTGCAGTATGTGACGCACACCATAATCTTACTTATGTTATAACTGGGTATTTTATAAGACGTCTTTTCTAGTATAGAAAAAACATTTCAACTAACTTGGGGTTGGGTATGGTTGGTTGGTTGTCTTACATCTCGGAAGTGATTTTGCAATAGCCTCGCTTTCGGAGCTGCTTCATAAATCGTTACGCCATTATCTGTTTTCTGTACCTGATATCTATCTAGTCTGTATTATTCCACAGTTGGACTGAGGTCACCTACTTCTCGTCACATTTTTTTCCTTTGTTTTTCGGGTCCGTCCTTTCACCTTCGACTTTGATCTCGCCTATCATTGAATAAGACCCCATCAGTAGTTTTATTAATCCAGTGCTTTTCTGTAATTTTGTTGAAATGATCGTCAACCCTCGAATCGTGAAGTACCAATAATTTATTGACAGACGTTATCCACAGAAAACCCATATTACTTTTTTCAAATGCGGATTTCGGTGCTACGTGTTGCATTGCCGATTTCGCGTCTGTGTGCACCTGCGTATAACCACGTATAAGCCAAAAGGATTGTTGTATTTTGGCGCCATATTCACGATATTTTCAATTGTGTTTTTGATGAGATTAGTTTAGGCTTCCGGATGCCGCTGGATCCGAGACGCACGGGATCAGTCAATGTGGCGACATTTGGAGGAGGCCCGTGTTCAGCAGTAGATGTCTTTCGGCTAAAATGATGATAATGAGATTAGACAAAGTAATTATGTATAAAAATGACTATCATAGGTGGGGAACGCATGACAGAAGGCTGCGCATGGTGGGAAGCGGCCGGACTGCGCGAAGGCGTGGCGGGGGCGCACGCGGCCGCGTCGGCTCGCTTGCTGGCCGCGCTCACGACGCACCACCATCTACTCGACCACCTAGCTGCGCACCGCCGCTACCTGCTGCTTGCGCAGGGAGACTTCGTACATCACCTGATGACTTTACTACAGTATGTACACATCGTTGTTTAGAGCTCGTGCAGTAGATAAATACTATATTTTTGTTATAAAAAATATTGGAATACAAAGTAATGAGAAGCCACTAAAGTCAACATTTTTTACAAAATTTTGTTTCGAAGAATTTTTTAACTTCCCATTTGTCTATGTACTTGAAATTTGGTGATAATGTTTATTGTTACGTATATTTTACTAACAAATACCAGTATATTGAAATATCAGATTCTATCACTCCTATTACAACCGATTTAATTTTGCGGTTTGATACGAAATGTGCGAAGTTCGACACGCATTTGGCTGGTTTTTATTTTTATTAGTCGACTTGCATTTGATCACGATCGATCCCACCTGACGGTAAGCGATCATGTGGTCGATGGTTGCCTAGATCAGCACTCTCGCCTAGAAGTATTAACCTATTCACTCTTGACTTAAAAGTCCAAAAAACCACTTAAAGAAATATAAATTAGACTTATATCAAAATGACGAATACTATTGTAAAAGTCATAAAATTTTAGAGCGAACTGACGAGGACCACTCCCGCCGTCCACGACAATCGGGTATTATACTCTATATATGAGCAAAAATCTATATATATATTATTGAGATAGTTTAGGCAAAAAGCAGTTGGAAAACGTTAGTTTTAGTTAATAAAATAACAAAATAAATTTTAAAATGAAATTTAAAAATGTCAGTCAACAAAAAAAGAATAACACCATGAAATATGAAATAGTAGCCGCCATGTTATTACGTCATATAGTTGTGTAAACTAAGAACTGACAACCGTCAACTAAGCTAAATGCAAAAATAATAACCAGCCAGGTACGAGTCAGACCCGCGTGCCGAGTATTCCGTAGGACTTAGGATTTTCGTGTAGGTTTCCCTGTAAATTATAAGTGAGGCCCTTTATACCTGAAAATATAAAAAATTATATTATTATTAAAAATATGGCATAGATTTTAACAAATTATTAACTTGTAATATTTTCGTCGACCGCGACTAACCTCTGTCAAATATTGCCCGAGAATCTCTGTAAAATCGTAATGTCAATGTGTGCGTGCATTTGGCTCTTTGTTCGTACTGGCCTGTCTGTCTGTGACGCGCCGCCGCTTTCTTATTTGCGGTAAGGCCACTATAGTAGCTCGGCTAGTATTGTATAATGATGATATGTTTGTTTATTAGGGACGAGCTAAATAAGCCGGCATCGTCACTCTACGTACACAACCTCACATGCACGCTGGAAGCAGCCGTGCGCGCCACAAACGCGCAGTTCGAACCGCAGCACGTGCTGGCGCGGCTGCACGTCAATCTGTACCCTAACTGTAAGTAAATAAGGTATCTTTCTGAACGGCAAATTAGCTTAGCCATACTGCAGACAGGAGTTTTTTTATCAAATAGTTAACAGAGATGAAACTATACTGGCAATAAAACTATTCCCATTTATAGCCCATAACAAACTTCCCTTTACGGCCTCAGACTAATTCTTGAAGGCCTTTTGTGGCCGATAGCTCTTTTTGAATTTATGTTTGGTTCCTAAATCATATTAATGATTCCTTATCACCAGGTGATGGTCGCGACGATTGTGGTTGGGACGTATTCGCCCTTCAATACCGCGTAGACGGACCTTTAGGAACACTGTTCCCAGCCACATGCGCGGCACGCTACCGAGCGCTGTTCACGCAGTTGTGGCGCGTCAAACGTATCGAGTACGGGCTGCACGACGCGTGGCGCGAGCATGCTATCCTGCAGAAGAGGCTGAAGTATATGCCAGGTCATAACATGTTGCTATTCTAGTCCTTCTGTTTTATTTTCTTTTCGGTGTTGTTTTATGATTGATTGGTAATAATATCAAAACTTGAAATTTATTAACGAATCGGTTGTATAGAGGTGTGGAGTCTGATGCGTCGCGTATCATGTCTGCGCCTGGAAGCTCTCCGTCTGATGGGCGCGCTGCAAGAAGCCGGCGGAGTAGGCGCCGAGCCCGCGTGGCGCGCGCTATTGAATGCGGCGGCCGAGCGGGCCGACCTCGACACGCTGCTGAGGCTGCACCACCATGCGCTGGACCGCCACTCCATACACGCCATGATACATCACACCACGCAGGTACGTCAAATATGGCGCGCTACTGAACACGGCGGCCGAGCGGGCCGGCCTCGACACGCTGCTGAGGCTGCACCACCATGCGCTGGACCGCCACTCCATACACGCCATGATACATCACACCACGCAGGTACGTCACTTATGGCGCGCTACTGAACACGGCGGCCGAGCGGGCCGGCCTCGAAACGCTACTACTTTAGGTGGGGTCGGCCGTCTTCGGCCTCCTTTGACATAAATAATAATACTAGCATACAAATGCCTCATCCCATACAAAGTAACCGTGTCGATGTAACTATCGTTTCTCGTCTGATTATTTTGCGTTGGGTTCCATTTCACGGCGATAGATGGTGTTCGCAGCGACTTGCAAGTATAAGGGTTTACTCGGTTCGTGAATATTTTTTTCTTTAAATCGTCATCTTTCTGCCCTTGATATGTTACTTGGGGTTTGCGTAAAACGTTTTCTTCTTCTATACCGTTCTGTCCCTCGTCATATTATTTTCTTTAAATATGAAAATATGTTTTTTTGTTAAAATACAGTGACTATTTGTTTTATAGTATTTTCAAGCACCGTTTTTTTAAGTTTAATTGCGCGAAAATGTGTAACAATACAAAGGACAACGGTAAAATCTTAGCTGACTTAAATCTAAGCGTCTGAAAGTGAGTTATATACTAAAGAAATTCTATTAATTGTCTACGATTTTTCATAGTTTAACATTAATTGGTTCCCCACGGATAAAAAAATACATCATAAATGAATGTTATTTGACTCATTAGCTTAGTGTTGCCATTTTACACTTATTCTGCCATGTGACAAGTGTAAGTATAGTATAGTATATATTATTATATTTATAATAAAACAGAGTAAATGAATTAACATTACAGTTTGTCTAAGTGTATAATGTGATTTTTAATTTCGTAGAATAAACTGACATTTGGGGGGTAGTCACTTTATCGTAACACATCAATATAGTGTCGTACCCTAACTATCCAGAGTGATCGAAAGTTAATCAAGAAGCAAAAGGCATTGACGCAAATATACAGATGCTAAAAGCAGAGCTAATTAAATTAGTTAAAGAAAATAAAGCGGCAAATGTGCGATACGAAATCTATGAACTGGCTCTGGAGTACGGTCATCGCGTTCTAAGAATTGCACCGTACCATTGCCAATATAACGCGATCGAGCTAATCTGGGCTCAAAAAAAAGGTTACGCCGCCCGCCACAATACTTCCCCGCCATTCAGCACGAAAAAGATGATGACCCTATTAAAAGAAGCCTGCGGGGAAGTCACAAGAGATGACTGGGTAAAGGTTGTTGAGAAGACTAAAAACCTGATTTTGGAACATTTTGACCGAGATATCAGGATTGATTCTGTTATTGATAATAATATAATTATACATAGGCAAAGATGATGATGAAGACACCACCTCCTCAAGCGAATCGGAGTCTGATTAATATTCTGTACGCACATTGAATGTGCGTACAGAATATTGTGTACTTTATTGCATATAAATACAGATTGTAACTTTGTAACAAAGAATAAATAAAACAATTTTATTATATTAATATTACCTTTTTTTGGTTTGCACTTAAATAACTAAAATATAAATTTTAAATGATTCCGCCAATTTAAAACGAAAATAATCTTAAAAATAATGCGGCGGTTCATTTTGGAGGAACGGTAACGAACTCAGTGTTAAGTTGTGCCCATCACTAGACGTCACTAACTGATATATAATCAATATATAATCTTCGCCGGCGCGATTCTCTAAGGGAACTGTTTAAGGACATTAACATTATGACGGTTCCTTGTCAATATATTTATGAAAACATCATGTACGTGAGAAAAAATTTACATCTTTTTAGTAAAAACGGCGACAGACATAATTACGTTACTAGAAATAGGGACCAATTAGTTCAACCAGGTTTCAGACTGGCTAAAGTAGCCTCATCTTTCATGGGGTACTGTACAAAATGTTACAATAAAATTCCTCCCCACATTCTTGAACTGAATGAGACGAAGTTTAAAACCTGTACAAAACGCACACTATGTAGGCTGGCATATTATAAGTTGGGGGATTACATCACTGATAAAAATGCTTGGCTCAATGCTAGTCCTGCTCCACAATCCACAACCACTAGGGCGCAATAACAAGTGTTATGCAGAACATTATTGTTTTGAGGTATTGTTGGACCTGCTGAAGACTGTATGAATTATTAATATTTGCATTGTATAAACTCAATTTCCTTAGTATTGTATAACTGCACAGCACGTGTGTGAGTACTATGTACCCAACTGTAAATCTACCATTTACTGTACCTATGCGTCGTTCGTTGACTTGTGTGTGCCCTGGCCGTTGAGTGTGTCATGCTCTCTCAAATGTCTCTCTGATGGTGGCGCGTGTGTTGGATCATCCGGTTCCCTTCATGATGGTTGAGCTGGGTGGTGCCAATTCATGCGTCATGTTCGTGAACGGACGCCGTCAGTTGGGATTGGTCATAACTTGACTGCTTCGGATGTTAATTTTTTTCTAGTATCTATTATATAACTGCGCAGTACATGTGTGAGTACTTCTAATACTTTGTCTGTAGGTGGTATAGTGGGTAGTGCTATTCTGGGTGCATTGTCCTCACATGTATGAATTTAATAATGTATGTTCCTAAATATTGTAAAAAAACATTATTTTTTTTAAAAGAGTAAGTATGGAGTTTCTTGTGCATTCTTCTCCATAACAAGCTACTTTCCGAATGCACGGTAGAATCATTTTAATGTAACGTTCAAAAGTGCCGCTTGGTGGCCTAGTTGAAATAAAATATCTTTGTCTTTGTCTTTGTCTTTGATAGGTGTCAGGAACGCATTCTCTGAACGGCCGAACTTTAGCGGCCCTTATTTAGTTTCTACTCATTAATGTCAGACTTCATTTTATCGATCGCATTTATTTTATTGTTGATATCATATTTAACACAATAAAAGTTCATGTACTATGTGTATGAATACTGTTATATTTAAATATATTACGTTTATATTCATAAAACATTTATTTACACCAATTAGTAAAAATAAATTGAGGAGTCATGTCACATCGATTCGATGGATCACTTATGATTGAGCCTTACCTACAACACTATGCTCCGCGCTTGCAACATTTAAAAAAAATAAGGTCATTGGCAGCTGTCACTTTAGTCTACGAAATTAAAAATCACGGTTTAGATGTTCCTTGCGGGTAGTTATGAATACTGTAGTGCAGTATAAATACATGAATAACTTACTTTCAATTAATTATAGGCAAAAAGACTAGTACCCAAGTAAAAAAAAAAGATTGGTTGTTAACGACGACCTTTTAATACATTAATTATTAAAAATAAATATACTCTTTCTAAAGACTATTTTACATTTCATGCTGAAATAACTAAGTAAGGGAAATACTAATGCGATAATATTGCCCTTTTACTTCCACGAAGTTGAATAATATTAACTATTAGACACATTATTTAAAGTAGCCCAGACATAACCTACAAAAGTTCATGACTGAATATCTATTATTCTCGGCGTACTCGAACAAAAATTCTTTCACAAACTAATTCAGAAGATGACCCTGAGTTAAACCAGATATTTAAAGATGTAGGAATTTAATCTCAGCTAAAACAATGTATGGGTGTCTGCCAATGTCCTTTAAACAATAGAGTGGAATGCTTCAGAAATCTTAAAACCGCGCCATCTATTGGAAGTATGATCTGATTACGAAAATTCCCTCACTCATAGAAAGCTACACGGTCGCTGAGTGCCATAATCTTTTTTATATCTCTAATAAATACTCCTTCCAATGCCTGTGGAATAGCCCAAATGAGCGACGCTGCGGTTAAGAAAATAGATTTTAACTATGGTTCATTCGCGTTAAGAAAATGTTGAGTCATCGTTGTCAGCCGGCCGCTCGACCAATCGTTGCGACCCGGTTGGTCGGGAGGCTGACAACGATGACTCACTATTTTCTTACCGCGAATGAACTATAAAGTCGAAAGTATATAGCTCTGGTGAGGACCCAATAAACGCTATGATACATGATTTCATGCAAGTAAATCATGCTTTGATTTTGATTTGTCCACCTAATATGGTTCTCCTTCCCTATATCATGAGGAAAATTGGTCTGACGTTATTGCGGGTTAGGTAAGGTTTTTCTTTGCGGTTTAATAATATCATGCTAACTTCCTATTGTTATGATTTACACATCAACATTTGGTTTGGCCACCATGATACTGCAAAAAAACAATTTTCCTGTTGTCTTCCATGTTACGAACTGTTAATATAATTATAATATTCTGACCAAAAATCATTACAGAATGTTGCTTCTTAGGGTTCAGTACCCAAAGGGCGAAAACGGGACCCTATTACTAAGACTCCACGATCTGTCTGTTGCAACGCCCGCTTTAGTGCATGCGCGGTTAATGCGGTGATGTGCTGGGTTTTGACGCCATTCATACGTTTTGCTGTATCGCATTTTTCTTACTCTTTTGACTTTTTCTTTTATTTAGTAGATTCAATCCCAATGTATGAGTGTAGATAAAGTAGTGTATGAAACTGCACATAACTAGGTATTAAAACATTCGTGTGAACTATTAAAAACCTCGCCTATGTTTTAATATCCCTTATTATGCAACAGTTCCATAAACTACTATTATTTTGCTATTAAAGTTACGCTCATCTTGAGTTTGATCCAAAATAGTTACATAAAAGTGTTACGATATATTTTTGGAATGGTCTATTTAGTAGCTTTCATTTGATACCATATTGTAATGAAAAGGAAAACGTTGTCTCACCCCTTTTTTTTGGGGGGAGTTGCTTCATATTAAAAAATTATATAGCCTGTGTGAATTGAGACAAATCCAACTACGCCTCTTATGTCATAATCCGTCAAGCCGTTTGGCCTGTAGAGCGTGATATAGTAATGGACATACAGACATTCGCTAGAAAAACATTACCCTCCCGCAGTCGGGTAAAAACCATTTCAAACCCTTTTATTAAAGTTAACTTTGAACTTTGGCAGTAGTTAAACAGGTAGTTTATCGGGATTAAATTTTTTCTTGCTCGACATTCTTTGTGAACTCTTAAACGAAAATTTGTGTATTAGGTTTTGAAATCTAAGTGTCTTTATTTAAGACATGGTTTTGAAAAATCTTCACGCGTAATCGCTCTTAATACTGCTATTTTTATTTTACACTATTACATTATTAGGAGCTACAATCCTACTTGGGCAACGTGTTGAACGAGACGCTAGCTCTGCGCAGCTTCGAGTCGACGCTTCACAACGGGATCAACGCCGAACTCGAGCGGCGGGACAGGATAGAACAAATCAAGGCTGAGAGAATCGCTCGCGGTAAGAAATCGATACACACAGAAAGACCCTTAGCAACCTTCCTAATGGCTCGACCAGATACGATATATAATTATCAAACCGATAAGCGATTTTCACTTAGTGTAATTGCAAGGACTTACACATGGACGTGCGATATTTCCTATCGACGTAATTTAAAATGCGTTGCGCCGTGCACGTTGCTTTAGTTTCGATTTTGTTTTTGGTTCTTTATGACGGTCGTTTTAGAAGGTTTTACACTATTACCTCAGATTAGAGAACAGTAACAGATAGCGCCTACGGGTACGGAACACGAGAGCGCAGCCACCAATCCAAATACAAATTCCAAAACGAATACGAACTCGCCATAGTACGAAACTACGCGTTGCACTGCTTACACGTCACAATAAATTTAATAATTTATGTTAAAAAAATGTCGTCTTGTATTTTTAAACATTGCAAAAGTTGTTGCCACAAATTTGCAACAATATTGTTTATTTTATAGTTTTGTTATTGATTTACCCACTAATATTTACGGCTCACTCGAAACACAAAATATTGGCAGTAATAAGTTTCCTTGAATTAGAGCAACTTTTGTTACTTAGTATGCCATTGTTTTTATTGGTTCAGTAACAGTAATGTAATGAGCACATTTACATTAATTGTTCAAAACTTTGTTTTATCCGATTTGAGATCAAAATATGGACATAATCTATTCGTATATAATTCAATGAGCCGGTGGCACGCGGCGGGGATGTGACAGGGGCGCTAGATACCTTGAAGGGAGGATAATGGTACTGTACCTTCGCGCGCCCACGGTATCCATACTATAAATTTCAAAGTAAACATCTTTCGTAAGCGATTACTTTATCTTGTCACAATTTTCGAATCGAACCTACATAAGACATACTTCTTTCAATTTTAATAACCATTATTCTGTCCAAATATTAAGTATCAATTTTGCAAAAAAAAACATTTACAATTTGTAACATTAATATTCATGAGACCAATCGAAAAACGTGTGTTTTTTGCCAATATCATATTATATATTACACGCACATAGATGGACGTGTCCCTACAGTACCGCTCCTCGCTGTCACGCACACATTAATAAATAGCGGCACCGCTCTTGTGTTCCGCGGGCGCTATCTGTTTCTTTACTCTAATCTGAGACTTTTACCAACATAATCGTTTTCTCACGTTCAAAGTTTACATGAATTTGAAAGTTGTTTAAGTAGTATATATTAAATTATTGAACAGGCTTGTAAATGTAGTCTGCTGATCTTATATGCCTTGCAATTCCTTTTCACGTCGTGATATTTTGCGAATCCATTCTTTAAGTACAATTAGATTGCATGCTTCCTTCCATTTTTTGTACAGGCGAATACGCTTTAACGGCAGCCGACGAAGCGGTTGACAAAGAAAAGCGGAAGATCTTCAACCAGTTCCTAGCCAGTCGAAAGGCCGACCTGAATGTTTGGGCGCGCACGTACAGGTACGTTCAATATTTCAGGTCACGAATATTAAACGAGGTTTGTAACGCTTGGGCCATTAGATCCGCATGATTGTGGTACCCTGCCCTGAAACCTTTCCATGGTTACAGTACTTTATTATTGTTCTTCAAACATTTTAACATGGCCCCCGACACTGCATACAACCCGACGCTGGGCATAGCCACTATATTAGTACATAAAACGCAAATGTGTGCATGCAGCACGGCTTTACTGCCTGATGGTTGACTGCCTCGTCGCAGGCGATGATAAATTGGCGGAGGAGGTGAGGTGAGTGTCGCAGCTTTACGTAGTAATAGTTAGTATTATTTGCCAGTACTAACAACACGATGAATTGTGGCCTAAATAGAAGGCATTGAACAGGTTGCGAACCGAACCGGAAGAAGGCCTCTGCAAATCTATTTATATAAATAGCAATGTCCCGACTTACATATCAACGCCCAGCCTGAACTACTTATGATAGAAGTTTGAAATTTTAAGAGGATATTGATTTTATACTGTAAGTGTCAAATAAGGCTTTTTCGAAATTTAACCCCTAAAGGGGTGAAATAGGGGATGAAAGTATGTATGGTAATTTTTATTTACTGTAAGACAGTCTGGGAGCTCAGTTAGATTTTCCACAACTGACCAGGAGACCAGAATACTGAAGTAAAAAAACCGGGTCTGGAATCATGAGTGGTGACTATCAAACTGCCAGGAGAAAAGAAACAAAGAAAAGAATTTTATCCGGGGTTGAAGTCATGTGTGGTTAAGACTCTCGAATTACCAGGAAATCAGAATCATGAAGAAGTAGAAAATCGCAAAAGCTATTATACTATGATTGGCAAAATCGGGAATTTATCATATTATTAATCTATCGAACACCCGTTGCGAGAGCGGTGACTGCTCTTATACGGACTATGTCCCTCTTGCTGCAATGTCCCACCCAATTGTCCATTCACTTGCACCCTGGATGAGCTGTACAATGCCTCTGACGCTGCAATAACTGCCCCTACTGGTGCCAAATAATTTGATTAAATGTACCATTGAAACGAAAAAACAACATCACCAGTCTATATTGACATGTCTCCTAACTAAATTATGTTCTCTAATGTCTGGCATCCACAGCTGTAAACTTCCGCGTGCGCATGTAGTCCAATGTTGATAAGCAAATTGCATTCATTAAGTTACACTTATTGTCATCAACATTTAATGAGAGGTAGGTATAACTATAACAAATAAACATCTGGCCGATTCGAGACGGTAAGAAATAAATATAAGCAAATTTGCAATACATTAGTACATTACTGCAGCGGCCAGCAAAAGGGGTCTAGAATTACATACAAGCCTTGCTTTCTCAAATAATACGCGGAAATTAAATCTATGTAGAACCAAGAACTCATTTTGTTAATTAATTTTCAATAATTTAGCCCGCGGTATTGTGTACATTTGTTTCTTTTTTCAATAAACAGATTTTCTCAAACATGCTTGGAAATTTGAGCATTATTTTGACAACCTTCTTCGAGATAAATCGTAAATACAAAAGTTGTATGAAAATCCATATCTGTCGTGTCTAGCGACCAAATAAATAGCATAGTAAATTCATATCTGTCGTGTTATTTAAAAATGGAACGATCTTTTATTCCGAAACATGGCAACCAAGGAGGTAACTTATCAAAAGTTTTATTTAAAATTCGAACTGGCTTGCAAATTTAAATAAAACAATAACAATAGACGCCAAAAGTTTTGGCTTTTGGCGTCTATTATATTGCTGTGTTACTCATTTCAGGTACGCCGGTTAACCAGGCCGCCTTATTTCACAATGAATGTTTTATCACATCATTCTGCATGATACTTATAAAGGATGTTTGTCACAGGGGTCACGTGACAACACTGATACTAAAGCTGGCCCTCCACTCGGAGGTGTCTCTCCAAACACTGGCGTTCCGACTTGACTATAGCGACTTCTACAAGCGCGGAGATGCCAAGCTTCACGAGCCGCTCACCTACCAGCACAAGCGACTCAGCGAGATCGGACTCAATTTAGCTAAGGTATTTAAGTTTATTCGTTACATACAAAATACAAATGTTTCCTCTTTATAATATTATATATAGTATAGATTAGTTACTAATCAGCAGCCTAATTGCGTACAAAAAAAGTAAGTGAATTCGGCAAGGCAAAGAGTTATGACGCCATCAATCGACCAATCACCATGCGAGATGAAAGAAGCGATGCAAATTTCCGTTTATGTGAGTGGTCGATTGATGGGTTTAACCGTATAGTTCGGACGGGGTACATTTTGGGGCTTGACAAGCATACCTCCGCTGGCTCAGCCGCGGTTCATTTTGGACCCCAGATTTACGTCATACGATATCCTAATTAATAACTTAATTATTGATTAAGATACGTAACGAATCTTATGTGGGGGCTTTAATTAAAATAGTTGGATAAAAAGCTTACATGTTAGCGCAAATATTTTTTTTAGATTAAGTGCGCAAGTTTATTAATTTACATTTGATAAAAACAAGTGTAATAATACGATAATCGCCATTTTGATGACAGTGGTGGTCGAAGCTAAAAAACATAAAAATGCAGATTTTGGACACCCAAACTCCACGACAGGGGTAGTGGTTTGCTAATTGTTTAATTATTGGTCGAATTCATCCATATTTCAAAATAAATAATTAGTGGTAATGAAGTTATTTGTTATTCAAAGTCGAAGTTAGGCGCCAATCGTGTTTGTTTACATTTTTATTTTACACAAATATCACCCTTCCACATGTAAAATTGATTACAAATATGACAATTATGTCTCTAAATATAATAAACAACAAGAAGAAGCCCTGATTTTAACGTAATTAACAAACACCAGTCCAATAATACGTAAAATTCATTATCACTACTTTATTTTTGTTAAATTTCCAATTCGTCAAGTAGATTGTTTTTTTTTAATGTAATAGTTGTGTGGCAAAACGATTTTAGCAATCGATTTTATTTATGCTATCCACTCGATTAATGAGCGATTATCCCAAATCGATTCTTAAAAATAGAAAAATCCTGTTGTAGGCATAAAATACAATTAGTACTTAAATTATTACTATTAATTATTTCTTAAAGTAATCTTAATAGATTTTTGGACATTATTTGACTACAACCAACTAAACAATTTCATCGAACCGTGGATAATTTCGCGCCGAATTATCTATCCGATTCAAAATTCAAATTCGGAATGCGTTCGCTATTCAAAACTATTTTGTATAAAAATAATAATGATTGAGTCTTTATGTTTGATAGTCTCAGAAGTATACAGAGTGCCTAGTATATTTTTATGTAAGTTTGTAACGCAAGTGTAGATAAATTTAGTTTCGGGGAACCAACGATTTTGTGATTATTCGTTATATTGCAATGAGTGTCGTACTGGCCCAGTGGCTAAAGGCCTCGCCTTGCCTGAGGTCATGGGTTCAAATCTGGACAAATACCAATGATTTCCATTTTCAAATTCATTAATGTACTTTCTAAGTATATTTTAGAAATCGTTGACAACGGTGAATGAAAACATCATGAAGAAACCTGGTCTTATAGTCTCAAATCGCCAACCCGCATTGAGCAAGCGTAGTGATCAATGTTCGTGCCTTCTCTGTATGAGAAGAGGCCTTTGCCTTGCAGTGGGACAATTATAGGCTGGTATTATTATTATATTTATATATTGAATAATGAGTTGAGAGTATGGTATGGTTAGGTTTTGAATTCGGTCGAGTTTGTTGTAATGTTATGAAAATTGGTTATTCTATACATACTTTTAAAATTTTATTTTTATTCATTTTAAGAACATAAGTTTGGTTTGTATTTACATCTGCATTCCCCGAAAACTATTAATATCAATAACCTTGTGCGTATCTTCTTGCGCGGTTCCTTTCCAAGCGAGTTATGGCATGGTTGTCAACCAACTAAGCTGAAAATCATCTAGAAGCATAAAATTTGGCAGAAAGGTTCCTCAAGTGACGTAATTGTGCAGTAAGAAAGGATTTTTGGAAATTGCATCCCTAAGGGGGTAAAAAGGGGTTTGAAAGTTTGTATGAAAAATCTAATTCCTTCCTTCTGGCCGATATTATTCTTATTCTAAGTAAACAATATAGGTTGCCATTTTTAGTTTTTCGAAACTCCCAAATGACGATTTAGGGGATGTTGAAGTTTGTATGGAAGAATCTGATTTCTTGGGTCAATGAACATGAAACTTGGCACAAATACCAACCTAAATAAACAATAAAGGATTTCATTATTAGTTTTTCGAAACTACCCCCAAAAGATGATTTAGGGGGTGTTAAATTATTTTTGAAATATTGTATATTTAAAAAATAATTTAACACCCCATAAATCACATATTAAATATTTCTTTGGTTAATAAATTTGAAAATTTACATAAATACCCATCCTAAGTGAACCATAAAGGTTTTCATTATTAGTTTTACTTATCTAGTCCCAAAATACGATTTTTGGGGAGTTAAAGTGCTTTGAAGAATTTTATTTCCCGGGTTAATAAATTTGATATTTGGCACAAATACCAACCTAAGGAAACAATAAAGGTGGTCATTATACATTTTTCGAAACTAACTCAAGCTAAGAATCTTACTGGACAGGGTTTCGTTTTTGACGTGGTTTTCTAGGGAAGCACTAAGGCACGATTTTGCGGCAATTCAACCTTTAAGGAAGTGAAAAGGGTAAAAATTAGTTTGTATGTAAAATCAAATTCTTTGGGGATAAAGTTGATGATCAAAACTTACATAAAACATTTTGAAAACTCCCTCCCAGATTGGGTTTAGGGGTGTTAAAGTTTTTTTTGAGGCAACTCACTGCACAATCTGACTAACATAAAATGATAAATAAAAAAATTTTATTCAAAAAATCTAAAAACCCGACTGCTTTGCAGTCGGAGCATACATCTGGTTTTCGTCAGCTAGCTCGCGAATATGTATCCTCCGACTGCACAGCAAGATTTTCTCCTTGTTTAAGTCTTTTTATTTCGCTTTTAAAGCAGTCGGGTTTTTAGATTTTTTGAATTAACTTTTTTTATTTATAACTTTTTAGTTATCTGTTTTTAAGATTTAGGTACATTTAAACATATGTGTTTAATATTTTCGAAATCACCTATTAAAGCCCTTTATTTTGATATCCCACACGATGGGTTTGGAAGAAAAAAAATTTGTCCTCCGCAATATGGCGCCCAAAATCTGCCATTTTTCTATTTTCCAATTTTAATGTAGCCAGTGACACTCGCGGGGTTAAGACGAATCGATTGACGTATGAATCATCAAAATCGGCCAACACGTTTTGTCTCTAGAACGCCACATAGGAACAAACATACATACATACATACTTACATACATACATAGACTGATAAACACATTACCCTCCTTCGGCAGTCGGGTAAAAAGAGAAGAAAGGAGTGAATAGCATATTTAGGTTGTTCAAAACTAGACCCTCAACGGGGCAAAAAGGGTTGATAAGTTTTTAGGGGAGGATTTTACTTTGTGGCGATAACCTAAAATGTATTATTGTTTAAGTCAAATAACGAATCGTCCCAATCCAATAAACCCACCAACCCCAAACCCAAATCCACGATACCCAGTTTTTAATAGTTTTAATAATATCTTATTTTTGGTTGCCTTTATTAACTGCATATCGTCGTTGCGACTTTAAGACCTCTTATGTGTCACTTTTAGCAAAATCGCTTTTTTAAGCCAGCTGTGTATACTTTTTTCAGCTCTATCGAATGCAAAAACTCTTATGTATATACGGAGATTCTATCGTTGTATTTTTACTAATAACAAGATCGCCAATGTGTCTGCTAAACAAAAGTTGGTACTTAAAATGTCTTATGTGTCAATTTATACATACGAGATTTTAGTTACGAATCATACCCGTTGTTTTTGCGACTATTATTAAAACAAAATATCTTATGTGCATCAGGACGACTTAGACAGAATGTTTGTAAACACGATTTACTACCCATAGACCAATATAGCACGGAGACGAGCGAAATAGATAAATCATACGATTATTCTCCAATCTTAGACGATAGATGGAGCTAGGTATTCGTAATAATTTATTTCGCCAGTCAGTGCGGGTGTATTGCAGATTGCAGGTCGGTACCTGTTTTCCGTTGTGTAAAACGAAAATTTACTAAGTTTGCGAGTGTAAAACTATAAAAATGAGTAAAAACCTATGTCCAAGTGAGATTGAGTTATTAGTGAATCAGCAAAATACAGGCGATTCCGAACCCACTGTTTTTTATGATTTTGGGGAAAACTCAAGGGTGGAGCGCTGTTCTAGTGGTTCCCTTATTTCGCCAGAAGATTTAGGCCTGATATCGTCAGGTTTAAATAGTCAAGATGATGTTTTGGAAGTTTTATCTGATCAAAGCATCAGTATACTCCATCCCGTGGAAGATCATCGTGTTGCGGCCGAAAATACGGAAACTTGGTCTGATAATAGCATCAGCATACTCCATTCTACTGAAGTCTCGGGAATTGCATCTGAATCAAGGCAAGTGGTATCACAAATACCTATTTTTGAAAATTTGAGCGATAATAGTGATGATGACCCAGATTGGGTTCCATCGATTACACGAAGGAGGAGGAATCTTTATCCGTTGTCGAGCCAGGTTGAAGAACGTTTGGACATGGATGGAAATATCAGGTCTTTGACTGTGCAAGATTTACGGAGGAACAGAAATTTATTTTCTTTTATATTATAAGAAAATCATTTATACGATAAACGAAATCACGCGAACATAGTCGCGGGCGGAGTGCTAGTCATACATAAACATACTCATATTTATACTGGTCATTCTGTATAAAACCGTCTGAAATGATCAATGTAAAACTCTCTTTTATATTAAAATGTGCCCGATAAAATATTTTGAATACCGACTGCATTCCAAATTTGAATTTTGAATTCTTTTACGTTCGGCGAATTCGGCGCGAATTTAGCCACGAATCCTATTTCTTTTTCAATTTACTCTTCTGATAACATTATGAAAGCATTTATGTATAGTTATTACTATAAGTTGTTATTTTATTTTGTGCCTATAAACTAATTTTAATTTTAAAACAATACATTTTTGAAAATCACTTTTTTATTTAAATGAATAATTTTAAATAATCGAAATACACTTAATCGATTAGGCTGAATGCAGTTTTAATCGATTATGAGACGCGTGAATGGACAGCAAAAAAAAAAACAACACCAAAGAAATGTCATGTTGCAAGGTTGCATCAAAATTTTAAGCAATTTTTTTTCCAGATTTTGGCTTGTTTTTTTATGAATTTTTGTATGACAAATTAGGAACATAAGGACGCAAATAAAATAAGTATATCTTTGTGTTGTCCTTTTGCATCTTTTCAGCAAGGGAAAAGGTTGTTTATGTACATATTTTGAGCAAATCTAAATTGTCTACCATTTGGAAAGGTGTAGTAATTCGTATTTTGTACACATTTTGCAGTAGACTGACGCGGTTTAACCGACCGCAACATGTAAATAAAGATATTTTTTACAAATTTACTGTGTAAAATAGCTGCGTAAACTTATTTTTCTGAATAAATTCGAATGTTGAAAGTTCAAGTAAATTCCTGAATTTCATGACGTAATTTGCAACAACCTGTCGAAACAGCTGGTGTGTCATGTGTCAAAATCTTGTCGAGCAGAGTGGTTAAAACTCTTTGCCTTGCCGAATTCATTACGCAATAAGGCTGCAGTAATCATGTCCAAATGATGTTCGGAAAGCCTTCTATAGACAGCCAGAATTTAAAAGAATTATACCCTTATACGAATGCTGCGCCCACATTTAGTCTTATTACGATCTTTACTCAAGAATCCGATTTCAGTAACATGACTGGCAGTTTCAAGATATTATGTGTTGGGTTATGTTTTACAAGCGTCACCTCGGAAATTCTTTGATACCAGATCATTATGATTCAGTACTACACGATTACGACGTTCTGGCAAAACCGGACGTGACGCGGGCACATTGCCGAGCGATATACAATGATATCTTTGTGATTTGAATGATTGGGTAGAAAAAACAAATGCACTTTTGTCAGCAGTCGTATGTCCTTCAGAAATGTCGTTTACTGTAAGTTAGCTGTACCGTACTTTACTTTCGTCCGGTATGTATTTTCTTTATACAAAGGAAATTCATTCGTCAAATGAACATTTGTTCGCGACGGTCCTTTACACTTTCTTTGATGATTAGGAATTGCTGAGCGTCGATTCCCAATCTTTTCCAATTGTCCACTAGGAATTTCTCAATGGCATACCGGAATTATGAATATGATTGGCGGTGTGAAATCCCCGTGACTCGGAAAGCACGTTAAGCTTTGATCCTACGCCTGATGGATGGTAACCCGACACGACCTGAGAGAGCAGGTCGTGTCGGCAGCCTAATTGCGCAAGTGAACTCGGCAAGGCAAAGGGTTAGACCCTATGAAATAGTATGGACAATTGACCAATCACACGCGAGATGAAAGACGCGTTGAGAATTTCCGTCTATGTGATTGGTCGATTGTTCATACTACGCAATTATGCTGCGGGTTGCTGCCCCATTGGATTTTGATAGTGAAGGAAGAGAGATTGCTCCTGTTCTGCGCACACACTTGTGTACTATAATTTCTCCCGCGCCGATGGCTAGTCTCCGCTGAGATTGGCCGCCGTGACCGGAATTCGGTCTGAGAGACTATAATCAATCAACGATTAAATAACAGTTTTAACAACTTACCTGTCCAATTAACAGACACAATCCACGTGAGTCATATATGATTCATTGGACAGGGAAGTTGTAAATGAAATGCAAAGTGGCATTATGTTTAAAGCTATTTTAATTTGTTGCAGAGCAAACTAATAGACCGTATGAAGAAGAAATGACAAGTGGTATCATCAGAGAGTACCGCGCCTGCAGCGTTCTGCTCGCCGTGTCTCGTGTGCGTATGGACGCAATGATTGTTGTCCACGGCACTTATTCTCTATGACAATTTGCAAGTAATACTAATTGTATATCATCTTGTAGTTTTGTAACCAGTTACTTTGTATCTTCATAATAAGTTATTTGCTTATACATCGGCCAAATTTTCTTTTAGCAACATGCAAACATGGATCAATATCCATCGTAGTATTATGCGAAATTGTAATAATTCTTCCACAAAAATTGTCATAAGTATTATCTATCTGTCAATCTAGTGTATAGGTTACTTCTAGGCAAGCGTGCTACACCGTCGACCACATCATCGCTTATAAAAAATAAAAAAATATCAGGTGAGATAGTGGTCAAGCGTGAGAGCCTATCAATAATGACAAAAATATATAATAATGATAAATTTCATATATAAATGAGCAAGACTGCGTTTAGACTGCAACGAGCACTTTGTCATAGTGAATAAGGACCAGTAGTATTAGGTAGCACAACCCTCGTACTTCCAAACCAAAAGTAATCTCTTATTGTTATTTTAGAATTCCATTATTAATAAGTTGATACTTCTATGCAAATTGTTTGATGATGGTAGGCATTGCAGAAGAATCTCAAGCTGCTCTACTAGCTGATTATTATAATATGTTTGGTCTTCGATCAATAATACACTAGATGACCGGTAAGTGCTCCAAAAACGGCTCGAAAAATAAGAGCACGAATACGGTTGTGGTCTTATTTCAAATTAGTATAGTCCAATCATAGCCAACATTAAGACAACAAAATGCCGCAGTGTGCATTCAAAAATTGTGGCAATAACCACCGTAAAACTGATTTCTTGGAAGGAATATTTTTTTTCGGTAAGTTTATATCATTAAGGGTTTTTCATAAGATTGTTTGACCAACGTTTGCGTCGACATCACGCCAACTATTGTAACAAATATCGACTTTTCTGGCACTTTGAAATTTAGACTTTAAAACATGCATGTAAGATGTATGTTGAGCAGCGAAGAAAGGTCATAAAAATTTATTGCTTTTTATACATAGCTTTGTGAATGCAACTTTAAGTATTGCATTTAAGGTTGAATTTGCAATAATGTATATTTGTTTTACCTAGAATTCTTAGAGAATTACGTAAACACAATTGGCGACAGCTTTTTGTATCGGATTGTGTATCTAGTGTATTATTGATCGAAGTGTTTGGCAGATCATTTAAAGATTTTTTGCTAGTTATAGTTATCATTGCCGCGATATAGCTTAGCAGCGGATAAGTGTGTGAAATAAAATCTCTTCCGTTTATATTATAAAAAATTGCTATAATTTGTCGCCTAGAGAATCTGCTGCACTATGTTATTTCCTTACAGCTGAGGAATATTTATATTTGTTGTTGTAGAACTAACGCTCTCTATAAGCCAGTATGTGCCATTAATGCCACATTATACATTTTTACTGTATTATTTTTCTTTTATTTTGCTTTTTTTAATTTAATTCTATTTTATTTTGGGTTCGAAGTTAACCGAGTTTATTTTTAACCCTCGACGGAAAAAGGGGGTGTTATAAGTTTGACGTGTGTTGCTGTGTATATGTGTGTCTGTCTGTGGCATCGTAGCATCCAAACGGGTGAACCGATTTTAATTTAGTTTTTGATTTTGAGAGTCAGTCGAAGAACACTCTCGACAAAATCACCTTTCAAACAAAAAAAGCTTAGCTAAGAGCTATGTTTGAATAAAATCGGTTCAGCCGTTCAAAAATTATGGCCGTCTCAATATTTGAATCGGGGTGTTTTCGCAAGATATCGTGTCATAATTACGTGTTCAATAGATTGCCGATCGAAGCGTATCTACTATGTACTAGATAAATTATGTAGCATGAAATAAAAATGTGTCGGGGGTTATTGAAATTTTGAAATTTTACTTGTTGCATTAGGCATTGCTTTTTTATCTAAATGGATGTGTTAATAGATATTTGGAAAAGGGAAAATAAAACTAAATGATAATGTTTATGTTGATATATTTACTTAGAAATCAAGACTTTTTGGTAAACATGAACAGTTGTAAATTATCATCATTTTTGGTCCGCTCGCTGTTCGGTGTTAGATTAAGTAATAATAAACACCAGAAAGCGCATAACGATAAGAATTGCAATAAGTTGTATATAAGATAAAAACGTTTTACACATTCTTCAATGTAAATACATATTTCCTTGCATTTTCCTGTTAAAATATTTTAATATCTATAATACATGTTACAATATTGTGTCAACAATATGTTTGCATTAGTTTCCTGTTCTACAAAAATACTGATTCAGTCAATTTAACGTAAAATATAATACATTTTATACACGCATGATGTATTACTGACGTCAGCCTATTTGCGTTTCGGAAAATCCTTGTTAGCCGACCGATGACTAACGTATCGTTTGTCAACTGAAGACTGGATGACTGCACTTCTATCGGACTCATCGTAAAGGACTCCGCTACTTATTTGCATGATATCGTGAGAAAATATACTACGTAAGTGCGCTAGTGCTTCTGCCGTAAGTTACTACGCCTAGCTAGAACCGCAGGCTTATTACGTAAGAAACAGCAATCAGCAATCTTCGCGCGCTCAAACGCTTTATGTCATACAATCTATATCGCTTTATGTCTAAAAACTTTATGTCATCGTATTACCTATAGTGTAGGTATGGTAGGTCCTAGACAATCGTTTACTGTTTGTCAAATGTACTTATCTAGAAAAAAACCGCCAAGAAATAAAACTTTTGTATTGAAGAGTAATAATTATTGTGCAAAAATCGCTATCGTTTTGCTCTTGCAAGATACATAATAAGCCTGCCGGGTAAGAAACAACAATCAGCAATCATCGCGCGATCAAACGCTTCATGTCATAAAAGTCGGAATTACCTATAGTGTAAGTATGGTAAGTTTTATTTCTTGGCGTTTTTTTTTTAATAAGTGCATTTGACAAACAGTTAACGATTGTGTAGGACCTCTCCTACACAAACCTATCCTATTCGTATCCTATTTGTCAAATGCACTTATTCAAAAAAAAACCGCCAGGAAATAAAACTTATGTATTGAAGAGTAATAATTATTGTGCAAAAATCGCTATCGTTTTGCTCTTGCAAGATACTTAATAAGCCTGACGGTTTGCCGTGAGGCAGTGTGAACAATAGCTGTTCTACTTCATAAATTAAAAGCTTGCAGAGGTATACTAGGGTAAATACCTCGTCCTACTAATGACGCACTAATAGTACAAGATAAATTACGCTTTTGCTTGACGAATTTTTTTTATACAAACATTTTGGTTTCAAAGAATTTGGTCCTATGCCTTTCATAAAGTATATTTATCTAAGATTATATTTACATTTTTTTTAAATCAAATATACATCTCTCATATGTAACTTAACATCAAAATAAATTTTATAATAATATTATATTTGTACAAAAGCATCATAAATAGCACGTAATTCAACGGTTACCTAACTATAATCTCAATGTATCAACTAATCGGAATATCTTATAGGTTGTGTTGCAAATCTTCTACGTTTTCGAATAATACTCATTGTAGGTTTAGTAAAATCTCCTAAGGCAATCGTTTGTGCAGCCCTAGTATTAAACTTAAGTAAAATGCAACGTGCATAATCTGTGACTACTAACAAAGACGCGATCGTTACTCTCGATGAAACTAAACAGCGTATGTTTGGATTGTGAGCACTTTGTTTTGACTCGTTAGTTCCGCAGGTCGTATTGAGAAAATATTAGATGATGGAGGGTCGTCAGAGGTACTGGCAGGTGCGCTTGTGCACGGGCGACTTGCGCAGTGCGGCGCGCACGGCTTCCTCGAACACCTCGCTCATGTTGACTCGCTCCAGCGCCGAGCACTCCACCAGCTGGACCGCTCTGAAACAAGTGCAGGCGCACCATCACTCCTCTGTTCAAGTAGTGGACCTTTATCTACAATGCCACTCCGAATGATAAGCGGCATACATATAAATAATCAGGTATCATAAAAACGACGTGTCAATATCATGAAATCGTCGAATTTTATGTGTTCAAATGTAGACTTTTTAACCTTGAGAACTTATTTAATCGTCTTGAGAAAATACTGCGATGATAAGCCTCGGACGTTGTTTAGTATACAAACAGTTAACGGCACTTTTAACTAATTGTGTGGTAGTTAAATCGGCCGATTTATTTAACAAATTGTTCCTGTGTCGTTATATCACAATACGCGTGGCATTATCAGTGGCTGATAAGAGGCGATAGCGCAGCTGCCGGCGCTCGCGCACGATAACCCTTGTCACTTTTCACTTTTGTGTTGTTTTAAAAAATATTCAGTTTCAATACTATCTTTCACAGTAATTTGAATTGATAGTATAACCGATATTATTGTTAAAAGCAGAAACTCACCGAATTTTCTTTTTTAATTTCTTTCCTTCCTGTGTCGTGACGACCGCAGTGCCGGATGCTCGTAGGTCTGTTTTGGTAGCTGAAACAGATATACATTTACTATAATAACATTTTAAATTACACATACATTTTAGATACAACGTTTTGTGATAAATATTTCGCATTCCATTTTTTTCATTCATTCCTTGCGTCCTTTATCGCAAGCTTGTGTACATAATATTATTATGTGACCATGTCTACTCCGCTCCGTGCTTATAAATTCACAACAATTAATATAGTTACATAGCGGTGTATCAAGACTGCGTCTCTTTACAGAATGTTTATTTTATTTGAGTATAAAAACAGGAGTACGCCATTTATGACCTCGTCAAGCATTACCCTGCACATGTTGTGGATTAGACGTCTCATTTAGAGTTCTACGTATTCTGTACAAAATCATTGATGTGAATGTATTGATTTTGTCACCCATAAAACTCGAATCATTACAGTTTAATTAACTAGTGTAGTTTGTCAGGGTGAATAAGCAAACCCTACCAAGTGCAAATTTAACAAATTATCTAAAGCAGTAATTAAGTTCTTCCTTATTAACACTCATTCAGCTAATAGCCACAAATGGTGGTGTAGGTACATAATTAGCTAATATTTAAAATAATATTATGAACTGTAGCATTTTAGAATGGTCGTTTCTTTCTAAGTAGGTAAGAATCGCTCGTTTAATAGTCATTATAATTATGAAATTGACGAAAACACATTTATTTTTCTGGAACACATAACAATGCACGCATTGCGGTCATTCTTTCTGTCATGATCATGCAACCATGCACCTCTAAATAAATGATGTTCTGAACTCACCAACTAATACAATGGGTACTTTTTCATTGAAGTGCTTTAGCTCTGGATACCATTTGTGGATCACGTTTTCGAATGACGAACGAGTGCCCACCGAATAGCACACGAGGAAGCAGTTCGTCTGTAACAGAACAATAACGTTTGAATTATTTAAAAGTTTTCTAAATGTGGAGTCCAAGCGTCAGAGCATAATAATAAGCGACTTTGGTATGAAATAAGCCACCGTAAAGTTATAAATTCATCAGCAAGATGCGTAGAAAGGACTCTTAGTTCTTAAGTATGACTGTCCTTAAGATGACTTAACCATTCAGTCTAGTACACATGCCCTTGTACCAGATGTGTAAATAGCTTTAGCGTTAGTGGCGTATTTATGTAATATGTTTTCATTAGGGAAACCGAAAGGAATCGCCACTATAGCGTATCGGTTTTCCTCTTTACCATCATAAATTCATAACATGGCTAAAAATGCTTGTTCTGATGTAAATGGTGGTGGAAAACTTACATGTGTGTATGATAATGGCCTTAATCTTTCATAGTCCTCCTGCCCGGCGGTGTCCCACAGCGCCATCTCCACCTCCTCTCCGTCCACCGTGATGTGACCGACATAGTTGTCGAACCTGCGGAAGCGAAAAATAATTTCGTTATTTTTAACCTGGAGCTACATGAGCTTTCTTTTGTGTGATCGTCAATTTAAAACCGGCTGAGTGCGTGTCGGTCTTCGCACATTTAGGGCCGGTTCACCAATGTAACTAATCGCGATTAGACCGTTGAGAAAATACCAATCAGAACGCTGTATTTGCATAAACTGAGTTTAGTTGCACTAATCGCGATTAGTTTCATTGGTGAAATCGGCCCTTATGGTATTGTACCAAAAATCGAGGTGCTTGTAATAGGAAAAACTGGCCAAGTGCGAGTCGGACACGCGCACGAAGGGTTCCGTACCATTATCGCAAAAAAAACACGTTTGTTGTATGGGAGCCCCATTTTAATATTTATTTTATCTTGTTTTTAGTATTTGTTGTTATAGCGGCAACAGAAATACATCATCTGTGAAAATTTCAACTGTCTAGCTATTACGGTTCATGAGATACAGCCTGGTGACAGATGGACAGACAGACAGACGGATCGTGGAGTCTTAATAATCTCGTTTTTACCGTTCCGTTGTTGTTGAATCAGGTATTTTACCTATGTTTGCAAAGTATGTGAAATATCCTATATCCTATGAAATTAATGAATTTACGTGTTAATGCTTTTATTACTTTATACCTGTGTGTATTGCTATTTTTGTGTGCATCGTCCTCACATATTATTATGAATTTATTAATGTATGTACTTATGCAAAAATTGTAAAACACCTTTTTTTAAAAAGAGTAAGTATCATTCCCTCTCACAGTGAGGAGGCCTGTGTCCCAGCAGTGGGAACATTAATAGGCTGATGATGTGATGATGTGAAGTATCACATTGTGCGATATTCTCCATAACAAACTACTTTTCCGAATGCACGGTAGAATCAATTTTTATTACATGTATTTTTTTTTTCTTTTTTAATTATTTGACGTTCAAAAGTGCCGCTTATTGGCCTAATTGAAATAAATATATTTGATTTTGACTTTACCCTTTGGGTATGGAACCCTAAAAAGTGTCGATTGTTAACAAAACGATGCGTCCGTTCTGCGAATTAGTGGCTAGCACATACGAACCAACTTATATAAACTGCGGAAATTGCCACAGAGATGTTCAATCTGTAAATGCTTGGTCGTTTACGATCCTTCAACCAACCTAGTAATTAGGATGAATCTCCTGGGAGTGCTTTACCGTCTACTTCCTACGGAGTGTCCTATGTAGGTCGCGTCAATGTAACTAAACCTACGTCGCCGCCGCCGCGTTGTTTTCGCGGTTATTAACTTGACATTTAGACTAATGCCGATTTGCGCCCATTTCGGTTTAACCCACGTTTAACCACAGAGAGTGATGTCTGCGGTTCTTTTGCCGCGGGTATCCCAACGATACTAGGTATGAGTCGGTTATTTACTTAGGTATGAACGTGGTATGAGGTTACATTACAAGCTACCGTATAAACCTGCAACGAAATAATTACTTGTCGATGCTAATAACAAGGCAAGTACTCGTTTTTCCTGACTATCCAATTATAGGGTTTCTCTATTTAACTACCAAAATACTAGATACTTTGCTTATTTTTGTAAGTATACCTGCCTAAATTGTTGGCTGGAAGCTAACATTTTTCTTCTAAACACTCCAAAAAGTATAATACTTATCTATTTTTATCCTTTATCATTATAACGCGCAACATGCATTTAGGTAGGTATTAATGGACTTGGCACTAAACGAGACATGCCGAATATCCACTGGCTGCCTTAAACCGACCCCGGTACAATTGCTGTATCCACTTATCGGCATCGCGCCCCCGGATGTGCGTAGGACTATGGGAAGCTGTATAGAAAGGGCAAAGCAAGAAAGTGACTCGCGCCACCCAATGCACAACTACACCTCGGTGCCACAGAGGCGTAAAAGTCGAAAAAAAATTAAGGTTGCGTGAGTCCATCTACCGGCAACATCGCCACGGAAAGATGCAATCTTTGGCGAGAGAAATTTAAACTCCCTGATCATTTCCTGGAGCCATCGGAGACCCTTTCGCCTGGGCACGCATTGCCTTGACCGACCTGGAAATCTCTGAACAGACTCCGCACTCAGGTCGGCCGCAGCCATAGATATAATAATTTTATATTTCTATGGCCGCAGCAAAGACAATCTCCATAGGTGGGGGTTCTCTGATGGTTCCGATCTTCCGTGCTTGTGCGGCGTCTCCGCGCAGACCATGGCCCACCTTACGTCTTGTGCCGCGTGTCCTGTTGTCTGTTCACGTGAGGACCTTATGACTGCGTCAGCGGAGGTCGTTGCCGTGGCTGAATTCTGGGCCAGGCAAGGCATTTAACTAAAAAGAGTCTGTTTGTCATCGACACGCTAAGAATAAGAATTACTTTTCCAATATTGCTATACCTAGGTATTATAAGGATTTTCATTGCCTTACCAAGGAGCGTTTATATCATGTTTACCACTATTAATACGCTAAAATAACACAAGTTAGGTAATATATATTGTTAGACTATTTTGTCGTAGATAACCCTGTTGATGTTTCACTGAGTACCTATTAGGTACTATTAGCCGTTAAAACATCAACATACTTATTGACGGGTTAGATCATATTAATTGAAAGAGATCATGTGAAGCAGCTATTTGAGATCCCAAAAAAACTATTACCACTTTACTCAACTACTTACTTAGATAATATAAGGAGGAAAAGATAATAATCTCAATCTCCACATTATCTCCTAGAGCCGTGCAAGTATAATATGCTAGAAACTGTGTCATTTAGTGTAGAGATGGATCGCAAGGAAATCAAAGTTACTGTAGGCGTGCGTCCAGTTTCTTAAGGAGGAAGCGACGACGTGTAGATACAATACAACAATGCCGCGACGTATTTGACTTTATAAATAGTGCAGCTCGCAATGCTAAGTAGGTACCTGTTCAATAATATTAGCCCACTGGTAGCGAATACTGCTGGCGAAATTAACATTCAAAGCGCCTCGGACAGTTTTAGACAATTTTATTTGTATAGTTTCTGAATAGTTAACTATCTGTAGGTAAGTATAGAATATAATTTGAAATAGTTGCTATAGTATATTTAGAGCAATTTCAATTAGCGCATCAATTAGTGAGACGGTATGGATAAATGTACGATATATTAATTAGGTTTGCTCATAAACATCAGCCTCATAATCATGGAACCCGTTTTTAGGCATAGTCTATGATCGTGACGGAGAATTTATTCAAGGAGTCGTCATTACAAAATGACATTTCAGTTTTCCGAGGGGTTTTGGAGATCAGATCCGATCCACCCTAATTGTGTATCTGTTTTGACACCACAAGCAAGCAAGCACACTTCTTGCTTCTTATTTTGATAACTCAACAGTAGTTATTCATTGCGTGTTTTACGCTGTCGAGTAGACGGGTTATTGAACATAATCGAAGCAATGAAAGCAGGAAGGAAAACGTACCGTGCGCTACTCTTTGAACTTACACAATTAGGTTGCTAGTTCTATCTGTCAGTAGCTGTGTCGTCGATATAAAATGAATCATTTATTTTATATAGCTTATCATCAGTCAAATCATTCGCTATAGGTACTCAAATAATATTTTATATCTTGTATAGCACCTTACAACATGACTAATCAGTCATCATAGTAAATTCTACGGTATTGTACAAATTTGAATGACGTAAGACAAATCGATTTCCTGCTTATAATACTAGTTCTACACACTTGTTTATGTGTTTATATTGAAGTTGATGGTCCAAGGCTCAATAGCTTCATGTAGGTATTTAATTATCTCATCTCTATATTTGCATTTAAAATTTCGATAAACTTAGCACAGTAATGGTAGAGAATTCAGCTTCACCCTATTTTCTTTCTAAATTAATAACTACCAATAACTTCAACATGAGTCAGTTATGTACGGTAAAGTACTAAAGATGTGTAATACTAGGCATCCAACTATATGAATACAATAGAAGGAAAATTCAAAATAATCCACATCAGTCAACTCTACTTGATGGATCCTTGTTTTACTGTGACAAAGTTGACAACTTGCAAACGCAAATCTGTAATTATATATGTGTGATGGATGATTATGATAACGATGTTACGGCGCGGCGCCGACTCGCTAACTCAAAGGCTTGGATTCGCGTCGCACTTACCTTGTCGCAAACGCCCTATTGACCTGGCAGACGCACCTGCCATCTCAAACAGTACCGGAACCAATCAAGAATAAAATTTAAGTTGAGACTTACACTGTGGGTACGTATTCTTCTGGGAATTCATTCTTCGTGAACACGTAGAGCAGGCAAGTCTTGCCAACCATACCATCGCCAACCACTGTTATCTTCAGTCTTTTCGTCGTCCCCATGATACGTGCCGCGACATCCGACAAAGTCAAACACAATATTCACACTAACCGACTGTCAAGTCTATTGTTTTACACTTAATTGTATAACTACAGCTGTTGCATAAAGCAGTCGAGGTGTACTGCTCGCCCGTAACTTGGTCTTTGAATCTTATCACTCAGTGATGTAATGATCTTATCAATCTTATAGAAATACTAATGATAACGAAATGATTGCGGTTGAAACAAGGCGCGCGCGCACACTTTCGCGGTCGAATGCAGAATGTTCAACTTCAGTATTCACGACGAAGTGTGAATCAGTTCAGCGCACAGCGACTGGTCGGCTGGACGCGAGCGCCGCGGACTGATATTAGTCTCGCTTGTTACGACCGACCGCGTCAGTCTCGCAGAGTCGCGGACAAAACTGTTTAATTAATTCTATGAGCGTATTACGTACAAACCCAGCCGTAAATTAGTTAACGTCACGCAGCTCATAATATATATTATTGGCAATATTTAGCGTCACCACAAGAGAAGTTGGTATTTACAATTTAAACATAACAACAAATGTAGTGTTGATGATTACCAGAATATTAAAGAGGGCTAGGGACTCAACTGGCAAGCTTATAAATTAATAAGGTGTTGGATTGGGACTTGAGCTTTGGCCCACTGGTCCAGTAAAATAAATGTGATACGATCTTTCCAAAACGAACGACTCTGGATCTTGCCAGTTATTTTTTCTTTCGAATTATTGTCGTTTTGTTTTCGATCGAAAATGCAGCTTAGCATATATATCTTCAGAAAAGGTTCGAAACTTCCATGTGAATTTCGTGCGACTAGTTCAGCCGGTTTTAATGTTGCATACAGCGTTTCGACCACTTCTCCAGTATTCGTTTCAGTTCAAAGTACCTGCATCTATAATGTTTTTGGATTCGGACTGCATAGCCGGAGCATGATGGCCCGTATATTGTTCTATGTTATGATGATTGGTTTAAGTATGGTTAAAAAATATTAAGGACATGGGCCCTAGGAAGCTACCTTGAGGCATTCCTTAGTTGAAGTTTGTCCGCTAGATCGCATGCGATACGATACGATCTTGTATGTGTGTAAGGTAAGTCCTAATTAGGTACCGAACAGAAAAATAGCGTGTAAAACATTCGAAAAGTGGCTCCTATCGCACAGTTTTTAGGGTTCCGTACCAAAAGTGTAAAAACTGGAAACTATTACTAAAACTCCGCGATCCGTCTGTCACCAGGCTGTATCTCATGAACCGTGATAGATAGACAGTTGAAATTTTCACAGATGATGTATTTCTGTTGCCGCTACTATAACAACAAATACAAACTCGCACTTCGCCGGTTTATTAGGTAAATCGCAACGTAACGTTTTACGCGCAATGCGTTTATTTTTGTTTTTCTGCGCACATTCGGGATAAGTGCTAGTATATTTAATAGTCTACGAGGACTAGCCCCCGCTGATTCGGCAAGCTTCCACAAAAATCGAAGCGCACGAAAAAAATCCGCCTTACAAAGCCTTTTTACCCGACTGCCGAAGGAGGGTAATGTGTTTATCAATCTATGTATGTATGTAAGTATGTATGTATGTATGTATGTTTGTTCCTATGTGGCGTTCTAGAGACCAAGCGCGTGGGCCGATTTTGTTGGTTCTTACGTCAATCGATTCGAGTGTCACTGGCTACATGAAAATTGGAAAATAGGAATATGGCGGTTTTTGGGCGCCATTTTGTGGGGGCCCAAATTTTTTTTTTCTTCCACACCTTTTATGTGGGATATCAAAATAAAGGATTTTAAGAGGTGATTTCAAAAATATATAACACTTATATGTTTAAATGTACCTAATTCGAAAAAAATAATGAACTAAAAAGTTATAAATAAAAAAAGTTAATTAAAAAAACCCAACTGCTTGAAAAGCGAACTAAAAAGACGTAAACAAGGAGAAAATCATGCTGTGCAGTCGGAGGATACGTCTGGTTTTGGTCAACCAGCTCGCGAAGATGTATCCTCCGACAGCACAGCATGATTTTCTCCTTGTTTACGTCTTTTTAGTTCGCTTTTCAAGCAGTTGGGTTTTTTGATTTTTTTAATTAACTTTTTTTCACAAAACTTTTGTCATAAAATATTATGTTAATGAAAATTCTTCGTAAGTGTTTTGCAAACCGTCTTTCTGATATTTGAGGCACGCATTACAGCTACGAAACTTGAGGTCGTCAAAACTCGCTACTTTATATTTCAGGTAGGTAAGTACTGTTATTTTTATTTTATTAGGAAAAACAAATGGTTACACATTACACTGTTATGCTGCTGCTGTAGTTACCAGATTGCCGGGTAATGTTTGCTGATATTAGTCTGGCGCGTCAACTGTAGTTTTGGTTTTGGAGGTAGGTATGGCAGCTTATTACAGGGCTTTGGTTTAGGCTCTCAAGGATGGCCATTAGGTTTTTGAAATTATGAAATATTTTCATGCAAAACTAAATCAAAATTGAGGTTGGTAATAATTTTATTTATTTTCTTAACACAGAAGCTTAGATCAATTACAATACAACATTAGCAACCCTTGGTGAATAACTAAGGGCTAAGCCCCAACAAGTAAAAACGTGTCATACTAGATTAGTTTGTACATAATTATCAACATTAGTTAAGTACTTTAATACTGATAATTGCAATATAATACTATTCAGTCAGTTAGGTAATTAAAATTAAAAATAATTAAAATGTTTAGTCACAGCTCATGCAGGTAACTTATATTAAAATCGTGATATCTGGACAGATTAATTCTTGCCAGTGTCTAAAGAGAACTGATCCATTCCTCTAAAAATAAGTTCCTCTTTCAGTTTGAGTACTTCTTGTAATAACATTTGATTATTGTGCTCCAGTTTGCTTACTACCGTTTTCAAATGTTTGGTATAATCTTCATGTTCTGATTTCAAACCTTTACATGCCGCATGGGCTGCAATGGTAGAATGACTATGATTTTCTGAAATTAATAAGTCGAATTGTTTTAAATAAGCAATCAAGTTGATGTTAAATAAAGGGAATAAATAAATAAATCAGGCAAATATTTCTGCTCTTATAGCCAAGGTTTACCTTTATTTCTCAGCCTATCAGTCAGTTTTTCATTTTGCAATTTAAGTCTTGTTATTTCATTTTGAAGTTTTCTTTCATTAGCATCTTTCTGTTTAGTGACTTGCAGCAACTTTGCACGAGTGTCTGTCATCTTGTGCAACATCTCCTCAGAATGATCTGATATCCTCTGTGCTGATGCTACACAAGCTTTTGACTCATTCTTTTCAGAATTTATCTTTTCTTTCAATCTTCCTACTAAACCCTGGTAAAAAAAAGATTAGTATTTTTGGAAAAATAATCTCTTGGTTTAATGAATATACAACAAAATACAGTTTTCAACGTACATTGAGTTGTTTATTATTGTGATCCAATATGTGATTCTGTTCCTCAAGATTTTCAGCTTTTAGTGATACATTTTTATAAGTGTGTAACAACGACCACACTGAGTTGATAAGATTTACCAGAGCTTCCGAATGTAAAGTATTATTGACAACGTCTAAATGAGGATTAAAAATGTAGCTGATGTTGAGTAGTCCGAACTCCTAAAAAAAGAAAGTGTAGTGGGTAATTAAAATTTAACGATACAAGTACCCCGGATAAACAAATAATACTAAAATCAAAGATAAATACTTACTTCACTGAGACCAATTAAGCACTCCTTGATATTTTTAAGCGTGCAGGGTTCGTACGCTGTAGCTCTTTTATGTTTATAATTTTGAATTAGTTCTCTAACCTCTTCGTCTAAAGTTTCAAATTCCTCGACGGTAGCCATTGGTACTATTTCAAGTTCGTTATCAACAAAAACAAGAGTTAACTTAATTGATAGATAGGTTTGTATAACTTTATTTTCAAGCTTTATTTAACTGTTAATAAATAAAAATTAACTAAACCACAACAAAAGAATAGCGGGAATTATATTATACATATGTTATTTTCATTGCTCTTTTGTTTACTTTAGTTAGCCAACCTCACGACAAATAATGTCATGCAGATGTTATCCACCATAGATAAAGTACCTATAGATTAAGCACTGCCGCACTGCGGCCGCACATGAGACAGCAATAGTTAGTTCTGGTGTTACAACAAGAACAAGAACACTACAACCCACCATCGCACTGACACTTATTATCTATAAATAACCCAAATTCCTTGTCTCAATTAACACATAATACCACGAAATCATAGAAAATCAAACAAAACCGAGTTTGTTTGTCAAACCTGCCATTGTATTAGAGTTTGACAAACAACAAAAACCGGCAACAGTGACAAAGACAAAAAATAATCTTTTGTCCTTATCATTTACATGGAGCTGCCAATTAGCCATCTCGCTCTATCAATCAAGGTCATTTTAAGGCTTAATCTATAGGTACTTTATCTAAATCATCCACAGATAACTATAAACTAGTCAGAGAATGTCATCATATTTCAATGTACTCTGTGGATGTTATGACCCAGAGCTTAGATAAAGTACCTATAGATTTCGCCATAGCGTGGCCGCACATGAGACAACAATAGTTAGTTCTGGTGTTACAACAAGAACAAGAACACTACAACCCACTATCGCAGTGACACTTATTATCTATTTATAAATAACCCAATTCCTTGTCTCAATTAACACATAATACCACGAAATCACATAAAACAAACAAAATCAAGTTTGTTTGGCAAACCTGCCATTATATTAGAGTTTGACAAACAACACAAACCGGCCATGGTAACAAAGACAAAAAATAATCTTTTGTCCTTATTATTTACATGGGGCTGCCAACTAGCGGTCTCGCTCTATCAATCAAGCTCATTTATGGCGAAGTCTATAGTTACTTTATCTGTGCCAGTGTGACCGAGGATGCTATAGATACTTATATTAGTCCGTAGCTAAATGACCATCACCATTCACCATTCATTTGACACCAAGACTCCTCCATGAGGCCGCCTGGCAAGCATGTCAAACCAGCATCACAGTTATTTTTTAAATATGGAAACCCTTTCAACTTTCAATTTAGATTTGTCATCTCGCTCGTTTCGTTTTCTCCTCTGCTTAGATAAAGTAGGTATAGATTAAGCACTGGCGTGGCCGCACATGAGACAGCAATAGTTAGTTCTGGTGTTACAACAAGAACAAGAACACTACAACCCACCATCGCACTGACACTTATTATCTATAAATAACCCAAATTCCTTGTCTCAATTAACACATAATACCACGAAATCATAGAAAATCAAACAAAACCGAGTTTGTTTGTCAAACCTGCCATTGTATTAGAGTTTGACAAACGACAGAAACCGGCCACGGTGACAAAGACAAAAAAAAATCTTTTGTCCTTATCATTTACATGGAGCTGCCAATTAGCCATCTCGCTCTATCAATCAAGGTCATTTTAAGGCTTCATCTATACCTACTTTATCTAAGCTCCTCTGATTAGTATATAGTTATCTGTGGTTTTCTGAGACTAAAGGGCTTATTACACTACACGGTGTTCAGGGCCCTGAATACCGGGTCATTAAAGGGCTTATTACACTACACGGTATTTAATAGGTAGTGTACTGTTAGGGAGTTCGGGTTCTCATAATATCGACCATAAATTGCTTCAGAATGATTTAGTGACCCGGTATTCAGGGCCCTGAATACCGTGTAGTGTAATAAGCCTTTTAATTATTCCGAAGCAATAAGGTCGATATTATGAGAACCCTAACTTCCTAACATTTATTACACCTCCCTAATTTGGGTTTAGGGCCCTGAATACCGTGTAGTGTAATAAGCCCCTATGACTCAACTCATTGTCCGACATATTTATTACTTTACTTTCCTCTATGTCATTATCTCTGTCTCTGACGTCTCTGTCTCATTTTGATGTCAAGTGAAGTGAAACGTTGTTGTTGAGCTGGAAAAAGTTGTACCATTGTATTTCACGCACGAAAGTGTTTTGCTAATTTGATGTCTATTTAAGCCGCCGCAATATTGGTTGAGAAGAAGTCCTGACGCTATGAATTCTTCGGTCGAAATAAGTTCCTACCGTGATCAACACTTCAAGGTAAATAGGTGGCCTTATTTTCCATATAAATTAAGTTATATTTGGGACTTTATCGGTTATATTTCTCATTCATAATATTTGGTTTATGTTTTTAAAATATATTTTCTTTAGGGTTCCCGCAGTGAGCAAGAAAAGTTATTGAAAGCGTCATCAACATTGTACATTGGGAACCTGTCATTCTATACAACAGAAGAACAAATCTATGAATTATTTTCACGATGCGGTGACATTAGAAGAGTAATAATGGGCTTAGATAAGTATAAAAAGACTCCGTGTGGGTTTTGCTTCGTCGAATATTACACGAGAGAGGATTCTGAAAACTGTATGAGGTTAGTCAAATTGTGGACTCTTTAAAAAGCCAATTAAATTATGTACTTTATTGAGACCTAGTTCTCATTTTTGACTGAATGATATAAGTAAGGCTTCCATTTCCATATGAAATAGAAGCATACATAGCACATATTCATTAAAACTGATGAGATTTCTGTCCTAGTGAAATCTTTTTTGATTACATTAGTAGGCTTGCCGGTTCATCTTATTGACCAAAAATGATCATTGAATAACAATCCTACTTATTCTACTCAAAGAATCAGACAGCTGGATGAACTAGAAGAGGTAGTTAGATGTTATTAACATACTAGTTGCAATTGTAATGTTACAGATATATTAATGGTACAAGACTTGATGACCGCATCATCCGAAGTGATTGGGATGCAGGCTTTATTGAAGGAAGACAGTATGGTAGAGGCAAAACTGGTGGACAGGTAACATGAAACAAAATAATTAGCCTATGATTTGTTAATTTCCTTTGAAATCTTGAAAAATTTTCAATCTGTATGATTTGAGATAATTTAGTACTTCAACCATGAATCTTGAGAAGTTGGCAAAATTTAATTTCTTTCACAGGTTCGAGACGAGTACAGAACTGATTATGATGGGGGTCGAGGTGGTTATGGAAAGATCATTGCACAAAAAATTACACCTACTCCTATGGAACGCTGATATGATTTTATATTTAAGTGAAGTGAACACCATGAGCTTTATCACAAGGCTCGAACTTTGAGGAAGACTGTGAAATTGTATTTACTAGTGACTGCTTTCAACTACATCTGAGTGTGATGTCAATCTACCTAATAATAAATATTTTTCATCCAACCCCTTATATGCTTGTTTATTGTCAAGTGTTAGATTTTAATTATAAATTGCAAGCAAAATTTGAATATCCGTCATGAAATCAAACATTTCAAAGACCAAAGGAATCTGATCCATCTTAACCTGCACGCATTTACAAAAACAGCCCTTTCCATGCGGCATGGTGCATGTATTATTCTGCTGAAACTAAACTCGCTATAATCAAGCAAATCAACGAGAAGGACGGCTCACCCATGCGGTGGTTACAGAACACTACAGCCTTCTGTGAAACGGTGAAAAATACTTACTTATTAATTATATATAGATGTGCAACAAGTGTTGCAAGGTTCAGAATTATTGAAGTACTAGCAAACCCACCCCGGTTTCATAGTCCCATGGGTAGTAGTGCATATATTATGCCTACATCAAACTCACACACACATCACATGTTTTTACGAATAAGGACCTATGTACCATACACAAAACAAAAATGCGGACTTGAAAATTTTACTTTAAATTAATTTACTTTGTAGTAACTTCCAAAAACACCCAACAATAGCGATTCCCGTCATCGGCGTGCTAAATTTATTTTCGCGCGCGTTAGTTTTTATTTTGCGACTAGCTGTTGCCTGCGACTTCCTCCGCGTCAAACTCGTAGATTGTTTAATTTTCTCACTGGTACTGTGAATTTTTCCGGGAGATAAAGTATAATAGTATAATATTACTCTATATATATATATATAATATTAATCAGTCCAGCCGTTTCGGAGATTACGCGGTATAAACAGACGGATAGAAATATTTATTTAGTGGATAGCTAGATCGAAGGGTTTACGAAAAAGGGCAAGAAGAAAATTACCTAGCTCTTGGACCACCTTTAAAATTTAACTCATTATATCTTCTAAATTAAGACCCGACTAAATATGTGACTTGGCGAAAAATTGCGACTAATTAGCGAAAAAATTTTGGCGAAAACAGACTACGCTAGGTGCCTAGTTTTTGGGATATAAATGTGTCTAAGCTGGGGAGATGCTCCCCAGCTCGGCCACTTATAGGTGCCCACTACCTTTCTTATTTTTAACAGTCACACATAAATTGACTATATAATTTGGGAAACCTAATAATACGCCAACCTTGGCTGGTGATAGAATAATATGCTCCATATTTGTTGGGACGTAATATCTCGACCATCGTTCTAGAGAAGCTAACTTACAAAATGTCGTCGGCATAGATAGAGACGGCGACATTAAAAATATGATCCATAAAGAAAGGCTTGAAGAAAATAAAACCATTACGTTTTTTTATAATATTTATTACACGAAAAATACACATAAATGAAAATTAAAAGTAACAAAAATATAAAATATGTATAGCTTCAATAATTTACACAAAATAGAATATGCAGCTCAACGTAAATGCTTTGTGGCATACATTAGTAATCATAAGCTTAACTTAATACCTAAGTTACTTTGACTTAGTGCTACAACACTTACATTCTCATAAGCAATGTTAAAATTACTATTTATTAAAAGATAAATAAACACTGAAAGCATGTATAACAAGTGTAAAAATACATAATTTATTACGATTTCAACGACATTTGTATATAATATGGAAATAACTACCAAAAGGCAGTCGCACAACATTTCTGACAGTAAAAGACGCGACTGTATAAATTTTGTAGATTCAGCAATCAGATCTGATCAGCAATTATGGCATTTGCAATTCGCAAAATATAATAAGATTCATAAGTACTTTAATATTGGACATATGTGTGACGGTTCTCTCTAATCTCTTGGCGATGTCTCCGGCAGAAGGTCAAGCCACATGGTTTTTGCTTCACGGAAGTCATACTGGTTGAGATGAACTACCACCTGTAATAAGAAAATATATTGTTTTTCATTCTTTATGGTAGATGACTGCTTATTACAGTCAGCACCTCAAATAAAAAAAAAAAATTAACATGTCAAATAAACTTTGGAATTGTCAACAAAAAAAAAAGATCAATCTAGATGCACATTCACAAGCGTCACTAGGGTCTCTTCTAAAACTCCCAGAAATAGCATTAGTAATCCCTTTTTGCAGCCTGCCTAACTAATTTTCACCTCTATTGCGTTGGTGTTATGACAAATGGTAGCTGTAGTAAAAAGTTGATTTTGGTAACAGGTTTATGCTTTTTATGCCATCCTTATGTTTACGGAATAGAACTCAAAGTCAGAAAAATACATGACAACTCAATTTACTGCTTCTACATAATATCCCCTCAACTATCGCCAACTCGAAACCTTAATAAGGCGTCTGACTATTGTGTTCGCTAATTACGACAGTGAAGAACCTTACCTGCCCGACAACGGGGCTCCCGCCCAAGAAGCCCTTGTGGGTGGCCACAGTCACCTCTACCTGCCTGGAGTGCAGCTCAGCTAATGGGATGACCCACTCGAACTGCTCGTCGTATTCCGGCATGCAACTATCCTTCACTACCTGTAAATGAAAATTATAGACTTAAACTTGGTAGTTTTTTTCGGCACGTCATCCCAGCTACACACTAAGATGTGGTGAGCGCCGGGCGTTTTAGGAGACTGTCTTTATATTTAACTTTGACGTTCAGAAAAGGCCGTCGTGTCAGACGTAGTATTGGACGCTGCAAAATAACTCAATACAAAAATCTTCTCATGGGATTTTTTCTAATTAGTATTAAATTTTAACTTACCACAGTTTTACGTTTGGAATCTTTGGAGCGACCAGGTAACAAATATAACTTGACATATGGGTCAGGCACGTTGTTCGGATCCTTCAATGGTATATGCCTGTAATAATCAGGAGACAATTTTATTGACTCGTTAAATAGACCGATACAAATAAGTGCCTCCAACCAAGTAACTTACATGATTTTGTGGACGACAACGAACAATGTTTGGTTTTGCATGCTGTAACGAAGTGAGAGTAGAATACGCCCGAGGCCAGCTTCTCCAGCAGATCTGAAAAAGAAAACTCCTTTGTACAAAAGTTTATTACCAAAGGCAAGGGGACCCAACGCTAAGAAATAAAATTTAGTTCAAATAAATTGGGTACAACGGAACTGTAACATGTACATGCAATAAAATATTCACGAACCAAGTAAACCTTTTATTTCCAAGTCACTGCTAACACCACCTATCATGGTGAAACGAAACCGAATCCGTTCGATGTACTTTTAGTGATTAGTCCGTCGAAATACGCTAGTTAAATCGGCACAGTTTCTGTCTATGACAGATCTGTATGCTATAGCTTGGCAAATTCGTACGTGACACTCCCATGGTTTGCGCGGGTGGCGGGGGACGTTACTACCGGATGGCGTGGCGGCGCGATGACGCCCGTCCCGCGCGCACGTTTTACCACCCCCGCTGCCTTACGTCCCCCGCGCCTGGGGACCATGAAGGTGTCACGTACGAATTTGCCAAGCTATATGAAATGACGAACCACGCATTGGTGACCGAGTTAGATGTGGATTGATTGGAGCAGCTATGGACTGTTATTGGTTGATGTGTATTCCGCCACTACGCTTAGGAAATCTAGTCGCTAATACGCTAGCCAACATTTTCTCAAACGTTGCTGGGGGATTATTCCATTATTTGGTCTTCTACGTCAAAAGTGTGATATCGATTAGGGAAGGGGGGTTTATTATCGATTTAGTGTCTATCGTTCGTCATTGTACGTAAGCAGAAAAGTAATTTGAAAGTTATGACTTATGAGCCTCAAAAGATTAGTACTGATACGAATTAAGTGCAATTCTGCTTTGATCACAGTAACCCTACAACACAAGTTTATAAACCACCGCGCTTCTTCTCGACTATGCGAGAATGAAAACGTTTTAGCGATGCACACGTATCGGTCCGTGTCGTCGACTAGTGTCTCCTTAATTTTCCACCCGACTGTTACCACCCTAAAAAAAATTTGAGCCAAAGCTCCGTCCTTACGAGTTACGTCTATAAATCAGAGTTTAGTTAAAACTTACGTGGTCAACGAGGAGGTCCTATGTACTAGCTTAGGTGAGTCGCGACCGGCTGGCGGTGAATATTCTTGAGGAACGTCTATAAAAAACAAAATTCTTTTGTGAATATACAATTGGTAAAGCCGCTTAACAGGACACGGGCAAGAAAACATAAAGCATATAAAATTAATTAGGCACAACTATTGGATGAGGTGATGTATACAACATTTAATTACAGAATATATAGTCAGTAACTCAGTACTTACCAACTTCCTTTTCAATATGTTCTAGAGGCACGGACTTTTGTGAACTACTGTCTAGGAGAGCGTCCTCGATATTCATCAACACTGGTTCAGGAAGTACAGTGACTGCAACAAGAAGGACAATATTCATCATTTGGCACACGTGTTTAGAAAGCCCATGTAGAATAACATATGTGAATATTGTGCAGTTCCAACAATATTACATACATACTTTGAATTCACTATCTCCTTTTTTTTTGAAGTCGGTAAAAAGCAGGGTTATCACGATTTAAATCAAATGATTTTTTCAATAAAAATCAATGATTTAATCAAATCAAATCAGTCTGCCTAGCCTTTTTCCCAATTATGTTGGGGTCGGCATCCAGTCGTACCGGATTCAGCTTAGTACCAGTGTTTTACATGGAGCGACTGCCTATCTGACCTCCACAACCCAGTAACTGGGTAACACGGTACCCCTTGGTAAGACTGGTGTCAGATCTCAAGCTTCTGACTACCCGTAACGACTGTCAAAGATCTTCAAATTACAGCCGGGACCAACGGCTTAACGTGCTTTCCAAGGCACGGAGGAAACTCGCTATGTTGAAATGGTCACCTATCCACGGACCGACCACGTCAAGCATTGCTTAACCTTAAAAATCGACCCATGCGGCTGTTATTATTTAGCCACGAGCTCCTCTCATGATCATCTCCTCAATGATTTAATCAAATATGTTTATGTTTTATCTTTCTTTCATAGAAATCAACATTTTAGAGATTATATTATAAAGACTAGGGCCTTTTACATCTGAGAAATCAATATCATTATTATAATGCTTGAACAAAAAATCTAGTTTACCAGCTTTTTCAATTCCCAATCGGTTTCTTAATTTACTGTGAACAATTCTAAAGGTGGAAAACATTATTTCCACAGCAGCTAAAGAAGCTTTCGCCCCAAACAAATGCTTAACGACTGGGCAAATCTAGAAATAGAGTTAAACTGTATGATAAAATGAAATTAAATCCCTGACAATGTCAACTGTTCAAAAGTAATGCTTTTATATCTAATAATCGATAGGTACTGCATAAATTTATCGTTTTAGTGGCCTCCCTATTTTTGACAAGTAATAAAGAAAGATTGACATGTCAGTTTTCTGCGCAGACCGTGTTGTAGTTTCGGCAACGACTCTGTGTTCTGTGTAATTTTGTGCCATCTTGGACACGGAGATTTATCTAGCTTGCATTCGACATTATTTGTAACATTATGTAAAAAAAAACAGGTGAAAAACCTCTCAATTCAAAAAGCCATAGTTATATAATATATCACCTAACCTCAAAAGACATCTTTACTTGACTCTTCCATCTTTTAAAAGTAGATTGTTTAAATATTGAGCAACCATTTTAGAGGCGAGAGTTTTTTTTTTAAACTAGAGCGCAGCGAGGGATTCAAAGTAGTCACTCGAGTTTAAAATAGTGTTCCTCTCGAGGTGGTAACTCAAATATGTATTACTCTTTATGAGAAAATAGTTATTTGCATACAATTAGGATCCATAAGACATAACATATAAATAATTAGAGAGTAACGTTTATATTTGAACAATTATGAAAGTGCATCGTAACAATATTATCAGTGCCATCCCCTACAGTTGTAGATTTTTTTTTTATTTAGCTCGCGCGCGGTTTTCCTGCCAGTCACTTGTTCAATACAATGTTCCCGTGCGGTCCGAAATAGAATTACAATCGCTCATTAGCCATTCACTTAATACATTCGTCGTAATCGATTTTAGCGATGTAATTCTATTTTGGACTGCATGGTTTTTGATTCATTTCTTTGCTGATTGGAACATTCTCTAACAATATCAACATTCAAATCAATTTTTTTTTATTTTCCCTAGGGACGAATGAGCTATTTTAGTCCCTGTTTACGAATAATAAACTAGCTTTTTTTGAATAGATGTGATAAAAAATACATTGAAGGCCGAAAGAATTACTTAGTTACATTTATATAAGCAAACAAAATAACTTATGTTTGATCAGGGACGTTTTGTTAAATTTTACTAGTCCAAGCATGTAAGGACAGTAGGCACAGATCTTAAAAAAAATCCCGGCACATTTTTATTTCATGCTACATTTATCTAGTAGTAGACACGCTTCGATCGACAATCTATTGAACACGTAATTATGACACAGACAGAAACACAAGTACACAAAAAAGTTAATGTAAAAAAACAAAAACCAGACTGCTTAAAAAGCGAACTTAAAAGGTGTAAACAAGAAGAAAATCATGCTGTGCAGACGGCGGATACATAATCGCGAGCTGACTGACTAATACCATATTTATTATGTTTTTACATTCACTTTTTTATTTTTATTCATAAATAACTATGTTCCTCAAAAACTCACCTGGATCGGTCAGGGGCGGGACAGGTTTATGAGTGTCGATGTCATCAACGGTGACAGGTGGGGAGGGAGGCGCGGCCGGGGTCGCCGGGGGCGAGGGTGCGGGCGAGGGCTTCGGCGGTTCGGCTTCTGACTCCTCCTCAAAGTCCTCTTCCTTGATTGCGTCCTTCAAAATCTATGGAGAAAGAAATTGTTTTAAGTTTAATCTGTCAATACCTCAGTGCGTATGATACAGTAATAACTTTATTATCACTACATATTATAAAACAAGGTCCCTTTGCGTCCCCTGCCGCGTCTATCTGTCTACGTCGCGATAAACTCAAAAACTACTGAACGGATGTTCATGCGGTTTTCGCCAATAGACAGAGTGATTGATGAGGCAGTTTAGCTGTATAATTTGTTAATTTTTTGTAAATTGGTTGAAATATGACGATAATTGTTGAAAATGTCGGCAAAAGTCAAGATGCTTGTGAGCGTTCATCGAAAACGTTGCCTAATCCCTTGGAGATATAACAAAACAATGTATGGTGGGATATTCCTCTTTTATAGGTCTACAGAAAAGTCTGCTATGGCATATATCTATCTTTTAAGGATAGGTTACTATACCCATCCTAACTTCTAAAAAATTGGTCACGTACAACGGCAATTCGAAAGCTATTTAGACGGATACATTGTTAATCCTTATCAAATTAAATAAGTTAGTTAGGTACCTAAAGCATTTCATGTACATTTATGATAATCCTTTATTACGTAATTTTAATATATCTTAGGAGTTATCGCAAAATCAAAAAAACCCAAGCGAAAAATTCAAGCGCGGGTCTCACACCGATGCGCGATGACGGGACTCGCTGGCACCCACTGTTGCTGTATAAGCCGAGCGATATCGCGCGCGATCTGCCCTGGCTTGATTCAAAAAGCCAGCCAGCCAGGCTGGAGGCTCTAGTTTAGTCTCCACATGAAAGCCCGATTAAGAGGAAATGCAGTCGCAGACATCCGAATGAAATTCCTAAGTAAAAAGTCATAATTCGAGGTTTGGCTCTAGCCTCCTCCAATATGAACCAATTTAAAAGATATTCCATAAATTGAATAAAAGATATATGTTGTGCTTCGTGTCCTGTGCGGGTCGCAAATAAATGTACCTATTTTCTTTATTTTTCGGCTGAAATGATGACGTGAGATAAGTTAGTTACTAACCTTCAGTTGTAAAGACAAGATAATCTTCGATTCGGGGCCGGATCTCTGCAGCATGAGCGGCTGAGTCAACAGACTGAGATCCTTTTGTTTCAACAGGTTTGAGATTCCATACGTCAACTGACCCAGTTGGCCTCCTGTTTTTGAATCCAGAACCTAAAATTAAGAAATTCATATTTAGGAATCACTTCAAGAATATCTCCACTGGGCTTGCATTTAGGCTAGTGCCTGCTCGGTAGCGTGTGTATGAATTAACCGAGTGAAATAAGAGCGTTAGTTTTCATATTAAATTCCAGGTTGCTAAGTATTAGGACAAAAAAATATATTTTATTTATTAGACACGAAAAGAAGCTTCCAGACCATCCTTATTCATACATTAAGCCACCGCCCGCAGAAGCGAAATACAGTCACTCGAGCGTAAAATGTCCACTCTATGAAGTTTTAAGCTTTAGGTTTCATCAAAATTAATAGAACGTTGTTCAAGGTTCGTCATCGTATGAATGAAATCAAAAACCTTAAAAAAATTACAAAAAAGATGCGGCTCACATCTGACCTCCACAACCCAGTAACTGGGTAACACGACACCGCTTGGTAAAACTAAAGTCTGATTTATGTCTTTGTATTAACATAAGAATAAATTGGTCCTTAGGGCAGGGGGGTGTCACTCCGCAGTTTAGGTACGATCGGCCGGCGGTACCTTGCAGAGGGAATAACGCATTAGGTTGCCGCTTACCGCTCGGCTCGCACGTTAGCCACGTTATTAATTCTATGATTTATGCAGCAAAGAACGATAACTTCTAAACGTACTTCTAAGGCCTTTAAAAGATATTGTTGTGTTTACGGGTGTTTAAATAAAGCAAAGAACATTGAATCGATATTAAGTTTTTTTAAAGTACCGAAAGATTTTGAAAGGTAAGCTATTTTGTTGTACCTATTTAAATCATTACATAAATACTCTGTAACTATCGGTAGTAGGTGCATAATGAGTACGAGTTTTGTATAAAAATTTAGGGATTTTGGTGTTCCTAAAAGAATGAATAGGTGTGTGAAATACTAATAATTAGGTACCTACCTACTTAGATATTTTAGATTTTCGTGTTGTTCACTAATATAAATTGATTTATTTTTTTATTACTATAACGTATCTATAGGTAGGTAGGTATTTGAAATGCAAATAGGAGTATACCTATGGTTGATAACATTTTAAGTTTACCTTTCTGCGCTTCGAAATAGAGATGACCTTATTACAAATTGTTATCAACCATATAATATATTATTTGAAGAAGATGGTTTTCCGCAAAGCGATTACGCCGGAAACTATTTACTATTAGAAATGCAATAATTGTTCACAAAACGAACGAGATATGAACCTACTTAGACATGTAGCATACCTAGACCCAACCGTATATTAATTTTATTATTATTAGACAATTAATATGTTGTTGTAAGCGAAAGCGGCAAGTCGACAACCCTTACGAGCCGAGTCAAACCGCGCCAGACAGCGACGGAGCTACGCGTTAGAAGAGAGCGGAAACGTTTAGGTGAATATCACGTTAGGCACTGAGCGCTTATGCGAGCTGAATTGCATTTTGTTGCTTACTAGCAGGAGTCTCTATTTCAATGAATCGTTGCACGAAGTGACTCTTCTGTACTTGTACTATTAATTATTCTGTGCTTAGGGCCAGCCTTAGGCCATATTTTAATCGAATTACCTTAATCTCCAAGTTATCACTCTCAGGGTTCTGTACAAGGAAAGAGTATCCAATCTCATAGACAGGATCGTCAGTCCTCATCTGCACAGCACTGTTCTCTGTCTTCCTACCAACTGTTACCGTCAGGTAAGGATCGGGACGAGACTGGGTTCGTGCATTCTGGTGAAAGGAATTTATTTTTTATAATAATATTATATACTACTAATTTGGATAAGATTAAAAGCGCGTTATAATAAATGTACAACTTGTCTCTCAAATATTCTTTATAAAATGTAAAAAAATAAAGGGGGCGAACTTAACTTACAGGTAATTTCTTGCACGAGTCGATGTAAACAGATAAGACAGCGGAGCTTAGTTCTCCCGTCTTAATCAGCAGGGTTTCCGTCAGAGCCTGAAATGAATAATATTAAAAATACTTTCTACTTAAAGTTACAGGTACAAAATGTATCATAAATAAGGATCTCAGAACTCCACTTACGCGGCTAAGCTCCGATACATCGGTGGTAAGGCGGTGCCATGAAAGACGCAACTCGATTTTTCCATGTTTGGCTTCCTGAAGAGTTTGCCACTAAAAAAATAGAATGCCGTTAGCATACCTCGTAGTAAACTAAATGAATTAACAGATGCAACCATCGTGTAAGAGTTCGCTTACCGTGTCGAAACGACCGAAGCGTACAACTTGTGAGATATCTAGCGAACACCTGAAATTATAAGAAGTTGTAGTCCCAAACATTCCACCGAAGTAAACTTTACCAGATAGATTAGTTAGCACAATAGAGTAAACATTCCAAAGTGAAAAATTTCGTAGATGTATTCCCACCAAATATAAAAATATGCTACATGGCAACAAAATAGTTGCTATTGGTGAGGCCATAGGGGTGAAAACGGGAATACACCGTTGTTTTAAGTAGAAATAGATAACATCAGTGCATAACACAACATTCAGTGAACACAAGCAGATATGTGTAAGTATTGGAATACAGAAAGGAACGAATTGTGGACATACAGTTTAGAATAAAAAAAATTACGTTCACGTTACATTTCATCGTTATTGTGTGATGTAGCGTTAAAATAAAAGCTACATAAAATGTTTTATAGCAATGAATGATCCCTCCCATTTGAGTCGCAATAATACTAACTACCGAATGTGTGTTAAAAAGTAAAGTGACGTGTTATTATGACCCAATAAAATGACAGCGTTGTGCAATGTGTATATAAGTGTCTAATGAATGCGTTGTGTGATTTTAGAGCGCAATGTTCGGTCAGTAGCGTTTAATTTAGGTCTTTGTGTGCGTGGGTCCGTGGTAGTTTTCAGTGACAAGTATGTTAGTTGACTGTGAGAATGTATGTACATTGTCAGATACAGTTGTTCTGTATAGCGGCAGCGACCGACCTGCCCAATTTTTCGTCCCGTCCTGTGCGGTCCCAGTCGAAAAGCTTGATGACCAATATCGTCGCGCTGGTGCGGAGTACTGACTGTTACAACCCACCAAGTTATATACAAATACATACATATTAAGCTATCGTCGGGAGATTACAAATTAGTTTTATGTTTCTGTACATTTTTGCTGAATAATTAATAGGTTTCAGGGTGTATAGATACATGTTAAATAATGTCAAAATAAGCGCAGGTGTCAAAGTTATTAATTTGTAAATATTTTTAAGTGTATTTCCTTTATTTGTAAAGTAAGTAAATATTATAAGCGGTTAACGGTAGGCAACTTGCCACTTTTATTAAAATATCATATTGTATGTCCCCATATATCTGATCGGTATTCCTATTGAAGGCAAAAATCAATCTCACACACAACAGCTGTAGATATAAAATAGAACACCAAAGTAGTCAAAACAGATAAAACCAAGATGAATCTTAGCATCACCAGCATGAGATTATGGTAAATCAAAGTTGAGCTATAGAATGCAACGGTGATAATAAGAGACAAAATTAAAAAAAAAAAAACAAATAAAAAAACAAATTAAAAAACACGGCAATGAAATGTCGCTAATGTGTCAATGCACGAGTAGCGCGAGACGGACCTGCCAAGATAATCATCGTTCTGTATGCCCATGCCAGGGTCCCAGTCCCAGAGCTCGAACTGCAGCACTTGACTCGTCCTTGAGCTTATTAACGCCTTGGGACAAAATCACATTATATCTATATATTAGTTGTATGCCAAATTTTGCCTAAACACACATCTTTCTTTCATAGAATTTAGAACACTAATTTTTTGAATATTTTTTGGCCCGATTTCCTCCTACCCCTGACCATCTGGCAAGTTTATCAATTCGTGTCAACAACAGTAATGAGGTCGCTACGTCAAACATGCGACCTCTCCAATGTTGTTTTTGTCATGCCTGCATATTAGAAACTTTAGAAGAAAAGAACAGTATAATAATTCATTAAAAATATCTAGGAAACTCACCTTCACCGTCTACATACTAAATTCTAAAAGCACTATGGACTACACATGCAGCTAAATTAAGTTTTTGTAATGGGAGAATCTGGAATACTACTTTTTACAAGGAATACGTTATTTACATTAAAAAATAAATCATGTAATTATAAACAACATTTAAAGTTTGTCTAGATCTCTCATTACTTTCTATCGAGGGTCTCATTCCAAAGAGCACAAGGACTCAGGGTCGCATAGCCTGCTAATACCAAGCTTACGCTGCTTTGAGAGGACACCACTCGACGACTGCTTGTTAATTGCTATGCAGTAGGTCATCTAGTTTACAGTGGAACATGGGCCACATGCCCCTGTAACTGTCAGACAAGCGTCGCGTTGGCCGATGTTTAGAAGCTTCAGGACAGTTACAATGCGGTGAAGCGAGTGCAACCGTCAGCGTAGCGTATACCCGGTTCCTTGCGCCCTGCCCAGCACCTCTACTACCCCCCCCCCCCAAACCCCCGCCACCGCGTGCACGTACTTACTTGCCGAGCTTGTCGTCATTGTTGCCCTCGTCCTTGTCCAACACTTCTATTTCCAACGCTTGGCCCAGAGATTGCATTATACGCGCCTGTATGCCACACGCGCATAGTCCGACGCAAACATAAGTAAGGAAAACAAAATCTTGTTCATAACTACTTACTTTGTAACATTTCAACACCAATTTCAGCGTGCGGATTACGCCCGCATTAACCTACTGAGTTATACAAAAGCATATTTTACATTGTTAACTAATTTGAAGCCAAAATATTATGTAACTTTGTTATTGTAGAACAATTATCATTTGAAGTAACTTCAAGACTTTTATTATCAAAATCCTGCTTTTTTTTGAGACGTATTTTTTGATCTTTTAGAAAATATCTTTTTTGAATAATATCATTGATCTTTTTAACCAGAGTTAATTTTCTCATGCAAATAAATTATTTAAATATAATATATTTTTTAATAACCACTCAATTGGCTCAGTTGTTAAGAATGAGAAATAAAGTAATACACTCCTGAGAATATCATATACTGAAAATGAAAGAAATAAAAAAATCGACAATAAGCCGAGTTTTTGAATTGTTAGCCACTGCCAGCCAGTAAACAATCTTCAATAAAAAATTAAATAAAAATGCTTCGTTGGTCATGCTCATTCCTGATAATGCATTTTAAATTGAAATAGCAAAATATTATTATAAAATCACCTTTGCCCGTTTATGTTAAACGTAATTGGTTGTTGGTAAAATGGATATAAAATTACCCATTACTTTAGTGTTTCAGTTTTAATAGGTTGCTACTTCATAATGCCATACAGCTTTTAACTTGCAATTCTCGTCGTGAAGAGAAATTGTAGATAATATAAAATGCGCGTGTTCAGTGAAGATAATGAAACGCAATGCATTTGAATAAATCAGAAATGAGTCAAGACATTACCTCACTTACCAAATATATCCAAAGCCCGATTAATAAAAATAAGCAAGCACATCTTAAATGTTATATACCAACATTAAGAAATAAATCGTGTGCTCGCTAAGCGAACTCTTGAATCAGTTAAAAATCTAAGTATAAAAAAACTACTTTATAAAAGTTTTAAATATACCCATGTGCATAAACAAAATAGTAGTTCTAACGGGGAAACATATCGATGGTTCGTTTGCATGCTTACCTCGCACCAGTAGTCCCAGCGAGGGTTGACGTTATTGTCGATGTGTTTCGTCTTCCATTGCTGCGCGCCCACCGTTATGATCGCGTACGGATCTGACTTACCCTTACCTGGACAACGTACACAAATACTTAGTAAAATTCCCAATGTTATAGAAATTTGCCGGGAACTATAAGTAATTGATTTAGATTTTCTTATAAGTTATTTTAAATTATCTCACCAATCATTGAGATATCTTTCTTCATGAGATTCTGAGCTTGAACGAGATGAATACGAAGCACACCCTGTAAAAATGATACTGATTTAAATTCCATAAAAATAACATTATTATAAAACTTCAGAGATCCGTCCTTGTTGGATAAGTTTTGCCACAGGTTTTAGTACTCACCTCAGGTTCGGGCATTCTCAAATCTACAGTAGGAATTTCGTCGCTCAATTTAATAGGCAATTTATTTGGTAGCACCATCATCTTAGCCACTTGCTCAACGATACAGCGACGGAGAATATCACTGGAATAATAATTATTTATTTAGAAAGAAAATTTAGTTTTTTTCCGACTTCATAACCGAACTTTATGTTTGTATGTCAGAGAATTTCTCAAAAACTGCTGAACCAATTTTGTGTACGAAGTTCCGAATGTTTTTAAGTCTTACCTGAATCCAGGCATATCTAGAACATCAGCAGCGCCGACTAAGTTAAAGTCAATAGACGGATTGTTCAGGAAGAATATCTGAAGTCCTCCCACTAAAGGCATCTTGGTGATCAGGGGCTTCATCACGACGCGCACCATACCGTGGATCTTTAAAATAACATATAAACCATTAGGGATAGGATGGGATAGATGGACCTCCTTTTCCACACTCACGACGCCCATTTGGTCCGTCGAGCGCGCAGGTCTCCTGTTTGTGAGAGGGGGGCCGTAATCCACCACGCGGGCCCAGTGCGGGCTAGTGGATGTCACATGTCTTCCAATTTTAGGTTCTAAGACATGCCGATTTCCTCACGATGTTATCTATACCGTTTTGAGAGCAGCAGATGAAATCATACCCAAAGTATTTCAAACCCACGACCTACAACTTGTAAGTCGCGGCCGTTACCACTGGGCCATCACTGCTCTCCAAACCATTACGGAAAATCCTACTAACATTTTAAATGTGAAAGTCTGGATGGTTGGAAGTTTGTTTAACAAACACGCCTCAACGGATGAACAGATTAGGATAAAATTTAGCACTCAGGTAGACCATGTCCTGGATTAGGAAATGTTTTTTTTTTTTTTTTTTTGTACTTTGCCCCACACTAGGAATGATTTTATCCCGATAGTAGATAAGTACATTTCCCTGAGATAGTTTCTAATTTCCATGCGGGCGAAACCGCTGGCAGAAGCTAGTCCAATGTAATTGATAAAGATTGAAGAAAGTAATATTTTCTACATGGCCCACTGGTTAACTCTCACCTGAAGATCTTTGATGCCACCACGGATGCGTTGCAGAACGAAGGAGATATCACAGTCACCAGCATAGCTGAAATCAATTTGAACGCGTTTGAAACCGTAGCTGATACTAACGTTCCGTCATTATCGTCAATTGCGATGACAAATACAAAAATGTCTCTCTTATCTTCAATAGTACTGATGCAGATGAGGACCACTCAAACTATTAACCATCTTATGTAAAGTCAGAAAAGAAAGTAGATTAAAACTCATATCTAACCAATTGAGCCAAATCGAATACATTTAAATGAGCATCTTGTATATAATATGTATATATATAATCTGTATCTCGGCAACGGCTCCAACGATTTTCATGAAATTTACTATGCAGGGCCTTTCGGGGCCGATAAATCTATCTAGCTAGGTATAATTTTTAGAAAACGTCGTTTTGTCTATTTTTTGCCGATTCGCCCAGGTACTAAATAATTAAAACGACGTTTTCTAAAAATGAAACCTGCCTAGATCGATTTATCGCCCCCGAAACCCCATGCATACAAAATTTCATGAAAATCGTTGGATCCGTTTCCGAGATTCAGATTACATATCATATACATATATACAAGAATTTCTCGTGTAAAGGTATTATTATTATATTAGATAGATTAACCATTGAGTCTTATGAAATGCTGAAAAGCATTTTTTGTTAATAATTTTATGTCAGTCTTGATGTGTTATGTTTGCACACTGCCATTACGAGATACTTGGATTTTTTTGCTGACTGTACCTACTGAGATCTTAAGCATTTCTATCGTCAATTTTTATTACTCACAACAAGTCGATGTCCATAATGATTTCATCCCTAGACAGATTCTTGTCATAAACTTTCACACCGCCAATCCGCGGCGCCTGTAAGAATTAACATCGTCGTTACAACTACCATAAAAAAATATAGCACGAGTGACGTAAGCGACACCGTGGAAAGCAAATAGCAATACAACCAACTTTATACTTAAATTTTTACGACCATGACTTAAATTTAATGAACAACTAACAAAACTAGATAAGTTTCTAGTCGTTTACTTTGAAATGTTATCATGCAATTCTAGATTATTTTCAGTTGCTAGCACGTTATATTTCATTCCGTTGATACTTCAAGAATTGATTTCACCTTGTTCTAAGGATTTTACAGATAAGGTATCCCGACAACATTTCGACATGCGATAGACTTTGTATTTAGTGTTATAGTTATGAATCAATATTTAAAACTGATAATACTTACGATAGTACCAAGAATAATGCGTTCAAACTTGAAGCCACTGAGTTTGTAGTTGGCCAAACTCTCCGCCACTGCCGGCTCAATGGACTCCTTTAGCAGATTGCGGGCGAAGTGGTTCACATTTGGCCACACTTGGAGAAGAATCTGTGATAATAAAATCAGGCCATTATGTTCTGACGAAGACAGAGGTGTTTAGTGAAGCACACCCACATTTCTCAACTTGTTAGTAATAAGGGTCGAGCTCACTGTCATGTTACCGGGCACATATTCTGACTCTACGTTAAACAACGTACAAGTCGGTGCGACTTGGGCGGTGAGCAGTCTCATTAACCGGAGAATCCCAAGTAAACGTCCCGACCCCTGGATTTAGTCCAGGACCCCTAAGCTTAGCAATCGTGTGTTGTTGAATTATCGTTAGTCAAAGAATATGACATAATACCTTTCACAATAAGTAGAACATGATATTATGTAGCCTATAAATGACCCACATAGAATTCCCCGTAAAATCAATAAGTGCGCTGCGAACTTAAGTGTCGTGCGTGGGAAAGGAACTACACTCCCGAGCAATAAACTGCAATCATTCCATCGCGCGTTGCTCAAAACAAATGTTTACAATTTCTATGCAATGAAATATGGATTGTGATATATCATTATTTTGTAAGGTAATTTTGTTAGCTTTCAGCCACTTTCAATATCATAACCAAAGATTCACCTTATGTCATGGAACGTAAAAACAAAAGACTTTTGACAATTGTTTGGTTGTCCTGAAACCAAAATTGGGTGTTTATGAAAATTGGTCATCACTCCAATGTTCACGTCACTGGGAACACCGAAGTTTAAAGAAAATGGAAACCACACCTATAGAAGCCGCTAAAGTCGTCATCCTAATTCAGCAAGGATTGTCTCAGCGTACTATCGCTCGACAGCTTCATCTAAGCCTGTCTTGTGTCTCGAAGGTATACGAGACTCAATTATCTGCGATAGGATTTACCCGCAAGCTGCTTCAACTCTTTTCCAGCTATTTTGCTGACCGTCTACAGTATGTCCAACTCTGTGAGCATAAATCTGGCAAATATGCAACTTGTTCTGGTGTGAGCCAAGGTTGTACCATCGGGCCGACATAATTTATTATTATGACTAATGACCTGCCGAAGGTCTTCAGGACGCCAAATTGTCTTATGTTTACTGATGACCTGAAGCTGTTCTTGGATATCAATAGCATACAAGACTGTGAGGCGTTACAGAGTGATATCGATATGGTGGTAAAATGGAGTGAAGTCAATCACTTGGAATTTAATGTCTCCAAGTGCAAGACTATTACATTTACTCGACATTTGTATGCACCGATTCAATATAACTACCACATATCGAGTGTCCCTCTGGAGCGCGTCAACGAAATCAAGGACTTGGGACTGATAATGGACGTAATTATGACCTTTAATCGGCACATCAACAACATCTGTGCCAAGGCCTTTCAATCACTTGGTTTTGTCATGAGGCAGGCAAATGAGTTTAAGGATAAGAATCCTGTAATGGTATTGTATTTTTCCTTTTTGCGCAGCAAACTAGAATATAATTCACTGGTGTGGGACCACAATCCATAGTTCATTGCACAGAAATTGTAAAAAAATTTTTGAGCAACGCGCGATGAAGTGATTCCAGTTTGTTGCTCGCGAGTGTAGTTATACGAGTATTAACTCGGTGTAGGACGTAGCAGTCATTTGCTAAATTGATATACATTACATACCCTATTCAGCCATTCTGCGCGTTCAACGTCAGGGAAGAATACCTGGAAATGTTTATCAACTGTCAGTTTTCATGCTATTCACATTGTTGTTGATATATTTACATTGTTGATATGGATGGAAGTAAACATTTTGTTAAAACACATTAGTCGTTGTTTTTCATAAGCGCGTCATGTGTCTTTTTCATCATTGAAATAAGGTTTAAAATGCATTGAATGACGCACGCTCGTAACATGCATTAAGTCAAGGCTAATGCCAAAATGCTATTAACCGAGATCCAGGCCCGCTCCTCTAGGTCAGCGGCCTAGATCGAACCTAAAAATGATTACTTACTCATATAGTCTAGTGGCTAGTTGAACAAAAAAGCATTTGTTGACTAGACTCTAGTCAACTTTAGGCTATTATATTAAACTTTTTCAGCAGTCTCGGAATATTATGAGAAAGGTGTCATTCGATTCGGAATAGTATGTAGATAATTTTTGATAAAAATAGAGTTCCGCTAACAAAAATATCTAAAGTTTAAAATAATTTACTGAAAACAAAAAGTTTGGTTTTGTGCAAATATTAAAAAAACGTGAAATTTTTTAAATCTACAAAAAGATCTAAAAAAAGAAAGAAATTTCCTAAAAAAAAGTCCCACTCTCGGAACTGTAGAACTATATATTTATAGTTATTCCAGAGCTTTTTTATTACTATACATAATGTAACAAAAACATGTGATTAAATATTTTTTATTGTTAAAGTGTCCGAAGTGGGCTTAACTTGCGCAAACTAGAGTACCCGTTCAGGGCCGTATTTTCACCCCTCTTCGAAAATTATAAATATTGGTCCTACAGTTCCGATACTGGGGACTTTCTTTTAGGAAATTTCCTACTCATTTTGTTTTTTGTGTTTTGGTTTTTTAGATTTCAAAAATCATAATTAGTTTTTGAGATATTTGCAAAAAACTTAACCCCCTTTTTTGTTTTCAGTAAATTGTATTTAACTTTCGTCAATTTTTGCGAACAAAATAATTTTTTTTTTTCTTAAGTTTTGTACATGCTATTCCGAATCGAATGACACCTTGCTCATATTTTTGCAAGACTGCTGAAAAAAGTTGAACAAAAAGTATTTATTTGTCTGTATCAGCCGTTTCCGTAAACGAAACTCCGGCCGAAATCAATTTTGGTTTCCGAAACCAAACCTTTGGTAGGACACTAATTATGAAATTGCGATACACGTTGCTACTTCGGTTTATTATGACTAGGAAGACCTCAGAAACCTGTTATAGGATTTCTTTTCCTGTTAACCTGTTATAGGAGTTACAAACGTTTCAAAACAAAAAAGTTAACCGTTATGGTTTTGCCTATAGATAAAAATGGTGACGCGATTCGATCGATTCGAATGATGTCATTGACCTATTAGGTAACACGTGAGGCAATTGTTTTGGTGCCGAATGCTCATGTGGAAGTTAGGCTTTACGTAATAATATCGACTTCGGAATGAATATTGCTGACCCGCCGGAATTGGACTAGTTAGTTTACGACGCATAGCCATCCGCCCGTCTATGGATTCAGATTGGAATTTTTTCTGGGTCGATCAGTCTAGGTTTCACGCTAATCAACAATTTCGTGACGAGTTATTTTTAGAATTTTTTACAGGAATGGTTTTGTGTTTTATTATAAAAATCACATTTTCCTTTTTCGTGCTCCAATTGCGGTTCAGTAACATATCGTTATCGAAAAGGATATAACATATTGAAGTATTTTTTATATCGTAATGTGTTTGGGAGGTATTTTGTTTGCAAATGCTTAGTATTAGGGCTGCATACAAATCGATCATTCCATCACTTTCTGAGGATGACGCAACCGGATATAAGCCACTAGTGGATTAAAGAAATTTAAAAATAGTATGCAGTAATAACCACCGCCACTTTATCTAGGGGAAGATAACCTGTTATTGGCACTTTAACAGAGTGCCTTCCCGTTCTCCGTAATCAAATGCCTACATAGCATACAAAAATTATAAAAAATAAAGATAATCTTTATTTTAAGATTTGTTTCATCCAGTGAAATAGTAATTACTCTTATTTATATTTACACAAAATTTTAAAAAAGCTAAATAGAAACCTATTACTGACATAGAAATTTCATCATTGCGTAATCTATAATTACTTATTTTTAGCCTATAAACTTAGAAGTGACAATAACAGGAGTGATTGGGTGTAAACCACCCAATCACTCCCTACTTTGGAAAAGATTTAAATTCACTGTATGACATATATGTTAAATAAATTATGTATTAATAATATCTAATGGTGGCGCACCCTGGGTAACCAGCCTAGGTATGAACCAATTACCACGTACAGACAAATATTACGCATTTTATTCTTATGGATGATTTTATGTTTTTTTTATATATGTGTACGCGAGACAGAAGAACAATATCCGACATTGTGACTATTTGTGTGTCCGACCAAAGCTACGGCTTCGGCCTCCTTTGTCCGAACTTCGGCTTTGAGAAAATGGGACAAAGTTTTAGCCGAAGCCTACGATTTCTAGCAAGCGCTGAAATTGAATGAACGAATGTTCAAATTATTTTAAAGCGTTATCATTCTTGACAAGTGGCAAGGTAATATCAATAATCACGTTGAGAGGTTTATGTACAGTCAAAAACATTATTTTCTCACATGTATCTTGACCAGAATTTTTTAAGGTTTTAAACCTTCGGCTTCGCCCAGAAATCGACCTTCGGTCGGACTCTAGATACAAATACAATAACAGGTTGGTATAATTATTAGAGTTCATGTTCATATATCTTACCCACGCCGGCAAGTCGTCGAGCTTAGCCAAAACAACATCTTTCTCGGATGAAGTGGCCGCGGCCTTGGCCAAGTTGCGTCGGTACTCGTTCTCCTTACGCCATTGGTCGCGCAGTACGGACAGAACAACGGGCCCGATCAGCCACGCCACGCTCCATTGCATGTACCCCACCAGGTACACTGCACCGACCACCGACACCTGCAGACATAGTTGATGAAGCATGGCAAAATATTTGTACTGCTACTCCTCAACCTGCCACTATCTGACAAAATTATATTTCGTGTTATAGACAAAAACCGCGAAATTATTCGCGATTAAAAATCGATGCTGTTTTTCACAAGTTTCTGGTGTCAAAAATTTTATTTAATTGCACACTTTCAAAATAGGCAGATTGTTATTTTATAAAAGACTTAATCTTATCACAAATAGGTTTGTAAACAGCAATTTGGGGAATAGAAACATGTTTACTTTTATTATCTTGGTATCTATTTACCATAGAAAAATACTGCTTAAACAGATCAACAGAGATTTTTGTGCTGATTTATGATGGCATCTCAAAATTTAAATCAGTTTATTGTCAGATAGTGGCATTTTAGCTTAAGGAAAGCAGCATAGATGTAAACCGTTACATTTTGTGATATCATTTTTTATTTATGAGCTCATTAAAGGGTGTTCAATGACTATGTTATCATGATAGTAAAAATACTATTACATCGTTCAGTACAACTGTTCTGATAAGATTATTTTTATTGTGCAATATTGTTATAATTGGGTATTATTATTATTATTTATTATCAGTTATTGTTATCTAAAAAATAAACTTATTGTAGTACTATTGCTAGAATAAGTGGTAATAGAAACTGAGGTGGTTGTTTGTTTTATTTTTAATGGGGATGTTGAAGAGTGTCATATTATCATAATGGAATGGAATTATTATTTAGGTTAATGACCTTATCATAACTGATTGATTTAAACTCTGCATTCAATTCAGGTCTAGCCATTAGACTTTTAAATAGGATGCATTTATATTAAAGAAAAAGTACTAAAACTGCTTTCTTTGTAATAAGGCACTAACTGTTTGATAATGTGTAATAATTATTATTTTATGTTTAAATTTATATTATATATATTAGGTACCATTCTTCCTCATTCTATAAATGAATAACCCACCACATTATTTCCTGCCCAGTGGGAAATAATTTATGAGCATGACATCACTTTGTACAACAAGCATGTTATGTGAAAATTATACTAATGTGTGTGTGTTTGTACTCATTAACTAAGGTGTGAGGTGTGTTACCAATTACCTACTGATAAGCAACACTTACCTCATGCTCTAAACATTTCTATAGTTTGAGTTAGAATATGACAGTTTTGTAAGACAACATAAATGTTGTCAACTGGACAGTTTATTTACTTTATGAACTGAGGAGATTGTTATTCAAATAATGTTATAATCATGTAAATGTGTTGGATGATTCATTTATTTGAGTCTATGGTGCATCACAGGCTTCACTTTATTACTTACTTAAAACTTCCACCTAAAAACACTTGAAGGTTGAATGCCTGCTTGTGATTCAAAGCAGAGTACTTCAAGGTCACACTGACTCATAACAAGATATCCTCTTTTGTTTGGACAATGTGGTCACACAGCCAATGCATCTAATAAGAATGTGCTGATGAAGCCATCTGCTCGAAAATAACATATAACAAACAGCCATTTGAATGATTAAAAAAACTTATTACATACCTTCTTGAAGAATCTGTATATCATAGACAGCACATTGCCACTTTCCTCACTGCTAGGTGGCAGGGCAGGTCTACTTGGAGACACCATTTTCTTCTCATCACTTGCCTAATAACACAATAGTTATGTTAGAAAAGCGCATTTCTACATATAATAAAATATAGAGCAATAATAAAATTGGAATTGGCACAAGAATTTGTTAAGCTGGGATAAAATAAAAAGGTTCCAGACGTACAAGCTAATACTATGGAATTTTGAATAAACCTTGTAACCAAATAAATTACAGAAACTTTGCAAAACATTTTCGAAAAAAGCGCATACTTACGACAAGTCATATTTATTTATAGACTCCATGTACGAGCTCTAAACTAGAAATATAGAAAATAAAATAAAAATTGCTAAAAGACGTACCATGCTGAACACTGGAGTGCAGTGGTTGAAAAACGAATAAAAACTAAACACAATACAAAATAAACCGATTACCGAATGCTAATTTCCTGGCGAGACTAGCGCATTGTACTCCGCAATGTTAGGTTTATGATTTACCTATTTGGTAACTAAATAAGAAATCATAATTATTCTTTATTAATATTGTCGCTTTTGATTTCACGTGGTAATGAGAAGTATTACAACAAGTGCATAAATGTAGCTAATAAGCTTTCAGCCTTTGCCTCCGCCCACACACCGCAACTTTTTGATAATTTTCAAATCAAATTCGACCTTGCGTCGACTTGCCGACTTGGCTGGCAATGACAGTGACAGATAGATGACATTACTCTGACTCACAAGCACAAGGCATCCGCAGGCAAATTGAATTTGACGCATGAGACAAGATTGCCAAGAGGAAAAAATCAAGGTTCGAGACATGGAATTATTATGTACAAATACAGGTTATTTTTAGGGTTTCGCAGTAAAATAAGAAATCATTACTAAGTCCGTCGGCCCATCCACGGTTTTACTCAGACTGTTTGTGCTTAGAAGCTGCAATTTGACATGATTGGTGGTTAAACGAGCAGTGGTGGCCCAGTGGTATCGGCCACGACTTTACAAGTTGTAGGTCGTGGGTTCGAACCCAGGCAGGCGCTTTACTTTGAGTAAATTATTTCATCAACACTGGTCTCAAAATCGGTGAAGGAAAACATCGTGAGGAAACGGCATGTCCTAGAACCAAAAATTTTAAGACATGTGACATCCACCAACCCGCACTGGGCCCGCGTGGTGGATTACGGCCCATCCCCTCTCACAGAGAGGAGGCCTGTGTTTCAGCAGTGGGAACATTAATAGGCTGATGATGTAGTGATTAATCGCGCGTGCAAAACTAAAAAATAACAAAATTTTGCAAAGCTTTTTTTATAAGTACTTTGACTAGGCGGATCCAGGGAGAGGAGCACGAGGCACGTCATTTAGTTTCTCCTTCTCTAATCGGTCCCTCATTACTGAGTGTTAGGATCGTGGTCACTGGACCCCTTTTTAAGCGGACAATCTGTCTCCATCGATTCTGGTGCAAAGGTGCCATTACCACCTGTTGAAATTTTCAATTAAATATAATGCGCCTAAGGATGATCGTGATCACTTGACCCCAGTGTCCTCACTAATGAGGGACCGATTGGAGAAGAAACTTGAAATGACATCATTTACAAGACTAAGATATAACGAAAAAACATGGAGTTTCTACATAAAATTAATCATTTGAAATATCCGGTTACAGATATTCCGCACCAATATCATAACGCATTCAAAGACTTCGATTTTATATCGGAAGGTGATGAAAATGATGATGATATAAGTATGGGTATGATTGGTATTTAAGACTAAAAATAAATAAGTACGAAAATATATTTTTATAAGTAATTCTTTATTTCATTTTTAAAGATACAATATAATCCTTACGTATAAAAACATTCCATGGGCTTTAAAAGACGAACCGGCAACATTTCATAAAACTGGCACATTAATAATTTTGATGAAAAATGGAGCATACACTCAACGATCTAGCGTCATCAACTAAATACTTAATTATGAAATAACATATATTCTAATAATGTTGAAAAATAATAATAATGTTGTTGGAATGATATTTTTCATATATAACAGTAAAATTATTAGGGCAAAGTTATGAAATTACAACAAACGTACACCTATGTAGTTATCTGATACATTTTTTCTTAGATTTTAAAACAGTATCTACAATAATGGTTACTTAATAAGTCGTTTCATAATGGGATCTCCATAATAGTTATTATGTCCACTTAAATTACGTTAAGCCGTCTGTGATGATGTCTAATGTTTACATAATGGTGGAATGTGAAAGGAGGTTACAGGCACCGTAACTTGTAAAAGGCCTGTTATTTGGGATAATCTCACATCCAAAAATGAAGTTAAAGGCAAACAAAAATTAAATACAGAGGTATATAAAAATCTCAATTTTTTTAACATAGTAAAATCACATATATGAACTATATTTTTTATGTACATAAAATTCAAATGCATGGTGTATTAAAATTTCATTAAATTCTTATATAATAATTAAAATAATAGCTTATAGACTAGCTGATAAGAGATACTCAAATTACAGACAATTAAGGCACATTAATTTCCAAAGCACATTTATTTCCAAACATTTCAAGTGTCTTTGTTTATGCGACAACGTCCCCGCATTGCCCTTTTATCATTATTACTATTCAGTCCCAAAAGTTGCAAAATAACGTTATGACACTCGATTGCATAGAACACTTTGGTGATTTCAGACAAATTTTAGGATTAAGTCAAACGCAATTTCGACAAACAATTTATAAAACGCATGATAGACGTAAACTCTAAACTTAATATTACAACACAATCGCAGTCCCTATTCAGAAAGGTAACACAACATTTTCCTTACAAGAAGATTATGACGTTGTTTTAACTTACAGTCTTAATAATGAGCACAGAAAACAGTTATATTTTTATTTTAAACTCATAAACACACGTGCTCTCTTAATAGTTAGGTTGGCAGGTGTTAAATAAAGTCTATCCACACATGTCAGGGGCGTGCCCGGGACGTGACAGGGCCGGGTCCCGTCAGGGGCTCAAAAAAATATGGGTGGGAACATTTTATATGAACTCGTTCACACACGTCCGTATTTTTTTGAGCCCCTGACGGGGCACGGTCTGTCTACGTCCCGGGCACGCCCCTGATATGTGTGGATAGACCTTAAATCACGAAATAAAAATTGTCCTACGTTTAATTACAAAACGCAATCCAGAAACATATTTTTTCATGAAATAGTCATATTTCCCATCAAATATAACTTTCAGAAACATGATGATTTCTATCTTCGTTCGACCTAATAAATTACTGCGATAATATGCAATACAAACTAAAAATATGAATTTATAGACTAACTTTAGATATCCATATTGAAAGAATGTAGCTGTAACGTGACTTAACTATTTAGACAAACTACATGCGTTTATGGTAATCTCGTGATGTTGCTTGTAATCTAATAATTCACAGCTATGAATCTCTTACATATTATCTTCGATTAAGGCCCAGTTTCTCGTCGCTAAATTTATGTGACAAATTGTCAAACACGCGTTATCTGCTGTGATAGGTTGAATAAGTTTTCAACTGCCAATCACAGCAGATAACCGGCGATTATCCGCCAATTACGTTAACAGCCCGATAATCGAGTTTTGAGAAATCGGGGGTAAGACGTAGTGAGCAAATGGAGTGAAAACATACCTTGAGATAGCGTTCATAGCATTTAAAGTTGTCAGACGTCAAAAAAAGAATGTTAGTAGTGGCACGGCATTGGCAGTCGTGCAAACGGCTGACGCATACGAATAGTAAATGCAAATGAAACCAGAAAACATGTGCGTATAAGCACTCCATTCACTAACTACTCCGAAGCTTTGATTCACGTAATTAAAATATGCCACTGGTCTTGTAAAATAAGACTGGCACTCATCTAAATAGACTTCGTTTTTCCTAAAATATAGTACGCGAGTTGCAGGGTGTAAGTACTATTTGGTATAATTAAGTACTATCTTACTTAAGCGGTTAGATGTTTGATACGGTCGAGTAGCGCATCGCAAGTCTTCTTGGCGTCTCCGAGCAACATAGACGTGTTGTTGTTATAGAAGATAGGGTTGTCTACGGCGGCGTATCCTACGCCCATTGATCGCTTCATTACTACAACCTGTGATAAAGAAAATTTTAAATGTTATACAGAGACGGCCAACTGAAAGCAGCTGTAAGCTTACAGGCTTACTACATGGTTTATTTACCTGATTCGCCTTCCAGACTTTAAGTACAGGCATGCCTGCGATGGGTGACTCGGGGTCGGTTTCAGCCGCGCTGTTCACTGTGTCATTAGCACCTAAAGATACAAATTAATGTTAGCAGGTAATCTTCGAGGAGATATTGACAAAAAATAAATATCATATATATGGCCAACGGAATCACTCGCGCACGAAGGGTTCCGTACCATTATCGCAAAAAACGGTACAAAAATCACGCCTGTTGTATGGGAGCCCCACATAAATATTATATTTTTCTGTTTTTAGTGTTTGTTGTTATAGTGGCAACAGAAATACATCATCTGAGAAAAATTCAACTGCCTAGCTATCATGGTTCATGAGATACAGCCTGGTGACAGACAGACAGACGGATCGCGGAGTCTTAGTAATAGGGTCCCGTACCCAAAGGGTAAAAACGACCGTATAGTGCAAAACTTAAGATATATTTTTGTAAAAACTTACCAATAACTAATACGAGATCAGTGTCAGGGAATTCATCGTTGATTTCCTCCATTTCGAACACATCATCATAGGGCACGCCAGCCTCAGCGAGCAGCACATTCAACTGTCCCGGCATACGGCCTATAAACAATACACAAGTTACTGTCATGTTCCAATATGACTCTTAAGGACTCAGTACAGATATGGATAAGGATTATTAAAATACCTGCAACTGGGTGTATGGCGAAGCGCACTTTCTTTCCAATTCCTTTGAGGATGTCTACCAGTTCCGCAATAGGATATTGCGCTTTGGCTACGCAGAGTCCGTATCCTGCAAAATAGATGACTCATTTGAACATGTCACAGAGTAATTAACGAATGGAGTGCTAACACAAAATATTAAATAACGTCCAAAACTGTATTCTAATCCCAATCAGACCGTATACAACCCCATTGTATGAGAATCGACAATGAAAACAAAAAACAGAATTGACGACAGACGAACAAAATCGTAAATCTATACAAATTCATCATCTGCCTAGCCTTTTTCCCAATTATAGTCGAAACTCATAAATAAGATCATTTCCATAAAGAATTATCGTACTATGACATGTTAAAGTCATCGTTGTTTCAGTTTCAGTGTTAGAGAGACGAAGCTGTACTACAGGACAATTAACACTACACTTTTTTCACAACGGAATCATGGTGGTATTGAAAATCATGGTACGGCCCATGAATCACGCGTTTGGTTCCCTTCGTTAGATTATCTTACCAGGTGTGATGATAATATTGGAGGCGCGGTGGATGAGTTCGGCCGCAGAGTCCACATTGACTTCAGTGTGCGTCGCGCCGGACGGACGCGCCGTGCCGCTGCTGGTCACGCCGTATCCTCCCAAGATCACGTTGGGTAGGGACCTGTTCATGGCCTGAAAAATAAATGAAATGCTACATCTGGGAACTAAAAGAACAAATTCACTTACCATGAAGGCCCGCGGCTTCAACCGCGTGAAATGTTTTTACTACTCCCGAAGGAACATACCGGGTTTAAAAGTAGCCTATATGCTATTCCAGACTATAATCTATGTCTGTGCCAAATTTTATCTATATCCGTTCAGCCGTTTTGGCGTGATTGACTAACAAACATCCATCTAAACTTTCGCATTTATAATATTAGTAGGATAGTAGGCTTCGTTTTGCGCTTTAAAGGATTGAGATCCTTTAAATCAATATCAAACTTGCTTTAAAGTTGGTAGTTGTGGCGGCTTTACACAAATTGATTGCATCATTGCCATGTAGTCAATGCAAGTTGCATTACATTGCGGGTTACCGAGGTACATGTAAAAAACTTGCATGCGAGTTGCTTGCAAATAGAAACGCAGCCTAAGAATGGTCGGCTACTGGAGAATCAACTCACCTTGCACATAATGTAAGACAGGATAGCACCGGAGCTGCCGATGAGAGCGCCGACGATGGTCATGAGCGAGTTGTTCAACATGAAGCCTTCAGCGCACAGCGCCCAGCCGGAGTAGCTGTTCAGTACGGTGATCACGACTGGCATGTCGGCACCTGATGATCAAAATATGAATATTGAATTATGCGTGTATATATATTATTACTAGAGTCTGGCAAACGAAAGTAGAGACTGAAAAAGCGCGGCAAATTTAAAAAATATCAGCATAGCAACCCTAAAAACTAGTATGAATAACCTAATTTGATACTTTAGAATTATTTATTTTACTTCGGCTGAATAAAAATACTATAGGTACTTTATTTATGTAATACTTTAGATATTATGTAACAAGATGAATAAAACAAAAAAACCGTATTCTATAATAATTTTGGTTTATTCACACCACACGTAAACAATCTTGTTTTTGTTTGAATTCGGCGTCTTTTTCCTGTTGTGTTTCTTGATATTTAGACATCATGCGAAACAACATCTCCCGTAATCCACTTTTTATTCATTTTTCACATAATAAATGCTATTATCAAGACTATAAAAAATCTGGTTGTCATTAGTATAGTATTGCCATATAAAAAGTTTGCAAATAATTCGAGTGTCTACTTTCGTTTGCCAGACTCTAACATCGTTCATTGTCAAACTTTTCAACTTTACTGCTAAGGGCATAAGGGCGAACAGAACTTTCACAGTATAACTTACGACTTCAAGATTAGAAATAAAATGAGTAATATAGATAAGTGCTTATTGGCTATAATATGACATTTGCAGGTAACAAGCAGTAGGTCATCCTCCCGAAACAGGTTGGTGGTGACTTGCGTAGTAACCAGATGATGCTGCCATAACCAAATAACTGGGTGGTAACAAAGCAGTAACGATATGCGCACTTTCAATAATCATTCCGACAGAATTTCGATCACGATGATTCATCATCATCATCAGCCTTTTAATGTGGCCACTATCAATAATCATTCCGACAGGATTTCGATCACTATGATTCATCATCATCCTTTTAATGTGCTCAGTGCTGGGACACAGGCCTCCTCTCTGAGAGAGAGAGGGAATGGGCCTTCAATCACCACGCGGGCCTAGGTTGCAGGTTGGTGGATTTCGCATTTCTTCGAAATTTTTTAGGACATGCCGGTTTACTCACGATGTTTTCCTTCACCGTTTTTAGAGCAGTTGTGATGAAATAATTTTCATAAAGTAAAGCGCCTGCCTGGGTTCGTACCCACGACCTACGACACATAAGGGCGGTTCCGCACTGCATCCGATCCGAAGCCGTAGTCCTTCTTGTATGTATTGATTACGCACTGGATCCGAACTCCGTCCGTCACTTCGGGGCCGTTATCACTGCTCTCGGACAACGGAGATTAGCCAGAAGTTATTATAGTGCACAAGGTTTGCAAACCTTATAAGTAACACTTTTGTCTACCTGGTAATCGAACCCAGATCCTCGCGCTCCGTAAACTAACGAGGCGGTTTTAAATTATTCTGTCAAATTATTTGATTTTTTACTAACCACAATGAATGCTACACACATAAGTGTCTATATTATTACAAATTGACCTACCTCCGATGGCGGCAGTAAGAGTGAGTCCCTGTATGCCACTGAGCACGGCAGCTGCGGACAGTAGCGGCAAGCCGGGCAGGTCGGGGAAGGCCAGTAGGGCGCCGCCGCAGCCCAGCGAGCCGGCCAGTAAGCCCGCGTTGATTGCGTGGCGACCCGGCAGCATTAGAGGCGCGGAGGATAGGGAGCCCTGTAGCTTGCCGTAAGCTACTAGGGAGCCGCTGAAATACATATTCTATATTCAAATCGTTGCTTCCAATTGATGTGTTTTTCGTTTAAACGACTATCAACTTTATGTCATTTGTTTAGTGTTGATTTCAGAATGATAAGTACTATTGAAACTTGTAAGAAGCCTAGTGAACCGGCCGCACAAAATATAGACATGTAATAGAAAATGTTCTTTGCCATAATTAGAAAACAACATTTCCCTTAGTCTGATTAGCGAACATCTCGTAAGCGCATGGACCGATTTGCATTATTTAAACGGATACACATGGCATGCAAGATGATTTATCTGATTAATCCTGAGCTAGCTGTCAACACCAGGTTATTATATCTACAATCTCGGGGTCTTTAAGTCAAGAGTGTTACTTCTAGGAAAGCGTGCTACATCGTCGACCACATCATCACTTACCATCAGGTGAGATAGTGGTCAAGCGTGAGCATATCAACAATAAAAAACAACAAAAAAAAATTGTATATCTCAGGAACCCCCGCAAGATCGGCTTTGTAAAAAGTTGATTTTAGAATGATTATTTGAAAGTGTTTAGATTAGGGTTTTTAAGTTTATCATCATCATATCAGCCGAAAGACGTCCACTGCTGGACATAGGCCATAGGGTTTTTAAGTTGTTTTTCTAAAAACAAGTACTTGTTTCCTAGAGGATACTTTTAGACAATAAGCCTTTGATATAACATTAAAAGACATTGATGTTCGTAAATTAATACGGGGACTACTGGATGAATGTTCATTTTTGTTTTTTCAGTTGTCATTGTTTGTGAGCCGGGCATAGCGCGTTTAAAATATCGAGTATCGTATTTCATTGACAAACATCCACCAGAAATTAGAAATTATTATCTAAATTATTTTGAAAAACAAGTCATTATGATTAATTTTGATAAAATTCAATTTAGGGCGCGCTTATCTACGCTATGCAGTATTATTCGAATGCAAGATAAATATATCGTGACGACCGATAGTAATCTATAGAAGACCTAAAAGCAATTGTTCCAGCAAGTTCATGCATGCTCACGCACGCTATTTTGAACTCTATTGTCTATTGTTGTTTATCAATGTATGAAAAACTACCCAAGCTCTATACTCAGCTCTTCTTTGCTATAAGTGCACTGACTATACATTAGGATCTTCCTGCTTTTCGAATCGAGGATATTTACTCGTAACTAAGCACTTTATAAGGTTTAACCCCAATAAGCCACGTTGATTGCGGCATCGCATCTGCTTTACGTCATCAAAGGTGCAAGTTAACAGGCACTTAGAATCCCCAAACAGGTACAGCATGGTTTAATCAGAAGCTCTTTATATAATTTGGAATAAGCGCAGATTTATTATGACTGTTAAACTTACGTGAATGTAATGCCACCGATGTACGTGCCGAGGAAGAGAGATGTCTTCAGCGTGGCAGCAGTGGGGTCCAGCGCCATCGCGGGGAAGTCGTGCATGTATGTTGCCAGGCAAGTCAATACTGCCGCCATGCCGACAAGACTGAAAGGGGTCATTACTATTTATAAATCTTAATTAATATTACCATAATATTCACTAATATTATGAAGAGATGTGTGCGAATTTTTTGAGTTTGTTCTCACGCGTCAGGTGGTAATCTCTGGAACCACTACACCAATTGGAAAATATCTTTCACCATTATAGGCTATTAATTATCATGACATAGGCAAAGCCGGGGAGGCAAGGGGGCCATTAGTGTAAATTAATGAAGACGCGCGCTCGTTTTTAGGGTTCCGTACCAAAAGGGTAAAAACGGGATCCTATTACTAAGACTCCGCGATCCGTCTGTCTGTCTGTCCGTCTGTCAGCAGGCTATATCTCATGAACCGTGATAGCTAGACAGTTGAAATTTTCACAGATGAAGTATTTTCTGTTGCCGCTATAGCAACAAATACTAAAAACAGAATAAAATAAATATTTAAGTAGGACTCCCATACAACAAACGTGATCTTTTTGCCGTTTTTAGCGATAATGGTACGGAACCCTTCGTGCGCGAGTCCGACTCGCACATGGCCGGTTTTTATTTACGAACAGCCGACACTCCACAAAGTGGACGTTTTTTCTAAAACTCGATGTTACTGTTAAATGTAATAATAAATTCAGGTACCTGTGGAAACCAGCCACAAGCTGAGGCAGGTCGGTGATTTCAATTTTCTTGGCAATAGTGCTGCCAATGAGACCACCAATACCAGCGACGCCCAACATTTGAGCCAGTACTGGGTGGCTCGGTGTGAGCATTCCTAATGTTGCTGCGATGCCTCCCGAAACACCGATCTAAACGTAAAATCGTGACACAGCTAAATATTTGCAAACCGAATATATTTACTGACATATTGGGGTGTTTGCAACCTCATATTACTAAAGTGTCATCACAGTAAAATGTGCCGAGCTGAACCCAAGTTGCCTCGTTTAATAAATTATGTGCTATGGAGTAAATTAGGCATTAGTTCAGACTTCAAAACTAATCCTGTAATAGCATAGCTGAACTAGACAAAATTGCTGCATCTTCCGTAGATTTTTAATGTAAATAAATTTTAATGTAAATTGACTAATAATGTAGTTTGACTAATATTTAGAACTAAATTATTGATGGCCTAATGCAGAAATTTTGTCAGTGTGTTCTATAATATCTCAATGCCTTTACAATGATCAATAGATTAAGACTAATGTCATCAAGATTACAATGAGCGGGTCTTGGGCCGAGTCTGTAGCTGCGGACACTGACATTAGCAATGTTATGTATGCCTTTTCTAATCATTGGCTGCATTAACCACAATTATCAATAAAATATTTGGTGAAAATTTCTTACCATTCCAAGGTAGTTTCCTTTGCGAGCGGTGCTCTGGGAGCTAAGCCCGGCTAGGGCGCCGACACAGCATAAAGACGATGCAAGATAAGCCATCTGGTGGACTTCAGTGTAGCCCTAAGAAAAATAATAATTCATATTTGGACTTGCTTCCTTTTGTTAATAGTCAAAGCCGATACAATAGAAACATTAGTACACATGAATTTAGTGGCCATTAAGATTTATGCATTCATATTCCGAAAGCATCTCTAATGGACAGAACACACACAATGGGAACTATCAAATTATACAAGGTTCAACAATAGTTCTTATAAATAGTTTAGTGCTTATGAATTACCTGCATGGCAGTGGTGATGTAGCCTCCAAAGAGAGCTGCAGCAGGAATAGCGTATAAGTATCCATATTCTGGCGGGTCGGTGGGCCTGTGAACACAAACATAAATCAGACATAACAAGAGTTACACATAGGTTTCTTGATCATTTTACTACTGAGCGAGGTCTATAAATTCGATCCTGGAATCAAACAAGCACACTATTCCCAACCGCCTAAAGCGAGTCTCATTGATTCGACTATCAATGAGACTCGACGAGTCCCGAAGAAACGAATCAACAGCCTTAGATTGCGCAGAAAAATGTATCAGTTAAAAACAGCAGAGGAGTAAGAAAAACATATCGAGCAGTGTTAACATGTTTGTCCATTAGAGGATTCTCAGTAATAGATCAACATCTATGGTTGTGTAAGGATAATCAACTCGCGACCTATTACAAAGATCTTATAATATAATAAAAGTACAGGTCGAATGTTCCTTTATTTTTTTGTCTTGCATTACCAACTTGCGGCAAATCACTTGCGTAGTTCCGTCCTCCATTATACTATTTCACGCTACTATTCATATTATTTTTAGAAAACAAGTAATTATTGTTACCTTTTGAACATGTCCAGCATGCGCTGCGTGACGAGGAAGCCCCCGAACACGTTTATGAATGAGATGAGAGCCGCTGTGCTGGCCAGCCACTGTCAACAGATAATAACCCATTGTTCTAGTTCACGATATACACAACATCTTCACTTTTAGAATGGAAAGTCCGAAGTGCTTTGTTCAATTCAATGTCAATTGAGATAAAATATCTTACTTAAATCAATAAAATATCTTGTTTATCAGACAAATTTAGGACATAGGCTTTTCAAGAATCCCACCCGAATGGTCGGTTTTCGCATTTCTCATTATTTTATCCTAATTAATTGTGTCCACCTGGCCTGGCGGAGTGCGAGCTTTAAGGATGCAGTTGGCGGCACGAACTATTTTGTGCGCGGTGTTAAAATGCATGCTATGTCATCCGACAACACGTGCGAAAGTGATAGACGCTGTAATGAGCAGTAAGAAGCTGATGCGCGTACGAGTACATATTCCTAACGCTGTGTGACGTATACATGCGAAACTTCATTGAAAAAAAAAAATATAAACAGACCTTTGGGAACATGGATATCAAGAAAAACTACTGAGTGTTCAAAATAAAATTATTCGCATTTTGTAATTACTAATCTATCCCTGTATGGTGACTGTTTTGCAATTCTCCTTTTTATGGTATTTATTACCGCCCAAAGATGCGTTAAAATTTGTGTTGAAATATGGAATTATCAACTCTCATAACTATCAAATATATGTTTTTATTTACTTTTGTTTCGGTACAGGGTTAGATAATGATGAGACAAATTGTTATCAATTTTTATTTTGAACGTACACCGTCAAACAGTGGAATAATCGCCATACTAAATTTGTATGGATGAATGACCAACTAGGGCACCCTGCTGCATGGTAGTTGCCTTTAGGAATACTTGAGATAGAATGCGCTTACGCACTTATCGACAAGGGATAATATTTCTAATTTCTGCGTGTAACATTCTTACCTTCTGACATAAGAGTCACAAACATTGTAATCTGTAATGTTACCTGTACTGGCGTCTCGGGCAGGTACCCGCCTCCCATGAGCAATAGACCACCGACGGCTGTGATACCCGACACGGCGTTAGTCACCGACATGAGCGGAGAATGCAGTGCGGGCACCACACCCCATACTGTGTGATAGCCTACCACACCTGTACAATAGAAACAACATTTTATAGTACGGGGAATAACAGCAACGTCAAGTGGTAGAAAGGAATCATTCATCAAAGGAAACCTTGACTTACAATGAAATTGCGATCTTGGTATTTAATTAATGCACATTCCTTATCTATGTGAGAAGAAGCTTGTGCCCTGCATTAGCCCGATATTGTTTTCAAATGGGGTCATGACTAATACACAGTATGAGCGCCGATCATATCAAACTTGAATTTGTAGATAAGAGGTCAGACTACATATCGAGATCCCAAAAGACATTGAGAATACGCAAGACTTGGCCTTTAATAGGTATAACATCTGATGTATACATAGGATACATGCATCTTCGTTATCTTTACGTATTTACCTGATAGCGCAAGTGTGGTCGTCATAGTTGTGAAAGCAGGATTAGGCGCCGCCATTCCCAAACCCATCAAACTGGCCATGCCTGAAACAAACAAAATTAGATATAGTACAATGTTCGTCATTTGTTTCACTTCTTCCTTTGTTTTATATTTGAAATTCGAATGGCCATGTCAACACATATTTTTTAAATGACCTACCTGTAGAATATAAGAAAGCATCCTTCAAGGTCTCGTTGAATGGGCTGGGTGGTTCTGGCTTAGCGACTGCAGTAGGTGTAGCAGCTGCTTGCACGGTTGCCATGCTTGGAGCAGGCGGAGGCGGCCAGAGAAGCTCTCCTGCCTTGAGGACTATAGCTCCGCGAGTCACTTCATCTTCCAAGTTGATGTGGAAGTGATCGTTGGTACCTACGAGGTAAGATAGGAATATTTATAAATAAAAAGTCTGCAAAATGTGTTTGCTTCCAAAACATTAAAAATTCTCTCTTGTCTTAACATATCAAGTCGATTTACGACTTTCTGTAAATATTTTCATTTCGCCGAAACTTCAAGGAAAATAAATATAAACATACATTTTTCTAATCAGCTGTAACATTACTTACCTAGGCTAAACAGGAACCCTGAGATGTTGTTGGCATATAACGTGGACGCGTGCGCCGGCATCCGACTGGGCATGTCAGTCAGTCCGATGTGCGTCACTCCGTGCACTTTTGTGATCTCGCCCTTCTTTGTTGTCTGTATGTTGCCTCCCATCTCCGCTGCTAAATCTACTATTACGCTCCCGGGGGCCATGTCGCGGACAGCATCCTAATTGAATGAAAAACAACTTAATTAACTACAAAGCATAAATAATAGCCACTAGAAAATGCTGGTTTTATTGTTTCAATTTGTTCAGCAGACTGACAGCCCGGATTAAATAATTGATAGTAATTAGCTGCTAAGGCATAGCTTTAGTCCTCGTCCTATTTAATAAAGTCAATATCGTGATCAAGTTTAATCAATTTCGATTTTATCTAGCGCGACTTATTTTGATATTTTCATTTTTATCGCGAATCCGTACCATCAATAAGATATCAAAATGCATTGCTTGTACACTCAAAAATAAGGACGAGAGCTATTGCTGAAGAAAGAGCCTTGTTGACGTTATCTATCATACAATCGCCTCGCTTTAGTTTTGAATCGAAAGTGATACAGCATTGTTTCGTTGATCTTGAGTGATTAATTCCATAATATTTACCCATTAATGCGTTCATAATTTCATATCAATATAACATTACTGCCCCATATTTGTGTAGTGTAGACAAGACATTGATAACACGCTCAAAAACAAGATATATCGTGACCATAACATCAGTTACGTAATTTAAAAATAATATGGGTTCTTTGGGAATACCACAGTATGGAGTCAAACATATCGTTGTAATTCTCATATCATATATTATACAATTCCGCACAATTGGATATGCAATTACCTACGTAGTAAACATTCAGTTAACTACAATACAGCGTGTTCAATTTAATGTTGTCGTAACACAGAATGACAGTGTTATCGACGATTTAAAACAACATTGTTAAAATTAATGTAAACTTGTGATAAAAATTCATTGTAGGTATCCGTAACAGCCAAATTGTATGTTAAGAAGATAGTCCATGTTTGTGGCATGTCAATTAAATGAACAACATAACGATAGCACAAATAATATTATTCTAGCATGCAGATTCATCATCCCATACAAAGAAACCATGCCGAGGTAACTAGCGTTTTTCATCTGATTATTTTTTGTAAATCGATCGCGTTCGGTTCCGTTCCACGGCGATAGATAACCATCTATATCCGTGGAACGGAACCTAACGCGATCGATGTACAAAAAATAATCAGTATAATCAGTACAGTACGACGGCACGGTTTCTTTGTATGGGATGAGACACCACTGGCGATAGTTATTATTACGCAGAGAGAGTCCTTTGATTTTTGCTATTTTTGTGATCTTAGAGCATATACCAAACGAAACTGAACTAATAGTTATAAGGTGCTGTACCAAGTTCAACAGTGGACTGCAGTAGGTAGAAAACTTACCTCAAGAATAAGAACCGGTGCTGGTTTTCCAGGGATGAGTGCAGTACTGATAACTACATCAGAATTCCTGGCCTCTTTCCCGAGGAGTGCCCTCTCGGCATCAAGAAACTCTTGGCTCATCTCCTTGGCATATCCGCCTACTCCAGCGCCTTCTTCCTATACGACGCAAATAAAAACACGTTAAAACGGTCATTCAACTTGCGAAAAACAAACGGCTGTCGAATATAATTTAAATAAAGAATTGCTAATGTGCGACACTCTGGTGTATTTGGCCTTTGAGAATACAAATCTATATCGGTGTATTTGAATTTGTTTTACGTTCAACACGTAAATAACTCATAAAGATCATTAAACAACAAACTTTATGAACTTTTATCGGTGTCTCTTTGCTTTTATCAGTCAGAGAAAGTTCATACCACGTCATACTGTCAGTAATTTGTCGGTGTATTGAGAGTTATATAACCTCCGATAATAAACGAAAATTAAGTATTTTCAAGGTTTACAACTTGCAAACATGTTTATAAAAAGTCGTGAAACCGGTCAGTTTGGGGGAGTGACACTTGTGTGAGTAAATAAAAATACATAGATACATTATTTACACACTGGTCTTTTGAAAATGAAATGTAAAGTTAGATATTTTTATATTATAATATTGTATTAGATATCATAGAGGTCGTGTAATTTCTCACATGATTAAAATAAGAATATGTAGCGCAGACATTCAATTACCACTATGAGCATGCCTTACAGTAAATAAATGAAAATAAAATTAAAGTAGCAAATCACGTAAAGATAACAATAACTACTCAAGGATTGGTGCATTGAATGTTGCAATTTACATAAAAGATTTAGCGAAACAAAACAAACGTTACAAATAAAATGAATAAATATTACGTGACTACGTATCTAGAACTACGAGTCATTTGATCTGGAAATTACCATTGGCGATAGCAGCCAAGGGCAGGGTGGTCGCTGCACCCCATCCACTAGGATTAGGGTACACCCACCTCTGTAAACAAACGGTTTCATAAGCACAAGTACCCTGATAACACAACACACGTGCACATCGCATCAAACAAGCCTGCGGTCATTATGAGGCACGTGATACGTATACTTTGACCGCAAACAAGCACAATATAACATACATACAGTAGTATCCATCCAGGCGCGGATCCAGAATTTCGTTCAGGAGGCAAATGGCTCTCTAGGGGGGGATGTCATTGAAAAATGCAATGTCTGCTTTTCGGGTCGTATTAATAACCTCCTGGTTCCAGTAGGATTTTTGATGAAATGCAAACTTGAAAACCATTGTGGTTAAGAGCGAGCGAAACGAGCTCGTAAATTTGAGTATTTCATTGATAGATATAGCTCAGGTTTTGACCATTCTTCAAAGTATCAGAATATAGACAACTTTACGTTACGTTACGAGAGCGAGCGTAGCAAGCTCGAAAACTTTAGCGCCCTGCATCGGAGATAAATTTTCTGTTGATCATTCATACTATAAGTTTGGTCGCACCTCGGGGGAGGGCCCCCCTCCTATATCCGCGCCTGTATCCATCGAGATCTCACTGTACGCAATATAGAAACAGCAGAGAGCACTGTGATTAATAATTCAATGTAGCTTTTAAGTTTGTTCAGCTGTTATGACTGCAAATAATAATTACAGTTGAGTCGACATTAATTACTTCTCCCTTTCCAATCGTTAGCTCAATGTTAAGAGCGATAGTTAGGTAATAAATAAGTTATAGGTCTTACAAACGACAAGTTTCTTCATACAGGATGTTTGGTAACTGACTACAAAGCTAAAGGAACCAGTGTGCAGGTGTAGGTGCACAAGCGCGATTACATTCACTGCTACTTGCCTAAAGATAGCATTTGATGTCCTACGGCAGACCACAGCCGCATTGTCGCAGCGTCAATGCAACATTGTGTGTAACATGATCTAATAAAGATGTCTAACGGCACAATATGTCGTTCATCGTTTTCGGTTGTCTGTGTCGTCTGCCGCATTGCACCCAATTCTAACTTAACGAAATGGATAATTAAACTGCACTAGTGTCTTTTTACGCCTATCGCATATCAACTGTAATATATGAGACGCGTTGTATTCAAGGCATAGTTAGTACCTTTAGGCAGGTGTCGCTCTAACCTTCATATCCATGGTAATGAACTGCGCGCCAAGACTCTCGACCTGCTCGCGTACGGCAGGGCGCGTGTCGAAGGCGCGAACAGCGGCACCCATGCAGCGGGCTTGGGCAGCGGCTGCAAGACCAGCAACTCCTCCACCCACTACCAGGACCCGGCATGGAGGCACCCGCCCCGCAGCCGTCATCTGACCTGCAAAACGCCACTCATTTCAAAAAATGTCTTTGGTTTATTTACCTATATTTTTTCCTTGTTTTGACACCGACTTCGGAAAAGAAAGTTTTCACATTGTTGTGTTTTTTTGGAAGCCGGCTTCTTTTTTTTGTTAAAATGTTTTTTATAAACATCTCATTTTAGTTTTGATAGGAGAAGATCCCATCATCATATCCTGACCTGATGACTAAGGGACCAAACGGGAAGTATACCCTTTCAAACAAAAGAAGAAAATTCCAAATCGGTCTAGGCGTCTTTGAGTAATCGGTGTACGGCTTAGTAGGTGTTTCGGCCGCTGCGTTTTGTCCGATCCGGTCGAAACAGTAATTTTATTATTATTAATATTTTTGAGTGGTGTTTCGGACTAAACTTTTTTACTACTAAGGACTAAGCATATTTTGTACCTTACGTAGGGTTAATTAAATAAAAGTCAGGCAATTTTTGCAAAAAGATAAAGCTTAATTAATATACCATTACAAAAATCAGCAGTAAACATGATAAATCACAATAATCAGTCTTATATATCAATTAAAAAAACCGGCCAAGTGCGAGTCGGACTCGCACACGAAGGGTTCCGTACCATTATCGCAAAACACTGCAAAAAAATCACGTTTGTTGTATGGGAGCCCCCCTTAATTTATTTTATTTTAATTTAATAATTATTATTTTTTGAAGAGAATATACAACTAAATATTCTGTGAATATTTCAAGCGTCTACCTGATGCCGTAATTAATATCGAACAAAAAACGGCAAAAATATCACGTTTGTTGTATGGGAGCCCCCCTTAAATATTAATTTTATACTGTTTTTAGTATTTGTTGTTATAGCGGCAACAGGAATACATCATCTGTGAAAATTTCAACTGTCTAACTATCACGGTTCATTAGATACAGCCTGGTGACAGACAGACAGACAGACAGACAGACAGACAGACAGACAGACGGACAGCGAAGTCTCAGTAATAGGGTCCCGTTTTTACCCTTTGGGTACGGAACCCTAAAAAGCGTACAAAATGGCACCTGAGGTATTCATACGGCACCTATATTTTTCGCAGGTGCCATAAGTGGAATAATTTATTATTTAAAAGTTTATTTTACATTTGGTACCTATGAATCAGTAGGTACTAGTGTTGGGACGTTTATTTTTTTTAGGACGTCAAAATCGATATTCGATTAAAATCAGTTGAGAGTGTAATAAAATGATAAAAATATACCTTCCTCTTTTGCTTTTTTAGTTAGATGTTGAACATTCATACCCAAACTACCAGGAGGCCAGAATTATGAAAAAGTATTGGCGGTAAAGACTAACGTCAGAATCTAAAATCTCCTGGTACTCTTTTTGCATCTCATGATTCCAGCCTCGGTAATACTTCCTCATGATTATAGTCTTCCTTCTTCACCAGTAATGATTCCAGCCCCGCAAATATTAAGACTTATTCATGATGCCGGCCTCCTGCTAGTTAAAGCACAGTTTAGGTTAGGCTTATAATGTTTAAACATCTAACTAATAAATGAAAAGAGGAAGTTATATTTTTATCATGTTATTAAACACCATTGATTTTATGTTTCTGACGTTAATTTGCCTCAAAAAAAGTATTCGTCCGAAACACCACTTTAATAATTAAATTCCTGTTTCGACCGGATCGGACGAAACTCAGCGGAATACCAATCGAATTGAGAACCTCCTCCTTTTTGGGAAGTCGGTTAAAAATGTAGATTGGTTTTGAAAAACCTCTTTAATAAAAATAAAAATAAAATTAGTCTGTGCTACAATTTCTTACGTTTTAATGTCTTGTTACAGTTATTCTGAATTCAACTTAATTAATACTGACACGAAGTTTATATTTGTTTACGTGGAAATATCGATTTGATCGTCGTTTTCTAATCACGTATTAGGTACATTGTTAGGACCATTTTACTCCAGATTATCAATTTTCGCTTCGTTGATTCTTACCGCGATGGATTTACAGTACTCCATCGTTAATATGGCGAGTTTTAGAATGAAGTGAAAGAGACAACTATCAATAAAGCCGAACTTTATTTAAAAGTCGATGTGCCATATTAATGGCCGTGATAGCACGCGGCCGTTAAACCTGTGTAGAAATGATATTTATATACAGAATTACCTCCACCACTTCTGTTCGGACTATCGGATAACACGGTTATTCACCTTAATCAGATAGCTGATGGTAAGATTTACCATATAACGAATTAAATATCGATTTGTAACAAATAACATCATGTAAAGTTTCATTAAAAAAATTGATGAGATTTAACCATTGATTTATTTTGTGGTGAAGGGTCTCCCTAGTAAGTTTGATTGCAATCGCACTTAGTCGGTTTCAGCTAATACTGTTGTGACGATAATTGTTTATAGGGACATAGAAACCAGGATTCCGGCCAAAGCACTATATCAACCTACAACACCAATTAGATGCATGGAAACGTAGGAGTCCTAAAATTATGAGGGAGTTGAGTTATAATATAAAGTGTCGCCATTTCTATAACTATTTGTTTGTAATGAGTAATAGTAGAATATTTATAAAAATTAAAGTCTCACCAGAAAAGAATCGTGGAAAATGCGCCGCAGCCTCGATCACAGCCCTGTATCCAGCCACATTCGCCATTGAGCTGAGTGCATCAAAAGCTTGAGCGCGACTAATACGAGGAATACAGTCCATAGCTAAAAAAAAAACTTTAGTATATCAAGTTTCGGAACAGCATATCTTTAAAAAAATACATATTCATGGCAAATCTTACCAAATGCATTCACATTTTTAGCTGATAGCTTCTTTATTAGGTCCTGATTTTGGGCAGGATACAAGAATGATATAAGTGTTCCCTCAGCTCTAACATTTTGTATTTCGTTATCTACAAGTGGACGGACCTTTAAAATGATATCTGAAATTAACAAACCCATTAGAACAAATTGTTAATTGTTTAAAAACCAAAATGGAGGAATCCATGGATATATGTTATGAATTACCAGACTGGAATGTGTCCTTTAAACTGGTTACTTTAGCACCTGCCTCTTCATAATTCTTATTTGGAAAATTTGCTAAAACCCCAGCATTTTCTTCAATATTGACACTGAAGCCTTTCTTTACTAATTTGCTAACTACTGCTGGTACTACAGCAACTCTGAAAACATATTAATAATCAAACATTTTAGCACAAAAAAACTAAACAAACTGGCGTTAGTTAACATGTTTTATATAGATCTTTATCTGGTACCTTTTTTCATTATCCCAAATCTCTTTAGGTATTCCAATGCTTAGTTTAGTGTATGGCACCCCTGGAGTTGGCGGTGCAGATGCAGAAGAACTCGAAAGTCGGAAGTGCCATGACCGCTGTAATGGCTTGCTGATTGTCAGTAACCTTGTTGAGCCAGACATATTGACTAATAACTGTAACAAATACATAAATAAAATGTACATTAAGATTAATATGGTATAGCTGAAAAGGGCGGCTAGAAGAACTTACAAAGACAATATTGGTGATTCTTTAGAAAGGTGTGTGTAAAACCAAATGAACAAACAAAATAAAGCAAAAGGAATCTGTATGTAGCAGGTGGCTGTAGTCTGTAGTTTCTACAATGCCATGCAAAAAAGGCTTAAGTTATAAAAGAACAAGCCCTAAAATATGTCCCTGTGGCATACCATTTTTTTTTAAATATTTAACTAAGAGTTTAATTTATAATTTTCAGTAAAAATGCAGGGTATTAAAAATGAGTTAAGAAGTAAATGAGTTAGAAATGGTGTCACAATATTTTCAATTGAAGAGCTGGGAAAATCAAGTACTAGATTTAGTCAAATGCCTTTGTTGATTCTCCAGAAAGTATGTTATTTTTATCATGTATTATATTACAGATTAAGCCATGTTTAAAAAAAATATATCAATCTTTTAAATTCATTTAGCTTCTGGAATACAACAATACTTAGATGGTTACTGTTTCTTCTAAGAAAAATAATTAATTTACACATTTTAACTACATTTACCTAAATGACACTTTCATCATTAATTAATTACAATACTTCCTTTGAAACAATGTCATTTAATTTACATGATGGAGATAAGGCGAGTAGTAAATAAATGTGTGTGTGTGTGTGTGTGTGTAGTCAGTATCTACCTACCTACAACATAATAAAATAACATTTGGATTAAGTAATCTCATTTATTTGATCAGAGTATAAAATTCAGCACATTTTACTATGTAGATAGATCACACATTCAATTTAAACCACTAACTATTTAACAAGTTCATAGGAGCTATAAATAGCAGGCTAATTACTGGAACGAAATGTTTTATTTTTTGTTCACTTGAAACTTGTGAATGAATAATAATAATTAGCTTGCAAACAAAAAATTATAATTAAATAATAGCTTATATAAACTGCATGCAATTACATACCTGCGTCCAAGCCGGCTTCCAAACTTGTGTCTATATTTCGCTAGAAAACTGCAGTGGCTCTTGGAATTAAGCTGCTTTTCGTGATTTTAGACGTTAACAAAGGAACAAAGGAAATATATTTAGACGGATAAACCAAAGCCACCACTAACGAAAACTGAAATTGGAGCACCAAAATGATTATTCTATATTTCGCTAAGAATTTTATTCAATGCCCAGAGACGAAACCCGCGGCCCGGCGTGCCCGGTACTGCGATAAAGTTGGCATTTGCAATATATTCACTCGATTCGATAGGTAACGAGAATAACCGCAATATGGTAGCGGTCTATGCAACAGGCAATCAGCGGGGCGGGCGGACCGGCGGACAAAATACGGATTCGAATCGAAGCGACTAGTATGTCTAGTAATTCTAGTATGTGTATGTGTGCATGCAACGCAAAACTAACCGACGCGCGTTTGACGTTTCGAGGGTGCCTAGTATATTATTTTTATTTCTACTATAACTTTGCAACAATGCTGTTTATTAATAAATCGTTTACGTAAGAGATTGTGTAAATAACTATGTCGCGGTAAAATAAATATTGCTTTTAAGTAGATCGCAGAACTAACATACCTTGTAATTTTTTTTGAAGATTGTTGTGATTAATCCCGTCCCCACAGAGTTCATTTAATTTTAATATTTTGAAAGTCGCGTCTCTCGTCCTAGTCTAAGGAGCTGTCCTCCTAATACAACGAACGCGATCATCGCGCCGTCGCGCTACCGTCACGTTCATTTGTAAGGCAAACACGATGAACGCTTTGTATTATAGCCGTAGACCGTAACACACCCTCAGATTTCGTACTCCGCCTACCGCGGCCTAACAATTCCGTTCTCGCTACACACGACTGGATCTGGTTCGGCAGATCTACTCCGCCTACCAAATCCTAGCATTGCCGCATTTAGAATATTATTTTCCATGTTTATTTATGACTATTAGTTGAATGTAAAAATATCAGGATGTCGGGCGACAATAAGCAAAATCAGTAGATCGCCCATAAATCGGGGACTTTTCAACGCTGGTCGTAGTTGGTACGGCCCAACAAACCAACAGCGACAACCATCCGATGTGCAAACAAGCGGATCGAGGCGGACTTTATAATGTCTGGTGGACCACTCTACACGCGATCGGATATTCGTGGTCCGCTCGTACCAAATCCGAGCGTGTGTTACGGCCATTAGGATAGCGCCTGCTGACCGAACCGAAACTAAAATGTTTACCTACTTATAATATACGTAAAATGTTAAGTAGGTGCAGTTGACTAAAGCTCTGCACACCACCGACAGAAAGTAGAACAGTTAAATATGTAGTTCGTAAGACAAGTCTGAACGTAAGTAATTACTAATCAAAAGTTCAAGCGTTCGAGGTAAACCCACTGACAAGAATTATGAATTTGCTCACCTCGCTTTTCGTAGACTGCAAGAAGGCACATCATGGACGATAAGGAAACTTTCTGTTTAACTGAGCAAAATCTACTAAAATAGTAGAGAAAAAAACCGGCTTAAACACTGAATGGCACTAATATTGCTCTAGTGACGCACTCGGCAGTCAAAGTATCGATATAGAATCAAGCTAAATAAGAATAAAAACGCCTCTGTGTCTGTATATATTTTAAAATTTGATTTTTATTTAGGGTTCCGTAGCCAAAGGGTTCCGTAGAAAACGGGACCCTATTACTAAGACTCCACTGTCCGTCTGTCTGTCTATCTGTCTGTCACCAGGCTGTATCTCATGAACTGTGAAAGCTGGACATTTGAAATTTTCACAGATGATGTATTTCTATTGCCGCTATAGCAACAATAACAAATACTAATATCAGAATAAAACTTAGATAAAGTACCTATAGATTTAGCCATAAAATGAGCGTGATTGATAGAGCGAGATCGCTAGTTGGCAGCCCCATGTAAATAATAAGGACAAAAGATTATTTTTTATCTTTGTCATCATGGCCGACTTTTGTTGTTTGTCAAACTCTAATGTTATGGCAGGGTTGACAAACAAACTTGGTCGTGTTTGATTTTCTGTGATTTATGTTATGTTTGTATTATGTGTAATATGTATTTATTGAGACAAGGAATTGGGTTATTTATAGCTAATAAGTGTCATTGCGATGGTGGGTTGTAGTGTTCTTGTTGTAACACCAGAAATAACTATTGTTGTTTCATGTGCGGCCACGCCATTGCTACATCTAATAAAATAAATATTAAAGTGGGGCTTCCATACAACAAACGTGTTATTTTTGCCGTTTTTTGCGATAATGGTACGGAACCCACTTATTAAGATAAAATATAAATTGTATCAAAACTTTTATTTAAATCATCTTTTTGAACTTGAGTTGCCGCACTGACTATTTACCATCCTGTCCTTAATGAGTATTTAGGGTATTTAGTTGGTTCGTGCGCCTCTTTAGAGAAATTGCGGCCGTATAGGACCGGGGTTTCTATTTTGGGGTTGTTAAGAGATGTTTTTTATAGGGGTTGGTTTCCCCTTTCAAATGACACCCCCAATAACCCTAGCAAACGCGTACTTTTTATAGTTACGAGCAATGGAAGATCATTATGCGTTTACATGTTCGTTAATAAGTTTTATTTTTTTGCTTATTATTTATTTATTGTTGTATACTTTTTTTACTAGTAATTCATTACGATTCCAGAAAAAAAATGATCATGAAACGGATTGTTTTCTACCATATTGTGGGTTGGTGACGCGATATCATGATATGACGTTAGGGCACCCCGACTCGGATAGGTTAGGTTAGAAGGTGCTGGCGGGATCAAGGAGCAAGTGAAGCTAGCGAAAGACCCCGCTACCACCTTCGTGGTTATTTTTTCTTAACCTTGAACGAGCGAATGACTTTAGGGTCCGGACTCAGATAGACCAGGTTATATTTTTTTTACCACCCAGAACAGATTTGGGCCATTCCGAATTATAATGCATATCTATATTAGCCCTGCCCTCCCTAACCCCCTAAAATCGAGCGTTCGCTTACTAAATATGTCCCGTTTACGTAATTTAGAGCAGTGGTGGCCCAGTGGTTACGGCCCCGACTTAAGTGTCGTAGGTCGTGGGTTCGAACCCAGTTTTACTTTGTGTAAATTATTTCATCACCACCTAGCCCTTTTTTCTTTCAAACCCATCGTGTGGGTCATCAAAATAAAGGGTTTTAGGATGTCATTTCTAAAATATATAATACTTACGTGTTTAAATGTATCTAATTCGTCAAGAAAAATTTAACTAAAAAGTTAAAAATAATAAAAAGTTAATTCAAAAATCATGAAGCGAACTAAAAAGAAGTAAACAAGAAGAAAATCATGCTGTGCAGTCGGCAATCTGGCTTTGGTCAGCCAGCCCGCGAATAATTATGTATCCTTCGAATGGAAACAATAAAAAGGCTGATGATGATGATAGTAAACAAATATGAAAGATTTTTTAAAATATCTTGATCAGAGACGAAGTTACAAAGCGTCAATGTTAGGAATTAGAAAGAAAAGTCCGACGTGCCATCTGACGTCAGATAGTACGACGCCCATAAAGATTTATTAAAACCTGAGAAACTATTTTCGACGATGTTTAGCGAGGTTTTACGTTTGTAATGTGTACTTGACAATGTCAATCTACCTAGCTTTTACTACGTCACGGTCGGTCGGCTTCCAGTCTTACCGGATACAGCTGAAGCCCATGTTTTTTACATGGAGCGACTACCTCTGTGCCATCCACAACCCAGTAACTGGGTAATACGATATCCTTATACGGTACCACTAGACGGGTGTCCGATTTTTCTTGGCTTTGATTACCCAATGTACCATAGTGACTGCCAAGTATCTACGAACGACAGACGGAACCCACAGTTTAAAGTACTTGTGTACAATGTTTACACCTCAGACTATGTAATTTGGTAGTCAGAGGTGTACACAATATAAATATTCATTGACAGCGACGAATATGAAAAAGGTTTACTGTTGGTGTAAATTTCTAGTATAGTTTTTATCTCTTGCTGCCCAGCTTATTTTCGTAGAAATATTTTCATTTTAATTGAACGGACCTACGGACTACCCCTGATTATTAATGTCTTTGATTCTGGAAATATAAAGTTAGTAATTGAAAGCTTTGAATATTATGATAATTAGGTATAACAGAAGTGAAGTCGATAAAAAAATCTGCCGTATGTAAAAAGGTAACAACACTAGAGTCAACACGTTGTTTGTTTGTGCATGTGTGCATTTCTTCTGGCTTGGTCTAGTCTCAAATCTGGTCTGTCACTCACTTCAATTCACTTTTCACTTCACTTCATTCATTCAAACTCGCCCGGTCGGTACCTGATTTGGCAGCAAGCAGCTAAAAGATTCTTTCTACCATTTGATTGTGTGAAACCGTTTGGTTTTGTGAAATAAATAACTGAAGCAAAATCGCCACGTATATAATTTGAAAAATGGCCGGTAACAGCAGAAAGTTATTTAACTATGCTACTGAACTTAGCGGCATCAAGTCGAGAAATTGTAAGTTGTTGTTTTATTCATGACTAGTTTTTTTGGTTAGGTAACTAGGGTATTTTTGTTAAATATAAATAAATGAAACTTAAATTTTCGAAAAAATCTTTGTCTTACAGCAGTTTAAAATTGCGCCACTAATTTGACAGACTATTATTAAATATTGAAATAAGAACTTTGGCCCAAAGGTCAAAGACCTTTGCTTAAAACTGTCTAAACAAAGTTGAATTATTTGTTGATGATGAGTGCTATTATGCTCATAATTCAAGTGGGACTGTACTGGTATTAGTTAATCCCTGTGCATAGTTAATTAGTAGCAATACCTCTAATTTACCACGTACCTAACTAATGTGTTAGTAATGTTAATTTTATGTTTATACTCTGATAAACAAGTCATCTCCTACAATCACTGAAGGAAATTTAATTTCAGAATATTTCTTTGTTTGCTACATTTATTCCCTTTATAACATTTTGTTCGACCTTTAATAACATTTTGTTGTTGCGGCAGTAAAAAATCCTTAATACTTTAATTGCCAGACAATGAGACACAATAGAAAATGAATTGTTGGTCGGTCACCTGGCAGTTAAGGTGTTAACTAAGTACCTATCTTATCTGACTAATTGTATAAATAAGAAAGTTTAGATGAATGTGTGAGTCTATATGACTGAATGGATCTGGATGAAATTTGGCACACCACACAGGGATAGATAATAGTCTTGAACAGCACATAGGCCATTTTTTATCCTGGTATAATGTTCCCTTGGGATAAGAAGATTAATATACTTTTAACAAACTACTATGCATTTTAAGGTGTACAGATACTTCTAAGTCGTATTATTACACTAAAACAGAATCAAATAAGATATGTTATCTTAAAACTGTTGTTCTTTTAGATGCAACGGCCAAGAGAGTTGTGGCCAAGAACCCTGTTGTAGAAATGGATGGCGATGAGATGACCCGCATTATTTGGTCCATGATTAAAGAGAAACTTATATTCCCTTATGTTAAGGTAAGTCAGTAAATATAATGATATCAAGAAACAATAATGTTACTGATCTAAAACAGTGCACATTTACAACACAAGTCTAAGAAATTTTTCTACAACTGTTAATTTAAAAGATTGGTCATACTATCAAGCAATATGTGTGCTTTGCCATGTTCTAGAATTTATATAGATCAAGGATTCCCAAACTATTTTGGGCTAGAGACCCCTTTTCCAAAATGAACTGATACCTCAGAACCCAATAGCTAAATTACTTTAAAATGCTATCGCCAGTTTTTATCCTATTGAAACAAAATACTTACCAATTTAAAAACTTTGCGATTAGTGAATAAACTTCACATCATTTTCTCATCAAAATTTAACAAAATAAATAGACATAAAATTCAGTAAATACCAAGTGTAATTAATAATTATTAATACAAATTAAGTAAAACATTGTGGCTAGCGTGGCTTCGCGTTTCCGGCAGTTAAGAGGTTAAGGCTGGACTCACACATTCTGAATTCCTCTCTGAATTCAGTGTCGGAATTCATAATCTGAATGCTGGCAATAAGTAAATCATAATCTGAAAAAATCTGAATGTGTGTGGGCATAATGAAATTGTATGCATTGCTGGGCTTTCTTAAATAATAATATTAATTCCCAGTCTGGATTCAGAGAGAAATTCAGAATGTGTGAATCCAGCCTTAATCATAATCTGAAAAAATCAGAATATGTGTTTGGCATAATAAAATTGTATGCATTGCCGGGCTTTCTTAAATAATAATATTAATTCCCAGTCTGGATTCAGAGAGAAATTCAGAATGTGTGAGTCCAGCCTTAATCATAATCTGAAAAAATCTGAATATGTGTGTGGCATAATAAAATTGTATGCATTGCCGGGCTTTCTTAAATAATAATATTAATTCCCAGTATGGATTCAGGGAGAAATTCAGAATGTGTGAGTCCAGCCTTAATCATAATCTGAAAAAATCAGAATATGTGTGTGGCATAATATAATTGTGGCAGAATATGTGTGTGCCGTATGGTGCCGGCCGTAAAGAATTCCACCATCCCATGTCTTCCCGTGGGTGTCGTAAGAGGCGACTAAGGGACAAACCAGAGAATGGGCAGCAGCGTTCTCTGTGCTTCTATAACAACCATACTGCGATCGCCAACCCGCCTGCCAAGCGTGGCGATTATGGCAAAACCCCCCCATGAATAGCACAAATAAAAAATGGCCCCTAGTGCCCGGCAGCCTGCCTACCCTCGACTACGGTAGCGGTCGAGGTTACGGCATGGCAAGGGGTACCAAGAATCTCCGGACGGGATCCGGCTACCCTAACAAACACCGACGACTGGACCTGGCAACATACAACACGCGCACACTTCGGACCGACGAAAAGATCACCGAACTCGAAGAGGAATTGAGCAGGTTGCGATGGAGATGGATATAGGGTTATCTGACCTCCGAAGAGAGGGGGAGGACTCGATAATCCTCAAATCCGGCAACCTGCTCTATTTCCGAGAGGGTGACCGGCAGTCCCAGGGTGGTGTCGGGTTTATCGTCCACAAGTCCCTTGTGAACAACGTGGTGAAGATCGAGAGTGTGTCGACCAGGGTGGCGTACCTGATACTCAGAATATCCGCAAGATATTCGCTGAAGGTCATACAGGTCTACGCCCCAACCTCGGCACACCCCGACGACGAGGTAGAGACCATGTATGAGGATATCTCCAGAGCCATGCATGGTTTCAAAACTCACTTCACCGCTGTCATGGGGGACTTCAACGCGAAACTGGGCAAACGAGACGAGGATGAGCTGCAAGTGGGGCAATTTGGAGTTGGACGTCGGAACCACCGGGGTCACCTACTGGCCAGTTTTATGGAGAAGGAGGGCCTCTATATGATGAACTCCTTCTTCAAAAAGCGTGAACATAGGAAGTGGACCTGGCAGAGCCCCGATGGTGCAACAAAAAATGAGATCGACTTCATCATGTCAACCAGGAAGCAAATGTTCAATGATGTCTCTGTGATCAATTCGGTAAAAACCGGGAGCGATCACCGCATGGTAAGAGGCACATTGAACATTAATATTAAGCTTGAAAGGTCTCGACTGATGAAGTCCACGCTCCGTCCAGCACAGATTCAGGTCCAAAACCCCGAGAGCTTTCAGCTCGAACTCCAGAATCGTTTCGAGTGCCTAGGGAGCTCAGTGGACGAATACAATGACGGGTTCGTGGAAGCTGTCCATACGGTCGGGTCTAAGTTTTTCAAGACCCGTCGTACAGATAGAAACAAAAAGCTCTCTGATCCTACTCTCAAGCTTATGAAGGAGAGGCGTGAGATGATCCTGCAGTCTTCAGATGAGGCGTGCAAATATCGGCACCTCAATAGACAGATCTCTAAATCCTTGAAAAGAGACCTCCGCCGCTTTAACACCGAGCGTATTAAAGACGCGATTGAGCGAAATAAAGGCTCCAAGGTATTTGCAAGGGATCTGGCTATTGGGCAGAGCCAGCTCACGAGACTGAAGACCGACGATGGCAGGATCGTATCCGCCAAATCGGAGCTTCTGAGGGAGATCGAGACATTCTATGGGCAGTTGTACACATCAATCAGCAAGCCCGTTGCGAGTCTAGCAAACGACCCAAGAGCTAGATTGACCCGACACTATACCGAAGATATCCCGGACGTCAGCCTGTACGAGATTAGGATGGCTCTGAAACAGCTTAAAAACAACAAGGCGCCGGGTGATGACGGAATCACGGCTGAACTCCTGAAGGCGGGTGGAAAACCGGTCCTTAAGGCCCTTCAGAAGCTGTTTGATGCCGTCATACTCGAGGGCAAAACGCCACAGGCATGGTGCAGGGGTGTGGTGGTACTCTTCTTCAAGAAGGGCGACAATGCCCGACTGAAGAACTATAGGCCCATCTCACTTCTTAGCCATGTCTACAAGTTGTTTTCAAGAGTCATCACGAATCGTCTCGCGCGCAGGTTTGACGATTTCCAGCCTCCCGAACAAGCCGGATTCCGAAAAGGCTTTAGCACCGTAGACCGCATACATACGCTGCGGCAGGTCATACAGAAGACCGAAGAGTATAACCTGCCTCTCTGTTTAGCGTTTGTGGACTACGAGAAAGCCTTCGATTCGATCGAGACTTGGGCAGTACTGCAATCTCTCCAACGGTGCCAGATCGACTACCGGTACATTGAGGTGTTGAAGTGTTTGTACAAAAACGCCACCATGTCAGTCCGTCTTCAGGATCAGACCTCGAAACCAATCCTTCTCCAGCGCGGCGTGAGACAGGGAGACGTCATTTCTCCGAAACTGTTCACTGCTGCGCTGGAGGATGTCTTCAAGGTTCTGGATTGGAAGTCGCTTGGCATCAACGTTAATGGCGAGTACATCACTCACCTTCGGTTTGCCGACGACATAGTGGTCATGGCTGAGACCATGGAGAGCCTCAGTACAATGCTCGATGATCTCAATAGAGCTTCCGAAAGAGTGGGAAGGCAAGAGAGGGGGGTTAAAATGAACATGGATAAAACCAAGGTCATGATGAATGCCCATGTAACACCCACTCCTATCAAGATCGGAGACTGTTTACTTGAAGTTGTAGATGATTATGTCTACCTGGGACAAACGATCCAGTTGGGTAGATCCAACTTCGAGAAAGAGGTCAACCGTCGAATCTGACTCGGCTGGGCGGCGTTCGGGAAGTTGCGTGGTATCTTCTCGTCCAATTTACCGCAATGTCTCAAGACAAAAGTCTATGACCAGTGTGTGTCGCTCACAATGGGCCTTATCAGAAAGCTTAAAGTCACCCAAAGGGCAATGGAGAGGGCTATGCTCGGAATTTCCTTGCGTGATCACGTCAGAAATGATGATATCCGCAGGAGAACCAAAGTTACCGACATAGCCCGAAGAATTGCCAAACTTAAGTGGCAGTGGGCAGGGCACATTGCTCGCAGAACGGATGGCCGTTGGGGCCGAAAAGTTCTGGAATGGCGACCGCGAACCGGAAGACGATATGTTGGAAGGCCTCCCACTAGGTGGACCGAAGACCTGGTTAAGGTTGCGGGAAGGCGCTGGATGCGAGACGCACGGGATCGGTCAATGTGGCGACGCCTGGGGGAGGCCTATGTCCAGCAGTGGACGTCTTTCGGCTGAAATGATGATGATGATAATATAATTGTATGCATTGCCGGGCTTTCTTAAATAATAATATGAATTCCGAGTCTGGATTCAGAGAGGAATTCAGAATGTTTGTGAGAGGCCTTAATTGCAAAGTAAAGATAAAAAAGAATAATTGCGTGTAATGGATGAACCTGGTGACTTTGTGTCGACCTGGGGAATAATTTCTACCCCAAGGGGTCAATATCAACTACTTTGGGAAGCCCTGATATAGATCATGAGAAAAACCTAATGAAAATGCTTGATGCATTTGCAATTTTGCAAATGGTTTATTGTGTGTATTGGTCCCTAGGTTTGGTTATATATTTTAAATTTATTTTATTTATCAATTTTGTAAATTACCAAAAAGAAGGAACAAAATACTAAGTACAAAGGTAATGCTTATTTCTAAAGAAATCTCTTCCAGCATATCTACGAAAGGATAGTTGAAAAACCAGCCAAGTGCGTATCGGACTTCGCACATTTTGTATTCCGTACCAAACCGCAAAATTAATTTTCTTTAATAGGAATAATTAGGACATTTAGGGCCGATTTCACCAATTGTATTAAACGCGATTAGTTCAGCTAAACTCGGTTTACGCAAATACAGCGGTCTGATTGGTAGACACCGCTGAGAAATTACCAATCAGAACGCTGTATTTGCGTAAACTGAGTTTAGTTAAACTAATCGCGTTTAATATAATTGGTGAAATCGGCCCTTAAAAAAAAATATGATTTATCAATATATTTGTATTTGTTAGTAAAATATACATTTATCACCGCAATTCATAGGTCAATGGCAAGTTAAAAAATTATTTGGCACAAAATATTGTAAAAAAAGCTGTCTTTGGTGGATTCTCATACCTTTGTTTTCCAATATTTTTTTAAATAAAAATTATAGTCTTTTTCTACTCAACGAGCTCTAAACAACCATACCACACTTGATGAGACAGGTCAAAAGAATTTTTCGACTTAAAGCTGTATGGGAGCCCCCTTTAAAAACATTTAAGAATATTATTTGACAATTTGGCTTAATGTCAACAAGATGCCTATAGTGTGAAAATTTGAAGACTAGCTCCAACCTTTTGGCTGTAAAACCTGTGTGACAAACCATGGACAGACACGTGCGTAGGGCAGCAATAGGGCTCCGTTTGGACCCTTCGGATACGGAAACCTAAAAAGAGATGTAGACATTACGATACTACATATAACACAATTCACTTAAAAATAATATATTTAGGTACTTTAGCTAAAAGTTTACATAGCTTACTTTCTTTTCTAAGCCTTTGCATCAAGAAAGGTATAGATAATTATTACAATAGTGTGACCGCTCATCTTTGCAACAATGCAGGTTATCATACATTAGAGTTGCTAACTTTCTTATCACAGTTTTATTGTGCCAATGTTACCATTTACTACTCGAGTTATCATTTGTAACACATAAGTCTAGCACATAGATACTACACAGCTTTATCTCTTTGTACACAATTTTGTGAGTTTACCTAATTTATGTTAGGAAATATACAACATGTTTCGTAAATGCATGTAAATAATTACTAGTTAAGATAACAATGACCTTCATGGTGCAGAAAATCTGCCTTGCATGCAAAAAGGTCAGATAGTTAATTAGATAATACAGGATGTTTGCCATTTTATCACACCAGAGGCTGTAGGCAAGTTTCATTCGATGGCAGCAATGGCGATTGTCGAAATGCCAACATTTTGTTAGCGTTTGACATTTCCATTAATTTTTGACAAAGTTAGGGTTCCGTACCCAAAGGGTAAAAATGGGACCCTGTTACTAAGACTTACCGATCCGTCTGTTTGTCTGTCACCAGGCTGTATCTCACGAACCGTGATAGCTAGACAGTTGAAATGTCAAACGAGATGAATTTCAAAGAGGATGTATTAACGTATTCGATCGATGTATTACTAAAAAAAGAATAAAATAAATATTTAATTGGGACTCCCATACAAGAAACGTGATTTTTTCCGTTTTCTGCAATAATGGTACGGAACCCTTCGTGCGCGAGTCCGACTCACACGTGGCCAGTTTTATTTCCAATCGCTATTGCCACACTTTCGGTCACAGAGAAAATTATATCTTTTGATGATAGAAAGACAATATTAAAATGACTTGTAAATAAACACACAGTATTGAATATCTATTATCATTAAACCACCAGCATGTCCTCTGGCTCTATTACAAAAAGTATATGTCTGTCAGCAAGATGGGAGTAGGAATATGTGGGCTAACTGCCCAGCAACCGCCAGATGTACAATAAGTGCCTATTGCTTCTTATGGAGGCTGTTTAGGTCATTAAATCAGGTTCCATAAGTAACCTTGTAAATGTTTTGAAGAGATTAACATCATGTAATATTTCTACAGTTGGATTGCTTGTACTACGACTTGGGTTTACCTCACCGCGACGCCACCGAGGACCAGGTCACTATTGACGCGGCACACGCCATCCTCAAGCACAATGTCGGGATCAAGTGCGCCACCATTACTCCTGATGAACAAAGAGTTGAAGGTATCTCGAATTTACTTTAGTTTTTATTCTTATGTTATATTCTAGGGATTTACCTGGACTTTTATTTAAGGAATATAAGTACCAACCATGGTGACTGTGATGAATGAAGCTTTTAAGTTAAAAGGGATGAGTATAAATGTGAACAAGACTAAGGTAATGATAAAAAGGGAACGTGTTTGAAAGAGAAAGATAAAGGGAACGTGTTTGAAAGAGAAGACGATGTATCGGAGTGTGAAGTGAAAATAAATGATAAGAGTGTGGAGCAAGTGAACGAGTTTGTATATCTGGGAAGTATGTTCACAAGGGATGGAAAGATTGAAAAGGATGTGGAAAGAAGACCTTATAGGTGATGTTCTTCAGAAAGGCCAGGTGCGCAGTACTCATAACCGGCGTGTGTGTATGACTAGATGTATGAATGCGAGTCAAGCAAAAGAAGTATGTAAAGATCGTAGCAGGTGGCGTTCTGTAGTTTCTGCATACCCCCATGGGAAAAGTCGTGAGTTTATGTATGTATGTGTGTCCCAAAGTAGCACTTTGAATAAAAGAACAAGGGCGAAGCAGAAGCGATTATTAAATAATTATTATAAATTGAGTGAAATACCGACATCATCATTGCGGGTTAGGTATTATTTCAAAGCTATCACACAAATTGAGATAAGACAAGCCTGTACGTGCTACGCGGTAGCCCAAAAAAAGCATAAAATGTTGTAAACAAATTATGCCTAACCAGTTTTAATGCTGTAATCCCTTATCATTTTGTATTAGATTGTATAAAATTAATTACTAAGAACCAGATGGCACGTGTACAACGTCAGAACGTCTGGATTTGGGTCTAATGTTCGAATCCCGCATGCATCTTCCAATTAGCGAAACATGAGCAATACTTAGCGTGACTTAGATAAGACTCTTTTTGCCAAACATACTTGTCTAGTGTCATGTCAATAACTTTAAGCCTGGTGTACACTGGTATAGTTAACGTTATAGTATCACGGTAGAGAAATAACTATGCTAATAACTATACCAATGTAGACAGCATTGGGAGAGTAGTGTACTAAAACTTGAAAGAATAGTGTGAGTAGCCCTGGCGCGGCGGGTAAGCTACTCTACCACTGGCCTCCCTCCACCGCGGCGCCCACTCTATTTTGCCATACACTGTACCGCCTATACTAGTTACTCTAGTGTGTTTGTTACTTCATCACGCCAGAACAGCTGAACGGATTTAGATTAAATTTGGCACAGAGATAGATTATAGTCAGGCATAGCACAAATGATTTATTATGCCGGGAATATGTTCTCTCCGGATAATTTACGACGTTACCGCGGGCGAAGCCGCTGGCAGAAGCTAGTAAAATATAAATCTACGTGTAGACAGTTACTTTCCAAGTACTTACAGTTACTGTACTGAAACTGATAGAGTACTTGGAATTGACTAGCTAGTTGACTCTAGCGTTAACTCTACCCATGTACACCAGACTTTAGGGACTTTCCTGATGACGTGCGTGACGCAATTTAAATTGCATCGATAAGCGATATCTGTTGGTACACGTATTTTCTAAGAAAATTTTATTAGTCGAATTGCATCGCTTTGCACTCATGTCAACGTACTTGCAATTTAAATCGGCTGTCAATCTGATTTAAATCGAATCGTGTCAAGCCATCATGAAGGTCATTATGATATCGTAGTTAAGTTTAAAAAAAAAACTTTACTCAGAGTTAGTGGCTAACACGAGGTTAAATTGACAATATTGTATTAGAACTGTCAATTTCGCCTTGTGGGCCTTTAGTGTATGAATTGTCTATATAAAAGCAATTCGAATAATACTATTAGCATGCACATTACACTGAATCTTTTTCTCTTTTTAAAAACGTTGCCCTACACTAGGAATTTCTTCCTGTATTGTGGTTGCGTTTACAAACCTGAGAACATACACATACAAAAAATTAAATACAATCTAAATCTGAGAATTTGAGATGACGTTTATTTTGTTGTTTATATTTTAGAGTTCAAGCTAAAAAAGATGTGGCTGAGTCCGAATGGAACGATACGTAACATTCTGGGAGGCACCGTGTTCCGTGAGCCTATCCTTTGCAAGAGCATCCCAAGAGTAATACCTGGATGGACCCAAGCCATGGTCATTGGGCGTCACGCACATGGAGACCAGTATAAAGCACAGGATTTAGTCATACCCAAACCTGGAAAGGTAAAAAAGATAGTTTAATTACATTTTATGCATTTGATTTACAGTTTTTATAGCATAGAAAAAACGATTTGCAATAAAAATAACCGACTTCAAAAGCATAACACTAAAAAGTCCAAAATAACTTTCGTTTCGGAAGTCTGTGTCAAAAACGAAAAAAAATAAGTACTAAGACACCGACTTCCGAAAAGATAGTTATTTTTCGCTTTGTAGTGTTTTGTTTTGGAAGTCGGTGCAATTTTTTTGTGAAAAGTATTTTATTTTTCTCTTTTTAGTTTTAGTACACTATCACTAAAAATGAGCAAGTTCTATAGTAAGGTTCCTAAAAGATTGACAAAATACCCATAATAACTTAATTTACACATTCGTGCTGTTTGTCGCTAAGGAATTCGGTTGTATGCATGGAGCTTACAACCGACCTAGATCTTGAAAACTGCTGGACCGATTTAGATGAAACTTGCACTATTTTCTAAGTTGAGATACACTCAATCCAACACAAAAAAAATATCACGACCCGATAAGAGGTTTCGGCGAAATGCGCTGACATACATACATTCAAACAAACGTACATACACTTATGAAATTTGGCACACGTGTTTAAACGCCCACGTAACAGCCATGAATATTGTGCAGTTTCAACAATATTACATACATACGTATCGAATTGATTACCTCCTTGTAAAATGTCTAGGAACAAAACTGGTCGTATAACCTAAAACGATACCTCCTCCCTTTTTTTTTAAGGCGGTCAATAAGATCGGCGTTTTGCGTTTTGGATATTTATTTTTCTATGTATAAAGTTGTATAAGCCTAATACATATTTTCTTTTTCAGGTTGAGTTAGTGTACACAACAGAAGATGGAACAGTAGATAGGCGGCAGTTGTACGACTTCAAGAGTCCGGGTGTTGCCATGGCGATGTACAACACAGATGAGTCTATCCGTGCCTTCGCTCACTCTAGTTTCCAGGTTCGTAATTATACGCATTGTCTCTGGCGTAAAGATGTAGATAAGATAATTAAAGTTTGATCTCATTAACCCGGACTTGAAGACTGCTTTATCAAAACTAAAAATAGTTTACACTATTGAAAGGTTATTCATTCGTTTTGTTTGTCATCTTGTTTATTAAACTAACAATAAATCGAGAAAAATAATATATCAGTATGACGCATTGAGGCAAAACTATCGGACAGTTTAATTGTTCGCGGTCACCGTGACCTTGCTTCAATAAATCTTAATAGGTACGTAACGAACACGAACTTGTTAGGACTATAAATTACTATTTGCACTTATTAATTTGCATTCGCGTCATGAATATGTATTGTCTTTGATCAGGTGGCGTTGCAAAAGAAATGGCCTCTGTACTTGTCTACTAAGAACACTATTCTCAAGAAGTACGACGGCCGTTTCAAGGACATCTTCGAAGAAGTTTATCAAAGGTATTAAAAGAAAGAATTACTTACATAATGTTTGGTCACTGATTTAGAGATAAAAAACCGCTTGGGACTTTTGTAATCAAGTCTGCGATTTAATCTATGCTTGATGAATCCGTTGCAATAAGTCTTTTATCTTTGATTACTAGTGATTACAAGAAGCAGTTCGAAGACGCGAAGATATGGTATGAGCACCGGCTGATCGATGACATGGTGGCGCAGGCTATCAAGGGCTCGGGCGGGTTCGTGTGGGCCTGCAAGAACTATGACGGTGACGTGCAGTCTGACGTAGTCGCTCAGGTTTGTACTTTGTATTTCAATCCTTTCAATTCTTGACGAGTGTTGAAATGCTAATATTATAGAGAGTAACTCTGTCTATTACGATTAACGCTTAAACCGCTGTATCAGTTTTAATAATAATTTAATTTATTGACACACACAAGTTATTACTAAACCAATTTTCACAATGGAATAAAATAAGCACTCTAACACAAAGGAAAAGGCCATGGGTCCTAAACTAGTCACAGTATTTGTCTTGGTGGCCCAAGATTTAGAATAAGCAGATAGAAGGTTCTGTGTGACACAGCACTATGTTATCAATTAATTACATAGCATTAGAAAATAAATAATCAGAATCACAAACAGTAAGTAATGAAAACCAATAATTACAATAAAATTTAATAAGAATAATAAAAATGTAATATAAGAATAATAAAAATTTAATATACTGTTGAATTTTGACATAGAGATAGAATGAACCTTGGAGAAGGACATAGGTCATACTTTTTATCCCGGGAGTAGGAACCTACGTTCTCTTGTGATACTTTTTCCACTGAATAGGGTGAAGCCACTGCATAAGCTAATCTATATATATAAAAATGAATCCCTATTTCCCTTGGTCACGGCATCACGCGTGAACGGCTGGACCGATTTCGCTAATTCTTTTTTTGTTGTGTTTGTTATTGTTAGGAGAAGTTCCTTATGAAAAAGGATAGGGTAGGTAGGGTAGATGAATGTTTGGTGTTTTTATGGCAAAACAAAGTTTGCCGGGTCAGCTAGTAGTTCATAAAACACAATTTTAATAAATACATGCACTTCAATTAATAACAGCACGCAATTTCCAGTTTAAAACCAGAATGAGCTAGAATTCGACATTTTGATATCAATGGAACAATTAAAAAAATGTTATCAAAAGAGCACTAGTATAGTTTTATTGTTGTTGTTATCTTTGTACGCCACATATATGTGTCAATTACTTTATTAACACTTGTTGACCCGTTAGGCGATAAATGGAGAATTTATTAAACATTCTGCATGTACAGTCAGCATCAAAAGTATCTAGAAAACGGTCTGTTATTACAAAATAAACTACTACGAAAATTAATCTTGATCCATTGCGCGAGATGTATGTGCAATGGCAGTCTACAATTAGTAGAACAGCAGCAGAATGGCTGTGTGTTCATACTGAGAACCCCTTCAGTTAGTCCGATCATTTTGTACAGTCCGTTCGGCCTAATATGTAAGATTCCGACTGTACATTTAACATGCTTTCCAGCACGTCTCAATTATCTGCTTTGCCAGAAAGGATGATAAGCGATAATTCCCTTAGCGGGGTCATTCCGCTAGACAAGTTTATACATAGTGTCGAGGTTGTATCTTCTTTGATTTGCCCCGTTTTGTATTTATGTTAGGTCTGAAACAGGTTTTAGCACTATATGTTATTGTACAATTCACACAACAATGCGAAAACTCGATACTATTATCGCTTCTCACCTATTGTGAGACAACGAAAACTTTGAAAACGGTTTACCTAGTCAATGCAAATCCTTTATATATTTTGGGGCCAGTAGGTGGCCACGCCGATTGCGGCGTCAGAAGCGAGCATAACGTCTTCCAAAGTGCAGGTGTATGGGCACTTGGGACACTCCAGAATGTGTGCCATATTCTGCCAAAGGACACAGCGCTCAATCTGGGTATCAGACCCAAATAAAACCCTATTGCTCCAGTTACAGTTTACCTGTTTTACATGGACTAGTAGATGTTGATAATGTAGTACTAACGCATTACGTAAACAGACAAATTCTATGTTCTATTTTAAGTCCAGACATATTTTTCTAGTGTGAGAGAAAAAGTAGAGCAATGTATCTTAATGAATCATGCCGACTCCCGTACGAATATAATCTTAGAGCTATACACTCTCTACCATCTATTGGAGTCGACAGAAATATTCATCGAGCGTTTAACTAATAACATTATTCCATCCAGGGTTACGGCTCTCTGGGCATGATGACGTCAGTACTAATGTGCCCTGACGGGCGCACGGTGGAGTCAGAAGCAGCTCACGGCACGGTGACCCGCCACTACCGCATGCACCAGCAAGGCAAGCCGACCTCCACCAATCCGGTGGCATCCATCTACGCGTGGACCAGGGGTCTGCTGCACCGCGCCAAGCTGGATAACACACCCGAACTTGAGCGGTTCGCACTTGCACTTGAAGATGTAAGTTACTCCAACTATTCATTTGTTTTTTAGTCTAGGTTCATGGTGGTCAATTTGTGTAAGCTCTTTCTTGAGATACCTCTAAAATAACAACAGCCAGTTTAAAAAATACTATTCTGAAACCATACCCATACTATAGTCGTTTCGCATTCTGTGGCTAATTTAGGCATGACGCGCTAAGTCTGATCTTGGGCATCTTGACTTTGAATCTGTAGTCTTCCAGATTCAAAGATAGAAAGTCCCACAGTAGCATGTCATAAGACATAATTAAATATTATGTCACCTCTGTGGACGTAGATTTACTTGGGGATCAAATTCGTGTCGTGCGAAGTTAAGGAAAACATCAAATATATTTGTCATGTCTCTCTAGGTAATTATGTTTGAACTTGAACATAAAATTATTAATGTTGATTGTTTATTGCCTGCAGCATATATTTCTACAGGAAAAACTAACATATTTTTGAAGATAAGATATAATCAGGCTATCTAAGAACCAAAAAACCTTCCTTATCAGCATGAATGTAGCAAAACAAGTCGACCCCGTTCTATTTATCAAACATTTGCAATTTTGCACTTGATATATTAACTGATTTATAATATCACAGTTGGCAATCATTAAGGTGGCGTAAATCTAATTTAGAAAACGCATTTATATTTTTATATATCAATCAACAACGAAATTTTAAAAAAGATATGTGTATTTTAAATATCGAACGTTAAAGGAGATTCTAAAACCTGAATACCCAATTAAATGCGACTCGTTGAGTCTCGCCGCAAGAGTAACAAAGCAAGAAGATCTTGTTTCAAACAGGGTCGTTGACACTGAGCTGCGAACGACACCTGCGGTTTTATTTTACAGAAATAACTCAATGCTCCTTGAAATATTCAGTAACAACTTGTTACTTGCTACTAGATAACAAGTATTAGACATTCTACACTAGACTCCTGCTCCTCGTGACTCTTATTTCTACAAGTTTATATTTCACTGAACTTAGGTGTGGGATATTAATGAATATAATGGTAGTGTTATGTTAAACGATGTTTTGAAGTCATCATTTCGTTTTAGTTGACATAAAGAAAGACAAATGCCTCAGAATCATACATACGGGTTTTTTGTTTATGATTTTTTGGACTCTTTGACATTTTTCCAAAAATATTCAAGGTTATATATACAACAAAAACATATACCTTTACCATAAAAGTTTCCATTTTGCATTACCTACTTGTGAGCACTTTCTGCCTTGTATATTGGTTCGCCACGTAACATTGGTAATCATTTGAGATTCTCAAAAGGCATAGGGTCATAAGATCATAATCTAATGAGACAGTCTGTTTTAATATTTTTCATTTCATCCTTTACAGATTTATTCACTTGTAGCTTATTATTCACTTGGTAGACTGGCCCTGTCAATTTCTCTCTTCTGTGTCTTAAGGCTGTCCTAGTCGGCGGCACGTACTATTTTGTGGGCGGGATTAAAATGCACGCTATCTCATCCGACAACACTTGCGAAAGGAATAAACGCTGTGATGAGCAGTAAGAAGCTAGTGCGCGTACGAATACCCACTTGCAAATTTGTAGCGAGTTAGATGATGATTTAGAAAGAAATCGAGCGCGTGAAATTTTATAAACAGACCTTTGGGAATATGGAAATCATGAAAAACTACTATATGTATCTGCTAAAAATAAATTATTTGCATTTTTGAACTACTAATCTATCCCTGTATGGTGACTGTTTTGCAATTTTCCTTCTTCTTATGGTATTTATTACCGCCTAAATTTTCATAATTCAACATTGAAATACTCCATATTTCAACACAAATTTTAACGCATCATTGGGCGGTAATTAATATATATGTTTTTTTTTTTTACTTTTTAGTTTCCATCCAGGGCTAGAAATGATGAGACATATTTTTTATTTTGAATGTACACCGTCAAACTATGGAGTAATCGCCATATTGCGTTTGTATGGAAGAAGGGCACCCTTAAAGTCTAAAATACTCATTTACTTTTGCAGGCGTGTGTCGAGACAATCGACAGTGGCAAAATGACTAAGGACCTGGTGATCTGCATCCACGGACTGAAGGGCACCAAGGAGGGCATGTACTTACACACTGAAGACTTCCTCCTCGCCATCGCTGATCAACTCGAGCGTAAATTAACCAAATCATCTTGAATGTAGAACACTTTGCTTCGTGGTAAAAGACATGGAATGTATTTACATTGCCTTTTACTACTGACCCACTGCTAACTAGATAAATACATCAATATTTGGTTCGTAGATAGTTTTAAGTAATTAAATGGTTTATTTTTCAGATCATACCAAGTGTTTCCAACCCAGAAAAACTAAGAATTAGTATGACTCCTAGTTTTTTCTATATAAATTATGTAAAAAAAGTTACTTCCATGTATTACTTCTAGTATAAAATAGTTAAATTGTGATTGTATGCCTGAACCTAATTGAATGGTGCTTTTAATGTAAATAGTTATTTCCAGAGTTGTTATCATATCGTGCTGCTTGTTGCGAATTCGTTTTTCAGAACTAGTAAGACGTTAACATGATGAATGGTTATGCTGATTGTTTGGATGATAAGACTTTTGCATTTCTCGATGTTATGCCATTTATGGTGCACATGATTGCGTGCGTGCAATCACAATGAAATATATTACGTCTTCATCACAAGTGACAGAACTGTTACGTTTTTATCAATATGAAATAGGATCCAATGAACAAACGCACAATGCGATAAAACTTGTATGGGTCAAAAAGTGCCTATGTTAAAGTAAGGTGTGATACGGATTACATGCGTGACAAATATTGAGACTGATAAAAGGCCATAATTGGGAATGGGTATTGAAATATTCATAAATACTCATATGGAGAAGAAAATAGATTAACTCAACTGGTGACTGTAAAAACAGGTGCCTAGTCCTGGTAAATTCTAAAATATTAGTTCTTGCAATTTTTATTATTGGTTATAGGCCGTAGCCCAGCAGTAGTTTGAAAGAGGCCAGATAGATTAAGCTGGCTAGGACCACCCGCTTTTATGCCACCAATTGTGTTAATAAAATGTATGGGTAATGTTATAGCACTTATTTTGATAGAAGCCCAATATATTAATTTTTAGAAATTTATTATCTATTCTATAAGCTTTATTATTATGTTTCTACTTATTTTTGCCTATTTTTGTAATGCCATGAGATTTACAGAGATACAATGAATGATAATATAACAGCTCCAAAATATACTGATGAATTGATGATACAATATATATTTCATAAATAAATCCAATTATTTTAATTTTCAAGAGTTTTCTTGTAGTTGTAGTATCTACACCCGTATATTATAGAAATAGTCTATTGTGTGTTAGTCTAAATCCTTGGAAAGAGACCTCCGCCGCTTTAACACCGAGCGTATTAAAGACGCTATTGAGCGAAAAAAAGGCTCCAAGGTGTTTTCAGAGGATCTGGCTAATAGGCAGAGCCAGTTCACGAAACTGAAGACCGACGGCAGAATCGTATCCGCCAATCCAGTGCTTCTGAGGGATATCGAGACATTCTATGGGCAGTTGTACACTCAGCAAACCAGTTGCGAATCTAGCAAACGGCCCTAGAGCTAAATTGACCCGAAACTATATCGAAGACATCCCGGGAGTCAGCCTGTACCAGATTAGGATGGCTTAAAAACAACAAGGCTGCGACCATGGATGGCCTCAGTACAATGCTCGATTACCTCAGTAGAGCTTCCGAAAGAGTAGGTCTTAAAAAGAACATGGACCAAACCAAGGTCATGGTGAATGCCCATGTAAAACCCACTCCTATCAAGACTCTACACTCGAAGTTGTAGACGATTATGTCTACCTGGGACAAACAGTCCAGTTAGGTAGGTCTAACTTCGAGAAAGAGGTCAACCGTCGAATCCTAATCGGCTGGGTGGCGTTCGGAATGTTGTGCGGTAAATCTTTTCGTCCAATTTACCGAATTGTCTCAAGACAAAAGTCTATGACCAATGTGTGTTGCCAGTAATTACCTATGGGACCGAGACGTGGTTCGCAATGGGCCTCGTCAGAAAGCTTAAGGTCACCCAACGGGCAATGGAAAAGGCTATGCTCGGAGTTTCCTTGCGTGATTCGTGAGAAATAAGGATATCCGCAGAAGAACCAAAGTTACCGACATAGCCCGAAGAATTGCTAAACTTAAGTGCCAGTGGGGAGGACACATATAATGCTCGTAGAACGGATGGCCGATGAGGCCGAAATTTTTTGGAATGGCGACCGCGAATCGGAAGACGATGCGTTGGATGGCATCTCAATAGGTGGACCGATGTCCTGCAGCCCTATTGCGAAATTAATTCGGCAAGGCACAGAGCAAAGAGTATGAAAAATCGACCAATCACAGAGACGGAAATCCACATCGCGTCTTTCCTCTCGCATGTGATTGGTTGATTTTTCATACTCTTTGCCTTGCCGAATTCATTACGCAATAAGGTTGCGGGAATCCGCTGAATGCGAGACGCACGGGATAGGTCAATGCGACGACGGCGACGCCTGAGTAGGACTATGTCCAGAAGTGGACATTTTTCGGCTGGAATGGTGATGATGAGTCTATAGGGTGACGTTATAAAAAACCGGCCAAGTGCGAGTCAGACTCGCGCACGAAGGGTTCCGTACCATTATCGCAAAAATACGACAAAAAGACGTTTGTTGTATGGGAGCCCCACATAAATATTTATTTTATACTGTTTTTAGTATTTGTTGTTATAGCGGCAACAGAAATACATCATCTGTGAAAATTTCAACTGTCTAGCTATCACGGTTCATGAGATATAGCCTGGTGACAGACAGACAGACAGACAAACGGACCGCGGAGTCTCAGTAATAGGGTCCCGTTTTTACCCTTTGGGTACGGAACCCTAAAAAGGAAAAAATCTGAACGGCGTATTAATACGTACCTATAATTTTATTTAAAATAAAAATACACTACAAAAAAAAACAATCCTTGTTGCTGTTTTAGTTTCTTCGTTTTTGACACCGACTTCCGAAATTGAAGTTATTTTCACTTTGCAGTGTTTTTATTTGGAAATCGGTTGTATATTTTTGTAATTTATTTTTTAAATTACCTTTTTAGTTATGGTACTTATTGGACCAGTTCTATAGGCTAAGTACCTATAATCCCCAAAGTGATGCTAGAATAGATTAACCCAATAACAAGAAAGTTAAACAAAACCGGTGGAATGAGAGAATACCAGTGTGAACTGTTCACACCGGCGTGCCCCTTTAGAGCGTACCAGTGTGATGTTATGAAATTGTGTAAACTATAAAAAGATATGGATAAGCGTCAAGTTGTGTGTACCTATTTATTGTTTGCGAATAATCAATGACCATTCTTTTTTTGTGATGTTCACTTGACGTCACAAGAACTTGAGCTCTCCACGGCGAAACGCTTGGCTCTATAATCTTGTCTTCTAGCAGTTTTTGTATTTCCGCTTCGATGAATATAGTATCTGAATCTAATCTGTAAACTATAAAAAGACATGCGATTGCAGCTATCCCAAATGATTTTCCGTCATTTTGAAGAGTTCTGATGTATATCTCGGAAGTTCTTCATCAGATCTTGATGAAATTGAAATGGTACCAATGAGAAGCACCAGCTCAAATATAAAAAAGAATCATCAAAATCGGTTCACTTAACAAAGAAAAATAATCTATCGTTCATATATTAAAAAGTTCTGAGGCAACACGCTTAAAAAATAATAGATAACCTCCTCCTTTTTTGAAAGTCGGTTAAAAATTTACGACGCCCGTTTTAAGATGAGAACCATGAAGGTACCACGAAGTCTGCAGTCACACAAGGAGTCACGAACTCTGCCCGTACGGATTGGCCCAACCCTTTAAAGGCGTTATTTTACGTAGTTATCCTGAGTGCATACTTTTCTTGAGTTGACTTGAGACTGGCTTATGTCCATTGCCCTATATAACATATGCAGCGAAACATAGGTCGAACCATCGACCACTGGGGTCGATGGCACAAACCTAATAATGTATCTGTCAGTAGATTTGCCTACTAGAGATAGGTATTGGGAATTTGATATTACTTGTATGAACTTTGTGTAGGTAGCACCACCATGACTTCCAAATTCTAATTCGGTATTAAATCAGATATTCTTGGCATTAATCTTCTCAAGTTTCGCTAAGTAAGACGTCACTTAATTAAAGTAAACCACCACTTTAGAAAATAGTTATGTTTATTATGTCTTAATAATTACGAGATTAATTTCAGATCAACATCTTTCACCACATCGTACTTCATAAGTTTCACATATTTCTTTAGAAGCTTTCTCCAATAACACTTAACATCCTTATCAGTTAAATGATCCCAAATATGTTGGAAACCTCTGTTTGCTATCTCATTTGCTAGCTCATCATTTTCCTTGAAAAAGTTAATTAATTCCTTTATTTCTGTTTCTGATGCTTTTGGGCTGATAGGTATATAATGCACCCAAGGCTTTAGAGATGGGTAAAAGAATTCAAGCCATTGATCTCCCACATGAAAAACTAAAGATTTGCAGAGGAATAAATGCTTGAATCTGAAACTAGCAGCAACACCTCTGTAGTTGAATAGATATTTATATTTGCAATGTTCTTCAAAGGGTACTTCTGTAGCTGGTGGAGCATAAAGTGTGTCCTGAAAAGAAATAGTATTCTCTTAACTATGCAAAAACAAATCTATCTCTGAGTGGTTCTTTTTGACAAAGCTATCATAGATGGTGTGTATTGCCATCAGAGACAATAATTTAGATTTGGGCAGGCCATAAATCTATTTTAACATGTTTCACCTGCTTGATTTAAACAACCATTTTTCTACAAATAAAATTTTGATGGGAGATGGTGACCCTGTTATAAAGAAGCATGTACTTAATATCAAAACAATGCTTTACCATATCAGACTTCCAAGCTTGATTCTTAGTGTACTGAGCATCAACAAGGTCAAGGTCAGACCTAGATAATAGTATAAGAGCATCTCTTTCTTCACTTGTTCTAGATCCTCTAAAAAATGCCTTGTTTTCTTTTTTTCCCCAAGGCCATCTGAAATTTTAGAGATATGGAATTATTTACAACCAGTGCCTTAAAGAGTGTAACCTTATTAGTGTTTATACCAATTTAAAACAGCTACAAACTTTTCAGCAGCTTCTGATATTGAGATTCTGTGTTTGTCCCATCTACCAATGCCAGTGGGGTACAAGGATATTGCTGGACCACCTTCCCAGAAACTCCAAGCAGGGTACATTATATCATAATAATCATATGTCTGTAAAAAAAATATGAGGCTGAGAAGTAGAAGTATAATATTTAAGAAGCAACCAAAGCAAGCAGGATGCTTGATACACCCAAAACTTTGTGGGACATTTATTTAAACTCCAGTCTTAGCTTAGTTAGCTATGCTTGAATTATTGGTAAGCAGTGTTAAGTAATAAATCTTAATATCAGGACCTTACTGAAGGAAAATACTGGTGCTTTAGGATGGCCCCAAGCTTGGTTGATTTGGGGCCAATCTCTGGTATTCAGTGCTATTTCTAAATTAGGCATTTTAGCTGCTAGAGCAGTCAGGTAGTGTTCTACACCTGCACACCTTGCTGGAAAGTGGCATTCATTTTCCCTGTACAATTTCCCATCAAATATCTGGAGCATAACAAGTAAAGTTAATTTTAACACAGAAATACTATAAAATCAACAGTGTATTAAATAACATACCTGATACTTAGTTGCTTTTACTCTGGCTCTGTTAAATAGTTCCTTGGTAATACCATTTTTGAATGGCACCATGTCCTGATCAATCACTGAAGCATGACAGCTACAATTTTCACTTTTACAAGGAACATATTGGTCAACAGCAAAGGTAATGTTTTCTCTGAATTTTATAAACTTATCATTAGCTTCTGGAAGAAAAATATGCAAATCATGGTTAGTCTTTTAACTAAAATCTAATAGAGACCGGTATTGAGCAATTTACTGTTATGACAAGTCATTGAATAAAATTGGTTGTTTATTAAAAACATCGAAAGAAACCGTAAACAGCATTTTGCCTTTTTCCTAACAACAACAATACTGCTTATACAATTCGATAGGATAATGATTTTCAACTAATATTGAGAGTTTAAATGTTTGTAATAACCTCTGCTGTATTTGTTGTGATCCTCAGAGCATGATTTTTCATCTTTACTACAAAACTCTTCACTGGTATTGGAACTAACAGAAACAATAATACAAAATAGGGTAAACAGATGACTGTTCATAATTAATTAACTTTAAAACAAAAGCAAAACGACGATGATTTTATTTCTTTTCGAAGTAAACAAAACTCAAAAGAAAAATGACAGTTTAGCACTAGTCTAGTGACAACCAAATGACAGCGCGGGACGTCACATTTGCCAACAATACTTTTAAAACCCCGAATTTAATCTTTGGATAACAGTATTTTGAGACACCGTGGTGGTGATGATTGTTGTTGGTTATGGCCTGTATCTAGCTGTGACAGACAAAGTTGCTTCTCATGGGTGTCTTTCTATCAGTGACGTGCAACAGTTAGTGGAGCAAGATATTTGTTCTCACAAAAAAACGAGAGATACGAGATAGGTTACAGTTGTGCGCGCACAGCTGAAACGAGTCCTTTACGCATCCTCGCGCCGCCTAGATACCTTACACAAGGGGTTCCATTTTGGTACGGAACCCTAATCAACACGTATGGAGTGGGGTCGGTCGGTCGGTGCTTAACTGTGCATCTGTTATTGTTCTGTTTTAGGGAACTTAAGCGTGCATATTGACTGAGGCGAGTGATTCTGTCATGTGTGTTGTAGAGCGGCAAGGTCACAACACTTGGTTTTCTCCTCCACCACAGCTCATGGTACAACCCAGGAGGCCTACCTCTCTGCCCCGCTAAACTCCACCTCAGTGGAAAAGCACTCATAATAGCTCGTTAACATCCTTAAACCATATGGACTTTCTTTATATTAAGTTATGATTATTACACTTCAATAACTAGCACAAAGTGGGCGTGAAAATTAAAAATATTTTGAGGGTAGATTGAATTTATTAATAAAATTATATTATTAGATATACAGACATTTAAAGCAGAAAATAATGCAACAATTACAATTTCAATAACAGTGAATATTTTATAACATACTTATTGTGAAATAATTTAAAAGAATTTTAGAATATGTATAAGAAGTATTGGAGTAAGTGTAGAGATAGACGCTTAAAGAATTGAAAAATACATAAAATAATCTTATGAGATCTTAATATTAAGGATTTACATGGCTTACTATAATAACAATTAACTGGTCTACAAGTATCTAAATACAATTGACAGTATAATTTTTAACATAAAGATCGAACTAAAATGACTATGATTAAAATCTGTTTACACTTAAAAGCTGGTTTATGCAACACTTCCCCGGAAACTTGGACTAAACTTCGGTCCACCAAGGTATATCATAAAACAGAATTTAATGAAACAGCATAACATTTAGTTGAATTCTCTGTCAGGGAGCAAAGCTGGTGCAACCAGGGTCCAGATGTAGAGCCCCACGCACAGCCAAGAAGATGTGATCTTAATCCACATTGAAGCGACATTCTCCTTCGAAAGCTGCGAACTCGGGCTGGAAGAAAAAACATTTCGTTATTATTTTTCAGATTAAATGAACTACAAATGTTTGTTACTGCTATCTGGAATACACGAGAACAAAGGGCTGGTAGATGTTACAAATCTTAGATATTTCGTTCTTTGTGGACCCTTTTTTGATACTGAGAGAAGATACCACAGAACGCGAACTATTGGAGTTTCCACTCACGACTACCTTGTAAAAATGTTTTGTTAGTCACCTTTCATATTTAGATAGTTTTAGATACTCACTTGTACCAATTTGTGAGTGTCATCATGATGTAAAGCGTAGCGAGCGCAAACACGATGTGGAAGAAGGTCCACGAATAAGCGACGCCATCGCCCTCGTTGTCAAACACCTTGGTCTCGGCTCCGCGGCCCGCCTCGCCGCCGTCAACGCCCTCTATGGAATCATATCCTGCGCTCAGTGAGCATACCAACATGCATTGTTAACTATGTTGATTACAATACCATGTTAACGTGCAATTGAAGCGGTTAAGTGGAACATAAAAGCAAATTGTACGAAATACTTTGCATTTTATACAAACGTTCAGATGTTTACAGTATTTTGGAAACGAAAACATTCATTCAAAATAAATGGCAACTAACTAAAGAACACAAACTGAAATCTACGGAAGCTCTTTTCATGAATATGTGGGTCGTTTGAACTAATTAACTGACAATTATACCTAAAATAAATCATTTAACCTGGCATCTTCAAAATAGGTTTAGGCTTGGTTGTGGTTTGGGTTTCTTTAGAAGCTGGCCCTAAGTTAAGCATAAACGAAATTAAGAAAAGATTTTTATTTTAATTTGTTTTTCAAAGAAATAAACAGGCATGGAATGATTTGAATACGAATATCATGAAATTAAAGTAGCAAATAATATGTTAGCGGATAATGAAAAAGATACATGAGCGGTTTGTGTATGGCATGTAAAGTGGTTTGTTATTAAAGGCCAAGTGCACATGGTGGTGTTACCTTCGTTAGCAATGAGCCCTCCTTGGCCTTACACAGCGCCGTGCCGCCGCGCGATATGTCCGCAAAGAATGCACAGTATGCGTTAGTGTTACATAAAATAAGTAAAAAAAAACAAGGTGACAACACAACTGTTTGTGTTTCGTCGGAAATATAGATAATCATCACAATTTCAAAGCCAAAACAATTGGTTTTCATGGAAGTTATAATAATAGCTGCTGATAAGTGTTGTAATTCTGGTAGAAAAAAGTGTAGTGTAAAAATATCATGGCATAAGAAAAACATTTGTGAAGCAAAGTTCTAGTCAAATAAGTTGAATCAAAACACTGGAATAAAGACATGCATACTTTAGATCTTAGATATATAAAGATCGGTGTTGACCAAATTGTGAAACATAATCATTCAGAAATAAGCTAGAGGACACACTGATAACGATGTTGATATATCGAAAACATTTCTGGCCAGTTCAAACAGAATGCAAATAAGCGAATGTGAAACAGTTACACAGTTCTTACCCTGAACATTTTTTTTCTTTGCAATTAGTGTTATGCTTGCAATATATTAGTTTTAGTAGGTGTATAGCGTTTTAGAAGGTTATATTCACCTCCGCTTCCTTCCTTGGCGAGGATTTGGTCAGACATGGTGATTTTGGACGAGGACGACGCCGTTCGGATGGATGAATACAACACGCTGCACACCCAAATGACCAGCCCGATGACCGATTGCTTGTCGAAGGATGACTGTTGAATAAATTCATAATTATATTAATTTCAGTTCCGTACTTGAAGTCAAGTTGACAATCTTCAATCGATAACGCTAATAGAAAACTAACCAATGTATGGGAATGACACATCTCAAAGTTAAAGTCATGTGCTCAGACCAAACGAATAGAATAGACGGAGTTAACGATTGTAAAAAGAGATTCGATAGGAAACATTTATAGCTTGGCAAATTTGTTGCAGGAGACAATTTTAAGGGTACACTAGTCGACGGCACGAACTATTTTGTGCGCGGGGTTAAAATGCATGCTATATCAACCGACAACACGTGCGGAACAGATAGATGCTGTTATGAGCAGTTAGAAGCTAGTTCGCGTACGAATACACACTTTTGCAAATTTGTAGTGAAATGGATGATAATTTAGAACGAAAACGAGCGCGCGAAAGAACAATGCCCACTTTTCATACATTGCTTGACCTGTCACTTGTTTCATTTTATAGGTCACGTCTGCCTACAACTAGTATTTTATAAAATCAATTATTGTTTATAATAACACAATATCTTATCATCTTTTCATTTAAAGGCCAGGGAAAAATGCTATTATGTAAAAAAGTTTTTGAGGTTATAACAGCTGTCAGATGTTTGAGTTTGACAACTGTTATAACCTCAAAAACTATACTTACGATAATTAAAATCAAATTGTTTCATTTCATATTCGTTTAGAGAGTTACAATCACTCCGAAATAAATCCCTCTTTAACGTAATATCATCAACAAATCGGCGCGCGGTCGCAAACAGCAGTTATATTCTCGCAATATCCCGCCAATGCAGAGTTTTAAAGACTTTACGTGTGATGTTAAGCCATCCTTGTTTTCTACACATCACACACAAATCTAAACTCACATGCACCAAAATCTAAAGTAACAGACTGGTTGCTTTAAGGATTACTCTTACACGGAGTCAGTCACATAAATATATAACGAAAAGAGTTGTCTACCTTCATGTTTTTGTTGAGGATAGGGTAATTAAATAAAAAGCCGGATTTGATTTATTATTATTTATTCTATGTCTTCTCGTACAACCACTTCATCTAAATATGCCGCTGGAGCCACAATGTTGTTTTCATGCCTGGCCCATCCTAAGTACCACACCAACGTCATAACATGCGCACAACAACCTACAGTGCGACGTCCTACAATGCAGTTGCAGCAATATTCTTTAATGCCTTCTCTTCCATTAATACCATTTTCTATCAAAATGTATACATAATACTGACGTCTTGAGATATGTCTTGATTTTATTTTTCCTTTTATAAGTGAGTTTTCCCCACTGCCTAACTCGGGTATACGATTAGCGTCTAAACAAACTTCTATTCTGTATCCACCATGGAAACGTACGTGTTCACCATAATATGAACGTGCTTGACGAATTTGGTACGTTCCCAAGGCGAATAATATTAATTCCCTGAATTCTAGACGGGGAAACTCAATATTAGCATTATCAGCTGTAATGCTATGAAAAAAGGATGCCCGGCGATTTAAATTATATTCTGTAACTATGTTAGATAAGTTATTTTCCAGGGGCATCCTTTCACTTATTATATTAAGGATTTGAGCAGCATCAGCTCTATTGTGCAGGCGAACACCAAACTTATTTATTAAACTTGCAGCAATTTGGAAATAAGCCATCATATTTGGTACAGTTTTATTAAAATGGTCAAACCTTAATAACCTAAAATCTCTTTTAAAGTATCCATTTACAACTTCCACCACCCATCTGCATATAGTTACACATCTACTTCTATTTGCTTGGTTGGTGGTTAACTGGTGTTCGCCTTCCAAAAGTGACTCTGGCATATATGCCTTATAATTACAACGCTCTAATAAACTGATGCTATCTCTGAATCCCCTGTCTAAAATAAATATGTCATTATCTTGGAAGTACTGTCTCAGTGGGGCCTTTTCACTGTTGAACAAGGAAGACATTATTTCTGCGTCAGATGTGGTAGCTTTGTATGGGCCAAAACAATCTACAATGTAACCATCACAGGCTACTAATAAAAATGGTTTTAACAGATTTCTGTATTTGTGTAGAGAATATGTGTCTTTTTGAAACATATAATTGCCACTTTTATTTAAAAAAATGTATGTTCCATCACACATCACAATACATTGTTCATTATTTCCATTATAAATTCCATTTGGGATCATAAGATTGTGTTCTATTAATTGTTCTCTTGTTAAATGGTTTATTCCAAGGTTAGATGAAACAAAATCTTGCAGAAGTATCTCTCGTGCTGTTTGCATTAACCTCTCTAATGTAGTGCGAGGAACTTCTAATAAAGTGGATATTCTTAAGTCAGAATCACCTGTCCGCATCTTTATCAATACAGCAGCTAGACCTAATATACCTTTGTGTTTGCCCAACAGTCGCGGAAGGTCTCCTAATAAATTAAGGAATTTCGCTTTTGTTAAGCCCATCCAGAATCCAAATAAATGGTCATCAATTTCTCGTACTGACTCTATACTTGAAAAATCAAGAAATTGCTTGTATTTTTGAACAAAAGAAAAAACATGCTCAACTTGTTCAACATTGAAATCACTCATGCTGTTTTCCATGCCATAAAGGAAATCCCAACTGTTTCCATGTAAATGGTCTGTGCATACCCTAGCCAGTTTGGGAATATAAAAATTGTAGTTGGACAAAATGGTAGCCCGCAATGAATCTGACACAGTATGCAGATTTTCATTGTCGCACCCATAGAATGCACAATGAGATGCTGTATTGGGAGCACGTTTATAATTAAGTAATGTTATGTTACTTTGCTGATTTCTCACTGGTTGGATTTGAGATTGTTGCGAATGCACCGATTCTACAGATGATTCCCTTTCATGCTCCTCATCTGAACGTGCAAGAAGCAGGGCAGGTTGTATTTCTGGAACATGGACTGGATCAACAGACTGTTCCACTTCTGGTTCAATTGCTTCACCTAAAAGACTCTCGTCACCGTCTAAGCCTCTTCTCTCATCCTGTTGCTGAGTTGAAACAGCTTGTCTTTTAAATCGCAACCAACAGGCATGACATACACGATCAGATTGTGTTATCTGTCAACAAAAAACAACATAATACATGTAATAAATAAATAACTGCAGTGACAGACCTAGTAATGTCATGGATTAGAAAGTAATATTTCAAGAAGAAATTGCATGCAATTTTAAATGACTTAAATACAAACCTGACGAGGAGCTACAGTAGTTTGAATTAAGTTGATCATCCTTAGTGTGAGGCTTGATGGGTTTTCTTTGAGAACGTGGTCACTTTGACGTCTGAGCAATGATCGACCACAAACCGGACATACTTGAGCATGACCACGGCGAGATGAACCAGCAGTTGGATCACACTCATTGTTTCCATGAATTTCAGCATTAATTGTCTGCATGGATACATCAAAGCATGCTTCACAAATGTAATCTTCTTCCGTTATCTAAAAAACAAATCAATTATGAGATTTTAGTGCCTACAATGGAAATAAGTATATTTAATTTGTATTTTTACATGTTTTGTTTTATACAGCTGTCTAAAAGAACTCTTTAGCTAAACATGGGATCAAATCTACATGTAAATAACACATTCGGTCAGTGGCTAGTTCTATTTTTCATGTAACTTAACAAGTACTTAACTCATTAGGTACTTAATTGTTATTATACTTACTATTACTGGAGATATCCAAGTGCTAATTAGCGAGATGACTCTGCTATCAAGCTGAACGGCCCGATAACGCCGAAGCGTATTAACACATACGTTGCAGTTTATACAAAGCAATCTCGTAGAAGGCTCCATAACGCTTTCCAACAAGAGCGTACGTCTTAGTTCCCAAACAAAAAGCAATAAATCGGTATCCGTATAACACAAGCCAAAGTAATCGTAAGCGGTAGGTATCGAAGTCCGTGGAAAATGCAAAAGTTGTAAGGGTATCAGGAAATTCAAAATCGCACAGTGCATTAGTAGCGAAAGCAAACGAACGACTGCAAAACGTCAAACAAATGACAGCCTGTCATTCACTAAACATCACCGCTTATGAAGTTCGTTTTACGCACAGCCTGTAAACTCTACACTTATTTTTCTTTCCACTCCTTAATATAAAACCATAAAAAAATCGTCGCTAGTTATAAATTATTAAGTAAAATAAATAAAAAAGTAGCCATTGGTTATTTTTATCATTTATTAACCACATGACGAACGAATAATTTTTTCGTATTCTGTGAAACGGAACGTGTGTAAAACACGTTCAGTTTCCAAACTCTATTGACTAATGAGAAACATATTAACATTGTTTTTTTTCCTAGCCTTATTTGAAAATTCAATTAAGCGATACGAAATAAGCAAAAAAAATGCAATTTTTTAAGATATTTTACATCACTAGACGCGTTAGAAAATTTTCAGGTCAATACTGGACATGATTCTTTTATAAACAGGCCTTTGGGAAGACTCCCAAAGGCCTGATATCCAGACGGATATCATGAAAAAACGACTGAATGTATCTGTTCAAAATAAAATTATTTGCATTGTTGAACTACTAATCTATCCCTGTATGGAGGCCTCCATACAGGGATAGATTAGTAGTTCAAGTTTTTAAATTTTCAATTTCAATTAGTAGTTTTGAAATTTTCCTTCTTCTTATGATACTTATTTGCGCCCAAAAATACGTTAAAATTAGTGTTGAAATATGGAACTTTCGAAGCTCATAACTTTCAAGTAAGTATTTTTTTTACTTTTTTGCCTCCATACAGGCCTAGATAATGATGAGACAAATTGATATCATTTTTTATTTTGAACGTACATCGTCAAACAGTGGAGTAAAAGCCAGACTACGTTTGTATGGAAGAATTTTCGACTAGTGTACCCTTAATGGACCAATCATTGAAAAACAATGGCAAAAAAAATTATAGTTTTGAGAAAAGAGTTGCCCTAGCAGTTCGCTTATAAGAAAAATTGTGCAGCGTTCAACATGTTTTTTCTTGAATACTACAATAATATATTTCTTGGCCTACACTCTTTACGCTGTAGCATGGTGCGGGTGACAGTGGTGTTTTATTTGTAGACTAGAACATTCTGGTTGGGTTTAATTTAATTTACTACAGTTATTAATGATTTAATATATTACGAATGTGGTACAGCTGAAATACTAAGTCATAATTTGTTAGATCGCGGCAACTTTCAAGAGTGAAACGAAATGTCACGCACCATGCTACAGCGCAAAGAGTGTAGGTATGACTCAAACCTTACTTTGAATGTTTAATTGATTAGTGAAAACAAATGGAAAAAGAGTGCTGATTATGCCTAGAACTACTTACCATTTACCAACCTCATAGAAATTATACATTTTCATATATACATACATGTGAATAGAATAGTGAAGTGATACTAAAAATAGACTTAAAATAAACGTTTATACCATTTTACATACCCAGTAAATATCTTCCTTTGATTCCTGGTTGAGCATTTTCAACATAAATACATACTTGTTATAATTTACATATTGCGATAAATACATCTTATTAGGAAGAAGAATTAGGTATTAGTGTCTAGTGTATCCCTGTATGGTTACTGTTATACAATTTCCCTTCTTCTTATAGGTATTTATTTGCGCCCAAAGATGCGTTAAAATTAGTATTGAAATATGGAACGTTTGACGCACAATTTTATTGCGTATGCGATTGACTGTTTGGAGGAACAATCCACTATTATCGGCTCTATATTCTACTCTTTCATACGCATACAATATCCACCTTAGCGAATTTACCCGAGTAAAGTCGGGTAAATATATGCCAGGAAGTTATTCAATAGGTACTTTTTTATTGTTACTATCCCACCGCACTATTTCCAAACCACTGCAACTCCTGGAAGCCAGAATCAAAAATGGCGACCACAAAAAAGCACTAAGGCAATGCAGCTCGACGATGTTCCGGACAATAAATTTAACTGTTTTAGATCCCGCAACGAAATTAATCAGAAAAGAATAAAGTACGTATAAATACCTCCATATCAAGCAGGAGACAACAAACAAGGCCAATAGGCTCAAAGGGTAATTTACTAATAGGAGCTTGCGTAGGTAGTTTCAATAGCTATCTTGCGTGCAAGCTGACTGCATGTATATTCCCTTAACTGTAAATACAAACCTCATTAGATCCGTTGATGCTGTTACACTCCTTGGACCCGTTAGAGAGCGCAGACCACGTCAGATACATGACGTATAGCGACACGATAGCGGACTGCAGCAGTCCGGAGCGAGGCTGATGCTCCTGAACCGACGGCAGGATGGAGATGCCGCTCGCGATCACCACCAAGATCAGGTTTATTGAAATGAAGAACTTGGATAGCTCACATTCACTTGACTGGAAAAGAATGTTGGGTAAGCTTTTCGTGTGTATGATTTTTAAGCTTATTGAAGAGTTACAAAGCGGTATTTTTAGCTCTGTACCTAAGGTGTTTTTATTTAAATGTTTAATAGTTTTGTAACTCTTGCCATTTACTAAAAATTCGTAATTAAGTACTACAATACGTAATATTTTTTTATTTTTTTTAACCTATTTGTCTTAAAATAAACTAACTTGTACCTGTTTCTGAGTTTCTATAAACAGCACAATTATAAATTAATTTAATATCATAAGACCTGGAGTCGAGGGTCCCGCTCTGCGTACGTACATGAGCGGTTCAACCGCTTGACGCGGTTTCATCGCGGTTGGCCGCCATGGCGGTCAGCCGCCATTCCAACCGCGCCAGGCGGCTGGCCGCTCAAATGAACCGCCTAGGCGGCCAACCACTAGTGCGTAAGGAGGCTATGATCTATATATTTAAGCGTAGTATGTAAACTATTTTTAGTTATGAACACATTTGCCAAATGACAGTTTGATGAGTGTTAATTTACCTTGGTGTAGTAGACATAAAGGAGGACGATGCCTATAAGAGCGAGAGCGTAGGCTGTGAGCATAGCCAATAGCAGAGCGGCGTACCACCCGCGCGATTGAGTCTCCTCATAGTTTGCTGAAAACAATTGTGAAAAGTTTATTATCATCCCAAGGGATACCGAATTTATTGGGATAAAAAGTATCCTATGTGCTATTTCTGACTATAATCTATCTATGCGCAAAATTTTATCTAGATTCGAACATACACATATCCAAACGTGTGCTGTTTCCTGCTAAAATACTTACATATTCTTTTTGCTTCCTTACTTGCTTTTAACAGTTATTTATTAGTAAAAACGTGATGGTTTATATACTTCTAGAAAAACTGTCATTTACGCCATTTAATATATTGTAGTATGAGGAGTTTACCTTAGTGACTCATGTCATGTTATTATTCACTAAGATAATATCATCATAGTGGATTTTTCCTCGATACTAATGTGACTGAATGTTTAGATTAGAGTAGAAGATATAGTAGGTAGTCATCATCACAACATAAAGAATTTTTTTTTTTTTTGTAAAGTTATTATATTATACTTACAAACCCATCTTTCAGCCCAAGAATGAGCGAAATCAATAATTAGTATAAGTTGTATGACTATGAAGCAGAAGCCTCCAATCATGCCAAACACCATCCAAGTTGAAGCAAATTGTCCCTCCGGAATAAAGAAAGCGCCAATTATACCGCCAATTACAATCAGATACTTGATGCCCCAGAAGCTAAAATACAAAACATACATTTATACTTATCACTATTAAAAGATATACGCAGTTTCGAGATTAGAAGCAAACTATTTATTTCCAAGAACATAATGACAATCAGAATTATAAGTTATTTTGAAGTACCCACATGTATTTAATTTTACAATCACCCACACAACCAATATACACAACATACCTTCCCATCATAATCTATAAGTAACAAACTAATTAATCAACATAATTATATCAATGAGCAGAGAGTGTTTAACTTAGCCAATACAAATTCTAGAACTTATTCTTCAGCAGCTGTATTAGGTATTCCAATTATGTCTGGCCATAACTCAGGAGGAGGTATCTCTATTGGTGGCTCTGGTGAATATGAGCTTGACCGTGATTGCCTTCTCTGATCAGTGAGCAATGGTCTATCACTAAATTGAGTTGATACGCGAGTCAGTATTTGATCAGCATGACGTCGGTGTAGCTCACCATCCTCCGTCCTCACCATATATGAGCTAGGCCCTTCTACCATTTCTACAGTAGCTCTCATCCATTTCTCTCCTGATCCATAGTTGCGCACCAAAACTGGCTGGTCCACTATAAAGCTCCTTACGGCCTGTTGTTGAGCTCTATTATCTAGCTGTTGTTCCTGTGGACTTGGCGCATTATCAGGATGTAAGCTTGATACAGCTGTTCTATATTTACGTCCGTTCAGCATCTCTGCAGGGGTTTTATTAGTAGAACTATTTGGCACTGTCCTAAGTGAATAAAGCGCTCTAGGAAGCTTTTCACTCCACGGTAGGTGGGTCAGGGACATTTTCTTTAACTTATTTTTAAAGGTTTGTATTGCACGTTCGATTTGTCCATTTGTAGCTGGATGATAGGGCGGCGAGTACAAATGCTTTATGCCATTATTTTGCAAAAATATATTAAATTCATTCGAAGTGAATGCCCTGCCATTGTCTGACACAAGTATATTAGGTAGGCCCTGTGATGCAAATATTTTCCTGCATACTGTTATCACTGCCTCACTAGACATGGAACAAACAATTTCTGCTTCAAACCATTTACTGTAACTGTCAATCATAACAAGAAAGGTTTTGCCTTGGAATGGGCCTGCAAAATCCACATGCACCCGACTCCATGGCTTTTCAGTAACAATCCAAGCTTGTGGATCTCTCGGTGGATTATTTCTAACTGCTTGGCATGCCTCACAGCTTCCCACCATTCTCTCAATTTGTGTGTCCATTCCTGACCACCACACATATCCTCTTGCATAAGCTTTTGTCTGGACTACACCAGCATGCGGTGCATGCAATAATCTCAGTACCTCCTGTTGTAAACTAGAAGGAATAATGACTCTATTGCACCACAATAAACATCCTTTATTGTGTGAAAGAGCCTCTCGTCGTGTCCAAAATGGCTGCAGAGTGGTGTCCGGAGCTTTATTTGGCCAACCATGAAGAATGTGGAATAAAACCCGCTTCAACACCTGATCTCTCCCTGTTTCTGTGGCTAGTTTAGATATGTCTAAGTTCCAGCCGGCAGGTTGTTCCTCCAATAACAACACATCTCTAAGCGGCTTCACAGATATTTCAGAAGTCTCAGGCTCAGTCCACCTACTAAGCGCATCTGCATTGCCAATCAATCTTCCAGCTCTATACTTGATCTGATAGTTGTAACAAGCTAGTTTAAGAGACCATCGCAACATTCTGGGGGAGATTTGATCAGGAATTTGTTTGCTTGGGTTAAATAGACCCACCAAGGGCTTGTGATCCGTAACAATAGAAAATTTGCGACCCGCTAAAAATTCGTGAAATTTCTTCAGCCCAAACATGATCGCTAGAGCCTCCTTATCAATTTGTCCATACTTTCTTTCATGAGGCTGCAAAGTTCGCGAAGCCATCATGACGGGTTTTTCGGATCCGTCATCCATTATGTGTGCTATTACCGCTCCTAGTCCATAGTCTGATGAGTCACAGATAAGCAATAAATCGCGTTCGACCTCATAACCAATTAAGGTCAAATCAGAAGCCAGGAGATCTTTTGCCTTATCAAATGTAGTTTGTTCAACCTCACCCCAATACCAAGGCTTCTTCGTCTCCAAAAGACGGTACAGAGGTTCCAGCAAAGTTGCTTCTTACTTTTTCTATCACAGGCCGATGCGATATGCCCCTGGCGTTTGCAATAATAACACCTAGCCTTCACAAAGGGACATCGTTCGCCTTCTCTGTGACGTCGCGCACAATGTCGACAATCCCCAGGACTAATCCTATCAATCTCCATAGGCTCAGTAACATCAATATGAGTTTGCTTCATACTGAGTTTAGTGTCTGGGTATATATCCTGTACAATCGCCTGATGATTAAGACATAGCTGTACAGCTGTTTCATATGTTATTTTATTAGTTTTCAACAGCTCTCGACGCAAGCGCTGATCGCGCACACCCAGCACTAGACGGTCCCGCAACTGACGCTTCAGGTCCACAAAGTTGCACTTAGCACCTAACAACCCAATGGCCGCCACAAAGTCCTGCACGCTTTCACTATCAGTTTGTTTACGTGTATGAAATTTCCCGGCTTGAAGTATTTCATTTAATTCTGGTTCATAGAATTGGTCTAACACCGCAAGAATGTCTTTAAATGGAACCTCAGTTGGTCGTTTTGGCACTAACAGTGATACAATCAATGAATATGTCTCTTTTCCACACTGAGATAAAAATACTGATCGAGCTTTTTCAAGGTTATCATTGTTCACACCAGCCACATCTAAAGAACACAATAATCGTTCCTTATATTCACACCACTTATCAGTCTTAGGGTTAAACTGTCCGGGAAACACTATGTTAGTTAAGTTACACGCCATTTTGATACTGATAATATCTTAATTTTCCGAAGTCGCCATTAAAAGATATACGCAGTTTCGAGATTAGAAGCAAACTATTTATTTCCAAGAACATAATGACAATCAGAATTATAAGTTATTTTGAAGTACCCACATGTATTTAATTTTACAATCACCCACACAACCAATATACACAACAACTATAATACAAATGCAAACAATTATTATCAGTCATATACTGACTACTGATAAAGCCGTAAATGTTCAAATCAAGTCAAGATTGAGATAAATACATACCCGTTTTGAATGCCTGCTCGAGGATCTTTTGAGGACTTGACACCAAGTGTTATGAGAGCCATTAAGACAAAGAAGAGACACGTTGCAAAACATATTCTGTAATACAAAGATACAATTAAGTATTTATATGGAAATCAGTCTCTCAATTTTTGTATATGACTAGAAACCACTGCCACTGAAGAGGATAAAAATATTAAACATAATCAAAATACCTTAGCTAAAAATACGACTGAACTATAAAACAAATTATAATAATTTTTTTATTACTATATCAGGTTAATAGTCAGGTCATTTGACAAAAATATTTGCATAGTGTTAGTGATAGAGAAACCGTATAATTGTCACTCATGAATTATGTTGTGTCCACAATTAGGAACCAAAAATATAATATTATTATAATGACATTGAACTAAAAAATTACCTGTAAACAGCTAAGTAGCCAACAGCCTGGTCACAGTCCACCTTATAGTCGCCCGGTATATAGTGTGTTGAGTTTTTACAAAATGGAACCTGGAAGGAACAGATTCATACAAGAAATACTCACTATGATATATGGTGAACTCATTAGCTGATTTGCTGGGATGATAAAGGAATAAATAAATGAGATTAACATTGAACTTACGGCTTTATATAATTTTGTTATGAGTATTAGTTGCCAGTATCATGTAGTCTTAACTTTTTTCTTTTTCTGTTTATCAATGCATAAATTAGGATACCTTTTTCATTTCGTCATGTAGTCCAGGAGCCAGTGTGATGCATGCGGTCACCATAACGAGCAGCAGCATGATAGTGTACATGAGGCGGGTGGATGTGGAGTTGGCGCATGAAGGACATGCTGAGCAGCACAGGGAGCATGCTGCGCTGCCACAGCAACATGCCAGCTGCAATAAACAAATACTTATAGATACAATAACCAACCATTATTTTCATTCAATAAGATACAGCAGATTTCTGTGGTATTTCAAACTTAAATAAATATTAAGTACTATATGTATAAGTCACAATGTCCTATTATTTATTTTTATTTTTCTCTTGCCATTGCTGTCCTACTGCTGGGCAAAGGTCTCCCTCAAGTCTTTCCAGACATTCTTTTCCCGCGCCTTCTCGAACCAGCCCTCATGGTATCCAAATCATCATGCAACCTCTTTCTGGGCCGGCCTCAACAGCGTCTATTATATAATAATAATAAAGCCTTTTTTTTTAACCCTGTTCCCGATACCGATGACCTCTATTTTATATGTTTTTAAATGTGTCTTAAGTTTTGTTTTTTTAAATATTTAAATGTATTAGTTTGAATGAAGATAAATAAAGGAAATAGTAAAGCCTTCTATTTGGAAAAAAGATTTATCCAATTTAGTTTCTTACACTTCTGCACTGTTATAAAAATATATTTTACATAGTTAAAATTATTTGCATATTTGGTGCTTCTTTACTTTCTGTAAGTCAGTTTGCCAGTTGGCAAAGGCCTCCTCCAACTTACTACATTCTGATCTCTCTCTGGCCACTCTACTCCATGTTATGCCTGCTACCTGCCTGTTATCATCTTCCAATCTCTTTTGTTGTCTACATCTTTGCCTTTTACCTTCCCTTGGGTAGCATTGTGTAACTGTTCTATTTTGCTCCACTTGTCCTTACCACTGATCATGTGACCCAAACACTTACATTTTAGCCTTTTTATAGTTGGGATTACGTCCTGTATCTTGGTATTTCTCTAATGTTGATGTTTCTTATTCTACCCTAGCATGCTTGGAGTAAATAGGGGATTCACTCCAAGCACTTCTCTCCATTGCTCATTGACACATGGCAATTCTTATGGTAGTGTTTATTTTTATGGCCTCATACATGTTAGGCTTCACACTTTAAGATTAATGGAATGCAGACATTGAATAATTTGCTTTTTGTTGTTTTATATGTAGGTTTTCGTCTTTCATTACTTCCCTCAGGCCCCAATACCTTTTCCAACTGTTTGCCATCCTTGTTTCGATTTCTTTAGGTGATATCAGCTGTCCGAGGTATATATATAAATACTTCAACATAGCTAATTTATGACTCATCTACATTTATGCTACTTTTATTTTCATTGGTCATTGCTTTTGTTTTATTGGGATTTAATTTTTGTCCTACTTTTTCACTCTCAGATACTGGTCGTTTAACATTATATTTACCTATTATGGTTATCCATGAAATATTCATAGTGTAGGTACTTGAATAGATAAAATTGGTGGCACAGAAATACATAAATAATGATTTTATTCTTCTGTCTATATATATAAAGTAGGAACGCTATTTTCTCTTTTTGTTCAATTAATTACTGATCATCATGCACTCGCTAATTGTCTTTACAATGATACTGAAAATACTGCTAAAATTTTTAGTACCCTGCATGGGCGCAAAAAATAGTATTTAATGCGTGTTATAATCAAAATATGCATAAATCTAAGATTTGGAGAATAGGGCAATTGAACTACAACAATTACTAGAGTTATTCTTAATTAAAACAACACTCACCTGAGCAGCTGAACAAAGACCTAACACTGCACCCATAGTGCACTTTTTAAAGCTAGGTAATTATTATTTATCTTCTAGTCACAATTTTAACGTTATTTTTATACCTTGAAAACGATCAAGACAAAATCAATATTTTGTTTCTTGTGCTAAATAAACATTGTTCTACTTGAATGAAAAACAAGATATATTGATTTGACACACGAATATTTTGGACATCACATCACACAGCACAGATAATGATTCATTTTGTTCCACCCTGCAGTGTTCCATGTCGAAATAAAGCCACAACAATTTAATTTCTCTATGTGAGAATCGACTATGCAGCAAAAACGATTAAAAAATAACAATGAAAAGATCAAGCACAAAGTACGACCAGTAACTAGAGAGCTAAAAGCAAGCTTCAAGAGCGTTATAAACGTGCGTCAAACCACAAACGAAATAAATAGAAATGCGAAGATCGCTGATAAATTTGATAGAGAGTTACCGCGGCCCCGACACAAGCAACTAAAGGAAAGGAATACGGGTGGGTTTTAGACATTAAAAGTCTGATTTGCCTTCCCGCTTCACCCAGAGCGGGCGAAATCATTGGATGACTTTCCAAAACATAATAAATAAAAAGGGTTCAATAGAAACAAAACTTAGAAGAGAATTTTCACGTTATAGCGGCAACAGAAATACATCATCTGTGAAAATTTCAACTGCCTAGCTATCACGTTTCATGAGAAACAGCCTGGTGACAGACGGACAGACAGACCGCGGAGTTTTATTACTAAGGTCCTGTTTTACCTTTTGGGTACGGAACCCTAAAAAACAATGCTTTGTTTGAAACCAATAAAGTGGTAGGGTCTAGAGTCTTTAAGTCAGGAGTAAATAGTTAATTCCAACATTATAGAACGCGCAATACTTTATATACAAATTGTACTTTGGTTAGACCGGGCAGGGAAAGTGAATTGAAGAGAATATAATTTTATCTTATGTACTTTCTACTGACTCTATTATGCGTGCCCCTACTGTACCTAATTATTATAAATTATATTATGTATTTGGTAATGACGTAGAACTTGATAGTGATATTAACTGACCCTTTTGCTTTTAGTCGATTTCTTTTTTGTGTCTATGTCAGATAAAACCATAAACAAAAAAATATGCCGCGAATTTTGCAGTTTGTACTGCTTTCTCTCAACAACAGTTCAAAAACTTCATAATACCGTCGACTTTTCAAACAGTTTCAGCAAAGTTTTCCTTCTTACAGTGTCATGACCAAAGTTTTCTTTAACCTTTCCAAGTTTTCTAAATCTTGTTGTTACTTCAGCATATAAATTCAAATTATCCTAAGTTCCAGACATCATAAAACGGATGCCGATAGCCGAAAATAACTCATAAAGTATGTAAACCATTATATTTTCTGCTTATTGCTCGACTCGCTTTCTTAGATATAGTAACTTGCATGAAATAGGAATTATGTACATAATGTGATGTTTAATTGCTTTAAATTGGTTGGTCTATTCTTTGTGGGCGTCCAAGCAAAAAGGGTCCATTAAAGGGGTATTGAGCTAAGACTAGATTCGGTATCTACTTATCTAGGATAGTTAAATGATAATAAGAATTAAAAAAGTATTCAAAAACATGCACAATTTGTTTTTACACTTTTACAGTACTTGTGTTTGTATGAGGGAAACAAGCTAAACTTACTTTCCCTATTTACTTGGATGCCCACATTTAATTAAATTACATTTTTACTTTAAAATTATGAAACATTCCCTTAACTAGCTTGTCAAGGTTTATCACATATATTATAGGTTTCAAAAGATTTTAAGTGTCATCCTGCCTGCATATATTTCCTGGTATTTTCTGTATTATTTGCTTAGGTAAGTACCTAATAATCCACTATGTGCACATTTTCAGAGTATTTATAAATGCTTTTTTCATGAGATGCCAAAACAGTCAGAAATCAGCTTGTATATGTAGACTTTAGAAGTCTAATGAATTCAATTGTTTGCGAGTGTAGGTAGCCAGAAATGATAGTATGGCAGGAGTTTGATTCCGTATTACAGACAACCAATGCGGCCTTTTTAAATTTGGTTACTTTCCATTGAAATTAGGTTGTGCATTTAATATTGAATTATCCATACTAATTTTATAAATGCGCCTGTTTATAATGTGTTAACAGATTTAAATGAAGCTTGTCACACTGATAGATCATGTCCTGGATTATGTCCCCTTGGGTTATTGTTTCAATGTTTACTGGTGGTAACTGCTGGCAGAGGCTAGTATTGTGTGATTCAAAATTATATCCTATTAGGAAAGCATACCTACTTGTAGTTTCTTTAATTTTGTATCAACACTTCACTGTTGAATCTGGGTTTTATTGGGCTTTGCCAATTGTAATGAATTATTTGGTTTACAATCTGTATCTCTGTCTATCAAATTAGCCCCAAATTTGTACCACTGCTGGACAGAGGCTCTACCTTTTCCCCACACATCTGTCCTCTGCCATTGAAACCCAGTCCTTCCGGTAAGATTAAAATTCATATGCTTTTCATCTTTGTCTGCCGTGATGTCGTGGGGTATTAAATGAGACCTAATAAGATGTTCTTTTAACCCACAGCTCATTAAATTGTAAAAATATCAGCATATTGATAGAAAATATTATTTTCTTTGAAGATTAATGTTACCTTCTTCCATCTTGGACAACCTGGTAAATATAGGATGGGATTAGAAAAATAATGCCACTTGATTCTAGATAATAATTGAAATATATTTTTTAAGGACACACAAAATTCAATTCATACTAAACTTACTGAGGTATATTCAGGCAAATAGTCTACTTGAAGTAGCTCATAATAAAATAATAACATTTTTATTATATATTTCATAAAACTGTGTAACATTTATTTGTTTAGTAGATACTATATGTACTTATGTAGATAGGTACAATACTTCACAGTCATAAATAGTTCGCTATGAAATGTAACATTATACATTACTGATAGAGAGCTCAAGTGCGGTATACTATGGCTGTTAAGTTTTGTGGTGTACATGTCGCCAAACTATTGCAAACTCTGCAAGTTTTCGAACAGTATCGAGAGCTTATAAACTGTCGAAAAATTGTGACCAGAACAATTCGAAAATAATATACGACCAATCAGTGCAGTCTATCAAATATAATGTTCTCTGTGCAATTCTATCCGTTTTGGTGTGACGGTAAAATTGCAAACATTAATTGGTCATTGTTGGTGCCAGTACTAAACACACAGCTCACGTGAATACCATAGAATTTATAATCTCTTAAGATAGGAACTTCATAAACTTACAGACATTGCAATATACCGGTGACATAGGTACATATTTCTACCTGTTTCAATTTACTTTACAAGATTATTTTCAACATACTAACAGAAACATTTCGTAATAAAACTGCAATAACTAGTTATCATCGTTAAATTAATTTGGAACACAGTCTGGACCTTTACGTTAGAGACAATATAAAATAAAATTGATCTAATCTACGACGATCTCAGTAAAATATAACATGCTCTGCTTACATTCAATATTATAGTTATGAATAATAATTTAGAAAAAAAAAAATATCACAGTAGTTGCTACCAAAAAAAAGATTTCGACAAATTGAGAACCTTCTCCTTTTTTTTGAAATCGGTCTTCTTCTTCTTTTCGTGTGAGGATGTGGCCATGTCTGGTGTCAGAGTTAACTCTGACTTGGCTATTTCAGGCTTACATTAACTGTTTATGATGGTTAAAAATTGATTGTTAAAAGAAAAAGAAATCTCAGAAACCATTTTTAGGCAGTCAGAAATAGGTAAAATATATACAATAAACCAAAGCTGACGGTTTCGGTACAAACTGCTGTGATATTGACAACTGAATACTAAAATATAATATATATCGAGAGATAATCAACACATTTGATCATGTTACGACCTAAAACTACTGGTAACTATTAATAACAAAGTATCGATGCATCCACCGGCTCTTAACAAGAAACTAGATACCTAATTGCATCATGTTTCCGAATCTTATGTAATATTGATATTTAAATTTGATACATACTGGCTTAACAATTGCATTATGTAACTTCCTGTAAGATAGATTAACGTAAAACAACGTAAACGAAAGTCTTAACCCATACGGCTTCTATGTGATTTTATGTGTTGTGTCCAACTAGGCATATTCCGCATTGGAGTTATTGTGAAACATTCACACGAACCCTGCGGAACATCTGTATGACTGTATGGATGTTGACGTCCAAGCGAAAAGGGAAGTTAATAAAGTTCCGTGTTTTGGGTCTCTGATATATTTCCATGCTATCCAAACCATCAGAATTTAAAATACCTATCCACAAACCTACAACGTGTTAAAGACTACCCTCTTTTTTCGTGATTTATAAATATCGTTGCAATGGGTTAAAAGTTTGATTTTAGGACACCTTCCACAACTAGCGTTGGTACTATTTTTTTATTAAAATAATAAATCAAATATTATGTTCTTAATAACTAAATTTAATCAATATTTGCAATAATTATTTAATAACAGGTAAAAATAATAATTATAGTAAATTTATCCGTGTGGTTCTCATTTTGATATTGACGCATATTATGTGATATACCTAATTGAACTCTTTTTTTTATTATGCCTCATTTTATGGAAAACTACAAAAGCATTGCATTTGCAGCTACATATTTTTGTGTTGCGGGTTTGAACGTTTTGCTGCCAATATTTCAGAAAGTTTATATATGAAAATTGTTGCCAGCAACAAAAAGATGATGCTCTCAGCTTTTGTTTACCTGAAGCGGATTCAAATTAGTTTGCTCGGTACATCAGTATTCCAGAAATGTTGCGTAACAGTGACACTTAACGTATAGTATCTAGTCAGTGATGTCCATACAACAAGCTTACCATAATATTTATACACAAACCCCTCCTCTATTAGTGTGCGTATTATATCAATTTCCGTTATGTACTATTTTGATATTGGTGTAGCAGATACACATTTTGTTAATTTAGTGTTAACATACATTTCAGTGCTTGCCTGTTACCTTCTATCAAAACTTTGTAACTGTAAATACCAATTTTAAGAACTAATAACGTGGTTTCTAGTCGTCGTTGTTGGCTATTTATTATAACTAAGGCTGACTGCATGGTAGCTAAGTAAAGGACACGTCAAGAAAATATCTATAGGTAGGTATGCATAAAGTACTTAATTCGGTACCTACTATAAACAGGAGACATATTTTCATAAACTATAATTGCCCACATCAAAATAAAATTATCTTCATTGGAATAGCAAAATACATAAAGGGTACATTCAATGAAATACGTAATGTATAAAGAATATTTAAAATGGTACCTATACAATTTACAATAATAATATAATGTAAGGTAAACATATGAAATAATAGTGACGTAAAGCTATGATAAACATACTATTATGTAAATAAGTGTAGATAAAATACATGCTAGCTATGTAGGTAGGTACCATAACTTTAACTGAAAGTATTTTACAACAAAGGAAATTAAACATAGAACAATATGAATTAATCCAAGTTTACAAATATACTATTTAGAATAAAGGTTATATAATATTTTTAAGTAAATATGCTACTCAACTAGAAGGTACACCTTAGTTATTACAATGTTGTTAATATCATCAGATTCGTAGATTATAAGTACCGACAGCATTAAAATTACGTTGTTCACTTTTTTTACCAGGTACTTATCATTTTAGACCTTACTAATTTGTGAATTTTACATATTTACATAATTGTTACTTAGTATAAAATAAAATCGCTTTTCGTGTCTGGCTGTGTAACCGCGTTTTTTTTTAACTAACCCCCGACTGAAAAACAGGGGTATTATAAGTTTGAGGTGTCTTGCTGTGAATCTGTGTATATGTGTGTCTGTCTGTGGCATCATAGCGTCCAAACGGGTGAACCGATTTAGATTTAGTTTTTTTTGTTTGAAAGGTGATTTTGTCGAGAGTGTTCTTAGCTATGTTTGAATAAAATCGGTTCAGCCGTTCAGAAGTTAAGGGCGTTTCACTGTTTGAATCGGAGTGTTTTCGCAAGATATCGTGTCATAATTACGTGTTCAATAGATTGCCGATCGAAGCGTATCTACTATGTACTAGATAAATTATGTAGCATGAAATAAAAACATATCGGGGGTTTTTAAAATTTGTCTTGTAAACTACGCAACAGATTTTGTTGTGGTCACCATAATTTAGAGAATATTTTTGAAGAGTTATAAGTAAAATATATAGTATTATAAAATTCTTTAAATAATGCGAATGAACAGCGGTTCGCTAGTTTGTTAGATCAATTTTGGAGAGCAGGTACATAATAACACTAGGCAAATGTAACGTCGCGTGGTTTTTAGTTTGTACCTAAATATTTAGTGGATCACGTGCCTGGTTTGGGCTAGTTATCATTTATAAAGTTCTGATCATTAGGGATTGATACATATTAATATTAAGAAACTCCTTTCGCAAACATTTCATATTTGGTATACCATACTAGGTAGAGTCAACAGGTGTGGTTGAAAATAACATTTGGAGAAGCATACCCTCCTACCTATGTTGCACGAAACGAGGTTCTAACAGTGATAATGTAAACTTAGTTAGCCCATTCATTTGAAAATCTACGAGTAAAAACACAAATATCCTTAACATGGTTTCAATTATGCTTTTTTTTGTACTGATATGTAGTTTCTTGTTAGTATTATGACTTTGGTGTTGAGTGCATACAAAATTGAGCAAACATTTTGGCTAAATAAATAAATTAGTTACGTAAAAATATTTACAAAACATCTACGAATTAAAAAATAAAGTGTCTTTATTTAAAATAATAAAAATTAAACTACTATAATTTATATAAAATAAGAAATTATCAATGAATATGTTTCTAAACCTAATTCTAGTAGCTTCGAAAATAAATTGAGATCGGCATCGTATTTATGCATGAATATGAAACTAGCATGCCTTTTGGCTAGGGTTACCAAAAAATTTCAAGAATAATATTGAAGATTTACATTTCGGGTGGCATAAAAATTTGCAGACATCATAAAAATATGTCAAGTATTTTATTTATTATGAAAAAGTGAAATAATTTGTTTAGTCTAAGGTTCGAAAACACGAAATTGCACTCTGACAGCAGGACAGTATTTTGAGTATTTCCAAAATGTGAGAGAGACAGGCGCTCAATTAATTAAATTATCAGTTTCCGAAAAGCAAAGGTACATAAGCTACTACATCTATGCAGCAGTTGCATTGACACGACCGATGTAACAAACGTGCTTTTTATAGTGGTGTCATGCCAAAATATAGTAGATTGCCTACTATGTATTTTTTCAACAGTATTTAGTATCTCTGCTGAAAATATAGCAGGATATTAAAATATAAAGTATATTTGGCAACCCTACATGTGGCGTTTTGTCAACTTCATCAGTAAATTAATAAAGTTGCAGTATTTATGTAGATCACTTTTGCGTACAGCCCACGTGTAAATCACACGTCCTTTTATAACTTAACCACAGTAATCATGTGCCTACCACACAAACTTCCAATTTATAAATAAGAGAATATTGTTTTGTTTGATTTGGGAAATCAGCATAATTTCATAGTATCCACAGACATAAAACTATCTAGATGACCCAAATGTACTTCGGGTGTCAAAAGGGCGAGCAATGGTCTTTCTTTGACGCTGTTTATTTAGCGTTTTCAGCACCTGACATCAACCGAAATCTAGAAAAATATCGAATTGTGCCGTATTGAGCTGTAAAAATTCTACAAAAAGGTTGTCTGAGACAACGGAAACATTTCCTTTCATCGGTAAGTAAGTTTGTTCTTCCGATGAAAGACGTGACACCTTTTCAATTATCACGCTTAGTTTCCATACAGATGGAGAACCTTGCGATATTTAGTTAGATTTATGTCTGTGGTAGTATCCTAATTTGATATCCAAGTTGTTGGTCTTAAACAAATAAAAATAAAATCAAGCCTTAACCATTTTTACAAAGAGATAGCAACAAGAAAACTATATTCAATAGCATTTAATCATGTAGATGTAAGCAATCATCGATCGTAGAAAATAGCTGAAATTATTTACAATATTCACTGCTGTGAAATAACAAATATTAATTAAACATACGTAATACGTTTATTGTACCTAACATTATTAAATACTATTATTATGACTTCAACTTAAAATACAACTAAGACCTATGTATTTAAAACCTAAGCTGCAATTATATTCTAGATCCTTACAATATGGCAGTTGTCAAATCGCTAGCTGAGTTGTTGCTTACGACTACAGTGATATTTTGGTTTGGAAAACGCGGCGTTTCATTGTGTCGAGCGTTGTTGTTTTGCTATATTATTATGACAACTTCATGATGGTTTATCACAACCAATATTGCAATGAAATGTATATTTGGTAAGATTTACAGGTACATCACGTAAAATAATCTATGTAATGATAGTACGATATCCAAATAATAATATTAGTTGTATTGAAAGTAAGCACCTGTAAAATATTGTATTACGTAATTTGGCAAGATATATCTACATGGCTCTCGAATATATACTCAATTTAATTTGAAAAAACATAATTGACAATTAGTTACAATTAAATTTATTCTCGATTAGAATGCACTTCTTTTATATAAGTTTTTGTCCTGGAATATAAAGTACCTATTTAGTTAGAATAGAACTGATGCTGGGTATACAAAATCGGGGTAAGCAAAACAAAACATCAAAATTATTGTGAATGCCACTAATTTGTATAAATCGGATTAGAGAGTATGTTTTAACCGCGCAGTGTCAAGAATCTTGAATATCGCGTATCTATGTGTATGATCAGATCTTATTTAATTAAATAAAATTTTGACAATTTTATTATTCACTTCTCTTACGTATAACGTTATTAGCTTTGATATCCGTACTTGTTATTTTATAAATTGTGTAAAACTGAAACAGACATGAAACTTCGTACGTAATTCATTTGAAATGTCCGTTATTTGTATCAGTACCGATATAATTAGATAGTTCATAGTGCATAATAATCAACGAATGAACACATTACGTGTATAATTAATTGTCTAATATTGATTTCACAGTGATTCTATCATTTACGGTTGGCACATTTTAAATATTACTTATTTATGGTTCTATAACCAGTGGTATTGACAAACTTAGTTTTTTTCCTATTTAGTCATTTTGTGATTTATATCTTGTTATTATTTTATATTTTAAATCAACGAGCCTTGGTAACCATCAAACTAGAAAATCATATTGCGTCGTGATGTAAGTAGGGACGAAACATAAATTATCGCGGTTCTTGATATCAATTACTGTGCCTAATTACTATCTACATTTTATAAACTCGTTATTACGAAGCCGTACAAAAGTTATCAATTTAAACAATCACATTAAGTAACAATAATAATATTTTCATAATTATACTTTTATCTATGTACATATTAAAACATTGCTTTTAATTTTTAAATAGGTAGTTACAGAATAATATCTTTTATATAATTCACTATATTATAATTATTAATTACACATTTAATCAGTAATACTTAAATATAATATTGCAGCTCGCAATCGCTTTTTTTCTTAATCTTCCACAGTTCTGCGCCTTTTTTATACGTTTTCCTTCTTATCTGTACGTGAAGATATTTTAAAAGTCACATCAGGATCATTAGGTTCTTAATCATACCTGAACTTATCAGTATTTATATGAAATTCCCATCTCAGTTTTTTCCTTCGACTTTAATATTAGGATTCAGCTACGAGCGACTATAATATAAACATCGTCTTCTACTGAACTCCGTGATTGCAGATTGTGTGCATCAATTTCGAATATATATTATGTACAGTGTGATGTTGCCTTCATATCTTTTCTTTTCCTGGAAGTCATATCCTTGGGTCTGCTCCCCCTGTGGTATTCAAATGACAACACGTAGACGCCATCGAAGAGACCACGATGGGGAGATCTTGCGCCGCGTAGTGCGCGATCATCTCCTTGAGTATTGTCTCCTTGTTCTCGTAGGACCATCTTTGTATACAACACAGATATGTTCATAAAAATTTAAGTCTAAACAAGTTAGTAGTCTTTTCGTCGAATCTGAGATAACTTACGAGGCTAATTCATATATTATTATAATTTATATTTCATTATTATTTAGTAAATCAGTCAATATACATTTTATATTTAGTGATTAATATCACTGAAGTAATTTCGAAAGCCTGTCGTCATGTCGTGACCTATCAGAGCACAAGTGAATGTAGTATACATTCGCATACTCGGTACGTGGTAGAAATAGTGCGAAAACATTATCCTGAACGCGTGGTCGATTAACATTCGATGCGGCACATTCGAAAATGTGGACGGAATTGACTGACCTTTCACAATGATATCTGATGGAATTCAATTAGGTACTGTTTTAATTGCCACGCAGTAACAAATTGTGATTTTTATTAACAATCGTTTGTACAGACAACCATTTCCAGTCTGTGCAGTAAAATAAGCCTTGGTATGCATGTATCTAATATCTGTTCAGGAACCAATTAAATATTTGCCAATATATGAAAATGTTTTCACACTATTCATCTCAGTCTAATCTTAAGCTACTTAATGCTAATATTCACAGTCTCCGCCCGAGAGCGTCACACGATTTTGCATTCCACATGTACAATTAAGGCGAATCTACTGCACTACAAAAATACGTGGGCAATGTCCATATGCAGTCAAAACACACATATAAAGAGAAAAAATATGTCTCCTTAAATTTTTATACTCCTTTAATATATGTAAATTTATTCTTTCTCTGCTTATAATTATTAAATAAAAACTTTCTTTCATAATATATCATTCCTTACAACTAATTTAATCACGACTTCCACACGGAATAATTCTCGCATGTTGCGATTGAATAAAATGTCTCATTTTAGTTTTGGTTGATGATCATTTTAGTCTTCAGCTCTGCTATCATTTGAGTTGCACTGCCCGCAGATATGCGTGCGAGCGACGTGCACGCTAATCGCCGAAACGCGTGCATGCTTTTTTCCACTTGCACTGAGTACACCAGAGATCGCGTTGGTCCATGCCGTATACCTTACGACACTTTTTGTTATCTGAACGCGGCCGCCTTCCAGGGCTGCCTGGTGATCCGCTTGCTGTTGATAGCCGCATATGTTTCTGCAAGTACATTTTCTATCACAAAGAGTTACCTTGGTTTCTTTAAAGTAAAAAAAAATCCACAGATCTATTCAGAATACTAACCGGTGAATGTGAGTTTGCCCAGTGATGCGTAACAGGAATGCTTACTGGCCGACCGTTCCCATTCTGCATAGTAGATAGTAGTCCTTGTCTGAAATAATATTAATACAATTATTATTAAATAAAAATATATCAGAATATTTGTGAGTGCTAACAAGATTTCATCGAAAAATTTATTCCCACCTGAAAGAGCCTACTAGCTGGCGTTGGTACTCAGGATCCTCGTGCGGCGGGCGGCACATGTCTCGGTGGGAGAGAGTGGGTGGCGGGGCCGGGGCTGCCAACTCTCGCTCATTATAGTAGAATTCCTCTTCATGGGGACTCTCGTCTTCTCTCTTTGGTCTGCAACGTAATTCAACGAAAACTAAAATTTTGGCAACGAAATTTTCAAAACCATTCCTTGGTCTACGTTTTTCAAATACGGTTAACCTTAATAGTAATAAATATGACATTTAATAACAGGCTTTAGTAACTCTCGGTCTAATTATTTTTAACTAGGTTCTGCCAGCGGCTTCGCCCGCGTGAATGTCGAAAATTATCCCAGAGGAACATATTCCTTAGGGATAAAAAGTAACCTATGTGTATTCCAGACAAATCTATCTCTGTGCCAAATTTCATCCAGATCCGTTCAGCCGTTCTAGCGTGATTGAGTAACAAACATACATCTACACATCCACACACACATCTATCCATTAATGTGACAGTAAGAAGTAAGATAGTGTGATGAAATTAAAATAACTAACACATTTTTCAAGAAAGGTGTAAGAACATCACCTAGGGTCACAATCTCTTTAAATCTAACAGACATTGCGTTACGTGACGAACACGTTCGTAATGTGAATATATATTTGTTAAATATAATATCATCGGCAATATAAGAACACACAGGGCAGCGTTACGTAAGTAGCGGACTGCGGCAAGTGGCCTTGCGCGCGCGGGCGAGGGCGGGACTGTTGCTAGCAACCTTGTCGCGAAGCCTCGCTGCTTCCGGGTCACTAAGGGCCGGCCTTTCAGTGTTCTCTAACTACCTTATGCTAACTAAAAAAATGTCTTCAACCTTGTTGTAGGCATCAAGGTTGAAGACATTTTTTTGTTTACTATATTATGATATAGCAAAATATAATCTCTTACTAATATCGATTAAAATGATTGTTATGTTCGGCTAATAAATTATTCCAATGTTTTTGAAATTGCGAGGTTCATGCAATTTCCTAATCAAAACTTTGTAACAATCAGTATTTGATTTGTACTAATCCGAATATAATACACTCGTAACAGTTTAATTATGCTGCCATGAATAGGTTCATTTCCATAAATGCTTTCTCTATTGATACAGGAAGCAAGACGTTCGCTAGCGACGCACTTAGGCTGTAACCTTGCCAGCTGGCTTGTTGGCAATGTGCAATTATTATTGCACCTAGCACGTGCGTTAGCTCCCGCACGTGACCTTAATGCACGTGACTATTGCATTCTGTTATTTGTGAGTTAATCTACGAGTTACATACAATGAGAAGATTTAATATATTATGCCATTGATATGACACATTTCTAAAAAAAGGTCTCAATATAAATAAAAAACGACTATAATAAAAGCGAAATAATAAATATAACAATACCAACCCCAAGTGGGTCCTGACGTGAAACTCAATTCGTTCTAGAATATTTGTTCTGAATGTGCAGCCTCGCCAGGTACACAGAAATAGGATACGGTTCATCTGTAACAAAAATAAAATCATAAGATTAGAAATGTAGAACGTTACCCAAAGTATTTTATATTCTTTGTAATATTAGATGCGTTATTTATGATTAGATAAAGAAATTATGATAAATGTGTTAGAAAATGATCTTAACAACCGCTGGTATTTTAACAGTATATAGGTAGAATTGAGCGATGATGTAGTGGAGACGGAAGCAACTCTAGGTCGTGGCCTTGCAAACACAGCGCGACGCGGCGCCCTCTTGTACCGCTACTAGTATGCTCTACGCTCCATACAAAGCATGACCACATCACGTATTGTTAGAAATTATTTGCTCTCCTTGCGACCGCCTTTAATTTTACATAATGTATTAGGTATTAGCTTGAGTTATTCTAAAATATTTATATCGGTTTTATTTAAGAGTGATATTCAGATTTGGCTTGTTTACCAATGTACCCAATATTCAATAAGAATTCGCTTATTGTTGTAGTCGCTTGAGTGTACAATGTTTGTTTAGTTCATGCCACTTTATCATTTTACTTAGTTTAAAGTAAAATTGATGAAGTAGCGGCCCTGCGTTAGTGAGCCTGAGTAGGCATAAGCAGGGCCACAGTTGGCGTGTCTTGCCAAAGTTTCTGCATCGGCCTTCTGCTCAATGCCACATTATTTCGGCCGAGTTGAGCTACATACACATTCATATATTATATTACAACATACTGTTGGATTGCTGTCCTGTTACTATGCTGCATTTCGCTTAAGCTGGCGTTTATCCCAATTGCAACAAAATGCAAATTGCACAGTATCGATTGGCAACACAATACAAATTAAAATCGACAACTTATTCTCTCCCACTCCTGCTTAGCATGTTTAGGTTTATTGTGCATCCCGGTTGTTATGAATTAAAAATAGACACTTTAATATAAGGTTTACGGCCTACCTATCTCTATGCTGTCAATGCTGTGCCAGATCTAGCAACGAGGCTATATTAAGTGCAATCAAAAGTAGGTTAGGTCACGGGGGAATGAGGTGAAGAGCGCCGTAGTCCGGGGAGTGGGGGGGGGGAGGGGTTGTCCGCGAACTGGGTCGAAGCACCAGGGCCAAGGGTGGTATATGAAGGTTGCACTTCTTTGTCTATAATCTCTATTATTTTGAGATAATTTCATAGGAGGCAAGTAGTCACACCATAGCAAAGGGATCTGCTGCAAAAGGCAGCACTTTAACAGTACATGGAAAGCACTGTCTAATACTGCATTGCTAATTGCTTTATTCAAAAACAATCAACTGTAAATATGATGTGTAACTATTTAACAAGTTATCACATAATATATTTCCTTCCATTTATAGACAGGGTATTAATAATAATCATTCACCTTTGTAACTCCTGCAGCAATTCTAACAGAAATATAATGCTTAATTCATTAATATTTTCAGAAAGATGAACGTTAATTGTGTAATCCAGATTTAAACCTATACACTCAAAACGTGGATGCATTACATGACTGCACGTAGATTAACGTCGAAACATAATCTGTCATCAGTCGTTTTAACTGATCCGATGATATCGGCCGGGGAAAATGTACGAATCTGTAGGATTAAGTTGGCTGAGCAAATAGTTTATTTTAACATTGGTTCACCTTCCCTTGGTGCGGGTCGAGGGGAGTGCGGATCGAATGTCGGAGCGTGTTTCACTTCAGGAGGGCGCCTCCCTTCCCTTCGCTGCACCACTGACCTACTTTCAGCGTTTGATACATTTTCATTCTCAATTTCGTCAAAAAAAAATTATGTAGGTAACTGCTTGATTGAACGTAAAAAAACATTTTATTATGAAATGTAATAAAAGAAAATAACGTAGGTATATGTGTTATTGATTTTTATTAAAGATTACAATTCAAATAAATCGAAATAATGTTATAATTTTTCATTACGTAGGTAGGTAATTTAAATTGATATTTTTATTTGTATTATAAAAAGGTAAAATTGAGTTTCAAAATTGATAATCCTTTGTCCTTGAGGACAAAGGATTTCAACATCACATTACTTTCATGACAATCAAGCTTGGATAGTTATTAAGAAAGTTAAAAAAATCGAAAACAAAAAGAAATGAAATGATGTTCACAATAATTTTTATTTTCAAGCCTCATGTTTCTGTTCTAAAACCAAAGGTTTGCAAATCCCTTTTCTTTTTTTTTTCATCTAGGTTAAGTTGAACAAAATATTTTGAATTAACCTGTCTAATAAATGTTTTTATGTCTGTTAACTATTCATAACGTTAGATATCGACTTTAATTGCCTTTATTCTAGTAAAAGCATCTTTACTATTCAAAATCATAAATGTTTTCGGAATAACCCTGCCTCTGGCTTTGTGTGTCGTCTGTACGCTTACACGTGCCGCTTCAGTTCTTTGTGTGCAATGCAGTAGTCTGTGCCAGTGTGCAGTTGTACTACCTATCTATGCATTTGCTTATAAAGCAATGAACATACATCCGTTTTATACGTAGCTTCTTTTTATTTTCTAGGGACAAGGAAACACGCAAGCATCATGTTTCTTTGTTCAAAAATAGATTTGGAAAAAATCTTACCATTTTTCTCGTTTTTGATTAAGGATATCTAAATATTTTAAATTATCCTGTCTAATAAAGGGATTTATGTGTGTAAACTATTCATTACTTTATAGATTTTCATTGTTTGCCGAAAACACTAAAAATATTGAGTTTAATTGCATTTATTCTAGATAAAATGTCATAGATAGGTACTAGAGATAGATAGGTACTAGAATAACCCTGCCTCTGACTTTGTGTGTCGTCAGTAGGCTTACACGTGCCGGTTCAGTTCTTTGTGTGCAATGCAGTAGTCTGCCAGTGTGCAGTTGTACCTATCTATGCATTTACTTTTATAGCCATGAACAACATGAACATATTTGATACGTCCGTTTTATACGTCAGAGATAGCCTTTGTGACGTAGGGTACAAGTGATACATTAAAGAAATTGTGACTGATCTATTAGATACCAGTAAAATACGTAAATACTTTGTTTTTGCTTTATTAATTACTAGCTTCTACACGCGGCACCGCCCGCGTAATAAGTGTTTTGTCATCCAAAGGGAACACGCTACCGGGATATATACTATCCTATGTCCTTGTTTCAAACTACCAAATCACATATTTAGATGTGATTTGGTAGTTTGAAACAAGGACCGGTTCCGCCTTTAGTCGTGAAAAGGTAACAAACATACAAATAGAGTTACTTTCGCATTTATATTTATAAATAGAATGGATCATCGTTCATAATCGTAATTAATTAGAATCTCTAATACATATAAAATTAAACTCTTTCAGACAAGACTCTTTCTTTCTTTAAAAGTAAGACAATGACAACCGGATGAAACAGTTAAAATGTTGTGCACAAAATATGAAAATTATCTAAAATTGCACGATGTTTATAGTTTTATATTTATTGGGGGATGATTCTAAGAAGTACATAGAAAATTACCGCTTTGCCGTTAGTTAAATAAAGCTACCTACAACCAAGCAGTTACAAAATAAATTGACTGCGTTCTTGTGTTAAGTCTGTAAACAAGTCCACGTTGAACAAAATAATGTTATATGGCACCGGAATAGAGTTGAAGTTGGAACATGCTATTTACACCGGCACAAAATGCCGGTTTGTTATTACGCTGTCTCTTTCCAACGCGAAACGACGCGAGATGATGATATTGATTTGTTTTCATTGCGTCTCTTTTTTGCCTATGAGCAACATACTAAGTCTGTCTCATCCGCTTGACCTTCCTTATTTACAGGCACACACACACGGATACGTTTAACAGTGCCAGATAAGTTGTTTTCGCGTCATCTCCTTCTAGCTCTAGAAACGAAGCGAACGAGGAAGACGTCATTTAACGAGATATGCTGCGTTACTAGCTGCGTGTTGGTTGCCGGCCGGTACTTTTATGCGGTGTTTGAGTTGTACGTCCACGGCGCCGGTACTTGTGAATATGATAATGTAGGCCAGTACCTAGCTACTGACGCGCCTTGTACTCTATTACAGAATTAAATTATTTAGACAAAAACATAATCTTTAAGCCTGTATACCTACGCATTGTCACGTAGTTTTAATGAAATAGAAGACCTTAATCAAGAGGCCGTACATGTACCTAATTTATGTGCATATATTTTTCTGTTAAAATCGTGTCAAGGTGAAATCTGATCTAATTTTATGTTTGAGCCTCCAACTAGAGTGGATAGATAAAATTTTAATACTCACGTGGCTAGGCGGGCTAACTTTGTTTCAAAACAAGCTTGTCGACTAGTTGCAAGTTTACAAATAAAAGCCTCTCAAATCATGCGAGTTGTTTAAAAAGTGAACTGAAAAAACCGTTTCCGTACGCCATTTCCGTAAATAGTAAAATAACAAACATGCCTATTTGGCAAAATATTTTCATCATTATTATTTCATAAGAAACCAACGGAGCATTTGCTTCATCATTTAAATAATTATTTTAATAAACCAAGCGTGTTTTTAATGACGTAATGATTTATGGCTTATAAAAATTGCTATTAAAAGCTGAAAAATGTATTGGCGGTTGTTGATATGAAATAGACAATAATATCCGTTTTACTAGTAGCACAAATAAATTAGAAGAGATGGCATGATGTCGATGCACGAGCGAGAAAGCGCACACGGCCTGCACCCCATAAAGCCAAGGGACAACCAGGAGCACGGCAGGTCACTGAACTGTCGATGGTTTACCCTTACGGTTCGGCGAAACGGTATGAACGTCATGTGATATTTGACCCCCTAAGCATATTTTTAAGATTCAATATAGCGCCAGATAAACTTCCAAACTCTTTAAATACCATTTAATACAGTTATAATTAACACCCGAACAGAATATAATATTTAAAAACTGAACTAAATTATGATAATTGCAAAATATTATTTAGTAACTATAACTAAAAAAGATACGAAAAATGTATTGCACATACATAATTATAAAAAATAAACGAAGTTTTGGTAAAGTTAATGTGCTACAGGTGGCGTCATGGATGCAATGAACTCGGGTCCAAAACATGCCCCTCGCTGGGCAACCCCGACGATGCGGCGGGTGCGGGCGGTACACCCTCATCACTTCATGCTTTTCACTCAACCTACCTACGCCTGTACGCCACACACACGTCCCAGAATGTGGACAGAACACATGAAAAACGCCTGGTGGCAAGAAACTACGCAGCGTTCGTTCGCCTCATCTCATTGTAAGAAGTGACTTGCTTTGACTATTGTCTACTACCATTGGTATTTGGATTACTGATGTCATTAGTTCAAATATGTTTGCATGTTTTGTTCTTCAACTTTCATAAGTTTTATGTATGTGGTGGATGGTATGGTTATCTTTCGTGTCACATTTGCATATACCTATAAATAAAATTGTATCTGTTTCTAAGCTGCGTGTAAACTTATTTAGACTTATTTACTTGTTTAGGTAAATTTGTATAGACGTGTAAGGACTTCTTGCACGTGACCATTCACCAGGGTCAAAGGTTGCAAACGTCATTAATTGTTGTACGTGTAGACTGCGTGAAAATGTGCGTCATCCTGATACACTACCTATATCTAGCCCACGAAAATAGGTCGCTTTAGGTCGGTCTATTCATCACTGTTATTCTCTTTCCTAAATAATATTACTATTATTTGTTAGAGTTGGTGTGATTACCTACTAATAATTTTGTATGGTTAATTCTGTTCGTGGTGAGTCACGTCATAATATCACAAAGCTTTCGGATGGTAGCGAAAAATATGACGAATAAGACGCGTGGGCCAGTCGCCAATCGGTGTAAAGTTGCGGCGCCGCTTCTTTGGTCACCGACCCCTACAGGTTCTAACTTGTAACCATTTCACTTTTTATTTCTATATAACAGGACCGGCCTACCAGGTATTTATGGAAGGCTGGAAATGATTCGTTTTAAAGTTGTTCATACTTGATTCATATTCCAGTAAATGTTTGACGTTGTATAAGTTGTATTTGATGTTAGCTTAGGTAAGAATAGTTATATCGCCTTTATTAAAATAGTTTAATTTTCTGAAACAAAAAAATGTGATTTGAATAGTATTTGCCTTTTTTGTTTTAGCATGAATAATGCACATAATGTTTTCAGTTGTGACGGCCGTGAGTTTTTAAAGAATACTGTTGTTTCGCCACCTTCGGATAAGTTCCGGCAGATAATTTTTTATAAGTTCTTTTCCAATTCTGGAATCTTATCTGGTGGTGAAACGGTGTCGTCCTAGACACTGAAACAGATTGTACTCTACTTTCATAATGATGGGTTTTATCCACAGAGCTTGGTTTCTGTAACTTAGTTTTGCACTGTCGGAAAGTTATAGCTTTCATTATATTTATTTTATTTTGTCAAAATCTAATTCTCTTAGAAAAATATCGGGAAAATTAGATACAATAAAACAGGCATCTTTAATATAGTGGTATCATATAAGAAATTGGCAGCCTCTCAAAGCTTGCAAACGACACGATTTTAGGGTATTAAAAGATTGGAGCGCTCAAGGAATCTGGCGTAACAATATCAGACATCACAATATACATTATTTTGTGGAATGAGGAGTTTGTTGAACCCAGAGGACTGCTCATTATCGCGTCTGATGAACTCGTCATGCCATTGTTCCAGCCGGTGATATTCGGAGCTATATATAAATATACAGGGCTACAGGTTAAGTCGACATAGTTCCTTTAAGAAGTTATAGTTTCCATCATTCCTGATTGATTTGACTATGAAAAACCGTACTTCAAACTTAACTGTTTTCAAGATATTGGCCGATTTTTTGTCTATTGGTCTATGTTTTCGGATTTTGTGCCGTACGTTTGGGTACTGTGTTTCATAGTCAAATCAGTGAAGAATGATGGAATCTACAAACTCTTAAAGGATGTAGATTGACTTAACCTGTAATATACAGGGCATATAAAGGTTTGTGCTTTCATAATTATATACTAGTTTATGTGCAGGTGTTTAAGGATTTTAATATCAAAGAGTTCAAGCATCAGTTATACCGCTATTTGGTTAGTTGTTGTTTGTAATTGATAGTTGAAAATAGTAAGAATGCAAATAAAATAGATAAAAGACACCTCATTAAACACCAAATTTGATGGCAATGCCAGCCTAACCATAAAGGTACCGTACTTAACAATTGAATGTTATTGATTACCCCCAATGTAGTAAACAGGATTGTTGATACGGTGTGAGTGTGACAACGTGAAGTGCAATGCAAGTGATCCCTCTGTACTTAAAACCCAAGTGTAAACATTTGAACTGTCAAGAACGGGCAGTGAACCGGCCGCTGTGTCATTGCCCTGCCAATGCCGGTTAAAAAAACGCATTGCCTCCATCTATCTATCCTCCGGCGCGATGCTGCCAGACTTGCGTTTGTATCAAGATAATCGACTGCCGATTTTTTGTACCTACGCTAGTACTAAATTTTGAGTAATAACTGATATGTAATCAAAAATATTTATGAATTGCAGAAGGCAGATATATCTATTTTTATTTAAATAAATAATGCTAAAGCATGTTACTTGCTAAATTATTGATAATCAAGACATAACGAAATAAAGTCATCGATGAAATAAGGAGTTGCCACCCACTTCAATGTCGTGTTGCACGTAAAATGGTATCCTGTAGCACTTCCTTTGTTCATTTAATTTGTGCAAGGTGGTAGAAATAATAATTGCCCAATGTGGTTACACACCCATAATGGCCGTAACCGCAGCTGGTGTTGGTGTACTCGCCGGATACTGGTCAATGTCTTGGACGGTGTTTTTGACCGCGTCAAGGTCGCCAGGATAGGGTACATGAACTTTATGGTGCAGTTTTACTCAAATTTACGGCACTTTCACTGAAAGCTAACATCCTAGTGGCTGTAATGAGGCCTTGGTGACGAAATTTCGCAGTAATGATAAAATAACCTAGTGATATGCGCAGGGTTATTAGAACGAGGGAGTTGTGTGATGTCAGGGCGATGACCCGCAGAGCGAGACGGAACGACAACAACACTGAAGTTCGTGCAGTGGATGGTGTACGGTGTTTGAGACATTGTTTAATTTCGAATCATATTTCTGTTACTGTTTGAGTAAATTGAGAACAACATTACGTAAGCAAGCGTACAATAGCTTCTATGTGTAATGTTTATTTACTTTTTTATCTCATAATTCTATTGAATAGACTTTAAACACAAAAAGAGAGATGCTAGTTTCAAACCACGTCGGTTTCCTATATTTTCAAATAATGCGTTGTAATTTTAAAGTCAAACCGTGTCCTTATCTCAGCAGCAGTTACTCGTACTATTTTCGCTATTATTGCACAACTCTATCTTACAGAGTACGTATATGTACTAATTGGCTCGGTATTATACTAACTGCTGTTCCAGTTATTCATTTGATCATTGAACGTGTTCCCTGAACTGCCCTCTACTTCGAGAATTTGCTATGCATTAACAATTACAAAACGTACACAGCTTTATGTACCTTGAAATAGTAAACTCATAGTTATGACTCCAACAGAAAAAACAAATATGCTACGTACCTACATTTAACAAATACATAGCTGTCTACTAGAATTAAATATTTTTTCGGCATCGGGTCGCTTTACATTCGTGACCTACATTGATACCGTAATCGTATAGGTACCACGCGCTCTATATTTGTACATTATTTACTGTTGAATAATTGCCAAAGGCATTGTATTTTTGCGCGTGAGTCTTTGTTAAGACGCTTATAACAAAAGAAAATTAGCTGAATATTTTTGGTTTTACTCGTCACATCAGTCAATTATTTACGTGGTCTAATGTGACGATGTGACATAATAGTGAATAATGTTAACTGCGCGTAGAGGGCTGAAATAAAACCGTGATAGCGTTAGCAACGCCTAGAGCGTGAATGTTCTGTTATCGACTGTTATATCACAGTGCTGTTACCTAATGTGTTTTGAATTACCGCGTAATTGGTTGACAAAGTGACACGTGTGACCAACATTGTTGGGCGGATGTGGGCGCGTTGGGTTTTAGGCCTCTGAGTTAGTTTTGGGTCGCCATCCATCTCATCATGCGTATTCTCTTTTAAAGACAGCCGACTACAACTATAAAAAATCTACAGCACAAATCAACACCCATTTTACGTAGATTAATAAATAAATAGACTATCTTTAGGACTAAACTTAAGTCTGAAAAAGCGAGCATCGCAGGCGAAACAGCCAGTAACACACCTAATGTAACTGTTTACCAAGCGGGGAGTGATCTGCGCGCTTCTAGTACCGCAATGTCTTCCGCGTTTTAAATATAGAACCCGAAGGTCGGAATATCATTCGCGTTGGTACAACAGTAGGTTGTTTTAATTCAACATAAACCTTGAAATATCACGTCTGTTTTTTTGGACGGCTATCTAACGGGGCACGATGCAAGCTAGTGAACAAGTTTTTGCACATATGGTATGGCTCAGAAAAGAAGCAGCTCACTCAAGGTCTAACAAAGGCTAAACAAACAATAACTATGGTATTGGTGGGGCAGCGGTCACGTTGCGCACGCGCAACGTTTTTCCACTCACGTGAGTTTCGACATCCCCGTGCCTTCGCCGCCAGTAAACTATCTACTTATTGTTTTATCAGCGCCCTTATCGCTTTTTGATATTTTTACTCACAGATAGTGCACGCTTCTTAAACTGTTCTTCAGCAATATATAATCGGCTTCAAATAAGCACATAGCTATGTAACTAATAATGATTAAACTTCTTAACTATACCTAAGTTATAATATCTAGAAGTTATATTATGCGCAGTTATTTATTACCACTATTTAATAAACGTATACTACTATAATATAATTATTAATTTTATCACAAAATTAAAAAAAAAATACTTCTTCCTTGTATCTTCTAAGTAGGTCCTTTAATAAAAAAAATCCTACGATATTCACAGCGTAGGTAGACCCTATGTACAGTGTTGGACGGTTCCATCTAATAAGTAACTACGTACAGTGACCGTGAGCGACACGCGGAAGTCACCTCGACGCCTTTGCAGATAACGATTGGCGTATTTTATCAGCGCTACGCGATAAAGCGACCTTCATTAAAGCACGTATCTACCGCAAGAATATCATTGTGTCCCTGTTTACGCGATTGTTTGAACGCTGCTGCTTCTTCAAACTAACTTAAAACAATAAGGTATTTTTACCTTTCAACATAAAGTCAAGTGTTCTACCACCGTCATATATTAGATTCATGCCTATTGCAACGCCTGTTTAACTTTTATAATAAGATTTATTATTCGTAATGTGTTATTTAATAAAACTTTATGTTTAAACAATCAGATAGCAGTCGTCTTGATATAGCCATTGAGGCATAAATAAAAGACATGATAAGCAACGAGGAGCCTTCATTTAGTAGCTCTATGTTTAAACAATCTCTTTGTTTATACATGATACCGATAATACCATTGTTCAATAGATGAACAACCCGCATAGCTTGTGAAAATGTTCAAGAAACATGTATTAGAAGATTACTTCATAAATAAATAGGAACTCACGATAGCGATGCATGATAATAAAATGCAGCATTAAATTATATTTCTGTTATATCCTATTTTATTATTTATTAATAGAATCTATTTTTTTTTAATAAAAGCGTTAACCGTCGTTGAGCATAAAAAGCTTGTTCGTTATTTATTGATCTCATGCGCCGCTAAGGCGATTTATTGCGGATCCGAGGTCACACGTGTATCGACAATAATGAAACTCGTGCAAATTTAAGTGTTGCATGCATGCACTCCAATATCTCGATTTTCCTTATCGCTAGTGTAACTATAGAAACTTTTATGCGGCACTCTACACAACAGGGTCCGTGTAGTGATATTTCCGTATGAACATGGCTCATGGCTACATAGTTACAAGGTACTAGCTTATGCATTAATTTGTACGATTATCACATTCTAGCTGAAAATAATTGTTTCCATAGTTTGACCGATTTCCTTGGAGTCATATGATCGTGTCTATTTAGGGAAATCGGACGAATTGAGAGTGTTATGTCGGTTATACCAACGATCGCGCTCAAGCTGCGCGTGCGCTATGATGCAACGCGCTTGTTGTTACGCTCGGAGGTTGTGACTACGTCAGTGCATAGGTAGGTGGACGCCTTGTGTGCTGCGCAGCTAGGCACGCAGATCTGCTCAGAATGTAATCATGTGACGAATGCTGATAACATCGTGTTATCTGCTGACGCATTTATGTTTAATGTCCACTTGTCAAATGATGAACCGATTACGCTCATAATATTATTTTGTTGTTTAATCCTATCGCTTTGTAAAGTAATAGCTATTCTAAATAATCGAATTTCTACTGATGATTGTGAACCTATAGTAACAGCATTGCTGTGTCTAATAATAACTGTAATATTTCTACCGGTAATGCCTTCTTGGAACCTATAGGTAAACACACAAAGGCAGTGGCAGTCAGCAGCTATCTACAAGTAGATAGTTGCTATTGTATCACTATGAAGCTAAATAGTGCATCATGGGAATTAGTTTCCTAGCGTTTTGCTATGAATAGGCTATTGTTATTATTCTTTATACTTTATACGTTGTAGAAAATTGCCAGATATCGTTTGTTAGCTACTTATAAAATTTAAGAGATCTTAGTTGTTTTTTCTTTTCCATCATGATATTCAAAAAAACAAGTAGTCTAATTTTTGTGACGAATACAGAATGAATATTAAAAAATTGCATTGCATGCAGAATGCTGGCAAGGCCTTGCTTCGCTCTAATAGCTGTGTCCTCCGTCAAGGTCTGCCAGCTGACGTCAGGCTCTTGCTCGGTAACAAGAGATTTTGCATTCAGTTATATTTATAATATGCAGTTATGCACGTCAGTTGCTAATGAACACGACTATAAAAGACAATGCATTTGTTATAAGAAAGACTCAAGTTATTTAGGTTTTTTAATCTAGCAAAATAACGAAACTGAGTTCAACATCTTTTGTTTAGCTTTTTTCAGGTAGAGACGATGGCTCACAGTGGGCAGCGGCCGTAAGTGGTGCGGAGGAACAGGTTCCGCATGGATCACATGTGGGCAGGTCACTGAACTCAGGGACTATAATCCGAGGGGTACTGACACCCGCCGGACCGCCATTGCCGCTTCCCACTGTGTTCATATTTGGGCCGCAAGATAAAAGTACTGATTTAATATCTACGTCTTTACGGTTGCGTCGCTAGAGTATTTTGACTCCATTTACTGATTTAGCGGTATCTATTTAAAAAAAAATAACGTCAAAGTCATGGTTTTAGTCATGTTTTGCAGTTTTAGAAGTTTCACCTTGGTTTATTTAAGTTATTACTAAGGGTTTTCGATACCCTGTCTCAAAATTGGTGCTAGACAATAGAACAGTTGGCAACGAAGCTTACGTGATAATTCAGCACGGCGACACAACGTCTGGGGCACGCCATTATTCTGCTGCACCAATAATAGCCTGTTTGCAATGGCCAGCGTTTGCGTAGGCGCCTGCATGTTTCGATAGACTAGGACCTAGGTAATAATTTTGCAATGCACTTTTTCCAGGACCGATACAGTAATTAAACATTTCGGAATGCAATAATTTGCATTCCGAAACAAATAGTTTTTAACATTTTCGTGTGCTTTATGTTTGTATAATATTACATAGGTAGGTTCATTACGGTAGGTTACCTAAATAGAGAAGCAGAATTCCTTTCATCCATATTCTGTAATGGATTTTAAGATAATGTCAATATGAAAAGTCTAAAGTAATCAGTCTTAATTACCCGCAAAATTAATAATTACCGTAACGTCCGTAACCGAGCAAAGATTTGGATTCGAAGGTAGTTTGTACTTAGCACGCTTTTACAGAATCTTCCATTCGATAAGAACAATTATGATGATTAGTATATTCTCATATTCACAGTGGGTAAATAGCTGTTACGTAATTGAACAGAAAATATGTAATAGTAGAACGAGCCCGACGAGTCTCCGGTCCGCCCACCACAAGCATTTTGCCGCCAACAATATGTACACAAGGTTATAAACAGAGCGTGGGCCTGTAACGCAAGCCAATACAATGGCGGACACCTATTGTACGTTGTTTGCTATTTTATTCTGTGTAAGTGACGATAAAGACCGTTGACAAGATACCGGTTTGTTTCGTATTTTGTGTTTGTCCAGTAGTCCCAGTACCCACTGATACCTCGAGAATTACTATTCTGAAATAATAGCCGGTAAAGTTAACTTGTAATTTATAACATGAATACAGAGGGCTAATAGACAAGTAACCGCTCTATCGCGGCGTAGTCCATAAACGGGTGACCATCTTATTTCCAGACACCTTCCTACCTCGGTGAGCTCGGTCTTGATTAGATTTTATATAAATATCTGCGACAGTCGTTAAGGGTACTCAGAAAACCCAAAGTCAGACAACTAATCCAACCTTTGAATGTCGGTCGGTACAGCTCAGTAATTGGATTGAATTGCCGAGGTCTAATAGCAGCCGCTCTATGCGAAATATTTGTATTCAGCCGCATCTTATTAGTCTAGAAGCCGACCCAAAATTAGTTGCGAAAATGTCTATTACCTTGCTGTAGAAGAAAATTAACTAGATGATCTTCTGGGCTTTGAAATGTAGGCAGAATTAAACCAGTCTGTAAATTACTGAGAAAACCTATAACTTGTTATTAAGTACTCGCATAAATAAAAATTCCGATAGGATAATTATGATATAAAAAGCGTTGATTTATTGAAAAGCACAATTGATTAGTGTATTATTAACAAATGTATATCTAATTGTAGATATTACAGTATTAATATAGGATAGGACCACATTCCTTTCCAAGCCATTGAGCGCTACAGGCAAGGAAAGGGCTTTTTCTGCTACGTAATCCTATACCGCGCTAATAGGCGTAAAATATTTATAAATAAAATATCAAGAGAACATAATCATATTAGATAGCAAGATCATCTAACAAAGGTAACCTTACGTTGTCACAAAGCATAGTTTAATAATAGGCAGTAACGAGAATCGTCGTAACTACCTGCAATAAAGTATTGGCTGCGGTCGTAGTCACTCACGCAGTCATAAACATTTATGTCAATTTTACAATGGTGTTGCATAAGTGCGGCCGCAGAGCGCTGCGCCGCGCCTTGACATTGTACGACACAGTGAACCGCGCACGTGGATCGTAAATTATATTATATGCACATATGTTTGTTGCAGTCTCTATTATATCCAATAAATGACAACGCACTGTGGATATTACCATGTCGGACAAAGCGCATATCAAAGTGCAAACAGTGAACTAAATTAGGATAGTAGAAGTAGTCTGTTACCAGTCGCTACTAATTGAATTGCCTTATCAACTAACTAAATCAGAAGATATCGATTACATATTGCACATTCTGTTAAGGTTATCACCATCAATTGGAATCATTTCTATTCGCGATGCAACGCTGTATCTAATATAATATTAAATATATATATAAATATAATTTAAAAGGAAACGGACTCAGTACCTAAGTTTTTTTTTCCTATGTGATAAATTGATAATAGGTACTCCTTGTTGCTCAGAAGAAATCAAATGTTGCTCAGAACATATTGCTTTAAAATTTCAAACAAATCTAGTACTTCTAAGCTCATGTTCAGTAAATGAAGTAAATTGTGTGCGCACAAACAACATTTAATAAATAGGTAATAACTTATATTGGCTCGACACGTGTCGCAAATGTACTTATTGTGTTACACAAATATACCTAAACAAAGTGCATAACGAGTCAGTGACTTCTTATCTAACGGATGACTTTGGAATATTAATACCTAGTTGATTGTTATTTTAATCAGGTTTATTATCAAGTAACAAAGTAAACTACTCATTTGAGTATCAGTGATAAAGTAGCTGGATGGGAGTTATTAAGACATTTTTATTTTCCTCTTTGCCTAAGAGACAACAGATTTTCCGAAGTGCTAGTGAATAATGTTACGCAACCGGCCACAACCGGATATCCTTTACTTGACATAAACATATAATTACAACGCATATACGAATGACGTAACGCCATTTACTTAGGATGCAGATACCAGTACAAACACCCATAAGGTGAAAGCAGCAGTCAGTCTAACCAGGATGCAATCAGGCCCGTTCACTGAATGTCCATAAAAGTAAACAAAAGAAAAATATTCCTAATGATTCCTGATGTAATACATTTTAATGTCAACGAGCAAGTGAACCTTGAAGTGCATCTGTGCAGACTCAGACCTTAGCGGATTATGCGTCACAACGGATCTTATAACAATGTCTTTGTCGTCGAGCGCAATACATTACTTATTAATCTATAATTGAATTTAATGTTTTGGAGAACGATGAAATATCTCTACAGCACCAACAAGATTTCTTTATTTTAAGTTAATAGATACAGTATTCAATGTGTACATGTGTGTGCCGCCCAATTTAATGGATCTCTATGTAATTAATTTGGTGCAGTTGATGCTGTTTAACGCAATGCAGTAGTTTATTAACGTTTTGATGGCAAATGTAAATAAATAGTGTCTACCCAGAACTTATTTACAGTAAACCATAATTATATTCCTTCGTATTTTTATTCTGTCAGACATTAAAATTGTACTCAGCGATATTCTTAAATATATATTTATCAACAGTCTCCCTGTGTGTAGATCTCATCAGGAAACCCATAGTTGCATTCATACAAACAAAATGGGTATACCACTTCTGTATCTGTAGTCTTCGTAATATGAAAGCGACTACGAAGTGTGTCACGGTCTAATTGAAGTCGTACTGGTGACTGGGCACAGTGGGCACGTTCCACACGACATATCTATATAATTTAATCTTGGACCGTTAACGTCTAATTTCAAATTAAGTTTTAATATTGTGCTTATGTGGGCAATAGTAAAACGATGTGCCGCTAAATTATTTACCGAATCCTTGCAAAATATCGATTTACACGGTGATTAGTTAATGCTCAAGGGGCTGTTTTCACTTTTCAGTTTCCGTTACTTGGTCATATCGGCAGTCTTAACTATAATGTTGGAATACTCTGACTGATGTTTTAAAAATAGGATCATATTACTTACCCTTCTCTTACGCGGGTGGATTTCTTCATAATCCATAGCAATGCCCTCATCACTGAAGGAGGAAGAAGCTGGTGGGGGTGAGGGCGTGCTAGAGCGCCATGACGAGTCTGAGCTGCTGCTGGCTCCTGGAGAGACTGATGAACGACCTCCCCATGCGCCTGTCATAAAAAAAACTATTACTAGTTATGTTATTCTACTTTTTATTAATCTTGTGTTTTTTTGTAAGTCTGTTCTCAAACATTCGGTCATACAAAAACTAACGGATAGGTGCACCTATTTTCGTATCGTTTTTCGCAGGGTAGTGATTTTATTTAGTTGTTACCTATAGTCATACATTTTAACTTTTGAATTACATATCGCAATGCTTGAATGAATTAAATGTAATAAAGTGCGAAACGGAACTTTGGTCAAACACTTTCACTCACAAGAACGCAATTTTCTCGCGGCACACATGCACTGGCGCATTAGAACAGTCGCTGTTCTCGAGAGATATCGTAAAATTTTATGGGTGCTGTGAATCGCCTTGATTCTCAGCTATAATGTTGCATAAGTTGTTCCGAAAGGCAGTGTACTGCAATTTAAACGTGTGATTTTAATCTAAATTGTTATAAATGTAATTAACCGATGTAAATTACTCCATTCCAAATATCACGAGAACGCAACTTATATTTTCTATTTTTATATTGATAAATTTAAGTTGGCTAGCTTGCTAAAGATTTTCATTCAGGTACATCAAGTTTGCTTTTGATTTGAAGATTTCTATGTTTGTGTTTGAATTTTTATTTGCCTCAATCAATGTTAAGACTTTAAACTCTATAGGTAATATAAGGGTTGAAGCAAATATGCAGTCGAACAAGAGTACATTTGGTTGAAGCTCATCATGAGAGCGCTGTTACACCAAATACCTGTCTAGACGGTGTCTAGACTACTGTCTAGACGTTATCCACGTTTTGCAGATTTTATCCAGAATACAACCGCTCCCTTAACAGTCAAAGTATTTTAAAATTAATAATTTTCAAAACTAACTTAAGTTAATGTCGTGGTTTTAATTTAAATATAGAAATATAATTGTTCTGCCATAAATTAAAATTGAGAGAGGAGAGACTAATTTAAGTAATTAAAAAATATATATCCGTAGGTATTATATAAACATAGGTTCAAAGCCAGGTAAAGTCCGTATCTTTGCGGAAGAAGCAATAACGTGACGTAACGTAGAATGATGTAGTAATAAATGTGAGAACTGACGGACTACCAGTGCTAGAGATCAGCGTTCTCGTAGATTCATAGGTTATGTCGTGTGTGCGTCGCGTTGCTGTGTCCAAGTTGTGCCATGTGGTGTAGTGGTCGCTGGGTGGGTGTAGTCGAGTCGTGCGACTTACTGGGGCGCGGTGAGTTGGGAGAGCAGCTGAGTGACATGAGCACGAGGGCAGCATTGCACTCATTCATCATGTCGTCGCGCTCGGCGTAACCAAGGTCGCAGGAGCTGCTGGGCCCACGCTTGCGTGACCTGTAACAATTTATAACATTACTAAATATACTTAAATAGGATTATATATAGATAATAAATAATAACACGGTCAACCTATCACTGCGTTATTCTAAAATTAAAAAAGAGCTGGGGAGTGACCATAAGCTCTTAAGAGTAAGGTTATTTTGAGTGTGTGTAAGGGACAAATGTATACAAGTCATATAAATCTGTCCCTTACACACTTGAGTGTTGAGCTGCGATCGGGCGGAAATAAGTGTAACTAAAACAAAAGTATAAATGGCTTGTGTATGTATGTATTCGTTAGTACTTAGTGAACTATTTTAACGCTCTACCATTCAGTACACTGTCTTCATTATGTACTAGCTTCCGCCCGCGTAAAATGTGTTTTATCATCCCAAGGAAATACAAACTATCCTATGTCCTTCCCAGGGTCTCAAACTATCTCCATGCCCAATTTCATCTAAATCGGTTCAGTAGATCCAGAGATTACCCCCTACAACCTCACAAAATTTACGTCTTTATAATATTAGTATAGATAAGTGTTGCCTATATTTACCTATTCCTCCAAACATCACCATTCATTGTGCAAAGCTAAGGAGTGCAATTCCCTTGCTGGCGTTTTTGTTTCCTGATAGCTACAACCTAGGGGTCTTTTAAGTCAAGAGTGAATAGGACCACATCATCATTTAAAATCAGGCAAGATAGTGGTCAAACGCGAGATTATCACAAAAAGAAAACAAGTTTCTCTAAGTTTTTTTTTCTGAGAGCCTTTGTTAGGTGCTATTCCGATTTCTAATTCAAGTAGCAGTTAATTTAGTAGGTACCTGATAAGTTCTTACTAAGCCAGAAAAGCCTATTATTATATATTCATAAATATTTTTGAAACTTTTTGGTTTTGGTAGATAATGTTGAAAAACGAATATCCAATTGGTTACCTAAACTAGGTACCTATTCCTGACTGTACCTGGAAAGGCAAAGGAGTAGAATAATCCGATAATTGTAATGCAAAGAATGCTATGTTTTAACTTCAGATTTCTTTGGAAAAGTTGCAAGAAGTTTTATCATCCCCAAACGGTTCTCGAAACTTACCGAACAAGGTTCACGTCATTGAACAATCAACAAGTCTAGACTAGATTATTGAACTTAGCAGTGGCAGTGTTGGGATGGCGGCGTGAAGTGACTCGAGGTCGAGGGAATGCGTGGGGTGGGTGCGTCTGTTGCGCAACCGGCGGCGACCCACAAACGATAGACATTTGGACAAGTCACATAGGACGAAGGCTTTTGCTCAGACCGATCACCCTGCGCCACCTTCATAAGTTATACGTTGTACGGTCGTTCAACTTGAATCGTTCAGCGACTGAACTGAACGCCCAGGCCCAACAACCTCAGCTGTCTACGTCGCGACTTACCCGCGTAAAACATATTAGTACGTCTACAAGTTGATTAATTATAAGTAAACCTTTATTTATTAGAATACTAATAAGACAAGCGGTTAATAAGATAAGTGTTTGCTTTAGTATAAGGAGCATAATTCATAATAGTTTTAAATCAAAATGTCTGAATTATGAATCAGTAACTAGAAATATTGATTGCCAGGTTAGGATTGATTAGCATTTTTTTAGGAAGTTTGCATGAAAGGCTTTGTATTTTATATTTTTTTAATAGGCCCGCGTTTATTTGCTGTCACGTCACACATCGAAAACAGTCATCGTTACAGGTAATCTAACAGTTAATCGTTTAATTTACGGCGGCACCTTAAAATTAAATTAAGGTACGACGTCAGTGACAGGTTTCAAAAGTATTAGAAAAATTTATCCGTGGTTGAACTTGAGTTCGCTTTGGGAGGCTGTCGCCACGTCCTTGACGGTCGGCAAGTGGCCCCGAGTCCTGACCGGCTGCGTTCACTCAAGATCAGCGACCGGCGCGCGCATCTCGGTTGCAAGATGCTACCCCAGTCTTGCTTTTACTTTAATGAAATAAAATTGATTCAAGCGTTTACCTTTCAATTAAATATCAAATGTCTCTTTTTAAACTGGTAGAGGCAGGTTATGTTGTGATAGGTTTTGTATATCAACCGTTCTAAGATGAAATAATAGTCAGAAGTAAAAATACTTAATGAATATCTACTTGTGTTAGTCGACCTGCGAACGCGCGCTAGAAACAAGGTGTATTAACCTCGCGCCACAACGACCTTCCACCAGGTTCGTTATCCGATTCAACACAGATACTATATTTTCGCAAGGGTGTACTGTAGGTCACTTTAACATTCGTTAAAAATGCGTTGTATAGTTCAATGCATCCGTGGGTAATTGCGTCTACAAAAAAATAAATAAGTAGCACAAATATAAGTCCCATAGTTTTAGTCTGCAAGGTGAAATCGTTAATGTATAGAGCGACTAGGTTAACTGACGGGCAACGGGGTCGTTATCACCCTGAGACGACGACCGACGCTTACGGAGGTGACATTGTTTTTTTGTTCGCGATAATGGGAATGCTCGCCGGCCGGCGCGCCGTCACATAAGATAAGTGACGTATTTTCCGGTAGTGACGTAACCAAATATATTGCGAATGCTACGTACCGAGATTACTCATGACGAATTGACAAATTTTGTGCTATCATCAGCCTCTGGCCCATCGATTTCTCTGTGTGGCGTCACACATGTATTACGCCAAGAGGACGGTTAGGAGGCGCTGTAGCTCATCTGTCATGAGTTAATCACGTCACTACAAAATAAAAGAAATCGTTTTGTTAACCACGGTCACCGGGTGGGTTGTGCGGTGGCGGCAGCTGTGTACACATCGCGATGCCGCACTGGCCATACTACACACGTAACATTGAGAACGACCTTGTCGCTTGTTGCCGGCTAGGCGGCTACCGTACTACTGGTTCAGCACTGATAGCGAAAATATTATGCGAAGATAAAAAAACACTTCATCATATTGTCAAATATATGTAAACGTAAACTCATATGGTTTAGTCAGAAAAAAGGTATCATATTTTCGAATTATCATCATCATCTGCAGCCTTACTTCATTCAATTTCAGTGCCGTGGACTATATTATTATTCATGTACTCATTCGATTTCTGAATATCACACTTGGTTTATCAACGATAGGTATAGGCCGAACATGGCGCATTCTATAGCCCGTTGTATAAACTTGACTTTGTAGAGTCTCTTTAGTGAGTACAACTACAAATTACTGAAAGTTTTAATTCGACTAGAGCCAAATAAACTAGTATCTAATAATGTTAACCGATTTCACTTTGTGCGCGCGTTAGTTTTTTTTAACGAAGCACGTGAACATACGATACGCATGATGTCTTCCACTGACACCTACGCACTTCGCGACTGGTAGACATTCCTAAATATACGAAGCTAGATAGATTGAATGTTTTGTATATGTGCTAATAAATTATGTATTATCTATATAAGCAGCAAATTCGTAATCTTATATGCTTCATCTACGATTTAATAAGATTTCGCTTTCATATTCATAAGAGTAGGTAATTCTGTTATGATGATCACAAATCAATGTAGAAAAAAACCGTATGGAAACATTCACACTTGCCATTTTTTTGCATTCAATAGAGAAATTACTAAATCAAATTCCTACTCGTTGAATCAATGTCATGTTATGATGAGCTGATTTGAATAATAAACTAGTGACCTTCAGAGCTAACTTATTGTGTGAATTTCAGCAGTGTTTCATTATAGATACGCTTGAAGTTAATGCGTTTTTTGCCATGTTGATGTAGGTCGGGCGCACGCTTTTTTTCTGTGTACAAAAACAGATCCGTTGTGTTGTGATCGAGCATTTAGCCGGCGCGCTGCCAGCCAGGCAGCCTCGGGTGAGCTGAGCCGCCCGCGCCCCTTCCCTTGACCAAGGTCGTATTCGGATTCGGATTTTCTCTACTTTGTTCAAATGAAATAATATTTCGTCACGGCTTTGAAATAACTATACTTAACTTGCCATGTTTTCTTATTTTTATATTTAGGTGTTTTATTTAGGAAGGTTAGGTACATCTTTATCTATCTAATACCTTTAAACAAGCAATTATTGTATATATATAATCTGAATCTCAGAAACGGCTGCAAAGATTTTCATGAAATTTAGTATGCAGGGCCTTTCGGGGGCGATAAATCGATCTAGCTAGGTTTCATTTTTAGAAAACGTCGTTTTCTCTATTTTCACCCGAGCAGAGCTCGGTCCCCCGGGTACTTAAATTAATGAGTTGGCGGTATAAATAGATAAATAGTAGCGTATAGTATTAAGCAATGAATGATGTCGACGAAGTTAGTACATTTAATATTTCTGTTAAATAAATACTGTCTTAATATATTGTCAGTTCAATTAAATCCTGGCATATTGTTACAATTTTGAAACTGAACTTCAGCTAAGTGTAGCAGAACTATTAGTTTCTCATGAGTACTGATTGTTCCGAAAATTTCGAAGAATAATCACTCTCGTGGACTGTTTTTGTCCCGCTGAAGAGTAATAACCTGCAGGTAGGTCGCCGGAAAGTCAACACAGAGGTGAACATTCCGGATGAGTAATCATGTTCCTTGTATATGACGTATACGAGTTTTATAGAAGTCCTTTGTTAAATTTTGGTGGTGCAGTGAAATTTCGAGAAGTGTTTAAAGAAGGGAGATTCGTTTCTTAATTTCTTAGTCAGATACAAAAAAAAAATAACAGTGAATATGGCAATTAAATGCTTAGGTTACATAATGCCTACTGAATACATTTTTGTAACACTTTCTCGAGTTAGTGGCGGCATAACTGCACCTGCCGAATGAGATAACGGGCCTCCTCAACACCAACGAAAGCAAACGTGTACTTATCCAACGTGAAAGTGCCGCCATCGCCCCACCACCACCCAACGGCTTGCGCGCGCGCCTTCTCTTTACATGTTGCGCAAATGCATGCGGAATGTAAGTTAATGTTTTCTAACTTTGTTTTAAACGTCGGCGTTGTATAAAATACCCATAATTCTCTAATCTGTCGTTCGATATAAGAACTTTAAGGTTTACTTTAAAGTTATGAAAGTAAACGGCAAGTAGGTACTTTTCATTGCTGCAAAAATAAATAAATAAAACTAATTAACCGAGAAATCGAAATCATCGATAATTATGGTTACTTATAGTAATATCTAAACGTATTTTGTTTTCGCGATATCTACGGGCAAAAGACCTACTGTTTAAAATACCTAATGATGGTTTAACAGATTTTTGTAATAACTTGTGAACGAAATCCATAAAGGAGAATTCACCTGCGGCTTATTCAACTACAATTAATTAACCTAAAGGTAATTGAATTTTTCACCTACTGTTGATTTATCTGTGGTCAATATATGTACCTAGCCAAATAAGAAAGTTAAGAAAACACAAAAATATCTTTGAATCATAGTTTCACCATTATCATCAGCCTATGTAATGTGTTGTGTAATACGTTAATAATGTTCCCACTGCTGGGAAACAGACCTCCTCTCTGAGATAGGGAATAGGCCTTAATCCAACATGCGGGCCCAGTGCGGGTTGGTGGATTTGAATAATTGGATCATAGTTTATTTACTTAACTATAATTAGGTCATTAAGTTGAATTATTTATTTATTATTATTAGTAAATAGATAGAATACGTTTAGATATTATAATAAGTAACCATCGATATTTATGTCGTCTTATTGTAGCTATGGAATGTAGGTACCTAACGCAGTGATGTAGTCATTCCTCCTCGTGGTAACCAGCATTACTTATTAGCATACAAAAGTACGTACCAAAAATGAACAGGACCTGCCATTTCAGTCATTGAAAGAGTGTCAAAATGTCTACCACCTATGTCACAGTATTGAAAAGAAAATTCAGCCGTGCAAAAGTTTGAAATAGTTAATTTTGAATGAGTAAGTATATAGTAGGTAAGTAATTAACATTAAAAAAATTATAATCGCGGTTCGCCTTTCTGCAATATGCGGCTTCTACTTTTTGGAATTGCCCAGCTACATTATATAACAAAGTAGGTAGGTACATTTTCATAGTCAATTTCTTGACTACCAATTGATTACGTTCTTCAATTAGTTGTCGCCTCGCCTCGGTCGTTGTAGTATTCGCGGATATCGCTGTATACATACTGTATTATTCTAGTGTGTGTGGCGTTCCATTTCGAAACTAGGTCACTGTGTCACATGGCGGCCGCGCCAAGTACCAGCCGAATGCGACGCCATCTTTAAATTTAGTTGATTCATGTACCAACAAAATCGTTACTATTCATTATCTAGTCGCTAGAATGTAATGTTGGACATCTAAAAATGATAGGTATGTGTTTCATCCGAAAGGCGTGAATTTGTACAAGGTAACGCTACTACCGTCGTCGGTCGCTTACTAAAAGAAAATGAATGTTGGCTAACTTTCACTTTGCCATGGCCCGGTCTGTAATTGCGAAATTTGGTACACGAATTCATTTTCAATCTTATCTATCATTACTATTAAATAGAGAGAGCACGACGTGATCTTGCTCGTTGCATACATGATCAGCCTAATATCGTACTAATATATTCTTCATCAGCTTATCCAATCAAAATATAATCCGGTTTTGTAGTTGCTAGCTAAGTATCTCATAACTTCTTAAAGAGTTGGATAAACAGGTTTTATGAAATCACTGCCTCTACGTTAAATATCAACCACTGGCTTTAAGCCTCTACCTGCAGTAATAATAACAACTTCTTGATTATTATTTTTTTACTCATGCTGACTGACCTTCAACAGTTAGTACCCTTAATTCCGTTAGATTTCTCAATGTTTTGATGATGCCCACATTTAGATTGGTTTTATACTACTTAGCAGTCTAAAATTTTAATTCAATGTCTTTGCGTTCGCAATTTATTCATTTCGTTTTCCAGTTTTTGAATTCCTCACGTTACAAACTATCACAGAATATTGAAGTACAAACTAAGGATTGATTTAATCTGTAATGCGGCTGACGTAGAAGATCTGAAAGCAGATCGTTCTTTTAAGCGTCGCGTTGGTTTGGTTAGGTATTGTGAAATTTGGACCACGGTGGAGGCCTCGCCTCTCACTCACCACGATCACGATGAAAAGTGAAACTGCGGCGTCGACGAGCGTCACGTCGTGCCAGGCATTTGAGGCTGTTTTTTTTTCCGGTTCTTCTCCAGTACAATATAATCTGCTGTTGCTGACGGCTATTTAGATGTTTTATGAAAGTGTTCTTATTGAAGCGAAATCGTTACATATTTCATGAAGTTTTGATGGAAATTTTATTTTCAAGCAGGTGAAGGCAACTGAAAGTGAGAGCAATTTTAGTGATACTTTCCATTGTGACGATAATTAGCTTCTGTACTCTAAAGTCATGTATTTTGCTGCTATTGCAATCGGTAGTGGTAATTATGTAATCAGTTAGTGATTTTTTAAATTATTCTCACAACGTTGCATTGTCTGTCCCTGTTAGAGGCGCGGCGCGGTGCGAGAGGCGCGGGCGGCGGGCTCCAGCCGCAGAATGTAGGCAAGTGTGACAAGGACACGCCCGTACTCCGCGCCAACACTTCCATCCAGTTTCTAACGTGCTCGGTGCGCGTTTCGCAACGCTCGCCCGCGCCCGGCCCCACTTCGCCGATGCACAGTGCACACTCGTGAACGATTACATCTACCTACAAGGTAACGCACAATACATACTGGTACCTAATGGCTGGGAGCCGCTGTTGGATGTTAGTGCTCTTTCTTGCTTAATTTAATTGTACCCTTGACGCTTGGCATCATCGAAATAATAACTCAATGAAATCGAAATACATAACGGTTTATCAAATTACTGTCTTCATGAGCTTGTGCGTGTTTTCTGATGACCTACTTCCTGTAGTTAGGGCAAACCTGTTTGCAAAATTCAGATAAAGAGATTTTGCAAGGCGGCGAGCGGCCATTAGAAATGCAGCGACAGCGGCCTTCCATTGACGAGGTGAGCCGCTACCTCAAGGCGAAATTACGTTGATATTTGTTAATTATATTGCCTGCTCTCCAGAGTAACAATATCCGACGAATCGTGACTCTTTTTGATATTATTTCCCTGCTTTTAATGCAGCGTGCATTTTAGTCTTATAATATCGATCCTTTGAATTGGAAATTATACAGAGTTATATTCTAACATACCCTTGGATGTGTTGGGAAGGTACTTCAATGGTGGCAGAGGCACGGCGGCGATCACCAGCCATATCTGCCAATCTGGCGAAATCAGTGTCCACATCAGCCAATCTGGCTGACTTCCGGGACTCCAATAGCCTTATCTCATCTAGTCTTTTCTTTAACTCGATCCCCATCTGAAATAAAATAAAAAATGTAAATGTATAGTAACCAATAATATGCTTCTATGGATTAGAAGAAAATAGTTTCTGCTTTAGTCAATCACTATATTAACTTTTGCTAAATCTGACAATGATCCATTGTAAGTTATATGACCCGTGAAACTAAAAGTAGATACCTACTTCATTAAAGTACAAATACTAGACCTTGTTCAAGTCTCTCCTTATGTTCGCTCGAGTTGAATGCATTTCGCGTAAGGCTATAAAATTTATTTTACAGTTTACTTTAAGTGTTTACGAACACGAGATCAATATGGCCGACCTTCGCACGATTTGTGTTCGGGTTGAAGAGTTAAGTTGACGTCATTACCCGGGGGCAATTGTGTGGGATGCACGATCCGTATCACGGGTTACCAGTAGATACCCGCTCTATGCACCAATTAACCATTAATTACCTCGTTAATTTAATCGATACTACAACTACTTATTCATTTAACAAAACCTAATTTAAAACTATTGTTTTCCGTGTACCGCGTTTTGCTGATATACTAATAAAATCACAGTAATAAGTATTTAATGGAAATTCCTAATACCTACTTGTCGCGCTTGTACCTCAGAACAGGAAACACGCAGCTCAAATACTTGTTCGGTAGAGGAAAACAAGTTCTGACTCTTGAGTGTGGTAATCTACGCTACTGGAAACTGAAAAGCGCATTTATACAATATTACTATGTATATTGAAATAAATGTGCTTCAATTTTTCGCTTACTGTGAGCTGATTTCTTGAACGTTTCGGTTCATACATTATAGAAAAAGAAATAAAAGCTATGATAAAAATGTTGTACCTAAACAGTATAAATGTAGAAAAATAATAGCACATGCTGGCAATAGAAGGTATACAAACCTAATTAAAAGAATAGTTAACTAAATGGATAGTGGATGGCAAACCCTAGAACTTTCGGAGCAGTAATGTAACATTACCAAAAGCTACCCTATCTTTTTTTGTTCGATAAATAAATGATTTCAATTAAACTTTCAGGGGAATTTCCATCATGTTGAAAATTAGCAGCAATAACATGCAATATAATAATTACGTGTGCAATTCGGAAGCGGGGAAGTCCGCAAATACGGAGTTTCCACGTTTCCTCAATATTTCATGGAATCGATTTAACAGCCATACGTATTCTATAGTATCTAAAGATCAATAAATGACCTGAACTTGAAACACAAGTATTAGGAAATGGGCTTGTATGACGCATGTATGTATACTTATCACGCACTGGTAAAGTTGCTCGTATCGCGGTCACACTCTCGGTCAATTATGTGCCACGAGTGGCGAGCTGTCGACTGGTTGACATTGGTTGCGTTTTCGTCGCCGGCTTCCTTCTACGCGGCCACCTTCGTGATTGACACGTTATCTACCTTCATAATGAGTGTACGTAGTACTTTTTTAATACGTCATTCGGTACGAACAACCTTGCTGTATTTAGCATCAATTTGAAGCAACGATTGTTTGAATCGACTCATATGAAAGAAGATCATCATTTTATGCTTTAGAAAACTGCGCATGATCTAAGGTTTTTTGATTAGGTAGGTATATTAAAAAATGCCATTCATTAGTGTATTTAAGTGATGGTCCGTTATAGATCCAGATTTTTGTTGAAGTTTGATGCCGATTTTACAAAGCCGTTTCGGTGCGCGTGCTCATATAAGTAGGTAAATAATAAGATGGCGTTTCACTGGCATTCGCTATAAGATCAGTAGCGCCGGGTCGCTGATCACATCATACTTTCACTTTTACGTGATTTCGTGCGAGTGTAGACGCGCCATGAGCCATGAGACGTGGACGCCGTGCCCCTCACTCGAGCCGGAACAATGAAAGTTGCATTAATGAGTATCTTGATGATTGCTCGACACATATTATGTTTTAGCTGATAGGACTATTAGGAATACTTACTAAAAATAGGTCTGCGCAGAAGGCTTCCACATGGCAGAATTTGAGAATTTAGAAATGACAAGAGAGTGCATAGCACGTCTGTATAATTTAGATTCGATTTGTTAGAGTACTGAGTAGGTATTAGTTATTGGCCTATAGTTATGATAATTATGATTCTGTTAGATCTGTAAACGAGATCAGCGAGTCACTTGCCATCGCAGCGTGGTTATGTAAAAAGTGACAACTGTTGCACAATTGCTTCATTCGATGGCGAAACGGACGGCTTTGAAATGCCAGTGAAAGTCGCCGAGCGACTTCGCTATATCATGATAATGCTGCCTGGCATGAGTATTATACCGAGTTAGACATGTTTATTGCGTCTCATATTTGCTGTAATATTTAATGTTCAGTTAATTCATTTTATGCTGAATGGTGATTAGGTACAAGTCATTTGGGGGAATGGTCTGCGATCGTCGTAACCGATACGCAAAGCGAGTCTTTACTGTTTATGCACAACAACGCATTAGTATTGCTGAATTGCATAATCGGGCGACTATCTTTGTTTACAGAAACCTGTCCATGGTGGTACAGCTGGAAGGCCTGCAAATCTGGCACCTAATCACGATGATGAAATGTGGTTCCATTAGATGTGATAATGTACCTACCCAGTTGAATATGTCATGCCCTTGACCAAAACTACTGACGAAATAAACTGCGTAGTAAATCCAATGGATAATTGTTATCTTTAATTCATAGTTAATAGTAGATACGGCATTTTTTTCCTTAGGTAGATAGTTTACCTATAATTTGACGAAAATTTAAAATATCATCATATTACTTAATTAAATTATACAGAAATGAGGTTCACGGTCATTAGGAACGGCTATTGTATTGTTGACTGTCGTTGTGGAGTCATTACGGACCATACAGAATGTAGCATCGTAGTTAATGTCAATGTTTTGGTGTCAAAAACGAATATAATATGTACTGGAATGGTAAAATCACCTGTAGCTAAAATCTGCTGTTGAACATCGTTCAAAACTGTAAAATATCGAAACATTTTCCCTATATAACATTCGAGCTTGTCTGACTTGACCTTCCTAGGGAGGTCGTTAAAAATATTTGGATGAGCTATTGTTTTATTTTCGTATTTTAATTCATCAGGTTCGGTACGCAGTCTTGCGGTCGGTTTTTAAGCGGTAGTCGGGTGCTCTTGGCGTCTCAGGATTGCGAAAACTGTCCGCTCTACTGCGCATCGATGTTGCCGCTGCGCAAAACGGATTATCCATGCTCGTAACGCCTCCTCTGTTTTGAAACGTTACATTTTCTGTCTTTAATGACCAATAAGGAGAAAATCAGTTCCGTTCTAATCTATTTTATACTTATCAATATCATTACAGTGTGAAATTTTTATCAAATTTTACGAGAGTTTCTACTGCCACGTGTATATATTTTATTGAAATCTATAATTGTGTCGTGCGATAAGAGGTGTTTAGATTTTATGCTTGTGATTGCTGCTGGTCAGTGAAAGCGTAAAATAAAATGACAAGTATACGATCAAGTGCCATTGACTACAGCCAGGTCCCGCGTTCAGCGTCTCTACAGCCGGCCGGCCGGCTGAAGAGACGCGCAATGTACGATGTATGACGCGCGTGCGTGACGACACACGTTACGCCTGCGCCTGCGCCACTCAATACGACTCCACTAAATCAACATGTTTTTATCAATATACTTTCAGTAGTCCAATACATAAACATCGCGTTACGTAGGTAACGTAGCGAAAACAATTTAAGAACATGATTTTGTATTACACCAGGTCGTCTGAAGAATGGATAGGTGCCACGGCACGTTAATCTAATTTGGGATTTCCACCATGACAGGGGAAAATTAGCAGTCGACATGGGATCGATAATTAATAATTAATATCAACCTCGAATCGTTTATTAGGTACGGCACCTGTGTCAGTGATAAGGATTACAGTGACAGGACACTCGGCGGCAGGCAGGACAATGCACTTAAAATTCATTACGAAGCGGTGGGGAAAACAATAGTGTACTTCGGATACAACGACCAATAAAATTACTTTGAATTTATCTATTCAGCCATGCCCATGAAAGAAACTGAAGTAGACATCTAAAGTGTGTGGGTTAGTAAACTGTAGTATTAGTAGGTAGGTAACTAATTAGTAGGAATAATAAATGAATAACTAAGGAATGTTGTCTTTGTCTTATCTAGTCAAGTTGGAATTAAGCTAATGATAGTTTGATAGATATCTAAAGATATATTTGATTTTTTTTATGGTGGGTAAGAGTTTACATATGCATATGTATTGGAGCTGTACTTTACCTACTATCTTTTAAAATCACTATTCTAAATTCTCTACGGAGGACAAAAAATATAAAGTGGCACCTAAAGATGTTGATTGTTCTTGCATTCGATATTCAGTGAGGCTGCATTTAAAGTCACGTAGACACGCATGCATAAGCAATTCGGTTGTCGGCGAGCGATCGTGCACTAATAAATAGGTCAATAGCTCTACTTACTACTCGATAATCGGCCTATTGTGCCTCGGCGCCATTGAATTTACTACAATAATTTTTCGTTGGTTTGCTATATCTACTGCACACAATATAAATACTAACCAAATGTCAATCGTAAATTTAACTAAAAATAGTTTGTTGTCACCAACGCCTACATGATCTGCAAATGATTGTATTTAGTTCACCTTCAGCCACGTTATGTTAAACGCCTTCTATTGCGTAGGTATATTATTACTACGTAGGTAAAATAAAGATAAGATAACAGATACATGTGCGTAGGTACCTATAGTACGCAATATGATGGCACGGATGATGGTAATCTTTAACTTGAAATTAAGTAGATAGGATTACTCTACTGGTAGGTAGCTAGGTATGACATTGAACTATTTACTCTATCTCTTTTCTTTTGCTTTATTACATTCATCTACTAACTTGATCGCTAGCACCCATATTATTCACACATTCACTACCAAGCCAACGCGAGAATTAAAGCAAACTCTGCACTGAATACAAATGAAGAGCGTCCTTTCTTTCACTTGTATGTTAGTGATGGATCAACGTGTTCACTGAGTTGTTTATGGTTACGAATAAACTATTACTATTACCCATACCATATTTGTACGTACTTCAGTGGTATAATATACTAACATTCATTTGTGAGCTGAAGCTAGAAATAGGTGCGTGGGCAGGAGTGAATCAACTTACACGTGTGGCGAAGATATTCGTAGATATTTGCAAAACAACATACACCTATATATACCAACATGGCATTTAAGTTTCTGAATTATTTAACATTTAATTTGCTAAGCTTTATCAAGTTCCATAACAAATTATCACAAACACTAGATATTTACGAATATTGAAAAAGCCAAATTATAATATGTAAGATAATACTCATTCATATCTACCAATTTATGACCAGTGTAAGTACTTTTGCTATACTTTGAATATTAGGTATGCTTCTTGTTTAGAAAAAAGAGTTCATGAATTTGAAGCAATAAGAGCACTAAAATGCCGCGAGTTGCTACGCTTAATCATCAAATCACGTTCCACAGATTTAGATTTGGCTGCATAGAATTAGCGATACATATTGGATGTGTATATTTAAGCTGATCAATCAATCGGCACGGTGGCCTTGTATGATTGGTGAATACAAACAGTGTTGGTTGCAAAGCGGATGCAGTGGAAGCAGGCCACGCGAGCGCGGCGCCGCCTCTCGCCCTCCACCAAGCCGCTGCAACTGGCAACCTTGCCCCAAAAATCCGTGACCTACATTTTATACGTCAAAATGCAGCCGGTGTTTTTATTGCAACCATTCTCCTTGGAGAGAACCGTTTAATTTGTTGATTATCGGGCGTTTAATTCTACTTGATAAAAAATAGAGCACTTTCAGCGTTTCCAAACCGTTTACTCGGGCGCAGCTAATAAATCTTGCATTGCTTAGGTAAATTAACTAAATTAAGCATTGGTATTAAGTATATTATAGAATGATGAGGAAAACATTATTCATTTTCCTTTGTAAATGAATCATAACTGGGTATTCCTGTTACAGCTTGCATTTTGAATTTACTGGAAAATGTCGTCATCGCTAACTAAGTCTGGCTCATCGATTGTGCTGTATGCAGGACGAAAGAGCGGCCTAGTTGGCGAGCGCCAGGTCCGCGGGTCGCGATCCTAGCATCTAGGCGGCCCGGTTTCGCCCGGGTAACCTCACCGTGCTCTATTTCTGGGTCCAGTACGGTCAACAATTGCTATAGGTATTTATAGAGTGCAAATGGTGCCTAATAATGCTGTAACTTCAGTTACATTAAATAATAATTACTTTACCGTAACTGTAATATGCAGTCCTTAATTCGGTTCTGACGTGTTTGTTAAGACATATTTTATTACAAGATAATTTTAAAAATTGCGCGTGTCAATTGTATTACAGTGGTAGTCGTATGTCGAAATAAAGAATTCTATTAAATTACAATAAAGCCGACCGACCATGTAGGTCAGCTTCTATCGTCGTCAGGAAATTGATGTTGCAAGCCAAGTGGCAAAGCACGCCCGCGTTTTATCTATCAAGTATGAGATTGATTTGATAGCGGATGACGTCACAGTCCGTAGCAATTAGAATTTCTAGGAACGACGTCATAGCGCGTTGGCGAACAATTTAACGTAGGCGCGACGCGACGGTGACGTCACGGGCAAACAAAATGTTACGGCTGGCCGCCCTCTCTTGACGGGCACGCGGTTGCGCGTAGGCGGCTCTGGCGGGCGCGTAATATAGTCGACTTACACGTAAATAAAATCGGATGCGTTTACGTAATTGAACGTGAAATCTGCACAAGGATGCGATACCGATGTTTCGACATCACTGACTCCCGGCGTGATGCTATAATCGCATCGTTTACGTGCGACGCTTAGAAAAGTGAGCGTTTCACCTTGAGATGTCTGCAAGCGTGGTTGCCTCTCTATTCTTAGATATCGAAATAGTGCTAAATATGTTCGAGGGGACAGGCGACTAGCACGCAGGCGTCGTGACCCAGCCTGACCCAAAAACGGAGTGCGGCCCACCGCGCCCCAAGTTACCAGTTGATAACGGATACGGGAACCTGTTCGCTTCACACGGCCGCAGCATACGCATCGCGGATAGCACCGTTATGCTGTTGACCTGCGATGTGCCAATAGAATAGCTACTTTAAATACTTCATTATTATACTCAAGGAATACCTCATCAAACAAAATCTACGCTGCCAGAGGTCAACATCAAATGAATTCTAAGTATCTACAGACTAATACTTTAGTTGCGAACCATCGAAATTGGGGTATGTAAAGGCAAGTTGTTGTCTAGTTTTCCAAGTAACTTCAATAATCATCATCAAATCAGCAATATTTACCATTTAATAAATTTCAGGCCATATCCTATCATTGGTTTATTTTGATGACGTCATAATCGCTTAATCTTTACTGTTATTTAGATATAAAAGTATTTGATCAAATTGCTATATTTGAAGTAGTAAAATAAAGAACAACGCAAGTAGAGGTCGGGTTTCGAATACGGGTTGTGCGTCGCTGCTGGTTCAATATCAGCGATTCTGGGTCAGTGGGTCACCATGCCGGCGCGGGCACGGGCGCGGGGCGCTCCCCGCTTCACCGCACGCTTGCAAATAAACTTGCTCTTCATACGAAAACATTTCGAAATGACGTTACGCATACTCTGCATGCCGATTATGCTTAGTCAGCTTCTTTAATCTAGGACACACAACGAAAACTACAGATTCAAGGGCTCAGAAAAAGTGACAATGGCTTATTCAATTATCTCGACCTGTGCTGGAATTCGGTTTCCTTCCTTCTCACGGTCTTCTCTATTCCATAGTTAGCATACTTGTAATTTGACCTGTATGTTCAAGATCACACTATAACATTAATCGTCGTTTAGCGCCGACGACGCCGACGCATACAAATGTGGATAATATTGCGTAGTCTTAACTGTAGACTTGTGACACTCGCCCACGTAAGTAACGGTCGCGGTGTGTTACTGTTATCTCAAACCCAAAAACGAGTTATTTTGCGTTGCTGAGTCAACCGGCGATGCCGTGCGTGACGCTGAAAGCCAACTGTGAGGTATCCAGACCTAAAGATTATGAATAAGGAGTCAAGAATACTAAGTTGACACGGCATTCATTTTTAACCGTTTTTCCATGCTCGATTTTTTGCCAATTCAAGGTGCAGATGTGTGTTCTGATTCAAATGACAAAGTATCGAGATTCACACCTTGTTCAGCTAGCTGTTTAGATAAGAGACATAAATCATGCAGCTATTCCAAGGCGAATGCAATGAGGTCACTCACAAAGGGCCGGCCTTGCCTTCGCTGCTCGATCGTAGGAGGACCAATATTTATAGCACAACAAAAATGTAACATGAAAAAATACATGAAAAAAAGAGCTCTGATCAAATCATACATTGTAAAAAAACATCAAAATATTCTGGAATTTCACAGTCCATATCGTTGACAACTAGATGAAACAGAAACAACATTTAAGTTCGCAACGGTTTTCTGACAACATTAAATGGTCAATCATCTCTGTTTCGGCGCAAATTTGGGTCGAATACATTAGCCAAACTATTTTATCACCAAGCAGGGGAACTATCATGACAAACGCTTATTAATATGTCAAGGATATATATTTAAAGCTGTTTTTAATAAGACACAAGTGTGTTTTTATTACACTAGCTTTTGGATTTGAATAAATACTTGCCTTTTGAAATCTTATGGGTTTTAATTTATCATGAATTATATTAATCCAGATTGCGCTATTAGGGAGATAAGAAATAGCTACCTCTAGGTACCTACATCATTTAAAATTGTGTGGTGTGACGAAATTAAGATTAAGATATTGATAATGTATGAGAATTGATTTAGAATCACAGTTTTTAACACCCTAACTTTATTTATAAAAAGTATTAGATAATGGTGTCTGCGGCTTTTAGTACCGTTGTAAAATTTGGTCAGCGATTTGAGGTGGATTTTGATTTGTAACCGAAATTGCGTATACGAAACTGTTCAATATCTCACATACTGGGTATTAGATATTATTATGTTATATCTCAAACGTGGTTAGTTGCATTACTGAAGCATTAGCGATATAAAAGTGAGCGAACAAGGCAATATTAACTACTAGTAGTTATCATGCATAACATTCAACGCTACGCGGCAGTGGACGCTCGCGAGATAAATATTACCTATACCAGTTATAAGATTAAAAACGCAACAGGTTGGAACTGCGTAGATAAATATTCAAAGTAAATTTGAAATAAGTGTGATTCCATTGTATGTTTTAAGACACGTCCGGCCCGTGGCCTAAATCGGGCCCAGCACCTTAAGTTAGCTATCAGTCTCTCAACATTCTGTGGCCCCTTGTACGAACAAATCTCTATCGCAGTTATCTTATCAACCTTGATTTATTTAGAAACCGTGTCACGACTTCACGAGACGATGTTACAAAGTTACAACCGTGAAATTAAAAGAATAGATATTTTGTTAGTTAATGTGATATTTTGACATGTAAAACATGGAATACCATTTCAGTGATCCATTATTTTACCTTTAAGCCATTTACTACCTTAAACTACACCTTCTGGTTGTAGTTTACAAATCTTTACGTTATTGTGGTGAGATTACTTATGCTCAGAGGGCCGGCGCAAAGGGCGGGTAGTTTTCTCCTCCCATGGTTTCTGCACCAAGGCCTAAATTGTAGTTCTGTTTACGCTTTCAACGATAAAACCTCATGAGGTATGACTGGAAAATCATTAAGAACAACATCTTGATAGAGACTCAGCATGTATATTCGTTGTTCTGTTTTATTTTAGGAAGATTTTATTCAAATTGTAAGAAGATTGAAGTAAGTTAGATTATCATATAAATAATATTTTAAATATATGTAGGTACCTACCTACATCTATTAATATTACCAACTGGTATCTGGTTGTATAGCAATAAATAAACAGGTTACCAATAAGTTACGTTAAGAAAACATAAACAGAGTACGGTTTGTATAGTTGAGTGAAATTTGCGTCGAGCACGCGACGGCTCCACGCAACGGTAAGCGCCATGAGCATAAGTGTCTTCGTTACATCGAAAAAAATCTAAACTGGACTGGAAAATCTGGAAAACGCATTTATAATACGCTTTTGAATCATAACTACTTTCGCTGGCTATATAAGTTATGCGATATTAATTACATTGTTGGCAAGTTATTACTGTCTGGCACCCCGGGCCGGACTCGTTTATATTGTTCGGACACGGGCGGTAGCTTCATAGCTTGCCATTTCAATATATTTATCTATATTACATGCAACTCTATGCTAATGTAAATTCCACTCAGTACATACATACATACATAAACTCACGCCTTTTTCCCATGGGGGTAGGCAGAAACTACAGAACGCCACCTGCTACGATCCTTACATACTTCTTTTGCTTCACTCACATTCATACATCTAGTCATACACACACGCCGGTTATGAGTACTGCGTACCTGGCCTTTCTGAAGAACATCACCTATAAGGTCTATGTATGTCTTTCTAGGGCGTCCCCTCCCGGCGTTTCCATTCACGTCTGCCATGTAAATACCTTTCGTTAGTCGCCTTTCATTCATTCTCTCAACATGACCAAACCATCTTAACATACTCTTTTCAATTTTAGTCACTACATCTTCTTTTAAACCACAACTTTGTCTTATTACCTCATTCCTCAGTAGTAATAATTTATTGTGTACACTTCGCATCAACTCACATATTATGGTTGAGAAACCCGTATTAAAGGTGAGGTAGAGAAATCAATTCGTACAATATGGAATACCATTCAATAGATTATGATTATAGGTTTGATTGATTCGATCACAAAGAACGCACTATTATAAGCCGAAACTGTTGGTGCTTAAAACTTTTATCGAACGTGACCAAAACGAAATCAATGAGTTATCTTAGTGTTTAATTATTTTAATTGAAAGTAACACATACTGTAACTTTGGTGGTTTTTGTTAAAGTAAGTTGCATAATTATTTTAAAGAATGTGGTGCTCATACAGCTCACAGGTGTAACAATAGTTTAAGTAGTTCATGGTACAAATAAAGTGAATCTGAAACTGTCACTGTACATGGACAATGCAGGTGCGAGCAGCACTTTCACACTCGCCGCGGTCGCGGAGTGTGGAGAGCGTCACTCGCTGGTAGACGACGCCTGCGCCGCTCGCGGCTCAACTCATTGCTCACTTCGGACCGTTTACGACCTCCGCAAACGAAAGGCGTTCCGCCGGTTACCGATACTGGGGAAATCGTTTTAAATACAGATTACGTAAGTTTCATGTATCAATTCAGAGGCAATGTTTTGTTATTTCTCTCCATAGAATATTCGAGACTTATTTACGTTCTAGTTTCGACTACGACGTGCGACGGCCAAAAAAGTCGTGTTTGTAAATCCAAACAATTCCGGTAGCCATTAACTGCTATTTGTGTTCCACTTAACGGCGGAAATGTCAGAACGCTATCATCCTACTATCGGCTTTTGGAACTAAGCGAAGCAATCAAAGAAATTAAATACGACGTCATCGGTCTTTGTGAGATTAGACGATCTGGTAACTCTATAGAAGAATATGAAGACTTTATTCTCTACTATATGGGACAAACACCAGGCTTGTATGGAGTAGGATTCATTGTAAACAAGCGTCATAAGAAGAACATTATATGTTTCAAAGGACTATCAGAACGAGTGGCTCTACTTCAGTTAAATATTGAAAATATTGAAATAAGTATAATACAATGCTATGCTCCAACAGAATCAGCAAGTGATCAAGATCTTGAACTTTTTTATTCCACTGTAAACAAAGCGTTAAAAATGACAAATAAAAATGTTATCGTTATGGGGGATTTTAACGCCAAAATTGGTCAACCAAAGCGAGAAGAAAATCTAGTAATGAAAAACTTTGGTTACGGCAATAGAAATGGTAGAGGCAATAGACTTATACAATTTGCACGTGAAAACGAAATGGCAATTTTAAATACCTTTTTTAAAAAGAAAACCAGTAAGAGATGGACCTGGAAATCACCGAATGGCATGGTAAAAAACGAACTGGACTACATACTAACAAATCTCCAAAAAAACGCCCACGACATGCAAGTGATCAATGTCAAATATCCTAGTGATCATAGATTGGTAAGAGCGACTTTTAAGCTGCAGCCGTCAAAGAAGAATAGGAAAAGCTACGGAAATAATGCTAAAAGTTCTTTGAAAAATGAGGAAGAAATACAAACATATAAGGAAGCACTAAAAGAGAGTTTAGAACATACGACTTCGAATCTAAACTGTACAGTGCAAGAACTTAACGATACCATTGTTTCTGCAATTGACAATGGTCTCAAAAAAGCTCATACCGCTACAAAACACAATAGTATTTTTTCTGATAGTACTAAGAAACAAATGTCTAGACGGCAAAACCTCCAAAAAATTAAACCAAAAACACGAAGTATGAAAAACGAGCTTAAAGCTCTCTACAAACTTACTAGCAAATATATACAGTATGATTACAACACCCATCGTAAGAAAACCATTGAAAAAAATGTATTACAGTCTGGCAGCTTAAAGAGAGCTAACAAAGAATTGAGATCACATAAGACTTGGATAGAAGGACTAAAAGCCTCAAATAAAACAACTTGCAATAGAAACGAAATACTTCAAGTCGCAACTAATTTTTATAGAAATCTATACAGGTGTGAAAATAATGAGCCAGCTCGTACTATATCGGGAAACACATCTTCCGATATACAAGATATTGATGAAGCTGAAGTAATGAAGGGAATTGCAAAGCTGAAGCATGAAAAAAGCCCGGGACCAGATAAAATAACCAACGAAGCCCTGAAACTGGGCGATCACTATCTAGCAGGTCCTCTAACACAGCTCTTTAACTTGGTTCTAAAATCGGCAAATATACCAAAACAATGGACCGAATCGGATATTATTCTACTGTATAAAAAAGGAGACCCAAATAATATTAGTAACTATCGACCAATTAGTCTGCTATCTTCAATATACAAATTATTTTCTTCAATTCTAGAAAAGAGAATCAGAAGCACTGTTGAAATGCACCAACCCGTAGAGCAGGCAGGGTTCAGGAGAGGTTTTTCTACTGTGGATCATATCCACTCTATCGAAATGCTCATAGATAAATACCAAGAATTTCACAGGCCGCTCTACCTAATATTTATCGACTATCAAAAAGCTTTTGATTCTCTGTACCATCACTCAATATGGGAGTCTCTACAAGAGCAAAATATTGATTCAGCATATCTGAAAGTTCTACAAAATTTGTATCAAAATTGTAACAGTAGGATTAAACTGGAAAAAACCGGATCTTCCATACCAATCAGAAGAGGAGTAAGGCAAGGAGATGTCATCTCTCCAACAATATTTATAGCCGTACTACAACAAGTCATTGGGCAAATGAATTGGGAAAAGGTTGGACTAAATATTAATGGTCACTATATTAGCCATTTAAGATTCGCCGACGACATTGTTTTGCTGTCAGAAAATACAACCGAGCTGCAGTCAATGATGAACGCCCTAAACGACGCAAGTCAAAAGGTAGGCCTAGCAATTAACCGCAGTAAAACCAAAATTATGTCGAATTCAAATAAACATCCAGTATACCTAATAAATGAAGCGCTAGAGTATGTCGACAGCTATATATATCTCGGTAAGCAAATTTCTTTTCAAAAACAGAGAAACCAACAAGAAATAGACAGGAGAATCTCAAATGCTTGGAAAAAATTTTGGAGTCTGAAAGAAATTATGAAAAGTGACATGCCAATCATTGTTAAGCAAAAAGTTATGGATACCTGTATATTGCCTTCATTAACCTATGCTAGCCAAACTTGGAAGCTTACTTATCAAATAAAATCCAAAATCAGATCATGTCAAAGAGGTATGGAGAGAAGTTTATTGAAAATAAGAAGAATTCAAAAAATCGCACATAAAAATATAAGGAAAAGAACAAAGGTTACGGATGCCCTATACCACTGTAAAAAGCTCAAATGGCGTTGGGCTGGTCACATAGCCAGATTGACAGACAACCGTTGGACTTACAGGATCACATTCTGGAAAGGACCACATGGCATTAGGAAAAGAGGTAGACCAGCTGCCCGGTGGGCTGACGATATTATAAAAGTGGCTGGCGTAAACTGGATGGAGACAGCGAAAAATAGGGAAACATGGAAGTCTCTAGAGGAGGCCTTCACCTTCGAGAACGAGGGGTTCTTACTAGCATAGTCAAATTAATATTTTTATTTATTTTAGATAGTTTAACATATTAGTAGTTAAGTGTTCATAATAATATTCTAGATTTTTTTGTAAAAATAATTAGTAAGAAATAAAAGGCTTTTTTATTTTTTATTTTTTATTTATTTATTTTAACGGCGGACAAGCTTGTGGTAAGGTTAGCTGATGTTGGGCCGCCATCGCCACTGGCTAACGGTATGGCCGCCGGCGCCGCGCGCACGTGAAAATAATTCTTGACGCGATTTTGTAACGAATACCGTTACTCGGTTCCGGGCCTGCCGGTGACCTTATTTCTCAGCCGAGAACTCTTTATTTTTATATCTTATTGCCTGACGTTATGATGTTGAAGCTGCTTTCGACCGTTTTATATACAAGCATGTTATGATGGAATACAGCTAGGTGATACTTCAATATTGTAATACATCATTATTATGTAAATCTTAATAATAATAGGAGATCTACGCATTTAAAGTAAACGACTTAATATGCAGTTATTTAGCCATTACGTAATTCCCCTGTTCGGGTTTGCCGGTAAAATAATAGTTGTTTACGAACATGAATGCGGCGGTGAGTCAGCGAGAGGTTTTGTTTGGTCGTGTGTCGGTTCTGTACATGTAGAGCAGGTTTGTCAGTGTTCAGTGCTGACGCTTATGAGCGCACAGAGTGGCACCTGGGGAATACCGCGCGTCACTTCTTTGATAAATCGACTGTTGCTGTAATTTGAGGTTTTTCAATAATTCCTATCTCAGTTTTGGGTTTCTCCTTCATTTCTACGCCGCGCCGTGTAAAAAATAAGCATATGAGTGCTGCCGTTCGATCGCGTGTTATCTATGAACTTGTTTTCATGAAGTGCGTTGCTCTATCTAGCGTAGGGTGACGCAAAAGCTGTTTGATATGCCTATATGGCTCAATACACCGGCATTCGAACTAGTAAACAAGTGCGTATCGCGTCGTTTACTTTACGTTCTTTGTTGTGAGATTATTTATGTAGTTGCAACTATTTGTTTAATAATAAAATTATTTTGGTATAAAATTAAATATATTCTTGTTCGCAATTGAGTGTTGTTTCATAGAATATTGTATCATGTTAAGGTAGTTTTTTACACGTTATGAATAGATAAATAATGATGGCTAGTAAACATGGCATCATCTCTATGAATTAGCTAAAGTGGCGACCGGCGCGGCGGCTGCGGCCGCGCGTCGCGCCGCGTCACGCTAGTATCGCGTGCTACGTCACAATCTACGCACAACGGCACAAGGCCTGCGCGCGCGCACCTCGCTTCCTTATTGTTATTACTGTTGAAAATCACTGCGACACTATTTCTTTGATCTTGTCAAGAAAACTTTGAAAACAACTTGTTTTTCGCAACCTATCTAAACGATGTCAGTAAACATAAGTTAATGAGTAATCATTGTAATTGCTTTACTTCGAACGTTTCCGTTATTGTTTCGCCCTAAATTCTTTGTTGTTTAAAGTTATTCTTATTTTACGACCCAAACTCATCTCAGGTCTTTATTTAACTTTTACGAACTTGATTTCTGTAATCTCAGCGTTCGCATAAATTAAGTGCTTTATTTTATTATAATGGAAATATAAAAATGAAGGTAATGTCAGCAAAACCTTTATCGAGCCTTGGCAAACAAATTAACGATGACGGTCAGATTAAAATATTGACTCGGGTCAACCGGCCAATTATCGGCTGTGTAAATTAAACATAAATTTAATATTGTGTACAAATTGTGGCCGGCGATAAGTCGGTCGAAGCTGATGACGCATGAGGCGCGCGCGCCGGCCGGCGGCGGCGGCCGGCGTCGCTCGTCGGACACTAACTACGTACCTACTTTTAATCTGTGGCGAAGCGCCGGAGGACTTGATTATTGTAAACTTTGACTACCTGTTACATGGCGCGTACTAAACTTAGTGTAACGGTCCGACCAGCTTATAAAATTTAGCGCATGCGTGTTCTTACCGACGCGACGCCAAATACGTGCTACGCATTAACCCGTGCCGGACTGATTTCAACAAGTAACTGTAACAACGGCGACACGTGTACGTACTCTTTGTTTATCTAGTCGATAGTGCATAGTGCGCCGCGCGCCTGTATGCTGCCGAGCTGGGTGTATTGGTGCCGTGACCCACTGTTTTATCTAATCTCTATTGTAGAATGATTAAAATGCATTTAGTATTTTCAATGATACGACATCACCTTGCCAGTGCTGCCCAATTTTTAATGATCGATAGTGTTATCTTTGCCCTTGATGTTAAGCTATTTTAATATTTGTATTGTTTAAATTATAATACACAGTGCGCTTTTGTATCCCACTATTTACCTACCTACCCAACACAATTAGTACCTATTTTTCCTGTTTTGCCAAAGCATTAAACAGATCATTTTTATAATTTTGTGATCTATTACAATAATACAGCATTACATTATTATAACATTATGCGTGCTGATCATAATGCATAGGAAAATCATTCATCCGTTGTAATGGTAAGCGTAGCTTGGTATAACAATAAATGATGTCATAGATTTTAATAATTGAATCATGAGCAATAGACATGTAACTCTGGGATGAGTGGAACTGATTAGTGAACAGTTATGCATTTTTTTTATAGTCGAGACGTGGGAGAGTGACCACTGGCTGGAGTGCCGGTAGAGTTGCGTTTGCGTGCGTTGACTGCTGCGATAGATTAGATGCGTGGTTGCGCGTGCGACGCGCCCGGGTGCGCGGCTCTATGGAAGAAGGCGCGGGAGGAGCGCGGCGGCCGGTGCATCGTGCTCGTGCACCGCGCGCTGCACGTGGAGCGGGGTCAATAGCTCGCTCCACCACTCTAATCCAGTACACTACAACTCCGTTCCGAACTGCATCAACTACAAATAACCGACCACTGTCCGCACGCACACTATCTAACGCTCCAATTAAAAATGCATATCCATAATATTGTCAACGCATGTGTTATCCCATATTAAATACTTATTATTTTTAGGTTTTAGTACTACAATAGAGTAGGACAATTAATGCCTTTTCCAAGTTTTTAAAATCTCGGTATCATATATCGTTGATGTGTTTTGATAGAAAAATGGAAAATTAAGGAACTGATGTAGAGTCTAGATTTGATGTTTGATATCAATAACTTAAATATGGTGTTGAACCGGTTTTCTTAGAATTTATTATACTCTGCCTTCAGCCTATACAATTTTTTTTAAAACATACCTCATTAGTGGGCGAGTGGACTTGGACGCGTAGTTCGTCTGTTTCATAGTTGTGATGCTTGACGTCGGCGCGCACCTCTCTCCCGTTGTAGGTGAGGAAGACGCGCTGTCCCTCCTGCAGGCGCACGCCCGTCATGCCGCGGAAGCCGGGCCCGATCAGCTCGGCGTCGCGATACTCGCGGTTCTTCATCTTTGCGCCATCAAAACGCACTGTGTAACGAGTGTTCGGAGTCAGGTTGATACAGTTATTGTTCTCTGGGAAGGGCGCCGGCGTCTTCACCGCCTGGATCATCCCCGAATAGTAAAGTCCGTCATCACCAAGTGCCGCGACGCGCGTCCCGATGATGGAGCGCTTAGCGAGCCGTTTGCCCGTCGACATGATGCTGAGTCCTCACTCTACTAGTTTTAACACTTGCGGCCTCACACCACTGTCTGGTGGCCTAGAAAGTTCTAATAACACCTTCACTCAAAAATCTCAAAACGCCCGGCGTACGCGTTTCGCGGGATAACAACCACAGAATTTTGGGCAATTGACAGAATTTCGACGCGATACGGCACGCTGCGCGCGGTCCGGCTCCTCAGTAGACCGGGGCTGGTTGCGGCTCTCGCGTAGAAACATAATACGAGGGCAGGGTCCTCGAGGATCGGGACAAAGGAAAATCCTTTCGCGGTACCAAACTTCGTAACCGAGCTCACAGCGGACGACCTCAATAAGCGCGGCTCGAACACGAACTGGCTCGACTGCGTGCGGCGCGCTGCCACCGGCGACACCGGCCGGCCGGCGAGCGGGAGCGGCGACCGCCCGTCTCGCTCCTTTGTTTTGATACTCAGCTGTTCGCGCGAGCGAGACGACCGAGTCATCGGCCGCGCGTCAGACAGAGCTGGATGAATGCTCGGCTGCGCGCGCTCTTCGCCCGGCTTCGGACGGACTCGCTTTTTTCAGCGGGCGGGCGGGTGGCACGCGGAGGGCAGCCGCCCACGGGCGACATTGAGGCGCGCCGGTTCGGTTCGCACGTGGAGCGCTAACGGGATTGCACAACGCACCGACGCCGCCCGTACCCACTGTCCGCGGACGCTTCATACGTGACACAGTTTCTATTCGGATTCGGGGTCGATTCAAATGTCAAGCAGATGCATCCACTTATGCAACGTAGTTAACGTGACCCAACTACGCACAATTTTTTCATTGATATCAATAATTTTACAATATCCTAATACTGTGCGTATCTGTTCGTAATTTTAATTGCAAATGAAAAGTTACAAGACCTGTTACGCTCAGGTGTACTAAGTACATAAAACTTTTAAAATATTCATTTGCTCTGTTCGAATAAATACTAAACATACCCTTTTATTTAACCGCATAACAGTTCGAGTCTAAATGGAAAATGAAGTTAGCTTAGTATTCTAAATAAACATAGATCATCGAAGTAGATGTGGACGAGCTAAACTCACAACACAAAGATTATTTTCTTTGCTACACAAAAACGCTTTAATACTGCAGCTAAACAGGATTAGACAAAAACTATTTGGAAGGTTGGTGGCTGCGACGTGGTAGCGCCACCTATTGAGCAAGTAAACCAAGCCACCAACCAACACAAGGCACTACATAAAGTTAGAATTTACGAATTTTCACCAAGTTCACTTTTGTTGCAAAAAATAAACGCAAAAGTATTTTGTTTAAAACTTACGAGTAATAGGCCCTAGTGACCTAATTTCATCATAACTTCGGAAAAAAGAAAACCGCTGATTTGTTACCGAAGCTTGTTTCAAGCTCTCTTAAAATATAAACATCTAGATATTAGGTTTTATAGAAATAATTTCATAATGCTACCAAATTAGCAATTTATCGTCACATGTTTAGTTATGGCCGGCTAACTGGCGCGCACGGAGGCATTACGTCATCAACCGAACTATTCCATGTGCCTACCTAGACTCTGTTTATCAAGTTTATGGTCACATTTGTTTACGTTATGATGTTCAGTGTAAACACATTTACGTAACTTGTCCCGGCAAACGAATCTCATGAATAGAGGTCACTCTCTATTTATCAAGTCCGTGAAAATTTGTCTCTAGTAAACAAACCCACGCTGTCCGTAAGAATGGAGTAGAAACTGTTATTAAGGTTACACTAGTCCAAAATTCTTCCATACAAACGTAGTTTGGGTTTTACTCCACTGTTTGACGATGTACGTTCAAAATAAAAAATTATATCAATTTGTCTCATCATTATCTAGTCCTGTATGGAAGCAAAAAGTACAAAAAAAAATTTGCTTGAAAGTTATGAGCTTCGAAAGTTCCATATTTCAACACCAATTTTAACGCATCTTTGGGCGCAAATAAGTACCATAAGAAGAAAGAAAATTGAAAAACGGCTTCCATACAGGGATAGATTAGTTGTTCAACAATGCAAAAATTTTATTTTGAACAGATACATTCAGTGGTTTTTTCATGATATCCAGACTCCCAAAGGTCTGTTTATAAAATTTCGCGCGCTCGTTTTCGTTCTAAATCATCATCCATCTCGCTACAAATTTCCTCCCCGGTCAGTGGGGCGGAGGGGTGCGCGTGCGGCACATATAAACCTACACACACACACGCTCACTAGTTTAGCTACCGCCCGGCGCCCGCGCCCCGCTGCCCCAGAGGGGCCTCAATCGTCTGCTGCATAATATATACGTCACCGTAATTACGCGCGTGCGGTGTATGTTATTGATATTGTGATATCGACGATAACGTATTCGTATAATATTTTATAACATTGACCCCTGGCTTGAACTTTGGATTCCGATATTCCTTTATGTGTTGTGTTGATTATTTTGAATTGGTCCGAAATTTTACTGACCCTGGCGTTTGTGGGATTTCATACTGATTTACATGGCGTTTGGGTAAGTTGAATCTTTTATCGAATTTAGTTTGTACAATTCATGAGGGCGCTTGACATGACTTTTATACCTAAATAAACACAGACTTGTAATTCTAATGTTTCACGCGCATTTATAAAATTTTAAAATTACAAACTGCCTATCTTTATCTATAATTAGAAAATCTCTTTTAAAAATACTACCGACTTCCAAATAAAAACACTACAAAGTGAAAAATAACTAATTTCGGAAGTCGGTGTTCTTGTTTTTGTTTTCTTCGTTATTTTATTTTTTTTAGTTGTGGTACATAAAGATCAAGTTCAATAATACCTATAATCTCAGATTAGAGAAAATCTGAGCCTAAAATGCCCAAATTTATGCCTGAATAGATTACCTGAATACCTAACATAAAACTAACATAACCGGTGCAATGAGAGTGTATCTTTCAGGGTGAACTGTACACATCTGCGTACCCCTTTAGAGCGTACCGGCTTGACGTGATGTTATCAAAAGGCCTAACCAATAAACAGTTTTGCGATCGCAGCAATCCCGAGAGATTTGCCGTTGTTTATTGAAGAGTTCTGTTGTATATATTAGGATATTAGATTCCAATTAGATTAGGTATTTTAAGATTTTCGATAGTCGTGCCTACTTATATCGAAAGTTCATTATTATGTAGGTACCTATCTGTTATATCGATATCGGCTCGGCTTCAGCGGCGGACAAACACAAAAGGAAGCTATTTTTTAACCGACTTCAAAAAGGAGGAGGTTCTCAATTTGACTGTATTTTTTTTGTTACTTACCTCAATACTTTTTTAATGTGAACCGATTTTGATGATTCTTTTTAGGGTTCCGTACCCGAAGGGTAAAAACGGGACCCTATTACTGAGATTTCGCGGCCCGTCTGTCTGTCTGTCTGTCTGTCACCAGGCTGTATCTCATGAACCGTGATAGCTAAACTGGTGAAATTTTCACAAATGATGTATTTCTTTATAACAACAAATATTAAAAACAGAATAAAATTAATATATAAGTGGGGCTCCCATACAACAAACGTGATGTTTTTTTCGATAATGGTACGGAACCCTTCATGCGCGAGTCCGACTCGCACTTGGCCGGTTTTTTATTTGTATACCTACTATGCGCGCCGACACTCACAAGCTCGGCTCAGCCACCCGAAGCTATTATATTGTATTGTGATAACACAGAGAATATTTCAAACTGCTAGTGTAAAGAAACAATCAATAAACAATATACAAAATAACATTATTTTTTATTTGATGAACCTAATTACCTAGAAAACAAGTCTCACATCAAAGTGGCGCTGTCGAAAAAGCAGTTATCCTGACTCTGGCTGGTATGAAATACCTACTTACGGGGAGGCGCCTGTAGGTTATAGCTTACTAGCTAAGGTAAGTAAATACCTATTTAACACACATTGTAATATTTGCACAACCTGCAATAAAATACAAAAACATAAAGACATGACCTACACCCGTGCGCATAGAGCCTAGCTTTCCGCACGCGCTGGTACGATACCTACAGTCAGCGAAGCCCTGGCGCCCGCTCTGCCAACGTAAAATCTACCGACTTGACGCTCGAACACTTTTCATTCTTATAACTAAGGGCATAAGGTTCAATAAGCGCGCAAGCGGCTCGCGCTGCTCTGCCGTCGCCGCCGCCAAAAATAATTGAAAAGTCAAATCTAACATTACTTGTCGATAATAACAATATCTATGTAAATTCACATTTTCGCAAAAGATCTTATTGTCAAGTTGGCAAAGTCGCGGGTAAGTATAGGTGCATAACAACAAGTAAATTGAGTGCCTTCTAATTACGTTACACACAGTAATAATCCAAAGTTCTAACATCAATTTCTTTATGTTTATGTTGTCAATGAATTGCATACGCGCCACCGCAACCACACACAAGTATATTATAGTAATCTTTGCACACACACCGCCGCGCTGTCGGCGCTCTGCAATGAAATTGCGCATGTGTGCGTCACACAGCGTTATGAGTGTGTATACGAACACGATCTAGCTTCTTACTGCTCATCACAGCGTCTATCTCTTTCCTGCGCGATGTCGGATGAGATAGCAAATATTTTAACTCCGCCGCCAAATAGTTCGTGCCGTTGACTAGTGCAACCTTAATACATGTGTGGACATTAATGTCTACTAACATTGTTGTTAACTGTTAAAAAAGAGTTTTCGTGTCATATCTAACAATAATTTGAGTATTTGTGAAGAAAACTGTTCTACAACTTTTCAAACTCGGTTACTAGTAGTAGGTTACTTACAACTGATTTAGCTGCAAACAACTAAGATAAATAAACAAATAGTTGTTTATTTGCGTAAACATAAGTTCACTGAATAATGGTAGGTAAAAACCTTTTTTATTGAAGGTTTCAAGGAGCCATAGGCACTGGTGCCGTTTCTGCAGCACTGGTGCCACGATGGAACTCGTACTCGTAAATAACGCGATATTTCATGTTTTCTATTTTGTGTACTGACTGGCGCAAAGAAAATTAAAGAGAAAATATCAAATGAATTACGGTTTTCCAAATACAAAAGCATGAGTAAACAGCTGTATATATTTAAAATTGGAATTTCAAACCAAAGAGGAGTTATTTGAGATCAAAGTAACCAGTACGACAAAACGCCAATTTCTTAAGTAATGACCTAATATTTAATCCGTAGCACGCTTGACACTGTATTTCCCTTTGCATCACGTCTGTACCTACCGGCCAGCACCATTACTTTACAAATGGGCTGTAAATGTCTTACGACCTCATTATCTCCGAAGACGTGACTTGCGGCTGCTTCTAAACGTCATCCCAGAATCAAGTCTTTGACAGACAGTCTTTTGATATGTTTAACTATCTATGACATACGCAGCAACGATTGCTGTATAGCGATTTTTGCACTACTCGTATTATTCTCTAAACTTACTCTGTAATGTCTGAAGAAAATTCCCTCTATAGACATTTCGCTTATATCTAATTACAAAGAGCTGAGAATTTAAACCACAAAGTGATAAAAAAACATTAACAAGGAAGTAAATAACGTCTAATTAATAATTATAATGACAGATTGTTTCGAACCTTGACACAAAGGACGGGAAAATAATAATTTGTTTAGCCTTCTGCAAATGATGCTTCATTGCCAATGCCAAGTATTTTATAATACTGCGATGTTCACGGCATATGCTTTGTTTTGAAAACGTGTATTATGGAATTATTACAAAATGTTCGTTTTACCCGATTACCTATATGGAGTGTCTCCTGGCATCAATAACGTGACTGTACATTTCTGTCTTATGCTAATATTTGATTTTAATATAGACTATGTATACTAATTCATTTTATTTTTTTTCTGTCCGCGTCTTCGTCTGCGTAGGATTAGTACTCCGAATATATACAATCTAAACTATTTTAACAATTAGCAAATTTCTTAATAATATTGTAATTTTGTCGTACTTGAGAAATTATTGGTTCACCACACAAAGTTTTACCTTTCCACCCCTTTAAGGGGCTCTACATACCATCTAAATCGGTTCAGCGATTTAAGCGTGAAAACGTAACAGGCAGTTATTTTCACACTTTTTATATGTATTAGTATGGATATAAATTTTTCTATAGATATTAAATTATTCGGATACTAAGTGCATACATAGTATTGTTATAAAGTTAATATTTTGATATATAAAGTTCAGATAACCAAATATCGTTGTATTATTTTGTTACGTAGGTATTGCACTAACCGATGATATTCTCCTGTAATTTTCTATATTCTGCAATATTTGTAGAATTTCGTACGAAGTACGTGTCTAAAATGAAAATAAATCACGTTTGATAGTGACATACGTATGTAGGCGCATAGGCACGTAGGTATAGACTTCTTGCTTCTAGAATGTGGAAGAATGTGTACAGACTTGAGGGACGTCAAAGAATAAAAGCAATTGAAGAGTTGCAAATTTGCAATATAAACTCACCTTTAAAGGTTAAGGAAGTTGTGGGCGGTTCTAACGCAATGCCTGCGTGGGCAGTACAGTATTAAGCCCTTGATTCGTTTACAGTCAGGCGTCTTTATTTGGATTGCCCACTAACAATTCCGACACTTAAATCTTGAAATACCAACCTCGTGGCTAAATAATAAATTTCACAAGGGTCGATCTTCTAGGTTAAGCAACGCTTACCAAGGTCAGTTCAGGGATGGGTGAACATTTTACCATACCGAGACTCACTCTGTTATGGGTAGACACCAGTCTTAGAAAAGGGTATCGTGTTATCCAGTTACTGGGTTGTAGAGGTCAAATAGACAGTTGCTCCATGTAAAATACTGTACTCGGCTGCACACGGTTAGGCTAGAAGCACCCCAACTTAGTTGGGAAAAGACAATGCTGATTGATATCGATGTATACTTAATATTATGAAGAGGTAAAGTTTGTGAATTGTGAGTTTGTGACGTTGTAGGGGGTAATCTCTAGACCTACTGAACCGAATTTGAAAATTCGTTCATCAGTAGAAAGCTACATTATTCCTAAGTGTTTAGCTATAATATATTTGTATAAAAATTAGAGATCCTTATGAAAATTGCAATAATGTAACCCAAAGGCAAAGTAGCAAAATGTTGCTTAGAAAATTCATTCTTTGGCGTGCGCTGGGAAAACTATTGATGATACATAAAAAATATGTACTACATGATAAGGTAGGGTAGGGCAGGTAGGGTTGGGTAGGTAGGGTAGGTATTGTAGGTAGAGTAGGGTAGGTGGGTAGAGTAGGTTAGGTAGGTAGCCAATTGACGGGCGCGAAGCCCCGGGGGTCAGCTAGACATATATAAATCTATAGCAAGAAACTGTTTTAATTTCATAGAACTTATTTAGGGTTAATAAGAAATACGAATACATATTTGGTGACATTGTAATTATACACGCAATCCTAAATAGTGATGTAGGTAAGACAATATTGTTACCATTATCTTATCTAGTTTAAACAATTTCTTCACAACATAATAGGTACTGCAGCGATGCGTTTAATGAACAAAACTATATTACATAAGTTAAGAAGGTTGCAGACGATGTCGATGATAAATGAGTGCATTGCAAATATTATTACCTATCTGTAATATAGGGTGTTTTTTAGAGATATTGAACTTTGAGATGGCATAAAACAAAAATAAATTTTTAACATTGACATGTAATTGACTTTATTCAAAAGATAATCTTTTGGCATTATAATTTAAATATGATTTCTGGCATATGACCGCCACGGCTGGCTCGGATGTAATCTAATCTGGAGGTCCAATTATCAATCAGTTTTTCCAACATTTGTGGCTGTATATGGGCAATAACGCGGCGAATGTTGTCCTCCAGGACTGGAGGCCAATTCACGGGTCCGGAACGTGAAACAATGCGGTTACCAAACGTTTCCTTCAGTAAATCAATTGTGGCACGAGCTATGTGACATGTTGCGCCGTCTTGTTGAAACCACAGCTCCTGCAAATCATGGTTGTTCAATTGAGGAACGAAAAAGTCAGTAATCAGGGCTCTATTGCGGTTACCATTGACTGTAAAGCTCTGGCCAATTTGCACAAAACATGAAATTTGCACAATTTGGAAGCGTTGTTCAGGAGTTAGTATACTTAACTGTCCGTATCTACAAGTTTCTCTGTGAACTAAACACAAATCACTTAACAGCTGACAAAATGGCCGCCAGTTAAAACAATGTTGCCAAGTTAAAATTCTATACCTCTAAAAATACATACTTTATTATGACTCAAGTGGAATTACCATTACCATTATTATTCTTTACAGTAACCTTTCTTTTAAAGATACCTACTTGCTTTCTCAGCGACCTTTCTAATGGCTCGATGCAATTCGATTTATATCACACTGATAAGCGAGTTTTGATGCAAAATTGGAACTACGTTCATATACACGCAATGCAACCAGTTCGAGCAATTTGCGCTTGAAATTTTCTTAGAAAATACAGGTGCGATTTCGTCTATCGACGCTATTTAAATTGCGTCTTGCCATCAGGCAGGTTCCTAACGATACGTGATTGTATGATTATTTACCTACGTGTGTTGTTGCTTGTTCGTTCTCAAAAGTATTTGTTTGCTTGCATTTTTGCTAACCTACTCACCTTCTTGCTTTTTAGCGCTTGTATTAAAATACTTGTTTGCTTAGTTATTAGCTTTCTTGCTTGCCTTTTATTATTATGCTAACTTGCTTGCTACACTTAAATTTTATTTTTGCTTACTTGTTCGTTTTCTCTCGTGCATGCTTATTTAATAATTTCTATTTACAGGATTATTCACCTGTTGTGACCGTTTCTATGCAAGCTTGCATGTGAGCTTATGCATGCTTGCGCAGTGTCAGTGTATAGTTCTCGCCAAACTTCTTGGCCGCCCTGAAGTTGTCTACAATGGCTGCGCAGTAGTAAATCTCATACAAAAACAGCACCGTTTCGTGCCTCGCGCATCCGGTAAACCAACTTCAGGGCGGCAAGAAGTTTGGCGAGGACTATACCTTACATTGCTTTTCTATCAAAGCTTTGAGAGGAATTTATCACTATGTTAAGTTACCAAATAGTTGAATTATTTAATGACCAAGTACTGTTCAGTGGTCAACTGATAAAACTAAGTTTTCCTGTCAATAATATATGTTCTTTTCCGTTTTAAATTTGTATTTTGTAGACGCACGATCGTAATAAATAGATAATTTATCTAACGCTTACTTAATATTATCCATTCTAAATGGTGGATATTTAAAGATTGAATCAATCAAAAACTTATTGTTTTATTACCATTGAAAACTTTTTATTCCCGTAATACTTATTCATTTCGATTAATATGTGGTTTTACCAATTGGGTCAGTCGAGTAGTCGAGCATATTTATTAAACAAATAAACTTGAACGTCTTTAACACAGCTATGTGATCAATACAGGTAAAACATAAGAATTAAAATAAGTGTGACGTAAATCAACTTTTGTTGGCAATACCTCGTTTGATTTTATAGCAATTCATAAAAGTAAAACCGATTAAATGCTTTTAAATTTTGTAATATCATTTTTATATGTCTAATATGTGACCTCGATAATAACGATTGCTACATCACCTACCGTTGAGTTGAGCTGGCGTTTGAGGCCTACGACACAAATCAAAACGTTAACTTTTGCCAACCGGACAGTCGGACATTTTGTTCAAGACTAAATGTCCGACAGTCCGAATGCTCATCAATAATCAAGGGAAATAATAAAAAAGATTTTTTTTTGGAAATACTTGGGGTAGGTCTTTATTTATTTGACAACTGCTTATTAATCTTACAGGTACTACTTGTAGTATAGCTGTGGGACAATATAAGCCAGGGATGGCGAACCTTTTTTTTGTGGTCGTACCTTTTTTTATAAACTTTAATAATGATTTTCAACCCCCGACGGAAAAAGAGGGGTGTTATAAGTTTGAAAGGTGACTTTGTCGAGAGTGTTCTTAGCTATGTTTGGTGAGAATCGGTTTAGCCGTTCAAAATATATAGGCGGTTTTCTGTTTGAAACAGAGTATTTTCGCAAGATATCGTGTCATAATTACGTGTTCGATAGATTGTTGATCGAGGCGTGTCTACTACTAGATAAATTATGTAGTTTAAAAAAAATTAAATTAAAAAAAATGCCGGGCGTTTTATAAAGAAAGCTGATTTAATAAACCGTATCGTACTAATATTATAAATATGAGAGTTTGTGAGTGTGTTTGTATGGTTGTTAATTCTTCACGCTCAAACTGCTGGACGGATCACAATAAAATTTGGCACACATATATTTTAGTTAGGAATAGAACATAGGATATGTTTTATCCCGGGAATATGTTCCCTCGGGATAATTTTCGACTGCCATGCGGTGACTTTGCCCGCGTGAAAAACGGCAGTTATCCCACGGGAACCGTATATTTTTCCATCCAAACTTTCGCATTTATAATATTAGTAAGATTAGGGAAGTACTCATTCCACGCGGGGAGTAGCTAGTAAAAACTACCATATTAGTAAAAGAAAACAAATTGAGTGATATCTTCTGTTCCATCATCATCATTTCATAGTCGGATTCGACGGTTGACGTTTTTCTTGACTTCCCTGGACTTTGAATTACATAACTGGGACTGTTCGTCTCAGGTAGACATAATCATCTACAACTTCGAGTGTAGAGTTTCCGATCTTGACACTCGTAGAAGGGGGTGTTACTTGGGCATTCAACATGACCTTGGCTTTTTCAATGTTTATTTTAAGACCCAATCTCTCGGAAGCTCTACTAAGGTCATTGAGCATTGCACTGAGGTCCTCCATAGTCTCAACCATGACCACTACATTGTAGGCAAATCGAAGGTACGCTCCATTGACGTTGACGCCTAGCACTCTCCAGTCCAGAACCTTAAAGAGATCCTCCAGTTTTATATTTATATAAAACTTACACAACAATTTATTTTGTAAAATAATTATTAAATCCAACCAAGTAAGTAACTAATTAGAAAAGTAAACAGCAAACAGCGATTTTAACTTCAACAATATAGTGAAGAAATAAATATGTCCTTAAATTAATGCCACTAGACTGCAATTAATGTAGGGATATATTTATTTATTTATTTATATATACTTTATTGCATACCAAGATAAAAACAATAATACATACGGCAACCTTAAAATTTAAACCAACATACAACAGGCGGCCTTATCGCAAAACCGAAAAAAAAAACCGGCCAAGTGCGAGTCGGACTCGCACGAAGGGTTCCGTACCATTATAGCAAAACACTGCAAAAAAATCACGTTTGTTGTTTGGGAGCCCCCCTTAATTTATTTTATTTTAATAATAATTATTTTATGAAGAAAATATACTACTAAACATTCTGTGAATATTTCAAGCGTCTACCTGTTGCCGTTATTAATATCGAGCAAGAAACGGCAAAAATATCACGTTTGTTGTAAGGGGGGCCCCTTAAATATTAATTTTATACTGTTTTTTTTATATTTGTTGTTATAGCGGCAACAGAAATACATCATCTGTGAAAATTACAACTGTCTAGCTATCACGGTTCATGAGATACAGCCTGGTGACAGACGGAAAGAAAGACAGACAGACGGATCGCGAAGTCTTAGTAATAGGGTCCCGTTTTTACCCTTTGGGTACGGAACCCTAAAAAGAAAATGGATAAACGAGATAAAGAGTTAACAAATGTTAACAAGCTTCTAGAAATCTAGAATGGTTAGTCGTCGGTAAAAGAATCTATACAAAAACAAAAAAATAAAATAAATATAACAAGATTAAATTTAACTTGTGGCACATATCTTGTTATCAGTGCTGTAACTATTCTTAGCAAATGGCTATAAAGATTATTGAAATCATTGTAAAAAGACTAATTAAAAGAAGGAAAAAGAAAGAAAAAATGAGATTGAGAATAGTTAGGGACATCCACATATTTGTGCCGTTTAAGAGTTACCAGGGAAGCCGCATGCGCAGAAGGAGCTAAAGACCACAGATTGGCTCTGTCGTTTGTCTACGGTTTCGACAAATGACCATTGAGCCGTCGGGATTTAGGTCGTATATTTATTGTGTTTTATTTATATATTTGTCTTATACGTTATACATATACATACTGTGACTCACCTTCTGTGTTTATGCTATTTTGTTATTATTTATTTTATTCTATTTTATTCATTAAATATTTGTATATTCCGTTCCGTGACTGTGTCCGTGGCATCAACAGTGGGCCCTATCAGAATATCAGCGCAGCGTCATTTTCTTTTAAATATCGTTGCACATGCTGAGATAGGAGCCTTTTTGGTCTCGCACGGGGTTATTTATTTTTTATTATTGTTTGTGTTTGGCTTATCTCGAGTCTCCGTGCGGGTCACTAATAAATATATTTTTCTCTCTTTCTTCTTTCTAAAGCCAAATTTTTTATCTTCAACGTAGTCCTTGATTTTATAATATGCTTTTTTAATAAGGACACGTTTGATGTAGTTTTTGAACTTTCCATCGGTCAATTCTATAACTGACTTTGGCAACTTGTTATAAAAGCGTTACATACTGTATATAAGAAAAGACTTGCTAGTTTTCGATTATCTGCATTTGGATATTACAATTTCATGCTTACTGCGTGTATTTAAATTATGGAAGTCGCTTCTAGTTTTGAAAAGCCCTCGATTTTTGCGGACATACAAAATACATTCCAAAATATAAAGTGAAGGTAGAGTCAGTAGGTATATCGATCTCTTCAAATTTTTCTCTGAACTGAGGTTATCTGACTATCGATAATTTGATGTGCCCGAATTGTTTTAATACGTACTACTTACCACTACTGGCACTCGAGTCGTTGGCTCGCCTGCACCCCTGGTATAGGCTATTATAAAAAAGTTATAAGTCTTACGTGCTATACACAGGAGCATTACTACTTCTTTAAACTACTAGAAATAATTCTGATGACATAAATATGCAGCCACCACGTCCATAATAACGTGCTCTTAATAATCAAGATTACGAGTAAGCATGATTGATTACGTGTTAGGTGTACTTGTCCACACCCCTGTAAAAGTGAGTACCGACACCTAATAATACATTATTAATTCATAAAATATATTAATATTATTTGCTGTGGCTGGTATAAGTATTTTTTGCAATCAGCTTCAGAAAGTTATAATTCATACAAATTAATGGCAAAATCTCATTCATCATTTATGAGATCCATAGTTATTTTACTAAGTTTTGTCAGCTATATTTACCGATATTACGATCTAGCTTATGGGTAAGGCTGTAATATACATATAACGAAAGATTCATGTTTAAATTAGGATATTCAATATTAATTCTGATGATCCCCAATCAAAACATCCAAATACGCTTTCAAGCAACGACCTCGTGATTTTTTCTGGTATCCGAGAGAAGAGAAGGCAACAGATGCATAAAGGAAAACTGGTCCAATAGTAGACAAATATTTCTGTGTGGGTGTAGATTATTGTCTGTGTGATGGGTCTACAACAAAAACTTGGGGTGACTCCGAAGTTCTAACCAATGGCAGGCCGCCGGCCGGGAGGGTGACGTGGACGTGGATTTGTTGTCCCGATCAGCTGTTAAGGGAATTCTAACACAAAAAATAAACAAATCAGAGCCAGCCCCCAGCGCAGGTAACAAATGCACCCGAAATAATAATAGCAGCTACGATGGAATCTCGTTCGATTTGTTCGGGTGTAGATTTCGTCGTACCTACCCCAAGCTGAAAGTTCCGGAATCGCTCATTCCTTTGTCTGTGACGTTAGACAAATGGTGTCTTTGGCCTGTTCTTTATACAGAAAAAAGCAAAAAGGTAGTTTTTACTTGATCGAGAAGAAGAAGAAGTTTATTTATGTATTTAATTGATTTATTCACACATACATTTTATTTTTATAGGTACGACCCAAGCTAACAAAAGAAGTCATTAAATGACCCAGCTTAATTTTTCGAATGTTAGTTCAACAACAGCTGAATAAGTTTGAAGACAATTCTCTATAATTATGTGCGTAGACTTTAGGTACGTAACTACCTAACGTACCAGAAAAAGACGCATTGGGATGCGTCTGGAACTCTGGAAAACAATGTGGTGAAGGGTATTTGATTAGTGCTTCATTATCAATCACCACAGCAAAAATAAAAATAAGGTTCAATTACGACAACTACATGGAAGACATTATTAATACAGTTTTAATGATGATAACGATAAGCAAGACCATTAGAGTCATTATTGAGTACCTACACATTTTGATGGCGATTATTGTTATTGAACAATTAAATCATTAGAGAACTTGTTTATTTTTCCGTTATTCTTATTAAAAGGCAGAGACTTGTCAAACAACTTTAGACACTAATTTGATTGACTTTGGCTTGTAACAAATATGATAATAAATATTGAGTTACACAACGTCAAAACAAGTTTTAATTTAAATATCAGTATACCTACTTGTTTCTCAACCACGTGGCGATATATACTATCGGTTTGAACGTTGGAAGCAGATACATGCTCTAGTTTTGGTTGTGCTAAGCTTCCGGGATAAACGTAAGGCGGTTTACACACGGCACCGCGCACCGCCGCGGAAGCGGAGGGAAGAGCACCGCTCGACCCGCGCGGTCGGGCGGTGTAGGTGTACTTACGTGTGTTAGGCATCAACGGATTTATTAGAGGCCAATGCGACATGAGATCCGCATCACCGCCTACCGCGGCGGTGCGCGGTGCCGTGTGTAAACCGCCTTACCTACCTATATTTTTGTATTCGTGAAACTTCATCACTTTCAACAGTCCCTAAAATAGTAGCGAACGACTCACGCGGGCGTATCGTAGAGTTTGGTAAGCCAGCTTTTTAACGTCGTAGCTTGGAAATAATATCACCGTGCAATCATACACATATACATACATAAGTAAGTCCTATACTTGTAGGCACTGGTGGATATACGATCACATTTGCCTATAATTATATTTAAATCTATATAAATAGCCTGCTCAGAGCGAAAAAATGTGGTGTTACCAGTTTCCGCGTGCTTACCAAATAGATTGTATACCAAATATATCGCAACGGTATCTACCTCTAAAAATGAATAAAGAAAGAGCTTGATAAACATTGCATAATGGGAACGCATGTTTTGAAAACCGCATTAGATAAGTTAGTGCCCGGCGCAGCGGTGCATTGATAGGGCAAAACCACGGTTGAATATGATAACGATTTGGTACATTGAACCTCGATAACGGTGTAGGTTTACCTATTATGATATTTAATTGTGCCTATCAGTGGCTTGGGCCCGCCAAATACTAGTCAATTTGCGGTTTGGTGGTTTTTGATTGTGGGAGGCTTTCTTTCGTTATAAAGTGGTGTTTCGTCACTGAATAATGAATATACATTTATTTATAGTCGAGCGATACATAGAGGAACTTAATTATAAAGCAGGTAAGTATAAACTCGTTCAACGCTGAGTTAGTTGACCCCGTAGGTTTTTTCTGTTTATGCGTTCTATTCGTGGCAATCGGGTCGAAAGCCTACACAATTTAAAAAAAAAACAGCTACAATTCTTGTAGCTATAATTTATATAGCACAAATGATTTCTTTTAAATTAGTACGGAAGAAACCACTGTATCGCTAGAAACCTTGTTTCCAGACCAATACGGCAGGTTGGTTTACATTTACTCCCTCGGCCATGAATTACATTACCACAATAATGTGTGACATGCGAGCGCAAAATAACAGACGTCTATATTCAGTCATTATTCTGTCATGTTTGATAGTGTCATCTTCTTTTAAAGATTTCCCAATGCTTTAGTGCCGTAAAACGGTTAATTTTTAAAGCATACCGATTAGTAACGGGTAGGCCAAAAGGTTTAAAAAAAATATTAATATATTTATAATTGATTTGTTAAACATGTGTTTTTCGTGTAACGTGTTTTTGTGTTTTGTGATAAAAAATTAATTAACAACACGATATTTTTTCGCTACTTTTAGATTTTAGATAGGTACTTACTCCTTCAAAACGACTTGGATGTTAAAACTATTTTTACACAGAATTATTGATTGCTAGAAGTTCTTCATAACTGAAATAGCATAATTATGTAAATCAAAGGATATTTTGCAAACAAAACAGGCCAAAAGGAAGTTCAATATTGATATTCTGGCTCCGAGCGGGCAATAGGCCAGTACTGCGTTAACATTGGGGAATATATGCGCCTTAAATAAAAACAAATGAAATAAACAAATCAAGTTATTGAGATAACCGGGATTTATCTTTAGAAAAACAAAAAGTAGTATTTGGAGGCGCCGGGTATCGATCCCGGTACCTCTCGCATGCTAAGCGAGCGCTCTACCATCTGAGCTACGCCCCCGTTAACGAAAGTGTTGAAATTGCGTAGGTATTACATTCTACACTGAAGACAACCGAAAAATCGTTGTCCGATTTATACGCCATGACGCCTGTTTAAAAATAACTTTGAAGGTTACAATGGTTTTGATTTCGGCTTTCAATATAAACAATGTAGAAATCAAATTCAAGAATCTAACAAAGTTGTTGTTTTGGTGAAAAATTTTGATTTTCACAATGTAATTGTGAAAATCACAATGTCGCTTCTCCACTCATTAAAACAGGCTTCAATGATTCTATTGGTGTATTTATGTTGTCTGTCGTTTGATCAGGATGTTCGCGTGTACTAAATATTCATGGCGTCCTTCATTAGCGGTAATTAACGTAGGTGTAGTAGTCCGGTGATTTTAATTAATAAATACTTCCTTTTATGTTTAAATAATTTATTTGTTTTTAACACGGTTAAATAACACATAGAAACAGTATAGAATAGAATGCAATAACATTATACCCAAAATATTAACAGGAAATATAAAAATAAATAGTGTTATCAGTTTCATCGCGGTAAAATATAAATACATATTTCTATATAACATTTTATGCAACTAGTATAAATGACCTTACCCAAAGAATTGATAAAAATCATAAATTTCGAAGCTTGTAAAGTTAACATTTAATAAAAAAAACCGGCCAAGTGCGAGTCGGACTCGCACGAAGGGTTCCGTACCATTATCGCAAAACACTGCATAAAAATCACGTTTGTTGTATGGGAGCCCCCCTTAATTTATTTTATATTAATTTATTTATTATTATTTTTTAAAGTAAATATTACACTAAACATTCTGTGAATATTTCAGGCGTCTACCTGTTGCCGTTATTAATATCGAGCAAAAAACGGCAAAAATACTGTTTTTAGTATTTGTTGTTATAGCGGCAACAGAAATACATCATCTGTGAAAATTTCAACTGTCTAGCTATCACGGTTCATGAGATACAGCCTGGAGACAGACGGACAGACAGACAGACAGACAGACAGACAGACGGATCGCGAAGTCTTAGTAATAGGGTCCCGTTTTTACCCTTTGGTTACGGAACCCTAAAAAATGGTATTATAAGGCACGAGAACCATACCATATTATTATCAAATGCGTCATTTCGAGACTTATTTCACAGCTAAATATTAGCTGGCAACTGGCAAGTTAAAAAATTTACTTAATTCTCATTACACACTAACTTGGAACTAATAAAAAATCATTGTCCTCATTACAATTCATTCATACAAATTATTCATAACAGCGTCGGATTACTAAATAGCTCTGCAACCGATGGGCCTCGCGCCTATTATGGGCGCAAGACCACAATATTCTACGATATGGGACAAGATTCTACGACCATAAGAACAACTGCCGAACTCGCTTATCGTTATGGCTAGGTAGGCTATTGTTCGGAAGTGAAACAAAGCGATCTGAGACAGTCTTTAAATTTAAGTATTTATAATATTTCGCTCTTATCGACCCAAATAACCTTTTAATTTATGTCACAAAAGCTTTTTGTTGCAGACATTCTACTTAACAGAGAATAACTTTCGCTGCCTCACAATAGACAAAGTCTCGTCGATCGTCTGCGCAATCGCCACTACAGAACCTCAATGTAATCCGGTTTTGTATTCATGTACTATCTAATGGTTTATGGCTGCGTCATACTGTGAAAGGGCCATTTGTAGTATAAAAGAGGTCGGTTTTTAGGAATGATCTGAATGGTGTTGTTTGAACACAAAAACAAAACTATTCGTAATGAGGTTAGGAATTTCGGTTTTACCAATTAACTAAATACATTATATTCAAATTAACGTGGCCACAGACTTCTGGCAAAACTTCTATTGGTATTTATTTGTTCCAAATAGCTTATCTTTCTAAATGACACACAAGACATTTAACGAGACTGATAAAATATTTGGGCCACTGTATTCTTGATAGTAAATATGTAAGTGCGCATTACTTTAACCAGTAGCATGGATATGACAAGAACGTATATATTCAGCTGTCTCCCTCTAGCATGACCACCTGAGCTCCCTTGCCGACGGAATCCCCGAGGTTGAAAGGTGCCAGAGCTGCGACAACACCATCACGAGGAGAACGCACCACATATTCCATCTTCATGGCTATGACCACGAACAGAGGCTGGCCTTTCACCACCTGTAGAAAGTTATTCTTGTTATTTTCTATTCTTAATAAAACTGGCTTGTTATGTAATGTACCTAATCGTTATTAAAATATGATTGTGTAAAACTTAATGTAATTGTAATGTACCCAATATAATAATTTTAATGTACCTAAAATATCTATACTAATATTATAAAGAGAAAGATTTTTTTGTTTGTTTGTTTGTTTGTTTGTACCGAATAGGCTCCGAAACTACTGGACCGATTTAAAAAATTCTTTCACCAATAGAAAGCTACGTTATTCCTGAGTAACATAGGCTATTTTTTAATCCCGAAAACGGGTCCTGTGGGGTGGCCCACGGGAGCGAAGCCGCGCGAAGCAGCTAGTCATATAATAAAGACGTTTGGTTCTTTTTTACAGAGGTGTGGTAAATAATCATGGAGGTTAGTGTTTGTATTGAGACGCTGACGACAGAAAATGATTCGAAAAAAAATAATTATTTGTTGTATTTTTTTTTTATTAACTTTAAAATTTTCGCGTTTCATAATGGAAAACAATATATCACGGAAATTTAACGCGATGATTTAGATTATTATCATCGCGTTAAATTCCCGTGATATATTGTGTTTTTTTTTTGTTTTAATGTATTTGTTTTGTTCGTTTGTTGTTGTGTTTTGTTTATGTTTTAGTTTTTTGTTGTTTTATCATGTCTCCAAAATGGATACTATTGCACAGCTTGAGAGAGGTCTATGCCCAGTGGTGGTCTGCGATAGGCTGCTCTGACGACATTGTTAAAATAACATGTCTTGAAAATCTTTGTTTAATAAATCAGTAGGTATGTACAGTTTATGGGACCGATGACATTGACTCACTTTGTCTCCCTTATTGACGAGTATCCTCTCCAGCACTCCAGGCGTTGGCGAGGATGCGCTGTTGGCTGCGGCAGCCGCGTCCACAGTGGTTGCCTGGTATTTGGGTCGAGGCAACTCCACTATTGTTTGACCATTCTGTGACAAAAACATGAAGATGATTTGTTGTGTGGGCGGCGTTGGCAAATTCAAATACTTTACAAATCTTTTTTTAGGAAAGCCGAATGTGTCAACAGTTTATTTATATGTTGTCGCAGTGGAGCGTTAACGTAACTCACAAAAACAGCCTAGGATTTGATTATACTTTCAAATTAGTTGCAGGAGACAGAAAAAGGTCTCACATTTATTTTTGTGAGATCCGATTTTATCGCCTTTTACATAAAATCAATTTATTCAACTGTTGCGTTTTGAATTGGAAGGAAAACGTACAAAATCATAGGATAAACTGTTAGCGGAAGGCAAATTGCGATGAGCTTTGGCTCATTTAGATAGTGATTTATGGTTATCATCACTTATTATCAGCGGCGCTTATTATAAATATTTACATACATTCCAAAGGTAAGGCACTACCACTCTATCACAGGCAATCCTACTTAATATTATAATGTGAAAGTTCATATTATGTGCTTCAATCACGCAAAAACGACTGAACGGGTTTAGATGAAATTTTGCACGCAGATAGTTTACAGCCTGGATTAAAATGGTCCCTTGGAATAATATAACTGCACGATGTAATAAGCTCCCGGGTGGTTGTTTCACGATACAATACTGTCGCATAGTGTCCTTGCCTCATCATACACGTGCACTTATTGCCCGTGCGTCAGTAGTACCAAGTTGCTCTTGCCGCTTATGTTTAGTATGAGTCCTTTCTCGGTGGTTTCACGATACAACACTGTGACCTAGTGTCCTTACCTCATCGTACACGTGCACTTGTTGCTCGTGCGTCAGTAGTCCCACGTTGCTCTTCTTGTCGCCTATGAGCGTGTTCAGTCTGAGTCCTCTCTCGGTGGTTTCAAGTGACGCTTCTACTTGACGCCATTCGCCATCTTTGACTTTTACGCGGTACGAGTTGGGTGTGCGCTCGTGTTGGACCGTTACTGTAAAATCTGCGAACAATACATTGCCGTTAAAATCTGGACGTAAATAAACCCTTTCAAAATACATAGAATTTTCCAAAAATTGGTTTATAAATGACTAGCTGTACCCCGCGGCTTCGCTCCCGTGGACCACCTCACAGGGCCTGTTTTCGGAATAAAGAAATAGCCTATGTCACTCAGGAATAATGTAGCTTTCTATTAGTGAAAGTATTTTTTAAATCGGTCCAGTAGTTTCGAAGCCTATTCGGTACAAACAAAATAGTCTTTCCTCTTTATAATATTGGTATAGATAGAGTTCTGAGGTAACAAACATAAAAGAATACAACCGAATTGAGAACCTCCTCTTTTTAAAGTCGGTTAAATTGACGCTTTATTGCAACTGTTGTTCGATAGTAGGCCGATTATAATTTTCGGGCAAAAGATTCGAAAACGTCCCTATTCCATAATATCACAATGAACTCTACAAATTATCGAATGACAAAATTAAATATCCTTGTCATTAGTGCTAATGGTTTTGAAATGTTGTTGAATATTCGCGGTTTGACTAAGAGTTGACTAACAATAAGTGACGAGTGTGGTGAATGGTGAGTGACTACAATTTGATACGCTTGATTGTATAAACAATATAAGGAAGCCTATGTAGGTACTGTACAGCAGAGAAGAATATTTTTTTTACCTTTTTCATCAAACCTCAAGGGAATAGTTTTCTGCAATTCATAGTTTGGTCTCCACGCCTGAGGTTCTACTGAAATTCCCTTCCAATTGTCCGATACAGTGTTGGATAGTTGATTGCTCAGCAGCTGAAATAAAACAATTGCTTGAATCGTTTTTAGAATAAAAATAAATAACCTCTACAACACAACAAGGACAAGTGACATACCTACAAACAAAAAAAAAACAACATTTACCTATGTTAGTTATCTTATTTACTACTTATTTTGTTAGAAGATGGTTGTTCCTTATCCATCTCTGAACAACATCACACAATAAAGGAGAGTTGTACCTTCCCACTAGGGTAGAGTTGGGGATAGTTAAGAACATCGCTAAGCTATTGTATTGCTTAGGTAAAAAGCCCAATAAATAAAGAAACTGTAATAAAAGTTTATTATTTCAATTTTTTTTTTCCTTATAAACATATTAAACTTCATGCAAGATGAGACTGTTTATATTTAACATCATCTTGTAACGCCTTACTCTATCTATATGTACAGCAACGTTGACAGACTGATGCAGGAAGCCCGGATGTCATACTTCATTATCATCATCATCAACTTGGGAAAGGCGTACGTCTAGCGCGATAAAGGAAAGCTTACATGTCCTAGGGCGGCCTGTATGGCTCGCTCCTCACTCAGCTTGGAGTCACTCGGCGGGAACAGTTCAATTTCGTGCTGAGGTATGAATGCAGTATGCACGTCGCCTGCTACGAATGCGCTGGCGCCGCTGAGGCGGAGAAGGAAGTTGACGTTTGTTTCTAAACCGGCGACCTGTGAAAGATTTAACCTCGAGTTAGCAAAGCCCTAAGTTTTCCGCGCAAGTGTGACAAAGAGAATTAGATTGAGGGCGCGTGCTATGCACGTGTTACCATGTTTGTAGGCCACGGTATGACACGCCACACCACCTTGCGGGGTGAACGTTACCCTAACAGGAAAGTTACTCTTAGAGTGATATGAGTGGAACGTATACTTAGTGCGTAATCTGCTATGCATGTGCGCCACATAAAAAATAAGTGCGTGTCGTAGTTTTTGAAAAAAACCGAAAAAACGATTCCTGCTAGGGTAACGTTGTTCCAGCAGGAAAATTCTAAACGAATGATCGGAATGAGAAATATTGTGCATGGGCAGAGAGCTTATAGTTGTGCAAAAAAGTGCACCGAAAATATAACTGGTGCGTCATCAGGTTTTCGAGTTATTGCATTTCCTGCTGGAGTAACGTTTTGAAGAATCGTGTATCTCTAAAACCATTGTACGTGCGCCTGTAGAATAAACATACACGAGTAGCTCTTGATATGTGCGTATTTGTGCCGGAATTAGTTTTAAGGAAATATTTATAATTTTCAAGTAAATGCGCTTTTTAGAAAACCCGAAAAAAGTTCGCAGTGCCTAAATGAGAAAACGTATAAGCTCGCTGAAAACTGTATTCAGTCCATCTTGACGCTTCTAATAACCATAAAAAGTTTCAAAAGCATACATGCTTGCGTTATCGAATAATATTGCTAAAAGTCAAAACGAGGTTGTCATAACTTTGACGGCAAAATTCAAGAAACTGACTCAACCCAAGATAGGTAGGTGTAAACCACAAGTATGTGCGCTTAGTCAAAAATATATAGTGAAAATATTCAGCTTGGAATGTTTCTTATTAAGTAGATTTAATGAAAAAGCTAAACATGTAAACAAAGGCTGGTTATCCGACCAAATTCGAATGACTACGAAAAAGCGACGGATTCATACATATCGATGACCTTCTTAACTTTACTCACGAACCGGTTGTAGCGTGTTGTGCCTGAGTACACTGAGGTAGAAAAGTTATAGAAAAATTTACTTGTTATTGGATTATATTTTACTAGCTGTCTTGTTGTTTGTTTACTTGATTAGGTAAGTACATTAGAAAAAGTACCTAGTGCCAAGTTATAACCCATCTTCTTTATTCCAAATTTCATTAAAATATATTCGGTATTTTGAAGACACATCCAGACATTTGCCTTTATAATATTAATAGAAAAAAGTACTTTAGAGAACAAAAAATAGATGGCGGCTGTTTTAAAAAAAAAACGTTCAAGTTATGTGGGATGAATACCGACTACAAAAAAGAACCTACAGATAAAGTTCATAAATTAAAAGCCAATTTTACTGTTTGTATTTTAGTACTTAAGTAAATGAAAAACAAATATGTGATTTTAAATAATAATGACTACACAAGGTACAAATAATTTGATTGAACTTAACTAACTACTTAACTATTTTTTAAATTAGTCCCCAAAATTAGGTCATAGAGTCTAGCAAACGAAAGTAGAGACTGAAAAAGCGCGGAAAATTTAAAAAATATCAGCATAGCAACCCCAAAACTAGTATGAAATATCTGGAATAACCTAATTTGATACTTTAGAAATATTTATTTTATTTCGTCTGAATAAAAATACAATAGGTAATTGAGGTAGGTAATATTATAGATATTATGTATCAATCTCAAAAAAAATGTAACAACAGTATTCTGTAATAATTTTGGTTTATTCAACTTATTAGCGTCATAATAACTTATGAAATCTAACAACACACGTAACAAATCTTGGTTATTTTTTTATGCAATCTTTCTCCTGATGTTTTTCTTGATATTTAGACATCATGCGAAACGACATCTCCCGTAATCCACTTTGAACTGTTTTATTAATTTTTCACTTAAATAAATGCTATTATCAAGACCACAACAAATCACCAAAAATTGATGTTGTCATTAGTATAACATTGCCATATAAAAAGTTTGCAAATAATTCGAGTGTCTACTTTCATTTGCCAGACTCTACCAACAAAAGTTTGAACGCGACTGTACGGACAACAGCTTAGGTTTAATACGTCCAATTAAGAAGGTCATCGATATGTATGAATCCGTCGCTTTTTCGTAGTCATTTGAATTTGGTCGGATAACCAGCCTTTGTTTACATGTTTAGCTTTTTCATTAAATCTACTAAATAAGAAACATTCCAAGCTGAATATTTTCAGTATATATTTTTGACTAAGCGCACATACTTGTGGTTTACACCTACCTATCTTGGGTTGAGTCAGTTTCTTGTATTTTGCCGTCAAAGTTATGACAACCTCGTTTTGACTTTTAGCAATATTATTCGATAACGCAAGCATGTATGCTTTTGAAACTTTTTATGGTTATTAGAAGCGTCAAGATGGACTGAATACAGTTTTCAGCGAGCTTATACGTTTTCTCATTTAGGCACTGCGAACTTTTTTCGGGTTTTCTAAAAAGCGCATTTACTTGAAAATTATAAATATTTCCTTAAAACTAATTCCGGCACAAATACGCACATATCAAGAGCTACTCGTGTATGTTTATTCTACAGGCGCACGTACAATGGTTTTAGAGATACAAGATTCTTCAAAACGTTACTCCAGCAGGAAATGCAATAACTCGAAAACCTGATGACGCACCAGTTATATTTTCGGTGCACTTTTTTGCACAACTATAAGCTCTCTGCCCATGCACAATATTTCTCATTCCGATCATTCGTTTAGAATTTTCCTGCTGGAACAACGTTACCCTAGCAGGAATCGTTATTTCGGTTTTTTTCAAAAACTACGACACGCACTTATTTTTTATGTGGCGCACATGCATAGCAGATTACGCACTAAGTATACGTTCCACTCATATCACTCTAGGAGTAACTTTCCTGTTGGGGTAACGTTCACCCTTGCGGGGGTCTCGCAACTTCCAAGACAGAATTAGATTCGAGATAATGACAGCCCAAAAGCTCTACTCAGATGACCACAGACTACTTAGAGATACTACCGTATGCAGTGACGCTAAAATGATATTTCTTATGTTTTTGTCAGTTGCCTGGAATATTTTTGATACAGAAAGTTAAAGGCAATCAATCCACTATTGCCTAGCATTATAGCCTCGTGTTAGTTGAAAAAGCTACATTCACAATTATATTTGAGACACTTACTTGGTATTCGGAAAGCTTGGCTCTGGTTTTGGCGAGGGCTTCACTGCGGTCGCGGCCCCACACAACAAGCTTCGCGATCATGGGGTCATAGTGCACTGATACTTCTTGGCCTTCCCGGACGCCGGTCTCCACCTGGCGATAAATAAATCTTTAAGTCTTCTGAATAAAATCGCATATGCACATGCAGAATAATACTGTCATCAGGTAGCTAGTCGTTTTATCAGCTCTAGCTATCAAAAACATAAGTATGCAAGTGAGACATTGAAACTGTTTATTCAACAGGAGCTACCGATAGGTACAATACAATCTACTGAAATTTTAACTGCTGAACATTACTAGCTCCATGGAAGGTAATGACCACAACCCTCCAGAAGTTCAGACTAACTACAAAATAACCAGCACCTCCCTAACAATAATACTACAAAGTTTTTAGTCGCCACTAAGCCTCTTACAATGTCAGAACATAATCGTAATATGAAAGCCTTGTCTAAGTTGTCTAACTAATAGAAACTTTAAATAACGTTAAGTTCGATATTTCAAGAATTATCAGAAGTAAGATGACTTGCAATTTAAATAGACCAGGGATAAAATATTATGATCTATCATAATCTTTATTTCCCCACAGAAAACATGACTTATGGAACGATATAAAAATTCAATGTAGGGGGAATACATTTTGCAGTCAAGTGAGTGTGTATTACAGATCACCAGGTCCTCACCCCATGAACAAATAAGGATAACATAACAAACATTTAAATAAGAAAAGCGTTTGACTGAATTTATAAATTATAACTATCTGGATAATGGAGACCACTGACCTCTAACATATGTATATTAGAGGTTAGTGATGGAGACAGATGAAATGAAAAATAAATATCCAAATTTCAAAAAGCAAAAAAACCGGTCAAGTGCTAGTCGGACTCGCACACGAAGGGTTCCGTACCATTACCGTAAAACACTGCAAAAAAATCACGTTTGTTGAATTGGAGCCCCCCTTAATTTATTTTATTATAATTTAATATTCATTATTTTTTGAAGTAAATATACAACTAAACATTCTGTGAATATTTCAAGCGTCTACCTATTGTCGTTATTAATATCGAGCATAAAACGGCAAAAATATCACGTTTGTTGTATGGGAGCCCCCCCTTAAATATTTATTTTATACTGTTTTTAGTATTTGTTGTTATAGCGGCAACAGAAATACATCATCTGTGAAAATTTCAACTGTCTAGCTATCACGGTTCATGAGATACAGCCTGGTGACAGACGGACAGACAGACAGACAGACGGATCGCGAAATCTTAGTAATTAGGTTCCCGTTTTTAGGGTACAATACAATCTACTGAAATTTTAACTGCTGAACATTACTAGCTCCATGGAAGGTAACGACCACAACCCTCCAGAAGTTCAGACTAACTACAAAATAACCAGCACCTCCCTAACAATAATACTACAAAGTTTTTAGTCGCCACTAAGCCTCTTACAATGTCAGAACATAATCGTAATATGAAAGCCTTGTCTAAGATGTCTAACTAATAGAAACTTTAAATAACGTTAAGTTCGATATTTCAAGAATTATCAGAAGTAAGATGACTTGCAATTTAAATAGACCAGGGATAAAATATTATGATCTATCATAATCTTTATTTCCCCACAGAAAACATGACTTATGGAACGATATAAAAATTCAATGTAGGGGGAATACATTTTGCAGTCAAGTGAGTGTGTATTACAGATCACCAGGTCCTCACCCCATGAACAAATAAGGATAACATAACAAATATTTAAATAAGAAAAGCGTTGTGACTGAATTTATAAATTATAACTATCTGGATAATGGAGACCACTGACCTCTAACATATGTATATTAGAGGTTAGTGATGGAGACAGATGAAATGAAAAATAAATATCCAAATTTCAAAAAGCAAAAAAACCGGTCAAGTGCTAGTCGGACTCGCACACGAAGGGTTCCGTACCATTACCGCAAAACACTGCAAAAAAATCACGTTTGTTGAATTGGAGCCCCCCTTAATTTATTTTATTATAATTTAATATTTATTATTTTTTGAAGTAAATATACAACTAAACATTCTGTGAATATTTCAAGCGTCTACCTATTGTCGTTATTAATATCGAGCATAAAACGGCAAAAATATCACGTTTGTTGTATGGGAGCCCCCCTTAAATATTTATTTTATACTGTTTTTAGTATTTGTTGTTATAGCGGCAACAGAAATACATCATCTGTGAAAATTTCAACTGTCTAGCTATCACGGTTCATGAGATACAGCCTGGTGACAGACGGACAGACAGACAGACAGACGGATCGCGAAATCTTAGTAATAGGTTCCCGTTTTTACCCTTTGGGTACGGAACCCTAAAAAGTGAGTGTGGTGGGATGAATGTTCGAGGTTGAGAATGTGTTATGCCGTATAGCCATCGCCAAACTTCTTGGCCGCACTGAAGTTAGTTAACCGGATGCGCGAGGCACGAAATGGTGCTGTTTTTGTATGATTATTATTATTATTATTTACTACTGCGCAGCCATTGTAGCCAACTTCAGGGCGGCCAAGAAGTTTGGCGAATACTATATGCGTGTGCGTTGTGTGTTAGTATATTAATTTTATATCTGTTCGTGTATGTATGTGTGTTTGTGAGTGTGTGTGGTGGTGATGAAGTGTGAGATTATACCCAGTTATCAAATGAGTAAGATTAGGTACTACTATAGTAGTTTTCCCGTGGAAATGTAGTCCAGTGTCTGCAACCAGTCCCTTACCACAGTCTTACATTTGGTTTTTGGAAGAGAGTAGATTGACAGGATCCTATTTATTTTATTGTAAAGATTACAACCCTGATAGCAGAAGAAGCGATGAGCAGAGCAGGTATTAAGATATGGTTTTGAGAAGACAAGGTCCTTTCTCCGCTGATTCTCATTCATCTTGTTTAGTGACTGAGTGCAGAACATATATATGATTAAATTATGATCAAATACTATACTGGAGATTCGGCCGGAAACCTTGGAGTCGGTTTTTAATTAGGAAACATCTAAAGAAAATACCCGGAGAAATAAAAACATCTGATTATCTGTGGATAGGTCTTCAAATATGTTATTGAGGTTTCTAATATATTTTTTTTCTAAACTGAATAGTTTGCGCGAGAGACACTTCCAAAGTGGTAAAATGTGTCCAATCCCTGTAACTTCTAAAATAAGAGAATGATAAAACTAAAAAAAATATATGATGTACATTACCATGTAAACTTCCACCGAAAATTGGATTGAACGAGATCTATTAAGTAGTTTTTTTTTAATAAGTCATAAATCGTAAACCGATATTTACCAAGTACCTTCCTTTAGTATTTGTTGTTATAGCGGCAATAGAAATACATCATCTGTGAAAATTTTAACTGTCTATCTATCACGGTTCATGAGATACAATCTGGTGACAGACATACTTTGGGTACGGAACCCTGAGAATTAAACGGTCTTTGTCCTATTTAAACAACCAAAGTCCGCCCAAAAAAAAAAGGAATATTTTATATAAACTGTCCATCCGATCCCGGCATGACAAGAGTAAAACTTTAGAAAATGAGAAAAAACACAATTTAAAGATAAACTATACCGACCAATAGGCTAGAGGGAACAAAGCAACGGTCACTATAATTCAAAACTGCTACGATAAATTATTCAATGATTAACACAAACATGTTGCAAAAAAGCTGCTATCCTAGAGAGAATAGAATTCACTCATAGATAAAAAAAAACATTAAAAACCAGAACTGAAATGAACTCGTCCAAAAACCAAAATCATGACGACAAAGTGAAAATTCTTTATTCTAATTAGACCATTATGCGGCACTTTCGAACGTCAAAAAATTGAATTTAAACGTAATAATAATTGATTCTACCGTACATGATATCTTGCGAAAAATCCCAGATTCAGAGAGTAAAAAGTGAATTACTTTTGAACGATTTAACCGATTTCAATTAACATAGCTAAGAACACTCTCGACAAAGTCACCTTTCAAACAAAAAAAAGTAAATCAAAATCGGTTTATCCGTTTAGGAGCTATGATGCCACAGACAGATACAAAGAAACACACGTCAAACTTCAACCGTCAACACCTCTCTTTTTCCGACGGGGTTTAAAAATATAACATCACGCCTGAATTCACCGAAGTGTTAAACAGAGGTGCACCTAACGTAAACCCGCATTTCGCCAGTTTTGTTTTTAATTCCATAGTCAGCATAGAGTTCGTTATTAAAAAGTTAGATCTACATAAAAATCACACACATGCACTTACTTATGCACATAAACATAACTGGAAATGGGCTGGCCATGTTGCGCAACTATAGATGGGCCAAAAAGACGACTTCTTGGCTTGGATAGGGCCATTAGGCAAGCGTGAACGAGGCAGACACTCGCTGGGAGGTCAAGGTCGTGCCTATAGCTGGACTACGTTGGATGGAAGTAGCAAAGCTGGCATTCTTTGGACGAGGCCTTCACCTCAGGGGTTCTCAAATAAAAACAATTACCTTCAACTTATACATTAACGATTAGCACTGTAAATAATATAAGGCATTTTTTATTTCTGGGCAAGAGTCTATGTACACAGTGGATTCTTGAAGATTGAAGGCGTCGTCGAGGCCGACCCAGAAAGAGGTGGCAAGATGATTTGATCACGTACCAAGATGGCTGAATGGCGACGGCGCGGTGGTTGGATGGACCTGGAGGAAGCCTTTGCTTAGCAATGGCTAGACAAAAAAAACTCAACTCACCCTAACGAACTCTTCAGGCACAGGCTGTGTGAGTCTATGTAGCGTGCCGGCGCGAGGGAGGAAGCCCGCTCGAGGCTCCTCGGCGTAGATGCGACACTCGACCGCGTGGCCTCGACGAATGATCTGATCTTGAGATAGAGGCAACTGTTCGCCTGCAGCTACACGCAATTGCCATTCCACTAAGTCCGTGCCTACAAAAAAATAATAACTTTTTAACAAAATGTTAGAATTTTTTATCATTTTCTTTTTTACTTCAAATTTAAGGATATAATAATCTAGTGAGGCTTCTACCTCACGGGTCGACCTTCAAGGTTAAGCAACGTTTGCTAAGGCTGAGAACGGTCCATAGAGATTTCTCCGTCCCTCGGAAAGCATGTTAAGCCATAGGGCCCGGCTGACATTTGTAGATCGTATATAGTTGTTACCGGTATTTTTTTTTCGAAAGAGTCCAGTAATTTTAACAATCCCTAATTATTTAAAGAGTATTTGTCATACTCTTTCATGGGGTAGAACCCTTTGCCTTGCCGAATTCACTTATGCAATAAGGCTGCAGGTTAGGTTAGGAAAAGGAAAAGACTAAGCAGTTTCAAAGGTGAAGGAACATATTTTCATTAATATGTCGTTCCAATATCTTCACACATAAAAAGCCCCATGAGCAATCCTTGACGAAATAATGCTAATGCCATCATTGTATGAGAAAAACCCTTTGCCCTTCAGACATACAGCGGGACAAGATAGGATAATGTTATTTTGTATTATTCTTTTATTAATACAAAAAGCATGAATGGGTGAATAGAAATTAACATGTTTCTTTACATTTTATGAATAAGTATTAAAAGAGAATAGCTATTTTCGACGTAACCTGTGGCGACATCTATAAGACAACATAAAGGAGTAGGTACCTACGCAGTCAGGCAACCAACGACCCCCGCTGTTGCACAAATGTCATTCGATTTATTCATCGCGCTAGCAAAGTTAAATTTAGATCAAGTAGTTTCACTCCTTTCTTGCCCAGTGAAGTGGCGTATTTAAAGATTTGGCGCCCCGGGCCATACAGGATTGCCCGCTCCTTCGCTAGGCTGGCGCGTTGTTCCAAAATATAAAAATTACGAGAGCGAGCAAAACAATCTCGAAATTTTTATCATTTCAGGTTTTGTTGCCTACTTATGCAGAAATTCTTAAAAGCTTCAGAATCAAGATAATTTTGAATGCAAGAGCGAGTGAATCGAGTAAGAATATTCATATCAGATATATTTTATTGACGTTTACAGTGTTGAATATAATAGAGCTTGCTTCAGGAAAATACGGCAGCCTGGTTGCCTTACAATCTGCCACCCGGGCCATGGCTTTCTTGGCCTATGTCTAAATACGCTACTGACCTTGGGGTCAAAACTCATACACACGGCAAGGCGTTGCGACTGATCCCGATTTTTACATAATTATACAGCAGCCGTATTGCGTAAGTGAATACGACAATGCAAAGATTTTGACTGTTACCCAATCGACCAATCACATGCGAGATGAATGACGCGATGTGGATTGCCGTCTGTGTGATTGGTCGATTGGAGCTTGGGCTGCAGGTACACATACCAGTAATCATCTCAGTAATGGGGTGCTCCACCTGCAGTCGAGTGTTCATCTCCATGAAGTGGAACTCGTGTGTCTGACGATGCAGGATGAATTCCACGGTCCCCGCCCCCACGTAGCCGACTGCTTTAGCGGCGCGAACTGCGGCCTCACCGAGAGATCTGCGGGTTTCTTCCGAAATACCTGGCTGGAAAACAAGCAATCTTTTTATGAATACCTACTGTTCAAAACTTACTAGGCTAAATTGCTGGGAACTTTAACAACTAAAATGAAATATAACAAAGAATTTCTTTCTCTACCGCAAGAGCTTCCTCCGAACTACATAGCTTGATGCACGAGAGTTGATCGAAAAACGGGCCAAGAAGCTCATCGGCAATGAGGCACTGGTCAAATCAAAGCTCCAGAGCCTTGAACATCGTCGCCGAGATGTCAGCTTGTCGGTTGGATTTCGGGGAGTATGCGATAGAATTGCATGATGTAATTCCGCCTAGCCCATTTCATCAGCGGACTACAAGACGCACGGCGATACGCCATCGGTACTCATGGCGGGCATCCCACCAATATGCACTAAACGTTTTGAGAATACTTTCATCATGCGTACAGCTAAGGAGTAGAATTCCCTGCCGGAGTCTGTTTCCCGATAGCTACAATCTCTGGGTCTTTAAGTCAATAGTGAATAGGTTACTTCTAGGCAAGCGTGGTTCACCGTCGACCACATCATCGCTTATCATCAGGTGAGATAGTGGTCAAGCGCAAACAATCCATAATAAAAAAATGCAGTCTATCCAGGAAAGACCACCTCATGACTTCGTTAAGTTCAAAGAGCAAATGCCTCTTGGTCGTGAATTGTAGTGGCCTATAATATGGAAAGCAGTGAACCGATTGCGTACTCAAGTACGCCGCTGCGAATATAATTTACAGCATGGACAGCATAGCGTATCTCATGCTGGAATGATTGAAGATTGTAGGTTCTGAAAAGGACTAACCGCTGGTGCTTCTTCAATGATCTTCTGATGACGTCTCTGAACTGAACAGTCTCTCTCGAAGAGATGAACGGCGTTACCGTGCATATCAGCAAATACCTGAGAGAAAAGTAGTAGTTTTTTACAATGTCCCCAAAGTGAGATAAGACATATAGCACGTTCAAGTTATCTGAGCACCCGAAATGTCGAAGTTGTCGAGCACTCTGACGTTCGAGTCTCGGTATTGGCTCGCACTCTGATGTTCGGGTCTCGGTATTGGCTCGCACTCTGACATTCGAGTCTCGGTATTGGCTCACGAGGCGAACGCGGGGCACCACGCGGGTACCAGGGAGTGGCTTTTGACATTTCGCGTGCCTAGTGTTATCTTGACCGTGCTGTATCTGGTAAGTAATATTTTTTTTTTTTTTTTGCAGTTTTATGAGAAAGGGGGCGGCCTGTAAATCAGCGCTGTGCTATGCCGCACGATGATCAACATTTAATGAGCCGCTCATTTTACCACACTGAATCTACTCATATTGCCACATCTGTGTTTGATATTATTATTATTATTGAGATTGTACTGTGTTGGTAGCTAATACTTTCTCTCTTTCATACCTGCACTTCAACGTGTCTCGGGTCAGTAATGTATTGTTCGAGGAGCATGTTGTCATCTCCAAAGGACTTTAGAGATTCACGTTTAGCTGACTCCAGTTGCGGCAAGAAATCTGCTTCGGTCATTGCTATTCTCATTCCCTGTGAAAATAGAAAATTTGATTTAAAATATTACAAAGGTAAATAATCAGCACCTGTCTGGTTTTAAATAATTTTGGTAAAAGTAACGCCCTCTGTACTTAGGACCGGGAACGTATTTTGTTTGATGCGTTGGTCTGCTCTACAGATGGGGTTATTCGTGATGGAGCAATATCTGGGCAGGAACCAAAGATAAACTTTTGACTATAATAATATTTCATGTCTGAAGAGACTTTTGCCATACATTAATAACATGCTGGAACTGAAAATTTCTTTAGCAGCGTTGTGCGATTTTTGGTAAGGTTTATAGGCTCACGTCATCAAAGAGTACATTCTATAACTGAAAAGCGTCATCGACATGCAAATACATCGGAATATTTGTGTTTTTGTATGACAGACGGGCAACGCAATGTTTAAAATTTTCACTTCAGTCGGCAGTTCCCATGACTGCCTATTTATATACTATTATTGTTTCGTTACCTTTCCACCACCACCTCGCACAGCTTTGATCATAAGTGGGAATCCGATCTTTTGTGCTTCAGCTTGTAACTTCTCGATACCCTGCTCCTCTCCATGGTAACCTCTCACAATCGGAACTCCAGCAGCTGACATAATTGCTTTTGATGTGCTGGAAACATCAATATTTTGTTTTAAAAAAAATACATAAAGTTATTTTACGATTTTAAATAACAGAACACAACAACTGTGATAAAATACAAACTTAAATCAAAATTTAATACGAGTTCAAAACTCTAGTCAATCTAATAGCCGTAACACACGCTCGGATTTGGTACGCTTCCAACCATATCCGACCGTATCTTAGGTGGTAGGCCCAACCAACCGACAACCGTGCACATGTCCGGATTTGGTATGAAGCAGACCATATCCGATGTGGCAACAAGCGGACCGAGGTGGACTCAATTAAAATAATAATGTTTGGCGGACCACTCTACACATGGTCGAATATGGTACGACAGCGTACCAAATGAGTGGTCGACCCGTACCAAATCCAAGCTTGCGTTACGGCTATTATAGTGCTAATACACGTCCGGATTTGGTACGGCCAGAATAAATCCGCCCACAAAAACGTTCTCGCTTACACACGCTCGGATATGGTGAGCGGACTAACTCCACCCACAAATCCTAGAGTTGCCGTATTTAGAACATTATTTTCCATTTATATTTATGACTAAGTTGAAATTTTAATGTAAAAATATCGGGCGACTATAACCAAAATTAGAAGATCGTCCATAAATCGGCGACTTTTTCAACGCTGGTCGTAGTTGGTACGGCCACAGGGTCTCATTGCTTAGAAAGAAAATTTGGTTCAAATAAATCTCACTAGATGGCGCGATATGCACCTACATCTGTTATTGAATGTGTTAAAATTAAAATTTTCTGGAATTGAACATAAAAATTGTATGTTTTTGTTTAATCAACTCTCCTAAGTACACAATTATGGAATATTGAGTTCTTAATTCACATTTCAAAGATTATTTGAACGGATCATTTAAAATTGATGCCAATAGATGGCGCATTTTTAAATTTCTTAGGCATTCCACTCGATTGTTGAAATTTGCATTGTAACACATTTTGGTGCAAAAAAAAACTGTAAAAACGTGCAAAAAAATACTATAAAACGAACCTTTACCCTTTTACTTGCAAGTCGCTGCTAACACCATCTATCTATCACCGTCAAAACAGAACCGAATGCAACGTTCGATGTACAAAAAATTGCCAGATTAAGCAGATGAAAAACGCGAGTTACGTCGGCACGGTTTCTTTGTATGGGATGAGGTATCTGTATGCTAGTATTATATTATCTGTGGTACGGCCAACCCAGGTAACAACCGCCTCCGCATTTGGTACGGAGTTGACCATATCCGATGTGAAAACAAGCGGACCGAGACGGACTCAATTAATAATAATAATGTCCGGCGGACCACTCTACATACGCTCGGATAAGGTACAGGCGGACTAACTCAGCCCTTACATCCGTGGTCCACTCGTACAAAATCCGGATGTGTGTTAGCACTGTTAACCACAAGCCAAGTAGGCTGCTTAAAGATTATGAATATAAAAATAGTAGTCAGCTCTAGCTGGATAAAGAATATGAATTAAAAGATAGATGAGAGATAAGTAAACTATTGTATTTTTGTATTTACTTAATTACAAAAATACAATAGTTTACTTATCTCTCACTCGTTGAACTAATGTTTGTTAATTTGCTTGGTACTAAACTCACATCAAAATATATGAGTTTATATTAATTTATTTAAAATATACGCTTTTCTTAATCTAAATTAAATTAATTTAACCTAATACTTATTTACTAAATACTTTATGTTTCAATTATATGAAAATTAAAAATATAGAATACTTAATACATTATGTTTCAATTATATGAAATTTGCCTACATATCTAGTTTGCACAACACTTTGCATTATATCTGTAATGTTAATGTTGTTCATGTACTTGTAAATAAATAAATAAAGAGTGTATGCATTCTCTTTGTTTGTTACCTTTTTATACCCATATCCCTGATAGCTACTGGTGGCGGTCCAATAAATATAATATCCTCACTAGCACACTTTTCACAAAACTCCACATTTTCTGACAGGAACCCATAGCCAGGGTGAATGGCTTGACTGTTGGATTTCTTGGCCACTTCCAGGATTTTAGATGCATTTAGATAACTCTGAGTTGATGGTGCTGGTCCAATGTGGTAAGCTTCATCTGCCTATAAAAAGTTTACCATGTCAGCCTCTTGGACAATTGCAAGAATAATAACTATGCTGGTAATCTGTTTTCAAATGAGCAGTATCCACAAAACCAAAAGTTGATGAATTTTGATGATCCTGCCATTAAAATAGTAGCAATTGCAATAACAATCATCTGCTTTGTTGGAAAATGGACTATAGCTTGAACAAGATAAGGTGTATTTTTGATTGAAACATGAACAAAATGAAGATTAAAAAGACTGATTAGTGATTGCTGAGTTGGACATGATGTAAACTGTTGTTATCATGAAATAAAATGCAAACAACTATGTACAACTTCTACAGAATAATAATTAATTTGCTTGTTATGTGGCTGCTAATATAATAATATCAACAAGTGCTTAATAGTTTGAGCATAATATTGTTCTTACCATTTCAACATGCATGGCATGCTTATCAGCATCAGAGTATACAGCCACGGTCCTTACTCCCAGTTTCCTGGCGGTCTTCATGACTCGGCATGCTATCTCACCTCGGTTAGCAATCAGTACCTTGCTGATCTGCCTCCTACGGACTTCTTCTTTGAGTTGCTGGGCATGACTGAACCTTGCAGGGTATTGCAAGTGGAGTGACACTCTAGAACATAATAGGTAAGTATTATTTTGTTTACTGCAGCTAGATAAGACAAATAAGATCAGTGTACGAAGTGTCTGAACACATTGATTCAAGCAGCATTACAATGCTGGTATTTGTAATATCAATGAAATGTAGGCAAAAGTAAGTAAAAAGAAATTCTGCACACACAGATATTTTAATTTGCTGCCTACATTTAAATATTAGGAATGAAAATAATTGAAAGAAAGTCAAAAGCTTACCCATTTTTACACAGATGCCTTAAATAAGACATGTTTATTCTTATTGAGAGTGTAGCAGCAATTAAATCAAAGTTTCATAACGTATCTTCTCAGATAAAAGGTCTAAATGTGTGGTACGTTTTTAGATTACGTCGGTCGCCAGGCCCCTCCGCGTACTGATAACGCTGAGTAATGTAATGATACTATCGCCGAAATAATTATCATATTCTTATCAACTCATTAGCAATTTTGCCACAAAATTAAACAACTTCAGTCAATAGCTTTCTGAATGATTATGATGAACTGAAGAAGATATAGTTTTAACTCTGTCAATGGATACGAATAAATACATAATTTCATCATCATATCTTGTAAGTAAGTTCATTTGGAATAAGCAAAATTTATTTACATTCGCTAATATCGATAACGTTGGATTGGAAGAAAATGCATTTATTTAGCGAATCGAATAGCGACTAGTGACAGATATGATAAAAGAGATGGATGATACTATTTCGCATTTGTCAAAAAGAGATAGAAGAAATTTTGTCGAGTTTGACATCTAATGACATCTGTTTTGTTTCGATTCGAACGTTTCATTCATAGGTTTTAAAATGTTTAACACATTAACAAAATTTTACAAATCTGCATAGCCTTTTCCGAACTATGTTGGGCTTGGAGTTTTCTGTGAAGTTTTCTTCAGAAAAACTTTGCCGTGTTATTTGTCGTAGATATAACACTAACAGACGAGATCAAATTGATCAATTTATTAATATTATTAGGAAGGATAGTTTTCTATGCATATATTGACAGCGTTAAACAATCAACAACGAACGTTGCTTGGTATAATGGTTACCCGCAGGACCATAGTAGAGTTCATTATATTAAGGCATAGCATAGAGGACCTATGCCTTCACATTTTCTTTCAGTAATCTCAAACACATTATGTTTTTTTTTTTTTTTTATTTGTTTGCTCTTGACTCTAGTCTAGGTCAGAGGTGACTGAGACAGAGTCGACGATGGAGTGAGCTTACCCAGAAGAAGCCTGTTCACTCTAACTTTGAAGAGATTCGGGTTGAAGGCGTTCGGAAACACAGACGCAGGTAGTGAGTTCCATTCATTCGCTGTGCGCATTATGAAGGATGTTTGGAAGCGCTTGGTGCGAATTGGTGGAATGGCAACATGGGTAAGGATGGTAACTTGCAGTGCGTCTAGATGTCCGATGATAGAAGGGGGCTGGTGGGATGCGGTCGTGGAGTTCTTGAGCACACTCACCGAAGTTCAGTCTGTAGAAGACCGACAAGCAGGCAACCTTGCGGCGATGAGCCAAGCTGTGAAGCTTGGTATTCGCCAGTTCAACGTCGCCAATGAGCCTCTTGGCTCTGCGTTCCACCGAATCAAGCGCGGCAAGCTGATACTTAGCTGAGCCATCCCAAAGGTGGGTGCAATACTCCATGCAGGATCGGACTTGCGCTTTGTATAGAGTTAAAAGCTGTCCAGGCGTAAAGTATCGCTTCACTCTATTTAGGATGCCCAGTGTGAATGCAGCTGCGTACAATGAATGAATGCAGCTGTGTATAATGAATGCAGCTAAGTAACAGTATTATTCTCGGAGTGACTGCCTATTTGAGAAGATTGGCAAAACTCATCATCATCAATAGTTTCATCTGCGTAAACGTATTAAAGAGTTAACAACACCAGAGGCCTTAGTGCGAGTTTTTTAACGTACTCACTCGTGATACCGTAAACGATCTCCTATGTCAAAATGTATAGAAAAAAAGAGGTTTCTCCTTACCGCCACCAGACGGCGCTTATCCAGTTTCAATACAAATTGTGGTTTACGTTAACGCGATTGACGGTGAGTAAAAACTCGCACTAAGGCCTCTGGTGTGCGTGTTTTTACTCACGCTCAATCGCGTTAACGTAAACATTTAATACAAATTGACGTTTACGTTAACGCGATTGCGCGTGAGTAAAAAATCGCACTAAGGCCTCAGAATGTTAAAAAACGTACACATGAACATAATCTCAACAACAGTCACCTTAGCGTATACGGGACAGATAATGTTATTTCTCTCTAGCGGAAGAAATTAGCACAAAGGTATATATATTGGAGAAACTGATGCCCAGACTCCAGCTGTGGAGTGAGTTAATGATGATGATGAAACTATGTACAGTAAATAAAATGAAATAATCATCTGATTTTTATGAGGGATAGTAGGAAAGACCTTTTAGGTTTATTAGGCAAGGCTACACTAACTGTCATGTGTCAGTTCCTTTGTCAAATTGTCAAAATAAAAATAATGTGTCGATTTTTGTAAAATGGTTTTTATATGTAACATTTACAGTTTATTTTGGTTTGAGATAAGCTATTGACAAGACATGACAAATAGTAACGTAAACGGTTTGGCGTTTGCCTTGCCGGTTGTTTGAAATGTTGTTTGTTTTTAGAATTTCATTTGTTTTTTTGTTTTCTTTTTAGAATTTCATTCTCATTAATGTAAAGTTCGGAAACGTTTATACATTAACAATGGGAGTTAAAGGCCTATGGACTGTGTTGACACCATACAGCGAGAAAAAATCTTTACACGAAGTAAGATTCTTGTTTGATTTATTTCCTGAAAGACTTACTTAAATTATGTATACTTATTTTTTTTAGTAACGAGTGCATGCTTTAGGGCCATAGATTTAACTTATTTTAATGTTGGATTTTAACTGGATACAAATGAAAACGTTTTGCTACAAAATATGTAAGTAGCTAATTGTATCTATTGCAGATAAGAGGAGAAACAGTTGCAGTAGATTTATCAGGATGGGTGTGCGACAGCCAAAATGTCACAGAGTATCATATCCAGCCAAAATTATATCTCAGGTAATACTATCAAATAATTTCTAAAGAGAGCATACAATGTCTAAACTAGAAATCAGAGTAATAGAAAATTATCATGTTTTAGTACTGTTAATTCTGTATGTAAAACATAAGAACTTGATAAAGTTCTAATTCCAGCGCTCCAATATGGTCACTCAAAATTCAAACTAAGGGCCAAATTTGAATGTTTAAAAAATTGGTCCTATATCTGTAGACCCAGTGTGTAGTTTTTTGTATTGGATTGTGATATCATCCAATGACTTCTCCTGCTCTGGATAAAGCGGAAGGGTGTGTCAGACTTTTACTGACTAAAACCCACCCGTGTTCCTTCAGTTGCTTGTGCCAGGGCCAAGGTAACTCTCTTTCAAATTAATCTGCAACCCAGACAGGCATTGGCCCTAGCGGACCCCGTCACATTTTGCTGACATCTCATAGAGGCGTGCATGGAACACTACGCGCCGTTGGGTGAGACCTAGAGTGAAAACTTGTTTGTCCACGTTTCAGGAACCTCTTCTTCAGGACTGTATATCTGATACTGGCTGACATACATCCTGTATTTGTGCTGGAGGGTGATGCACCAGAACTCAAGAGAGATGTCATGGCTGCTCGTAATGCTATCCAGTTCAAAGGGGCTGCACCAAAGTCTGACGCTGCAGTTGCCAAGAAGAAGCCTGATGTTGCTAGGAAGAGATTTAAAAATGTTCTCAAAGAAGTAAGTATGTAGTAATAAAACAAAAAAAAAAACATAAATAACTAAATATACTTGATTGCAATAAATTTAAATTAAAAGCTAAAGTGATGGAATGCTACTTCAACAGGACTATGCACAAACTGAATCACTACTCATATACATTGCCTAATATTGTATTTTATTTCTTCACATAATAACTCCTCACACTCACTACTCTCAAACAAAAATTTACCACAAATACATCATAAACACATCCTCACACACATTCACCTATTCAGTATTACATAAGTATTTAATTGTTATCAATACTATTTTTCCTTTTTCTTAGAATATAATAATAATATGTATAAAGTGCCGCTGGTTGCGGGACGCACGGGACCGGTCAATGTGGCGACGCTTGGGGGAGGCCTATGTCCAGCAGTGGACGTCTTTCGGCTGATATGATGATGATGATGATGATAAAGTGCAGTGGTGGCCCAGTGGTATCGGCCACGACTTACAAGTTGTAGGTCGTGGGTTGGAGTCCAGGCAGGCGCTTTACTTTGTGTAAATTAGTTCATCACCACTGCTCTCAAAACGGTGAAGGAAAACATCGTGAGGAAACCGGCATGTCCTAGAACCAAAAATTCGAAGACATGTGACATCCACCAACCCGCACTGGGCCCGCATGTTGGATAACGGCCCATTCCCTCTCACAGAGAAGAGGCCTGTGTCCCAGCAGTGGGAACATTAATAGGCTGATGATGATGTATAAAAGTAAATCTGACTGTTAACATGAACAATAATATGTTGGCACAGCAGTTGTATAAACCCTATTTTAAAGTAATCTCATAGCTGAACACTGTCTCTTAAGATACAGGTTATCCTAGTTTGAGAGGCAGGGTTCACAATAAATGTATACAGACTTCTGCAGCATAGTTAGAATCTTGTTAATCAATGTATACTAATGTATGTTTCTTTGTGACAATAAACTATTTAATAAACAAACAGAAGTACCTATCTGCTGACTAGAAGGGAACTGACGAGGATTTTAAGACGACGACTAACGCCAACGACCTTGAGGGAACAAAACGCGCACCCATTTCGCACCCGCGCGACCCAAAATTTAGTAGTTTTTTGTACTTTCCTTATTATTCTACGACTTTAAAATAAAAAGCTTCAGATTAAAATGTAGATTATTAAATTGTCTTAGAGATGGCGTCGATTTCATTAAAATACGCCCAGCGTTTTTGGTGCGATTGTCGTGTTTTTGTCCGTTTTAGACATAACTTTACTAATTAATTACACTGTGTTATACGAATAAAACTCAAAATGTGCTTAGATCAAATTATTAAGAAAATGGTCTAATGTAACATATATTTTTTCCAAAAAATTACGACTAGCCATTTAGACGTGATTCTCATTTTAAAATCAGCTACTCAAGGGAATCTGCGCCTTAAGAAGAAATTTTAAATCTAATAACTATGTGGGCCTTTGCCCAGCTGTGGGATAGTATAGCCTAAAGAATTAAACAAAAAGTCGAACATAGAACCTCCTCCTTTTTGGAAAGTTGGTTAAAAAAGAACATATAATGTACCATGTTTATTGTTCCAGTGTGAATCACTTCTCAAGACTCTTGGTGTCCGTTGTGTGAAAGGTCATGGTGAGGCAGAAGCTACATGTGCACATCTCAACGCTCAGGGGGTTTGTATTTATTTATTATTGATGACTTTGCTTGATCCCTACATACCTAAATAATTAGGCTACCCTCAGCCAAAAAGAGTGTGCAAGGTTGTGTTAACATCAATGCACACATCAGTCAATTCCTTTAAAATGTTCAAGTGTGTGTTTTTGTATGCATTTACTATAAAAGTAATTTTTCATAGCCAGGTACAAAAAGCTAAACCTAAGCGACCATGCTGAGAGCTATCCCCTATGGGATACGAACCTCGACTCAGGGCGTCGCTGGGGGGACAACTATAGCTAGATCTTGATTAGTGATTATACCATCCGTTCGGAAACTACCTACGTGGAGAAGAACAGATTCACTCTTCAATCTTATTCTCTTCTTTTAAAGGCCCTGAACCACTTGCTAGCAGTGAGACTGCTCTATTTTTTAAATACTCATCTGCCTGCTCTTTTCCCATGGTGCTTGGGGCAGGCGCAACATGTTTTCTTCTTCCGTTCTCTTCTGTCAACAGTGACACTACCATTTGCTCCTTTCATCATCATCATCAGCCCAAATTCCACTGCTGCACAAAGGTCTCCCTCAAGCATCGCCACACTAGTCCGTCCTGTGCGCTTCGCATCCACCGGACGCCCGCAGCCTTGACAAGCTCGTCGCTCCACCTAGAGGGAGGCCTTCTAATGCTGCGTCTTCCCATTTGCTCCCTTATCTTTTTTATTTTATTTATTTATTTATTTATAATCCACAATTATAACATCTTTACAGATTACTCCAATATGATGCTACAAGTCACCAACACACGAAAATACATAAATCTTAAATAAACTAGCAACAAAATTGTTCACAATAAAATAATAATAAATATTTATTTATACATTAATCAATTAAATTAACCATGCCAAAGTTTATAGCTCCAGGCCTCTTTCAACAATTATTTGAGCCCTTTGGAGAAATCTTCGCAGGCTTTGCCCAAATATGTCTTCCGACACTGTAATAGCGTTAATAATACGCACGGCTCGTGAGATAGGGGCAAACTTGAGGAGGTTGGTCCTAGCCGATGGCACGTCTAAGAGAGCGGGTCGGCGGCGCGCGCCCACGCACCCCTCCGGCGCGCGCAGCCGCAGCGCTTCCAGCACCTCCGGGTGGTGCAGCAACCCTAGTAGTATGCTCGCCACATATTTGACCAGCGCAACGTCCCTTCTTACTGCTAGTCTGGCGTACCCAACCATGCCCAGGACGAACAGACTCGGATACATCAGGGGATAAAATCCCTTTTATACACTCCGTACTGTTTCTTATAGAGAAATCTAGAAAACTTATTTTGAATTTTTTCCAACATGAGACTGTATTTCTCTTCATGTGGATTCCAAATAAATGCACTTGTTTCTAGATGACTCCTTACAAGGGCATTATAGAGAACTTTAACAACTGCAATGTCGGTGAAATCCTTACACTGTCTTAAGACGAAACCTAGATTTCTGAAAGCCCTGCCGCACACCTCAACAAATATGCTTCCGGAAGGTCAGCTCCGGCACCATCTGAACGCCCAGGTCTCGTACTCTCTACATATCTCTATATATATATATATCTCTCTATATATCTCTACATATCTTATCTCAATATATCATAAATATATATAATTCATCAACATAATCTGTTAAATGCATAAAGAACTATGTTTTTTTCATTGTACTGTTTCCTACACAGTTAGTTGACGCAGTAGTATCTCAAGATTCCGACTGCTTCGCATACGGTGCTAAGCGCGTATACCGTAACTTTAGCGTGTCGAACGCTGCCGGGGGCGGCGCCCTACAAGGCTCCGTCGACTGCTACGACGCGGATTCCATGTATAAGAGCAATGGTACGTTATTGACCTTGGTTATTGAACACTCGTTACCGCCTCGTGTCGTCGGTTGGGATAAAAAGTATATGAAATCGGATCAGTATTTCTAGATCCTACCATTCTCCTAGCAAGTAACACAATTTTCAATTTAATATATTCGCTTAGATTTCTTAACGCAATAATTTATTGCAGCTGGCCTTAAACACACAAATATTTAGACACACAAGCAGGGCTTAAATTTATGTTATCAGTTTTAGATGCTTACGCGCTTATTATAGAAAGTCATTGCCCGTCATTACTTTTGATCATCATCATATCAGCCGAAAGTCGTCCACTGCTGGACATAGGCCTCATCCAAGCGTCGCCACATTGAGCGGTCATTGGTCCACCTAGTAGGAGGCCTTCCAACGCAGCGTCTGCCGGTTAGCGGTCGACACTCCAGAACTTTTCTGCCCCATAGGCCATCAGTTCTGCTAATAATGTGTCCTGCCCACTGCCACTTAAGTTTGGAAATTCTTCGGGCTATGTCGGTAACCCTGGTTCTCTTGCGGATCTCTATATTTCTGATTCGATTGCAAGAAAACTTCGAGAGTAGCCCTCTCCATTGCCCTTTGAGTGACTATAAGCTTTCTGTTGAGGCCCATTGTGAGTGACCACGTCTCAGAGCCATAGGTCATCACTGGCAACACACACTGGTCATAGATTTTCGTCTAGAGACCCTGTGGTAAGTTGGACGAGAAGATACCGCGCAACTTCCCAAACACTGCCCAGCCGTGTCGGATGACCTCTATCTCGAAGTTGGCCTTAACCCAACTGGATCGTTTGTCCCAGGTAGACATAGTCGTCCACAACTTCGAGTGTATAGCCTCCGAACTTGATAGGTTACTTTTGATACACTACCATTTTTATTGTTATTTCTGTGTACCACGCGTTGCTAAATAAATTATATTCTTCCTTTCAGTCATGACTATTTTGGTCTAAAATTGAAAGACGGTACAATATGTCGCAGGTTTTGGCCGCAACAAGATGGTGGCGCTAGCCCTTCTATGTGGCTGTGACTACGGGCTCGGTGCGTGTGGCTCGTCCATAACCACAGTAGTATCGTTCCTGCATACTGTCCCTGAAAAAGATATTATACCAAGGTATCGTATAACAAGCTATTTTATTTGAATGAAGCTTTTATGTGAAATTAGCTTCTGCCAGCGGTTTTGTCCGTCGGAAGTTGTCCCACGGGAACCGCACATTATTCCGGCATAAAAAGTATTATGTGAATAGTATTTTGTGACATTATGTGGTTTTTAAACACTCGATTATCGGGCTATTAACGTAATCGAGGAATAAGCGCCGTTTATCTGCTGTGATTGGCTGTTGAAAATTCATTCACAGCAGATAACGCGTTCTTGACAATGTGTCACATTAATTCTGCGAAAATTTTGCGGTGAGAAACCTGGCCTTAACTTTATAAATTATTGTCCTGTAATTATTAAGTGGTGTACAATAAAGTATGTGATAAATACATAATCTATCTCTGTGCCAAATTTTACACAGATCCATTCAGCCTCTGTGGCGTCATTGTGTCACAAATATCCATCCGTCCAAATTTTCGCATTTATAATATTCGTAGGATTGCACTGGCACAACAAATAATCGTGTGAGCAAAATTTCAGCTCATTCGAATAGCAGGAAGTGGGTCAAATTTCAGACACCGGGACTGGTAACGCTAAATGAAATCTAGGCTATAAAAGTAGGAGAAGAAAATAAACGATGGATAGCCTGTTCCAAAGATGCACTAAAAAGTGGGTGACGATTAATTGCCTGCGAACACTGGCAGGCAGTGGACTGTCGTCCCGTCGTCGTCCGCCAGTGTGCGCAGGCCATTATTGAGATGTATGGAAGACGAATACAGCCGCGTTTCCACTAGGCAACATTTGACGCGCTACATGCCGCACAACATGTTGCTCTTCATGATGAACGGCAACGAGGAACTTTTATTTAGTAACGTTATCGCGTCGCGTCATGTTGCGCGCCAGCTGGCAACGTTGTCGAACATGTTGAGCGTCACGTGTCGCGCGTCAAATGTTGCCTAGTGGAAACGCGGCTTATATGTTGCGCCGAACCCAAACTTTACGATACAAAGAATGATGATGATACGGAACCGAAGCGCAGTTACCTTGATTATTTGCATCAAGGATAACGGAATTTAGAGCTGTCTCTAAAAGGTATAAAAAGTCGCTGCTGGCCTCCGCTTAATTTTTTCTAAAACACACAATGGATTTGGAAAACGAGGAAGGTTTGTATATACAATTCCTGTGCAAAGCCAGGATGGGTCGCTAATCGTTGAAAGTATTTTAATGTAATATAAAAGGTTTGATGTGATTTCCTAAACAGGCTGTTGTCATGGGTGACGGATCCCGAGCGCTATGAAGAACGCAACCGCTGGTTGTCGGCCCCTGGGCGGTGTGATCGTTGCGGACACTTCGGAAGGACGCACGGCAGGAACGGATGTCCCGTGTGCGTAACGAATCGAGGCTGCAACGATACTGGACACAAGTAATGTATATTGAGACTGTAATATACTGTTCAGAACAGAGTTAAGGGCTATTTTCAGAAAATGTAGATGTAAGAAGTTTGAAGGTTGAATTAGGCTGAATTCTGATGTGATGCAAGACCATCTGATCACATTACAAATGAATTTCAGCCTAAAGCTAAAACTGAGACTAGCTCTTTGGTGGATAAGTGCAGCAGTCATTCCCGGTCTTTAAGTTGTGGATTTGGTCGGTGCTAATGACGAGCACACATGTGACTTATATCAGCGACATAAGGTTCAAATTGCACTCGTAAATTGCAACAATTAAAACAACTCAATCTTTACATTTTCTCTTGTTTTCAGAACAAAAGCAGCAGAAGTAAAGCGTGAACTGGCACTTCGTAACAGAGCCTTAACGTGTGGAGCCCCATTTCCGGAACCCAAAGTTATGAAAGAGTTCATGCACACACCCCCAGACGAGATAGATCTGAACAGCTTGAAGAATGCGACGCCTAGTTTAATTCAGTTTATGGTGACTATCTATAACTATCTATTGGGTACTTACAGCTTTAATTCTAACTATGATAAGATCGCGCTATCGCATTAGGTATAAAACTATTTTTTTTTTGGTAGAAATTTGTAAATTAAATTAATTATTAATGTATAAGCTCGCGAATATTTACATATATAAATAAACAATATGTAAATATTCGCGAGCTTTTCAAGATTTTCTTCTTGTTTACGTCTTTTTAGTTCGCTTTTTAAGCAGTTGGGTTTTTTTTTAATTTTTTTTAGACCTCTTGAAACCCTTTATTTTGATACCCCCACGATGGATTTGGAAGAAGAAAAAAAATGGTTCCCACAATATGGCGCCGTTTTCCTATTTTCCTATTTTAATGTAGCTACTCGCAGGGTTAAGACGAATCGATTGACGAAAGAATTATAAAAATCGGCCTACGCGTTTGGTCTCTAGAACGCCACATAGTAACAAACATACATAGACATACATACATAGACTGTTAAACACATTACCCTCCTTCGGCAGTCGGGTAAAAAAGCTTTTAAAGCAAAATTTTAGCTAACCTTGCATTGCCATCCAAACCAAAGATGTATGTAAAATTTTTGATCCGTTGGTTGGGGTAGCAGTTTGCAAGATTTGGCTCATACATACCAAGTAAAGCGACTTTCAAGTTGTAGCTCTTGGGTTCGAACCCAGACAGACAATTTACTTTGGGTAAGTTATTTCATCACTACTAAAAATGGTGAAGGAAAACAACGTGAGGAAACCGTAATCAGTCTTAGAACCAATAATTTGAAGACATGTGACATCCACTAACATGCACTAAGCCTGCGTGGTGGATTACGGCCCATTCCCTCTCACAAAAAGGAGACCTGCACGCAGAACGGTCCAAATGCGAGTCTAAGTGCGGAAAAGGGATCCATCTATCCTATCCTGTTATATCCTACAAAGCCAAGTTAGATAAAAGCTTGTAAAACTGAAGATAAGTAATAATGTCCCATGAGTGTGTTACGTGTTCCCCTTGAGAGTCTTGTGTACCAACGAGTTCGAACCTATGAGGTTTGGTTGACATTTTCAGAGAGTTTTTATCGTATGAACCTGCTGTATCATGCAACACTAGGTTAATAACAAAATATGATGACAGTCAAAATACACCTTTAAGTGAGTGATCATAAAAGTACCATTGCATTGATACTAAAGCATCATTTTAACTTATATAACATAATAATATCTTATCAGAAATATATATACATAATATCTTTAGTATATATACATAATATCTTTTCAGAAACTGATGACAAAAAAGTTGGACTGGTCAGAGAGATATTGTGTCGAGAAGTTCCTGCCAATTTTAACTAAATGGCACTTTCAAGACAATGTGACTTGCAGGACTATTAAAGCTACACTTATAAAGAAAAAGAGGAATCCGAGAGGTAAAGCCCATTACTATAAAAAGAAAACTTAAAAACCCAACCAACGCTTTTTATTTCGTACTACATAATTTATATATTCTAACAATTGAACACGTAATTATGACACGATATCTTGCGAAAACACCAATAAATTTTGAACGGCTGAACCGATTCTCATTAAACATAGCTAAGAACACTCTCGATAAAGACATCGTTCAAAAAAAAAAAAACGAAGTCAAAATCTTTTTAACCGTTTAGGAGTTATGATGCCACAAACAGATACACAAATACACAAAACCAACACATACAACAAACACATCACACACTTCAAACTTATAACAGCCTTCTTTTTCCGTCAGGGGTTTAAAATAAAAGAGTTTGTATCATTTTTTGAACTTTTTTGATCGAAAACTCTTTTACAGGTGTCCCAAGCTTTGTGGTTGTATGGGCGGACATTGAAGGTCAATACGAAGGACTTATACCTGATGATCAGTTTGATGGTAAGTTTTTAATTGGTATTTTTTCCGAATTCTCATTAACATTTCATTTATACAATATTTCCGGAATTGTAGTAATACAATTTAAAGAAAAATACACCTATTTTTGTCGATAAAAAACCCATATAAGGGGTGCATAACATGTGACATCCACCAACCCGCACTGGGTCCGCGTGGTGGAGTACAGCCCATTCCCTCTCACAGAGAGGACGCCTGTGTGCCAGCAGTGGGAACATTAAAAGGCTTATGATGTGTGTGTGTGATGTGAAGGGGTGTAATCACCACAAAACACCCACCCTCAAAGATAGAGCCATTTTAGTACCTAACTTACTATGGTATCCACATAGTATAACAACCATAACTTTGGACCTAGGTCTCATAGAAGCATACATTTAATATTATTTTTATGTCCATAGCATAGATAATCTAAAAAACATTCAACTAACACACAAAAGGCAAGATATATTTTTCTATTGAGTCACAAAAATCAATTTTTCAAAAAATCTAAAGCGAATGTAATTACATATGCTTTTCTTGCATTTCCTAAAATTCTGTTAGTCTTTGACTTGTTTTACACACTGACATAAGAAACACAGCTCTAAGCCAATTAGGTTTAATTTGATTGCTGCTTTATAAGAACTCCTGCGCATTATATTTTTTGCAGTATTTTAGGAAATACAATAAATACGTGTGGGGTTTAAACCCCTTATGTGGGGTGTTTTTATCTAAAAATTAAGGTTATATAGCGGCTTTAAAGTTATATTACTACAATGTATACCTATATCAGCAATACATGATATTGTATGAGTCCTTGTTATATCTATCGTGTGAAATTAAAGACGTTCTGTTTTGTTCGCAGAAGATGAAGATCCCTTAGTAGCGTGGACTACAACAGAAAGACAAGATTTGATGCGCAAGTACTACCCAGAAATAGTAGAGGCTTACGAAGAGTCCATCAAGAAACCGCCCAAAGAGAAGAAGACTAGAGCTGGCAAGAAGAAGGAAAATGTTAACCCTAACTCTGATAAACCTAAAAGAAAATATAACAGAAAACCTAAACTTATAGAACCAGTTGATAAATTAAACGATTCTATGAAATCTTTAGAACCAAAAGCAAAGGAAACCAATTCAAGTGCATTAAACGTCAGTGTCAATGTCAACAGATTAAAAAGAAAAATCAAAAACAATACAAAGAAGGGACAGAAAACTTTGAACAGCTTTATCGCAATTAAAAAGAGAAGAACTAGTAACAAACGAATGCAGTCTTTACGAAAAAGCTTGAAAAATTTGTCCTTGACTTGTGTTGATGATAATAACATGTGTAATATTCCTTTTGATGATGATTGCAAAATCATAGATAATGAAAAAGAAGGTAACAAAGAAAATAAAGTAAACCCTCATTATTTAAGTTTGCTGAACAAGACTGAAGATGGTACAAGTGATGGTGATCTATCAGATATTATAGACAAGATTATTTCAAGGCCTGCCGAAGTAAAAACTGCTAAAGTAGACGATAAGTTAGTAAGACTTGTTTTCGAAAAATACTCAACACCTAAGAAAATGAATTTGAGGAAATCTATACTGACTCAAGTTCATAATAATTGTTCTACGCCAAGAGAAAGTCCAGTAAAAAAGAGTAATTTCAGATTCAGTACGAATAGTAATAATAATTCAATGATTGGTAAAGTGAACACTAGTTATTTCTTCGATAAGTTGACAGAAGATGGCGATGCCTTTGAAATGTCGCTAGAACATAAAAGTGCTGTTTTAAACTTAGATGCTACTGTTGAATACAGTTTACCTGATGTTTGTTTGTATTAAGGTTATGAAGTTTGTTTGAAATATAATTACTGAGTTTTTATAGAATATCGTAAATCTTATTTTCTGCCCTGCACATATCATACTTGAACAACGAAAACCGCTCTAACTGCTGTGAATTAAAAACATTTCAAAAAATCCGGCCAATTGCGAGTCGAACTCGCGCATGAAGGGTTCCGTACCATTATCGCAATAAAACGGCAATAAAATCAAGTTTGTTGTATGGGAGCCCCACTTAAATATTTATTTAATTGTTTTTAGTATTTGTTGTTATAGCGGCAACAGAAATACATTATCTGTGAAAATTTCAACTGTCTAGCTATCACGGTTCATGAGATACAGCCTGGTGACAGACAGACAGACAGACGGACCGCGGAGTCTTAGTAATAGGGTCCCGTTTTTACCCTTTGGGTACGGAACCCTAAAAACAACAATTGCTATGGAAGGGCAATTGACTGTACATTTCGCCACGATAAGACACACGAAACGGAGTTTTTCTGTTCTGTGCACACGTTCAGAAACAACACCTTGTGTGTAGTGCCTACCAGGGCCGTTTTTCTCAGGGGTGCAAGTGCTGCATAAAACTAAAAATCTGTATGAATTGAAAGGACAAAATAAGCTTATGCCGTTTGGGACTAGTTCTTTTTAAATTTATGTCTGTATAAACGGAAAAAAAAACATTGCATTCGACGCGCTAAAGTTTTCGAGCTCACTGCTCTCACTCTTGGTTTCTCTTAATTTTTATTTCTTTTGTATAGAAAAAACAATAAATATCATACTCTTGAAGGTGTGCTAAAATATTTGAGCTCGTTTCACGCGCCCTTGCGTCATACATTCTCTTGATTCTAGTGATTCCGTATAAGCGACTAAGCAACTCATGTCTATTATGAACGGTTACAAAATGTAACGAAAAGCCAATAAATAAGAATACGAATAAGAGCGGCGCACAGACTGGTTTAAAGTTATTGGGTCAGAAAAAATAAAACAATCCAAATAAGTTCAAAATGACGTTTATTACTATTTTTACAGAAAGTTTACGATTACAATTCATGTGCCCCGGGTACACTTATCATACTCTAATTACATACAGGTAACATACTCTTATTCTGTGTCTTAATTCACTGTTGTTACATGTCTTTATTTTATTAGTTTGGAATATAGGTTCGTTTTAAACCAAACTATTCATATTTCCCCACACATAAATATCCATGGGGTGTGGTCTGGACCAGTGGCGTAGCTAGGTAACCAAGGGCCCTGGGGCAAATAAAAAATTGGGGCCCCACTGCTATCTAAACTGGTTAGGAATTTTCAAGTAAAAATATTAAATATACAAATACTTTAAAAATGCTAAGCTACTTTATCAACAGCTCTTTTTCGTGCACTGCACTGCAGGGCAGGTAATAAAAATATTAAACAGTAACAACATAAATACAATTAATACTTGGTGTAGGTGGCAATTAAATGAAATAAAAAAGATTCAAGAGTTTATTATATAAAGGTCGGACCTACCAACTGACTAAATAACAATTATATTTACAATCTTTTCCTAGCTTTAGTTTTCGCAAAAGTATCAATGACTTCGGTTAAATCCAGGCTTGATGCGGTTTTGTTTTAAGGGTACACTAGTCGAAAATTCTTCCATACAAACGTAGTCTGGCTTTTAATCCACTGTTTGACGATGTACGTTCAAAATAAAAAATGATATCAATTTGTCTCATCATTATCTAGCCCTGTATGAAAGCAAAAAGTAAAAAAAAAAAAATCCATAAAGTTCCATATTTTAACACTAATTTTAGCGCATATTTGGGCGCAAATAAGTACCATAAGAAGAAGGAAATTTGAAAAACGGCCTCCATACAGGGATAGATTAGTAGTTCAACAATGCAAATAATTTTATTTTGAACAGATAAATTCAGTCGTTTTTTCATGATATCCAGACTCCCAAAGGTCTGTTGTGTATAAAATTTCGCGCTCTCGTTTTCGTTCTAAATCATTATCCATTTTGCTACAAATTTGCAAAAGTGCTAATTCGTACGCGTACTGGCTTCTTACTGCTCATAACAGCATCTATCTGTTCCGCACGTGTTGTCGGTTGATATACTTAGCACGCATTTTAACCCCGCGCACAAAATAGTTCGTGCCGTAGATTAGTGTACCCTTAAATTGCTATTAGCGATAAATGTCGGAGTCGAGTTTGGGCCATAGTATTTCTTAATTAATATTTTATTATATTTAATTTACTAAATGAGCTTTCAGCTGCTGCAGAAGTGACAGAAATTGTAAAGAATAATAACATTGCTGTAAATACTTCCGTTAGGTCGCATTCTAGCACTCCATATTTGCTCATTATTTCCAAACATAATTAGTGAACATGCTTGAGTTAATTGAGGTAAAACTAGGTGGTAAATATTAATAAATTGAAGTGAAAAGCTAGATCCTATTTTATCTGAATATTTTCTTTGGAATACGTAACAATTTTGTAATAAAGTTGCTTCATCAACACCAATGGGAGAAATTTTCAAAAGTGCAGTTCGATCGAGATTTTCTGGTAAGGATTCGAGGGCCCCCTGAGCTTGAGGGCCCCGGGGCACTGCCCCGCCTAGCCCCTAGGTAGCTACGCGGCTGGTCTGGACTTCTAGCTGGCACAGTGTTGGTCCACCTCTTCCGATCCACTTATATGGATTTAGTGTCATTAGCCATTCACCTTAGAGATGACCTATGACCTTAGAGATTTTGTGTGGGAATCGCAGATAAACTGAAAACGATCCTTGACGCAAAGAAGAGTGGCAGGAGAACACATTAAACAAAAGAGAAAGAATTTTAGCATTCCGGCGAAGACGAATTGGCAACCACTTGAGCTTTACGCGGTATTCGGAAATATGGTCATATTTGCGCAAACCGAATATGAAACTTATACAAAAAAATTTAAGCCACTCAAGTTGTTCTTGAGTAAGGTCAAGATAGCTGGTAGGTAAAGCTAGGCAAGCAAGGTATCAGCTTAATCTAAGATGGGATGAAGAAATGATTGTGCAAACGCAATCTTGGTGGCATTCGGCAGAAAATTACGCAATCTCCTAAAGTCGCAGCAGATGCAAATAACTTGCAGCTAACTGTCTGCAGTTGGGTAGTCCAAAAGAAGTTCTTGTCGATGAATATCCCCAAGTTTTTAACTTATTCACTGAATTGTCAAAAAGAATTTGGGGAAGAGACTTCCAGTCGATCTTTGAAACCATCTTCACAGTTAAAATATACAAACAGTATGGAAACTACCTACAAACGCTCGAAACGGCACACACACACAAACATACGCACTGATTTGTCCGCGTCATTGAAATACTTAAAACTTTTCACCATTTGAAGTTCATACAATCCTATTGAATGCAATGAGTTCTATTGATTGAATGACTATTTTCATGCCTATTGACAATAGGATTCTTACGAAAAGAATTCGTTGTATTGCCGATTCTAATGACTATAATTTGTAAAGCCATATTTGTTATGGCCGCGAATCATAGCTCAACATACAACCTGTTACTGACCTGTAAATTGCAAAAAACGTGAGAAAATTTGAATATCGCGGGCTACCTTAGCGCAACCCGCTTAAGGAGAAAAAATCGGCCAAGTGCATATCGGGCTCCCACACGAAGGGTTCCGTAACTTCCGTACCATATCGTACAAGATTTAACACTTTTACTTTCGTAAAAGAAACAAGAGAAGCGCTGTACCATTATGTAAAGTAATTCTCTAATATAATTACATCCATCAATAAAACATATGACTGTCAAATAACGTATATAAATATCTGTATTGACTATAGATATTTATTTACGTTATTTGACAGTCATATTTTTTAAACTCCGCTATATGAAAATACTGAAAGAAGAATAGTTTTCATCTTATATTTTTAAAATTGCCAACATAATGAATTAATGATATTGTGAATTACAAAGTTGTTTTTGCAGTTGCCGAGAAATCACCCTTATTTAATTAAATTAAACTAGACTACAAACAGTACATGATATACAGAAGTTTCACACATCCTTCGGGTACGGAACCCTATGAATCACCAAGACGCTTTTGGCTTTATATTTAGGCATTCTAGAAAAAAAACCGTAAAGTTTCTCGATTCTTTCGTTATAGATATAAAGAATAGAATCGAGAAACTAACAAACAATATCTAGCCATTTTTTCTCAGTGCCCCGTTACCTACACTCCAACCAAAATTTCATCAAGATCAAAACACTACAGCCATCTAGACTTTTTACACGGTACTAATATTCTTTTAACTTTGCTGAACGCGTCCAAAACGCTGGGGAATTCCCGTCTTTGTAGCGGGTACTTCCCCAGGAATCCCTGAATCAGCGTTGCCAACTCTACGTCTTTCTACATAGATCTACGTATTTTAAGCCTTTCCTGCAAACCTACCTACGTACTTCAGTCCCAGAATCTACGTATTTTGTATCAAAATTGTACAAAGCAAAATAACATAATTATTTCATTAGGTTGAAATAATTGCCGTTACTTTTGCGAAAAAAAGTTAATGAACGTTCCGTTTCATACACTCGCATTATTTAAAATCAAACTGTCCATTTGTGTCTTTGAGGTCGAATTCATAATTTGGTGGAACTTCGAAAGGGCTGGTCTTAGTCTCTCTCTCTTTCTAATGGCGGGCAAGAGATAGAGTGTGAATGTTTCGTATTGTATGATTAACCCAAGGTTGAATAAGATATTCGCGGCTAAAAGAAAAAAAAGAACTTACTTTTTTCTCACTCAGTGAGCAAAATCGCATTTTGTTTGTTTAGTTTGCTTTTTAAGCAGTCGGGCTTTTTGATTTTCTTAATTAACTTTTTTATTTACAAATTTTTTGTTTTTTTTTTTTGGTATTAGGTACATTTAAACATATAAGTGTTATATATTTATGAAATCGCCTCTTAAAATCCTTTATTTTGATACCCCACACGATGGGTTTGGAAGAAAAAAAAAGTTTTTATTCCCCACAAAATGGCGCCCAATATCCGCCATTTTTGTTTTTTCCAATTTTAATGTAGCCAGTGCTTAGATAAAGTACCAATAGATTAAGCCTTAAAATGAGCTTGATTGATAGAGCGAGATGGCTAATTGGCAGCTCCATGTAAATAATAAGGACAAAAGATTATTTTTTGTCTTTGTCACCATGGCCGGTTTCTGTTGTTTGTCAAACTTTAATACAATGGCAGGTTTGACAAACAAACTCGGTTTTGTTTGATTTTCTGTGATTTCGTGGTATTATGTGTTAATTGAGACAAGGAATTTGGGTTATTTATAGATAATAAGTGTCAGTGCGATGGTGGGTTGTAGTGTTCTTGTTCTTGTTGTAACACCAGAACTAACTATTGTTGTCTCATATGCGGCCACGCCAGGGCTTAATCTATAGGTACTTTATCTAAGAGCCAGTGACACTCGCAGGATTAAGACGAATCGATTGACGTAAGAATCATCAAAATCGGCCAACGCGTTTGATCCCTAGAACGCCACATAGGAACAAACATACATACATACATAGACTGATAAACACATTATCCTCCTTCGGCAGTCGGGTAAAAAAACGAAGTTATGTGACATTCACCAACCCGCACTAGGCCCACCCATTACCTCTCTCACAGAGAGGATGCCTGTGTCCCAGCAGTGGGAACGTTATAGAGCTGAAGATAAAATAATTGATACAACAAAAATTAGATAGGGCATATAATATAGGAAGTTTATCAAGTTCGATATTGATTACCTCCTTTAAGTTACGTAGCCTATATACACCGTTAATTTTTGGTCGTTTATATCCCGCGGAGGGTCGATCCAGTATATGAAACAGTATCGATTAGTAAAGATAAAATTAATTAAAAAAAAAACAAAATAAACTAAACTGACTTCCAAAGCAAGATCCAAAGTACAAATTAAGTTTCGTTTCGGAAGTCGGTGTCTTTGGTAGGTACCTGTTTTATCATTTTGCGATACCAACTTCCGAAACGAAAGTTATTTTTGCACTTTTTAGATGTTTTGCTTTGAAAGTTCTTTTATTTTAATTTATTTTTATCTCCACCGGATTTAACTGAACAAAATTTAACGGTGTGTATAGGTACGTAATTTAAGTCATCGCGGTTTTAGGGAACTATTTTAATGATGTAGGTCAAGGGCGTCGCCAGCCGATGGCCCAGGGGGGGGCAAGTTGATATGGAGAATGAGAAAAGTATGAATTGTAGGTAAAGTCGAGAGCACATGAATCTTTTCACTTGTAGTACGAGCCTTAATATGCGCGCTTATTAGGCGCTTTAATATCAAACCATGGTGGTTGCGGGGACGACATCAAGCGACGCATGGCTATGGCCAGGTCTGCCATGGATAGGCTGAGGAAAAATGGAGGAATCACAATATCACCAAAGCAATTATATATACACAATTTTCGTAAAATCCGGCTCATACGGGCACTTGTGTTGCCCATATTTCTATACGCAGCCGAGACCTGGACGCTGGGAGACACTGAGAGAAAGAGAATAGACGCTCTGGAAATGTGGTGCTGGAGAAAAATACTTGGAGTGTCGTGGACAGAGTTTCGCACTAACATATCCATCCTTCAAGAGCTTGGTATCAGGCAGCGTCTGTCGGCTGTAGTCCAAGCTCGAGTACTCCAGTTCTTTGGACACGTGTCCCGACGAGGCAACGACTCTATCGAGCGGCTTGTAGTTCAGGGTAGAGTGGAAGGAACGAGAGCACGCGGCAGGTCGCCCATGCGATGGACCGACCAGATTAAGTCTGAAGTGGGTGGCCCATTGAATGAGTGCACACGAATAACGGCCGATAGAGACGGATGGCGTCGCATCGTTAAACAAATTATGGCAACTCGAAGTCTCACTGCAACATGATGACCACGACCGCTCTGCCAAGAGTGTACCGACGAAGAAGAAGACGAGCCTTACATCTACAGCGATTGTAATAATATCGGTATAGTTCTCGCCAAACTTCTTGGCCGTCCCGATGTTGGCTGCAATATCTGCGCAGTAGTAAATCATACAAAAACACTACCGATCCGTGCCTTGCGCATCGGAAAGCCAACTTCAGGGCGGCCCAGAAGTTTTAGTTTTTTTAGAGACCAACGTGTAAAGCTACGCAATTCTACCGTACACGTTGTGCACGGAAGAGCGATCAAAATTTTCAACGCTTTTCCGTGTCGGGAAAGAAGGTTTTTGCCTATTTTAGGATATCAACAACGGTTCGATCTGTTGGGTTTGGTTTATATATATTCATTCGCGACGTACGGGAATGATCAATCAAGCAAGTCAAGTCAAAGACTTACGACTGTGGTTGCTTTACATTAGGCCCCCCTTGGCGACGCCCTTGATGTAGGTACTTATCTAATGTTTGTTATTACAATTATCATGCTTTTATTAATAAATGTAAATGATAAAACCCTGTCACCACAATCCGCGTTAATCTTAGAAACTGAATAACTACTCGTTATAGCTTTTAGTCGCGGTTTGTTTGCCACAAATCCATTTGAAATGCTGATTGCTGCAAGCCCGAACCTCGGCGGGCGACGTGTTTCCTCCCGGCTCAAATATATTATTATTAAAATAATTTCATGCTGTGTTATTTTTGTGATGAGAGACCTTAGTAAAAGCATTAAGTGGCTGCCTGTTTGGTAATGCGCTTTATCCCCTATACACAAATCGAATTAAACACTTGCTAATCAGTCGCCAAACATCGTAAAGACTTTTATAAATAAGGGTACCAGTATCTTGTGATGCTGTTAGTAAGTTACCTTAGTTAGTTACCAATAGATACGTTAGTTACTTATAAAATGTAGGAAATGGAGGATCACTATCGATCTCTATCGTAACAATTATCACGAGGTCTATCTAAAATCAGAATGTCTGGCATTGTTATCCCAAACATTATTGACAAGGGATGTTTCCTGGGTAGAAAAATGACAATTCTATTTAGTCTGTCAGTGAGATTATCAAATAATAAAGGACACATTTTTTTTACTTTACTAAATTGATACAAATTGGCAAAGATTAAGCGTATCAAAGTTCAGGAGTGGGGCTTGTGAAGTCACTATGACAGTATAAAGTGTACTAACGGTGTGACGTCACATGGTATTTCAACGCATTATATCGTCGCAGCTTTTGTCACAAGTTTGTAAGTGGCACCAGTGACAGAAAAGTTGAAACGAAACCGTTTATCCTGGTATGGTTTTGTAATGAGGAGGGATGAAACGCATGTTACTAAAAGAGATACGAATATAAATTTGGTTGGATGTAGAGGGAGGGGACGGCCAAAGAAAAGATGGATGGAGGATGAAACTGGGTGAAAGAGCGAGAAAAACTGGTGCTCGAAAAAAGTTAAATAAATATTGCTTTGAACATTGCTTTGATGCACAATATTGTTTTGAAGTAATGGTGATATATTGGATCCATAGCTTGTTTTTTATCCAAGGCAGAGCCCCCCAGAACTTAGCTCTTTCGCGTTTGTTACACCTGTTATTAGCAAAACTTAGCAATGACATACAATAACTATAAAAATATTTGAAACAAAATGTATGCAACTACAGTACAAAAACAAAAACATACTACAGTATGCCTCTCAGAGTATCAACTCCTTGTTTTATTTGTGCTTTCTAGGTGCCCTGGATCCACCTATGCTTGGTGCAGCTTTGATTTCGATTGCTATTAGCGATAAATGTCGAAGGGAACAAAGACAGAAGCAAAAAGCCGATTTTTCGCTATAGCGAGACAAATGAACTGCAATTGATTATTATATAATTATATTATAAGGTTAGAAGATATACTTTGTATTCAAGATAACTTAATCCATACAGTATGATTAGAATTAAAATACATTGAAATTACCCGATTAATAAAGGATCTCCATAGCGGAGAAGAGATCCTATCTGCTACAGTCTTCCGAATTCTGTTGCAGCTGCCATCCATGCTGCATTCTGTAGATCAGAGAAACAGTTGTCATGCGGATGACGGCATGAAACCTGTCATGCAGTGTAATACAGCGCAAACATCCCCGATGCACTACAGAAGCAATGCAGCAGTTATACTTTTGTATAACATGTTGAGGCGGTATGGATGGATCGCTGGATGTCTTCATCCAGCGATCCATCCATCTCAGATCTTTTGGCATGACTGCCTCACAGATTACCCGTTAAAAGCTTTGACAACACGCCTTAAACAACGTTATCTTTACTTGCCCAGACCCTGATGACCGTCTAGTTAGATTTAGTTTTTATAGATTGCTGTCCAATTCGCCAGTGAATTTTGACAGCTGCAGCCTAATTGCCTAAGTGAATTCGGCAAGGCAACGGGTTTTAACCCCATCAATCGACCAATCATATAGACGGAAATCATTTGTCTTGCCGAATTCACTTACGCAATTACGCTGGATCTCAACGTTTGATGCTATATCGCGATGTGCTATTTGATGATGTTGCGAATAAAAACTGTAATTCCACACAAGTGCTAATGGCATTATCTACCACAAGTTTCAAACAGAAGTTCGAAACTTATTTAAAGTCGTGTTGCAACCTATTTTATTTAGATGCCGAAGATGTTCGAATTTTAGGGCACCGTCTAGCCCCCCGGTAGCTACGCTTCTGGACGCGGCGTTGGAAGGCCTTCCACTACGTGGACAAATGACCTCGTGAGGGTAGCGCGAGTCCGCTGCTCCGCCTGGGGATGGCCTATGTTCAGCAGTAGACATCTTTCGCCTGAAATGATGTTGATGATGCAACTAAAATAACAGATTTCATTTAAAAAAAAACTAGTTTAAAACAAGTACTCCGTACTCCTAATCCAGAGTCGAGGTAACCATTAGAACCTAGTCACACAAAAGTATGTCGGGTTTAGTCAATAGTACAGACGTCAAAACAAATCGCAAGCACGCCATCTGGCGGCAAAGCAAGAACAATATTACGCTTTGGCGCGCTTTCTCTAACCACTTGCGTGGTGGGGATAATAGAATGTAGCAGTTGAGCTAAAATGTACAGGCAGTTGAGTACTGACAGCCGTAGAGCTAACACGTCGTAGAATCAGTGTCGATCCGTAATATTAGTAAGCAGGAATGTAACTTGTGTCTATTTGAATATACTCAGTGTATCGAATAATTTGTGTGATTTCATTTTCACGATTGTACCCACCGACCTGCCCACACACGATGTCTTAACCTAAGGGAATACATCCTGACTTCCCGATGGTTTGCATCTATCGGCCAGCCTTGATGCGACATCAGAACTGGGATTCGGTCGTGCTAATGAGATCACACGTAAAAACAAAGCTAGTGAAAGTGGCGGTTACATTCTTGCAAAAAAAATCGCGGTGTCAGTTGCGACTACCCTCAGTCTTGAATAATCAAAAACCAGTCCGGAGCGGAGCTGCAAGGAAGCTAACTACAACCGAGGAGCTGGACGGGTCAAGGAGGAGCGTGTGGACGTGTGGAAAGATCCATACACACTGATCTTTATGTCAATCTGGTGAGTCGTTTTCATTTTGTTATGACTATGGCCAAAAGTTTTCATTATTCAAAATTCTGTGTTTTGTGTACGGTATGGCGGTCAGTGGATCGTTGGGGTAGCCCGTGTCAGTTCATAATTTCATGTTAGTTATCGTTGGTCAGGTTTTGGTGTTGTTGAAAGAGTCTTATTTTACTATCACTGACAATAGCCCTTGACTGACCTTGGCTGACTATTATTGTTTGGGGGTTGGAACGATATGGTGACAGCGACGTACCTACCTTACACTTAAGTCTGGAAAATAACGTACCTACCTTACACTTCAGTCTGGAAAATATTATAATTCTAAATGAAATATTTTGATTAGTTTTATGTAGTGAGAGTGAACCATGTTTGAGAAGAAGCATAGTATTCTTCTTTAGTGGTCGAAGGGCCAAACTATCTAAAAGGTGGTAAACCCTACCAGACCTCGTTAATTGTGACTTAAAATACAACTGACGCTATGACATTCATTGTATTCTCTAAAGCCTATCGACTAGCGACTAGTGACCTGGGCACTTGGGACACTGTAATGTGTGGTTCATATTTTGGACAGGAACTCTGCACTCAAATTCGGTGTCCATAATAACCTATTTGGCCATGCCGGTTTAGGTAACTACTACTACTAGAAGCTCGTGGCTAAATAATAACAGCCGCACTGGTCGATCATTAAGGTTGGGCAACGCTTGACGAGGTCGGTCCGTGGATGGGTGACCATTTCAACATACCGGGTTTCCTCCGTGCCTCGGAGAGCACGTTAAGCCGTTGGTCCCGGCTGTCATTTGAAGATCTTTGACAGTCGTTACGGGTAGTCAGAAGCCTGAGGTCTGACACCAGTCTTGCCAAGGGGTACCATTTTACCCAGTTACTGGGTTCTGGAGGTCAGATAGGCAGTCGCTCCATGTAAAGCACTGGTACTCAGCTGAGTCCGGTGGGACTGGAAGCTGACCCCAATATGGTTGGGAAAAGGCTAGGCAGATTGATTAGTTTAGGTTACTACGAGTACACCGGTGCATCGATTAATTTCCATCAAAGCTGTGTATGGTTAAGATAACCGTGTGAACATATACTCTCGTAATGTTTTTCATGTTTCAGATACCATATTGTGTCGCAGCCTGAAGCCTCTGCTGCAGGCTAGCGATTCAGATGCTGAGCGCGAAGGTTGACGTGTCAACGTCTGAGAGGTTAAGACCGATGGCAGGCTAGCAGTTCGCAGGTGGTAGTCGAACGCTATGACCACAGCTGTGATGTCGGGAGCGCGCGCAAGTTTGGAATGGAATACTCGGTGAGTCGCTTCCATATTATTTCGATAGTGAGGTCGAAGGTTCTCTAGTGAAGAGATGCTAGTTCGAGTTTTAAGTTTTCATGTTTGACCATTGAATTGGTCGTGGTTATATCTTGCACTATCACTAGGTAATTGAGACACACTTAGTAAAAAGCAAGTAGCTAATGAGTTTCCTATTGGCTAGTTAGTACTTTCCTAGTTTCAATAATGGGTTTAGTACGAACCTTAGGATGAGATATCCCTTATGAAGGAATTGAGATATCCAAAATGACTGAACAACTAGTCGTTTTCAGTGGCAAAGCGAGTTAGTAATGTCGTAATGGCATCGAAATTGTATCGACTTAGTAACGGTACTGGTCATTTACCTGTACCTACTCAGAAAAGATCTTCTTGCGTTAAGACTTACACAGCCGTCCTCAGATCTGAATTCACTTGCTTACTTTTAAAGTGATATTTTGATAGTAGCAGAATTCGCGATTGTTTTCCTTACATGAAAACGAGTTAGTGAACGAAATTAAAGGGTTACTGTTGATAATCAGATTTTAACGATATTGATCTGAGTTATTCGTGAAGTACCTTCACACGTGGTATTAAGAAGCAAATATTATCAGGCTTAATTGTTTCCCTCATATTAACAGTCAGTATGTTCCAAAATCTTTAAGTAAAAGGCGCGAATCTTGTGAGAAGGGTCCCCGATCACCAAGTTCCTTGAGAATTGGACATTATAGTTGATGACAGTGGTAGTGAAACCAAATCTGATTAACATGTCTGCTTATGAGACAAATTCTGGACCGCACCTCATGCGTAACATGTGGCGATGGGTTTTTGAAGAGGTTTCATGAGTTGAGTATGCATTGCCTTTGAATTATAACAAACTGTAACAGCATTGTTACTATTACTTTTAGTTGTTGAACTTGTTGATCGTAGGACACTTTTTTCTAATGAATAGTGTTGTGTGGGAATCTCTAGTACGAAAAATAAATAGGCCCTGTATTAAATCCGCGATAGGTGATTATGACAGGATGGTGATCGTTATACACCGAAAGCTATAAATAGGTACGCTTAGAACCTACAAGTATGCACATGGTAGGTCAGGGAAGATGCCAGCGGGTTATGTACCAGTCGATGTTGATGTCAAAAGGATTTTGATGATGAGCAAGCTTAAGGTGTCGAGTAATTCAGTCTATCGAACGTATTATGTTTGACCATACCAGTAGATACCAGAATCCAGGAGGTCAGAGTCTAGAGACCGTTGTGAGAGCAATACAATTGCTGGTCGGCTAGAGAGCCGTGGCGTTGGAGGTTTTACTCGAAGGTTTCTGTAAGCTTGGCAGTTTCTGCTGCAGTTGAATTTTAAAGTTTGTTTGGAACGACTAGCGGTACATGGCCCAGGGTAATGATTTAGTTAAAGAGTAGAGTTCTAAAATTTCCCTATTTTCACGAACCCAATAATTTAGTTTGGTCAGGAGTAGCCGAGCGTTGTGTGGCAACGGTAGGCCTTTATGGCAACGGTAGGCCTGTATGGCAACGGTAGGCCTGTATGGCAACTGGAGGTCTTTATGGCAACGGTAGGCCTGTATGGCACCTGTAAGTCTGTGTGACACTATGTCTGGTGTGAAAATTCATGTTTGTGTTAGGAACCTTACAGAAAGTTCCTATTGAGTCATGAGGTTACAAGAAAGTAAACTCGCAGTCATGCGTTTGGTGAGGTCACCATGTTAATGTTGATGACGTTCGAATCGTCAAGCCTTCATTACGAAAATTTAAATAATGATAGTTTTCTAATTTTGATTACTTTGCGTAGATCGTGTTAGTAAGACACACGAAGCTCAAGTACCAATTGGGTTAGTAGATAATGAATTGACGTAACATAGGACAGACTAAATCTCTGTGTGAACAGTTTCTGAGTTCAGAGAGTTGAGTTGACTCGACATCGTGGAGATGTTAGAGTAGAGCAATTGTGATTGCTAAGAGAGCTATGAGATAGCTAAATATCGTGAATAAGATACCTGGTGGTTTCTTTTGCTGGATTTAATTTGAGATTAATGACTATCAGTGGTACTTGGACTTTGTAATCACTATGATTGGGTGCTTTTAGGTACCAAATCAATGATTGAGTTACTATTTTCTTTAAATTGGAAATAGAATTACTCTTTCCTTGCAAAGGTGAAATGAGACATTTAAATGATCATGTTTGATTGATTCAAAATGTTTCGTCACTCACCTAGAGTATGCGTCAGGATTGGACGAGTGAATACTGTTCGGAAATTTTGTGTTTCAGAAAAACATCCCTTGTATGATGGGAGACTGGCGGGTCGGAGTAGACTAAGAGGACGTGTGGCGCAACACGACATGAGGTGGCATGGAGCGAAGACAAGATGATAAAGCCTGCGGGTGATAGATTTGGGGATCTGTCACCTGAGAGAGGCCCCGAGAAGGCGACGTGTGTGTTCCACGCTCGCCTCTCAAGAGAAACTACGGCCTAGAGAACACCATGTGGTTTTAGTCAGTAGGAGTCTGACAGACCCCTCAGCTTTCCCCAAGGGCTGAGGACATCCATTGAGGATTTCCACATGATTCGATACACTGTTAGAACCTGACAATGAGGAACAGACGAGGACGCCTGTCTCACAGGATGGCCGTGTCGGGTTTAGTCAATAGTACGGACGTCAAAACAAATCGCAAGCACGCCATCTGGCGGCAAAGCAAGAACAATATTACGCTTTGGCGCGCTTTCTCTAACCACTTGCGTGGTGGGGATAATAGAATGTAGCAGTTGAGCTAAAATGTACAGGCAGTTGAGTACTGACAGCCGTAGAGCTAACACGTCGTAGAATCAGTGTCGATCCGTAATATTAGTAAGCAGGAATGTAACTTGTGTCTATTTGAATATACTCAGTGTATCGAATAATTTGTGTGATTTCATTTTCACGATTGTACCCACCGACCTGCCCACACACGATGTCTTAACCTAAGGGAATACATCCTGACTTCCCGATGGTTTGCATCTATCGGCCAGCCTTGATGCGACAAGTATATAAATTACGTGTGTGTAAAGACTTCTAAAGAAAATCGAGTAAATCTCGATCAGATAGAATTACCTACGGCTGATAAAGGTCTAATAGGATAGAAGTAAACCTAGACCACGCCGTATTACTTAGTACTATTAGTTAGTCTTCTTGTTTATTTTACAAAAAGTACCAGCAATAATCTTGCTTTGGAAAAACTAAATTTTACGAGGTAAAATAAGGTAGGGAACTTTATTTATTGAAATATATTTACAATTTATTAACTTATATACTAGATAAAGAATACAACATTAACAGAAATACGCAAACTTCGTTAAAATAATAGCGCAGTTGTTTTGTACAAATATTTATTTACGTTTTGAATGCGATTATGCAAAAGCTTTCAAACAACAAAAGGAATTAGGAGTTGCGTTAGTGTTTCGCCTGGTGGCCTGCTACGAGGCTGCGAGGTACGAATTCGTAGCGCGGTCTACGAAGCACCGTCGCACTTTGCACGCTGGATTGCTTATAAAACGTGAAAATGTATTTTAATTGGTGCTTGCAAAGTTTTAATTAGTTTTTTTTTATATTGCTAGTGGGCGCTACTGCTGTGCCCCAGGTCCTGGGTTTAATTCTCGGGTCGGGAAAACTGTTATTAGGTTTTTCTATCAGGATTTTTTCAGTAGGAGTTTGGATTAGTGCTGGTTTGATGTCAATATACTCGCTTTTTCCGTCGGTGCTCCGTGGACCAATTGAAATTTGACCAATGGGTCTATGGGGAAAATTGCATGTTTCCTTCGTCCAATTACCAACTGGGCTATGGAGCACACTGGACGTAAACCAAAACTATGTTCCATTATCACATAATAACACTGAGTTCACACCAGGTTCTTATACTTTGGGTTCAAGGAAGCCTTTATAATATTTATTGGCTCACATCAAACTGAATTCAAAAATATAAATGAATAAATACAATATAAGGTTACCTAATTATAGTTAATTGTAATAGAATCTTCAATGAAAATAAAAGAAAAGATAGAAAAGTATGTAAACTTTTTGAAATGCCACTTTACAGAAAACTTAATGTCAATAAGGTGTCAATGTAATGACAATTCATTGTTTTGTTTTTTTTTATTATTCATTATTTTTGTTCCGTTTCTCGTTATTGTCGCAGAATGTTACATACACACAACAACAACAACAACACACACATAACAACAAACAATTCTTCTCTTCTTGTTTTACTACTTTTTTTTAATTTGTTATGTCGTAATTATTCAATAAATTATTATTAAACGGTTTCAAAAATTGTTTATGATATATTTTTCTTTAATACTTATGGACAAAGCTTTACTATACTATTAAACTCGGCAGCGGAACATTTCTCAATTCTCCATAGCCCAGTTGATAACTGGACGATGGAAACATGTAATTTTCCCCATAGACCAATTGGACAGATTTCATATGGTCCATGGAGCACATACGCTTTTTTCATAGTACTTTAAATGTAACAACTGGCGAATTGTGGGTGTACTATGCCTAGACCTTCGGGAAATACAAGGTTGATGTTGTTTTTTATAAAGAACAATAAAAAAACAAACTTTACATTTCATTCGTCACGAGATTAGCTCGTTGATATTCTCGTCGAGCGAGAAGCTTTATATTGATATTGTATTATCCCCTTTTAACGTTTTGTAATTAAGAATTAATTAACCTAATCCTCTTTACACCCGACACGTTTTGGTTCATCAGAAAGGATCCGTGACATGTCAAAGTATCAAAAATATTCCCCAATTATAAAACTTTAATGAATAATGTTTTTCCTATAATGAAGGTAGTAGTTTTACTAAAACATCATGTTATCTTAATTTTAAATAGAGTAATGAATAAAATTTAAAACAGTTTACATAAATATTATGCGGCATTCTTTGAGTCGAATAGCATCGGAAAAGCAACAAACATAAAGACAGCAGGCAGCAGCAGCCGACAGTCGGCACAGCCGTCGCCGCCGGCACAATGGATATGTTTTCCTGGAGGCGGCGACACCTGCCGCGTTCCCAGGGATATCAATTTGCGCAGTTTTAATCGTTTTCGATCACAGCTCAGCACTTTTATTCAAAGAATTTAAATTGTTAAAATGTCAATTTATTTGGAAGTTCTCTTTCAAGTTATGGATTTATTAATACTTTAATGAAGACGTATTGATTAAGAGAGATTTAGTAATTTAAGGGCTACCCCAAGTGTCAATTTAGCATATTTAATACTTTGTCCGTTCTTGATCTTCTTTGTTTGGTGTCTTCATTTCTAACAACATTCAAGCAGCAGTAGTGACGACGTTTGTAGTGAATCTGAAGGTTGCTCATCTCAAGATCGTAACGCGGTTCACAAGCTTGTCGCGCGCCGATTAGGTATCCGATTAACCTCACATGCGACGCCGAGATCTCTAGGATTTATACCCAATTCAGACAAGTTCACAACTGGGACCGAGGCTAGATTTACAAAATGTACGTTGAGGACGATCGAACCGTAAAATGCTACGAGAAAGTCTAAATCCTTTTTAACCTCGTCACTGTGTTAGAAGGAGAAGCGTGGCGGGTTTGTTCACCCCTGCGTCGTCAGATCTCGGAGCCAATCGGAGAGATTCGGAGGCTGCGTCGCAGAGCGCGCGCGCGTACCCGGCTGCTTCGTCATTGCGACGGAGGCTGTCGTGTGTCGGCGCTGGCCCGTGCGAGCGCTCGTCCCGCACCGTGCGCGAGTCACCTGAGCCGCTGACGTCGTCACGCCCTCGTGCCCGGCCACGCCGCGCCTCCACGCCGCACGCTCACGCCGAGCCCACGCCGCCCGGCCCGAGCCGGTGTGCCGCGTTGTGTCTGTGCCCTAGTCTAGCTCAGTGACCACGTTCCCGGGGACCGGCGATTCTGGCGCGATGTAAAGAAGCCGCGTCTGTCAATTTATGTGTAAGTGGAAGTTTTGCGTGTATCAATAGTCCGCATGGCGATTGTCGACGCCGGTAACGATTTTCCGCAAGCTAGCTCATCATTTAGCTCTTGCGAGTGGCATTCGGAATAAAAATGAATGAATTACGAAGCAGACCGCCCCGGGGGAGCAGCCGTTGTATTTTAACCTCTACCCAGTGGGGATAGAGTCGCGCACGTGCGCTGTTGTGCCTGGTCAAAATGAATACACTCCTTGACTTTCTCATTGCCAGCCTACACTCAATATCAAAAGCCAACATATGATTCAGTTCGTCAGCAGGTCTCTGAAATCAAATCAAATGCAAATCTCTGAATGTCATCAGATAATACAACATCACCAATGTAACAGGTGTCGCTTAATCTACGAGTACTGCGAGTTAAACTTGACATTGAAACACACAGTTATTGTTAAAACAATCGATATTAGCTATTTACCACAAACTGTCATTCCTACCACGTTGTCGTTTTACCACTTTTGACTTTGAGTAGACCTAAAACGTAAAAGTTGTCACATATAATGCTTTGTTCTGCTTATACTGTACTAGTGGAGCTTGTGTGATAGGTGGATAACAGGCATCATATTTCTATTGAGTCAACTCTCCTCCTCTCATTTAATTTAAATTCTTATTCACAAGTGCTAAATGAATTTATCTCAAGTCACAAAGAACAAACAGCTGAGACCTTCAGCATTCTCTACTGAAGTACATAGAACTGTATTAACTTCTGAAATAGACAATTTCATCAAGTGAAAGTGATAGGGGAGAAAGCCCGCGCAGAAAATGTAGATGAGGACTGTCATAAGAGGTGAAATCGAATGAATTTCCAGAGGAAATGAAAAAGCATTTGTGTTGCGAACGCGTGTTGGCCACAAACTGTCGAACGGATCTTGTGTTTATATTTCTCACTCAGAGGTTTACGCGAGGTTAAAGGTACTTACGAAGGGCATGTCTTAACGTAATATCCTTTGTAATGTTTTGCTTTTGTAATATAATTATCTTTATTTTAGTAGCTATTACAGCCTTCTTTATCTCAAAGGACAAAGAAAACACAATGCTTCGGGAGATGTTTCCTCATTATAAGCATTTACTTTCTAAGCAGCAAGATTTCGCAGAATATTTCAAATTGAAAACGTTCATTTAGGGATTATTACATTTTCATTTAAACAGATTGTTGTTGTCGAACAAAGAGGTTTTTCGAATATACAGAAACATTTTACTGGTTAACCAAACATAAGCGATGTTGTAGGCTTTAGGAGAACGAAATGCACTACAGCGTTGTGGAACTGAACGTTGTTTAGTAGAACCAGTAGCTTTTAGGGTAACAGCGAAGCGGTGGTGGTTCACTGACCACCATATACAGGAGCCTGTTATATTAATGGAGTATCGACAGAATATAGGATTAGCTAACTGGTCCACTTTGGCTCCCATGAGGCAACCTATAATGTTGCATATAAGATTCTCCAGACCATGTAACGACCATTATCTTTGTAAGTTATGACGCTGATAATGGTACTAAGCTATAAAATATTAAGGGGAAAATCTAATTTTAATGCTAACCAAGAGATGCACTGGTCGTACAAGTGGAGCAGCGAACCATATATTTTGTTTTAATCTTATTAAAAGCGTCTCACAGTATAAATCGATAGATAGAATTAAGAATGAAACGGTAATGTGAACGAGCAGAACTATTGTCAAGATCGTTGTTGTATTTTATGTAGATCGGCGACCACAATCGGCGCAGTCAAAGAAAATGCCAGAATTTGAGAATGCTCGCCGACTAACGGCCGAAAAGGTTTTTGGGCCACGAACAACCAGAAAGAAGCGTTTGAAAAACGACTGTGAGTTGTAGAGTACGTACTGCGGGAGCGGGATGTGACGTATACGAGAGCATGTCTCGTTGTTGCGGAGTCTCGAACAACGAAAACATTTGGAGAATGAGCGCGCGTCACAAGCAGGCCGCTGCAAATAAATGGCGCATGTTCCGCACGTGACAGTCGCTGAGCGGCTGAGCGCGAGCGGCCCACACGACGGAAATTTCAACTTCTAAATATTTTGTTTGCAATGCTTATTTTGTGCATCCATGCAAGCTGGTAGTTCTGACATTTTCAAAAATAGTTGCACAAGGGTAAACCGAGCATAATTTATTTGCCGTCTCAAATTGCTGTCAGTCTGAGCACAAAAAAATATAGCTGGCATCTACGGTCTCGAATGACATAGCTAAAGCTGTTTTTAAAGGCAGCGGGACAGAAAAAGTTGTCACTAGAATGTTACATCTGTTTATCACAAAGCAATCGTTCCCAAAGAAATATATAAAGAATGCTAGCCCAAAAGCAATATATCTACAGTTCTTGGACAAAAGTATTATTGAAGGTAACTGACAATAAGGTTCAGCATGAATTATTATTAATATACGTCATTTTATTGAAGTCCTCTCGCTGGAGGCTGAAGGTGTGACATAAAAAATATCTCGTCCCGGTTATAAACGGCAAGGGGACATAAACAGTAAGCTCGGGGAAAACGTAATAAAAGTTAGCAGAAGTATTTGCGCTGCGCTACCTACCTACGTAGCTGTTCTTTAAGACTGTGATAGATTATTTCTTTGTCTTCTTGAATTTGAAGTAAATTCTCGGAAACTTCTCAATTTGTAGTCAAATGTCCAAGGTACTCGGCATGATATTCTTTACAATGGTCTTACTGCATTTTCGCTGCACAGACACAAGACGAGAGTCTTAACAACCCCTTCACGTTTATATATTTACATTTTCCTAGTTATTCTTACGTCGACTATCTAGGAAAGCTTTGTGGGTAAGCTCGTATGCACATTTTTACATTTTCTGAGAGTTAGCGTCGTCACAGAACAAACTATAGCGCTTTACAAACAAAGGCGCGGAATGTGAATGAGTTATCTCCGCAAACTTCCATGTCCCACATTCTCTATCACCTTGTCAATGCGAACTTGGAATATTTCCTTCACTCCACCTCCTTATCAGAGACAAACTTCCTGAAATGTTTTAATTGAATCCAAGTACAATGAAGAGAACTAGCGAACATGAAAATCGAGAAAATGTTCATTTACGTTCACGTTTTGGATTGGATGAAGTTTTCAAAATGATTTGAAGTTTTCGTTTTGAAAAGATTCGTTTTCCTATTTCAAGCGCTCTACTGATTTTAATTAAAATGTTGATTTTTGGTCTTCGAGACTGCGTCGTTTTAAAATCCTTTGAGCTCTTGTGGTGGCCATGTTTGACGTTATTTTTGAGAGAATATTGGATTGATTTTTGAATTGTTTCGGTATGTACACAGTGATTTTTCGATTGTGCATCGTTAGCTTTATCTTTTCCAAACTACGAGTAGGTAACTATCAATACACTTATCTAACTAGGTATTCAATATTGGTTTCGGCTTACCGTCTAATCTATGACAAAACATTACTATTTTCTTATTCGTCTATCATCTACTACTTTGGGTACATATACAGAACATGTTTCAAATACTAAATGACGACACCAATTCGATAGTTTTCTATCAAACGAACAAGTTTACGGGCAAATATTCGGAAAGTAAACATGTTACTTATTTGATTGAACCCCGAAGCGTGTCTCGTGAAAGATGAGCCTTTTTACAGTGGCTGACATCCATCTGAAATGATGATGAATACTGATACACTTCAGCTTGAGTGTATGAAGTGCTCTTGGTAGGTACTCGTATGTTACGAAAATAAATGGTTGAATGTTACGGCTGAAACTATTTTTACCACTTGAGCACAAAACTTATATCAGAGTTAGTTGCTGACACGAGATTATTTAACAAATATTTCATACATAACTGGCCGGTTTGGCTATTAACTCGGAGTTAGTAATATAACCCATTGTGGCGGGTCTCAGGGATTAACCTTACCAATCTTAGGCCCTTAATTTATTTGTCTTAAAAAAAAGTTAATTAAAAAATCAAAAAACCCGACTGCTTGAAAAGCGAACTAAAAAGACGTAAACAAGGAGGAAATCATGCTGTGCTGTCGGAGCATACATCTTCGCGAGCTGGCTGACCAAAACCAGACGTATCCTCCGACTGCACAGCATGATTTCCTCCTTGTTTACGTCTTTTTAGTTCGCTTTTCAAGCAGTCGGGTTTTTTGATTTTTTAATTAACTTTTTTATTTATAACTTTTTAGTTATTTTTTTTTCGAATTAGGTACATTTAAACATATAAGTATTATATATTTTTGAAATCGCCTTTTAAACCCCTTTATTTTGATACCCCACACGATGGGCTTGGAAGAAAATAATATTTATTTTCCCCACAAAATGGCGCCCAAAATCCGCCATTTTTGTTTTTTCCAATTTTAATGTAGCCAGTGACACTCGCAGGATTAAGACGCATCGATTGACGTAAGAATCATCAAAATCGGCCAACGCGTTTGGTCTCTAGAACGCCACATAGGAACAAACATACATACATACATACATACATACATACATACATACATACATACTTACATACATACATACATAGACTGATAAACACATTACCCTCCTTCGGCAGTCGGGTAAAAAAGAGAAGCTTGGACAACAAGCATGTTATTTAGTTAACCCCTTCAGAGTAGGTCTCTACACTTTTGCAACTTTTCCTCGACCACCTGAACATGCAATTGATTTCCATGTCAATATTGTAGTTATTGTTATCCAAGATGCAATACGAATATCAAACATCCATGGTATGGCATACATACTTGTCATAAATCTCTCAAATTCGGCATCCTGTTTCCTTCTTCAAGAGGGGTGGTATTTGTGGATCGGCAGGGATGATGGCATCGTGTGCTCACTTTAAAAGAGACAAAGCGTGAAATGAGCAATCCTTTTATCTAATTTTACCCTGAAAGGTAAACCTAAAAGGAAGAGTTATGAATTTATACACCCCGTGTGCTCGTGACGTTTGGTTTTTGCATTCATTTTTCTCTTTTTGAATGTAGGTTACCGAAATGATGAATGAGTCGTCTAGTGAGGCACGGCCCATTTATTTTTATGTACCGAGGTATCTTCCTCTTACATTCGCTGAGAATGTTTGTTGAATATTCTCATATAACGTAGGTACTTATGAAGAACGTATTTGAATACAAGTAAGGTAATGGCTGATTTTTTGTTTGCAGATCATAAACAGTGGGTTGCGTTATCTATAACGACTTGTTAAAACAAATGACTAGTGTTGTCCATTACCTTTAAGCAGTGGTGTCTCACTACTGCTTAAAAGTAATTGTACTGATTATTTTTTGTACATCGATCGCGTTCGGTTCCTTTTCACGGATATAGATGGTGATCTATCTATCGCCGTGGAACGGAACCGAACGCGATCGGTTTACAAAAAATAATCGGTATATAATAATATAAAAAACGCTAGTTACGTCGACACAGTTACTTTGCATGGGATGAGGCATCTGTATGCTAGTATTATATTATCTGTGCTTTTAAGTAACACAACTCATAATTTGTTTTTGTATTTTGTAAAATCCAAAAGTCAATAAATAGAACAATCACAAGTGTTACGGTCAAAGTGATAAATACGATTCGTAGATATGTATCAGACAATAATAACCAGTTATTAGTTACTTCGATGAACTTTGTGAATAAATATCGTCGTTGGTAGATTTATTTAATAGTTATTAATTTATCATTGTGATCGTAACAAATGCACGAATATATTTTAACGTATAATGTACGTATTATTGCCTTCCCTCGATGAAAGTACGAAAGTTTGTCGAGAGTCTCGCAGTTGCAGGCGTAGGCAAGCGTTTGAAATATATTGAAAAATGAGACACATAAGTGAAACACGAAGTCTTGTGAAGTACTGAACAACTTGACTGATATTGCGGTTAAAGTTCATATGCTCGATTGTGGAATATTGGTATTATTTACCTATTTTTTTTTTTAATTTCATGAAGAAATTGAAAAAGGTATGGTAAATATGATTTTATTGCAACCATGCATAATGTGATGAGATGAGGATGACTTATGAGATGCATTAGTAGAAAGATATTTAATATTTATATATGGTAAATAAATAAAACCAATACTTTGTAAAAACAAGCTTTGTTAATCAAAAAAATTAATCGATACATTTTACACGAAGCTGCAAAGAATATGAGAAGTTATTAAGTAAAATTAACAAATTATAAGAAATGTAGAAAGATTTTATAAACAAATATATATTTTCTATACCTAATTAGACCTAGTTAAATGGTCTAAACAAGAATGTACCAATCTAACTAACAAGTTTATGTAGACAATAACGATTTGGTCCGTGTTGGTACTAATAAAGGTCTGTTGAGAACTATTGATCTGTCACCGGTTCTGTCTTGCCGCATATATATCGTGTGCAGTTGTGTCCGCGTCTATTTGTGAAAAACTAGGTCTGGCTAGGCACAGCTCTATTATGTACGAAGCATAGACTGACTGACGATTTAATGGGTATAGTTCTTGTTCTGGTAAGATCTCAAAAATAGAAAAGGCTCTTCTGTATTTTTTTTACTATTGAAGGGCTCAAGTTTGATAACTTTCTCACCAAGGTAAACGATGACTATCTAGAAGAATCTAGAGCATGCTTATCTAGAAGTAAACTTGATTATTCACTCTTGACTTAAGGCGATATATACGCCCCAAGATTAACGCAGTACTGGCCGTGCACCCGCTCGTTGCCAAAATATCAATATTGAATCTCCTTTTGAACAGTTTTGTTTGCAAAATATTATTTAATTTACATATGCTATTTCAGTTATGAAGAAATTCCAGCCATCAATTTTTCTGTGTAAAAATATTTTTAAACAACCAAGTCGTTTTGGAGGCGTTTCCAAAAGTTGCGAATAAATATCGTGTTAATATGTTTTTTTAAATCATAACTATTAGTTACACGAAAAAACCTTGTTTCAAAAATTATGTACATGAATCAATAATAAATAAATATTTTTTTCAAACCTAGCCGTTACTAAGGCTTTGTTGATACGTAAATGAAAGGTTATGAAGTACTTTAGTATAGCAGTTTTAATAAGTAGTAAAAAGACATGCTTCACAAGAGAACGTTTTACAAAAGACAGACATCATCGAACAGTACAAAACAATAGAGTTTAAAAAGGGTAACCCAACCAAAAATAATAGGTTCATATAAAGAGTCTTCTTGACTCAACTTTGTAAATTGGTTGGTTTACCTACACTATATATTTCTAACACCTGCCCTTAAACTAAACAATTTGCAAACCAAGATGAGAAACACAATTACAATGCTTATCTTTACTCAAACTTTTTTTTTCTTTTTCTGAACTGGAGGTCTTTCAAAGCATTATCGATCTTATCATACCAGGCCTTGGATGCCTGTTTAAGTCCATATATTGCTTTATTCAATTTAAATACATGGTTTTCTTTACCATCTATTTTATAGCCATCAGGCTGTTCCATGTACACAGTCTCCTGTAGTTCTCCATTCAAGAAAGCCGTCTTAACATCCATATGGTCAATGTTCAAGTCTAAATTGACTGCCAGGGCAATTAAAGTACGTATAGTGGAGTATCGTACCACAGGTGAGTAGGTTTCTTTGTAGTCAATGCCATACTCCTGGGTAAATCCTTTGGCCACAAGATGTGCTTTGTAACGAAGTAACTGACCATCTAGTCCAAGTTTCTTCTTAAAAATCCACTTACATTTCACAGCTTTCTTTCCTGCAGGCAGTAGTGTTAAAGTCCAAGCTTTATTCTTTTCAAATGACTTATACTCTTCTTCAATGGCTTCTCTCCATTGGTCTTTATCAGCTTCTGACAACGCTTCCGCTATCGTCTGTGGTTCAAGACCATTAATTGCTGTCATGGCAACCACAATATTAACATTTTCTTCAGTGTCATCATAATCACTTGATGATTGATCCACAGTCATGTCAGGATTCCATGTGACATCATTGGGATCATCGCCACAATCAGAAGTACTAGTATCAGAGTTATTCAAATCAGTTGAATCTGTAACAGGCAATGGATTAATGTTGTTATTTTCATTAGTACTTACATTGTCCATTTCTTTACTACTCGTAGTAAGCTGCGGCTGGCAATCAGCAGCGCAACTTTCCTGTATTATGTTCAAATCTTTATATATTTTGCTTTCCAGAAATTGCACATCTCTCTTTATTTGAACAATATTTTTCTTTTCAAAATATATTCTATATCCTTTGGTTTCTTCTCCATATCCAACCATTATACCATGTTCACCTTTAGAATCCCACTTTGCCCTTTTCTCCTGTGGGGTATGAACAAACACAGGTGTACCAAAAATCTTTAAGTCTTGTATATCAAAACGTTTGCCCATCCAAGCTTCATATGGAGTTTTCACTTTATCAGAACTTAAACCTGTTCTATTCAATACATAGCATGCAGTATTTGTAGCTTCTGCCCATAATTTCTTTGGTAGGCTTTTGGCATACAATAGGGATCTAGCTGCTTCAACTAGTGTCCGATTATCACGTTCAGCTTTCCCATTCTGTTCTGGGGTGTAAGTAACCGTAGTCTGATGTAAAATTCCATGGTGTGATAACAAACACTTCATATCCTTGTTAACAAACTCTGAACCATTGTCACTTCGGAAATACAAGATCTTATTACCAGTTATATTTTCGCTCAACTTTACATACTTTTCAACATAGGTCTTGACTTCGTGCTTCCCTTTCAAAAAATAGACACTTCTATAGTTCGAAAAATCATCCTTTAATAGCAAAAAATACCTGGATCCTCCAATGGAAGTCTCTTCCATTGGTCCACATACATCGGCGTGTATTAATTCGCACGTCCTTGAAGTCGCTGATAGACTCGTTTTAAATGGCAAACGGTGTGCTTTGCCCTCTAAACATCCCAGACATTGACCACCGAAGTCATCAGTTGCCTCAATATTATTGTTTGCAAGCACCTTTTTCACATGTTGAATATTTTGATGTCCGAGTTTTTCGTGCCACTCGCTAAGGTTCAATTTCACTTGAGCTGTATTTGCAGCACTACATTTTAGACGCAAGTCCATTATATAAATATTTCCACATCGATTTGCAACCGCACAAAGCCTTTCGTTTTTGTAAAAATCGCATTTGTTTTGATTTGTCTTCATGACATAACCTTTTTCTGTCACGCGATTCACAGACAGTAAATTAGTTTTGAGTTCTGGTACGAACAAAACTTTTTCTAACGTCGTGTCAATCCACACATGTCCATTAAATACCTGTGCTGCCACCTGTCCGAAACCCAATGCACTAATTGCCGTTCCGTTTCCTACTATCACTGATTTCTTATCAAGAGACGAATATGAAGTAAATAATTGTTTATTACGACACATGTGCTCGCTGGCACCTGTATCTACCACCCACTTTGAAAGCATATACTGTTTGTCCGAATTATCGGCTGCGTCTAACATCACAAATGCATTACTATCTTTATTTAAACGAAATTTACACTCACTTTTGAGATGACCGGGTTTATTACAGTAAAAACACTTTTTACCAAATCTATTCGCCTTATCAGTGTCTTTAACTTTGTTTCTGCACTCCGATTGATAATGTCCAAGTTTGTTACAGTTATAGCACTTGACATTCTTTTTATTCTCTGTTTTCTTCACAACAAATGCAGACGCTCCCGGTGTTTCGTCACCTCGTTCTTTCATCCGCTCTTCTTCGACTAACAACCTTGCAACCAAGTTGTCATATGTTTGTTTCTCGTCAGGGGCCGACTCCCAAGCTGATACGAAGTGCTTATAGCGATCAGGCAATGACATCAGTACCTTCGTTATAACAAATCTTTCAGATATTTCCTCTCCCAATTGCTGTAACTGGTTTTGCATTTCTTTTATTTTTGCTAGGAATATCGACATTTGAATTCCTTCTTCGTATTTGAACTGGAAGAAACGTTGCTGGATGATATGTATGTTTGTTTCACTCTTCTGTTCATACACAGCAATCAACTTTTTCCACATTTCAGCAGACGTGCTGCATGATAATATGTGTATCATAACTTCGTCACTAATACGTGTAACTATCAACGATTGTGCTTTAGCATCTTTCGTATCCCACGTTTTATCATTTTCTTTCGTCTTTACCAGTTTTCCTTCGACCACATCCAATAAATCATGGCCTCTTAATACGACTCTCACTTGAAATTTCCAAACATTCCAGTTTGTGGATCCCTCCAACTTAGTGATGCTGAGGTTACCGTCCATCGTTGCTCTTGCCTTCCTTCCTGCTCGTGATCAACAATTCCTTGTCTTTCACACCTTCCCGGTCGCAATTTTCACCTGTCAACCGGTTTTTTTTCACTCGCAGTATTCTTTTGTCTTTTCACTTTATTTTGGAACTTCCTTACATTACTGGGCTGACTTGGTCACTGGGCCCATAACCTGTTGATACGTAAATGAAAGGTTATGAAGTACTTTAGTATAGCAGTTTTAATAAGTAGTAAAAAGACATGCTTCACAAGAGAACGTTTTACAAAAGACAGACATCATCGAACAGTACAAAACAATAGAGTTTAAAAAGGGTAACCCAACCAAAAATAATAGGTTCATATAAAGAGTCTTCTTGACTCAACTTTGTAAATTGGTTGGTTTACCTACACTATATATTTCTAACAGGCTTTAAAAAGTAACCGTTTTACGGCACTAAAGCGGTTGTAGGCCCTTAAAGACCCTCCCTCTCATTAGCTATACGTATAATAGAAGTACATATTTCCACAACTATTTGTGTGTTTGCGATGTCCACTATTTTGTGCCGGAAATCAGTAACTTTGTAAGACACTTTTTGTCCGTCCTGCCGTCCTGTAGCTAGAGTGTCGTTATCTGACAAAATTTTATTTTGAGTTAATTAGGAGAAATAAAAAAAAATCGGAAAATAATATAATTCGATGCTGTATAACAACTATAAGTCTAAAGCGTAAGATTCCAGTGTAAAAAATAGATCTAATTTAACATTATAGGCTTTTTTATTTAGTACTCGTACAAGCTAAAATTTACATAGTATAAAATATTTAATTAACAATAACTACCTATATATACAGAAAAACTACGAACGCGTATAAAATGGCAGGGGTCATAGGGCGTCAAAAAATTCGTCCACATCGCTGTCAACGTGAAATGTGCCATTATTAACATTATTATTTAAATCAGTTTCTAAAACTTATCAAAAATACGTTTTTAGACAAAGCTATTTGGGGCGTTTTTGTTTTTATTCCGAATCTTTTAATTTAGTAAAATACAGCTAGGGAGATCGATATAGAATTATTTGTTGATAACGGAGGTATTAAATAGTTGAAAACGGCCAAATATCAGATAGTGACACCCTTGTTATACGACGGCACCGTCTGTCGCAGAGATGGTTTACTTGTATGGTTTTACAATAATTATGTAATCATTTCTTTTTTCTGTGAGTTCGTGGATTTACTTACTTTTGCCATCTCATATTATTTATTCATATAACATGGATATTATTTATTCGTCGGGCTAAATTTAAACAAAACAATAATAAACGTTAACGGTTCATTTATGTAGGTTTGTTATATTGATAATTCCAATTTAGAATCACTTCAATATTGTTAAATAAAACTCCTTATAATGTCTGCTGAAGATAAATAAGTATTCTAAGGGCGTATTAAAAAAATAAATAAAACAGAAGAGCCGTTATAGACGCTTCTCATACAAATAAATGCTACTTATAACGTAGAAAAATGTAATTCAATTTAAATCTCAAGTGGGCACAATCTGTGACAATCATTATTACTGGGTAATTGAATTGAAAACGTCTACATCTGAAGGTCTATGTATAGCTTTTAATGTTAAAGGTTAGCAGTATTATTGTAGCAGTGAGAGCGATAAACGTGGGTTATATTATGTACTAGGATGTTGGTGTTTATATGATAAATCCCGAGGCTGCATCTTCATTTGCCCGTTCGTAAGCACGCGGGCGAATATACACTAACGAGCAATGAAAAAGTTCCAGTGACATAGCACCAAATTATTCCTAAACAGGAAAGGCTAGCTTAATGACGCCGTCTGCAATATTGAAGTACATTTAACAGCGCATCAGAAGATTACCAACTAAAAACGTAAATATTGTGTCCAAATTTTAAATTAAATGTGAAAAAATTAAATTAAGGTGTTTGTCGGCATTTTGTGGGTGGAACTTTTTCATTGCTCGGTAGTTTATTAGGTGGGGATCTAAACTCCTTAGTGACGTAATTGTTTGATACTGTGAAGCTGTTATTGAACGATATTTTAGTTGTAACCTGAATTTATAAGCTATGACGACGTGATGAATGTTTTTATATAAAAAATATTTTTATCAAGTAAGATATATTTAATTTGTCTTATAAACTGCAATTTGCACAAACTAGAGTGGTATGATTTATTAACGGTATGCCTCCCTGTTCAGTTAAATAAATGGCAACTATCGATATACTGAGTAGTTTGTTAAATGGAGGGGAAAAGTAACTCAAAGAAAATACAAAAAAAAACAAGTCGTGTATAATTATGAGACCACTCCACAGTGACCCACGGATAAGCTACATATGTTTCAGCTATGCTTTGAAAGAATTTGTAGACGAGATCGTACACTGCGGCCTACGGTCACGCTACGCACGATACAAATGTCAGCAAATAAATGAACCGTGGCAAACCGCTCGGACGGCTCGACGGTGGACTTTACTCTGCACTAGACAGCTTTTAATTCTTAGGCCCTTTCCTGATGGCGCTCCGCAATTTAAATTGCGTTGATACGCGATATCACGCACGTATTTACTAAGAAAAATTCAAGTGCGTTTCGGTTGAACTGCATCGCATCGCATTGCGAAACAATCGCGTATCGGTGTGGTGTAAATCTAATTGCATCGTACCATCAGTAAAGGACCTTAGTAAACATTGTAATAAATAAAGTGTAGTAAGTAAAGTAACGAGGTGGTTGTGTGCGCAGGCGGCGGGCAGTGAGCGGGAGCGAGCGAGGGACACATGGCTGCGCCGACCAGCTGATAGCATGCCGGCGGCGGCGCGCAGCACCGCCCCGACATAGGCGATCACACGACGAGCGCCACATTCACGGGTACATCACTATCATAGTACACATATACACGTCGCAGTACGTTGCGCCTGCGGGCCTTTATACCGAAAACTTGCTCAATTTCGAGTCCTTTCGCGCCCAGTAACGAATATTTTACGACAGCCATGAATATTTTTTTAACGATATAACTGAATAAATTATTGTAAGAAGAAAATCCAAAAAACAACGATATCTATATTTTTTTTAAATTTGACGATTGCAGATAAGTTTCTATTGAAAAGTATGAAGTAACTGCGACGTTTATGTGATATGCCGTCAGCTCACAGAAGTACGCTTACTAATCGGGCAATCGATTATTTTTTATAGATTTTTCACTCTTGCTTATATTAAATACAATTTTCACGATATCGATCACTTTTATGTGGTGATCAAATCCCGGTTTCTAGTTCATATTAGAAGTACTATAAAAGAAAAGTTTAGATCGATCGAAATATTCTTTTCATATATTTTAGCAATTACAAATGTTAATATGTAGCTGCTTGCTTCAATTTTATGATACCAAGGTATTTTCTTTTCTATTTGGCTAGATTTTATTATTATGTTGCTTGACATTGTAAGTAATACGTGCGTTATATATTACTGAATAGCAATCTAAAAGGTGGAAAATACAGACGAGTAATATAAACACAAGAAAACAGTTTAGTGGATTTTCTGCTCGGGTGCAAAAGTTTTATGTGAGTTATCCAGCGAATAATAGAGGTGTGTTGTTTATATGAAAGACACAAAGCATAGCCTTACCACAATCCACTTTATTATTTTGTATATTCAATCGTTTTTGCCAGATCATAGCTGACATCGGTGAATTCTCTGTATGAGAAGTGTCCATTGCCCAGCATTGGGCCAGTAACAGACAGATATTATTATTATAATCAAGCATTTTTTAGCATTGTGTTTGGCCGTCTAATAGACTCAAACATTTGATGCCGTAAAATCCTCGTAAATTAGAAAAGAATATTTAAAACAAAATTTAATGTAATTTTTAAGTTGAGTATAGCCCTGACTAAAGCCGGAATCAAAGACAATAGGCAAAAAGTTTGATTTCATTAAGTTGTAATCCACTGTGAATAGAAAACTCAACGGTAATAGCTTTATAAAGGGTCTTTCAACAAGGACGGGTCGATGTTAAAATTGAATAAAACAAGATGTATGTGAGATATTAACGAAATTTATTTTTTATTTAAAAGGCCCATTTATGCCAATTATGGATGGAATATGACATCGTTCAAATGTCCGCCGCGGCTTCGTATGGTGGCACGAATCCGAGAGGTCCAATTTTTAATGATCCGGCTGAATCCGAGCGATGGCCTGCGTTATGTTGGCTTTCAGGGCAACGGTCGAATGTGGTTTATTGGCATAGACCTGCGACTTCAGAAAACCCCACAAGAAAAAGTCTAGCGGAACTCTAACTCTACCCTCAAACCGTTCATGCAGAATGTCGATTGTGTCGTTCGCTGTGTGGCAAGTAGCGCCATCTTGCTGGAACCCCATGTCGTTCACGACCATATTGTTCAATTCAAGCCAAAAGAAATTGTTTATCATTGATCTGTAGCGCTCGCTCGATCTATGCAGCAGAGTCATTAAAAATTGGACCTCTCGGATTCGTGCCACCATACGAAGTCGCGGCGGACATTTGAACGATGTCATATTCCATCCATAATGGCATAAATGGGCCTTTTAAATAAAAAATTAATTTCGTTAATATCTCACACACATCTTTTTTTATTCAATTTTAACATCGAGCCGTCCTTGTTGAAAGACCCTTTAGTTAATAAAATACAGTTACAGTTCTCACAACCATTGAAACAACAAAGCGTTTATAATATTAACTTGGTTGAATATTGATGGCCATACTGCATGCCCGTTGGTGTTCTTGACGTACGACAGATTGCTCTAATTCACAAACTTGGTTACAAGGGTCGCCGATATCGAATTATGTCCACAAAACTTAGGACCACCCCTTTAGGTACGTAGATATACTGTGAGCCGGTAGTTCTCTTTGTTCTACAACGCGACGGAGCGGTACGATTCGAATTTATCAAAGTTACCATTCAGTAAAATCAACTGTGCTACGGTACGCCGCGCTACGTACGTATCACCGTAGCGCTACGTACGTAGCACCGTAGCGCTACGAGATGCTACGCGTTGCGACTTTGTGTTTTGTGCCACTTGACTTTTGACTTATTATTTGTTTCTTTTTTATTATATTTGACATGTTTCTCTCGTGTTTCATTCACATGGTGGTTTAGGAATAGACCTTTTACTAATATAATAAACTTATTCCCGCCTTCAAAAAATCAAAATACGGTCATAGCCTGCAAAAAATAGTTATTTAATTAAACGATTTGATATTATCAAAGTTACCATTCAGTAAAATCAACTGTGCTACGGTACGCCGCGCTACGTACGTAGCACCGTAGCGCTACGAGATGCTACGCATTGCGACTTTGTGTTTTGTGCCACTTGACTTTTGACTTATTATTTGTTTCTTTTTTTATTATATTTGACATGTTTTATTTAATAATTCTTACCCATTTTAATGGCACTGCATTATTTTACAAAATTTCTGCATAATATGTTGTTCAGAAATAAATGACTTATGATTGTGACTTGGCAATGACGCTCCATGTCGCACAGTTTCTCTCGTGCTTCATTCACCGATAATATACATGGTGGCTTAGGAATAGACCTTTTACTAATATAATAAACTTATTCCCGCCTTCAAAAAATTCAAAGTACGGTCACAACCTGCAAAAAATTGTTATTTTATTAAACGATTTGATATTATCAGAGTTACCCTTCAGTAAAGTCAACTGTGCTACGCGGTGCGCCGCCTCTTACGTACTTTGTGTTGCTACGGTCTACGCCGCGCGCTACGTCGTAGCACCGTAGCGCTACGAAGAGCTACGCAGCGTGACTATGTTTGTGCCACTTGACTTTTGATTTTGACTTGACAATGACGTTCCATGTCGCATAGTTTGTCTCGTGTTTTATTTACCAATCATAACTGACAATTAGTTATGTATATGCTGCTTTTAACATACATAATAGAAATTTGATGAAAATCCCGCTGTGGCTTGGAAAAAAGTAGGTGAATTCGTTTGTATTATGGACACTTCATTTTCAAACATACTTTAGCAACATTTTATGAACACAGCTACTCGTAATATAATTTCGGAACATAATTACGTTCTAAATTATAATCAGGAAAGTTTAATTTTATTTATAGGAGGCTGTTAGTTTTTTTTATATATTCAGCAATTTCAGGCACATAGTAAGTGCGCATGACTGAAACACAGGCGGCTTATAATGAGTATTTCGCATAAAAATAAAACGCGGCCTATTTGTGTAAAAGTTGGCTCGCGCCGAACCGATGCTCATGGGAAATTTTTGTCATTGAACAGAACTTCTGCTCATCGGGGAGTCGCTGTTTAACAATTTATGTGTGTGTAGAGTGTTAGCACGTTACCTTCTCGGTTCCTCTCCGGTAAATATAAAACAGGTGAGAGTCTCTGCGGCCCGGGGGAAATTTTGTCGATCATTTGTGTCAGCAGGGTAGGTACTTTATCGAAACACGCGTTCGTCGGCTCATACCGTTTATCGTTATTTGTGTGGAGCGATCCCGCGTGGATGACGAGAGGATGACCTGATATGTGGCAACTTCTCGCGCAACTTTAGTTACATCTTTCGATAAATATTTCGAATTGTAACAGCACCATCATCATCAATTGCTGGGTAAAGATACAAAGTAAGTAAGCGTCGGTAAAGGTATCTCCGATCATACGCCATATTACTCGATTGTCGGGTATTTTGATTTAGCTACTAACAACGCAGCTGTAAGCGTATTTAATGATAAATGATTTATTTCTGTAAGTTGGTTCGTACAAACACTTTTACATGTCGATCATATTTTTAAAAACTAGATGAGGTCGGCGTTTCCTGTCTGACTACTCTGAGAAAAAATGCCGAAACAAACTCAGAGGTGACAGTCTCTTTTAAAGTCCAGACAAAATCTTGGTTAGATCATGTGAAGACCATGTAGATTGATGTCGGAAATTGTCTTTTGAGGAAAAAACCAGCCAGATTGAGTGGACCTGTCCAGTCAGTGCACGCATTTGTCAATAACCGTGCAGCTCAACTCAAAATTTAGAACTGAATGACTATCAAAATCAAATCAGGAAGACCAATTCTCGTACCTACTTAAAAAACGCATTGTATTCACATTCCCATTTTGGCAACAATCAATGTCAAAATGTATGGAAATTACAGATTTCTTTTGACAAATTGAGAATGCTTAAAATGCGAACGTAACTAAAAATGGTTTTGCACTTCAGATCCTTGTAAACTTGACATTCTAGGATTGTTTGTACGATCTTTTATTGGAGTTTACACTATCAAGTTATATGAAAACTGGCCTTTGTCACACACCTTACTAAAACGTTAGGTATGTCCATGAGTTCGTACTGCTGGAGTTACTGTACTGTTACTGTTACTGTGTGTATTCTTGCATCTCCACAGTCATATAGCTATGTAGATTTGTATCTATCAAGTCAAGACTACAAAGGCAGCCTGACTGTTTGTTTGTCTGTTGAGTTGGCTTTGAGGCTGCCTGACGTAGTCTTGACTGCAGGTTTAGTTTGTTTAGTAACAGCAAGTTCTAAGCCTAAAGCTAGCCGAAATTGATGAATCTCTACCTGAGGGTTAGTGCCACTTAATAACACTGAGTAAATAACAGTATGTACCTAGTACAGTCAAATGTATTTCTGTCATATTCTGAAAATTTGAAAAGTGTATTTCTGCTAACCTATTGATTCAAAAAAAAAAAGGAGCCAAAAATATGTAAAGCCTATTGATTTTTTTTTAACTGTGCTTCGAAACAAAGAATAACATTGCTACAAAAACTCCTTTGATAAACATAATGATTTTGTGAAAACAAATCACAATCTATTGGAAATTTGCTACCTGGAACCCAGATCACGTTGGTCAACAACATAAGCCCTTCTTAAGCCACACGAGTATTAGGCTGTTGTGTTTATCAGAGCGGTGCACCGCACTGTTCTTCGTAGGGATCGCTCAAATCCCACCAAATTGCTAGTTTAGGGGCCCCAATACTCCCTTCTACCCATAATCATATATGAAGGAGGACGACGGATCAGTTCGTGCGTGAAAACGTACCCAAACCCGATAACAGAAATGATGCTTATATTAGGCCATTCGCCTTGTTCTTGTACAGAACAATAACGACAATGTACCTCAGTTATCACCTACATTGTATTTAATCATACATTATAAATTAACGCCGTGGGCTGTTTACATTTTATTACTGTTAATTTAATATGGTAATGTTGGAATTGGTTATTGCTGTAAATATTTATTGTACCTTCATACATTTGAAATTGTGGTAATAATAATGAATTAATCAACTCATAAAATTACACTCAATTTGTTATGTACGTCAAAATATGAGCTGCTTCGAGTGTAAGGAACAGATGTAGAGGCTCAGCAGTTCCGCGAGCAGTCATTAGTTACGTTTCTCATTTGTCACGTACTTTGTACAACAGTTTTCTTGCTTATTCTGTTCGCTGCCTCTCATTAATGCTCATCGTTGCTAGGGTCGGACGCGGTGCTTATTATTTTTTCTAATGGGACGGCCCATGGCCTAATAAGCTCTGGACTTAGACTTTCAAATAGACTACTGGACTCGGCCGGCCTATAAAACTGCCTTCCCAAAAAAGTTTGTAACGCTCCCCCGACGCGCAGCTGTGTTAAACACAACTTAAATCGCAGACGCGTAATACACAAAGTTAGTCACTTCCCCAAGGGTGCCTGAAAAATAGAAACTCTAGTAAGTTTCATAATATGATTTTGCTTTATTACCTTCGTGGGACTACAGGCTGTTATATGCAAAGTTTACATGAGGATACGCAGTATATACGCAACGGCTTTTCAGTATTATTACATACATTGTAGTTCGCGTATATATTCGATGGCAGGCATCAAGAGTATCACATTCATGATGTTCAAATCGGAAATGTTGAATGGCAAGTATCGACTGTTAAAACAATAGATCTAACAACAAGAGACCATAGCATAGGTAACGCTCAATACATTGTTCTATCTCGAACATAAATAGTTATGTATTCATTTTAAAACACTGTTTGAGTTATCCTATAGTGGTAATGGGCAGTACAAATACGAAGATTTATAATTCTGTAAATCTGACAGAGAAATGCCATTAACATTGCCATTAACTCATAATCATAATTAAAGTGTCCGCATACAACATAGGCGGGAAGAAAAATTCCAAATATTTAAAAGAAAATCCTAATCACATAACAAAACGTCGTGTAACTTTTCGGTTCAGGGCTCTTCGTGTGCATGAGTGAAAATTCGTTCAAGCAACCGGCAACTTTTCCTCAGGACATGCATGAACAAGTAACGGAATTTGTCGAAGAAAATGAGAGATTTGTCGGCAGTTTAGTTAAAAATGGTATACAAGCCGACGGCAGTTGGTGTGTTTGCACAGGACGGCGTGTGTCCTGCCGCCTTCAGCCTAGCTCCACAATAGCACATTGTTACTATTATTTGCACGACCCGTTTTTCGAATTAGTGTTATAAAAATATAAAAGTTGTGTACCAAGTTACCAACTGAGGGCACACTACGAACTCGGTCACAGGACATGTTTTCTAGTTAAAAATTAATTCGTGTGTAAAACAGGCGGATGTAATTAAAGCCACACTGTACCCTTGTTTGTAGAGGACTTGAGATGATAATGTAGGAGTAAATATTTTTAACCCTTCTACCCTTTACTTGTTTCGAGCTAAATACCAGTATTGTATTTTTGTGCACAAGTAAGGAGTACGCTACCTACGCTTGTTGCTCGTTTGTGTTGTTCACAGTTGTACAGGAAGTCAGCAGAACATTACTAATGCCTGCTCTCGCATTAGCTTTGCTCAAAACAACGTTTTTTCCTTCATTTGTACCATGAAAAACAACTCGGTTCTGTTCTGGTGAAACAGTAATAACAAAAAACAAACAAACATTTAATTAGTTGCCCTATTACGTGAAATGTTATTGTTGGAGACAGAGTAAAGGTTGCTTTAATTGACGGATAGAAACAATACCGCTGTTGTTTGGAGCTTCCAGAACTTAATGGACCTTTCGAATTCAATTCCGAATTGTGAGCGATTTTCGTTTGTGTTTCTTAAAGATTTAACGTTTGGTATTGCGCCTTTACGCAGGGAATCTGAAATACACATTTAGAGAAAATCTGGCGTCACCAATTTGAGAGGTATATAGCGTTTGAAGATATAGCTATTTGATTTTTGTTACGGTAGCAGATTCCATCCGTCTTGAATTCAATGTTTCTTTGAGGATTGATAACGAAATACATTCGCAATTTGAGAGTCAGCACGTACTCACTCCGACCTTTCAGAAGATTCATGAAGCTAAACGGTTATAATGGCTAACCTTTCACCAAAATCATTTTCGTAGCTTATAAAAATGTTATTTCGATCTCGACTTAAACTCGGGTGCATCGTAAAATAAATAAACGGAGTTCCAATACTGCGACCGCGGAAATGGAAAAATACTTGCCATCCGCCTTATACTATATTATTTTTTACTTTATTATTTTATACTTGGAGTGCAAGCGGAATATAAATATTTGTTTTCTTGTGTAAACTGTAGCGGAACTAAATGCATACAATTTAAGTTCTTATTAGATTAACTAGTAGATTCAAAGTTATCTCGTTTTCTTTAAAGGTAAGATGACTTACTGTATATCACATGAATTTTTAACGCGAAAGTTACTACAATATTTGTCGTGAAATCTGGCATCTGCACCAGTATCGCAACAGTGGTTTACTAAGAGTGGAAATCTTTTCCGATAGAGAAATTGTCAACATTGACACGTTGACTATGAGCGATCTCGTGTGCCCTTTTATACCGACGTCCTACGTTACTGCGCTGAATTTTTGTGAGGTCCTGTAAAGAGGACATTATTACCAAAGAGGATATAAGGTGTCATGGCATCGGAAGATGCTGGCTACATCTACAGGGTCGTACATAGTGAACATTCCGCATAAAGTACATATGTTTACGAGCAATACCGCCGCACAGTACAAGCCCCTCGTAAAATGGAAATACACCGGCTTCATTATGCGTGCTACCTTCGTCCATAAGGCCTTTTCACAATCGAACTGAATTTAATTGTAAATTCGAAGTGCTTGTGTTTCTGGGGCTTTATAACGTGGAAATATGTTTCTTTTTACTGAGGTATAACTCTTTATTACCACACATATGCTACTGTATAAAGAACAAATAATTAAACACAAATGAAATTATGTTGGCTAAATCCTACAAATGAAATTATGTAGGCTAAATCCTCCCATTGCGAAAAACGAATATGTGGCGGCAACCCTAAAGGCAGTATTACCCTGAAAAAGCCTCCGTGAAAAAATCCAACCTTGTACAGAAAAAAGCAAAAACAATTGGGTATGATCACCGGGAGGGAAACCTGAATTAAGCCCGGCCTAAACCAATTGCTACAGTTTTCAGTTTCCCTTAAAAGTAAGTATGAAAATGACGTAGGTTTATGTGTTAATATTAAGAATTACAGAGAGTAACATGACAAACAAAATTACTTTGCGCGAATCCTCACAAACTAGGCGACAAAGTGATGTAACATTTCACATCTGACAAAATGAAGCAGACCCCAGGGCGTAAAGAATGCTAACGGGAGGCAGAAGGACGGAGGGTGCACTAACTAAGCGTACTTTAGTGTTGACATGGAGCACATTTTTGCGCATACTATCACGAGATACGAGGAGTACGTACTCGTTTCGATTAGTTATCCACGTCATAGCACTCGCGTCTGCGTCACGGCGACGTCACGCTTACGTCATGCCTTTTATGGTCATGCAACCGAGTCCATGACCGCGCAAGCGAGACAGCTATATGTACGCACTTGTATTTTGAGGTTCATATTAAAACATTGTTGTTTCTAAACTAGTTTCGGAATTTCCCGATCCACTCGGCGTACTTGAACTCTTACAACTCGTATAAAAGAAAAATGGGATAAACTGGAAGTAAACAAAAGTTTTTCGCGTTCGTGGAAACAGCCAGTTTATCTGTTTCGTTTATGTATGTTACCTGCGGGTGAAGCCGGACTCCGGCCCATAAAACAAAAATAGATTTATTTATTCGACGTTTGTGTGGGCGTGATACTGAATTATTTGATAGTTTATGGTTGTACTGTGCTGCGGATTTGTCCGTATACATTAAACAGTTGTTGTATCAGGGTAGACTGTAATCATATTGTTTTGTGTTTTACGTAACTCAAGTTGTGTTTCGACTCTCGTGAAAAAGTTCCAATAGCAATAAATGTCCTGCATACGTTTTGAATGATCGGATAGTTGTATACATATTTTTATACGTACATAGGCAATAAGTCTTCGCACGTACGCAGATAGCTCATGCCTTATTATATAGGCGCTCGTGCCTCTAAGTCGATAGTCGTGATCTATCTGGAAACTCATATCCGCTTAATTAAATGCTAGCGCAGTAATCTGATTACGGAGGTCAGTTAAATCAACGTGTACTTACGAACCGAGCTAAATGTATTTCATACTCGACTGCCCATCATTTAATATGGATGCCTTGCTGATATTTTCGGGCATTCATAATTTCCGTACCCGTTAAGTAAAATGTTATAAATTAATTGAATGACTTTAATAATAAATTTAATTTAATTGGTAACGGAAATAATTCCTACAACGCATAATGTTTAATAATACTTCCCTCCTTGAAAGTGTTCTATCGAATTTCACAGTTATATTAAATTTCATAGTTACCGATACCCAGAATTGCCAGAATAGTTATTTCGCATTACCAAGAGAAATTAAATTTCAACGCAAATAGTTTTTAAATTCGATTTGTCGAATACGAAACCTTTTTTAGGGTTCCGTACCCAAAGGGTAAAAACGGTACCCTATAACTGAGACTCCGCGGTCCGTCTGTCTGTCTGTCTGTCACCACACCACAGGCTGTATCTCATGAACCGTGATAGCTAGACAGTTGAAATTTTCACTGATGATGTATTTCTGTTGCCGCTATAACAAAAAATACTAAAAACAGAATAAAATAAATATTTAAGTGGGGCTCCCATACAACAAACGTGATTTTTGTGCCGTTTTTTTGCTATAATGGTACGGAACCCTTCGTGCGCGAGTCCAACTCGCACTTGGCCGGATTTTTATATTTGATATTGAAATTCGAATTGATGAATACAAATTAAAACTATTATCTAAAATAAATTAAAACATTTCTGGGAAAGATCAACAAAATACTGACGGGAATACATAGAATAGTAGGATTAGTTCATCCAACAGATATAAATATTAAAAGTATTCCGGAGAATCGGAGAAACGGTATCAATAGCGTGCTTAATTTGCCATTAGGCGCATAAAGAAATTCAAATTGAAAAAAGGGAAATCCGGATAATCAGATGGAATATAAATCAGCATTGGTGGGTCCGAATTAAGCGCTCAGTGCGATCCGCTCGGCGGCTTACGCCCAATCTCTACTAATAGTATCCAATTCAGCAGGAGTACGAGTATTCTATGCTGTTTGAAATACACCTCGCATGGGATTGATTTTAGAACATAGCTAAGCTTAGCTTGTATTGAATAGCCCATCAAGAGGAGTCAGATTATTCAGTATTAAGCTCATGCTCTGTGAGTTAGATCGCGTTTGAGTTTGGTTCTTCGGTTATGAGATTGATTAATCCAAGCTGACTTTTGGTTTATCATGAAATCTTAGGATAAATTATAACGAAGAAGTAAAGATATAAAATAACAAAACTCAATTAAGAAATCCTAAATCGTCTTTGAGGAATACAAAATGAAAAAAAAAATATTTAAGCAACAGAACAAACATCAAAACCAAAAATTACGTGACGTTAATAAATAATAAACAGAAAGAAACTTCTTAAAATTCTAAGTAGCATTATGACAGGATTAACATTTTTAAGATACGGACTCATTTGACATAATCATTGTTTTGTGGAAAAAAGGAATAAAATGATACAAATTAGATATGTTATCTTTATTACTGTGTCTATAATATGGACTGTCAAATAATAATAAACTAAAATATACAAGTTATGAGTAATTATATGTACAAGCGGAGATAAAAACGACACTTTTGTAAGTCAAGGGGGAAGAACGCATTGGACATAAAAAAAACTTGCCCATTGTCTGCATTGCTGACAATGGGCAAAAAACACAGGCAGTAATGCCTATTTTTTGGTCGAAATAAAAGGCCAGTAAAGTAAAGAGCCGAGTCCGAATAAAATTAAAAGGGGTTCCGTACGGTCAACTTACGTATCCCTATATGCAAGTTGGCGCTACGATCCGTAATTTATACTTTAATCAACGGTTGCCGCTCAGCTCCGGATATGACTGACATCCGCTTTGAATCCACTGTGCAGCTCTATAATTTACTCGCTCACTATTATTCAATTTTGCTCTCTGTATTAGTTCGCAGTCTTTTCTAAAAGTTTGTTTAGTCGGTATTCATTTCTTTTTGCAAAAAGAACTTTGCAAGATTGATAGATTTTGGAAATGCAATTTACCATTTAGGTTTTGTTAGGCCCGCATGGTAACAATGATTCAACACATTCTCTCATTTGCCTAGTTGGTAGCCTGTTTTTGGAAGATAGCTAGCAATATGGGTAGTAATAGTGTCTGATGTCATCACTAGATCAGAAAGTCAATATACGAATACAAAAATAAAATTAAAATAATCAAAGAACCCGACTGCAAAGACGAACGACGACACGTATTCGCGAGCTGGCTGACCAAAACCAGATGTATCCTCCGAATGCACAGCATGATTTTCTTCTTGTTTACGTCTTTTTAGTTCGCTTTTTAAGCAGTCGGATTTTTTGAATTTTTTAATTAACTTTAGTTATTTTTTAGATTTAGGTACATTTAAACATATAAGTGTTATATATTTTTGAAATCATCGTGGTCGTGTGGTAGATCGTGTGGGATGTACACGATGGGATTGGATGAAAAAAAAAACGTCCGCCGCAATATGGCGCCATTTTTCTATTTTCCAATTTAATGTAGCCAGTGACACTCGCAGGATTAAGACGAATCGATTGACGTCTGAATTATCAAAATCGCCCAACGCGTTTGTTCTCTAGAACGCCACATAGGAACAAAAATACATACATACATAGATTAATAAATACATTACACTCCTTCGGCAGTCGGGTAAAAAATCACATTCAAGTCGCAATATCATCTCGGACTCTCGGTAACAATCAATGCCAATAATTGTCCTAATGTTAGAGGTATTTTTGACAGTTTGGAACTGAGATTGAAATGCGAATATTATTTAAAAATACGGTAATTTCAAATGCAATATGCAATAGAGTACTAGTAGTAGCTATAGCGATAGATTAAGGTACAAGACCTACTAGATACTTTAGCTGAAAGGCACAGCTCTGTTAAAATAGCTACCCATTCAAGATTCTGAGTCTTCCATCAGCTCCATCATTTAACTACCAGCTTCTGCTATCACTTATTTCACTTTACCTCCTTAGATTTCATCTACTCCGTCTATGGAGTAAGGAGCACGCGCACGGAGGCAGCGGTGCACCTATTTATGAGTCACTTGAGGCAGTACGTGCCCGGGGAACACGCTATATCGGCTCTCCTAACCACTATTATGAAATGGTCGACTGCTGAACACACGAGATGCCTGGGTAGGAGTTGGTTTTGAATTATCTAATCTATACCATCTATAAAATATAAGACAAAGTAATTTTTTGTTGCTTGTCTTTTTGTGTTGTGCTGAGTTTTATAAACTAGAGGCTCTAGACATAGTGGGTTTTGTTAGCGTCAATGGTTGTGAAATAATGTAAAATGTAGGTGTGGGATTGTATTACCGAAATGTCACGCGGTAATTCCATCGCTGCCTGCTCCTCGGCTGGGCAGCGTGCGGGCAGTTGGGCGGTATCTTCTCGTCCAAATTACCGCAGTTTCTCAAGACGAAAGTCTGTGACCAGTGTATGTTGCTAGTGATTACATATGGAACCGATACATGGTCGCTCACAATGGGCCTCATCAGAAGGAAGTCAACCAATGGGCAATGAAGATTCTCGGCGTTTCCTTGGTGATGACCTGTTCAAGGCTGTGGGAATCCGGTGGATGCAAACGCACAGGACCGATCAGTGTGGCGACGCTTGGGGGAGGCCCATGTCCAGCAATGGAGTCTTCGGCTGAAATAATGATTATGAAATCGCTCGCAATTTAATTTTGTCTTGAGCCTCCGCAATCCGCATACATCTATGCGGTATTTTGATACGGCATTTTTACGGCTTTTTATCATACCTACTTAGTTAAAAGCATTTATTTCGAACGGTTAATATATATCCCTATTTAATAATGAATAATGGCAAAACAAGATATATTGATGTGAGAGCCGTTCACACTCGAGCGAAGCGGACAGGTTGTTAGTAATACTACATAAGGGTGTAGAAACGTATCAGTCGTAGGTCCATGTGGAATTTCAGAAAGCTGGTGCTAACTTCAGAGAACCGATCAGTCTTGGTCATAGTTGCAAGTTTGAATGCGCTGTGGCTACTGAATAATGGGTCTCTGTTATACAGAGGAATGTTTCGTGAAGGTCTTCTGAGGGGAACACTACGACTAGACGAACAAAATTATGAATTTTAGTTGTTCTGCTTAGTGAAAAGTCTAAACAAGACTTTTTTTGCTTTATGAATGCAACAGCTAGACAAGTAAATGGAGCGTTTTATTTGTTGGATGCTTTTCCTATTGATGTACTGTATACTAAAAAGAATCTATATGTATGTCGTCGAACTGGCAACCGAACTTAGTACAGTATATTTGAAATCCAGAAAGTTGCTAAAAAGGTTTTTTCACTAAAGAAAACCGATTTGCGGCACAATGCGAGCAAGAAAAGCCCATAAATGATAATGAAGTAACTGATGACACCGATTCATTGTAACCTTCCCGAGTTTTTGCAGCTCACATGTTCCTACATGTGTTCATTAACTTCTTTTAACAGAGCTGGCACACTTCCAACTCTGGATTCAGGGGACAGAACTTTGTAGTCACTAATCAGCGACTTCCTACTTATTTTTATACTCGTAGTAAGCTTTCTTGTTCGGATATGAGTGTTAATGGCTCGAGTGGGACCGTATATCATATTTCTTATAAGTATTAAGATGTTGTTTGGTTTCAAGGCTGTAGTTTATCTTGGACATCACAGGAAACGGTGAAGGAAAACATCGTGAGGAAACCTGCAGCCTTATTGCGTAATGAATTAGGCTAGGCAAAGGGCAAAGAGTATTAACAATCGACCAACCACATGGCGAGATGCAAGACGTGATGTGGATTTCCGTCTATGTGATTGGTCGATTGTTCATACTCTTTGCCCTTTGCCTTGCCGAATTCATTACGCAATAAGGCTGGTGGACTTATGTAGTTAATTCAAGTCTGAAATAGCCAAGTCAGAGGGCTGTGGGGTTCCCAGAGGCGGCTTAATTAATTCTGACACCAGAAGTGGCTACATCCTCACAAGAAAAAGAGACGACGGCTGTATAATGAGGAATTTGGGGGGTTATGCAGGGTGGGTTGGTGCTTATGTATCGGAAATAATAGTTGTAATAGCGTTATTGTAATATAATTTTGTTAAGGAAATTGTTACGGCTGAGCTGAGCTAATCCACCATGCGGGCCCAGTGCGGGTTGTTGAATGTCCTCGAATTTTTGGTTCTTGGACATAGTTTGGTTACATTTTGATTTCCCCACGATGGTTTACTTCACCGTTTTGAGAGCAGTGGGGATGAAATAATTTACACAAAGTAAAGCGCCTGCCTGGGTTCGAACCCACGACCTACAACTTGTAAGTCGTAGGCGTTACCACTGGGCCACCACTGCTCTCAAAACCGCATACCGTCGTCGAATATGTGGCATGTGGCGAAATTATGTCCTAAGAGTGGTCAGTGGTATAGTCTATTTTTCAAGAATTAAGTAGAGAAACCATATCGTTTGTGGACTTTACTAGATAGGTGCTTCTCGTCGTCAACTACAGCAGCGTTTACCAACTGGTCAGATTGTAGATAAACGTTAAGAATAAAAATGTGTAACTATGTTATTGAGAACCAAGATTTGAATCAGACCATTATTTTCTCACTTTCTGACTGTGATAATGTTGAAACCCACATGACTGAAAGTCTAGAATTCACATCTACAAAGCCAGCTTGGAAAGGAATTTAAATAATGTTAATGAAATCTTTAGCCTTTCGGTTTTGTTCTACCATACGCGTTCTTTAGTCGGCTTTAATCAACTAAACGATTCCATTCTCACAATCGACGTAAAGTAAAATGAGAGATAAACTTAATAATTCAACTGAAATAGTAAGACAATTCAATAGAAGAGCAACGTGGTGGAAAACTAAGCAATAAATAAGAGGTTTACCGGTAAGTAATTTACGTTCGTAAGGGTCATTTCACATTCAGAAGCGATGCGTCTTCTTGCGACGCGATACTTTCTCTTTGGGCACCTTGCGAAAGAGAAGATAAATTAAGTTACCTATGTATAACAAATAAAAGAAACAAATAAATCTACAAAGTATATAAAAATAATTGTGAATTTCAATATTTTTTTATCATGTCTATTCAAAAAGAGCTAGTTTATTCTTCGTAAACACGGACTAAAAAATATACAATAGCTCATTAATCCCTAGGGACTAAAAGTGATTTGAATTTGGAATGACACACATACCATGAGTTCCAAAATAGGCTTAATAAGCGATTTACAACAAATGTATGAGGTGAATAGCTAATGAGCGATTGTAATTATATTTTGGACCGCACGGAAAATTGTATTGAACAAGTGACTGACTAGAAAATCGCGCGCGAGCCAAATTATAAAATAAATCTACAACTGTAACGGATGGTACACATAAAATTGTTAGGATGCACTTCCATAATTTTATTGTTCAAATATTAACATTAGCTTCTAATTATTTCTATGTTATGTGTTATGGTTCCTAATTGTATGTAAATAAATAGAAGACAAGAATACACTTACTTATTTTCTCATAGAGGGTGATAAAAAGTTGAGTGTCCACCCCAGGAGCAACACTATTTTAAGTTCAAGTGACGAATCCCTCGCTGCGCTCAGGATTCTACTTTAGAATCTCCAAACTCCACTCTGGATTAAAGAACCACTTTCACCTTTAAAATAGATGTTTGCTCCCTAGATAAAAAGACTACTATTTTTGCTACTAGACTATCGTCATCCCCTTTTTTATCTATATCGCTACCTAAAAAGTGCGCGCAGCGTTGACTCGTGTCGCATCTCAGTTTGAACTCTTCCTAACACCATCGTCGATGTAAATGTACAATTTAATAGCTGCAATTCAAGTAATTGAGTAATATATTTGTTAGCAACCGTACACCGGCTTAGTTCTAGAATATTTGATAGAGTTTAAAGTGCCCCTTAATGTTCGCAAAGATTGTGGTCTGAGACTGTCGTGAATTTATTATGAAATAGTTGCCATCCGCGCCTGCTGTACCGTTCAACTGTTGTATCCTTTTGAGATGGGATATAAATAGGATTTGTTTATCTATGAGATTTTGTTTTGCGTTTAATAATAAATAGTTATTGCAGTATGTTTACGGTAAACACATAGTACGCGATCACACCGAAACAGTAATTTTGTTTTTGTAATATTTCTGCAGCAATCTGTTCTACTATTAAGTATCATTCATGAAAATTTGTTTTTAACAAAAACGATTTTACCAGTCGGGTCTTACGCTATAATATGATTATTTAAAAAATAATTGTAGGAACTTTCGCTTACAAATGATTTTTGAGGTACTACTTATCTTTTTACGGTAATGACATCGGCAAGTTTTCCCAAAATGGTAAAACGATCGATCACTTGCAGTACACTAGCGATGAATATGAGTGTAGGTAACAGGGAGAGAGATAGGCCCCTACCTCAAATATTTTCGGGACATCGGCAAGCAATTAGTCGATTCTTCACTTTACCAAGATTTGCCCTTTTCGGCCAAAGAATCAGCACTACCATTCAACGTGGCTATTCGATTTGATGATTTTTGTATGCTATTTGAAGATGAACAAATTGCTTCATAGATACATGGAATAAGTAATAGGTATGGAAATATATTTTAGGGACGGTTTACCTAATTGATAAGCAATCGTGTTAACAACATGTTCAACACGATGTTGCAAGATTTTTACATTTAACGAAATGAATAATAAGTTATTCGGAGCGAGGCGAATGTTGAATATGTAAATATGAGTAAATGTTTCAACTACATTCACTTAGCATTTTCATTGAGCTCTTCATTTAGAAGTCGCCATGTTCAAATTTCACAGAACGAAAATATTTAATAACACACACACGGGCAATCCTATCCTACCCAGGATAGCTAGGATAGGATTTCCCGTGTACTTATACTATTAAACGAGCAATATTTGTATATATTTTTTAGGAAATGTATGAAATCAGGAATTCTATACAATTACTAGGAAATCTAAAGAATTACGTAAATCGATAATTATGAAATAAATTGTATTAACCACATTTCCTAGCAATTCTATAAAATTCCTAAACGGCAATAGGAAATCTTTTAAAACAGGGTTAACGAGAACGCGCGGCATATTGCGTATTCAATCGCTCGCACGCGTCGTCATAGTTCATTATGGCGTCCGAATCTCACTCACCGAGTTCTGAAGAAAACACTGATTTTTTATTTTAATCTGTTAATTGTGTTCTGATTGAGGAGCTCGTGGCTAAATTGTAACTGCCGCACGGGTAGATCTTCAAAGTTAAGCATCGTTTGGCATTTGCCTTCGACCCACCTTTCGTGCTTTACCGCATGCCCGTACATGTGAGGACCTTATGGCTGCGTCAGCGAATGTGTTTCCGTAGTCAAACACAATATTTAAAAAATTGATGTGATAGCACAAACTAAGAAGAAGAACGCTTGCCGTGGATTGTCCTTGGAACTGTGACAATGTTCACATAGCGAGTTTTCTCTTTGCCTTGGAAAGCTCGTTAAGCGGTTGGTCTCGGCTGTTATTTGTAGATATTTGACAGTCGCTACAGATAGTCAGAAGCTAGGCAATCTGACACCGATCTTTCCAGTTACTGGGTTGTTTAGGTCACGTTTGACCTCTATCTCGCCTGATGGTAAGCGATGAAACAAGCTTGCCTAGAAGTAACCTGACTAGACTTATGGCCCCAAGGTAGTACCTATCAGGAAATAAAGACTCCGGCAGGGAACTCCACTCCTTACGTATTCCGCATTGTACGTATGGGTGGGATGACCACCATATACCGGTGGCGCATTGCCGTACATCTTATTGTCCGATTATGGAAAGGGCTAGGCAGAATCAAATTGTGCAGTTCCATCGCACAGAAATGTAACCGATAAAAAACCGCCAGGCTGGCAACTCGGCTTCGATGTTCAAGGCTCTGGTTTGAGGTTATCAGTGCATCGTTGCCGATAAGCCTCTTGGCAGGTTTGTCAATTGACTCAAGTGCATCAAGTTGGTATTTGCAGATCCGTCCCAGAGCTGAGAGCAGTACTCCATGCATGTCCTAACTTGCGCTTTATACAAGTTGAGAAGCTGTTCAGGCGTGAAGTACCGTGTCACCTTTGTAAGGATCCCTAACTTTTTTTGCAGCCAACTGAGCCTTTGCCTCACTTAATGGATTAAAATTGATGAACACCAAGAAGGTCAAGATGGTCCGTTATTGGCAAGGTCACACCCGAAAATGGAAATGAAATGAAAATGGAGCCGGGTGGGATAGGCTCTTTTTTGCGGAAAAAAGACACGCTTGGGTCTTAGCAGCATTGACTAGATTGGCATTGCCCCATTCGGAGACTGCCTCCAAAGACCATGGCCTCCCGGAGAGACTGTGTCTGCGTGCGCCGGAGACGTATCTCTCAGCAATCGTGCTGTCATCTGCGTACCCAAAGGTTCCGGGTTTTAGCAGGTCATTAATGTGCAGCAAAAACAGTGTTGCCGAGAGCACCGACCCCTGAGGGACGCCAGCGTTAATACCTAACAGATCGGCATATACATATATGTATAATACTCAACTGCGTAAGACCAGGCAGGTTGATTTGATTGTTTGACTGATTATTTTTAATTGTTACTAAGTCTTATAAAGGAGCTCGTGACTCAATAATAACAGCCGCACAGGTCGATCTTCCAGGTTAAGCAACGCTTCACGAGGTCGGTCCGTGGATGGGTGACCATTTCAACATACCGAGATTCGTCCGCGCCTCGAAAACACGTTATGCCGTTGGTCCCGGCTGTCATTTGCAGATATTTGACAGTCGTTACGGTTAGTCAGAAGCTTGAGATCTGACACCAGTCTTGCCAATGGGTATCGTGTTACCCAGTTACTGGGTTGTGGACGTCAGATAGGCAGTCATTCCATGTAAAACACTGGTACTGCTGAATTCGGTAAGACTGGCAGCCGACCCCAACATAATTGGGAAAAGGCTAGGCAGATTGATTGACTAAGTCGTAAAATGCTTATTATTAATTGACGTGACCAATGATTATTTTTTGGATTTCATAATAGGAATGAAAACATTGCACTGAGAATCTTGAATCTTATTATTGGATTTATTTATGAATTAATTCTTTTATTAAGACATTTCTTTGAACCATTTAGGAATTGTTTATAAATGCTACGATATTTATGCATTTCCTATGAAATATGTGTATTCATTAATGTTAGAATTATCATTTCGCAAATTTCCTAAATAAGCCTAATAATATTTCTATAGATTGCTTAAGAATTTTATAAAATTCCTGGCTTTCTTAGAACATAAATATATATTTGTAATCACGTTCTCGAAAGTGGCTTTAACGATTTGGTTAAAATTTGCAATATTGGGCTTTTTTGGGGCAAACAATCGGTGTAACTAGGTTCCATATCTGGGAAAATTTGTTTTAACGAAAAAACTGTTTTCTCTATTTTTACCCGAGCAGTCCTCGGTCGCCCAGGTACTATTATTAAACAAATAATATTTTTATGTATATATTTGTAATCACGTTCTCGAAAACAGCGGTAACGATTTCGATTCAATTTGCAATATAGCAGTTTTCGGTTGTGAAAAACTTATTCTTGAAAAAAACTTAACATAGAATTGTCGGTTTTTAAAGAACTTTCTTACCTTGTTTTATTGAATGTGGAAAATCAACGTAATATCTTTTCAGAATTAATTATATCTTGGTATAAAGTCTACAGAAGAGCGCTTTTCTTATTGTCTTTAAAAGTTAATTTAATGGTGTCTAAATTGAGGGGGCTTTCAATTTCAAAAGGCTTATTAGGCCCTTTTGTTTGACATTTACAAGGATGTTTGCTGAAATAAGAGAAGATTTTTCTGTGAATTATTTAATGTTATTGTTAAAAAAAATTATGGTTTAAATTTAAATTGTAAGCTTGTTTAAAATTCGTAATAGTACCAGCCTGAAAAGGGACAAGAATTGATTTCCATGCTCGCGAATTAGCGATTTGTGAAAAGGGTATAAACTTTTTCCTAAAAACTGGAACAATATAGTTCTCATAAAAAAGCTTCATAGTGAAATTGTTATATTGAAAAGACAGCAACAGTAGAGAGCCGAGTACGCAGAAGTGGTACAACTCATATTGCTGTCACAAAATAATTGCCTTCGTGCTAAACCCACCGACTACGATATACCGAATACAAAGTACATACACCAACAACGGGGTTATTTAAAATTGAAGAAAATTTTACCGCTAAACTAACATAAGACAACATTGCGTTATCTTTAATTAAAGTAGGTATCTCTACGGAAGTAAGGCCACATAACAAAAAAATCAATCTACCTAGCCTTTTTTCCAACTATATTGGGGTCGGCACCCAGTCTTACGGATTGAACTGAGTACCAGTGTTTTACATGGAGCGGCTGCCTATCTGAACTCCACAACGGTAACTGGTAACACGGTATCCCTTGGCAAGACTGGTGTCAGATCTCAAGCTTCTGACTACCCGTAACGACTGTCAAAGATCTTCAAATGACAGCCGGGACCAACGGCTTAACGTGCTTTCCGAGGCACGGAGGAAACTCGATATATTGATTTAGTCACCCATCCACGGACCGACCTCGTCAAGCGTTGTTTAACCTTGATGATCGACCAGTGCGTCTGTTATTATTTAGACACGAGCTGCTTTATAAGAATTAGTAACACTAACAATTAAATAATAACAAACGGACCAATAATCACGGGCATTCATAAAAACGAAATTATTTCGAGCATGTGTTACCATGGCGTCGTAACAATGCTCATAAAAAAGAAACACATTTTTTGGAATGTGGAAAATTACGACGATAAATTCACTAAACATGTTACATAAACATAAGGACTGGACTTTGGGAAAACTGTTTTCTTTATATTGCATTTTTATTCAGCACAATAGCGCATATATAGGTACGCCTAAATGTGCCTAAAGATACAGAAAAATGTTACCATGTGTAAAAAATAAGATCATCATAATATATAGAACATTAAATTTTACTACCTATCTGTTTTGGAGTAAATAAAGAAAACATTAAAGACATCGGCCGAAACCGCGTTATTGCCCATATTTTCTTGTTTTATCTACAATGCATAAAACGTGGTTCTGCCGCCATGTTTTTGGTTTAAGAGAAGTAATTTTACGCAGGAATATAAGAAGTAGTCGTATGGTCCCGGCGACGGCGCGGAGGGCGTTACCAAGTCTCTCGCCAAGTTTTGAGGTTGTTAACTTGATATTGTTTGTACGAGTTACTATAAGAAAAGTATTGATAGTAAAACAATGCAGTTTATTAAATTGATATACCAAAGTTTTAGTCTAGAGTCCAAAGTGCAGAAAAGGGAGTCCCTTTACTACTATTACAACAATGTTAAAAAATAATAGCTAAATCGACATGCTGAAGGGCATTGAAAGTTATTTACAGGAGGATATTAAATTGTTGTTAAAATCGATAAGAATTGGCTGTAACCAACCACAGTTTTCTTTACCTAAATTCTCTTTGAAAATAAAGCTAGGTCCGCATTAAAGGCAACCAGCACATTGTCCGCAAACAAGTCGGAGCAACGAATCGCCCATATTAGACCACATAAAGCAAAATGTCGTCGCCGACGAGTCCCCAGTGAGTCGTCACGACGATCTAGCGCCTTCCTATTCTGAGCCTTACCACCTCGTTATTGGAAACCGTCGGTCCTATCAATATCCTAGGCTATTTTTACACACGGTTTGATAAAAGTGTAGTGGTTGTATAATTATGACCTTTGTCTTTTCAGTCTTATGAAAATTGGAAAATCAAATTAAAAGCTATGTGTTTTATATGCAAACATTTCACGATAATATCATGTTATAGGTTTTATTGGTAACTAAATAAACCTAAGATTGGAACTTTACAGTAACTAAGTATGAAATAAACGTGAGATAAGTTTGAACTGCGACATTTCACGTTTTTTACGGCAATACGTAAAAATTGCAAAAAGTGTGGTCATTAGCAGACATTCTAAACTTCAATAGTTAGCAACACTTCTAATGAAAAATATAGCTTTTATAAGGTCGTATTAATTTTTATGGCTCCCTTCGGAACGGCCGTCTGCGCCAAACGACTGAATACATTGTTTGTCCTTTCGAGTTTCAAGCTGAAAAATTTAACTAGGCTAATAGAAAAAGTTGCGAAGTCCATTAGCGTCTATTAGGATCTACGTTGAGTGTCAAGACTTCAAATTGTTTTTTTTTAAGCACCGAGATTTAAGGCAAACTGCTTGTAAATTAATCAACCAATCACATTAATATTATAAAGGCAAAAGTCTGTCAGTGTGTTTGTATGTTTGTTATTCCTTCACGCTCAAACGGCTAGAAGGATCTGGATGAAATTTGGCACTGAGATAGATATAGTAAGGAATATTTATTATATATTACTCGGGATAATTAATATCACGCCTGTTTTTCTCCGAAGGGTTGAGCAAATTTGCACCTGTAGTACACCCACATGTCACTTGTTATGTTTAAATCCCATGTAATAGGGGGCGTTGCCATCAACCGGGATCAATTCCAGACTCCGGGCTGTTACTGAGAAATTCCAGATGGGAAAAACCAAATAACAGTTCACCCGACCCAGGAATCGAACCTAGGATTGTTCTAAGCAAGCGAAATAGTAGCGCTTGCAACCACTATACCAACCAGGCAGTCGTAAAAGATTTATGTAGGTAAACGTAAGGATATAACAAAAATATTGACAGCAAAAATAGACAAAACATCCTACAAACATATGATTTCCTTAGTAATACGAATGAATTTCATTACGGAGTATTAGGCCCTAAAGAACTGAACTGATTCCAAATGAGTTGTTGAAAACTTGCTCCGGGGAAAGTTTGTTCGAATGCTGTTTCGAAGCGAACAAGTTGTAAGAGTCAACTGTGGAAATCAGGCTACATTGATGATGTGCTATGCTAGCCACCTATGCATTTATGCAAGCCTGGTACAATTTATTTTTGCAACTTTGTATTCCTATGAATATTTAATGATGATGCCGTGGATCTTTATTTAAATCATAAACAAAGACAGTTTTCGAGTCTAGCTGTGAGAAAGCTTAGTTCTTTTAAACTACACTATATATTTTAAAGCGGTTTTCACCATAATTAAAAAAAATATTTTCTGTTCGTAGTTTCTGCCATGGGAAAAGGCGTAACTTGATATAGCAATATCTTAATGTTTTCGATTCTCAATCACATTTGTTGAATACATGCCTTCGGATCACAGCCAAGAGGCAAACACTGGGGCCCATTAGCAATCTTTCTTTCTTTTTCTTTTTCTTTTTTAAAAAAACGTTGCCCCACACTAGGAATTTCTTCCTGTATCGTGGGTGCGTTTACAAACATATAAACTCACATACACAAACACCCAGAGCCGGAACAATTATCTGTAGGTCATACAAATTTTTGTTTCGTGCGGGAATCGAACCCGCGACACGCAGCGCAGCAGTCAATTGCTCAACCACTGCGCCAACCGTGCGCCCAAATGCTGCTACTCTTGGATCCTACCAGGTCCATACCCGCGAAACTGCGATACGCAGCAGCGGTAAACTAGGGATTTTTTCTTTGATATACCTATTCCTAACAGACAGGTGGAAAGTGATACACGAAGGCACAACTAACAACGCTTACTCACGTTTATTTCCGGTGGTCTCCTGGTCAATCCCTTGCGGTCGGAGGTTATAGGGGGAAGATATATATGTAATATTAGGGAAATAAGGGACACCCGACGTGATCTGAGCCGGGTTCTCGGCAGCCAGCAGACACCTAGACACGTTTCCGACACAAAAATTTTTCTCTACGCGAAATTTCTGCACAAACAAAAGCACGGGCAATTCCGCGTACCACTCACGGGTGGCGGACACAATTTCAGATAATGATCGGCTGGTTACAAATCAATATCAAAATACCAGATCAGGACCGACATTTTTCCGTCTCGCGCCAGCAATCACATTTTTACGGGTCATTGTCAACGTCAACTCAACCGAAAACTGTCAAATCTCGATGACAGCGAGCTGACACAGTGTTGCAACAAAATAACAAAAAAGAAGAACGAAACGTTGATTGGTTTGAAACAACATTGATAGATGGAAAATCTGCGGTGCATTGGTGGGTGTCACTATTAATATAACTGGGGTCTGTCCCATCCAGGGTCACAATCGTAGAGCGTCCACGGTAGTCTTTAATCAGGAACAATCTTGTGCTTCACAATTCACCTCGCTCCACGTCATGCCGATAATCGTCGCACCTGCCACTTACGCCAGGTTAAACGGAGATGGCAAAGAACAACAAAGGGGAAAGTGGGGGTTAACTTAAGTAGGAGGGGGGGTTAAGTAAAGTATTTTTTTCTGCATCGTGTGAGTATTCCCCATCCGGCTCAATCATATTCACTTACCCGTCTTTGATGTCCTAAATTGCCGGGCCATTAGCGTCTTAATGCGCGCTTAATTCTTAATGAACAGCTTGATTCAGTGTGTTCCAGTTGGAGTTGGTGTGTCATATCAGTCTTGTGTTGTGTATGACTGATAGTCTTACTCTAAATACAGATGTTAAGGGAAGATTGGGCATGGTTTTTAAGCTCAGTAGAGTGTTGGCAAAAGAATAGACGTAGGGCCTGCAATACAGGAACTTTTTTAATAAACTCAAAAATAAAACGAATTCAATCATTTATCTTTCTACTTGGTTCTGTGAAAATGGCGAGGCGATTAAAAGAAAAGTAAAAATCATGTAAAATTAACACTAATCTTACTTCTTACCAATATTATAAATGCGAAGGTTTGGATGGATATATGTATGTTTGTTACTTAAGCACGCGAGAACGGCTGAACGGGTCTGGATAAAATTGGCACAGATATAGATTATAGTCTGGAATAGCATATAGGCTTTTTATCCCGGTATAATGTTCCCTTGGGATAAGAAAACACTCTCCACGCGGGCCAAGCCGCTGGCAGAAGTTAGTCCCTACCCGAAATGGAATTTTTGTAAATCAAAATCTTAACTTACTGCATTTAAACGTCAAATTCAATCATTGATCTCTCAAATTAATAGTTTAGGTACAGGCTGAGTGGAAACGAACATGCACTCCGATTGATTTATAAGTACTTTGGATTTATTGATAGCCATTCATGTCCGCACAATTCTCGTCGTTTATAAAAAAAGAGCCATGTTAACGGAAGCGGGGCGGTGCGGATTTCTGCCATTTGATTTATTTGCCTATATTTAGGGTTAAATTCCTAAAGGGTCATGTTAACACAGTTCTCGATCTTTTATACAAACCTATAATTCAAGTTAGAAGATGATAAAGTCATGTTAACACGTCGAGTCCTCGATCGTTTACTAGCCTTTGGAAAAGTTAGTTGATGAAGGAACCATGTTAATTGTATGTGTGGTTGCAGGCGCGCTGGAGGGCGGCGCGCTGGGCGGCGGCGGCGGCGGCGGCGCGCTGGGAGCGCTGCGTTCCGCCGGCTCGCCGCCCGCGCCCAGCCTCGGCGCCAGCCGGCACAGCCTCATTGGTCAGTACTTTAGACCCTAGTGTTTGAATTATCCGGTAAAATTCCTTTTAAAAGTGAGATCCTTGTTTCAATAACCCGATTTAATTTCCTACCATAAAAGTATCATAGAAGCACTTCTAGAAGAACGATCTCAGAGTAGGTTGTTTGAATCACCCATGGAGTTTCCTACCATAACAATCCAATTGTTGCCCTTCTATTAGCACTATCTTAGAATTATAACCCTAGATTATTCCTGTTGGACTGTGAGCTACGGAACCCTGAGACTAACGGATTTCCTGTAAAGCTAGAAATTATTTAATTGAGCCCTAGCATCCTCAGAAGACCTCATTTCAAAATGTCATAGCTGATGTCGTGCAATGCCTGCAAGGTATTGGTTACCGTTCTTAGCATGCTATGACTTATAATTGTAGCCTTACAGGAATTCCATTAGTCGGAGCGGTCGGTAGTTCTTGGGCCATATTTATCCAATTATTTTTTTAGTACCTAATGGGTAAGTTAGCAAAGTTTTCTTCTTTTATATAACGTGATATAATTTAGTCAATCATTTTAAGATTGTTCATTAATTATACTACAGTTATTTAGTTGCTATACATTTCTATGTATCCGAAGTCGTAACGTATGAAAACTAGTATTTAATCGAAAATTATAAAACCTAACACACAACTGAGCAGAGGTGGCCCAGCGGTATCAGCGGTCATGGATTCGAACCCAGGCAGGTGCTTTGTGTAAATTATTACATCACCACTGCTCTCAAAACGGTGAAGGAAAACATCGTGAGGTAACCGGCTTGTCCTAGAACCAAAAATTCGAAGACATGAGACAACCACCAACCCAAACTGGGCCCGCGTGGTGGATTACGGCCCATTCCCTCTCTCACAGAGAGGAGGCTGCGTCCCAGCAGTTGGAGTATTAAAACGCTGATGATGATGATGAACACCAACGTCAAATATAATTTTATTAAAACTTAATTTAATAACTCTAAACATCCACCCACACATACAAAATTAATAACAACTACTAAAAATTCAATTCCATGTTAACTTAAAGAAAAACTGCATACCCACATCTGAAATTGGAACCGCTCTAGATAAGCGAAGATAAGCTCACCCCTTGCAAATTGAAGCTTTAACTTGTCAAGAAGGAAATATGGGTTCACGAACGAACACGACTACTTTGAAAAAACACATACAGTAGAAATTATATACTAAAAGATTTGTGAAAAACTTATTACTCAAAGTCAAAATTCTTTATTTCAATTAAGCCACAGCGGCACTTTAGAAAGGCAAAAATTAAATTTAAGGGTAATAATAATTGATTCTACCGTCCTTCCGGAAAAATAGCTTGTTATGGAGAAGAACGGACAAGAAACGCCATATTTACTTAAAAAAATGTTTTTTACAACATTTACATACATACATTAATTCACATAAGTGAGAACAATGCACCCAGATTAACGTATAGGTTAAAAGTATTACAAGCAATAACAGGTAAATTCATTCATTTCATAAATAGGATCATGGTTCTCACATACTTACAAATATTGCAAACATACTCTATTATAAACTAACAAATTAATGTTAAGAAAAGAAACACTTTTCTCCGTAAGTTTCTTATTTTCCATGTTCGATGAACTCTATCGTAGTCGTGATTTGTCTATTCATTAAGGTCATTGATTCGTACATCCCTTCTAATCGATTAACTTTGTCTGGAGTGTACTTTATGAGTGCTTTTTTAGTCTGTGTTACCGATTAGCTTTTATTGTCGAAGTTGTTAATTATTATTAGTATGTAACCTAACTATCAGGAATGATTAACGAGGAATATTTTGGACGTAACTTCAAGTAATGTGCATACTTTCGCGAGTGGTGAGCCGCGCTGTATAGCCAATTTAATTTGGCGGCATAGTTTAATTAACAGGATTCCAAGTCGTATGTCCTGAGGAAATTGATGAGTAGTGTAGTGCGAGGCGAGACGGCGCGGGACGATGGTGGGAGGGGAGGGAGCAGGCGAACTCGTAAATCTACACTACGTGGGATGCCCCACCGCTTGATTAATTTATTTTCAGACAATCCGTGTTACTCATCTGAAAAGCGTTATTTAGGCAGGATCCCGTAACTCCTCCCATCCAAATCACACTAATTTCTTCTGTCAGCCTCTGAATATTTATTCCGCCGACCTACCGCTGGTTATGTGGTCGTGAGTCACACGCTGTAATCTATGTAATAGCTGGTAACAAATTAATGTGAGCCGCAGAACCGGCCCGGATCATCCGTTACGCGGTTTCCGTCTTTAGAAGTTACAACGTTCCTCCTCGGTTACCGATTTGACTTACAAATGAGTTGTGATATCTGATATTAATTCTGCCGTTTTTCGCCTGCTTATACAGATTTGGAAGATTTTCTGTTGACTCTTGAAAATAGTCTTAGATATTCGAAGTAATAGTATGATTATCGATTTGTTATCTTATCATCTGGCTAGGGCATCTATATCTACGAGTAAGTTAATTTATAGGCACTCTGTAAGTTAGACCTATCTACATAATATCATGTTATATCTCAACATCATTTCAAAAAGCAGGTTGAACTAAGAAATTCACAATTTTCTGCGACAAACACCAGGCTCACTTCGTAATTTTTTCCTCGCTGATTCAATTTGTCCCACAGAGTAGATAATCTCGACTTTAAACAGAATCCAGTGGATTCTATCAGCGGTGTAAATTATTCTAAATACGTTATCGACTACAGCTGGCTTGTTGTAAGCCGTATTATAATATGTAACCTGGCATTATTCATGTGGGACACAGGATGGGAACTTAGAAACGGTTCGCACACATCGACCATAAGATTAAGTAATTATACTTAAATATATTCATAAGTCGTACTAAGTACAGATTAACAGATTCTGCTCAAGCTGTTTAAGTTGGTATAATTTGTTAATGAATTAATCATTATGTGGAACTCTCATAACACCTAATAAATTACTTATTCCACGTATTTGAGACGAAGGCAGGTAAATATGAAGCAGTATTTAGTAAATCTTGTACTCTTACTACGTGTATTATAAACGTGAACGTTATTGAGGATTGATGGAAGGATTCGGAGACGGATTTTGATGAAACTTTTCAGTAATATAGCGATACATCAGAATAGCATAAAGGCTATTTGTTTTGAAGATTTTGAGAGCAATACTAATTCCACACGGGTGGCTCCGTTGGTGGCAACTAGTCGAGTCGAGTCGAGTCGAGTCGAGACGATAAATATCTACGGTAAATAAACCCTTGGTTTCCATAACAGCTATAACTGCACCTCCTACCTGGTCTATACTTTACTCATATTACGAAGAGGCCATAAATCAAAGGTTATTAATTGATTCATTAATTTTAAATAAAAGGAAACGGGACTAAGTTACGTCGTATTTCTTAAACCTCCTGGGTATTGTGGGTATAGTCAGCCATTGAGTCGTTTTGGGTTCTGTAGTTCCGACATCTTTCATTAATATTTGATTTTATAGGTACCCTTGCACACGATCTTGGGCAAAAGCAAACGCTCTTTAATGAATATTAATAAATACAAATGTATCTGAAATCCTTGTTTGTATATTGTTCTAAAAAAATACACAACGGGCTACTAATAAGTCTCTAGAAAGTATAAGCCTGCTTACCCGCAGTTACGACTCAAAGTTGTAGACGTTACAGCTACAAAAGCGAGCCTAAAGTTAATAAAACAAGCCAACCATTCTTTACTAAAAGAAAGCCTCGTTTAAATATGGGTACCTACCTAATTACTCCCATTGTTTTCCGTTTCATTCCAGCTCTCTAAATTACTTCGCAGCTCTAAATGTCTGTTGAACGAGACGTTTATGATTGAATTTGTAGCCCGTTCAGGTTGGAGTGTAAATTGTGGCAGCAAACAAATCAATGATAGGTGTGTACCGCTGAACACAAACATTCACGTTCGTGCGTAAACGGAAAACTTGGAGTCGTGTAAATAGAATCGTACCTTTACGATTTTTGGATATATCTTTTAAAATAAGAATCGAAAATGTTTCTTATGTGAGGGATTGCTGCGATTTGGGCACCAGCACAATAAACATGCTTCTTCTTTTTAGCGTGGCGAAAAAATATATCAATGCTGTGATGTACATTAAGCTTTGTACGATCTTGTAACTTAATTCTCGATGTACAACGGTCTCTAAGGATTCAATTCAACAGCAATTCAAGTCATATCTCACATCTTAATTGCATCTATAATGTACCTACACATACCGGTGGCAAGTATAAATAATTTTAAGTACAATTATGAACTATGTAAGGCTAAGCAAAATTTTCTAAAAGCAGACACTACACTCTAGTGACTAGAGTGTTTGATTAGTGGTAATTAACCGTATAGTTCGGACGGGGTACATTTTGGGGCTTGACAAGCATACCTCCGCTGGCTCAGCCGCGGCTCATTTTGGACCCCAGATTTACGTCATACGACATCCTAATTAATAACTTAATTATTGATTAAGATACCTAACGAATCTTATGTGGGGGCTTTAATTAAAATAGTTGGATAAAAAGCTTACATGTTAGCGCAAATATTTTTTTTAGATTAAGTGCGCAAGTTTATTAATTTACATTTGTTAAAAACAAGTGTAATAATACGATAATCGCCATTTTGATGACAGTGGTGGTCGAAGCTAAAAAACATAAAAATGCAGATTTTGGACACCCAAACTCCACGACAGGGGTAGTGGTTTGCTAATTGTTAAATTATTGGTCGAATTCATCCATATTTCAAAATAAATAATTAGTGGTAATGAAGTTATTTGTTATTCAAAGTCGAAGTTAGGCGCCAATCGTGTTTGTTTACATTTTTATTTTACACAAATATCACCCTTCCACATGTAAAATTTATTACAAATATGACAATTATGTCTCTAAATATAATAAACAACAAGAAGAAGCCCTGATTTTAACGTAATTAACAAACACCAGTCCAATAATACGTAAAATTCATTACCACTTCTTTATTTTTGTTAAATTTCCAATTCGTCAAGTAGATTGTTTTTTTTTAATGTAATAGTTGTGTGGCAAAACGATTTTAGCAATCGATTTTTTTTATGCTATCCACTCGATTAATTAGCGATTATCCCAAATCGATTCTTAAAAAATAGAAAAATCCTGTTTTAGGCATAAAATACAATTAGTACTTAAATTATTACTATTAATTTTTTCTAAAAGTAATCTTAATAGATTTTTGGACATTATTTGACTACAACCAACTAAACAATTTCATCGAAACGTGGATAATTTCGCGCCGAATTATCTATCCGATTCAAAATTCAAATTCGGAATGCGTACGCTATTCAAAACTATTTTGTATAAAAATAATAATGATTGAGTCTTTATGTTTGATAGTCTCAGAAGTATACAGAGTGCCTAGTATATTTTTATGTAAGTTTGTAACGCAAGTGTAGATAAATTTAGTTTCGGGGAACCAACGATTTTGTGATTATTCGTTATATTGCAATGAGTGTCGTGCTGGCCCAGTGGCTAAAGGCCTCGCCTTGCCTGAGGTCATGGGTTCAAATCTGGACAAATACCAATGATTTCCATTTTCAAATTCATTAATGTACTTTCTAAGTATATTTTAGAAATCGTTGACAACGGTGAATGAAACCTGGTCTTATAGTCTCAAATCGCCAACCCGCATTGAGCAAGCGTAGTGATGAATGATCGTGCCTTCTCTGTATGAGAAGAGGCCTTTGCCTTGCAGTGGGACAATTATAGGCTGGTATTATTATTATAATTATATATTGAATAATGAGTTGAGAGTATGGTATGGTTAGGTTTTGAATTCGGTCGAGTTTGTTGTAATGTTATGAAAATTGGTTATTCTATACATACTTTTAAAATTTTATTTTTATTCATTTTAAGAACATACTTATGTTCTTAAAATGAATAAAAATAAAATTTTGGTTTGGTTTGTATTTACATCTGCATTCCCCGAAAACTATTAATATCAATAACCTTGTGCGTATCTTCTTGCGCGGATCCTTTCCAAGCGAGTTATGGCATGGTTGTCAACCAACTAAGCTGAAAATCATCTAGAAGCATGAAATTTGGCAGAAAGGTTCCTCAAGTGACGTAATTGTGCAGTAAGAAAGGATTTTTGGAAATTGCATCCCTAAGGGGGTAAAAAGGGGTTTGAAAGTTTGTATGAAAAATCTAATTAATTAATTATTCTTATTCTAAGTAAACAATATAGGTTGCCATTATTAGTTTTTCGAAACTCCCAAATGACGATATAGGGGATGTTGAAGTTTGTATGGAAGAATCTGATTTCTTGGGTCAATCAACATGAAACTTGGCACAAATACCAATCTAAATAAACAATAAAGGATTTCATTATTAGTTTTTCGAAACTACCCCCAAAATATGATTTAGGGGGTGTTAAATTATTTTTGAAATATCGTATATTTAAAAAATAATTTAACACCCCATAAATCACATATTAAATATTTTTGGTTAATAAATTTGAAAATTTACATAAATACCCATCCTAAGTGAACCATAAAGGTTTTCATTATTAGTTTTACTTATCTAGTCCCAAAATACGATTTTTGGGGAGTTAAAGTGCTTTGAAGAATTTTATTTCCCGGGTTAATAAATTTGAAATTTGGCACAAATACCAACCTAAGGTAACAATAAAGGTGGTCATTATACATTTTTCGAAACTAACTCAAGCTAAGAATCTTACTGGACAGGGTTTCGTTTTTGACGTGGTTTTCTAGGGAAGCACTAAGGCAGGATTTTGCGGCAATTCAACCTTTAAGGAAGTGAAAAGGGTAAAAATTAGTTTGTATGTAAAATCAAATTCTTTGGGGATAAAGTTGATGATCAAAATTTACATAAAACATTTTGAAAACTCCCTCCCAGATTGGGTTTAGGGGTGTTAACGTTTTTTTTGAGGCAACTCACTGCGCAATCTGACTAACATAAAATGATAAATAAAAAAATTTAATTCAAAAAATCTAAAAACCCGACTGCTTTAAAAGCGACTAAAAAGACTTAAACAAGGAGAAAATCTTGCTGTGCAGTCGGAGGATACATATTCGCGAGCTAGCTGACGAAAACCAGATGTATGCTCCGACTGCACAGCATGATTTTCTCCTTGTTTAAGTTTAATTAACTTTTTTTATTTATAACTTTTTAGTTATCTGTTTTTAAGATTTAGGTACATTTAAACATATGTGTTTTATATTTTAGAAATCACCTCTTAAAGCCCTTTATTTTGATACCCCACACGATGGGTTTGGAAGAAAAAAAAATTGTCCTCCGCAATATGGCGCCCAAAATCTGGCATTTTTCTATTTTCCAATTTTAATGTAGTCAGTGACACTCGCGGGGTTAAGACGAATCGATTGACGTATGAATCATCAAAATCGGCCAACACGTTTGGTCTCTAGAACGCCACATAGGAACAAACATACATACATACATACTTACATACATACATACATAGACTGATAAACACATTACCCTCCTTCGGCAGTCGGGTAAAAAGAGAAGAAAGGAGTGAATAGCATATTTAGGTTGTTCAAAACTAGACCCTCAACGGGGCAAAAAGGGTTGATAAGTTTTTAGGGGAGGATTTTACTTTGTGGCGATAACCTAAAATGTATTATTGTTAAGTCAAATAACGAATCGTCCCAATCCAATAAACCCACCAACCCCAAACCCAAATCCACGATACCCAGTTTTTAATAGTTTTAATAGTATCTTATTTTTGGTTGCCTTTACTAACTGCATATAAGGAAATCATTTATAGGATAAACGAAATCACGCGAACATAGTCGCGGGCGGAGTGCTAGTCATACATAAACATACTCATATTTATACTGGTCATTCTGTATAAAACCGTCTGAAATGATCAATGTAAAACTCTCTTTTATATTAAAATGTGCCCGATAAAATATTTTGAATACCGACTGCATTCCAAATTTGAATTTTGAATTCTTTTACGTTCGGCGAATTCGGCGCGAAATTAGCCACGAATCCTATTTTTTTTTCAATTTACTCTTCTGATAACATTATGAAAGCATTTATGTATAGTTATTACTATATATTATTACTATAAGTTGTTATTTTATTTTGTGCCTATAAACTAATTTTAATTTTAAAACAATACATTTTTGAAAATCACTTTTTTATTTAAATGAATAATTTTAAATAATCGAAATACACTTAATCGATTAGGCTGAATGCAGTTTTAATCGATTATGAGACGCGTGAATGGACAGCAAAAAAAAAACAACACCAAAGAAATGTCATGTTGCAAGGTTGCATCAAAATTTTAAGCAATTTTTTTCCAGATTTTGGCTTGTTTTTTATGAATTTTTGTATGACAAATTAGGAACATAAGGACGCAAATAAAATGAGTATATCTTTGTGTTGTCCTTTTGCATCTTTTCAGCAAGGGAAAAGGTTGTTTATGTACATATTTTGAGCAAATCTAAATTGTCTACCGTTTGGAAAGGTGTAGTAATTCGTATTTTGTACACATTTTGCAGTAGACTGACGCGGTTTAACCGAGCGCAACATGTAAATAAAGATATTTTTTTCAAATTTACTGTGTAAGATAGCTGCGTAAACTTATTTTTCTGAATAAATTCGAATGTTGAAAGTTCAAGTAAATTCCTGAATTTCATGACGTAATTTGCAACAACCTGTCGACTCAGCTAGTGTGTCATGTGTCAAAATCTTGTCGAGCAGAGTGGTAAACGACACTTATCACCACTTGACATCTTTTATTTCATCGTTTAAATAATATGGTAGTTCTCCCTTATAGTGCGAGTTCACCTCGCGACCGCGACGCGAGACCAGAGGCCTTAGTGCGAGTTTGTATTCACGATCAATCGCGTTAACGTTAACGCCAATTTGTATTGAAACTGGATAAGCGCCGTCTGTTGACGGCAAGACAAAACCTGTTTTTTTGTATACATTTTGACATAAGAAATCGTTTACGTTAACGCGATTGAGCGTGAGTAAAAACTCGCACTAAGGGCACAGGATACAGCGTTTTCGGGATTAGTGTTCGCGCGCGAGACCGAGACATGTGTTGCACCCAAACTCTCCTCGATTTTAGTCGTTTTAATCAGTTACATTGTTGAATGTTATTATTGCACATTGCAATGGATAGTCAAGTTATCAAATTACTATTGGAAGGGGAAGAAGGATACGACGATACATGTCTAAACTGATACTAATTTACTCCGTCTTTTCACATAAACTTCAATTGCATAAAATCTACTCATGAATACTGCAAAAATACATTCAGTGAATGCTATTGCTCTGTAAGATATTTATTTACCGTAGAAATACCTTCAGTAACAATACTCTTTGTAAAAACATTCTATAAACAAGCATAATTTATGTTTATTTTTGTTCTGCTTTGATGTTGCTAATAGCCCAACCTTTTTATTTAATGTTTGTTTTGTGGTCGTGCAGGTTATATAGTTGTTTTCTTATGTTACTGTAAAAGCCCGCACTACGGTAAAAGTTAGGATTCACCGGATTTACTAAGTCATACGTAGGTAAAAGTTCGAAATGCTCTACGACAACCGCTAATTTCGGGCTTTTTCTAGCAATCACACAGTTGATCTTTGTATTTACCTCTGAAAGTTGTATCTGTATGTTGAAAAATTATGTTTGTTTTGTTGTAATTAATTGTATGTTTTGTTATGAAATGATTTTTTTATTTCGTTTTATTTAATTGTGTTTCGAAAAAGTACTCGTCTTACATAATACCTACTTTAGTGAAGTTATCCAATTAGTGTGTCATAGATATTAAAATTTATCAATATTTACAAATCTCCGATTCTCTCAAAATCCGATATTAGCGATTATCATTAATAATTTCGGACTGTTACCAGTAAGACGTGGTACATCTTAGGATTTACCGGTAAATCCTAGGTTTTACCGTCTTTCAGGCTTTTACAGTACCTAACATATACAAATAAATGGGCTTGTTTCCTTATTATTCATTTTCCTTTCCACTAACATCGAAGCAAGCATTCTGTAACAGATTTGCTTAAGCCCCGTAAAAATACCTCCAAAAAGAAATATTTTTACTGTGTACATTTTTTTACTGAAACCATCTTTGGCCCGAAGCAATCATGGCTCAACGACTGAAATGCGATTAAAGCAGTAATTTTCCGACGTCAGTATAAATGACAAGTTACCATAAATGTGGCGTATTTCACGTGGCACGGGCTGGCTCGCCCGATAATGACATGTTAAACTTATCACGACTGCTGATAGTTTTCGAAATCACTGGTAATTATAGCTTGCATTCGTGTGCAACGTCATACGAGTAACAACGGTGTGAATTTATAGTTCCCGTGTGGCGACTTTATGAAATTAATGCTGCACGATGACGAGTTCGCCATCTTTTTTTTTGCATTGTTTTATTCACTACTTGTGTCTCTAGAGGCGCTACCACCGAAAACACTCTATCCATTTTCACATCCCGTGGTGTGCGGAGTCCGGCAAAAGGGTCAACTTTTATTTTGTATTTGTTGGATATTTGCGCTTTTGAATAAAGTCTTTGTTCATTGAATTGGATGTAGCAGTTGAACATACCTGACATGAAAGTTTGACAAGTAAGTTTCAACAGTTTCAGTTTTATATCATAAGGTTTTCCAGTTCAGATTTTATGTTACGTATATATTGGCCTCAACTTTTGTTGTCTTATTGGGGTTCCGTACCCAAAGTATAAAAGCGGGACCATATTATTAAGACTGTCTGTCTGTCCGTCTGTCACCAGGCATCTCATGAACCGTGATAGCTAGACAGTTGAAATTTTCATCAGTTGAGATAATGGTACGGAACCCTTCGTGCGCGAGACCGACTCACACTTGGCCGGTTTTCTCTCCCCTTCTAAAATATAACAAAGAAACCGTAAAAATAAACCCCTTCAATTTGTACCTTGGGACAGACTCAACATTTAAATACCGTTTATTACGAATAGTATTATAAACTTATATCGATAACAGTCGAGTGGCGCACTTAAAGCACTCGTTTATGATAATTACCTTTAGTAATTAATATCTGGCGGGCAGCCTACTTACCGGTTCACGAAAAATACTCCAGACTGCACTCGAATAACGAGTGTTTGCTACTTTGACATTATTCAATTTTTTCATATTCGTACCAGGGTTTTATAAAATGTAGAGGGCTTTCACGGGACAGGCTTGCTAAGAAAATGATTTTAAGAATCAGGAGTTACATGTTTTTGATGAACATTTTGGTGTGTGAAAAAATAAAGAAAGAAAGAATATTTTTTGCCGAAGATAAGTATTTTTTTAAACAAGTTTTTTAGCTTACCGTGTTTTGTCATCCAAACCAAATGTGTATGCAAAATTTCAATTTAATCGGTTGTGGATAACTGGTCTAAAATTCAGTTACAAGGTTTGAGCCGAACATACATATATTGCAAGTTAGTAAAAAGCTTGTAAAAAGTATTTAATTGCCAGCAAAAGGACATACAAACAAACATTAGTAAATTACAAGAACAAGAACAGTAGTAGTTGATTATGCTTAAACTACACCCAGATCGATAGTGTCTGATTTCTATTCCATCGTGCAAATCTACTTTTGCACATGTATATAAATAAGTCAAAAGTAGCGCACTGGGTACATCACAGATTTTTTTGACAAGAACATCAAATCAGCCATATCTTTATTCGCACGATCTAAATCTCCCCGTAGAATAGTCAATGCTGTGTTTGCGCCAAGGCTCAGTGGCGGCACGTTAGCGCCATACGGGTTCCGCATAGCGCACAATCAGCATAATGCTACGGATAGCCGACGAGGGGCTACGTGACAAACCGTTCAATGTCTCAATATGCACTCGTTATCTCGACTGAACATAAATAAACCATGTAAGCTGTACTTTGAATGGCAACACCGTTAACATTGTATATAAATATTGGAAAATAAATCCGAACAAATAAATCTGTTTTGGTATGATAATGATAGACAAAAGTCTTAAGGTGAGTGTACACTAGAGCATTTTCGCGAGCATTTCAATGTAATGTAACGTTCTTTCGAATTTTCAATGCAGCGTTCGACGTAAAGCTCGCGGTTTTTAAGCATTTCTTTGTACTTTGCGTTCATTATTGATCTCGCTCAGCGCACAGCGCTCGCGGAGAGCAGTGGTGGCCCAGTGGTATTGGCCGCGACTTACAAGTTGTAGGTCGTGGGTTCGAGCCGTGTAAATTATTTTATCACCACTGCTCTCAAAACGGTGAAGGAAAACATCGTGAGGAAACCGGCATGTCCTAGAACCAAAAATTCGAAGACATGTGACATCCGCCAACCCGCATTGGGCCCGCGTGGTGGATTACGGCCCATTCCCTCTCACAGAGAGGAGGCCTGTGTCCCAGCAGTGGGAACATTAATAGGCTGATGATGTGATGTGTGATGTGATTGATCTCGCTCCACGTCACCCGCGCTCGTGCTTTTGCTCGATAAAATGATACACCAAAACACTCGTTGGATTTTCAAATCAGGTTGTAACAATATCGAGCGTCATGTTCGAAGTGTGGTTCGATTAAATTTAAAAAGCGAATGCTCAGTGTTCTGTTACAAGTAAATGGTCTGTCTATGCTCACCTTAAAATGTTTTATCATGATCAAGTGATAGTTCGGTTCATCAATCATACGTTTTATTAATCGAAGTGTATGGGATCAAAGCGATCTGACTGGATGCATGCTCATAATTATGGGCGCACGGTTGTTGTAATGGATGAGCAATTAATTGCTGCGCTGCGTGTCGTGGGGGGCAAGGCACAAATATTTGTATGACCTACAGATAGTTGTGCCGGCTCTAGGTGTTGTGTATGTGAGTTTATATGTTTTAAACGCACCCACGATAAAGGAACAAAATCCTAATGTGGAGCAATGTTTCTTAAAAAAAACCGGCCAAGTGCGAGTCGGACTCCCGCACGAAGGGTTCCGTACTTGGTAACGACGGTTGCGGTTTACGATTTATGACGTATTAAAAAAAAACTACATACTAGATCTCGTTCAAACCAATTTTTGGTGGAAGTTTACATGTTAATGTACAACATATATTTTTTTTAGTTTTATCATTCTCTTGTTTTAGAAGTTACAGGGAGGGGGGCACACAATTTACCACTTTGGAAGTGTCTCTCGCGCAAACTATTCAGTTTAGAAAAAAATAATATTTGAATAACATTTTTGAAGACCTATCCATAGATAACCCACAAGTCAGGGTTAGTTGAAAAAAAAAATTTAGTTTCAGTTCTAAGTATGGGGAACCCCAACATTTAATGTTTTTTTTCTATTTTTGTGCGAAAATCTTAATGCGGTTCATAGAATACATCTACTTACCAAGTTTCAACAGCATAGTTCTTATAGTTTCGGAAAAAAGTGGCTGTGACATACGGACGGACAGACACAGACATGACGAATCCATAAGGGTTCCGTTTTTGCCATTTGGCTACGGAACCCTAAAAAGGGAAGGATCAAATACATCAAACTGATGAGTTTCAATGATTTGCTTCTAATAAGTAGTCACCATTTAAGCCGTCACAAGCAACCGCCGTTAAAACCGTGCCATGTGTTTCAAAAGAAATGCATGAATTGGACGCACGGTTGGCGCAGTGGTTGAGCAATTGACTGCTGCGCTGCGTGTCGCGGGTTCGATTCCCGCACGGAACAAAAATTTGTATGACCTACAGATAGTTGTTCCGGCTCTAGGTGTTTGTGTATGTGAGTTTATATGTTTGTAAACGCACCCACGATACAGGAAGAAATTCCTAGTGTGGGGCAATGTTTTATAAACAAAAAAAATTGTATAATTTAGATGGATCTGAAGACAGAAATCTCAATCCCATCTAATGCTCCACGCTTTTAGTGCGTACAAAATACATTTCTTTCAAACTACCAAGGCAATCTAGATTATTAGAAGCACTCTTCAATTTGCAAAGAAAATTAAAGTGTAAGATACCATTTCACCCTTTTAGATTTGAAACGATAAGCCCAACGAGGGTTAGATGTGGCATATATTATGTAAATGGTTTTCATAAGATTCTCCAATGATAACTAAGGTGTTCGGATCACGTAAATTGTGCGTATTTATTTTCAAATGTATTTAGTGGCGTAGTTTCTGATCAGCGTATGCTGTGAAGAATTGTTGCTGTGAGAGAATTGTTATTAAATATACTTAGGACCTAATTTAAATGAAAAGGCAATGGAACGATAAATATGTAGACAGTTCAACTAGTTTTCAACCATGTTGTTCTGAGTCATCGAGTCTTTGTTGTCTGAGTGTCTGTTTAAAATTTTGGAACGCAAACAATTCGAAAATTGGCTGCGTAGTGAAAAGATGTTTATTTCTCGCATGCACATCAATTTGTGTTATTGCGTGCAAAATTGATTGAAACTTTTCACGCGGGAAGAGTATGACTTGGATTAGGAAATAGGATATTTTTATAAAAGTACTACGTTCCCTTGGGACTGAGCTTTACTCGGGCGAAGCCACTTAAAAGTTTTTATATAGCTTAACAGATTGCAAACCAAAGTGACACCGACACGGTTCGCACCAGCACTGGTGGTGCAATTAAGGCTTACTAGACCTTCTTTTTGCTTACGGTAGGTACTTAAATAAAAAGGTTTTGCATAACACAATTGAAACAGATAAACAACCAATTACTTTTAAATCTTGTCCCATAAACTAAACAAGGACAAATGTCCCCCAACGTGTCCTCGATCATCAGTGATTGATCGCGCGAGGACAGTCGGGAAACCGCGCTGTCACGCGCCGTCAGCGCTGTCAAGCGCTGTCAAGCCCCGTCTCACTGAGTTGTCCGGCCCAGCGGCTACAATGCCTGGGCAGCTTCAATGTTGTTATTCATATGACATATCATGTAGTTACTATAGAGCGTAACATATCTGTTGGAATTGGGTACCTGCGTAGGTATTGTCACCGGATTGATTAAAGCGCTATGTACGAGTGGTTGAAACTATTTATGAGGTGAGGCTTTTTAACCGACTTTTTAGCGGTGTCTTGACCTACAGTGATCGTGCATTTTTCTTGATAAAAAGCATATGACACCGAGCAAAAACATAACAATGTACTTAGCTTGCTACCAGTAAAACAATTGTCATTAGAATCAGAGAATGGCTACATTAATATATCTATTCTCTAGAAGAACGAAGAACTGATCCACTAATCTACAGTTTAAATTAAATAAACTTGTCAAACTGCCGATAAACAGGATGCCGTAATATTATTTAGATATAGAGTAAATTATTAGTTACCGTAAATCTGGTGGAGTTTTTGTCTCTGTCTAGCACTAATCTATCATATAGAGTTATCTCACTCAGACCACTCCCGTGCTTTTAGGTAAATTGACTTACGCTGAGAGTACCCCTTAACTTACGACACAATTTAATATTCTTGTCTTCACATGTATACCATAAAAGGAACAGATTTATAACCGTCACGCCTTAATTCCCAAAAGGTGTGGGCAGGTTTACAGTCTTACAGTTTACCGACTTCGGTATTAAGTCCCAGGGGACGGGAAATTCCGGGTACAAATCCAAAGTTAGAGCTGCTACTGGGTATTTTCTTAAGCCGGCGGCGGTCCGGGGTAGGGCTCGATACATGTTGGGTTACTTACCAGTATAAGGGGTTCATGTTGCCGAAACTTTTTTTTTTTTATTTCTGAACCATGCCAGTGGTACTATGTCCGTTATGTGAATATACAAATTGACAGATGATACAGGGTATGCCGAGAATTGCCATACTGTCTGCAACCGTAAGTGAGCCTAGGTAAAAACAAATAACATTAAAATAAAATCAAAAGTATGTTACACGTGGAATTTAAATAGCTTTCATGTGTATTATTGGGTTTCTGATAAAGGTAAAACGAATCTCTTTGATATGGGGTATGGACTTGTGAATGTATAAAGTAACTTCAAAAGTTACAAAACGACAAGGGAATGAAACGAATATATTTCGACTTTTTATTTGAAGGTGAAAAAGGCGAACACAGTCTACGTCTCTGTGCTTGACTGGCTCTTGGTGAATCGAAACCCGCTTTTGTATACTTACCTAATCACCTGTTTATTTACAACCATTATAAGGACCAACCTTAAACGAATCTTATCACATTTTTATCACAAGAACAAATAATTAAACTTAGATTACATTTCCCTTTACCTAACACCGTCGTAAAACTAGCAGTTTTATGTGCACACATGTGGAACGCCCGCGTCAAACACAGAGTATCTTACCATATTCGCTGTATCGCAAGACCTCCAGCCACGTGTGGTTTACGAGGTGACGGAAAAACCGCAACGATTTTAATAAAAACCGCTTTCGCGCTGTCTAGCCGGCAAGCGGCAAGCAGGCGGCGGTTCGATGAAATATGACGTCGGTATAATAGGTGTGCGGATAAGGGACGTAAAAGTTTCATGACGGGCACGCTCCCTCAATATCCGGGGTATGGGATGTACGCGCCGCCGCCGCACCAAGCGACACTATCCGCCCGGACTCGCACGCGATTAACTGAATTTTATGTTACGCTAGCGACCGCATGTCACTTTGGCGGAACACTTTTTGTAAAAAACGTTTTCCCTTCGTGGTCTATGGCTATTGATGCGGTGTGATGTTACTCGGCTTGACTTTCCTGAAAAGTTTAAATTGACACACAATTGTCGCTCTGAAAATGTGCCAAAGACTCGGTTCTTTTTATGATCTTATAAAAATCACTGGGTTGCATCCAAAAAAGATAAAACTGCCGTCATTTCATGACTCTGGTAGAATAATCGTTATCCGTTCAGTTGCTAATGAAGAAAAGAAATAACGCCTAGTGACGAGAAAAGGGGAGATTGTTCGAATCACAGTGTACTTTTATTTTTTCTAAACCCATTTTAGTAAATGTTTTGCTAACATCTTCATGAGGATTTTTTATTAACCTAAATAGGTATCTAATGATTCTGTAACAACTGTAAACTTGATGAAAAAAACGTAAGCAGTTACAGAATAAGTTCTGCCAAAATTTGCTTGTATGGTTTTCAATAGACACAGATATTGAAACACTCCCCACGTGTATAATAAAACCCTAACGTGTGTAATGCTCTGCGAACGGCGATAGGTGTCATGTCTTGTGAGAATATACGTCGACTGTCAAGCGAGTGCCGCGCGGTTGACATTCGATTAAGTACTGTTCATACCGACGAAGGGAGATCAACTCAAACATACACGAGTGTTTATGTGGGACAGCTATTTATAGATCTGCTTTTATGCACGTTTGTTGAGCATGAGGTTTTGCATTGAGCCACTATATTCAACGTATTGCGTCGTAAAGCATTCCCACTTTCTCGATGATCACAAAGCTTTGTAAAACTTCTCATAAAACACATGTCCCTGCCTCTAGGGGACACTTCTCTATGTATAAAAAGTAAATGAAATTTTCCTAAGTCCTACATCACTGTCACCTGAAGCTACCTCGCTACCTCTTCTGAAGATATTTCAAAAGATAGTGGAAAATAATGACATAATATCCCGATAAAAATTGAGCGGGAAGTGAAACTTTTTGTAGGATATTCGCATGGCACATTTGCGACGGGCGCTCTCTTGAAATATGACGGGAGTAACAGGTGCAAGTGCTGTGGACCGGGCGATACCTGCCTGCTTTTTATAAGTCTACCTTTGTCACAATACGCCTGAATAAAGATGTCACATGTGACATTTTTAGCCCCGTTTTGTTAAATTGCGGCCGGACGGACGGCCAGTTTAATATTCAACCATTTTTTAGGTCAAATAGTTAATGCAATTATTTTTGTGACCAGCATCTGTAATTGCATCAGTTAACTTGCAAATAAGTAGGTATGTGTACATTGAACATATCCATTCATCTCGTATGTGTCTGGCAGGTAAATTGCCAAGGCACGGTCAGCGCTTTGGCGTCGGGCAACTATTATTCAGGTCTTAGCAATTGGTACTAACCCGTCATTCAGCCGCGCTCCTGCGGCTACCAGTTTGTCTGCGGGGAGCAATGCCAGACGACACATGTTCACAACATAATGTATATTCGATTGCACAGTTTCGCCTAATTACGTGAATTGCCAATTCCCAAATGTACCGAATACCGAATATCGACTACCTTAATTCGACATTAATTGTTTGCTGGTAATATACGCAGCGGGAAATCTAGCTTTTCAAATACGCAGTTCAATGTTTCCAACTTAGGTAGAGGCTACAATATAAATACGAAGGTAAATGGTGCAAGTTCTCCGTTATATAAGCTTCATTTAGCACGACACGGGTGCCAGAGGGGCTGAAGTGAAGTAGAAAAAAGGTGATTATATATTGCCCAGGTCACATTAGCCAGCCGTGAGGAGCTTTTATAATAAAATTTGTACTTTATATTTTTTACTGAACTTAGAAAAACACGACCGTATCTTATTAGACTTAATAAATCGAGTTACTGGTAAATTCGAGAAAGAGGTCAACCGTCGAATCCGACTCGGCTGGGCAGCGTTCGGGAAGTTGCGTGGTATCTTCTCGTCCAATTTACCGCAATGTCTCAAGACAAAAGTCTTTGACCAGTGTGTGTTGCCAGTGATCACCTATGGGACCGAGACGTGGTCGCTCACAATGGGCCTTATCAGAAAGCTTAAAGTCACCCAAAGGGCAATGGAGAGGGCTATGCTCGGAATTTCCTTGCGTGATCACGTCAGAAATGATGATATCCGCAGGAGAACCAAAGTTACCGACATAGCCCGAAGAATTGCCAAACTTAAGTGGCAGTGGGCAGGGCACATTGCTCGCAGAACGGATGGCCGTTGGGGCCGAAAAGTTCTGGAATGGCGACCGCGAACCGGAAGACGATATGTTGGAAGGCCTCCCACTAGGTGGACCGATGACCTGGTTAAGGTTGCGGGAAGGCGCTGGATGCGAGACGCACGGGATCGGTCAATGTGGCGACGCCTGGGGGAGGCCTATGTCCAGCAGTGGACGTCTTTCGGCTGAAATGATGATGATGATGACTGGTAAATTGCGGTGTGTTAGTTTTCGTGCCAGTGTAGCAATTTTCTACGCCGTAGACACCTCTACGCCATAGCATCTTGCTACGTAGTAGTTTTTAGATAAACACAAGATAGGAAGCTGATTTTGGTGTTTTCATGTTTATAGTTGACGTTTGTTAGTTCATTACAACATACATAACATACCAAAAAGGAGGAGGTTCTATGTTCGACCTCATGTTTGTTTTTTTTTATTTTTTTTGTTTGTGTTCATGCCTTGGACCGATTTTGAAAATTCTTATTTTGTTTGAAAAAGTATGTTCCAAAATTGGTCCCATTTTAATTTGGTGAAGATATGATGAAGAACTTAGAAGATATACAACAGAACTCTTTAATACATTTCGGCAAATCTCTCGGGATTGCTGCAATCGCATGTCTGTTTGTTGTTTATACCATTTCATAACATAAGATCACGCCAGTACGCTCTTAAGGGGTACGCAGATCTCTCATTTCATCGGTTTTGTTCAAGTTTCATGATATTCGGGTAATCTATTCTGGCGTTATAGGTACCTTACTAAACAACTTGCCTATTAGGTAGATACAACTAAAAAGTGAAAAATAAAAAGCATTTTTACAAAAAAACACTACCGACTTCCAAATAAAAAAAACTACAAAGTGAAAAATAACTTTATTTTTGGAAGTCGGTGTCCATAACGCAAGAAAATGGTACCGACAAAATGGTATCGGTAAAGATACCGACTTCCAAAAATAAAGTTATTTTTCACTTTGTAGTTTTTTTATTTGGAAGTCGGTAGAGTTTTTATGTAAAAAACCTTTTTATTTTTTTCATTTAAAGGTTATTACCCACCCTTACCCCATTAGTATAGGTAAGTAGCTCTGAGCTTACATGCCAGTACTAAGTCTCTTCATCAATCTCAATATAGAGCGATGAGCTAATGTTTGTTGAAGGTTCTTAATACCCTAATCCGTCAATAGTGATACCTACATCACGTTTTGGCAACGGTTATTGTTCACCCCATACATTATGATAAATTACGCGAAGCTACCTCAAATATTTGTGTCATGAAAGAAGTAGGTATAATGGTCGGATGGAACGATAATAAGAATTTTTAATATGATAAAGATGGCAATTGTCCTTTGTGAAAGAGAAATAGAAAAAAAACCGGCCAAGTGCGAGTCGGACTCGCGCACGAAGGGTTCCGTAGCAAAAAAACGGCAAAAAAATCACGTTTGTTGTATGGGAGCCCCACTTAAATATTCATTTTATTCTGTTTTTAGTATTTGTTGTTATAGCGGCAACAGAAAACCATCACCTGTAAAAATTTCAACTGTCTAGCTATCACGGTTCATGAGATACAGCCTGGTGACAGACGGACAGACAGACAGACAGACAGACAGACAGACAGACGGACAGACAGACAGATGGATCGCGGAGTCTTAGTAATAGGGTCCCGTTTTTAACCTTTGGGTACGGAACCCTAAAAAAGAACACCAGTGACAACGTCTTCGTAGCTTCCAGGAAATTTAAGTCATTTTGAAACAAAGCCTTCTTTTAACGAGAGAAGAATAGCAGGAAATATTGGAAAACGCGAATGACGCCGCGGGCGAACGACAGTTTATTACAACAAAATTAATTGGTTCGATGTCGCACAGCCTTTGATGGCTCCTGCATTCTGGCTATGTTTTCAATAGCTGGATAACCAATGTTCGTCCGATTTGCCTCTTTTTTAGGGTTCCGTACCCAAAGGGTAAAACGGGACCCTGTTACTAAGACTCCACGATCCGTCTGTCTGTCTTTCACCAGATTGTATCTCATGAACCGTGATAGCTAGACAGTTGAAATTTTCACAGATGATTTATTTCTGTTGCCGCTATAATAACAAATACTAAAAACAGAATAAAAAAATATTTAAGTAGGGCTCCTATACAACAAACATGATATTTTTGCCGTTTTTTGCGATAATGGGACGGAACCCTTCGTGCGCGAGTCCGACTCGCACTTGGCCAGTTTTTTTCCTGAGGCTACTTTTGCTGAGATATGAGCCTTTATGGTTTCAAACGGGGTTATTATTATTATTTTCTCGTACCTTTATCTCCTATCACAGCTCAATTATTTTTCTTTTCTTTTTATCTTTCTTTTGAACGGCAAATTGAGCCAGGAGCAAACATTATTGCCAGGAGCATTGCATGAGATATTTTGCCTTAATATGTAGGCAGTAGAGGAGTGTCCAATTTTTTGTGCAGAAAAAAGGATCACTCCTGGCACTGGGACAAGAATTTGACCTATTACCAGCCTGGCTGGGTAACGACGTGAATTTAGACGGCGGCGTGTCAGTGATGGCTTATGAGGGACAGCTCAGCCTATTTCTTAATTGAGTAATAAAGGATAAGAATGAGTTGAGTATTTGTCAAACTATACATTAGCCTGAAAACATGTCAAAATTTGGCACTAAAATAGGGAGAAATTAGAACTACGGTTCTTATAAGTAATTAAGTACCTACAATTTTAGAAGTTCGACTACCAAAAAGGAAATACTAAATTATTATTATTTGGAGTGTCATAAAAGGTATTGTCAAAGTATATATAACTAGCTGACCCCCGAGGCTTCGCATCCGTCAACTGGCTACCCTGCCTATCCTGCCAACACTGCCAACCCTGCCTACCCAGCCTACCCTGCCTACCCTACCTACCCTACCTACCCTACCTACCCTACCTACCCTACCTACCCTACCTACCCTACCTTCTTTACCCTACCTACCTACCTAATAATTTGTATGTATCATCAATAGTTTTCTCAGCGCACGCCAAAGAAGGAATTTTACAGGCAACATTTTGCTACTTTGGATTACATTATTGCAATTTTCATAAGGATCTTAATTTTTTTTGAAAATTTATTATAGCCTATGACACTCAGGAATAATGTAGCTTTCTACTGGTGAAAAATTTTCAAAATCGGTTCAGTAGATCCAGAGATTACCCCCTACAACGTCACAAACTCACAATTCACAAACTTTACCTCTTTATAATATTAGTATAGATATAGATAAACTCTTAAGTATAGCCACAACGTCAGCTAGATAATTATTAATTAGGAACGTGTATACATCATCATCATCAGCCTATTATTGTGCCCACTGCTGGGACACAGGCCTCCTCTCTATGAGAGGGAATGAGCCGTAATCCACCACGTGGGCCCGGTGCGGGTTGGTGGATGTCACATGTCTTCAAATTTTTGGTTCTAGGACATGCCGGTTTCCTAACGATGTTTTCCTTCACCGTTTTGAGAGCAGTGGGGTGATGAAATAATTTACATAAAGTACAGCGTGCCTGCCTGGGCTCGAACCCACGACCTACAACTTGTAAGTCACGGCCGATACTACTGGGCCACCACTGCTACCCGTCTATTACCCGAAGATAATTATCCAGTCAAATCAAAGGCGCATCAAACTTGATATTAATAGTGAACGTCAGTTGCGCACTATAGGTGCACATAACACAATTCTCGGTACAGGCCAGTGTTCAGAAGATAATTATTCTAGATCACCGGACACAGAGAGATTGGCTGGTGTGGGTCGGGTACAATAAAGTGCCTGTTTCCCGGTACATCACTTTATATTTATGGTGCCAGTTTAGTGCATTAGGGTGCAGATAACCCTGAGTAGCAGCTTTTAAAATGAGAATCACGATTACTCTTAATTTTTGGAAAAATATGTGATACATGACCATTTTCTTAATAATTTGATATAAGGAAATTTTGAGTTTTATTCGAATAACATAGTGTAATTAATTTGTAAAGTTATGTCTAACACGGACAAAAAACGACAATCGCACCAAAACCGCCGGGCGTATTTTAATGAAATTGTCACCATCTCAAAAACAATTTAAATATCTATATTTTGATCTAAGGCTTTTTTATATTTAAATCATAGAATATTATGGAAAGTACAAAATCTATTGAATATTGGGTCGCGCAGGTTTGAAACGAGTGCGGGTTTTTTTCTCTCAAGGTTGTTGGCGACTGTCGTCGTTTTAAGTGTAGTGTGTTAGTCGGCGGTATTGAAAGGATAGATACCTATGACAAACTACGCTTTGAGGTGGAGGTATATATGCTACATAGGAGGCTACATGGAACATTGATGTAGCTTATTGAACATCATAAACGTGGTGTTTGATGGTTTAATGATAATATATCGTCACTGTAAACCCCGAAGTGTTTGGCAGTAGTGTAGTGTTGTACTTGCGCCCACACTTCGCCAGTCATGTTTAAGACTATATATAGGGACGAGCTTATTGTCAATAGGAGAAACTGTATTGGAGAAATTAAATATGGAGCAACCCAATACCACTTTTCATGACCCGGGAATGGAACCCAGGATTTTATGCTTAGCATTAATGCCAGGCCAAAGATACAATCAGTTGCTAAATAAAGCCCACAAGCTGCTTCATGATTCGCACAGACGAACTTCTTATAGATGATGACAAATTAAAGTGATAAGTATTTCAATAAGTGTTATTGTATGTCTGAATATTCTTTACGAGTTCAATGCTTATCTATACTATAATCTATACTAATAAACTGCCGAGCAATGAAAAAGTTCCACCCACAAAATGCCGACAAACATCTTAATTTTTTTTTTTGACATTTAATTTAAAATTTGAACACAATATGTACGTTTTTAGTTGGTAATATTCTGATGCGTTGTTAAATGTACTTATATAGTGCAGACGGCGTCATTAAGCTAGCCTTCCCCGTTTAGGGGTAATTTGGTGCTATGTCACTGGAACTTTTTCATTGCTCGCGAGTGTAATATAAAGAGGTAAAATTTTTGTGTTGATTTAGGGGGTAATCTCTGGATCTACCGGTACCGATATGGAACCGATTTAGTTGAAATTTGGCAGGGAGGTAGCGTTTGAGACCCTGAGAAGGACATAGGATAGTTTGCATTCCCTTGGGATAGTAAAACAATTTTTACGCGGGCGAAGCCGCGGACAGAAGCTAGTAAGTAATATACAGGACCTTGAACCTTTTGTCCTAATTAAAACCCTGTTGATCGATTAATAGAGGTTCTATGAAAAAGGTGTGACAGTATTACATGTAACCGTTGTTGTGGGTTAGGTTGGCATCAGTCAAGACTAAAAATAGCGATGAATATCGATGCAGTGTGTCCTCGGGCTAACAATAGCTTAACCCATTTCTGCTTACTGCCGCTCTGAAATACAGGCTTTACGGCTTAGGTACCCGTATTTCACAGTATACTTAAAGTTAGTATGTATAATTCTTATATCAACATAAAGTTGCTTCTATATTGTGGTGAGAAATAAATTTTATATTATAGTAATCTGATAGTATTCTGAAAATTCTCGGGCCACGAGAATTCTCGGGACTTTGATTGTGGGTAGTGACGAATTCCGGGACTTATCATTATTATGAAAATATCGAAACTGAGGTTGAATTTAGTATCGTAATAGGTATGATATGTTTGGCTGTAAGAAACAGATAGGAACATTTTAATCTTGATTCATTGAAATTCTAAAGTGAAAATAAATAAAGGCTTGTTTTAAAGACGGATGGGAGTAGATAAAAGAATTGAAAATAGAGTTCTAAAGTTGTAAACTAAGCTAATTCTTCTTCTTTCAAGCGCTGTATAAAAACAATTTGTTTTCCTTTGATGTTATTCCTTTTGCGAGGGAGGAAACCCCGCTGGTACCAATTTTTTTATTTTGTTTTTATTTTAATATCACGTCTATTCATTAGATATCTATTTTTGCTTTTGTCAATAACCTACTAAAGGTGAAGTTGTTTTTTGATCAGAAGTCGACGCACAGTATTTTTATTGTTGTTCAAGCTTATTTACTGAAACTTACAATCTTTTGTTTCTTAAATATATATTTAGAGAGCTCCTTCCCGGTCCGTCGATTGTCAACGCGAGCATGGTTGAAAGAAGTTAGAGTACAAAGTCAAGTGTTCGAAAATTTTCAAAAATCTCGTCAGATCATAAAACTTTTTCTAGGAAATACATGTTTTTGAATAAGCCTTACAAGTTTGTGAAATAAATACTTGTCATTTAGAATCTCCATTACATGTGCAAGGTTTTTATAAAGATGTTTTCTTTACTTTTACAATTTATGAGCACATCATGAACGGCCGAAGTTCAGGTATGTGCACGTACCTGATCATCAGATTTTTGGAGGCTTATACAGAATTTGGCTCCTCATTTTTTTTTATTTGCTGTGGTAGAAACCTAGATATAGTGCACAAGATAACTATCAGTTCAAACAATTCAAAGTTAGTGTTACAACGGCATAATCACGTACGAGCGTTTGTATGATAAGTATGACGGGTTGGCCGCACTTAAGTACACGTAATAAACGAAAATAATTATTTAGAAGTTCCCATTCCTACTTAGCAAGCAAAAGTCAAAGGTAAAATGGGCTTCAATATTAGATATTATTCTACCTAATAGTAAGCTCTTTGAGAAGGCTGTACTATAGTTGTTAGGTATTTAGGTGATAAGCCGCCAGTCGATTGCTTATGAACACAAAAATGCTCTTTATTCCGTAGAGGATGTGAAGAAATTAACATTTTTATTCATACTCTGCAATCCTTTCATTGTAGAGTAAGAATAAAAATGTTAATTCAAAAATTTTATGATCTACCGAGTTTTTTGAAAATTTTCGAACACTTGACTTTGACTTCTTTCAACCATGCTCGCGTTGACGATCGACGGACTGGGAAGGAGCTCTCTAAATATTTATTTAAGAAACAAAAGATACTATGTTTCAGTAAATAAGCCTGACCAACAATAAAAATATTGTATATAGTGTTAAGAAAATTGTTCTACCTTTTGAACAACACTAGGTACATTTTGGAACAAGATGTTTTGTAGTGAACGATCAACATTGAACAACAGAATACTTAATAAAAGTGGTTGTAAACTAATGCTAAAAGATTTTTAAGTAAAACGTCAGGGAATATTTTTTCCCGTCTGGGATTCTATTTCCGTAACCATGCTAGAAAGAGGGGATTATCTTACTTAGGTAAGTGAGAAGTAAAACTCAAGACATTGAATGTTTTTATAGTGAAGCAATCTTCCACCGGCTTGTCTATAAATTTTCATTCAGCCAGTAAAGTCGTCCATTTTATATCTCAATGTACAGTCGTTAATATTTATTTCAGGCAGACATCGTGAAATGAGGCAATCATTTCTAGTAAAGAGTTTCCCTAAATGCTTTAGAGAATATTTTGATGTAGAAACGGCCATAAAGTTTTATTAAGGCGAGAATATGCTTTGGACAAGGCGGGAGTTGCCACAAAAGAGTTTATGCCTCAAGGTTGGACTATTGTTAGAACGTTTCGGCGCTAAGACAGTGCTGCCATCATTAAAGAGCTTCTTAAGAACGGTGTCGAAAGAAGCCAACTTTCTAGAAGGCGGTTCTCAGATGTATTGTGGAGAAGAAGGTTCCGTTGCAGCAAAATTATTAATTGTACCAGGAGTGCAGAGGTAGTTAAGTGATGCGATACCCGCCGGCAAAGCACTTGTCTACGGAAAATAATCTACGCCCGCGCTCCGGTACAACGTTTTAGTGCTTTGTAAAAAAGCTAAGGTAATCGATGGATATAGGATTGTGTTACAGAATAGATCAAATAACAAATACGTAATATGACGATACACATTTGTATGTTGTAACACACATCACATCACATCAAATCATCAGCCTACTAATGTTCCCACTGCTGGGACACAGGCCTCCTCTCTGTGAGAGGGAATGGGCTGTAATCCACCACGCGGGCCCAGTGCGGGTTGGTGGATGTCACATGTCTTCGAATTTTTGGTAGGATATGCCGGTTTCCTCACAATGTTCCTTCACCGTTTTGAGAGCAGTGGTGATGAAAAAATTTACACAAAGTAAAGCGCCTGCCTGGGCTCGAACCCATGACCTACAACTTGTAAGTCGCGGCCGATACCACTGCTCTGTTGTAACACGAATAATATTTAATATTGGCAATCAACTTGTCAAATGGACTTGTTGACTGTGATCATGGACTTTTATCTATACTGTATACAGTACAATATCACGATATACTATTAAAGCTTCTAAAATGAATCCTCAAGAGAACCATATTGTGGATATACAACTGTATTTATCCTGTTATTGTGTGTAGCCTCAAACGGTATATAAAGTGTCGGTCGCCGCACATATACGTCGCACTCGCAACTCCCTCAGGTGAGACTTCTTGACCCCATCTCTTAAGGATGATTGTCGTCGTCTGTAGGTCGGCTCAGGTTGCCATTATATTTTATGCAATGTCACGAATATCACACTTATATATATATATTATATATTATAAAGGCGAAAGTCTGTGAGTGTGTATGTTTGTTACTTCTGCACGCTCAAACGGCTGGACGGATCTGGATGAAATTGGCACAGAGATAGATTATTATCTGGAATAGCACATAGGATACTTTTTATACCGAGAATATGTTCCCTTGGGACAATGTTTGACATTCACGCGGGTGGAACCGCTGGTAGAAGCTAGTAAGAAGATAAAATTAAGTACACAAACTAAAACTATTAGGAGACATAGGTTTTATTTCATGCAACATAAAGGTAGACGGACTTAATGTATTAAGGCATTCGCTAGATCTCTACCAGTCAACCATAGGTAGTTGATGGAATTCACTGTTATAAATACTTATACTTATAGACGATAAGGCTTCCATTTTAAGAGACTGAAAGATGAGCTCGATGATCATAGAGTGGAAGCGAAATGCCAATTTATAAAAGAGAGATAATAAAGCTAATTATTAGTTAAGACAAAATAAAATACGAAATTAAATCTAGTTCCGTGTATCGCACTATGGTCAAAAAACAAGAAAAGAACGCTCTCGGCGTGGTGTTGCCACCTAATATGCGAGCGTTCTTGTCTTATAACATGAAAATGCAAATTACGTGACTCTATAAGTATACATAACCAAAACCTACACTATAAAGTTAAACCCCAAAATATATTGGCTCTCTAAAACGCTGTCCCGGCGGGACAATAAAGACTGTACAACTGAATTCTGACACTTTATTACGAGACGAGTGTGGCGGGGTAATGTGTCGCCCAACGCAAATAGACGTCGTGCGTGTCTGAATCAGGTGACCTGGCGCTCTGAAAAATATGTTGACGCTTGAAGCTTTGGGCTGAAGAAAACGTAGGTCATGTAACATCCAGTCAATCTATCTATCGTTGCTTAACATAGGATAAACAAGTTTGTTGTCATGTTTTAAGTGACCAGGCAGAGCTAGAGGGCTGGCTCTTTCGTCGGCCAATGATTCAGCTTTGCTCCGTGGCAATATTGCCAGCGTTCTGGACACTTCTTCCTCATTGACAAAGATGTGGATGATTTTTTTATTGCCTGAATGAGTTCTTCTCTCACCCCATTTTTTTCACGCCTGTATATTGTTATTTGTTTATATGTTAGGTATTTAAGTCCATAATATTTTTGTGTAATTCTGTTAGAAATAAATATTAACAAAATTTTATTTACATTTAAAGTTAAATTTACCACAAATTGCAATACTTACAAATGTTAGTCTCGCTAAAAGTTTATCCTCAAAGGAATAATAAAAGTTTTTCAATTCAGCCGTGTGTCTCAGTAGCGTGTTGTTCAACTTACATACGAGTAGACGGCTCCCACAGGTGACTCGTCTTGACCTCTCCGTTAAGGATGATTGTCGTCATTTGTTTGATGACAACACGATATATCTCTGCGGTAAAGTGTAACTATGCCTTAAATATTAAACAGGACTGTGTATTTGGTGCGTCGTAAATAGGTTTTTATTTGGAGTGGGAATCTTTTCGTCCGTAAACGGTGTAGACACATTCTTCATTAGGTGCCTCTGTGTATTTGGAGTGATGTCGTTACTATAGTTAAATTTGTTTTAGTTTGAGATCATATTGATTGCAAAAACTGCAGCACTCTGAATCGCAGACATTTATTTTTATTTTTTTATTTGATATTTTTTGTTCTTGACTCTAGTCTAGGTCGGAGGTGACAGAGACAAATTCAACGATGGAGTGAGCTTTCGCAGAAGGAACCTGTTCACTCTAACTTTGATGAGATTTGTTTGTTTTGTATTTTTGTTTTTTTTTTTCATTTTTTCATCTTACTTTATTCCTACTCTATTACAAACGCGGAAGTATGGGTGGATGGACGTTTTTAACTCTTTCACGTATTAACTACTAAACGGATTTTGATAAAACCCTACAATAGGTAATACCAATAATTTATAACACCAGAATAACACATACATAGGCATTAGATTCTTATTATCCATTCATAAATATATGGCGGGGAAGTACCAATTCCTATATGTTTACATCAACCATTGTTTACATAATGCAATTTGTTTTTAAACACATTAGCTGGCCAAGTGTTATGTTGCACAAAGTTCTCACACGGGGCGTATAATTTGCCAACATTTAACACCGCCAAAGGTAAAACTTTGCGAACTTGTGCCTCGTTCACCTCGCACCATCACCGTACATTAGTAAGTTTCGCTGAGCCAATCTATCAGTCGGCTTTGTAGCTGACGCGTGACGGTTCGCTTCACTTTTTGTTATAAAATTGCCTTTTATAATGTCTACGCTGGCAATATGGCGCGCTGCTTTATACCCAAGTATTAGACGCTTAATAGAAGCTTCTTTTGTGTTCTCAGAGTAAAACCTTAATGATTTGTATCAACAGTGTCGCAGTTTCCCTTTTATAAGTGTTTATTCGCGTTTTTATTCGTTGCCGTTGTTGCAAATCTTTATAAAGTTAGCTTTGTTTCCAACACCGCATTTAGATTCAATTAAATCACGGCAACGGTGCCGGCGAACTCCTAGTTTAAGTTAACGTGCAAAGGGCAAACATGAAAGTAAGAGTGAATCGTTATTATAGGCATGACAATGAAAATCACCGAGTTAGTGTGTCGGGGTGACACGGGGTGGCACGGCCGTCGCAGGCGGCCGCGCGACAACAGCTCGCCGCGTATCTACTAATTGAATCTGATAACTTGCCGAGACTTTCCGAACTTGCGCGAAATTTGATTAGCTCGTCATCTTTCTTTGAGAGTCGAGTTTAATTTTTTTTAACTCGGGATTACCTACCTATCGTGATTTTAATCATGACATCAGCTGAATCCCGTATAATGATACAATTTGGAGGGCTGTCGGTAAACAAATTTTATGAGTCACTGCTGTTTTTGCTGATCGGTTTAACTAATATAAATTGTGATTTATTAACAGTCGTGCCTGACAGGAATTTTGTCATGAAGAGTTCTCTTTGCCTGCGGTGTACCTACTATAATTGTGTAGGATATGAGAATGTCCATTCCCCAGATTAAAATGCCTAACCTAATATCATTTGACAACCACTAATTACCTATTTTGTAAAGCGCGGGCTGTTTTGGTAGTCTGGGAAAAGGTCAATTAGCCATTTTAATAAATGTACAAACAAACGAATCTCCCTCAGATGTACCTTTTTAACAGTTGTGCCACGGTAATGGTAATAACATTACTGTGGTTAAGCACAAAATTGTGAAAGGAGTTTAGAGCCCCAAGCTCGTTACGTGGTGATCAATCACTAAATATTTCACCATCGCCGTGGAGCCTATTTGTAACGACTTGTTTGGTACATTATCTAATTACTTACTTGTAGCTGGTAACACTCCGGCTGCGCCTAAAAGATTGTTATTTATTGGCATTGTTCGGTCGAGCGCGTCGTGAACCCGCGACCTATTCCTTAATTTTTCGTTGTAATAGCGCTGCGTCACAAGTCTGTTACAGGAACGTGTTACACCAGCGGATGTTCAGTTTTTATTTTAATTTTAGTTTCATTGTTTGTAGCATTGAAATACACTCTATGAGAAAAATAAGTTGATGTAAATGTTCAGCGGCGCGAATACATACTTGTTTTACACTTTTGCAGCCATTGGGAAAGCCGCCAAGTCGCAGCGACCGCAGTCAGCGCCTTGAATATCAGTTGGAATTAAAAGAGGTTATCTAATGGATCTTTTGGAGATATAAAACATTATTATAGACAGTATCTAAAATTAAATAGGTTAATTTATCAAGCGTTCATCTTGCTAAGCACATTTAGATGATCCCAGCTAATTAATTGCTACGGGTTTTGCTCGTCGCGCACTCCGTCGTTATATCCCTCCAGAAAGTATTAATAAGAGTAATCAACTGGAATTAAAATGGACTTAACGCTTTGTAAAAATGTATCTTAAATTAAAAGAAAGATAAAATAATGGCGAAACACTGGAGAGGGTGATTATATTTTGTAAGTGCCATCCATGAGACGAATGTTCGCATTTTACGTGGAGTGTGCTTATCTGCTAGCGCAGGTACTTCAAAGATATTTGTTTCAAAAATATTATAGGGTAAACGAAATACTCTAGGGCTTAACTGTTTGTTATTTGTGTAAGTACTTATATTCTCATAGCTAGAGATCGACTCAGATAGGATTACCATTTCGAAAATTGAAAAGTCTGATAAAAAGACGGACTTTCTGCATTATCTGAATAATTTATTAGGTATTGAATGATTCAGTAAAAAAAGGGAGAAAAATTGATTTTGATCAAATTGTAGGTTCGTTTAATTATATGCATAGCAAAGGAATAGGTTATCAATGACGTAAAGCAGTTTGATGAAATAACTGCTGTCGATTGGTTTTTAACACAACAAAACAATGAATGTTTGCCATACAAGGCAAACATCCGGACAAATTAGAAGGCCGGAGAAACGCCGGTCTGGACGCCAAATGTCCGGACATATCCGGAGAAATCTGCACAAATGGTAACCCTAGTCCCAGATAAAGCATGCGAATAGGTACAAAATTCTATGAAGCCTCTTAGGAACATTATATTAATATTACCTGTATATATAATAGCCAATTGATGGCTCCTTTCAGAGGACCTTCCTTGTATAAATAAGAAAGAATTTGTACTCGCTTTAGTAACACAAAAAGACGTCGATGGCGAAGGCTTATCCTCCTATTGATAAAAACTTTCCATCCAGAAACGTTCGATAAATCTTACCTGACATTTTCTATTTATAAATGGTACGGTAATACAGTTATGAAGCGTTTTATAGAAGCTTTTGAACATGGTAATTGAATGCCAGCTTAGCTTTAATAAGTTTTGATAATAGGTACCCTGAAAGCTTCATAGAATGTTAGGACGAAGAATGCCTAATATTGAAAACTGAACAAAGCTTTTTTCGTCGTTTTTTTAACAGCAGCTGCCAAGTGGTTTGCAAATTAAAAACTTTTTTATCGATATGAACTTCCTCGGACATCAAAGTTCTTGCACATTCCAATTGGAATCTAATTGTTCTTTTGTAGTGATCTGTGTTCATACTGCTTTTTTGTGGGGCAATCCTCATAGATGCCTCCGTCTGGGGCGAACAGAGTTTATATCGGATTCCTAAAGACTATATTTTAACTAGAGCAGTGGTGGCCCAGTGGTATCAGCCGCGACTTACAGTTGTAGGTCGTGGGTTCGAGCCCAGGCAGGCGCTTTACTTTGCTTAAATTATTTCATCATCACTGCTCTCAAAACGGTGAAGGAAAAATCGTGAGGAAACCGGCATGTCCTAGAACCAAAAATTGGAAGACATGTGACATCCACCAACCCGCACTGGGCCCGCGTGGTGGATTACGGCCCATTCCCTCTTACAGAGAGGAGGCCTGTGTCCCAGCAGTGGGAACATTAATAGGTGGATGATGTGTGTGTGTGTGATATTTTAACTCTACAGTTTCTATCGTTACCAAGAGTCGGAGGCCCGCGATACAAATAAATTCGCTCGCAGCTCCAGATGGATGGTAATCAGCTTAAAAATACATGTAATATCGGGTAGAGTAATCTTGTAAGAAAAGGAAATATAACATCATAATATTTTACTTTAATAACACATTTTTGTTTGATTGAAAGAAAATATTCTCCATATTAATATGCATATGTCTGTTTAATTTGAAAGCAATGACTAGGCTTATTTTCAAATTCAATCGAAACATTTGAAGGCTTTAAATTTTACGGTGAAATTGGTTTTATAGAAAGGTAGGTTATTAACGAAAGACGCTGAATTTGGGGCTTCAATATTGAATTGCTGTACAAAACTAATTAGTTCAATTACTTGATTGGTAAATGGAATGACTAATAGAATACCGTACTTGAAATTCCATCGAATTGAAGGTATAACGTTTTGGAAGCCTAGATTGTTTTATTTATCTTCAACTTTTAATAAAGGGATGTATTTTTTTAAAGTCGTACTTTTTGTAAAAAGCCGACATGGAGATAGTATGCTATTGTTTGCTCAACTACAGAAGCATCAACCTCTAAGGGCAGATTTCACCAATTATATTAATGGCGATTAGTTCAACTAAACTCAGTTTACGCAAATACAGCTTTCTGATTGGTTGAGACCGCTGAGAAACTAGAAATCAGAACTGAGTTTAGTTTAACTAATCGCGATTAGTATCATTGGTGAAATCGGCCCTTAAGGGTACACTAGTCGACGGCACGAACTATTTTGTGCGCGGGGTTAAAATGCATGCTATATCAACCGACAACACGTGCGGAACAGATAGATGTTGTTATGAGCAGTAAGAAGCTAGTTCGCGTACGAATACACACTTTTGCAAATTTGTAGCGAAATGGATGACGATTTAGAACGAAAACGAGCGCGCGAAATTTTATAAATAGACCTTTGGGAGTCTGGATATGAAATCTGGATATGATCTGAAAATGCACTTGAGTCGATTGACAGACGGGCCAAAAGGCTTATTGGCAACGATGCACTGGTCGCCTCAAAGCTCCAGAGCCTCGAACATCGACGCCGAGTTGCCAGCCTGTCGGTTTTTTATCGGTTACATTTCGGGGAGTGTGCGACGGAACTGCACAATTTGATTCCACCTAGCCCTTTCCATCATCGGACTTCAAGACGTACGGCCATGCGCCATCGGTACATGGTGGACATCCCTCCCATACGCACAAAGCGTTTTGCTAATACTTTCATTGTACGCACAGCTAAGGAGTGGAACTCCCTTCCGGAGTCTTTGTTCCCTGATAGCTACAACCTTGGGGACTTTAAGTCAAGAGTGAATAGGTTTCTTCTAGGTAAGCGTGCTTCACCGTAGACCGCATCATCGCTTAACATCAGGCGAGATAGTGGTCAAACGCAAGCCTATAGATTATAAAAAAAAAAGAAAAAAAAAAAAAAAAAAAATACGACTGAATGTATCTGTTCAAAATAAAATTATTTGCATTGTTGAACTACTAATCTATCCCTGTATGGAGGCCGTTTTTCAATTTCCCTTCTTCTTATGGTACTTATTTGCGCCCAAAGAAGCGTTAAAATTAGTGTGGAAATATGGAACTTTCGAAGCTCATAACTTTCAAGTAATTTTTTTTTTTTACTTTTTTGCTTCCATACAGGGCTAGATAATGATGAGAAAAAAATGATATCACTTTTAATTTTGAATGTACATCGTCAAACAGTGGATTAAAATCCAGACTACGTTTGTATGGAAGAATTTTCGACTAGTGTACCCTTAATCAACCATAGAGTGACACTGCAAATAAAATGGAATTCGTTCTCCCAAAACAAACAAAAGAACAGAAAGTTAATAAAAACCAAATGAAACAAAGATAAAAAGGAACAAATCCACGCGATCTCAACGTATTTAGTTATACACACTTTCTCCGTTCCGTGGTGGGTAAAAAATGCAGTTTTTCAGTTGGGCTTCTTGCAAAGTTTGCCGTCCGTGCTCATACTTTATTCAAATAGAGTTGCGGACTGGGAAATGTGGGTGAGAGCGAACTTGTGACGTGAGTCATCGCATAAAACTGTACCAACTACAATCAATTCGAGACTTTTGCACTTATCCACGCCATTCTTTTGTTGTAAAAAAGACGTTGTCTTCGTGAGTTCGTGGCTTTGTTTTTGTTTGACGTAAAGTAGCGTTTGCTTTGATAAATTCTTTCATGATAGAGGTCTTACGATTTGATGAGATGTAACAATAGTTATTGATATAGCTTATTGTTCTTTCATAAGTTCTCTGTTTATAAATGAGTTTTTTTATTTTCATCCCAACGTGTCTTTTTAGATTTCAGTTTTCCTCAAAATGTCCTTTATTTTTAGGGTTCCGTACCCAAAGGGTCCAAACGGATCCCTATTGCTGTCACTCACATGTCCATCTGTCTGTCCGTCGTCTGTCCCACAGGTTTTACAGTCAAACGGTTGGAGCTACCGTCTTCAAATTTTCACAGTATAAACATCTTGTTGACCCAAACATAATTATGTTTATTATTCATCATCATCATCATTTCAGCCGAAAGACGTCCACTGCTGGACATAGGCCTCCCCCAAGTGTCGCAACGTTGATCGGACCCTTGCGTACCGCATCCTGCGTATCCCTGCAACCTTCACCAGGTCATCGGTCCACCTGGTGGAGGGCCGTCCAACGCAACATCTTTCGGTTCGCAGTCGCCACTCCAGAACTTTTCTGGCCCATATTGGCCATCCGTTCTGCGAGCAATGTGGGCCTGTCCAATGCCACTTAAGTTTGGCAATTCTTCGGACGATGTCGGTAACCCTGGTTCTCTTGCGGATCTCCACATTTCTGATTCGATAACGCAAGGCTACTCCTACTATCCTCACGCAAGGATATTACGTATATTTTACTAACAAATACCAATAATTTGATAAATTGGTACAGAACCCTAAATGTGCGTAGTCCGACACGCACTTGGCCGGTTTTTCTTTTCTAACACAACTTTATACAGTCCATATTTTTCTTCACATATTAAATTTCTTGCGGGATTCCAGCAAGTCTCACTTTGTCGAGAAAGTGACTTCATCGCCCTACCCAATATTCTGTGATCGTCGCTGTAAATTGGCTTACATGAGTGCACTGACACATGAACTATACTATTTTATGCTGTATACACATAACGGCTTTATTTCTTAACATAATATCACGCGAAGGGTTATGCAGTGCACCTTTAGTTTATCCACATCTCGCCAGATATGTTAAAGTCTCATGTAAAAGGGGGTGAGGCCATTGTTATCAATAGGGAATAAATCTAGACTCTAAGCAGCAGGTGAAAATATCTAGATGGAAAACCAAATAACACTGTGTACAACCCAGAGGCTCTAGACATAGTGGCATTCGATGTCAGCAAAGCCGATAGTCGAAATGACAAAATGTAAGGGATTGATCACGTGATTTTTCAACATCGCTATTGTCAATCCCATACTTAGATATAGTACCTATAGATTTAGCCATAAAATGAGCTTGATTGATAGAGCGATATCGCTAGTTGGCAGCCCCATGTAAATAATTTATATTATTTATAATAGATTATTTTTTGTCTTTGTCACCATGGCCGGCTTTTGTTGTTTGTCAAACTCTAATGTTATGGCAGGTTTGACAAACAAAATCGGTCGTGTTTGATATTTTGTGATTTCGTGGTATTATGTGTTTATTGAGACAAGGAATTGGGTTATTTATAGATAATAAGTGTCAGTGCGATGGTGGGTTGTAGTGTTCTTGTTCTTGATGTAACACCAGAAATAACTATTGTTGTTTCATGTGCGGCCACGCCATGGCTACATCTATACTTTATCTAAGATCCCATACAATTTTGCCTGTTTGACAATCGGGCCTCAGGACCTCATGCTCACTTTACAACGACACATTATTCCTTCTTAAATGATACTATAGAGTCTTGAATCCTGGCGCAGAAAACTTGCGACAAAAAATCACTTACCTAAGTTGAAGTTAGATTGAGAGATTTTTTGCGGAGCGAAGTCGTCGACTCGTCGCGTCGTCTGCGCTTGTTCTAAAGTGGAGTGCAGTAAGTGCAATGGACTAGAACGAAAAGTTCAATCTATGTAAACTTGGCCGGCCTTAGTCCACATTGCAACAAGTTGTTCGTATAACGACGACATCGAACATTGTTACAGACTTTTTCAAATATTATTTGGTGATCCAGTGGTGATCGTTCTCATAATGCGATCGTCTTTTTTATAAAAGCATAATTATTCAAAATGTTGTAGAAGAAAATTAAATTTTACATGAGAATAAATAGTAAAGAGGAAAAACCCTTTGTTTTTGAGATAGAATATTTTCGGTGTTCTCTCACTCTCAGCAAGCACTGTTAGTGATATTGAACACAATTTTTTTTTGCTTAATTTATTCTGCGCCACATCTCTAGTGCGCTGATGGCACCCTCACACTTTTTCTATGCCGCTCGATAATGGATGTATTTTATTACCGAAGTAATAATTGCAATCATTATATGATTATTACTAAATAATCTCTATTACTATTATTACTATTATATTATATATAAAAATCATCACGCACATAATTAAAAATGTAAATGTGCTACCTCAAATACCCTGACAGCTCTATAGTATTTTATGTTATAACAAATCAATGTAGTGAAGACAAAAGTATCTTTTAGGTTAGCATTATTTATTCAGTGTGTCCGATTGTTAAATAAAACCTTTACAACCGGATAGCCCCTAGCGTCCAGATTGCGCGTAATAGAATACGTAATGTCCTTGGCATTGACGTCTTAAGGGGTTTCATGTTTAAATAAAGCAGTAGATTGATAGGTATCTTCCTTTTAGGTATCCCTACCTACCTCTGAATAAGTCTTTAACCAGTTATATGGAGCTTCCAGATGTGCCTCACTGACTTATCTTACCTCACCTCACTCATCTTACCTCACAGTGCAAAACATCCTAGTATAGCGGACCCTTAGTCATCGCTCCTGAGTTTACCCTACCAATGTTTTCAACCTCATTCTTCAGTAAGCACCAGCTATAAATAGTAAGGTTCAGACTACTGCACTTTCGTTATAAAAGATGTCCCACGACAATCGCTCTTACTTCTTTGAAATAAAAGCGTTGTCATCGACTAATTGTTTGTCAAATACCTACGATTTGAATGTATCAAACAGGATAATATACCAATTTCACACAATATTAATAAAATATTTTTATTAGATCGTAAAGGTCTGGTTAATTTAGAACAATTGTTCCATCGACCGTTTCGGGAGTAGCACGCATATTTGGGTATTTTTAAAATCATAAATAATATCAGTCTGTAACTGTCCCACTGCAGGGCAAAGGCATCTTTGCATACAGACAACGCACGAGTATTCATCACCACGCTGGCTCAAGGCGAGTTAGCAATTGTTGATTTAAGTCAAACTGTTCACATTCATTTTGGGGAACTAAAAAGTAAATCAATCAAACCTGTGCAAGTGAAATTCATCATGTCTTACGACGAAAATTATGCTTCTACAGACAATAATGTCTAATGTCTCTCTGATGGTGGCATGTTGTGTTGGATCATTCGGTTCCCTTCATGATGGTTGAGCTGAGTTGTGCCAATCCATGCGTCATGTTCGTGAACGGGCGCCATCAGTTCGGATTGGTCTATAGCTAAGCTGCCTCGGCCTGTTATAGTATTTTTTACCCGACTGCCGAAGGAGGGTAATGTGTTTATCAGTCTATGTATGTATGTATGTTTGTTCCTATGTGGCGTTCCAGAGACCAAACGCGTTGGCCGATTTTGATGATTCTTACGTCAATCGATTCGTCTTAATCCGGCGAGTGTCACTGACTACATTAAAATTGGAAAAAAACAAAAATGGCGGATTTTGGGCGCCATTTTGTGGGAATAAAAAAAAAATTCATAGACCAAACCCATCGTGTGGGGTATCAAAATACAGAGTTTTAAAAGGAGATTTCAAAAATATATAACACTTATATGTTTAAATGTACCTAATTAAAAAAAAATAACTAAAAAGTTGTAAATAAAAAAAGTTAATTATAAAAATCAAGAAACCCGACTGCTTAAAAAGCAAACTAAAAAGACGTAAACAAGAAGAAAATCATGCTGTGCAGTCGGAGGATACATCTGGTTTTGGTCCGCCAGCTCGCGAATAAGTATCCTCCGATTCTAGACGGTTTTACGTGTACGTCTTTTTTTACATCGTTCTTACATATATGCATTTTTTCAATATGAATGATTTAACCAAATACTCGAAATTAAAACTGATGGAAAAGAGTGTCCGTGGAGTTTCTAGCAAATTATATCTAACATCTTCATCATGGGGGAAGATTTAATTTTTATTTTACCTATGATTATAAACTGTGTACTGTGTACAGTTGTATATTTACTTTTTCGAATCTCCGCAAATGCAAGTACAGCTACCAACAAATGTATCCGCTTGTACATCGCCACTTTGATGTTTGTACTGAGCTATATATTGTTGTATGTTGTCTGATTATAAAAGAAAACGTCGAACGTCGAAAGCTACTGCTAATTCAGCAGTAGATTGACTATCATCAACTTCCACAATTACCTTTAATTTGTCATTGTCAACCAAATTATTCGGACGACCACAGGGTGTATTTTTCAGGGCGAAATATCTAGAACGGAAGGGCGCCAACCAATAACAGGTGGTGCATTCGTTTGTAGTATTCCCTTGCGCCGCGACGCTGCCACTAATATAATAATTACTTACCATATTCCATAATTACTCGAATTTTTAATTCATGGATAAATGACGAAAAAGATTCAAATGCGATGAAAACATAACGCTTATCAATAAACAAATGCCTAATTTTGGAAAAAAAAATATTTTCTTAGAATAAAATTAATTTGAAGATAGAATTCTTAGGGCTGATTTTTTAATAGTCTGATAACTTTTATCTGAGGAATAAAAATGGCCGTTTGACAGCTTTTGTCATATATTTAGATTTTTTTACGCTACGCAATTTTGTATAGAAAATATGTCGAACGACCATTTTTATTTCTCAGTTAATATTTAACAGACTATTGAAAAATCGACCCTTAGCCAAACAATAAATATTTTGATTTAAAATGGCCAGTACTGCAGAACGGCAATTTCACAGATAAGACCTATTAATAACGGAAAAATGTTGGTTTGTCTGTCAGGGACGACGGGCGTCGGCGTTGCAAGTTTACGCGCGATCGCTCACAAGCTGCCCCGCGACTGAGCTCCTACCACGACATGCTAACTCATTTCGTACTCAGTAAACGAAGAATAAATGAAGAACAACGAATGAAAAAGGTTTCTCTCACTCGAATTCGAGTTCGACAGTCTTAGTAATAACACTTCGGGGCTTCAGCTCGAGTCTTCTAGTTTTCTTGATTTTCACGGACATTTTATTTTGTCTGTGAAATAAAGCGTATGACTATTTGAAGGCGCAAAAAGTTTTATCTGTAAAAGTCGACGGAGCACAGAAAAGGCGATGGAGGAAAGTTTCTCGAAACCTCTCCCCGTCACTTTGATGTCTAAGATTCGAAAGACGATACGATTAAATTTTTGCTTCACATGAGATATAAAGATAGAGTTCATTCGAGCTCAAAGATCTTTGTGGCGGGAAAAAGGCCTTTAAATGATTTCAGCATAAATATTTGTTTATTTAAAAATATGAAAAACTTTGTTTTCTCGCTGGGGCAGTCGAGTAAAAAGTACAAAAAAAACACTCGTTTGCGCATCCATGTGTGTTTTATGCGCTAAGGACGTTAAAAGGTTAGGTGATGACGTAGATCCTCCGGCCAATTCAGTCCTTAAACAGGCAAAAAGAAAAATAAATAATTTTGGAATGAGGGCGCGAGGTTAAAATAAATAAAAACATACGCCTTGTTCCAACGTAGCAATAGGGGGAAATGGTCAAAATAAATACATTATTTTAAATAACATTGGTAATAACCCATTATTGCTGACTGCCCAAGAACTAACGGATGTTCTTATGGATATTTGAAACGAAAACCGTGAATAATGAGTAGTCTAACTATTGTTGTTTGTTTAAGTATTTAAAGAGAATTTGGATAAACGGTGTCTGTTGGCGCGACCCATCTGCTGCTCCCCTCTCAACTTTACGATTTAATTACTTACTGCAAACATACAATCCCATTTAACTCAAGTGGTTTATATTCTCTCCATAAACATTTCAGATATAATTGCTGGAGTGGATGTAGGCACTTATACTTAAGAAATATTTCAGGAATTGACCTAATTGTTGAATGCTTTAAGTTTTGTCCTTTATTGCGAGTGAGATCTATTGCAGTTTACAATATTTTTTAACCGACTTCAAAAAAGGAGGAGGTTTCTCAATTCGACCGTATATCTATACTCTATACTTAATATTATAAAGAGGAAATATTTTTTTGTTTGTTTGTTTGTTTGTACCGAATAGGCTCCGAAACTACTGGACCGATTTGAAAAATTCTTTCACCAATAGAAAGCTACATTATTCCTGAGTGACATAGGCTATTTTATCCCGAAAACGGGTCCTGTGGGGTGGCCCACGGGAGCGAAGCCGCGGGCAACAGCTAGTAGTATATATTTTTTATGTGTGTTCGCGGATAACTTCGTCGTTTATGAACCCATTTTGATGATCTTTTTTTGTTGGAACCCAACCAAAATCCCAAGGGTGGTACCATGATAAGGAAACCTTCCGGATTTGATGATGGGATCCTAGAGAAATCGAGGGATCGCATCAAATATTATAGGCATACATATGGCGATTTTGGTATTTTCATCAAAAATGCAATCATTTGAATTCAGAAAGTATCATTTGATGAAGTGGAACTGTTGAAGAAGACCACAATGGCCACTGGAACGCCGAAATAAAGCAATGTATCCTAATCGTGTTTGGAATCGTCATGAGATGTACTTTGGCTATAAATTAGATTAGATTTTAATGTTAATGGTACCTCCAGTACCTACCAAAACTAAAAAGAGGAAAACAACTTTCTTTTCCGAAGTCGGTGTCGAATAACGGAAAACAATGGATACAAAAGATACCGAATTCGGAAAAAAAAGTTATTTTTCGCTTTGTAGTGTTTTGTTTTGGAAGTCGGTTTGATTTTTTGATAAAAAGATTTTAAATATTATTAATTAGATTTTTATTAAGACATAAATACACATAAATTGGAACGACTATCTCCAGCAGTGTACTGCTATGCTGATTATTGTCATAACAAATTCAAATGCCTAGACATTGCCCAAATGTACTGGGGTCGGCATTAGTATTTTTAACCGACTACGGCGAAGCCAAAAGAAAGAGTTATGATTTTAGCAGTCTATATATGTATGTTTGTATTTACGTATGCTCCTCCATAGCACCTAAACTATTCATCCGAATTTGATGAATAAGTTGTCAATCGACTCTTTATTATGGCCCGGCTAACATATGATAAAAAAGCAGTAGTCGGGATACAGTTTCTTTTTACATTAGACGGCTGCCTATGTGATTTTCACAACTCAGTAATTATCTATACTAGATAAAACAATATACCTTAAGGCCTTAAAAATCAAAGTCTGTTAAAAAAAGCGGCCAGATACTCAGGCAACTTATATTGAACTCAACCATAAACTTATATTGAAGTTTAATCGCCTCAATACACTAACTTCTCCATCCGTATTCAAGCCGCAATGTTCCGTAGTCTCCGTTTACAGGCAAATTAAAATCCACGTCTCTCCTTTCTAGACTAAGCTTTAGAGCCGAAGGTACATTTACCTGCAGCTTATCCTAGACGCATCTTATCGGCTTCTGGGCTTTAGTATTATTTTATAAAGCATTTAATGTTATAAACTCATAATGATTTTTATACATAATGTTTATTGAAATGAAACAAAGATATTCACGGCTCAAGGGTGGTCCAAGGCCACCGTTGCTGCACCTTAACCTAATCCAATTGGGTCATAATATTAAATCTAATTTAATAAAAAATATATAATCAAAATATCGAAGTACGGAGTATCAAATGTCCTAAATATATATAATAAGATATAAAAACACTTTTAAGTTGCTTCTGACACATTTAAGTTGCTTCTGAAACTTCTGCAGCGCTGCAGGAAGTGCAACCCCTTCGCCCTTACTTAATAAAGTATTGGCACCTATGCTTTGTTACAGCGGGCGGGTGCTGCCCTCCCTTCGCGCCTCCGGTTTTTATATATACTCTAGGGTAGGGGTACTAGCCAAAAGACTACATGCAGTCGGGGAGCCCCAATTCAGTTTTAGAACAGGTTCGACCTATTTTAACATATTAACTATTTATAAGTATTTTCACGTAAATATAATGAATTTAAGTATATATGTTGAAATTAAGAAATTATCTGTGATGACTATCAACATTTTTGATCATTCGATATTTAAATCACCCGATTTTTTTTATTTTAAACTTATTTATAACAATTTTAGATGTTTCGATACAATCAATATTTAAATTTCCGACGTTTTGAACATTGACATTTTACCCGTAGGTATTTTAATCTTCGACGTTCAAATATGTACCCATAAATTAATTATAACGAATAAATATTATGCCTTAAATATGTATGCAACTCCAAATTATGTCAAAACAAATTAGACCAAATGACTGTTATGCTAGCCTTTGCATTATGCCACAGTATTATTATGTTAACAAAAGTAATGCGACAACGTTATGCAAAGCAATAATAAGCCTAAAAAAATTATGCGAAGAAGGGGATTCCTCCGCATGAACATCCGCAATAATTATTGCTGATGCGGATGCAGATGTCAAAATTGACGCGGATGCAAATATTCGCAACATCCCTATCTGGAGGTACTGATCCGATTTTGAAAATTCTTTTACTGATGGCGGGCTACACTATAGCTGAGTGCCATATAGGCTTATACCGGCAAAATATGCATAGTTCATGTATAAGCTCACCACTATATAGTATAAAACAAAGTCGCTTTCCGCGTCTGTCTTTATATCCGCTAACTCCTCCTAAACCACGCATAGGGATTTTTTGCGATTTTCACAAAAAGAAAGCTTGATAATTGATCAAGGTTTTTGTATAAAATTTAGCCCATGCGAAGCTGGAGCGGGTCGCTTGTTTACTACAATACTTAATTTTGAAATCGCCAACCCACCGTGAGTATGGTTCTTGCCAAACTTCTTGGCCGCCCTGAAGTTGGCTGCAATGGTTGCGCAGTAGTAAATGTCATACAAAAGCACCACCGCGCCGACAATTACAGGAACAAAATTGCAAAATTTTAAATCGCGTCTAAAAAATTAACTAAACGATGAGTATTGTACTTTATTTCAGGGTTCAGTAGGTTTTTACAGCCTGATATATGATGGGCAATATAAAACACGAGATTTGTATCTTAGTACGAATCTTATTATTATGCTAATGTACCATTTACGAGTCAGATACGGACCCTATTGAAAGGATGAAGTTATACCTACCAAAGACTTGTCTGCATACCAATACTTATTTGTGTTTAGATGTACCTATAAAACACACAGATACATGAGTGTGTTTTTTGTATCTATGTATATGTAAATAATGGAATTATCCAAAATTACAATTCATACATACTCCTTCAGTTTACAATATGTATATGTTGCTACAGATTTGGTAACATCAGAGCAACAAAATAAATTAATTCACAATTTTTTCATCAAAACTGAGTAAAGTATAAAAAATAATTAGCCCGAAGCCACACAACTCTTAACAAGACTGCGGCACGTCTAAGTAATTAGCGAAAAGAGGCGAGACCAACGACATAAATCATCTCGCTCCCACAGATATGTTGCTATCTCCCCGCGTCTGTCTACCCAGCGTCCCAGCGGGGACGCAACTGCGGGTAGTTCTATCAAATTTACATTAAACTTCAAACGAAACACAAGAAAATTAAGTCAAACTAAGTAAACGACGCGACGCGCGACGTGCCTCACAAACTCACACGTTGCCATTTACGAGGCATAGTGTACGGCAATAATAATTAGGGAATTTAAGTGAAGTCATGATGCGATTAAATGCTTAACGTAAATACCTTTCCCGCTATTTACGAAGCTTCAGCAAAGTACTTTTATGGTAAACACCGCAAGATTAATCGCTTTCTTCCTCTAATCTTGTAAATAGCTCAAAAGATAGAAATCGGGGCATTACGTTAAGTTGCAAAGTATTTATTGAGCCAGATATCAATCTTGTGGAATCCCTTTGTTTATATTCGTGCATGTGCTTGTCTTTTGTCGCTAAACACCATTAAAACGTTTGCTCGGCCTTCTAATTGGTGTGTGTATCTGTTTGCTTGGATGTTGGATCAGGATCCTCGCACGTAACAGATTCTAGTAAATTTTAATGATGTGCTGCGTCGCAGTGCGGCGTGCCCCCGGCGCCGAGTTATTTATGCTACTATCACAACTGGTTGACGCCACTTTAGAGTACGCCCCCGGCGACGCTCTCACAAGGTTGTAAGAAAAGATATGCCAGACAATCCTGGCGAACACAGTCGATACATCGATATTACACAATGTTTTTTTTCGGAAAATACATTCCTAGAAAATCGAGTGGAAAATAATGATAATTTTCAAAGATTCTCATTATGAACAACTTTCGCAAAACTCACGAGTTTTATGAATAAAGTAATAATGACTGAGACAATTCAACCGAAATACAACATATTAGATTGTTTACATGGAAAGATACTCATTTCAGAACTGTATAATTTTTCAGGTGACTATTATAAAATACCGAGAACTGAAAATGCATGTCAGTTTCAATAAATAATAGTACCAAATACTTTTTTCGAAGAACTCATCTTGCTGTTCAATCGTTATTGCATTTCATATAAAAGATATTAATGCATCTATTATGAATTTATAATTATTTCGGTGAGACTCGTAGAGATAGGAGGGAGGTTGTTTGAAATATTAATAATCTTGTTACATAATACGCTGTGGTCGCTTTACCAAGTTTTATTAAGATAAAGCTCATATACTTCCAAACTTCTTATATCCCGGAGCTCATTAAACGATGCAAAGGCCCAAAAATGTATTTCAGCGGTGAACATTCTGGCGAGAAGAACACACCAAAATATGTTCTACTTTTCTCTATTGGCGCGGAAATAGAAAATTATTTGAACGCGGAACTACGCTTCCGAAGTGGAATCGTTTGAGAGGCGTTCGCCTGATGTTAGTAGTGTGTGCCGATTCAATTCGCCTTCTTTGCTTTGTTTTAGTTAGGTTTAGCTTCACAAGAGAATTGCTTTATCATTCGTTCAATTGTGCACTACACAAAAATTCAAAAATATAAGCATTGTCTGCTTACTTATTTAATAAAATTGTTTGACAGCTTACGGTTTTCAGCTTTGTGTAACAAAACTTAGTTCACAATCCATAATTAGCTGTGTTACAGTTTCCATCAATATTAATCGTGATTCGATTAGCATATTAATCCATAGCAAAAATGTTCGATTTTAATTATGCAAGACTCCACAATTACTCGGTGCTTATCGAAGCGATGACGTGGCAAACTGGCAAGCTTATTATTTATTGGCCTTTAGTGGCATCACCCGGGACTCGGCTCGAGGTAGACGACAGAATATTTTGAACGATGTTGACCGTATTTTCACACTGCTAACTTGATTACCAATAGTTTGGTCGGTTGCTTTATTCTGCGCTATAGTTGCTCGTGTCCGTAAACGATCAGAAAATATCATTTTATGGAAACAGAAATAAATTTTAGCAACATTTTCGACGCAAAAAGCGCAGTGACCAAACTGCTGTGTTTCAAATTTTCGTCAAAATACAAATTGGTAGATGCGCTAGATATTTTTTGCTCGCATCGTATAACACTACGCGGCTACATCAATGTACGAATTTAAACAATGACCATTTATTTAGATGCATTTATTTTGGGTGTATCCAGTGAAAACGCCATTGAATTAGGTAAATAAGCTTCGTGAAAATGATAAGCAGGCCAACAAGTCGCAGGTTTCCGCACTGCGACGCAACATACCATTCACCAAAACCTGCGTCTGCCAGAACGAAACAATCCACGTACATACCCGTACATTCGAATTTACGCTACTATTTATGTACGGACGATATAGCTATGTGCGCTGACGTCATACTGTGAGCTTCGCCGTATAAATAGCTCCTATTAACTTGTTATATTACCCTCACGGCTGCGATGTGATGAGCCTATTTCTGTGCACATTATGTATGCTATAGTTGCGCCATCTGCCCGATTGCATCGAGTTTTCATTTTAGTTTTAGTTCGTTAGGTAACTTCTGAACGAAGTCCGGAGGAGTTTCTTTTCGAACCTCGTAATTTCGACCGGAACTCTCAGAAAGTGGGCGCTTCAATGAACAAAACGTGGCGGGCAGTTTATAAAAAGAACAGGGACGCAACAATAGCCTCATTCGATTTACGCTTTATTCATTTTATTCGTTTCGCCAAGATGGTTCCGCTTTATTATCGTTATTGTTTCCCCATTGTTGAGTGGTTGGCCCTTTGGACGCGGCGGCGGATCGATCTCGTCATGAAATTCAATGTTATCTCACATCTTCTTAATTGGTTGGCAACAATGGCATTTGGAGAGCAGTCACCACTGCTCTCCAAGTGCCATTACTTAGTGGTATCGGCCGCGACTTATAAGTTGTAGGTCGTGGGTTCAAACTCAGGCAGGCGCTTTACTTTGTGTAAATTTTTTCACCACGACTACTCTCAAAACGGTGAAGGAAAACATCGTGAGGAAACAAAAATTGTCCTAGAAACAAAAATTCGAATACATGTGACATCCACCAACCCGCATTGGGCCCGCGTGGTGAATTACGGCCTGTGTTCCAGCAGTGGAAACATTAAAAAAAGTTTATAAAAAAATCAAAATACCCGACTGCTTAAAAAGCGAACTAAAAAGACGTAAACAAGAAAAAAATCATGCTGTGCAGTCGGAGGATACATATTCGCGAGCTGGCTGACCAAAACCAGATGTATCCTCCAACTGCACAGCATGATTTTTTCCTAGTTTATGTCTTTTTAATTGGCTTTTAAAGCAGTCGGGTGTTTTGATTTTTTAATTTACTTTTTTTATTTATAATTTTTTAGTTATTTTTTTAGATTTCGGTACATTTAAACATATAAGTGTTATATATTTTTGAAATCACCTCTTAAAACCCTTTATTTTGATACCCCACACGAAGGGTTTGGAAATATAAAAAAAAATTGTCTCCCACAATATGGCGCCCAAAAGCCGCCATTTTTCTATTTTCCAATTTTAATGTAGCCTATGACACTCGCAGGATTAAGATGAATCGATTGACGCATGAATCATCAAAATCGGTCAACGCGTTTGGTCTCTGGAACGCCACATAGGAACAAACATACATACATACATACATAGACTGATAAACACATTACCCTCCTTCGGCAGTCGGGTAAAAAGGCTGATGATGATGAATGGCACTTAAACAATGCATCACTATTTAGATCTCGTCGAATCTTTTGTCAAACTCAGACAAGCCATCTTGTCTGAGTTTGACGAATACAGATTCAATGCTGAACAGGACAATGCAAGTTGGTACATTGTGATAATAATGGGTATATGACGTCATTGAATTAAACTTAATGCTGTATCACCATATCTCCGAGTAATGGACAGTTCTGAGAGAAACATAACACGTCTTTAGGCTTCAGAGAATGATCGGCTCACAAAAGACAAGTGATATGTGATACGATTGTCATTAGTTGCGATTATTGTTGTGATGTTTCAAATAACAATACGTTTTGAATTTAATGAGAATACAGCTTTAGCTATCTTTAAATGTTTATAGGAATAATACGACTGTTCTATGGTATTTTTTATTAAAGGTGCCGATGAGATTTTATGCTTTTTCAAGCTTGTACTTAACTTAGCAGGTAAAGCGAAGAAACCAGACACACTCAGTTTGAGGTTGTGGAAACAAATCATGTTAATCTGCATTTGCCTCACTGCTAGACATAATAGCAATAAGATTTTTTTTGACTATTTTACTGAGAACTTGCTTGTTTCATGGTTGATTACGATTATTCAACGTATTTCTGAGTAAATCGATAAAAAGGTTCATAGTTTGAAAATTATTTAAATAGAAGATAGGCGTTGCTATGTAGGTATCAACGTTTTGGAATAACCTATTTCTGGGATAACTCTACGGTCTGGGCAATCATGCGAATATCTGTATAGCCCCGTAATGAGTTTTCAGAGACATTTAGAATCTCTGTATTGGTATTTCCAAATTGAGATACCTTCCATATTCGGACGGCAGCTGCTCTGAAATATTTCCATTTAGTTAGTATGGATTTCTTGGAAGTCAACACAATTCTAAATTTAATTTGTGTTTTGTAAAATGAACTTAATTTGTGTGAAATTCAGACTTAAGTGGTTTGCAAAGTGCAGTGCATTACAAAAATGGCACCGTTTTGCTAGAAGACGATTTGATATTGGACTTGGAATCAGACAAATCCGAAAAATTTTAATCGCGTTTGATTAGGGAGATCTATGGTTGAGTAGATAGCTATCGCCTGACCATAATAACGGTGATTATTTTGTTTTGTATCTAAAAATGAATTTTTGTTTGTCCTACAGAAATGATGACGTGCCGGCTGGGAGGCCGACGGCTGGGTGGCTCCCGAGGCTCGTTGCAGGCTGGCACCGCTTGCTCTGCCGCCAGCGAGCTGGACCTCTCCTCGCGCTCCAGACGCGCACATAAAGCACGGTAACCTCTTCATCATTACTACTATAATATAGTACAATTACGGCTGGGTGGCTCCGAAGGCCCGCTGCAGGCTGCTGCGAGCTGGACCTAACCTCATCATTTATAAAAAGAGAGAGATAAGTGATTTATTGTTAGTGTATTTAGATAGAAAGAGATTTATAGAATAGTACCATCTTCATAGACTAATAATCCATTGCAAGAATCAATTAGTAGACTTATTAACGTAATTTCATGAAGTGCCGATTAATTAAACATTTAGGAGTAAATACTTCTTAAACTATGTAGGTTAAGGAATTATTTTTAACATTTCTCGTAGCTATCCCTCTCACGAGTTTATTTCTGTAATTCCACGGAGAAATTGTGTAGGGTTATGCAAACATTCAAGTTTTAATATACTTGTAAATATAGAACGAATTGGCATCACAACTGGCAAGGGTTGGGGGTGGTTGTAGCTACAAATAGAAATAAACATTTTTGTTTTGAAACTCATAAAAGGGCATTTAATAAAAGTTTTCCCTTGGTTCCGTGCCGAGTTTTTTAATTGATTCGCACTTGGTCGCGGAGAGTCCAAATAATTTGGGGCGCTCGCACCAGCGAACTCCTGACTAAGTCCTACACGAGATCGGCTTTAACAAGCCTCCTTGTTGTGGAGCGATTCGTTTGATTTAGTAATCGCTTGAGGCGAGCGCGGAGAGCAGGCCTCGTTCCACAGAATCATTATTGCCAAACTTATCGATTTGTAAGGTAATAAGGTATCGAATTTTCCACTACATAAACCGGAGTTCGTTAGCGTGGGACGTTTAAAGGCAAAAACGAAATTGAGTCATCTACTTTCTAATTAAGTAGGTATCTTTTTGCAAATAGTATAGGCGGCATTTTCAAGAAATGTGCCGCAAATATATTTTGATAGGAATCTCTCGCAACGAAACAGGCTCTTTTAGGTACATACTTTGAACGTGAAGAAGAGATTGGAATATTGAAAAATATTGGTATTTTCTGGCGGTTACTTCAGGTATGAAAAAATTCTTTCGTGATTCTTGCATATTAACTTTGTGGAGTTGTTCAGGCAACGAATATTTGACACATAAATGCTATTTTGACGATAGAACTAAAAATAATACTGTTGTCTAATGGCCGATTTCTGAATTGAGTATTTGAGGTTAAGAATGTGTTGAGTAATTGTAAAACTGTACTGGCTCTAAAGTAGGGTTTGACACGTACTTAAAATTGACCTTAAGTCATCCTAATATTGCACAGATTTGCTTCGAAGGTTTATTGAAATGCTCAACATGTAAAAACAGAGCTTTATGTAATTAATTTATTGGCATCATTGTTAAACTATTTATTCTAATAATACAAGCAATACGATACAAGCAAACAATATGATCCGAAAGACACAGCATGCAAAAACAAAATTATAACATCTATAAAATTACAATAATAGTGCAGAAATAACACAACAACGAGTGGGTAGTTTTAGAAACAATAGGTACAAAAAAAATCTTGAATTTTTTAAGTGTTGTGGAATAAATATCCATTGATTCATCGCAATTATAAGAAGCCTGCAAAGTCTGGGGATGGGGGAGTTGGGTCCTGATACAGTTTTGCGGAATACAGGACTTAATAGTTTGATACGGTGACGCGGATAATTGTAGGGCAGGTTAAAAATAAATATACTTAACAACAGGAGAAAGTCTATTTTATTCTGAAGTATTTAAAAAAGGAAAATTTAATCTATCTCTCTTCGTTTTTCGAGTGAAGCCATGCTAAATTGTTCAAGACGTTTTGCACTGCTCGGCACTCTTTTGGCTAATCTCGCAGAATAGGCAAGATGGTATAAGTTTTTTTTCTGGTTCCTCTCTAACCTATGAATATGTGAGTGGGTATTAAAGGTAGTATAGTGTAGTAACAGACGCAGTCACAGCCCTACTTAATACAATAAGGACGAAGTGACGACACACTTTTTGTGTTCAGCATTTTACACGTTCGGGGAGCCATATTACTTGATATCCTCTTAAACTGGATCTGTCAAACCGCCATGAACGATAAAGGGGATCTATCGCGATCATAACTCTTCCAGCCTCTATGTATTATGGATCCTTCTTTTTAACGTCACTATGAAATCAAGAATTATTACGGCCTTGATTTCTTTTTCTCCTTTTTATGGAGGCTAATAAGTTAATTTATCGATGTGGGATTCGGAAGAATTGTGAGTGATGATTCTTATATTCATAGGCTGGTTATTGAGGTTTTTGGTGAATTCGCTTTGAGGACTGAATTATGAGGGACGTGTGTTAGCTTCGTAGAGTCCGTTCGGCTGCAGTATTCATATCAATCACACGCTCTAAACTCTAACAAAAGGTTGGATATTTAATGCTTTTCGAGTAGCGTACCGTATAGCCACGTTATCCTTTTGACTAGCCAAATCTTTTTACCATGGCATGAACTCTTACGATAGTAAATACTATAGTCGTGACAATTTAAGAAGTCGGATTTGACAGCTATAAAAATCTATATATATATAAAAATGAATCCCTATTTCCCTTGTTCACGGCATCACGCGTGAACGGCTGGACCGATTTCGCTTATTCTTTTTTTGTTGTGTTTGTTATTGTTAGGAGAAGGTTCTTATGAAAAAAAAATAAGAAAAACAAAATTGGTACTTAGGTAGGGTGTTAGGTAGGATAGGGTAGGGTAGGTAGGGTAGGGTAGGGTAGGGTAGGGTAGGGTAGGTAGGGTAGGGTAGGTAGGGTAGGGTAGGTAGGGTAGGGTAGGTAGGGTAGGTAGGGTAGGTAGGGTATGGTAGGTAGGGTAAAAAAAAAAAAAGTTTAGGTAGAGTAGGTAGGATAGGTAGGGTAGATGAATGTTTGGTGTTTTTATGGCAAAACAAAGTTTGCCGGGTCAGCTAGCACGTAATAATAATTAAACTTGATGCTTACGAATTATACTCGTAGTAATAGTGTATATGCGGTAACATAGTAATTAATAATTAATTAGGTATATGAATTTGATTTTTAGTTTCTTACGAACTAAGTTATCGCGGCATGTGAAATGAGAAATGTCATCGGAATTCTTAGATTGTCACAAATATAAGCACATGTCGACATGAGAGAAGAAAACACAAACCCATAGTCAACGCCCCAATATTGAATGATGGCCGTGGACGAACTAAAAACTACACAAGTGTCCAATATTTTTACTACGCATAATTTTCGTGATATAGCGTAGTTAAACGTGCTGCTGCCTCCATTAAGGCAACGCTGAAGAGCTTCGGCGGCCGGCTCTTGTTTGCCCAGGAGCACAAGGACCCTCTCCTGAAGGGCCGCTTTAATCATGAGTGTTGACTCGATGAGTCTACCTCCTCCCTCCTCCTTGTGGTGAAAAGACTCACGTAGGCACGTCAACTTTCAAATAAACCTGCCTTATTAAAGGTGCTTATTTAAGGTATTATTGCTTATGGTTACAATATGGGAGGGGTTGAGGCCTAGACGTCTTTTTTTTTTCCTTTTCTAGGGTTCATCAATAGGATGGACCCTAATTTTATTACAATCTAGCCTTATAAATATACTAATAAGTAATTTAATTATAACCTATACTATTACATTATTTTCACTAAGAATGTGTCCAATAGCACTTTTCTTATTGGCGCCTCCCCGAGCAAAGCGCCGTGCTAGTCGTTTTTATACAGTTTTTAAGAGCTATCTACTCTTTATTTAAAAAGAAATATCAATTAATAAAAATACATTAAATTTCTACATAATATTGATTCTAAAATGGTAGGACACTTTTTTTTTAAAGAGGTATATGTTTCACTAATCTCCTTCCAACAAAACTATAAAAATGAGAAATAATTATTGATAGCATGCTTCTCCTCGTAAAGTGTTCATTAATAATTTTTTGTACTAACACTAATGGATAGACAATTTGATTACGAACATTTTGTAGGTTTTTTTTTTTGATTTTGGTCAGGGTACGGCCTTAAGGCGAATACACTTCGTTCTTGTGTTTGTTCGCGGGTCTTATGAAAGAAAGTATTGGTTTAGTTCAGTTCATGTTTTAATATATGTACTTACCCACCCAATTTTCTGTACTTTCGAAATTAAACGTATATGTCAATAATATACCAATATCTGTTAGTTCATGCAAGAAATGAGGTATAAGGTTTTTTCTAAGCTGCTTCGAGTGCGTGCTCAGAGTTTTCAATTCACAAGATAAGGAAAGCAGTGACGACGATAGCCATTGCTGCTGATACGGCTTCTAAAACAATAAAACAAAAGCTTTAAAAAATCCGACTCTAAAAAACCCACAATCTTCAGATAAAAAAGCCGATAAAGATCGCTCCACTTAATCTGTAAAGAGTAGCTATAAGAGGCTTGCGAATCCGCGCCGGTAATATGAGCGAGCGCCCGTCGACATCGGTACGGCAACACGACCGATCGCATTTTTGAACGGTTTATATCTCATTTTACGGGACAACTGCAGTTCTAGCACAAGTCCACACGCCTCTGCCGCTCTGCCCCCACAGAAGTCGCATTGGGAAAACCAATTTCTACCGGTAGCCGCCTGTGTGCCACTAAGTCGATTGGACTTCAAACGATTTCTTTCGCTCGCAAAAAGTCTCGTATCTGCATAACTTTTTAGATTAACACTGGCCAGTCGGTGACTTTTGTATTTTGCTTTATGGACTGTTTTTAATTTTGCATGGGAACGGATAAGCAAGTTTTATGAGCTGTTTAATGATTTTGGTTGGAAAATCGATTTGGTATTTACATAGGTAGGTCATTTATTAACCTACACACAATATTAGCATGGTGTGTGTAGTTTTTATGTATAAAAAACACAAAACAAAAAGAGCACATTTTTGCACACTTTTTATGGTATTTACTTAATGAAAGCACAGGGCACCCAATGCGCCCATATACGTAATCTTCTTCAGTATAAAAATTGCATAAACATAAAATAAATAAACGTCTGCCATAAAACCTCTTTACTGTGTTTTTACCAAATGTTTTGGCCATTTTCTTCCAAAAAACACCCCCAAAAGCTATCAAATAAAGATTAAAAATAAATGCTTATATTTTTTTTGCTTTAATGGCCTCTAAATTGTACAACGTGGTGCTATAACCAGTATTTGGCTGATGGAACTTGGAGCCAAAAAGGTTGAATACATTTTATAAATACGTGTTTTGATGAAAGTATCGTTTGATTGAAAAATTTACGAGTATGTATTAATTTATTATTTAATAGTATAATTTGTTTATAAGTAGGTTTTGAGAAAAAAATCGATACCATTATTATCAAATTAGAATTTTTCATTGCTATTTCAGAGTTCGTTTTTTTTTACGCCGAATGGCTGAAAAGGAAGCACTGTTTTTACATGCTTATAGAAGTAAGTAGTCTTGTTAATTTCGATTAAACATAAATAAGAGCAGATTTTTCTTGGAAATCATTGTGGAAGATAAAATAATTCTAATGTGCATCAATCAAAAGGTAAGTTCAGAAAAGTTAATTTTATAGGAAAACTAGTAATTTTAAGTTGGTTAAAGATTATGTTTCCTGCTTTGATCAAAACTGTTCACCTTTAAAAACTTATGTTAATGTAGCTTCTTATTGTTAGACTCCTCTGTATGGTTAGCAAAAATATTGTTTTGCTTGCTAAGCTGAACACACATGACTTGACCCGTAAATACACATGTCTTTTACTTGCATAAAAGTCTACAAGTAGCTTGCTTACAGGCCATTTGACTAATCAGGAGTTATTGTGACACAATGACATGCAATGTATATTTTGCGGATTTAGCCCAACCAAATCCGCAAAATAACGTTGTTGGGTAATGGAAAATATACCGTATAACCGTGTTGGGTAACGGAAGATATAGTTGTAATTTGTGCATATTTTTTTAAATTTTGTCTGGTATCTGCTCGGGTTTCTTTCATTGTTTTTAAAATTGTTTATTGTGTCTCAAACGGTTACATATATAAATGTGAATGAGAAGCCCCAGTAAGTAATCATTAAAACTTGTGTTGGGGTTGTCTCGCTCCTTCCCTTAATAGATAGTTAACAATATTGAGACTTAAATTAAGAACACATATTATTAACACATTAACATAGAGGAACAATGACTTAGAAAGTTATTATCAGTTCTGTGTAGTGTGTGATTGTGAGAATGCGTATGTGTGTCTATAGTAGTGTGTGCGTGTGGGTATGTGTGTGCGTGTGTGTGTTTACATTTTTGCTGATAGTGCTATTTTAATCGAAGATGAAAAAATCGAACTATGGAATTACAAGGTATAACATTGTGCTAAAGCAGTCTGGATAGAATATGCTCTGTTTCTTCATATGATACAGTTTTTAACCACTCAGTTATCAATATTTTGCATTGATGCTAGACCTCGTGATGGAACTTTAGTTTTGCGTTAATTTTATTGTATATGTATGCCAATCAGCCTACATACTGACGAAAAACGTACTTACCCATGGAGAGTAAGCCACAATATCATGCCGCCTCCTAGCCTGGCTTTTTACCCGACTGCCGAAGGAGGGTAATGTGTTTATCAGTCTATGTATGTATGTATGTAAGTATGTATGTATGTATGTATGTATGTATGTATGTAAGTATGTATGTATGTATGTATGTTTGTTCCTATGTGGCGTTCTAGAGACCAAACGCGTTGGCCGATTTTGAAGATTCTTACGTCAATCGATTCGTCTTAATCCTGCGAGTGTCACTGGCTACATTAAAATGGGAAAAAACTAAAATGGCAGATTTTGGGCGCCATTTTGTGGGGGAAATAAAAAAATATTTCTTCCAAACCCATCGTGTGGGGTATCAAAATAAAGGATTTTAAGAGGCGATTTCAAAAATATATAACACTTATATGTTTAAATGTACCTAATTCTAAAAAAAAATAACTAAAATGTTGTAAATAAAAAAAGTTAATTCTCAAATTCAAAAAACCCGACTGCTTAAAAAGCAAACTAAAAAGACGTAAACAAGAAGTAAATCATGCTGTGCAGTCGGAGGATACATCTGGTTTTGGTTCGCCAGCTCGCGAATATGTATCCTCCGACTGCACAGCATTTACTTCTTGTTTACGTCTTTTTAGTTTGCTTTTTAAGCAGTCGGGTTTTTTGAATTTGAGAATTAACTTTTTTTTTGGGTTACTTGACTTACTTGACTTAAGATCCTATGGCCCCTAGCTGGGGCAGAGGCCTTCCACAGTAGTCCTCCATCGAGACCGGTCTTGAGCTTTGCGCTTCACCTCGCTCCACGTCATTCCGATACTCGTCGCTTCAGCCAATACGGTGCGTCACCATGTTTAGGAATGTGATCGGAATCCCTCCGGAGCGTGTGACCAATCCAACACCATTTACGCCGCTTGATCTGGCGGTCGATCGGGGTCTCGTGGCATCTCTCCAACAGCTCTACATTAGAGATGATCTCGGGCCAGTAAATTCCGAGGATGCGACGAAGACATCGGTTGACGAAGACCTGGATTTGGCGTTGTTACCATCCACGTTTCGCACCCGTAGAGTAGCACGGATTTGACATTGGACCCGAAGATTTTGAGTTTAAACCTTCGGGTCAGATTCCGTGATTGCCACACAGGTCTCAACTGTGCGAAGGTAGCTCGCGCTTTGGCGATCCGTGAAGTGATATCCTCTTCAGCACCACCAGTCTCTGACACGACGCTCCCGAGGTACGTGAATTTGTGGACGCGTTCCACAACCTCTGTGCCGATTAATATCGGTGAAGAATTCCTCACACCTGTACGCATCTCCTGGGTCCTCCGGATTTTAATTTAGAGTTCAGTTTTTTCCGCCTCCGGGCGCAGGTCGTTCAGTTTAGTTTGCATGTCGGCGTGTGTATGCTTTCTGGGTTAACTGGAATAAATTTGTGTAAATAAAGTCTGATGTTTAAAAGGTATAGTTTTCTTATTGATAATAATAGGCCATCAATTCTTAATAGATCGATTGTGGGATGTCTTTATGGCTTCGAATAGATTACTTTTAAAAGTGACCTTTGAGCTCTTTCTATCTCTAGAAATTTAGTTCTAGTGGCCCCTCCCCAAACTAACAGTATGTGATTACTGACTGTGCAAGTGCTTTATAAATGTTGTTGAGTGTCATTTCAGGCATCACAATTCGTAGATTTTTTAAAATCCATATACATATTCGAACACGCGACATAATAACCTAGACATGCGAGTGCCAAGCTAGACGCACGTCGACTATAACTACCAAGTATCTTGTAGATGGTACTTGTTTGACGGATGTACAGACACAATTTTGGTCCAAGCTATTTGTACATTATGGATACGAATATCGAAATCAGTACATGCTTTAGACCTTGCACTTGGAGAGAAATAAATGAAATTTATTTTAGAAATATTAAAGGTTAACAGATTTGCTTTGAGCCGTCTACCTATAACGTCTAGCCCTTTATTACGTACCCCTTCCCAAGTGGCACCAAAGTAGAAAATAGCCGTATCATCCGCATATGAGAAGATTTTCCCGCCACTGTTTCGTAGGTTACAGAGTTCGTTAATATACACTAGAAATAGTGGCGGGCCGAGCACGGAGCCCTGCGGTACACTGAAAACAACATTTCCTCATTGCTATATGAATTGCCTATCTTAACCTGTTGTTAGATACCCCGGAGATAACTGTCAAAAAGAGAAAGGGCCTTGCCTCTAATCCCTATAGCCTCAAGTCTCTGCACAAGGACGGGAATGGATACGGTGTCAAAAGCTTGTTTCAAGTCTTGAAAAACCGTAAAGCATTTATATCCTTTGTCTACCTTATCTGTAATTTCAGATGTAAACGCTATAACAGCGTACTGAGTTGACCGTCCCTGTCTAAAACCATATTATGTGTCGGAAAAAATGTTATATTTGTTCAAGTAATTTGTTAACCTTATGTTTATATTTTTTCTAGTATGTTTGAAAGTGACGGTAAGATGGAAATCAGCGATAATTATTAACATCGCTCTAGTCCCCATCCTTGTATCAACGCATTACAAAATATACCTGTTTCAAAACACAGATTGGTTAATTTGTAAATGAGAGCAACTACTATGTCTCGGGATAACTTAAGAAAGCTCACGGGTCAACCCACCATCCCACCAGAAGCACTAGCTGAGTCAAGTGCCATGTTTGTACTATCCGCTTCTGCCGGATCTGTATCCAGCAGCACAAATGAGTTGGCTTGAGATGATGGTTTTTACTTATTTCTTTGTATCCAGGTTAAAACTGCTGGGGGCGAGCGGGGAAGCCCCGCTGCTAAGTGGCTGGCGTAGCACGCCGCACACGCCTCACGCACCCGCCACGCCAGCGCCACACCACTCACACAACCACCTAGCACCATCACATTGCAATGGAACCGACAGGTATAGTCCAGAATACTTTTTGCTTTAAATAAAAACACGATAGAACCCATATCCTTCACGGCCATACATTGCTACAGCATAGACAGGGTTGACCCACGCCAACGCTACATCACGCACACAATTGTCTTGCACCAAAACGAAACGGTAATGAAACCACCTACTGGTTTCATAGTTTCAAGTAACCTAGGTAAGCAACGCGCCACATTGTCTATTACTAAGCCACACAAATGATTACAATACAGTGCTACGGCGTAGCATGTGGCGCTCACTCAATACTCACCAAAACACAACGCTCAAAGCCACGCAACGTTCACGCCACTAAATCAAACAAATTATAATTAACTTTAGGTACCAATGTTTATACACACTCATGTAAAAGTATCCAAAGACACCATCAGTATCATTGGGTGGATATGGTATTTAACAATAAGTACTAAGTTTCCTTTTTTAATAAATTTTTATGAAATGAAAAGTACTAGTTATACTAACACTTGTCAATACATATCCAATGCGCCCAAACACGATGGTTCAATTTTGTCTGGATTGTTCCGGCTCCATCATGAGACCAGCTCCATAGTACTCGTACCAAAATATTTCAATGTTGCCAAAGTTTTAATAAAACATACGCCACGTTTCAGCTTATTCGGATGCGAGGAATTGCTTTAGAAATGGATGGTTGATAGACACACATACGAAATCAATTTAACAAAGCAAATTCAACAAATTTAGCAAAGAATGGTAATTTAAAGCTTGTAAAAAAAGAAGATCTAAAACAAATTTAAGTAAATCGTAATATGAAAACAAATGTTTCACAAACACACAAACATTACCAACACAACACAAATTGCGTCAATACGAACAAGTTATTATGTAATATGAAAATAATTATGTACCCACAATTGTATTGTGAACTTTTTAATTCTTTATCATTGTGTTAAACCTTTTAGCGTATTCGATTATTGTGCCCGTTTGAAAGGTGTATACAGTCATAAAGTTATTTATGAAACCACATCTCGATGTAGTTACATTTTGTCGATGTTGTACCAATAACATTCGAACAAAGCGCTAACTTGTCGACAGAACTAAATAAAATACTTTTTGACTGTCATTCCGCTTTGACAGCTCTCACCCGTATTCGCAATAATGCTATTTGGTGTACGTCAAACCACGCAAAATTACATTGGAATTCGGATATCGACTTTTGGTAAGAGTTACGATTTATGTTATTTGTTTAGACTTTTAGTATCGGGAGCCAGATCTTTAGCCAACATTAAGGTAACCAAAAGGATATTGAGTGAGACACGAATGTTGTGGCGATTAACTAGAAATATTAGGTATTTACCGGATTACCCGGCTGCAAGGAAAGGGTTATGTTTTTCGCGCATATCTTGTATTTATGTAATATTCTTTATTACATCATATCTTTTAAACTACTTGACGGATTTTTATAATTAAGACATCGTTAGATAGGTCTTGACCGCCCAAGTGTTCTTAAATAAGCCGTTAAAAAAAAGGTGCATGGCGGATTTTGGGCGCCATATTGTGGGGGTTGCAATTTCTTTTTTCTTCCAAACCCATCGAATTGGGTATCAAAATGAAGGGTTTTTAGACGTGATTACAAAAATATTAACCACTTATATGTTTAAAAAAAATAAAAAAAAATGATAACTAGAAAGTTGAAAATAAAAATAAAAAAAATATCAGAAACCCACCTGTTTAAGAGCGAACTAAAAAGCTGTATACAAGAAAAAAAACATGCTGTGCAGTCGGAGGATACATATTCGCAAACTGGCTGACCACCTGATTCTCCGCTGCACAGCATGATTTGGTTTTGTTTTTGACTGCTTTTTAGTTCACTTCTTAAGCAGGCGTTTTTTCAATTGTGATTTTACTTACAATATATTTTGCATGCTAACGTAGCTATGTACTGATATTTAATTATATGTAAACCAAGCAGGGTCAATACAGAGACCCAAACAAGAGTTATAATATTACCAACAAAGTAAAACAACAAACTTTTATGAATACAAAATATGATTTAATACTTAACTTACGATCCAGTGATTTTACATTAGCCATTTATACGAATTGCACGCCATAACCATAAATTTAAAGTTGCGATTTATTTTGTACGAAGTTATTCTCTGTTCCATGTGAATGTGTGGTCTTTGCTTTTTTATATGGCAACATTGTCTGGACAATATTCGTTTAGTCTTTGTTTCACTTGGCTTGCAGTATCCCGTTTCAAAAGAAAGGAAACGTCTGTCTGGACACAGATAGGCTATCATAGCTCAGGGAATTTGGTTTCAAAGACAATATTTCGAACGAAACCAGCCTTAGTTGTCATTAGTCAGCTTCGGTAATCGAGAATCTCCTACATTTGCCAGCTAGGAAAAGTTGAGCTGCCTTTGCCGGTTTCAGCTGAACCAAACGAAAAATAATGTTTTTCTCGTAACTGTACCTATGTCGGCGGCTCTCTAATCTGCACTGCCAAATCGAATGAACTAAGTAAATCCAATTTCGGCTGGCAAATTCACCCTGGGATGAAATTCCACTTTTTAGGGTTCCGTACCTCGAAAGGAAAAAACGGAACCCTTAAAGGATCACTTTGTTGTCCATCCGCCTTTGTGTCAAGTCTCTTTTTCTCAGTATCGCGTGGAGGTATCAAGCCGAAATTTATACCAAATACTCAAATCTACTGTCCCTTAAAGTTGTGAACGCAATCAAAAGATACAGCCGTTTATGCCGCAAATTCCCGCAAATTTTCGACACTCGCAAGGGAACCAAAACCTACAGGGTACTTCCCGTGAACTCAGAATCTTGAAATTTCGTACGAAGCAACATCTTATAGCACAGATAAAGGAAAAATAGCGAAAACCGTAAATATTTAGATAAATCAAAAAATAAAAATAATTTTAAACATACTACCCATTTCCTCATGAACGCTAAGAGGTATTTAATTGAAATTCATATCAAATACACTCGCACTCGCGTCTATAATAAGCTGAGATTCGTACGGAACCCTCGGTGCGGGTGTCCGATTCGCACTTTGCCGGTTTTATTTTAAATGAATCAGGGTAGAAGTGGATCTTACAGCGTTGTTTTAATACGAACGTCTTTACGATAGTTTTCGTACGTATGTGGAAGTGTTTATGTGAATGAAAAGCTCGTATTAATAAACAGCTAACTAGTTAAAAAGCCGCGGTCGCGTTTGCACGACAACTGGAAGTACGCTAGCAATTCTACATTGGTAAATGTTGTTCACAAGTTTAGTGAAGACCCGATATTCAATTTATGTCTGCGTTTCCATTGAGGGATCGAACGAAGTAAATCTTTACGTATTTTTAATTACACATTTTGTATTGTATAGGAAAATGGTCCTCACATTTACAAATATGCAAACATAGGTAAATTACCTAATTCAACAACAATGGAACAGTGTGAGTCATTTTTAACAAAAATTAAGCAATGTAATAATATTATTATGAATTAAAAAATGGTTGCTGTTTGATTTTTTCAACACTAAAAACTTTCATATGGAGCAGGACCAGCATGTTTTGGACAATCCCAACGCACTATTCCAAACCACTGCAAATACTGAAATCCTGAATCAACAGTAGCGACCACCAGAAAAGCGCCGAGGCAATGAAGCTCGACAAAGTCCCGGCGAATGAATACCATGAAGAAGAAGACCATGTAGACTGATGTCTGAAATGGTCTTTTGAGGTCTTTAACCTAATCTTTAAGATCGTTCATCTAACTTATATTTATTTCTAGTATTACAATTGAGTCTATCACTAACTTTACTAAAGAGATGTATATTTTTCCTTACATACATGACATTTTTATAAATGAATTGGCAAGAAAATGTCATATTATTAATCTTATTAAATAATTCCCGACGGGATCCTTGGTGAATTAGCTTATATATGGCTTTGACAGCTCTCTTTTGCAATATACATATGGATTCAATGTCAGCAGCCTATAGCAAAATACCGTATGACATATGCTGTGGAAGTAACTAAAATAGACCAAACACACGGTTTCTACATCTGTTAACTGTCTTATCTTTATTACGGCATAAGCAGCTGAGCTTATCCGACCCGCAAGAGATGTTATGTGAGGTCCCCATTGTAGTTTTTTGTCGAAAGTTATTCCTAGAAAAACTTTTTGATTTATAAAGTCTAGTTTTTCTCCATTCAATATGATGTCGCATTCACTACTTCTAACGTTCGGTAAAGTGAATCTAATAAATTTGTTTTTTTCTCATTTAGTACCAAATTGTTTGCCGTGAACCAATTTTGGACCTGATGAATAGAGTTATTCACATGATCAAGATTTTGTGACCACTGATCTATTTTAAATATCAAAGATATGTCATCAGAATATAATACCCTCTTCGGTTGATTTTGTAGTAATTGGGGCAAATCATTGATGTAAACTAAAAAGAGGAATGGACCCAATATCGAGCCTTGAGAAACGCCCATTGTCATTTCAGACCATAGTGAGTTTACGCTGTTTACCTGAAGTTTACTTTATACTGTCCGTGATATTAGGCAATTGAATGTAGATCCTATCGATATCATTGTAATGTACACGCTTACTACTCTGACAGATCTCTGTCGAGATAGCGAGCCTCTAGCTAAATGGTTCGCAGCATTCCATCTGAGCCTGCTCAAGATAATGAAACTGCTATGACTGGGACCGCTATCCTGTGGGCGCTTTCTCTGACTGTCTTCAGTGTCCGGAGGGTTAATTGGATACCTATCTCTATCTGTGGCGAGCCCTCAGGTGGTAAACGCGATATTCAATTATTCCCCAGTCGCAATTACATACACACGATTACATAAATCCCCGCTCGAGCTAACTCAGTCAATCGGAGTTAACTCCAAACAATCAGCTAATGCAAACAGCGCTGCTTACATTTATCTTACACGGTCCATGCCTGATACCTGTGTACATATGTACACGTACTAAGCCAGGATGCTTAGCATAGGGAAGTAGGTGTCTTGTGTAAACGACTCAGTCGTGAATACGCAATATTGAATCTGTAATGCCTGTATACGGTACACAGGCTACACACGTTCCTTGTCGTGTTAGCGTACATAATTATCGATAGGTTGTCGAGATTAAACAAAGACTTATTGTAATTAGCTTGTATCTAATGCCTTATCTTAATTGATACATGCACGTACATCGTTTACAAAGCGTAGCGTTAGCGTTTTCACGATAGCTATGTATTGCTGTTTGAGTGGTTATTATGTTGTGTTATATTTATACGAGACTTCAGGCATTATTTATATATATTTGACACATCTACGGGCAAAAAGGCTTCATTTATAAATATCTCAACGGTGTTTAGCAGTTGCTTAGCAGATGTTTAATTGAAATCTATATAAAAGTTTCATTTAGTATCTTTTAACAATTGCTAATACCGTTGAGATTTCTATAAATAATGGTGTATATTTTTAACATACTTGATTATAGTATTATTTTTTTTTACTTTAATTGCCTTTTGTTTTAGACACCCGAACGAAATTAAAATACTCTTAACACACAAAAAATCTACTTTTTCTCAACCTATGCATAACATTCGAGAACTCTAAGAGTCACACAATATAATAGTATTTATTATAGAAAGAAGAATTTAATATCTTGCTCACCCTTGTCCGTATTATAGCAAGATAGACATGGTTATCGAATAACAAAGGAACCCCGCAAACCTATCTGTCACTAACTTTGATATCAAATGAAGGCAAACTATATCTATTGCCGCCATTCGCACACTCTCCACGGCCCACAAACTCATACATAATATAGACAGAGTACATTGATATCCTTGTATATAACAGCTCTCTGTATTTTCTGGTAACTGCGTAATCAAAACATAACTTTGTTAATGATCTCCTTTGTCGATTGTTAGTGACGTAATAATTGTTTTGTTTACAATAACTTCCCTACATAACTACAAAGATGATGTTATAAGCCCTTAGCTCAAGGGTTAACGTTGAGTGCAACTCTTAGTAGATTCGCAGAGAGCGCACACACGTAATGTTATGTAGATTACTTCAAAGGAGAACGGATTTAACGTTGTGTACGTAGTTAAGGCAAACTGAAAGGAATTAAGGTTAAAAGGGTCAAACGATATGGGTAATGAGATGGTTGATGGAGTATTGTTAACTGCTTAGTTGGTCTCGCAAGTGTAACTGCTGAGCGTGCAGAGTGAGCGGTCCTGGGTTCGATTCCCAGGTTAGGCAATGTGTTATTGAGTTGTCCATTAGAATTTCTCACTGGCTACCATGGTAGCCCGGAGTTTGGAAGTCAGCGGTGTGAAACTCCGTGCCAGGCCTCCTTCACTCGACCGTCTTACAGCCTACAGTTTCGCGCGGTCCCGGCACCGCACCGCCAGTCGGTTGTCACCGCTCGCGCGCATTGATCGCATTTAGTTCGGCAGCCTAGCAAGAAACGAGCCGTCACGGATCAGCCCAACCGTCACGGATATTGTGGTCAAAATTGTGTACTTGATCTCGGAGAGTGAAATATCTGTTACGCAGTAACTTCTCTAATCTGTACCCGTGCCTCGGCAAGCACTTAAGCCGTTGGTTCTGCGCCTGATCTCCCTCCGGTCGTTACGGACTATGAGATTGAGGAAACAGAGAGTGCACCTGTGTATGCGCATACACTAGTACACTAAAATATCTCTGGCATCGATTCCAATATCCGCTTAGATTGGCCGTCGCGGCCAGAATTCGGTCTGGGGGACTAAATTGTTTATTACTATTGTTGTCGCAGCGGCAGCCGGGGTGGGTTGCGGCGGCGGTCCACATATGCCAGCGGGAGGCTGCGTGCGGGTCCACACTGGTCCTTCGTGTTCGACCCCGCCGGCCGCCTGTGCTACTACTGGTCCATGGTCGTATCCCTCGCCTTCCTCTACAACCTCTGGGTCATAGTCTACAGGTTCGCCTTCCAGGAGATTAACGGTGAGTAACTAAGGATTGTAGAAATTATATAAAAAATATAGTAATTTCCTCCTGTGTTTTTTGGCAAAGGCCTCCTCTAGCTCTTTCCATTAATTTCTGTCTTGAGCCGCTTTTGGTTTTAGCTTGTCCTCCCATCTTCTTATTTGTTCTCCCTTGATGCGTTTACTGTCTTTTGGATACCAATCAGTTATCACTTTACCCGAATTCTCTATACTTGATCTCATCATGTATCCAATCGAAATGAAGAAATTATACTAATCATATAAGATGAAGACGATTTGTATCGCTCCTCCTCATTTTCACTGTGGATGGACTTGAAAGCAGGCGCTTAAGTGGATAAAAATCCAATTTTGACTCTAGAGCTTATGCAAAAGACGTCTCCATTTAGATAGCAACCAAGATTAGCGGCGACGATCTGGGCTGCAGCGACTTAGCGCAATCGGCGCATAGTTGCAGCCAACTTGCCCCGCGGTGAATTAAATTACTTACCTAAATAGCTTTTCTGAGTTAAATGTTTCGCACTGGAGACAATGTAATATTTGGCAAGGTAACGTTTGGATGTTTCGCCGCCCAAGTTTCCAATTGTTTTAATACCACTTCGCAGCTGCGATGAGTTTCAACGCCACATAAAATTTGCGAGACCCTTTCAAGTTCACGCTTTGTAGTATTGATCTTTTTGTCTTTAGTTTCAAGCAAAAGTTTGGATCAAAGTAAATTAATCCATTATGGGTGCGAAATTTGAAATTAATTTGATGGTTAGGTATTAATTTTGCGTAGGCGTTAATTTGATTAGATGTGTAATTAACTTGATGTGTTTTGTTTCAGGCGAGACGTTAATAGTGTGGTTTTGTTTGGACTACTTTTCGGATTTCCTTTACTTGGCGGACATCCTGTTCCACTTCCGGACGGGCTACTTGGAGGACGGGGTGCTGCAGACGGACGCGGCGAAGCTGCGCGCGCATTACATGAACTCCACCACGTTCTACATCGACTGCCTGTGCTTGCTGCCATTGGACTTCCTCTATCTGTCCATCGGGTTCAACTCCATCCTGCGCTCGTTCCGCCTCGTCAAGATATACCGCTTCTGGGCGTTCATGGACCGAACGGAGCGGCATACGAACTATCCCAACTTGTTTAGATCGACCAGTTTAATTCATTATTTGTTAGTGATATTCCATTGGAACGGGTGCTTGTACCATATAATATATAAAAACAATGGGTTCGGGAGTAAAAACTGGGTGTATCATGACACTGAGACTGCGGATGTGGTGAAACAATATTTGCAAAGTTATTACTGGTGCACGTTGGCGCTCACGACGATAGGTGAGTCCTTATTTTATTTAATTTTAGCTGTTTCGTGTGTAGATAACTACGACTTTATGTTATGACTAGCCGACCCCTGCGGCTTCACTCCCGTTATCATCTGGCTACCTACCTACCCTACCATACCCTACCCTACATACTTTACTTACCCTACCCTACTTACCCTGCCCTACCTACCTACCCACCTACACTACCTACCTCACCACCTGGGTCCTACCTACCTACCAATTTGTTAAACTATTTATTTGAATAAGAATTAATACTGCAATACAAATGTAGCCAACTTCTGTTTCTACCGGCGATCTAATTAAATTTTAGAACAATAAAAATGCTATTGTGACTTAACTATGATAGTGAGATATACTACTACTCCTTTGTTCCCTGATATCTACAACCTTGGGGTCTTTAAGTCAAGAGTGAATAGGTTTCTTCTAGGCAAGCGTGTTTCACCGTAGACCACATCATCGCTTGACATCAGGCGAGATAGTGGTCAAACGCGAGCCAATAAACTATTAAAATAAAAATAAAAAAAAATGTTAATTAAAAAAATCAAAAAACCCGACTGCTTGAAAAGCGTACTAAAAAGTCGTAAACAAGGAGAAAATCATGCTGTGCTGTCGGAGGATACATCTTCGCGAGCTGGCTGACCAAAACCAGACGTATCCTCCGACTGCACAGCATGATTTTCTCCTTGTTTACGACTTTTTAGTACGCTTTTCAAGCAGTCGGGTTTTTTGATTTTTTTAATTAACATTTTTTATTTATAACTTTTTAGTTATTTTTTTTTCGAATCAGGTACATTTAAACATATAAGTGTTATATATTTTTGAAATCACCTCTTAAAATCCTTTATTTTGATACCCCACACGACAGGTATGGAAGAAAAAAAAATTTAGGGGTCCCACAATATGGCGCCCAAGAACCGCTATTTTCCTACTTTCCAATTTTCATGTAGCCAGTGACACTCGCGGGGTTAAGACGAATCGATTGACGTAAGAACCATTAAAATCGGCCCACGCATTTGGTCTCTAGAACGCCACATAGGAACAAACATACATACATACTTACATACATACATACATACATACATACATACATACATACTTACATACATACATACATAGACTGATAAACACATTACCCTCCTTCGGCAGTCGGGTAAAAAACATGGATCTCAATTTTTTTATATTTTATTTTAGCCTGTGTTACTTGGAAATAATGCAGCTTTCCACAGGTGAAAGAATTTTTAAAATCGTACCAGTAGTTTCGGAGCCACAGTACAAACAAACAAACAACCAAAATATTATTTCCTCTTTATAATATTGGTATAGATTGCCTCGTGCTACCTGTTACCATGTTCTGTGGTATTAATTTTTATGACAAGATTTGGCGGGAAATGATCCTGCTCCTAAGAGTAATTATGAGTTGTCGTCTAATTTTAGTTGCCTTGAACGCGAGAGCATCGCTAACTATATTCGAGACTTCATTTCGTGTTTAGCAAATTGCACATAAAGGTGCTCAAATTGTTCAAAGGATGCGAGTTATGATATAAAGGCCTTATTAAAGGTACATCTGGAAATTAAACTTAAAATATATTAATTTTGCTGTGTAACTTTTACAGTAATATAACAAAGCCAAGACACGGACATTGACCGTCTAAAAACATCATTGAGCATTTGTTTGTTAGGTGCTAGAAACCAGTGTGTAATTACATGTATTGTAAGATAAGATAATTTGTTTGTCCAAAACATAAGTATACACACACATGGCCTGCAAGATGTTACATTAAATTATATCACTTTCATGTTTTGACTCAACGGCGTACAAATATAAACAAGTAAACATCAACCATTATTGAGAAATTGTGTAACATGTTTTAGAGTAGAAATCATAGCTATGTAATTCATTTCAATTCGGACAAAGCCTATTGGCATTTAGCAACGCTGGTTATAATTTTATGAAACCTAATAATTCGAATAACAATTTTGTAATTCTATGAAATGTATGTTTATATCGAAAGTTCTAGGTTAACATTAGCAAATTAATCATTTTGTTGTGCACGAAATTTTAAGGCAAAGCCTTAGAAAGGAGTCACCGAGTATTTATGTCGACAAAGGAATATTAAAGAAAAGGAACCTCGAATAAATCTCAGTCGTGTTCCTAATTATACAAAGATGAATTATAATTAAAACAGGAAACTTTGCTGCTATCAGTTTATGTAACAGAAAAAGAAGTCACGTCTGGAAATATTAAAATGAGAGTAGCCAGAAATAATAATGTAAATTGTTCACTTGAACGGTAACAATGTTCAGTAATACAGAATAGAAAATGGCGGCGAATTAGTTCCATAGCGCGGGCGAACGTCAGGAGTGACTGACGACCTGTCGGACACTACCCGCGCCTTTCAATATTTAGCGAATAACTCCGTAATAAATAACATAAATATCTTATGAGAAAAGTATTGTAAACGGTCACGAACCACTATTAAAAAAAAGTTTGATTAATGACCCCTTATTTACGCTCCCACTTTTAGTATAGTTTTTTTTTTTTGTAAACCTTTTTGCAGATGTGTAGGCCTAAACGCCGCTAGCTAAATACTGTGCTATAAATTCTCTTTGGAACACTAGGCTAAATATGTGTAAATGAGTCTGGGATATTTTCATAAACAAAAAGAATATTTTTGTATTAATTGAAATGCAGACAACTTCTGTAATTCCACTATAACCAGTTCCATTGTGAAACAATGATTTGATGTACCAACAACACGAGTTTCAATAGATAGATCGAATTCATGAAATTCATTCGAGGTAAATTCCATCTCTGTAATTGTTTCATAAACACGAACAGCACGAATTCGCCGAAAGCTTTAGGTAATACAACAGTGAAGTTTATTACATGTTTCGTTTCGGGGAAACTAAAATGGTAAAGGTTTAACAATCTCTGATAGTTCTTAGGTAGGTAATTATTACAAATTGAGCAGATGTTTAATTGCTAAAGACCTTTGAGAATATACATATACAATACTTCTTACCTACGTAAGTGATACTGTATCTACGTAAGTCTGTCGCCACAAGAAGTCAGATTTTCCTTCTAAGGAAGCATATTTTGTTTTACCTGCGCATGGCAACCAAACCCCAAACCGTTAAATAAACGAGGTCTACTTACGGCAAAATAAAAACAGTATTGAAAACAAACAGTATGGCCATTTCTCCCTAAGAGCGTTCATAACCGCGAGTGAACGTGTCGTTAAACTAGATGGGTGCACAGATTACGTGCCTCCATTTTATTATAATGACATAATTTATATTCATCAAAATCCCTCAAAAATGGCATGCATCACAAAATCAGGGACGTGGATGTCCGATACAAATGATATTTCGGGATTCAATCAAATACTCGTAGCTTGTCAATTTCGTTCGGTTGTGTCGACGTAATTAGTTGGGACTCGGAATTGAATGTCTACAGCAAATAAGGTGTATTTGTTTTGTCAGTTTCGTTTGAGTCAGCGTTAAACATTTTACCTTAGTGTTTAACTTACAGTGTAAATCTATTATTTGGTTTGATGTAGGTATTTATTTTATCAACTGACTGAATCGAGACTCTCTGAAAAACACACTTTGAGTGTCAGTTAATCAAATCGAAGTCACATTAAGCTTTCCATGTTTTAAAGTTCCAACATCTTCTTACCTTTAGTGGTCAATTCAAATGTTATAAAAATGAATCGAAAAAAAAGCGTTGAAGATAAAAATATTATGCTTGAGAAGTTCCCTCGAGTCGAGCACTATCGACTTGAAGTGTCTCCGTAGATACTTGTCCCTCGTCCGGGCTCGTCTCGGCGCGACGAGTCGGCCTGGCGGTTGAACGTCAAGTTGGCCGAAGAAAGGGCCGACCAGTTGATAAACTCCACTCACAATATTAGCGCTATATTTTCACAAACAAAGTACATATCTATGAACGAATAAACAGAAAACGTGCCCGTTTCGTATTGCCTTAGTGACGCACATATGAAAATTGGTACAATATTGGATACAATGTTGCCTTTATAAACATACATATATTGTTATCGTGTCTTTGTTATTGCTGACTGAGTGTTATTAATATGCAACGTAGGGCGTGCTGGACAAACTTGTATACTATATTTTATGAGCATAATATCAATGATCAGGCACTATGTTATGGAGTTCTAAACGCCATGTATGCAGTCACTCTATTTAAAAAAGTAATGATTTTCAGCTGCATCGGTTTAGACTGGCAGCAGAATCCAACACAGTTGTGAATCGATTAGGCGGCCAGATCAGGATTTCTATCTGGTTTATTTAATTTTTAATTGAACGCAAGTATAGAAGTTGATTAACCATAATTCTCTTCGTAATTTAATTTCACCTTAAAAAATATAGAAAATAAATCATAAAACACAATATTAATTAATCGTATTAACCGAAGACAGATCCAATTAACCGCTTGAGTATATCGCGTTACCAACTTATAATGATTAGCTTGTTTAATAACAGAGTAGGTAGTCCACACAGCGCTGCTAGCTTCGTACGAGTACCTCCGGGGTACGGGATGGAGGAAACTTTCCCAGAGGTTAACATTTCCCGACCATAAATAGGGAGATAATTGTACGAGAGATACCGCTTATTTATACTGTTTGTAAACTATAAATTGAGGCTTTCCGAAGAGGTATTTCAAATTAGATTTCATTATAATATGGTAATGTGCTGGTAATGGGGTGTTTGTTTACTTACTTTCTGTTGTAGGGAGGGTGTTAAGTGGTAGGAGATTGCGTGTGTTTAATTAACGAGCGTAGTGAATATTAATTAGTTTCTTTTGTAGCTAGTGTTTTTGAGAGACAGCTGATACTATCTACTTGGAAAAGTTAAAGTCAAGCCATTTATTTCAATTAAACCATTTACAGACACTTTTAAACTGGCTGTTATAGTGAGACTATAATGTACGTGTAACTTTCTAAAATTGTTAGTGTCCGACCGAATGTTCGGTTTCGGTTTTGGTCGAGTTTCGGCAAAAAAACGAGTTTCGGTTAGTTTCGGTTTCGTTGGCACACCTGCTGAAACTACGACCGAAACCGAAACTGCATTCGGGATTTCTCGCGTTGTGATCGGTCATGTTCGGCGCGTTAAATTCCATCTAAGCGAGTAAGCAACAAAGTCATTTTACCGCGTCCACGTACCTAATCAATAATCATGTCGTGATTGGCTTGTGTTTGCAGTTCGTTTTGTTTGTTATGAGTTTTCGTGGGATTTATTTTGAATTCGGTAAGTTTTCTTTTTTTTATCTGAAAACATGATCCTTGTAAGAACGTTTCGGTTTCGGTTACGGCTGAAACTGAGACAGTTGCCGAAATTCGGTTTCGGTTTCGGTCGGACACTAAAAATCTACATTCACTAAGTTCATATACATTGTTAATAAAAATCACCGTGAACCCTTCACAACGGTAATTCATTACTTACCCAAAATTGTTAAAGTTATACACGGAGTATATTAACAGTACACCTTTACCCAGGCATTAATACGCTGTTACCTCATACAACGAATGTAAGTACAATAACTTAACATTATTACTGGTCGTTCATACGCGAACTTTGTAACTCAGTTAAGTAGTTACGAGTTCTTTGCAGATGAAACTTTTCTTAGTAAACATTGTAAGAATTTCTTCACTTCTTATTATATTATAATCCTTATATTACTTACAATAAACTAGGTGAGCCTTCGGGGCTAGGTAACTGTTAATGATAGGTTTAGCTTCGTACGATAATTTGAATAGAAATTTGCAAGTGACGTCTTAACGAAGGAAAACTTCCTTTGTGTTATAATAAATTAAATTATATTGAAAGCCACATTACGTAATCTCTATTGATAAATTAATAGTTAGGGAAAATCAATTACACAACATTTGTAAGACAATAAAACCTCAAATATTTGTTGGAATAATTTCCAAGCCTCATTGAAAAAGAAAACCAGACAAAAATACTTGGCAAAGAACACAAAAAAAGCTTGCATATAGTAGAATAAAAAAAAAACAATTCGAAAGCTTAGCACGTATTAACAACAACGTTGGAAAATAGCAAGAGGTGTTTCAATGTGGAGCACCATTTCATCTAATGACCACCATTTTGAGTTCCGCGCTCACGAACACTTAAAACATTAAGGGCAAGCACCATGCATTTATGACTGAGATCTCGAAACGACAGGTTGGTTAGAAAGGAGATCTCGAAATTACAGGTCGGTTAGAAATCGCAATTTAGATGTATTATACCAAACTCGTATTCAATGAACTCCATGCGCAAAGCCACAACTTAAAAAGAACGCACCTATAAGTTTCTGTTTTATTAAAAGTAAAGTAGTTTTAAAAGGAACGTTTGCATAAAAAAAATATTATGATTCATATTAAATTTGCTGAACGAAGGCCATTAAGGCAACGCAATATGTAAAGTAATAGGAAGGCAGAATCGCCAAATAGAGTTCCATATTCAATGTTATGAAAAATTCCCGGTCCCATTTTTCCGAGTCATTTTCATGCACCTGCTTGCTCCCTGCTTCTAGCCCGGTATTAAATTAAAATACATGGATTTTTTTGAGAATTCATAATCATTTTTTAGCTACGTTCTTTTGTTCAAATTCCTAATTTTATTAAACATTTTTGTAGGTAATGTTTGAGATGAAAACAATGGATTTGGACGTTATTATGTTACAACCTTTTTGTGAGATGTTATTCGGACTTATATCAATTACTCTTTTCTATACGGATAAACGCATGTGCCTTTGTCGTAGGATACAGGGACAATACTTGCCGGCGGCTACTTTTTGGGTTGCTACAGTTAATAACCTGAGAAATAATTATGGTCTACAATCAATCTGCCTAGCCTTTTCCCAACTATATTGGGGTCGGCTTCCAGTCTTACCGGATTTAGCTGAGTACCAGTGTTTTACATGGAGCGACTGCCTATCTGACCTCCACAACCCAGTACCTGGGTAACACGGTACCACTTGGCTAGACTGGTGCCAGATATCAAGCTTCTGACCACCTATAATGACTGTCAAAGATCTTCAAATGACAGCCGGGACCAACGGCTTAACGTGCTTGCCGAGCTACGGAGGAAACTCGGTATGTTGAAATGGTCACCCATCCACCGACAGACCTCGTCAAGCGTTGCTTAACCTTGAAGATCGACCAGTGCGGCTGTTATTATTTAGCCACGAGCTCCTCCTCAATTTATTCATTATGGTCTACAGTTACGTACAATACGAAAAAATTAAACTTATAGGTAAAAATGGGATAATACATAGTTTGTGTTTGTCATGATATTTATTAATTTACAACTTCACTGTTCAGTATCCTGTAAATAATCAGAATATAATAAATCCATTGCATATTCATAATACGAACTCTGCGTCATAAATAAAGAACAACACAATAATTATATACAAAGCCGTACAATGGTCGAGAGGTAATGGAAAAAGTTTTAAATCAACAAATTCCGCGTAATGGATGTGTGCGTAACTTGGCTCGGGATATAAATTCGGTTTCGTGTGCGTACCTGTTTTATTGAGACTGGGTATAATCTTTCTAATATTATAAATGCGAAAGTTTGGATGGATGGATGTATGATTGTTACGTGATCAAGCCAGAACGGCTGAACGGATCTGGATGAAAATTGGCAAAGAGTTATATTATAGTCTGGAATAGCACATGGGCTCGTTCAGACTATAATCTGCCCTTTCTGCCCGGTATAAAGCTTCCCTGGGAAAATAATAGTTATTTATGCTACAAGTGCGGAAGGTAGGTGATTTCCGATGAGTGGATAAATCGACACGAGTCGGAAATCATCTTACGTACGTGTATCATACAACATTTTACTATTCACTGTGCGAGGAAATCAAAAAAAAAAAAAAATATTTCTGAACCAAGCAATAATTTAATAAAATGGCGGGCTTTTTCAAGCGCGCTCAGCATAACTACAGATTAACTAAAAGTTCCTCGGGCATATCTACTGCGCATGTGCAAATAGCAGTCACGTCGTAACGCAAAAAGGCATGTGTAAAATAAACGTTATGCAAAACATATTTAATGAATATTTAAATTTAATGTATTGATCAAAATCTAAATCTAGATTAATTAAAAACGCCCTTAATGAAGTATTAATTTTATTTTACCATTTATATGAATGACAATCTGTACTTAACTAATTTGTAAAACTTTTCACAAATAATAAAATCTCTATGCGTCGGGCTGACGTTGGAGTTAAAAATTAAAAAAATACAGAAAAGTTAAAAGCACTAGTTAAAAAAAGTGACACTTTCCGCACAGTTTGACTGCTTGGAAAACGCTCTTTTCGAGGACATGCATTGTAAAATAATTGTCACGCGGGCTAAGCCGCTGGCAGAAACTATATAACTATAAAATCAAAAAGTGTCTAATTATGGAGCAATTTTAATTAAAGCGATTTAAATGACTTGAATTTACCCACAGTAATTTTCACAGAGAATCAATTAAACCATCAATGTCAATCCATCTCCCTAGCCTTTGACCAACTACATAATATATCGGGTTACAGTCTAGATCTAGATTCAGTAAAGTACTATTACTATCACCCGACGGAAAAGGAGGTGTGTTATAAGTTTGACGTGTGTATTTGTGTATCCGTCTGTGGCATCATAGCTCCTAAACGGATGAACCGATTCTGATTCTGTTTTTTTTGTTTGAATGTTATCTCAATCGAGAGTGTTTTTAGCAATGTTTGATGAAGATCCGTTCAGCCGTTCTAAAGTTATGGGGTTTTACTGTTTGAATTGGGGTGTTTTTGCAAGATATCGTGTCATAATTACGTGTTAAAAAGATTGTCGATCGAAACGTGTCTACTACTAGATAAATTATGTAGCATCAAATAAAAATGTGTCGGGGGTTATTTAATTTACCTTTTTTACGTAAAGTGACTGCTTATCTGATCTACACAACTCCGTAACTGATTAACACGATTGGCAAGGCTGGTGTTAGATTTTATAGCATCTGACTACCCTCGACTGTCGTAGAACTTCAAATGACAGTCGGGTAATCTCCGTGTCATCATCATAATGGTCACCCATCCACGTAAAGACCTCGGCTAGCGTTGCTTAACCTTGCGTTGCTTAGCTCCTCCTCACATACCATTAATGTATGTTTTATTGAAATATCATTAGTGTCATGAATGAACGTAATTATGGTGTGAACAGCCGCACATAGTGCTAACGATGGATAATATGTTTTTATGAGCACAATAAAAAGGTGTTACAATGTCTTGGAGACCGTTCCCTTTATTGGCGATCGTTTTGCAAGCTTACCAAGTGTAACGCTTGCAATACGCTCTAATGGCGTGTATAAATAGCCACATATTAAAATTCTCAACAATATAAAATTTCGCCCACCTATTCATGAAATACCAAGAATCGTGGCAGAAATTGAATATTTTTTATGACAAATGTAGCGAGTTGGGACGTCAGTGATATGAATTAAAAATGGAGCAGGTTCCATAATGGCTAAAAAAGTACCTTCACATCTTATTTTACCTAAAGTAATTACAATGAAGAATTTGTTTATACCTGAAACTGGATAATAAAATTACTGCCAGGAGGAAAAATTGGAGACAAAAAAGAAGTAAAACTAGTGGTTATTAATTGTAACACAAACAAACCACATGTTATTTAAAATGATAAAAATATTTTTATGAAGCAACATTACCAACTAGCTTCTGTCCGCGACTTCTCCCGCGTAAATAGTATTTTATCATCCCAAGGGATTACAAACTATCCTATGTCCTTCCCAGGGTCTCAAACCATCGCCATGCCAAATGTCATCTAAATCAGTTCTGGGGGGTGACCATAAGCTCTTAAAGTAAGGTTATTTTGAGTGTGTGTAAGGGACAGATGTATATGACTTGTATACATCTGTCACTTACGCGATCTTAAAATAACCTTACTCTAAGAGCTTATGGTCACCCCCCAGTAGATTCAGTGATTACCCCCTACAACCTCACAAACTTTACCTCTTTATAATATTAGTATAGATTATAATATTCTCCCTGTGTAGGGGACACTAAAGGTGCTACGAATTTCGTAGCGCGGCGTAGCACAGACTACGAGCGTGCTACGAAACATTTTTTGTGGCTTGTACAGGACAGTTTACGTGTTTTCCAAGACCTTGCAATTTGGTTAAATAACGTAATCCGTAAAAAAGGGCCCCCGTCGTAACTGTCATGTCTTGAGGGCCATCCGTCTTCTGATCCGGGCCCTTTGTACCTGCTTATAATATCGTTGAGTGGAGAACTCTCGAAACACTCGTAGGACTTTTATTACGATAAGCATTTAACTAAAGGTATTTTGTTGTTGGGAAAACAGATTTCCTGCTATAATTTGTTCGGAATTGATAAAAGTTTCATGACTCTTTGTGTGGTTCCGTTTTAACGGTAATGAGTTTACGAGCTTTGCGGTATGCTAGGATGGAACCGTGTTCTGTACTTTTGGTTATATTTAGTTAACTTAACGATGCTTACTTAGTAATTTCCTTTGTAACCATTAAAATAAAATAAATCATTTCGCGTGGCAGGTAGACATTCCGGGCTACAGCTTCGAAACTGGAAAATTTACCGCTGTTTTTTAAATAAAACACGTTATTTTTACATCTCCTCGTCACAGGTGGTGGGATAAAGTACTTACACACGAGGCTTAATCTGACGTTGACTCGAACGAGACGCAGGGATAAAAGTGGTAGCGAACGCAGCTTGCGAATATTTTTTTTGAGCTATTATTTGCAGTAACGTAACTGAATCAACATGAAACAGTCCTTTATTGGAGTTGTTAACAAACGTGTTTGTTTTAGAGTTCTTTTTTGTTGAGGGTAGCAATTACAAAGGCGTTGTTGTATGATTTGTTGTCGAGCGCGGTGACGTGATGTTGTGACCGCGCGCCTACAACCACATCGTTATAATCGTTGACTTTCGAGCAATGAATTAAACGCTGCGCTTTTCACGATATTATTTTAATTTCATTGACTCTTTTACTTCACTGAATAGTTAACTGTGCTGCATAATCGTGAAAATAATCAGCTTTTCCGCTGAAATATATTAATATAAATTGTTATTGGCTGTGTCGTTGCTGTAGTGTTCGTAAGCGCTATTGTCCTGAACTTTGATGCGCTTTAACTTTGTAATTTTTTATTGTATTGGTAAAGCAAAAAATACGTGTCCAATATTATTTGATAATATCACTGATGTACTAAATAGTATTATCATTTTTCTACCCAGGAAACATCCCTATTCTCAAGTCAGCCAAAATGTTATCGAGTTTTTTTCATTTGATTATCTGAGTATCAGTACTAAGTTCGGATGTATGCCTGAATGATGACAATATGCTCACTCATTATTGGGACTTAAACATAATTGTTAAATGTGGGTGTATTATATAGACGTCTATATTATACAGGCGCGATGTTATTTAATTATGTTTTCACAGCGTTCTTGTATCGTAACGTAGAAGCGATAAAATCGATGTACAAATAATATCACTCGATTTTTCTTGTTTGCCCTTTCATGAGGCTGTAGAGTGCAGATCAATTTGCATAGTCAAATCGCTGCGATTTGTCTCCCATGTGTCTCGGGATGCTTGTGTGTATCGTTTGACTTGCCAGTGCATTGGAAACAAGAGGTTGTATTTATTATACGTTTGTAGTGCAGGTGATTTGCCTGGAAGACTTAGTTGAATCGACAAGGAAACGTAAATATGTTCTACATATTCATTAATTGTATTTACAACCGGTATAACTTAAACCCGACCAAACAGTGGTGGCTCAGTGGTAACGGCCGCGACTAACAAGTTGTATTACGCGGCAATAATACCGGCAAGTCCTAGAACCAAACATTCGAAGACATGTGACATCCACCAACCCGCACTGGGCCCGCGTGGTGAATTACGGCCCATTCCCTCTCGCAGAGAGGAGGCCTGTGTCCCAGCAGTGGGAACATTAATAGGCTGATGATGTGTAACTTAAACGGCTGGGTTCAATCATGAAATTTGGTACAAAAAATCTTTATTTAACAAAGATTAGCGCTAAATAATGTTTTAGAAAAAACTCCTATAATTTTAGGGCTTAAATATAGAATGAAAGTTAGTATAATAGTAATTTTTACCCATTGGAAATCTCATGGGTTTAATAAAAAGTATCAAGGTATGCATAACATGTTTTGTTTTTGCTCAGCAGACAAAGCTGTGTTTAAAATCTTTTAACACATGCATGGGCGTGTTATCTCCAATCAAGCAGTAAGGACGGTGTATCATTTACGCGTCTGTCCTTAACTCGACCGAGCACAAGGTTAAACAATGTTACATGTATATTTGAGTGTGCAGGTGACTGATCTCGAGCGGACAAGCTTTGCTGTTAAAAGCAGTCACCTATATGGGACTAAACAAAGTGACATTACAGCGATAAAGACTGTTTAAAACACAAAATGTTTGAAATTAACCAGAGGCTCGAAACAACTGGCATTCGATGTCAGCGAAGGCGATATATGAAATGTCAAAATGTAATGGATTGATCACGTGGTTTTTCGATATCGCTTGTCATTCCCATACAATTTTTCCTGTTTGACAATCGCTATCGCCACGCTTTCGATGGTAAAATGTCATTTGTCTAAGGCCTCGTGTGGCATTTCGATATCGCCTCTTCTCAGACTTGATACCAAAAGCAGTGTGTCTGATAATATTGACTAGACAAAAGGCTCTAGACAAGGGTAATTCGATGTCAGCGTTAGCGGTGGTTGAAATGCCAAAATGTAAGGGAGTGATCACGTAAAATTTCGATAGCGTTTGATATTCCAATACATTTGGCCAATCGCTATCGCCACGCTTTTGCTGATAGGGTGTGCCTTTTCTAGGGCCTAAAGCAGTGGTCTTCAAAATTTTCTGATCAAGGGCCAAATCGGACAATGTGAGATGCGTATGCGGGCCGCATACTAGTGGATTGCGTTTTTGACATTGACACCACCAATCTATTGACGTATTTTTAAGAGTTATGTGTGAAAAGGCGATTACCCCATTTTTATTTGCAGTTAAAATACACTTCTTTATTAATGGATAGTATTTAAACGAGCGAAAATAAATTCAAATTAAAGGTGTAAAAATACTGAATACGGCTTATTGAAATATTTAGTGGGCGACAAACAGTGGGCGAATACAAATGTTTAAAAAAGCGACTTTAAATAAAAGTTCTGCAGGATCTAAAGTAACATAACATGAAGGCGATGACGGGAGCTAAGTTTGCTCGCTTTGCTCGATCATTTCAGCTCCCGTCATCTCCTTCGAACCTAACCTATCCGTGTCGGGGTTCGCTTCGCTCGGTCTTGGACTAATTCGTTGAAAACACGAATACACCCGAACTCCCGCGCTGCACAGCGATGTCGTCTCGATGGTTATTCCGCTATTTTCAAAAGAATATTATGTTAAAATATAAAAAATAGAATCCCAAATACAAATAAAGTATGTAACAATATTATTACCGCAGCTCACAAAAACCTCTACTCAAACCGGATAAATAGTTACTTACCTAGTATATTAGTCGCCCATTCAGTATATTTTTCGCTCGGTTAATAATTTCCCTTTATTAATTCAGCATCGGTGAAATATTTCATTATTTTTTAAAGAGTGTTAGATGCTTTTGTAACAGCCTCATGCATTTTGTCCAAACGCAGTCGTGATAATATTTTGTTGACGACGAATTGAAGGTTAAATTGAGGATATCCGCACACATCGTGAGGACACCCGCATATCCCAGCACCAAAAAATCGAATACATGTGACATTCACCACATATATCTCACAGAGGGGAGGCCTCTGCCCCAGCAGTGGGGACATTGAAAGGCCGAAGATGATGCTGATGACTTCCTTTTAGAAGCACTTTTGTAATTTATAAACAAAGAAATGTGTGATAACTACAGCAGGTACGTATAATCAATGGCATGCTGCCTGCACTGCGCGGTTGAAGGCTGCTGGTTGCCGAAACCCGGGAAAGTACTTACTCATATTCCTGTTTCGCGTACTTCTTTATAGTTAACTTCATTAGCAAAATCAGTGTTGATATCGTCAATGTTTACTAAAATTGTTTGCCACGGGCCGCACAAACATCGTCCGTGGGCTGCAGTTTGACGACCACTGGCCTAAAGTGACATTTTTAAAGTGATTCGGCTGACGTAAAGTCATAAATATATGGGATTGACATGCGATATCGAACTGTCATTTGATAACGCTAAAATATTTTGACTGGCGACAGTTGTTTACTCTTGGTCAGTGATTTAATAGCTTTCAACAGTAGCTGAAGCTTGAAACAGTAACAAAATGTAAATAGTCACAAAAACACGATGTAGTTATTGATCAAGTTGCATAACTGCCGATCGCTATATACATATACTTTGGTTTTTATTGCACAATGAACTAGCTTTTGACCTCGATCTCGCCTATGAGAACGAGCGTGTCTAGAAGGCTACAAGTAACATGACCGATAAAGCACTCAAGCCCAATTTCACTAAACCTAGTTGACACTATGAATGTTTAAATTAGAATTGTTTTTCCCTGTTGGATTACCAATATGCATTTTCTACTAAAAATATTATTTGTATAGGTGTACTTTAGTGTCAGCGTTTAGTTAGTTTCTTAACCACGGTTTCTGAATTAAGGTTTCGAACTTGTGTTATACCATTTGAAAGCCATATTGGCCTAAAACATGTCAAACTTCGGCATTAAAGTAGGATTTCACATATTCTTAATATAAAAATCAAACCCAAACAACAAAACAAACACCTACACAAATCCTCAAGGCAATAAACAGGGTAGATGACAAAAAATCTATTTCGTCCGTCAGTTATATTACCTAAAAATATTGGACACGTATTTTTTCTTTTGCCAGGTAAACAAAAATTACGACGATACAGTACTCGTATATCGTGTATCGTGTAACGTAACGGTGTGTTACTCTTTATACTGACAAAATGACGTCACAAGCTCGCAAGACTCCTGAACTGTATACCGTATGCGTATACCTTTGCCTATTTTTATATATTTGATAATGCACAAAATACGGGGCCAATATTATTTGGTAATCTAATTGACGGACTAAATACTCGTAGTATTATAATTTTTTACCCAGGCAACATCCCTATTTTTAAGAAGTAGCAATACAGACCCGAGATTTTAATGCTTTTTTGTGTACAGGTGACTTGCCTCGACCGCGCAGTAAAGGCGAGTATGTATTCGTCATCGCACAGCTGCTATTCGGCCTGATGCTGTTTGCTACCGTGCTGGGACACGTGGCCAACATCGTCACCTCGGTCAGCACTGCCAGGAAAGAGTTTCAAGGTAATCATGGCTTATTTTTCTTTTAAGACTCATGTCTGTTTACACTAAGATTAGGTGACAACTTTAAATTACTGCCTAAAAAACCGCGTGGTTAGATTTTCAACGCACGGGTTAGTACCGGTAGTTAAAATAAAAAAAAATAACAAAAAACCCGACTACTTAAAAAGCGAACGAAAAAGACGTTAACAAGAAGAAAATCATGCTGTGCAGTCGGAGGATACATATGCGCGAGCTGGCTGACCAAAACCAGATGTATCCTCCGACTGCACAGCATGATTTTCTTCTTGTTTACGTCTTTTTAGTTCGCTTTTTAAGCATTCGTGTTTTTTGTTATTTTTTTTTTATTTACTACTTATTAGTTATTTTTTTTTAGAATTAGGTACATTTAAACATATAAGTGTTATATATTTTTGTAATTACCTCTTAAAACCCTTTATTTTGATACCCCACACTATGAGTTTGGAAGAAACAAAAAAAATTGGGCCCCACAATATGGCGCCTAAAAGCCGCCATTTTTCTATTTTCTAATTTTAATGTTGCGAGTGACACTTGCGATTGACGTAAGAATCATCAAAATCGGCCAACGCGTTTGGTCTCTAGAACGCCACATAGGAACAAACATACATACATACATAGACTGATAAACACATTAACATCCTTCGGCAGTCGGGTGAAAAAGACAGTGCGCTTTGGTTTAGACATTAATTTAGGATTAGTTTAATGATAGTGAAAACGGCAGTAGGTACAGCTTGCAGGGACATTTTAACGCACTTATTATTTGAGACAGTAATTTGATAAATTATTGCCACATGTGCCGTGAATCTACTGTTATTATTGCTCTATCTATAAAAACACGCAGATATATTTATTTGCTCCATACAACAAGATAAACCTGCGGTCTGCATATTGGCGAGTTTCGCTAGCTTCCCTAAATAAGCTCTCTTTATGTGTGCCGCGATGAAAGCTCTGAGTGTCAATGACACAATTCCGACCAAAGCCGAGGTAAAAGCATTCACAGAAATGTTTAATACAATACCGTTGGTACGTATTATCCGCTTAATGTAATTTTTTCAATCACATTTTCATAGTAAATACGTGCGTGATTACTTGATTTAATACGAGTATCTAATCTACTTTCGCTTTGTAGGAAATATTAGAATGTAATTTGCCCAATATTTGTTTATTTACCCGTCATTATGTTATTATAGTTCCACTTGGGAATGTTTGTCATAGGTCGGCACAGTTCAAGGTTCCTTTTACTGTAGGCTCTATTCATACATATCTCCTTACTCCCACGCTTATCTCGGCCTTAAGCGTTCCTCAGTCCGGATCTGACGCGCACCATTTAGGTATGTAATATGAAAAACGTTCGAGGTAAGCCGATTACCATATAAGAAGGATCATGCAAAAATAAAACGTTTCGTATAAATATATGTTGTAGACAAGCTTTGCAAAGTTTTCATTTTCTGTGATGCATTATAATAGATGGTTACCACGATAATATCATGTGCAAGTGTGAAGGTTTAAAGAGTTTGGTTGACATTGTGGGCTGAGAAACGCGCGGCGGCACGCCGCACAGTGCGGCGCGGCGTGCCTGTCACATTAGCGTACTAAGCAGGTAGACGTGCCGGCACGCGCCTCGCATCAGCGCACCGCGCGCTACGTGCTCCCGGTATGCGGCACCCAGCCTCACTCGCTCCTCGACCTTACGTCAAAGTCGACTTCACGGACCAACCGTCTGCCCGATACGATACATCTTCTAACGTTACGAACAAAAGCTCTGAACAAAGTTTCCAACTCATAGTTCATTTATCAAAACGCTGCTCTTAGATATTCGCAAAAAAAACTAGTTTGAAGTTCGTTAAATAAGCAAAAGACTCGTACGTAGGTAATCAATTCGCAGAATGGATAAGTCTGGCATTTTAAACACAGAGGAGCAGCAAAGTGTCAACAACTTTAATTAGCGCTGCAGCTCGGTTGAAAGACAATGGCGCCGCGACGGCAGAGAGCAGGCTGAATCCGTGACCTTCCTCGGCGGCGATGCAGCGAAATAGGTCAGCGGCTTGAATGCTATAAATAGCTCGGCGAAAGTCGGGCGCCTCGCCCCATCCCGCCGCGCGCCGGGAGAGCGCGACGCGCGCCCGCCGCGCCGCATCGATCCGAGCTGCCTTCGCGCGCCCCTTCGGCCCATCGCACCCATCGCACCCCATCGCCCAGAGCCGCCCGAGCCTAACAATTCGACAATAATTGATCTCTCCACGACACTCACTGCTGGCCATAATCAATCTGCAGTGTATTGCAGGCCAGCTAAAGATCTTCAAGTTACGCATTACGTACCTCATGAACATAGTCCAGGTAGAGAAAAAAAAGCATGCCTAATAAAGCAAACCTTGGCAAAACTGAAATACACATACATAGAAACTTGTATAGAATTTATTAGAAACAGCAAAACATTACTACAAAATGAACTAAATATCAAAAGTCTTCATTACTTAAACATGCCAGTAATTTTGTTAGAAAGACCCACACTCCGCGGAGTATTCACAAGTTAAATAATTCTATTAAATATCTGATAAACCAATTTCATTAACCCTAAAACGCTAGGTAAATAGTATTCACAAGTTAAATAATGTGCGCGCCAGTCGTTTACCTGTCTAATGAAATACTAGCTTCTTCGTGATACGCTCACACGTCCGGTGCAAAATGCCTACTTGTAATCTCACACACACAATATCAAGTTTATTAACTTAGGGAGTAGACGCGAGAAATTTCCAGCTCTTTGCTCGGATTTTAGTTCGTTATGTTTGTGCTTGCAGTGAAACTGTTTTTTCAGTTAATTAACCATGTGCTTACAGAAGATTGGTCTAACAACTCTTTTAAAAATCGCTGAGTCTGCAGACGGAAGTTTAATTATATCGTATCATTATATGTTTTTGTGCTTCCCTAGGGTACCAAAGAACTAGTATGATTAGTAAACCTACATTCTACGTCATTCGGTTAATGAGTACGTTCGAATATTCCGTGGAGTGTTCTCCGATTTCAATAGGGAGTTAGAAATTGTCGAGCAGGCGAGCGCAATGTAAACAATCGGTGCAGTCGCTCCTACAGTAAGTATCTAGTTTATATTCAAATTGCTGGACGCGGCCTGTCCTCAAATTGTGTACGCAGTCAGCGCTGCCGATCCCGACAAGCTTCGTTTGACTTTCAGACTTTGCACATTGCGTACACTAATTCACGTTTAATCTGAAACTACGAGTATTTACTATGGAAAACATGGTTAAAAAAAATGGATTGACATGAAACATGGTTTATTTAAAAAAAAAACTCCTTAAATGTGCAGTCTAAAATGGTTGTTGTTGGACCACCCAGCAATAAACTGTGTCTTTATTCGCCAGAAATGTTTCTTATTTGCATTAAAACATAGAAGCAGGAACACGGACCATAATTTTCTCATTTCAAATTGAGGAAGAGGTTTCGCTAATTTATATAGAGCCTCTGGGACGTTCTTTCCAGCTGGTGTATTTTGCTCGGCGTAAACACGGAAACCTCAACAATAATAATGCTTTACTAAATAAACAAGCATTATTTCTGTTGTTTCCTAAAAAGTGTGTTCTAACGTAACTAATGTAGCGTGGTTGGTCGCGCACGTGGCTTATTTCCGTCGGGCGACGTCGCGGCGCTGCGCTGTGCTACGCTACGCTACGCGGTGCGGCGGCGGCGGCGGCGAGAGGCCGGTTGACTCAGCTCCGCACACATTGGCGACCGCACTCGGCGGTCCCCGTACCCGTACCGTGTTTGAGCAAGATTAAATTACTCCAAATGTCGGCATACTAACACCGCGTTTACCGGTATACTGCACAGCAAAGGGTACGCTGTTGACTTGTTTTTGTGACGAAATGTTTATTGTTGACGGTACTTAGCAAATAATCAGCCCTTTGTTTCTGAGTTCAACACGGGTACGTCACATCTCAGTTTAAAATTCCTTCCTCAAAAAGAGATGTGTGTTGAGTAGAGGTTCAGCAAACTAATGACGAATACAACGGAGGCTTCCACATGGTTGCGTTCTAATTCGATGCTTTTAAAGTAATTATGTATTTCAGCAATTTAGTTAGTATTTATGACAAATATAACATATCTGTATTTGAAGTTAGCTATCTTCGATTAGTATTATGTCAACTTGCGTAGCGTAAATTAGTCTTATAAAAATTAAAACCACCACCAAGGCATTTGTGCTACCCTGCCAAGCCAGTTGGAAAACATTCATTCGCGTTTAAATATTACAATAATTGTGTTCCGCGGTGCCCTGGAGCGCTAGCCACGTTTGAGGGACGTTCAAGCGATTAATTAATGTACGACGTACTAAGTACTCTCGTGGAATATTACATATAACTTTGGGTGAGGGAATAGTTAAATATTTAAAAATATGAATTCCGTAGAGACTTTTCAACCATCCAAATGGTTACAAGAACACACTACACTGTTAACATCTTAGAACACTTATAAGTAAAGTTTTGTCTTACTTTTTCGAACATAATGTGAGATCTACTCTATTCGCAAATGACCAAACATAATCCACAGACACGAAACTGGCGTAACATCCGTTACACAAAAGGAAAAGCCGAATAACTGGCTGTTGCAATATTTGCGGAATTACTCGCTATAAATTAGGATATGAGAGTCATGCCAAAAGTTATAAGATGTTCTCTGTTTATTTTTGTCTTGAAACGAGCGATAAAATAATGCTAGGAAACTTTCAGTACTGGTTTTACGAGTAACTGGCGACCTGCGGCGCAATGCATTTTATCGCCCTCTCCAGCCTGCTCCAGTCATTGAATGAAGTTGAGCACTTCGCACCTCGCTCCGATACGCTTTGCTTACGTGACATAACCTATACCAAAGTTACGTGTAAAACCTATCATAAAGTTCGCGAACACGTTGAATACTAAAATTTAATATTGTAATAGTTCAAGCGTTCGATTTTCCAATAAGTGGCGATTAGTGCTAACTTATTCCGAACACTTCGAACCACTTGTTACTGAAGCCAGTGATTAGGTGCAGCTCTTTGTTCCCGCTCACCTTTATGCCTGGCTTTGCTTCTTTGTAATGAGTTTCTCCACTGTATAAATTTCGACACATTAGTTCATGTGTATGGTTCAATTTAATTGTGTTGCTGGTTTCAGTGTATCCACTGCCTTTGTGCATATTGACTACATCGGAAGCTTTGAGTAATATTTTACTTTTACAGACGGAACACGAAACCGCACATTCTGTATCAGTGTAAATAAGTTTTCTTTTGGGTTTCGACGTAGCGTATATTATTTAATTTGTGGAGTGTTACTGAGTATTTTATTAATGCAAACATTGCCAATGTAGAGCACTTTTGTGTACTGTTTATTTCTTTTGAACTACTTCTTAGCATAACACATGTCAAAGAAACTTTTATGTTTGGAATATCCAGACCCCTTTTACCCAGGTTGTATAGGTGCTCCTCGGGGACACGGAATGAAATATATCGCGTTACCGCACAATCACGTCTCAACGGATCGATATCCATTAAAGTTGTAACGTCATGTACGGAGGATGTAAATTAGGGTAACATATCACATATAACAAGCACAGGTAGATATACTTAATGCCCACATTACACGTCGTTATTGTGTGTTTGTTCTGAACTAAGTCTGTTATCTCGGGCCAGACATGGCAGCCGGGTTAAACGGTTTTGGTAAACTTGAGATTGCAATTATTTCTTGCTAACATTAAGTTAGCACTTGACATACTAGGCGCTCCACTTAGCTTAACTAACCCTAGTTCCCGGACGGCGACAGGTGAGATTAAGTGCGATCTACGAAACAGTATAAATTCATTTTGTCGCTGCGAAACTTTGTGACAAGTTGATGAATAACATTATCTTTTTGAAATTGAAATTTTGTTTGGAACACTCTAGCCTCTACTTTGGTAATCTCTTCTTAATATTACGGAAGCGGGTCTTGTTTACTTAAGTCCCTGGTCTTCTGATACAACGATACATTTATTGCTAGAATAGGATAATTCTTTAGTGGGTTGATCACCCGTCTCTTGAAACTTCAGGGTTGGTTAGTTTTTTAAACTGTTGACTGTTAGCATTTACTTTAACTTTGGCCGTTTACTTCAGTCTCTTTCCAAGTTTTGTGTTTATCAATTAATTCTATTGTTATAGCGAAACTCGACGGCGTGAAGACCTACATGCGTATGCGGCGGGTGCCTACACACCTACAGGTGAAGGTGATCAAGTGGTTCGACTACCTGTGGCTCACGCAGAAGTGCTCCGACGAAGAGAAGGCCGTCTCCTGTCTGCCGGACAAGCTTAAGGCGGAAATAGCTATCAATGTACATTTAGACACGTTGAAGAGGTAAATATTTGTCACTAGCTTCTGCCAGCGGCTTTGCCCATGTGAAAAGTGTTTTATCATCCCAAGGGAACATTATACCACAGCGTAAATATAGACGAACAGTACGGAAACTAGCTGCAAACGCTCGAAACGGCACACTCAAACAAACAAGCGCATCAATGAGACCCCGGTAAGCGGTTGTCGCGATCCTGTCAATAGTGTTTTTTATTTATTTTTCTTTCTACCAGTCACCCAAAGGTTGTCTGGTAGAATATGCCTAAGGCATTAATTCCGCCTCTGTACATTTGTGTACTTATAGTATTAATTAAATAAATAATAAAAAAGTGTTATTCATATCTACATACATACATACACACAAATGTACATTACAGCATTTTCAGGCAAATAGTTTGCCAAACTTTTATTTTAGCTAAAATTATTAATAGTGTTCAGCAGCAAACCGTTAGATCCCAAGTCGTTTGCAGAAAAGAAGGCGATTAATATTCCTTAGCCGTATTTGAGGCACACAATGTAATATATAAATACAAACGAATAAATATTGAGCCTAGCTCAACTGAATACTGTGGGCCAGGTGTACTACAAACATAACGAAAGTTCGAAAGAGAAATATTCTTTGATCTTGAAATTGAGTAATTGTGGAGACTCTGATAGACATTACGCAATGACAAAGGATTGTCGGAACTCAACTTGAAGGATAATGAAGTTGTCACTATCGAGAAAATTAGTTTAGGCGCCCAAATGTCCTTTAATTTAATTTGCTTTTAGTTTGAGTTGGGGTTCAGGGCATTTAATTTTATCTAGTACTATTACATCTGTTAATGGCGATTCTTAATTCAGTTAACGATTTGTCGAATCCTTTCAAAATTCGATACCGTATGAATACTCGTGAATAGTTATGACAGTACTCACTTATCCATCTCACCAACGTTAATGCAGCGTAGCAGTTCAAGCTTAATATCCCGTGTTGTATAATTAAAAAGAGAAACATTCGCTTTTTACGTCCATGAATTATGCATAAGTGTTCGTTTATACGATCCGTAAATTTTTGTCGCCAAATGGCTCTTCTGTGCTTTTCTGTATTTCAGCTGAATTCTGTTTACGTATGTTCTAGAGCACCTGTACTCGTAATGTTAAATGCGTCACCTGTATTTACAACATTAATTGAATATAATGGCAATACATGCTCACAAAATATTTTCAGTATTTTATTAGAAACACGAACTTAAACCATTATTATTATTTGGAACCATTAAACTTTGCAAAAAATAAAGTTAAAGTTAGCACATTTTGTAATCACAGGGTGGAAATCTTTCAAAACACCGAAGCGGGCTTTTTGTGTGAGTTGGTTCTACGGCTTCGACCAGTCCTGTTCTCACCAGGCGACTACATTTGTAGAAAAGGTATGCCTTGATTTTCTTGAGCTTCTTATACTTAAAATTTTATCTCCCGAAAGAGGAAACAAAATCAAACGAAAACATTGCCGAGTACACTGTTAAAAATTTATATATTTTCCCTAGGCGAAGTCGGGAAGGAAATGTACATAGTCAACCGAGGGAAACTCCAGGTGGTAGGCGACAACGGGAAGACTGTCCTCGCAACACTCAAGGCTGGTTCTTATTTTGGCGAAATTTCCATTCTGAACATGGGCACGGCAGGTAAACAACTTGGTAAATATCGCCAGGGCCCGAGACGCCACGCCATTATTACACTACTCTGTATTCTTGAAAAGTTTTGAAAAGCAAACGTTTCGAGGAGACGCTGCACTCAGGCCGAGGGAGCGGCCGCGACGCTACCAACAGGTTCTGGGACATCATTGTGACGACTGTTACCGCTGTCGGCTGCGACTACACACTACTCGTACTCGTACCTATAACTAACGTCACTCGACGACTGTCTCGCAAGCACGCACCCGACTAGCGCTAACTAGGTCGTGCCAATTGTATTAGGGAATGCTTTAAAATTTAAATTAATTTACTATTACGCATTTTAGATATGATTTCAGTTTTTTTATATGCTCTTAAAATATTCCTTTTCATATTGATACATACTTCAAAAGAAGAGATATTGTTGTGTGGTAAGCTTAACTACTTTTATTTGTTTCGAATCGGACTTCAATGGCTTCATCTTAGATCCTCATCAAGGATTTGTAGCGTCTTGTGTCATGTGGTTTATTTGCATCTTAGTAACATCTCCTTTGGTTGTATTGAAGGCAGTGTCCCCGATCGCTTTGCATCCTCCCTGATTACCTCATATACTTGGCGTGACTTCTTGGTGCATGATCCCCCAATATTTTAAGTGTCACCCGCGTAAATCTTATACCATACAATCGGTTATCAAAATTCTTTTTTTTTCTTACTTCGATATCCTATGCAATCTGACTCGTAGAACTGCTTAGTTCTTTTACGGATTTCATATATCTACTAATTTTATTAATATTTAGCATTCGTATTTTGTATTTTAAAGCTTTGTCATGGTAATGGAGCACAATAAGAACCCTAGAGAGATGGCTTCTTACTCTTTTTTTACCGTCAGTTATTTTTTTTTCAAATTGTGAAAGCGATGTGACTCCGGATCCGTTTACCTACCCTTCGTGTAAATGTCTAAATTTCAAGGTAGTTTTTGATCTTTTTTATTAAACAAGCTTTATTTTAGTTCTTGAACCTGTGACTGACTTCTCTTGTCATGTTTTCCCTGCCACTAATATCGGTTGTCCTGGTCTGGTTTTTCTTATGACCTGTTCTGTCTATGTGTGTGTCGTGTGGAATGAGGGATCAGAACAGCTCATAAGGGGGGGACCGGACGCCGGTTGGCATGGAGTGTGTGGATGACACGTCGACAGGCAACCGCCGGACAGCGTCGGTGCGGTCTGTGGGATACTCGGACTTGTTCGTGCTCAGCAAGAAGGACATGTGGGACGTGCTCAAGGAGTATCCTGCCGCCAGGGTGCGCCTCGAGGCAATCGCCGTCAAGAGACTCGAAAAATATAAGAAAGCGCCGCTAGAAAAAGGTAATATTTTGCTTATACACTATTCACGATAATAAATGTGCGTTTCATGAAGCTGAACATTTTCCGAATCAATAGATTGTTTCCTAAAACATACCTTTATTGCTGGTACGGACATGCTGAATTATTGCTTCCCGTAGTATTCCTTTTCTGTTTACATTGGACATTGACTGATTTAACTTTTGTTAGTATTTTTGTTTTATTGTATTTTCACTTTCTGCTGGCGACAAAGTTCATGGATGTTAACGAGTGATTGTGTTGCAGTGGCCATGGGTCGTTGCCAGTCGACGCCCGGGCTGGTGGAGACTAGCGGGCGCGTGCCCATCGAGGATATGAACCTGCCGCCCGCGCCCATGCTGCCGCCCCCACACCCATCACACCCGCCTACCTACCGGGACCAACTTTATAGGTGCTGTCATCTTTTCAATATTGTGGTTCCTTCTAGGCACCTTCTGACAGTTCAATGTCACAAAGTTTTATTTAAAATGTGTGTCGTTCTTGGTAAGCAAGGATAAAAAAGGACCCATGTGAGGCCCTTGAGGTACACCTAATACTATGGGTTGCCACGGGGCTGAACACTACAAATTAACATATACTATAACCGATTTCAGGGTGTTTTTTCACCATGTACAGAATAACTTTCACCAGCATATTGTGGGGTAAAAAGCTGTGATCAAGCATATCGAATGCTTTAGAAAGTTTAAAGTTGTTGTTGCTGTTTAATGATCTTACTAAAGAATATGCAATTGTTGTTTATTATGTCGCAGTTCGTCAGTAAGCCCTCTACGTGTAGCATCACCGGTCGCATCGTGCGCGTCGAGCGCGCGCAGCAGCGGCGCGGGTGGCGGCAGCGTGGCCACCGCGCCACGCGTCATGCTTGATTCGCATGACGTGCTCGAGTGCGAGATCAAGCGGCTGCGTGAGCGGCTCTACACCGTCGAGACGGAGAATGCCGCCATGTCAGCCAAACTTAGCCAGCAGCAGTGGGAGGTAGATCAACGGTAAGCGCTGATGCTTTCGTCAGATAAACGGGTCATATGCCTGATTAGTCCAGCAATACTTTTATGTTTTTCTGCTGCAGTTAATCCGGTATTTGATCTAATCCAGGCAATTCTACTAACCTAGGCTAAACTAAGTATTTACTTGAATATATTGTGTGTCCAGGCTGCAAGAAATAGAAATGCAGATCTGCGGTGGCAGCTCGGTGAGCTCCTTGGAGGAGAACGAGCGGAACCGCGAGAGCATTATTTAACAGCGCGCCTCACCCGAGCGAGCGTGCCTGGTGCCCATGCAGACGATGCATCTCGCTGCCGTTTACTGAACAACTGACCAATGTATACCCAATCCTACCCCCTACCCCCAACCCACCCGCCTCCTCTTGTGACCTTGTGAACTTCGAAAGTACGATGAATTAGTGTTTTTATGAATAAATATTATTATGGAATATTTAAATACGAATTAACTTTATCAAATTTATATATACGTAGTATATACGACTCGCTAATATTTGACGAGTGTCGTGGAGTGAGATTTTGCCGAGACAATATTATCTTAAATATCGTTTAGGTATCGAGGTGTAAGAGTGCGTGAAGTGCGTGCGCGCGGTTTGTACCATTTCGTTGTGTTGCTGCGTCCTGCGTCCTGCGTCCGGGCGAGGGCGGTACGACTACTTCTGTTCTTTCTCTTGTGCCCGGTGTAAGCTCTGTGTAACGAACTATATCTGTACAATCTTACCACTGAGTTTCTCTATGATTCATGTTCAATATCATGATTCTATCTGTTGCCGCAAATGCTATCTAGTAATGGCGAAATGTTTTCCTTGTAGAATTCGGAAGTTTGTGATCAATGTTATTGTGTATCGTATAATCAATAACTGATGCTGTGTGCCAAATTAAGGCCAAAGTGAATGTGCTATCGATAAGATTTTTGTGTTAACTCATAAATAGAAAATGTAATGGATATTTTCTTATCCATTAAATTTGAGCTTTAATTATTATAAAAATCCCGGAAGACTTGATCATTACCCATTTTAAGTGTTATGTTTCAATTAACCTGATCTTTGATATATCGTACCAGTATTGGGGATAGTTCATTCGTCACTAAATTTGGTATAATCTATGTATATTCGCGGAATAATATTATTACATTCTGAAGCAGTTTTGTCAGTTTTAAAAACATAAAACGACCACAGTACGTTGTAATTTGTTATATAAAATGGATTTAATACCTATGGATTAAGAAGTAGCTTATAACTGGTAATAACATCAGTTTTGGTAGGTACTATAAGATCAATACTGCCAGATAAGATTTAAGTAGATACAAAGTTTTAATGTAATGATATTGACAATCGACTAACAATGTTTTGTACTTGAATTCTTTTTATTTTGCTTTATGCAGTCGTTTATGTAACATCGATGTGTCTACATAAATGAATTTTATTGTTGAAGCTTTTACAATAATATGTATTTCAGTCTTTACTTTGGATATGTGTTTTGAAATAGACCAGTACACAATATAAAGTGGTACCAAAAATATAAGAACAAACTAACTTAACTCAGCTCTAAGAAAATTTGTAAATAATTAATATAAAATGTTTATATAAGCTGTTTTCAATGATAAACGATTGATTTGGAAGCAAAGCGACCCGATGTGTATTGTTGAAGGTAAGGAGCGTGTTGTTGTAGGCTCTCTGTTTGTGTTCACAGTACACTTGCGCTCGACTCGCGCTCGCGTGTCCTGACTCGCGCCGTAGGGTGAACTGCCGCTCGTCTCGTCAGGTTCAGTTCTCGCGTCGATCACTTATTAGTTAGTTCCAATCGTATTTTTTATTTCCTAAACGCCCGAAGAATATAATAGATAGGCGATAAAATTTTTAAACTGTAAATAAAATATTTATTTATTGTTATTATATTCCATAAATTTTTCTTCTTACATATTTCTCGATTATAAAATGGTAAGAGAGATGCATTATGCAATTGAATACTTATATTTAACGAAAAACGAAAGTGCTTTTTATCATAATAACTAGTAGGATTATGAGTGTCCTGTGACATCAGTGGCGGGCGGCATCGCGCGCTCGCGACTCAGCTCGAACCGATTCCTTTTGTAATCATTGTTATAAGTGCTAATTCTTTTCCTTCACACGAAGCAGACGTGTTCCAATGCGGTGATCGTATTATTTGGATGGAAATCGAAACGCGGTTCAGTAGTTTTGCAGTAACCAGGCTTGTGCATCTTAAATTGGAAATTCAATTATGTATCGCACATGATTCATTTTATTGTTATTAAAAAGATTATGATAATACGATTCGTGCCTTTTTTTTTCTCACGATCCCAAATATATTTAAGGTAAACTGCATCCCAAAACACTGGCCGGAAGGAGAGAAGTCATTCACACTGGTGTTTACGGATAAGGTAAAGATTTGTATTAAATTAAATGAAGAAACGCATACTCCGAAAGCTGAAACATATCGTAACAATACTGGCGAGGATACAAAGAGAGATATAAAACGAAACGTCAGAAGCAAACGATAAAAGGACGGTAAGAAAAAATATTAACATATCACGATTTAATAGGGTTATAGGTACTGACACTCGCAGAAAGGAAAGTAGGAGATTATTTAAAAAGTTTGAATAAAGATCTATGGCACTTGAATAGGTAAGAATATTTTACTGTAGACCGTAAAGCGACTGGTGATCTACACGCTTTGTCTGCCTAACAAAGGATATGCATAGATGATGTTATGTGGGTACGTTTGTTTGAATAAAAATCTGGTATATCCGTGACCTTTGAACGAACATATAACGGTGCTGATCTGAATATTGAATAAAGAAACGTAGGCTTTGGGAAATCGGTAAGCATGTTCATACCTACGAAATGTTAGTCCCTTGCGCACGTAAACGATGTTTCTGAGTAAAAATTTCTTAACTACAAGTTCTCTTAATAGATAGATGAAATTTGCCAAGAACAAGATGAATAGAGTGAATTGGGCACATAAATGTTTAGCAGTATTATAGGTAGGTAGACGCAAGAGAACCAGGGTTACCGACATAGTCCGAAACATTTCCCAACTTAAGTAAAGTGGGCAGGGCACATTATTCGCGGAACAGATGTACCAATCACCAGGTGTACTAATGATCTGGTGAAGGTTGCGGGGATCCGCTGCATGCGAGACGCACGGGACCGATCAATGTGGCGACGCTTGGGGGAGGCCTATGTCCAGCAGTGGACGTCTTTCGGCTGATATGATGATGATATGATGAGGTAAGTAGACTATTAATGATGAAGTAGGCAAACTAAAAAACTATTTTGGATTGTTATTGATTCTTTTTAGTGAATTTCACTATTTGAATAAAGAGTCTTCTTTAAGTTTTAATTGAAAATAGAAAATCTGTCAATCAGGATGCCTATAAGAGTGTGTAATAGCGTTTTTACAAAACCATTACGATGGATCTCGTTTCAGTATGAGCACAGAATAAATAATAGGTATGAGGCCCGATACAAGACGTACTCGAGTTTGGACGACTTCTGGACGTCAATAATGTTTAAATTTTTGTCAGGAAGTTCGTTTATATGGAGGAGGGGGTACGGTTAGGGTCGGTAAAGAACTGAACTTATATGGATCAGAGGCAACCTAAATGCTCGGATTTATGCGGAGAGGATTGTTTCAGACGTGATCATCTCTTTGCGACGCCGGTTGGGGGTTCGTTTCGACTAATGCACCACAATGCACGTCCACACAGGCTAGAGTCGTAACACGCACTCTTGCCGATGCTCGCAAACATTATTTGTGCGCCCTCTGGCATAACATAGCGCACTCTTTATTACCTGTATATACCATTATTAAAGTCTATCCATACATATCAGGGCCGTGCCAGGGACGTGGACGGACCGTGCCCCGTCAGGGGCTCAAAAAATATCTTTGAGTACATTTTATATGAACTCGTTCACACAAGTCCGTGCACGGACCCGTGCACGGACCCGTGCACGTCCCGTGCACGGACGTGTGTGAACGAGTTCATATAAAAAGTACGCACCTGATATGTGTGGATAGACCTTTATTATACCTATGTTAAACAAATGAATAAATGACTTATGACTCGCATCACCGTTCTGCTGTGGCCTGCTCAATCGCCAAACCTCAACCCAATTGAGCACGCATGGGATATATACACCAAAGAAGAGCTCTGCCGAGTATGGATGCCGTGCATGCATCTTTTTGACATGGTAGAAAGAATCATCTGATTTTAAGGGTACCAAATAGCTGTGATTGTGTGATTCGTGTCAATGTTTGAAACATAGTTTTAATTTTTTTTGAAGCATAATTAAAAAATTGCCTTATTTTTGCCTTTTTTGCCATTTAATTGACGACAGTAACTTAGGTTAAAAACCCACCATTTGCAATAATTGCAATTATTCTTAATTTTTACAAAATATAGCGCTAGGTTTTTAACTTAAACATAGAAATTAAAGTAAGAAGCCAGTATGGTAAATATTAATTGGATATTTTTTATAGTTAAAAATGTACGTGATCCCTAGACACTTTTGAAGTGTGTATAACAGTCTTCTTCTCGCAATATAGGCTTATCTTCCTACCTACCATCTAAATAAACAATCTTATATATACAATTCTTCTTTCTACCTAATAATCTTTTCAACTTCGATTTAAAAACGACGCAAGAGTTATTGTATAATGAGAATTAAATATTGATACAGTTTTCGCAAGCATTCCCTCTGTTGATGAAAGATCTAAATATGAATGTACATATATGTACAGGCGGGCAGCTATTCAATAGGAAGCAACACTCTTGAGAGGGTGCCTACTTTGTGAGGTTACCGGGATTCCCACTCTCTCTTAATATTTTATTTGGTTCTAACGCGCAATCCTCTGCGTTGCCGTTTGTTCATGTATTTTTATTTACCCACCCGTATTTAAGACAGAATAACTTTTTGTTATAAACTCGGCAAGTTTACTTGTTGTTGTTTTATTTGTTATCAACTGTTTTAACGTGGCTATAAGTATTTTTAGTATGGGAGAGAAAAGGTTACAAAATTGAAAGCTAGCTGCCTTAAGGTGAATTTTCTGGCGAATTTTCGATTAAGGACCATTCAGTGCTTGAGTTTCTATCCTTTAAAATACATTTGAATTAGAATATTGGAAATGACATTTTTAATAAAGTGATCCTAACTATTAACGCTTTTTAGAACATAGTTGGCAAATCTCACTGTATGATATTGCCTGGTAAAAGACCCATAAACTGGAAGAATCCTTCAGTCTTTGGCAATAAAACGCGAATGAATAAAATATTAAATTTCAATACTTCAATAGATCTTCAATCATAGAACTGCACAGTATAATATGTTGATCGCCAATATTTGTACTTGATCGAATTTCCAGAATATCCAATATTCTTTAAGCGTCAACATAAACAAAGGACAGTGAGAACGATCCCCACTGGATTAAGTTCCCAAACGTATACATATTGTATAGACGGGGCGTTACTCCTACATATTTTATACACAAAGAACACCTACTAGAGTAGGAAAACTGATTGCTCTGCAGCTTTTAATAAGCTCAGTACTATCCTCAATAGTAAGTGAGAATACTTTACGAGAACATGAGATCCAATTAATTACACAATTCAATACACCTATACTACAGTTCCGCACCACATATCTTGCAAGTACGGTACGGTAGCAACCAATAACTAATTAGATACAATTACGCAAGTGAGAGTACAAGTCTTAAGTAGCAACCAGTCGTTGCCGACCAACAATGTTTAAAACCGCTACAAAATTTAGAAAATGCCACGATGGCAAAGTACAAAAACAAAATATTGTTGAAAATATTGTAGAGGCACATTCTCGTCGGTGCTCCGTAGACCAATTGGAATTCGACCAATTGGTCTATGGGGAAAATGACATGTTTCCATCGTCCAATTACCAACTGGTCTATGGAGCATACTCGACGTAAACCAAAACTATGTTCCATTATCACATTATAACCCTGAGTTCACACCAGTTTCCTATACTTTGGGTTCAAAGAAGCCTTTGTTATATTTTTGGGTTCACATCAAACTAAATTCAAAAATATTATAAAGGAATAAATACAATAACCTTATATTGTATTTATTTCATTTATAGCTAATTATAATAGAATCTTCAATGAAAAGAAAAGAAAAGATAGGAAAGTATGTAAACTTTTTTAAATTGCCACTTCACAGAAAACTTGTGTCATTATGGTGTCAATGTAATGACGATTAATTGATTTCTCGTTAGCCTACCAGTGGGAAGAATTGAAGAATATTAAGATTTTTTTTTTTCTCGGCATTTAGCCCTTTTTGAGCTGTTAAGGATTATCCATTTTGTTGCAGAATGTTATAGTCTTCGCCAAACTTCTGGGCCGCCCTGAAGTTGAATTTCCGATGCGCAAGGTACGAAACGGTGCTGTTTTTGTATGAGATTAACGACTGCGCAGCCATTGTAGCCAACTTGAGGGCGGCCAAGAAAATTGGCAAGGACTATGAAGACAGTTTGTCCTATCTGCGTATTTTTCACTGTTTTTTTTTAATTGTTATGCCGTAATTATTCAATAAATGATTATTAAGCGGTTTCAAAAAAAAATTATCTTATTTTTTTTTAATACTTATGGACACGGCTTTACTATACCATTAAACTGGACAGCGGAACATTTCTCAATTCTCCATAGACCAGTTGGAAATTGGACGATGGATACATGTAATATTCCCCATAGACCAATTGGTCAGATTTCAATTGGTCTACGGAGCACCGACGCACATTCTTTACTAAATTCCTGCCGAGTCTTACACTTAATTGGTGATTCCGTGCCTCGTACAGGAATATATGTCACTTGGAGCTTTCTTAATCCCTTGCTCGGCTGTTAAGGAATATCATTCGTCTGCATTCCTTCCGCTCGGCTGCGATTAAATCTAAACCGCAGAACTGCGCTGTGCGCTGTGCTGACACCCGCGCCGTATATTAAAAGATATTTGCAGCACTCGGCTCTTTGTGCAATTATAGCGCTCATTTAAAATGCGAAATTTAAAAAAAAAGGTAAAATGTGTGTTTTCTTTAGCAGGAAACAAAATCTCGAGAGGTATTAACACAGCCCGTATTGGAAACGTTTAAACTAGAGTATGGCGATAACCGTTGAAGAATTTAATGAGAAACGGTAAGCCGCTTTTAGCAAACGATACAAAAGAAACCTAAACAATATTATGTAAACCGCGTAAATCACGCTCCAAACGTGTTAATTTTAAATTAAAACATAAGCTGCTACTTTATTCATAACAAAAAAAAAGAAATTGCTTTAGGGAACTGCTTAGGCACCGTGTCACCGCACCGCCCGCGCCCGCAAATATATTCTTTGAAACAACTCCTATTTTTCATCCCTTTGTGTGGGCTTAGTTTACTGGATTTTATATCGCCTAAATCTAATTCTAAAACTCGTTTCGGTATCCATCAATATTATACGATAGACAATAAAAAGTCAGTAACATGGTCGGCGCGACGTGGGTCGAGCCTCAGAGGGGCAGCTTCACAACTTCACACGACGCTGTTACTCACCTATTGAACCTGATTACAGCCCAATCTTGTTTGTTTCTTCACTCGTGCTACCAAAGGCCGGTAGTACCCCCCTCCCCCCACACTAAAACCGTTGAAATATAACCTTCCGGTTCGGGTGCCTTGAATTTTCTTTATGATAAGTATTCTTTTAAAATCGGACGAATTATAATCCTCTAAAGTAAGCACACTTTTTCCATAACGAATTGCGAAAATAATTTCGTAGATGATTAATTTTGCGCATAATAATGACTTTAATTAATGTACTATAATAAATAAAGTAAAGTAAAGTGAATGAGTGAATACTGTATCGCCGAAATATTTAAATAATCCTTTCAATTAATTCAGTGACGAACTACTTCTGAATGAAATCGAGCTTTCCATATCATGCGACATGTAAATCCCTAAAGTACCTACGTACTAGTGCGCCGATGTAAATAAGAATAAAGTTGCTGCCGGTACGGTACGGTTCTGATAGAATTGTCAAAATCCAGGAGAAGCTTTACCGAGATCAATCGTTTTCAAATAAAATCACAAGAGCGGCAATAGTGAATACGTAACGTGAAATAAATAAATCAATTTGCGTCGCGCTTAAGGAGCGCTTGTTTTCGAAAACAATTTGCATTTGTTTTGAATTAATTTCCTTAATACCGCAATTAAATTGGCAGTGTTGAGGCAGTACGTACTGTTTTCCTAGCGGAAGCGGTGTAATCACCGTGCTGGTGGTTTTATTTCACTTGCCGCCATTGAAAATCCATTAAAATTTTAATTCTCCCAGCGGTAGGGAGAAAGAGCGAAAATGTCGTAATAAAGCAGTAAAAAGTCTTTGCTCAAACAAAATTACTTAAAGCTACACTCGGTTGGCTAGAACTAATGCTTCAGTAAATATTGATTGTTTGCTCTGCGAATTATATGTAGCCGAGTGTGTTGCCAGCTCCACATTTTTGAGGATACTGTACGCGTAATAGGGAAAACATGTACAACTTTCATGTTTAATTTGTGAAGCGGTTTTCTCCACGGTAAGTAATTTAGGACCCGTATTAATGAAACACTCTCACGTGAGGGATCCCTTTTGGATTGAATACCTCTTGATAAGCTGATTTGATTAAAAAACACCTTGTAGGGATAAACATAGGCTGATTATTTTAATTTTGGCACATGAGTGATCTCATAAAGTAACTTCTTTAGAAGTGGTTTATCACATCACATCACATCATCAGCCTATTCATGTTCCCAGTGCTGGGACACAGGCCTCCTCTCTGTGAGAGGGATTGGGCCGTAATCCACCATGCGGGCCCAGTGCGGTTTGGTGGATGTCACAGCACAGATGTTTTCCTTCACCGTTATGAGAGCAGTGGTGATGAAATAATTTACACAAAGTAAAGCGCCTGCCTGGGCTCGAACCCACGATCTACAACTTGTAAGTAGCGCCCGATACCACTGGGCCACCACTGCTCCTTAGAAGTGGTTTATGGGTAAATATAATCAGAGTCACACAATACAACTTGACTTAGTTCACCGTACCCGTACCCGTAAAATAATTCAACTAATTTTGATTGTTTTGACTAGCGTATTGAATGTAATATATCTTTATGTAATATATAATAGGGGTGGCGTTGTTTTCGATAGGGATCGAGTAAGCCTTTACAGCGAAAATCGATCCGTTTTCGATAGCACTCGACGGAGCGTAATCGAGTCGAGTACGTTGTGTTCGCATTTCATGATTTTATGAACCAAGAGTTAGTATTAATCGTTTTTACGGCACAAAGCTGTCAAGAGCACGATTTGCTTTGAATTTTAATTTTCTATGATGAAGTAGGTATAAAGGATATTCTTTATGAATAGCTGCTAATGTTCTCTAAGAACGAGAAGCAAATAGTTCAGTTTTGTCCGTCTGGTGCAGAACTAATTACCAACCTCAAAGGAACTAGTCTTCTAAAACTGATAAGAATTATATGAAACTATCATAAAGTCGAATTGTTGAGCTTCATTTAACTTCACGGTTATTGACAAATGCGTGCACTGACTGGACAGATCCACTCAATCTGGCTGGTTCTTTCCTCAAAAGGCCATTTCAGACATCAATCTACATGTTCTTCACATGATCTAACCAAGATTTTGTGTGGACTTTAAAAGAGACTGTGACCCCTGAGTTGGTTTCAGCCTTTCTTCTCATAGTAGTCAGGATAGGAAACGCCAGCCTCATCTAGTTTATAAAAATATGATCGACATGTAAAAGTGATTGTATAAACCAACTTACAGAAATAAAATAATTTATCAATAAACTATTAGTATAGTTTTGATCTTACTAGCGATACTATTGGTCTTATTAAGTCCATGTATCGTAGTTTCCTACCTATTAACTACTTACTACCTACTAACTAATTTGACTACGAAGGCGTATCAAATCTGTTTTCCAACTCGCAAAAAGACTAATTTAGTGCCACAGTATCTTTATCTAAAACTCATTTTTTCTCGTTTTCCATACACAAAGGACACTTTGTACGTTTTAATTAATGTGTTATTTGCTCAAACTGTACCAAAGGGCATAGATATTTTTAACAAAAAAAATCAGCCTTTGTGAGCGCTCTTTTGTTTCAGATATTTTGTTAGTTAAATAACAACTGTGAAATATGTTGCATCCCTAAGGCTTGGAACACATGTGCGAGTGCGACACAGTTACATCGTGTCGATTCCCAGAGGTGGTGACAGTGGCTACACTCCCCACGATTCACGTCTTTACCTTATGTTAGGGACATAAGGTACTCCTTTTGACACTGCCACATTTATGGATCTTTCCATACATGTGCGTCGGCTACGAGTACGTACTCGAACCTGACCTTTCTGAAGGACATCACTTGTAAGGTCAGTGTATTGTTGTCTATTCTGAGTGCTATCCTACCTTGATTGTAGCATATTATTATTAACTCCGAGCAGCTATCAAATTGGACAAGCCTGTAAAAGAACAATTTGTAACAAGCCTTTAGAAAACTTTTTATAAAATACAGTTTCATTGATCTTACAGCAACTTGTAAAAGAACAAGAATTTGGATGCAATTTTCTCAACAGTTGTAAGTTTCTTTGAGCAAGTCAATGGTATTATTTTATGGCAAATTGCATGAACGTTGTGGAAGAAATCTTTACATGTGATAATAGCTAACAATTATCAAACAGAATGTGTATCAGTTACACGTCGTTATAGCTCTAGAAGTCAAAGCAATCAACCATATGAATCCAGCATGCATTTCTCAGCATGTGTCCCCGTCCTAAAGGGACGGGTTGCGCTCTGACGTCACGTCGCGCCGGGGGGAGTCGGTATATTTAGTACACACTACGCCCTCGTGGCACTGGGGCCTGAAATAGTTGGAGCTTTATATAACACGGAAAAGACACAATTTCTAGCAATCCACAAAGGTCAAGTGTTTTGACAGCTTTGATATAAGACACGAATTAGAATTCATCGTCAGCGTCTTGGTTTTTCAGGCATTAGTAACGTAAATGTAAAATGTGGAGTTAATTTTGAGTACTGTTGTTTAACATACTTAGGATGATTGCCTTAAAAAAATATAATTAACTGATGCCAATACTGATAACAGCTGATGTCGAAAGGCAAACCTGAGTATCTAACTTACGCACGGCAACAAAGCTTTTTCTTTCATAGGTTTGTGATAACAGTGATATGAATGAGGAATCACACAAAAATCTTACGTATTGCCTGTGCTGGAGAATTACATTAAAGATTTAGAGCTATTCAGGACAATTATTTACAAATCCGTATAATATATGGAGTACGCCAAGGCTCTTTACAAGTTTTATTACTCCGCACCGCAATCCGCAAGGCAACAACCGGGTCCCAGTTGGGCAACACTTATGTACGAACACTATGTAGACACACTTTGTATGTAGAGAGGTAAACTAACCTTTAGGATAGACTACATTTAGGGTATGTCAGCAATGGAGATGGTGCAATTAAGTACCTACCTCATTGGTCCAGACTCTGGCGGTCCAAGCTCTACTATTTGGTATGAGGTTCTTGTTTCGATACTGGGTCGAGTAGACTGTGAAGGAGGAGGCGGCACGCATGAGGGAGACTCAACGGAAACGCCCTAACGCCCCTAGCCACCGCAGGAGGCGCCCCGGGCATCGGGAGTTGCAAGCCGATTCCCGGCCACCGTAGGCGCGGGCTTTCGGACGGCGAGTAATGGGTAGCTCGCCGTCCGATAAGGACCAGGCCCGAGTCGACGGAACCAGTAGTACCACGCGCGCCTCAAAGAGGTATCAGCAAAAACTGACGGGGTCCACTAGGGCCGATGCTTGTCTGGGTCGCGGCTAAATTTGAAAAAGAGATACCGCGGCCCTAGCACAAGCTACTGAAGGAACACGGGTGGGATTTAGTCAGTTAAAGTCTGAAACGCCCTCCCGCTTCACCCACAGCAGGAGAAGACATTGGAAGACATAAAAAAAAAACAAAAAAAACGAGCAGACTGTTATTGGGGTTTCAGTAGCAGCTCGGAGTCTACATATCAGCCCGGTTGATACGAATTGGCTCGCTTCTATTCCTTGGGAACATAAATAGCGAAAAGTGAGAGTACTAGTTAAAGTACCTACTCTTCTAAACCCTATGGGAAAAAAACATGTTACGTTTAAATTATGCGATTTTAGATTTATAATATAACATTAAATCATATCTATATTTCTCAAAGGCAGAATAGTAGATATTTACCTTAGTACTGTACAATTTATCTACCCACAGGAACGCATTAGAAATACCACAAATGTAGAACAATAGCAGTGGGCGGAATGAACCATACACATGATTCGCCTTTCCATCCTCGGAGCTACGTCCAATACCTCGAAAAGGCAATAAATAACTAAAACCAAATGTAACTTCCAATTCTATTAAATATAGATCTCGGTAACGGATCAAAAATTCACAAACAATGTTGCACAAACAGATACAATTTTCCGTTCAACAAAATATTCAATATCTGTGGTCCAAGTTACGGTCGTACGGTAGCGATGCCGCGATGGTGCCTCCACATATTTTCTCCAGCATCTGGTTCTGTTGCAACCGCAGGTACTTATTACTGCCGTTACGGGAAATCGATTCTCCGTTTTCTCCAGTAACATGAATCGAGTAACAAAATGCAGTTATGATGAAGATATTTGTTATGACAATGCGCTTATCTTTACGCTTAATCGTAGACTGTCAGCGTATTGTCTTAAAGTAGTTGCTGTGATTTTAGGTAATAATTATCGCACTATTTTATAGACGGTGATCGTAGTAAATACTGTGTGTCATAATACCTAGTAAATATAACACAATACCACGCATGTCTACACTGAAAGGTAAGGCAGACGTTTGCCTGTAGTAGGTTACCCACATTTTAGCAGTTGTCTGTGTTGTTTTAGTAATCTATCTAATACCTTTAAACGAGCAATTCTTGTATATATATAATCTGAATCTCGGAAACGGCTCCAAGGATTTTTATGAAATTTAGTATGCAGGGGGTTTCGGGGGCGATAAATCGCTAGATTTAATATTTAGAAAACGTCGTTTTCTCTATTTTCACTTAAATATAATCTGAATCTCGGAAACGGCTCCAAGGATTTTTATGAAAATTAGTATGCAGGGGGTTTCGGGGGCGATAAATCGCTGGCTTTCATTTTTATAAACGTCGCTTTCTCTATTTTTACTTAAATATAATCTGAATCTCGGCAACGGCTCCAACGATTTTTATGAAATTTTGTACGCAGGGGGTTTCGGGGGCGATAAATCGCTAGGTTAAATTTATACAAAACGTCGTTTTCACTATTCTCACTTAAATATAATCTGAATCTCGGAAACGGCTCCAATGATTTTTATTAAATTTAGTATGCAGGGTGTTTCGGGGGCGATAAATCGCTAGGTTTAATTTTTATAAATTTCGCGTTATCTTTTTTTACTTAAATGAAATCTGAATCTCGGCAACGGCTCCAACTATTTTTATGAAATTTTGTACGCAGGGGGTTTCGGGGGCGATAAATCGCTAGGTTGAATTTATACAATGTTATCTTTGGTAGTATGAAATTTAAAATTTTGGAGACTTCAGTCTACACCAGCGCCCCTACCGGAAAATACCCCCAATCACCTCATTGAGGACGAGCCTATTGCCATCACCAAGGCACAAATCCAGATTATGGGCTGCTACCTTCTCGGATAATCCCTGAGTCATTAAATAAACTTCTCCTTATCACACGTTATAGTCAGTTAGCAAGGTTGGTAACGGAGCTGACTGCCAAAAGTGCAAGAGGCTGAAGAGACGCACCAGGACGTACATTCTTACCATATATTCGCTTGTGAAGGCTCTTTTCATTCACCCCACATCATCTCTCGAGGAAGTTGTCCCTTCCTGGGACCCGACAGTTGACGTACCTATGTTATAAATCATATTTGTTTTATCATATTAATATTATAAGTGACTATGTCTGGATGTTTGTTCAATCAATCACGCCTCAACCTCTTTACGAATTATAATGGCACATGAGTAGACCATTTCCTGGATTTGGAAATAAGACAACTTTCACTGGCAAAGCCACTGGCAGATGCTATAGTAAAATATGCACAAAAAATTTAGAAAAATATGCATACATATTTTGTGTAGTTCCATAAAAATATGAAAAAAATTGCATTCCGCCATTGAGAAATTTATATTCGAGCGGTGAAGCGTGTCAAGAAGTGATTTCCTGACACGCTTCACCGCTCGGACTGACCAGCACAATGCAACACCTCATACTGTTCAATATGCATACCGTATTTTTCATATTAATATGCATATAAAGGTGTCGGAAACTTAGGCTGGTTTTCCAACAGAGATGTGCTATGCAGTTATGCTGCGAGGATATGAAAGTTATCCTACGACACTGTGTGACCTTTTCCACTAATGCATAGCTGTGGAGCGGAGCGAGTAAGATTTGCTCTGAGAATGCGTCGCCGTGAGGTAGTTATGTGAGGGAAATGCGCAGCTCGAGCTATTCGATGTGACAGTAGGGCACGGGGAGAGACTACAGCGCAAGAGGCAAATAGCTAACCCACTATCGCATAAATATCTCTCATCCATAACACGCATCTTGCCATATAAAAAACAAGCTTAGTAGAATACGTTTCTACCAGTGCTAAGTTATGTGTACCAATGAATATTATTGGTGGATCAAACGCATTGCTATATAGCAACGTAGTATACATACGTATACATCTTTGATGGAAAAGCAGCCTCTCGTGATTATTATTTCTCGATATCGTGTCTATTGTATTAGCATTGTTTTGTTCTTTTATCTATCTTTCGTTGACTACGAAATGCTTGACATTTTAATATGAGAGAAAACAAGTTATTTCCTTAGTTGCGACCTTTAGCGTTGAATGATGAATGAATTTATGAAAAATAAGCTCTTCATCATCAGCCTTGTAATGTTCCCACTGCAGGCACAGGCTGTGACAGAGGTAACGCGAGCTCTGTGCGGGTTGGTGGATGTCACATGTCTTCGATTTTTGGTTCTAGGACATGCCTGTTCCCTCACGATATATTCCTTCACCGTTTTAAGAGCAGTAGTGATGAAATAATTTAGACAAAGTAAAGCGCCTGCCAGCTGGGTTCGAACTCACGACTGACGATTCGTAAGTCGGGGCCTTTGCCACTGGGCCACCACTGCTCATAAATAAATTTTCCAAGTACTAAATACTTAGCTAATTTGACGTAAGCAAATTAAAAAGAAAAATACATACAATACATTCTAGGTACATTTGGTACTGCCAGTTCCGTCCTGACAGGCACCTAGATATAGGTATCTATTTACAAAAATTGTTTACAACATGTTTGAAAGCATAAAAATTAAATTATAATTGTAACGAATGACCCAAACCACCTTAATGTAATATACGAGCCGACGGCCGACCCTTTGTAAATCCGTTAACATTTTTCCGTAAAAAATATTCTTTGTATAAAACCGATCCGAGGTCGCTGTTTGAAATTATAAAATTAAATACCTACAGGTAGAACGTTCCGTTACACTTGAAATGTAATGAGGTAAATAATAAGCCCTTTGTTGTTTTAATTATTGTTTACAGTATTACAGAGATTAATGTTTATTATGGAAGATTAATTTGCTTGTAGCTGTAAAATTGTGATATAATGAGGTATTTATTACATGGATTAAGCGTAAGAAGGTTATGAATAAAATTTAACTATGATTGAAGTTTCTTTTAAATACGTACAGCCCGAAGTGTAAAGCATTATACCACCTAAGAAAATATTGTTTTTATCACATCTATTCAAAGAGAACTAATTTATTAAGATAGCTCATTAATCCCTAGGGACTAAAAGTGATAATGAGCGATTGTAATTCTATTTCGGATCGCACGGGAACATTGTACTGAACAAGTGACTTATAGTCTTAGAGGGTGATAAAAAATAGAGTGACTACCTCGGGAGCAACACTATTTTAAGCTCAAGTATGTACTTTGAATCCTTCGCTACACTCTGGATGAAAAAAAAACACTCTCACCTTTAAAGTAGATGTTTGCTTCCTAGATAAACAATCTACTATTTAATTAAACCTATCATTGTGAAATTCCTCCATTCAATACCCACAAAGGTAGCCACTTTTATTACGCACTATCTATTTTATGATCACATCTCAGCCCAGAATTTCATCAGATAACATCACTAGAGGTTTTAAACCCACATGAGGTTTCGGTTTATTTTCTCTTGGACATCTCTACACTATCTTAAGCCCTCGAAAATTTATGAAGGCATGACATTCCTTATCTCTATCCTGAAACTGCGAAATTAAGTGTTGGTTTCAGACCTATTATTTTAGAATATCTAGGAGAGTGACATTAAATTAAAAGGTATTCTAGCATTAAACTCTTGCAAAAACGCAACCATTAAAAAAACTATAATGATACAATATTATTATAAAACTAAATCAATACATATAATAAATATGTAAAAGGCCTGTTTGTACTAAACTAGCCAGGGCGTTAAAGATTAACAAACCATTTCCGGATGTTTGGACTTTTTTTGAATGAATGGCATGAATTTTGATGCAGTTTTGTCAGATTCGTAGGAAGGGTAGGGTAGGTAGAAACCACTGCACAGACGACATTGTTCCAATCGCGGGTAGACCCAGGGCGAGGGTGTAAGAAGAGCAAAAAAGAAACAAGAGGCCTATGACCAGCTGTGGGCAAAATCGGTCAGCGTATTATGATGATGATGAGTTGCAAGAGAATGATGACTGAGAGAACGTTTCCATAATAATATTTATTATTGACTGTGAAATCATTGTCGTTTTAAATGGAGCATAATGCTGGGGCAATTTTGGGTCTATAAGAAAAGTCAGGCTATATATAGGTTGTCGACAGAATGAAAAAACTTCGTTAGATATCAGTCAATTTTAGGTGTAAGAGAAATGATCCTACTACCTCTGTAAGGGGCTCATTAGCTTAGTGGCTCGTGGGCGGGCGAGCGGCGTGCTGAACAAATCGACAACATTTACATCGCGGTCAGCCGCCGGCTTACCGGCTTGCAGCTAATGGACCGGACCTCATATCAAATTGCCGGACTGTACGGCACTGGACGGCTTTCGATAAGCGTAGAGCACGCTCTACGTCTCCTTGTCTTATGTTTGAAAGTCGTTAAGCACATTATTGATAAGCTCGTGCAAGGTTAACTGGCATAGAGGAGCTGCTGAAAAGGAAATACGCCCAGTCAAAACTACCAAACATAGTGCAAATCCCTTATATACTAATAAGGGCCACTTGCGTGATCCTGAGTTATCCTAAATAACCCGGCGTTAACAGTACCTAAGAGGTGAATCTAGAGTTAAACTTATAAAATTACTTTAATATTTAACCCGCTGATGTGGGAGAGTTAAGTCGCTAAGTCCTGGGTTGGAGAAAGAATTGTCAAAATAAATGAACTTGAAAACATGATTTTTTGTTTATGGAGATATTTTAATTAATTTACTTTCAAATGAAATGTCTGGACGTAGAACCATTTTATCCGTTTAAATAATGTAAATCGGTCCATTCGTTTATGAGATAAATCAGTGTGAGGGAAATGTTGTTTTCTGATGATGACGAAGATAATTTCAATGTATATATATATATATTTTTTTTTTGCGAGTATTCCACATTGAAGTAAAATATCACCAGATGTCAAATTAGGGGCATTAAAACGCAATTTCTTTCCTATTTGGAACAAAAACAATTAAATTTTACACAAATTTTATTCGTGGTGGCTAAGGGTTAGCACGATATGCGGCGACATATGCGATTGAATGAAGCTGCACGAACTTGCGGTAATAAAACCGTGCGAAAAAAATTCGCGTGTATAAAAATCACAGTGCGGCCGCCTAATGGCGGCGGTGAAAGAATGATTCAAATACAATACAATTAAAATGAAATGTCATGTTAAAAATTCAAAGAGAAGAAAGTATTCCGTATCGTAATGTAGTTTAAAAGGTACACACAATTAATTTATTTTTGGTCGTATTACATTTCAGGGCACAGCTCTGAGGGGCACAGACATTGACAAATGTCAGATTAAATACCGGCTTAGCAAACCCGGCATTACTTTTGTATGTTTAATGGTGCAACGCGGTATCATGAGTTTAAATATTTACGACTTAACGCCGAGTTTACAAACTAGATTTATTTAATTAACCCGACTAAACGTGCAAGTGGGCCTAAGTGATATCAAAAAACAACTGCAGCCAGCGGCTGATTTTTTAAATATTTTTTTTATCTACGTAAAGATGCTACATAAATATACCAAAAGTGCAAAACAGTAGAATAAACTCCTGCAATAATGAAATCATGCAAACTCGAAGAGAATTAGTAACTATTCAATGATCTGAAAAAAGCGAAGATAGAAAATATTGAGTAGCTTCGAGAATAAACGGCAGCTGCACAAAGCCGCCATCCTCAAGCTATTGAGCCGCTATCTCACAAAACCATATTTTGAGTTATAGACGAAACACGAAACGAACGAAACTGCGAAATAATAAAAATCGATGCTGTTTATCAACTATAAACAACGTGCGACAGTTACCAGTGTCAAAAAAATTATCTCGCTCATTCGGTTAGGCACATTGTAAGTACCTACCTAATGCTGATCGCGGAATGGCTTCGTTGTCACTAGTACCATTAACAGTTCCATGATGCGATAAGGCCACCCGTTGTATATTTTTAGTTTTAAGTTTCTTTTGTTACTGTATTTTCTGGTGTACAATAAAGAATACATAAATAAATAAATAAATAAATTAAAATATAATTTTAAACAGTTATTCGACCGATCAGTGTGGCAACGCTTGGGGGAGGCCTATGTCCAGTAGTGGAAAGTGGAAACAGTAATTCGGGGCGTTTTTCATTTAAATTCGGCATCTATTGATATTGTTAAACAGTGCATAGACAGATCGATAGAGAATTTTTTGTTGATAACGAAGTCATCAATAAACTAAATTCGGCCAATTGTCAGATAATGGTGCTATATCTTGAGAACAGCACAAAGAGCTGTGACGTGGGCTGGTATAACACTAGTCTTGGAAATCTCGCTCTGAGCTAATAACTTCCAGCAATTCATATTGATACTAGCTTCTGCTAGCGGCTTCGCCCGCGTGAATGTCGAAAATTATCCCTAAGGAAAATATTCCTGTAATAAAAAGTATTGTAAGTGCTATTGCTGACTATTATCTATTTCTGTGCCAAATTTCGTCTAGGTCCGTTCAGCCGTTCTAGCGTGATTGAGTAATAAACATACATCCACACACATCCATCGAACCTTTCACATTTATAATATTAGTAAGAGTAAGATTAACTGCTATATATAGCTAGCATCAAAAGAAAATGCAATACGATATTCAGTCTTGATGGAGCCTTTGATGCAGAATTTCCACTGCACGAATAATGAAAACGGTTTCATGTTGTGAAGTATTGGAATTTTGGTTGAGTTGAAATTGGCATCAATATTGTTATTCCGGCTGTACATTCTCACACGAGAGTCCGAGGAAACGCTGTACATTGAGTTTTTAAACGAGAAAGTGAAAAATAACTTCAATTTCGGAAGTCGGTGTCCTTCTTTTCGTTGCTTCGTTTTTTGACACCGACTTCCGAAATAGAAGTTATTTTTACTTTGTAGTATTTTTATTTGGAAATCGGTTGTATATTTTGAAAAAAAAAATTTTTCCTTTTAGCGTACCATTGTGATGTTATGTTATGAAATAGTGTAAACAATAAACAGAAATGCGATATCAGCTATCCCGAGTGATTTGCCGTCATATAGTGAAGAGTTCTAATGTATATCTCCGAAGTTCTTTATCAAATCTTGATGAAAATGGCACCACATGAAAAGCACCAGCTATCAAATAAAAAAAGAATCATCATAATCGGTTCCCTAGTAACAAATACAGAGGTAACAGACATAAAAAATAAATATATATACAGTCAAATTCCATAATAACCTCCTTCTTTTTGGGCAGTCGGTTAAATACTTTCATGAGGTTCATGATTGAACTCAGTACTGAGAGAAATGTACATTATCCTCGCGGGCTCTCGCGCGACACTGTACAGCCGGCATTACTGTTCTATGAAGAGCAATAATTATCTCAAATATCAAACAAGTACCTGGAAATCGTTAGTTGACCTAGTTTTTGTAACAATAACTCATTCACAGGAGTCAGGGGGCGTTCCCAGTCTAAGAAAATAAATGTGCCTAAAGCGAAATTCTCCGCTGTAGTTTCATTTATCAAGCGTCACGGAGGTCGCTCTAAATTATATCGTTAGGCCGGTGACTCCCCCATAAATTATTATCTACCCGCAATTATGTATTTAGTCATAAATAAATCTCTTGATTTTTATTTGGAATTAAAAACAAATAGTTTATCAGTGTTTTTAACTGGAGAACGAAGATAACAATGGTCAAGTGAATTAAAATATTACAAATAAACAGTGATGTCCAACAATTGATATTCATTGTTATCTTTGATATTATAATCGACGTACAAGACTTTAATTATGACATTTTAGTACGTTTAAAGCTGGTAGACGAGAAAATTGTAAAAATACATTATTATTAATTTAAAAAAATGTCATCATCATCTGCCTAGTCTTTTTCCCAATTATTGTTGGGGTCGGCTTCCAGTCTTACCGGATTCAGCTGAATACCAGTGTTTTACATGGAGCGACTGCCTATCAGACCTCCACAACCCAGTAACTGGGTAACACGATACTCCTTGGCAAGACTGGTGTCAGATCTCAGGCTTTTGACTACCCGTAACGACTGTCAAAGATCTTCAAATGACAGCCGGGACCAACGGCTTAACGTGGTTTCCGAGGCACGGAGGAAACTCGGTATGTTGAAATGGTCACCCATCCACGGGCCGACCTCGTCAAGCGCTGCTTAACCTTAAAGATCGACCCGTGCGGCTGTTATTATTTAGCCACGAGCTCCTCATTTAAATGTGTCATAGTTTTAAAATAATTGTAGGTATATTAATTAAAAAGGTAGAAAAGTAAGGTACCAACAACGCTCGCACCCTGTCGAGCGTTTGTTTTTAATTGCGTTCTTAAAAGTTTTGTCACAACTCTATGATTCCGGCCCGCTACACAGAACCAACTCAATATTTTATATTAAATTTTATTCTGTCAGTACACTTTGAGGGAGGGATTCATTGGCTATGAATTCTTAAAATTTAAAACTAAACTCATAGGAAATTAAAATGAAACCACCCAACTGTTTTTGGAATTAATTAAATCATGCAAATAGTATACGGTTTGTAAGTTGCAGGTAATATTATTATTCTGCTTCTGATATCTTACTAATATTATAAATGCGAAACTTCGGATGAATGGATGGATGTGTGTTTGTTACTCAATCATACCAGAACGGCTGAACGGATCTGGATGACATTTGGCACAGAGATAGATTATAGTCTAGAATAGCACATAGGCTATAATGTACCGGTGCTTTTTATCCCGGTATAATGTACCGTTGGGATAAGAAAACACATATCCCGCGGGCCAAGCCGCTGGCAGAAGCAAGTGCTTAACAAAGGTATTTTAATATCATCAATAAGTAGTCTACAGCCATCCGCAGTCTATCGTCTCCTCACTGAAGCATGTCCGTTATTATCGCACAAGATAACTTATTCTCAACCAGGTTGTCAAAGTAAAAAATACTACTAACATTAGAAACGGGATATTTACCGGGGGGGGGTTTTTTATTTATTTTAACATGGTAAATATCCCGTTTCTAATGTTAGTGTTAGTGACCATGACAGTTTAAAAACTTAAAAAATACTAATTATAACTATAACTAGCTGACCCGGCAAACTTTGTTTTGCCATAGAAACACCAAACATTCATCTACCCTACCTACCCTACCCTACTTATCCTACCCTACCTACCCTACCCTACCTTACCCTACCTACCCTACCCTACCTACCCTACCCTACCTACCCTACCCTACCTACCCTACCTACCCTACCTACCCTACCTACCCTACCTACCCTATCCTACCTACCCTACCCTACCTATCCTACCCTACCTACCCTACCCTACCTATGTAGGTAAGGTACAATATTTTTTTTTTCATAAGATCCTTCTCCTAACAATAACAAACACAACAAAAAATTACCAAGGGAAATAGAGATTCATTTTTATATATATAGATTTAATTAATTATATATTATTATTTAATTTTTGTGGTGTACAATAAAGAATATAATAAATAAATAATAATTTACATATCACATGCATAAATTTTTCTTATATTTTTCAACTTTTTTATAGCCATCTGTATTACTTCAGTTCACTTTAATTAAAAAACCAACATAAAAACATTCGTAGAACCTCCATAAAGCAACGGCTTATTTATTTTTAATCCCACGTCACTCGAACCCGGCAAAATATTTATCAGAGTACAAAAGCATTTCATATTAACGTACTGTAATGCTCGTTACATGTCGCGTACAATTTTTATCCACTAGTTACAAAATGCAGCTGCTAAATTGGCATCGAGCGGTGGTTTCCTTTGTTCCTTTCCATATAGCATTCAATCCTCACTTCGTTATAAATAGGAAAATGTATTTTGTATTGAATGCGGCAATTTGTTGTGATTGGAGCATTCAATATCATGTATGGTTCACTTAAATAAATGTAGCTAGTCAGAACGTTTTAATTTTGATCCATTTATTTTTCGTGATTGCTCGGCCGCCTGAGTGTTTGGTGTCTGCATACAAATATCTAGATGATTGATTTATTCGTTCGGGAGTATACGCCCTCATTTGCAAGTAATTAAATTATATGTCTATAAAAGAGGAGACAATAACATTACATGAACATAAGGCAAAACATAGACCCCAGCTAATTATTGTCCACAACATGTTTCTGCCACAAAATGAGTTTGCAATAACGAAAGTAAACACATAAAACAATTCATCGTGACAAATTACCCGCGAATATATTCAAACAGGCCTACGCTTGTGTACATTTATCGAAATTACCACGATTTGGTTGAAAATGTGATTCTCAGGCTCATTAGTGCCAAAGGGAGCCGCGGAGACAATAAATGGAGGACATTTGTTACTGCTTCACCACCATCCTCCATGTTTGTGCTCGTTTTGATCACCAACCAATTATTATTATATTCGAATTTCAAAACTCGATGTTCATTTGTTTTTGTGCGGTTGATTCGTATTTAACAAGCTTTTATTAACTTGCAATGTATTTAAGTGTGTATGTTTGTTCGGGTCAAATCTTGCAACTGCGTTTTAAATCAGTTATACTCAACCGATTAAGATAAAATTTTGCATACACGTTCGGTTTAAATGACAATACATAGTAAGCTAAAAAGCTTGCTTTAAAAAAAGGTATTTAATTGGAAAAAATATTTTAATTGTTTTCAAGAAGCAGTCCTGGATTACCTAGTCATAAAGTCTCATATTTATCGAATAAAGTGAGTTATAACCGCTTAGAAGACCTGCCTAAGATAAATCATTCATTCTGGTGTTCCTATACTTGTACATAACTAGGTAGGTACAAAATAAGTAAGAATAAGTAACTTCCTGAAAGAGCAAATTCACTTAAACCTCACTACCAATAAAAATTTCACGATTTCCGATTGTACACCGTAAAACCTCACACCACTGACGAGTTGCCGCGCGGTCACGCTTCCACATCCCACTCAGCACATTATCTTAAATTTGTTATCTACTGTACGAAACCTTTCCGTTGTCTCATCGTTTTCCCCTAAAACCATTAAAGTAAGTGCTCGAAGCCCATAAACGGTTCGAAAAACTAGAACCGCGTAATATAATTTATCTTGTAAAGTGTTGAGTTGTGAGTGGCCGCCTCACGGTTACCTCGCTGTGTTTAAACTAAACCACGGGTAACTGAAACAAGGCACGTATGGGGTTAAATAATTCATTGGTTGTGCAGCATCGTGTGGCTACTCGTACGAAGCCTAGCTCGTAGTCCGTACTAAGGGCCACCGGTAGAATCCTGATCGTTAGTTTGTTTGTTCTCGGAGAAACACCTGCTGCCGAATTGAGGCCGGTTACATGTAACTGATGTTTGCACGTCTTTTTAGGGTTCCGTACCCAAAGGGTAAAAACAGGACCCTATTACTAAGACTTCGCGGTCCGTCTGTCTGTCTGTCACCAGGCTGTATCTCATGAACCGTGATAGCTAGACAGTAATTTTCACAGATGATGTATTTCTGTTCCCGCTATAACCTCTCTGATGTCGAGATCGGGGGCCGAGTGTCCGGGTACTCCGGCGCCATTTTGCATTTTGCGGTATTATCGATTGTTCCAGATATTTTTTGAGAAAAGTAAATAAAAAAGTTAATTTTTGCTGTCTACTGCTTTCAGAAACCGTCACACCCAATTAAAACCTCATTAATTCTCGACGAAAAAATTCCGAAGTTGAGATTAAAAATTTAGAAAGTTTTGATGTAATCTGTTTGAAGTTGGCTCAAACATTCTGGCTCATGAAGCGAGTATTCATGTTAATTGAATTAGTCTCAGTTACAGTTTCAGTGTTTCTGATAAAAAGTCTGAAGTTACTTTTACTGGTAGTGCCTATATCTACTTTGTTTTGAATTGAATATAAACTTAGTTCAGTTATATTCAATCTATTGACTACTTATTTTAGCGTTTCGGTAACCAACCAGCGGTTGCCGATTGGTTTGGAGTATAGTCTGTGGTACAGTATAGATACTATATTCCTTTTTTGATACGGTTGTTTCGAAAAAGGAAAACAGTATCTACTGTACCACAGACTATACTAACATCCGTTTATTCTTCTATAATACTCCATAGAGACATCAAAATACTCATCCGTATCGATATTTACCGGTTATTCGTCGTTGGAAGGCCATTCTCATTTTAAGCTGAAACAAACGGCCATACGGTCACTTGAAGAAGAGTCGAGAGTAGCTTGTAATAAGACGAAATCCTGAAAAACAACCAACCATGTGTTTTTGTTTTAAAAATAAAATAAAACACAGATTCTAAATTGAATGCCGAGCAGCAGCCAACAGAATCAGAAAACTTGTGCTAAAAATTATAAATTAACAACTCAAACTATGCTCAAGCTTCTGCGTGTCTAATTATAAGAGGAAATGTACACAAATTTCACAAAGTGTGCGTCGTGCATAAAGAATTCAGGGCCCATGGTGGGTCGTGTATGGCGCAACATTTGGACGGCGCGTCGGCGGCGTGCGGTCAGCCGCACTGCGGCGCCCGGCCGGCCCATCGACGAGCCAGCCCTACCTGCACCACATCTAATATGCCTCTGTGAAAAAGGAATGTGCTCCAAATTATATACGGCCAGAATTCTTCAGTTGACACCGCTGAAATAGTTGATATAAATAAAATATCCTCTAAAAGTAGAAAGAATTTCAAATGGACGTCTGTTCGCCATAATCATGAAAAGTGCCAACGGAATAGGTGCCTTGTACTCGAATAGTTGTAGCTCACCGAATGACGTGCAGCACGCCATTCGGTGAGCTTTAACTATTTGCAAAACGGGTACGGAATGTCGACGAACCAGAAAACATGTTTGTAAACTATCCACTGAAACTTTGTTCCGTATTCAAAATCCCAAGCTTATTATTTATTCCGAGGCACTTGTCGCATCTTTCACTTTTATGATACTCGGCTAGGGTCTCACTGACCTATTGAGCTTAGTGTACATTGTAGTGAACGACAATTGACACATGCTAATTAAATTCAATTTGGGAACGAACACTCCTAGCGGTTTTAAAAAAAATTGTTAAAATTCGCTGCAGCAATTTTTTATTTAATTTGTTTTACTTCTCGGACGGGTCGCTGGATAAAACCGAACGTTCCCGGTGAGTTAATTAAACTAGTTTGCAGCGGACACTTTATAACAGATTTGGAGCGGGAAATTGTCAGAGCAGGTAGGCGACAGCGTGTGATGACGTCTCGTTGACGCTCCGAACTAAGGAGTCTCGAGTTTGAACAGAGTTTTTTCTTGCTGGGACAATATTACCAAGATCTAACAGGTAAATTTAAAAAAAAACTAACTGGTAAATTTCATGCTTATTGAATGGCAGTATTTGTAATTATTTATTTTTCTAGATACATCAACAGATTTTACCATCTAATTTCAATATTGTTTGTTTTTTTATTTGTTTCTCGACAACGTACGTCGCGATATTAAACTTTCGCAGTTACGTACATCGCGGTAATGAACTTCGCAACAATGGAGTACACTCTATATTAAGACATCATTTAATTTTTCTTTCCGCAAAGACAAAGATGAAAATTTCACTTAGAATTGTGTAGCATTGTTTGTTAGTTGTTTCGTCATCTAACATTCAGATCTCATAGATTGTCATATAAATGTACACCAACCAATGCACCGATCGGAAACACAATTATAAGTAGATGGCAGCAGTTAGGGACTAGGTAAATGCACAGCCCCGGCAGAGGATACGCTCGTTACAGTCCAGCTGGGATGATTTATAGTCTGTGGCAGGCAGCTCCTGTCCTGTGATTAATTGCCCCCCGTGAGAAAACTATCGCCCTGTCTCTGTCACTTCATTTGTACTGAGCTTATCGAACTTATATTAATCATTAGTCGGTGCAAGGTGCAAGTGTAGGTTTAGTGGGAATGTAGCTTGGTTTGTTGCATTGTAGGCCTATGATATGAAGGCTGGTTTTTCAACTCACTGTCTCAGAAGGAAGGCAATGTTTTTAATAGACTAGAGTTCTTATAGCTAAACAAACCAATAGTAAGTGCGGTTGTCATCCTGTCACATGAACCACCTTATAAGAAAAAGAAAGATTTTCTAGTTCTCTTTCGACCATCTGATTCTATCCTTTACAGTGCCCAACGTACCAAATGATATACCTATCTAAGGACCTTTGTTGAACAAATAAATTGGTACCTATAAAAAATTAGGAAGTTCTTTTTTAACTATTATTAAATTAATCATTACCTACAAGTTTAACTTATTATTTTCGTTTACTTTATACCCCTAGAGTATATAGGTAAGCGTATGTAGTAAGCTGCAAATTCAATTTGCGGAAGAGCGTGAACAATTTTATCCATCATCGGCATGCTGCAGCATGTTATCGCCTAACTTCGGCATCGCAACTTCGCCGATCCGCGGTGAGTGTTTCAACTTCCATGTATTATTCAAATTGTTCAATGATCGCGGGCTCGGCGGCTAAGCCGCTCGTTAACCAGCGGGCGGCGTGGAGCGCGGCGTGAGGCGTGAGGCGTGAGCTGCTACGCACTCCGCTAATGGCACCATTTACCGAGATTGTCTGCAAGCCTCTAAGGCGGTCGCTAACTATACTGATTGGCACTCACTTACATAAGACTGACTTGAGAACTGCCGCCGATATCTACGATAACTTTCGCATTGGTGTTAGGAATTTTCACTCGTGATTAAACAAAGCAGTTGTTCGCTATTGGTACTTGAATGATGCATCCTACACTGTATTTTACAAATCAATGAATGTGTTCGTGCTAACAAAGGATACTACAACATATTGAACCATGTCTCTGTCGGCGCCACGCGCGCTCTAAACGTTTCCAAGTTAATGGGCTCGTCAGCGGCACTTTTACAATTTTCGGATACCGTTTCAAAAGCCCAAATTTAATAGCGGTTCTCGTGTCAAGTGTTACTCGAACAGAGCCGGGTGATATATGCGAACACTCTTATCACAGCGGACCATTGTTGCGTCGAACTACTCAAAGTAGGGTCGAGTTCGGCAATCTGAAATGTGTTTATTTTAATCTCACGGGAAATCGTACGCCGCAGCAACCTTTCCATATTATCAAAACTTTAATATAACCGGTGAGTCCCAGAGGGGGTGCCACGCTGTAGCGAGGCTAAATTTTTGTGGCCAGTAAATTTTCTTTAAGTCCGTCTCGTGGCAGACAGCCAACGTTACCATGTGCTCCTAAAATCTCATTTTATTTCCGTAGTGGCAACTTTGTTAAAAACACATAAGTACGCCGCCCTTTTTATTCGCGCGGCCTCCAGCTCGCCGTGCCGGTGTTGGCTCGCTCTATTTACAAAACAAACGAAATGTACTTAAGAAATAACTCAACCGAATTTATTCGTACAATACATCTTGTACTAACAACGTAGCTCGTTTCAGCTGCAGACAAAATGACGAAGCATATTTCAGGCACTATCAATAACGTTCGCTGTGTATCAGGGTATCGTATCGCTCGCTTGTTTTGCAGTTTGTTCTTTATTTTGCTTGTGAACAAAAAGCTACGGTAAAGTAGCTGGGTACTAGTTACGGGAGAGCGGTTTCTTGACGAATTGCGCGCTGACTGTTGTGGTGTGCGGCGAGCCTGCCCGCGTATGCCCGCGCCTGCCCACGTCCGCGCCAACCCCGCCTGCCTGTTCCGCCGTCTAGACGTCACTCGGACAAACCTTGTTCGTGCTGAAATGTGAATGTACTGTATTTTATACAACAAATCCATAAATAGCGCGTCCGACTGTGAATGTGAACAGCAGACCTAATTGTGTAAGTGAATTCGGCAAGGAAAAGAGTTTGAACGCCATCAATTCTATTTTTCAATTTTACAGATCAATAACAGTATTCCTGCCATCGACAATATCCACCATAATGACAGTATTACCCTGCTCAAGACAATCAAACTGATATCTCATTAGCTATACAGTTCACTGTGACTGCATGACCGACACCGATACATAATGACAGTGTTTGGGAATCCGTAATGATTTACTGCAATTAACTACACAAGTTAATTACCATAAATTATATGCCAAGCTATGATTGAAGGCAATTGGACAGGATACACAAATAAGCCGGTGGTCCGCCATGTTGACGAAACAGGTCCGATGACACAATTTCACATTTACATTTTAACCGTAAATTGTTTTTGTGAAATATCATTTCGATGTTGCGTTCACTGAAGGATATACAAAAAAATCGTGATGAAACACGCGCTTTGGAAAAGTACACTTTGCTGACGTATGAAATGAAAAGATAGCGGCATCCTCCCAATAACTACGACATTTTCATTTTAATAACAAAAAGGTTTGTTTTTCTGAAGTTTAATGAATGAAACCGCTTCTCTTTTATTCAACGTTGTCACAAGGGAGAGTGACATAATTAACACACACTCATTAGTCATGCAGCGTGTGGTTTATTGTAACGCGAGGATGATACTGTCGTCCTTTTGTTACTATCCTTTAATCGCTATTAAGACATCCTTGAAAAGAGAAGGTCGGTTTAGACGAAACGGACTTGGGAGCAGCCCATTACGGAGTATTGGTTTTTATATTTTATTATGGAGATATTGTACCAATAATTGAATGCTCTGTTCATTGTAGGGAGAGGATGTTCATTCGCCCACTGATCTAAACCGACCTTTAGGCGTGATTTCTGCAAGCAGAAAGAAGGAAACAAATACTGTTAAAAAAGAAAATAAACATAGCCCTAATTCTTCCATACAAACATAGTCTGGCTATTACTCCACTGTATATCATATCAATTTGTCTCATCATAATCTAGCCCTGTATACAAACAAAAAAGGAAATCAAAAAATGAAAGTTATGAGCGTCGAAAGTTCCACATTTCAAAACTAATTTTAACGCATCTTTGTGCCCATAGACACAAATGTCAGCCAGGACCATCGGATAAACTTGCTTCCGATATGTAACGGATGGTCACTAGAGTAAACCTCGGCAAGCCTTGCGTAACCATGAAAATAGAGCCCCTTATAATTACAACATTACAAAAGCTCAATATTACGTCTTCGTTCAAATAAAATGAAAAATGACAAAGGAAAAAAATAAAGAGGAATCGTTGAACATTTTATTGTTTCCTCCTTTTATTTTTGCTAAATTCAATATAAATGAGTATTATCTCGACAGCGAACGCTTGGGGACACAAAAAGCGTGGCGTTATCAGTGGGAAGACGGACGCGGGGTTATTTGTCGCGTCTCGAGTAACCACGGCGGCGGGACGATAAAGAGTGGCCGGCTTGCTCGCTGTCTGTTGGCTGACCGCGCGACTTAGTCCAGACGGCAAGTAATCGCGACGACTTGCTAATTCGCATTCTTTAGCTCGTTTAGTGCATGAAAAGAGCTGTTTTTGCGTAATGTCTGTGTAACTGAATAATGTTGTGGTACCATGACCAACAATGACAACTTATTTTGGAAAATAATGTTGTTCATTAAATTTTTATTAGATAGCTTTATTGAAGACATTGATATTACACGTATTGTTATGTCCATTCTATAATCACGTTGTAATCATCCGATAACAATTTGTATTTTGCGAAATCACACGTAAATTCTCCGATCAATACACAAAACTCCGAGGCACCTCAAACAAAATTATGTAACCACGACAGGCATTTCCACAATTTTCACACCGATTCGAGAAATAAAGGTCGAACCGTCATTATCAGGGACAAAAGGCGGAAGAGGACATAAAGGGTTGACCCCATCCCGTAGTATTTTACTGATAGCTGTGTATAACCAATCGCCCATCATTGTAACACCTACAATAAAAAACAGGGGATTTACATTAAAAAAGAAATTTAAATGTCTAAAAAACGATCGGTACGAACAAAATAAAACGGCAGCATGGTTTTGAACGTTCCAAAATGATTTTAACGTTACCCGCCCGAATAAAGTCCTAGTATAAATTGGGAGATAGAATAGAAAAGGTTTTTATCAGTTACTAACTGGACCAGTGGAAAAGTACTGGCATATAAATGAACACTCTGGTTTAATCAATTTCTTTATTTGAATCCAGTTGTGGTTTTATTTTTTATAAAAGAGCATGCATTTCGCGGCATTTTATTATGCCTGTTTTTTCGGCAATTTATTCTCATGCCGATTTTATGCATGAGGCTTTTTATTTTCATTTATCTACTATTGGGAATATTTTATTACATATTTTACTACCTGCAAATGAGTTTTCGTCATAAAAAGTAAATTAAGATTCAGTAGTTTTGATTCAACCTATATACGTACGGTGTTTTATATCGTAAGTTCGAACGCAGAACGACGGTTTACTTTTTAACACGCTTTTATTAGCTTGGTATGTATGTATCTATGTGTCAATGTAACGGAATCTTTGAAAATGATTTTCACTCCCTTCAAAACATCGGATTGATTTGAAACTTTGCATACTTATCAAGGACCAATGACAATGCAATAGTTTAAATAGTTTGTCCCATTATCCTCACGAGGATCTTCAGGATTAGCGACTTTTTAGTTCAATTTACCATTAAAGCGTGTTTTTTAGTATTTAGAACTGCAATTTATTGTAAATTATTTCATAAACTCTCAAAACAGTGATGAAAAACATTGCTAGGAAATGGGCACGTCCTAGAACCAAAAATTCGAAGACATATGTCTTATGTCATATCCACCAACCTGGGCATGTGGTGCATTACTGTCCAGTCAATCTCATAGAGAGGTGGCTATCAGAAGTGGAAACAGTAAAGGCTGATTGTATGTGTGCTACGTTGTCTGTTATCCAAACGATTAACCAGTAACTATTATAGTTGCTCATCATTAAAAATCCTCTGTTATTTTATTTATTACCCGTCCTCAAATCAGCAAAAAAAACAGCAACATTTTTAAGAGCTCATCACTACATTTACGAGGAACAAGCATTAACACCTGCAATGTTCAACTGTAGGTACTTATTAAGTAGCAGAGTTACACAGTAATTACAGCTGGTGTACGCTACCGATACTTCAATATATTTCACAACGAGAGCCATAATGGATGACACGCCAGTATTGATCGCGCCGCTTTACTACCGAGATGAATGACGCTGTAATTACCAATATATTTATTGTTTTCTCAATATTATTGGCAGCTGTTACTGTCATTTGGACCTATAGATTTAACAGTTTTGGGCGCACGGTTGGCGCAGTGGTTGAGCGATTGAATGTTGCGCTGCGTGTCGCGAGTTCAATTCCCGCACGAAACAAATATTTGTATGACCTACAGATAGTTGTTCAGGCTCTGGGTGTTGTTTATGCGAGTTTATATGTTTGTAAACGCTCTCACGATACAGGAAGAAATTCCTAGTGTAAGGCAAAGTTTAAAAAAAAGAAAAAGAAAATTTATTGTTAGAAGTATAGCTACATGGTTATACACCAACATTAGGAACTTACGACTGATGGATGCAATTCAATTCAGGACATTAGATGTAGTGAAATTCTAAGCGCCGCGATAAATATGTGTATTGTCTAAACGTGTTTGGGATTAACATGCGAATTGTCATTTGTTTAATTCCAATCATTTTAGTATTTTGACAGTCGTTATCACTGATAGTCCCTTACTTTGTCATGAGAACAAAATCATCTCATTTAACGATTCTAAGAAAGTTATACTGAAGGCAGAGTCTACGAGGAAAATCTCGTAGCTCGTAGCACATCAGTATTTAAATAAATAAAACAAGTATACTTAATATCATAGAATTAAGATGTTAATTGGATATCACACTTATAAGAAGTATAAATAGAAACTTAGTTTCCTTAAAGGTATTTTCAGCGACATAAGTATTCAACCTGTACGAACATACTACGAAGTGCTACGCGCTACGAACCCCTACGCGCGTAGTCTGATGTTTACGTGTATTATTTTGGGCATCGTTAGATATCGCCCTGAGCAAGAGGACAGCCTTTTGTACATTTCTGTTTCCATTTTCCGTATTCAATGACCTTTTATTTGATGCACTTCCAAGTAAATTGTTTTATTTTTAAATGGTCCAACATTTTATGGTCATTTTATGGTATTCAAGAAAGTCTGGCCCCGCAAATATTTCCATTCCAAATAATTCACAATAAATGTATATCATAACCAAGTTCTGTGCTTAATATCAATAATATTTACATTTCAAATACGTCCTAAATGCCTGTTTAAGTACAAAAGTAGAGAAAACTTTGTTAAAATATATATAACAAGTCGGCAAATGATGTGCAAATTTGCGCCGTGATGAGAGCGCATTAGCATAACGTCAGTATCATAACTTACCCGGGGAGGCATATTTGACGGTCCCCGAGACCCCGGCCCGGGCAATACTAATGTTTATAAAAGGGTATTTGAATACCCCGAAAAATGTACATGAATAAATACTTATTTTGTAGATGTTACTAAAATAATGCGATTGGTGAAAAAATTAATAAAATCAGTCCAAAATACAACCTGCATGAAGTTACACGTCTTTGAAGTTATTCTTCTATCCTTGCCATGTAAAATCCCGTTTGTATTTACAAAGGGGCAAACCGACCTTAACACTAAATGCAGGATAATTAATAGGTAAACAGTAGATTGTTGCATCGAGCGCAAAGTGAGTTATTAATGCATGAGTGTTATGTTGGTGTCCGAGCGCATGCGAGGGCACTAATTTAACACGAGTGCATTAGTTACTCACTTTAGCGAGGTGCGTAATCTACTTTTCTTTCAACTACCAATCTACCTACCGTGATAAAATATATCTACTCAAAATGAAAATTATTTATCCCGCGACTTTAGCGGCAAAAGATTATTAACAAATTAATTTGCAGCTATATTTATACTTTATTGAGTTGAATTCATATTGATATCGCTGTCTATTACCATTTTATCAAAGTTTTACCATGGTACAAAATGCGCGCTATTTGTTATTTTTTTCATCAAATCGATTTTATTCAGCCGATTTTTATTTTCAGCCAGTATCTTTTTGATCTAATGCATACTATTGCATAAATTTTATATTAGGTGTTAAAATATGAAATTTCTGATTTGTACTGAAAAATTTAAATTAGCTTTTTTATTTATTTAATATATTTATTTTATCAAAATAATTACCATTATTATCTGTATATTGCTGCCATCTAATAGGAAGATCATTTATGCCTTTGCGATAGACCTCTGGTGATCTAGATTCGACAACTGTGTGAAAGCATTTTGTACTGCCTCCTGAGAAGAAAAGTTTTTATCACGTAGAAAATTTTCCAAATCACGAAAAATATGGTAGTCCGTTGGAGCAAGGTCTGGCGAATACGGAGGATGTCGAATGGTTTCTAATTACAGTTCCTGTAGAGTTAAAACTTGCTGTTTGAGGTTCGCGTTATCATAGAGCAATAATGGTGAAGATCGATTCATGAATCGGGGCTGTTTCACTGCTAGTTTTGCTATCATTGTTCGGAATTTGGTACAGTAGACATCTGCCGTTATTGCTTGACCAGATCGGAGAAAGCTTTAGGGAATAACACCATGCTGAGACCACCAAATAGTTACAATTACCTTTTCATTGGTAAGCTTTGCTTTAGGACACTGTTGTGGCGTTTGACCTGGGGTCAGCCATTACATTTTTCGCTTACGGTTATCGTAAAGAATCCAAAGAATCCACTTTTCATCACATGTCACAATTCGATCCAATATTCCTTCATATATGTATTGATTCAACAAGGCAACAAACGTTTCAACACGCGTTGCTTTCTGCAGATCAGTCAAATCATGAGGCACCCATTTATCATATTTTTTTATTTTATTGATTTCACGCAGATGAGTCAATATTGTTGGTAAGGTAACGTTAAACCATGCCGCTAATTCCTGGGTAGTTTGGCTCGGATCGGCTTTCACCATCTCTTTCAATTCATTGTTATTCACCTGTGTGGGCGGTCTTCCACGTGGTTCGTTCTTCAAATCAAAGCTTCCATCACGAAAGCGCTTAAACCAAAATCGCACGGTTCGTTCATTAGCAGTCCCCTCTCCAAACGCAACATTGATATTGCGAGCAGTTTCTTCTGCCGTGTTAGCTCCGCGTCGGAACTCGTATTCAAAAATCACTCGAATTTTCGAATAATCCATCTTTCTTGTCTAAGCTGAATAAAAAAACAACTGAAAGTCGATAATCGAATTTTGTACATTTTTTAAAAGAACTTCATAGGTTACCATGTGAAAAAAATATCACTCAAAATCTCAAACCATATTATGAAGGTTCTATGTCAATTCTAAGTACCTATTATAATAACACGGCCATTTTTTACTTCAACCCCTATCATGAAACTAAATGGGAGACATTAAACCTCTGTGGTAAATTTATATCTAAATAAAATATAAAAAACAGTGCATTAATGAAAAACTGTGCAACAATGAGATTTCATATAACATTTCTACACTGTTTTGATTCTAAGCAAAAAATACGTCCTTTGTGATCGGTTTTGTAGTGATTAATGATAACATTACTACGTAGTAGAAAGAAAAATAAATTTCTATCAGTCTGGTTCAATTTAAGCACAGCCATATTTTTAAATGTCACACATGTGTCTGTTCTTTCCGCTTAGGTACAACTTTGCCAATTGTCTTATTTGGCCATAGTTGTCCGTCCCATTAAAAATTAATGCATCTTATTTGGGGAGATCCAATGTGCCATTATGTCTGAGGTTTATGTACTTACCAGGGTGTCCTAATTGTCCGTACAGTTGCACTCTAAGAGTTAGATCTCGGAATGCCACGAACAGACTCGATTGACGTGGCCATTACTGGCCTCTAGCTATTAGCTGGCGAAAAGTACCGTATTGACGTTACCAACGAAATAATAAAAAAAGACGCGACTGCTTAAGAAGCGAAATAAAATGACGTAAACAAGAAGAAAATCATGCTGTGCAGTCGGAGGATACATATTCGAGAGCTGGCTGACCAAAACCAGATGTATCCTCCGATTGCACAACATGATTTTCATCTTGTTTACGTCTTTTTAGTTCGCTTCTTAAGCGGTCGGGTTTTTTGACTTTTATTTCGAATTAGATAACTCACCCCTTAAAACGCTTTATTTTGATACCAAACACGAGGGGCTAGGAAGAAAAAAATAATTGGGCGTCCACAATATGGCTTCGGCGTTTATGAAACATAATAATATGAATTACTTAAAAATAATGAATGAAACTGCAAAATATTCGGCAAAGAAGGTTTGTATTCTACCGGATTATTTTTAAAGGTAAATTGTTCACTTTTTCGTTCAATTGTATCGGGCTTTTTAAACGTGTTTCGGCCGCATTAAGTTTTTATACATATGTTCAAGGTTAACATAATTTTTCCGCTGCCAGATCTTCCATAGATTTGGTTAAAAATATGTTTACAAAATGGCCTCATTTTCAATCTTAAATGGCCAATCGCACCATTTTGCCTCAAAAACGCCAACATCTTTGACAAACCACGTCATAAATGGCAACACAAAGCAGTGCCACACTGCTACAGTGCACCTTGCTGCTATTTTCATAGAGCGTGGCAACCCAGTGACAAGTTATTGGTGGCACAAAGCGAGGCAGTCACCGGCAGCTTGGAGCGAATCCATTCACCGATCGCTCAAATGCACTATATCATCCCTATGCTGTGAGTGGATGAATGGGTGTCAGTTTTTCGTTTAGGTAAGTTTCTATGAAGTTCTTTCTAACTGATATCGGTAAAAAAATATGATGTGTCTAATGTTGGTGGCATTATTTATGGTCCGAAGTGTTGTACCAACTCGGCTTTTTAAAAGTTCTATGACATTTGTCAGACAGTTCCGCAAACAACTCGCTCTTACAGTGAGAGTAGTATTTTTAATTTTCAAAATGTACGCTCAAATAACAAGCGTATATTTAGGTAGGTACCAACTACTACTCTATCGGACCTGGCATTTTAAACTTATAAGTAAGTACTTTTCCTTCCGGACCGTAATGTTGAAATTGCAAAATGTTGAGTTTGTATCATGTTGAATTCACAAAATGTTGAAATGCCAAAATGTTGAGTTTGTATCATGTTGAATTCACAAAATGTTGAATTGCCAAAATGATGAGTTTTTATCATGTATCATGTTGAATTTGTTAAATGTTAAGTTTAATGTTTCTATCGGAAATAACATCTTAAAATTCGAAATCCTTTTAACTTTAATCTTGTCTCTCTTAGGATGCTCATTTGCCAAAGACATTGCCAATAATAGTGTCCCATAGACACAAATATAAATGACAAGCGTTTTACGATCGCTTTAAACGCTCAAATAAAATAAGTAATTCTCGAACAATAGTTTAAGGGTTTGACAGACAAAAGGAAGGTGGCACCTGATGGAAAGGGGTGTTCCTAATCCTTCCCACTCCGCCTTCCGTGTGACGCGCGCCTAATTTTAGATGACGAAGGTAACAGCCTAATTTGTTATCAAAGAGATTGTTAGATCAAGTTTTGAAGGGTGACACTTTGAGCAGCGACCTGCTTCTGACTTTGGATGGTGATAACTTGTTATATACAACTGTATTTGTGTGACCTTTTAAGATTGAATTTTGATGAAAAACACGTGATATACATTAATTTAATATTCAAGTTTAGGGATATTTGTATCAATCGAAGAATTTAGTTTGTGTCTACAGGAACTGTGCTTTTAATTACGAATAAAATATACTTGCTCTTCTAATTAACTTTCGACATTGGCAGAATAGCGACATCGGCTTTGCTAGCCATATAAAAATATAGATCAACGTTATTTCCTCCATTGATCTAATGTTTTAACAGAATTAGTGTACATTTTTTGATATTTTTTTTAATGAAACCATTTTTATAAATAATTCATCAAAAGTTGTTGTGTTGTTGGGATGTTGGGATGTTGATCTGGATTTGTTCCATACTAAGATTAAAAACGTAAAGAATAGTTTCAGTAAGCGTTTCTTTAATATATATAATTATTTTTCTGTTTCCATTGTTTTGTATTTGTTGGGCGTTGAGTTACATCTTATATTTTTAATTTTAAGCTTTCGCTGATATGTATATTAAGCAAATTTTTATATGTGTGAAAACTTTTAATTAGCCGTTTTTTGCATGTTGTTTCTGCGTATTAACTGTAAGTTTTCCTACGATTAATAAAATAAAATAAAAAAAAGGTAATTAAAAAAATCAAAAAACCCGACTGCTTGAAAAGCGAACTAAAAAGACGTAAACAAGGATACGTATTCGTGAGCTGGCTGCCCAAAACCAGACGTATCCTCCGACTGCACAGCATGATTTTCTCCTTGTTTACGTCTTTTTAGTTCGCTTTTCAAGCAGTCGGGCTTTTTGATGTTTTTAATTACCTTTTTTTATTTATATCTTTTTTGTTATTTTTTTTAACGAATTGTTACATTTAAACATATAAGTGTTGTATATTTTTGAAATCAGCTCTAAAAAAACTTTATTTTGATACCCCACACGATAGGTTTGAAAGAAAAAAAAAATTTGCCCCCCCCACAATATGGCGCCCAAAAAACCGCCATTTTTCTATTTTCCAATTTTAATGTAGCCAGTGACACTCGCGAGGTTAAGACGAATCGATTGACGTAAGAACCATCATAATCGGCCCACGCGTTTGGTCTCTAGACACATACATACATACATACTTACATACATACATAGACTGATAAACACATTACCCTCCTTCGGCAGTCGGGTAAAAAGGTAGTCCGGTTCTGAGGGAGGAACTGGGCCGTAATCGACCACGTGGGCCCAGTGCGGGTTAGTCGACGTCTCTTTCATACAGCAAGGAGTTCTATCTAGGATACCTAATAAATCACAGCTACTCCTCTATTTATGAGGGTAATGTGTTTATCAGTCTATGTATATATGTTTGTTCCTATGTGGCGTTCTAGACCCCAAACACGTTGGCCGATTTTGACGATTCTTACGTCAAGTGATTCGTCTTAACCTTGCGACTGTCACTGGCTACATTAAAATTCGAAAAAAGATATATGGTGGCTTTTGGCCGCCATAATGAGAGGAGAAAGGAGGCCCATTTTTTTTCTTCCAGGCCGATCCTGTGTTTGTTGTGATTTCAAAAAAATATAACGCTTATATGTTTTTTGATTTATTAAATAAAAGTTTATTTGGAACCATTTAGGAATGACACAAAGTACAATGGAACGATGATAGCTACAGAAGTACAAACTGAGGCGCAGCTAAAAAGGTAGATACCTAATTCGAAAAAAAATGTTAACTGAAAAGTTATAAATAAAAAAAATTTTGTTAATAAATATCGAAATACCCGATTACCTAAGAAGCGAACTAAAAAACGTAAAGAAGAAGAAAATCATGTTATTTCGCTTCTTAAGCAGTCACGTTTTTTTTAATTATTTCGTCGGAAACATCAATACGGTACTTTTAGCCAGCTAATAACGAGAGGCCAGTAATGGCCACGTCAATCGAGTATTTTGAGGCAAAATGGCGCGATTAGCCAATTACGGCGCAGAAGTTGAAAATAAAATTTGGCTTTCTTGTAAACATTTGTTTAGCCAAATCTGTTGAAGATGCGGCAGCGAAAAAAAATATTTTAATCTTGAACATATGTCTGAAAACTTAATTACGGCCGAAACACGTTTAAGAAAAAAATCTTTGTAACACTTGAACGACAAATTAAACACTTACTTTATAAATAAAATCCGGCTGAACTGACCAACGTACATTGGTACAATTACCAACAATAACGTATCTTAAAAGGATGCAAAACTTCTTTGCTGAATAATTTGCAGTTTCATTAATTATTTTTAAGTAATTCATATTATTATGTTTAATAAAAAAAAACCTTTTCAAAATCCATCGTGCTTTTTAGGGTTCCGTACCCAAAGGGTAAAAACGGGACCCTATTACTGAGACTTCGCGGTCCGTTTGTCTGTCACCAGGCTGTATCTCATGAACCGTGATAGCTAGACAGTTGAAATTTTCACAGATGATGTATTTCTGTTGCCGCTATAACAACAAATACTAAAAATAGATTATTCCTTTTTTGCGATAATTGTACGGAACCCTTCGTGCGCGAGTCCGACTCGCACTTGGCCGGTTTTTTCTATCCGGCACAACCCGACAATGACCGCATTGCGGCCTTGCTAGATGGACGATTTGTTTTCCTCGACAATTCAATCTGTCAATAAACATATACAATATAATCTTTTTATTCGTTAGTCGTTCAAATTTGTTCGGCCCAAAACTTAGCCACTTCCACGGCGTCGTCGGTGGCAGCGCATAAATCACCCTGTTTGCAGGCAATTTTGAAGCACAGGGAACAGGGCAAGAGGTGGGATATCGTTTGCGACTCGGCACCACATACACACCCAGCCGCTGTTCCTTCGAGGTCGGGGCTACCTCGAAGGAACAGCGGCCACCGCCTACCATTTTACGAGGATTGCGTTACACCTTCCTACTTGGATTCTGAGGCGGTTCAGGGACTTCCAGGTGTACCACGGAAGGTAAGACCCTGCTGGAAGATGCTCGCTTGGTGGTAAATAGTGAGTGGGCAGGGGAAAAGTGTCCTGCCACAGTTTACAGCGGGCATCGGCCGTGTATAATGCAGCCAGATCATGTAGCCTGGTAGCTTTAATTGAAACTAACGAAATCACTTGGAATATTGTCAAAGTTCGTCAACACTAGTATTTATATTTTTGCTGTATTTTAAACGACTTATGGCGTATAGTTTACTAACTAAATCCATAACTTAGAAGTATTTAAACCTCTTTCAAAATACAACAGATCTTTTTCCCAATTCGAAATAAAAAATATTTAAAATATGGGTGAGGTCGAATACGAATTCAAACTTCTTTGTTCGTGTAAAAACAATAGAAGGAAAAATTCGCCGAACATGGAATGGTCGTACCCACCGCGCTGGCAGTGATGCTGACAGAGCTTATAAAATTATTCGTATCTTTGACAGTCGTTACGGGTTATGAGAAGCCCAAAAGTCTACGGCCAGCTTAGCGAAAGGGTACTATGTACCTGGGTTGTCAGGTTAGGCAGTCACTTCATGTAAAATACCGGTATTCAGCTGCACCTCTGGTTCGACTGCAAGCTGACCCCAACATAATTGGAAAAATTCCAAGCAAATGCATTTTCCAAACAAATATGTCTGTAGAAATATATAGGTACAGTACAACTATTTTCTTATTGCCCCTCGGCAATCATCGCATTTCCGAATACAAACAAATGCTAATTTCCATGTCCATCAATTATTATATTTATCGTGTAGAATAATTTGAATTCAAAACTAAATTCTTTATTGTTGTTTTGTTTTGATTTCCGTGTGTAATAAAGTGTCCTGCCATTTTTAAGATAAATTACATTATGTTAAAAGAGTTTTAACAACTCTATATACTTTCAAGTTTATTGAGAGCGTCCGGTCTGCACCAAGTGCAAAGGGCAACTGATTATAACTGATAGAAATCCGAAACACGAAGTTTGCCGAGAAATAGTTGTAGTATACCTTCATCTGGTAACATGAGCAACTGTCACGAAAAAAGCACAAGTCGTTGTTGCCCTAATCATGATACTTAGATTAATCACTGTGGAACACAACAGATATAACATAAATAATTTTATGCGTATTTAATTACTTGATTGTTTACAGTTACTAAATTGTCGAATGATGGGGATATCTAACACGTCACGCAAAAGAACTATCCGCTTGGTTGACTTTAAAGGGGAAAATTCAAGTAGTTGCTTTTGGATATGTTAAAAAATTCACGAAATCAAAAGGAAAACTATCACAGCTAAGTAAGCTTTATAAGTTTACGAGTAATAGTTGTCCAACTTATAAAATGTACTTGGAAAAGTAAAAGTTTTGTATATCGATGTATGGGGACAACAGTTTTCGATCGGCAAAGTTAATTTTGTCCCTTCGTAGGAGCAATGTTCGGTGCTTTCATTGTTTATGAACGTTAGTAATGTTACCTGTTTATTTTGGTGAATTTTGTTTTTTATACGGAACCCACTGTGCGCGAGGCGTACTCGCACTTGGCTGGTGCTTTATTTATACTCACAGATATATGGAGTTTGCATGCCCTTCTATTTGTTTGTAAACTCTGTTATCCAGAAAAAACGGACCTTACCACAGGGCTTCTGTATATCAAAACCTAATAAGTGCCTCGAAACTATTACATTCCAGGGAAGAAATTGAATTCGGAATGAAAAAAACATTGAATTCGGCCATGAAAAGTCATCTTGTGTTAGATAACTAAATTAAATAATAATATTTTAAGATAGTACTAATCAAGGAATAGGTACCTACATAATAGTACAATTGATATAATCATTTATGTTATATAAGATATATATTAATAGTGACCTAAGTTCTATTGGATTTTTTATACAAGACAATTCAAAACCGGGTGTTTCTACAATGTAATGGGATTTTTCCGTGAATAATGATAAAATTGAATAATAAAAAACACCAAATCTCAATTAAAATTTAAGGTTTCCAGGTTAACATTACGCAGTCCATTTCAGTAAGTATAGTAAAACTTATTAAAATAATATTAAATAAGATTATCTGGGTATAAAACATAAAAATTCACCTACTGTGTTCCTAAATAAGGCAGTCGCATAGAACCAGACATAATTCTAATATTTATTCAATTCACACGGCAAAAGATTATATGACACATGCCAGATTACATATTTTAGTGATATTTATTTTCGTTTCTATAAGGTTGCATTCATAGGCAAAATAACAGTGAACAGTGACAGTGAACTGTCAGATACTAGACGCCATGCCAGTTTGAAAAACAACTTACGCGGTAATGTGTTTATAAAAATCATCGGAAGAATCTTTTTATACATCATAAACGGACTCTTCCGATGATGAGGCATCTGTGGTCGGCCATGTGTATTTAATTTTCAAATACTTTTCGCTCCAATTTAAGTTTGGCTCTAAGCTATCGATGACAGTGGGCGTGGCTCAAAACGTCAGAGGTCGATTATCAACTGTCTCACATAAGTCAACCCAATTCATCCCCATAATTGTCAGTTATGTGACACCTCGTGAGTGTCGCCAATTTGATACATATGGGCCAAGTCGAAATATTTATAGAATGTGTCTGTAATGTGGCACTGGCGCAGTCACGCTTGTCAATATACTGTGTTGAAGCAGCAACAATATGGAAATATGGCGATGGATCGAATGATACTTTCTGAGTGGACCATGTGCACTTGCCATCAGCTTTAGACTAAGTATAGTTCTCGCCAAACTTCAAGACCGCCGTGAAGTTGGCTACAATAGCTGCGCAGTAGCACAGATGCAGATGTTGTAATACTAGCATACAGTAGTAAATGTCATACAATAAAAAAAGTTAATTAAAAATATCAAAAAACCCGACTGCTTAAAAGCAAACTAAAAAGACGTAAACAAGAAGAAAATCATGCTGTGCAGTCGGAGGATACTTATTCGCGAGCTGGCGGACCAAAACCAGATGTATCCTCCGACTGCACAGCATGATTTTCTTCTTGTTTACGTCTTTTTAGTTTGCTTTTAAGCAGTCGGGTTTTTTGATATTTTTAATTAACTTTTTTTATTTACAACATTTTAGTTATTTTTTTAGAATTAGGTACATTTAAACATATAAGTTTTACATATTTTTGAAAACGCCTTTTAAAACCCTTTATTTTGATACCCCACACGATGGGTTTGGACGAAAAAAAAATTTTTTTTCCCCACAAAATGGCGCCCAAAATTCCGCCATTTTTGTTTTTTCCAATTTTAATGTAGCTAGTGACACTCGCAGGATTAAGACGAATCGATTGACGTAAGAATCATCAAAATCGGTCAACGCGTTTGGTCTCTGGAACGCCACATAGGAACAAACATACATACATACATACATACATACATATATACATACATACATACATACATACATACATATATACATACATACATAGACTGATAAACACATTACCCTCCTTCGGCAGTCGGGTAAAAACAGCACCGATTCGTGTCTTGCGCATCAGAAATCCAACTTCAGGGCGGACAGAAGTTTGGCGAGAACTATACCAACATCAAAATAAAACACAATCTACAAATGACATGTATTCCAATTTTAAAACTATTCTTTTGTTTTCATTCAAAATTCGAATTACGTAAACACATGTTACATCTCAATGTTGTGGTTACAAATAGGATGTATAGCGTAAGGCTATATACTAGGTAATTATACGTTGTCTGTCTGTACGTACGAATTAATTTGATAAACTAATTGTGGTTCAGTAATTGTGTTTGAGTATATTTGACGGGGATAAGCTGTCAGTGGGTACATCGGTATCTATTGTTATAGCATTATGTGAGTTCGTTAGTAGATAGACGAAGCGATGTTGCGCAGAATTTGAAGCTATTAAAATATCATTAAGCTTTAACAGAAATATAACGGGTTTTGGACTTAAATGGTTTGTAGACAAAGTTATGGGATGTAGTAACGTAAGTAAGAAAAGGTATGTTTACTTCAAAATTAATGGGGGAGGGAATTGGGCTCATACTTAGTATTCTTCAGGCATGATAATAACTTCTTTAAGTCCAGGTTGTTACTAAGAAGGTAGGTGCGTACTAGAATATGAACCCCTTATGGAGTCCATCAAAGAACGTGCTTCTGCCATATAAATAGTCTAAAGCAGGGGTCACCAAGTGGTGGATCGCGGTCCGGATCCGGACCGCCGACTTATTTTGTGTGGACCTTATGTAAACAGTACAATATTATTACTTGTGTTACTTGAGTAATTTATCCCACGTTTTGTCTTTACTGCCTTCATTGATATTGTACCTATCTATTTACATACTTAAGTTTATTATTTCAATTTTAACAAAGTACGAGTAAATACACGTGACGATATTTAAGCCAGGGGGGAAGTGTAGGTGGCTCCAAACCTTACGGACCGCGACTATAATATTTATTTAAAAAAACGGACTCCATATAAAGTAATTCGTGACCGACGTCTTAAGCAATGTTTTAATGGGCCACCGTATAGGTCATTGTAGCTGTGAACGTATAGAAAAGTTGCGGAAAACATCTAGATGAGGGACGCAAGTAATCACGAAGTATGACAAAAAAGGAGAGTGCCATACCTAACAGTAGATGATTCCTTCTAGCTGAAATAATGTTGATTCGATCTGGGAGACTCATGATTGAAATCCTCTATCCGCCGTTTGTCTGACAATCGCAACCTACCGACATTACAACCTCTGAACCCTATCGTTTATAACATTTGTCATACCGTTACATTAATTATTATTTAATAACGTTGTAGCAAGGTGGGGCGCAATGTGACAGTTTGACAAATGAAACGTGCCGACCATGAAAATGTGAGCCAAGTTGCCTACTGCGGCCAACTAGAGGCAAATTATTGCCTCCAAGTGTCAAGCCGAAGTAACGCGACAGGCGTTTACCTAACCTTAACTGCTTGAGTTCAATTACCGAAACAATAAAAGCTATTGTGTCAATTTGTGTCTCGCGTGGACCCACGTTTCGGGCACTCAAGGAGTTAAAGGGCCATCTACATATTTGAGCTTGTCTTGATGACGAAAAATGCCCACAGTAATTCGATAAAAATACTGAACAATAAATATGCTCACTGATTTATTATGTGAATATACCACTATTAAAATAAATTCCTTGTCAGGGCCAGTAGTATAGTTCCTCTAGTATGCAAATAAAAGTGACAAAAATAAGAAATATGGCATATTAATTAATCATCATTACATAATATTGTAAAGGCCATTGTACCTACGCGTATAATTATTTTTTTCTTATAAAACAGATGTACAACTTTTATTGTTTACATTATAGTATATTCTATTATATTCTAATAGTATTATCTATCAACTTGTTTGACCTTATAGTTAATATTTAAAAGTCAATTATGTTTAATAAGTAGACACGGTTTTTAGATGTTATGTATCTACTCTTATCACAAAACTAGAACCGAACTCAAGTTGTCTAATATATTCGTCACAGCCTAGTAGTCTTGAAAAGTCGAAAAAGCGAACATAATATTGTATAGGCTAGGGATGGCTGCTTTTTATTCAAAAAACAACAGAATCTTTTCCCTAAAGCTTTCACCGCCATAACCCAGTAAACGTAAAAGATTTTCATTTCAACTCAAGTCTTTTTAAAGTCAGATTAAAACTGTGACTGCAAATAAGTTATTAGCCGGCGAATACAATCGCCAGCCATTTTAGGATTTGTGAAGTAGTCTCATTAATTCAAGTGTCCGGGAAGCCGGCGTCCGGACAGAAGCGACAATTCCTCCCTAAATCCGTTATAATAGGCGACTTTGTGATTTTTCTCCCGTCCACCGCTCTATCCGCCGCCAATCCAAAACTAATTACCGGCTCAAGTGCAAGAAATTCAACAAGTACCTACCCATTTACGAAACAGTTTTGTACTCAAATAAATGGTGGAGGTGTCTTTTGAAATGTACAAATGATTTATTTTTCACATTGATATACAATCGTTTGTTGAATGCTTCCATTTCGATGTTCGTCGAGATTAATTTGAGTCCAGGATATTTGAAGTATTCAACTTCAATATCAATTTAGTGTTTGTGTATTTGTGTTTTATTATTTTTATTGACAAACTGAAATTGTTTTCCGATTTTACCTTATTATTATTATTTGTTATAGGTACCATTTACAAGAATCTACAGAAAAGCTGAAAATTATTCACGAAAGTGTTTCATAAAAGAAGCACTCTTAAGTTCTTAATTATAAGCGCCAATACACTTCATTTTCCTTCCTTATTGGGAACGTTTCGCAGAAAAACAAAATACAAAAAAGAGAAGCAAAGAAAAACTTCCCCATCGCTGAATTTTCGAGTTTTGATGCGGAATCGGGGACTATAATTTCGATAGCGAACCAAAGCGTAAAGTTTCCCTGCGATGTCTAATGAGCAAGGTTTTATGCCGTTTGTTGCCGAACCATAAAAATGTTAATTCAACTGTGCCGAAGAAATGAAAAACGTCGTACATTCGTGACTTTCACGACACTGAAACTGGTGTATTTTTTAATATAAACAAATTATATAGCTTGTGTTTTTACTCCTGCCTCCACTCGCAGCAGTCGCATAGACTAATATAAAATAAATCGTAGTTTTATAACATTTGTAATGTACTAACGGCACTGAGGAAAAACGATTTTATTTGCCATAAAGACATTTTCGCAAATCGTTTATTTTCTCGATTCTATCGACATATACAACAACTAAATATAAGGCTAAACGCATCTTGGTGTTTTTTGCCAAACCCAGCCGTTGGTCGTGAAAATGATGTCGAAGAAATACGTCGAATAGGTTCGAAAACCGAATCGGGGCAGCCCGACTTCACGTTGTATTTTAGCTGCTATCCCTAGAGTTTACATAAAAAATGAAGGCGCGAATTGAGAGCAACCACCGCCCGCTGTAACAAAGCATGGGCACCCATCCGAGCCGTAGCGGCTGCGACTGTTCGCCGGGGGTGACCAGCAACCCAAAGCTGCGGAGGTGAGTATCGGTGCCTATCCTTTGTTACGTAAGGGCGAAGGGGTTGCACTTCCCGCAGCGCCGGAGACGATGCAGAAGCAACTTTAAAGTGAAACAATACCTACCTGAGAATCATGCGGTAGTCGGTTATTAAGAGAGGTTAATTATTATTTTTGCGATAGGACACACCGTTTTCGGGCTATATTTTTTTTTAGATATAAATGTTTTGTTATTGAAGTCAGGGGAAGGGGTTAAGGGGTTAGTGGTGTCAGGGCACTGAATTTTTCTTTGACCCTAAGGTCACTTGACCTTAACCTCAAGGTCACTTACCATGAATATTGACCTGTTACAGCTCCTGAGAATCGCGGAACTATACTTTCAGCGTTTTGACTTTGACCACTTATCTAAGTCTTCTGTGCATAGTGCTACGTTTCGTATCCACTGACCCAATTAGAAGAATAGAAAACATTTATTCGACACAGACACAACACAACACAACAGCAATAATTACAAAGTAACACGGCAGAACAGTAAAAAAGTACAAACAAGGTTCATGAAGAGCTGCGCTGGGCGTGCCCACACCGAAAGGAAATACTTCAATGAATAAAAATCTGGCCAAGAGTGAGTCGTGGTTCCCAACTTGCTAGCATTTACACACTGACAGACATTCAGAGGGACGTTTATTTTTACAATAAAGCGCTGTCCGCACATTTCCGATTTGTACAAACTTGTTCACAGATCTCCGTATCAGGGAGACCCGGATCGTGTGACATGTGCGGACAGGGCTTAAAGCAGACAGCCCTAGGGAAAGCCATGATACGGACGATAATAATTTGTCACAGACACTTTTACATAGAAATCATCTACTATTTGGCGGAGAAATATGAAACACAACTGCATTTAACGTATAGTTGACGTTTCCCATCGCTAATCGCCCATCGTAAAGTGAGAAACGTCAACAGACTTCTTAGATTGTGACAACATTAGCAGCGCCCTCACCACGATCAGTCACAATACACTGACTGCATTGACATATATATTATTTGCGTAAGGACCAGTAAGTACCAGGCCAACAGCGCGACTAAATGGCATCAGCGCGCTGGTCATAAAATTGCAGTTTAGGACCAACGCGACTTAGTTGACAGTGGTCCGTGTGCGTGTTCTCTGACTAGTATATAGTTATCTGTGGGGGGAGTGAGCGAGTATTTGCTTGTCATAAGAAGGTTTCTATAAAATGTTCAGATGGGCGTATCCTTCCTTTCGAAATCATTGACTGACTGTCTTGTTGTCTAATGTGACATTAGCATGCAGAATTCGTCTCCTTTGATGTTTGTGCTTCGAATTAACGAAGCGCAATGAACTTTTCCCTATAATAGCTGTGTGGACTTACTTTGTACAGCGTTGTTTTTAATATATTACTAGCTGACCCGGCAAACTTTGTTTTGCCATAAAAACACCAAACATTCATCTACCCTACCTACCCTACCTACCCTAACTACCTAGCCTACCCTACTCTACCTACCCTACCCTACCTACCCTACCCTAACTACCTACCCTAACCTACCCTACCTACCCTACCTACCCTACCCTACCCTACCCTAACCTACCCCACCTACCCTACCTACCCTACCCTACCTACCCTACCCTACCTACCCTACCCTACCTACCCTACCCTACCTACCCTACCCTACCTACCCTACCCTACCTACCCTACCCTACCTACCCTACCCTACCTACCCTACCCTACCTACCCTACCCTACCTACCCTACCCTACCTACCCTACCCTACCTACCCTACCCTACCTACCCTACCCTACCTACCCTACCCTACCTACCCTACCCTACCTACCCTACCCTACCTACCCTACCCTACCTACCCTACCCTACCTACCCTACCCTACCTACCCTACCCTACCTACCCTACCCTACCTACCCTACCCTACCTACCCTACCCTACCTACCCTACCCTACCTACCCTACCCTACCTACCCTACCCTACCTACCCTACCCTACCTACCCTACCCTACCTACCCTACCCTACCTACCCTACCCTACCTACCCTACCCTACCTACCCTACCCTACCTACCCTACCCTACCTACCCTACCCTACCTTTTTTTTTTTTTGTTTTCGGGGGGAAACCTTCAAAAGGCGCCTGGACTTTTGGGGAAAAAAGACCAGGGAGTGTGGGATTTTTACCTCACTAAAACCACCCCGGTGATCACCATCTGCACCTGAAAGGGGCCCCGTCACCTCTTAAAAGACCAACCCGGAGCCCCTTCTGTGCAACGCCTGTTAGGGCACATCCCTGGGGAGGCTGAAAGAAGTGCCTCCCCTGAGCCTCGCTGTGCACGGCAGCACGTGATCACTGTGCTGCCGTCCTTCCCGAAGTCACCTGGTGGGCGGACAGAGTCCCCAATCTGACCACCTGCGACCCCGGAGTCCCGCTTGCTTATTACGCAGGCGGGGTTTCGGTGTTTTAGGCATCGAGGAGGCGGTTGCCTCCCCGACGCCTTCTTCTTCGAGCGGGATCGGCCCTCTCACGATTCCGCTCGGCGGCCTCCTTCTGGGCCATCACGGTCTCACAAAAGGAGGCCATTTCCCTCCAATTTTCTGTCTCTGCCAGCATGGCCCCCACAGCTGCTGGCAGAGACAGGTCTCGCCCGATCCTGGCGACCAAGACCTGCCGCTCAGAGGCCCACGCTGGACACTCCTCGAGCGTGTGCTGTGCAGAATCAAGGTCGCCTCCACAATGGTGGCAATTTGCCGTGGTCTCTCGCCCAATCTTATTCAGGTACTCACCGAAGCAACCGTGTCCGGTCAGTACCTGAGTGAGCCTGTAGGAGATGCGCTCCTCTCTTTTCAGCCAGGCTTCGAAGTGCGGCAGGATGGCTTCGACAACGCGCTTGCACGAAAATTGCGGCTGCTGTAGCCGTTCTCGCCACCGCTCGAGCTCGTGTCGCCGTTCCTGCCGCCTCAGCCTTACTATAGCGATCCCCGGCACGCTGTCACCATTCCGGCGAATGGCACGAATCCGGTTATAAACCCTCGCATCCATATCCGCCAGAATGTCAAGCGGAGGAAAGCGTGCCAGGAGAGTTGCCGCCTCAAAGGATACCGTTCGGTATCCTCGTGCGATACGAATGGCCATTTTTCGCTGCAGGCTATTAATTTTAGTCCTGCAACGTCGGACACCTGACAGTCTGCTTGACCAAACAGGCGCCCCATAAAGGACCATCGATCGCACGACACCAGCGTAGAGACGGCGAACTTCTTCCCGAGGTCCCCCGAGGTTGGGCAGCAGTCTGTGCAAAGCACCCACTGCCTTTTCAACGCGGGGGACCAGTCGCTCAAAGTGCTCTTCGAAGCCCCACCGACCGTCCAAGGTTAGGCCAAGATACTTAATGTATCGGCCCACCTGGACTTGCGCATCTCCAACAGTCACTGACGAGCTGGGTGGCTCTCTGCTCCTCGGCAGTTTATGGAACCACAGCGCCTCAATTTTCTGAGGCGCTATCTCCAAACCCAGCTCGCGGATCGACGCCACGACTTTTGCCACCCCAAGTTCTGAAAGCTGGATGGTCTCATCAAAAGTATCCCCGCCGGCTAACACCAGGGTGTCGTCTGCATAGCAAACGACATTAACGCCGACGGGGAGTTCAACACGCAGGACTACGTCGTATGCGAGATCCCACAAGGGAGGACCTAAAACCGACCCTTGCGGAACCCCACACGTAATCTCCCTCCGATGTACGCTACCATCCCGACCCACATAGCGAATGTGCCGGTCGCGTAGGTAAGCCCCGATGATGCACTGCAGGTAAGGGGGCACTCTGTGATGTACTAGTGCCGCCCTTATTGCATCCCAAGGCAGGGAGTTAAAAGCATTGACGATGTCCAAACTTACCGCCAACGCCACCCCACCCCGGGACACCACCTGTTCCGACAGCGAGCGGACGCGTAGGATTGCGTCCACTGTAGAACGCTGCTGCCGGAAACCATACTGGCAATCAGCCAGGTCGGGACCTACTCGCGACAGGTGCCCGACGAGTCTATCGGCAATTATTCTTTCGAATAACTTGGAAACCTCGTCGAGCAGGCAAATGGGACGGTATGCAGAGGGAGACTCCGAGTCTCTGCCCGCTTTCCTCAACAATACCAAACCAGCCTCCTTCCATTCGGTGGGGAACACGCCCGCACGGAGGCAACTGTTAAACAGCTGTCTCAGGCGGTCCCCCAGAGGAGCCATAGCCAGAACCCACGCTCGGCCAGGGATGCCATCCGGGCCTGGCGCGGTGTTACGGGCCCCCATACGACCAACGGCACGGTTCAGCTCACTTTCAGATACCACCAACTCATCAGTCCAGTCCGAAGGGGCTAGGAGTGACGGGGGACTTTCCCTAGCTACTGGAAAGAGCGTGTTTACCACTCTTTCCAGCAGTCCTGGATCCATGGTTTCCGTAATGGGGGGGACCCATGGACGTAGTTTGGCCATTACCATCTTATAAGGTCGCCCCCATGGATCCCTGTCCAGTCCCTCCAAAAGCTCCCTCCAGGATCTTGACTTGGCATCCGAAATGGCGTGTTGGAGTGCCTTGGTCGCCTCTCGATACGCTCTGTAGGTTCTGGCTATTTCCTCGTCCGTAGATCTTGGCTGTCTTCTGCGCCGGGTGCGCTGATACTGGCGTCGAGACCTAAGACAGAAAACGCGCAGCTGCGCGATTTCTTCCGACCACCAGTAAGTCGCACCCGGACGCTGGCTGCACTTGACCCGGGGCATGGAAGCGTCACATATCGACGTCATCGTGTCCCGAAACCAAGCCGCTTCTACCTCTGGATCGGGCGAGATCCCCTGGGTATGATCAACCTCCGGCCACGCCACGACGTTAGCAGCTGCAATGAGCATGTCTCGATTGAGCCGCTTAAGGGCCCAACGTCGTGCCGGTGGGTTAAAATCTGGACGGATCGGGCTATCGGAGGGGCGCAGTGTCACATCGAAGATGATATGGCGATGGTCAGAAAGCGTGACCATCTCCTCCGCTACCCTCCATTCCGATACCATGCGGGCAACAGAAGGAGTCGCCCATGAGAGATCCACAATCGACTCCCCCTGCCACCTAACGCATGTGGAGACGGACCCCCGATTTAAAAGTCGGAGGTCTAGCGATACCGCCCAGTCTTGTACCACGTGTCCCCTCGGCGTGTCCCGGGTGTTTCCCCAAGCTCTGGAGTGAGCGTTGAAGTCACCCAGGACAAGTACCGGACGGGGTGAGCATTTGTATCGAATGCAGTTCGCAACCCCGTCCAGATATCTATCCCTCAAATTCAGCGAGGGAAATGTTGGGAGACACGTAGCAGCCCACTACGGCCAGAGGTCCCCATTCCACTGCAACAAATCCCTGCCCGCTACCCAGTAGGGAGCAGTGAAGCCGTCCGCCTCCACCAGCCCAGTAAACGGCAACAGAGTCCACAGTGTCTCGAAACCAGCGAGGATGGTCCCGAAGGCCATAGGGCTCTGCTACCACCGCCAAGGCAACTGAACACTCCGCAACAGTTTGCAGAAAAAGGTTCTGCGCGTTGCGGCAGTGGTTCAGGTTGCACTGGAGGACCTTTAGGGCTGGGTAGGCGAGGTGTCCATGACCTCCGCAGGGCCCGCACTCAGTGGTGCCGGCGCCGATTCATGTGACGCAGCGGGAGCGAGCAAAGCCCGTTTCTTGCGTGGAGCGCATTTCTTGCCTCCCAGCCGGTGATCCGACGGAAGGCCCTGGTCCGCACATAGCGGACACCGCAAGGTTGATGACTTGCACTCCCTCGCTTTGTGTGCTCCCCCACAAGCATAGCACAGGGTGCTCCGATCAACCACACTCGTGCTACGGACGTGCCCGGGCTCGAGGCAACGGAAGCACATCATACGACGTGCCCCCAAAACCTGAACCCTTACCGATGTCCACCCTAAACGCATGCGATTTTCAGATGCCAACTTCTTTATTGCCGCCAGTGGAGCACGGACCCAGACGTGCCCAAGAGAAGCAGGTGGACGACGTATTTCACCCACTTTCACATCTTCGGTAGAACAGCCGCCCACTTCGGCAATTGCAGCTGCCACTTCCTCCGACGTGACTGCATCGTCGAGATCCATGATCCTTGCCTCGGCTCTTTTTGTTGGACGTGAAATCTTCACGTCGAATTCGGCAAGGACCTCCCGCATACGGCTGGCGAGACTGTCAGCCTTGTTGGAGGACTCGGCGCCCGCGACTGTCATAATAATGCCACCATCAGCTGCCCTCTTTTGGCCTACGGTATCGATGCCGACATCGGCCAAACGGATTCGCTGCCTCATCGCGAACATGACATCTCCGAGTTTGACGTTTGACCCTTCTTTTATCGACACCGTTATAGCAGCCGTGGTGGGAACCCTAGGCAGCTTCACTGGTTGCTTTTTGCTCTTTGTAGGACTAGACGATGGCACGGTGGCAGATGGGGAACTTGGCTTCACACTGGATTGGGGTGTCTTTAACTTTGCCTTCCTCCCCACCACAGTAGACCAGATCTCCGACTCAGTCCTTAACGCCTGCGAGGCCTGAGAAGGCGCCGCAGGCACAGCAGGCAGTTCCAGCACCGGAGCCACCTCTTTACTCTTTCTCTTGCCCTTCCTCTTCTTCTTTGCAGAGTGAAGCACCTGGCATGGATCGGCGATCGCCTGCTCTTGAGCAGCCGATGATGAAACCTTCCTAGAGTCGGCAGCGAGTGGCGGACGCAAGGGCTTCTCCGGAGGCAACCTCCTCTCTAAGGCCGCCAATTTGGCATCTACCATGCCCCCAATCTCCAGAGCTATGGATCGCCGAAACTGTGCCTCTATCTCCTCTGACCGAAAAGACCCAGCTACCTCATTGGCCCGACTTGGTCCCGTCGATGAAGCTACAATGGGGCTACCTGTTAATTCACCCTGGCGACCTAGAAGGCTGACCTCCGCTGTCAGCTTCTCGACCTGTGCGGACAGACTTGAAAGCTGAATCTTCAAGTCCGCATTTTCCGTCTCTAGACGTTGACCTCAACAACTGACCGCGAGGCCAACTCGGCTACCGCAGCCTGTACTGTGACTGCCGCCAGTTTAAGGCTGTGGACAAAATCCCCTTTGAGGTTGCGCGATTCGTTCGCAACCTCCTCTATAGCCTTCAGACTGTTCATAATGCAGCCGCTAAGCTCTACTGTTGGTTGCGCCTGCATTGTCTTGGCCAACATCTCTGAGTTTGGTAGGCTCTGATTTACCGTTGCCCGAGTTTTCGCCTGCTTAGCTGGCGGGCTCGCTGGCTCAGAGTCTCCGCCCTGCTCTCGACCGTCGGTCAGCGGCTTGCTAAGTGTTAGCGACTTAGCTGATTTCTTTTTAGCCGTGAACGGCTGTGCGCGCTTGCGAGTGCGGGATCGAGTCGATCTAGTTGACGACTCAGAGGCATGCGACATCTGCGAGCAAGAAGACTCGCAGGAGTCACTGGCCACCTCATCGGCAGCCGGGGTAGCCGGGCGCACGAATTGTGCCCGCTTTTTAACTTTCGGTGCCACGGACGTGCTGGAAGTTAATCCCAGCGACTCCGCTTCACCGGTACGTGAGCCTACTTGACTCACACTCTCCTCCTCCACCAATACGATTGATTCGCCTTTTTTTTTTTTTGTAGTTGTTTCAGAATCCATGTGTTTTGCTTATATAAATTCACCGTTAGAGCTCTCCACCCACCACGGAGCCCTCAGTCGGGGACGTCACTCGTTCCACGAGCAACGCCAGAGCTACTCCTTCGGTATAGGGTCAGTCTAGTAAGAAGTTGATGAGCCCGCACGCGACGGAAGATCACGGGACAACCAATCCCGAGATCCCATGCCACGCCGGCTGCCCCCCCTCACTAAACCGACCCTCGCATGACAGCCCGCTTACGGAATGCCTCAGCCGATTGATCGTGGGTAGCTACCCCACGACCTCCCGTGTGAGAGGAAATCCGGACCAAAGTGGTGTGTTGTGTGCAACCTGCTCCACTCAACCACCAGGATTCCTTCATCCCTCCGTACGGGTCCCCGCGCACGGCACAAACACGCGGGAGGTCATTACTATCCACCATCTGCTCTTGTTTGATGGTGGACACCCAGGGGCATGACCTCGCCACCCCTGCGATAGTTCGCCTGGTGATTTTTGTAACGTCTAATTCTTAAGGAATTAGACCAATAACAGGGTGGCAACCTCGAGAAGGAAAATCACCACACTTGCCTTGAGGATCTACACGACCGTAGCGCTCTCCCTCAAGACCACGCCACCTTGCCGCCTCTGAGGGAGGAAGCAAGGTAGGCCTGTATCTACGCTACCAAGCAAGCCTGTCGTTGTGCAACCGCAAAAGCGTACATACAGAGCCCTCCCCACCCTACCCTACCTACCCTACCCTACCCTACCTACCCTACCCTATCTACCCTATCTACCCTATCTACCCTACCTACCCTACCCTACCCTACCCTACCCTATCTCTCAAGTTGGATCGAACTGCACATGGTGTGCGAATTTTATTATAATCGGTTAAGTGGTTTAGGAGTCCATTGAGGACAAACATTGTGACACGAGATTTATATATATTAAGATATATCGCGAATATCTAGCTTTCACTAGTTTGTAAAACCAAGTCACGAATAAGCTGACGTCTAAATTGCGCTGATACCAAAATTAAACAGACATAAATTTGCTAATTTCTACCTTTTAGCTTACGAAACTTAACATCAAGATCTCAAAATAGAAACTAAAGTTAATATTCATATCTAAATAGTTGACAAAGCCGCTATCCGTGTTTGTCGACATCATTTCTGTTACCCCGGTAACTTTTTTTAAACCACGCAGTGGATATTAATACGATTTTGAATTATAGAATGAGCAATAAACGAGGACGGATTTTGTATATAATTTGTCCCGTGCAAAGCCGGGTGGATCGCTAGTTCAAAATAAATAAATAAAACATGAGATACATTTATTGCAGCCATAACGTAAATATCGCAATGCTCAATACTACATGTGCATTCACAACGGAAGATATTGAATTCAGTTCAAGTAGGCTAATATCGAATCCGGTGTCTCGGCAAACGGCAGAGCAAGTTATAATGATCGGGCCATAGCAGTCATGTTCCCTGTGTCACAGTTCACAGTTGGTAGAATCTAGTTAGGACTTATGCTCCGTTTACGTGACACTGATACTCTGCGGTAAACATTCATTAGACAATCGAAACTTTCTCAATTATAAGCAAATATTATTGTGTACTAGGAAGTTCAATGGGTAGACAGAATTCTTCGTACTTTGATGACTTTTTTTCGTTCGCATGGATACAATGCGAAGCAATTCAACTGATTTGTGTTTGATATTTTAGTAGAATTGCAATTTAATACATTCGCAATATCGCCTATCAACTAATTGCGTAATAGAATAAGGCAAAGCGAAGGATTTAACCCCATCAATCGACCAATCACAAAGACGGCAATCCACAACGCGTCTGTCATCTCGCACGTGATTGGTCGATTGATGTGTTCAAATTCTTCGCTTTGTCGAATTCACTTAAGCAATGTACTTATTTAGACTTAATATAAGATTCAAATCGCCAGCCCACTTATTCACCACCAAATAATTATGCTTGTGTCTTTTTGGCATGACGCTGATATTATTATAATTTCAATAGGTAGACACAATTCTTCGTATTTTGGTGGCTGTTTACCAAGTTCTTTGGTGATGTTAAGATTGTAATCTGCTTATATTTCTTAGTACTGAAAACTTTGAATATATCTGTGTTTATTTATGCGAAAGACTAGACCATTTACAAGGTTTCTGAAATATTCAAAATAACTTATAGGGACCAGATAAAATCCCTTTAACTGTTTTCGAGGAACCGGCAGGCTTATTACGTATCTTTTGCAAGAGCAAAACGATAGCGATTTTTGCGCAATAATTGTTCTTCAATACAGAAGTTTTAGAGTTGTTGGCGTTTTTATTTGAAATAAGTGCATTTGACCTAACAGCGAACGATTAGCAAACGATTGTGTAGGAATTACCATACCCAAGGGCGTCGCCAAGGGGGGGCAGGGAGGGGCAGCTTCCCCCCCCTAGAGATTCTAAAAAAGTTGCCCAATGTAAAGCAACCAAAGTCCTAAATAGTAGAGCGAACGTTTAGCAGCCTCAGGAGACTAAAAACCTGGCTAAGAAGCACTATGGGCGATAATCGCCTCTATGGTCTGGGGATGATGAGTGTGCACAGAAAACTTATTCATGGAAACTTACAAGATTTTCATAATAAAGTGGTCGAAAAGTTTTCAAAAAACCCCCGCAGATTATGTTTTAATTAACCTTATCAAAAAAAGAATCTTCTGCGAGCACTATAATGTTAAATTCTGGTAAAAACAAAAAAAAATACACTGTATATTCAATTTGAAACTCCCAAATTATTTTTTTCTATTTTTCTAATAAATGTAATAACTTATTTATTGTACAGTCAAGAACTCGTGAAGCTTTACACGTTGGACTCTGTACCGTTTATTATCGCTAGAGATGTAAGGCTCGTAGTACAAGTGAAAAGCTTCATGTGTTCTCGACTGTACCACCTACAATTCATACTTTTCTCATTCTCCATATCAACTTGCCCCCCCCCCCTGGGCCATCGGCTGGCGACGCCCTTGACCATACCTACACTGCAGGTAATGCCGACTTTTATGTCATAAAGCGTTTGATCGCTATCGTTTTGCTCTTGCAAAAGATACGTAATAAGCCTGCCGAGCATTCAAATCAGCGAGTTTGTTGTTTATGAGCCGTTGGATTCCGGCAGTTTTATTGCGTAAGTAGATTCGACATGGCAAAGGTAAAAAGTAAGACCAATCACATGCGAAATGAAAGACGCGATGTGGATTTCCGTCAATGTGATTGGTCTTCTGTGCATACTGTTTGCCCTTTGCCTTGCCGAATCCACTTACGCAATAAGGCTGCGGGCCCTTCATTATAGGTTAAAAATTTCAATTTAAGAACGTGTCAAACCTTACTTGAATGCCAAAGTTTGAAAGCAGAGAGAGAGAGTCAGGTTCTGTATTAAAAATTCTGAGTTCAGAAATTGAAGGTAAATTTCCATTAAAATCCAATATAATTATGTATAAGGATTTTTGGTTATGGCCTTCTGTGGTTTCTGCTCACCGCCAAGGGAATAAGTCGTGAGTTTATATATGTAAAAGCCAATCAGGAACTCTGTAGGTTTAACACAGGACACGTATATAAACAAACCACGGAAGTATTGGGCGCAGGTTTTCTCCAAGCGGATCACGTAGGTACCCCGGAGTGGACGTCGCGTGTCTCCGGAATTGCTAAGGACTGGTTCTTAGCTATTCCGGAGACAAGCGCCGTCCATTAACTGGTTAAAGAAACTACTCGTCGTACGTACGAAACACATGACTTACTATCAACAGTACACTAAACAAACAGGCAATAGGAAAAACATTCAGTAAGACATTCAGTTTTGGTGATGGGATGCCACCGAAACTGTCGCTGAAAACGGGTTTAAGGTTACACTAGTCGATTTTCTTCCATACAAACGTAGTCTGGCGATTACTTCACTGTTTGATGATGTACGTTCAAAATAAAAATTGATATCAATTTGTCTCATCATTATCTAGCCCTGTATGGAAACAAACATTTAAAAAAATAAAATATTTGAAAGTTATGAGCGTCGAAAGTTCCATATGCATAATGCTGTGCAGTCGGAGGATACATATTCGCGAGCTGACTGACCAAACCCAGATGTATCCTCCGACTGCACAGCATGAATTTCTTCTTGTTTACGTCTTTTTAGTTCGCTTTTTAAGCAGTCGGGTTTTTGTTTTTTTTTTAATCTTTTTTTATTTACAACTTATTAGTTATTTTTTTTAGAATTAGTTACATTTAAACATATAAGTGTTATATATTTTTGAAATCACCTCTTAAACCCCTTTATTTTGATATCCCCACGATGGGTTTGGAAGGAAAACATTTTTTTTCCCCACAAAATGGCGCCCAAAATCCGCCATTTTTTCTTTTCCAATTTTAATGTAGACAGTGACACTCACAGGGTTAAGACGAATCGATTGACGTAAGAATCATCAAAATTGACCAACGCGTTTGGTCTCTAGAACGCCACATAGGAACAAAAATACATACATACATATATACATACATACATACATAGATTGATAAACACATTACCCTCCTTCGGCAGTCGGTTAAAAATAAAATATAGTAACCCTTTACTACTTTTCCCCTGAAGCGGAAAAAAAGTAATAAAACTATAGTAATTTTATTAGTCAGAGAGCAAACAAGAAGTGGACGTTAAAATAAATAACCAATAAACAATAAATAGACGCTGCATTTAGCACAGGAGTCAGGTTAGCTGCACTACTTAGTAAATTAATTGGAAGGTTGTTTCCATTCCATAGTCTAGTGGGCGCATAGTTATAAAACGAAATGTTTAATCTAATCACTAGAACGGGAGGCCAACTCTCCTGAAAATTATATGGCATTCCGTAAAATTTTTAAATTAAATTCATTCCAAAACTCTGTATGATTTTCTACTTCGATTTTTGTGTTAGCTCGAATGTGTTTTGGCAAGCATTCAACTAATCTCATATATTCTACGTTACATTCCTCATTTGACCAAATCGCCTCTGTTTCGTTCATAGATTTGCAAAATAATGCAAACAAAACAAACACCTAGTGAGTTGCAAGATTTTTCAAGTGTGACTGCTGGGAGTGGTGTCTGAGTTTGATACCCTAGCAGCCTTTATTGAGCTTTAACATAATAAATTTCAGCAGTAAACCAAAGATTTATTAAACTGCTTCGCTCCCGACAGCTGCCGACCTACCCTACCTACCTACCAATTTAGTTTATATTATCATATTTTCGCGCAGATCTATCGAATATAGAGTTCAACTGTCCGATTATCTATTGTGTGTGTTCTGATATTTTACTTCCTGAACACTTTAAATTCATCTAACTTTTGATGGTGTAATATTTATTAATATTAATTTTGTGTTTAATTGAATAGTCTAGTCAACAAGTTCAAAAACGTGTTAAATAGAAATAAAGCTCCTAAAAATATGTGCGATAGCTCATTCGATTCGGAATGACGTCCAGAAATTTTTTTTGAAGTGTTAATTAGCACATTAAAAATTGCGATTGTTATTAACAAAATAAGATAACAAAAAAAAGGTATTTAGTTTCTCGTTAATAATTTCTAAAATAATGATATTTAAGGAATTTTAAAAAAAGATCCTAAAAGAAGAGGAAATTTCCAATAAAAAAGTCCGTACTCCCGGCAATCTATCTCTAATATTTATAATATTTTTTTAACGCTGAAAATAGGGCTCCGTGAGGTCGTTATTATATAGGCGCGCCGTCTAAAAAGCCGGTATATCACCTAAAATATTTTTTAATCTGTATTAAATATACAATTTGATAGTTTGAATAAATTATGGTGTAATCTAGACACTTGAGCGGAAAAAACCTCGGTGAAAAAAAAAGCATATGTCGGTTTTTCATAAAGTTACACCATTGTTAATTAACAACAATTTTTCCAATCTCTGTTTTTATAAATTACGACATAAAATTTTTAATAATTGATCTAAAAATTTTTCGCTTCGTGTAGCTTTTTTAATTTAGACACTTAATAAAGTAATGCAAAAAAAAATTGATTAAAGTTTAGTATTTTGTTAATTATTCTTTTATAATTAACAAAAAACTAAATTCCGCAAAAAAACCATCAATATTTTTTTTTTCTATATTCTTATTATTACTGTTTTTGCATCTAATATGTTGTTGTTTGACTTCTATCGAGAACGGTCGTATACCTATCATTCGCGCGAGTGAGCTACGTAAGTGTAATTCGCTGGCGCATCAAAATAACGCCGTCGCCGCGTTGCGAAATCGGCTGGTCAAGGTCGCCGCGATGACCCAGTTATTTATTTATTATAGTGTAAACAGTGCAATCAGTTAATTGTGAAGGTGTAGTGCCTATTTACCCTACAATGTCGCCAACAAAAATAAAAATTAAAACTGACCTGGAAAAGCTGTTGTATGATAGTTACATTCAAGAAAAATCAGAAAGAGAAAAGCTGGCACTTCTCGTTAATGATTTGCAGGTCCAAATACAAAGCCTTCAGTATCAACTACAAAGCCGCCAAAATGAAAATCCCAGCTCAAGCAAGGAACAAGGAAATAATGGCCCCAAGGAGTTGGAAGCTAAGAGCAACATACGATTTGCTCAGTCTGAAAAAGGAAACGTCGAGTATTGCACAGACGAGGAAGAACTCGCTAAAGAGACTGAGTGGATAAGGGCCAAAAGTAGGAAAAAAAGGAAGCTAAACATTTCCCTTTCTCCCCCACAACAACCCGGAACGAACGCCCAACAAAAATCATTGGAGAAAGAACAGACATTAGTCAAAAAAGTACGTGCACCACCGCCAATCATTATAGACGGAGTCAAGAGCTACCAAATGTTTTACGACTCACTGACTGAAACCCAACCAACTGAATCATTCACCGCCAAAATGATGAACGGAGACTGTGTGAAGATCAACGCTAAAACTGATGACTCTTATAGAGCGATTGCTAGGTTTTTGACAGAGAAAGACTATCATTGGCACACATATGAAAACAAACAGGCTAGGCCAATAAGAGTTGTAGTGAAAAAACTACATTCTTCTTGCCAGCCAGATCGAATCAAAGATGATTTAATATCGCAAGGTCTTAAAATAGAAAAAGTTGACCACAAGTTGAGCTGGAAGAGTAAAGAACCGCTCAATATGTTCGTTCTTTCTTTTCATAATGACGAAGATGTCAATAAAATCTATGCAACAAAGCACATTTTAGGGTGTAAAATTGAAATACACCCTCTCAAAAATCCGAAACTTATTCCACAGTGTAAGAGATGCCAGGCATATGGGCATACTCATAAATACTGTAAAAAAGAGCCAAGGTGTGTAAAATGCACTGGCAAGCACCTTACAGCCGAATGTATTAAATCTCCGCAAGAGAAACCGAAATGCGTCCACTGTGGCTTACCCCACCCAGCCAACTATAGAGGGTGTGAAGTAGCCAAAGAGATGCAAATGATGAAAAACAAAAACATAAAAAAGAAACTTGTTGTGCCAACAGCCCAACAGTTTTCTACAATAGGGAATCCTGACCAACACACACGGAAAGAAGGTGTCCAGTCAACTGTTAAACCTGTCCAAGCCACCAAAAGTATTTCCTATGCTCAGGCTGCAAAACAAGGCACACATCCCTCAAATCTAGAAGATAAGATAAATCAGATTTTGAAATGTATTACTACATTTGACAAACGACTAGAGAAGTTAGAATCCAGCACCAAAACAGCTGCTCTTAATAATCATAAATGACTAATACACTAAAAATAATGGCGTGGAACTCCAATGGACTCCTTAAACATCAGAATGAGTTACAGGCAGTCCTAGACACAGAAAATATAGACGTGTGTTTAATCTCTGAAACGCACTTCACTAAACAATCTTTTGTTAAATTTAATGGATACCAGATATATAATTCGCTTCACCCTGACAACTCTGCCAGAGGAGGGAGCGCGGTTATAATTAAAGAAAACCTTAACCATTACGAGTACAGTAAATTTGAAGAACCAGACATTCAAGCTGTGGCAGTATCAGTCAAAACTAAATTTTGTCACGTTTCCATAGCAGCTGTTTACTGTCCTCCAAGACATATGATAAGAAAAGAGCGATATTTGCAATTCTTTGAAGTTTTGGGTCAAAGATTCATCCTAGGCGGTGATTTTAATGCCAAGCATACGCATTGGGGGTCACGACTGACTACAACAAAGGGAAGACAGCTCTTAAACGCAGTCAGAGACACACATTGTGAAGTTATGAGCACTGGCAAACCAACATACTGGCCAACTGATCATCAGAAAATACCGGATCTCATAGACTTTTTCATATGTAAAAACATATCCACCAACTATGTTAGTTTGGAGGAAGAGTTTCTGATGAATTCGGATCACTCCCCGATTATACTAAGACTTAGTCAAAAAATTCAATTAAAAGAATACCATCTAACACTGGTTAACAAGTCTACAGACTGGGACAGCTTTGCGCTTGACCTAGATAAAATAATCGACCTAAAAACTCCATTACAAAATCAGGATCAGCTTGACTCAGAAGTAAGCAAATATGTTGTTAACATTCAACAATGTGCTTGGAACAACACTCCACAATTAAAACGGAAATATAAGGGGCATATCTATCCCAAGGATATTGTGAACTTACTATCAGAGAAAAGAAAACAAAGAAAGCGCTGGCAGCAAACAAGGTGCCCGCGGGATAAAACACTATTAAATAACCTAACCAAACAATTAAAGAGGAAAATTATACAATTTGAGGATGAAACTCTGAACTCCAATCTTGTGCAGCTAACCAACGACCAATCAACGGATTACTCTCTTTGGAAAGCTACAAGAAAACTAAAAAGGCCGATTCTGCAAATACCTCCCATCAGAAACAGCGATGGAAAATGGGCCATAAGCAATGAACAAAAAGCGGTAAGATTTGCCCAATACTTAGAAGATACTTTTCAACCCAATAAAAGTTCCATAGAAATATCTGAGAGTGAAAATGTATCACAAAACCAAAGAATTCGGCTTGTAACTCCTAAAGAAGTTGTGAGAGAAATTAAAAACAACATAAGCTCGAAGAAATCCCCGGGTTATGATCTCATAACAGGAGAAATTCTAAAACACCTTCCGCGCAAAGCCATAGTTAAGCTGACCAGACTTATTAACGCTGCATTTATGCTAAAACATGTACCTGAGCCATGGAAAGTTGCTGAAGTCATTATGATTGCGAAGCCTGGGAAACCACCCCATGAAGCATCATCTTATAGACCCATTTCCCTGCTGCCAGTATTATCGAAACTATTTGAAAAGCTCTTATTAAAACGGCTAAAACCAATTATAGAAGAAAAAGAACTTATTCCGAACCATCAATTTGGCTTCAGGGAAAAACATTCTACCATAGATCAGGTACACAGAATAACAAACATCATTGAAAAAACGCTCGAAAACAAGCAAGTCTGCGCCACCGTATTTCTAGATGTCGCACAAGCTTTCGACAAAGTTTGGCATGAGGGTTTGATATACAAACTCAGACGCATGCTCCCAGAATTTTCAGATATTCTAGAGTCATATATAAGCAACAGAATGTTCAGGATAAGGCAAGAGGACGCATATTCTGAGCTAAAACTATTAAGGCCGGAGTACCACAAGGAAGTGTGTTAGGCCCAATCCTTTACTTGGTATACACATGTGATATCCCAGAGCTGGAAAACAACACCATAGCGACCTTTGCTGATGATACTGCTATAATGGCTGTTGGTTCAAACCACAAAGAAGCAGTAGAAAAAGTTCAACTAGCTGTGAACAAAGTTTACGACTGGACACAAAAGTGGAAGATCAAACTGAATGAATCAAAATCGATTCACATTGACTTCACTAATAAACACTGCGATTACCACCCAATCTATATAAACGGCATGCAAGTGCCTTATGCGAATACAGCCAAATACCTCGGCATAACTCTTGACGCTAAATTGCGTTGGAAATCTCACGTCAAAAAGAAAAGACAGGAACTCGATATACGGTACAAAAATATGTATTGGTTACTCGGCAGAAAATCCTGTCTATCAATACACAATAAAATTATAATATACAAGCATATTCTTATGCCAATTTGGACGTATGGTATCCAACTATGGGGCTGTACTAAACAAAGCAATGTTAAAATTATACAACAATTCCAAAATAAAGTACTCAGAGATGCTGTTAATGCACCATGGTACATCAGAAATGACGACCTTCACCGCGACCTTAAAATGAAACTCGTCACCACCGTTATTCAAAACTTTGCTGAAGCCCACGAACACAGACTTCATCGACATGTGAATGTGGAAGCAATCCAGCTGCTAGATAACACGGACATAGTGCGTAGGCTAAAGAGAACTAAACCATTTGAGTTAGTGTAGTAAAAGTGTATTGTAAGTGAAAAAATAATAGCAAACAATATTGTGCTATATATGTAACACGTGAACTAAGTGTTTTTAACGTATCAGACTCTAAGAAAGTGCTACCGAACTGTATAAAAGTGCAAATTGACACTATTCTTAGTCATAACATTATACAATATAATAATAAGTTAGAGTTAAATTGCTTATTAGTCTATTAAGGCTAGATTGTAATTTATTATTAAGAACATTAGTTTTTATTAATAGAGAAAAAAAAAAAAAAAAAAAAAAAAAAAATTTTTTTTTTCTGTATTCTTATTATTACTGTTTTTGCATCTAATATAGATATTAAATAGAAATGGAGAAAAAAAATTACGTCATTTTTTAAGAAATTGTTTATAAACAAACAGACAATTTCGGGTATATAAAAAAAAAAAAATATATATTTGAAAACTACAAAAAATTACAAAATTAACCATATAAAATAAAGTATAGAATTTTTATTTTTGTATTTTTTTACAGCATTGTTAAATATTACATTTATACATATATATATAATAGTATACATGAAATGATATATAATATCAATGATAATGAAATTACAGCCGTTACATAATTTGTCAAGTTATAAATTGTTATAACTTTAAAACTATTTTATCAAATAAAAATATAACGGTAAATATTATTTGATAATAACAAATTGTTAAGTTAATAAACACATCACACATCATCAGCCTATTAATGTTCCCACTGCTGGGACACAGGCCTCCTCTCTGTGAGAGGGAATGGGCCGTTACCCACCACGCGGGCCCAGTGCGGGTTGGTGGATGTCACATGTCTTCGAATTGTTGGTTCTAGGACATGCCGGTTTCCTCACGATGTTTTCCTTCACCGTTTTGAGAGCAGTGGTGATGAAATAATTTACACAAAGTAAAGCGCCTGCCTGGGCTCGAACCCACGACCTAAGTAAGTTAATAAACAATGACATAATTAAAAAAAAAAAATCTTTGTCAATCCATTGAAAAGGGTCAATGATGATTTTTAAGGAAAAAATAATTTCTTTACTAATCATTTTAACAATTGAAATATAAAAAAACGATTATAAACAATAATATAATTAATTTAAGCTTTTTTTTTTGCAATGCAATGAGAAAGTTATTTTTTTTTTATCCCTAATTTGTTTGTTTATAAACAATTTCTTAACAAATGAGGTAATTTTTTTTTCCAATGCTAATTAATACTTATATTAGATAAAAAAACAGTAATAAAAAGAGGATAGAAAAAAAAATGAAATTTATGAAATTTTTTTTTTGGGTATTTAATTTTTTGTTAACTACAAAAAATAATAAACTTTAATCAATTTTTTTTGCATTACTTTATTAAGTGTCTAAATTAAAAGAGCTCCACGAAGCGAAAAATTTTTAGATCAACTTTTATGTCGTAATTTATAAAAACAGAGATTGGAAAAATAGTTGTTAATAAACAATGGTGTAACTTTTTGAAAAATCGACATAAACCTTTTTTTTACCCAGGTTTTTTTCGTTCAAGTGTCTAGATTACAACATATTTATTTCTAATTTATTATTATTTTTTAAGTTATTATTTAATAAAGAAAAAAAATGTTTTTGGTGATATACCGGCTTTTTAGACGGAGCGCCTATGCCGAACGACCTCGCAGAGAAAAAATTTGATCGTTAAAAAAAAAAATTAAATAATAGAGATAGAGTTCCGGGACTAGGGACTTTTTTATTGGAAATTTCCTCCTCTTTCAGGATCTTTTTTTAAAATTCCTTAAATATCATTATTTTAGAAATTATTAACGAAAAACCAAATACCTTTTTATGTTATCTTATTTTGTTAATAACAATCGCAATTTTTTATGTGCTAATAAACCCGTAAAAAATTTTTTTCTAGAGGATAACATTCCGAATCAAATGAGCTATCGCACATATTTTTAGCAACTTTAATTCTATTTTACACGTTTTTGAACTTGTTGACTAGACTAGAAATGTGAATCGATTGCGTTTAAACAAAAACTAAGTACTCGTAATACTTCAAGTTATCATAATTTTTGTATAAAGGTTTCGTACATTTTACGTGATGCGTGCACAATTTTAACAGATAATTTGACAAAAATTTCAAGAATGCTGGAAATGGGTTCTGTTGGTTGTCCTTTAACACCCGTCCTTTATTGAAGAGTTCTGTTGTATATCTCCGAAGTTCTTCATCAGATCTTCACCTAGTTAAAATGGGACCAAAAAATAGTTTTCAAAATCTTTCTTACTTACTTTTTTTGGAAATATTTTCGGTGTACATAAAAGACTTTTCTACAGATTTATTATTTGTATTGATTGATAACTGGACATGTAGATGTATTTATTATTGTGTATTCATCCAGAAAATACCTATAAAATGTATTCGTACGTAAAAAGAAAAACTATCAAAATAAACCTCTGTTAGATTAAATTGTCAAAGCCCTAAGTTCTACCATTTTGAATTTATAATGGTAAACTCAACAATTAAGATAGCTTAATAAATTTGTAATTTATGTAACTTGTTATTAAAACACTAGTTTTTACAGTAACAATATAAATCAAGCTTATTTGAAATTTATAATGGTATCGCGACGCCGCCGCTGCTAATCTTATAAATTATGAAAAACAACGAGAAAGCTATAAATTGCAATTCTGTTACCCGACCCGGGATCGTAACAAGCGGGCTTCACTAGCCGCTAGTACTCGCCGCCAGTAGCTCGCCACTCGCTCACCCCTCATAGCCTAAGATCCCACTCCAAAAATGTGAAGGTATATTTGTTTCCAATTAAACTTAATTTTCAAGAATTATAACTGATAGTAGAATAGGTGCAGGATTGTCTGGAAATGTCTAACCGCAATAACCTTAATTACTTAAATAAATAGAAATTTATATTTAACCCCAAATATAAAAGGTCTCATTTGAATCCAAAGTCAATTGAAAGAAATTGGTGTAGAAAATAGGAAAAATAAGGTAGCCAGCTCTCGGTTAGCCGCAATCTGTAGGTTGCCAGTTTACCTACAAAGTCAAAGCCATTTATTTGCATTAAATACGGTACAATAGATGGTATAAATACTTTATTAGCACAATGACACTATTTGTCATAAATTGGCATGCAAATATTAAGTATAAACTGGCAACCAATAACGGAACGTCTAACTGAAATCTAGATGATGTTGCATGCGTAACCACGATTCAGGATGAATTCCTTGGCCAGGCCAAAGTTAAAAAAAACTAATAAAAAGAAAATCTAGTTGCTACTAGCTGCGGCTGATTCTACTATCAAAAATCAAGTTTGATGAAAAACAAAGTAGCATATTTTTGCAGTGGGATCTCATACTATCACTATTGTCTTAATAGACACACCCAGGTTTTATTCCCATTATTTCGGCGCTTTGATAACGTACCTTTCTGACTATGTTATTGTTTTAGTTACCATTTGGGAATAATTTCGTTATTCATTATTTTAAACCAAATTAACAAACGGTATCCGCAGTATTTAGAATAACAGCGGTGAGGAAGGATTGTTTTGAATTTAATTAATTTAGGTGTATTTAAGTTGTGTTTTATTGGCGAAACCTCGACATTTAGTAGGTGTCGTGTTAATTTAAACGCACTCACGATGCTGGAAAATCCCGTAACAAACACTTTTTTCAAGTCCTATATCATACATACAAATAAATAAAATTGAAGTGTCTGTATGCAATATCAAAATAACAACGTTTTATTGAATGCACGTGAAAGTATATACGGTACTAACAATAAATAACCAATTTTTAAGATTTTTGTCTGTCTGTCTATCTGTCTGTTTGTTCCGGGTAATCTCCGAAACGGCTGGACCAATTTTGACGAGACTTTCACTGGTAGATAGCTGAAGTAACGTTTGATCACGAGAAAATACATAGTTCCGGCGGTAAACTAAAAATATAAAAATATATTTTTTACGAGTTTGACGCGGACGAAGTCGCGGGCAACAGCTAGTTAGTAATAAATATTCAGTAAATACGATTAAAATATGCTGTGTCGACCACAAAAAAGTTGGAATAAGAGCCGAGGAATGATGATGACCAAGACATACAATACAACTCACCGAGTTTTCGCGCTATCTATCTCTCATTAAACAATTTACTTTATTGAACCATCCTTTTAAACCGCTCGGTAAGTTCACTAGCGAGCCCGTAAAGCATCGTTACGGCTAACTACATTACGTGAACGGAGCATGTAACTGTGCGTTTATCAGTTTACGGGCGCATCGGTCGCCGACGGGGCGCAACTTTTAATTCAGTTCCGGCCCAACGGTGGCCGCAGCGCGAATACAAAACCGCTTTTCATTACAATGCAGGCGAGGAAATTGGATTGGTTGATGAACTTGGTGTATTTACCTATTGTTTGTATAAGATTTTAAATAAACACAAACTCAAAGCATTTATTTCAACTAAAACATTTACAGGCACTTTTTGTCAGTCAAAAACCATGAGAAGTTGTCTACGTTATGTAGATGTCTATAGAGAACGTGCAAGAAACGCCATAGGCACAAGTTAATAACCCCATTTTTTAGGGTTCCATACGCAAAGGGTAAAAACGGGACCCTATTACTAAGACTCCACGATCCGTCTGTCTGTCTATCCGTCTGTCACCAGGCTGTATCTCATGAACCGTGATAACTAGACAGTTAAAATTTTCACAGATGATGTACTTCTGTTGCCGCTATAACAACAAATACTAAAAACAAAATAAAATAAATATTTAAGTGGGGCTCCCATACAACAAACATGATTTTTATGCCGTTTTTTTGCGATTATGGTATACCCTTCGTGCGCGAGTCCGACTCGCACTTGGACTTACACACAGTTGTATGTATTGTCATACAGTTGTCTATAGGAGAAAAGTGCTTATAAAATGGCAATTAATATTAATGCACCCATACCATACTTATATGAAAGTGTATATAAGTAGGTTTATTGTGATTTTTAATTTCGTAGACTAAACTAACATTTGGCAGGTTGTCACTTTATCGTTACATTAAAATAGTGTCGTACCCTAACTATCCTGAGTGATCGAAAGATAATCGAAAATCGAAGTAGATCAAAAATAAAATTATTTCACAGCAAAAAAAAATTTTTTGAAACTAGCGACCCTTATTTAGTTTCTAGTCATTTATGTCAGACTTCATTTTACCGATTGCATTTATTTTATTGTTGATTTCAGATTTAACACAATAAAAGTTCATGTACAATGTGTATGAATACTGTTATATTTAAATATACACTAACGAGCAATGAAAAAGTTCCAGAGACATAGCACCAAATTACTCCTAAACGGGAAAGTGACGCCGTCTGCAATATTGAAGTACATTTAACAGCGTATCAGAATATTACCAACTAAAAACGTAAATATTGTGTTCAAATTTTAAATTAAATGTGCATAAATTAAATTAAGTTTGTAGGCAGTTTGGTAGTTTGATTTGTCGGCATTTTGTGGGTGGAACTTTTTCATTGCTCGGCAGTTTATTACGTTCATATTCATAAAACATTTATTTACACGAATTAGTAAAAAGAGGAGTCATGTCACATCGATTCGATCAATCACTTATGATGGAACCTTACCTACAACCATATGCTTACGCTTGCAACATTAAAAAAATTAAGGTTAATGGCAGCTGTCAGTTTAGTCTACGAAATTAAAAATCACAGTATAGTCGATTTTCAAGTAGCCGATTCCGGCGAATTAGCATCTTGAAAATCGTCTGAATGGTGATCACAGGAGACATCCTATGATCGCCATTGAGTATCTAATTAGGTAATAATCAATATGGACGCTATATACGAAAGCCGGATACGAAAAGCTCAAAGGAACACGGAATGAATATTGAATAGGATCCTACTACTTGCATAATCCTACTAGACCGAGTGTAACACTCAAATTCGTCGCCGTCACCCAAGTTTTGTAGTTGAGCAGCAGATCTGTTTAGAAATGGGACACCTCAAATGGAATTGGGCAGGACATCTGCCTGAACAATGAAATGGTTGGGTTAGGGCCAGTGATTCCGGGCTGAAATCAATATCATGATGTCTATTGATTGATTCAAAACGATAGGTATGTGAAAATTCTATTATTTATTTCAGCTTATTTTATTCATAAATATTAATTCTCTTCATTTTATACCTCAATTATAAATGTCAGTGAGTTGAACAGGTACGAAGAACTTTATAAAATCTATTTCGAGTCTAGACTATTCTGCTCTGAAGTTTATTTCGGTTTTGTTAAAAGCCTAACTTTGTTAGACGTCATTTGTTCGCTAACCTGAGGTTTCTCTGCAGACGGTACAAATTTAGATGACGGTTATTAAATTAGTTACTATTGTGTTAACAGAGAATATGGGGTTTTAGAGTTTTTAAATGTGGCTATACCTTCTCTTTACGTAGACATTCAAACTTATCTAAAAAAATCTTAACACGTTTTAGCAATTGCTTAGTAGGTATATTCAAATGTTGAATAGTTAGTGTACATTTAAAATCTGCTAAGCAGTTTATAAACACCTCAAAGTTAAGGCCCGTAGTGTATGTATTTATTCTACTTCATACTGATATTTCGTTCCGTATGGTGCCGGACGTAAAGAATTTCGCCATTCCATTTCTTCCCGTGGGAGTCGTAAGAGGCGACTAAGGGACAAAAAAGAGAATGGGCAGTAGCGTTCTCTGTGCATTTGTAACAATCACACTGCCATCGCCAACCCGCCTGCCAAGCGTGGCGATTATGGCAAACCCCCCCAAACCTAATGAATAGCACACAGAAAATACGGCCCCGAGTGCCCGGCAGCCCGTCTACCAACGGCTACGGTAGCGGTCGAGGCGATGGCGTGGCAAGGGGTGCTAAGAATCCCCGGAGTGGACCCGGCTACTCCAATCAACACCGACGACTGGACCTCGGGACATATAACACGCGAACACTCCTGACCGACGAGAAGATGGCTGAACTCGAGGAAGAATTGAGCAGGTTGCGATGGAGTATTATAGGGTTATCTGAAGTTCCATTTCGCAAAGGGTGACCGGCAGTCACAGGGTGGAGTCGGGTTTATCGTCCACAAGTCCATTGTGAATAACGTGGAGAAGATCGAGAGTGTGTCGACCAGAGTGGCGTACCTTATACTCAGAAAATCTGCAAGATATTCGCTGAAGGTCTATGCCCCGATCTCGGTACAACCCGACGAAGAGGTAGAGACCATGTATGAGGATATCTCTAGAGCCATACATGGTTTCAAAACTCACTCCACCGTTGTCATGGGGGACTTCAACGCGAAACTGGGCTTACGGGAAGGTGAGAGGGAGCTGAGGGTGAGCTGCAAGTGGGGCAATTTGGAGTTGGACGTCGGAACCACCGGGCTACTGGCCAGTTTTAAGGAGAAGGAGGATGTTGAACTCCTTTTTTAGAAAGCGTGAGCACCGGACAACCGATGGTGCAACTAAAAACGAGATCGACTACATCATGTCAACCAAGAAGCAAATGTTCAATGATGTCTCTGTGATTAATTACTTGAGGGCAAAACGCCACAGGCATGGTGCAGGGGTATGGTGGCACTCTTCTTCAAGAACGTCGATAATACCCGACTGAAGAGCTATAGGCCCATCTCACTTTTTAGCCATGCCTACAAGTTGTTTTCAAGAGTCATCAGGAATCGTTTCGCGCGCAGGTTTGAAAATTTCCAACCTCCCGAACAAGCCGGATTCCGAAAAGGCTTTGGCATCGTAGACCACATACATACTCCGCGACAGGTTATAACCTGCCTCTCTGCTTAGCATTTGTGGACTACGAGAAAGCCTTTGAGTCGATCGAGACTTGGGCTGTACTGGAGTATCTCCAACGGTGCCATATCTACTACCGTACATTGAAGTGTAGAAGTGTTTCTACAAAAACGCCACCATATCAGTCCATCTTCAGGATCAGACCTCGGGACCTAGCGCGGTGTGAGACAAGGAAATTGTCATTTCTCCGAAACTGTTCACTGTTGCGCTGGAGGATGTCTTCAAGGTTCTGGACTGTAGGGGGCTAGATATCAATGTTAATGGCGAGTACATCACTTACATTCACCATGCCGACGACATAGTGGTCATGGCTGAGACCATGGAGACCCTCAGCACAATGCTCGATGACCTCAGTAAAGCTTCCGAAAGAGTGGGTCTTAAAATGAACATGGACAATACCAAAGTCATGGTGAATGCCCATGTAATACCAACTCCTATCAAGATCGGAGACTCTACACTCGAAGTTGTAGACGATTATGTCTACCAGGGACAAACGGTCCAGTTGGGTAACTTTGAGAAAGAGGTCAACCGTCGAATCCAATTCGGCTGGGTGGCGGTATCTACTCGTCCAATTTACCGCAGTGTCTCAGACAAAATCTATGACCAGTGTGTGTTGCCAGTGATTACCTATGGGACTGAGACGTGGTCGCTCACAAAGTGGAATGGAGAGGGCTATGCTCGGAGTTTCCTTGCTTGATTGCATCTGAAATGAGAATATCCGCAGGAGAGCCAAAGTTACCGAGATAGCCCCAAGAATTGCGAAACTTAAGTGCCAGTGGACAGGGCATATTGCTCGCAGAACGGATGGCTGATGGGGCCGAAATGTTCTGAAATGGTGACCGCGAACCGGAAGACGATGCATTGAAAGGCGTCCCACTAGGTGGACCGGTGACCTGGTTAAGATTGCGGGCATCCGCTGGATGCGAGACGCACGGGATCGACGGCGACGCCTGGAGGAGGCCTATGTCTAGCAGTGGACGTCTTTCGGCTGAAATGATGATATTATTTTAAATACGGCAATTTGGGCTGATGCATGGATTGTTACTCAATCACGCCAGAACAGCTCAACGGATTTGTATGAAATTTGGCACAGAGATAGAGCTCAATTTTTATGTTTTATTTCTACGCGAACGAAATAGCGGTCATCAGATAGTTTACCTAAATTTGTGATTTGCTTTAGTAATGAAACGTGTAGTAAATGTCACGCGCAACGACTGATAAACTCACTTGACTTCCTTTGTAGTCACTAAAATATGTAAAAGCTTATTTGTTCAATGATGTGGTCTTTTTTTAAATATTCACTCGCCCGTAAAAATACCGGTGACATCACACTCCGATCGGTCATGAGCTCGACAGCCGATGACCGACCCCACTGATTCATCTATGTGTGAAATAAAACCAACACTTGAACTCGATCAACGCCAGAATTTAAATAAAACCTTTATGGGGAAATTTTTCAAATTATTCGTCGTGAAAATTTCAATTTTTATCTACTAACGACCACATACTGATCCCGAGCTCATTGCAGCAAGAACACGCCTCTCAATAGCTACGTTGTTGGAAAACCCGCAACACGTTTAATTAAAACGCAAATAAAAGATAGCCCGCCCCAATCTTTGATCTTTTCAAGAAAATTCGTAGTGCATTTTACTTAGATTACAGCAAGTGAATGTACTTGTTCCGGGGAAACAGTAAAATCGAAAACATGTCGACAACTATATACGTTTCTCGGCAGCAAACCAATTCCATTTTTCATTTATTGAAAAATTTTCTTGAAACATTTCACCTGCGCCCAGTAAACACGAAAATTCAATCCGAGCTTCAGCATTTCCAAGTTAAATTGTACCTCGTATCTATACGATAACGTCGTAACACTCAAGTTACGATGTAACTATGCATGATTTTATTTGTGATAGACATTTCTCTAAAATATCGGCACCGTAGTTAAAGCTATCTGCGCCCGAACTCCCGCACAATCAGCTCGAATATATTACAGACAGTAACACTGGGAAAGAAAGTCATTAAACCGAAGTGGAAAGTATTTTTTCCAAATGTTGCACAGATTCCCTCCGTGCCTTCGACGGGCGCAATTTTATGGAAACATAGGCCGTCGGCACCTGTGGCCTATAGGCGTGTAGGCCAAATGTCCTCGTTGTTCCCCTGTTCAGTCATTCAAATTTATTCACGAGTTAGGACGCCGCGGGTTTCTCCCTCGCTTGACAATTCTCAACATCCGTGCCCTGCAGTGGCGCACGCGTCTATAATTTGAAACAACAGTGTATCGTATCACTGCGCCCGGGAGGCAATGGGTGATCGATATTTATGAGCATTTCGAGTGCTGGGCCGGATTGTTTTCTCTTTAAATGCCAAGGTTCTCGATATTACCACGCAGAATCACCCACATAGTTGAATCCAAACAAATCGGTGATTAATTTGAACATTTATTTTTCACCAGCTTTTTGTACGACCAGGAAAATAAAAGCTCAAAAATATGGCAAACTTAAAATCGACAAACTCTCTTTAACATAAAGGGTATCGCTTGAGCAGACCCGCATCAAATTAAACATTGTGCGACCCTTGAATCCTATTTAACTGTCCTACAGATAGCTGCAGGCTAGAGACTGTACGTACATATATAATATGGTATAATGTATACCCACATAAATTAGGAAAACATTTTCCTTTCACAACAAACACTAATAAATTGTACAATACATATGTACAGAGTGGACGCCGTACGTCGTAAACGCGTAGCGGTGACATGTTCCGCAGTTTATTGATGTACAGAATACAGATACATACATTTACATTACAATAATATTATGTTTGTTTTACCAACAAACTGTTCATGCATTGGCCCATACACATGATGAATTACATCTTAGTTAATGATAAATGTAAATGATACTGTTTTATGTAACGGGTAATTTACAGCTTTCAATTTAATGTAATGTTATCTCAATTTCAAAGATGGAATTGGATTCATAAAATAAAAGGGTGTGTAAGTGTACCTACTCGAAACTTGTTGTTTTGTAAATGTCACCGAACAAGAAGCCAGCTGAGCGAAATAACAAGCACTTAACCTTTTTAAAATATATTGCATGATAAAAGTTATCTAAGAAAGATGCCGAAATGAAAGTTTTACGTAAAAGGATTCATCATCAGAGACATAATGTGTAATGAAATCAGTTCTCTGCCTACACTTCAATAAATACGGTAATATAGAACGAAAATGGTGAGCATCGATAAGAAACTGAAAGTTATCGATAAATATAAATATTAATAGGTTATACATGGATCGTAAACAACACAATGAATGGACATAAATCAAAACGTCGGAAAGACTTTTCCTGACCTACCTATCAAATGATATTTTTTTTATAATAACACTACCTTCTGTCAGCGGCTTCTTTTTTATCCCAAGGGAACATTATTACAAACATTACCCTATGTGCTATTCCAGACTATAATCTATCTCTGTGCCAAATTTCATCCAGATCCGTTCAGCTGTTCTGACGTGATTGAGTATAACAAACAAACATCCATCCATCCAAACTTTCGCATTTATAAAACACAAACGTAAATGTTCAAGAAAATCTCATGAAATTACAGCACAAGCAATGTAATTTTCCCGTTTTTGCCATTTCCCACATATAGAGGTAATTCACAACTATTACTAAATTCCATTGAAAAAACATAATCGCGCCGAGTGCAAGACACCATATGGCAGTTATGGCCATCAACCATGTCCAAAGACATAAATGGGCACGTTGTCGTCACAGTCGGAATACCTGTGCGAGTGGCGCGGGCGCAGGGGCAGCCTTGCCGCGCGCGGAGAGGGGGGCGGCACTCCCGCGCAACCTGCTGCCTCCGTCACTCCTCGCGGCCAGTGCCTCGCCCGCGCATGCTCGGCGAGTCAGCGCACATACGCGCACAAACAACACTCCACACGAACACTTGTGAGAAACTAAACCTTCAAAACAAACGAAATACCAGTGCTAACTCAGTGAAGTGACAGAAAGATCTTGTGATGTGCCTCTAGTTATTTACATAAAAGGTAAACAGTGCACTCCTAGCTTTGTTTTGTACATTATTCTACTGTTTTGCGATCAACAAGGGCATTTGTAAGTTAGCCATCCAGTTTTGCATTTATATACATACTTATCATATCTATACCAAAATTTAGGTTGTCGTAAAGGTGTTTTTACTATGGAGCTCTGAGTACTATGACTTCGTAGTAATATTCAAAACAGGTGCATCTGATTTTGTGAATGAGTTTGCTGTACCTAATTGCGAGGGACCGGTTCGTAGCTTGCATAACATGTTAAATGGAGTAGTGTGTCATCGAAGCCTGCGCATTCTGAGCATTGCCCAAGTTGGCCAAGTACAGAAAGTGACAAATATTACGGAGTGTCGCGTTAATGACATCATGTTGTATAATATGTCCGCACTCCTCCCACAGCGCACGTGTCGTGAGGTTATAACAAGCAGTGATTTATGACAATTAAACAATACGACAATGAGCTAAAGTTGAGGAAAAAACCTTATACTGTGTTCTTGCAAATGATTGTCTTACTGGAGATATAAGCAAACGACCAACTTTATTCACACGAAGGGCAAAAAATACAAAAATGGTCTCGATTTTAAGTTTTTGTTAACTTTAATGTGAATGACTTTATAATCTCGAGTCACATTACACACATAATGTTTGTCCCTACACTTTGTAATTGTGTATACTTAAGTATTTAACCTACCATTAAACGTAAATGAGCTAACAATTTAACAATTTTATTTGATATTATTATTATATAGACGTTATTATGATTTCGCTTCGCCCGCGTAAAAAAATGTTTTATCATCCCAAGGGTATACAATATCCTAAGTCCTGCCCAGGGTCTCAAACTATCTCCATGCCAAATTTCTTCTAAATCGGTTCAGTAGATCCAGAGATTGCACAACGTCCACACATTCACATACTTTTTTTATACTCTTTTTTTTTCCTCTTTATAATATAAAAGTATAGATTCTTTATAACTCATATTTATCCTAAGTTCCTGCTAAACACATCGTTTATCTAATAAAATAATTAACATTGCATTCAAAGCAAACCAAGTTTATATTGTATTTTCGCACTCCCTGCCAGAGTGCGAAAATGAATGAGAATTTTCATTACATTTTCATTCAACTATTTGTGTAGCGAAATTCACAAAATCCTTGTCCCCGACTGGTTCGCATAACGCTGTCAAAATGTTTAACATTTCATATCCCTATTTACCGATATCGCCACTAAATGCCAAGCATTTTTTTATAACTGTAAAGTAGTATTTATCATCTCTATATCTGCACATGTTACCAAATAAAATCGATATTTGTGTATGTTTGTATGTCTACAAATTCGCAATGGATTTTGACGCGGTTTTTACCTTTTAGAGCTATTCCTGAAAAAATATGATAAATAATTTAATATTAAACTAATTACTAATATTATAAAGGCGAAAGTTTGTGTGTGTTTGTGTGTTTGGTACATCTTCACGCTCAAACGGCTAAACGGATCCGGATGGCACAGAGGTAGATTATAATCAGGAAGAGCACTGTACCTTTTATCCCGAGAATATGTTCACTCGGGATAATTTACGACATTCACACGTGCGAAGCCGCAGGCAGAAGCTAGTATATTATAATCAACCTCATCGGTTTCCATCAGGTATTCAAACGCAATTCAATCAACAATAAAAACAAAAATAAAGTCGTAAAACCGTGCGAATCAGGGGCAGCCGGGGCGGGTGGCTAGTCTGCTGTATAGATAGGTGTTTCTTTCTACGTGGATGGCCGGCACATTATCGGACGCAGCCAAGCACAAACCACGCTGTTAGCCAGGCGCTTGTTAAAAATAAAATTATACAATTTTAGCACCCCTTCGGCTTTATTCCTTTTGTACACACACTTCGTCTGCAATTCAAGAAAAACACCTAACTAAGGTCGTTTTTGTTACTTCGGTCGGCTTTGTATTGTTAGCAAGATTGTAAAATATAACGAACAATAAGTATTTATATTATAGGTTTCAGTTGCTCTTTAAGATTTTCATTCTTGTTTTGAATAGATATCGTCATTGATCTGTCTTATCAATACAGTGAGAAGAATTGCCTAATAAATTGCCATCTGTACTATTGAAAAACTTATTAAGGTCTGTTTAAATATTTATTGTCTACGTATTCATATTATTTTCCATAAACAACAAAATATTTGGTCACATATTTGTTACAAAATCAACAGGGACGCTAGTAATTTATGGTTGGTCACCATATTAAATCAGTCCGCATGTCACCGGATGAATATTTTGTGGGCAGCTGTGGTCAAATCAACGAGAGCCTATCTACCCAGCGTGGCTAGCATTACAAACTGTCCAGAACTGTCGTTGGTATATCTATTGCGTTACATTTGAACCAGTCATGTCATAAAGCAACAGAACGATCTTAATATATTGGCAAAAACATTAGTTCGATTAAAACATAGATAAGGAGTGTAATTTTTTAATTACGTGCCTAAATTGCACGACTTTTACATCAAAAACAGAAGTAATCTCGGATAGGTAAATATCTTACATAAACCGGATCACGAATCATCCAAACTGGGTGGCAGTGACTTTGATAAACATCCAAACAGTCGCTCGAATACTAAAAAGAAAGATACCTCAAGACGCATTATGAATAAACAGCTGTCAATGGGACGGCTTCCGTGAAAGACTTATAATTAAAATCTTACACATATTGCTGAATATCTGGAAGATTGATAGCACTCACTAATAACATATATAAATATTATGCATAATAAAATAACATAAAAATTCGGGTGGAATTAAATGAAAAAAGTTGTTATGGTAGATTCACTTGTAAAAGTTTAACTAATGTCTAACATCCAAATAGATTGAAGGCTTGTCATTAGAGATTGTGGATCTAATTCATGATTTTCATAAACTGTCAGGGTTGAAAAGCAATACGATTCTAGAAGTCCGCTCCTTACATGAAATTGACAGTAACCCAAATAGTCTTACACGAGTATTAGGAGCGGGAATTAATTAATAAACAAAACATGTATCATGGATTCTCAGATACGGATTTCTGAGAAAGATAGTTATTAATGTCATGACCCCCAGAAAGATTGCGCCCAAAATTCCCGAGAATAAGATAATTTTCACCACCGTTGAAAGTTTGTTGCCTCTGATGGTTGTCATGCCAAAGTTGGCGCTGTTCAGCTTAGCTTTGGTGGTTGCCACAGTACCTGTAATGTAAGTAATTTGGACTCAGAGTTTTTTAACTAAAGCTGAATTTGGGCAGTCCTAAACCTGTTAAACTTGACAGGTTACATATTTCTCAGAATTGCGAAATTACACCAAAGAATTGGCGGACATTTCAGTGTAATGTAGCAAGAGCATAACGAGCATTGTGGACACTTTAAACTGAGCTTAACTCCTTTTTAGGAGACGCACCTAGTCAATGCTATGACTTAATGTCCTATAACCCCTAGATGGGGCAGAGGGCGTCCACAGATGTCCTCCATCGCGATCGATCTGGAGCTTCACGCTTCACCTCGCTCCATGTCATTCCGATGCTCGTCGCTTCTGCCAACACGGTGCGACGCCAGGTTTGACGGGGACGGTCACGCTTTCTTTTCCCTTGGGGATTCCAGTCCAAAGCTTGCTTGGGTATGTGACCGGGACCCCTTCGGAGCGTGTGGCCAATCCATCTCCACTTGCGACGCTTGATCTGGCGGTCGATCGGGCTCTCGTGGCATTTCTCCAACAGCTCTACATTGGAGATGGTCTCGGGCCAGTAAATTCCGAGAGAGAGAGAGTCTATGCTATGCAGCTTGCATATTAAGATAGTAAATTATGTAATTAAAGCAATCGATCAAAACATTGACATATGACTAGGTTTTTTTGCGTTGAACGCCATTTAATTAGCTGTCCGTGAGTGACTTAATTGCTGATGCAAATTATGATCAAAGGTTAGATACAACCGAACTGGCCAAAATGTGCGGATAATAATACTTAACTCTTCTTCCATATATCTTCGTTCGCTGTCAATTTTCTGGACAAAAAGTGTACTATACTATGCCAGTATTATATTAAGCTGTGTCTATACACAGCTCTGCACCTCAACCTAAACCTTCTGGAAATACAGGCTATAAATCATGTTATGTTTTGTAAAAAATATCTTATGGCACTCAGCTATAGTGTAGCTTATCCTTTGAAAGAATTTCTATAACTGAATCAACACTTTTAGAGATTACCTCCTACATACAAACAAACTGTTTTATACCTCTTTATGTACTTATATGACATATTATATCTCGGGTCCCTAGAGTCCAGGACCTTTGCAAGGCGTACGAGGGGCCGAACCCAACTCACAGAGAACCCATACACATTTTAAATGAAATTAAAACTTAACCAATATCCTGTTTTATTATTTGTCTAGCTAACATTTTACCGATTTCACTTTGATTGCATACAAGACTGGAACAGTAAGGAGAGCGTCCCCTTAACACTCCAAGTTTAGATTTACACCGGTCTGGCCTCTATTGTAGACCTAGCACGTAAACAAGTCAGGTTTTATTATTAATAACAATGACCACTACACGGGTGGGTGCGCCGCAAACAGTTCTTTGAAGACATTGAAGATTACCTAGCGTGACCTGAGAACAAATGGGCTTGTATTAAAATAATAGACCACATCTGATAATTAAATATAGCTAGATTGTAGATTTAGACGACATAAGCATCTAAATGTTATCTAAATCAAGATGGATTTTATACTAATTAAACATGTAAAGGTTATAATTATTGTTGACTGATTGATAGTATATGAGAAAATTTTGCGAGGCACGGCAATGGTAATTAAAATAGCGAGGTATTTGATATCATCATTCACAACAACAAACTGGCAGCATTTTATAATTTGTACCGCCCCATATGTTAAATCAAATAATATATCAATTCTTTATTGACTTATATGAAAAAGAAATATTCCTTTTCTCCTGAGCTAGTTATAAACTGTATTATAGGAGCCAGTGCATTGCCTTATAGGATAGGTACAATGCAAGATGAACTGGCAGTAGGTACATACAGAAATGCCTTGTGATCGTTATTCGAAACGAATACCTAGTGAATTTAACTATATCATCCCTTAGTAGCCATCCACGAACTTTCCTATCTATTGGAGTAAAACGGACCTAAAATTAGTAAAATCATTCAAGTGTCTACTACAACTATTCAAGATTCAATCATCCCAAAATGTACATAGTGCAGTACCATTAGTACGTGGTGCGCGTAGGAAGAGTGCGTGACGTGCGCGTGCGCTTGAGTAGCGCGCATAATGACAACAACTGAACGGAACAGAACCTCGCTTCCTCCTTGTCGCTTGATGGATGCGCATAACAGTTCACGAGGCGCGTATACTGTTCTATAACGCATGAGGCCATTATACAATGCATTTACTACTAATAATAGTATGACAGGAAGAAAATGTACTTAAGTACTCACATTGGTTGATTCCCAAACAATCTAACAAATGGCGCACGGTTGGCGAAGTAGTTGAGCGTTTGACTGCTGCGCTGCATGCCGCGGTTACGAATCCCGCATAGAACAAATATTTGTATGACCTACAGATAGTTGTTCCGGCTCTGGGTGTCTTGTGTCTATATGTTTGTAAACGCACCCATGTTATTTATTTAAAAAATAACCCTTTTTCTTTCAAATTTCCTGGAGGAACCCTTCAAAAGGCGCCTGGAGTTTTGGGGAAAATACCAGGGATAGTGGGATTTTTACCTCACTAAAACCACCCCGGTGATCACCATCAGCACGTAGAAGCTGGAGCCCCGTGACCTCTCAAAAGACTACGGAACCCCTTCTGTGCACGCCTGTTAGGGCACATCCCTGGGGAGAAGAAAAAAGCGTTTCCCCTGAGCCTCGCTATGCACGGCAGCAAGTGATCACAGTGCCACCGTCTTGCCTGGAGTCATATGGTTGGCGGACAGAGCCTCCATTGTGCCCCCGGAGTCCTGCTTGCCTATGATGCAGGCGGGGTTTCGTCTTTTTAGGCGTCGAAGCGGTTGCCTACAACGATGCCTTCTTCTCCAAGTGGGATAGGCCCTCTCAAACAACCTACTATGAAATCGAAACGAATTAAGAAGTTGTAGTTGAGTATTTGTCAATCTCTACCTTATCCTGAAAACCTGTCAAACTTTGGCATTAAAATATGGTTGGGCAGACTTTTAACCTCAAATATTCAGTTCAAAAACCGGCCTTAGTACTCAATTATTCTTCCTCTATTGCCAAAATTAAAATCAATTACTTATGCAGGTCCCCTTAAAGAACAAAATCTGATCAGATTTTGACGATGATGTTCGAGTTTGTCTTTACAAATTGCCCATCATTCATGAATTACCTGCATACTATCGGCACCGACCAATACATATGAGTGGATCAAAATGCGTAAGATGGCGATGATGAACATAGCCAAATTTTGTGACATTTAAAGCAGCCTAGTTCTCTTCAGTCTAAACAATGACGATATTGATCGTTGTCTAGCAGAAAGTTGTCAATAAAAAAGTTGAGGATACCATATTCGCGAGCTGGCTGACCAAAACCAGATGTTACCTCCGACTGCACAGCATGATTTTCTTCTTGTTTACGTCTTTTTAGTTCGCTTTTTAAGCAGTCGGGTTTTTGATTTTTTGAATTAACTTTTTAATTTATAACTTTTTAGTTATTTTTTTTTTCGAATTAGGTACATTTAAATATATAAGTGTTATATATTTTTGAAATCACCTCTTATAACCCTTTATTTTGATACCCCACACGATGGGTTTGGATGTAAAAAGAAAATTGCCCCCCCACAATATGGCGCCCAGAAGCCGCCATTTTTCTACTTTCTAATTTTAATGTAGCCCACTGACTACACTGACACTCGCAAGGTTAAGACGCATCGATTGACGTATGAATCATCAAAATCGGCCAACGCGTTAGGTCTCTGGAACGCCACATAGGAACAAACATACATACATACATACATTACATACATTACATACATTACATACATTACATACATTACATACATTACATACATTACATACATTACATACATTACATACATTACATACATTACATACATTACATACATTACATACATTACATACATTACATACATTACATACATACATACATATATAGACTGATAAACATATTAGCCTCCTTCGGCAGTCGGATAAAAAGGTCCAAATGTCTAACTAAGCGGCATTGCGAAGACAAGGAAAAAAGAACTTTATGATTCATCTTACTTTATTTGTAAAAAGAAAAGTTATTCAGGATTACTTTAAACGCTGGCTTCTTAGTCTTAGATTAAAATAGGAAAAAAAATATGTAATAATTGGTTTAGTCTTTGAAATCTATTTTAAAGCGGGATTCTTTACCGTTTTAACTTTTGTTTATGGAACAATATCCCGTTTAACTCGACAGTGGTAAAATCAACCTCATACCAATCACTGTATAACGTTGCATTGTTGCCGTAAATATCTGCTAGAATTATGACTTGAAATGTCAAATATTTACTGAGAGTAATTGCCGTTGGTGTGTTAGCCATCCAATAACGAAAGGATAAAGTGCCGTAATATTTTGAAACAGTGGCAAATCTTTATGGATTAGCCGAAACAAACAAAGAGCGTGTGTGTTTGTGTGACAATACCATACCTACAGCCCTCATTGAAAATATAGATCTTAATTTACTTTATAACTGAAGTTACTGTTCTTTCAATTACGATGGCAGCATATAACGCCCGATGCATCTAGGCAGACCATTCCGCTACCAACCTCTGTCTACAGCTGTATTAAGCCAATACTGACCTAATCCTGAAACAAGAGAAAATCGGAATATACCTAGTATCTACCTAGTATCTTAAGTTTGACAACTGATATATACGCTCGGTGGCTCGGTGATGATCACTAAACTTTAGTTACTTTATAACTGAAGTAACTGGTCTTTAGTCTTTCTGGTTATCCTCGAGTGTTGAACTCTAAACTTGAGTTACTTTATAACTGAAGTAACTGGTATTTTAATAACAAGTGCAGCGTAGACCACCCGGTGCATCTATGCAGTAAAACCCGCTAGCAACCTCTGTCTACAGCTATAAGTCAAAGTGTGCTGATCTTGAAACAAGAAAAAAATAGGAATATATACCTAGTTCTTAAGTTAGACAACTAATACATATCCGCGAGTGTTGAGCACTAAACTTAAGTTACTTTATAACCGAATTAACTGGTATTTTAATAACGAGAGCAACATAGACCAACCAGTTCATCTTGGCAGTTTACTGCTAGCGGTTGCTAGCGGGTTTTAACCCGCTAGCAGCTTCTGTATATAGCTAAACACCAACGCTGAGCCATCATCCTGAAACACGAGAAAAATAAGAACCTAGATCTTAACATTGACAACTGATACATAAGTACCCTCAAGAATTTGAAGTTGCGAATAATTGTCAAACTCTTTATCCTGAAAACCTGTAAAATTTTGGCATCAAAGTTGTAAGGTTTGTTTGTTTCTCAACTCTAAATAGTAGGTTTTTAATTCAGTTCTGAAACCAGCCCTTGGTCCTTGAATCTTCTTAGGGTTCCGTATCCCAAGAGTCTAAAAGGAACCCTATTGCTGTAAGTCACGTGTCCGTCTGTCTGTCCGCCCGTCCGTCGTCTGTCACACAATTTTGTACCGAAGAACCCAACTAACTTCCCATTGACCTATGGACTTGAAATTTGGTGCTAATGTTTATTATTATATTACTAACAAATACCAATATATTGATAAATCAGTTTTTTTTGATAAGGGATCCTAAATGTGCGAAGTCCGACGCGCACTTGGCCGATTTTTTATTATTGCTATCAATCAGCCTATGCTCGCGTTTGACCACTATCTCACCTGATGGTAAGCAATGATGAAGTAGCCTATTCACTCAGGTTGATCTCAACATGTAAACCAGGATCGTAGACTTAAATCGAACTCACAAATCAGTTGATTCGAGTACTCGCTAAGTAAGTTCTATTGATACTTATATCGGTAGGTAGATACTTTGTTAGTGTATCACGACATGTGATCAATCTACGTCGCGTCGTACTCGTAGGTGTACAGAGCGAACAAATAACATTATGTATGTAAAGGAAGGAGATGTAAGTACTCCGACTATTATTTGTTATTGACGAATAAACGATATTATTCTGACACGTGTCATCATAATAATCCCTCAGACATTTACTTACACGAAAATGATAGTTCTATTAATATCAATAATAGAAAAAGTTATCAAATAATGTTGTTTTTAGAAAATTATTGGGCAGAAATAACGCTTCTTTGCTACAAACATGATTAATAAATTACAAAAAAAATGTAACGGTTGCAAAATGATGATATTTGTTAAAAAGCTTCATGACGATCCCGTACCTAATGATAATGTTAAAGATTGTGAAAACACGATTAACCTTTCCAAAATTGATTACCATATCAAAGTAACTTTGTTACTCAGTAAATGCTACATTCTGTGTAGCACGCACACTATTCTATTAAGTTTAAGATCTGTATGCGTGCCATAATCCGATTCAAATCAGCGCAGTGGGTGGCGAGCCTCATCGACACCCAATAGCAATCGACCCACAGCTAACCTTTTTGTAATAAACATGCAATCAATCCACTCGGAGGAATTTACAACAACTTACAAGTTCCGGGAGCTTGGTCGAACCATCGAAAATTCAAAGAGATTTCCGTTTTGAACAATTGCCTCAGAAGTGCAGAGATAGTTTTGGTACTAACATTGATTAATACCTGGAAAATGAAGCGCATACGCCCAAAGGATTTTTTCTGGAATACCTGTCCTGTTTGTTGTTGTCATACGTACAGGACCCAAACTGAAGAGATCAAGCCCCAACAAAGGAATGAGGCACCCGTGTCTTATTTAGGAACGGTAGATTCCTACCTTTGACCAGAGTATGCTCTTAAATTATTAGATTTTATAAAAACCGCCATTGGGCACAAAGCTTTATTTATAAGGTATTTAACCCTAATTATTTTGTCTTTACTCGAGAAATGAAAGAATAAATCTACGGAAACCAGATACTTAAATAATAATCCGTATCATACATCAATGTACCTTACAGCAAATAAACTGAAGTTTGTTATAGCGAAGAAAAACTTCTAATAAACATACTGTCGCTGCAAAAAAATCGTCATGTAAATTCTGAACAATAATGGCAAAAAAAAGCTTTTTACAAAAAAATACTACCGACTTCCTAAATAAAAAAACTATAAAGTGAAAAATTAACATAAGTCGGTAGTATTTTTTTGGAAAAAAACCTTTTTATTTTTCACTTTTTAGTTGTACCTACATAATAGGCAAGTTGTTTATTAAGGTACCTATAACGCCAGAATAGATTACCCGAATATCATGAAACTTGAACATAACCGGTGAAATGAGAGATCTGCGTACCCCTTAAGAGCGTACTGGCGTGATGTTATGTTAGGAAATGGTATAAACAATAAACAGACATGCGATTGCAGCAATCCCGAGAGATTTGCCGTAATTTATTGAAGAGTTCTGTTGTATATCTTCGAATTTCTTCATCAGATCTTCACCAAACTAAAATGGGACAAATTTCGAAACATACTTACGAAAACAAAAAAAAAACAAAATCGGGTTAAAATTGACGAAGATATGCGTGAACATACACAAAAAAGAAAACATAATGTCGAACATAGAACCTCCTCCTTTTTGGTAAGTCGGTTAATGAGCGAACCTCCATTAATATTTAGCTATTAAAAAGCTTCACCATCACAAAGGCTGAAATCGTTTTGCAGAACATGCTGCGTAGAATTACAGCAGACTAGCATAATTAACTTTGTATAACAATTTCCCAGAATTTGCAATATCGGTTATCAAAGCCAGCAATCAAGCGGGTTTATTTCTAGGAAAACTGCAGAAGATCGATGTTGCAGTGAAGCTTTAGAGCTACATATTTCTGAAAAACCGCCTGGATATTTTTGGATTTTTTTTCACTGTTTCTGTCTCTTTGTAAAGCTTGTTCACTGAAGCCGTAAATATTTCGGAATAAAAAGTAGTGGCATTCAACGATAAAATCTATCAGAGAAAATATTTTCGCTTTCAGATTTGTACTTCCAGGGATTGGCTCTTCCAAACAAACAAGCAATTAATCCTCTTGATAAAATTACTTTAGATTGGAATGGCATCGGAAAACCTCTTGGCCTCTTGATACTGCAAACTCTTAGCTCTTTCTAGGTAGCGACTCATCAAGTGGGATGTCTATGATTTCTATTAATTTTTTGACCAATGATTTTTTTATATCTCATTATTAAACCTCTTTCGAACTCCATAACTAGCAGAACGTCTTATTTTTTATACGAATTAGGATAAGCTTCAGTCATCACAAGTGATTTATTTAAATCTATCCATAGTGGGCGAAGTAGGTAAGTCTTGTCACCTCATGACTGTCCTTGTGGTCGGTAGGTATCATTTAATTAGTAATCATTAGATGTGGAATGTGTGTGCGGTACATGACTTAAATTAAATTAATTATTGCGAATCAATAAGGCCAGGTGAACAAAGTCCCTAGACACAAAATAGCGCGCCGCTGCTTACATACTATGTGCCCTAGACAAGAGGCCCTAGAAAAGAGGCCCTAGACGAGAAGTCCTAGAAAAGAGGCCCTAGACAAGAGGCCCTAGACAAGAAGTCCTAGAAAAGAGGCCCTAGACAAGAGGCCTTAAACAAGTGACATTCTATCATCGAAAGCATGGCGATGGCGATTGTCTAAAAGGCAAAATTGTATGGTATTGATATGTGCTACCGAAATATCACATGATAAACCTTACATTTTGGCATTTCGCCATTTAACCTCGTCTGGAGCCTCTGGTAGTGCGGCCCAACATACCCTATAAAGACCCTAGCTATACAACTAGGGCATGTAATATCGTAAGTTTTTGAATTCCGATATTGATTTCCGATATTAGATCTCAATATCGGGATTCCGATATTAATATCGGAATAGCGCACTCTTGTTCAATATTGCATTTTTTTGTTATTTGCACAATTTCGGTATGAGGTTGGATTGAGTACAATAAAAAAACAAATTTATGCCGCGACATAATAGGATTTTCTATTGTGTCTCTCTTTAATCACCAGTGACTGGGTAATCGGGCGCTTATTAACCTAAATTGCACATTTGTTCCCAAGAAAGAATATAGTGAGCAATAAATATTTATATAAGTAATTAATATATAAGTATAGACGAAGAAGCAATCTCGTGAGTCGTGACTGTAAATCCGACATTCGTCAAGGCAATTATTATTTTTTCATGAAGTGAAGTTAAGTAAATAAGCGCCCGGTTAGTAAACAGATTATCCAACCACTGCTATTCACCATAGTCAACGGGCTTTACCGCGTTTACTTGCTCGACGTTTCATAAGGAGCTAAAATAAGTTTTTTTTTTTGGTTCTGCGATTCCGATATTACGAGATTCCGAGATTCTGATATTCATGCCCTATATACAACCACATAGTACACAGCAAGAGAACGATGTGAATTTCTACCTATTGGTAATGGACATAGGATAGATCGACCCCTTTTAGACTCCCATTTGGTCCGTTGTGCGTACAGGCCTCCTCTCTGTGAGAGGGAATGGACCGTAATCCACCACGCGGGCCCAGTGCGGGTTGATGGATGCTCTCACGATGTTTTCCCTTGCCGTTTTGAGAGCAATGGTATAAAATCTAAACAAAGTCAAGCCTGGGTTCGAACCCACGACCTACAACTTGTAAGTCGCGGCTGTTACCACTAGGCCACCACTGCTCTCTTGGTAATAGACATTTTTGGTATTATGTAGAGCGAAACATATTTGCAGATTACTGTTCAATTAGGATGAAACGAAAAATGCAATAAGGAGGACTTGCACCCGTTTTTTTATTAATTATAGAATGTCAGTGTATGTCACAATACAATAATCTTAAGCATATCTAACCTCTTGTGAAACACAAAGGTTTTATGCTTCCCTACTAGATACCGAAGCTAAGAAAATCCCATGTCTCAACACGGAAATTCAAACATTGCTGTTTTATAAGGCAAAAGCATCCCCAATGCAATAATCGCTAAGTTTATAAGAATCAATAAAGAAAAATAGCTAAATAAATTGAGCCTTGACTTGATAATATAATAAACAGTAACAAACTGGTTCTTGTCATTATAAATTCATTCGTTTTATAGTTGGTTGTTTACTTCAGATGTACTACTGTTATGTTTGTTATCTTAAAATATCAAAATTACACTTACAATTTTTACGAGATATAATGAATGATTTTGATCTTTGTGGACATTTAACATCATTGCATTTGCTGTAAGTCTGGGTTTTACTCTTTTGAATTGTAAGTTGGTCGTCCCTATGCAGTTCCCTGCATGATTATCTAAACCCTCTTCTTCGTTCTTATAAGAAGTCACGTAATGCAGGGCAGTACTAATAGTACTAAGTACTGACTGTACTAATTGTTCTAAGAAAAGGACGCCTTCTATGAGAAACTAAAATAATTTCGATGCTCCTTACCCGCTACTAAATGAGATAATCATAATATGTACCTAAACTACTAGAATAGTTCATGCTAAAACATGAGAATTACTAACATGCAATTAATAACTAAAGTACCTATTACAAAGTGCCTTCGATTAGATGAATCAGTGTTCTTCAAGAACAAGTTTACCTCATCTGAAGAATCGCAATCAACGATTTTGCATAAATTCTCTGTTGCGTTTATGATCTTACACTTCTGAGTTTTGAGTTAAAAAGGTTGTATACCTAGTGACGTAAGTGCTACGATTGGTGGATCATTTAAAATAGAGGTGACGATAGATCAGCTGTGGTTGTACAGTCGGTAGCAAACACTGCCCACAGTATGTTATAATAGAATATTTTACATAATATCGGCGGTCCGGTTTAAACGTGCGGCCCACGCCTCGCAGCCTCCTATACACTCATTGTTCTCTTTTGTTGGGCTTCGTTCTTGATTATTATGTACGTTTATTATGTATTGTGCTGAATCAATACTCAATGTGAGATGTATGATGAGTTGATTGGAATTTTCCGGGTGGACGCTTGCATTGATGATTTGTTTTATCGGACTTAGGACTGTTTTCGAATGGAGTATCATTTAAAGTTAGAACGTGACAAGTAAAATGTTTGAGAGGTTTTCAGGCTAGAGTTTGACAAATACTCAACAAGTCCTGAATCGTTCCAGCTCATCACAAAAATGAAACGATGTATAAACTATTATTTTTATGGTTTACTGTTGCAGCTAATCCTGAAGAGCTGTAAAGCTGTTTTAAGCATAAAGGGACAACTATGCTAAAACCTAAAAAATATACGCCTCGATGTCAGCGAAGTTAAATAACTTTGACCAATATTATTGGCAAGACTTTACAAATTGGTAAAAGGACCTATTACAACAGGATTATCTCCTGATTTCTGAATTAAGAATTTGAAGTTGAGTATTTGTCAAACTTTACTTTAACCTGAAAATCCATAATTTAACCAAAAAACCTAAGGTTACACGCTTCTAAACTCCAAACACTCCATTCAGAGACCGGCCCGCATAATCAAATATCAATGTCCAGGAATATCCGATATTGTTCCAAAATAAAAACTGAAGTGATTTGTATTTTCATGTAAAACAAATATCAAAAATATGTAGGTATCACCGGTATCTACGCGTGTCGTCATAGTATCGTGTAATCGTGTTCTGTGCAACGTGTTTTTGCGAGCGCAAATTTTTACGTTTCACATGAGTAAAATTAAAAACGTGAACGATTTAAATTTATTACAAAAATATTTGTTTTAAATACTCTATGAAAATTAAACGAAAAACTTCATCATGAAAGTGATATGTTTGATTAAGGGTACACTAGTCGAAAATTCTTCCATACAAACGTAGTCTGGCTTTTACTCCACTGTTTGACGATGTACGTTCATAATAAAAAATGATATCAATTTGTCTCATCATTATCTAGCCCTGTATGGAAGCTAAAAAGTTAAAAAAATATTAACTTGCAAGTTATGAGCTTCGAAAGTTCCATATTTCAGCACTTATTTTAACGCATCTTTGGGCGCAAATAAGTACCATAAGAAGAAGGAAAATTGAAAAACGGCCTCCATACAGGGATAGATTAGTAGTTCAACAATGCAAATAATGTTATTTTGAATAGATACATTCAGTCGTTTTTTTTTATGATATCCAGACTCCCAAAGGTCTGTTTATAATATTTCGCGCGCTCGTTTTCGTTCTAAATCATTGTCCATTTCGCTACAAATTTGCAAAAGTGTGTATTCGTACGCGTACTAGCTTCTTACTGCTCATAACAGCATCTATCTGTTCCGCACGTGTTGTCAGTTGCTATAGCATGCATTTTAACCCCGCGCACAAAATAGTTCGTGCCGTCGACTAGTGTACCCTTAATAGTCGAAGCTATTAAGGGTTTCAGTAGCTATATATTTGTATAATATCGTACTGTGGTTGGCACTTCGACAAGCAATGTGCTAAAGATTATATTGAGAAACAGTCTGGATTCCTGCTCCTGTAGCCAAATTGACAATCTACAATAGATAACTCTAGTAGAAAACGAATCAATGTATGGGAATAACACGACTGAACGTTAAGTCACGTGGTCAGACAATACAAAGAGATTCGATACGAAGGGGGGCTGGAGAGGTTACGCCGTTGTTGCTGGCTGTCATTTCTAGATCATTGACAGTCATTATATGGCGATTTTTAATTTCGTAGACTAAACTGTCAGCTGCCAATAACGTTGCTTTTTAATGTTGCAAGCGCGGAGCATAGTGTTGTAGGAAAGGCTCAATCATATGTGACTCATCGAATCGATGTGACATAACTCCTCAATAAAATTTTATTAATATAATCGGTGTTAATCAATGTTTTATGAATATAAAAGTTACATATAACAGTGTTAATTTAAAGAAATCAACAATAAAATAAATGCGCGTGGACAGCTGGTGGCCTGATAGCTGTCGGCGTGTGGACAGCAAGTGTTGTGCAGGAGCAGTGTTGAAGCGGGGTCATGCAAATGAGCATGACCTTTGGTCAGAAACTGGACAATCGATAACCAGTTGTATCCCTTAGTATCGTTTGACCCTGTACCTATAAACTGGATTGTGATGGTCACATAGGCAGACGGTCCATGGGTCCATGTAAGCTACTAGTTTTAAATTGAATCCGGTTAGTCGGGAACTCAGTTAACAAAGGTGACGATGATGAGATGAGTTGTAGAAAAACCTATCTTTACTTATACTCTATTCGCTGGATAAAACTTAAAACGCTGTGAAGAGTGCCAGAACCGCGAAAGACGACATTTGAAAAATGTTATTTTCAAAAAGTGATTTTCCTATGTCTTCGGTTTCTGATTTTGTAATTTAACGTGTATATATAAATATAAACCCGCCTTATAAGGGCCCGCTTGGTTGATTTTAGCCCATTAGCTCTCACAGAGAGGAGGCCTGTTTCCCAGCAGTGGAAACATTAATAGGCTGATGATGATAATGATATAAATACATTTGTTATTATTATTACGATAATAAATTATTCACTAGTCGAAAATATTGGATTGGCTATATTAGTTGGCTAAAGGTATCCAAGATAATCTCGTGAGTAAAGTCATAATCATGAATGATATTCACTCCCATGTAACAGATGTCTTCTTCCTCACATTGTTTATGTGAATAGATAACAAGCAGGTTACCCACATATTTTCTATTTGCATAATGGGAAAATGCAGATTTTCTTGACAATGTTATTTTCCGCAAGTTAATCAAGACAACGATGCAGCAAGCATTCCTTAAACTCATTTCCGTCAACTTTAGTTCCGAAAACAAGTCTTTTTGAGGCTTTTGTCTTCTGATTGTAAACGATGATGTGGTTTACGGTAAATCACGCTTGCCTAAAAGTAACCTATTCACTCTTGAGTTAAACTAAAGAAGGACTAACTGGTAACTGAAGAACGAGTTATAAAATCCAACTTCGCAACCGAATTTAGAAAAATATTATCTATTTGAGTACCACCGCGGGTGCGAATTGCGAAAGAAGCCGATACGAGCGCCCGTTAGAGCCTCGCGGAATTGTATACTTCGTTCCTAGATCCTCGCGTGCACGCTCCTTGTTTATTTCTATTTCGGAATTTGAAAAATTTCGTATGTATTCACCTCTAATCTGCGTTATTCACTATTTAGTTCTGGAAAGTTTTATGCTACTCAATTAGTGATGTAGTCGGGTCGAATACTGACTTTATAGATGGATATCAACCCCAGAAAATAAGTAATTTGCTTGGCAATCGAATCTAATTTGACTTTAGATTACAAAACGACGAAAATACTTCTGCACTAACACAAATTAGACTACGGACCGGTACTGACAACTACTCCGGCCACTCCAATACGTTAATCGAGCTTTAACATAATTAATTTAGAAATCATTATTATTAAGGATGTAATGATTTTATTTTTATATATTTTTACATGGTTCATAAGCATATATTTATTATCTGTTTTACACAACTAACAACGTTATTTAAGTATTTTTCTATGGCGTTTGTACAAAAAATTTACTGTGCCAAGTACACTTTATAAGTTGGTCCACTATTACTCGTAAACTTGTAAAGCCTAGTTATCCGTGATAGTTTTCCTTCTAATTTCGTTATATTACTACTGCTGTGAATTTTTTCACATAGCCAAGAGCAACGATTTCGCTGGCAGGGAGGAAACACTTGACTCTAACATAAATTTGCATATTAAATCTTAATTTTACGCATACGGATCTCTGAATTAACCGAAAAATGGTTTTAACAAGCCCATAATATTTTTGAACGGCCTATCCAATGATAACCCACACCATAGGATAGACGAGAAAAAAAAACATCCCCACTTTACGTCTATAGGAGGAAACCCAAACAAAAAATATTTTCACGATTTTATTTTACCATTTGACTTAATTATCTATACTTATTAAAAATTTGTTTTTTTGTTTGTACCGAATAGGCTCCTAAACTACTGGACCGATTTAAAAAAAATATTTCACCAATAGAAAGCTACATTATTCCTGAGTGACACAGGCTATTTTTTAATCCCGAAAACGTGTCCTGTGGGGTCCAAGGGAGCGAACGAAAGCCGCGGGGAACAGCTAGTTAATATATATATCCATGCCAAATTATAGCTTTCTAGTACTTTGTTTCTCTGAGATAAGCTGCGGACGGACAGACGAACAGAGTACAAGGATGGCGAAAGTATAACCTAAATATGTGCTATTTTTCCAAACAGCAATGTAACAACAAGATATAATACTCGTATAATATCGATAGCGACTAATCTGGAGCAAAAACGAATAATCCTCTCTCTGCCCTCTCATTGATTGCCCCTTTTAGCTTTGAATCTCTTTTCATATCAGAACACATATCCACCTAATACCTGACTAATTGATGCTGCGCTACGTTGAACAAATATACCACGAATTTATACATATATTCCACCGTTTTATTTGTCCATATTATTCGGTTTTTGAACAGTTTCTTTTCAAAGAATAATTTTGTGTATGTGTAATAATATTAGGAAGTGATTTGATTTTGGAACAATGAATGAGTTTGATCTGCAAATGTGTTACAAAGACCATTGTGATGGTACAGAAGAAAGGTTAAAACATTGTGTAGCAGTTTTAATTTAACACAATGTTTTATGTATTATGCCTTCAATTCAATACAAAAGAGCCCAATAAAATACCTTTACAAAAACACTGCTTTATACGTAAGAAGAATTAACATTCATGGTGAAATGGAAATTTATTCAGGTAGCAATTTTCTCGCAACTCATTATTTCATGGAATCCATTTGAAATAATTTCGCTGAAACGTCTCTTGTTTATTTACAGTAGTTAATTTATCAATAATAAATAACCCATTTCCAGTAAAAAAAAACAACTTTCTGAATCATTTTAGCTCGTCAAAGCGACTAGCGATATAAAGATCCGAAAAAAGGTAGTGTCACATTCACATACTCGAAGACTCGCGCTGTCGAATAAATAAAACAGAACGACAATTTGCTTTGATCACGTTCTCTGAATAAGGACGCCGGGACCAATTAGTACGTGCCAGAGCTTTGCGATGTTATTCTAATTCGAATAATTGCTGCAGTCCTGCAAAGGTCCTGAGATACGTAGATACGTGATAGACGGCAGGTAGCTAGGTAGCATTACGTGAGAAAATAATTATTGTTAAAAGAATGTTTGAAATATTCTACATCAAATGTGATAAACAACAACATCACGCTCGTATTACTGGAAGGGCTTCTGAGTTTACCCACAGTACTCCCACCCACAAAGAGTCGATTTCACCAATGAAACTAATCGCGATTAGTTCTACTAAACTCAGTTTATGCAAATACAGCATTCTGATTGGTAGTTTCTCAGAGGTCTCAACCGATGAACGATGTATTTGCATAAACTGAGTACTAGTTTAGTTCAGCTAGTACTCAGTTTATGCAAATCGCGATTGAAGTGAAATCGGCCCTAAGTGTTTTTGGGTTTTCCCATCTGGATTTTTTCTAGGGATGTTACCGAGATTCGATTTCGAAAAGTCGGAACTATAGATTGCTTATAAACCTCCGATGTCGATTTCGGCTCCGAAACTTTTAAATAGGAGGTTATCGGAGGTCGATTTGGAGTCACTGATTTGATTTAATTAACTACTACACACATTTTACTTAACTATTAATACTGATTACGATTTCAGGAAACATGTTTGTGTTTTCCAACGCCTAGTTAAGTGAATTGTTTTGACCTGAAATTAAAAAGGCTAATTAACAATAATATGTATTATTTTATTAAACATGCTTTCTTTTACATAACACAGCTTTCTTCAGCCTCCGCCTCCGATTCCGATTTCGGTTCCGATATCACCATTTCCGTAACATCCCTATTTTCTCAGTGGTGGCCCAGAATTGCCGGAATTTGTGGCCAGTTGATAGTTACAGACTCGCTCCACATTATATGGGGCTTCAAAATAACTTGCGATATAAGATAATTGCCATATCAAAGCGTCTAAATTCTAGCTGCATTTAGTTAAATCAAGCTAGGGAGCAGCACTGTTTTAAAGTTTGTTAGAAAACCCACTTCCCAAAACGCCCTTCAAGTCTTCCTAGTGTTTGAGCCATAAATAAATAATGTCAATAACTATCGTTTATGTTTGCTAATGTCATAAATATTTATGACGGTTATCTGAGCGTTATGACAGGTAGTCAAATAACGTAATCGTCCGTACTTATTTACTGTGCATTCGTAATGAGAATTGGAGTCAGTATGTTTGATGAGCCAACCATCATATTCCATACAAAATCATTAAAAATACTAAAACGTCAAAAGTAGAGCTATTTTGCTTACTTGGGCCCAGTTTTGTATCCCCAGTTAACTCAACCAATAGTTAAATATGCTAACCAATGCTTTCAAATGTAAGCAATATGCGTTTATTCATCAATTCTTAGTCTAAAAAATGGTAATAATCAACTCTCCAACTTATTTGACCATTTGTGTGGGCCGAAGTTCTGTAAAGTCAAATAAAAACCCACCACTGATTTCTCAATAATTTAATTCATGAACTATAAATTTACTATCTACTTACGTTCTTACAAAACTTTATTGATTATTTTGAGGTCATACAAAATTGCAAGACGAAATAAAAAGGTTATTGTGTTCCTAACCTTGGCCAACCTTTATCTTAAAACAATTGACGGACAGCAGTTAACATACGAAACAATGAACGAGAAAATACAACTGCTTGTATTTTCAGCTTGCCAATAGCGTTCATTGCACTAATATCTCGTTGTAGGAACCCGAAACATAAATTAGTAGGAATATATCGTTTTATATTAGTTAAAAAATACTGTAGGTACAATAGATGTCAATTCAAAACTAATTTATTTTATTATTTAAAAAAATTATATCAATAAATTTAGGCAGGACAACGACCGTATTTGTCTTTGCCATGCTAAAATGAAACAAATATAGGCTTGACTGTCAATCTTTTAGCGGACCTTTATATTATATTTTTTTCTAATTAATTATTGAATTCGGCTATAATTGCTGCAACGAAGGAATTTATTAACCAAACTCGAAGTTATAATTGGCACAATAAAACTGGTAAAATATAACACGATAACTTTAGCATTTTCCTGTTCCAATAAAAATAAATCAAGACAGTGAAAGTATACAATTATATATACCTGATACTAAATTATAATTTAGTATCTACCTAATACTAAATTATGAACAAGTAAGTACAAGTTGTATTTTAGGTTGTGTAACAGATTGCTTTTACTTCTTAACGAACCCGTGATTGTGCCTTGATGTTGCGTACTATGACTGGACTTAGGCATACTACCGCGAAAAACGTCTGACCAAAACACAATAAGGAAAAAAAAAATTACCCGACTGCCGAAGTGTTGTTGTTGCCGTAATGTGTTTATCAGTCTATGTATGTATGTTTGTTCTTATGTGGCGTTCTTGAGACCAAGCGCGTTAGTCGATTTAGATTGTTCTTTCATCAATCGATTCGTCACTGGCTAAAATTGGAAAATAGAAAATTGGCTGTTTTTGGGCTATTACCCACATAATTTCTTTTTCAAAATTTACTTAATAACCTATTTTTTTTACTTCTAAACCCGTATCAAAATAAAGGGTTTTGAGAGGTGATTTCAAAAATATATAGCACTTATATGTTTAGATCTAAATAATTCAAAAAAAACCGGCCAAGTGCGAGTCGGACTCGCGCATGAAGGGTTCCGTACCATTAACTTTAACCATTAAATTACATATTAAGAGCCCACACATGCGCTTCTTCTTCTTCGGAAGTTTGCGCCTGCCTAACTATAAACAGGGCTCTTACTGTAAGATACTTGGGTGTTCTTATCGGATATCGCCTTGACTGGCGCGAGCATTTGGACAACCTTACCTCACGCATGCGAAGGCTGATAGCTGTTTTCAGGAAACTGCGTAATGCCGCTGATCCACTTATTTTGAAAACAGTCTACTATGCACTGTGCCAGTCAATGGTCTCTTATTGTCTTCCGGTTTGGGGTGGTGCAGCAAAAACCTGTCTTCTCCAAGTTGAGAGGGCTCAGCGTGCGATTCTAAAGGTTATGTTACGCAAGCCGTTTAGATACCCTACTGTCCAGTTATACAAGGACTGTAAAATACTGTCGGTTAGACAGTTATACGTCCTTCAATGTGTTTTGCGTAAACATCTAGTTCGTCCGCTTGAAGCTCCAACAGGTAGAGTAAAACATAGGGTGTTTTCGGTGCAATCCCACAGAACTACTTTTGCTAGTCGTCACTACCTTATAGCTAGTTCTAAGATATACAATACCATCAACAGACACCTTGGTATTTTCGGCCTGAGTTACTTTCATTGCAAAAATACATTGCAGACATGGTTGCTCGGCCTCAATTATGATGAAACAGAGGACATCTTGCTGAACAAATAAAACTCAAATAAAACACTTACATACATTTATACTGACAGACATATATATATACATACATCCACATCTCTACACACGAACTACACACTACACACTACCTACACAACTCACGCAATGAACACATACACACACGCGCTGATTCCAATAGGAGCACTGTTCTTGACCACAGTTTAATATTGTTATCGTGGAAATTATTGGTCGAATTTTAATATTATATAATTTTGTTGTTGTTTTTGATTTTAATTATGGTTTTAATTTTACTGTAAATAATTTTACAATTATAATAATCCATGCAATTAATTTAAGTTATATATTTCTATAATTTATTGTACATACAGTATTAAAATGGAACCCTACTTTAATGGAAATATTAATTAATTTTTGAACTTAATTTAATTTTAATACTTTAATTTAATTTCACTTTATTTCTTTAATTTAAGCTTTACTTAGATTTAGTTTTGTTTCTATTTTCTGCAATGACTGACTATTTTTGTGTAAAAATTCTAAGTGCATGCATGTCCTATTAAAAATATCTGTAATTTTCTTTCCTGGAGGGACACTGACTTCTAAGATACAGGCATTTGCCTAGTTTGGAAGTCAGGGTTCCATCATTTGTATTTCGCCTTTTCGTGTGTTTCTTATTTGTAAACATTTTTTGTATGGCTTGATGAAATAAATTATTATTATTATTATTATTAACGCAAAAAACGGCCAAAAAGTCACGTTTGTTGTATGGGAGCCCCCCTTAATTTATTTTATTTTAATTTAATAATTATAATTTTTTGAAGTGAATATACAACTTAATATTCTGTGAATATTTCAAGCGTCTACCTATTGTCGTTATTAATATCGTTCAAAAAACGGCACAAAAATCACGTCTGTTGTATGGGAGCCCCCCTTAAATATTTATTTTATACTGTTTTTTGTATTTGTTGTTATAGCGGCAACATAAATACATCATCTGTGAAAATTTCAACTGTCTAGATATCACGGTTCATGAGATACAGCCTGGTGACAGACGGACAGACAGACAGACAGACGGATCGCGGAGTCTTAGTAATAGGGTCCCGTTTTTACCCTTTGGGTACGGAACCCTAAAAAAAATGTTAATAAAAAAATTAATTCAAAATAAAAATATAAAAAATATTACTAGATGCACCTTGTTTTGTTGCAAAATAGCAGATTTTTTTTCTCTGGACGGCAGTATATTCTTTTGCAAATTTCCAGCAGTATTATAAGGTAGGACCCAAACTATAAAAACTTTGTCAACAATACAATCATGTAATATGTAGATAGGCAATGAAGGCCCATATATATACATAACGGATTCGAGTAACAAACAATTTACACCACATTAATAATATTGCAGTATGTCCGAACACGTAACGCGAGCGTAATTTAATCATTTAATAACGACTTCGTTTTGAAAAATATATACAGCAGCATAATTTAATCCATTACCTACGTTTTTTATTTAAACGGTCTGGTGGTTATTACATACCAAAATAAAATTGAGGTGTCAAAGAACACTCTTTTTTGTGGTTCTTTGTACTTAGTGGATTCTGTTGATATCTATAAAAAATAGTTTTGAAATCGCCACTCCGTATTGACCAAGCGTAATATGTTTGACAAAAGACCTTTGCCCTACAGTTGAACAATAACAATATGAACTAGCTTCTGCCAGGCGGCTTCACCCGCACGAATTTCGAAAACTAACCCAAGTGAACAAGTTCCCGGGTTTAAAAGTAGCCTATGTGCTATTCCAGACTATAATCTATGTCTGTGCCAAATTTCATCCAGATCTATCCAGCCGTTTGAGCGTGAAGAAGTAACAAACATAAAACACACACACACTCACAAATTTTCACCCGTATAATTTTAGTGTGATATCAAGTCGCTTCTCGTGCATGTCTGCGTCACCCCTTAGATCTACTAAGCTCTACAATGGATTCCACCATCATTTAAGCATTTATCCTAAAGATATGTGTTATGATAAACGAACTTAATAATAAAAATATCTTGATGTTTTGTCAAGTCGTAAAATCCGTGCAAAGCAGACTCTATTTTAATATAAAGTAACTTGTAGGTAGTTACCCCGAAAAAGGAAATTGGGTATTCAGCCCGAAAACATATAGAATTTAAAGGCGAGCACAGTCAAGGGTCAAAAGTGCAGTCATACTCTCCCAAAACTCAAATGGCTAGTTTTTGTAGAAGGAGTTAAATTATACACAACTGATTTAATATTTTGTATATAAATTAAAGTATAGATTATTCCTAGTTACCGCAAAAAGTTGAAATTCTGCTGCCTTCAAAAAATTGCCTTTTCTATTTTGGTAGAGTGTGACTGCACCTTTGACCCTTATAGTACATTCGCTAGCACAGCCAGATAAGTCTGTCCGTTTGTTACATGTTTACGTTTTAACGGATGAACGGATTTGGATGAAACTTGGCATACGGGTAGACCATGTCCTGGATTATGAGAGAGGATACTTTTTATCTAAGGAAGTATGTACCCAGAGGATAATTTTCAAGCGGGCGAAGCTGCTGGCAGAAGCTTGTGAGAACATAAAGTAACTCTAACGCTATAGTCTCGTCAGGAACACTGAACAGTGATCAATCAAAGGCGAAGTGACAATGCGTCATCAATCTGCTTATAACTCTAGATCCGTCCGGACTGGCGAGAACAACGAGTAATGTGCTTTACTCGGAGGTCATGACTACTTTTAGACTTAGACCCATCAATATTGCTGTTTGATATACTTAGGTACTTATATAAAATTATATTTTTGAAGAACTCGTGGCTAAATACTGACAGCCGCACGGGTTGATTTTCCAGGTTAAGGCGTATATATAAATACACAAACTCACGCCTTCTTGCCATGGGGGCAGGCAGAAACTACAGAACGCCACCTGCTGCGATCCTTACATACTTCTTTTGCTTGACTCACATTCATACATCTGGTTATGAATACTGCGCACCTGGCCTTTCTGAAGAACATCTCCTATAAGGTCTATGTATGTCTTTCTAGACTACACGTCTGCATTGTAAATACCTTTCGTTTGTCGCCTTTCATTCATCATCTCAGCATGGCTAAACCATCATAACATACTCTTTTCAATTTTAGTCACTACATCTTCTTTTATACCACAACGTTGTCTTATTATCTCATGCCTCAATCTATCATTTAGAGTATATAGGTATATATTCCCCAATATTAACGCAGTACTGGTCCCGCGCCCGCTCGCCATAATATCAATATTGAACATCAGTCAGGACAGTTTTGTTTGCACAATTCTCTTTGATATACGTGCTATGTCAGTTATGAAGAAATTCTAGCCATATTTTTTTCTGTGTAAATACATTTTAAATTTGCAATTCGTTTTGGAGGAATATCCAAAAGTAGCGAAAAAATATCGTGTTGTTATTTGTTTTTATAAAGCAAAGCAATAAACGAAAAAAACATGTTTCACAAATAATGTACATGAATCAATAATATTTTTTTTGCAATCCTTTTAGCCTAGCCGTTACTAAGGACACAGATAATATAATACTAGCATACAGATGCATCATCTCATACAAAGAAACCGTGCCGACGTAACGTTTTTCGTCTGATTATGCTGATTATTTTTATAAGTACTTTTGGTTCCATTCCACGGCTATAGATGCTGTTAGCGCGACTTGCAAGTAAAAGGGTTTTCTCTGTTCGTGAATATATTTTTCTTTAAATACAGTCAGTTTTTGTTTAATAGTATGTTTTCGCAGGTTTTTCAGTTTCATTGAACCAAAATGTGTTACAATACAAATTTCAAAAATCAAGTGTCATGCCTCAGAAATTAGCCACGCTATCTATTGGAATCAATTTGAAATGATCCATTCTTATAACCTTTTAAATGTAAATGAAGAGTCCAACATTCCATAATTTTATGCTTGGGAGAGTTCATTTAAAAATAACATACAATGTTTATGATCAATTCTAGAAAATGTTAATTTTACACACAATTCAATATCAAATCGTTGCATATCGCGCTATCTAGTGACATTTATTTGAGCCAAATTTTCTTTGTAAGCGCTGAACCCCGTGCTAAGGAGTATGCTTTAAAAACTAACCGTTTTACGGCTCTAAAGCGGTGGAAGACCCTTAAGCAGCGCTTGCCTAATTTGGTTCCTAGATGGGTGACCATCCATTACACACCTCGGAGACAAGTTGAGATTGAGACAGACGCCAGAAAATATGATACAGTCTTGCTAGGGGGTTTTGTGTTTTCCAGTTACTGAGTTGTAGCCCAAGCGCGGATATAGGGGGGTACAACGGGGTCACTCCTTCCCTCCCCCCTTTTTTTATTTATTTTTTTGGGGCTCTACCAAACTGGTAGTATGAATGGTAAAAATCTATCTAGATTCAAGGCGGGGAGCTAAAATTTTCGAGCTCGTTTCGATCGCTCTCACAAGAGAGGTTCTCTTCATCCTTATGCTTTTGAAGAATGGTCAATACTTGAGCTACATCATCTATCTATGAAGTCCTCAAATTTTCGTGAACCACAATGTTTTATAACCAGTGGTTTTGAATCTTAAATTTCATCTAAAATTCTACTGGAAAACTACACAAGGAGGTTTTTAATACGATCCGAAATGGAAGAACAGAATTTTTTTAAATCTCGAGAGCCATTTGTTTCCCCCTCCTGTCCCTCCGTTCTGAGCGAAATTCTGGATCCACGCCTGAGATAGCCTGTCGCTGCGTGTAAAATACTGGTACTAAGGTGCATCCGGTTATACTGGTTCCCATAATAGTTGGGCAGTGGCAGGCGGATTGATTGATATACAATCATATTTTTACCCGACTGCGGGAGGGTAATGTTTTTCGAGCGTATGTATGTTTGTATGTCCATTTCTATAGCACACTCTACAGCCCAAACGGCTTGACGGATTATGACATATGACGGTGTCGTTGGATTCCTCTCAATTGTGAGATAGGCTATATATTTTTTTGTTGTTTATTTGCCTAACAATATGGGTATCAAATGAAAACAACTTAATAGGCCATTCCAAAAATATATTATTGTATCACTTTTATGGTTCTATTTTGGCACAAATTCAAGCTAAATATAACTTTGATAGCAAAATAGCCACATAACTTATTTGGAGAACTCGGTCATTACTTAAAATAAAAAGTCTGAAATAATATTTGATTTTATAATAATTTGTCGTTTGCAAATTCTCAGTATCTCGCACGAGTCCCTTCATCTATCGTAATTATCGAAACAATAGTAAAACAATTAGACAGACGCCTCAAAAGGCGTCTCGAAAATTGAGGGCTTGATAAGAATACGAATATAAATCGTTGATTGACTTATCGTCTGGTGCTGTAGAACCGCGATTAGGTCTCTATTATTCCTAATCAATATTCTAGATACCACGACACCCTGTACAGAAATTACCATTGCTAACATACATTTACATAAATATATTCCAAACTTATGATATAACCATCTTTCTGATCTTTTCAGATGACAACGATGTGCAGTGCCAAAGAAAGAAAAGTGATATTAAATAGATGAAACATAAATAAGTGATAAGCCGCGATCATGGAGGGGGTGAGAGTGTCGCACCAGGGGGTGCGGGCGCATTCAGCCGAGGGGTCGGCGGGCCGTATCACGCAGGCCGGCCTCGCGGCCCGTAGCACTGCAGGGACGGCCGCTAAAGGCATGGCCATCAAAGGCCACGAGGACCTATGGGTGGAGATACAAGCCAACACCTTCAAAAATTGGGTCAATGAGACCCTGAAACCAATGAATATAAAGGTAAACACCGTATTAATTGAGTTAACTGTTTCACACAACCTGCTACGCTGATTAGTGGGTAGTGTTTTATGAATAGCGTAACATCGACGCTGATTTGTTTGATTTTAGTCATAATCGCTGTGACTTTGTTGTTCCAAATGCTTACAGTTTGAGAATCGACCATGACATTCTAATGCTTCTTTCTAACTCATTATTAAATTAGGATCAAATGAAATTATATAGCGAAATGACGCAGTTTTCATGAGTATAAATTTCCTATGAAGATAGAACAAATTAAAGTATTTTGTTTACACAATTGCTACCGTTCGTTTAATCGTTTTATCGTCTTTTCAGGTTGCAGATTTAGTAGAAGACCTCCGAGATGGGACGGTACTGTGTGCGTTAGTGGAAGCCCTTCAGGGTCGAAAGTTAAAGGGCTGGAGTCGCAACCCAACGAACCAGCACCACAAGCTGGAGAATGTCACCACAGCGCTGCAAGCCATAGAAGATGATGGGGTCAAACTTGTTAATATTGGTAAGAACTTAAGTTCGTAAGTTACACTATCCACAAGCTATGTCATAGATTATTTTACCACCAATATCTCTAGACGAGTGTATCGGGGTATATTACTCACAGCGGATCTTTGTGTCTCTGAAGTTGGCTGCAAGACCCTGCGCTGTAGCTTTTTTTGTGTCAATTTTGAAGGCGAAGATAGCATTGTATAACTGCCTCTTTCACTCGCTTAAATTTGTCGCATCATCCTTTCTCGCTTACTCTATGCAGTATACGCGATAACAAATTGTTTCTTGCGCAATGGTTCGCAGAGTCAACTTCGGAGACACAAATATCCGCTGTAACTACGAAAACGATTGTAAAAATGACAAAAATGTATGAGATTTTCAAGCCCTATCGAAATATCACGTGAACAATCCCTTATTATTGAGATTTCGACCATCTTTATCGCTGACATCGAACGGAGTCGGATAAGCGTAAAAATACACGGTTTGCCTCTTTGCAATACAAAGATTCTCTCAAATGTTTTTGATTTGACTTCAAGGTCTTTAATCTTTTGCCCATATCATTTGAAAATCGTCAATCATATTTGCGTTTCGGTATTCCCAAATGTCTTTCCTAATCCCACTTAAACTTATGATCCATTTACCCCTAATTAATTACCTACAAGCGAACGTACTTCACTTCGGTCAGGAAATCCTTAACTTATAATTGTCAAAGAGCCAAACCTCCAACAATCCTTAGATATCGGAGGGGCCTTATTTATAAAAAAAAAACTAACCATATGATTAATTAAACACTGACTAATAAATTCACAATTCATTTTTTTTTTTAAGATTTTGTATTTAGAATCTTTTATTCGATTTAAAATATAATATGGCTAGTAAAACAAGGCTAAATATTTTGTTGAAATATTGCAGTCTTATAATCGTCTTTTGTTTTAGGTAACGTGGACATAGTGAATGGGAATTTAAAACTCATATTGGGATTGATTTGGTCACTCATTGTACGCTACCAGATCGGGCGCAGCAAATTCCCTCCTAGGTAAGATTTTGTTTTCATAGTAAAAAGGTTATTAGGTATGTTTACTTAACGGTTACATTTGTTTTTATAAAACGTTTGCTATTCATTTTCTCGCGTATCTATCTAGATGTTGATCCAATCTACATAAATTCAAACTATAGCATGTAATTATCAACTCAAAATGAATAAAAGTATATCCGGAAACCAACTTAGAGCTCAATAAAAACTTAGATAACAAAGCGAAATCTTCACTAGACATCAAACAAAAAATAACAATGCATAATACTAAACATGATGCACTACCCAACCGATGCGATAAATTCAGCGAGCGATGCAATCACGCGACCATGCTGATGTAATTCGATCGTTTGAATCAATAAACCTTGGGCAAAACTAACTGTATCTAAACAACAAAACGTTTATTTGGTGTAATAGCAATTAGCGCGACACGCCTGCGCCGGCGCAGCGGCCCATGTCTAGAGACTGCATTTAAAATAAATGCACCTAAGATACGCTCACTGAGCTTGCCTAACAGTCCCGGTGTTTAGAAATAACGACGGTGTCTAGTTTTTCATAGCTTTAGATAATTTATTCCATTTAAGTATCTAGTTAATCTTACGGGTTACCATACAAGTTCTTATTACGTAAGTACACAAACGTATGTGTCAACTTACCAAGTGGAAAAGGATATCTTCAATAATTCATTTCCGTTCAAATATTCGTACGCAATCAAAGGAAGACATAAAGCTCTAGCAGTGACGAAAGAATTCATGCCATCTTCGCTATGCGCGACGAATATTAGAAATTCCTAATATAAAATGTACGTTGCTCAATACTTTTCGCTTTTATGGAGGTTCGATGTAAAATACTGACTGGATCGGTCTAAAGTAGTAACTGAGATCGAGACTGGATAGTTGCGTGCCCTGCGGAGCTGGCGGCAAGTGACTGGCAAATTGCAGGTTTATTGGTGTTTGATTGCAGAAAGTTGATGCTATCGTGGCTGCAGGCGGCCATGCCGGAGTGCCGCGTCAACAACTTGACGACAGATTGGAACAGCGGGGTGCTGCTCTCCGCCTTACTCGACTACTGCAAGCCCGGCATTTTCCCGCACTGGCGCGAACTCAGTCAGTATTGATTATGACAGATTTCATTACACCGTACAACGTCCCGAGCAGTCTTTAAAAGTAATTGGAAATTTTGTACGAGCGCAAATTGATTTTATAAATCTTAATAGCCAGGCGTTTTTACTTTGTAAACTGTTGGTAGATAACACAGCAATTTGCAATCTTATCAAGAACAGACTTTTTAACAACGTAGCAAAGATGAACAAAAGCGAAGTATACAAGCGCAGGTAAACCTTGCAGTACAATTGAGTCCGTCCTAACTGTGTTGTCTGTCAGAGATCACTTTTGAATAATCTCCCTTTGTGTATCCATTCAAGTACCGTTATTTTGGAATGTTTCCTTAAACATGTTGTTTATTAAGAGTTATCTATCTACTCAATATAAAGTATTACATACACAAACTCATTTTACAAAAATCCTTCAGATCGTCACGAAGCCGTGGAGAACTGTCGCCGTGCGATGAGGCTGGCTCACCGAGAGCTCGAGGTCCCCATGGTCCTGGAGCCAGAGTACCTGGCCTCACCCTGGCTGGATGAGCTGTCCGGCATGACCTACCTCTCCTACTTCATGAAGCCTGAATCCACAGGTTTCAAGACCACTCTCGAATGGGTCAACTCACGGTTGGAGAGAGGGATTACCAATTTTACGGTAAGTTTCGGCTTTGCGGTTTTACTCGTATTTATGTGGGAACTAAATATTGCCGCCGGTAAACTACGTGTAAAGGTGTTTAATTATTGCATACCCCTTTAGGGGAAATTAGACGTGATAATTACGAAACATTAACATTTTTAAAAGAACGATTAAAGTAGGCGTTCGATGCATTTAGATATCGTTGCCAAAGGCAATCTTTTTCTCATTCATGTTAACACAAGATTACGTAAACCCAATAGGTGAAGGTAGCTATCGCATATTTAAAGTTGCTGCGATGGTTAGTGCAAATAATTTAGCAAATACCTGAGTTATTCAGTCACGTTTATTATAAAATTTACGATGGCTCGTCAAGTTAAGCAAGGCCTGTGTCTCACGACAATCTGCCTGGTGATTGAAAGATATAATTCACAATGGTGTACACTTAGGTAGTGTTCACATATTCCACATTTCTCTCGGCTCCTATTATTATTAAATTGCACAGATGGAGAATTGCCCTGATTTGAGTCATAAATCTTGGGTTTTAAAGGGATCAGACACGGGTAATTTAACACTACAAATGCGCTAATTTGGTCTTCGATCCTAATTCTTTTCTATCCTGACTGATTCCTAATTTCTAAGAACATGATCAAAACTATAATGTGCAATTAATGTACTTAGTCAGATACTGCCAAATATCACGTGACTTGTTTGCCAAATAATTACATACGTGGCTTTTTTTCAGGAGAAGTAATTAATTTTTATCATATTCTTTTAGACGGACTGGAACGACGGCCGTGTATCTAACGAGCTGGTCAGATCTATCGGTGGTCCTGCACCACCTCCGAGCCGGTTGCGAAGAGACCCTGCCCGCTGGGAGGAGAACAACCAAATGGCCATCGATGCTGCTAAGAAAATTGGTAAATAATTACATTGTATATCGATAAAATGAATAAGTTTAAATTATTTTTCGCTATGAACACTTAAACTTCTTTTAAAGGAAACTTCTTCCATTCTACTCGATTCTGTCGTTATGGTAATAAAACCCCATGAGTGTCTCGAAGAACAAGCTAAAAGTGCTGTAACTGTCAATTTGATTGAGGGAGAGGCTGATTCGAGGTTAAGTAAAAATATAAAATTGTTTAAAAAATACAGTCAAATTTGTAGTACCTACAACAAGGCTCCAGAAAATAGGTGCCTCGTTTAGATGTCAATGTGTACGCTTTTATAATAAGCTTCCAAGTCACGTACAAGATCTAAGTGTTAATAAATACAAATCATTCATGAAACGTAAGTTTTGCCAGAAAGAGTTTTATACCACTACAGATTACGTTGAGGACAAAAAGGCTTGGGATTGAGCTGCTCCAATTAATTTTGATTTATTTATATTTTGCACCGTGAATTTAGTTATTTTTGTTGTTTTTCTTGCTATGACTAGAATATTTACTTTTTAAAGTATTATATTATTTTATTTTAATTATTGTGAATGTGAAAACTATATGGATCATTCTTTTTTTTTAGTTTATTTTTTTATTAATCTCAGTTACTTTTAATTATGGTCTGGCAGTTTGAGTAGTTTATGCGGCCATCCCGAATGCCCTTTCTTTGGTATTGGTTCGTCAATTCGTTGAGCTCCTTAAATTCTGAGTTGAGCTGCACGGTTATTAACAAATGCGTCCACTGACTGGACAGGTTCACTCAATCTGGCTGGTTCTTTCCTCAAAAGACCATTTCAGACATCAGTCTACATGGTCTTCACATGATCTAACCATGATTTTGTCTGGACTTTAAAAGAGACTGTGACCTCTGAGTTTGTTACGGCCTTTCTTCTCAGAGTAGTCAGACAGGAAAAGCCGACCTCATCTAGTTTTAAAAAATATGATCGACATGTAAAAGTGTTTGTACGAACCAACTTACAGAAATAAAACCATTTATCATTTGAGTGGAGTGGTGAATGTTAACCCTCAATTTAGCACAGAACATATATACCCTTGGAGTATAGGGGAATGACTGTACGAATACATACATTTGTAAAGGTGTTTCTAATGACCCTTAATCCGATACTGGTGACACAATCTCGAATAGTTTACACCAGGGGTTCATCTATAAACTGATAGACAAATTACTTTAAAAATCGATATGCCGATTTTTTCATATTTTACGAACTTGTGCACGCTTATCGACTTGACAACAATGATACTTCCTATTAAAACATTAGTCATTTTTATAGCAAGTTGGTACACGTAACACAAATTATACAGTATTTTGAAAGTTTCGAATAAGAACTTGTGTTAATTAATAGGGACTATTAAAAGACTTCGTCGACCCCCAAAACCAGTTTTCGTTAAGAAACCGATATCAACCCCAAGGGGTCAACCACTTAGGGAATCCCTTCTTTACACCTTACAACCCTAACCTAGCGTAATAAAACCGGCGAATTAATAGTAATTTAAACATGATTTTTAAACATTGTCATAGGACAATGTTTAAAAATCATGTTTCAATTCATCGTGTTTCAATGGTTATTTAAATTACCCCGTACATGATTCATAGTAGTGGTAGTTATTAATCATTGTGATTGCCTGATTTATAACACGGCACCCAATGAATTACAGCAATTCATTACAATCTAAATATATTTGAGGTAGCAAAACAAATAAATTGCATTGAACACTGAAATATTCCATTAAAATATTCGTTTGAAAATGAATTTGTATACGAGAATTTTCCAGTAGGTAAATAATAAATAGTTTCCTAAAATAAATAAAACATAAATACCGCAAGAAAACTGAATCTGATTTGAATACAAATTCTGAAGTAATCGAAATCTCTCACTTCTAAACAAGTTTTATAAGTATTATTAGTTTTTCACTTGTTTTTTTTTACACCAACTCTGAAATGACGAAAATGGACCCTTTTCAAGAATTATGTCGTTTTTGTTACACCCTGTAAAGTACCACTAATTTGAAAAAGTGCGCACAGTGTGAGCAGACGATTGAAACACATTACATATAGAACATTTTTAACAATATCAAGTCCAAATAAGCCTTTCAACATTTCAACTGTGATGTCCAGGTATTCATCCAGTATTATCAGCTCGCGACCTGAGTCAGAGTGACGTTGAACACCTTGGCGTGATGGCCTGGGCAACTCAGCTTCGGAACGTGCCGCCCCGACCACCGGTCCATGACATGCTGAGAGTGGCTCTAGACTCCACCTCTGGCAGAGTTGGGGAAACCGTAAGTATAGCACTATCACACACCTTTTCAATGGACAATACCGAATGTTTGTGTCTACAGTCAACACCAAAATTTAATTTGACATGACAAGTTAGCCATACAACAAAGTGGTTATTAACTTTAAAAATTTCGCGTTTCATAATAAAAAACATTATATCACAGGAATTAAAGAACGAACGAACGATAGTCGTCGTCGCTGTGAACGTCAAGTTAAATAGGTAAATAAATAATAAAATCATCGCGTTAAATTACCGTGATATAATGTTTTCCAACAAAGTGTTTGTTGTGTTGCCATTGAAAATTTGTAAATTGCGATTACAACAACTCAAATTCGAATAGTTTTTCAATTTATTATATCGGCAGATTATGCATTTGTGTTTCTTATCCTTGTTGATATTTCTTCTGTGGCTACTGATTTCATTTATTTGCGGAAAGGCCACTAAATTCCCCATAAGTGAAAACATTACATTACCAATTGGTACCTACCGCTGCTAAAAACGGAATAAAAACATAAAAGATACATCAAGTCTGATCGCAGCTTATTTAATTTTAAAAATTACTTCCATTTAAACTTAAATCGTCCTCCCCAATGAAAATAACTTTGAGTTAAAAAAGCCGGTCTTCAAGAGCAGATAGCTAATTCATGGTTTTTATGAGTCGACATCAAACGGGAAGGCGGAAGCCTTATGAAATTCCCCCGATGGGAGATACTGTCTATCACAGGCGGAAGTGCCCAACTGATTTATCCGGCACAAGTGAAGATTAAGAAGAATATTGGTACTCAAAGGAGATTCTAATCATAATGTTTAAGTATGGCAAATTAAAAAGAAAAAAGTTATTAGAAAATATTTTTTTGAAAATCTTTCTTTTTTTATTGTAACACGTGTTGATTACAACAGCCTAGCAGAACCCGTCTTAAATAAAATTATATCTAATATTTAATTAGTCCATTAGAAAATCACAAAACATACCTACTTAAGTTTAATTTAAAGTTCACTTTTCCTTCTAAAAAATCGACTAACGACGCTACAAATAGTTAAAGACATTGAACTACTTTTTTGACTTTGAATTTTCGTCAAACAGCTGGCCAAACATACATCGAACTGAACGCTCACTCGCTTCCCTTTCAGACGTATATCAAGATCGAAAGCATATCCAACGAGTTATCCATTTCTGAAGTTAAAGTATCGATAGTGAACCCTCTGGAGCAAGAATCAAGGTTGAAACTCGATGCCCGGGGAGCCGGAGAATTTGTACCCGAACATGCTGGCATGCATGAAATAGTCCTCACCGTTGATGACATCAGGTAAGTTTTGTTATAATTTTATGGCAATGGTAATAAAGTGCTTATTGTCTACTACATAGTAATTCTGTTGAATCATCTATAACGCCCTGCGGTTTACAATGCAGACGTGTGACATTTTAACAGTAGCTATTATTCTATTCTGCGTTTAGAGTTGCGGCTTTTCGTGTAATTATTTAACTACGTGTCTGTGTGTTTAACATTCTGGAACAACATGTTATACAGACACATGCTACAAATCAAATGCTTCTAAACAAGCTCTAATTAAAAACAAGTAAAATTTATAAAAGACATTTTCATTTCATGCTACATAATTTATCTAGTAGTAGATACCTACGCTTCGATCGACAATTTTTTGTATACGTAATTATAACACGATATCTTGCGAAAACACCACGATTCAAACAGTAAAACCCCTTAACTTTGAACGGCTGAATCGATTTTTATCAAACATAGGAAAAAATACTCTGTATAGTTTACCTTTCCTTTACCTTTCAAACAAAAACAAACGAAATCAAAATCGGTGCATCCATTTACGGGCTATGATGTCACAGACAGATACACAAACAAACAGGAACACACGTCAAACTTATAATACTACTCTTTTTGCGTCGGGGGTTAAAAATGGAGGGAGGTCTTTGCCCAACGATAGCTAGTTACAATAGTTATGATTCCTGGGTAGTAAAAATATATTTAGTCCGTCAGTTAGATTATCAAAAAACATCGTATACATATTCTTTGCTCTATTAAACCAACAAAGAAACACACACAACAAAAAGATAAAGAGCATTAAAATTGAGGAGTGGGGTCCTGTGACGTCACTTCTAAGTAAAAAGTTTACAACGTTAGGCGTAATTTCTACGCACATCCTCGTCATTCTTTGTTTACGTAAAGAAAGAATAAAAAAAGTTAATTCAAGAAATCAAAAAACCCGCCTGCTTAAAAAGCGAACTAAAAAGACGTAAACAAGAAGAAAATCATGTTGTGCAGTCGGAGGATACATCTTGTATTAGTCAGCCAGCTCGCGAATATGTTCGCTTTTTAAGCAGGCGGGTTTTTTGATTTTTAAAATTAACTTTTTTTATTTATAACTTTTTAGTTAACATATTTTTTTGAATTAGGTACATTTAAACATATAAGTATTATATATTTTGGAAATCTCCTCTAAAAACCCTTCATTTTGATACCCCACTCGAAGGGTACGGAAAAAAATTGCAACCCCCACATTATGGCGCCCAAAATCTGCCATGTTCCTTTTTTTTAAAGCCGCCAAGTAGTTTGAGAGATATGAGGTAATAAAGAATATTACATACATACAAACATACAAATATACAAACATACAAGATACGCGCGAAACACATAACCCTTTCCTTGCAGCCGGGTAAAAAATATTATAAAATACTATTACAATAATACCTTACATACATTTTTATTGCAGGGTGGATGGAAGATACTTCTTCCGCGTTCTCCCAAGGCTTGTAAGCGTCCCACCGCCAGGCATGGCGCCGTGTGCCATAGGAAGCATAGTCGAAGTACTAGTCAGTGCTACAGGTAGGTCAATCTGCCTAGCTGTTTCTGTTGTACATATGAACGGATCCCAAGGTCGGCTTCCAGTGTAACCCGATGCAGCAGCGGTACCCCATAGCAAGACTGTATGGCATGGCAGGCTTTCGCGCTTCGTACTTCTAAAATACTAGTTAGAACCAACGGTTAAACGTGCTTTCCAGGACAAGAATCAATCTCCGTTTATAATGAATGGTCACCCATCCACGGACCGAGCTCAGCAAGTCTTACTTAACCTTAAATTTCAACCCATTTGACAGTAATAATTTAGTCACGATTCGAGTAGGTACGTAGGTACAAGTACAACAAAGTACATGGCTCCACAGGCGGGCAGAGTAAACACGATAACATCACAATGTCCTTAGCTTATGCATGCTCCTTACGTGTAATTGACCTTTCGACGCCAAACGTTAATGCTACGAACATAGTTTGTAGTTGTGGCTATGAAATATAGATAGGGTATGTACTGAGTAGAATGGCAACAGGGATAACATGTAAAGCAAGGTGGCCCTTGAAGATAATAATATAATTATTATTTTTAACTGTTTACAATTAAGATTTTTACCTGGCAACAAAGTTTTGGTTTCGGATTGACGGGAATACTGGCAAACATGTCTGATTGCTTCAAAGAAAACCGGCCAAGTGCGAGTCGGACTCGAGCACCGAACGTTCCGTACAAATAGCTATATTCACTAATATAGTTAGGTAACATTACTGAAGTTCATAAACTATAAAAGCTCCGAATATCGCTCTAACGAAAATATACAGTGGATTGTTGCCCCCATACGCCGACGTAAGTCCCGGTCTGTCTGTTTACCAACTATAAATAAGTAAATAATCTTTTTTTTATTAAGGTAGTATTTTCGGTTTTCGTACTTTTCTTTTAATTGAGCTATAAGATATTGCTTCTTGCAAAATTTCATGATTCTGGGTCAACGGGAAATACTCTTACCCTCTTACAAATAAACGCGGTATAAAGTTATACCAGGTATAACAAAGGAATAACCATACATTTTCATAGGTTTGTACTTGGTATAACTTTATACCGCGTTTATTTGTAAGAGGGTTAGGTTTTGTTTCCTTGATTCGCCAAATATGCGATATAAACGGTGATATCTTTTGATTCCGTTGATCCAGAAGTTTGACTTTTTCACAGCTCCAAGGGATTGCAGCCTTGAGAATTAAATATTAGTTTTAACTTGATACATTCAGGCACACTTGAGAAAAAGGTCTTGACAGCCGAAATTTTATTTTATTTTTATTTTGGTAAAAATTTATAGACGTCACACGGACAGACAGAAAACGAATTTCTTTTTTATTTGATATTGGCTCGCGCTTGACCACCATCTCACCTAATGGTAAGCGATGATGTGGTCGACGATGGATCACGCTTGCCTAGAAGTAACTTATTCACTCTTGACTTAAAGACCCCTAGATTGTATCTATCGGGAAACACAGACAAATAATCCTATAAGGGTTCCTTTTTTTTCCTTTTGAGGAACGGAACCATAAAAATACGTTCGATTTACGCACAACCACTTTACCACACCACACCCAAAAGGTACACGTCCGATACTCCAAATCAGCATCATCAGATACACCAAATGCTAAGAGACGCTTTACCGAAGTCTTGCCAGCCAACCGAACGCCCTCGTCTGGTTATTTCAGCTTCTCTTCCATTGCAAAATTTAATCCCTTGACCCTGATTCGTTGCAGGAGCACCAAGGAGAGAAGATGTAGATGTAACAGCTCACTCTCCGAGCGGTCGTGCAGTACCGCTGGAGCCTCGTCATCCTCCTCCATCAGCTCCTGGCACCACCGCCTCCAGTGCCACCTTCCAGCCTGATGAGGCAGGCACCTGGACCATTGCTATTACTTATAAGGGTGATCATATACAGGTGAGGGTTGAAAAGGAGTATCTCCCCTACGTACCAATTTTTAACTGTATCTTGGGTACATTTACACACAGACGAGAAAACTTGTCTGTATTTAGATCAGACAAATATTTCTTACATGGGATATCAAACCTCAAAATCACTTAAACAAGTTTTTAATCATTTAATATGGATGTGATTTACAACAGCAGGCTTCAGTGCCCGAACTTTCTGAAATAAGTAAAATTGTTCTATGTGAGTAAAGGAAATTTCATTTTTCATTTCTAGATGAAAGAATTTCCCTAAAAACAACTATGCAGATATGAGTATCTTTAGTACCTAGTCCTACAGCATTTCTTTCTGCATTTCAGGGTGGTCCCTTCACATGTGAAGTCTTCGATCCCCACGGAGTTCGGTTGAGCCCTGGAGCTCTAGAAGGAGCTGAACCACTCAAGCCTCACTCCTTCGAGCTGGACACCAGTGGCTGCGGAGTCAGAGGAGATCTTCAACTGGACATAGTCCACGACAAACGGAGCGTTATGTGCGCTCTGGAGAAACTGTCTACTACCAAGTATCGCGCTACCTTCATGCCTAAGGCACCTGGAAAACATAGGGTAAGATTTTAATGGAATATTCATTCAAATAGCAGACTGTCTAACTTATAGACATAGAGCCGAGAGTGGCCCAGTGGTCCAGAGCAAGAACAGACTGGAGAGTATTGGCCTGAAATTGAGTAAAACCAAAACTGAATACCTACTTGTTCTTGCGATTTTGGCGGTCTGTCAAGTTCCGTGCCCATAGCTCTCGCTGAAACGTGCCCATACCTATCTGCTCCGACTTTCGGTGCCTAGGGTCGCTTCTCCAAGGGAATGGTGAGGTAGACCGAGACGTAACGCACCGGATCAACTCAGGATGGATGAAATGGCGACAGGGTCATTGGAACAACTAGCAACCCACGGATGCCCCTCAATTTAGAGGGGTAAATATCCAAGTCCTTTTTAGACCTGTCGTATTGTATGGATCAGAATGTTGGGCTATAAAAAGAAGGATGAAAAGACATTGCATGTAGCAGATATGAGAATGTTGAGATGGATGTGCGGAGAGACGAGAATTGATAAAGTGAGAAATGAGTATATTAGAGGAAGTTTGACAGTGGCGCCAGTGACAGAAAAGTTGAAAGGAAACCGTTTGTCCTGGTATGGTCATATGATGAGGAGGGATGAAACGCATGTTATTAAAACAATTATGATTATAAATGTGGATTGATGGAGAGAAAGGGGAAGGCCAAAGAAAAGTCAGATGGACTTTGTAAGGAGTTATATGAAAGAAAAGGGAGTCAGTAATAGCGTGACGGGGGACAGGACGGTATGGAAAAAAACTAATTAAAAAAATCAAAAAGCCCGACTGCTTAAAAAGCAAACTAAAAAGACGTAAACAAGAAGAAAATCATGCTTAGCAGTCGGAGGATACATATTCGCGAGCTGGCGGACCAAAACCAGATGTATCCTCCGACTGCACAGCATGATTTTCTTCTTGTTTACGTCTTTTTAGTTTGCTTTTTAAGCAGTCGGGTTTTTTTATTTTTTTAATTAACTTTTTTTATTTACAACTTTTTAGTTATTTTTTTTTAGAATTAGGTACATTTAAACCTATAAGTGTTATATATTTTTGAAATCGCCTCTTAAAGCCCTTTATTATACCCTACCTATATTGACACCCCACACGATGGGTTTGGAAGAAAAAAAAAAAATTTTTCTTCACAAAATGGCGCACAAAAGCCGTCATTTTTATTTTACCCAATTTTAATGTAGCCGGTGACACTCGCAGGATTAAGACGAATCGATTGACGTAACAATCATCAAAATCGGCCAACGCGTTTCGTCTCTAGAACGCCACATAGGAACAAACATACATACATACATACATAGATAGACTGATAAACACATTACCCTCCTTCGGCAGTCGGTTAAAAACAAAACGTGTTGCGCCGACCCCAAGTCACATAGGAGCAGGAAGAGGATGTTGAGTGTCTGATTTATAGAAGAATATAAAGAATCCATTAGCAATCTATAATCAAATAGAATAGCAAGACATAAACTAAGCTCCGAAACACTGTGGTGTTCATTCCACATGTCTTAGTTTACTTACGTTTTATAATATATTTTACAAATTTCATCACCATTACTTTTGAAATTGTATCATCTCATGTTTTCCATTTTTATGTATTATTTACATTGGTATAAACCTGAAAATCATAAGATTTGTTTTAACATCCAAAACTATTATATTATTTTTAACTCTTGACATTTTTACCTGACATGACATTGTCATTATTTTATTTTCTTAAACCATAGACATAAGATACCATTCTCTATAGCTTATTAAGCTCGTTGTACATTATATTTTTCATTATAAGGGCAGCGGCAGACTGCGCCTCTGTAAACCGTTTTAATTCGTTCACGATTTCTTAATTGATATTCAAATTTAAAATTTAGAAGACATGTCGGAACGAAGAAAAACGGGTGTCACTTTTTTTAGTCTTGAATCTGCATTGAACTCTGAAAGTCGTTTGACTACTTAGTACTACGTGTTGTACTATTGAATCTGAAAATCTCTTTAAAACTATTATATATAAGGCCTGTGAATCTACCAATTCTGTGAAAAACAATAAATATAATTTATTGAGTGTTGAACTTAAATGTGTGCACTTTACTGGTTCATAAACTACGTCGGTCACCGCTTCATAGTAAAGGGCTTGATTGATCGGCATATTAAGCCACAGCCCGACCTCCACACTTCTATCTGCCAGTGCCAGCCTATTCTACTGCCTAACTGACTGCCTGACTATTAGTTCAGCAGCCTTGTTGACCATCTAACTGTGTGCCAGCCCATTCGTCCTGCTGGCTACCCTATTGCCTATCTAAGTGATTCATCTGCGAGCTCATCTGCCTACCTCGGGCATTCCACGCCTTCGTGTCCGTCCAGCTGCCTAGCCTGCCTGCCTGCCAAGAAATTTCTGCCCACGTCGTGTCGTATAGTTCATTTGAACTATACGTAACGCTACAACACATCTGACATTCAATCTAACCGTCTCGATCCCTACACTTTAAATAAATAGGTGTAATCACAAACCACTTATAACACTGGCCAGTAGCTAGTAAACTAGTCAACTGCACTGGCCAGTCTACATCATTACACTGTAAAAATCTGTGACCATAAACCACCACCACACTGCCCGTCGCCTTACAATTTTAAAATATTTTGCGGATGCGTAGTCACCTAACTCCACTGAAGTTGAAGTACAGTGTCGTGTAATTCCAGCTGTACCTACATGTACTTCAATGGATTTGACTTCGATCTACACAGCCCAAGTCAAGAGATTCTTACACTGTAAATTAACTAAAGCTGTGTCCACAAATCACCTCCTACACTGCCAAGTACCTAGCTAAATTCTCAAGTACACTGCCGAGTAATTGCAGTTCCATACTACAATACATCTTCTTGAATGGGCACGACATAAATATATCTACATATACACGGCCCAATTTAACACGTAGGTACTTACACTATATAAAAGAGTTAAAACTGTATCCACAAACCACCCCTTAAACTGGCCTGCTAGTACTAACTGGCTTCTCAAATACAGTGTCGTGTAATTCCAGCTGTACATCTACTTCAACGGGTACGACGTGCACGGCTCGCCTCACATGTTCCGCGTCGGCTCCCGTTCCAAGAAGCCCCGCGACAGCTCCAGTCCGTCCCCGGCTTACGCGAGGATATCAAGTCCAGGTACCTTTCTCTATGCATGCATTCAACGTAAAGTAAAACTAAAAAAGCTATGGACTTATAAATGTGTAATCTATACTAATACTTAGACGGATGTATCACATGAAAACCCAAATACAAATAAAGGAAGAACTTAGAAAAACATCGCTGTAAACGTAAACTTACCCAGTTTTTTCATTTCCTTTGTTACAGTCACTCGTCTAAGATCTGAGAGCCCAATGAACCAATACAATCTATACGAAACAAACGCTAAACACAGTACAAGCTCAGTGGACCGGCGCGAGGAGAGACGTGATTCCAGCGATTATTACAAGTCCTCCTACGGATCCGAGCCCAAGGAGAAAAATTACGACGTGACCGATTCCGCGTACTCGACATCAAAAGCGACAAAAAAGGAAACGTACACGAGATACGGCTCCGAGAGTCCGCGGAACAGGACAGCCAGTCCGATAACAACAAAACATTTGGGGAATGGCTCTCGGTTGGACGTCAATAGGGCTGCCAGTCCGTATCGAGCGAGCTCGCCGTACCGCGCCACTAGTCCGGTCGGGCGGACCACAAGCCCTCTCGCCAGAAAAGACAGCCCTTTGAACAGGACGGCCAGTCCAATTAACAGGTGCGTTGTATTCAGTCACACGCAACAATGGGCGACGATACCTCGCTATGTATTACGTATGCTAATAAATTAATTTATATTTAAAGCTTGCACGAAGCTGGCTCGTATTTACGACGTGAATTAATTTTCATATAGTTTTCAGCGCCGTATTGCGGTATTGCTATAAATAAAATTCCATTGTGTTAACACTTAGTGGCTTTATTAGTACATGTGTAGGTACAACGCTGATTAAACACAATTCAGTAAACAATTTGTTCGAAATAGTTCATTAATCAGCGCCATAACATTTCTCCGCTTAATTTAATTTTGTTTTTAATAAGTGTAAATACGAGTCATTTGTGTGAAATAATTATTGTCTGAAAGCCACATTATTTCATTGTGTGTTATAATCTGTTTTAATTTATTTGATGTCAAATAACTAGTAAATAACCATATTTTCATTTCTGAAAAGGCCCTAAATGCAATTTATCTATACTTTTATACTAATATTATAAAGGGTAAAGTTTGTGAAGTTGTAAGGGGTAATCTCTGGATCTACTGAGCCGATTTTGAAAATTCTTACACCAGTAGAAAGCTACATTATTCCTGACTGTCATAGGCTATAATATATTTAAAAAAAATAGAGATCTTTATGAAAATTGCAATAATATAACCCAAAGTAGCAAAATGTTGCCTGTAAAATTCATTCTTTTGTGTGTGCTGAGAAAACTATTGATGATACATAAAAAGTAGGCTACGTAGACTGGATAGGCAGGGTAGGCAGCGTAGGCAGGGTTGGTAGGGTAGGCAGGGTTGGCAGGGTAGGCAGGGCAGGCAGGGTAGGCAGAGTAGCCTATTGACGAGAGCAAAGCCCTGGGGTCAGCTAGTCCATTATAGATTTTGATTGAGGGTTTTTACATGTTTTAGAGATTTTTAAGAGGAACACTAAGGACGTATCTACATTAATATTAATCAACCACCCGAACTAAGCCGGAACTAATCACTGGCCTGTTTATCGATAACCACATGTATATTATTATCCAATTCAGATTTTATTGATTTATTATTAGTCCGATAATAAACAGAAACAAAATTTATAAAGCACTGTTCAAACAAGCGGTTAATCCAACCGCAAATATTTAACTAAATCGGATTTAATTTGATATTTACTCCACAAAATACAAATCATTTCATATATTAGTTTTCTTACATAACTGGTGAAACATGAATACATGTACTATAAACATCTGCGCAACCCGTCCGGGAATACAGGCATTTTATTGTGTAATTTATTTCCTAAAATATTTTCAGAGTGAACAGTCCAACGGATCGGTACAGCCCTGTGACGACAACAAAGCGTGTGGTCGAAAAACGGTCGAATTACAAGATGTACAGCTCCTACAGTGGGTCCCAAGACAACCTGGACCAAGCCAGCCCTCTCTCCTCTCTGGAGAGCGACCGCGCGAGGAGGCTCGGCAGCCCCAGTAAGACACATTACTTCATTTACATAAAATTTGCGTTTACCTACACTAAGTTTACCACGAATACGTGTACGTTATAAACTAAACCAAACTAAATGTTTCTCAGAATTAATTGTTAATTAACCTCTTGGTTTATGCAAACAGCGAAATAATTAACAACTACCATTTAAGTTGTTATCAAAATATTTATATGAGAGCTTTTATTTTGTAATGTAAGCAAAACGAAAACACATTCTCTGCATGAGTATAACGTACGCCTTATAAATCAGCAACCCAGAATTTTTATGTGACAGCTAACCAATAGAATAGCAATGGTACGCAAATTCAAACTCTACCTGAATCTCTAGTAACCTTTTTTTACTTAAAAGTTTTTGTATATTTAATGAAACCTACTTTTCTGGATTCTGAAGGAGTTGTCATCGTCAAACTCATGATTGAACAAGTTAATTTGAAAAAAAATATTAAGCACCCGATACTTTCAGATTTCATGCTACATAATTTATCTAAAACGCTTCGATCGACAATCTATTGAACACGTAATTATGCTATAACACGTAATCTTGCGAATTTCACGATTCAAACAGTAAAACGACCATAACTTTTGAACGGCTGAACCGATTTTCATTAAATATAGCTAAGAATACAACAAACAAAAACTAAAACAAAATCGGATCATTCGTTTAGGAGCTATGATGACACAGACAGATATACAAATACACCAATACACAAATACACAGGTACACAGTCAAACTTATAACACCCTTCTTTTTCCGTCAAGTGTTAAAAACAAACAGATGATCAATCAAATACTTTGGCATGAGTTTGACAACCAGTCAGCAAATTTTTGTGATGAACTTTTCAGAAAACGGGTTGTAAATAAAAGTTTAATTAATTTACAAGTATTTTCTCAGGCGCAGGTGATCCTGGCGGGAAATCCTATCACCCTCGGAGAGACTGGGATAGCGTAGAAAAAACAAGACAAATGATGAGCGCTAACAGGTGAGATATTGATAATATGCCACGCAAAGGAAACAATGGGAGCATGATTAATGATGCTGGAGTAGGTCTATTTTGCGCAGTATTACGGGCAACAAAATAAGTGCCAGAACTTGGACAGACAGCCAATTAGAATATTTTTGTATTGTCGTAGGATGAAAAAATGCCTGGTAAATTACTAGGCAGTTATGCGCCACTTCTCTCTCCCAGCTTGAACACTAGGAAGTGGTGAACTAAAATGTTGCTTTCTTTTGCCAATTCTCAGGTTAGTTTGAATGAGTATGTCCCTCTTGTTAGGGTGCAAATGGTTGTTAAATCTACCAACCTAGAGTCCTAATATTACTAGAATTTTATACAAAAAAGGGCCTTTGCCCTACAGTGAGTTATGATAAGCTACTAAGCTAATTAGATTAGACTAGCTTCTACCAGCGGCTTCGCCCGCGTGGTGTGTTTTCTTATCCCATGGGAACATTCTATAAGAAATATATGCTATTCCAGACTATAATGTATCTCTGTGCCAAATTTCATCCAGCTCCGTTCAGCCGTTGTGGAGGGATTGAGTAACGACGTACATCCATCCATACTTTTACATTTATTATATTAGTAAGATTATTTTAAAATAAGTGCTAGCACAAAAAACTACCACAATCAAAATATATCTTAAATCAATTCATCAATCAATTCTGAACAACCCACATTCAAACCTCTTGTTCCTCCACAATACTGTTGCCAATATAACCATTTGTGCGCAGCCTCGAGTCTCCCAAAAGCCCTACGGAGCGGCTACCCGGGCAGAGCACCCTGGATAGAGAGACGAAGCGCAACACGCAGCTGAACAAGTTCACCGACTATTCGAGAGACTCCTTCAACAGACAACTAGACAAGTTGGCCGATGATCGAGATTCTGACACCTATACCAGTCGGGTATGTATGCTTTGGTATATATTTAGTGTACTGAGAAATAAAAGGTAATTTGGCGGTTTTGATGATAAGTATTTGAGAATGTGGTTGATGTCACCTAGTTGACAAAGCCTTTGCTTTGGTTCAGTATGTATGGTCGTTTAGTAAGGTATGGAAGAATAAAACGTGTTGCGCCAACCCCAAGTAAACCGGTACAAGGGCAGGAAGATGATGGTTCAGTATGTAGGAATGGACGTTTAGTAAGGTATGGAAGAAGAAAACGTGTTGCGCCAACCTCAAGTAACACGGTACAAGGGCAGGAAGATGATGGTTCAGTATGTAGGAATGGACGTTTAGTAAGGTATGGAAGAAGAAAACGTGTTGCGCCAACCCCAAATAAACCGGGACAAGGGCAGGAAGATAATGGTTCAGTATGTAGGAATGGATGTTTAGTAAGGTATGGAAGAAGAAAACGTGTTGCGCCAACCACAAGTAACACGGTACAAGGGCAGGAAGATGATGGTTCAGTATGTAGGAATGGACGTTTAGTAAGGTATAGAAGAAGAAAACGTGTTGCGCCAACCTCAAATAACACGGTACAAGGGCAGGAAGATGATGGTTCAGTATGTAGGAATGGACGTTTAGTAAGGTATGGAAGAAGAAAACGTGTTGCGTCAACCTCAAGTAACACGGTACAAGGGCAGGAAGATGATGGTTCAGTATGTAGGAATGGACGTTTAGTAAGGTATGGAAGAAGAAAACTTGTTGCGCCAACCTCAAGTAACACGGTACAAGGGCAGGAAGATGATGGTTCAGTATGTAGGAATGGACGTTTAGTAAGGTATGGAAGAAGAAAACGTGTTGCGCCAACCCCAAGTAAACCGGGACAAGGGCAGGAAGATAATGGTTCAGTATGTAGAAATGGACGTTTAGTAAGGTATGAAAGAAGAAAACGTGTTGCGCCAACCTCAAGTAACACGGTACAAGGGCAGGAAGATGATGGTTCAGTATGTAGGAATGGATGTTTAGTAAGGTATGGAAGAAGAAAACGTGTTGCGCCAACCCCAAGTAAACCGGGACAAGGGCAGGAAGATGATGGTTCAGTATGTAGGAATGGATGTTTAGTAAGGTATGGAAGAAGAAAACGTGTTGCGTCAACCTCAAGTAACACGGTACAAGGGCCGGAAGATGATGGTTCAGTATGTAGGAATGGATGTTTAGTAAGGTATGGAAGAAGAAAACGTGTTGCGCCAACCCCAAGTAAACCGGGACAAGGGCAGGAAGATGATGGTTCAGTATGTAGGAATGGACGTTAAGTAAGGTATGAAAGAAGAAAACGTGTTGCGCCAACCTCAAGTAACACGGTACAAGGGCAGGAAGATGATGGTTCAGTATGTAGGAATGGACGTTTAGTAAGGTATGGAAGAAGAAAACGTGTTGCGCCAACCCCAAGTAAACCGGGACAAGGGCAGGAAGATGATGGTTCAGTATGTAGGAATGGATGTTTAGTAAGGTATGGAAGAAGAAAACGTGTTGCGCCAACGCCAAGTAAACCGGGACAAGGGCAGGAAGATGATGGTTCAGTATGTAGGAATGGATGTTTAGTAACTTATGGAAGAAGAAAACATGTTGCAACAACCCCAAGTAAACCGGGACTATTGCAGGAATATGATGGTTCAGTATATATAGGAATGGACGTTTAGTAAGGTATGGAAGAAGAAAACGTGTTGCGCCAACCCTAAGTAAACTGGGACAAGGGCAGGAAGATAATGGTTCAGTACGTAGGAATGGATGTTTAGTAAGGTATGGAAGAAGAAAACGTGTTGCGCCAACCCCAAGTATACCGGGACAAGGGCAGGAAGATAATGGTTCAGTATGTAGGAATGGATGTTTAGTAAGGTATGGAAGAAGAAAACGTGTTGCGCCAACCCCAAGTATACCGGGACAAGGGCAGGAAGATAATGGTTCAGTATGTAGGAATGGATGTTTAGTAAGGTATGGAAGAAGAAAACGTGTTGCGCCAACCCCAAGTAAACCGGGACAAGGGCAGGAAGATGATGGTTCAGTATGTAGGAATGGATGTTTAGTAAGGTATGGAAGAAGAAAACGTGTTGCGTCAACCTCAAGTAACACGGTACAAGGGCCGGAAGATGATGGTTCAGTATGTAGGAATGGATGTTTAGTAAGGTATGGAAGAAGAAAACGTGTTGCGCCAACCCCAAGTAAACCGGGACAAGGGCAGGAAGATGATGGTTCAGTATGTAGGAATGGACGTTAAGTAAGGTATGAAAGAAGAAAACGTGTTGCGCCAACCTCAAGTAACACGGTACAAGGGCAGGAAGATGATGGTTCAGTATGTAGGAATGGACGTTTAGTAAGGTATGGAAGAAGAAAACGTGTTGCGCCAACCCCAAGTAAACCGGGACAAGGGCAGGAAGATGATGGTTCAGTATGTAGGAATGGATGTTTAGTAAGGTATGGAAGAAGAAAACGTGTTGCGCCAACGCCAAGTAAACCGGGACAAGGGCAGGAAGATGATGGTTCAGTATGTAGGAATGGATGTTTAGTAACTTATGGAAGAAGAAAACATGTTGCAACAACCCCAAGTAAACCGGGACTATTGCAGGAATATGATGGTTCAGTATATATAGGAATGGACGTTTAGTAAGGTATGGAAGAAGAAAACGTGTTGCGCCAACCCTAAGTAAACCGGGACAAGGGCAGGAAGATAATGGTTCAGTACGTAGGAATGGATGTTTAGTAAGGTATGGAAGAAGAAAACGTGTTGCGCCAACCCCAAGTATACCGGGACAAGGGCAGGAAGATAATGGTTCAGTATGTAGGAATGGATGTTTAGTAAGGTATGGAAGAAGAAAACGTGTTGCGCCAACCCCAAGTATACCGGGACAAGGGCAGGAAGATAATGGTTCAGTATGTAGGAATGGATGTTTAGTAAGGTATGGAAGAAGAAAACGTGTTGCGCCAACCCCAAGTATACCGGGACAAGGGCAGGAAGATGATGGCTCAGTATGTAGAAATGTACGTTTAAAAGGTATGAACGTTGGCTAATGTTTAATTCCTATGTGTGTTATGTTCCTGTTTGAACCAGGATTCAGGATTCGTCCATCCTACAGATATATATCTACACGATAAAATAAGTAAATAACCTTCGTAAAGACGTGCTTATTTGACAATTCAAAAGGAATGCATTGAAGAATAAACCGAGGACTGTCCTAGTGGTCCTGCAATTAAAAAATAAAAAATAATTATTTAACTATTTCGTACATGCAACTGCAATGTAGGTAATGTAGTTCCTTTGCCTGCCCTTTGCAATACAAACCATAGACTAGACTCAAAGTAAGAGCGAGAAGCGTACACGTAGCTACAGCTGGCGCCGAATTTAAAATTAAGTTTGCTATTCACTGGCAAGGTACAGTACAGTTCATACACGAGTACTAGTCACAATATTTGGGATGTGGGATGCCACCAGTGGCGTAGCTACGATATGGCTAGGTGGGATAGTACCCCAGGGCCCCCAAGTTCAAAGAGACCCTCGACCTCCATGAACGACTGCTGCATTAGTACTTACTATTACGTTCTAACTTAGCCTTGCTTTTTGCCCTAAAGTGGGTGATAAGAAACTTATGAGTTTTACACCTTTAAATAATTTAGTTTAACTATGACCCCCATTTAATTTTTACCCCGGGGCCCTTGGTTACATATCTACGCCACTGGATGTCACATCTAAGTTCCTCCCTACAGACCACCTTCACTGGCGCATTCAAATGAACCTCACGTTTATACGTAACATGCAAACAATACCTTAGCACAAGCATGCAGTTCTGTATGTCTAATTCTCATACATTTGTCACGACACTATTCCTGTTTGTTCTAAATACGCTAGAGCTGAAACAATATGTATGTATTTCCATACATTTACATTACACGTCACAATAACATTGGATATTCTTCAGCATCTTATTTAAGTACTGACTGAATAGACTGTGTAGATGTGAAATCTGTGCTCATTAGAAAGAAAGAAAACATTTATTGCCAACTGTAACAGAACATGAACAATCACAAATTAGCTCTAAAGCACAATAATAAATCAGTATGGCAAAAGGAGCGGGCTCAGCATATGCTGAGCAGTGTAAAGCATACCTATTACGCTGGTCAACGCTGATTTACAGCCCGCCCCCTTTCACACTACATTTTCACTACATTATAGTGATCACTTAATAAATAAATAACTTACCCACCCCAAATATCAAATTACACCTACTATATCTACATTTTAAAGCAGCCAAAATAAAAAAAGAATTAAAAATGTCAACAGCAAATAGAAAAAAACAGTAAAACATCATAAAACATTTAAATCAAAAATAAAAATAATAAAAATTAAATTAAATATAAATACATAAAAAGCCACTAAAACATACATTAAAAAATAATTAATTAAAATACCAATAATAGTTTAATATAACAACATAACATGCATTATGATTATGATTACGATACAGATACCGACAACATTTGAGGCTCTGCCTAATGAGACATAGTTTTAAGAAGATAGAGGTAGCATCCAGTATAATATATACATTATGCATTTGACATTTGTTTGAGAATTTATTTGTTAATTAGCCAGATGATCAGGTGAGATAGTGGTCAACCGCGAGCCTATCAATACATTTATTAAATCTGTAGAAATGTCGTTTTTGTACATCGTAAATATATCAAAAAAATAGCGATGATGCTATAGGATAACCAGCAGAACCCATTACCAGCATTTTTTTAATTTTTGTGTGTTTGTCTGTTTATTTGTGCACGCATCACGTAAAATGTACAAAACCAATGTAGATAACTTTTATACTTACATTAAAATTGCACGTAACTTGAAGTATTACTTTGTTTTTGTTTCATCGCAATCGGTTCACTGTATCAAAGTTAGATGAATTTAAAATGTTCAAGCAGTAAAATATCATAACACACTCAATTCAGATACTAGGACAGTTGAACTCCATATTCGATAGATGGCGTTGTGTATTTGACATAATTTTCTGAATGGTGGTTGGAAGATAATTGGTAGGTAGGTTGGGTAAGTAGGGTAGATAAGTAGGAAAGGTAGGTAGGTCTAGGTAAGTAGGGTAGGTTAGGCAGTTGACGGGAGCGAAGCCGCGGGCACAGGCAAACTATAATAATAAAAAAAATGTTTAAAATACCTACCAGTACGTACCATTGTGACGGTACGTTTTTTAGGCCGCACTAGTGGTCATAATGTTTGTTTTATGCGTATGGGTGCAGTAACAGTTGATTTAACTTTAGAATAATAATTATTAAGTATTAATAATTTTCTAATAAACGGTAGAATCAATTTTTATTACATGAAAATTTTAAATGTTATAACGTACAAAAGTGCCGCATAATGGCCTAGTTGAAATAAATACATTTGACTTTGACTTTGAATTTGATGTATTGGAGATCGTACTCGACTAACCAGTGCTCTAGTAACAGCCTTACAACTCAAAGCTGCGGTCCTAACGCCCGTCTGCATATTACAACCTTACAACTCCTAAACGCTCCGATAAAGTCGGTCTGTGGGCGTTCTTACAAGCTCAACTTGCACCAACTGACCCCTTTACATAATACTATGTGAGTTTAGGAACAAGTCAGAACTATGTAAACAGAGTGCGTGACTCCCGCGGTTATGGTACGTTATGGCATCACTTAGGTTGCGCAGTCCGCTACAATGGGGTAACTTCCCGTCATTAAGATTCCGAACATTGACTTGGCCGTCAGTTTTAGTTGGTACTTACTCAGTAGAGAGGTATTACAAGAAACGTTAGTCATAATCTAAGGTAACGTCACGGCTTTATGCCTAAATAGAGTATACAGACTTACAGAGGTGTATAATAAATACAAACATCACTTTTTATCGCATTATTAGAGTTCTGTAGTCAACCAGGAACCCTTATAGTTTCACCATGCCCGTCCGTCCGTCCATCCGCAGCTTAGCTCAGAGACTCTAAGTACTAGAAAGCTATAATTCGGCATGGTTATAATTATTAATCACGCCGACAAAGTGGTAAAATAAAATTCTTAAAATAAAAAAATATTTGGGTTTCTTAAGTACGCGTTATGTGGAGTTGCTTTTTTTTTCTCGTCTATCCCGTAGGGTGGGGAATCGTTTGATAGGCCATTCAAAAAAATACCGGTCTGTCAAACCCATTTTTAACCGACTTACCAAAAAGGAGGAGGTTCTATGTTCGACATTATGTTTGTTTTTTTTTGTGTATGTTCATGCATATCTCCGTCAATTTTGAACCGATTTTGATTTTTTTTTGTTTTCAAAAGTATATTTCGAAATTGGTCCCATTTTAATTTGGTGAAGATCTGATGAAGAACTTCGAAGATATACAACAGAACTCTTCAATAAATTACGGCAAATCTCTCGGGATTGCTGCAATCGCATGTCTGTTTATTGTTTATACTATTTCATAACAAAACATCACGCCAGTACGGTCTTAAGGGGTACGCAGATCTCTCATTTCACCGGTTATGTTCAAGTTTCATGATATCCGGGTAATCTATTCTGGTGTTATCTACCTTACTAAACAACTTGCCAATTATGTAGGTACAACTAAAAAGTGAAAAATAAAAAGCTTTTTTACAAAAAAATACTACCGACTTCCAAATAAAAAAACTATAAAGTGAAAAATAACTTTATTTTTGGAAGTCTGTGTCCATAACGCAAAAAATTGGTACCTACCTACAATCCGTTTGCGTAAAATTAGGCTTTAAATGGCTAATTTTTGTTAGAGTCAAGTGTCCCTGGCAAGTGGCAGGGAGGCTGCCAGCTAAATGGTTGCTTTTGGATTTGTGAAAAAATTCACGGTGGTAGTATTATATGAAGAAATTAAAAGGAAAACTATCACAGCTAAGTGCAGTAAGTTTGTTAGAGCAATGTGCGGTGCTTTCATTGTTCATGAACGTTACCTAATGTTACCTATTGATTTTGGTGAATGTAGCTGTTTATACTTACCCTCTGTGCGCGAGTCATACACGCACTTGACTCGGTTTTTGTACATAAGTCCCTCATAATAAGGTCAGCCTAGTTAAAGAAAAGATTAATGTATTTTTAACGGGGCATGAATAAATCCAAACCCGAGGCTACTATGAAAATTTTTAATGTATTAATCCAATAAGATTTTTCCAACCTGGGGATCAAACCTTTTTTTTTGTTCTCGGGTGGAAAATCCTCATTGGATGTCCTCCGCCCTGGGGGGGGGTGGAGGGGTCTGTCAGACTCCTACTGACTAAAGTCCACCCCGGTGTTCCATCACACACCTACGCTAGGGGTCGCGGGAACAACGATACTTCCAAAACCCTGGCTAGTGCCGGCCCTCCTCTGCGGGCCTCGATCTCGGGTTAGGAGGGGAGAACTGGAGAGGAGGTAGAGCGAGACATAACGCACCGGAACAACTCGGGATGGATTAAATGGCGACAGGTCACTGGAACAACTTGCGACCCACGGATGCCCCTCAAGTTAAAGGGGAAAATTTACAAGTCCGTGATTAATTTACCTGTCGAACTGTATGGATCAGAATGTTGGGCTATGAAAAAGATGGATGAAAAGTGATCGCATGTAGCAGAGATGTGAATGTTGAGATGGATGTGCGGAGTGGCGAGAATGGATAAACTGAGAAATGAGTATATTAGAGGAAGTTTGAAAGTGGCGCCAAAGATGAATGGACTGTGTGAGAAGTGATATGAAAGAAAAGGCAGCCAGTGATGGCGTGACGGGGGACAGGACGGTATGGAAGAAGAAAACGTGTTGCGCCGACCTCAAGTAACATGGGACAAGGGTAGGAAGATGATGCTTTAATCCCATGTTAAAGAGAAACTGAAAATCCAATCCATCCAATTGAAAATTCAGGTTGCTAATGAGAATTTCCAAATAACGGAATGAGCTTTTTGTCATCCAGAAGGAAGAACTTTGGACTTTAACAAGAATTGTTGACAAAAAATACAGCCTTGTTTTGAAATTGAACCTACGATGCATGCTAATGCTATTTCTATATAAATACCCATACCCAGTTAGATTAGCTATAATCTCTACCCTAAGCTAGCTGAACCCATGTTCTTTGTAACTCTCTTAAAATACTAGATTTCTCTCAGGCAACATTTCAGAAGCTGCTATAAGAATGCATTTACCCACGTAAGTACAGAACTGCAGAATATTCATGTTCTCATAACTTGTTACAATAAAAATAAAAAGCTTGTTACAATAAAAATTAAAAGCTTTTTACAAAAAAATACTACCGACTTCCAAATAAAAAGACTACAAAGTGAAAAATAACTTTATTTTTGGAAGTCGGTGTCTTTGGTAGGTACCATTTTTTTTACGTTATAGACACCGACTTCCAAAAATAAAGTTATTTTTCACTTTGTAGTCTTTTTATTTGGAAGTCGGTAGTATTTTTTTGTAAAAAGCTTTTTATTTTTCACTTTTTAGTTGTACAAGTTGTATAGTAAGGTACCTATAACGCCAGAATAGATTACCCGAATATCATGAAACTAGAGTATTACCGATGAAATGAGAGATCTGCGTACCCCTTTAGAGCGTACTGGCGCGATGTTATGTTATGAAATGGCGTAAACAATAAACAGACATGCGATTGCAGCAATTCCGAGAGATTTGCCGTAATTTATTGAAGAGTTCTGTTGTATATCTTCGAAGTCCTTCATCAGATCTTCACCAAATTAAAATGGGACCAATTTCGAAACATACTCATTCAAACAAAAAAAGAATTTTCAAAATCGGTCCAAAATTGACGGAGATATGCGTGAACATACACAAAAAAAAAAAAAAAAAACAAACATAATGTCGAACATAGAACCTCCTCCTTTTTGGTAAGTCGGTTAAAAATAGAAGTCTAGTATAACATTAAGTTGAAAATGTTCGCAGCACCTTTCACTCTGTACATTCCGTTTATAAAAGGCACTTGATAGTGATTTCTTTGAATTGCAGCCAGCACGCTCCTCCGACCTTTTGAGCACTCCTTGGCAAAGTTGTCAGGGCAATATTGCGCACAGTGTACACGAAAATATGAGTGGTTCTCGTTAGCAAGCTTCTGTGTTGCAGACTTTCAGTTGCTAGATATAGATACAAAAGCTAACTTTGAAATTTTCACAGTTATCTTGAATAAGATACCTACTTTTTAGGGTTCCGTACCCAAAGGGTAAAAACGGGACCCTATTACTGAGACTTCGCTGTCCGTCTGTCTGTCTGACACCAGGCTGTATCTCATGAACCGTGATAGTTAGACAGTTGAAATTTTCACAGAGGATGTATTCCTGTTGCCGCTATAACAACAAATACAGTATAAAATTAATATTAAAGGGGGGCTCCCATACAACAAACGTGATATTTTTGCAGTGTTTTGCGATAATGGTACGGAACCCTTCGTGTGCGAGTCCGACTCGCACTTGGCCGGTTTTTTTTTAATTTGAAGGTGGCTTTCGCTTGACCACTTTCTCACCTGATGGTAAGCGATTATGTTGTAGACGGTGAAGCATGCTTGCCTAGAAGTAACCTATTCATTATTGACTTAAAGACTCTTAGATTGTAGTTATCGGGAAATACAGACTCTGGCTGGGAATTTTACTCCTTAGCTAACGTGTAGTGCTTATAGGTAGGATGTCTACCATGTATCGATGGCATATCGCCGTAGGTCTGGTAGCCCGATGATGAAACGGGCTTGGCGGAATTCGGTCATGCAATAGAAGTGCATAGTGCTGGGTATAAAAGGAACTACAGAACTTGTGATTGCAGTAGGTTATTCTACGATGTTTTACAAAATCCGAGACGGAGGCACAGGAGAGAATGATTTGAGGATCATATCCAGTTTCTTTGCTATAAACCTTACTAACTGATTAATAATTTTACCTGGCTGCGACAAAGCCCAAAAGGAGGATTATTCACCACGACAGGAACTTTTCTCGGATTCCTCGTGCTCATAAAGTATTTTCTTTTGTTGCAGCAAGAATTCAGCAAGCGCGAGGTACGTGAGAGCACGTACGTGGTCCGCGACTCTTCGTACAGCAGCGTGGAAGAGAAGCAGCAACAACAGCAGTCTTTTTTATCCAATAGGCCCCCCCGCGACCCTGCCGGGGGGGCCCGCACTGAACCGGACGCCGCACACGCACGTTTCAGGTATCATTCATAACTTGCACATTTTATTATACTTACCAAAGCCAAATGTGTTTTTTCTTACTTTTCTATCTCATGAGGAGCTCTTCATGGGTACCACCCACCGTCTTGGGAGATCGGAGGGTTATAGCGAACTTCTACCGACTAAAAATACTTTTATTTAAGGCATTAATGAGCCTGATTGTTAAGCCATTGTAAAAGTTATTAATTTCTACCTAGAAAAAGGTACAATACTACATAACATAGAAATAAATTCAAGAAATAAATGAAATTCAAAAATACTGATGACAACGACAGAGCTTTGTGATAATAATACCAAAAATCCTTTTATCTTTCAATAGGCAACTTTTTTAAACCAGTTCAATACGATCAAATAAAAATCGACAGCGATTGTACCTGACAATAGAGTTCTATTATAATATTTAAAACAATGCACTTCGTCCCATAACAAGATAAAAAATATCACAATGAAGACCGCACTGGGTTAGTCTTTAGTCTTTTCACAATATAACAGTTGCACTATCGAATAAATTGACTCCACAGACTATTTTTCATTATACAAATTTAAATTTAATTAACAAAGAAAGATTTTTGTATTTCAACAATGTAGAAGTTCGCTTACTTTTTCATTTCATCGTTACCTACTATTGTGTATTGTATACAACTTTTTGTTTAATCACTAAAGAGTTCTTATAAAAACTTTTACTTTGTAATTCGTTATGAACTACGTTTTTTTGTTTGCAGACCTATTCAAAGGGATAATAATAGAGGTGCCAAAGGAATAGTAGTAAAACCATCGTACAAAGGAGTTGTTGGACAACCAGTCGAATTTATAGGTAAGTTCACATACATACATACCCAACGACTCTATTCACTGAACAGGTAGACCGAAGTGTGTTAGGTACACCCCAATTTCGTGAAGTAAGGTGTGCTAGCTAACTCCTATTTCCATGAACCGGGCAGAATTACAAACTCCGAGCTGCAACTGAAAATTCTAACACATTGCCTGTCTTGCAATGAAATCCCATGCTCAGATGTCTAGACCAACAAAGGGTTACTACATTGTTATCCTAACACGAGGATAAAAAAGTTCAGTTGATTTTAGTTTTTAGCACAACAATGTTTGAGGGTCTTGGGTATCTGCCAATAGGGATGTAGTGTTGGGCATTTTAGCTACAATTTAATTCCACAGTGAGGTCAGACACACTATTTTAATTAAGATACGAGTGTTGTTATATTTTAGGGAGGTGATATTTTAATTATTTGGTGTTCTATAATGGCCATTTATTTCACGTGGAACTCGAAATCAACATGAAATATCTTCATAACGTGAACACTTTCGATATTCGACGTTAGCAATATAACTGTAGCGTGTCGATCTGATAGCATGACGTGATGATAAAAATCTTCTACAATTTTTTATTACAACAGCAATTTGCATAGACACATATTTGTGGAATAAGTAAAATTACTTAAAGGCACGTGTCAATGCTTATCTTATCAGTATTTTTATCGTTGCTGTTCGAGAATGGAAGGAAAAGTTTATTATCTAATAACATCTAAATAACTTTTTGTTATATTAAGCAATACAATTTTAGGCTCTTCTTCTAGCGCATATATCTACCTATTGAGCTAGAGTTTCAACCGTACGTATCCTAACCACAACTTTGCCAAACTGACCTCTCTTTCTACGGAACCCACTTATAGAAATAGGCATCATTGTAAACCACCCACAATTTACTTTAGCTATATTTCTGACTTTATAGTAGGTATTGACTTCTTCCAACTTTAGACCAACAGAAAACATCTCGCATGCACAAATTTCAATATATTGCGGGCTACCAAGGTGTAATGTGCTCAATCGCTATCGGGCCCCGCAATGTAACGTGCACGTAACTGGGGCAAACGCGGCCTTATAGGCAACCCATTTTACCTACTAGTCCTTTTTCACAATTAAGTCACAATGTTGTATAAAATTGATGAGTTGTTCCTCAACACAGTGGACGGAAGTATGGCGGGCCCCGGCCACCTCGAGTTGGAGGTATCAGGCGGCAACGGAGCCCTGGTGGCCAGCTCAGTTCGACCCCTCGGGGGTCACAGATACGCAGCCGCGTTTACACCGCGCCTGACAAGACCCCACACTGTGAGGGTCACCTTTAATGATGAACATGTACCTGGTAAGTCTTATTTCTAAGCACGTCGTTTAGTTTCTTTCAGCCTATGGATTAACATGGAACTAGCGAAAATTTATAAAAGGCCTACAGCATAAGGAGTGAAATTCCGTTTCCTGACAGGTATAACCTGGAAATCTTTAAAGCAAGAGTAAATGGGTTACTTCCAGGCAACCATGATTCACCGTCATCAGGTTAAAAATTATCAAACACAACGCTATCAATAATAACAAAAAACTCAAATTAAAAAATAACTTTAGGCCTAAAACTTGGCTCCAAAAAGCACTTTGACGGTGGAGAACTTAATATATTTGTCGCACTTCTAATTCTTTTCATCGTAGCTGTCTTGGAGCACTTATTGCATCAAATAAGTTAAGTAAGTATCTTTAAATTAATGTGATAGCTGTTAGAGCCTTTTGAAACAACCCTAGGCTGTATCGCGGCCAGGGGAGGTTGACATTAAAGATGCGGTCTCATTGTGAGGTTTTAACTAGTAAACTCTCTGTCACGAGAAGCTATATATTTTGTAAATAAAGAACTTCTACTAAGTTACGTAGCGACAATTCGACAATTCAGTCAATAACATATAATCCCAAATTCAATCAACTCAAAGTAACATTGGAACGCGCAACGTGGTATTGGAACGCGTCTGACTCATAGAACGTTGCACGTTGCAGTAACCAGAAAACATTAGACCATAGCGCTTTATCGCTAAATACGATAGACCTTAATATAACCCGACCGAGTGAAATTGATTGTATTTATTTCATATTACACGAATGTTACTTTGAGTTGATTGATATTGGAATTATTTGTTGTTGTTTTAATTGTCGTTATGTAACTTACTAGAAGTTCTTTATTTACAAAATTTATAGTTTCCCGTGACGGGGACTTTAGCTTTGTAGTTCAAGAAGAGTTGATCTGCAATTCGATCTACAATGTTAAATAGAAATGGCAATATTATAAGTTCACTAGTTTGAGAGTAGAGAAAACTGGCTAATAGCTCTTGATGGAACCGCGCCCTTAGGTTCGCTTGATACTATGTTTCTATCTAACTTTTATACCTACTTACCAAAGACGACAGCTGTTCTCAAATTACAAGTACATGTATTTATACAGTCTTAAGTTGACACTTGATAGACACACTGAATGCAGTCGGCCTTGCCGGCAACAAAACAAGTTGTGACCAAGCTTGAAGTATTTTTATGACAATGAGATAATGTTAAGGAATGTAGATTTGCAATTAATTAACCTTCTGGAAACAGGTTGTTACTCCAAACATCTCTCATGCGAAACTAACCAACAATGATAAATGGTTGACCACTAAGTCCCATTCAAAGAATGTCAGGTACACTTAGGTTGAAATTTCTGAAACAGATGTAATGGAAAAATATCATAACTTGTAACGCACACACTGGCCAAATTAGCGGAACAAGAAAAAAATTATCGTAAATCTTTTTTTTACCGTTACGGGCTGGTTTTTCTTATGTTTAATAATAAAACCAATTATGCCAAATTGATAACAACAATTGAATATCACTTTTCATGCGGATTGTTTTATCACCATTTTGAGAGAATTTCGCTTATTGCTACTTCATGGATATGTTTTAATATATCGAAAAAATTTCATTATCATACTGAATTATTTGTTTTATTTTTAACGTTTAGATCTTTTTTGAAGTTAAGGACGCCATTGTGGCTAGCTTAATCTAAACTGAGAGGGCCAGGGCACTTGAGATGAGGAGAAATGATCAAACCTCCAGATGATGTGCATGATTCATCGTTTACTTGTTTTAACCATTTATTACAGTTTCCAATGATTCAGAGAGACTAATGTTTTTGTGAGGAAATCAGGACAAGGCAGAAAACCTGTAATTCTAACAGGAATAATCGTTTCATTCAGCTTCGCGTTTGCATAAACCTGCGATTAAAGGCCAGAAATGAGCTGTAAGATGTTCGAGGTGCAACAGTAAGTGAGCTTACAATACGTAGGAGGTTGAAGGAACATGGTTTTGGTTCGTCCGTGCTCGTCAAAGGTCCATAACTTGAGGCACACTCCTTAGAAACAGAATAACTTTTGGTAGAAAACATCGACTTTGGCCAACGGACCAATGGAGTAAAATGTTGTTTAGTGATTGATGAGTGTGGAAGTCATTTAATTGGAATTGACGGACTGCATCAAATGTTTTATCATGAAAAAGAACAACATAATCTGTAATTTTTAAACTACTGTAGAATATAGTAGAGGAACAATATTGGATTCAGGTAGGATATGTTTTGGAGCTCGTACGGACTTGGTGGCAATCGATAGAGTAGATCTTATTAAAGATCACTGTAGAAGTGTTATTTAAAAATAAAATGTGATATAATTTGCCCTTTTATGAGGGGTTACTTCGTTTTGATCCAGGATAATGCTCGGCCACATGTTAAAAATGGCGATAACACCTAACATCAGGACCTGCTAAAACGAAGGACAAAATTCGTAATACCTACACCTGTCAATGTGGGTGAACTGCGAAGTGTCGTTGTACAGGAATGATTGAGACAACACACGAGACAATGGATACCATTATTCTCAACATGTCTAAGCGGGTGAAAACTTTATTAAAAGAACGTGGAGAAAACACTCGATATTATGTGATATTAATTTTATTGTAATATGTTTTTTTAATTACCTTTTTTAACTTTCCTTAGTAACCTTAAAAAATCAAAAACGTGCAGTTTACACAAAAAAAACATTTTACTCACACAAAATTTATAACATACAAACTAATTTTTATTTTAAAAGGTGTATTTTTAAGTAAAGAATCCTGTCATAATATAAGTGTTTTTTTTAAAGCAAACGCATTTTCAAATAATCGACGTTTTTATTTTGCTTCGCTAATTTGGCCGGTGTGTGTAATTCGTACCTACTATAATTTATTTTATTAAAAAGAAAACACTTTTAAACAAGCATTGCCAAACCAAACGTGTATGCAAAATTTTATCTTAATCGGTTGAGGATAACTGTTTTAAAATTTAGTTGCATGATTTGACCCGAACATACATACAGACATTACAAGTTAATAAAAAGCTTGTAAAAAGATAGGTCATACGCGAATTTAAAGCGCTGAATTCTGACTAAAGCGCAACGTGAAAATCACCTTTCAAAAGAAGAGCACAGTGCAGCGCTTGCATTAATTAAAAGAAGACATAGACTAGATATATGAGTAGAATTCCGTAAAGCCTACCCGCACGAGGCTGGTTTATCTAAGAACACGCTCGCTGTACAAATTGTATGCGATTACCGGAATACGAGAACAAAGGAGCGAGCGAATCACAGAAGCAGGCAACACTGTAGGAAACAAATTAAAATTGCAACAATACCCGGTTGCAGTACCTACGTACGTTTTGTTTATACCTAGCTGTAGAACCTCGACGACTACATTTCTTCAGCTACAACGCCTTAAGCGTCTATTTTCATCTCGGAGTGAAATATCAAACGTCCATTCTACATATTCTAAGAAATTTCTCTATTTTAATTCCGAGTATTATTTCAACTGCATCTTCATTGCGTCACGTCATGCCGAAAGAACGAAATAATGGGTATAGTTTATTTTATTTATATATCTTGCGTTTTCATAAAAAAAATAAAAAACGCATTTACCTTAATATACATTAACATGATAGTAACAGATAACGCTTTACAAGACTAGAAAATTCGCCTCGCGTAGTTTATAAGAAATTGATTTTAATGAACTGATGACATCTTAATAACTCACAATAATATGGGTACAATTAGCAGCTTTTATAAGTCTATTTTGTAAATGAGTATCATCATGTTCATGCTGTCAGGATCCCGTTAATTCATTCAGATGTTGAATATCTCCAAATGGATCTTAAAATCTGACACCAAAGTATCCACAATAACGGATCTTCGAAGTAATTGAAATTAGAAAAGGAGTGACTAACCACGAAGTACAAGTTTTACAAACCTGTTGGTTGATGAATGACAAATCATTTAGTGCTAATGCAGACTTATAAATCTCGAAAAGGAAATTGATTTATCAAATCCTTGTTATTAAGATGTCGGCTCGGTTGCATTGAGGTTTTTTTTCTGTTAAACTGTTCAGACTTAATTGATCTGATCCGTTGTGCAAAGTGGGTGTTATAGTGAATAATTACAGTTTCTAATAACACGGTTTCGTAGATTTTTTTTATCTTACAAAGGCCAGCCTGCTTAGTGGTTTCAGGCCATTTGCATATTGTTATCTACGTATCGTGCAAATTATGTATAGTATATATATATGTTTTAGTTAATTACTGAATCGGACGATATCTTGTTTTTTAATCATTTTTGACTTGTGGTGGGCCGGTTTTGTTTTTAGGTTGAAACCGTTGCTTGATGTTATGTAGTATTTTATCGAAAAGAAGATCTTGTTGTCATGTTCATAGTGAGGTATCACATCATCGGATAAGGGGAATATTTTATTATTTTGGCATAATAAATATAATAACTGGTAATATATTGTTAATATAGTTATAATGTCTGTTAGGATCCGACTTGTAGCTTGTTCTTATAATAATTACTTGCTTTTCTCGTCTGTCCTCGTCCAATTAGTGATGACATCGAGAACATTACACGTGCGTTACAAAGCAATCTGACAAATAATAGATAAAACATACTTATTTTATTAGGAAGATATGTAGTGATCTAAATCACTGATAATGTGATAGTTTGTGTGCATTGTAGCTTTCTATTTCTACGTACACGGGTATTGTGATGTGTTTTCATGGTGCGTGTAATTTGGGAATTACTGCCCGGCCAGGGGAAGCCAGGCAGGGAGACAATGCAGTTAGAATACTAGCTCGACCGTAGAGTGCCACGTTAGTACTCAAGAAAGTGTCAACTTGACGCAACTTTCGACATTTCTAATCGCTAACTTTCGCATAACAACGCATAACGTAGCATCACGACTGCATCACCCGAAGGTTTTGGCAGAGGTTTAGCTATGGTACATAGGAGTACGTCTTAGAAATTGTTGAACTAATTTCTAAAACGTACTCCCACTTTTACATAATTGGAAGTTGATATATTAGAAAAATGTGAAAAGTGTATTTACATCATAAAATCACAATTCAATTCATCATTAATGTAGTATAAGTTAGTATAGTTAAGTGTTTAAGTATGTATACATATTTTGTCAATTGGGAGACATTCTTAGATACTCCTTTGCAGCAAGAAACTATTATAGTAAGGCCAACATTGAAATAAATACAAATTAAATTATTAAATCATAAACCCGACTGCTGAAGCGAACTTAAAAGATGTAAAAAATTAGAAAATCTTGCTATGGAGGAATCATATTCGCGAGCTGGCTGACCAAAACCAGATGTATCGTCCGACTGCATAACATAATTTTCTTCTTTTTTCCTATTTTTAGTTGACTTCGATCTTAGTCGGCTTTTTAATTACATTTTTTTTTCTTTTCTTGTATTTTTTTTTCATTATACTTTTTAACATATACTTAAGTGATATTTATTTTATATCACCTCTTAAACCCTTAATTATGATACCCTACACTTGGTTTGGAAAAAAAAATAACACACAATAATTATGGCGCCCAAAAGCCACAATTTTTTTTTTTTTTATTTATTTAATGAAGCCAGTGACACTCGCAAGGTTAAGACGAATCGATTGACGTGAGAATCATCAAAATCACCTACGCGTTTTGTCTCTAGAACGCCACATTAAGAACAAACATACATACATAGACTAATAAACACATAACCCTCCTTTGCGTAGCGCAGTCGGGTAAAAAGAAAATAATTTTCCAAAATAATAAATAGTATGAGTAGAAAGAGATCAGAAGAAGAAAGAAGAGTACTTTTATCGAAAATTCCAGATTACTTCGAATAAATATGTTTAATTAAAAACTGAAAACTAAATTCTTAATCTTGGGCTACGGCGTAGCGTCGTAGTTTGGCGCGTAGCATCGTGAAATAATTCGTACTATTTTGGGTATTTTTTTATAATTGTTTCTGGATGTACAGTATATGTGTAACTCTGTAAAACCTCCATAGAGGAGTGATGATATATTGTATGTTATATAGATTTATTTGTACTTTGATTTTGGAACGTAATTTTTTGTTGTGTATGAGATTTAAAGGGCAGGTGATATTATTCGTGCCGAATTAAAAGATGGTCCTCGTACACCGATTACATCAATCACAAAATACATACTAAAATGTGCATTACATAGGTACATGCGTAAACCACGCAGCTCGTAATGAGTAGACAACATTGCGTGTTAGCCGCGCGGGTAGTTAAACAATATCGTGTCGCGGTCGCAGCCAACTGCTTACCTACTTACATCAATCATGTAACTAGTGCTAGGCTAGAATTATATGTGTATGTCCGGTGTGAATGCGAGGAATGATTAGCGAAATTCTTTGATTCGGCTAGAAAGTACCAAATGAATAGTTATAATAAACAGTGATTTCTCTTATAGTCGATGAATATCATAATAATCAATTGACTGTAGAACACCATTGTCATGTAGTTCCACATACACCATTGTAGTACCTAATATCTACTTTATCATTCATCTATTCGTTCAGGCACATCCTCTTTTGTGTTAAGTACCTAACTAGTCGAAGACGCGTCGTTCGCACACCCTGTATGCGTAAGCTACTGTTTTCGATTGTCTTTGTAATTAGACGCATAATGGGGGTGATAGACCATTTACTACCACAAGAACCATTTACTAAATTATTTCTATACTTTAAACTAGCCCTAAGCTACAATAAATTGTCAACATTCTTGACAAAGATTACGATTCGCAATTGTTTTGAAGATGAAATTCCGAATGTCATTCCTACCCAAGTTATTTTAGGTATACTAGAACCGGCGCGCAGCGTCCAATTTGAAAACAGAATCTCAAAACTGCTGTAAAGCAAACTTCTCAGGTACCCATCACTAGCAACAGAGTCTTGATCTACTGCAACAAAATAAACAGGGCACGGGGCGGTCTCAACCGAACTCAGTGCAAACTCCCTTCAAGCTGTGTATACTGTGTTGTGTACTACACCCGCTGAACATTATTAAGTTTTACTAATTCGAGGATGAAACAACACTACAACTTTATGGTCAACTCACTGAAACTACAATAATAAATTTAAGACGTTTTAATTGTTATTGTTTCACTAATTTAAGTTAGGAAATAATGGCAATCTGGTATCTGAGTGAGTTCAATGCCGCAATTTACTTCATTATAATATTTATATATTTATGTATTTCACCAAATGTATGGCATATTTACATTTACTATAGCGATAGTCCAAAATATGTTTGTCTGTTATTGTATTATTTTTAAAAACGCTTGAAATTACTGATACAAAAAATAAACAAGATCTATTCCGTATTGTTCCGGAACCAATATCCGTTGACCAAACAAATATTTGAACCTTACGGGAGAGACGACACCGCGGTCGGTAGCGTAGTCAACCCTCACTTACTGTGCTAACCCAATCGTTGACGACTGAACCTATTTTTGTGCAAAACTCTATCCAAAAACCGCATTGCCAATAAAATCACTTGTTAATCACTAACTAATCGTGAACGCGTTAGAAAACCCGAGTTTACAAATGCCCGTGCCCCAGTTCCGACTCGACTCGAGTCGGCGTCGACTGAACGCTAAATGCGGTAATAGAAGTGCATACAAAGCCTTATCCTCTTTCTCTTTCGATTCTTCAGGTAATGAGTGAGTGAGAGCATATCGCCTTCTTGTGACAGTGAAAGGGGCCGATGTACAGAGTGGTAAAAAATCTTAAAAAGTTAATGGAAGATTTTTATTGAGTTGTTTTACTTACGGAAAACATTCGCGTTCGGGAAACAGTCGAATCATTATGCAACATTATGCAAAAATAATATAAATTAAGAATTTATTCAAGGAGGGACTAGCTAGGTATTATAAACTTCTCGTCTAGGTAATATTAACGTCTTATGAAGGTGTTTATGCACGTAACACCACAATTAAACAGTCGTACGTGTTCCAAACTAGCGTGTAAGTTGTGCAAGTTCGGTTAGATCCCGCTTTAGTGCCGTTTGTCAACGCAAGTAGGTGTCGCTTAGTGCGGTTACTAGTGAGCTGTGACGTCATGTCACCCCCATATTCCCTGAGATCCATACAAATTGCCAACGACTTTACACACTTGGAACTGCCAACAGAGTTGGATGAAACATGTCGAGCTCATTATTTATGTTTGTTTACGTTTCTGTTCTCTTTGTGTTGCACAGTGGAAACATAATATTAATTTCGTTGAAAAGAAAATAAAGTATTTGTGTGACAGCTTCAGGTAAAAACAAAGTTATTCGTAACTTGAATAACCTTTATTAAAATATAAAAACGAAGAACATTCATTCGCTATGAGCTTTTTATGTACATTTCTGAAATAATAGCAAAATTGCACTCGGAAATACAGAAAACAATAATCAAGTGGGTGTTGACTAGCCCAATACGGTGCGACGCCGGCAAACTGGTTGTTTTGCTACCACTACGTGTAGGCTCTCGAATTCCAGCCGCCATTTTGAATACCACAGTGACGTCACGCAGCTGGGCGCGGGCGACTCTGCGCCTGCGCACCGCCTGTGTCTGACATTTGCGTCGCGCTCGCTTCCGAACGAGGCAATGCCTCCGAGCCATCAAAATGCATTATCGCCGCGTATTCTGTCGCATAAGTGCTAAATACTAATACACGTAACACAGTGCCTCTCTGATCTTAGCGTTGAACAAGAACAGTTGAGCTTGTCTTCATATAGACTCCATGGTGTGGTGAATGTTCTATGAAAGTGTTATTGTTGTGATTTCTTTTCGTCTGGTCAGTGCAGTGCCCTACATAGTTGTCGCTAGGGGGACGTGAGTTTGTCTCCGGAGGTCGTGTCGCCCTCGATCAGTGAGTTTATTTGCATACCTATAATGTATTCTTACATCCGTATTGTAGTGTGGGCGCGACACGTCATTCGCAACCTTTGCGCAACCTTTTTGATCTAATTGGTACCTACAGTAGGTACAAGTTTAGTTAACCCTGTATAAAGTTATGATTTCATCTCATATTAGTGTAGTGAGTCAAAGCTATACGTGGGAACGAGTACAAATACACGAACTTGTTTCTAGCTCCATTAAAGTAATTTTAGTAATAACTAAGCTATCGCCCACATAGGTAGTTTTAGATATTGGAAATACGGACGTAGTTAGTAGATTAATGTTTATGTTAGAAGTAGAAGTACCACACAGAACAGAGTTTAATCATAAGGTAAAGTTTTGTTAACAGCGCCGAAGGTTTCATACACCTGACCTACATGTCACATCAACATTCAAGTCTACGCACTCGATATGTACGATTAGCACAGTGACAGTTAGATGCACCCTGCCAGGTACCTACGGGTATGTCCGTTAGGGATCTAGGCTACGTTTCGCGCCACTGGGTACATACAAAGCACGCACCGTGCGTTGAACTCTTTTATAAGGGCCGCTTCTCACGCACACCCCTCGCGGTAAACCAGACACACGCAGCGAAAAACACGCTTTAATACTATGTAGGTTAGTGTATATCGAGTAAAAATCTCTTGAACAGGTAACGGATGTTATGTTTTTATGGACAACAGTCATCCGAGCGATCGCACGCCACTCCGATGTTGCGTGACTGTAGCAGCTGTGTGCAAAAACTACCCACAAACCCGATCGTTATCTGCAAATATGTTCTGAATTGAATCACAAGTGTAATTTGTATTGCTCTAACTGAAGTGTTAATGGGTTTTGATAACTTGGAGACTTGTAGATTCAGGTAAGTACTCTTATCTAGATTTCCAAAGTCCAATTCCATAACTTATAAGAAATCGACAGCCAAATTCTTATTAGTTGCATTATAAGATAAAATTTTTGGCTATACGCTTTTTGCACGATATTTTTCATATGTATGTCCTTTATTTATTTTTACTCTTATTTATTACATTTTAAATATTTTTATAAAACACATACAAAAAAGAAAAAACATTTAAAAATATATAAAAAATACCCACCGGCATCGGGAACAGGGTCCTAGCTACCGGTGGTCAGGGCTCCTGAGAAAGGAACCTCCTAACGATACGCGCCGTGTCCGGGAGTACCGCCTTCTGGATCAAGCCCTTGATCCAGCTGCCCAACGAGAGCCTCCTCAGCTGTTCGTCGAGGCTCTTGGCTATTAAGCCATTGGCCGTCACGACTATCAGCACAATGACTGCTGTATTCACATCACACATGTCGACAACCTCGCGAGCCATCATTAGATCAAGATACTTGCTTTACTACTAAGATAAGATACTTATTATTATTAATATTTACATATAATTTATTGTACTCTAAGATAAAAAACAATAATACATATGGAAACAATTCCATTATTTATAAAAGAATCTTCTTTCTTATTACATTTAATATTCAATGAACATAAACACAGCTTCACGCCCGATACCCATCACAAGTTAACAGTAAGCACCTTCCGCCCACAGCACAATAAAACTTAGCAGCCTAGCATTATTTCCTAAACTACGGTTTTATCTCGTTACGTTAGTGAAAGCACCGGCAGACGTAAACGTTATTTACTTGCATAAGTTAAATATTCAAACATATAACACACGTGCGGATACTATCACTTTCTTCTTATGTAATTTGTGTTCAGAACTCGGAACTGAAATGGTTTAATGACTGATAGAAAACCATCTTACATATAATATAGATATATAAAATTACGCCTTTTTCCCCATCCCCCAGGCAAAAATTACAGATCACCAACTTTGCTACGATCCTAAGGATTAGCACGCATTGCGATTTTTAGCCGCGCGGATTTTATTCGCGGTACGGTGTATTTTTTGGCAAAACACGGATTTCTTGCGGTATTATTTCCACGCGATTTTTTGCCACAATGCGTGCAGGTTCATACAATTCCATAGGTCGCAGAATAGGCGGAAAAAAAACGCGCGAGTAAAAATCGCAGTGCGTGCTAAGCCTAAATAACACGCACTGCGGATAAAATACCGCTCGATTTTTGTCTCTTTCTACCTTTTCATAGACCTCAAAATATTCGCGCGAATTTAATACGCACCACGTTGCGGTGTGTTCTGTGGCAAAACACGATTTTCTTGCGGTATTATTGCCGCGTAATTCTTCATACAATTCCATGTGTCGCAGAATGTGCGGCAAAAACCCCTTTTGCTTCATTTACCTTTATACATCTAGGACACACCAAAACCATCTTCTATTCTTTTATAAGTCCTTGAAAGTATCATTATTGTGAGTTATTAATTCGATGATGATAATTTAGTCACTTCACCAATCTCTCATGCATAAAACATTTTTACGAATTTTAGGGACAGAACCTAGATCGCGAATAAAATTCACCAATTACCATAATTTTATAGATAATTCGTATTCAATTTATGGGCATTATCATTTAAATTGATACGCCTAGTATTTTAAATGCTGCTAAAAACCCACCAATAAAATTTATTAATGTAAAAATAGTGGAATGAACTCCATAATTGAGTACACGTAAGTGCAAGAAAACGCACCACTATGAAACCCTACGCATTCTCGAGCGTGACGGTTATTACGTGAAATTACAAATCGTCTCAGTCAGGTGATCACAACATTTAAAGTTATTGATGTTGTATAATACATAGTACTGCTTTATGAAGGTTTAATATCGTAGCATAACGTACCTTTAAAATTTAACTTTTTGGGTATGCCAGTTTAAGATAGAATAGTTTAGAATCTAGTGACCAAAGGGCTGACCTTTTTCTCAGCCAAAGAATCAGCACTTCCATTCAACGTGGCAATGCTGCCAGAGCTCGGGGCACTTTTTTATGTTTAATGAGTTCTTCCCCTCTCCTCTTTTTATAAATATTTTATTTTAATTTTATTCTCTTTTTATAATCTGTCTTAGTTGTCAATCCAAATCTTTACGTACTCATGAAAAAAAAAACTTATTTTTAATTTTGGAATAAAGTCAATCCCAAAACAAATTTATGCATGACAAAGTGCTTATTCTAAAATGACGAATATATATAATATTTCAGCCATTGCGGCTGCTACTCATCCACTTATATTATGTAGCCAATATTTGTCATAATAACCGCTTCATACGATTTGCGTTGAACGCAGTGTGTTTGAATTTGGCATGAATAGTAATCCAATCGTCAGTTCATTAGTTACGTGCATTATTTGGCGATAGCTGGTGACGAAGTATGACATGTTATGCAATTATAAGGCAATTGGTCAGTAAATATTTGCGACTCAATATTTATGCACTGTTGTGTAATGAAAGCCCTTAGTGAATATCAAAAGGGAAATACGAGTGTGCTCAACGAAATGTCTTTCGAATTTCTAAAGTTCGTGAGACGTAACTGCTAACCTGCATTTACATATACGTCTATATTTCCTGTAACCATATTTTGATATTTATGTAACACACCACTATTCAACTACACGAATTTAATATAACTAGATAAGAAAACTAACGAATCTTATCCTTATCATTTGCTAGAAAAATACCCTCCCAAAAGTGATTCAAGTGGTGTATTTTAAAACATGAAGTTCAGGGTGACCAAGGTCAATTCTTCACCAACAACAAAAGATTATATTTTAATCTATACTGTAATAATGTATCGTCTTATTTACGTATTTAAAGAGTGGTTAATAACAGGCATAATAATGGCAAGCAAGCAGATGTGCTACAAGACAAGTAATCGTTCTCTCGAGTGTCGGGTGTCCACGATCGCTGGAGTCGGGTTGCAGTCTCACCACTCCTGTTCACGGGAACCTCGATATTTTACATTTCTTTAAAAACATGGCTACTTGATACTTCCTATTTTTTTTGTTTGCATTAATATGACACAGCATTAGGCTTAAAAACGTTATAAAAAATAATGACAACGGTATTTTTGATAACGGCAATCTTAGCCACAATTTTTTTCTCCCATTCCGTAATTATCATAATTTAGATTTTATGTCTGCCTCATAGGCATATTCGATAGACTACTCTAGGAATTCAGGTGAAGATTTATTTTTCATTAGCATAACAAATTTTAAGTGCCGTAAAAATCGGGTTGTCGTATTTAGTTTCATTTAAATTGATAGCATTTTACTGTATTTGACTAATAGGTTTCATTATCTAACCAAATTATGGTCCACAAATCAAAATAGGTAACTACAATTTTAATAGAATCAATAAATCTCAAACAAATGTCGCAACAGACTAGAGAAATGTCTGCTGATCTTCTGCAGTAAATTAGTAAAAGTGACATTTAAACATCGTTGAAAAAATTACTGGTGAATAAAATACCTCATGTTTCATAACGACTGGCATTCTCAGTAAGTAAGCAATACACCAGCTTAATATGGTGGTTTCAAGTAAACCAGCACTAAACGGCAGGAAGCGGGTAGTTAAAAAAATTGTTAGAGTATTAAAGTTATTACATCACGTTGATTGCGAACCATGATTGGGTTTTCCTGTATTTTAGCGCTGGCTTACTTAAACCTGCCTGGTAGTCACCACGACACCTGCACGAAACGGGTTAACATTTCAGCAAATAGCTTTCGAAACTAAACGGAGAAAAAACAAGTTTCCGAACGAGCAGATTCCCACCTCTCAGTAGTTTTATTAACTATCATATTCAAAATGGGAATGACAACCAAGTCCAACCATTACGTGAATAAAATCAGTAACGGTCCCAAAATGTTCTCTAGGAACTAACTGTGAATCTTGATTATGATTTTAGGCTATAAAAACCACAAAAAAAATGCCAAACCGGTCCAATCCAATCGACATTGTGCCAGTAGGAATCATTTCACTGCATAGTAAAATCCATACTTTGCATACAGACAAGTTATAGCATCAATAAAACTGTGTTACGAATTTCGATGCAAATATTTGGTAAAATATTGACGATTCGTTTATGCAAGTTGTTTCCATAATTTATTAGACTATAATTCGCACAAACTGGACCGCAAATATTCATCGTTCATAATTGAAAGTTTCGTAATATTTGTCGTCGTCGGCGTCGCATCGGTGGTTTGGTGAATGCGGATGCGTTGCAGGCTGTAATGAATAGGTCCATCAGAAGCTGCAGCCGGTAGCTCTGGGTTATCGGAGGCTGTGAGCCGGCAGCCGGCAGCCGGCTGGACGAGTCGCACCGAGCCGCCGAGGACAACGGGCTGCCCGCATTAACTGTCTAAATACCTTTCTACTTGACGTTGACACACGGTGTCGGTGGACCGATACTGCACTGCAGCGATACGCGGCAATCACCAGTCTGCGTCTCACTGAACAACCATGCCTTTTGTTTAGTCACAATGCGTTCAGTTGCAGACACAATTGTTATGTCAGTATCGTATCGTGTATGTAATATAATCTGTTCCGCATCATAGAAGCTACAAACTTAATTTACACCTTTGATCGAACTGCGCGGCATTACGTAATTTGGTTATAAAACACAAATTAATGAACGATATATGTTGGCAAACGACGTGCAACGGAAGCAAGCAAATACTTCGAATTTAAAATACTAACATAACTTTAAACTTCTCTTTGATCAAATCACATAATCGTTCTCGACTTATACGATTCAGTGAGCCTTATTTAATAAGTTCTGCACAGCACAATTCTTTATTTGAAACGTCTTTAGAATTCTCAGGGCTTTGGTATTTAGGTCTAATGAAAGTTCGTTTACATTATACAGCTGGTGAGTTAGTGAAGTCGTACTACTTGAGACGTGTGCGTGCGCGCATGTTTTACACATAGAATAGGTAAAGTGTTCGAAACCGTTGATTGCGCGAAGTGGGGTGAGGCTGGAAGGAGGTCACCAGACGACGTACCAGACGGGGCGCGGGCGGAACAATACGAAATCGCTTAGATACAATACCTAACAATACGTGAACCAGCAAATTGATGGAAACTGGCAAATAGGTGCGGCCGTAATGGCTATTATATTCGGATAGCGCGCCTTCGATTGTTTCAGGAAGGCTTTGTTTCGATTGCAATTTATAAAATTTCTAAACTTTGCGTAAAAAGTACATTATGTGTGTGGCTTGATAACATTATTCGGACATAAAATGGTAGCATTATTCTGATAATTTCATTTTACTGTCTGTCTGTGAAAATACTTATATTTTCTTCGAAGAATATTTTAATATTTTCATCAAAGAATATTGACGACATGGTTGGCGTAGTGGTTGAGCGACCGGCTGTTGCGCTGTGTGTCGCGGGTTCGATGCCTTCACGGAACAAATTTTTGTATAGTATGTGAGTTATAAATGTTTGTAAACGCACCCACGATACAGCGGAAGAAATTCATAATGTGGGGCAAATTTAAAAAAAAAAAACTACACTATTTATAATTCCTAAGAAAGGAAAATCTTATAAAGTTAATTCCATGAAGATGGGCCGTGTCGTCCCGAAGGAAACACCGAGGAGTTGAAACAATAGAAGCTGAACTCGTGACATCCGCTAACACAGACAAAGAAACCAAAAGACCACACTTGCGCCAAAAAGGCCGATAAACTGTTTGGTTAATTATTACATCAGTATGTTCCCAAATTGGTCCCATTTTTATTTGGTGAAGATCTGATGAAGAACTTCGGCGATAAACAATAAACGGCATTAAACGGCGTCAATAAACTACGGCAAATCTCTCAGGATTGCTGCAATCGCATGTCTGTTTATTGTTTATAACATTTCATAACATAACATTACGCTAGTACGCTCTAAAAGGGTATGCAGATGTGTACAGTTCACCTTGATACACTCTCATTTCACCGGTTATGTTAAAATTTTATGATATTCGGGTAATCTATTCTGTCATTATAAGTACCTTACTAAAGAACTTGCCTATTAGGTACAACTAAAAAGTGAAAAATAAAATAGTATTTTCGCTAGAGACACCGACTTCCAAAAAGAAAGTTATTATTCAGTTTGAGGTGTTTATATTTGGAAGTCGGTAGTATTTTTTCGTAAAAAAAGTATTTTTTATTAGTTAGCTTTTGATGGTTGCTCCCATAGTAAAAGTTATTAAAAAATTTACTATAAGTTTAATAACCTTTTCAGATTTTGCGTTTAGTCTGATGACACGTTGTAGTTACATGGTATGTGAAAATAACTAAATGTGGGTGTACATAATAAAAAAGGTACACCTCTGTATATATATAATAAAATAGGTATATACTTTATTGTACAGAAGATAAAAACAATAATACATACGGAAACCTTAAAATAAAAACAAACATAGACAACAGGCGGCCTTGTCGCGTTTTGCGATCTCTTCCAGGCAACCCAGAATGGAAAGAGATACGGACAGGACATGGGGTTGCAAGTTTAAATAAAAATAATAAGTTACAAACATAGTACGCACTAAATATAAAATACTAAAATATTTAAATAAATACATACATACATTTAAATATACAGGCAATAAAACAATACAGCTCCAACAAGAATAAGATCACAGTGACAGGTAGTGCTCCTTTAGATCGATTGTGATTGCGCGCGTTTTATTGTCACAGGCAATGCATTCCATAGACGAGCGGCCTGGACAGTAAAAGATTTGTCTAGGAAGATAGTGGAATGCATTGGCATTTTAAGATTCATGTTATCCGATGACCTAAGAACTATCGTGCGCGAGTCACATAAAAAACTAAAGTCTAAATGCTCAACTTTCAGAGCCAGATCCGAGAGTATAATTTACATCGTATACACAATTATTATTTGGAATAGCTTATTATGACATGCACTTTACCTTAAATGAACGTGAATCTATGTTTTGTCGTAAATGCTTTATTATAACATCTAAATGTAAAACTAAATAAAATATTGATCGTATATAAATATTTGCTAAGACGTTTTGTGTAGTCGTTCGAGCCTCGTGATCACGTATAAAATGACCTAGATTAATCACTCTCATAAATTACAAGTGTTACAGTTGCTCGACATTATTCACACAAACAAAACATTTAGAATATCATAGACATGTTATATTGGCATCCTTCTACGCCTTTAATAGTAGATTTATTGACTAAATTAATTATTAATTAATTTGAATTTAGCTAGTGACTGTAGTTTTAATGGACCAATGAACTCCAAGTCATTAGGAAAGCAATCTGTGTTGACCTCAATATAAATATTCTTTTTTAATTACAGTAAACATTGACATAGTACCACGATTTTTTTCCACGTAAGTAAGGCAACTTTACTCTTCGGGTGGCAGATACCTTGGTACTTTTATCCCTGTATGCCCACGGGAACGGGAACTACGTGGATGAAACCGCGAGGCGTTTTTAAGTGTTTTATAATTCCATTTATTTAATTTATACCCATATTTGATACATTTCTAAATATAACTCTATAAAAAAATAAAGAAAAACATTTAAAAAAAATATAAATATTAGCCCACCGGTATCGGGAACAGGGTCCAAGCTGCCGGTGGGCTCCTGAGAAAGAAACCTCCTAACTATACGCGCCGAGTGGAGTACCGCTCCAGTAGTACCTCCTCAGTTGTTCATCGAGGCTCTTGGCTATTATGCCATTGCCATTTTATAATTATTTTTGCCTTGCTTTAATAATGTCTAATGACTATTAGGAACTTGACTATGAGCAACTGGGTCTTGTAATTAATGTTATCGAAGTAGCTGTGGGAAGGAAACTTTACAGTGTAGGCCTACAAGGAGTTGTTTAGGAAGAATCTAAAACACATTAGCTAATAATTCTCAAACAAACTCATCCCTATTGTTTAATATAACAATATCTTCTGAACTTCAGTTATTACGGCAACAGTCCCATTGCGTAACACAATTTCTATCACAGACTTTGAAGCAAATTCTTAGATAATCCTTTGCTAAATATTATGTTCAAATAAGTAAAATTTAAAAAACCTCCGACTTATTTTTAATTCATACTACGTAATTTATCTAGTAGAAGACACGCTTCGTTCGACAATCTTTTGAACACGTGATAATTATGACACGATATCTTGCAAGAGCAACCCGATTCAAACAGTAAAACGCCAATAACTTTTGAACGGCTGAACCAATTTTCATCAAAAATAGCTAAGAGCACTCTCGATAAAATCATCTTTCAAACAAAAAATCTAAATCAAAATCGGTTCATCCGTTTAGAGGCTATGATGGCACAGACAGAGACACAACCCTCTTTTTCCGTCGGGGATTAAAAATTAGCCTGCCCGGCAACCTAAGTAACGCAATGCATATTGTTAAAATATTGGCAAAATTAATGGCAAAGAAAAAGCAGGCTAAAACGTATTTAATCATTTATCAACCGATTCCAAAAAGGAGGAGGTTCTCACGGCTATATGTTTTTGTATGTTTGTTACGCGATTACTCCGCTAATTACGAACCGATTTTGATGCAAAGAATCATCAAAATCTTCTCATGTGGTCTCTTTTAAATTTGGTCAAGATCTGACGAGTAGTTTTTAAGTTATCCTTATTAATGCGTATTTTCATGGTAACAAAAGTAAAAAAATAAAATGTCAAAACAATTAACAAAAAAAATAAACCGTCTTCTTAAAAGCTTAAAGACTAGTTAAAAAGATTTTTTATAGTTAAGCTCGCGTTTGACCACCTGATGGTAAGCGATTATTTGGTGTATTGCTGCAGTCCATGGGCGGGCGTTATTTTCCACGCCGTTCTTAATGAGATAATATGACCTAACATAATCGCATCCAAACTTATCTTACAAGCCAAGCAATAATTATTGCTTGGCTAATCATAGAGCATTCATCAGCATTCCCTGCTATTGTCTTTAAATTATTATAATACGATGACTTATTCACCTTGAAGGTTTATCTTGATCCTACTAGACATAAGTTATTATAATTATCCTAAGCAGTTGATTACTTATATCAAACTTAAGGCGCTAGGTATCCTGAACATGATTTTTCAATCTGGTTTCTCTTTTATGGGGTCCGTGCACTCACTCATAGTCGATTCATATTCGTATTTTTTACGAACATCATAATACAAACTGTAAAGAAAGTTAACAAAGTGAATCACAAAAACGAAGTGATTGCACAAAAACCCTTGCCTTTGCAGTTGCGAATACAAAATGTTGCAGGCTTTCAGAATGTTCCTCCTGTGTGCTTAGGTTTTCTCTGTATACTTATTAGTTTGCCTGCTCGAAAAATTATTTAAATATTTCTCAATATTTTTTATGATTCGATTCGGTCTATTTGTTTAGCATTCTTATTTTAAAATTAAACATGTTCTTTTCATTGTGAAGAATGCCGAAGTTTTCTTAGCTTTTTCTACATAAGATCCTTTTTAAATTCGTATAACTGATTTTCACATAATTTGTACGAGACGTAAGCCCCAAAATTCCGCCCAAATATAATGGAATTTGCTCATCACTTTACCAATCGCCTTAAATAATTAAGAATGACTTCAGAACTATCCGCAGCACTCAGTACGTAGTCACAATGCATCGCTTGAAACTTCATTGTAATTAAAATCTTGATAATGTTGGTACAAATGTATGTAAAGAGAACTCATATCCTGTCTCGTCGTGTCGAAATTACATTATATTTGGAATTTGCATTGCTAACTAGTAATTTGTAATTACACAATTATATACTAGGTATTTCGATGCAATTTGTTTACTTGCAAGTTTGCACGTTCGCGTATTTTATTTAGGAATTTTACTGAAGAATTGGCATTATAAATTGTGGTAAATTTAGCGGACATTTCTATTGAGGTCGTTAGCGTCTTTTGTCAGATAAATTACTGAGACGATTTAATTGAAACTTAAAACGCATTCGCAAGAACCTAGGTCTAAAAACGTGGAAAAAATACTTTATAAAAAAAAAATACCGGCCAAGTGCGAGTCGGATTTGCGCACGCGAAGGGCTCCGTACCGTTATCGCAAAAAACTCACATTTGTTGTATGGGGCCCCACTTAAATATTTATTTTATTCTGTTTCTAGTACTTATTTGTTGTTATACTGGCAACACAGAAATACATCATCTGTGAAAATTTCAACTGTCTAGCTATCACGGTTTATGAGATACATCCTGTGATGACAGACGGACAGACAGACAGACGGACCGCGGTATCTTAGTAATAGGGTCCACTTTTTACCCTTTGGGTACGGATCCCGAAAAATCTGTTGTGTTTAGAGATACAGTGAGAGCGATTTCAAGTTTTTCATCTACTTAGTATTGTGTATGCGTATGATTTTAATTAAAATAGGGTTAAGTATTCACTTCCAAGAATATGAACTTAAACAGTTTGTAAGAAATACCGTGCGTAAACTACTTTCAAGTTAATCATTGACTCCATATATGAACGTTTCCCTAGTTGTGAAATATATCGCTTATTTATGGTAAGTTGTTAGTTGCGCTTGCGATAACTGTGCTTACCAACCTGTTCGATAACCACGTTTACTTTATAAATTACTAAATCAAATAGCAAATTAAAAACACCCGTTTTATTCATAAATATACCTCTATCTAAGTATACGAATAACTGGAATAACCCAGAATGTTTAATTCACAATTTTTTTAGTTCCGTAATTAGCTGATTGAATCATTGGAACTTTATAAGACGATAGGAGACTCTAGGTAGCAATTAGAAAGTCTTTTAGCAGTAGATACATTTTTATGGTATAACAGTGATGATCCAGCTATTAATAAGCTTAGATAGATTATTAATTGAACTCTTGTTTTCCAATATCTCATCTGATGGTAAGCGATGATGTGGTCGACGGAGAAGAAAGCTTGCCTAGGAGTAATCTACTCACTCTTGAATTGATGAAAAAAAAACGGGCGCACGGTTGGCGCGTTGGTTGAACAATTGACTGCTGCGCTGCGTGTCGCGGGTTCGATTCCCGCACGGAACAAATATTTGTATGACCTACAGATAGTTGTTCCGGCTCTTGGTGTTTGTCTATGTGAGTTTATATGTTTGTAAACGCACCCACGATACAGAAAGAATTTCCTAGTGTGGGGCAAAGTTTCCCTAAAAAAGATTATTTTTTAAATAGGTATTCAACTAATTTTGCAACCCCTGATAATAATGTTGTCCCTGTAACTGAAGCAGAGTACAATGGCAACATCCCACTTGACAAAATATTAGGTTTCAAACTCTACACAAACGTATTTCGTATACAAATCGAGATGTTATATCAGCTGTTGTAATAAAGTTTGCTACCTAATAATATACATACTTGGCGAACATTCGATCATACTCTGTTGTACTTAGTCCCTCGAGCGTTAAGATCCAGCGATAGTTATTAAATTGTAACCGTGTCGTATCGCGAATAACTTCCCATTAACTTTCGTAACTAAGGTGTAACCATAGACTTAGAGAACTGGACGGAGCATTACAAAATTGACTAGTCTGTGGAAAGAGACAAAGTTAATGTGCGTGGTCAATACCTCTTTTCTGTAGGTCTTCGTGGCGAAGATGACACTGTCAGCATGTGCCGTGAACTAAACAGATTTCTAGAAAATTAATCAATCAATCAAATGTTTTTTATTTCACATAGATCTACATGGGCACTTATAAAACGTCGACAAAAGGTGCACGGTTCGGGTTGGTCGTTTCCAGTGGAGAAGAACCGGCAAGAAATTCCAGGGTTACTCTTATAAAAAATTGGTTTGTTTTTACAATATTTCCATGTTACAGCATTAGCGCTTAGATATGGGGGGATAACGTAGGCCCGACAATAAGTCGTAAGAAACTAAAAAAAAAAAAAAATTGTATAAACGAGCAATAACTGGCCGTTCGATCACTTTATCTCTGTCACACTTTTCCTACCGCATTCACTTGAGGTTGAAATCCAGGCAGAGTACCGGCGAATTTGATTTTAGAACGTGTCAAACCATACTTGAGTGCCAAAGTTTAACAGGTTACAGTGAAGTTTGACTATAATGAACATAAAATTCTCGATACAGAAATCGGGAGTTAGTCCAGTTTTCTATTTCTAAATATGTATAGGTGTAACAGGAATACGGTAACACGGCAAATCGCTTCTCGCGCCACCTTATTTACAAATGTCTTCCGTTGTGAACGAGTGTGCGCGAATGAATGCGTGCACCTAAATAACTTGTGTGTACCACATACACGTATTTCAACGGAAATTGTGTGAGAGCTAATGTCCACACATTTTCTCTTACGCTATCAAGCTTGGCATTCTTAGAAGGGATTGGTAGAGGTGTATTTATGCGTAGATAAATAATATATCCATTTGTCTGATGTAATTTATTACGTGGGAATGAGGGTTCAGGAAAATTTACGCCACTAAATAAAACACTAGAATCTACTCTATTTTGAAAACATAAGTTCTTAGGATGTCAACATGATGTTACTAATGTCGGATAAAATCAAACACCTTAAACGTATTTCTAAGTTAAGGTCTTTGGATAATATAAGCGCTTTGACAGGTGCTTGAACCTGTCAAAGCGCATAAACGCTACGAACATCTTACTGTCACCCAGTATACGCCATTTCAAAAAACCCAGCGATTTTAGGGTTCCGTACCCAAAGGGTAAAAACAGGACCCTATTTACTAAGACTCCGCGATCCGTCTGTCTGTCTGTCCGTCTGTCACCAGGTGAAAATTTCAACTGCCTAGCTATCACGGTTCTTGAGAAACATCAAGAACCGTGATAGCTAGGCAGTTGAAATTTTCACAGATGATGTATTTCTGTTGCCGCTTTAACAACAAATACTAAAAACAGAATAAATAAAATACTTAAGTGGGGCTCCCATACAACAAACGTGCTTTTTTTGCCGTTTTTTGCGGTAATGGTAAGGAGCCCATCGTGCGCGAGTCCGACTCGCACTTGGCCGGTTTTTTTTAAATAGCTAATTCCGAAATTTCATAAAATTGGCAGCTAAAGAAGCATTGCAATTGACTGTCAACATTCAGACTCTTAATTTGTATTTTTGATGAAGCATCATTTTGGTAAATGGCTACAATCTTGATAAAACCATAGTGTTCGAAATTCTACTGTAAAATACAGCTATATATTTGAAAATATTTAGGTTCCGAAATAAGATCAACCAAAACAGTTTTTACATTTGAAGTGCTTCACTAATTTATTAGACATTTTTATACCTTTTCCAAAAACAAATCCATTTATTTATATCTAAGACTTAGCTTGCTAAAATGGATGCAACAACTATTTTCTATTAAGTACAAACAAGTTTTCACCGTTAGATAGCTGATTCACGCATTAATAGGCGTGGACATAGCCTTACTGCCCATAACACGGTATAATCCCACTAGTGGACGTATTTTGCACTAATCAGTAATTGGCCGTATACACAAATATTCAAGTTTTAGGTAGATGGGTATTTTTTCGCTATGTTTGCCTATAAATATGCAAATGAGGTTGGCAAAAAACGAGCAATTTGAAGAATAATTTGGTAGCGTAGAAATTATCTTTGATAAATGCTAGTTGTCTAGTTTACAATTTTACATCGCTTTTGGCAGCTTATTACCATTCAACATACTGTGTTACGACTTACGATAGATCTCTATATCTTGTATGTCAAATGTTAGCGCTCTAGGCTAAAAGCAGTTAGCTATCTGTATGTAGACCTACTTTAATATAGATTAGACTTATACATTGACCTCCTCCAATGTAAACTGACACCAATATTCCAAATTATGGGTACACACAAAGAACAGGGAATGTCACAAGTTTTAATTTTTCTATTTTTTATTGGCAAGCAAATCTATATCTATGGTAGTTTTACTCTCAATCACTAACTTTTAAAATTTATATATATTTATATATATATATTTTTAAAGGAAAGGTGCCAAAAAGAGTTTTTGTTTATGGCCGAAACGAAAAGAACCGGGAATGTCCATGACATACCGGTACATATGGGTAAAAAAGAAGCATAATTTTTTTTACATATTTCTTAACTTTTAACCACGTTTTTCTCAGTTTATAAATTACTTAGGACGTGCCCTGTTTTTAGCCTGTACTCTTCAAATACTTTTTAAGGAATAATTTCTTCACTACACTCGAATCAATCACCTCATGGCATCTTAAAAAGACCCTTGATCAAAGTCAAAAATTATTACTAGGAATAACTTAACTATTAATTTGATCAAGGGCGGTTAAATTGAGTGGACTTAAAATAGAAATAGGGGTGAGTTTAAGACCCATTAAAAACAACACCCTTATACAATTCTACCCGTCAGCCTTCAAAGTGAACAGGCGTCTTCTGAGCTCACTGGTTCAATTTTAGACCTAATCCATCGCTTTCCATCAGGCGAGAACGAGGGACAAGACCTGGCTTATCATGTATTAAATAAATCTACGGAATGCAGAATATTATATTCGCTAACCTGGCATAAAAATCGCGGTACGAAATGTAATTAATCTCACATAATAATATAAATTCACTACCTATTCTTCTAATATGCAAAGGAATGTGTCAGACAATGCGTTGGTTAGTTATTTTAATAATGACACATAATTGTAAACTAATAATACAAAGAGGTAAATTATTTGTTCGTTTTTAGAGTTCCGTGCCCGAAGGGTCCAAACGAAGCCCTATTGCTGTCACTCACGTGTCCACCTGTCCGTCTTGTCCATCGTCTTTCACACGGGTTTTACAGCCAAACGTGGCGCTACAGTCTTCAAATATTTACAGTGTAGGTATCCTGTTGACACAGAGCTATAGAAATTGTCAGAAAATATTTTTAAGGCGGGCTCCCATGCGAACTAAGGAAGCTGTGAACAAGAAAAAATCATGCTGTGCAGTCGGAGGATCAGGAGGTCAGCCAGCTCGCGAATATGTGTCCTCCGACTGCACAGCATGTATTTAGTTATGTTCTTAAGTTGTACTTAATAATGCATATTTACATGGTAATACGAGTATAAGGTACTTACCAGGACAAAAAATAGAAAAATAAAAAAACTTTGTAACAAAAAAATTAAACCGTCTTCCAAAACGAAACACTACAAAGCGAAAACTTACTTTCTTTTCAGAAGTCGTTGTCTTTGGTACCTATTTTTTAGTTAAAAAGTTTTTTTAATATACCGGAAAACGGACAGTTCCTATGCCACGGCCACGGGAAAAAGCTAGTTCCAAATAATTATAATCCAAATTTATAGGCAGTTTATAACAATTTTGTACGCCCACAGATGAGGTTAAAATATTAGCTATGTTAATTTATCAATTTACATTATAAATTATGGATTGTTGATGATGATCCGCTATCCGAAGCAAAGTACATTAAAAACTGGTTTTATGAGTCATACCAACCTATGCGTGGCAGAACAGGTGACATTCTAACATTATGTATGGGAAAGTGGGTCTCCCTGTTTTTATATCTCACATCTAAAATATCACCCAATAAAAATAAATGATACATGTTTTAGGGGCAGACTAACCGACGTAGGTATTACTTACTAGATAATAATAATAAATTGTTTTTTAGCTTCCAATTTTACAAAAAAGAGTGAAACCCTGACCCTGATCTAGGTCAGTTCAGGGGCCAATGACCTCTTCCGTTACGTTACACAATTATAATCAACTAGACACCAATGCAATTAATATTAAAATCACAATTTAAATAATTATTAAATAAAAATCCTAGACTAAAATTAAAATCATAATCAAAATTAAGACAAACTCATTAATAAAATTAAAACCGCAGTCAACAATAAAATTAAATATAAAATCAAATAATAAAATACAATCAGAACTATTCACAATGAACATTAAAATTACATCCAAACACAAAGTTGAAATTAAAGAATAGATCAGACTTGATTTTGTCAAAATTAAAAAAACAGAATTAACATTAAAATTATAATCCAATTCATTCGATTAAAATCAAAATTAAAGTCATAACTAAATCAAAATTAAGTTAAATTAAATAAAGCCATAATTTTTTTATCCAAAACAAAATAGATAGAACGGACATAACTATTATTATCATGCTCCTCCTGTCCTTATCCCAATTTATTTGGGCCGGTGCAATTAAATTTCAAATGAATTAATGGGTTATTGGACGATTCGCACGAATTTAACTCACACGAAATGTGCGAATTGAAACCCAAAGGGTAAAATCGGGACCCTATTACTAAGACTCCGCGGTCCGTCTGTCTGTCCGTCTGTCACCAGGCGGTATCTCATGAAGATGGCTGTAGCTAGGCAGTTGAAATTTTCACAGATGATGTATATTTAAGTGGGCCCCCATACAACAAACGTGATTTTTTTCCCGTTTTTTGCGATAATGGTACGGAACCCTTCGTGCGCGAGTCCGACTCACACTTGGACTGTTTTTAATAATCTTATTTTTTGTGTGGCGATTCGCATAATGTTAATTTATTGGTGTGCGAATCGACCACTCCAAAATTATCTAGTAGGCAATTGTCACAAACATTGTGTTTTATGCAATACCACACTCAAATACAGAAGTATTGAGGGTTAAAAATTGTTATTGATATGAAATGAGTCACAAATTAATCAGAAATGTTCAACCATTGCGAATCGTCCAATAACCCGAATTAATACTTCAATCACACAAATGTACAGCGCCTATGCAGTAGGCCGTAGGCATTATATACAGTCTTATCTTTCGGAGACTGGATCTCTCGAACCAACTGTGTTATAATCTTCGAATTTTAGCTTAACTTTGAATTTGAGTTTTGACATATTTTTTGGTCTGCTGCTAAAACTGTCATGTATAGGTACCATAAAACATTGACATGCAAAACATCACCATTACATAGAAGCTGCTAACGCGAGTCATACGGTTACGTAAATATTGACCGCAGAAGAAGTCACTCGGAGCTGTTAGTGAAAGTTGACAAAAACCAATTATTACACAATTAACTGTTAATCTATTACAGCGAAGTTAATTGCACAGTAACGAGTCATTATTTCTGCGCTAATTTTATTTGTTGTCTAGTTTTGAAGTTATAAGCTTGAGTCCTTCCTCACTCCAGCCAAAATCTTTCAAATGCACTATCTTGATCCCTCGTGATTTAGTGCGAAATTACTTCATAGACTAGGTAAATATATTACATGTTACATGGTAATGTTGATAGTAAGTATCTAGAATTTTCGAACAATAATACATTGATCGAAGTCTAGAATAATATAATTATTGATCGTGGTTGATAATAACTTTTCCGTTTAATAATATCCAGTGTTTATATTCACACACTCATTATTGACACCAGTTCACCGTTAGAGGGCGTTCCAGTGGTCACAGCACTCACAGCATGTAATAACAAACTCACCTCTATAAACCAGAGAGAACTTGTAAATCATAGAGATGTATTTTATAATGGACCTCTTTTATCTCTGCTGAATCTCGGCACAAATGAACAGTTCCTTTCGCGGACTGGTCGTGTTTGTAACGATGGTCATGACCATCCCTCTCCAGAAATAAAGGACTCCTCAACTTTAATCACTCACTTAGACTCGAAATTCTTTTGTATCTTTTCGCTTTTTAGAACAAACGTCTTGAAGAGCCTTGGAATATGTTTTTATTTTTAGATGAAGGCGGTGATAATTGGGTACAAAATATTGTCAGTATGGCAAGGGACAGAATTCATTAAAGACACCGGTGAAGAACGAACTCACACATTTATATCATTCCGTACTAAACTATATCAGTTAATAGAACGTTTACTGATCTGTTGGTCCATATCGCACAAAGTAACCTACCTAAGTAAGTTCAATTAATATTAATTACAAAAAGTCGTAATTCTTTATACACCTATTAATTTAATAACCAACATCAAGAAATACCTTAGGTATTCAAAGTCTTCCCATCCAAAGGTTTTAATTATGGCACTCGAATATAATTCTTATTGGTCGTTTATCGTAAACCGTTAGTTATATTCGCGTGACCGATCTTCAATAATATGTTACGAAGTGGCATGGGCCAGTAACGGCCCGGCCCGAGTTGAACAGGTGTGTCGATGGGCTGGCTACTAGGTACCTGTTATAAAGTACGCAATTATACTCGGTACAATCGGTCACGGTCGTTCAATTCCATAGCAAAGAATGTGTAGGACTATTCGCTGGTTTTGTTTGTGGTGTAAAGGGATTACTTAGGTACAAATACAACTATGTAATTATACGTCAATGAGGTAAGCTGCAGTAGCTTTTATACACCTTCCGGGACCTATCTGATCATTATTTTAAACTATCCCCCAAAATATAGACAATTGCATAGTTTGGATGTCAGTTTCCATGCTGATCTTATATTGGTACTTACCTACTTATTTATCTACAATTTCAATCAAAGATTTTTTATTTAATTAAGTAAATGACTGGCAGGCAAGAAAATCGCTGAATTAGTGAAATAAGAATCGAATTACCCGAATTCGCCGCTAAATAAAGTATAAGTAAGTAAGTCCGTTGCGACTAGACAGCCAGCTAGCAGAAGATCATAGGTGCTCTGTACCTACGTACTGCTAATGACATCTTCTGTATACAGAATCTGTATACATATTACCAAAAATACCTCCACGATGAGTTCAACAACTAATCTATAATAAAACAAAACAATAGCGCGTCGAACTTGTCTACATTGAAGCATCTTCCCACACGTATTATTAAATAGCAGCCGAGGCCGAGGTCGCCACTAATAAGGAAGGGTTATGTCAGACAATCATTGCTATAATAGCCTCGCAATGTATTAGAAACTTTAAAACAATATGAAGAACCATCTAGTTATGGTTGAGCTGTTTGTGAAGAAACTCGTCCTTGTAAAGACGTATCTTCTACTTCTGGTTCTGAACATTTGAGTATGTGTAATTACAGACACATAAGACATTTCCCCTTTGTCTCTGAGATGGTGGTAGGTGACGACGATGACCTAAGTGGTCATCCATGGATAATCCACAGATAACACAATACTAGCGTATCCATGGTCATCCCCTCGAGGCTAGCCATTTGATGGACCGCCTGCTTTGTCTGCCTCACGCAATACACCTGTATTCCATGTACAATGTCGGGATCGGTTTCAAATCTGAATACCTATCCCCCTGTCCACTCCCCCCTAACCCCCACTCTGAACCCCTGACCTCTACAACACGAATTGGGGAACACCGATATTATAACGAGAGTCTTGAATACAAATGTGCTAATTACAGAAATGGGGAATTACAGGAGAGTAGAACCACCTGTGTTTTTAGCGATATTTTAGAATATTAGAGTGAGGATAGAACAGATGAAAAATACTAAGCGCTCTGTTCTCTCAATATTAAAGCAAATTATGCAGCATAATCATTAAAACCACTTTTAAAATGTTTACCATAAATTTTGGATTGGTCACGTTTATCTCGTAGACCGCCGCGCCGTATCGATCTGGTCATTCCAGTTGTTAGGCATTCGGTCCTCTGACAGCCCGTAACGACAGTCATAGGTGTTCGTACGACAACCTACACCGACAATCCCAACTGTCGCTTCCGTCTCGATAGAATCTATGTAGCCACATAAATGGCGCTCTGCAACAATGCAGCTTAGCCAAAACACGCTCAAACACACAGCAATCTTTCACAACAAAGTCTGTCGCACACGGCGCAAAATGTCTATTTTCTCACCGTCAAGGTGTGCCTGCAAACTGCATGGAATGTGTGGCCACAGGTGATTGAAAAGTTTCAACTGTCTATTTTCTAACTAAACGACCTCGTGGCAATCGGTTCCGCCATGTCGACCTTTAAAGTTTCGTAACACATTTTATTACACACGCCTATTGTTTTAGCGTAACTTTCATATGGTATCACAGAGTATGGCTGCTTTTTTGAGCAGTTGTATGTAGTAAATATTTCAGTAACGATGTGAAGACATAAAATATAGTTAACTGACTAGTAAACATTCGTTTTAAAATCGATCATAAAGTTTTAGTATCAGTTTGCATCGTTGTTGCATCGGTATTGCAAAACGGTTACTCTTAGCTAATACGTTGAATACTTCCATACCAAGTGTTCTTGAAAACAACTGCAGGAGTAGGTAGGTACCTATTAGTAATGACTGTAATTAGTACCTATGTTTGTCAGTACGTATTGGTGTTTACTGCATAACTGCTCACCTGCAAGGTATCGTTAAACGCGTAGTTTCTTGGCTATGCACCAGGTGCGACTCATTATAAACAAATTGACGATTTGAAGGATGTTGTTTGAAAGAATTTTACCTATCATCCTACTACCTCACATGTTCTTTCGAAGAAACAGTAGTAGCTAGGTAGAAACATAGGTGTCACAGGATTTCAACTTTAAGCAAGCAAAAGTCTTATTCGCTTGCTTAAAAATAAATGAGGATTGAATCTAAAGGTTAACTACTTTCAATTCTGATACAGTGATGAATATTTACGTTGTTCACATTCAAATTATACTTATGTGGAATAAAGCTGCTGTACAGACGACTATTATTATTGACTCATATTGTTAAGAACCAAACAAATTAATTTCGAAGTTTGCAACACAAAAGATAGCTTAATTCAATAAGTAAGTTACCCAAACTTTAAGAGCCAAGTTATTTCTGGAACTCGCTGATATTTTTGATCAAACATTTTAATATTAGGAAATAAAGGTACGTTCTCGGAACTGCCAGAAACAATTCAACTTGTCGACAGGCTTTTATCAAAGGCACCAGAGGCATTCGCAGAAACCCACAAAAGCTTCCTTATTTCTTAACAATCTCCTGTAAGATACAATGAAATATTCAGGGAATAGAAAAAGCTGGTTGATATGAGAAAGTTAGCCGTAATGATGTCTATTACGTGAATACGCGCTACCCGCTAGTGCCATCAGACACTACATCTATCATGTGGTGTGTCATTACTGCCTCCTCAGCCGCCTACCATCGCTCGCGCCCCGCACTCAGGGAGGCTTTATCAGTTTTCTTATGCCCTACATTGACATTTATTGTGTACCTATAAGCACATTCGATTTGCACTAAATAAGTCTCGTTTCCGACGACAAGAAGGGCGTCCTATTATTTTTACGTGATGCTAAGAAAGGTTATAAGATTTTCGCATGTATTTTTGTATCTTTCGCTACTTTTTACAAGCTTTTTATTAACTTGCAATGTATGTATGTATGTGTTCGAGTAAAATCTTGCAACTGAATTTTAAAGCAGTTATCCTAAACCGATTAAGATGAAATTTAGCATACAAAACAATTTATAGCTTACCGTGCATTGTCGTTCAAAACACGTTGGATATAATTCACTAGCATCCAGTTGAAAGTCAATCAGATTAGGTAAATGGGGAACTACTAATTTCGGATGGTAACTAGGCTAATGCTTGGGCAGGAAGTTCGTTTTTTTAATGACCTGTTTTATGCGGTAGCTCTGTATCCAAGATAAAAGTTGTCAAAACCTTTGTTGTCTTTATCTTTCCAATTCATTACCCAAGCTTGGTTGTGGCATTTCCGTTGCTGCGAGTAGAAGTACTACATAATCCAGATTGTTGTCTTTTATTTATCAATCAGATTTTTAACCATTTTCATTTGCTGTTCCCCAGGGTCTCCGTGGAAGGTCGAGGTGATGGCAGGGCCGTTGGGCGGCGGTGGAGGGGAGCCCACTCGGCTGATCCCTGCCAGAGTACCAGCCGTCTTTGAGATCTCCACCTCAGCAGGAGAAGCTACCTTCAGCAAGAATGAGGTAAGTTTTTTGTCTACTACAACATTTGATTGCTGCCCACTAGGTAGACCGATGACCTGGTAAAATCTGCGGGAATCCACGGGCTTGCATCACTCACAGGATTGGTTGATCTGATGTGGCGACACTTTTATTTATATTTATTTTACTTTAACATAAAACGAACAAAGGCCAATTACATTAGTGCAGTGGACGTCTTTCGGCTGAAATGGTGAAATTATGCAAGCCATAGCTTAAAAACTGTCAAGTCTACAAAACAGTATAATATGGCAAATGGCAAAGTGTTTCAAATTCAAACTTTGTACACACTCAAATACTGAATATTGTGATTTTGTTGCTATTTGTATCTATATAAATAATATATTCAGCCGCGCCAGCTTAAAGTATGCTATTAATTAGTTTCATTAATATAATTAATGTCAAAATTGCCATTCATAATATAATCGACTTCATAAATGCCTGGGTGTCGTTGGAAAGTTGAATTCGCATTGATTTTTTTATTACTATTATTGATTGGCTCGCCTTTGAACAGTCGTAACCAATAATGTGGTCGAAGATGGAGCACGCTTGCCTAGAAGTAACCAATTTACTCTAGTCTTGAAGACCCCAGGTTGTAGCTATGAGGAAACACAGACTCCGGCAGAGAATTCCATTCTCTAGCTCTACAGCTAGAGAATGCCACCTTCAGCAAGCACTAGCACTATCACTTCAACACAACGAAAGGTAGTCAACGTAGGTACTCACAATGAAAGTTGCCAAGAAGTTTTGTGCTTATGGGTGGAATCCTGGCATTCTGAGATGTCTACCATGTACCGATGGCGTATCGCCGTACGTCTTGTAGTCCGATGATGTAACGGCCTTATTAGAGTCAAATTGTGCATTTCCAACGCGTAGGTACTTATACCTACTCCCCGAAATGTAACCGATAAAAAACATTCCAATGAATACGTCATTTAATTAAAGAGGTGCGATGTTTTTCCGAATGCCAATGAGTTCTCGATGCCCAACGCACTCTACTCGTACCAATTTGTATCAATTTAACTCTTCATTCAAGGATTGCATGACATTGGCTCGCGTTCAATGGGGAGCTCTGAAACTGTAATTAAATTATTGACATTTTTGTACCTTCCTTTGTATTTACTGGACTGTACCATAGCACAAGCAAGGTTATTTCGAGTGTGCGTAAGGGTCAATGTATATGACTTATAAACATATAATGCTATTATTCTGGTGATAGATGGATCGACGCCGTAAAACAAAAAAAGCTTTTTTACAAAAAAATACTACCGACTTCCAAATAAAAAAACTACAAAGTGAAAAATAACTTTATTTTTGGAAGTCGGTGTCTTTCGCAGGTACCAATTTTTTGCGTTATGGACACCGACTTCTAAAAATAAAGTTATTTTTCACTTTGTAGTTTTTTTATTTGGAAGTCGGTAGTTCTTTTTTTTAATCTTTTTATTTTTCACTTTTTAGGCAAGTTGTTTAGTAAGGTAGGTACCTATATCTCAATAATGTCACAATCTCTATAATGTATGTAATACGCGTAGCCATTAACAATTTTACAGACGAACCATGATAGTTTTGGCACGTCATGGTACGGGGGCTGACAACATATCTACATAAACTCCTATTTCCCATTGGGGTAGGCAGAAACTACAGAACGCCACCTGCTACGATACTTACATACTTATTTTGTTTCACTCAAGTTCATACATCTAGTCATCCACGCACGCCGGTTATGAGTACTGCGCACCCGGCCTTTCTGAAGTATATCACCAATGAGGTCTATGTATTTCTTTCCCACTCACAGAGTGGAGGCCTGTGTCCCAGCAGTGGGAACATTAAAAAGGCTGATGATAATGTCTTTCTAGGGCGTCCCCTCCCGGCGTTTCCATTCACTTCTGCCTTGTAAATACCAAATCAAACACTGGCCAAGTGCGAGTTGGACTCGCGCACGAAGGGTTCCGTACCACTATCGCAAAAAAATTGCAAAAATATCACGTTTGTTCTATGGGAGCCCCACATAAATATATATTTTATACTGTTTTTAGTATTTGTTGTTATAGCGGCAACAGAAATACAGCATCTGTGAAAATTTCTTCTGTCTAGCTATGACGGTTCATGAGATACAGCCTAGTGACAGACGGACAGATAAAAAAGACAGACAGACGGATCGTGGAGTCTTAGTAATTGGTTTCCGTTTTTACCCTTTAGGTACGGAACCCTAAAAACCATAGATATAGTATGTACAAGATAAACAGAGTCAGATGAAAAGCGAAACCAAAAAAATAAAATCTATGTGTTAGGGAATTGTCCATGTGTTAGTTAAAAAGTGTTGTCAAAAAGTCCATGTTCAGTATCGATATCGATACTTGGTGAACGCCATAAGAAATACGATTAAAGGGTTGTTGGTTACATTGAACTGTAATAAGAGCTGGGAAAAAACCATGCTTTGCTTTAATTAAAATACAAATTACAAAATAATATCTCGCATGTATTTAAAATACGAAATACAAAACTATTTTTAAGTCGTGTAATTATTTAAAATATAAAATACAGTATTTTACATATTTTTATTTAAAATATAAAATACAGTATTTTACATATTTTTATTTAAAATACAAATTAAAAAATACAGTCGGTCATCCATCGTGACATTCGTACTAATAAACTTAATCAATACACAGAAGTTAGGTGTAAATAACCGTTTGAAATGAAAATTACAATTTACAAGGTACTTGACAATTTGACGTACGCCATTTTGCTTATTTTCTGCAGAACGCATCTATTAATAAAATCGCTAAATGTATTTTGAAGCCAAAAGTATTTGAAATGCTTTTTTTTTATGCTTTGTTAGTAAGAACAAAATTTTTAATAATTAATTACGATCTAGCCTAAAAGACTAATAAGCAATTTAACTCTAACTTAATATGTTACGTTATAGATTATGTTAAAACTAAGAATAGTGTCCATTTGCACTTTTACACAAGTCCGTAGCACTTTCTTAGAGTCTGATATAATTTATAAAAACACTATGTTCATGTGTCATTTCAGATCGTCATTTCTTATGTACCAGGGTGCATTTACAGCATCCCTAAGCACTTTATTTTGGAATTGTTGGATTAATTTTACGTTGCTTTGTTTAGTACAGCCCCAAAGTTGGATACCAAACGTCCAAATTGGTATCAGTATATGCTTGTATATGGTTATTTTATTATGTATTGATAGACAGGATTTCCTTCCGACCAATACATACTTTTATACCATATGTCGAGTTCCTGTCTTTTCTTTTTGTCATGGGCTTTCCAACGCAACTTGGCGTCGAGAGTTATGCCATTATGTATTTGGCTGTATTAGCATGAGGCACTCGCATGCCATTTATGTAGATTGGGTGATAGTCCAAGTATTTATTTGTGAAGTCAATGAGAATTGATTTTGACTCATTTAGTTTGATCTTCCATTTTTGTGTCCAGTCATAAACTTTGTTCACAGCTAGTTGAACTTTTTCTACTGCTTCTCTGTGGCTTGATCCGGTAGCCATAATTGCAGTATCATCTGCATAGGTCGCAATGGTATTGTTTTCCAGTTCTGGTATGTCACATATGTATAACAAGTACAAAGTTGGGCCTAGCACACTACCTTGAGGTACCCCAACTTTTATAGCGTTTAGCTCGGAATATACGTCTTCTTGCCGTATTCTAAACATTATATTAGTTATATACGACTCTAGGATATCTGCAAATGCTGGTAGCATGCGTCTGAGCTTGAATATGCCAAACTTTGTCAAAAGCTTGCGTGACATCTAAAGACACGGTGGCGCAGACTTCCTTATTTTCAAGTGTTTTTTTTTTACCTGGTCTATTGTTGAGTGTTTTTCCCGAAAGCCAAATTGATGATTTGGAATAAGGTCATTATCCTCTATTACTGGTTTTAACCGTTTCAATAACAATAGCTTTACTAGCACGGGCAACAGAGAAATATAATATGATGATGCTTCATGGGGTGTTTTTTTTTAATTTGAAATACTAATAACAAAATACCGCAGCGTCGTGTATTTGAAATTGACGAAACGGTTGGCGTAGTGGTTGAACGATCGGTTGCTGCGCTGCGTGTTTACTACATGCAAACAATATAATGACATTCCTAAACCTACTCAAAGAAACAAAACATAATTTTAGAAAAAATAAATAAATAATAATAAACATGCAACTTAAAGTACAGTTTAGATAAAAACATCTTCTCAATCGTACCTTAAATCTATTTTAACAAAACTTGATTTAATAAGTTTGTATTCATGTCATGATGTCAATAAACACGATTAAGTTTTTATCGATACTCATTACGTCACCGCTTTGTCAAGCCCTAGCGTAAACAAACAATTTACTCTTTTACATAATATTTTCGCAAATATTGTTTAAATATACTAAATATACTTATATAATACAATGGAAATCAATATACTATTGTAAGAATCTTTTTCTGAGCCGATTACTAGCAGAAATTTGTCAAAATATGGTTCGAAACAATCCAAGGACAAAATTGTATTTACCTATGAAACGTGTATTTATTGGGGTTATTTCGTCTTGTAACGTCATATTCACTCACAGAACAAGCCACCATAGTTGCATAATTAATATTATTAATTTAAATCTAAAGATTATTATTTAAATGCAAGAAATTCACCGCGGCGTAAAATAGATGGGCCGCTATGGACCCTTCCTCGCGAAAAAAGTGACATGAATGGACTTTATTCACTCTCTCTTTTTCTCTTGGGCGGTTTGTACTTGATTAGGATTTCTCGCTCGCACGCTTCGTGTATCTTTTGGCGTAGCAAAAAAATTCTAAATCTATGCTAAAAACAATCAAGTCAAACTATTATCGATGTCTAAAGTAAAATAACTGTTCTTCCGCTACCTATCTATGAACCATGATCAAGTTTTTCCCTTTTAAGCCCACAGGCCCATGAAATTGAAAAGTTTTTCCCTTTTAAGCCCACAGGCCCATAGCAAGGATATCCTTGCCATGGGCCTGTGGGCTTAAAAGGGAAAAACTTTTCAATTTCTTGTAAGGTACAACAAATCTAAGCATTTATATCGGCATTTGATTGATAGTCGAGGATATTATTCTGAGTATTTATTATGATTTCGAAAATTTCTTAATTTTTACATTTTGCTTTCAGGTCGGCGTAACAGTAACAGCTCCGTCCAGAAGGCCAGTGGCCTCTCGTGTCCTGGATGTAGCGGAGCGACCAGGGGTATACCGTATCGAGTTCACTCCTGAAGAAGTCGGAACTCACCTTATCGATGTAACTACTTGGTTCTATAACTACATACTACACACAATACCCACATTAATTAAGACTGCACTGCAGCCTTGAGTTAGTAGCTCTAAGGATTTGGAAACGTTAAGCATGAAGATCTATACGTATGCTATTTTATTGACAAAATAATGAATTCGTCGACTGCAGAAACTATAATTAGATAACCTATTTACCTGCTGACTGCCGAAGGAGGGTAACGTGTTTTTCAGTCTATGTATGTATTTAAGTTTGTTCCTATGTGGCGTTCCACCAAAACGCGTAGGTCGTTTTGATGATTCTTACTTCAATCGATTCGTCTTACCTTGCGAGTGTTACTGGCTACATTAAAATTCGAAAATAGAAAAATGGCGGCTATTGGGCGTCATCGTGTGGGGTATCAAAATAAAGGGTTTGAAGAGGTGATTTCAAAGATATAAAACACTTTTATGTTTAAATGTACCTGTAATTCGAAAAAAGAATGTTAACTACCAAGTTATAAATAAAAAAAGTTATTTCAAAATATCATAAAACCCGACTGCTTAAGAAGCGAACTAAAAATACGTAAACATGAATTCGGAGGATACATATTCGCGAGCTGGCTGACCAAAACCAGAATTATCCTTCGACTGCACAGCATGATTTTCTTCTTGATTACGTCTTTTTAGTTCGCGTCTTAAGCAGTCGGGTTTTTAGATATTTTTAATTAACTTTTTTTTATTTCAATAACTAAACGTCTCGTTTGTGCCTCAACCATATCTTAAGAAATTCGTTTTCGTTGAACATGAATTGAACTACATAGTCGTATAAGTGTAGCTAACTTATTAAATACCTACAATAACTCAGGTATGTAGCATAGACAGATATTTACATCCAACCTTGGCCATGTTTGGCAAATTCACTGCAGTCCCTATCCTTTATAAAGTTTTAAATACTTATCACTCAAAGCTAAAATTAAAATGTAATAAAATTAAGATCATCAACTGATTAACATTTTCGAAGCATTACATAACACCTTCGCTATGGTACTTATTTAAATGTAGTGAAAACCCGTCCCGTAATAGCAATTTTATATTCTTATGGGTGCTATTTATAATATTTTCACGCTTGGTTACCTAAGCATAAAGTTATAAATAAAAGTTTCCCAACTTTTCCAACTGTTAGTATTTTTAGGAAACTCAAATAGATGTTTGAGTTTCCATATCAATCAACCAGCCTATCCTCCGATGTCTGAATTAAGAATTTGTAGTTGAGTATTTTCCAAAAACTTTGGACACTAAAGTAGGGCTTGAAAGTTCTACTCAATTTAGAAACTCTATAATGATGGACCTAAACTCCATTTGCGATAAACATTAGACGTTTAAATTAGCCTATTTTACAGCCCGTTCAACCGATTTTGACTTCTATTGCGTTAGTGATACGACATATGGTAGCTGTAGTAAACAGTTGGTTTTGGTAACAGGTTTATGCTTTTTATGTCCTCCTTATGTTTACGGGATATAACTCAAAATCGGTTGAACGGACTGTAAAAGATTTGGAAACATGTCTAATGTTATTTCAAATGGAGTATAAGTTCCTATGTCTATTCTAAGTTACGCCGCAACCCACAGATCTATATATAAGTACGTAGTCTTTGGTTCATCTAGCTGGGAACCCTCCTACGCATGTTTTCTGATTCGCGGTCTCCACTCAAATAGGTGTAGGTACCCACTCTTCTGCTATAACGGCCATCGAAGGGATTTGAGTTTATTATCAGCATACTTGTGAAGTTTTTCAACCAGAAGTTAAGAACCGTGGCGGAATCCACGTTAAGCCGTTTGACAAGCAAGATATCATTTGAAGATCTTTGACAGTCAACACGGTTGGCGAGAAGCGAGTGTGTAGTTCTGAAAGTTTTACCGCTCGGCTATGAGCGAGTGTTTTTGTGTGACGGTCGATTACTCGAACCACTCGCTTGGGTGGTCAGTCCTGCACGCGTCTGTTGGGTGGTCTATCGACGTGAGTTCTGAGGCCTTAGTGCGAGTTTTTACTCACGCTCAATCACTTTAACTTGAACATCAATTTGTATTGAAAATGGATAAGCGCCGTCTGGTAACGGTAAGGTGAAACCTCTTTTTTTGAATACATTTTGACATAAGATATCGTTTACGTTATCACGTGTGAGTACGTTAAAAAACTCGCACCGCCTTAGTGCTCGCCGAGCGAATTTCGCTGAGCGAGTATTATCTTTCATAGCTCTTAATGTCGCTGCGACAAACTTTTGGTGAGAGAGTACTCGCCGGCAGTGTGAACAGCCAGCGATCAACTATTAATATATGATGAATATATATGTCTCTTTTATTAACACGGGATCCTGTATCTTTTGTTCGTTTCTTCGACGTGAAAATAGTCGAAAGCTAATCGCTATCGGGTGGGACAAGTGCCTTACGGAGGAGCATCTTGTTACCCAGTAATTGGTTTGTAGAAGTCACATCAGGCAGTCGCTCCAAGAAAAACATAGATATTTAGCTGTATTCCACTTTGCACTTTTCACTTTGTTTGTATGTATTCCGTATATTTGGAAACCGACTTTGAGATAGTTAGGATAAGTCTAGCTAGATTGAATGGATTTCAACCAAAAGTTTCACTCTGGGTTTACCGTATTACCATCGACGAATTAAAAATGTTTATATTATTCAATTGTTTCAGGTCTCAATCGCAGACGACAAGCTAGCAGCAGCCCCACTGGTCGCCAAGGTTTACGACGCCAGCCTCATAAAAGTGACAGACGTTGGCAATGCCGTGGTCGGACAACAATGCCAATTCAGAGGTAGGCACTTACCTGTTAGAAAAGGCTAGGGCCTAGCCGCTAGGCCTTTTTCATAAGAATCCACAGCCAATTTGGGTAACACAATCGCAATAGCGGGATCGGTACCTAAATCGGAATCGGATCGGTAACATTCGGTATCTAATTGGTACCGGTATTGTAATTACAGTTATTCTAGTCGTGTGTGTGATGCACATGCACACTGTTTCTATGTGCGTAAGCTCGGAAACACTCAACTCGCTGTCGTGAGATAGAACAACTGTAACTCGAAAAACACTGCCAGCTTAAGTTTTTCTTCATTTACCTATAATTCATATCCAAGTTAGATCACCCTGTGCACTATATACCTAGGCATGATTAGGCCTCCAGCAGGATTTCGGTGCTAATACTTTGTTATCGATAAACGACGATAAAGACAGGGAATGATACTAAAACCATAGGAAGAGAACTGAGGCGAGTTCGATGCCGAGAATATCATAGCATTAGCGAACCCTGCGCTGCGCCGAAGTAGATACCAATTGTTAAAAAAATAACGTATTTTTGTAATTGTAGGTTCAGATTTCAAAAGCAAAATTCTCCAGTTCAAAGTAAATTCTCTTAAAACCCACCGAGCACGGTGATTATGGTATTATCCCATCCGGAACATAAATTACACCGTCTATGGGAAGAAGGGGACATTTTCCCCATTGAACAATTGAGAACCAAGGGGCCGTTACGTGCACCTCTTACCATAATACCTCTTACTTCCACAATTGGTTAGCTATCTAGATTTTAATTTAATTGGCTATAATAAATTTTGCTTAATTGCCCAAAAACTGCTTTGCCGGAAATTGGTACCAGGCTAAATCTAGAACGATAGCATAACAAATTGAATACGATTTAAATTGATATAGAGATTTAACTGGCATAGAAATTTATTTTTTATTAGACGACAAAGCAAAAAATGTCTGTAGGTTCTCACGTTATAATGAGGAAAGTATTATACCTTTTTTAGACATGTGATAAAACTGACTGAAAGTTTGTTGTTTCAGTGGACGCCAGTGCCGCCGGCGAAGGACAGTTGGAAATCTCAATAAACGAAGGCGAAGTTCCTAATCACGTGCAGGTAAGCTCGCGTCATAATACTCGTAATCTCAGTAATCTGTAACTTTAAATGAGGCCCTTCATTCGCTTTTCAAACTTTAAATTGGATTTAAAAAAGTTTTTGCCTGGAACTGTGTCTATGTTTCAATAGTTATACCGAGTTTCAACCTAAAATGCGTCAATTTTATTATAATTAATGGTAACGAGCTCATAATGGAATGTCGAGTAAAATACCATTATTTTTAATATCCCTAATAAATATTCATAAGATTATTCATTGATAATCAACTAGTTTAATTGGGATTGCAAAACTTTGAAGACACTATGGAGGAATTAGATGTACCTTTATTCTAAGGAAACTAAAAGGGCTGCACTCCCATTCCTTCACACTATAGATAGGAAAGCACTTGGACTCTGTGACTGCTTTTACACACTGCTACTTAGCGCCGGCCCTAGTTCTTGATCAAGATAGATAGAATTTGAATATAGAAATTGTATTTCAGGGCCTTTTGGTCGACGCTTTCACTTCACATAAATTCTGCATCGGCTTTATGTTAAATAAATAATAATAACAAACCAAATTTTCAAAAATCAGCTTATATTGCAAATATCAAAAGCCGCATTCAAAATATTATTTTGCCCATGAAATTGTTTATGGCATATGGCTTTTAACAAAGTAAAAATGGTGAAAGAAAACATGCGAGGCAACCGGCATGTTGTAGAACCAAGAAATCGAAGACTTGTGACATCCACCAACCCGCACTGGGCCCGCTTGATGGATTATGGCCTGTTCCCTCTCTCACAGAGAGGTGGCCTGTGTCCCAGCAGTGGGAACGTTAACAGGCTGATGATGATATGGCTTTTTGGTGCCCCTTGCCATCTGGCGCCTAGACCGACCGCTCCTCTCACTCTACCATAGAGCCGGCGCTGTCGATACATTACACCTCCGCGCTTCAGAAAACGGTTCGGAAACCTTTATGGTGTTGGTCCCGGCTGACATTTGTAGATTTTTACATTAGAAGGGTTAGTAGCTAGAGGCCAGAAAATCTGTTACTAGTTTAGCTACTGGGCTGTGGGCATCAGATGAGAGAGGCAGCCGCTCCACGTTAACTACTAGTATTCAGTGCATCTGGTTAGAATAATTTATGTATTTATTAGTTTACCCTCACACTGGAACGCGTTGCAGCAATTACACCAATGGAGCACAATCTTCCACTTTATATGTAGTTGAGGACAGGTCAGGCAGAACAATTGAGTAGAATGTATCTACCTGATTCATAAATTAAGTAAATGACTATTCAACATTGTTCTAGGTGGTTGGTGGAGGACGATGCCTCGTGTTTTGGCGGCCAGAAGCAGCCACCCCTCATCGGGTGGACATTAAGTTCAACGGAGAGCCTGTGCCATCTTCTCCCTTCATCTTCCACGTCGCTCCAGCACAGAGAGTCACTATAGACACGTCACAAGTTGGTAAGTGATCAATAATGACCTCTACTTTCTCAAGTTATTCCAATTTTATTTATCTACTTACTTTTGCCAGCGGCTTCACCCGCGTGATAGTTGAAAATTAATCCCGAGGGAACATGTTCCCGGGATAAAATGTATCCTATGTTCTATTTCTGACTATAATCTATCTCTGTGCCAAATTTCATCCAGATCTGTCCAGCCGTTTGAGCGTGAGGAAGTAACAAACATACAAACGCACACACACATTCACAATCGTTCGCCTTTATAATATTAGTGTGATACTGCGATAGTGTGATTAAGGCAAATATTAATTTCTCTTCAACTATCAGTAGTTTAGTGGGCTCTTTTAGTTTAATAAAAACTTGCATCCATCTTTAGTTTCCCTTCACCGCAAATCTTTTCGGATGGCGCTGCGGTTTACTAAAAAGATTGTAAATGTGTTTTAACTGGTCAAATTACTTAAAAATATTTACTCAAAAGCCATAAAATTGCATTAAAAATAAAATCCCACTATTTTTCTCGGTGCTAATGGCCTTATGTTTTTTTTATAGCTGACCAGCCATTATAAACCGTTCCAACATTTGTAAAGTGTTATTTTTTGCCAGGCAATTTACACACTTCTCTACTAGATTCTAAACACAACATATTGTGACAATATTTTATCAACAATAGCTTGTAAATACAATAGTCACATTTAAAATAATTTTCTTTGTGAACGGTACCTGTTTTTTATCTGTGTTCAATTGATTGTCTGTGATTGCCTTCGTCTTCGTCACTCAAACATTTGACACATGTCAGGATAATACTTATTATTGGCGGGCAATTATTGCAATTCAATTATTGAATCACGACATCTACAATTGACTGGATTAATTATCCTATAGAAAGTGATTACGTTACGTATTATGTTTATTTTCCCTAGAACTGATCCCCGTGGGTGAATTAGCGTCATGTTCAGTTCGAGTGGAAGGTTCTGCGGGCGGCGAGTTAACTGTAACAGTACGAGGACCGAGGGGCGAAGTCCCTGTGCGATTGACCGGAGATGCTGTCACAGGTCTAGTGGCCAGCTTCACCCCAAAAAATGTCGGGCCTCATACGCTCACCGCACAATACAACAATCAAATAGTACCGGTATGTTCATTGGTTATGTTTACAGCATAAGCTTGTAAACAACGTAGAGCAACTTCAATTATTTCATCAAATCTTATTAATTAAATATGTTAAATATATATTGTATTCATAAAGTATTTTCATTCTATTCCACATTTTATGAAAAAATATCTTTGTTTTCAGGACACGCCATTTGTTTGCAAGGCCTATGACAGCAAGCTTGTGAGTGTGAGTGGAGGTAATGCTGCAAGAGTTGGAGTACCGGTACAGTTAGCAGTAGATGCTGCTCAAGCTGGAGAGGGCAATCTAGAAATTACAGTTGCTGCCCGAGGATTGAACATTCCAACACAAGTACATCCACAAGTGAGTACTTATCCTTCTCTATTAATCTATGTTTATTAATAAGACTGTGAGAGTGTCATTTGAAATTGGAATGTTGAAAGGCAGTAACTAATAACTAACAATTTTTCTTTTCAGGGAAATGCACGCTTTATGGTATCTTTCACACCAACAGAGGCCTGTGAACATGTTGTCAATGTATCTTTTAACAAAGTGAGTATTTCAACTTGTACTAATCGCTAAGAACATTTTTACCTGATCTATTTTATAAATAGGCATTTAGAATATCATTTGCCTACATTGTCAATATGTACTTAATTTGTTTTGAATACTCAATCCTAATCAAAGTATCCCTCAGAAGATTCATCAAAGAGAGATGCTACTTTCCTATAGGCCAAAAATATTATAATACCGCTATCTCTCTAGATGCGCGTCCCGGGCTGCCCGCTGGTCATCCAAGTATCAGAAGGCGGTGGTGGCGGGGCTCGCGTCACAGTCCCAGGGCCTGCGCCCCTGCACCAAAGTGCCGCACTCACGCTGCACCACCCATCTGCCTCACTCGACCAGATTGAAGTCAATGTTGAGGGTGAGACCTTGCACTTTTTATGTATATAGATATAAATACAAGTTGGTTATGAGAAAGCTGTGATGATCAGGGTTCATTGACCTCACGCCTGTATTGCCTGAAGGGCTCAGCAGAGGCACAGATGATATTTATAAAATCATATTTGATACTAGCTTAGCAGAGTTGTAACTTTAGTATCAGATCAGTTAAGGTGATCAGTTCTTGTGTAAGCCTTGGCCAGTCTACTGCAGTGTGACTAACTCACACAAGTTTCAACTAACTAGTATTATAAATCTTAACTCAAATAAAATTTCTTGATTTTTATGTCTTGCTCCTTGGGTAAAAGTAAGAACATGACATGTATTAATATGCACCGTTTAATTCACTATAAATAGAGGCATTTTTTTTAACAGCATATACTTCATTGTATTGCTTATTGTCTTGTATTTCATTGTAGTTCACTTTTTTATATTTATTTAGTAGTGTTCTAAGCAAGAACACTCAAATTTTTCTATAAAAATTCTACTAACACACCACACCGGGAATTAAAGATATGCCTCAAAGCTAGTCCACTTTTGCACCATGTGGCTTCTCCTATGTAACATTACCTACCCTCTTGCTGTTTGCTTTTTAAGCTAGAAAATGTATCATAACTTAATTGGTTCTTTTTTCCAGGGTGGTATAAATGAAAGAGATACAAAATAATACTTTTTGGATACCTATCTGAAAAAGATTAGACAAAAAGAATGAGGGAATTTTGTAGAACATGGGGTTCAAAGGCGTTTTTATAGAGGAGAAATAGTTTATTATGAAAGGAATATCATAAATGCTTAGCCGCACTAACAACTTCACTTATAGCTATAGTTATTAGTACTAACAAAACTAACAACACTTATTATTGTAGGATAAACTAACGGGATAGCCAAGTAAGTTCATAAATCCAAGTAATAAGATTTCAGTTTACAGAGAATACTCAAAAATAACATGACGACGTAACGTAACATTCATACTTTGTTAAGCTCATCCGCTTCGCCCTAACTGCTAACATCCACGTCAGATGGGGAAGGGGTAGTTAGGGCGGGGCGGTACTGAGCCGGCTGTCGCGTGCAGGACCGAACGGCGCGTCCGTGCCGGCGGCTGTATCGTCAGCTGGGGCTGGTGTGTTCCGCGCAGAGTTCGTGCCGAGGGCAGTGGGGGAGCACCGCCTCAATGTGCTGGTGGACTCCATGCCGATACCAGCGAGCCCGTTTCATTTAAAAGTGAGTGAGAACATGCTTGTAAAAGTCTAAGTACCTAGATGGCAAAACTATCGCAATGGTTGATATATTATATCACATTGTGACCAGAGGTCATAGTGCGATAGTGCCGCCATCTTTTCCTAAGTGGGATTTTAAAAGAGTATGGTTGTTTAAAACATTTCTGTTTATTTGTAGGTATACGACGTCACCGCCATTAGAGTTAAGGATGTCACACATGGTACTGTTGGAAAACCGGTCACATTTTTGGGTGAGTCTTTTAAAATCCTCATTTTCCACATCACACTCCATTAGAAATGATATTGTTAGGATACTCATGCAACAAGATGGGACATGGAATGGGCATCCTGTTTCATGAGTATCCCAATTGTCATAATTATTGTTAACTCTAAGATTATTGTTTACCCATTTTCCGGAATAACAGTCCTCAACATGTGGATTGGTAATGTCTTACTCTTTTCTTGAAGCATTAATATCACGCTTAACATCCCTTAACTTACGAAGTTATGTAACCCTCTAAATCTCTCCCCAGTGGAAACAATGGCAGCTGGTCCCGGCAACTTGGAGGTCACTGTGAACGGTGGCCGCGTGCCAACTGCGGCGGCCGCTCAAGGGGCTCACACGTACGCCATCAGCTTCACACCGCGCGACCCCAGACCACACACTGTGGAGTTGCGGTTCAACGGAGATCATGTGCCTGGTAAATACGATACTTAATTACTTTTAGTTACTTAAAGATATGATAAAGGTATACTATTTGTATATCTCTGCCACACTCTTTGGGGAAATCAGGCACTATGTTATTTTTTTTTATAATTGTTGCCCCTCACTAGGAATTTCTCGTTTATCGTGGGTGCATTTACAAACATATTAACTCACATTACAAACTACGAGACTGGAACAACTATCTGTAGGCCATACAAATATATGTTCCGTGCGAGAATCGAACCTGCGACACGCAGCTGCAGCGCAGCAGCCGATCGAGTGGGTGTGGGAGGATGAATTATGTGTGAGAACCGGTCGATGTAGCGGCGCTTGGGGAAGCATTTGTTCAACAGTAGACTGTCGGCTGAAATGATGCTATGTCCATGTTAGACACAGACCCATTTTGTTTGGCATCTCATTTTGGGTGTTGCAGGCGTAGTAGAATAGGTAGCGGCACTGGCTTGCATCATGCCAAGTGTATCCGGACAAAATCATGCACCTAGTATTTAATGACAAAGCCATATTTAAATAACCATCATAAATTTAAGCGACACATCATAGTTGGTAATTTTCGACCCTTATATATTATCCTGTTATTTTATTAAATCAATGTTAATGTGAAAATTGTGTTCCCCCAGGCAGTCCCTTCGTCTGCCACGTGTCAGCACCAGCGCGGGTCATCGGCGCTGGTTCGGGCGAGTCTCCGGACAAGGTGTCAGTGGGAGAAGCGTACACCTTCAGCGTGGACTCGCCTACCTCGCCGCACGTCGAGGTGCTTGGCCCCGCCAGGCGACCCGTACCTGTGCAGGTTTGTACCAAGTCTCTACCTAGATAGGTACTTCTAGATAGTTCCTGGAAGACCAGCTATGGCAGAAGACAGAAAAGGGAGATGCCCTGCAGTGGGAGAAAATAGGCAGGGTAGATAGTGCCTTCGTATGCCTTGTGTGTTGTGTTAGCAACAGATTAGGTTTTCTCACATCAATATTTACACTAAAGTTAGACGCTCATGTCAAGACGTGATGTATGCGCAAAGAATGCAACCGCTATGGAGAAGAAGAAGAAAGGTTAAGTAGACTTCACCACCACACTTCTTCATTAACTTTCTTGGTAGTACTGACTACTACGTCAGACTTGTGTGTATGTTTCGTTACACTATCGCTTATACAAAAACATTGCAACAAATGAATTGTTTCAGGTATCTGCCGAAGAGACTATAGGAGAGAATGAGGCTAGTAAAAGGTACACCATCTCCTTTGTACCGGTCGACGTTGGCGATCATAGTATTGAGGTAAGTACCTGCTCCATTAACTTTTATTGTTTTGTAATTCTTTTTTGGTACGGTTAGCCTGCTAGTACCCAACATCACCCCTTTATTCCCCGACGGGGAATGCAGATGTGTACTCTGCCGTCTAATAGTTAATGTCTTTATGTGACAAAATCATATTTTGCATTATAGACGAAAAACAAAAATTTGCTTTCGAATAGGCATATTGTTAGTTTAAATCAACTATAAAATTTTATCAAAAATATGTTTTTAACCAGTAATTTGGTTTTTATTATTCATAGTAGAAAAATACTGCATAGAGAGATCGATAGATATTTTTTGTTGATTACGGAGGTATTATAGAGTTAAAAAAACCGGCCAAGTGCGAGTCGGACTCGCACACGAAGGGTTCCGTACCATTATCGCAAAACACTGCAAAAAAACACGTTTGTTGTATGGGGTTCCCCCCTTAATTTATTTTATTTTAATTTAATCATTATTATTTTTTGATGTAAATATACAACTAAACAATCTGTGAATATTTCAAGCGTCTACCTGATACCATTATTAATATCGAGCAAAAAACGGCAAAAATATCGCGTTTGTTGTATGTGAGCCCCCTTAGATATTTATTTTATACTGTTTTTAGTATTTGTTGTCATAGCGGCAACAGAAATACATCATCTGTGAAAATTTCAACTGTCTAGCTATCACGGTTCATGAGATACAGCCTGGTGACAGACGGACAGACAGACAGACCGATCGCGAAGTCTCAGTAATAGGGTCCCGTTTTTACCCTTTGGGTACGGAACCCTAAAAACGGCCAAATGTCAGATAGTGAAGCTCTAGTCGGTAGTACTCTATACGCATATTTATATATTCATCAATACAAACTATTCAAACGATTGCCAGTTAATAAGCCAGTGATCAGAGATCAGATTCAATCGCTATTATAAAAGTTAAAACTGCGTTTTGCAATAATCTTATCTTATTCTTATCTATCTAAACATCCCAGACAAGCTAACATAGCAAAGTAATAAATCATGAATCAATAATTTACCTACATTTATTTATAGGTGCGAGCCGGCGCCATGGGTGGCCACGTCGAAGGCAGTCCATTCCTCGTCAAGGCATACAGCGCGGCTCGAGTCAACGTCACCGATATCTCGCCCGGAATCGTCGGCAGACCTGTGTCTTTTACCATCAACGCTTCACATGCTGGTAAGAAGCTTTTTTTTTTTTGGGTGAGAAATCATTCAATGACTTCTCCCGCTCTGGGTGAGGCAGGAGGGCGTGTCAGACTTTTACTGACTAAAACCCACCCGTGTTCCTTCAGTTGCTTGAGCCAGGGCCGCGGTAACTCTTTTTAAAATTTATCCGCGACCATGCTGGTAAGGAACCTAATACCCTTCGAAATATTTGGAATTCTTTGACTTCAAGGTGTAACAACCAGCGTCTTATTTAATGAATTGGCAAAACTTCACAGAGATTATGGTTAACATAGAATTTTTTGTTGCATGTTTTTAGGTGCTGGCAATTTAGAAATCATTGTGGCTGTGAACGGGCGAAATGTACCAAATTATGTACAAAGTGAAGGAAATGCCAGGTTCAAAGTAAGTGAAAACATAATACACAGAATGTACTTCTTCTGCACTATTAATCTCACATCCTACATTTGACAGTGTTGTGTTTTAGGCAACAAATCAATTATTTTCGGTTGTCTTTGCTTGACAATACCTCTAATATTGTAAACGCCAGAAATGTTTGCAATACACTAGATTTTATTTCTAAAAAACTTTGTCTCATGAATCTAAAACTTATATATAATCTAAAATACCACAACATAAACTTTTGGAATACTATATTTTTTATTGCTAAAGCCTAGAATGTGCCACCGATCTACCTTACTACTTCGACTGTATCTCGCAACCCATTCCATGCATCCCCCAGGTAAACTTCAAGCCCGTAGAAGCAGCCCCGCACACGCTCTCAGTCCGGTTCAACGGACAGGCCGTACCGGGCTCTCCGTTCACATGCGCCGTGTCCGCGCCGGCGGCGGCGGCGGATGCGCGCGCGACCGGTCCGGGACTCGTGTCTACGCCCAGAGCTGAGCCTGCTGAGATACAGCTCACTGGATTTCATAGTAAGTTTGTTTTACTATTGGTGAGAATGTGTGGTGTTAAATGATAGATTGAGGAATGATGTGATAAGACAACATTGTGGTTTAAAACTTACAAAAGGTTGATTAAGATGGTTTAGTCATGTTGAGAGGATGAATGAAAGGTGACTAGCAAAAGGCAGTCGTGATAAAATGCCAGGAGCACCCCCTGCGTTTCCACTAGAGATGTGCGAGGATGCCTAGCGAGGGATATGTTTGTTAAGAACAAATAGAATCACTACATTTAGCTAGTCTCTCTCCTCGCAGCTCTAGGGGAAAGTTGGATACGGCTCAGCCGCACGTGATTTTTGTACATTCAAAAGAAGTGAGGGATGTGTTGCGAGGAATGTGTGCGAGGGAGGTGTTCTAGGGACGGATGCGATCAATGGTGCCGTTCTAGCGAATTTCATGAGTGGTTAGCGACAAAACAATATGAGTTAGCGGCAAAAAATAATTCAACGACTTCTAGCGACTTTTGAACCATAGGGCAAACCAAGGCCAAAAGCAGCTGTTGGAGATATTGGAAAGGCTTCAATTTCCATTGCCAGTGCTATTTTATCTGAATATCCGGTTGACATTTCTTTTGACAAGTACTTATACCTAGCACAGCAAAAGCAAAGATGAGTGTTTATCATGAATTGAGGGGTGCCAAACCATAACGTTGTAAGTGCCACACGAACTCAAATACGTTTTATTGCAGCAACGCGTAGTATGTGCCGGCGTTTACTTGCTCTCTTAAAGTACAAGCTCAGTGACCTCCCCACTACCAATATTTCTAAAAAGAATGTCATAACGTTATAAGTGCCTTGTGAGCTGCAAACGACAGTTTATTCAAAAATATGGGAATTAATTTCGTAGATGAAGGAAAGGGTATCATGTTCATTGGCATGAAACTGTCGGGCAAAGGAAATCCAACGAAATAGCTTCTTGTCTCTACATGTTTTTCACGGATAGTGAAATAGGACACACTACAAGTAGACAAAAACTAATCCTATGGTCAGATAATTGTGGTGGGCAAAATAGGAACCAGGCCGTTCTTGGTATGTTCCTCGTTTTAATTGCGAAAGGGTTATCTAGGAAAGTAACTCATAAAATGTATCCTCCGACAGCACAGCATGATTTTCTCCTTGTTTACGTCTTTTTAGTTCGCTTTTCAAGCAGTCGGGTTTTTGATTTTTTTGATTAACTTTTTTTTCTCTACATTTTTACTTCTGTGGCAAAAAGATAGCCCTAAAGAGTGAAAGGGACTTTCACAAAACACATCAACGAGCGCTACTGTAAAGTGTCGGAGACACGATTTATTGGTAAGTTGCCCATTTTTGGGGATATGGTTTGCCCACGAACACGCACGCAAGTAACACATTGCCTCACAACGCTTCTAGCTAATCGTCTTCCGTTTATAGGCCACACAGATTCTCTGACCGTTGCTAGCAATATTTCCCGTGAAGGGACATACTTTTCTCGCGTGTGATCGTGATTTTGCTTTTACAAAGCAACAGATTCCATAAGACCTCATTGAGCTTTTTGCAAATGCTGGAAACAAAAATCCATTCATAATAGTCGATACTGAAACGTTTTTTCATTGGATAAATCTTGCTAGTAAGATGATTAAAGTGTTAATCATCTTTCTGAAGCTGCAGATATCTTCGGCTACCATTATTCGAGTAACATCTGAAAACTTTGGTGTTATTTATACAAAGTAGAGTTACGGCGAATACGCTCCATGGATTGCAACTTCAGTGCTTAAACCTGAAATCACTAAGGCGAGTTTCGAGGGCTTGGAAATCTAGACGTAAGAGAAATCTGCAGAGAAAAATAAGACATTAGTGCCACGTTGCCTTATTTAGCAGGTGAAAACATTTTTTTTTATTGAAAACTTTATAAAATAAGTAAATCAAGTTTAAATTAAGTTTAGTAACCGCAAGTAAAAATACGCTTACAACGTTATGACTTGCATAAATGATGGCACTTAAAACGTTTTGTCGTTTTTTAGTTTTTCAAAAATATATTAAAATTATTTCTGTTTCGGAAGATTATAAATCCTTATGTTAATTACGTGTATTGAATCCCAGTTTATTAATAAAAATTAAAAAGATTTAATCGCTTTTTATTTAACAATTAAAACAGTTTTTTGTATCTACTGAAAACTTACTTTTATGGCATTTAAAACGTTATGGTTTGGCACCCCTCAATTGGTTTAATAAATCTCGACCTGAGACGCATAAGGTCGGATGTCGAGATTGAAGCAATAGAATTTGTATGGCTTCAATCTCGACATCCGACCTTATGCGTCTTAGGTCCAGAATTATGTTTTTTTTTCTTAGCGGTTTTGCAGATTTATTTAGTTAAATAAAAAGATATAATCACCAAAACCAGAATCCAACCATACCAACCATAATCTGAAAATTGAAAAAAACTGAACTTAAAATAGAACGGCAACACTGCTCGCGTCCGTCCTCAGCACACATCCCTCGCAACACATTCCTCGCACAAATCCCTCGAAACACATCTCTCGCCACATCCCTCGCAACACATTCGCACACATCCTTCCCTTGTGTTGTATGTACAAAAACTTTGCGCGGCTGAGCCGTTTCCACTAGAACTGCGCGTAGAGAGGCTAGGTAAATGAAGTGATTCTATTGGATCTTAACAAAATCCCTCGCTACGCATCCTCGCATGTCTCTGGTAAAAACGCAGCAAATGTAGTATCTACCCACTTCTAAAAAACGATGCGAAAAAGACATTAAAGGAGAGTAGATTTGTATTTGTCGGCAATTAAGTTTATAAAAATACAGATATATTAATATACAGTCTGCAGATACACAGTGATACCGTGGTCATTGACCCACGGTCGCTTTGTGTCATGTTCGTTAAAACAGCTGTTGTTATAACATTGGTGACATTGTCTCTCTAAAACAACTTCAAATCGTTCAAATGTCTGCATCTTTCACCTCGTACTGAATCTCAAACTGTAAATTCTTCATTTGTATAGATAGTTTATGTTTATCAAATAGAAACTAGATTCAATACTATGAGCTATTGTTTGTGTGTAGCATCATTGTCCATGCGAATGTTTATTATTTGGAAACATATATGCACTATGCAGTCAAATAGTAGCAGCAGTAAAATGTCGACGCGGGTTCGATGTCGCATAATTTCATTTCTCTGGCGTTGCGTGAAATGTCGCTGTACCTGTTTTATAAAAGTTAAGCATTAAAAGTGAAATATCTTATACTTTTTAACGCGATATAATATACCATGTGAAATTCCAATGGTGAAAATATTAGAACAAAGTTATCTCAAACACCCAGACTTGTTGTACCGGCTGATTTTGAACTTATTAGTATCCTAACAAGAGGTGAAAGTTGTGTTAGATTATGAGCATCTTTAACTATGGGACCAACTCTGGAATAACGAAATCATTGCATCTTTCTTATATCTGTGTGATTGGATGTAAAAAAATTAGCGTAACCTTTGTAAACAGTATCTATTTATTTTAAGACCTAACTAGAGCATTTGCTCACATTCAAAGCATATTAATTCACCTCATAAAAGGATGCCAATAATTCGATATCACCCTGTATAACTAAGCACTTCTTACAACAGCTTCTTTAGTCCCTAAATCCCGTTCTATGTCCTTATTGGACGAGCCAACAGTATACGTAGCGTAGGTCCAGGGTTCACCAACATTCGGTTTTGTGTATTCTCGACATGATACCATGCTACCTGTGGTGTTCAGTAGAATCACTAGTTGAAGCTCATTCACACGAGAACGATTGACGTAGCGTAATTATTCACGATTCGTTTCTTTTTATTACGGCCGCAATGTTTTTTAAATGCCCGTTCACTCGCATCACGTCACACACAAATCATGACAAATGACTGGACCCGTGTGGTTTGGGTTTATAATTAAACGACGAAATTTTCAGTAAATACACAACAAGTAGGCACGTCTTGTCGCCACTTGGGATAGATTGGGACTACCCGAGGCGCTACCACTGAGTTGAGAGATACATTTAACTGTATGTACCATACTACAACTAACCTCATTAATTCCCTTTATTCCTGCAGCAGGCGAGCCAACTGTCTACGTAGCTGGTCCAGGGGGAACCAACGTTCGGTCGCGCGTGTCTTCGACCAGCGAAGGCCGGTACACGGCGACATATACCCCAGAAGCTGTTGGCCGACATACCGTGCAAGTGACTTGTGCTGGACGGCATGTTCCTGGATCACCGTTCACTTGTAACGTGTATGATGTTCGACGGGTTAGGGTGACTGGATTGGGGCCTGGAGGTATGTGTTTAATTTTGTTTTCTGTTAGTCTTTGCAAATCACGAATGTGCCGTGTAACTTGTATTTCATAAATAAAGGTTTAAACGTTTACGTTTGTAATTTTGAATCATTTTCGAATCAGTGCGAAAAAGAAACAAAATACATTATAGCGTTTACGGACTAATGTATTTTTATCTATCTGTGAACTACGGTCACTCTTTCGTTGACGCTTCTCGGCAAATCAGATAAGAATAACCGGCCAAGTGCGAGTCGGACTCGCGCATGAAAGGTTCCGTACCATTATCGCAAAAACGGCAAAAATCACGTTTTTTGTATGGGAGCCACACTTAAATATTTATTTTATTCTGTTTTTTGTATTTGTTGTTATAGCGGCAACAGAAATACATCACCTGTGTAAATTTCAACTGTCTAACTATACGGTTCATGAGATACAGCCTGGTGGCAGACAGACGGACCGTGGAGGCTTCGTAATAGGATCCGTTTTTACCCTTTGGGTTCGGAACCCTAAAAACAAAAAAATTACAAGTCATTTTAATAATTTGTATCAACCAATTGGCCCCTTTGCAGAACTCGAAGGCACGCTAGAAGGTCTCAGCTTGGAAGAGGGCGTGGATGAAGAGCGAGGAGTGGAAGTAGGCAAGCCGGTGACCTTCAGTGTGGACGCGGCCGGCGCGGGGGAGGGCACTCTGGAGCTTGTCGTGTCCACGCCCTCCACTACAGTGAAGGCGGAGGTTTGTAGCCAAAGAATAACAGAACTGTCATAATTTGTCTATACTTTAGATACCATACTATGTGATCTGACACAACAAGCATTGCAGTTAACTGAGCACAGAATATACTCGCACAAAAAATTTCAACTAATAATAGTCCCGCCCGCGGCAATAAAGCCAATTGGGAAGTAAAGCCATCCAATATTCTGTGAAGTTTTGTAAATGCACATAGGGCAATCTTTCCTTAAATTAACGGCTTATTATATCTATACAAAACTGTCAAAACCACTTCTTTTTTGTCATTTACTAATTCTATGACTATATAGAATTGTACCCGTATCCTCACCGCATATAAAAGCTACAAAGACTAAACGTAACATAAAAGCCTACATCGCGCAATCAAACTTCTTCGTGTGATTTGAACACATAAAACAACCCGACAAAACCTACGGGCAGATGCCCCCCAGACACTAACACCCATCGGGTCGGACGATTCTGTGGCAGTTGCGGGAGTTTCCACCCTGTTCAATAGAAAAATCAGCTCTACATGCTCTATTTCACATTCTCTCATTCAACAGGTGGTAGCAGTAGCACGTGGCCTGTACGATGTAACATTCGTGCCAGTGTCGCGCGAGCCACACCGTGTCTCCGTCACTTTCAACGAACAAGCTGTCCCTGGCAGCCCCTTTGTATGCAGAGTCAGCGAGCCCCACACTTATGTTCAAATTGGTAAGAAATTTATCTGTTTTCACCATTGGGAAATAAAATCCCTCCTGAATAGATTATTGAATGTCTTACAAGCCACGATTATTTATTACAAAATTCGTAACAGATTAGAATACTATTATCTTGTTTAGTCCCATCTGAGCCAAAAACTTTAATCAGAATTAGTAATTTCGCTAACACAAGGTTAAATTAAAATATGTCATTCAAAATGTATTGAGGAGCTCGTGGCTGAATAATAACAGCCGCACGGGTCGATCTTCAAGGTTAAGCAACGCTTGACGAGGTCGGTCCGTGGATGGGTGACCATTTCAACATACCGAGTTTCCTCCGTGCCTCGGAAAGCACGTTAAGCCGTTGGTCCCGGCTGTCATTTGAAGATCTTTGACGGTCGTTACGGGTAGTCAGAAGCCTGAGATCTGACACCAGTCTTGCCAAGGGGTACCGTGTTACCCAGTTACCGGGTTGTGGAGGTCAGATAGGCAGTCGCTCCATGTAAAACACTGGTATTTAGCTGAATCCGGTAAGACTGGAAGCTGACCCCAACAATAATTGGGAAAAAGGCTAGGTAGATGATGATTCAAAATGTATTGTCCTCGCCAAACAACTTGCTCGCCCTGAAGTTGGTTTACCGCATGCGCGATGCACGAAACGGTGCTGTTTTTGTATGAGATTTTTTACTGCGCAGCCATTGTAGCCAACTTCAGGGCGGCCAAGAAGTTTGGCGAGAACTATACCCGTGTTTGCTACTAAATCGGAGTAAGTAAAATATCTCAGGGTGGCTAATGTTTTGAGATACCTAAATCAACTACAACCGACATTGATATAATGGATTTTGTCGAGTCCGCCATAATAATCTTCGTTTTATTTTTCATCATCATTTTACGAAGCCTTGTGTTTAACAATCAGCGGAGTCTAAGCAGTAATATGCCCGAGAAGTGTTCATTCATAAATTGATAATGAAGTAAAGCAAAACGAAAATAAAAATTGCATGTTAGATCTTCTATTTAGTTGTAATTAAGTTCATTATAATTATTATCAGTTGTCAATCGAAGTTGATCATAGAGTGTTTTGTACTTTGGAAGCTTGTAGTGTAGTAGTATTCTTTTGTTTTAGAAGAAAGTAATTTTTTGATGCCCATTCCTAACATTTCTTTGTTTTTCTGTCCAGGCGGCGTAGCAACAGTAGAAATAGACGAGAACCTATCTGAAGTGGAAGTGGTCTCACCAACTGGAACCCGTGTGGCTGAAGCGCATCTAGAAGATACCGGTCTCCTGACGTTCCCTGCCAGTCGCGTGGGCAGATATGTGGTGCGCACCGCGAGGGGCCCCGTCGCTGACGTGGAGGCGCTCGACGCGTCTGCCGTCAAAGTGCTGGCTATTGGCGACGCGGTGGCGCATCGACCGGCCATACTTACCGGTAAGTTTTTCTAATCTTGACTCACCAATCAATAGGGTGAATTTAAAAATGTATCAGAAACTGCGTTTTCACGTTGTTCGGGTATTTCGTACTGGGCCATTGCTTTACTTGTGTCTACCAAGTCCACGAGTCAACTATTCTTGCTATAAGATGCAAAACAATATTGTGTTACATTACATTATATATATACATTCAAAATCAACGCCGAATAAAGAGGAACAAATATGCCTATTTGTGTCCATTTGTTCTCGGTAATCTTTAAAAACCTCTAAGACTACAAATTACCCTTTCATCTCTACTACAACATTCCTTTTTGTTTGCAGTAACCACCAACGGAGCAGGCAACGGCCGGCTCTCCGGGCGCGTGACCTGCGGGGGTGCAGCCGTGCCCCACTCAGTGCGGCGCCGCGGCGGCGCGAGGCAAGAGCTCGTGTGGCACCCCGCACGCGCCGCGCCGCACAGGCTCACTCTTCTGTGGAGCGGCGCGCCTGTAGCTAAGGAGCCGCTTATAGTGGACGTGCAGCCGGCGCATCACGGGCAAGAGGTAATAGACCAGTAGTCTTCGATCAATAATATACTAGAATCTAGATGACCGGTAAGCACTTCAAAAACGGGACGAAAATTAAGGCCACAAATACGGTTGTGGTCTTATTTAAAAATTAGTATGGTCCGCAGTGTGCGTTTAAAAATACCATAGCGAAACTGAGATTTTGGAAGGAATATCTTTTTAACAATAAGTTTTTTTTTATAATTGTGTTTTTCATAAAGTAAAAACTGAATTAAATAGTAAATATAAATTAATTACCAAATATTATGATTTTTTGACCAACGTTTGCGTCGACAACTATTCTAACAAACATGGAATGTTCTGGCAAATTGTAATTTAGACTTTTAAACATGCGGGTAAGATTGAAGACTCATAATTTACAGGGCAATCTAAACGAAAATTCAAAGTGCTTCGGAACACTCGGCACGCGGGTCCGACTCGTACTTGGCTAGTTATTATTTTTCCAGTTTTCTTATTGGTTGTATAATTGTCGGCAAAAGGTGGGCAGCTTAATCTAGACACACGTCAGTGATCGCTAGCATGAAGGTTGCGCCAGGTCCTATATTTCCTTACTAAACAACAGTTTCTCTTACTCCAGGTAGCTGCCTCCGGCCTCGGTCTATACCAAGCCCAAGTGAACAGGGTAGCATCCTTCAGTATCGACACGCTCGGCAGACCGGCCAGAGAGTTTGACGTCGTAGTGTCCGGCCCTGGATCGAGAGCCCTGCCTGTAAGGTGTTACCAGACCAAATCTGGGTTGTTGCAGGCTGAATTTACTATCACTGATGTTGGGCAAAGCACTATAGGTTAGTACAAAGTAGGATTTAGAGTTTCTTCGAACTTCGCGTAGACATGATTCCGACTTGGCTCTCTATAAACTTGGCGGCTTAGAAAGCTACAATGAAAATATTCTGGAACAAGTCAAACACCAGTCAAATCTAGTATTATCCATGTATGTTTTCTATTTGGCCACAATTATAGAGAGCCATGGCGGTATATTGTCTGAACATCACTTTGACGCGAGTTTATCGTAGCGTATACGTTCAACCAATACCTACGCTACATACGAAGGTTGCCTTATTACATTGTGTATTTCTTCAACTATATTACTGGCCCACCAGTTTACAGCACGTCTTTTTTTTTTGGGTGGGATATCATCCAACGACTTCGCCCGCTCTGGGTGAGGCGGGAGGGCGTGTCAGACTTTACTGACTAATACCCACCCGTGTTCCTTCAGTCCTAGAGCCATGGCAGCGGTAACACTATTTCAAATTTATCCGCGACCCAGACAGACATTGGTCCTAGCGGACCCCGTCGGTTTTTACTGACAACTCATAGAGGCGCGCGTGGAATACTACGCGCCGTCGACTCGGGCCTGATCCTTGTCGGCGAGCAACCCGTTACTCGCCGTTTGCAAGCCCGCGCCTACGGCGGCCGGGAATCTGCTTGCGACTCTCGACGCCCAGGGTATCTCCTGCGGTGGCTTGGGGCGTGAGGGCGTCTCCGTTACGTCTCCCTCACGCGTTCCGCCTCCTCCTTCGCGAGCATTACTGCTTCGCAGAAGGAGGTGACAGCTTCAGTTCAGACAGAACAGCACGTCTAAATTTACGTTAAAATACTGATAATGCCCTTTTTCTATTTCAGAGGTACTACACTTATCAAAACCTGTGTCAGGAAGTCCTTACACCTGTGAATCATTTGATTCTAACAGAGTCATCATATCTGGATTACCTATCGGAAATATTATTGCACAAACACCCATCAATTTTACAGGTAACTCACCATTATAAATAACATTTTTTTTTAGTTTATTTTATTAAATACTTTTCATTATTCACATTATTCTTCTTGCAATTATGAAATTTAATTTCGCTGTCTATAGAGGAGTCACGCTCACCATTTGTTTTTCGTTCTTAAATCTTAATAACTGGTGGAAAGTGTGTCTTCTTCCATGCTTCTTCGTCACCTGGCATCCCAGTGTTACCACATTCTTTTCCATTTAACTTTTAACGCGATGTCCTTAACAAATTACAAGTATTCTTTTATAATTTTCAGTTGACACAAAAGACGCAGGTGTAGCGGAACTAGAAGTGATATGCGAAGCTATGGGCGAGCGTCGCATTCGTCTGCCTGTCGATATTAGAGAGGATGGGAACACCTACAGAGTTCGTTTGCGACCTTCAGTGCCAGCGCACTACAGAATTTATATCACTTATGGAGGTAAATATGCATTCTGAATTCTAGAGTTATATTTTTTTTTATCCTACTGTAGTCGAGAAAACTATTAGAATCTTTATCATGAAGATGAGTGTAATATAACCCTGTCTATTAATCCTTAATCTCAGACAAAAGAGATAGGATTGCTTATATATTTTATGCACCTGCCTGTTTATCTCTCCATCACCCTTGGTTGACTGGTAGAAAATGCCTCAGGCATTAAATCCACCTATGTACCTGTATGTTGCATAAAAATTTTAATTAATAAATTCAATCATTTGCTTTCAAGTAAAACTCAAATGCAGCTGGTATCATAACATCATCTCTCTGTAACATATTAGTAAACTGTCTTATAATCTATCTTATATTTATTTTGGTATTTAACAAGTTGCTAGAAGCCCATCCCCTTTTTATTATTATGCTTGGTCAGGATAAAGATTAAAGGTAATCTTTCCAAAACATTAACACACTACTACTTCATTACAGGAGCAAACGTATCAGGCAGTCCAGTATCTCTAGGCGTTCTAAGCGGCAGAAGCAGTAGCATAGCAAGATGTGCCGGCACAGGACTAGCGCATGCGCACGTGGGCAAGGAGGCTGCGTTCACCATACACTGTACTGAAGACACGCCGCCAGTAGTACAGGTAAATAAGGCCTTTATTTACGTAAGAAATGATTATAAATCGTGTAAACGCCTGATTCTTGAGCTTGGTAATTAACCTGTATCACAAGAATCAGTGTCCATTCCCGGAAATACATTTGATTCTATGCCCTTTAGAAAATTGTCATTGTAACTGTAAAACAGACATGCTACGAAATGATGAGATGCACACTGTAAACGGTCCTTATCCTTGCCGATTTCATTGCGCAATAAGGCTGCGGGAGCTACTGTACAGTGTCCCTGGGTGTAACTAAGGGCCGATTTCACCAATGAAACTAATCGCGATTAGTTCTACTAAACTCAGTTAATGCAAATACAGCGTTCTGATTGGTAGGTCTCAACCAATCAGAACGCTGTATTTGCATAAACTGAGTTTAGTTGAACTAATCGCGATTAGTTTTATTTGTGGAAATCGGCCCTAAGTGTGCTTTCGCATCTGGCATTTGTTTTAGTTGACGCTGCGTAGACGCTGCGTAAATGCAGTACAGCAGCATATACCTTCACCAACAACAACCGTTCCCAATTTCTCGCAGCTCATGATATATAACAGTGAATTGTTTGCCTTCAACGAACGAATACAAACATTCTATAGTGTAGCGAGCGGTCTTGTCCCAAAAATAAGCGTAAACGTTCAACGAATACTTTTCCCAGTTTATTTTGCCATGTAATACTCAACCAAGTCGTTTTTTTTTCAGGTCGAAAGGCTAACAACAGACGACAAAGAGGAAATCACAGAGACTGGTCTGCTAGAATGTCGAGTAGTGGCTGGTGCGCCTAGAGAGTGGCTCTGTGCGTACATCCCGCTCGTCGTGGGGCTGTACGAGGTCAGGATATTCACCTCGTCCGGACCACTGCCCGGCAGCCCCTTTTCTGTTAAGGTGAGCAATAAAACCTATACCAACCGACGAATAAAACGCTTTTTACGAAATAAATTATGTTTATTTAACCAAGCAATAAAAATTGTAAACCATTTTTGTATAAGGTTAAAGTGCACTACTCATGCTGGATAAAAAGACAATCGTACCTAACCGTATCATAATCTATGCTAATAATATTATAAAGAGGAAAGATTTTTTGTTTGTTTGTACCGAATAGGCTCCGAAATTACTGGACCGATTTAAAAAATCACCAATAGAAAGCTACATTATTCCTGAGTGACATAGGCTTTTTAATTCCGAAAACGGGTCCTGTGGGGTGCGCCACGAGAACGAAGCCGCGGGAAACAGCTAGTCGTATATAACCTGTAAATGATTATTCAAATGCTAAATAAATAATGATCTTTTTTATTTCATCAGGTGATAGACACATCAGCAATCATGCCAGTTGGAGGATGGGGCACAGACAACTCGGGCCGAGTGCGAGCGCCGTCCAAACTAGTCCTCGACACTAGCAACGCGGGACCTGGCACGTTAGAGTGCTTACTAGCTGGCAGGCATCAACGTGAGTTTACAAGCATCTTTATTTTTATATCATTGCACTAATCAAATAGCGCTAAAGTTGTCACAAGAGTTTTAATAGTAGTTTTATTAATCCAAATCTTGTTTGATCACTATTTCATAAATTCAGTGCTAACAGCTATATCACGTAGTTTAGAGTCGCCTATAGTATTATTAGCGCCGTCTCGGGTATAATTCATAGTTTTTATATCCCTTACAGGTGTAGAAACAGTATCCGGTCGAGCAGTAGTGACGCTAACAGGCGGCGAAGGCAATGCGGGTGGTGACGCAGAACTGGAACTAACATACAACGGCGCCCTGGTAGCCGGCGCCCCACGCCGCGCGCTGCTGGCGCCGCCCGCCAGCGCCGACCGCGTGACGCTGGCCGGCAGGGGGCTGGCGCACGCCGCGCCACACACGCCTGCGGTCTTCACCGTCGGTACGTCATTCATTTCAATCAATCTGCCTAGCCTTGCTCAACTATCACGGGCACCCAACGCGAAGAAAGATGATTTGGTTCAAATAAATTGCACTAGATGGCGTGATAAGGTTAAGATAGAAATATTAAATTTTCTAGAGACGATCATAAATAATCTATGTTCTTGTTTAATTAACTCTCCTAAGCACAAAATTAGTGAATATTGGGCTCTTAATTCACATTTCAAAGATTATTTGAATGGATCATTTAAATTGATTCCAATAGATGGCGCAGTTTTAAATTTCTGAGGCATCCACACATTTTGGTACAATGAAACTGTAAAAACGAGCAGAAAAGTATCATAACACAAATCGTCGCTGTAATTAAAAAAAAAAAGCTTTACGAACCGAGTAATCCTTTTTACTTGCAAGTCGCTGCTAGCACTATCTATCGCTGTGGAACGGAACCGAACGCGATCGATGTTCTTAAAAAAATTATACCTGGTCCTTGAATGGATTAAGTATGAAAATTTTATTGAAATTAATAAAATTAAGTGTGAGACCACCCTAATTGATAACTATCTGTAAATTCAGACGTACGTTCATAAGACTCCGTGGCGCAACGGTAGCGCGTCTGACTCCAGATCAGAAGGTTGCGTGTTCAAATCACGTCGGGGTCAAAATGTTCTTTTTGCGATTCTTTTTTTTCCTATCGACTCTACAATAGAAACATGAAGATAAATAAATGATAAAAATAATTCTTTAACTAATTAAAAACTTAGTCATCTGCTATCCTAATTAATAAATCAGTCCGACTCAAAGATAATAATCACAAACTTTAGCTTATCATAATTATACAGTCCTAGGTACGTAGGCTACGTTCCTATTAATCTTTTACGCATTATTGCTAACGATATAAATATATGTGAAATTTCACGAATGTCACATTCATGAAAATGGTAAACTTTTACTGGACTACAATGGAAAAACTTCCATACATTTTGTTCGGGTTTGTAACTACTATAGTTTTACACTTTTGTATGAAACAGCAGTTTTATATTTTATTGTTAACGTCGTTTCTCTGTTTGGATTGGACAACAGGTTTACTAATCGGATGCTTATCCGTCATTTAGGAAAACCCATTAGCGCAACAAATCACCGAACACATTAGCGCTAACCTAATTTAAATCATCGTTAAATTCTTAAACAGATCAACTTTATCATCAGTATGTGTTTAGCGCTAAAAGTAATTTTGTGATTGTTGCTGCTAGCGGGATTTAGTTTTTAAATTTCACAATCATGTCTAAATTCAACCCTCTTTATTCAGATGGCAGTGCAGCCGGTCCTGGAGCTCCAGAAGCGTCCTTAACGTCACCAGACGGTGACAACATCCCCGTGGCGCTAGCAGCGGCGGGGCCGGGGCTGTGGCGCGCCACATACACGCCGCGCCGCGCTGGTGACCATCAACTGCGGGTGTTGTGGGCCGGACGGCTAGTTAAAGGTATTATAATACTCACTCCCTGTGCATTTTATATGTATTTTGGGCAATTCATAGGCTATGGACTGGACACAGTTAAGGATCATGCAGTCGAAAACTGTCTAGACAGCAATCGTGTGGGGGTGTATGAGAAGCGCTATGCTTGTCGTTCGTCTCGTAGTATTATGTGGGTGTTGTGGAGTGGTATATAAGTCCCATGGTGTTCGATGGCACTGATGGCGAAAATGAGGTCTAAATTGAAATCCAAAATGATGGATATTATTCATCATTAGTATTGTTAACATGAGAATGGATTAGGTTTAACCAGCAACTGTTTTTTTTTGCCACGGCTTATGCAAATATTTACAACTGTCTGTATATTCCAGCTAATTTCATATTTCGTTTGTTCCACCAGGTTGCCCACTCACAGTGAACGTGTCAAGTAGCTCCGAGAGCGGCGACGCCTCGCGCGTGGTTTGCTCGGGCTCAGGCCTGGCGGGCGGCGTGCTGGGCCGCGACATCCGCGCCTGGCTCGACACGCGCCGCGCCGGGCCCGGGGAGCTCACCGCGCACTGCACTGGGCCCAACAAGGTACGAGTAACTAGAGAACGAAGACCACACAGTTAACGTATCAGCTGGAATGAGGCAACAGGAAAGAGAGAAATAGGCATCGAGTAGATTGTCTTTGGTTTTCCCTGTGGAAACGCATCTAGGCTGCAACCACTCACAATGCACTTTAGCCATCTAATCACGCCTAATGGCCTAGGCAGCCCACGTTTACACTGAGCAGACCTCGTTCAGTGTAAGCGACATATCTACAATTCTCAGCAAAATAAATAATGTTCTATGGAACGCTCACATATGCACAGCTCACACCCTGGATGCTGCCCCAAACATTCCCACAGCAACATCTAACTATGAATCTCTTTCAGGTCGCGTACTGTGAACTATATGAGCATGGAGACGGCACGTTCACGCTGAACGTGAAGCCAGCGGAAGCGGGCCGACACATGCTGAGCATACAGTTTGCGGGCGAGCATGTGCCAGGATCGCCTTTTGTGCTCAAAGTGGCCGGCGCTCCTGACCCTTCAAAGGTACGATATTGTTTATATTACTTTTCATATCTCAAACAGAACCAACGAACGTGAAGGATGATTCTTTCAGTCGTGTGAAACAATGTGACTACTATACAACACTATACCTACATGTTTTTGTTAAACAGTTTTAAGTGTTCGGCGCCCCGTTTTTGGCAATCAATCGTTTTGTATACAAAAATCCTTCTAAGCTCTGGCAGGTTGTCATGAGATTCATTACAAATAAATTACTAAATTTAAACGCTGGTATAGTTGTCGGCACGTAACTTGGCAAGAATCGTTAGAAGCGCACAAGTAATTTTTTAGGTCTCTTTGGTTACCTAGCAGGACGCGGGGAACGTTTAGCACCGTTCCGAGCGCGCGATTGGTTAGTCAGTTGACACAAGGATCGACTGACCAATCGCGTCGCGTCCACGTTCCGTTCGTTCTATACGGTGTACATGCCGGGGACTACACTTTGTTAAAATGTTGGTATCATCAAAAATCGGTAGATTTATGGATTGTGGCGGTAGAACGGTTGGCTAGGACCGAAAGCGGTAGATCTACCGAAAAGTTCGTAGATATGGCAATACTGATTATGGAGACGGAACGTACTATCAGGACGATGCGAGAGAGAGAGATAGAGTGAGAAGGATAGAGAGGTGCGAAGTGGGAAATAAATAATTTTCAGCGGCTGCGCGCACCATACCTAATTGATGATTTTAGCCAGTTCGGCTTGTGCAAATCGGCAGATTGTTATTCCCTTGATCCTTGAATGATTTCCTTCAAAATAAATAAAATAACCGCGTTCGAGAATTGATGTTTCTTTATTGTAAATTTGTGACTTCCATTTCCTTTTGTCACGTTCAAATTGTCAGATTATTGAAATACACACTTTTCTGCATGTATTTAACTCATCTTGTCTTAATCTGACGCGCTCGAATTTTTCTTACGATCGTTTTTTTTACTAATCTTATCGGCTGCCCTAGAGGCACGTCCCTGTTCAGGACTACAGGTTGTCGCATAACAACTGGTGTAGTAAAAAGTTCCCATAAAAATTCTAATATCTTGAAAATGGTTAAGTCGTTAGTGGTCGGTTAATCGGTAATGTGTTTCATAGTAAAATCAGTCAGGAATTATGGAAACTACAACCTCTTAAAGGATCTAGGTCGACTTAACCTGCTGTAGTCCTGTATAAAGGGCTCATGTATGGTGGGAGTACTCAACAGGGTGCAAGTTTTCCCCTTATGTTCTGCCGCGTTTGAGTAAATCCCAAAATCCCCACTAGTGCTCCCCTACTAACCATGCGACAGATGTTCTCGTTTTGTTGGTGCATTCTCTAACTCGTTTCTTTAGCAAAACTGTGTATATTATACTTCACTGCATTTTATGGTATTAATACTTAATACAGTAGGGAATAGTCCTGTGAATTAATCAATGTAAAATTCTGCGAAATTCGGTCCTCTACTTGTTCTATTATTCTGAGCCCATCCAATTTGACTCCCAAAGTCAAACTGTACTTGCTTAGCCTCCCTACATTAGCTTCTTTATAACCCGAGACGGAAAAAGAGTGTTGTTATAAATTTGACGTGTGTATCTGGGTATCTGTCTGTGGCATCATAGCTCCTAAACGGATGAAACTTTTTTTATTTTTTTATTTGTCTATTGACTGTTTGATGAAAATAAATTGAGCCATTCAAAAGTTATGCAAATTGTACTCTTTAAATCGGTTTATTTTTATAGTCAAGTGCCAGATTTACTTGCTTACACTTTATCTTCCTCTATCTATCCAGGTCCGTGTATACGGCCCGGGCGTAGAACCAGGCGTGCTCGCGACGTTCCAGTCTCGCTTCCTATGCGACACGCGCGGCGCGGGCGCAGGACAGCTCACAGTACGCGTGCGGGGACCCAAGGGCGCCTTCCGCGTTGAGATGCAGCGAGAGAGCCAGAAGGACCGCACGATACTTTGCAAAGTGAGTATTAACTGCCTGTAAGTAAGAGGTATATTCCCCTGGCGTAGATTCAGTATCGCAGTTCCAGTTTCGCTTCGTATGCTAATTTAAGGACTTTTGCAGAGTAAGTCACGTGCGTTTTTAACCGACTGTAAATAAGGGATATATTGCTCTGAAGTCTCAGAAGTCCTCGCAACGTTCCATTCTCGCTTACTGTATGCAAAAAAAGTTACCAGTGTTTTGATGAGTTTTAAACCTTTTCAGAACAATATTGGAGTAGGTTTTGAGGCTAGTGACGTGCTACTCAGCAGTCCCTAAAATCAGCTCCATCCGTTTAGATTGCAAGCTTAGTTGAGTATACGTTAGGCATGTGAAAAGTTATCTACCGGGGTCACTAGAAACATAGGAAGACCTGTGTGGGATATTTTTCAGATCATTAGAAAATCTCAGCAGCTCAGATATTGAACGCCGTCAAATCAAATGGCAATTGTAAAACTTACATTGTTACTAAAATTAAGAAATAAGTAATTATGGACTTGGAACCCACACCGGGTTCGTTGAATGTTCGGTGGGAGGTAAAATGGCCCTTGGAAAGGACAAATAATGTATCTTATCAAGAAGATTAATACCAAAAACATTGTAATTATTAAGGTTGAGTGCATGCAGTGGATAATCTGTTGGTCATCATAAGATTATTGTACAGATTAAAACCTGTTTATTTTGAAACTGAGCTGTTTTACTGTTACCATTAATGGTTGCAAAACGGTATGTTTTTGAATCCGGCTAATCCGGTGGAATGCTCCAGCCGGTATAGTTATTTAAAAAAATAAAACATTCTATCAAAATTATCAACTAATATCGACTTTGTGAAAGTAGGTTAAAAGGATATTGTTCCAAATTGACTATTTGACATTGAATTTTAGCCCTAGAGTCCCCCGTTCTAGGTACTTATATTTACGGCGACATAAAAAATACTCAAGATACGTGCAGACCTCCTCGCTGTGAGAGGGAATGAGTTGTAATCCACCACGCGACACTAAATGCCTGCGCCTAGTTCGAACCCATGACCTACGACATGTAAGTCGGGGCCGTTACCACTGGGCCACCACTGCTCCCTTATGTTTGTAACAATATTTCTAGAAAACTATGATAAGTTTATAATCTTATTTTACACACTTGAGTCTGAAAGAATGATCTAAGGGAAATAAATAGTATTAATTGTATCGTTCCCATTCGACTTCGTAATAAGTATCTACTCCTATTTTGCACAAATATACTGGGTTTTATCTGTTTCGGCGGATCTGGTCCCGATAATGGTCCCAGTTACCATAATTATGTACTTGCAAAAAATTATACCCGCTCAAGAATAGATAAATTCTCTATTTGTGTTATGATTTTACCGTTTAGGTATAATAAAATCAGGGGCGATTGGCAAGAAACGATTTATTAGTGATGTCTTTTCATTAATAGATGTAGGTATTTACGTTAGAAATGAGTATAGTTTAATTAAAGTACTTGCTTAAAATGTTAGATAAAGAGTTGTTAAATCGGACAATCCTTGGTCTATCAGCTTATCATTTTGTCATAATACAGTATTTTGTAAGTACCCAACGTATGTTTGCGCTGAATGATAGAAACATTCCTTTATCACGTTGTAAGGCAGGGATTTAAAATTTTACTGCGTTGGTCCCTTGTAGGTAGCGAAAACTAAAGCAAGACAGTGCAACTTTCCAACTATTACTCAACGTATACCCTCTATTTATTTTAGATTATATGCTATTGATATATCTTTACTTGCACACATTGTTAGCTGGGCAAAGGGCCTAATATTGTTGAGAAGATTATAATTTTGTGTGTTTTGTAGCTTTTCACTAAAAAAGGTGCAATTGCTTTTCAATTCTAGCAGTAAAGGTTAACAACTTTAATCCGAAAACTCGACAAAATTTCAGCCAATAAGACAGCTCCCTAATAAATGTTTCTTTCACCCACAGTTCTCACCCACCGAGCCCGGCGACTACCGCGTGGAAGTCCGATGGGCCGGCCGCCACGTGCCTGGCTCGCCCTTCCCCGTCATGATCTTCGACACGCAGGAGGAACTGCGCCGCTACATGCAAGCTTCTGCCGCTTGACACCCCCCTCTACTTGCAACTACGTAACTTTTTATGTAACTACCCAACCTACAAAAAATATATTCTTTGATATTTATGGCCGATTTTCCATTATTTTTAAAACTTCTCATATAGCCATATTTTTTCATCGTATAAAAGTTACTTGGCAATTGGAAAATCGGTTTTTAGAGAAGTAAAGGCTTAAATGGGGACTACACAATGTGAAACCAACACATTATAAAATATATCTATTGATATATCTTTGTTGGCAGCAAATAATTTCTAAAATTGGATAGATGTGTTTTTTACTTGTGCTTTTACTTTTCGTATGGTTATAACAAACACTATATAATTCACAAATATTGTCTTCAACAAATTAAACGCCTTATTTTAAGTAAGATTTTAATTAAAATGTCTTCATTAGTGGTTTATTCAACCAGAACTAATCAGAAGATACGATTGATTGGATCTAACATCTAGTACACGTATAACGTCTTAAACATGTTATGATATTGTAATCTTTTTACTTATATAACGCAATCCGAATCGTAAACACGATAAAATTTGAACGAACAAAACATTTTATATCGGAAGTAATGTAAAATTTTATTTATTGTATTTTATCAGAAACATAATGAATTACTGTTCTAGTAGTAATTTCACAAAATGTAATAATCCGTCCATGTGTTGTTTATAAGGTAGTGAGTAGGCAAACCAGTAATTCCTGCAGCTGTACGAAACGGCGTCGAAACGGTATAGAAACGGCGTCGTCACGGAATAAAAGATATTTAAAATAATAGTCTAATAGAGTATCTGTATTTTTATAAGTACATATATTCTAATGCAAAATTCTAAATGTAATTTTAGAGATAAATGCATAATAATTTGTTTGTTAATATTTATTAATAACGACATTTAGTTTTACATCATTTAACTTAACTATTGTAACTAACGAGGTATTTGTTTATTGTTATTACGGGCTCAAGTTCGTTTAACCACACCGATGTGAATTTGAGCCCGTAAGCTGCTGAATTATTCAGTTACTAATTGTTAATAAATTGAACTTTATAAAAAGATATTGTTGTTTTGTTTTATTCGGTGGTAGGGTACTTTGTAGTACCCGCCTGGCTGGCAACCACCCTCAAGTTGAAAATCTGTCGCCAAGCACCTTCCGGTGTGTTCCGTCAGCAGCACTTGAGAGCCAGTTCCCTTCTAGGCTTTGTGTGCTTACCACCATCGGCCACATCATCACTGACCACGGTGAGATTGTGGTCAAACACAGGCCTATATATAGTAAAAAAAAAAAAAAAAAATACAACTAGTGACATAACTATTCCTCATTTTTCCATCATAAAGGTACTTGACTCATTATACTTAAATCATTCATATAAGGTGACATTATCGAAATAGTTTAAAAATAAATTAAAATTATTAGTTATTATACAATATCTAGTAAAAATTATTATAATACTAAAGTTTGAACAACCTTGCTCGCTTAGAGCATCATGGAGTGTCAGCGTAAGACGGAAATATAAGATTATTATTTATTTTAACATGCCTAAGTATTTCCCATAATTTTATAAAGGTACTCGAAACACCCGCCCAACCTCTTTATATTTATTTCTCTGTTACCACCACACAATATTTGATTCTAATAGATTTTCCAAATTTCTCAAAAAACTGATTCTAATAGATTTTACCGAAATTTGAAACCATTGGTTAGTATATTTAACCATTGGTATATCAAAAAGCTGGTCGTAAGGGTGCGTTATTTTTAACAACTACCTGCATTCTAGCAAGATAATAGGCATAGCTGTGCAGGTAGGTTCGCTGTAATCGTTATAATTTCATTATTGGAGCTCTAATTAGATAACCTTGCGAGTAATTATCTCAAGGTATCTCGAAGTGCAACGACTTTAAAGATTAAGATCTACTTGTGGCTTTCGAATTTAAAAGGTCACGCGTAACCGACTTTCTCCCAGAGTGTGATTTTGTACCAATCATTTATATCGAGTAACAACGAACAAAATCATACTCGATTCTCAATTAATACCTACAAGTATAATCTAGACAAAAATATTGTTTTTAAAATGCTATATTTAGATACAAATCACACTCTCTGGTATGTATGTGGGCTTTGGTATCTGAACGACACGGTATTCCTAGAGGGGTACACATTATTATTATTGTTGTTGTTAGAGCGAGGGACGCGGCTGGTGAGCTGTGTGCGCAAAGCGTCCAAACTCTGCCAAAGCTGCTGCATTTGACCGAAGATTATCACTTCTAGCCGCTGGATCGAAGTGTGGAGCTCTCCTGTAAAATTTAGAAAATAATTGTGTTATGAACAATAATAGAACGATATCATTTGAAGCGTATACATAGGTAATTATACCATAATCAGCCGGTTAGGTTAGGTTAGTTAGGTTTTCTCACTGTTAGGACACAGGCCTCTATGAAAGGACAAGGGGTTCAATGTAGTTACCATGTCTATTATCTATAGCGCTTTTTTTTTTTACGAACCTTAATCGAACTCAGCACGCCTATTGCAGAAGCCAAACGTAAACTATGAAACTATTTGTTATACCTACATATAAACTAGATACATGTAATGTAACCTATGTTTAATATTTATTTACTACATAGTTGTAATAATAAACAATCTACGCCGTTTTTTATGCTGTATCGGACGTACTAGTCAATTACCTAATATTTCTCAGGGCAACAACTCAATTAATCAATGTGTGAAGTAGGTACCTATGTGCAAAATCGCGCGGGACTAGCCATGAAGTAGCTTTCAGTGGCGTTGACCGCGTTTGTTTTAATCTTCTCGACTAAGCGCCTCTTCCCATTTTAGGTAGCCCGGTTTCGATCAATGGCTTGCGTTGTACCCCACGAAAAAATGGAATCGCATAAAAAACAGCATAACATTTTACTTTATTCCCTTGAAACATGCTTTCAGGGGGAATAGGTAACTAAACATTTATGCAAAAAACAATTGTTTGAATAAAAACAAGTTGGCGGCATTATTTCCGATGTGGCCACACGCGGAAAGATAGTTACCTACTTGTTTAGGTAACTACAGGAAGATACTACAAGCTTGCTGACAGTAAACTATTTAAGATTTACTTACTAGAAGTAACGACTCCATGCAGCCTCCTTGTAATAGTTGCGTTGGCTGTAGCATTAACTTCCTGTGTCTTGACTGAGCACATGGCCCGCGCCTCTTCGCGCGGCCCACTGCCATGGTAGGTCGAGTTACGAACCTCAAGGTAAGGCTTGCTCGGATGTGCTTCGGGGACATTCGATACCGTATAGCTTGGGCCTCGTGCTGTGGAAAATGTAAATTCACAACTTAATTAAAGCTTTGACACCTAGGTAGGTAGGTGTATCTATGTTAATAAAACGTCTTGCGACGGGTTCAAAATTGGTTCACAGCTAATAATTAAAAAGACTAATGCAGATAATTTTAGTTTCACTTTCATAGTATAATGTCTTACGGTATCTTACTATGGGGGAGGGCTGCAGACATATAATCCGCAAAAACGAGCCATTTGGATATACAATCTTCGCCGGAGCGATTGTATAAGGGAACTTTAAGGCTTAGTTTAAGGACATTAACATCATGACGGTTCCTTGTCAATATATTTTTGAAAACATCACGTACGTTAGAAAGAATTTACATGTTTTTAGTAAAAACGGCGACAGACATAATTATGTTACTAGAAATATGGACCAATTAATTCAACGGTTTCAGGCTGGCTAAAGTAGCGTCATCTTTTATGGGGTACTGTTTAAAATGTTACAATAAAATACCTTCCCACATTCTAGAACTGAATGAGAAAACATTTAAAACTTGTATAAAACGGAAGGCAGGCAAGCATATTATAAGTTGGGGATTACATCGCTGATAAAAAATGCTTGGCTCAATGCTGGTCCTGCTCCGCAGCCACTAGGGCACAAGAACAAGTGATAGGCAGAATAGTTTTGAAGTATTGATGAACCTGCTGAAGACTGTATGAATATATTTGTATTGTATAAACACAATTTCTTTTAGTATTATATAACTGCACAGCATATGTGTGAATACTATGTTCCGTCTGTAAATCTACTATTCACTGTACCTATGTGTCGTTCGTTGACTTCTGTATGCCCTGGCAGTTGAGTGTGTCATGCTCTCTCTAATTTCTCTCTGATGGTGGTACATATGTTGGATCATTCGGTTCCCTTCAAGATGGTTGAGCTGAGTGGTGCCGATCCATGCGTCATGTTCGTGAACGGGCGCCATCAGTTGGGATTGGTCATAACTTAGCTATACCTCGGCCTGTTATTGTATTTGTTTTTAATTGACTAGACGCTTTTACGTGCACCTCTTTTTAGGGTTCCGTACCACAAGGGTAAAAACGGGACCCTATTACTAAGACTCCGCGATTCGTCTGTCTGTCTGTCTGTCCGTCTGTCACCAGGCTGTATCTCATGAACCGTGATAGCTAGGCAGTTGAAATTTTCAGAGATTATGTATTTCTGTTGCCGCCATAACAAGAAATAAAATAAATATTTAAAAAATATTGGCAGTACCTAGGTATATATAAAGTATACTTACATCCGATGAGATAATTTACCTGGATAATTTTATAACAGGCACTTCGGTATAGATAGATTTACAGGATAAAATACATATGCAGCCACATCTGCTAAAGTTGCTTATTATGTCTTTCAAGTTTAAGAAAGTAGTTTCCAAGAAATTAATGCATACCCTATTCTCGTATCTTATAGTCTCGAAACTTATCTTTATTTTGGCTATCTTACCTAGGAATTATGTACTTCAATAAGTAGCCAAATAGGGTACGTCCTACTGACTTTCAAGGCATTGTTTAATTTTTAAAGAGCATTATATTTAATGACCTTCCAGCCAGTATATAAATACTAGGTATCTTTGGATCCGTGAGGTAATTAAGTAGATAGATACGTCACTGTTATTAAGTAGTTAAAACTGTTATACATTGTATATATGTAGGTACAATGTTCCAAATTATTTTTATTAAAGCTCAGTGTTCTAAATGATCTCCAAAGTATAGTTAGATAAAAAACTAGGTCAATCACTTAACAGGCATCTGTAAATTGGTCCCGAATTCGATGTGGATAAGAGTAATAGACACCTATTTGTTCCGCTCTTGAACATGCTAGGAGTCAAGAACACGGTGATATCACAGCTGTTAAACAATCATTATTTATCATTGTTTTAAATGATTTGTTTTTATAATATATTATGTGTAACGGCTAGACCGTTTCCAATCCCATGATTGACAGTGCAATGTGCACAACTTTAAATATACAGCGGCAGAAAATAGCATACGCTAATATAATAGATCGACATATATAGTTAGGTAGATACAAATTATATAGCTTTATAAAAATTTACTGATATCGGCCCAGGTTGTGTTAATGCTTTTATTTTTAACTCCTAATATCTAATTTGCTTAAGTGCTTTAATTTCTAACTTTTTATCTAGTAGGTGTATATTTATGTGCGGTCAACTTATCTACTCAGTGATCGTATGCAATATATTTTTTGACTTGTAGTTAGTCCTAACACTGCTGAAGCTGGCATAATTTTTATATTTTTCAGAGGCACATAAAAAATCCAAGATTTAAAAAAATAAACTAAAAAGAAAATAAATATCACTCACCGTAGTAATGTGTTGGCGCTGTAGTAACGTGCGAAACAATAGCATACAAGAAAACTGAAAGGCCCAAAACTGTTCGCCACATTTCGAATTTGAAAAAAAATTGGTACACAAAAAAAATTCGTTACTTTTTCACCAAAAATTTATGTCAAAGTTTTTTCAAGTTTAAATTTCGAATTCGTTTCGCGCGTTCTTAGGAGAGGTCGGACTCTATGGTGTCACTGATCAACGTGTACTGCACGAGATGTGGTCGGATCGCTGAGAATAAATAGTAGTCTATACATTGGACGAAATATTGTCCAAAAGCTACACAATACACTAGATTTAATTACCTTCGAGTGCATACGGTCTACGACCGTCATCTATGATAGTCCATATAATATCGCTGGGGTAAATGGTCTTTCAATGATATACTTCGGTACATACCCACATATTTTAGTAGATTTACCTATGCACCATGAATAGCAAACTAGGTCTATTATGACTTCTATAATGTTATTGCAATTGCAGTGCGATTAAACATTTCAAAGGCTACAAAAGTTTCATATAGGTATATATGTAAAGTTGTTCACCTGCCAACATCGTTAACACAAATTGCTTAGATTTATCAATAAAATAACCAATCCTTCTTCTTTATCTCATTTCAGACCCATCTCCATACTACCTTTCCTCTCTAAAGTTCTCGAGCACATCGTTCATGATCAAATTTCCAGATTCCTTTCGTCTAATGCTCTTATCTGTCCTTTTCAATCTGGCTTCCGGACTGGTCACAGCACGGCAACTGCACTTCTAAAGGTCACTGATGACATCCGCTGGGCTATGGAGAATAAATCTCTCACCGTATTAGTCCTGCTTGACTTCAGTTGTGCATTTAACTCGGTGGATTTTGACATTTTGCTCGGGGTCCTTCAGTCTATTAACTTTTCTTCCTCTGCATTAGCCTGGTTTGACTCTTATCTTCGGGGTCGCTCGCAGTGTGTTCGTCTTGAAGAGATATTCTCTGATTGGTGTGCTCTCACTGCTGGTGTTCCTCAGGGTGGCGTTCTCTCTCCTCTTCTTTTCTCTATCTTCATAAACACTGTTACCAAGTTAATCAGCTCCAACTTCCATCTTTACGCAGACGATTTGCAGCTTTATCGACACTTCTTGCTTGCGGATGCGAACTTAGCAATTGACGCCATGAATAGGGACCTGGAAAGTGTTAGTGAATGGGCCAAGTCCTATGGATTACAGATCAACCCATCCAAGTCCCAGGCTTTGATCATAGGCAGTCGATACTATCGCACTGCGCTTGACGTGACCACTTTGACACCTTTATCCCTTGACGGTTCGACCATCGCTTACACTGATACTGCTAAGAACCTTGGTGTCTTAATAGACAGTAATCTCTCTTGGCGAGCTCAAGTTAATGAGATAAGTCGCAAGGTGCACTTTTCATTTCACTCATTGAAATCCCTTCAAAACCTATTGCCCTTTAAAACCAAAATCCATCTAGCTCAAACTCTAATTCAGCCGATCATCGATTACGCTGATGCCTGCTATCTGGATGCCACGGAGGAGCTCTTAAATAAGCTTGAGCGCTTGCAAAATCTGTGCATCCGTTTTGTTTTTGGTCTGAGGAAATACGATCATGTCTCTCAGTTCCGCAAGGATCTCAAGTGGCTCCCTATCCGTCTTCGCAGGAACACTAGAGTATTATGTCTCCTCTTCAACATCCTTTTTAACCCTACATACCCTGGATATCTGCGCGATCGCTTTTCCTTTACTCGCGCTGCCGATGTTCAGTGTAGATCCCACCTAAGGCATCATCTAAACTTCCCCTCCCACAATACTAATTTCTATTCCCACTCCTTCTCTGTTCATGCAGTACGACTGTGGAACTCGCTTCCACCTAAAATCCGTGACTCTAAAAATGTATCTTTATTCAAGAAACAGGTCAAAGAACACTACCTTTCCACCATCTTGTAATTTTATATATTATTATATTTTATGTTGTATGTATTTTATAATTAGTTAAGTTTTAATAGTATATTTTAAGTTTCCTTATTTCTTTCTACACACTGTGTCTTCGTCTCTCATCCAACTTTCCTGTCGCAGGTCTGCTGGAAGAAATTTCTATTGAAATAAGCAGTACCTTTGTGCTATTCTATCTGTATTCCTTCTTTTCTCTGTAAAGTGTTTTGTGTGTACATAAATAAATAAATAAATAAATAATAAAATGCTGAAATATTTCTGTCCGTCTATACGAAGCAAAGATTTGTTAGAGATATCTTATTAATGAAAACTTTAGTATTAGTAAAATAGAATCCTAAATTCTAACATTCTGAAAGACAGAGACGTACTGAGACATAAAAAATAATTGTGTATCCATAATTAATTAAGTTTATTTCAGAAGGACGAAATATATTTTTTCAATATTACAAATAAGGTACTAATTTGCTACGACTTTTCGTAGCACAAATTCGTAGCAACTTTCCCCCATCCGCTACGAAACGGCAGTTACCGCCTTACAGCAATCGTTTTCCTCAACGGCCTATACGACGTTATCACAGCTTCCGTCTCAGTAAACAAATAGGTACCTACCTACCTTTAGGGCCCGGCAACACCCGACCTCGACCGAAATAGCTCGGACACGGGAAACAGACACGAACCAAAAGAATTTATTGTTTCCACAACACCTGCTGGAAACAGCGGTGAACTGTCTAAAAAAAAAGCATTAAAGCTGATTTTGTTACCAATACATTTGAATACAGGTATTTTTACGTATCTACCTACATAGTTTAGATAACTACGACTAGAAATAGACAGCTGTAGTAGGTACACTCATTATGAATGGTTCATACACTACATCCTCAATATACAATGTGTAACTGTGTGTGTGTGTGTGTGTATATATACTTGTAGTAATAAAAATTCAAGGCCGTAAAATACATTTGATTTTATCGATAAAAACACCCCACATAAGATAGAGCAATTTTAGTACCTGTCTTACTTATTACTTATTACGATAGCCACATAATCTAACAACCATAACTTTGGACCTAGTTCTCATTTAATGTTATTTTTACGGCCATAACATAGAAATGCCAAAAAAAAAATATTCAACTAACACTCGGATATTTTTGTATTGTGCCATAAAAGACAATTTTCAAACGTAATTTCACAAGTTTTTATTGCAAATTTTCTAAAATGCTTCATGTTTTTATGTTTTTTTTTTTGTTAGTATTTGAGTTGGTCTACACATTGACGAATCACAGCACTAAGGCAATTCGTTTTAATTTTATTGTTGCTTTAAAATAGCCCATCAGTATTTTAGGAAATGCAATAAAATCATAAAATAAAAAAGAAATCCCCTATGTGGGGTGTTATAACGATAAAATTAAGTTTACATAGCGACCTTAATGTTTTATTACTACATCCCCTGACACATTGACTATATGATTTTCGATGGCTTGAATGCCGCAGTAGCTCAGTGCATAATGGAGTGATTGATCGACTGCACTACACGGGTCACGGGTTCGATTCCCTACCGTTTATGTAAATAGTCTTTGCGTGGCGTGGCGATAGCTTTTCAAGGTTTGGGTTTTATGTATAGGTCTATGTATGACATAGTAGGTTAAGTACGTGTGTTGATTGAGTTTTTAATTACACCTGTGACAATGATCTATTACAACTGAAAGTGTGATAATAACGTATTATCATTGCCATTAACAGCCCATCATGATTTGAAAATGTTGCGTAGTTATTTTTAGGTTTCCGTAGTCAGGGTTCCTTACCCTTATAGTTTCGCCATGTCCGTCTGTCCGTCCGCAGCTTAGCTCAGATACTCTTAGTACTAAAAAACTATAATTTGGCATGGATATACATGTCATATTAATCACGCCGACAAAGTGGTTAAATAAAAATATGAAACAAAAAAATAGTGTACCTACTGTACACGTAAAGTGGGGATGTTTTTTCCATGGTAATATTTTTGAATGGTCTATCCAACGATACCCCATCGTTGGATAGACCATTCAAAATATTACGGGTCTGTGAAAATCATTTTTCGATTCAGGGATCCGTTTGCACAAAATTAAGCTTTAAAAAGATTTTTTTTGTTTGAGTACTACATGTAACGAAACTAAAAGGAAAACAATCACAACTGAGTAGGCTTTACAAGTAAAATAGATCAACTTATAAAATGTACTTGAAAATGTTAAAATGTTGTGTGGGACAAAAGTTATGGAACGGCTAAGTTCATTTTGTCCTTTCATAAGAGCAATGTTCGGTGCTTTCGTTGTTTATGAACGTTAGTAATGTTACCTATTTATTTTGGTGAATGAAGCTGTTTATACGGAACTCTCTGTGCGCGAGTCAGACTTGCACTTGGCCGGTTTTTGTCTTATTTTCAGATTCAGTTAGAACGTAAGAGATATCTATATTTCGGTTGTATTGTTTTATATACCTACCTAGTAGTACTTAATCAAACACATAGGCAGGCAAATAGAAGAATAAGTGAAGTGACTGTAACGCATTTAATAATAAATCTTATCCGTGTATAATGTTGTGAAGTATCTCTTGTCCAGGAGAGCTGGTAGAGCAGTGGTGGCCCAGTGCCGCCGCGACTTACAAGTTGTAGGTCGTGGGTTCGAGCTCAGGCAGGCGTTTTACTTTGTGTAAATTATTTCATCACCACTGCTCTCAAAAACGGTGAAGGAAAACATCGTGAGGAAACCGACATGTCCTAGAACCAAACATTTGAAGACATGTGACATCCACCAACCCGCAATGAGCCTGCGTGGTGGATTACGGCCCATTCCCTCTCACAGAGAGGAGTCCTGTGTCCCAGCAGTGGGAACATTAATAGGCTGATGATGATCTCTGGTCCTAATGAAAAACCCTTAGAAAGCTGAACAGGGCTGTTCACAAAAATAATTAAAAAAAGTTCTATTACCATTAGATATGGATCAGAGCCATTAATTTAGAAACTGAAGATCTGGTTACAAGATACCTAATTAGCATGTACCTAGGAGGCATGTACTACAGAATGTTGGCGCCGCCGCTATGAAAATAATGACGTAGTCGACCGTTTCCAGACGTTTCATCATTCGCAAATTTGACATTGGTGCCAGAAATGTATTGTACATCTACGTATTTAGGTACTGTGAAGCTCCCTGTACACTTACAGCAGTTGCCATTGAAATTTTACAGTAGGTGTTTATATACTAGAGTTTTTGAAACTCCACGAACCACCAACAACATTTTCAAAAAAGAAAAAACAAAAAAACCCGACTGCTTATGAAGCGAACTAAAAAGACGTAAACAGGAAGAAAATCATGCTGAGCAGTCGGAGGATACATATTTGCGAGCTGGCCAAAACCAGATGTATCCTCCGACTGCACAGCATGATTTTCTTCTAGTTTACGTCTTTTTAGTTCGCTTCATAAGCAGTCGGGGATTTTTGTGTTTTTTAATTAACTTTTTTTTATTTATAACTTTTTCGTTATTTTTTTTTAGAATTTGGTACATAGAAACATAAAAGTGTTATATATTTTTGAAATCGCCTCGTAAAACCCTGTATTGTGATACCCCCACGATGGGATTGGAAGAAAAAAAATTGGGCCCACACAATATGGCCCCCAAAATCCGCCATTTTTCTATTTTACAATTTTAATCCAGCCCGTGACACTAGCAGGGTTCAGACAAATCGATTGACGTAAGAATCATCAAAATCGGCCAACGCGTTTGGTCTCTGGAACGCCACATAGGAACAAACATATATACATACATACATAGATTGATAAACACATTACCCTCCTTTGGCAGTCGGGTAAAAAGCTTTTAGAGGAGGGTCCCCAGGAATTAGGCGACTTCTAGGCAATCAGATAACCACGCAAGAGTGCCAACTGCTACCGGTTTCTTATTTATGATTATAAAGTACTAGCGATCCGCCCCGGCTTCGCCCGTGACAAATTATACACGAAAATCTACATCCTCGTTTCTCACTATTTCTATTGGTGAAAACCGCATGGAAATCCGTTCAAGTAGTTTTTGAGTTTATCACGTACAGTCGCGGCGGGGGACTTAATTTTTTAATACGTAGTGATATTCAGTTTCGCTTAAATACAGTATCTCTGTCCAGTAAAACTATTATGCATTCCCTTGATTCTTCGGGCTCCAGATATTCAGTAAGACTACACCATACGTGCATTTTTAATTGCAGTGCCATCGATTTCCTTCCGTTACGCTCCACATCCAGTTCTGGGTGACCTAATTTCTAGCAGCCCCAAAACCGATCACCAGCGCCAAATTGTCCATAAAAATAATTTTACCGTCTGGCGTCAGTCACTAATTGATTTACGACTTTCATGATGTTCTCAACTGACTGATGTCAACGCCTTTTCGACCGCCATGATGTGTTTTTGACATCTGGCGTCGCGTGCGCCGAATCGGAACACAAATAATACAGGGTTATAAATCTAAGTCGTAACTATCGATGAAGCAATCGAGCCGTCGCGACGTTTTTAGAGATGCATTCATATCACTCAACGGTGGACATGACAGATGCGTATCCTCTGTGTTGACATGATTTGAGTACCTAAGTCTATGCCTTCACTAGCTCTGCTCGCAGTTCCGTTCGTGTATTTTTCAGATGTGACGGTTATTCGTCATAATTGGTAGAGGTGTGCCCTCCGATTTATCAATTTGCCCCGACAGTTATTAACCTCTCTGTTAGATGCCAATTGGTTTCAACAGACAACTTTCTTTATGAAGTTCTAGAAAAAAAACCAAAATATTTTCAACAGAAAAATCTTAGTACTGTCTGTATTCCATCCATATAGTTCTTTAACTAAGAGGTCCCTGATAAACGATGCAATACGCATGTAGTCCTCGAAGGGCAAAACGGAAGTGTACCCAAATTTCAATATATTAGGGGCGAGCCTTCCCATCTCTCAGAGCTACGAGAAAGGAAACTCAGATGGAAAACCCCAATTTTACTTTTGCCTACCCAAGAATGGGACCCAGGATCAGCAGTAGCACTATAAAAGTGGCCACAAATTTAATTGGGGAATGTAAACACTCTATTTAACAGATGTAACGAAGTGAATGTCAACTTATTAACCCAAACAAATGTTTATGGGACATGGTACACTAATAAACTAATGCGTAAGCGTGTGCTAGATTTTGGAACATAACTAATATTATTGTGTCATTAGTTACAAGGACGAAAATGTTTCAGCATTTCGCCATAAAATTATGTTATTATATTATATGTATCTACGAAGACGAGAACAATTATGACTTTCGTAACAAAAAACACCTTAGGTCCATAATTGCTATATACGAAGTTAAGAGCATATATGTATAAAAGTAAAATTAAAGACTTGATGACATTGTGTGGACCATCTTTATGGTTAACTCCTGTTTTGGATCACCATAAACCATTCATAAATGGACAAAAAACCTTTATTCAAGTCTTGGTATTAAAATATTCTTATCTATGATAAACGACAGTTGGTAAGGCCTACCAATATTAGATGTGTAAGTAATAAAAGTTATACTCAACATGCCTCAACGTAAACAACAATCATTAGGTACTACAATTTACCTATGACATAATCAAAACCTAATGAATGTGATGGACTGATGGTCTTTAAAAATAGATGTAAACTAAACACCAGCATTTTTAGAAATAACGTAAACAAATAAAGTGCTCCCATACCGACAGACTAGACGGGATTCGAGTGGTGGGCGAATCTTAAATTGTTAGTTATAAAAAAAAGCACATCTAGGCCGTTCAGGTCAACGATCCAAACATTTATGTCTATCGTAGTTTTCGACATAAAATGACTCATGTAGACCATAAATTAGAATGCCTTTTCAGTGAACACAATCTGTCTCGACTATTATGGTGATAGGTTATGCAATGTCACACTCTACAATAGTGCTATAAACCCTGAGGCAGAGATGATGAACCTTTTTTAAAATATGCGTGACTATTTGAATAAAAAAAAAAAATCCTGCATAAGAATTTCATCTGTGATTAGCTTCTTTAATTCTTTATTGCAGACAAAAAAATACACATACAACATGATTGATTATAAATTTAATGTACATAAGCGAGCTTAACTCAAATAAGTTTTCTACCAGCAATTCTTAGAGTGATAGAGAGAGATTACAAAAGGAAGAAGATAAGTAGTCCAGTGTACAATTTTAGAATAATCTATATATTTAAAAGAGAAAGTATTTGTGTGTATGTATGTCCCTTATAGAATCCGAAATGGCTGGACTGCTTTTAATGATATTTTCAGACAATCTTTAGATTGACCCAGCGGATAATCCTTTAAAGTTTAGGTGCTATCGGAGCATTTTTTTTTTGAACTTTGGTCGCGTGTGAAACCGCGGGCAGAACCTAGTATAAAATAAAACTTAAATATACATACACTCATATACTATTATTATATATGTACATATACTAATATTATGTCATTCCGAAAGAAAATGATCCTTGATTTTCCTCTTGAAGACATTCAGAGAAAGGCTCTCGCGTAGGGATTGTGGTAGAGAGTTCCAGAGACGCACTGCAGTAAGAGAGAAGGAGCCATCATAGTGGCTGGAAGTGTGACGTGGGGTACGAAGGAGAAGAGAAGTGGAAGTGCGACAGGATTTACCCCTGGGGATAGCTATACAGTTTGACAATATAATAAACAAAAATAACTCATAGTGAAATCCTTTGTTAATAAGATTACCTAAGTAGACATGTATGACTACTGATTACTAATCTCAAGCGACAACTAATGAACGGATTTGAATGCAGTTTTCTATTATTCTGTTACAGGTAATCTGCGTTTTTCCAAATATAGGTAGGACTTGACGCCGGGCCGGGTAGCTAGTTAAATTTATTATCATATTTTAGATTTACGACGAGGTCGTGGCTAAATAATAACAGCCGCACGGGTCGATCATCAAGGTTAAGCAATGCTTGACGAGGTCGGTCCGTGGATGGGTGATCATTTCAACATATCGAGTTGCCTCCGTGCCTCGGCAAGCACGTTAAGCCGTTGGTCCCGGCTGTCATTTAAAGTCAAAGTCAAATATATTTATTTCAACTAGGCCAATAAGCGGCACTTTTGAACGTCAAACATTATTAAATCTAAATTAAAAATGTACAATTAATAAAAATTTACTCTACCGTGCATTCGGAAAGTAGCTTGTTATGGAGAAGAACGCACAAGAAACTCCATAAAGATCTTTGACAGTCGTTACGGGTAGTCAGAAGCTTGAGATCTGAAACCAGTCTTGCCAAGGGGTACCGTGTTACCCAGTTACTGGGTTGTGGAGGTCAGATAGGCAGTCGCTTCATGTAGAACACTGGTACTCAGCTGAATCCGGTAAGACTGGAAGCCGACCCCAATATTGTTAGGCAGATGATGATTATAGATTTACGATAAAGAAAACCGTTCCCATAACACATACCAAAGGTTCGCCATCTCTGTGCCCACGAAGACGGGTGTGGCGATCAACTCACAGATATGCATTTAAAACGTTTTCATCTTAAAATGTGTCAAGGACACGGTACAATAGTCTAGTCCTCATGGGAAAATTAATTGAATTAGTTTATATACGTTTGATGTACGATTCGACAATGGTTGGTTGTAATATAAGCCTGATTGAGTTCTATGCTGACCGTGAAAGACATTGAACCCAGTCCAATAACAACAGTGGTTCTCATATGCAAAACTGAACTACAGTTGCGTTTGCTATATTTTTTTTATTTTTTTTTGTTGTTAGGCTTGCGCTTGACCTCTATCTCACCTGATGGTAAGCGATGATATGGTCGACGATGAAGCACGCTTGCCTAGAAGAAACCTATTCACTCTTGACTTGAAGACTCCCAGGTTGTAGCTATCAGGAAACACAGACTCCGGCAGGGAATTCCACTCCTACTCATATTATAAGAACATTTTTTTATTCTAGTCGACTTGTGCCCGTAGACAATTTGGGCCCAGTTCGTGGCCACGTTCATGAATAGCGGAATTAGTAGCGTTCATCAAGTGCTCAAAAGTGCAGAACTTGGAGCACTCCAACAATTGGGTCTAGCTCTGGGCAGGGGCACCGCCTGTCACATTTGGTATTGGACAGGTCAACATTGAAGGACAGCTTCGTTTATCTGATTTAATCATTTGACTAAAGTGCGTTTCTAGAATTCTAGACTTTCTAATATCTGAAGATAGCTTTATCAAAACATAAACATATTTTTATAGGGAGGAATTAAAACTTGTATGTTTGTTTGTCTGTAATTACTGATCCGGTTTCGAAAATTATTTCACTGATAGGGTTCCCATCGCTGAACTGAGTGTCATACGCTACTTTCTATCCCGCAAAATGCAAGGTACCTGCGAGATCCACGGGAACGAAGCCGCGGGAAAAGCTAGTGATACATGCATAGATAATAAATACGTAAAGTGTCGCAATTATTTAGTGGTATTATTGCCAAATACTACAGATATTTATCTAAAACAAACAAATTAAACTAATACAATAATCTGATAGTAAAATATAGATTTCGAAACTGCAACGATAAAGTTTTCAGGTTAAATTACGGTTTAATTCACAAAACGCTGTATTCTATAAATAATCGCTGCAGTGTTCGTTCAATCTTATTCATTTGGTTTTTAAATAGTTGCATAAATACAATATTTCACTATTGAGGCATTAGACAAAATCTTCTCTTGTTTTATTTAAAACTAAGATTTTGGAGTGCGTCGAGTGAAAATGAAAATCCTTATCTCATTATTAGTGTTAGTGATTGTTTTTAATGAAAACGTCAATTGCTACGGTAGCGGTAGGTGCCTCTTATATGCCTTATTTAATTTATTTTTTACGCTGTGTATAACTAAGTACATAGGGTCAAATAGAATGAGCTGAAGAAACACCGCAGAGGTTGTGGATATCAACTCCTTCTTCTTTTTCCTTCTCTTTCGTTTCGATATCTAATGAGGAAACAACTTTTTCACAAAAAATAATCCGACTTCCAAAGCAAAACATTAAAAAGAGCAAAAATAACTTTCTTTTCGGAAGTGGGTGTCTTTGGTTCCTACCTCTTATTCTTTTGTTTTTTTTTGCGACATCGACTTCCGGAACGAAAGTTATTTTTGCTCTTTTTAGTATTTTGATTTGGAAGTCGGTTTGTTTTTTGTAATTTTTTTTTATTATTCTCTTTTTAGTTTTGGTACTCCATCATTAAAAAGTAAGCAAGTTCTAGAGTAAGGTACCTAAACGATTGACAAAATACCCATAATAACTTAATTTACACATTCGTACTGTTTGTCGTTAATGAGTTCGGTTGTATGTTCCATATCTTGAAAACTGCTGAACCAAATTTCATTGAAACTTGTACTATTCCCTAAGTTGGGAGATACATAATCCGACCGTTTTCCTTGGAAGGGAGTGAAATCGGAGGATCTAGCATTAGCTAGGCAGTAAATATTACTTGTTTTTCAGACGCCAGTTCCACTAGCGTCAGAAGTTTTACTGAAGAAATCATTCACCTCCTCTCGGAAAATGTGAGGAACCTGATCATCAACGGAGATCTTGACAATGGAGTACCAGTTCTGGATCCCGACGAGTTTGAATGGAGACAAGTAACCTTAGCAGCCGGAGAAAAGTTTATTAGGTATGTAACACTTATTAATTAATGTATGATTAATTAATTTATTAATGTATGTACTATTTATGTTAATATTGTAAAACCTTTATTTTTTTAAAAGAGTAAGTATGGAGTTTCTTGTGCATTCTTCTCCATATCAACCTACTTTTCCGAATGCACGGTAGAATCAATTTTTTATAACATGTAAATTTTTTAACGTTCAAAAGTGCCGCATAATGGCCTAGTTGAAATAAATACATTTGATTTGATTTGACTTATTTGAAAGTTTCAGCCTATGCCTTGTGCTCTTCAAAACATGAAACTAGAAAATAGTAATTTCTACAGGGTATTACAAATATCCCTTTGCATTTAACTATATCACTGTCTTCACTTATCAAATACTTGGACTGGATCTTACTTAAGGTCATTCAGATTATGCTGCCTATTATTTATTAGTACCTGGGCGACCTAGCTCTGCTCGGGTGAAGATAGAGAAAACGACGTTTTCTAAAAATTCAACCTAGCTAGATCGATTTATCGCCCCCGAAAGTATATGTAAATTTCATACGTACTAAATTTCATGAAAATCATTGCAGCCGTTTCCGAGATTCAGATTATATATATACATATATACAAGAATTGCTCGTTTAAAGGTATTAATATATTATTATATATATTATTATTATTATATAGATTTGATTATTCACACTTTATTGTACACCACAAAAAACATACACGACAAACGTTCACTAAAAGTAGTGTACGGCGTTCTTATCGCACAAGGCAATCGCCCACTTCTGGGGGGCTACCTACGTCCTCTCTACGATAGGGACTGGCCTGTAATCCAGTTCAGCAATTGCCGCATACCACGAAAAGACAGTTGAACTTAAAACATTTTTGTTTTAATAATTAACTAGCTTCCACCCACGGCGTTTATAATATTACTAGCGTCTGCCAGCGGATTCGCCCGCGTGAGTAGTGTTTTGTCATCCGAAGGGAACATAATACCGGAATAAAAAGCAGCCGTTGTGATATTCCAAACTATAATAACTACAATAACTAACTAACTACTAACTATAATTTTTCTCTGTGTCAAATTTCATCCAGATCCGTTCAGCTGTTCTGGCGTTACTGAGTAACAAACATACATCCATCCTACCTTTCGCATTTGTAATATTAGAAGATGTAAGAAATAAGATTAAAACTCCATGTTTCATGCAGAGCTAGCGTGAACGTAACGAACGGAAAACTTACTGGTTTGGGAAACTACGAGCTTAAAGAATTCAACTTTTCCAAGAGTGATATATCGATTGAATTGAACATTGTTATACCGTCCTTGGAGTTTTATTCAGGTAAAAAACTAAAAAAATCACTATTTTATTTGTTTAAGGATTTAATAAATAGAAAGGTGATTTGGGGGACTTGGGTTAGTTAATTAAGATATCTATTTCTTTACAGAATATTATGAGTTGGACGGTAGTATATACGAAGCAGTGCCTATAAAAGGACAAGGCATAGCCGAGTGAGTATATCAAATAGTTTTAGCAAATTATATGGAATAAGTACAAGAGCAGTGCTGACCCAGTGGTAAGCCTTACGAGTCGTGGGTTCGAACCCAGGCAGGCACTTTACTTTGTGTAAGTTATTTCATTACCATACTGCTCCTAAAATGGAGAAGGAAAACACCGCGAGGAAAACGGTATGTCTTAGTACCAAAATATTAGACGACATGTGACCAGCATCCACCAACCGGCACTGGGCCCACGTGGCGGATTATAGTCCTCGTCCTATCACAGAGAGAAGGCCTGTGTCCCAGCAGTGGGCATATTATCGCCTAAATATATATGCAATGTTCAAGTACCTAAGTGTTTGAAACGCCCGTGTTTCTTTTCAGATATTAATTTAAAATGTAGTAAATATCCTGTGTTTTTAGCATTGAAATACAAAACATATCGTTGTGGGGAACAGTATTCTTGAAGCAGTCAGCAGATGGCAAATCCATACTCCTGGACAAGATTGAAGAGCCGGCGTTTAGTATAGAACGTATTGTGGTAAGTGGACTCATCAGACATAGGTAAAAATCAGAGAACATTTAATTTGAACTTTGAACAATAAACCAAAACTAAATTGGGAATATGACACGATACATTAGAACTATTAGTAATAAATACAAAATAAGAGGACTTCAGATATAATTTTCAGTAAGGCCTTTCTTAATATGAATCAATGATATAGGCAACTATTTTCCAACATTTTTTACCCGACTGCCAAGGCAGAGTTATGTTTTTCGCGCGTATCTTATACTTATGTATGTATGTATATTTATTTGTAATTTTCTCTATTACCTCGTATCTTCCAAACGGCTGGATGGATTGCGACAGTTAAAGTACCGTTCGTTATATTCGTCTTAAAAACCATACCCATTTTTTTTCCTTCTAAGCCCATCAAGTGGGGTATAACAATGTAGGTTTTTACAGGTGATTACAAATATATATACCACTTATATGTTTAAAAGTCATTCAAAATAAATATATATATAAATTTTAATAAAAAAAGATAATAAAATCAAAAACCCGACTGCATATGCGAACAAAAAAGTTCTTTTTTCCTTTATGTTTTCTCTACTAAAAAGATGTAAACAAGAAGAAAATCATGCTGTGCAGTCGGAGGATACATCTGGTTTTGGTCCGCCAGCTCGCGAATATGTATCCTCCGACTGCACAGCATGATTTTCTTCTTGTTTACGTCTTTTTAGTTTGCTTTTTAAGCAGTCGGGTTTTTTGATTTTTTTAATTAACTTTTTTTATTTACTACTTTTTAGTTATTTTTTTTTTGGAATTAGTTACATTTAAACATATAAGTGTTATATATTTTTGAAATCGTCTCTTAAAATCCTTTATTTTGATACCCCACAGGATGGGTTTGGAAGAAAAAAAAATATTTATTCCCCACAAAATGGCGCCCAAAATCCGCCATTTTTGTTTTTTCCAATTTTAATGTAGCCAGTGACACTCGCAGGATTAAGACAAATCGATTGACGTAAGAATCATCAAAATCGGCCAACGCGTTTGATCTCTAGAACGCCACATAGGAACAAACATACATACATACATACATACATACATAGACTGATAAACACATTACCCTCCTTCGGCAGTCGGGTAAAAAGTGATTGTCGCGTTCATAACTCCAAACGCTCAACTCAGACACCAGCCTTATGTGCTGCAGTGGAAATCTTTCGGCTGACGTCCTCGTCATACAACTTCACAACAAAAAAATCATTCGATGTTGCTTGCTGAAAGAAATTAAACTATAACTTCCATTCCAGTCCCGAAACCAGTTCGACAACAACATAGACGGCATCATTAGCTCTATGGTGGAGGATCTCCTGGCTGAATACCTGACCCGCTTCAACAAGTACATAGTTGCACAATACAGTGACAAGGTCGCGCCTCTCCTGAACCCTGCCTTGGACAACTACGAAAACTGGAACCTCATTGCTGCTTTACTGATTGATCATATTGAATATTAAATGGATATTGGTTTAGTAACTTTTATGTTTTTAAATACTGTAGTAGCTCAGATTGCGAAACCTTCAGAAGTACACCCTAGTGATAAAAAGTCTGCCAACTACGGCATTCAATCCCGCAAATGTGGGATCCCACATAACTTTTGCAAGAGGAATACATTTACGCGGGATCTGCGGGATTTACAGTCCCGTATATCCTGAGGATGCCGCAAGTACGACTGATTTGGTCTGCGGAATTGATATAGTTAGAGATTTTAATGCGGGATTTGATGCTCACGATAGTTCCTACATACATAGTTATATCCACTACCCACAAGCACGAGTAAGAAAGAGCTGCATCTGGCGCTAGCTCTCCCAGTAGATAACCGATTTCCTCATACTCTTTTGGCAAACAACTTTATCCCACACAATAGAGGCAGGGGAAAAATAATTTAGCTTATAGTTTCTTTGTACTCTTTTCGTAACTGTCAATTATCAAGCTTTTACTTTTATTAGCGATAAGCAGATACCCGGACTATACTACGCTAATACAATAAATACATTTTGTTTATTTGTTATAGTAATAAAAAGAAGGATATTTTTTTTATTTGGTCAATCCCGCCGCTGCGTATGTATGTGGTCTACGGTGCTAAAGCCTTTTCGGAACCAGCTTGCGGCTTGTTCAAGAGGCTGCAAATCGTCAAACCTGCGCGCGAGACGATTCGTGGTGACTCTTGATAACAACTTGTAGACATGACTAAGAAGTGAGATGGGCCTATAGTTCTTCAGCCGGGCATTGTCGCCCTTCTTGAAGAAGAGTACCACCACACCCCTGCACCACCTTTCCTTTCCTTCGAGAATGACAAAATCAAACGGCTTCTTGAAGGACTTTAAGGACCGATTGCCCAACCGCCTTCAGGAGTTCGGCCGTGATTCCGTCATCACCCGGCGCTTTGTTGTTTTTAAGCTGTTACAGAGCCATCCTAATCTCGTACAGGCTGAAGTCCAGGATGTCTAAAGTGTCGGGTCAATAGTTCTTGGGTTGTTTGCTAGATTCGCAACGGGTTTGTTGATTGATGTATACAACTGCCCATAGAATGTCTCGATCTCCCTCAGAAGCTCCGGTTTGGCGGATACAATCCTGCCATCGTCGGTCTTCAGTTCCGTGAGCTGGCTCTGCCCAATAGCCAGATCCCTTGAAAACACCTTGGAGCCTTTTTTTCGCTTAATCGCGTCTTTAACGCGCTCGGTATTAAAGCGGTAGAGGTCTCTTTTCAAGGATTTAGAGATCCGTTTATTCAGCTGACTATTTAAGCTGAGTATTTGCTCGCCTCATCTGAAGACTGCAAGATCATATAGGCCTCTCCTTCATAAGCTTGAGAGTAGGATCAGAGAGCGTTTTGTTTCTGTCTGTACGACGGGTCTTGAAGAACTTAGAAACCATCGTTGTAATCGTCCACAAAGCTCTGACACACAAAATGATTTTTTAGTTCGAGCTGAAAGCTCTCGGGGTTTTGGACCCGGATCTGTGCTGGACGGAGCGTGGACTTCATCAGTCGAGACCTTCCAAGCTTAATATTAATGTTCAATGTGCATCTTACCATGCGGTGATCGCGCCCGGTTTTCACCGAATTGATCAGAATCAGAATCAGAATCAGAATATTTATTTGTGAAACATAGGTTTACATAAAGATCTTAGGTTAATTATAATGGGCGCTATGTTTTGCCGTGAAGGCGTACAAATATTGAAGAAAATAAAAGCAAAAAAAATAAAAGTAAATAAAAAATCTAACAGAATAAACAACATCAAAAAACTTGAGTACAAAACAGTGTAATAACATTTTTCAATCAAAAGCGAGTAGAGAATTTTTTTAAACTTTAATAGGGGCAATTTTTTTATGTTATCGGGTATATTATTATAAATTTTCGGAGCCATGCCAAAAAAACTCTTTTTCATTAAAGCGGTCACACATGATGATGATGAGTGATCACACATGATGATGATGAGTGGTCAAAAACCATCTTCGCATTATTGCCTTTCTAATGAAAACGGTTATGGACACATCGGTTGGATGGTTTCAAAGTATATAACGGACATAGGTAGAAACATTTTTTGTGTTATATTGTTCCGTCATTCCAACGCTGAACGGTGAAGGTGAAGGGGAATTGGCGGAAATTGCACTCAATTGAAGGCATCGACCCTTTGTTATATTGAAAAAAAAAGAAAATTTTGTATAATTAATTATTTTTTTGTTTGTTTTTATGCTCTATCTTCGCATTATTGCAGTTTTAATGATACCGGTTTGGGACACATTGTATGATGAATGGTTTCAAAGTCTATAACAGACATTAGTAGATCTTTTTGTGTGTTTAATATATAATAGATTATGTAAGTAAAGCTTAACAACATGCATGCGACATCTACGAATACAATGAAAACATGAATGAACATTCAAAATTGATCAGCAAGCCGTTGCGATACCATGGTTTACGGCATGCTACGCGTATACGCCTTGCTACACTACGCGCGTAGCCAAGCGTAGCAAGGCACCAAGGCACGTCAGCATACTAAATAGAATAAGAAAATGAATTAACTATTTTCGAGCATTCAAAACTAATCCACCTACGACTTACTACGCGTAGTGTGCTACGGTGTACCTATAAGCTGTTTGCTACGCTTGTGTGGCCACGCTAGCAAAGCGTGCTAACGTAAGGCGTCAAGGCACCACAACTTACGTTACAGCGGATTAAAGTTTTCCATTGTTATTTTGTTTTCGAGTACAAATCTATGTAAATCAGATGAGATAACTCGCTCAATCAAAGTATTTGATAACTAATCTAAGGCGTACCTCCTCCACCGATGATTATGTTAACACACAGACATACCCCTCTGTGTGTTCGTTAATAAATTACACAAATTATAGTGTAATCGGTATATTTTTACGTGGAAAACAATTATATGTGCTTTACTACGGACGTAAATAAAGATATTAATTAGATAAATATTATAATTCGACACTGATTAGTAATAATCATCCTGTTTAGTAGCAGATATTAGTGATTGATGGCATAAATCAATGTTTGATCTTGAAGATAAAGTTCTATACAAAGTGCCCGTGAAAAAAAGGACAGTCGAAGTCGGTGAGTCGGAAAAACTAGTAGGTAAGTTCTGCATTGAAGAAAATTGTTAACGGATTTTAAAAATAGGTGTTCTATTTAATGATCTGGTATTGAGTGTATTTGTATAATAGAAAAATATCTTTAAATTAATTATTACTCTATATTTTTAACAACTCACCGCTGCATTCGAAATAAACAACTTTGTAAGTTAACAATTATTTTGCCAATGTTTTTCGTTAATAGTACCTATACTAATTTATGGTAAGCATTTGTTTACGTTTTATACAATGAACAAACTCTACCAAAAATGGCTCTGCTCTTTCGGCCATTTTGAGATTGAACGTATTCCTTGAGTGTTGTTGACTTAAACACGCTGTTGGTGTGTGTTTAATAGGCTATTTGTTTAATGTTATGGACGTATTAAGCGTTAAATCTCACATAAACCCCAGACGTAACTTATTTTGATCTGCACTCAATCCCAGAGATCACAGACCTAGAAGTTACTTATTAAGATCTGCACTAAATCCCAGAGATCCCAGACCCAGACGTTACTTATTTTGATCTGCACTAAATGTGTGGAATAGCACCTGCTACCTGTAAACTGCACCTGTAGCCAAGTTGAAAATCTACAATCGATAACGCTAGTAGAAAACGAATCAATGTATGGGAATGACACATCGGAACGTTAAGTCACGTGGTCAGAACATACAAATAGAAGGCATTAACGATTGTAGAAAGAGATTCGATACGAAACGTTTGTAACTTGGCTAAGGGAACTGGTAGTCAGCCCGAGCTTGCAAGTAGGTAGGTACGTTTAGAAACGTTTAAAGTAAATACTAACATTAATCTATCCGACACATTTAGTCCAGGTCGAAATGAGTAACGTACCTAGGGGGCTCTGGTATTGCCAGTAAATTATAAATATTTGTATTATAATTAAATTAATATTATTATTATTAATATATAAAATTAAATATTATAGTATTCCGTAAATTTGTCCGTGGCATCAACAGTGGGCCCTATCAGAATATCAGCGCAGCGTTATTTTCTTTTTAATATCGTTGCACATGCTGAGATAGGAGCCTTTTTGGTCTCGCACGGGTTTATTTATTTTTATTTTTTTATTATTGTTTGTGTTTTTCTTATCTCGTGTCTCCTGTGCGGGTCACAAATAAAAATGTTTTCTTTCTTTCTTTCTTTCTTTATGGGATGGTAGGTTAGGAGAGGCCTATGTCTAGCTGTGGAAGTCTTTCGGCTGGTATGATGATGATGAGGTAGGATTACATTGCCCGTTAAATGATGTAATTGTAAAGTGATCAGATCTCTAGAATTGATCGGTTACACTAATGTCTAAACTATCAAATGGTTAGACCACAAACTTAATGTGTTCAACTTACGAGCCAAAATTGAAAACCGTGCTCGTAACACGTTTATAATTTGTTCATAGATACTATCTGCATTACATGCATTATACGAATACATAATTACGCGAAATGTTAATGTTGATCATTATTTACGCCACTGCGGACATAAAATGCGATGTTTTCCGTTTCAGAATGAAACTCGTACTCGTGTTGATGCTGTGTGCCTTGGCGGCTGCGGCACCTAAAGTTGGAATACCAACATCTGTCCACAGTGAGTACCTAGGGTTACAAATAGTAGTTATAAGCAGAACTTAAACATTTTAGTTAAAATCACATAAGTGTTTTTGATTTTTGAAAATTGGCAATTACAACTCAAGAAAAAAACAATTGCACATTTGGTAACTTCACTATATTGAAGTATTTTAATTCATGTCTGTGTTCATCTCGAATTAATATTGATTGTAAACATTATTGTGTGAAGTTCCGAAGTCCCGAAATCAAAGGAACTGGCGATATCGACATAAGCATATAGCTTGCAGAGTTAGTAAGTTGAAGTGCTAGTGGGCTGGCCATGTTTGTTGAACTTCTCGACTCAATAAACGGTTGAAGATACGATACCGCTTATTGGGCAGCATAGCGTGGGTTCCCTTCCCGTTAGTTGGACCGAGGAAAACAAAAAAAAAATCTGATGAATTGAGAACCGACTTCAAAAAAAGGAGGAGGTTTTTTTGAAGCCGGTTAAAAAGGTGGTAGAGACAGACAAGTACGGAGTGTTGTGGCGCAGCTTGTATTGGAAGGGGCCTATGTCCAGGAGTGTACTACGATATTCGGCTGAGTTAATTGTTGATTGTAGATAGACTGTATAGAGATTGACTGTATGTAGTGAATGACTAACTCCAGTTAATCGATTAGAAAATAAGTAAATTCTGGTTAAGCCATTATCAAATAAATATATATTATAGATAATCCTTTGCCATCCATTGTTTTGTGTTGTTGTGTTTGTTGTCATTGACCATTGAATTTCATGTAATATCTATGAAATAGTATTTAAGATAGTTTTTGTACACAGACAGCACTATGTATATCTCCTCTCGTTCAGGCCATCCAAAGTTTGTCTGTAAAAGATTGCCCTGTGCGAGAAGACCGCCCATTGTACACTTATCTTTATAAATGTTTGGTGCTGTAATTATTTAAGTGGTGTACAATAAAGTATATACACTCGCGAGCAATGAAAAAGTCCAGTAACATAGCACCAAATTACTCCTAAACGGGAAAGGCTAGCTTAATGACGGCGTGTGCAATATTGAAGTACATTTAACAGCGCATCAGAATATTCCAACTAAAAACGTAAATATTGTGTTCAAATTTTTAATTAAATGTGAAAAAATTAAATTAAGGTGTTTGTCGGCATTTTGTGGGTGGAACTTTTTCATTGCTCGGCAGTTTAACAAATAAATAAATAACATCTCGTTTTCTTCACTCCCAGACCCCTCGGCGGTAGCCAACCCGATAGAAGAGCGCAACATCCTCGTGAACGCGCTGATCCGTCAGCTTATTGCGTACGTACGCCGCGTCATCAACAATGGCTCCAACATCTTCGGAATCCCACCTCTAGACCCCCTGGACTTGGAGCATTACCATCTCTACATCCCCGCGGGACTTATCAAGTAAGTCATTGCATTCTTTATGTAAGGTGCTGTCAGCAGTGATAAACGATGTTTTGGCCGGTTTTTATATAATGTTTGTCTGTCCCCGCCTGCAGCACCTCATAATATTTAATGTATAAATTATATCTAGTACTTGTTTTTCTCTTTTCAGTTAATTAATATTTAGCAGTCGGGCTTTTTGTTTGTATAATCATTTGCTTTTTGTTTGTATAATGATTTGTTTACGCAGTAAACTTTGAGATGCCATTCTACTCAGATCAGAAAAACTGCTAAAACAAAATTAAAACACTCTGCTATTTAAGTACTTTTATTTACTTAATCATTACTGCTTTTTTTTGCAGCTTGGACTTGGAGCTGCACAAAATTGTTGCAACTGGCCTCGGTCGCTTCGTGGTTCACAGGAGTAACCTGAACCTGTCTGACCTGACCTTTGACTTGGACATCTCTGTGCCAAAGCTTGACGCGTCTGCTGGTATGTACCAGTACCTATCAAGCTATTAGTTACATACGTGGGCGTCCAAGCAAAAAGGGTCCAGTTCTCGGCATTTAGTTACACAACTTTATAAAACTGCGTATATCTTCGCAATTTTATAAAGTTTCTGAAGGGCGTAAAGTTACCTAACATGAAGGAGACGACAGGAGCTGAGTTAGCTCGCCCGCTACCCTCCGAACCTAACGTATCCGTGTCGGGGTGGGGTGCCTTAAGCTCCCGAGCTGGCTTCGCTTGCTCATGGACAAATTCCTTGCAAATAGCGGTACCGCTGCTGACTCTTCTAATATACCATAACTAGCGGACGTCTCGCGGTTTCACCCGCGATGTCCCGTTCCCGTGGGAATACAGGGATAAAATATGTCACATATCCTATGTCACCCGGAGATAGTGTAGCTTCCCAACGATGATTTGGTGAGAATGTTTGAAATCGGTCGAGTAGTTTATAAGTTTATTCGTTACATACAAAAGTATATATTATCGAATTGGCCAATAATTACGTAGCAATATTCTTAATCACCAGCAGACAATATGATATATAACGAAGCTTAAATCAGTATTATTAGGTACATTGCCCGATTTGACTTGATTCATTTTACCCGGGCATTATACATACTACCTTGATTAATCACTTGGTCCATGACATATGCACTCTTGGTAGTTACTTTGATAACGATATCGAGGTGTGATCATTTCAAGTTTAGTTTGTCTCGAGGTCGCAAACGTCGTGCATGGGGTCCTGAGTTCGATTCCCAGGACGGCCAAAAAGTGTTCTTGGGTTATTCTATCTGGCATTTCTCATTGGTAACCCTGGCTCGTTGGCTATATGTGGGTGTACTATAAGGACAAAAGTAAAAAAAAAAGTCAAAAGTCAAATATATTTATTTCAATTAGGCCAATAAGCGGCACTTTTGAACGTCAAAAATTAAATGTTAATAAAAAATGTACAAGTAATAAAAATTGACTCTACCGTGCATTCGGAAAGTAGCTTGTTATGGAGAAGAACGCACAAGAAACTCCATACTTACTCTTTTTAAAAAAAATATGTTTTACAAAGTTTACTTATGTACATACATTAATAAATTCATATATGTGAGGACGATGCACCCAAAAATAGCACTACCCACTATACAACGTACAGGTACAAAGTAATAAAAGCACTAACAGGTAAATTCATTAGTTTTATAAATAGGAACATGGTTCTCACATACTTACAAATATTGCAAACATAGGTAAAATACCTAATTCAACAACAACGGAACCTTGTGTGAGTCAAATTCTGGAAAAAAATATAAAAAATAACCTAAGAATACAAAAACTATGAATAGGAATACAAATTAGCAAATTTGATTTTGTCCACACCAAAGATTGCCCTACGGAGCGGGACCAACATGTTGCCAAGCATTCTTATCTTGAATATAATCATCTAATTTGTAATATGCTTGTTTACAAAGTGTGCTTTTAACTAAAGTTTTAAATTTACTTTCATTTAGTTTTAATATATCACAAGGTATTTTGTTATAAAATTTAACACAGTACCCCATGAAAGATGAGTGTACTTTTGCTAGTCTATAAGATGGTTGATCTAACTTATCTTTATTTCTCGTATTACAATTGTGTCTATCACTGACCTTACTAAAGAGATGTATATTTTTCCTTACATACATGATATTTTCATAAATGAATTGGCAAGAAACTGTCATAATATTAATATTTTTAAATAGCTCCCTAAGAGATTCTCTGTGACTTAAATTATATATGGCTCTGATAGCTCTCTTTTGCAATATAAATATGGATTCAATGTCAGCCGCTCGGCCCCACAATAAAATACCATATGACATAATGCTGTGAAAGTAACTAAAATAGACCAAACGCGCGGTCTCCACATCCGTCAACTGTCTTATCTTTCTAACAGCATAAGCGGCCGAGCTCAGCCGACCCGCAAGAGATGTTATGTGAGAACTCCATTGCAATTTGTCGTCTAAAGTGATTCCCAGGAAAACTGTTTGATTTACAAAGTCCAGCTTTTCGCCATTCAATATGATGTCGCATTCGCTACTTCTAACATTCGGCAATGTGAATCTAATACACTTGGTTTTTTTTTCATTTAGTACCAAATTGTTTGCCGTGAACCAATTTTGGACCTGATGAATCGAGTTATTCACATCATCAAGATTTTGTGACCGCCGATCTATTTTAAATATCAAAGATGTGTCATCAGCAAACAACACCATTTTCGGTTGATTTTGTAGTAATTGGGGTAAATCTTTAATATAAACTAAAAAGAGGAATGGACCCAATATCGAGCCTTGAGGAACACCCATTGTCATTTCAGACCCTAGTGAGTTTACGCCGTTTATCTGAACTTTAACTTGTCTGTCTTTTAAATATGATCTAAGTAACCCAAGGGCTGTATGTCTAATTCCATAGTGCTCGAGCTTCAACAATAGTGTCTCATGGTTAACGCAATCGAACGCCTTCGAGAGGTCGCAAAAGATTCCAATGGCGTCTTGAGCTTCCTCCCAGGCGTTAAAGATGTTCTTTATTAGGGTGACACCGGCGTCAGTTGTGCAACGCCCTTTGGTAAAACCGTACTGTTGATCATAAAAGATAGAATGTTTGTTAAAATGACGCAACAATTGGTTGAGCATTAACTTTTCGAAGACCTTACTGAGAACCGGCAGTATTGACACTGGCCTATAATTATTGGCTTCTTTGCTATCCCCGGATTTAAACAATGGAACTACTTTACTGTGTTTCATGAGGTCCGGAAAAACTCCTTGATCGACACTAGCATTAAATATTAAAGCTAAATAGGGTGCAACAGTTTCAATGATTGGTTTACACACTTTTACAGATAGTCCCCAAAGATCTTCTGTTGATTTAATTTTAAGATCTTTAAAAGCTTTTAAAATAGCCTGGGGATTTGTATGTTGAAACTTGAACTCCGATGGGCACGCATTTACGTTCTTTCTTAGTAAGGCAGCAGAGAGTGTGGGTGAGGAGTTTAAGGCTGCTGTAGTTTTAAGAGGAATATTAACAAAAAAGTTTTCAAATTCCTGAGCTACCTCTATATCTGAGGATATGGGGCCATGTGCAGTCGATAAATTAAATTCAGTATTACGCTGTTTTTTCCTACCTGTTTCATTATTTATTATTTTCCAGGTAGTTTTTATTTTATCGTCTGCCGATTTTATTTTATTGCTTATATACAGCGCTTTAGCTATTTTGCATGCAATTTTAAAGGTTTTTGAATATTTCGCAACATACTTATCAAAACTTGTATTATTCATATGTTGCTTTAGGCCATAAAGTTCATATAGCTTTTCCCTGCTTTTACTAATACCTGGAGTCGCCCAATCGCTAAATACGAACTTGGTGTAAATACTTTTCGCTTTCTGTGGAAAAGTGTCATTAAATTGCATGTTGAGCACTTTAAAAAACTCGGCATAGAACTCATTTGGGTTATCTATATTAAAAAAGTTTTGAACACATAATTTACTAGTCAAGGTTTTATTAAATTTTTCTAAATTTTTACTTGTAATTGGTCTAAATTTTATTTGCATTTTTTGCAAAGGTATGTAGGTGCTATACGTTATTGTTTGCCCACTGTGATCAGATGTTAATTTATTTACAATTTCTTTATTTAGGTAATCACAATTACAAAAAACGTTATCTATGCAAGTCGCAGAAGAAGCTGTCACTCTAGTTGGCTCCATAAAAACATTTGTTAGATTAAATGATTTAAAAAGACCCAATAACCTAATACTGTTAGAGTTATTTTCTAATAAGTTAATGTTAAAATCGCCACATATGATGATTGATTTACTGCAAGTACTAACTTTTTTTAACACATCTTCCATTATAGAGTCAAACACAGATAGATTCTGGTAACTTGGAGGTCTGTAGACACATACTACAACATGCTTATCAAGCTCAACACAGGACAATTCAATGGTGTGTTCAACCGACAGTCTAACAATGTCTTTTCTCTCTTTAGATTTAATAGAATTTTTAATAAGTATTAATGATCCGCCATGTATCATACGTTTTCTGCTGAAATGGCTAACTACACAATAATTTTCATAATTAATGGACCTTACTTGGTGATCTTTTAACCAATGTTCTGTTAGACAAATAATATCAAATTTAGTTTTTTCTAGAAATAGTTCAATTTCTAATAATTTGGAAGAGCAACCTTGAATGTTCTGATTTAATAATTTTAAAGAGTATTGCTCTCTCCTCAGCTTTGTACCACTAAATGGATTGCCAGAAGATACCTTCATACTATTTACTAATAATAACTGATTATTTGCAGGGGTAACTTCTATTGTCTTATGGACTAGTTTAAATTTATGTTGCTAGTTGAACTAGGCAACACAGGGTCGTCAATTAATATAGAACACACAAGACACTTCTGCTGAACCCATCGGAGATCACAGCCGTTCAGTTATAAATCATTCACGTGATTCTGACTAGCAAACTTTTTTTACAGAGGAATACGACCTAATCGGGGACTTCTTCACTGCCATCCCAATATACGGAAAAGGAAAAGCTAAGTAAGTTTTTGTTTTTGCAGTTTATTTCATCTTAAGTTGCAACCCCTATTTAAATACTTACCTATAAGGACTAAATTCAATTCTACTAGCCACTGCAACTTCACATTGTCTACTGTCTGAGCATTTGCAAATAAACCTTATCCAGCAAATAAGATTTACTTACTACCTAACTGCTGGAGCGACGACCTGCAGCCTTATTCCGTTATGAATAGCGAGATTAAAGACGCGATGTGGATATCCGTATATGTGATTGGCCGATTTTCATACTCTTTGCCTTGAAGAATTAGTTATGCAATTATGCTGGTCAAGGCTGCGAGAGTCCGGTGGATGCAAAACGCACAGGACCGATCAGTGTGGCGACGCTTGGGGAAGACCTATGTCCAACAGTGGACGTCTTTCGGCTGAAATGATGATGATGACGTTGATGACTAGTTGTAGGTACCTACAGTTTCTGTTTGCCCTGTTCTAACGTGACATAGGATAACATAGGAAAAGTAAAAAAAAAAACCTGGTGGTACCTTACACCTCTGCCTGTTATTTTGTTGTGATTTTCATGTTTTGTTCTCAATCAATTAATGATTGCACATGATCATGCATTTGGTTGGACATGATGGCCCAGTTGAACACTTGAACAGCCATACTTAACTAGATTTTAGTTCTACTAAGGACAAGCTCTACTATATAGGAACACGGCAATTGCAGCCAGTAGAGGCCCACCTAAAGGGGAGGCAGTACCCAATAAAAAAATAAAAAAATTTGGTAGTCAGGCACCTTAGATACTACAACTTACACACTGGGATTAGTAACAAATTCATGGTCTTGATCTGAACTAAATTTAACGAGTCCTAATTATTTTTATATTTTTTTTCAGCTTCTTAGTTGAAGGCTTCAGGGCACGAGGGTTGTTTTATCTTAAACAATCTGACGACGGGAAATCTATACTCATTGAGAGGATAGAAAATGCTTCCTTTGAAATACCTAGTTTCAAGGTAACAAAACATTTTTGTACATTTTTTTTATTATTAGTGTCTTTATAACTGTTTTGTCTATCTAACCACGATGACTGGGTGACTGATGGGTTTCCCAGATCGGGCATGAGTCCGGCACACTATTCCCAACCACAGTAACTCTTGAAGGCCGCAATGGTGCACAGGTATTCATGACGATTCTTCGCGATTTTTTCCAAGCGGTTGATCATTAACTAGTTACGCGGACAACGGTCTTCTACTCATTCAGTCAAGTACCCGAGCTGGACTCGAGAATTTGGCTGAGACTTGCCTATGATTAATATGTCAGTGGAGCGATCGGAATTGTCAGACCTTTGTACCGCACAAAACCTATCAACTCATTCTGAAAGGTAATCTTAAATCGTGTCCTACTATTCAATTAAATAACGTTCCCGTAAAAAGGAAGCAGTCCGTATGCTACCTTGGTCTGGTGTTAGAGAGGAATTTTACATTGATAGATCATATTAAAATAGTCGGTGAAAAAGCAAATAATAACTTATATGCTTTAACGAGAATTGATAAATATACGTGGGGTTTGTTTTTACAAACTTATATATATATATTTAACTTAGAGTAGTGTTCGGGTCAAATCTTGCAACTGAATTTTAAAGCACCCTCCACCGATTGAGATGAAATTTTTCATACACCATTAGTTTGGATGACGATGCATGCAGGTTAGCTAAGTGACGTCATTCTAAATCCAATATGGCGGACGGCCCAAGATGGCGGACAGCCCAAGATGGCGGAGACTAAGAAAAATACGATAAAAACAGGTTTAAAAAAAATTGTGTAATTTTTATTTAACTTTAAAGACTATTCAAGTGGCTACTTACTTGGGTTGTATGTGCTACGGGGCCGATAGAGCCACTATAGGGGCGGTACGACGTTTAGCTTTGATATTCTTATGCAAAGCGTACAGGACGGTTAGTACTGAGGCCTTACCAGTACTTGCTGGCGTACTTCCAGTCGATCTTGAAGTGCTGCGACGTGCTTGGAAGAGAGACCATGGACGCATACTTTTTAACGCAGAGTGACCGTGTTAAAATCTCTAGATTATTTAAACCACAGACTTACGTCTGTGAGAATTTTTTTTTCCGAATGGCAATGTAGGTGGTATACTTGCATCAAGAGCCGACACCTCCCTATCCTTCCTCTCTAATTCTTTCCATCCGTACGTAAGCGGATGGCCAGGACGTGGCTGGAGGTGGATCACTGTGTTGCCCAATTTCTCACAGGACATGGTAACTTTAAAAGTAAATTATTTTCGTTCAAGCTTGATGCCTCGCATTTATGTCAATGTTCTACATCTGACTGCGAAAATATGTTTTTATTTGTTTTGTACTTAATTCCCCACTAGCAATTTCTTCGTGTATCGTGGGAGCGCTAACAAACATTTAAACTCATATACACAAGAGACCAAGATCCAGCACAACTATCTGTAAGCCATACAAATATTTGTTCCGTGCGGGAATCGAACCCACGATACGTAGCGCACCAGCCGATCGCTCAACCGCTACGCCAACCGTGTCGTCAAATAATAATATGTACAATCTGCACATCATTTCTTATGGGAATCATCATATCATATTCTTTGGCAGAATGAACGCAATATTAAGTGGGATGATTTACATGAGTTATTTATTATACAGACCTTGTGGAAACTAGAACAAATTTCCGTGCGTTCAAGCGTTTTTGCCATACCTATTATTGGAATCAAATATAAAAGCTCACAATAAACTGGGCCTATCCCAGTTGTAAACGACCCTTTGTGCCTATTGGCCTTGTTTGTTCTGCCTCCTGCTTGACATGGAGGGAAGTGGAAATTATGTTTTTGTTTTCTACTCCTCCTTAATTTTTTTCTGATTAATGTCGTTGAGGTATCCAACACAGTAAAATCATTCGCCGGGACTTCATCGAGCTTCATTGCCTCGGCGCTTTTCTGGTGGTCACCGCTGTTGATTCTGACTTCCAGAGTTGCAGTGGTTTGGGAATAGTGCGGTGGGATTGTCCCAATATAAAAAAAAATATATAAACGACGATGAAGATCTGCAGCCTAATTGCGTAAATGAATTCGGCAAGGCAAAGGGTTTGACCCATAGAAATATTGACCCCAAATGTATAAATAAATGGAATAGTATTGACAAATACCTACTCTTTATATAATTAGGTAGGTATTGGCAAAAAATATTGGACGCTTTCATTGGTGAAGATCTTGTGAAAATACTCTTTTCGAAAGAATCATAATGTTTGTCATACTTTTTCATGAGGTGAAACCGCAATACCCCTTGGCAATACTGGACTTTCGGGTTTCAGACTGAACTCATAAAGTCGGTGAATTTGACCCCTGACTGACTACCCTTCCGGACAATACACCCGTGATATCATTTTGCATTATGTACTAATTATTATAGTAATTTATCACCATTTTACTATTTAAATTCTAGTCGGACTTGACCGGAGCTATCGGCGGTGGTGACATCGACGGCATCGTCAACTCTATGATTGAAGAGGTGATCGTAGACTACGCAAACAGGTTCCATGGCGCCATCGCCAACACTGCGTCCAGCCTGATCGTCTCAGGACTCAACCCGATCCTCGACCAGCTCGACACCTGGGCTTACATCGCCGTGTTACTACCTCGTCCTTAACTGTAAGAGAATGACTGATCCTTTGTAAATAATACTTTATGTCTAAATGACCATTGCAGTGTTCCAGTAAAACGAAAATAAAACTTGATTTTTAGTGAATCAATAATTTCCAACTATGATATTAGATATGAAATTAAATAATGTTACATTTTATTCCGTGTTTGTTTTTACCTTCCGGTTTGTCTGAGTAAACTTAAGATCACAAAGTGCCGTTCTAGAAGTATGTGTGGAAAGAGAACCGTCGTGGCGTAAAATGTAACTAACATTATGATTTTTAGAGTTCCGTACCCAAAGGGTAAAAACGGGACCCTATTACTAAGACTCCGCGGTCCGTCTGTCTGTCTGTCTCATGAACCGTGATAGCTAGACAGTTGAAATTTTCACAGGTAATGTAATTCTGTTACCTCTATAACAACAAATACTAAAAACAGAATAAAATATATATTCAAGTGGGGCTCCCACACAATAAACCACTGTCCCATGCATCATTTTATTATAGTTGCATGTTGTAACCTGGCCGAATATTTAAAACTCTACCTCTACTCATATGTTTTGAAATAATAAAACGAATTCGATATACAATGTTGCGTTGCGTGTACATCGATTTAACCGAGTTAGTACAGATGAAAGATAGTTTGAGAACATAAAATATCCCACGTCAAAGTACTAGTAGATTAGATTAGAGCAAACCTAAAAATAAAAGTTTTCACCCCTGCTGTCAGCTGATTGAAATGTCAGGAGCAGTAAATGGTTTATTAGTAAACTAGCTGACCCGGCAAACTTTGTTTTGCCATAAAAACACTAAACATTCATCTACCCTACCCTAACAACCCTACACTACCTACCCTACCCTACCTACCCTACCCTAACTACCTACCCTACACTACCTACCTTACCCTACCCTACATACCCTACCCTACCCTAACTACCTACCCTACCTTACCTACCCTACCCTACTTACCCTACCTACCCTACCCTACATACCCTACCCTACCCTAACTACCTACCCTACCTTACCTACCCTACCCTACTTACCCTACCTACCCTACCCTACCTACTAACCTACCCTAACTACCTACCCTACCCTACCTACCCTACCCTACCCTACCTACCCTACCCTACCTACCCTACCCTACCTACCCTACCTACCCTACCCTACCTACCCTACCCTACCTACCCTACCTACCCTACCCTACCTACCCTACCTACCCTACCCTACCTACCCTACCCATGAGTAAGCAACACAGGGAAAAGTTCCTGGTGTACTGTGTTAATGTGGCCTCCACCGTCATTGCACGAAACCGAAGTTGAAGCAGCACTATGTTTCACTAGTATTATAAGAATATTTGTAAGAAGCATAGAATAGCATGCACAAAACTGCAATGACGAACCCTGCACTGGGGTAGTACCTAAGAAAACAGATTGTCTGTATGGTGAAAAGCACTGTTGTGCTTCTCATCTTTAGATGTAAGGCATTATTTATATTGTGATATTCCCTGTGATAAACAGCACTTCTGTACCTTACCTGTGATCTGCAGCACTTTTTGCATATTTTACTGTGATCAACAGCACTTTTTTTTTTTTGTATTCTTGTATATGTAGCACTTTTTCTTTTAACCTTACACTAAATAAATAAAGTTGCCTTTAAGTATTTAAACAAAGTGGGAGTCCCACCCACTGTATACAAGAAGACGTATGCAAGAAGAACCATGGTATGAAGAATGAAAGTACGAGAGGCATGAAAGAGGAATGGAATGAAAGAATTTGCACAGAATAGGCGCCAACTTTGTTGAGCGGGATTAGTATTAAATAAAAAAATAAAAAAATACCTACCCTACCCTACCTACCCTACCCTACCTACCCTGCCCTACCTACCCTACCTACCCTACCTACCCTACCCTACCTACCCTACCCTACCTACCCTACCCTACCTACCTACCCTACCTACCCTACCCTACCTACCCTACCCTACCTACCCTACCCTACCTACCCTACCCTACCTACCCTACCCTACCTACCCTACCCTACCTACCCTACCCTACCTACCCTACCCTACCTACCCTACCCTACCTACCCTACCCTGTCCTACCTACCCTACCTACCCTACCTACCCTACCTACCCTACCCTACCTACCCTACCCTACCTACCCTACCTACCCTACCTACCCTACCTACCCTACCTACCCTACCTACCCTACCTACCCTAACCTACCTACCCTACCCTACCTACCCTGCCCTACCTACCCTACCTACCCTACCTACCTTACCTACCCTACCTAGCCTACCTACCCTACCTACCCTACCCTACCTACCCTACCCTACCTACCCTACCCTACCTACCCTACCCTACCTACCCTACCCTACCTACCCTACCCTACCTACCCTACCCTACCTACCCTACCCTACCTACCCTACCCTACCTACCCTACCCTACCTACCCTACCCTACCTACCCTACCCTACCTACCCTACCCTACCTACCCTACCCTACCTACCCTACCCTACCTACCCTACCCTACCTACCCTACCCTACCTACCCTACCCTACCTACCCTACCCTACCTACCCTACCCTACCTACCCTACCCTACCTACCCTACCCTACCTACCCTACCCTACCTACCCTACCCTACCTACCCTACCCTACCTACCCTACCCTACCTACCCTACCCTACCTACCCTACCCTACCTACCCTACCCTACCTACCCTACCCTACCCTACCCTACCTACCCTACCCTACCTACCCTACCCTACCTACCCTACCCTACCTACCCTACCCTACCTACCCTACCCTACCTACCCTACCCTACCTACCCTACCCTACCTACCCTACCCTACCTACCCTACCCTACCTACCCTACCTACCCTACCTACCCTACCCTACCTACCCTACCCTACCTACCCTACCCTACCTACCCTACCCTACCTACCCTACCTACCCTACCCTACCTACCCTACCTACCCTACCCTACCTACCCTACCCTACCTACCCTACCCTACCCTACCCTACCCTACCTACCGTACCTACCCTACCCTACCTACCCTACCCTACCTACCCTACCCTACCTACCCTACCCTACCTACCCTACCCTACCTACTACCCTACCTACCCTACCTACCCTACCCTACCTACTACCCTACCTACCCTACCTACCCTACCTACCCTACCCTAAACGGAATAAAAAGTATCCTATGTCCTTCTCCTGGTTCTTAGCTACCTCCCTACCAATTTTCAGCCAAATCGGTTCAGCCGTTCTTGAGTTATAAATAGTGTAACTAACACGACTTTCTTTTATATATAATATAGATACTAGCTGACCCGGCAAACTTTGTTTTGCCATAAAAACACCAAACATTCATCTACCCTACCTACCCTACCCTAACAACCCTACACTACCTACCCTACCCTACCTACCCTACACTACCTACCCTACACTACCTACCCTACACTACCTACCCTACACTACCTACCCTACACTACCTATCCTACACTACCCTACCGACCCTACCTACCCTACCCTACCTACCCTACCCTACCTACCCTACCCTACCTACCCTACCCTACCTACCCTACCCAACCCTACCCTACCTACCCTACCCTACCTACCCTACACTACCTGCCCTACCCTACACTACCTACCCTACCCTACCTACATACCTACCCTACCTACCCTACCCTACTTACCCTACCCTACCCTAAACGGGATAAAAAGTATCCTATGTCCTTCTCCTGGCTCTAAACTACCTCCCTGCCAATTTTCAGCTTAATCGGTTCAGCCGTTCTTGAGTTATAAGTGAAGTAACTAACACGACTTTCTTTTATATATATAGAAGATTGTATTCTACCTTGATATTAGCCCATGTTAAAGGTATGACAAGATGGTCGACAAGCAAAAATGACATTTCGTTATAGCTTGTAAAATGTTTGATATTTTACACGAATTGCGACGCTTTCGTTGAAACGTCATTTGTATATTTCCTCAAATTGCAGTGTTCCAGTATAACGAAGAAATCTTGGTTTTAAATTAACCAAGGATCCTTTTTTTTGCTTTATATAATGCTCATGCATAGGTACCACGCGATATGCTCATGCACGGGGAGATAGCACAGTTATATGGGACTCCAACCCACCAAAACTCTATGGTGTTCTCCTGTGCCGCTTAAGGCGGCAACACGGGCACGCGTTACCGCACTCATCCGTGAACACGTAGCGGCTGTCCGTCACCGGACCCTCCCCTGAAGATAATCCCTATTATCACCAGCGCACCAGAACACATGCACGCCATGATAATCCCAGAGACCAAACCAGCACATGGGCGCCAGACGATCCCATGTATGGCACCCTTGGTCCCCCTATGACGGGTCAAGTCAGTGGCACCGCCACCTACCACTTTTAGGCCGCATGGGATAGGGATCTCCCCTGCGGCCCTACCGCATCCCCGTCCAGGCCACGGTAAGTAGGGAGAGCGGCGCACCGCAATACCCGCACTACTCTCCCGCCGCGGCCTCCAACCCTCAGCCATGATATCGTACGGGAGGCCCCATACGATATCGCGGCCCGCCTCAGTTGCGTTGCGATGTCGCCTCTGTTCCCAAGCGGCACCGTAATCTGCTTGTTGGCCGGTACATCGCCGTCAAGCCCTGACGAGTGGTCCCTCCTCGGGTTCTTCTTCTTCGCTTCACCGTGGGTGACCAAGCCACGGCTACTGCGCCCCCGCCTCGACAATGTAGGAACTCACCGTGGGGTTACTCCTTGTTGGGGGATCATTCATCATTCGAAATACTTAAGTATCTCAACTAGGTAGGTACCATGAAGATAATTTTATTGAAACTTGAACTAAGCAGATTCAAAAATTTATCTAGGTATCAGTTAGCTGATAGGTAATAAAAATCTGATTGGTGTTTATCCATATTTATCACTAGCTATAACGTCATAAAGTGATAATCGAAGGAACATAAGATAATATACCTTTGTATAGTTCTCGCCAAACTTCTTGGCCGCCCTGAAGTTGGCTACAATGGCTGCGCAATAATAAATCTCATTCAAAAACAGCACCGATCCGTGTCTTGCTGGCGAGAACTATTTACCTACACACCACTAATTGGCCTGGTGGATTACTATAGCTACAGATGTAGGTATTTCTATAACTTACCTACAAGGGCGGATTTAGGGGGGGGGGCACGGGGGCACCTGCCCCCCCCAGACGGTATTTTGTGTACTGAGGAGATTCCATCACAGTACATACTTAGAAGCAAATCAAATTAAAGAGTTGTTAAAATATATGAATAAAATAACAGAAAGAAACTATTCACCACTGCTCTGGAGGATGTCTTCAAGGTTCTAGACTGGAGAGGCCGATTCACCGATGACAAAGCTGTCATGGAGGACCCCAGTACAACGCTCGATGACCTCAGTAGAGCTTCCGAAAGAATGGGTCCAAAAATGAACATGGACAAACCAAGGTGATGTTGAGCGCTCATGTCGCACCCACTCCTATCAAGATCGGTGGCTCCCCAGCCGAAGCCGTGGACGTTGCGGGATCCAAGACAGTTAAATTCAATCTCCGAGACTTCGTCGAGCTTCATTACCTCGGCGCTTTTCTGGTGGTCGCCACTGTTGATTCTGGCTTTCAGGAGTTGCAGTGGTTTGGGAATAGTGCGGTGGGTTTGTCACAATTAAAAAAAAAAAGCCGTGGACGACCATGTCTACCTGGGACAAACGGTCCAGTTAGACAGGTCCAATCTCGAGAAAGAGGTCAACCGTCGAATCCTACTCGGCGGGGCAGCATTCGAGAAGCTGCGCGGTTTCTTATCGTCCAACTTACCAGTGTCTCAAGACGAACTTATGGCTCTGAGACGTGGTCGCTCACAATGGGCCTCATCAGAAAGCTTACAGTCACCCAAAGGGCAATAGAGAGGGCCAGGCTCGAGGTGTCCTTGCGGGGAACCATTTTTTGGTCGAATTTCATTTTACCGAAAAATATTGACCGAAGTCTTTTTTGCTATATGCATTATTTGACATATTTTCAGATCATCGAAGTATCATGTGGTATATGTATTATTTTACCGAACTACATTTCGCCGATTTAGAAAATAACTTTTTGCTTTTGGCCGAAGCCTCTTTTGAACTTTTTCATTTGCGATATTTTCACCAAACCGAAACAACATGTTAGGGAATATTATTTAGTCATAAATATATAGCCGGTTACTTGGTAGCATTTTCAATTTAAAATTGAAATAATGTCACAAAAGTCAATATGTTGTGCTACAAAATTTAGTGACAAAAACGAATCGCTGCAAAATCGACTTCACGCAGTCTTGTCTATGATTTATTAATAGCTGTCATGCATTAGGCATTTTTATTAATGAATTATTTCAAAAAATTTGTCCAAGAGCGAGCGAAGCGAGCTCGGGAATTTAGGGCACCCCGACACGGATAGGTTAGGAACTTAGCTCCCGTCATCTTCATCGTGTTAGGTTACTTTACCCTGCAGACAGAAATAGGAGCCCCGCGGAGTGGGGCTCAGTCGACATTTTTTTTTTCAGGTCGCTGTTTTAAACATTTGTATTCGCCTACTGTTTCTCTCTCACTTATTATTTTGATATGTGTTTAAATATAAATATTTCGGACAAATGTTATTTCGGCTAAGTGTAACTTCGGTAAAAAGTTTTTCGACCAAGTAAAACGTTGGATTAACGAAAAAAATCGAATTGATAATAGGTCAACTGAGATAGTGGCAGACGTGACTTCGATGAAGTAAAAAAAAACGAAACGGTAATAGTTGAAAAGTTTTAGGTGAAATTAAATTCGGTCAAATGTTGTTCAAACTTATGAGAGGTAACCGTCCTTGCGTGATTGAATCAGAAATGTAGAGATCTGCAAGAGAACCAGGGTTACCGACATAGCCCGAAGAATTGCCACACTTAAGTGGCAGTGGGCAGAGCACATTGCTCGCAGAACAGATGGCGGATGGGGCTGAAAAGTTTTGGAGTGGCGACCGCGAACCGGAAGACGTTGCGTTGGAAGGCCAACCCACCAGATGGACCAAAAATCTGGGCAAGGTTGCGGGCATCCGCTGGATGCGGGACGCACGGGACCAATCAATGTGGCGACGCTTGGGGGAGGCCTATGTCCAGCAGTGGAAATCTTTCGACTGATATGATGATGATGAACAGAAAGAACATGAGTGAAACTCTTGTCTTTCATAACCCTTCCTGTACATACTTGAACTTATGGAAATAAACATGAAGTATAATACGTCAAGTTTATTTCTGACAGTTATTGTTAATTTTTTTGCCTGTCCGCCCCTTGTGCCCCTCCCAGAAAAAAATCCTGGATCCGCCCTTGCTTACCTATATTTTTACCATTAATCAATCACCAAACGATAAGTGTAAAAATAATTAAAACAGCACAGATATCAGAACAGTTTTAATACAATAAACTACGTAAGTATTGCAAACAGGTAGGTAATAAAATGTTGAACATTTGTTATAAATAGGTAGGTATGTACCATTTCGACAGACACTAAGGCAGAATTTTAAAATAATATAGATACCAATTAAAACTGTAGAAAAGAATGTTGCAGTTGGAGCATGGGTCTTCTTATAGATCAATTCAAAGTTAATAACTGTCGGTGAAGATCACTTTTGCTGCGCAGAACGCCACTCCTCATCTCCGCCTGCACAGCGACTAGCGGAGTGTACCGAGCCGTCATTAGGTTTGATTCTACCTGTATTTTCGTTTATTGATCCCATTCATCGTACCACACTTCACGGCACGCCCCGGAGACGTCAATTTTTAATCCCTCGGGGCAGCTACTCCAACTTGGCGAGTCTTCAGCCGCGGCGAACAAAGCACCGCTCTTGACCACTGCTTGAGGGAAAATCACGTTTCCCTGCTTCGCGACATTAGGGCGAGAAAACACAGCGCACACGAATAAAATTAAGACCAGGAAACAACTCCGGGACATTTTGTATGTTTGTCTGTCACTGGCTGCTCGGAGACAAGCGAATGGACTGAGGATTTGGCAGTTTATCACGCTTAGATTATGTACTTCCTTCACCCACGCTAGCGTCTGCTGGTATGATGAAATATATTTTTATCAGGCATATGCCCACAATATTATATTATTCGTAGTATTTTGATGAGACTCATTCATTCCGTGTAATTTAATTACAAATCGGGTTAATGTCATTTCTTACATATCTAAACCCAGCCACGTCATCAAATTCACAAAACACTAGGCATCACCTAACTCAAAGCCTAATTCTGTTACACTGAAACTTCAAAGCGTTGAAGATTCGACAATGCGCTTTTATTTAGGCTTTCAATTAGGTGTTGATTAGTGTGTACCTAATGTGTGGTCAGCTTTATCAGACAGGCATTGTTGTGTACCTAAACACATAACTATTATAATTATCAAAATCTCTTTTTTTAAATGGTATAAAAGGTAAAGGCTCAGCTCTTATGACACCTGCGAAATGTAGGTGTACTATACATAATATACCTACGTAGTTGCACCTCTGCCCAATCTTTGGGCAAACACAGGCGTGATGTTATGTTGTTTTAAAATCAACAAACTTTTACGAAATGGACTTTATATTCTCAGATAACGTATATTTTTTTTTTACTTTGTAAAGTGTCAATTAGCAGACACAATAGAAATTACCATTGTTTTAAGCCGACTCGGCGCGATGTACACTCAAAGGGTTCATCTGAGACTTTATTATGCAACTTAAAACATGTGCAGCAACTTGCAAAATACATATGGATCGCAAACCCCTGCGGTCCGCATAAGGTGCTCCCACATTGCTGTTAAAAATGTTTTAAACATTAGTATAATATGGGAAAAGTAATGAGGATCGAAAGAAAGGCGGGTACAGATTGGTGAAACGTACCGCAAATGAGCCTATCAGAATGCAACACCATAATTATTATGAACAATAGCAATTATTTGTTACAGCAGGTCGGTTTATTGTGTGCTACATTTCACCAATATGTACTTGGCATAACAATAAATTTTACAAAACATCTTTTAATTTTCTTGTTAGTTTTAAATTCACAGACAAAAAATAAGCAAGAAGTTTCAATTTAAATCAACTCAATCACAAATAATTTTGAGCAGGTATTAGACCAAGAATCATCATTTTCACATACATACAACTTTTCCTTGGGTTACATGATATCATCTTTATTATATAAAAGGTTAAGATAAAACAGGTTAGATAAAAATTTGTTCAAAGTTTGGGAAACATCTTCTGCTTGATTACCACTATTTTATTAACACTAGTTTGTATGGGACACTAAAACACCCAAAGGTAGTTTTTGTAACATATCTATATGGTTTTACTGTCCCAAAACATGATAAATATAATATACTTAGTAATATTTAACATGGTATAACTATAACATTGGTATAAAATGCCAAAGCACCTAATTTAGAATTAGGTTAATTTATCCTACACCTAATTAGATAAACATACTTTTTAGTTCAACTTTCTCATATATTTTATATAGGTATAGGTTCAGGCACAATAACTTAATATACAGCCTGTTTTTTTATTAACATCCAAACTGTATCCAGGTATTAGAATCTACAAAGACCTTTTTATGCAAAAATTATTTGGATTGTGATAAAAGAATCAGGCTATATGTAATAAATTTTAACAAAATTAGTCTCACTTTTTGCACAAGATGTGTACAGTCAAAACCATTTAAAATTACATTGAACGGGCCATTAAAATACTGTTTTTATATCTAGTTATTATAAACATAAATATTAGTTCTTAGGACTCTTACATTCCGTCCATAAATCCAGTACATCATTTTATGTAAAGTTGATATAAAAGGTTTTGACTGTATAAGGTATAAGTCATACCTGACTCACATTATTAGTCATCTTAATTTATGCACAAATGCAATGCTTTTAAACATGATGGGTTACATCATGTTTAAAAGCATTGCATTTGTGATGAGCTTTCTCAATTTTAGACACCTTGTACATCGAAAATCAAGGCAATAATGTGCTACTACGTGGCATATCTGGGGTCACCACTACACCAGGTTATCATGGGATGCCAGAACCAAAATAACGGAGTTCTAAGGAAATAATCTAAGTTAGTTTATACTTCCATAACTTTCTACCTAATGTAGTGGTCCCCTGTTATTTCCATTGTGTTGTATCTTGATCAGAGGTGCTTTGGTGCCGGTGGTGACTGTCGTTCCCGGGGCGCAGGGGGAGCGTGCCGTTCCCGGGGCGCAGGGGGAGCATGCCGCTCCCGCGGCTGTGGTGGGGGCAGCGCAGTGGCCCGGCGCGGTGGCGGCGGTGGCTGACGAGCCCGGGGCTCTGGAGGGGGCTGCCGTTCTCGAGGCTGCGGGGGCATGTGAGGTGCAGTTTGCATTCTGAAATGAAAAGACATTCTATTTTAGCTTCATGCTAGGTAGTTGTATTGGGTTTTAAGTTAAAGATGTACGTCGTAAACAAATAACAACTGATTCAGTCATTTCTACATTTTAAGATAATTTATTCCGTTGGTTATTACCTTTAGTTAGTATTAGTACCAACTAGATAGTACAAGTTCCTGTTATAGCTTCAATTTGTAGTATTATATTGACAAAATACGATCCAGTCAGTATCTAATTATTATTTTAATCCAACATGTAATTGCCGAAGTTTAAAATTTTGGTAGACAAACTTCTACTAACTATTGCTAATAGATCTGACGATTTTACAAACTGTAATCACAAAGAAACGCACACAGTAAATTTTTAAGAAGCAAACAATGTTTTGATTGATTGAACAAACTTTTTTTGCGAATGTCAGTGTCAGTTAATTATGTCAGTCAATTGTCAATTTGTCAAAGGACACAAGGCATAGACAAAGAATGAGAACTAAAGGGCTTATTACACTACACGATATCAGGGCCCTATACTTTAATTTAAGGGCTTATTACACTACACGTTATTCAGGGCCCTGAATAACGGGTCCCTACTTCATTCCGAAGCAATAAGATCGATAATATGAGAACCCTAACTTCCTAACAGTTATTCCACTACCCTGAATTCGGGTTTAAGGCCCTGAATACCGTGTAGTGTAATAAGCCCTTTAGAGTCGTGTAATAATTGTTAGATATAGGGCAGGGTTCCCAAAATATCGACCTTATTGACTTGGAATGGTGAAGTTACCCGGCATTCAGGGCCCTAAATCTTAATTTAGGGTGGTGTAAGAATGTTAGGCTTTTAGGGTCCCCAAAATAGCAACCGTAGCATTCAGGGTCGCGTGAGTGTAGTGTAGACCAACATAACACTCCTGCATTAATAACTCACTTTGGGATCGATGCGCAACAATCTACTATTACTATGCATTGTGCGAGGAAATAAAAATAAATATCTGAAACAAGCAAGAAATTAATAAAATGGCGGGCTTAAGGTGGAAACCACATGCGTGGCGAGTCGTAGCGTGTCGCGGTAGAAGCCTATCGGTTTCATAATTAAAACTCCAGTAGCCCGTACAAACCTATTAAAATTTGTCTCCAGTGTGTCGGGCGGTTACCATAATTAACAGCATATCTCAACCGTTGGACATTTTTTCCTGCATTTTGGCGTAATTCCAGAGGGTGACAGTCCTCTACAAAGATTACATTTGTAACTTGGGTTCTACCTGTAAAAATAATTGTATGAGTAAATGAATAAATAAATAATGTGTATCTTTACTCTGTGCCGGGATTTATATCAAAGTGTATTTTAATGATTTTATATCCAAAACTCCAAAAAGAGCCGGGTAAAGCACAGGTAAAGGCAGGCAATCGGCAGTCGGCACATACGTAGTATCTCTAAGTAGTCTGTGGTCGGCACGTGGTTCAGTGGTCGACACGGTAATTGCATGGATGGATGCAGACTGCTATTGCCAGCTACCATTAAAAAAAACGCACAAAGAAAAGCCACGCTTCATATTGTTGTATGATATAAAATCAAGACGTAAAGGGTTCTTACTTAATGAAAAAACAGGCTGCAACAAGTACAATTTTTCAAAAACGCGATTTTAATTATTTAGTAAGTATTCAATAATATAGTGTTTTGTTACTTTACTGTTATTTTAGCACATTTACAATAATCCTGAGAGAACGAATGTCATTGATGTGAACCCACCTTAGAATGTTCTTTTTTAATCTGTGGTCGGACAGGAAAAGTGACATCTATCAAGAAGAATAGTTAACCAAAGCGGAAGTGCTCTGATGATAAAACAGTTTTCATCTAAAATTACAGAAGAAAATGTTGCCAGTTTATGTTATTTCCCACTTTCATGGTTTTTTCTTTTACATATGGTCCTTTCTAGAATATGATTTTATTATTGAATTTTATTCATTTATGTACTTTTATGAAAGCCATCATAACAAGTAATTAAAAACACTAAGCCCACCTATTCAAAATCACAATCTAATCAAACTAAATCTTCACGAGGTATCTGAGAAATTTCGATATGGTAATATTTATCGAATGTGTGGGAGTGAACGAATGAGAATTAAAGCGAGAAGCTAAATACTCAGTGAGGAACAAAAACTGCGAATGAAAAGTGATTTCGGAGACAAAAATTGAAGTCTTTTTCATGTGATTTTGTGAATTTGTGTTTGTGCAAAATTCATTGTAGACTGTGTTTGTATAATATTTTTGGAGCAAAGTTCCCAAAAAAACGTACCGCTTGGTAGTAATATGAGTAATGTTACCAACCAAAATGGAACAGGTCTAGAGCAGCAGGTCTGTACCTCATGTACCTCAACATGCACTTAGTATTGATTTTTACAAAATTGGATGAAAATATACCTGAAAATGGCACTATTCAAAGATTTATGCCCTTAATTTAAATCGCTTCTAATTCATGGAAAGATCTTGTTTTTTATTGAAAGCATCGATCTTTAGAATCGCAATGCTTTACGTGTCTCAGATTAACCAACATGGCGACTTCATTCTTCCACTTGTATGGTATCTATTTCATTGATTTTGTGGAAATTTCATGATATACAGCATCGACTCGTACTTAGTTATTACTGTAGTTTTCCAAAGGCACTTACGAGTGAGGTCATTGTCATGCTATATTTGCGTGTCATGGCGGGAGGAAATAAAAGGTTTCGCTATTAATTTGCACCTATTTCACACCGGAATACGCACTTGAAGTGAAACCTATCTAAAAGGGTAGCTATAATTTGACCATCTATGTAGAGATATAAATGTATGTTTAGTTCATAGAGGGTTTATCATGCAGTATTTTGTCATGCTTGTATAGTCAAGTTAGCATGTCTAATTTGCTATAGTTGGATGGCAATGTGTAGCAACGGTGCTGATGTTGGTTAGCTAACCAACAAGTTATCTTGAAATTTTCAGTTTTTATTTTTACGACATGGAAAGTTTTGTGGCTATCAATCAGGTGTAACACTCAATGCTCAAGGTTATTTGATGACTAGTTTCTCTCACATTGTAATTACTTACAGGCATAGCTATAATAATCACAGAATAGGTTTTATATAATAGATATATACTAACTACACTGTAAAATACTTACTGTATCAAATTACAAATATGTATTTTTAAATAACTTTGTGGACTCACACTCCCAAAAGACTGCCTTCAGTAAAATCAGAAAGAAAAATATGCAGCTCGTAGCCAAGATTTACAGATAGTATTACCTTTTTCTTTTAGTACCATTGTCAATTGAATCCATTTGTGCATTGTTTTATTGATATAAAGATTCTAAAAAATGAATACTTTGGTGCTCTCATAAAACAACACTCAACTGATGGGCGGTAGCGGGGTGTTAAACTCGGCTGGCAAACAAAGGGGTTGTTTTGTCAAAACAGGGTGCGGTCAACAAAATCAACAGCACTCCTAGCTCTCATCTACTAACCAAAACATAACATATTTCAATTCCATTGTTGACAATCTTGGATGGTGCATCTTAATAATTGAAAATTTGCAGTGAAAACTTGCCACTTACATAATTAAAGGTTTAAATTCTTTATTTTTTTCGTTCTGTAGCTTGCTGGTCTGGACTTGCAGCCTCAGGCTAATAAGAGTGCTGGCCGCTATATCCCCCCGCATCTGCGCAGGCAGTTGCAGGCCAGCCCTGCACAAGGTAAGTCAATTATTAACTTTTATGCCTTCTGCATCATGTCCTTGGCTTTAGTCCTTCCTCTTGTATTAATATGAATGCTAATCATATGATAATTAACTCATAGTATTTATAGCTTTTGATTTAATTAGCTACTTAAAGGTTTGCAGATCTTTTTTATTTTTGTAACGGGATCAAATCAATAGAGACAGCAACAGTCTGTTTTAATCCTTAAATTATGCACAAATATGCAAAATAGTAAACGCACCAGTGTAGGAGAGCATTTTATTGCTAATGACTATACATACCTTCCCTGGCACTACATTCTGAATGCTTGTAACATGTAAAATATTTTTAGCATATAAATCCTTGGGTTAGTGACCTATAATATTAACTAGCTTCTGCCAGCAGCTTCGCCAGCGTGAAGGTAGAAAATTATCCTGAGGGTACATGTTCCCGTAATAAAAAGTATCCTATATGCTATTCCTGACTAGAACCTATCTCTGTGCCAAATTGCATCCAGATTCGTTCAGCCGGGCGAGCACGGCCTACTGTGACAGGCTTGAGTCACATTCTTATCACAGTTTGGGAGCAAAAACCGTGATAAAATGCGTAATTCAAGCCTATCACAGAGGCCATGCTCGCACGGTGATTTTTGATTAACAAACATACACACATTCAAACTTTCGCATTTATTATATTAGTAAGATCAGAACAAAGACAAAGAGAAAAAACAAATAATATGAACAGTAACATTTAATTAGCAAAGTAAGTTTGGGAGTACCCTTATTCTATCCAACAGGTTGATAAGGATGGAATATTTTTAAAGTACTTATATTACTCCAAGTATATGCCATACTAGTATTGCGTTCCATACAATCACAATACCTTTATGATATCATAGATAATATAACAATACAACAAACGTAATTGGTATCAAGTGTGTGCTCAATATTTTGAAGGTGTAGAATGACTGAGTACCGATCTGTCACTGGACTTTCTCTAATTGACTGTGGCAAACAATCATAAGTACAGAGATACTATAAGAACAATATTTAGGTTGCAAACAATCAATCTGCTTCCTGCATAATTCACATACAATCAAGGATGTCATATTGCTCATATTAATCAAGATGTCGCTTGGGCTTCTCATTCTCATCCCTTTCTTTAGGTATTGAAAAGCACCTTCACTTTTCCACATAGAATTTCACTTCACAGCATCATTCTGCATCATTGTGGCTTCAACTTGGTTCAGTAACTTAGTTTTTAGAAAGTTTGGTAGCAATTAATTGCACTGGACATCCCTCATGGCATCATATCAGCCATTTTAAACATTCATTATCCATTCATCTTAGGTTAGCTTTAGGAACATCAATGGTGTACAATTCAAAGATACAATTTAAAAAAATAGCAAAAGTAACAAGGTACTCTTTATGAGCGTCGCTGGCTGCCGGTTGCCAGGCAGCTCGCGCACCACGTGTTGCGCGTCAATTGTTGCCTAGCGATAACATGGCTAAATTTCCTTTAGCAACACCCACAGGAAGGGAGTGGGTTGTTTAATCAGCTGGGTTTAAAAAGCTGGGTACTAAACATCACTGCATCTATTGTGTATTCTCTTCTAATTAGCTATTTAGCTAGTCTTTACAAATGTCTGCATGGTGTAAGTGCCGTGGAGCATACATTCGACGTTAAACAAGAGAATGCGCGCGACACGGTTGCAGCTTTGCTTATGAGAACATGACCTGTTGCTTCAAGCAACGTAGGCTCAAGAATAACGCACTAAAATGTGAACATCGCAATATTACCTGCATGAGTTAACCAATTAACAATGACGCATGGCCAATTTACCCGTGTGAATCGAATCGACGCGAAAGTGTCATTCAAAAATACGAATCCAAACATGGAAGTGTTATAAGAAGCGCAACAATAATAATATCGTTGTAGTTCCTGCATCATTATTCAGTTTGGTCCGGGCGAGTTGAGTAGAGGTCAGCGTAACGTGATATCATGTCCCTATTCTCTGATTCGCAAAATAGGAACATTGTCCGACGTGATGTTAGTTTTGTTCTGAATTCTGGCGGATATTATTTCTGGAAAGTGGGACATTGTGATAAAAAATTAAACATTGATTTTTATCAATTCTTTCGTATTAGTCTTATCTGGCGTATTGTCGTCGAGTTTTTTTTGCGCCGTGCAGCTATAATGACTATTCACAACTAGATAGATCAATGGATTAGAATAGGAAAATTTATGTATTCACCTGTTACAGCGTTTATAGGACGGTGATTCAGGATTGATTGTTATCACCTCAGGAGTTACATACAATTATACAGTATCTTGAGTCATTTATATCACATCAACATTCATTTGAATGCCTCCCTTGACGTCATTGTTTAACTGCATACATTTTGTGTTTGTTTCACCAAATTTCATAACATTTAACAACAAATTATAAAACATTATATTCAAAAAATGGTATGGTCTCTCGAGCTTATGATTAAATGATAACTTAACTGATATGCCGCTGCCCTTTTGAAAGTGCTGATAGTAATACATACTCAATTCCCACGTTTAGTCTTATCTTGAATTTAATAATTTGATCAAAAAGGATGTTGCAATGGAAAATAGGTATTTCAAACGTGGTCGTCTCGGAGCTTTCCATTTTCAATTAAAGTTTTATCAAGTAAACGATAAATGAAAGGTCGAGTCGTGGCCACACACGACTCGTGCAATTGGTTTAGTAGATTACTAAATACTTCATTTGTGCAGGGGAAGAGTCTAAGCGCCCAAGCTTAGACGCCCGTTCAAACGAACAACGGGACAACCGTTCATCATTCGGAGGCAACTCTAGAACCTACGACCGTGGTGGTCGGCGCGACGACCGCGACCGTGACCGCGAACGTGAAAACGATCGCGGCAACGACTCGCGATACCCGCGCAGGGACCGCGGTATGTCCACATGTCTACTACTTATGTATCTCATATGCATAGTTGTCATGTTTCTCTCCAGATTTACATTATCTACGATCTTATCTCAGTCTGTTGTTATCAATGTATTGATTGGTATTCGTTCCTGAGTAGATACGTTGTAGAGTACCAAGCATGTTATGTTCACGTTTATTAGAAGTGATGGAGATCATATTTTTAATATCGTTTTTTATAATGAAGATCAATTTTGGGTGCTAGGGGAAGTGCACAAGATACGGCTTCCCCAATCGTCAACCGCGACCTAACTCGGTGCACCCTGCATTAAATGACGAGCTAACAGTTAATGACGATAAACCCATCCAATCATTTGCACTTAGCTAGTATGAGTACTATAGGGTGGAGCGGAAAGAGTGACCAAGAAGAGTTTTCTTTGAGAATGAAATAAATGGCGCTAGGCGAAACTCTCTTTGGTACGAGGAGGCTGTTGTGAATGTTGATGAATTTGCAAGTTTGGAGCTTATAATAAACACTTTGTTTGATTTAGGTCGTGATTCGGGATACCAGAATGGCGACTCAGAGCCGCAACGCTGGTCGGAGTCATCCGACCGCTGGGGCGCGTCGGGTGGCGGGGGGCGTGCGTCGGGCGGCGCCTCGGGTGGCGGCTCATCCAGCCGCGAGTCGCGCGACATCCGCCGCGACGAGGACTTCAATCGCGACGAGCCGCCACCGCCGCGCAACGACCGCTGGAAGGAGCCGGAGCCACGCACCGACGAGCGCAACAACTCGCGCTGGCCATCCGACGATGTGCGCCGCACTAGCAACCGCAGGGACGAGGGTGGCCACGAAAGCAACTCAGTCAGTCGAACTTTTTTACCTTTGTTTTAATAACAGTCGTTGCTAAATAATATCTGCTGAAACTGTTTTTTACCTATGTTTTGTAAGGCAGATTGTAAGAAGAATTTGTTACAGAATGATTGGACGGTCCCGCTACCTCGCGACGAGCGGACGGAGTTGGAGTTGTTTGGCACTGGCAACACAGGCATCAACTTCTCCAAATACGAGGATATACCCGTTGAGGCCAGCGGCGATCGTGTCCCAGATTTCATCACCAGCGTAAGTAACATTAACTACAAGCTAAGTTTATTCGATAGAGTCCGCCTATGTTATACTAATATTTAAATAATGTTCACAGTTTGAGGATGTTAACCTGACGGAAATAATGCGGCAGAATATTGCATCGGCTCGCTACGACAAGCCGACGCCGGTCCAGAAGTATGCAATTCCGATTGTGCTGGGCAGAAGAGATGTCATGGCTTGCGCGCAGACCGGTTCAGGCAAGACGGCTGCATTCCTTGTGCCCATACTCAATCAGATGTATGAAGCTGGGCCTGTTAAGCATATGGGGTGAGTATCAGTTGCCTGTGAATGATTTTCCTTTAAACATAATTGAGTTATGGAAACATGATTTTGATTTGCAGACCTTACAACCGGCGTAAGCAGTACCCGCTGGGTTTGGTGTTGGCCCCGACGCGCGAGCTTGCTACACAGATTTTTGATGAGGCTAGGAAATTCGCCTACCGCGCTCGTGTGCGACCTTGTGTCGTGTGAGTATCCGTTTTAAACTACCTCTGCTTTTTGGAAGTTAGTATCAGATTTATAATCAGTATTGTTTGATCAGGTACGGCGGGTCCCCGATACACGAACAGTTCCGCGAGCTGGAGCGCGGCTGCCACCTGTTAGTGGCGACGCCCGGGCGACTGGTAGACATGTTAGCTCGCGGCCGCGTGGCGCTGGACCACTGCCGGCACTTGGTGCTGGACGAGGCTGACCGCATGTTGGACATGGGTTTTGAGCCCCAGATCCGCAAAATCGTCGAGAGCCACACGATGCCAAAGACTGGCGAGCGCCAGACGCTCATGTTCTCCGCGACTTTCCCCAAACAGATCCAGGTTTTGGCGCAGGATTTCTTATTTAATTACGTTTTCCTTGCCGTTGGGCGCGTCGGTTCCACATCCGAGAATATCACACAGAAGGTAAAGAAAACAGTGTTATCAACACTTGTGTCAATATTTATATAATTATGTAAAACGTTGTTTTAATATTATCGTAAACTTTCAGGTGGTATGGGTGGAGGAAATGGACAAGCGTTCATTCTTGTTGGATTTGCTGAATGCTTCCAACTTACTGCAGCGCCAAAACCCTGAAGAGGATCAACTTATTCTTGTATTCGTCGAAACCAAGAAGGGTAAATATTGCAGTTCTACACATTATTCTCATCTATCACATAAGTTTCGGAGCTCAACATAACTTGAATGGCTAATGATCTTGAGTGGAATGCTCAAGCACTTTGTGTATTTCGTTAACTTTGGTTTGATTATCAAGTTATTTTTGTCGCGAAAAGTGTGAATTTATTATTGCATAACACACCTTCTAAACTGCGTTTACAATTTAGCCTTGATAAAGTTTAGTTTCTGCTACAACAATATTTTTACTACTTGTTCTGAAATCAACGTAATTTATACACTTACGTAAAATTTATTGTTGTGAATTGGAAAAGTATTTGAATAGACTTTACAAGTGTAGTTTCTAATCATAATGTGGCGTGTTTATTCAGGTGCCGACCAACTTGAGGAATACTTGGACAATCTCGGCTACCCGGTGACGTCTATCCACGGAGACAGGACACAGCGCGAGCGTGAGGAGGCGCTGCGTCGCTTCCGTACCGGACAGACGCCGATCCTCGTCGCTACGGCCGTAGCGGCTAGAGGTGAGTGCTAATGCTAACACATCCTTACAATACTTGGACAATCTCGGCTACCCGGTGACGTCTATCCACGGAAGTTATATGAATATTATCTCATAATCTCAGATGTTTATTCTCCAAATTTCCATGAATATAACTTTTGAAATTATTTATTTACTGGTTCAAGTGACATGTCCCATTTAATTTACAAAGTATACAACATGATTATGAAATTTCGCAAAATTAATTCCTGTGCATTGTTCCATTACAATACAAATGCCACAGCCTTATCACTTATACACACACGCACGTGTCTGCTAATAATGTGCACATGTCACAATACAACCACGTTGCACTATTGTGTTTTTAGTTTATTATTATGTTTGCCTCATTATGTAACGATTTCTGAACAATCCTCTTGCTTGTTTGGGCAGTGTCCAAGATTTTTAGTGTAAGAGAACAAATCTAGTTAGATTCAATACATAATGGCAATATATGGTACAGCATGAGAGTTACATGCCTTTCGATTGATATATTGGTATTAGTAAAGTTCATGTCCATGTTGAAAAATGATAAGCCATTCGTAGGGTTATAGATTTCGGCAAACTTCTTGGCCGCCCTCAAGTTGACTACAATGGCTACAATGGCAGTAAATCTCATACGAAAACAGCACCGATCCGTGCCTTGCGCTTCGGAAAGGCAACTTTAGAGCGGCTAAGAAGTTTAGCGAGAACTGTACTGCCCAATGAACAAATCATCTTCTTGCCATTATCCCTTGTTACTTGGGGTCAGTGCAACACGGTTTCTTCTATTCCGTTCTGCCAACCGTCGTGCATTCCCTTTCTTTACTTTCATATCATTCCTAACGCAATCCATCACTCTGTATTGATAGCTATGGATGTCATGTATTAATAAATAAATTATTTCCAGGTTTGGACATACCTCACGTGCGTCACGTGATTAACTTTGATTTGCCGTCGGACGTTGAGGAGTACGTGCACCGCATCGGTCGTACAGGCCGCATGGGTAACCTGGGCGTGGCCACGTCCTTCTTCAACGACAGTAACCGCGGCCTCGCGCGGGACCTCGTCGAGCTCCTCGTTGAGGCCAAGCAAGATGTGCCCAAGTAAGTTTTGTACCATACTAGGTACTTCATATTCGTAAAAAATACAGATTTGAAGTTAAACTTTGTCTAACCAGTCATACTTCAAGCTTTATTTTTATTTCAGCAGTATTGACTACTGCTTAAATATTTCAATTTGGTGAAATGGTCTGACATGTGATGAAATTTGCCAGCTCCACTGTTGCATCATGTCGTCTTAGTATACATCTTTGGAGGAATTACACATACACCTTTCTCTATCAAAGATTGTGCATATTATTAAACATTGATTGTAATTGAAATGGTGTCAAGAATAAATATTTCATTGTACATTCGACTGTAATTATATGACCTTCTATCTATGACTCATTCTTGTTGCAATTTTTAACCTTGCATCAAATGGGCAGAGCTTAGGTTTAGATGCATATTTCTACTGCGTAGTGACTCGCCTGGTGTTACTAACCGCCTGTAAGTTTGAATATACCTAACCAATACCTTCATGCCGTACGATAGGATAACCGTTGGGGATGAATTTGCGTTAGCAATATTTGTTACACTAAACGTTGATATTTTCCAGTTGGCTGACAAGCACAGCAGCTGACGGTCGCCTGGGTGGCGGCGGGCGTCGCACGGGCGGCAGTCGCTCGGGAGGCGGCGGCCGGTTCGCCAACAGCGGCAGCGGCTTCGGGGCGAGGGATTTCCGTACCCAGTCGCGTCAGACTCCGCGGTCCGCTGGGCCTTCTACTATTGGCTCTGGTGAGTAAGAGTTTTGGTTCCAATGTTAAATAGAACGTTTAGATATTCGTCGATCATAATAATATGCGAAAAAGCATGATGCGAATAAAAGGGTTAATCGAAGATTATGCCCACGATCATTACTGTCCACCAACTATTTGTTGTTATTTTTTATAATATCGAAAGAAAATAGTGGTTGGGATGATTGTCGGTTCGCATTCTGGCAAAGCATTCGAAAATGTGAGTATCAAGCAAGAAGCATTTTAGATGGAGTATAGTCAGGAGTATTTTACATTCTTTGTTGAAGTAATTACTTTTTCAAAGTCTCGAAAAATTGATGCGAGTGCTGTCACTTGACTTCCTAAGATTGACCTAACTAACCCCCATGCATTACATTCCAGGCTTCGGATATGGCGGCGGCTCATACGGCGGCAACTACGGCGGCTCGTACGGCGGCGGCGGCGGCAGCAGCGGCGGCGGCGGCGGCCCCGACTGGTGGGACTCGTAAGTCTCCCGCTCCGCACCGCAGCTCGCACCGCACGCGACACCGTAATCGACCCCCTCATTCGTAACTTAAGCGATGTGAAACGTTCTAGATTAATATATTTTATTTTAATTCGTAAACTGATAGTTGGACTGAAATTGACCTGTGACTATTTAATACGGTAATGTTTGTACAATAGAAGAGAGCGGTGCGACAGAGAGATGTGTTCGGGCGCGTCCGGCCGCGGGCGCTGAATCTCAGGTGCGATGCCCGCGCACGCGGACGCGCCTTGTTTCTTAACTTCATACTATCACCACGGGCATGCTTAACAATGTCTGTGAATATATTCAGCGAGAATGGTAGTTCGCGATCATTAATGGAAGTAATCGACTAGATTAAATTTTGATCACATGTATCGTTTGCGTCACGCGAGTCGTGACTGGCACGCGTTTTGTCTTTTTTAGTAACGATTATGTGAATGTAGTTTATTAATATAGTAATATTTTTGATGTCTGATCTGTATCGTGAATTCGTAAGTGAACAATGTAATTGTGTATTTTCGATTTTCTATTTTCCGACTGTCTCATAGCTGACCCACTCATGACACTGGAATTTTGAAGCATTTACGCACTCTGAAATCGATGTAGCTAATAAAGCAGTAGATTTAGAAATTGAGAAGTACCGATACAGTATCATAGCAAATAATAACTAAATTTTGTCAGTAGAAATCCCATAATTGTAATATGTCTTCGACGTGATCTATTATTTGAATGTGAATTTACCAATAAAAATTAAGAAACAGAATCTGATGCGTTTTTTATTTTTAGTTATAGTGCCGGAACATAAACTGCATAAATGCATAGAATATTGTGGTACAAAAATTGTCGTAACTGGATCTCAGGAACCCGAATTTCTGACAATCAGTCCTGTCTTCGTGTTAAAACTGTACTTAATATTATAAAGACGAAAGATCTGTATTTTTGTATGTAACATATAAACTTAAAAATACTGAACCAATTTCAAAAAATATTTTACCGTTGCCGCGTTGGGAAGCTACATTAACCCTGGGTGACATAGGTTACTTTTTATCCCTGTATTCCCACGGGAACGGGAACTACGCGGGTGAAACTGCGAGGCGTCCGCTAGTTAGATATATAATTCAAAAAGAAATAATCAGTACCTACATTTCCAATTCGGATGGAACTCTGATGTCGGATTCGGATAGAGATCGAATACAGTCCGTAATCTCCCCTACAAGAAGTACTACTGCTACTTCGGACCGAAATTTCTTGGATTCGAATCGAATGCAGACCGTAATTTGAAAAAATGCGCTCTCGCCGTTATCAGAATACCATTCATGCTACCACTCATAAAACCCCATTTTTGGGGAAAAGTGGTATGGCCCAAAAATATATAACAGTATACCAGCAGCTACTAGAGATAAGGAGTGTCTGGAATCCTTTAAAAGGTTTTTGTTTTAAATCCTTTTAGATGTTACTACTCCTTCACTGAGTTTACTAAACTGAGGTATGGGAGGTAAACTGACGATTCCGACTTGCCAATTAAACATATTATTTATTGATAAATTTGTGTTTATTTATCTAAAATTGTTAGAAAATTCTATAAAGCTCTACGTAATCACTGCAATCGTCTGTGTCGAGATCCTAAGAGACGCTATTTCCACGAATCAAGTCGATCGGAAGCCCTCTGATGTCTGGAGATTTCTAAGGTCTGTCGGTATCGGCAAAGCTCCTACTAATACCTGTAAAGAAGTCGACTTGTCGGCTCTTAATAGGCACTTTTCTCTTCCACCTGTCTCTCTGGACCCTAGTGTCAAAACTTCCACTTTGATTGAACTCTCCGAATTGCCGTTACCGAATTGCCCACTGTTTAGTTTAAATTCTGTTTTGGATGACGATGTCAAAAAATCTCTTCTTGATATTTCCTCCTCTGCTGTTGGCCATGATAATTTGTGCTCGAGAATGATAATACCTATTCTCCCGGAACTCCTACACGTTATCACTCACATTATTAATTATTCTTTATTCTCTGGCACATTTCCATCAGCTTGGAAACAGGCACACATAATACCCCTTCCCAAAATAAACAATCCTTCTTTATTTCACTTCTACCCATGTCCATACTTCCATTCCTCTCTAAAGTTCCCGAGCACATCGTTCATGGTCAAATTTACAGATTCCTCTCGTCTAATTCTCTTATCTATCCTTTTCAATCTGGCTTCCGTAGAGGTCACAGTACTGTAACTGCACTTCTGAAGGTCACTGACGACATCCGCTGGGCTATGGAGAATAAATCTCTCACCGTGTTAGTCCTGCTTGACTTCAGTTGTGCGTTTAACTCAGTGGACTTCGACATTCTGCTTGGGGTCCTTCAGTCTATTAACTTCTCTTCCTCTGCATTAGCCTGGTTTAACTCTTATCTTCGGGGTCGCTCGCAGTGTGTTCGCCTTGAAGAGATTTTCTCTGATTGGTATGATCTCACTGTTGGTGTTGCTCAGGGTGGCGTTCTCTCTCCTCTTCTTTTCTCTATCTTCATAAACACTGTTACCAAAGTTATCACTTCCAACTTCCATCTTTACGCAGACGATTTGCAGCTTTACCGACACTTCTTGCTTGCAGATGTGGACTTAGCGATCGACGCATGAATCGTGACCTGGAGAGTATAAGTAAATGGGCTAAGTCCTACGGATTACAAATCAACCCATCCAAGTCTCAGGCTATGATCATAGGCAGTCGGTACTATCGCACTGCGCTTGACATATCCAATTTGACGCCTTTATCTCTTGACGGTTCGACCATCGCTTACACTGAAACTGCTAAGAACCTTGGTGTCTTAATAGACAGTAATCTTTCTTGGCGAGCTCAAGTAAATGAGGTAAGTCGTAAGGTGCACTTTTTCTTTCACTCGTTAAAATCCCTTCAAAGCCTCTTGCCCTTTAAAACTAAAATCTATCTAGCTCAAACTCTAATTCAGCCGATCATCAATTACGCTGATGCCTGCTATCTGGATGCCAAGGAGGAGCTCTTAAATAAGCTTGAGCGCTTGCAAAACCTGTGCATCCGTTTTGTTTTTGGTCTGAGGAAATACGACCATGTCTCTCAGTTCCGCAAGGATCTCAAGTGGCTCCCTATCCGCCTTCGCAGGAACACTCGAGTATTATGTCTCCTCTTCAACATTCTGTTTAACCCTACTTACCCTAAATATCTGCGCGATCACTTCTCCTTCACTCGCCCTGCCGATGTACCATGTAGATCCCACCTTAAGCATCACCTAAACTTCCCATCCCATAGTACTAATTTCTATTCCCACTCCTTCACTGTTCATGCAGTACGACTGTGGAACTCACTTCCACCTAAAATTCGTGATACATCTATTCAAGAAACAAGTCAAAGATCATTACCTCTGCACCATATTGTAATTATTATAAATATTATTATGTATGTATTTTATCTTCTATATGTTTATTTAAGGTATATGTGTTATTTATACATAATTAGTTAAGATAAATAGTTACATAGTTGTTAGTCTATTTTAAGTTTCCTTATTTCCTTCTACACACTGTCTTCGTATATCATCCAACTTTCCTGTCGCAGGTCTGCTGGAAGAAATTTCTTTTGAAATAAGCAGTACCTTTGTGCTCTTCTATATGTATTATTTCTTTTCTCTGTTAAGTGTTTTGTGTGTACATAAATAAATAAATAAATATTGTTGTAGCAGAAAAAGCAAGAAATTGTGTTTTTAAACTAATGTTAGTATTTTTTATGTTCTTGTAAATAAATTTCAGGATACAGAACTTGACACCTATTTAGATCTCTATTCTTTTGTCGGCGTAGTCAACAACCGCGCATATTCTTAGTATTGAACTTGGCTCCCTTTTTCACATTTATGTTTTGATGGGATTCTATTTAGTCAGTCAGTGAGATTATCGTATAATATTGTACACGTTTTTATTGCTATACCAAATCAATAAAAATTGACAAAGCTATAGGGCATCAAAGTTTAGTCGCTTGTGAGTTTGTGGATTCACTATATCAGTATAAAGTGTACTATCGGCGTGACGTCACACGATATTTCAACGCAATGTATCTTCGTAATTTTTTGTTTACGTGTTAAAAGTAAAAATACGTGTACAATATTTTTTAATAATCTACCGACGAATAATCTGACGGACAAAAAACTAATTTTCAGTTAATATCCCTATTTTTAAGATTTAGCAACGACCTAGCTATCCTACAGGAACCGGACAATTTTCCAGGACGAAAAGTGGCTTGGCTTAAGACACTCAGCAGTGTTGTAGCTATCCCACAAGAATGATCCCCGAAAGAACCGGCCATTTTTCGGGGATGAAAATAAGTCTATGATACTCAGCAATAAGTACCTTGTGTAGCTGTTTATTTTTCTATGCAATGCATATTTTTAACCGACTTTCCAAAAAGGTGGCGGTTGTCAATTCGGATGTTTACATATATATTTTTTTTGTATGTTCAGTCATAACTCCGTCATATATAAACTGATCTGCAAAATTCTTGTTTTGTTCGAAAGAAGTTTATTAAAAAATGATCCCATTTAAATTTGGTAAAATTTTTATGAAGAATTTCGGAGATATACCAGCAGCCGTATTGCGTAAGTGCGCAAAGAAGTCAAACTCTATCCAACCGACCAAATCGGCCAATCACATGCGAGATGAATGACGCGATGTTTTTGTGTGATTGGCCGATTTAGTCGTTTGGATTGAGTTTGACTTCTTTGCGCACTTACGCAATACGGCTGCTGTTGTATATCTCCGAAATTCTACATCAAAACTCTTCAATGAATGACGGCAAATCTCTCGGGATTGCTGCAATCGCATGTAAGTTTATTGTTTAGGTACACCATTAAAATGGTGTACAAAGAAAGATAAAAAAAGAAAAGAAAAGAAGAGGTGTTAGATTAAAATCTAATCTGGCATGAATGTGGGCATTACAGTAGGTACCTTACTAAAGAACTTGTCCATTATATACCACTAAAAAGTGAAAAATAAAAAATCCTTTTTATAAAAAAATACAACACTAAACCTACTGCCAAAAAAATTAAAACAATAGTTAAAAGCACACTTTGTAAACAAGCATATTACAAATTAAATGATTATATCCTTAGATAAAGTACCTAATCTAAGATTATATCCTTAGATAAAGTACCTATAGATTAAGCCTTAAAATGACCTTGATTGATAGAGCGAGATGGCTAATTGGCAGCTCCATGTAAATGATAAGGACAAAAGATTATTTTTTGTCTTTGTCACCGTGGCCGGTTTCTGTTGTTTGTCAAACTCTAATACAATGGCAGGTTTGACAAACAAACTCGGTTTTGTTTGATTTTCTATGATTTCGTGGTATTATGTGTTAATTGAGACAAGGAATTTGGGTTATTTATAGATAATAAGTGTCAGTGCGATGGTGGGTTGTAGTGTTCTTGTTCTTGTTGTAACACCAGAACTAACTATTGCTGTCTCATGTGCGGTCACGCCAGTGCTTAATCTATAAGTACTTTATCTAAGATTATATCCAAGATAAGAATGCTTGGAAACATGCTGGTCCTGCTCCATAGGGCAATCTTTTGTGTAAACAAAATCAAACTGGTTAATTTGTATTATATTAATAATTATAGTAATGCTTTATTTTTTTTCTTATCTTTTAAAAAAATAATGACTCACACACTGTTCTGTTGTTGTTGAACTAGGTAATTTACCTATGTTTGCAATATTTGTAAGTATGTGAGAACCATGTTCCTATTTATCAAGTAATAGAATTTACCTGTTAGTGCTTGTAATACTGTATAAGTGTATACCTATATGTAGTATAGTTGGGGTGGGTGCATCGTCCTCACGTATATGAATTTATTAATGTATGTACTTATGAAAATATTGTAAAACATTTAGTTTTTTAAAAGAGTGAGAGTAAGTATGTTGTGCGTTCTTCTCCATTACAAGCTACTTTTCCGAATGCACGGTGGAATAAATTTTTATTACTTGTAAATTTTAATTGTTAAAATGGCAAAAGCGCCGCCGGTCTAGTTGAAATAAATACATTTGACTTTGAATTTGAAAAAAAAAAACTACAAGGTGAAAAATAACTTCAATTTCGCAAGTCGGTATCAAAAAACGAAGAAACGAAAGCAGGAACACCGACTTACGAAATTTAAGTTATTTTTCACTTTGTAGTTTTTTTTTCTGGAAGTCGTTTGTAATTTTTTTTTAAAAAGTTTTATATTTAGTGTAAGTAAGATAACTCATTAATAAAGTTCAGATTGCCTCACAAATTAGCGTCTGTTTAAGAGCCTTTTTCCTCAAATGTCTTCACTCATGTTCTTTTTAACTTAATGAGGCGCCTTATGAAAGATAGTCATCTGGACAAATAAAACGCTTGTCTGCCTGCTGTAAATGATCGCCGGATAAGTAATGAGATGATCGTACGGCGGATTGTTTGGCCTTGGGTAGTAGGTATCCAAGTTACCTAAGTATTAAAAGAAAGAATACGGAAATTCTACAGTCACACTGCCACCTGGTTTTTGGAACGAGACGGCACAGAATAGTATTTTTTGGAGTAAAATTACGAAAAATATTGATAGGTACCGTATGTGGCATACCTCAGATGCCATTCAATTAGTTTCCGTTGCCCAGTTTGATTAATTAGTAACTATATTTAATCCTTAATACTTCTGTACTTAAGTGTACTTTATCTTAACGGTTTTGCATTAAACACAATGTGTGGGCGAATCGCCTATTTCTACATATAATTTTGGAGTGGTCGATTCGCACACCGATAAATTAATTTCGGGCGAAAAATTAAAGCCACAAAAAATAATATTTTTAAAAGGGGTCGATTCGTACTTTTCGGGCGAGTTAAATTCGTGCGAATCGTCCAATAACCCGTTGTCATCACTCCCGAACGATTATTTCTAGCATTGTGAATGATAGGAGATGAGATATTGGACTCTAGAGATGTCCTCCTAATCCCCTAAGTAGTTATTTACAACCTTATCTGTAACTTAACATGATAGAAGCAGCATTGGATAGCTAGGCTGGGTGAGTAGTAGTTAGATCACAGACATTAATCTAACTAGACGACGCGATTGCATGTACTTTGCGTGCCAAAAAACGGAGTAAAGTTACGATCAATGATCGTAATCTGAGCTTTTCATTTAGCATTATCGGCACCGGAAATCCTCCGAAATCTAGAAAAATGCTTTTTAGGGTTCCGTACCCAAAGGGTAAAAACGGGATCCTATTACTAAGACTTCGCGATCCGTCTGTCTGTCTGTCTGTCTGTCTGTCTGTCTGTCCGTCTGTCTGTCTGTCCGTCTGTCTCCAGGCTGTATCTCATGAACCGTGATAGCTAGACAGTTGAAATTTTCACAGATGATGTATTTCTGTTGCCGCTATAACAACAAATACTAAAAACAGTATAAAGTAAATATTAAAGGGGGGCTCCCATACAACAAACGTGATATATTTGCCGATTTTTGCTCGATATTAATAACGGCAACAGGTAGACGCTTGAAATATTCACAGAATGTTTAGTTGTAAATATACATAAAAATAAAAAAAAATAAAAATTAAGGGGGGCTCCCATACAACAAACGTGATTTTTATGCAGTGTTTTGCGATAATGGTACGGAACCCTTCGTGTGCGAGTCCGACTCGCACTTGGCCGGTTTTTTTATTGAGCTGTAAAGAATGTATAGAAAAAGTTGGACCAACGAGAGAAAACATTTCCAATGGCTCGATCGGGCATTGGAAATGTCTTCTTTCATTGGTAAAGTACCTAAATTTGTTTTTAATTTTTTGTGAAAAAGTCGCTCGTTTGGTTTTCTTACGGAGGGACTTGCGTTATCTAGTTAAATTTATATCTGTGAGGATAATGTGAACTTCCAAGTCTGTGTTCAGTCTGTGCATAGATTGGTACAGAGATACAATCAATACCATCATAGTATCTATTGTTCAGTTCAACTATTTTTTGCTCCAGCTAAACCTGGCTAGACCAAATATAGACAAAAATTCATTAAGTTTTTGCAGAGCGCTCGCTCCATGCGCGTCGCTAGCACTGCTCACTGCTCAGACATTCTACTAACATTCTCTACTCAGCCCGTCCGCGGCTCCACAGATTTTATTATAACTAATTTATCTCATCGATTACGCTCGGTAATGGCCAACGGCTTATTGAATACGTCTTTTTGTGGCGCCTTTTTATTTGGAGATCGCGTCTAGAGCAGTCGGGCCCGCCGCCCCGCGGGTCCCCGCCGCGATGGCATCCACGGAATGCCTAAAAGGTGACTCGTGGATAAATTACGGACATTTCTTCCATTTTAACGATTCCCTTTATTATTTAATTTATTTTTATCGTATGTTACACATTTGGCTTATAACAATGTTTGTTTTTGGGTTTCATTAGCATAAAGCTCACGCTGGGGTGGAAAAAAATAGAGGCTCGGTCATTTTGGTTTCTCGATAGGATCTATTTTATCTTATGATGGGTGTTATTCGTTAAAGAGCTTCACGTGTCTATAAGCCAGATAGCGGGATGTCTCAATTTGGTAATTTGTCGGTTTTTTATCTCGTCTTATGTGACATAATAAAACAATTAATTTACGACCGTTGGTGGAGATGATTCTGATCAGTTTATCGGCAGCGTGCGCCGCTCTGCTGGACGTTAATTGTTTTATGTAACAAGTAATTTTTATTAATTGCTCTTTAATGGGAATTGTACTGGGAGCACTCAACTATTGCGTTATTATGCGGGGCCTGTCAATATCTACTACATAAACTGTTACTAAGTTTTAACAAAAAATCATGTCCTTTCAATGTCCTACACCCAATGTCTTTACACGTACATATTTTAAGCAATGTCTTTAATTATTATTCTATAGTCTTCTTTCTATTCTATATTAGAAAAAAAAAGCTAAGTAAATCCCTCACAATAGCTGGTCAAACTTTTGTAATAGACAGTAAAACAAAGAGCATATTGTTCCGGGTTGTTTTGTGCGGAAACACAATAAAGTTGTAAATCAATAGTGTCCTCTGTGCACAAGTAGAACAAAGTATAGTAATTTATTGCGGGTCATATTTACCCTCGCCTAAATACTTACGCAACTTGTTTTTTTTACCGTGATTTATTTATATACTGGTTAAAAGGAAATGCATCTCTAAAGCATTGTGGATCATGAATTAATGAATTGCATAGAAATCGTTTTTTGCTTAGGTTGTACGAACTTAAGTAAGAAAAGATTTCTAAGAATGGTGGTAGGTTGGTACTAAGTGTGTTCTTCGTATAAAAAGGAGAGAGTTATAACAAAAATGTATATTTAATTTATATTATAATTATACATTCAATACATCTCATATCATTATAAAAATAAATAAATCTAGACATATTATCACTGGTAAAAAGGCATTCATAATTAAGTATGTAATACTTTACAGAAATCTCACTTGGAAATGGTCTTCGGTACATTAAGGTACCTACTAATCTATTAGTCCAAGATCCCAGACACCCCGGTTTACATACTAACACTAATCAATTCCGCATATCTTGTGAAGAAAGAATTCAGTGCCGTCTATGGGCTCTGGGATCTTGCCCTCATACGAGGTATGCTTTATAAGTACAAAAACTGGTAACTTGTTTTAAGACACTTTTGCTTATAAATACAACATCACTATCACATAGCTTAAATGTTTTAACTAACTACATAGTATAAAGTACATTCAGCGCTGCGTCTGTCTGTTTGACAGCGTAGTCTCAAAAACTACTGAAAAGATTTTGTTAAATTTTTTACCAATTGATGGAGCGTCTCTTGGCGAATGTTTTGGTTTATAATTAATACCTACATAATTGTGACATAGGTATTTTATCTGAGTTCCTCCGAGTGACCTCAAGAAAGACAGTGGAACATTGATCACGCACTGCCGTGCACAGCGAGGATCTGGGTAGACCCCTTTATAGCCTCCCCATAGATATGCCTTAACAGGAGTTGCAAAATAGGTGATCACCTGGGAGGTTTAAATAAGGTAAAAACCCACACTATAAAACCTTTCGAAGGTTTCCTCCAATGACAAAAAGGGGTATATTATCAGAGTTATCACTGATTTTTTATTAAAATGATCTCTTTCTAAACTCGCTAGGAATAAATGAAACTTAAGCGTATCCTCTCCTGTTCAGATTGTAGTAGAGTCCCTTAAGATCGAGCAGTTCGCTGTGCGTGCCCATCTCCGCGACCTGACCGTCGTGAATGACGCAGATGACGTCGGCATCTCGTACCGTGCTGAGACGATGGGCGATCATCACGCAGGTACGGCCGGCCTTCGCCTTGTCTAGAGCTTCCTGTACCACCTGAGATTAAAGAAAAGTGTTAAGCCAGAAAGAAGCCAGAGCAGAGGAGAGGGGAGGGCATACCTATTTTAGAAATCTATATTATTTTTTACAAATTATTACATAGCAAGGTTATGATTATGACGACTATGTGTTAAGATTATGAGCTCCTGAAATTCGATAGCCTCTTTTTAAAACGCTCCAAAAACATGTTGAAAATCTTTGTAAGACTGATTATACTCTAGAATCTAGAGTCTAGATAATATCAATTTAAAAAAGAGCAGTAAATTGGTAAATTAAGATCTCATCTAGATTAGCAATATTTCAAAAGCGATAGTTTTACACTTCATAAATAATACAATCTATCAAACACCTTGATCGTATAAAATTGGTGAATCTTAGGTACACCCAGTAATAGTTTTTTTACGAGGCCACAATATATCACCCATTAGATTCTCAATCTATGCTTACTTTTTCGCTCTCGGTATCCAGAGCGCTGGTAGCCTCGTCAAGCAGCAACATTTTGGGTCTTCGTATGAGCGCCCTCGCGATGGCGACTCTCTGCTTTTGTCCACCAGACAGTTGCGTGCCTTTAGCTCCGATGTTGGTCTCGTAGCCCTAGAAATGTGAGTTGAAAGTAAGGATCTGTTTTATACTATTAGGATAGGTTAGGCGTTGCCAATCTGTGGGGTATGCCTCAAACAGCGGGGATTTTCAGTCCGTTTGGAAAATTTGTGGGGAGAGCGATTATGTGGGTAAAACGCGGGGCATTTAGACATTTACACTAGAACTGAACTGAACAAAGGTAGAACTAGAAGTATTTATCTGTATATTTAATTTAAGCTTTACTCAACTTATCCGCCAGGAAGGTTTTAGAGTTTATTTAAATATTATACTTGTTTGATTTATATTAACATTACTAATATATTTGATAAAAAATTGTGGGGCAGATGTGAGGAATATTGATTTTATTTTCCCCAAAATTGGTGATTTTCAGTCAGGTTTCTGGGTAATTCAGACCATGGACATCGGCAACATTGGATGAGTCAGAGTTTATATGAAACTAACTACTACCAGCGAATTCGGCTGTGTGAATACTGATATTCATTCCAAATAAACTTATTCCTGGGTAAGAAAGTAGTCTAGGACATAGTATATCCTTGTATAGGATTGCGTATCTTTAATATTACCTATAGTAGGTATGGAATTTATGCAGAAACTTTTCAGGATGACTAAAGATGATATATACTATGATATTACTGTATATAAATTATGCGGTTTCTAAGAAAATCCATAGTTAAAAAACTAATAGGTAGTTTTTACTCAGTCATAGTTTGTCTAGTGTCCTAACATTTTGAATATAGGAAGTTAGTTGTTTCACATTCTTCAAGTGGTATTTGAATCACGATCTCAGAATGCGTCGCGGAAATACAATAATTTTTATCGATAATAATCGTCTAGGTTTTGTCGGACAAAAAACTCGAAGTACTTTGACCTGACTTTTAATTTTGACAAAAACAAGTTGATCAGTGTAATGATATCAAGTTATTTAGGTACACTGTAAATAGCAAAATCACTTTTACGCGTAATGTAATTGGTTTTTTAGCTTCAAACGCATGCGCAAATGTAAAAAAGAAGAAAATTATACATAGGGTAAAAGATCAGAATTTACGCCACTAGATGGCACAGTATACGCCGTGCACGTTACCCTTCTGGACATCCCTGAGGAGAATAGATTTGAAATTCGTAAGTAACGGACCGTGAACCAGAAGACACAGCATTGGAAGACCTCTCACTAGGTGGACCGATGACCTGGTAGCGGGAATCCGATAGATGCGAGACGCACAGGTGCATCAATCTGTGTGGCGATGCATGCCCAGCAGTAGACGTCTTTCGGCTGAAATGATGATGATGTAACCTGTGATATAAAAACGAAAGTTCCTTCTTACCAAAGGCAGCGAAGTGATGAAGTTGTGTATATTAGCCTGTTTGGCGGCGTTGATGACGTCATCGGCGGACGGCATCACCTCGTTGTTGCCGTACGCGATGTTCTCGCCGATGGTGCGGTCGAACAGGATGGGCTCCTGTTGCACGAAGCCTATCGCTCGCCGGGAGTCGATGAGACGCAGCTTCGGGAGAGGGATTCCGTCTTGAGCCTGTGAATTGAAAAAGTATATGATTAGGTTTGTTTTAACAGAGTGTGTTACGTGACTTAGAAAAGTGTAACACCAAATAACACGTCCCCGTGAGTTTATTAATACGAAACACTTAACAACGAATGCGCGCTAGTAAGTAATCACGTAACACACTCGTTTTAACATCGATTTTAAGGACATAGTTCAGCTACATTTTGATGACCAGGGATGAAACGCATGTTACTAAAAGAGTTATGAATATAAATGTGGATGGATGGAGAGGGTGGGGACGGCCAAAGAAAAGATGGATGGACTGCGTGAGGAGTGATATGAAAGAAAAGGGAGTCAGTGATAGCGTGACGGGGGACAGGACGATATGGAAGAAGAAAACGTGTTGCGCCGACCCCAAGTAACATGGGATAAGGGCAGGAAGATGATTATGATGAGTTCAGCTACATCTTCTTCCCATCTTTAAACCGAGGGAGTATGGAAGATGTTGAGCGTTATTGGGGGTATTTTGTACCTCGAAGTTGAACTCGATTAACCAGCCCCCATAGAGACCGAGTTTTTGGCCAAGAGAGAAGTGCACCAGAACACGTGTCCAAAAATGAGCAGTAAACCGAAAATGCTAGATCCCATTACTTCATTCAGCTATAATGTAGCGGTGCATTACGGCCAATCGCATTTAAGATTCCTGGCTCCAACTAAAGGTCTTGCCTCGCTGTACTTCCAGGTTGAGGATCTTTCTACCTCCAGCTATAAGCTATATAAGAACTGATACTCACCACAACACCATCATCCGGATCATAGTAGCGCTCTAGCAGTTGTATGACAGTACTCTTCCCGCAGCCGCTGGCTCCCACCAGAGCCAAGGTCTTGCCACGCTGTATCTCCAGGTCCAGACTCTTGAGGACCTGTATCATCGGCCTGGTCGGGTATCTGAACTGTACGGCTTGCAGGCTTGCTTCGCCAGTTCCCATCTGTGAGGAAACAAAGGCGATTATTGTTTTGCATTGAGAAGTTTTAATTTGTTTGTTGCTATGCGGTTTTATTCTAATGCAGAATTTAACTGGACTCAAACTGCTTTAACAGCGCCTACTGCTAAAAACGGCTTGGCTGCCCTTTCTAAAGCGGAGACGTGAGACAATCGGCCACCACATCGGTTGAAATCCACATATCTCATCAATCAAACTCTTGCTTTCGTTCGTCTCCGCCTCAGTGGAAAGAAACCCACACTGATGGTCGTCTCATCTACCCTATAGTTTCTCCTTCATTAAATTCAGAAATATATACCCTACTAGCTCTCCACCCGCGACTTCGTTCACGTGATTTTGTTTATCCTATAAATGATTTTCTTATATGCAGTTAGTGAAGGCGACCAAAAGTAAGCTATTATTAAAACAATAAAAAACTGGGTACCGTAGATATGCAGAGTTTATTGGATTGGGACGATTCTACGATTACGACGACGATTTATTTGACCTACAGAATAATAAATTTTAGGTTACCGCCACAAAGTAAAATCCTCCCCTATAAACTTATCAACCCCTTTATGCCCCGTTGAGGGACGAGTTTTGAACTACCTAAATATGCTATTCACTCTTTTCTTCTCTTTTATATTTAGCGTTTATTTTAGTCAGATTGCGCAGTGAGATTCCTCAAAAATCTTTAACACCCCTAACCCTATCTGGGAGGGAGTTTTAATTTTTTTTAATATAAATTTTGATTAGCAACTTTATCCCCAAGGAATTAAATTTTACATACAAACTTATTTTGACCCTTTTCACTTCCTTCTTTCTCTCTTCGATATCACGCAAAATCGCGCCTTAGTGCTCCTCTAGAACCCTACATCAAAAATGAAACCCTATAGTAATATTCTTAGTTTGACTTAGTTTCGAAAAAGTAATAATGACAACCTTTATTGCTTATTTAGGATGGTATTTATGTCAACTTTCAAATGTATTAACCCAAGAAATAAGATTCTTCAAAAACACTTTAACACCCCCTAAATCGTATTTTGGAAGTAGATAAGTAAAACTAATAATGTCAACCTTTATTGTTCACTTAGAATGGGTATTTATGTCAATTTTCAAATTTATTAACCCAAGAAATAAGATATTTCAAAAATACTGTAATACCTCCTAAATCGTCTTTTGGTGGTAGTTGCAAAAAACTAATAATGACAACCTTTATTGTTTATATATTAACCCGAGATATAAGATTCGCCAAAAAAGCTTTAACACCCCTAAATCGTCTTTTGTTATAATAACAAACTTTATTATTCATTTAGGTTAGTATTTGTGGCAAGTTTCAAGTTTATTGACCCAAGATATCAGATTTTTCCATACAAACTTCAACACCCCCTAAACCATATTTTAGGGGTAGTTTTGAAATATACTATTTGTGGTAAGTTTCAAGAATTTAGGCCGAAGGAATCAGATTTTTCATACAAACTTTCAACCCCCTTTTACTCCCTTAGGGGTGGAATTTCCAAAAATCCTTTCTTAGTGCAAACTTACGTTACTTGAGGAACCTTTCTGCTAAATTTCATGCGTCTTGGCTTAGCAGTTTTGGCTGTGCGTTGATTGATCAGTCAGTGAGTCAGTCAGTCAGTCACCTTTCGCTTTTATAGATATAGATAGATAACTATATGAACTCTTAAGTTTGAGATCGAGATTCCCGCTCTAAACAGGTCTAAAATATTATTTAATCCACCCTTCCTACTATTTATATTGAAAGAAATAAATAAACTTACGAATTTCTCCTTAGCTGGATCTGCAGGGTCCGTAATCTTGGACTGTCTGCCGAGCAGCAAGATGACGCGACCAGCTGCTTTGATACCCTTCTGGAAGTTAGGGGCGAAAGCGAAAGCTTGGGCCGCTGATGATGCACCCATTAACAGGGCTTGAGCTGACCTGAGCAGGGAAGACACTGGCTTTTAGTTTGACTAAACTAGCACAAAACACTCTTGCTTTCTTCAAATTGATAAGACACAGCATTTTAACAAGAGGTTTCTTTAACTGCCCACTCCCCGTCACCGAGGGGAAGCCCGTGTGCCAGGCGTAACCAGTCTATAACTGGGGACGTTATAGACTGGTTATTCTACGCTATTTATCTACATTGGATTGAATTGGGGCGGTTCAACACAATTACAGTAATTATTGTTCCATTACAAAAACACATTTTTTCACACTTCTCGTAAACAAATATGACCATTTTTGTAAACCATAACAATCAGCTTAGTATTTACAATCGAATATAGTAACCAAAACTTACTTGAATACGACATCATATCCAATGCCCTCATTAACAATGAGCGTTCCTCCGTAGTACAGAGAGGAAGCTATGACGAAGTTGAAGATGCCTCTGGACAGGCCGAACACCAGACCTCTGTAGTGGGACGCTTTCCTGGCGGTCACCAGCGCTGGGTGCAACTGCTTGGCGTATTCATCGCGGAATGTTTGCTCGCGACCCAGAGATGCCACTGTTCTGACGTTGGCGACCGCTTCCACGGCTATCTGGCGATTTGAAAGAGGATTTTTTTTTTTTTTATGAAACCTTGCCCCACACTAGGAATTTCTACCTGTATCGTGGGTGCGTTTACAAACATATAAACTCACATACACAAACACCCAGAGCCGGAAAAATTATCTGTAGGTCATACAAATTTTTGTTCCGTGCGGGAATCGAACCCGCGACACGCAGCGCAGCAGTCAATTGCTCAACCACTGCGCCAACCGTGCAAGGATATGAGATGCATAGTATTACTAGGCTTAGGACGCTGTTCCGTCGAGCTACTAATCGTTCAAAATAACTGTGCACTACGCACTGTTACCATCACTCGGGTGCGAGTTCACCGAGCGACCGCGACGCGAGACTGCGACACGCGATCGACACCACTTGGCGATTAGGAGACGCTCGACACCACTTGTACTATAGGCTTTCTATGAGATGGGAGTGAGAAGGCGCGCGAGACCACGAACCGCGACAGAAGACCGCCAGCCGGTCTCGTCCACAGAGGAGTGGTGCCGCGCGTCGCGCTCGAAATGCCCGAAGATTTTGTCATTTAACAATTAAATAATCATTTTTTTGATTGTCTTCCATATTGAAAACGATATTTTGTGGCCCCTAGTTGTAGGTATGTAATTCGTTGATAGTCAATCTTTCGGAGTAGGGTCGCATTCCGACGAGGTACACAGTTATTTTGATTTTGCCCGTGTTGTAGTATCTAGTTTTCCCTATTTCCATAATACTGTTGCCATTTCTATCTAACCTTGTGGATTTAAATGTAATGTAACTCTTCTTGAAATACAAAACTACTCAGTGGAGCGCCCTTAGACCTAAACTTTACCAGTTACGAGAGTCCCATGTTATTGATAGTATAAAGGATAAACTTCTGATCTCTTCCGGGATCAGTTCGAAACACTTAGGCAAAACTAAAACACGTTTTACCCAATCCAGAGATCAAATAAGATTTGAGATGTTTTCAATAACAATTGACGTTACTTAAAGCTATACATCTAGTTTGCTAGCGAGCTTCTTGGACAACAAAAGTTGGAAAACACTGTTCTGTCCAACTGTAGTCTATATGGTCCGACGTCGGTCTAAATTAGGTGTCAGAATTTTGTCTAGTTACCTTCGAGCTCGTTTCCATAGTCTTCGCAGTGCCCGAAGAAGCGGCGTATGTCATTCTCCCTTCCTTGTAGAGCACGAAGATGATGATAGGCACGAAGGTCAAGGCTACCAGCCCCACTCGCCATTCGTAAAACAACGAGAGCACCAGGGCGAAACCGAATGTGCCCACCGCTTGGACGACTGTGCCGATCCTTTGACCTGTAGCCTAGAATGGCATTGTTTGTTAGTCTTTTCGTTTTTTTACGCGACTGCAGGGAGAGGGTTATGTTCTTTGCGTTTATCTTGTATGTATGTTTGATGTATGTAATATTCTTTATTACCTCATATCTTTCAAACTACTAGACGCATTTATATAATTAAGACATCGTTAGATAGGTCTTGACCGCCCAAGTGTTCTTAGATTAAGATAAGTGATGTTAAAAAAACAAACCTCATGGATTTTGGGCGCCGTTTTGTAGAGGCTCCAATTTTTTTTCATCTTTCCCCATCACGTGGGGTATCAATATGAAGGGTTTTTAGTGGTGATCACAAAAATATATGGCACTTATATAATTAAAAGTAAGTTGTACATAAAAAAAAACAAAAGTACTCGACTGCTTATGAACCGAACTAAAAAGATGTAAACAAGAAGAACATCATGATGTGCAGTGGGATGATCAGGTGGTCAGCCAGCTCGCGAGTTGGTATGTATGTATCCTCCGACTGCACAGCATAATTTTTTTCTTGTGTAAACGATATTTTTATTTCGGTTCATAAGCAGTCGGGTCTTTTTACCTGACTGCCGAAGGAGGGTAATGTGTTTATCAGTCTATGTATGTAAGTATGTATGTATGTTTGTTCCTATGTGGCGTTCTAGAGACCAAACTCGTGGGCCGATTTTGATGGTTCTTACGTCAATTGATTTGTCTTAACCCCGCGAGTGTCACTGGCTACATTAAAATTGCAAAATAGGAAAATGGCGGTTCTTGGGCGCCATATTGTGGGGACCAAATATTATTTTTCTTCCAAACCTATCGTGTGGGGTATCAAAATAAAAGGTTTTAAGAGGTGATTTCAAATATGTATAACACTTACATGTTTGAATGTACCTAATTCGAAAAAAAATAACTAAAATGTTACAAATAAAAAAAGTTAATTAAAACATATTCGCGAGATGGCTGACCAAAACCAGATGTATCCTCCGACTGCACAACATGATTTTCTTCTTGTTTACGTCTTTTTAGTTCGCTTTTCAAGCAGTCGGGTTTTTTGATATTTTTAATTAACTTTTTTTATTTTGATTGTATTAACATTTTTTATTTATTTTTTGACGAAGATACAATTTATTATTGAGGTAGATATACATGAAGTGCAGGACTGGTCTGCCTCTGCTTCATCACTCACACTAATAAAATAACTGTGATGTAATGTGAACATGCCTTCAACAGTAACATTCATTCTTGTACCTAGTTTGGAACATATAATACTTACATCTAATTATTATTATTCCTGCAAGCTGTAACATTCTACAGACGGAGACAAACAGACCATTCCCCTGTACAGATTTGCATTTTTAATACCCGCGTTATAGTTTTCCCGAAATTTCCCGACGCAGAATTTTGAAAATAAATTGAATGTCTCACCCCTTGAACAGCAGCAGCTTCACCAGACAGCCTCGCACACAGCGCTCCGGTGGCATTGTTCTTATCATCGTAGAACGCGATCTCCTGTTCCAGCAGCTTCTCGAACATCGTCAGTCGCAGCCGCTGCGTCAAGTACTCGCCCGCTATGCCGTAGAAGAACACCTGCGACGTATTACGAAACATAGAATATTTAAAGGATAAATTGAATGTACTGACGAAATAAAAAACAATGAAACAACAAAAATTATAAAAACTAGGGGTAGGTTTACAGTAATTCGCATAGAGCTGAAAATTGGTACGTGTACGTACTATGTTCAGACCGTTTTTATAGATAACAGCATAATCTACAATATTTGTCTAATCTATTTTTATAACAAAACTTACCGTTCGGCTAAAGAAGGCAAAATACCCATATTTTGCCATTTTCGAACTCTGACCTTGAATAATATTTTTTGCAAGTGTGGGATCGATGGGGACTTTTTACATTGCATTTATAATGGTGTTCCGAACATTCGTACCAATTTTCAGCTCTATGCGAATTAAAGAAAGAAAGAAAACATTTATTGCCACTAAGAAATATACAGTGTAAACAAAACACAAGATAGTTTTAAAGCACATTATTTCCATTATGGCAAAAGGAGCGGGCTCAGCTGATGTTGACCAGTGTGCAGCATGGATACTACGCTGGCCAACTCTGATTTGCAGCCCACCCCCTTAATGCACTTTAATATTTCTAATTTGACCGGACTACCTATTTTCTTTTCAGAAAACCCTTTAATTTTACCCCATAACATAAAATACATAATGTGCATACAATCGGTCCACCAACTTTGGGATCCCGCCATATTGGATTTTAAATTATGTCACTTACAAAAAATAGTTAACCGTCCATCCATTGTCAACTAAACCAAACGTGTAATTTGGCAACATAACTCATTTCGATCAACGCTTATAAAAGGTACATACCGTGATGAAGTTAGTGATTCCGGAGAAGACTCCAATGCCGACGAAAATCAATGAAAATCTGCGAACTGCGTTCAAAACCACATCCGGATCCGGATCGGAGAGAACCTGAAAACGATAATGAGTAGCTTTTACTTAAAAAAATACATCAGGCTTGAAAGGTTGGCCACAGGTAATTTTAATACACTGTGCCAGTTAAGATTAATCCCCCATGGCTATCCTATTTTTTCCGGGCTGGATATGATCCAGACATGAATGGAAAATTTAATATCTCTGCTCGACTTGATATTTGAACCCGTGCTCAGGAACCATGAAAACTGGAGAATAAAAAAAGAATACAGATACAAATAAAATGCGCTGAGCTTGTCTATAGATCATAGCGAAAGGGTTATGAACTCAGCATTTGCTGGGTGTCGGTAACCCAGTTCTGGTTTTCAATTGATATTCTGCATTGACACACGGGTGAGGGTATCAAACTCTACTTACGCCAATGAAATCTCCAAAGATAACAGCGAACAGTGGCATGCAGAAGCCGCTGAGAAGGGAGCAGATACTGGCGGCGGTGACAGTCTTCCACTCTGGCTTGTTCAGTCTTAGCACCCGCAAGAATCCTATGTCCGGAGCCTGGTCTTCATCTTCCTCGGGGTCCTGTATAAACGAGCAAAGAAGTAAGACCGCGTGTTGTTCATATAAAAAACGATGTGAAATTAGATTAACTGCTGAAGTTTGAGAGACACGATGGGCATGATAAAATAGATAAAAAGATATGATTTTAGCAGTAACATTTCACATTTCGATCGCAATGGCCAATTTTATCGGGATTGGCTAAGCATGTAGAAGATTTTAGTCAATCGAGGGTGCGTGTGAATTTAATTGTCCCCGGGCCCTCGACTCATAGTAGTGGTAGGAACTGTTGGGTTTTAAACGTCAAAGTTGAGAATTGGAAAGAGAAGTCCGACGTGCTACATGATGTCAGATAGCACGACGCCCATACAGCTGCCATAGAAAACGGCGTTATCCTGGAGAGGGAGTGATATATTTATATAAATCACACTAATATAATATTATAAAGATGAAACTCTGTGAGTGTGTATGTTTGTTACTTCTTCACGCTCAAACGGCTGGACGGATCTGGATGATATTTTTTACACATGCCTTCTCGCACACTATACATGCTCCAAAAAGCCACCATTCTCAATACTTGTCGCATAACCCGGAAATTCCTGACTTCCTCTATCTTATCATCCACCTTTTCAATTTAATTTTCCCCTCATACACTTGGTCCTGGCCCGTGTGTGTAAGGTCGTATACTCTCTTAAAAGAGTAGAAAAGTAAAGAACTCTATATAAATAATAATAAAAATAAAATGTTCATTGGTACAAAAAAATTGGTTACCTACAATAATAAGTCTTCACATAAGTTTACAGCTATATTGTAGGAACTACATTGTAGCCATTGGTTAATGAACCCTGCCTCTCAAACTAGGTCAGCCTGTAATCTTGAGAGAAAAATGGTCGAATAACAAATATTTTAAGCTATTGCATAGCTTTTATCGCGGGCTTTGAGCGCGCCGACCGAATCAAGAAATTCCGTAACGAAAATAAACCTGACACCTCGAGCTGCTCCGAAATCGGACGATGGATTCCGAGTGTGTGAGCGGGTGAGGGGTGAGGGGTGAGGGCGAGGGGTGAGGGGCAGGAGGGGTTTGTTGCGCGATTTTATAGAAGTTTAATTTTGATATTTTTAGACTGAAGTAAAAATTTTTGCGGAGGGGAAGGTAACGAGTTTAGGGAGGGGGAAGGGTTATGCAAGAAAATGAGTGAGTACTTTTATATTCTGACATTTTCCTCTGACTTGAAATCTGTGTCTAATTTATTTTCTTATAGGCCATAGACATAATATATAGACCATTGAAAAAATAGCATGGACTAGATCTCCTTTAAGCTCGTTCTACATTATAATTTTCATTCCCTTTGTAAACCGTTCTGGTCTTTATTTTTTAATTGAGATTTAGCATAAATAAAAAATAAATAAATAATTATAATTGCATAAGCTGATAAAAAATGCTATGCGATTGCTTTACCGCGGCAGTCCCCGAGTGCCACACGTCTTTTTTTAATGCATATTCTCTATTGTGATACCTCTGGTATAGCAGAAGTCCCGTCGTCCTCCAGAACGAGCGTTCGTCCCAACGGAGATTGGCCATCCGCGCGGGAGACGAGGTTTAATAGACAGCAAACGAAGACTGTCTACATACCTACAGGTGGGCCAAAAGTACATTATCACCTTCGTTTAGGTGATCTACTGTTGACCTACAATAACCTACAGTTTATTTAAAATTAAAAGATAGTATACTAATGGTTGTTAATACTTACAGTTGATTTGTATTCTAAGACTTCGTCTTCGTCATCCTTTTCACTTATTACTGATGTTTCACGAGTTAGTTTGGACTTATCTGCAAAAAAAATACATCTTATAATATTGTTGTAAATGCTTAAAGCTCAATTAATGAACGGACTTCACAATGGGCGTATTTTGCGTATACCAAATTATATGATTCTCTGGTAAGTAATCAGAAAAACATACAATTAATTTGAAAAATTACATACAAAGAATTTCAGTGTTGGTCTATGTCGCGGGAGCGGGGCGGCAATACCAAAATTTCTGCACAGGTTGGCCAAAAAATCGTGGATCAAAAGAAACAGGGAGATAGTTGGGCATAAATTCAGTTTTTTTCCTTTTTTCGGACCAGTAATAATAATAACCCAAACTGTCGTCCTTTACAAATTTTGCCCATCCCGTATAGAGATATGTTAGACCTTGGAGAAGGACGTAGGATACTTTTTGATCCCGGCAGTACGTTCCCTTGGGTGATTTTCACGATGTCCAAGCCACTGGCAGAAGCTAAAGCTAAGTTAAATAATCAATAAATCATCATCATCATCGTTTCAGCCGAAAAATGTCCACTGCTGGACATAGGCCTCCCCCAGGCGTCGCCACATTTACCGATCCCGTGCGTCTCGCATCCAGCGCCTTCCCGCAACCTTAACCAGGTCATCGGTCCACCTAGTGGGAGGCCTCCCAACGTATCGTCTTCCGGTCGCCATTCCAGAACTTTCAATCAATAAATATGACTTGTTAAATAAATAAGAAACCTACCACTCTTTTCTTGTGATCCCGGCATCGTCTGCAACATGACCATATCGTAGTAGTGACCCTTCCTCGTCATCAGCTCATCGTGGTTGCCGCTCTCCACCACCAGCCCACTTTTGAACACGTAAATCATGTCCACGTTCCGAATCGTAGAGAGTCTGTGAGCTACCACGAGGGTTGTGCGACCTTCTTGAGCCTAGAAAATCAAAGATGAACACGATTTGTACAGATTACTAATCAGAATCACACAATTTAATAGTACCTAATTGGATAAAATATTTGGAAATCTTTTTAATTGTCGAGACCGCAAGTTGGCCATTAGTCAAAACCTGAGTTAAACCACGATCTACCACCTCATTAATCATGGTTTAGCCTGGCATGGCATTACGGGACAAACGTCTCTGAACTGTAAGGTTTACTAGATTTTGAATTCGTTTATTGAGAGTTTCACCACAGTTTCACTAAGTGGGGAGTGGTAACGTACGTTTACGTTCCATATTTTTTAATGATTCTAAATTTAGTTTTTGCAAAACTTTACCTTATCGAGAGCCTTCTGTACCCTTGCTTCAGAGGAGGTGTCAAGCGCGCTGGTGGCCTCGTCCAATAGCAGGATCTTCGGATTCCGTACAAGCGCACGCGCAATGGCAATGCGCTGCTTCTGACCACCTGATAGTGAAGCACCTCGTTCTCCCACAAGGGTGTCGTAACCCTGTTGAAATTATGCTTTCCTGTATTAACTGTATCTATGAAATATATTAATGAGAAGATTATTATTATTATTTTCTGGCTTATTAAAGCTAGGTTTTTGAATAAAACATACTCATTTGTCCGAAGACACTATCTCGTTTATTAGGAGTCTAGAATATTCTTGCCACTCGATTCTGACTGGGGGAAAAAGTATGCTCGCATGGATATTCCATCCAGATATATATTTCAATGCGAGTTTCATAAGCGCACCCACCATGCGAACTCACCATGTGATTTTGGCTCTCATGACGCAGAAATACTTACCTTTCATAATAAACTGACGAGAGTTGCAGCCTCGCGCACGCCTTGATCTCTTCATTAGTGGCGCTCTCTCGTCCGTAGCGGATGTTCCATCCAAATCCCGTGCTGTTCAACACCATGGTTTTGACTATGGTTTTGAACAGCACGGGCAGGAGCCTGTGGGACTAGGAATTCCCACAGGAATGCAATGCAAGTATTTACATTCGGCAGCTTCATAATAAACTGATGAACATTGGCCTGCCAGGCGCACGCCTCGATTTTCTCTTGGTGGCACTCTCCCGTCCATAGCGAATGGTCGCCCGAACCGTGGTGTTGAATAGCACGGGTTCCTGTGGAACTAATGGAAGTACTTATTACCTTCGGCAACTTCATGATAAACTGATGAGTGCTGGCCTCCCGCCGGTAAGCCTTGAACTCCTCATTGGTGGCACTCTCCCGTGGATGTTCTCCCGGACCATGGTGTTGAACAGCACTGGCTCCTGTGGGGCTAATTGATGTACTTACCTTCGGTAACTTCATGATAAACTGATGAGCGTTGGCCTGCCTAGCGCACGCTTCGATCTCCTCGTTTGTGGCATTCTCTCGTCCGTAGCGGATGTTCTCCCGGACCGTGGTATTGAACAGCACGGGCTCCTGGCCGACCAGCCCAATCTGCTCACGTAGCCAGCGGATCGACACGTTGCGGACGTCATGCCCGTCGATTAACACCTAAAAGTTTTGTATAGATATATTGACTTAAAAAGTAAAGGGCAAAGCGGACCGACGCCACAATTTGGTCACACATAGCATAGGTCATGCTAGACCGAAGCGAGCTCGCCACGCGGTCGGCTTTCTTCGGGAGCGGTCGTGTGAAAAATTTAGGCAGTATATTATAAAATTTACATTTACCATCGGCTTGAAAAGAAGAGAGGCGACGGGAAGTGAACTGTAGTAAGCTTCTTGATCGGAACGCATAACGTTGCGGTATACGGTGCCAGAAACCAAAAACGTGCAAGTAACGTGGAGGAGTTTTTTGTTCAATCGTAGCATATTGCGTCAGTGGTGATGAGGATTTGTGTTCGGCACCGCATACCTCAGCGCTGTGCGTTCCGATCAAGATACCAAAGCTGTAATATGCAGAGTTGATTGAATGCTACCTACTACTGCGAGTAGGTAGGTATTCATTTAAGTAGGTACCAATTTATTATTGGTTCAGTAGACCAGTCTAATTTGGCATTATAGTATACGAGTACTTTCTATAAATAGTTAATAATCAAAACAAAAGCTGACACAATGTGCTATTACTGTTTGTTGTCTCGATTAGATTATGATATGATTTTGTACGTCAATAGTCGGCTAATAATGGCTTTATTTGACATCCTTCAAGTATATTTAGATACCTAATACACAGCTAGAGATAAATGGATAAGCTGATGAAATAATAACAAGAAGAAAATCACGCTGCCATGTGCAGTCGTAGGATACATATTCGAATCGCAAGCTGGCTGCAAAAACCAGATGTATGCACCGACTGCACAACATGATTTTCTTCGGCAGCAGTCGGGATTTCTGTTTTTCTTTTGGTCTTTTATGTAAACATTTTATTTTGAATTATGTAAATCACCTCTTGACACCCTTTATATCCCACACGATGGACTTGGAAGAAGAAAAACATTGGGCCCCCAGAATATGGCGCCCAAAATCCGCCATTTTTCTATTTTCCAATTTTAATGTGGCCAGTGACACTCACAAGGTTAAGACGAATCTATTGACGTAAGAATAATCAAAATCAGCTAACGCGTTTGGTCTCTAGAACGCCACATAGGAACAAACATAAATACGAGTACATAGACTGATAAACACATTATCCTCCTTCGGCAGTCGTGTAAAAACCATCACACACGGACGTAGATAAAAAGGCAATATATCTACATGAGTTGCATGAGTTTCTGCAGTAGTGAAGTGCAAGCCTATGAAAAATAATAAAAAATAAACATTTTTGTCAGTCTGTTCTAAGCCTAATGAACCTTCATCTTTCGCTATTCGAGCCCTGTGAGAACGGGCCTGACTTACGAGTTGTCGATCGTGGGTGATCTGAGAAATATACTAATCTGTACCTAATGTAGTTGGTTCGAACTCAGGCAAACACTTTTATTTTAGTTTAGCGTAGTTTATTTCATGATCACTACACTCAAACCGACACAACATCGTGAGGAAACCAAGAGAGATAGTACAAAAAATTCGAAGACATGTGACATCTAACAAAACGCATTGGGCTCGCGTGGAGGATTAGCAATCTCTCGCTGAGAGGAGGCTTGTAACCCAGCCATAGATACCGTAGTCCCAGCAGTGGAAATATTATAGACTGGGTTTATAGTGCTACCACAATAACAGGGTACAGGGTACACAATAAATAGTATTTATGAAGACGATCGATTCTTATTTGATACCAGAAAAGAAACAACAGGTACTTACACTGCCATCAATGACGTCATAGAACCTGGAGAGCAGCTGTATGATGGTAGACTTGCCGCAGCCGGAGTGACCAACCAGCGCCACAGACTGACCACGTTTCACGGTTATATTCACACCCTTCAGTACCTGTGTGGGACAAGGTTTATCAAGTACTAGCTGTTGCCCGCGACTTCGTCCGCGTGGTTAAGAAGATATAAAGTTTAATGATGTTTAACGCAAACTATTTTTATATTTCAGTTAATACCTGTCAGAAAATGCCTATCACACTAAGCATCATTTTTTAAAGCACGAATCACGAAAAACATATAGAGTAACATAACATTATTTCTTAGCTTATGTCTCCTACTCATAAACTCTAGACTTGTTAAATTTCAGGACAGTAGTACAAAAAGACATCCGGACTTTCATACAAACATGCGAGAGCCCTTAAACCGCCGTAATCCGGCCCTGTCTCAAAATCCGTTCTTAGCGGACGTTTACTAACTATGAACTACCTCCATGCCAAATTTCAAGATAGTAGTTCAAAAAAATGAAGTACTTTCATATAAACTTGCGAGAGCCCTTAGACCTCCTTTATCCGGCCCTGTCGCAAAATCCGTTCTTAGCTGACATCTACTAACTATAAACTACTTTCATGACAAATTTCAAGTTTATAGCACAAAAAATGAAGGACTTTCATACAAACTTGCGCGAGCACTTAGACCCCTAAATCCGGCCCTGTCGCAAAATCCGTTCTTAGCGGACGTTTACTAACTATGAACTACCACATTGCCAAATTCCAAGATTGTAGTTAAAACACTTTCATATAAACTTTCGAGAGCCCTTTGACCTCCTTTATCCGGCCCTGTCGCAAAATCCGTTCTTAGCTGACATCTACTGACTAATTAACTATAAACTACTTTCATGACAAATTTCAAGTTTGTAGCACAAAAAATGAAGGACTTTCATGCAAGCTTGCGAGAGCCCTTAGACTCCTAAATCCAGCCTTGTCGCAAAATCCGTTCTTAGCGGTCGTTTACTAACTATGAACTACCTCCATGCCAAATTTCAAGATTGTAGTTAATAAAATGAAGCACTTTCATATAAACTTGCGTGAGCCCTTTGACCTCCTTTATCCGGCCTTGTAGCAAAATCCGTTCTTAGCAGACGTCTACTAACTATAATCTACCTCCCTGCCAAATTTTAAGTTAGTAACTCAAAAAATGAAGGACTTTCATATAAACTTGCGAGAGACCCCATAAATCCGGCCCTGTTGCAAAATCTGTTCTGAGCGTCGTCTACTAACTATAAACTACCTCCCTGCCAAATTTTAAGTTAGTAACTCAAAAAATGAAGGACTTTCATACTAACTTGCGCGAGCCCTTAGACCCCCTAAATCCGGCCCTGTCGCAAAATCCGTTCTTAGTGGACGTCTAATATCTATTAACTTCATCCCTGCCCATATTTTAAGTTAGTAACTCAAAAAATTAAGGACTTTCATACTAACTTGCGCGAGCCCTTAGACCCCCTAAATCCGGCCCTGTCACAAAATCCATTCATAGCGGAAATCTACTAACTATAAACTACCTCCCTGCCAAATTTTAAATTAGTAGCTCAAAAAATGAAGGGCATTCATACAAACTTCGAGAGCCCTTAGACCCCCTAAATCCGTCCCTGTCGCAAAATCCGTTCTTAGTGGATGTCTACTATCTATAAACTACATCCCTGCCTATATTTTAAGTTAGTAGTTCAAAAAATGAAGGACTTTCATACTAACTTGCGATAGCCCTTAGACCCCCTAAATCCGGCTCTGTCGTAAAATCCGTTCTTAGCGGACGTCTACTAACTATAAACTACCTCCCTGCCAAATTTCATCTTTATATGTCAAGCAGTTTTCGATATTTCGTGATAGGTGAATGAGTGACCTTTCGCTTTTATATAGATATAAATAAGATTCTTCAAAAAAACTTTGACACCCCCTAAATCAAATTTTGGGGGTAGATTCGAAAAACTTATAATGACAACCTTTATTGTTTACTTAGGTTGATATTTGTGTCAAGTTTCAAATTTATTAACCTAAGAAGTAAGATTCTTCAAAAAAAATAATCGACTTTTGGGGGTATTTTTGAAAAATTAATAATTGCAACCTTTTGTTGCTTACTTAGTTGGGTATTTATGCCAAGTTTCAAGTTTATTAACCTAATAATAAGATTTTTCAAAAAAACTTTAACACCCCCTAAATCGTCTTTTGGGGGTAGTATCGAAAAACTAATAATGTCAATCTTTATCATGTACTTAGATTACTATTTGCGCCAAGTTTCAAAAATATTAGCCGAAGGAATTAGGTTTTTCATACAAACTTTGCCCCCCTTTTTAACCCCCTTAGGGGTAGAATTTCGGTAAATCCTTTCTTATCGGATGCCTACATCATACAAAGAATACACCTTTCAAGTTTCAGGTCTCTACGTTCAGCGGTTTGGGCTGTGCGTTGATCCGTCAGTCAGTCATTCAGGACAAAGCATTTTATATATATAGATTAGTTATCTATATATATAAAAGAAGAAACTGACTGACTGATCGATCAACGCACAGGCAAAACCGCTAAGCCTAGAAGCATGAAATTTGGCAGAAAGGTTCCTCAAGTGACGTAAGGGAGCACTAAGAAAGGATTTTTGGAAATTCCACCCCTAAGGGGGTAAAAAAGGGGTTGAAAGTTAGTATGTAATTTCTATAGTTTGTAAGTTGGAAACGTGAAATTTTAGATTTACGCTCTTCGTTGGTAAAAAGAATTAATGTAATTATTGGTTTTTGGAAATTCCACCCCTAAGGGGGTAAAAAGGGGGTTGCAAGTTTGTATGAAATTTTTACAATTTGTAAGTTGGCGACGTGAAATTTTAGACTTACGCTCTACGTAGATAAAAAAAAATTACGTATTTATTGGTTGTTGGAAATTCCACCCCTAAGGGGGTAAAAAGGGGGTTGAAAGTTTGTATGTAATTTCTATAGTTTGTAAGTTTGTGTAGTGTAGTACACGTGAAATTTTAGACATACGCTCTACATAGATAAAAAAAATTAACGTATTTATTGGTTTTTGGCAATGCCATTCCTAAGGGGGTTGAAAGTTTGTATGTAATTTCTATAGTTTGTAAGTTAGACACGTGAAATTTTATACGTACGCTCTACGTAGATAAAAAGAATTAACGTATTTATTGGTTTTTAGTAATTCCACCCCTAAGGGGGTAAATGGGGGTTTACATATACGCTAAAAATTCGTGTATTGTATATTGGTTTTTGGAAATTCCACCCCTGAGAGGGCAAAAAGGGGGTTGAAAATTTGTATGTATTTTCTACAGTTTGTAAGTTGGAGACGTGAAATTTTAGACTTACGCTCTACGTAGATAAAAAGAATTAACGTATTTATTGGTTTTTGGAAATTCTAAACCTAAGGGGATAAAATCGGAGTTGAAACTTTATATGAAATTTCTTCGGTTTGGAAGGTAAAACATCTGAAATTGTAGGTTTACACTCTAGATTAATAAAAAAAGTGTAAAAATCCCCCGAGACAACATCCTCTAAAAGTAATTTTTGCTCCACCCGATTATGCGACAAAAAAATCGCGACCAGTCTTCTGCTCTTCGGATTCAGCAGACTTGCGGCTCCCGCCAGGACAGCAGTCCATCTTGTGCGAGGCCATGCAATGTTGCTTCTTCCAGTAACGAACTCGCCACTCCAGAAATTTCAGTCCCATAGCCCATCTGTTCAGCGAACGATCTGGTCTGCTTCATGCACCCAAATTTTGGTCATTCTTGGGGCTATGTCGGTTACCTCAGTTTTCCTGTCTGTGTTTCCGAGTCGGATTCGATGAATACCTTCTATAAAGTCACCGATTTTCATGAGAATGGGTGATACATGGGTATTTAAAATGACCTTAGTTTTATCCATATTTATCGTAAGACTCGTGCGGAAGCTGCACAGCACTTTCTTCTTCATAGTAATAGATGGTGAGTGGTGTCCTCGCTATGGATCTATATATTGTTAGCTATTGTAAAGCCTCATGACTGAGGTTTTGATCGAATGAACGGTGTGACTGTTATTTACTAACTCTATAACTTAACTTATCGGACACGTCATTAAAGTTTCGTAAATTCTAACTTAAACCATAGATATCTACGATATCCCATTTATTATTGATTTAACAATAGCTTATTTTTGGTCGCCTTCACTAACCGCACATAATAAAGTTATATTTAGTTGAATAAAACTGGGTAGAAACAGACAAAATTTTATTCGTCATATGTGTGTCGTGTGATGAGTTTATGTTGGCATCAACTTAAATATTTAAAATGTATGTGCGGTAGAATCATTTATTATCTATACTTTTTTATATTTTAAAGAGGAAAGATTTGTATGTAACGAATAAACTTAAAAACTACTGGACCGATTTCAATTCTGTTTGTGATTTCAAACCGTTGGGAAGCTACACTATTCCCGGATGACATAGGCTACTTTTTATCCCTGTATTCTCACGGGAACGGGAACTAAGCGGGTGAAACCGCCAGGCGTCCGCTAGTTACTACTAACAGGTTAAGATAACCTAGTTTTCTAAAAAATCTACAAAACACAGTAGATTCATGATAAAATATGTTAGTATTTTTAAGTATCTTCTTGAAAAGCGTAGCTCTCTTAATCACATTTGGAAACTATTTGAGATACCTACCACAATAAATAGCTAAGGATGTAACCCCAAGCTCGCAAAGAGGCAAAAAAGCTTGTAGCCAAAGCGACTTTCTATAAAGCGTGCAGCCAAAGCGATTCTGCACTGCCACTGCGTGCGATGGTAGTGGCGAAGTTCTAGGCCTACAAAGTTTTAAGATATTGTTGTACCAGCGGCAGAAGAATATTTATTTATTTACCATTTGAACACTCTTCAAGATCAAATGGTCAGGAGGAACAACACCATACTGTATTCGCTACCATCGCCACGAGGGCTTAGCCAGGAACCATATACCATGGGCTAACTATTCGACTCGCGTCAAGACAAGATGCAGTCTCGGCTGCACACATCATCCACACTTGCTTTTTCGATTAGAGCTTATTGCTTCAACACCAGGTATAGGATTAGAACTGATACACCAATGTCCACTGTTTTACCGAGTATTATACATATTGTTAGCAGCGCGACCATGTTTGCGTTATGGTGCCAGATTGTAGAATACTCGGACACCATGGGCATAACAACCAACTACATACAAAACAAAACATGTTGCATGCAGCATAAGGACAACACCTACGGCAGCGATTGAGATATACTTCAATATTCCTCCTCTGCATATGATGGTTGAACTCGAGGCAAGGAAGACATTACATCGTCTTGCTGTTGCTGGACTATGAGATGCCTCTAAGCCAAAGGCTAACCATACGAAATTCGATGGAAATGAAAACCTGCAGCCGTATTGCGTAAGTGCGCAAAGAGTTTAAACTTTATCCAACCGACCAAATCGACCAATCACATGCGAGATGAATGACGCGATGTGTATTTCCGTTTTGTGTTTTTGGCCGATTTGGTCGGTTGGATAGAGTTTAAACTCTTTGCGCACTTACGCAATACGGCTGCTGGATCGGGTAACAAGCATGATATCCGATAAAATGCAAAATATGTTTGTGTTTGGAAGGTCTTTCAAGGTCCAAATCCCAACTATAAAGGACTGGACGAAGGGACTCGATCCACCAGAACAAGATAGTCTGGTATGGTACACTGATGGATCCAAAACGGAATCAGGTACAGGAGCGGCGAGTATACGCAAAAGGCTACAAATGTAGTAAAAGCTTTGAAGATGGCAACTGTATTCCAAGCAGGAACATATGCCATAATACCCTGTGCTCAAGAGAATATAGATAGAGGAACCAGAAGTAAATCCATATGTATTCTTAGTGACAGTCAGGCTGCAATAAAAGCCATGGCATCCTATAAAGTGGGCACCAAACTTGTTCTGGATGCTATCCAAAGCCTAAACAAGCTTGGGAAGCATAACAGAATAAGACTGATGTGGGTCCCTGGGCACAAAGGAATCCATGGTGACGAAGTGGCAGATGAACTGGCAAGAAAGGGCTCAGCAAATGATTTTGTGTGTCCAGAACCATTTGTAGGCATTTCGTCGTGTCTCGTAAAAGCCACTGGCTGGTAAGCGAATGAGCCTTCTAGGGGTTGGATATCCAAAACCAGAAGACTATAGGCTCATATCTCGTAGTCTCGTTGTAAAACTCATGAAGAGAGTTTTCAACGAGATTGGGGAGGAGTAGGTTATCTACGGGACCACAATAATTCCCAATGGGTCGAAGTGTCCGAGTTATTTCTCGGCCCCTCCACAAGATAAGATAAGATAACCAAAACATGTTAACTTGTTTTTGTAGTATCGATTTTAGACATGTCATACATAAAATAATTAGGTATCATCATGAATAACGAATTTAACACCCTGGATATCACATGCCCAATGTATAAAATATAGATAAACATAAATTATTATAATATAATCATTAATTATCATTAATTATTATATTATACTTTTAATCAAAATAATCTTTTTATTTGTTAGTCGATAGTACTTGTATCAAAATATTTTTAATCAATTGTGTAATTATTTTTGTTTTGTAGTTATATGTATACTAGTAAAAAATTATAAAGTTAGTTGTAACTTTACATAGTAGACAGAGGTAAGTACCTACTTAGGTTTTATAGGTGCGTGACCACGCATGGAAGCCTGATTATGATCTTCGGTTCAGTCCGAAAGTAACTTTAAACTAAGGTGTTTCAAAGGAAGAGCTTCCGAACGATCACGCTACGGTTATCCAGTAAGCTGCAAGCTGCAGATACAATACAAAATATCAAAAACTATTGCAACACAATTTGATAAATTAGCGGTCACTGTATTTTCGCAGTGTCATTACCGTAACGATACCTACATGGCGCATAATTAATATCTACGTCACAACATCACGCAAATCGATTTATCTGCCACAGCGAAAATCAATGAGTCAGTCTATTATTGGCAAACCATTTCATGGTAGACACTACAATTGCGGCGTCAAAACAACTCCACTTTTGATATCTCACGTGTACCTACACAGAGGCCAATATTGATGTAGGTACAGCTTTGTTGTATACAATATATTTACGTAGATACTAGAGTTTACCTGAAGCCCTGATTTGTCAACAATGCTGGAAACTTGGAAACAATGCTGGTGGGTGAAAATTTTATTTTCATCAAAGTCTATCGAAAGGCAGTCGATTCAAACGGTATGAAAAGTAGACTTTTCTTGTCCTGCTGCTGGCTTCGAACGGTGATGGGGCTGGGTACTCGATATGTTTTATAAACACTACCTATTTATTGCCACTATAATTATATTTTTTGTATTAAATAGCACCCTATATAAAAAACGGCTTTGCCTAATAGGAACTAATCTAAACTAATTTTAATTACTGGCAGGAAATAGGTAATAAGCAAAACCTGTCAGGAGACATGTGGCAACTCATTCGTTCTGATCAAGTTATCATCCAGTAACTAGTTATTAATTCTACCATGAAGACTCAATAAGACGAAACTTACCGGAACATCTGTTCTGGACGGGTAATGGAACACCACATTCTTCAACTCGATGTTTCCTTCAACTTCCTTGGGGACAGTTCCCCTGTTCTGTAGAGGGTTGATGGTCGGTACATTGTCGATCATGTTGAAGATCTGCGCGCCGGCGCCGCGAGCCGAGCCGAACACCTCCATCAGGGTCGACGAGATGCCGAAGTTTGCCGAACCCGTCATCACACCGAAGAATACCTGAGAAGGTCATAAAAATCAACATCGTAAACATCAGCCCTTAATGTTCCCACTCCTGGGACATAGGCCTACTTTGGTAATGTGGAAAATTGTTTCGAAGCGTAGCAGACGTCTTTTGTTTGACTGGATGGTACTGATGGCTAGGAGAGGGTCGACCGATTTCTGAATTCAGAATTTGTAGATTGATATTTCTACTTTAGCTTGAAAACCTGCCAAATTTTGGTTGGCTTCTGGGCTATCTTTTTTTTCGTAATATCGATGATTCCAAAATTACAAAATGCATTATAGTTGGGTTTGACACGTTTTTAACTAAAAATATTCAATTCAGAAACTGGCCCATCGACGCAATCTTTGAAAAATTGCAAGTATCAAGATAGTTAATTCCCACTGCAGGGCATATCTTGCACATCATCAGATAAGCTCTAATCTTCACCAACTTTGTTGAGATGTGACATAGTAGGTTGGTATACTTAGCATATGAAATTGCAGTGAATATACAAAATTTTAGAGTGTCTCAATAATAAAAGTCTTCTTGAATATTTTAGGTTGAATAGCTTTCGACTTACGGGCACTTCGAGCCAATAGACATTCGATGCATAGAACTATCGTTACAATGGCCTTTCGGCGAAACGGACGCTCGATCTAATGGCTATTCGAAATTGTGGTAAATAGATACTATGGAATTTCGGCGATTCGGACGATCGATCTGATGACTTCGGGGAATTAGCAATCGGTGATATGACATTCGGAAACAAGCAGTAAACCCCAATAACTCATTCTGCTCTGTATATCAGCGAAAAAGTTCCGATGCGCAAGGCCCGGTTCAGTGCTGTTTTTGTGTGAGATTTACGACTGCGCAGCTATTATCACCAACTACAGGGCGGCTAAGAAGTTTGGCGAGAACTATATCTAGGTAAGTATAGGTATTTAGATTGTTTTTTATAGTTAATGCATGATATAATAAATATATCCCCTTTCATATGACGCAACAATGATGACGATGAAGGAACTTCATCTTTGGGTTAATTCGAGGCAATCATTCTTCATATTTGTATTACATGGGAAGAAAACTACCAAAAACTCTGTTCTTACTTATTTAAATTAGTGTGATTAAGATAGGCTGGCACAATAGGCTTAATAGGTATTTATTTCGATTTTTGCATATTATAAAGATGACTAGTGGGTTTTTTAAACAAACCGTTATCAATATTATCTAACATACGATGAAATTACATCAGGCAACCTAAAGTGGGTGATAGTCGAATTACGTACATAAAGCTCGATGACCTTTACGCCCATTGTCCACTTTATACACACTTTTACTGCACTACAGCCATATTTTTGTATCTATGATTAATTGGTTGTATCACCTATAACCCAATTTAAATCATTTTCAATTAATTCACTCACAGCGATCATAGTGGAGACATCATAGTTCTCGGGTTCGTCGACCATCAGCCTGTAGCCGAACCAGAAGGACAGGGCGTAGGCGCAGAAGATGCAAAGGAATAGCATTCCCATGGCCATCCCGTTGAACAAACCTGAAATAATCGAAATTTGTAAGAAACAGATCATAACAAATTGGATAAGTCAAGAATATGTTTCTTATTTTTAGGGTTCCGAAGTCAACAAGGAACCCTTATAGTTTCGCTCTGTCCGTCTGTCCGTCCGCAGCTTAGCTCAGAGAATCTAAGTACTAGAAAGCTATAATTTGGCATGCATATACATATTAATAATTCCGACAAAGTGGTAACATAAAATCATGAAAAATCATTTTTGTTCGGGTACCTCCCATAGACGTAAAGTGGGGATGTATTTATTTTTCTCATATATCCCATGGTGTGGGATATTTTTTGATAGGCCATTCAAAAATATTATGGGTTTGTTAAAACCATTTTTCGATTCAGAGATTCGTTTGCGTAAAATTAAGCTTTAAGTTGCAAATTTATGTTAGAGTCAAGTGTCCCCCCTCCCCCTGCCAGCGAAATGGCTGCTCTTGGCTATGTGAAAAAAATCACGGCAGTAGTAAATATAATGAAATTAAAAGGAAAATTATCATGGATAACAAGGCTTTACAAGTTTACGAGTAATAGTCGACCAACTTATAAAATGTACTTGGAACAGTAAAATTTTCGTACAAATGCCATTGAAAAATTACTTAAATAACGTTGTTAGCTGTGTAAAACAGATAGTAAATATATGCTTATGAACCATGTAAAAATATACAAAAATAAAATCGTAACATCATTAATAATAATAATTTCTAAATTAATAATGTTTAAGCTCGAATAACGCATTGGAGTGGCCGGTGTCGTTGGCAGTACCAGAACGTATTCCATAGGGCGCATGCGCGCGGTGGAGTCTATTTTGTGTTAGTGCAGAAGTATTTTCGCCGTTTTGTAATTAAAACGTAAAAGTAAAGTCAAATTAGATTCGACTTCCAAGCAAATTACTTATTTTCTTTTGTCGATATCCTTCTATAAAGTCAATATTCGACCCGACTTCATCACTAATTGAGTAGCGAAAACTTTCCAGAATGAAAAATAGTGAATACCGCAGATTAGAGGATTTACCTCTAATCTGCGGTATTAGAGGAGATTGGAGGTGAATACATACGATGTTTTTCTAATTCCGAAAGAGAAATAAACAAGGAGCGTGCACGCAAGGATCCAGGAACGAACTATACCATTCCCCGTGGCACTAACGCGCGCTCGTATCGGCTCCTTTCGCAATTTGCACCCACGGTGGTACTCAAATTGATAATATTTTTCTAACTTCAGTTGCGAAGTTGGATTTTAGAACTCCTTCTTCAGTTACCAGTTAGTCCTTATTTAGTTTAAGTCAAGAGTGAATAGATTACATCTAGGCAAGCGTGTTTCACCGTAGACCACATCATCGCTTACCATCAGGCGAGATAGTGGTCAAACGCGAGAATATAGATTAAAAAAAAACATCATTCTATGTGGCCCCGATTTTAGACTTTGTGAGCCGCTGAAACCGTTCTAATGGTCATGTAACAACAACAAAACCCTCTTTTTAGTCCGCATTATTATGCAACTTCGGAACCCTATTACTGCGCATGGCCCGACACGCACTTGGCCGGTTTTTTTATACATTTTAGGAGTTCAACCACTTCTTTTGGGGCTTTAGGTACCGACGCGACGTTTTACAGCAACAAAACTTATTTCAATATGAATCTTAATGTACAAGAGTACTCACAGAATTAACAGCTTTTTTTTTTTTTTTTTTTGTGATGTGTTTGCTCTTGACTCTAGTCTAGGTCAGAGGTGACAGAGACAGAGTCGACGATGGAGTGAGCTTACCCAGAAGAAGCCTGTTCACTCTAACTTTGAATAGATTCGGGTTGTAGGCGTTCGGAAACACGGACGCAGGTAGTGAGTTCCATTCATTCGCTGTGCGCATTATGAAGTATGTCTGGAAGCGCTTAGTGCGAATTGGTGGAATGGCAACAAGGTAAGGATGGTAACTTGCAGTGCGTCTAGATGTCCGATGGTAGAAGGGGGCTGGTGGGATGAGGTCGTGGAGTTCTTGAGCACACTCACCGAAGTACAGTCTGTAGAAGACCGGCAAGCAGGCAACTTTGCGGCGATGAGCCAAGCTATGTAGCTTGGCATCCGCCAGTTCAACGTCGCCAATGAGCCTCTTGGCTCTGCGTTCCACCGAGACAAGCGCGGCAAGCTGATACTTAGCTGAGCCATCCCAAAGGTGGCTGCAATACTCCATGCAGGATCGGACTTGCTCTTTGTAAAGGGTTAAAAGCTGTCCAGGCGTAAAGTATCGCTTCACTCTATTCAGGATGCCCAGTTTTTTGGCCGCAATTTGGGCTTTGTACTCAATGGAGGCGCCGAAGTTGAGATTGGATGTCAACTCCATGCCTAGGAGCTCGAGCCGATCAGTCACAGGAACAGACGTACCCCGAAAAGTAGGAGTATGATCGAAAAGACTTCTTTTAGCGGTAAAAAGACACGCCTGTGTTTTGGTGGCGTTAAAGGAGACCAGATTGTCATCACCCCACTGGGAGACAAGGCTTAAGGTCAAATCTGTCCGCTCCACCATAGCCTCTCTCATCAACGCTGGTTTTTGCGCTGGACAGGTATCTCTCTGAAACAGTACTGTCATCTGCGTACCCAACAATACCAGGCAGAAGTAGGTCATTGATGTGCAGCAGGAAAAGAGTTGCAGAGAGAAAAGACCCCTGAGGAACTCCGGCATCAATAGCCATAAGGTCAGAGGAGCAGCCGTCAATGACTACTCGGATCGACCGTTCACTGAGGAAGTCTGATATCCAACTACAAAAACCAGCGGGGATGCCATACACAGGAAGCTTACTGAGTAGACTCGCGTGCCAGACCCTGTCAAAGGCCTTCGAGATATCAAGCGACACAGCAAGTGCTTCGTCGTGTTTCTCGATGGCTTCGCCCCAGCAGTGCGTGATATACACAAGATGATCGCCAGTTGACTGTCCCCGGCGAAAGCCATACTGACGGTCATTGAGGAGATTATTGTCTTCAAGGTACGTCAGCAACTTACTGTTGAGTACTCTTTCCATAACTTTGGACAAAATGGAGGTAATGGCGATCGGACGGTAATGGGCAGGGTCTGCACTGTTGCCTTTTTTGGGCACTGGTTGCACTGAACTGTCTCCTGTATTGACACGCTTGTTCCACCTCTCTCTTGTAAAAAGAATGGTGCCGAAAGCCTGCAAGCTTGCAAATAGCTTGGTCAGTTTTCCGGTACGGGTACAAACACTCTTTATGATGGGCGTTAAAGTCCCCCAGAAAATTAAGCTTCGCTGTTGGGTACCGTTGCTGGGCCATGTCAGCCGACTCCACGAGGAAATTAAAAAGCGCTGTCGTCTCCTGGTCACCGGTGTGCGATCGATAGACGCCGATGTAGAGAGTGTCCACAAGTAGCCATATGGCAGAAAACCCCGATTTCTCAAAGCAACGGAGACGACGACAACAAATGTCATCGCGGACGTACACACAGACCCCAGCTTGCTTCTTGAACTTGTGTTCAAGAGAGTAACCCGGGTAGTTGAGGTACGTCACGTCCGACGGGGTTGTAATCTTCGTCTCCGTTAGGAAAAACAGGTGCGGCTTCTCGGTCTCAAGGTGGTGGTGGACCGGATCGAGATTAGAGTGCAGCCCCCTGACGTTAGTGAGGTGCACTTTTAGTGGGAGGAAGTGCAGCCGTTGTTTCACCATATTCTTCTTTGCTTTGGTCATATCTTTAGTTATAGAGTTTGCTGGGGAAGAAGTCGAACTGTCGAGGTGCTGCTCAGTGAACCAAGTGGAACACTGGAGCTAACCCAACCTATGGTGAACTCATTTGGAGACTGCGGGGACGCCCGAACCCCCCCGGATATGGCCACCGGGTCCTCCCATCCAGTCGCCAGCTGGCACGGTGGAGCATACCGGGATTTTTCGCGAGTTGGCGGGGCAGCCTTTGGCACGTGGCTGGCGTGCTACTTGGGCCCCCTACTGACTGCGGTCGGCCAACGGCTGGCACCGTGCTTCGGATCCCGCTACCCTCCAAAATGAGCTACCCGGCAAGTTTTGCCCAGAGACCAAGACCGGTTCTGAACAGCGCAACTGACATCCTCCTTCTCCCCCAAAGGCACTGGCACTCCCACACACCGACGGAACACAGCAAGCTGTTTGGCGCCTTGCGGAGCCTACCACCGCTTAAGTGGGATCGTTCAGCCGTACTACAGGCAAGCCTGTGGTGCCGTTGCCCGGGATGGACCACTAGGAGGTAGATCCCATACCCACCCCAAAACTTTTGATAACTAGCGGGATTGTCTAGATAACTTGATTTAAATATTGATATAAAACGGCTTCTGTAATTAATTATTATTATTATTATTATGAGCCTGTTATGTCCCACTGCAGGGCAAAGGCCTCCCTTCCGTCTTTCCATTTTTCCCTGTCTCTTGCTACATCTGGCCAATCCCTCAGATAGATGTCAATTAATATCAAGACAAAATGCATTTCGTTACTTATTGGGAACAACTCACTGCAGAACCTATTTTTTGTCGACAGAGATGAATTAATTAAGAAGATTGTGCAAGGGGAATGAAAAATAATGTACAACGCGGTATCAAATTGGTTGATCTCCTTTAGTTTGACCTTTCTTTGGTTTTGTTATCTATGCATTAAAGACGTCCATAGCTGAACAGTGGAGGGGAAATAGTGGAAGTCTACTCCCCCTAGTGTCGGTACATCGACCGATCCTGTGCGTCTTGTGATGCACCTTTTTAGTCGTTAGCATTCTAACAACTGTGTAGGTGTACAGAATAATTGCTAACAAAATTTTCAAATTCGGAGTTATTAAAAAAAAATATAAAGCTAACCAGCGCACAATGTTTGCATAATAGTTACATGCGAATCTAATTTTAGTTTTCATCACGGAGCTATGCCAGTCATAGCAGTGCAGTGTTTTCTTTAGCTTTTTGCATTTTTAAGATTTTCTACAACCTGTTGGGCTTTAGGGATGTTTCCTGGGTAGCAAAATGATAATTCTATTAAGTCCGTCTCAGTAAGATTATCAAATAATATTGGACACGATTTTTTGCTTTACCAAATCAATAAAAATTGACAAACTTAAAGCGCGTCAAAGTTCAGGAGTGGGAACTTGTGACGTCACTAAGGCAGTATAAAGTGTACTAGCGGTGTGACGTCACACGATATTTCAACGCATTATATCGTCGTCACTTTATTTTTACGTGTCCCAAGAAAAAATACGCGTCCTATATTTTTTATTAATCTACCTGCCGGACATAAAACAAATTTTTAGTAAACCACCCTATTATCGCTTCGTCGCTTAGGTCGGAAGCGTCAAAACCCATTGAGGCGACGTGAAGCGACGCGTCGGTCTAAACCCTAAAACACAAAAACCTTTTATCTATAGGCTTCTTACCTTTCTTAATGTTGATTTTCTTAGCATCATTAAGGTGTTCTCCGTATCTCTCCAGCTCCTGCTTCTGTCCGCTGAAGGCATACACGGTACGTATAGCGGAGATAACTTCTTCGGCAATAGCACCAGCCTTGCCTGAAGCTACGGCTTCTTTCTTGGAAAGGCGAGCTGCTATCTATGGCAATAAATTATATTATGAAACCTCTTCATTGGAACAAAAATACTAAAACAAAGCAGTTCCTATTTGCAAAAGAGATCTTATTATGATCTCCTTAGACTACTGGGTATGGTTTAAACAGGGTAAGGTTAAAGCAACTATAATGGCTCTTAAAATTTTGGTAGGTCGAGGTAATACATGCAAAAAGTATAGACATCTCTTCTCGATTCCAGGAAAGATATGGGTAGAGAGGAAAAGGAAATAATCGCGTAAAAACCAAATGGTTGAACATTTACTTTTATATCGACAAACGTCGTACACTATCCTATCAGCTACCATGCAAACAGTTCGAGTATTTTATTGGCTTTCCATATCTCAGTACTTACACGGACCTAACACGAATTACGCAACAATTCGACTTATTTCTTTATGATTAAAATTACCTATATATTATCTTTTGCGACATAATTTCATCGATGTTTTGATACTATAGATTGTTTCATTCAATTAATCTATCATTATCTTTAATTAATGTCTGGCGTAGACGGAGAGCCATGAGCTCATCTTTTAGATAATTGTAATTCTGAACCAGGAAACATCTATATTAATTGTGTCGATCGATAAAGCTGCCTACACGGCTACACATTACATGCCAGTATTATATTATCTGTGACATTACTGTGTCGTGTCATGTCGTGACGCGGGATACATATACATATTAATCATAATCATACGAATCTGTTCAAGTCTACATCATATCGCAACGAGTCTTGTAGCCAAAAAAATGCCTGACAAGTAAGTATGTTACCGCCTTAAGCTATGCCAAATTGGAAGAGTTCACGCCATTTAGGGTATTTCAGCTGAGATTTTTGTAAGATATTTCGAAATAATTTTCGGTTTAGTAGTATAGGGTTGGTAAATGTAAAACGACCAGCAATATGCTGCTACTCGTACTACGTAGAACTGACTACATTGGACACAATAGTGGGTACGTATTGGTATAGCATTTCGTAAAATGTTTTTATTAAACGTAATAAATGGTGTGGAAGAAGGACAACAGGATAATATGTTGCTACCGTGAGTATGTACTTAACACTGGATGCAATAGATAGCTAAACGATCAACGAAATAACTAGGGTACCTCTGAGAGAGACAATGTATGGTAGCGAAAAAGTACGTCGTGCGTTTATCACTTTAAAAGAGACACAAGAAAAATAATTTAACTTACCAGCCCAGCGACTCCCACTAGTGTCATGGTGACAGGGAATGATATAAGACACAGTAGAGCCAGCTTCCATCCCTTGATGAGAGCCATGATGACGCTGCTGAAGAACGACGCCTGATAGAACAGGAATGTTGACAGCTTCTCGCCGATACCATCTTCAAGTTTCACGACGTCACTGCGGGCAAACCCTCCAATTAATAAAAAAAAACATTTGTAATTTTAATATTGGCTTAACATACGATAGATTTCAGAACAAAAGGGGTTCCCCTTTTGCGAACTTAGAGTCGTCCCATTTGGTACGTTCTGCGAGGTTCGAACCCACACCTACAACTTGTAAGTCGCGGCCGATACCACTGGGCTAGCACTGCTCTAATTGTGGACTAATAAATAACGTATGTACAAACTGATAATAATAAGTAATTATGTACATGCGAGTATAAAAACGGGAACGGGGAAGAGCTCACTGAACATTTAAAAAATCGTCCATTTCACTGACAATGGCGAAAGTGGCCAGAACGCTAGCAGCATTACCACGTTGAATGGCTTATTTGCTTTGTTGAAACGTGATTTGATAACTGAAACTAAATAAAATTGCAACACAGTCCTTTTAAAATAATCCTAATTCTTGTGGGTACAACCAGTCCAGTCCATTCGAAGGTTGTCAGGTAGATACCTAATTTAAAAACAACACACATCAAGAGGAACATGCCTTTATTAATTAAATAAATCTGATGCTTTTACGAAAACGTAGTAAAGGTAGCAAACGTCGAGTATGGGTGTGTCTACACATTAGCTGATTGGATTATCTTACCTGTTAATTTTAGAAGCAATGTCCCCGTTTTTATGGACATCGAAATACCCAAAATCTTGGTTTAGAGCTGCTTTCAGATACTCTTGTCGTATTACATAAACCTGCGGAAATAATACAAATGTTGTAGGTGATGCTCGGACGAAACCGTAAGACATTATCTTCCGTAGCTATTATGTAGGTTACTAACATTCATTAGGTAGGTTGTAATTATACAGAAAGGTCGCAAGGATCATTAACTCGAGAAGAGCCTTTAGGCGTGATTGATCCAATTCGCGGTTGGTCCAAGTCGCGTTTGGTCCAAGTCGCTTTTGGTCCAAGTCACTTTTGGTCCAATTCGCGGTTGGTCTAATTCGCGAAGAGAAGGTAACAAACAGAACAGTAACAGCTAGATTCTTAATTCATTTCTAGAGAGAATTTGAATGTAGGATCTGCGAATCAGTGAAAGGAAATGCGTTCGCAGACATCTGACTGAATATCCTAAGTAAGGCCGCGACCCCATCATGAACGGCGCGGCGCCGTCACCGTGAAACGTCACGACGCCGCCGTGCCGCAGCACGGTGCAGCGGACGGCCGGTGCGCCGTCCATTGCCCCTATTCAGTCGATATTTCGCTGTTGGCGTGCAACACATAACATCACATAACATTTTTCCACGCTTCTGTTCTTAGAAGATTGACTTTATAATTGTCATTTGTTTTATCCCAGAGCACTGGAAGTGCCTCCACTAACGAAACAAAGAAGTCTAGATCGATATTTTCCACCATTTTGTTTTACACACATGCGCTCACGCCAACAGCGATATCGACTGATTAGGTGCAATGGACGGCGCACCGTTCGCGGCACTGTGGTGCGGCCCGGCGCCGTGCAGTGCCTCGGCGGCGGAGTCGTGACGTTGCACGGTGAAGCGCCGCGCCGTGCATGATGGGGACGCGGCCTAAAAAGTCATAATACGAGGTTTGGCTCTCGCCTATAGCCTCTAAAGAAAAGCATAGGGACACAGTATACATCTTTATTATTAAGTTTATTAAATATCTTTTAAATTGGTTCAATATTGGAGAAGGAAATAGGTGAGAGCCAAACCTCGAATTTTGACTCTTTTTTAGGAAATTTAGTCGGATGTCTGCGACCGCATTTCCTCTTAAGGTGGGCATCCACTATGTTCGCGAACCTCTTGCGCTCCGTGCTTCTGCAACTGCTTCAATGGATACAGAATGCGCTTTGCTTTGTGTTCGCGCTCAAGACCGACAGAACTCGGATCGCTTGTCGCGGAGCGTGCAACCTTGCCGCTGAGCGCAAGAGGTTTGCGAACGTAGTGGATACCCACCGTTACAAGGTTAGATTATATTTTATAAATAAGGCCCTTAAAATTTGGATGTAAAAGAGGAACATACTTGGTTATACGCAGCAATGTTCATCATCGTAGTAGCAGCGTACGACAGAACAATGAGTAATACTCCGGTAATCACGTTGTAGATGGCAAAGAAGAACAGTTCTTGAAGAAATGCTTCCCCAGCTTCATCATTCGGTATGGCAGGATTTAAAATGGCTCTTCCATATTCCACCATAGCATCTAGCAGGAATGCAAGCAACAGTGTGTTGATAGGCGTCGAAATGGCGGCGACCGCCGAAAATAGTAACGCCAAGCATATGAAAATTTTGTCCTTGAGGGTCGCAAATCTGAACTGAAAATGAAAGATTTCTGTCATAATTAATTTGTACTAAAACTGGCTTCTACCACTGCGTGAAGCCACTGGCAGAAATAAGTATTATATAAAATATACCTATCAAGAAAATCGAAGCTAATTTGTCTTTAACTTTAGACAAATTAATCCTTGACGTCTTTAAAGTCATACAAGGTAGGATATTATTGTACCTTTTCGAAAACACCCGAAAATGCTTCCCTACCCTAAACACGTTCGTGTTTACCTGATAACGCTTAATGGTAACATGAACATTCCATTTCTATTATGAACTTTACTTATGTTAGCGGTAAAGTGCGTTCATGACTTGAAACTTAATTAGGTAAAACACGAGCCGAAACGGATCGATAGACGGCAAGATAAAGTTCGTTTTATGCACACCAAGGTTCAAGTGACGTTGTAAACACGTAATTAAGAGGGGTGTTTATATTTCAGGGATATGTGCAGTAGTGATATGTAACGAATGTCATTTTTTGAACATTCGCGGATGCGAATACGAATACGAATGTTCAGTTTTTGTTAAAATTTGGCGCCAATTGTCTATGGTTTGGTGGCAGTCTCGAGGTGCGTTCCGTTTGTATTTTGTTCCGAGAAATTTGCAAGACATAAGAAGCATTTGTGTCCATCTTATGATTTAAAGTCTCGCTCGCGTTTGTTTAAAACAGAGACACTGGGTGTCCGAAGACCTCAAGGACAACTTGGATATTGAGCGTGAGCGCAGGGCGTTGGTGTTCGCTGCAATATGTTGGCTCGCAGATTTGCGGAATGCTCGACTGACGTAAAAGCTACGTTGTTTAGAGCGTATTGTCAGTCTTTCTATACGTGCAGTCTATGGGTCAACTACACGCAGAGGACATACAGCGCTCTGCGTGTTCAATATAATAATGCATTCAGGATGTTGATGGGGCTGCCACGCTACTGCAGTGCATCAGGCATGTTCGCAGAGGCAGAAATTGATGGCTTCCACGCCATCATACGCAAGCGATGCGCCTCTATGATTCGCAGGGTGCGTGGCAGCATACTGAAAACTCTAGCAGACAGGTGGGACAGCCCCATACTGGGACATTGGATGCGCCTACATGCCAGTGGAGCGTACAAATATAAATAGTTATAAGTTATAATAACTTTAGTTTACCTGTATTTAATTATTTGTATTTTATAGTTGGTTTTTAAAGTTTTCGAACATTAAAGTTTTGTGTAATTTTAGTTTTATGAAATTTTATAATTGAACATTTAAATTTTTAAATTTCTGACATTTAATTTTTAAATTTCTGACATTTTAATTTATAAATTTCTTACATTTTAATTTTATGTCATTCTAGTTTTATAAATTTAATTTAATTATTTGACAATTTAATTCTGTATCATTTTAACTTTTTGACAACTTTAATTGTAATTTAAATATTGTGTCTTTCTTATTTAATTTATATTTGGATCCCTGTAGATAATTACTATAAATTCATTAAATTGTTTTTGTCATTTACTAATATTAATTATAAGGTTGTGTACTAACAAAGAATGGACTCCAAAATTGTCTGAATTTGAATAAAATTTAAATTTAAATTGCACACATATACTTTTTGTCTTATAAATTCTAATAAAAATGTAATTATTAAGCTTCATTGCCCAAAGTAAAATAATTTATAAATAATACCAAATGATAAAGTGTAGACTGATAATGTGCTTACGAGGTTGTTACTTTCCCTTGCATTAAAAAACCTAAGAAATTAATGGATTTTGATTTTATTAATCTACTATTATCCTCAAAAATTTTTTTTTTCGCAAAACATTCGCAGAAATATTGCGAATCCGAATGCAAATGCGAATATGCAAAAATATGCGAATATTCGTTACATCACTAATGTGCAGCATGGCTACGTCCAAACATCTTTTTCAGCCCTTATCAAATTACCAAATGGGCTTGATATATATTCATATATTTATATGTTATGGTCACAGATAATATAATACTAGCATACAGATGCCTCATCCCATACAAAGAAACCGTGCCGACGTAACTATAACATAGCGTTTATCGTCTGATTAAACTGATTATTTTGTGTGCATTGATCACGTTCGGTGCCGTTCCACGGCGATATTTATAGATGATGTTAGCAGTGACTTGCAAGTAAAGTAAGGGGTTTACTCGGTTCGTGAATATTTATTACTTTAAATACAGTGACGATTTGTTTTATAGTATTTTTTTACGTTTTTACAATTTAAACCAAAATGAGTGGAATGCCTCCATTCCACTCGATTCCATTCCATTCAAAATGAAAACCGCGCCATCTATTGGCACCAATTTTAAATGACCCGTTCAAATAATCTTTGAAATGTGAATTAAGTGCCAATATTCCATAATTTTGTGCTTAGGAGAGTTTTTTTTAAAATCCTTGCCCCACACTAGGAATTTCTTCCTGTATCGTGGGTGCGTTTACAAACATATAAACTCACTTAAACGAACACCCAGAGCCGAAACAACTATCTGTAGGTAATACAAATATTTGTTCCGTGCGGGAATCGAACCCGCGACACGCAGCGCAGCCGTCAATCGCTCAACCACTGCGCCAACCGTGCGCCCAAAAGAAAGAGAGATTAAACAATTACATACAATTTTTATGTTCAATGCCAGAAAATGATAATTTTACAAACAATTCAATAACAAATCGGTGCATATCGCGCTATCTAGTGGGGTTTATTTGAACAAAATTTTCTTTCTTAGCGCTGGGGCGCCGTGCTATTGTTTAGGTAGGTGAGGTAGGTCGTCCATGTCGACCATCATTTCAATGTTATAGTTAATGGTGTATGTATTAGTTTGTTTATGGTATATTATATTATCTGTGGTTTGGGTACTCACCAGTGTAATGAAAGGTATACTTGGAACATCATCTTTCTTGCTGGTATCTGGCTCTGAACTTCTGCAAAAATATGGATACGATTAGTTCCATTAGGTACCTATCATCATAATAAATAACACTCGTTATATCAGCCTGTTTCTGTTCCTCTGCAGCTTTTCTCTAGATTTACAGAGTAGACTCGTGTCCGAGTGGACAGACAGTGCAACAATTGACGCACTACATGATGAACATGATGCTCGACATGTTGAACGGCAACGAGGAACTTTTGTTTAGTAATGTTACCTCGTCGCGGTACGTAGCCGAACATGTTGAGCGTCACGTGTTGCGCGTCAAATGCTGCCTAGTGGATACGAGGCTTTAATCACTACACTTCTTCAAGGAACAAGGTTTTTAACATCCCAAGGGAACACACTACCGGGATAAAAACTATCCTTTCCTTTCCAGGATCTCAAACTATCTCCATACCAAATATAATCTAAATTCAGCGATTTAAGCGTAAAAAAGGTAAAAGTCAGACAAATAGACAGATATTTGGATTCATTCATAATTTTTGATTTTTTTATTTTTCTGGATTTGACTCACACACTGTTCCGTTGTTGTTGCATTAGGTATTTTACCTATGTTTGCAATATTTGTAAATATGTGAGAACCATGTTCCTATTTATCAAATTAATGAATTTACCTGATAATGATTTTATTACTTTATACCTGTACGTAGTATATGGTGTAGTGTTATTTTTGGGTGCATCATCCTCACATACATGAATTTATTAATGTATGTACTTATGTAAATATTGTAATAAACCTAAATAGAGTAATTATGGAGTTTCATGTGCATTCTTCTCCATAACAAGCTACTTTTCCGAATGCACGGTAGAATCAATTTTTATTACTTGTAAATTTTTATTATTAATTGTTTGACGTTCCAAAGTGCCGCTTATTGTCCGAGTTGAAATAAATATATTCGACTTTGACTTTGGAGTATGGATAAATCCTGACTGCATTACTATCATAACGAAAATGTTAGCTTTGAAGTCTTTTCCAGTTCGTTTTTCATAGCGAAATGCCATTTTTCAGTAAGATTCTGACAACTGCAATCTGTGCACAAACTGAACCATGTGAGACTGATTGTAAACAATAGTTACGTCTCCATGTAATTGTAGAAACCCATAGATGCAATGCTTTTAGCTGCGTTGCACTAATTTATTTTATAGCCCAACGCCAAGTGTTCGAAATCGTTACATTAATTTGTTTGTCATCAGAGAGCAGTTATAATATGTTGATTGTAAGTTATAAATGATTGCTGGATAAAACCAAGATAATATAATAATAAGGCAATTAAAACGTATTTCTGTTAGAATAGAATAGCATTATTGAGGGTTTTTACTTTACTGCAACGAGATGTAAAAACCTTGAAATACGGTAAATGTTAAGATTTTCTAAGTCTTTGGGTAAAAACAAAGCCGAACTTTCCTTTAAATAAATGATTTACTTGCATTAAATTAACTCTGTAAATCTAGGTTTTACCTCAGAGACAAAGTCGAATGTTGAGGTGAATTATATGAAGAGAACTTAGAATGGTTGGGTAATCTCGGGAATTAGGGCACCTTGACTATGATAGGTTGATTTAGAAGAGATGAAGGTCTATGAGTGAGGGAAGAGATTGAAATTAAAGTCATAAAGTTATATTCGCTCCGTGTAATTTTACATTATGACTTTGGAGTTTCCTCTAGCTCGTAGCCTAAGAAACCGGCGTGTCTTAGAACCGAAATTAAAAAGAAATTTCACACTCTTACACCAATCGCACTGCTGGGACCGTAAACCTACATATTTAATTATAATTATGCGAAACTTTTAGGGGGTGAACGTACGCATAAATATGAATAGCTTTTATTATAGCATCAAGTCTAAAATATTAAAAAAATCTGCTGTTCAGTACTTGTATAATCTCAGTTTGTAACATTTTACAGTTTTTTTTCGCGAAAGTAATGGTATATGCAGGGTCTTTTAACAGAATGTTATAACATTCTGTTAAAAAAATGTTAACACATTCGTTGCCGTAATTACTGAAGCAATTAAAAAGCCATTGCATTTCTCGCGAGGCGAGTCTTGGCAACGATTGTGTTAATCTACTTGCATTTCTAAACTATTTCTGTAAGAGCCGATTTCACCAATGACACTAATAGCGATTCGTTCAACTAAACCCAGTTTATGTAAATACAGCGTTCAGATTGGTTGTCAATCAGAACGCTGTATTTACATAAACTGAGATTAGTTGAACCGCGATTTTGTAATCGGCCCTAAGTGTCTAACGGTAAACTCAAAAACAGCTTGATTTACGTTGTTTACGAATGTATTCCACACCAAACGCACGTGGGTGTTTGCACCGACCAAGGTTAGGATCAAGGCTACAGACAGCTAAACCCGGAATCGATCATTGTGCGAGTTTATGGTGGGAATAATAGCACTGAAGTTACTACGTTTTATGACATAATTATTACTATAGGGACTGAAATTTTACACATGCCTAAATCGCACGTAATTAGGTGGTCCTTTGTTTATATTTATCTTTCAGTAACAAAAGGATAAAGTAAAACAGTTTTAGTCCAATCGATATTCATATTTTTCACGCAGGACTTGCACGAGCAGATAAAAAATATGATAAATGACTAATTTATAATTTACGTATCTTGAAAAACTACATGTTATCATATCACGTAACATTCCGGAACACAAATCGAAAGTTATTAGACCGATAACACAATCCAAGCATCTGTTAAATATAGTTCGTTTATTTATAACTCTTGGTTAAAGACGAAAAATGGGAGAGCGTTCCAGTGTCAAGATGAGATCATTCTGATCAGTCCCGGTGAATTAGTATGTTTTATATTGTGTCTATTAGTATAAGTGTGTTGTATAATATAATAAAACAGTGGTGCGCGTCTGTCTTGTTCATAATTAATTAGAGTCGCTGATCAATTGAAGCAATTCGTGTTCAGTGTCGTTCGTTCTTAGGGTTCCGTTTCTACAGATTCTGTTACTATTTTATTTTTCTGTATTTTTTATGAAGAAAGTAATAAATGAATACTTACGTATCCGATTCGGGAGTTTGTTGAAAATCTCCATTTAAGGGGTCTGGCAACTTATTCTTGTTCTCCTTGTCTCCGGGTTTCAATTGCCACCTGTTCCCTTCGGTGTCCTTCGACATTTTAAATAAATTAACTTATTATCAATCACACAAAACTAAGAACTACACTAAAGCGTTAGTTACTGTATATCAAACACTCATTGTACTACTTTGTTAATGTTTAAAGTGTGTGGTTTATATATTGGGTGCAACGTTTATCCGCGGTCGTCTCATTCTCGACTAACGTATCCATGATACGTTATCTATTTATCAGTTCGATAAAACATGAAATGTACTGTAAAACCAAAACCCCGATTATAATAAAAACGTTTCGTTCATAACAGTGTGTGTGCGTCAGTGGGCGCCATGACTTTGGGGCGGGATAATCACAAATAGTCTGGTACCTACTCTAAAAGTGGAAAAAATTGCGTACGATAACTCAGGCGTTTCTTACTGAAATTGTGCGTTTAACCCGCAGGTAACTAATGTAGCGACACTTGTGTCTCTAATATCAAAACCCAATCTACTTCTACGAGTACTTGTCTACTGTGACATGTTTAAGTGTGGATATTGGTGCTAGGTTCGTGAAACGGCTGAATGGATGTTTCATGAAACTCAGATTGAGCGATAACAGGTAGAATTTATCCCCTATGTGGTGATACTCTATAAATATGACTTCGAAATTCAAACCGCGGTGCCAAAAAACAAATGCGATCGCTTTCAATTTGTAGGAGGCTATTCTAATATCTAGAATATGGTGGTGCCAGGTGCAGTCACTAGAGTGACTTTTGTAATATTTTGAAGTTTTGTGCGCACTTTCACACTTTACACACTCTTTAAAAAATATCAGCTCCAATGTTTGCTTTTATTAATGGATGCTATGATACCATATTTATTTCCCACGGTCAGTTACATTTGCTACCAGCTCTAAACTAGACTTCTGTTCCGTACTTATTTTAATTAAAAAACAAATGCCGACCGGAAAGCTTCCCCTCCGTATGAAGGGAGCTTTCAGAATGCTGAACAATTTTACTGAAAACGAGTAAAGCTCGGCGCGGGGCATTGTTTGCTGTCACACCTCGGTCTTATCGATTGCGTAAACAGCTGATTTAAGGCTGCGACAACGTGTTGAGCGAGGCTAACATTACGCGTGGCGGACGATCGCTCATCGCATGGATGGGACTGCCATTTGTTTTGCTTTCTTCGTTAAATTATGAGTTAAGTCCTTTATTCATTGTGGTACTTATCTTATTAATTACTTTTTTAAATATTCTTAAAAACAAACAAACATATGAAACTATAAACGATAGAGTCCCACCGGTATCGGGAACAGGTTCCAAGCTACCGATGGGCAGGGCCCCTGAGAGAAGAGCCTCATATCTATACGCGCTGTATCCAAGAGTACCGCTTTCTGCATCAAGACCTTGATCCAACTGCCCAACGAGAGCCTCCTCAGGTGTACGTCGAGGCTCTTTGGCTATGCCATTGGCCGTTAAGACTATCGGCACAATGACTGCTGTATTTACACGTCACATGTTGACAAGCTCGCGAGCCACACACAAGTCACAGACAAGTCTATGGCTCCGCGCAAACGGGCCACCGACCACAGCCAACAGTGGCTGTCGCGCGCCACGTCCTTTGGTACCGCGCAAACGAAGGTGGTCGGTGGCCTCTGCAATTTGTTACTCTCCTGCTGTGAGTACGAGTTTGAGCTGCGAGACGCCGCCACCGGTGGCGGTGGCGTATCGCGGCTACTCAGTCGCGTGTGGTTGAAACTAAGTCGGGAGAGGCCGCAACTCGCTACGCGTGTGCTAGTCCATACACATTGTATGAAATATCTTATAAACTATTTGTCGCTACACCAGTGGCCGCCACTGGTGGCTCGTTTGCGCGGAGCCTTAACTGCAGTAGCACTAATATAAAAAGTCTCAAGGTGGAAACCTAGGAGAAGGGAACATGAAATGGGCTGTCCATCCATCCAATCAAGGTGTAATGACAGTTTACTTCAAGCTCACTCCTAAGTTTTCTCGTTATATTAGATGTATACAGAATAGATCGGCTGATTTAGCTCACGCTAAACTGGACCTTATTGATCGCATTCGCGAGGCTCATATTTGTTTAAGGGCAACTTTGTCAGCCTATTACCCAATAGGCTGACAAAGTTGCCCTTAAACATGGACCCCCATGTGAGGGGTCCAGGTTAAAGCTACATAGGTTTGTTCTGGGTTTATGATTTACGACGGATTCTTCTTAAATTAATTATGAGATGTTTCTCTTGTCCTTTCACTAGTTTCTGGCGGATTGCGGTTTCACTTGATAAAATCTTTTATGAGAAATATTGCAATATTTCCAGCGAGTTACTTGCTAAATCAATGGCCATATATTTCATTTTGACAGTTTAACAGTAGGTATGTATTCATTGCGCTTTTTACGTTGTCGAGGAGACGAACTTGAAAACATATGAAGTAATGGATAAGGAATTTCCTTCGATTGTAATGGATAGTACGTAGGTTTCTTTTGTAGCAAGTTTTCTCGGCAGGCGTTTTTCACAGTAACCGTTGCCTAAGGGCAGTCAACATTAATATAAGTAATCTATCCAATGTCCTTGACCTGTTTTAGTTTGAAACCCTGCCGGGTGTTAAGATACCTAGGTAGACAACGGGATATATGCGGACGGTACAGGCGTTAATTTGTACCTGGTAATTACTTTGTAAAGTTAGCTAATAAAAAAAAAAACAAGGTAACGGTTCTTCTTAGTTCTTCTGACCATTTAATTCTCTAACAAAACACACCCCACAAATTCTGAGAATGTCACCAAATTCTTATTATTCCAATTTTAAATTAACTTCTTATATAAAAACGGATGACTGGTCAAGGAGAATATTCATTATGATAGTGATTTATGGGCATCGGGTAATTCTATTATGTTATGCAGTTCCGTCACGGTGGGCCACAGGTTTCACTACACTATTATTTGGCATAAAGATTGTTTCGTAAACAAGACGTTGGGCGCGCACATAGTCCTTATTCTTCCTCTTTGTATACAGAGTTTTTGTCACCTCCATGGACCATTTGTGACAAAAGCCTTGTTACATTTTAGTTGGACGTACGTAACTAATGCTTGAGTGACGGATTTGTCTAAATTCCAGTAATTGATTGAATAGTTTTGTTTTTCAATGTGTCCTAAAAAGTTGTTTTGTTATTGTTAGAAGTGAGTGTAAACATTATTTGTGTCATAATTTATGGTTTGAATGGAATTTTCTTTAAAAGAAATTAGTAACTTTACAAACGGTAGCATTTTTTAATGACCAATTCTTTATTTGTTTAAACTTCATGCACAAAAGAGTACAAATTCAAACTTAATGCCTGAGGCATTGTCTACCAGTCAACCAAGGATGGCTTTCTTTTATACACTTATTGTATTTTTATCCATCAACTATTAAACAAAACAAAACTCAAAAGTACGAGTACGTCAAACTCTACGTTTAAAATTTAAATTTCGCAGGAAGTTCGGGTGGCCCGCGAAACATTTAAATTATCTTAGGGTACCTTTTGTGGTCCAGTCGGTATCAACTTAAACCGCTCCTCAGGTCTCCCAGACTCCATTTTTCTCTTCTTCGGCACCTCCATGAACGTTAACATAACCCGAGGCTGAAACATTTTGACTAAATTCACTGCACGATCCACTGAGCACCGGCCACTCCTCGCAAATCATTGAACTAACTAACAATTCATTCGCGAAATGATTGTACTCATAACATTGTATGGATACTTGGGCTTGGTACATACATGTCTTTATGAGGCATTCTACTTAGCGGTCCCGAATACGTTAAATAACTGTTATTGTAATGATTCAGTATCTTGCGCTTGTCTGCGGACAGTGGATGCGCGACGTGGAAATTTCTACTTTTTGTTTATTATGTAGGCATTTTCTTAGTATTCTGTGTCTTCGTCTTAGTATTGATTGTTACGTAATAGAAAACTAAATAAGGCAACTTACTTGGACATTATTCCAGATATGGAAGTACCTGTTACGGTGTTTTCGTTTATTTGTAGGTAAATAAGTGTAGAACTTGTAGAAGATTTGCGCTATGCCATACTCTTGGCCTTGCTTGAGCGAGAGTCATATTTAATTTCTGCGTCGATCGAGAGTTTGCTCGAAGCGTACTCCCCCATGACACATATATTTTCGGGGCTCTGACGTCATAAGCATGACGCGACCTATGACGACACGTCGAATCCATCTCTATTGGATTTCAATGTTGTCAAAAGATTCACAAGATAAATAAAGTGGAGAGGAGATAGAGAGATTCAAGATTAGGCTTGCTACTCGAACCGTAATTTGGGTAAACGCTGCCGAAATGACATAAGTTCATTAACTGCGGCGTAATAGAGTAAATGTATTGTATCCCAATACAAGGTAAAAAATTAACCAAACCAAAGATATTTTATAATTTTTGTAAAAGTGTGAATAAGTTTGAAAGAGAAAATATCACATGATACGTCGTTGTTATTAATCAAGATTAAAAGGTCAGTTTTTTTAGTGTGATCGTTAGGATCCTAACAATATTAAATCGATTTCCAAAAAGTAAAACCGGCCAAGTGCGAGTCGGACTCGCGCACGAAGTGTTCCGTACCATTATCGCAAAAACTGCAAAAAAAACACGTTTGTTGTATGGGAGCCCTACTAAAATATTTATTTTATTCTGTTTTTGGTGTTTGTTGTTATAGTGGCAACAGAAATACATCATCTGTCAAAATTTCAACTGTGTAGCTATCACGGTTCATGAGATACAGCCTGGTGACAGACAGACAGATAGACAGACAGACGGACAGCGAAGTCTCAGTAATAGGGTCCCGTTTTTACCCTTTGGGTACGGAACCCTAAAAATGAGTGTGAATTAATTACTGAAGAACCGGCCAAGTGCGAGTTGGACTCGCGCACGAAGGGTTCCGTACCATTATCGCAAAAAACGGCAAAAAAAATCACGTTTGTTGTATGGGAGCCCCACTTAAATATTTATTTTATTCTGTTTTTAGTATTTGTTTTTATAGCGGCAACAGAAATACATCATCTGTGAAAATTTCAACTGTCTAGCTATCATGGTTCATGAGATACAGCCTGGTGACAGACGGACAGACAGACAGACAGACAGACAGACGGACAGACAGACAGACGGATCGCGGAGTCTTAGTAATAGGGTCCCGTTTTTACCCTTTGGGTACGGAACCCTAAAATTCACTAATTACTGGTGGCTCTCAAATGGACTGTATGTTTTTTTTGTATGTTTGTTACGCTATTCTGTTTCTACTTTGTTTGGTAGGTCATACTTCAGAGGTGGTCCCATCCCATTGCCACCAAGACATATCTGATGAGGGGATCCTATGGCAATCGAGGGCACTCCTCAAATTTTATAGGTATACTAGCTGACCCGGCAAACTTTGTTTTGCCATAAAAACACCTAATATGCATCTACCCTACCTACCCTACCCTACCCTACCTACCCTACCCTACCCTACCTACCCTACCCTACCTACCCTACCCTACCCTACCTACCCTACTTACCCTACCTACCCTACCCTACCTACCCTACCCTACCTACCCTACCCTACCTACCCTACCTACCCTACCCTACCTACCCTACCCTACCTACCCTACCCTACCCTACCTACCCTACCCTACCTACCCTACCCTAATTTTCCATTTTTTTATTTTTTTTTTTGTAAATCTAAACCATTCTCGAATCTCCACGAACACACACAAAAAATTTCATCAAAATCGGTCCAGTCGTTTAGGAGGAGTTCAGTCACATACACACGCACACAAGAAATATATATATTAAGACTAGCTGACCCGGCAAACTTTGTTTTGCCATAAAAACACCAAACATTCATCTACCCTACCTAACCTACCCTAACTACCTACCCTACCCTACCCTAGCTACCCTAAGATATACTATATCGATTTTGGTATTTTCATCAATATGGCATTGGCATTCAGGAAATATCATTTGGTAAAGATGAACTGATTAAGAAGACCACAGATGGCTACTGGAAATTCTCAATAAATAGGTATAAGATATCTCGGATATCTGTTTGTTTCCCAAATAAAATAAAATTGTTTCTTTTCCATTTATTTATCAATTATACAAAAGAATACATGATTATTCGTATTAAATAGCAACCAAAAACCACTAAGGTTTACTTAGTGGTTTTTGGTTGTGCTGTCATGAGTTAGTTAAATTACTGTGATAGCGCAAATTTAAATACATGGTTCTAATTAAACCATCGAATCTTATCTGGTCATGAAGCCGGAAGGAAGGCAGAGGCAAAGCCCGCCATGTTTATTTTTTTAAAACGTCACTTAGCTAACAATACTTGGGCGGTCAAGACCTATTTATCGACGTCTTGATTATATATATAATAATATGAGGTAATAAAGAATATTACCTACATACAAACATACATACATACAAGATACGCGAAAAAAACATAACTCTTATTTACAGTCGGGTAAAAAACCATAACCCTTCCCTTACAGTTGGGTAAAAAAGTAATATGAGGTTTTGCGATGCCAGGCAACTCGAACGCTGTAGCTAGCTGAGGTTTAAATAATATGAAAATAGTGTGAAGTTCTTGTTGTCATACTCATTATATTGTTATTGTTAAATAAATATTGAATAGTACAGCTGGAAAGAGTAATAATCCCGTGAAGACAAAGAGAGGATAAGAGACGTTTGCCTAATACCCTGCAGCCTTATTGCGTAAATGAACTCGGCAAGGCAAAGGGCAAAGAGTATGAAAGGCTCGGGAGTATTTCCATTCTAAATATTAAACACTATTTTATCATTTCATATCAATGATGAAAATTATTCAGGCTGTGATGAAAGTTTTTCAGATGACACATATTTAACAGAAGAATGGTCATCCATCAAGTTGATAAGGTTATCAACGGATTGATTAATTGTGTATTGTACAAAATCAATACTCAGAAATTACTATTATACTGGTTTGGAGAATGTTGAGAGAATGAATGAAAGGCGACTAACGAAAGGTATTTACATGGCAGACGTGAATGGAAACGCCGGGAGGGGACGCCCTAGAAAGACATACATAGACCTTATAGGTGATGTTCTTCAGAAAGGCCAGGTGCGCAGTACTCATAACCGGCGTGTGTGTATGACTAGATGTATGAATGTGAGTGAAGCAAAAGAAGTATGTAAGGATCGTAGCAGGTGGTGTTCTGTAGTTTCTAACTACCCCCATGGGAAAAAGGCGTGAGTTTATGTATGTATGTATGTACTATTATACTTTTTTATCGTTTGTAGGCTTGCGCTTGACCACTATCTCATCTGATGGAAATATATCTATAAGATATATTTTAGCAATAACTTGCCTGCCTTCAGGCGGCTTCTATAGCAATGACAATCAAAACTTAACAAAAACATCTTCATTTATTTTATATACAGTGTTTGAATTTCAATTACCTTCCAAAACTAAGTAGTTATCTGTTGCCAGTCTTATTATAGGCAAGGAGTTTGATTCTAAATGAGCAGAGTCCTCACAATACATACTTACATGACCATAACTGGGACCACTGTGAATGTGTGTGTGATGGGTAGGTATAGCATTAGTCACAGTGGATCTTTGAGTCTCTGAAGTTGGCAGCAAAACTGCGCAGTTGCTATTTTTGTGTCAATGTTGAAGTATAAGATAGCATTCTTTCAATCGCTTTCCTCTTTGTCGCATCGTCCTATCTCGATTAATCTATGCAGTATACTCGACAGCAAACTGTGTCTTGCGCAATGGTTCGCAGAGCCAACTTCAGAGACATAAAGATCCGCTGTGACTACTATACCCAATAGATACTTACCAGAATGATAATGGTACTTACATAGTAGACAGCTCCTTGGTTGGTAAGAAATCTATAGTACCAAAGATTGCAGAGACAGTGGATAGTAAGTTGGAATAAGTACATGCCTATCTCATGTCATGTCATATACTTTAATTTAATTACACTTGCACTGGCGCATGGTTGGCGAAGTGGTTGAGCGATTGACTGCTGCGCTGCGTGTCGCGGGTTCAATTCCCGAACGGAACAAATATTTGTATGACCTACAGATAGTTGTTCCTGCTTTGGGTGTTGTGTATGTGAGTTTATATGTTTGTAAATGCATCCACGATATAGGACGAAATTCTAGAGGAGGCACCGTCTTTAAAAAAAAACCTTATATTCTTCAAACTGGAACAAAGTATGAAAAATACGGAGTGCCCGAACTAATATCGTCCAACTCAGCAAATCTGTTATTGCATAGGGTACAAACACGCTAGAAAAGGTAGTCTTATAGTCAGTCTGAGTAAATTGAAGAACTTCAGCTTACCTGAGCAATAGAATGGGTAGAGACAATATAAAAAGTAAATGATAATAATACTACTAACTAGAAGAGAAAAGACTAGAGGAGAAAAACTTAATTATTTATCTAAATTTGCCAACTCAGCTATTTCATTTCAAAATGCACACTTCTGATTTTTGAAATCAGAAGTGTGCATTTTGCCTGCTTGAATCGGGGATCGCATCCAGAACACCACGCTCAAACATCGCACTTGCGACCACTGAGCGAGGAGGATGGTAGTGCAAAAAAAAAAAAAAAAAAGGTAGGTAAGTGCAGTCAACAAAATAATTAGGTACGCAGGCAAGAAATACCTACTTGCACTACCAACGCAGACAACAACATTCCTTATTTTGGCGTAACTAGCCTGAGTACAGATTTTGTAAAGTTTATCTTAAATAAATGGGAAGATACACAACAGTGCCTATTGCTAAGCAAATACTAAGAGTCCATAATAAACACCTCGTTGTCATAGGAATTACAGACAGCCAACTGAGCAGAGCCTGCATGAAGGAGGACGAGATAACAAATCATCTGTTCCTAAGGTGCCTATAGTGGTACCTGGATACAGGGCACAATACTTCGATAACCCAGGTACCCTCTGTGAGATAGAAGATAACATCAAGGCGTTGTTTGCCTTGCCTGAGGAGCTGATTTAAATCGAATAACTAATTTATCTCATCCGCAGACTTGGTATTCGTAAAGCAGCCTTTAATGCAAGACAAAACAAGAAAAGGCCAACCGTTATTGTTTCCATGCTTCTAAGTAACAACAAAGTTGTACGAACAAGGTAGGAAGTAGTTAGGTAGGTATCTTCCACTGCATAGGCTGCCTCAAGCTCGCTCATCCGTAACTAAAGATGAGTTGCAAAAAGCTCTCAGCACAAAGCATAATTGCAAGTCTTACATAAGATTTATTATTATTACAGCCAATAACATTCATTGAGTCGTACGGCCATGACAGCTGCGTGTGCGCATAGTTGTGAAGGATCATTGACGGCGCGCGGTGACTTGCGCTGCGGTGGTCGCGGCCACATAGAGAGATCTCCCGTCGTCGCACGCGCTCAACGAATGAGCATTTATGACGGCTAGATGTGCAAATTCTATGCTAAGTGATCTCGTTGATAAAAAAGGATTTAAATGGAGCAGACATTTTTGCGGTCTTTGTAAGTAAATGGTGAATAGGACAGCTGCTGTCTTGGTTGGCTTTGGGATATTGGACTTTACAAAATGTAGTTTGAACACAATCAATTGGAATTTCCTTTGATCTAGTAACGATACCGAATCACTTACCTACTAGGAAGAATGTAATGATGAATAATTGTTAATTATTAGGTACTAAACCTATTTTCCTCTTAACCACAATAGGTTTCCATTTCCTATAGATTCCGGTGACTCACGGAAATGAAATTGGGGCATAATAACGAATCGATTGACACCATATTCATCAAAATCGGAGTGCAGTGGTGGCCCAGTGGTATCGGCAGCGACTTACAAGTTATAGGTCGTGGGTTCGAGCCCAGGCAGGCGCTTTACTTTGTGTAAATTATTTCATCACCACTGCTCTCAAAACGGTATGTCCTAAACCAAAAATTTGAAGACATGTGACATTCACCAAACCGCACTGGGCCCGCGTGGCGGATAACGGCCCATTACCTCTCACAGAGAGGAGGCCTGTGTCCCAGCAGTGGGAACATTAATAGGCTGATGGATGATGTGATTCTCGTGCACATGTGGATGGTTTCCCAATCTTTCTACTACTGATCGTACTAATGTGATGCACCGTGTTTGCGGCAATAGCTTCCTGGCAGCTGTTGCAGACGGTCTAGCCCGAGAGGAGTTTCATTGCGATTATTCTTTAGGATCGTCCCAGCTTTTTGCTACCTGTGGGGAATAGCCCAAACCTATAATGCCGTTAGTAAGCAATTTATAAATAGATAGAACACTCCTTATAGGTACAACAAATAGATCATCATTATCATCATTTCAGCCGAAAGACGATTACTGTTGGACATACTCCTACCCCAAGCGTCACGTCTTCTGTGCGTCTCGCGTCCACTGGAGTCCCAGAGCCTTGACGAGGTCATCGCTCCACCAAGAAGGAGGCCTTCCAACGCATCGTCTTCTGGTACGCGGTCGCCAAACCAGAACCTATCGGCACCATCGACAATCTGTGTTGTTCTGCGAGCAATGTGCCCTTCCCACTGACAATTCTTCAGGCTATATCGGTAACCCTGGTTCTCTTTCAAGTTTGTCAAGAAATAGATACATTTCAGTAATTGAACCAACCTGTAGATTTTTTGCGTTAATCAGATGTACAGCTTTTGACGAAAATAATTTGTTTTACTTACCTAATTACGTATTAGATAGTTCAACTCATCTGTGCGCGCGGTGCTATGTGTGGGTAAGGATGTGTGGGTGGTTGTTTGTTCGGACTCGGACGATAAGTCGATGACAGCCGCGTCACTGTCACACAAATGTATAATGTATAATTACAAGCGCACGCACAGCACACTCACACATGAAGTCGCGCGCAAAGTTGACTTGAACTATCTATACCTACCAAGATATAAGTAGCAAGCTTGAATCTAGCTCATTGACTGACTTTTCCAATATCGCGCTAGTATTACCCGCTTTATGCAGGGTTGAAATACCTACCTTCACTTCACCAGGTATATTTAAGTCCCAAGTAATAGAAGCCTTAATCATCAAACGGGCACAAATCCGATCTCCACGTTGCAGCAGACAAATTCCAGATGGAAAAACTAATAACACTGGCCGATCCGAGAACCGAACCCAGCCCCCTAATTGCAGCCACTACATCATAAATTCAATCACAACCGAATTAAATTCCTAGTCCATTGCTTCATAAATATGTTTAAGAATCCGTCTGCTCTACAACGTGAAAACCCAAATAAATGCTGTTGAATGAATTAGCAGAACCCCTCAGGATTGTGTAAAGTGTAGGTACTACGCAATTAGACACCCCGCAGGACTTACGCATGCGATCACTAAACCAACGAACCTTTGCAAATCTGATTGGAGGTTTAGAAGTTTGCATAAGATGTTCCGAAATTCGAACAGACAAAACTGCGGGCAATGCCATATACACACGTGTAATAAGAACAACAATTCATTGGTATCGTGTTATCAGCAAAGAGTTTGTTCCATAATTATAATAGACTAAGGTATACACAGTGTATTGAATACCGATAGATTCTTATAAATTTACCTAACGACATTATGTTACAGTAATATACAAGTGTTTCTTAACTGGTATATTTATAGTATATTTTAGTATGTATGGAGCATATTAAACCCACAGCGATGTGTAATTGCGAACCTGTTTCGGAGTGGGTGTGTGACTTAGGAGGGGCTCCGGACAGCCACGCCTTACGACCGCCCACTTTAGCAAAATATTTATATTGTATCATACATAAACTGTACTTATATACTCATCTATAATATGTAGTTAAGTTAAAAGGAGAAGCAATAAAAGTGTAATGCAACTGCAGTGTACTCGCAATGTGAGTGCCTTTTCTTTCTGCAGATAATTTGTTGGTAAGGGGCCAAATTTCTACAAACACCATCATAATATTAGTACCTAGGAGTTGATCAATGATCCATAAGTCCGACATGAAGTTTGAACCATATGTGAACTTGGGTATAATAAAATCCCCAAGTACCGACTCGAATATTTCATAGAAAGAACGGTAGGTACTCGTGTGATCAATCCATCTGTAAAGCCTTTATGGGGTCGGCTTCCCATCTACAGATGTATATTATGAATAAGTTTTATTTTGTGACAATCGCACCGCACTATTCCCAAACCACTGTATCTCGTGAAAGCCAGAATCAACAGTGACGACCACCAGAAAAGCGCCGAGGCAATGAAGCTTGACGAAGTCCCGGATAATGAATTTAACTGTCTTGGATCCCGCAACGAAATTATGTAATCAGAAAAGAATAACGAAGGAGTAGGAAAAATAAACATTATAATTTCCACTTCCTTCCAGGAGGAAACAGAAAAAGCAAGGCCAATAGGCACAAAAGGTCGTTTACAACTGGGATAAACCCAGTTGCCTAGCTCCAGGGATAAAAAACCGGCCAAGTCCGAGTCGGATTCGCGCACGAAGGGTTCCATACTTGGTAAATTGCGGTTTACGATTTATGACGTATTAAAAAGAACTACTTACTAGGTCTCGTTTAAACCAATTTTCGGTGGAAGTTTACATGGTAATTTGCATCATATATTTTTTTTAGTTTTATCATTCTCTTGTTTTAGAAGTTACAGAGGAGGGACACACATTTTATCAGTTTGGAAGTGTCTCTCGCGCAAACTAATCAGTTTAGAAAAAAATTATATTAGAAACCTCAATATCATTTTTAAAGACCATAGATACCCCACACGTATGGGTATGATGAAAACATTTTTTTTGAGTTCAGTTCTAAGTACTTGGCGAACCCCAAATTTTTTTGTTTTTCTATTTTTGTGTGCAAATCTTAATGCGGTTCACAGAATACATCTCCTTACCAAGTTTCAACGGTATAGTTCTTATAGTTTCGGAAAAAAGTGGCTGTGACATACGGACGGACAGAGAGACAGACGGACGGACAGACAGACAGACATGACGAATCCATAAGGGTTCCCTTTTTGCCATTTGGCTACGAAACCCTAAAAACTATTATTAATATTGATGTCCTAACATTGTGCGCAGTTAGATTTGATTACAATAATAGGTATAGCAAAAACGCTTGAAGGCATGGAAATTTGTTCTAGTTTCTACATGTTCCGTATAGTAAATAACTCAGAATGCAGCCTGTACATTATCTAAAATAATATTGCGTTCAATCTGCCAAAGAATACACTCCCATAAAAAAAACAGCAGCAGGAGTACGCGGAGAACAGATATGAGCACTATGTACTTACACTATGTGATCCTACTTGCATCCTAGATATTAGATAGTTAAAATGCATTTAATCATTTCTGATCTCTCTCCAATCCAACTACCTGTTTTTAACAACATATTCGTATTTTTTTTTAATACATCTTTCGTTGGACCAAAGAGTGTCTTTCTCTAACCAAAGAATCATTCGATATTTAATGATAAGAGTGTTTCTTCTACGTAATTAAATTTATTTTTAAACAATATAATATGTAAATACTCGTATATTTCCGTATAGCTACAATCAGTTTAAACTCTATTCACTGGAGCAAAAAATAAAAGGTAAACAAACCATAAAAAAGGTTTTTACAGTGTCTTCTTTGCTGCCACAAAATCTTAAATAAAAATATCATGAGAAGATGTTTATTTCATACAACAACCAAATACTAATTACTATTTTCTTAACTGTATTTTACAACAATATCAAATATTTTAATTAATAAACAAAAGAAATGGTGTTTTTAAAACTAACTACTTTACTTCGCCTGGTTTAAATACTACCATTTTTATCGATATTAAAAAGCACCTCGAAAGCCTGTCTTCGGAACTACATAAATTACAATAATAAATTAAAGAGCGCTGTAATAAAAAAATGGTTACTTTTGTAACTAACCATTTTGCAGTAAATGCACAAGACGTGCGAAACCAAACTCTTCTGATGAGGATATAAAAAAAGAAAACCATTTTGCGTTGTATTTTTAAAATTAGTCAAACTGTAACCGTTTGACGAAGGTTTGTTTGTTTACCATTTATCTTTTGCTCCACCTCCAGCGAAAAAAGTATAGAGTTCTGAGGTTCTAGACAAGAGATATTCTATCAACAAAAGCGCCGCGATATCAATTGGAAGAATGTCAAAATGTAATTGATTGGCAAACGCTATCGAAATGTCACGTGATCAATCCCTTACATTTTGGCATTTCGACCATCGCCATCGCTGACATCGAATGCCACCTTGTCTAGAGCCTGGAGTCTTTATACTTAGACGGAAACACGGAAACAAAAACGGTTCAAGAGGCTCATAGTCAATGAGGCGCTGGTCAAGTCAAAGCTCCAGAGTCGTGAACATCGTCGCCGAGTTGCCAGCTTGTCGGTTTTTTATTCGTTTCATTTCGGGGAGTGTACGATGGAATTGCACGATGTAATTCCACCTAGCCTATTTCATCATCGGACTACAAGACGTACGGTGATGCGACATCGATACATGGTGGACATCCCACCCATACGCACTAATCGTTTTGGGAACACTTATTATGCGTACAGCTAAGGAGTGAAATTCCCTGCCGGAGTCTGTGATTACCGACTGCTGCAATCTGGGGGTCTTTAAGTCAAGAGTCTCAAGCTGGCTGACCAAAACTAGATTTAGGTACCTAAATCTAGTTTTTTAAACATATAAGTGTTATATATTTTTGAAATCACCTCTTAAAGATCTTTATTTTGATACCCCCACGATGGGAATGGAAGAAAAAAAATTGGGCTCCCACAATATGGCACCCAAATTCCGTCATTTTTCTGTTTTCCTTCTTTTTTTTTTCCTGTTTTTAATATAGCCAGTGACACTCGCAAGGTTAAGACAAATCGATTGACGGAAGAATCATCAAGATCGGAAATAGAACGCCTTATAGTAACAAAAATACATAGACTGATAAACACATTACCCTCCTTCGGCAGTCGGGTAAAATATCATAATTACTACAAAATATTAACTTAAAACCAATTTTGATGTACCGAAAGTTTTTGGCCCTCAACCAGCAATCGAAAACCAGTCCCACACGATTACTTTCATTACGACCTTACATAACAGTTGTTCATTTCCCCACAGGAACCACAAAACAATTGCTCCCACCCACAGAAAGGCCAAAGTAAATAAATAACACCGACGTAAGTGAAAATAAGGTACCGACAGCCCATCTAATAGATGGACCCAGGCTCGTTATAAATGGCACAGGAAAGATATTTATGATTGCAATTACTGGCCTTTATACCTTCGTGTAGTACATAATAGAAGAGGTAAATAGATAGCGTAGGTTATGTGCTATATTGGTAATTGAATTGGTTTTATTGGAAATGAATTTGTAACTTTTGTAAAGCTTACAAAATGCTGATTCTAGAAGGAGGAAGAATATGGTTATAAATCCTCATTTATTAAATTTGAATAAGTACTATCTATGGGGAAATTATGGATAGGCACCCATATAAAAAGGTACTTTCTTTTGATCCATTCTATGGCACCAAAAGACTCGAAATTAATGACATCATTGTGTAAATATTGTAAGATTAGTTATGGTATCCATGGCAACTGCCAAATTGATTAATCCCTGATTCTCAGTTCACTGGAATAAGGAAGGCGGTTTTTAGTTATAATCATGGCAAGAACGTGTTGTTGTTAAAATAATCACGCGAGATGAACCATTAAAATGTTTGTAGCGCAAAAAGTGGTCTTACCTAATTAAGACAATGTAGAATCATAACTTATTAGCCTATCGTTTAAAGAAGACGTATACAAACCATTACAAGAAGCGAGCGTGTTCTCCGATAAGATGTTGGACGTGCAAGCGACATTTAACAATGATTAATTGGCCAATTTGTCTGAACAGCGACGGCCAAGTGCGGAAACTGAACATTAACTTCGATCATAAATTATTTACAGTGTAATAAGTGTACTAACTTATTTTATATAGCCCGAAAAAATACGATTAACAAGATTTACAATTTCAGAAGTAAATATAACAAGCGTAAAAAGAGCATAAACAGCTTGATGTGCAAAGCTGTCCATCGCATTATTTTTCTTGGACATTATTATTGGCCAGATATAGCAAGAGACTGGGAAAAATGGAAAGACGGAAGGGAGGCCTTTGCCCTGCAATGGGACATAACAGGCTCATAATAATAATAAATAATTATTATTGTCCAATCTACTCTCCTTTGGAGCCTTCGCATTTTTGCTGTACTCCATATAGAGTCTGGCCAACGAAAGCGTGATCTGGGGTATTTTCAAAGTTGGGGTATGGCAACATTATTAATCTGTGTATTGTCTGTGATTGCTATTGTTAGTATGACTTGGTAATCTTGATCCATGTTGGCTGATTGTTATATATTTACGATATGATGATACCTTTTCTTATGTTTATGTTTCAATGTTCCTCATTTGGCTGGATAACTGCAGAAGAATGGAAAAATTGACGGACCATGTAATAAATGTGGCAAATAAATATAAACAAAGAGATCACATAACAGAAGAAGTATTGGATTTTTTTTTATAAGTGTTGATGATGATTCAGATAAAGATGAATACTTAGAGGTTGAATTTTTGGACTATGATTTTGAGTATGATGATTAAGTAATTAATAAATTAAATGTTAAGTGGGTTAATATTATGTACATACTAATAAATAAATCTACACACTCTTTTTTAACTCACATCCATGACAGTCACGGCTCCGTCACACTTCACCAAACGGAGCCAATAAATCGAAAAATAAATTATAATAAATACAAATAATACAAGTATCAAAACTTTTAAGTAGAGGTATAGTTGGTGATACCACAATAGGATTTTTTAAATTTGCCGCGTTTTTCAGATCACACTTTCGTTGGCCAGACTCTAACCTCATTCATGCTATGACCACCCAACAGAATAGACCATAGATATGATACAATAGGTAAGTAAATCAAGAAGAACCAAAGTAAAATAACAGGAGAAAAACTGGTGCACCCCATCGAACATTCTATAGCTTGTTGGACTCTTTTTTGCTGAGTACAACCACCGCTGCAACCGTGAATTGTGTGAATGGTGTGAATATTTAATACTCTTTCATGAACTCATACCCTTTGCCTTCCCGAATTCACTTACGCAATTAGGTGGCTGGTTAGAAATTGGACCATATAGTTTTAGTATTAGTAGTAGTAGGGACCCCACTTAGACTCCCATTCGGTCCGTTTTTTGTGCGGGTACTGGCTAACAGCCTAGCACCGTCCAAAAGCTCAGAAGCTTCCAGAAATTGGACTATGTAATAATTTATTTTTCAACACACTTGCTCATAAAGTGGCTCTAATTTCATCGCAATTAGGCACATAATGACACCTGTAATCAAACTGTGACTTTTTCATTATTCACTAGTGAGTTATAGAGTTTTTTTTTATTTTATTGGTTGAGTTGCTTTGTTCTCAAAAAAGTTTCGATACAAAAAAGATCGTGCGAAATAGTATAAATAAATTAATGTACCTATTGCTTGCTCATTGCATGCATCTTCGTATTTAAATAGATAATTTCAACTTGTACGTGTTTAATAAATAAAACTTTCACTCAAAATAACTTTTGTTTTCTCTGTAATGAAGAAAACTTGAAATTCCCCATTTTGTACGTGGCTAAAACACTATCCGCGAATCGCCAAATTAAAACCTTATTCTTTTAGTCTATGGCCGATCGCCATTGTTAGATACGCGCGCATAGGAAACCTGATTAATTTTACCCGCCATTGCAAAAAAAAAAATCACAACTCGTTTACACTGTTGAAATTACAGTTATTTATTAATTAAAATGTCTACAACTACTAATTATGAAGGAAATTATTTATGTTGTACACCGCCCGAAAAGTACAGTCCGAACAAAGAATGGAGTGATGGACTTTAAAATATACCTACTCTAATTTGTCAGCTTATCTAAAGAGACTATCCGATGGATTTAGAAGCACGAAATCAAAGGTTTTATCCTCTGACGATATTGAAAAATGTATAAAAGATGCTCCAGATAACCAATATCTGGCTACTAATACTAAGGTTAGTTAAAATAATTTTAAATATCTACGCGACTTCAGCCTGTGTTGTGTCTTGAACTTATTGTTTCTTGTTTCCAGGTTCGTTTAATATTTAGTAACTGGTGCTTGTAGGATACAAGAATTAACAAATATAACTATAAAATACGTAGAGAACCATGGCCAGATGCTTTTAGTGATGATACCAAACTGCACATTTACTAATTGTTTCTCTAAATAAACTTTTTATCTACTAAATAAAATGATTTTTTTGCATTATTTTCTTCACAAGTATGTTGAAAAACGTCGTATGGTACACGTGTGTATTGATGATTACCGTCCTCGGCTCTCTTAAGACCCTCACCTAACGGCTCGGATCTCAATGGCGCCTCAGCGGTAATCACCAACATTACACACTTGTACCATAATGTACTATTCATGTGTAAACTTTATGTAAACATTTTTTTATCTGTGCCAATAAAAAACGATTATGATGAATTTATTCTAAGATCATTATCGTTTCACGAGTTGCTACGAAGTTGTTGAAAACGCAAACGGTATCAATTTGTATTATAAATAAAATCAGCTTTTTTCAATCATCGAGAATGCAAACAAACTCCTTTGAAAAGACTTAAGACAAAATTTGTCGAGACACCAAAAACTGACCCCACATGGACCATTTGGGAATAATTAATTCGATCTGTGGTAAAAACCAATTCAGCATTCTTTGATTTTCATAAAATTTTGTTTTGGCTGCGCGTTCTTAAAAACCTACGCTATCTACTTAAGTATAGCATAATAAAGTTTCCTGCAGAGTTAAAGACTTTCTCTAATTCATTAATTGATATGATGCTTCCTTCCTTCAATTTATTGTTGGAGGCAAGCAACTTCATAGATGTTCACGGTGAGACTACAGGAAAACATTTTTCATCATAATTATGTAGGTTAATACCTACATATGATTTTATGGGATGATGATGATGAAGTGTATCAGAAATATAGAGATCCGTAAGAGAACCAGGGTTACCGACATAGGCCGAAGAATTGCCAAAGTTAAATGGCAGTGGGCAGGGCACATTGCTCGCAGAACGGATGGTCGATGGGGCAGAAAGGTTCTGGAGTGGCGACCGCGAACCGGAAGACGTTGCGTTGGAAGGGCTCCCACCAGGTGGACCGATGACCTGGTGAAGGTTGCGAGAAACCGCTGGATGCGAGACGCACGGGGCCGGTCAATGTGGCGACGCTTGGGGGAGGCCTATGTCTAGCAGTGGACGTCTTTCGGCTGATATGATGATGATGTTGCATTAGCAGTCCACGTCTGGATAGTGGGCAGAAGTGCATAGACCTCCCCGTCCAATCCCATGTTAGTAAAAACTCAATGCATGGCTGGTCTTATCATTGATTTCATACCATTATAAATAAATATCTACACGAAAATATTAGGTGCAGACGGACCTTCATAATTAAAAGCAGGCAGAACAAGGATCAAGTTGAATGAATCATAAGATATCCGTTATCGGCGTTCAGATATCAGTTATTGGAAGCGCCAGAGATTTCATCCGAGAGGATGAATAAATTAATTTTAGTAAATAACACATACGTATTCAAATGTATTCTTCGATATTTGTAGTATTTATGCAGGGTCCTGTGCCGCGGCCTCCCGCTGGCCGGTTCGGTCGCGCCGTCGACTCGACCACTTTTGTACCAATATAAAAACTAAATAATTTACAACAACCACGTGATACAGTTAGAGACAATCGTATTTTAACAAATTAATATTTTAATTTAATTCTAAATATAGACAGATGTTGTTAAAGCAGCTTGAGGAGGTAAAAGTAACTTTTCCGTGTTGTGTTTGTGACCTTAAGTTTTCTTAACTTGGCCTTACATGGTTTTATTTAAATAAATTAGCTACATTTGTTTAAAAATGATATAAGTATGCTTGATGCAGCCTAATTGCGTAATGAATTCGGCAAGGCAAATGGCAAAGAGTATGAACAATCCACCAATCACATGCGAGATGAAAGACGCGTTGTGGATTTCCGTCTATGTGATTGGTCGATTGTACTCTTTGCCCTTTGCCTTGCCGATTTTTTATCATTTACGCAATAAGGCTGCTGGTCTTAGCATTTCATTCTTTCTGGCGATACCAACCTTTATTATGAAACATTTCTTTATTATGAAACAGATATAAATAAGTACTTCTGTACTAACTTGCTACCTATAGGTATAATATAAGATTTTACAGAAGCGAAAAGAGCCTAAAACTGTTATCAGACTTTTGAATCATTATCTAAAATCCGTTGTGCTGTGCCAAATTTGGCTTTCTAAATGACCAAGACAAAATGTGTCACTTACAGATTGGTGATTGTTAGAGTCCTGGTGGCTGTTGTTGTTTGTTGGTGTTGTTGTTGTTGTTGAGGGAATCCTAGTGTGAGTTCCAGGAAGCAACACATTTGAATGTAATTTCTTAACAATAAAAATTATTCTTATTCTTTTCTTATTCTTAGTGCCTAGAGCCCAAAAGAGGAGGTTAGTAGATAAGTTCTTAGACAATATTTTAATTATTATAAACAAAAAAAACTTTGGTATAATAACGGTAATTCGGTGGGAGTGACAAGAAAGTCACGCTGTGACCACTGAGCAGTGCGCAGTGCCTGCTCAGCCCGACGGGGACACGTCTGACGCGATCGGTCACACCCTCGACCATAACACCGGCCATTTCGATTTAATTGAACATAACAGACCGCAATATCTTCCCAAATTATCTACAGAATTACTCTGTTTCCGTTATAGAAATAAGACAACGACAAAATGGACTCAAAAGACTGCCGCCGGTTTCCAAATGCTGCCCAAAATGGTATTGTATTTTTTGCCGGCACTTTCTACTAAAACTAAGTAATCAGTGATCAACACTGTAGCGTATACAAAACTGCAAAATCATATTTTGCAGTTTGTGCGGTTAAAAAACGGTTCGGCAAACAATTTTTGTTGAATCGTAATATCAACATTTCACGGTACGTTGTCGACTCGCAAATAATGACGTTCAAAGGGCAAGAGTCCATTCTTTTCTGACAAATTTAACAGGGCATTTGGTGACTTCAGAATTAACATAGCATTGGGTCTTTAGTAGAACCCTGCGGGGAAAATGGCGGGGTTCCGCGGACACCCGCGAGCACCAAACAATGACTGCTGAGCCACGGATCGTAATACCATACAGGCCTACTGCCAACCATTCACTCTTTACAAATCAAACAAATTATATTTGTTGAAAAAAGTCCACTACTCCTCGACCCTGGTTGAACCGCCCATGGCTACGGTATTTAATATCTCTATATACAAATCGGAAATTATGAAGTCAATGTGTTGACGGTTGACAGATGCAAACACTTTGTTGTCAATGTAAATCAACTGTTGTTTTTTGTTAGGCATACTCTTTTGTTACAAAAACACGTGTATTCGTTTTTTAAATATTTTCTGTTTTCGTATTGGGCCACAGTCTTGAATTCTCATAGGCTCAACATCAGTGTAGAACCCTCTATGTCTAAGTATACGTATTAAGGCGCTTACGCACTACATACGAACCGTGTCCGTGAAATTTCGGTTCCGAAGTAGGCGTAGTACTTCTTGTAAGGAAGCTTACGCACTACACCCGAACTATCCGTCATAATCTGTCATAATTCAGAACATTTTGAACTCGGGACTCAAATCACGGACACGGACATGAAGTGCGTGACCACCCTTTTTCCTCTACAACGGTCAGCAAAAGGAAAAGGAAACCTCCACGTGAAAAATCTTATTGTCAAACAAATTATGTGTCAGACAGAAATTGTAATACGTTTTCAATCATTAGTAACTGATAAATTCCCATAACATCACGCTGTCATCATTTAAGTAGTAATTTCTTATCCTTCAGTAAAGGTGCTATTAAGCTAACATGCAGAAGTTACTCGGTAGGTAGTCTACATAAGAAATAAACTAGCCAGACAAGATGCTAACGTTTTATTACATTGTTAATGTATGGTATTGGCGCCGTCGGTGGGAATAACTAGTGTGTATATTGCATATATATTAAGACAGACGTTATGTACGTTATTTCTGTCTGTGAGTAAGTACATGATGATAGTGGCAATGCTGTTTTCTAGAGGGTGACACGTTTTTACTAAGTTGAAAATACTTGAGTACTTTTTACTTAGGGCCTTTTTACCCGACTACCGAAGGAGGGTAATGTGTTTATCAGTTTATTCATACATACGTATGTTGGTTCCTATGCAGCGTTCCAGAGACCAAACGTGTTGGTCGATTTTGATACGTCAATCGATTCGTCTAAACCATGCGAGTCTCACTGGCTACATTAAAACTAGAAAATAGAATCTCTCATCTGGTTTCGGTCAGCTAGCTCGCGAAAATATATCCTCCGACTGCACAGCATGATTTTCTTCTTGTTGTTTACGTCTTTTTAGTTCGCTTTTAAGCAGTCGGGTTTTTTGGATTTCTTGAATTAACTTTTTTTTGTGATGAACTTGTTTCGCCCTCACCTGTCACCTGGTGAAAAACGATGGAAGAGGTCCACGGTGGGACAAGCATGCCTGTGCAGATGCCTATTCACTCTTGAATTGGAGGTTTCAGTCTAAGTTAGAAGCGAGAACACAGACGCTGGTAGAGAGTTCCACACTTTGAATGTGCTCGTATTAAATGCGGAGGAAAAGTTCTGATTGTAGTCTCTAAAGCAAGTGATGTTGTTAATTTTGTTTTGTTGTTAAAATCATCAGTCACAGGCACAGTTAGTACATGATAATATATAACAGCAAAAGTTGATGAGTCTTGAGCAGACTTCCAAAAGACAAGTGTTTTGTTGTTGTCTTGCATCCACAGTAAATACAACTACTGCATTTCACATTCCTTTATCTAACGGCACGTGTTAAACACACAACGACTTTACAAGAGCTTTTTAATACTCAATGAATCCATGAACGATTAGAGTCGTGATCAAATGGTCACACAAGGAGGCATTATCTAACCTCTTGACATGCGCTCGCGCACGTGACAGAAACCTTTGTAGGGGAGTAAGTACTTGCCACTTGGCGACAAAACGTTGTTCAGCATCGACATATGGACTCACCCACTTGACTCGAGTACCTCTAATCATTAGAGTTGGGGTATTATTACGTTCGGCAGTGTAAATTGCAAAATAATCTAAGTATCCTGTACCGGTATCTCATGGATTACTTGTAAGATAAAGGTGTAGATAACGAAACAAAAGCGAATAATTATCCTTGTGTTTTATCATAATTTTATGATGTTAGTGACATTGCAAGACTATAAAATATAAACATCCGGATTCACTACAATTTTCTGTTCGTCATTGTTTTTTATAGGCAGAGTCATTATTGTTTCTTGCATATTGTGTAGCCAAAGGCTGAAGAACTTCATCGTCGTTTAATTTACAAGTAGGCACCTAGTTGTATTACAATACGTCTTGGCTCTAACAGTCCTTAAAACGCATTAAATCGTGAGAAAATTTAACCGTCTTCCATTGAGTTTGCTCAATACGCTCCGAGTCAAAAGTCAGGGGAAAATGAATATAACATATTCTTTGATTTTATGCGCAACAATAAAAGAATGTGCGGATAATTATACGCTTGAACAATGCGCGTCGCGAGTTGACTTCAATGCGCGGCCGATAACAAAAATGCCATTGCCCATTAGCCCTCTTTGCTGGCGTTCAAACGTTGAGAGCTATAAGAGCGCGAGCGCAAGAAAATCGCCGCATCCCAGGGGTCCGCGCACTTCCGTTCGGGCTCGGGTTTCGTCACTGCGCCATTGTTTTGTGCGTCAAGGGTGGTGCGCGCGCGCAGCGCTGACATAGTGTCACACATGCATTGTTATTTCTGATCAAAATGACTTTTTGCGCCTCCAAGTGTCCGGGAAATATTAAAGGCACAGGAAAACCTTCAGAGGACACGTGTTTCTTAATCGGCTGGTATCTGAAACACCGTTTAACTCATTCATTGGATAACGATAAAGAAATCGTAATTGCTCAGTGTGCTTACAACATGCTGGGTCTATTATACATAAATATTTCTTTTACGATTCTAAAGATCAAATCCGAGAATAAATATTTTAGATATTTTGTATAATTAATTCATGTACCACTTTGAATGCATGGCGTTATTTTTTGTGGAGTTTTATTAAGAAGGTAAGTATTTCTTCATAGAAACAAAGTAGATCCATCTCGATGGTGCGTAGCTATTATTTATCCCCCTTGTTCATCAACTCTATTGTGGTCCGTAATAACAGTGATTTGTAGAATAATCGCCAGTCTTTTAGCCTGGGGTCGAGCTCACTGCTCAATGCGCATTGTTCAACTCGATACCGGTGAGAAAAGACGTTGACACTCCAAAATGTTTGTTTATTCAACTATTTTTGGTGATTGTAAATCACTTGTTGTTTTATTATGGACTGTAAATAACAGCGGTACAGGTAGCCATTGGCATGAAGGCTTGTATAATATTCATTTGCGTAACAACGTAATTTTACGGAACCCCATAAAACAATTACAAAAAAAGTGCCGTACCGGTACGAGGAACTTATTACTGCCTGACGCTTTTTTGTTGGTAATAATATACAAATATACTTTTTATGGACACAAAAAAAACAGCAAATATCGTTTAAAGAACATTAATTTAGTAGATTAAACTCCAAACTTGAATGTAAGTACTACATCATTGAAAACAAAAACATTGAACCAGCCTACAAAAGACAAGCTGTTCCAAATGCTCTCATAACTCCTTATTAACAAAATTTTCAAATTCCCTACCATCTTAGACAAGGTCGGTAGTGAGTTTTATTAAATTACAGCTTTCACAAATTATGTAGAAATAATAATTGTGGGGCGGGGGGCGCGGGGTGCGGAGGTGGCGCCGCGGGGGGCTGCACTTTTAATTAAACCCTAAATTATTGTTCACCTTCATTAATTCCTGCGCTCCCGGTCGGGACGCACTAATGAGTTTGTACTTTTTGTACGCTTCGTCGGTATAGATACCCGATTGTCTGCTGTTTATGTAAAACATCGGCGTGTCCCGACGACTAGGAAATGAACCGTTATCTTTAGGTACTGGGATGCTGCGAATACATTAATTGTTTAGCTTGTTATCTTAGCTTGGGTTTCTAAATTAAGTAGTCCCGACTGAAGAATTGCATTGGCCCATAAAGAGAGCGCTTTTTGACACCGTAAAGTCAATCATCGGGATAATTTAAATATGGATTTTAAGGATTAACATTTGCAAGACCAACGATCTTCTATGCTTTCCATGATGATATGTCGGTGCTACCAAAATACCAATATTTTTATTTTAATCATAATTCTTCTAGATTAGATTTCGAAACAAGCTAAATGTGTGTTAAGAAATATGTAAAATAAAATTTATTAATTAAAATAATATATCAATTATACCACTCAAAATTAATAAAGGTAATAGGTATGCATGATTATTATTTCCTATAAAACAATCTAATCAAAGTAACTGTATGAAACGAGTATAGAACATCGATGTCCCCCAATTAAATTGTTAAAAATATCGTAACGGGCATCTTAATTTGGAAAAAAAAACATTACAGCCGTTTTTAAAGTTCGTGTTTTCCATAATATAATGGATTCTAATCTAATAGAATATTTCTATGCGACATTCGATAATTGGATGATCGAATTAACAGTTTTCGCAGTGGGTGATGCAGCGATTATGTAGATAAAATATCAATATAAATAACTTACAATATACATACAATTATAGAAGTGTCAAGTAAGTATAATTTATATTAAATTGTACGAATCAATTTATTTAAGACTAGCTGTGCCACGCGGCTTCGCTCCCGTAGGCCACCCCACAGGACCCGTTTTCGGGATTAAAAAATAGCCTTTGTTACTCAGGAATAACGTAACTTTCAATTGGTGAAAGAATTTTTAAAATCGGTCCAGTAGTTTCGGAGCCTATTCGGTACAAATAAACAAACAAACAAACAAAAAAATCTTTCCTCTTTATAATATTATTATTATATTATAGTATAGACACGCTTATATGTGAAAGCTTTAATGAAAATAAGATAAGAAATAAATTCGTCAAGTCTAGAAACGATACAGACTTCCTAAATAAAATCTAAGGATACGGAAATGTCAAAAGTCTTATCGAATGAGGATTAGCATTCAGTAATTTTTAGGGCTCCGTACCCAAAGGGTGAAAACGGGACCCTATTACTAAGACTCCGCGGTCCGTCTGTCTGTCTGTCTGTCCGTCTGTCACCAGGCTGTATCTCATCAACCGTGATAGCTAGACAGTTGAAATTTTCACAGGTTGTGTATTTCTGTTGCCGCTATAACAACAAATACTAAAAACAGAATAAAATAAATATTCCCATACAACAAAAGTGTTTTTTTGCCGTTTTTGCGATAATGGTGTACGGAACCCTTCGTGCGCGAGTCTGACTCGCGCTTGGCCGGTTTTTCAGATAACCATTTGTAGTTTTATTTTAAAACCGCCTGAAGCGATTATGGTCAAACACCATTTTTTCATCAACTCTTCGTGACTCGAAGTTCTATTTGCAGAAAAACGGCCATACAAGAAAGAGTCAGGAGCCTTCAATAGACTATTCTTCATCTGTAGCGTGTCAGTAGGAACTACTCAAATACTTATTTTTAACACTAGTTTAGCTCATAGCAAACGCTACTTAAACGAATCGAGAGCGGATTTGAAATAAAGTAAAATGCATTTAGGTACATTGATGTTGTTCAACTTAACGACAGTAGGTGGTAATTCATGATATTTTTGTCGGTTCTTGATGATTTCAGAATGAAAGATAATAAAATTGCTTTTGAAGAAAATCAAAACGATTTTTATATTGTATTTCTGCTTGTTTTGAGATATACTGTTACTATTTTGCATTTTTTGGCTGTTTGATGTTTCCGTTAAAGCTACGTGTCTCGTTTAAGAAGTTTGCCTTGCGGCTCAAAAGTGGACGAAAACAAGAAAAGAACCTAGATTAAGTAGGTTATGGAATCAGACGTCTGATCTGTACTTTGTGCTGGTGGACTATTTTTTGTTGGCCCAATAATTCTTAGCCTGTCGATGACAAATATAAAAATTAAATATTAGTTTTGGTCCAGAATTCCGCTACGGTAACACCATTCGGTGACGCAGTCTTAAGTTCTTCGCACGTAAGGGTGACAGGGCACGCTGCGCACTCCGAGAGGTGGGCTATGGTCTGCAGAGAGATGCCACACAACCACTGAAGGCTAGAGCTATCCTAGAACCCCCACCTGTGGAGTTTATCTTTGCTAAAGCCGACCAAGGCCAATTATTCGGCATCGTCAACGGCAGCGCATAGGTCGCTTTGTATGTCTGCAGCAGCTTTAAGGGCATCCAGGGTATGAAAGTAGTTAAGCACAAAGAAATTGTCAAACGCTCAATGTTCAAGCCACAGGCTACTATAAAATTTTAAGATACTTATTCTCTCCTCGATTTAATTCCCTCCTCTCTTAACAACAAAAAACCATTTTCCGAAATTGCGGCAATTTTTCATGAGTTGTTTCTTCTCGCTAAGAACAAGCGAGCAGCACGCGCGGTTGTATATCATTGAATTTTCCTCGGTTATTTATTTATTTATTAAAGGGTCGCGCAATAAATTGCGTTAAGTGGGGGCGGAGCACCCCGCAGCGCCCCGCGGGAGTCGCCATAACGCCGGGAAAAATGCGCCGGGCCCATAAGTGCCTTTCTACAACACTAGCAAGGCTATATTACCTCGGTATAAGGGTTGCAGGATGTGTTCACGGTAAATTGATAACTAACCAAATATTAAAGTGTTGTTTTCGAGAATATTGTTAAGAGCACAGTTTGTCTTTACCAGTGAAAAAGCTTTTTCTTTTATCGTAAGTCTCTGAATGCAGAAATGCGACGACCACCACACCACAGGAGTACGTGCAATTAATTAGAGACACATGCAGCATTTTGAGTTTGTTTTCATATAAGGTAACCGCATTGTGCCTGAGTTGCAGAAATGTTATAGGTATTCTTCTTGAACTCATATAAGAGACAGGCCAATACTCCTTGCTTTGGCCCATTTTTGTGTGATTTGTGTTGATACTTAGTCAATTTTTAACCAAAAAGTGGATTTGGTAATTTAATCCTTTTGACACAAGATAAAATAACAAATTAAAAAAACTCTCGCTTTTTAGTTTTTATTTCATGCTTTTTAAATTACATATAATATACCTAGTAGCAGACACGCTTCAATCGACAATCTATTGAAACACGTAATAATGACTAGATATCTTGCGAAAAAATTCAGATTCAAAGAGTAAAATGCGAATAACTTTTGAACGGCTAAACCGATTATATTCAAACATAGCTAAGAACACTTTTTCGGTTTATCCGTTTAGGCGCTATGATGCCACAGACAGACACACATATACACAGATACACAGCAACACACGTCAAACTTATAACACCTCTCTTTTTCCGTCGGGGGTTAAAAATACATTTTTACGAAACACCATGAACCGGTGGACAACATTTTAAAGATTACAGGAAAATGTGGCTACTCTGAAAACTGCACAGACATTTGAAGTAATTTAGGTATACCTGCTAACCAGCATTATCGTTTTCCAAAAGGTAATTTAATTAAAGCGGTCGATCAAACGACAGATTCAAAGCCTATAAACTGGCTTCCTTGACCTTAAAAGATAAAAATATCGCTTGCTCACTGTTCTTGATGGCGAAGTAAAAAACTTAATCGAAATCGACATGGCGACTGCTTTCCTGACATATTTACGAACACGGTAAATCGATGAGAACCTTATAAATAAAATTAACAAAGGCTACAAGCTTTCAAGTTGTTTTACTGAATAAAAACAATTGAGGTATGAAACCTACGGAACTTTTTGGTTCACCCAATGATACACCTATTTTTCATTCTTTCTAGTAAGTAGGTTGAACATTCTGTACCTAACTCGTTTCAAATTCAGAACGCTTGGCATTTTTTAATTTCTCCTCAACGTTATGTGTCATGGGCACACAGCCTTATTTTCTATAGCGATAAGTAAATTGCACGAACGTTGAAAACCTTATTACTCACTCAATACTCTTTAAATATATATGGTGCACTCATCCTAAGAAAGTAAACCGGCACATTTATAAAATTGTGGACTTCACATTCAATTGATATGTATAATAAAAAACATATCATTCTGGATTACATGCAATATTGCTATTTTCTGTTCAAAAAATGTTAAACTCGAACTTAAATCCTAGGTGTCTTCATCAACCTGGGTGCCATCCTCATCACCATGATCTCATGGCCATAGCCTAATGAAATTGACATCGGCGTAACATATTTCTGGTTCTATAATTGTATTCGACTGACGACTAATACTAATTTCTTTCAGTAAATAAAAAAAAAAACAGATTTTCGAAGGAGTTTGAATTTAGAATCTACTATTCAGTATTTAAACTTTTCATAAGTTTCTTTTTGCAAAATTATAGCCTGATATTTTCAAAGTCCATTCATTGTTTCTTCCAAGCTTGCTCCCATATTGAAAGTAAAGTTGGTTCCTTATAAAGTTCATAATGACCATGTAGGTGGCTGGGCGTTGGGGGCGTTCGAAGGCGTGGTGCAGCCCCATTAACACTTCCACGCTTATCAATAACACATATTTCTTCATAAAACCAACAAGCAGTAATTAAACGTCAATCGCTGGTTATCTGTGGAGATGTTGATGATTTAAGATATCGTGTTTCTGTTGGGAATGATGTAATATTGTATGGGCTTGGGCTATTCGGTGTGAGAAAATTGTGTTTTGTTTCTATAGGTAACAAATTGATAACAAGTTGAAATGTTTGTGGGAGTTGAATATGTTAGTAGTCGAAATCTAATGACACGTTCGTTCAATGGTGTCAATACTATAAAGAATTATGTAAATGTAAACATGCCAAGTTATAAAATAAAGAACTGGATAGTTACCGTGTTTGTGTGATTTGTCTCGATAGCTATAATAAATCTCAAGATATCCAATATTGAATTTAGAGTTTTAACAGACAAACAGGCAGTGTCAAAAATAACCTTAGCGTATTTTTAACCAAAGGTGAGTCAAAAAGAAACTGTACAATCAATTAAAACACCCCACTTAACGGTTTCTACAGAAACATACTGCATCAATATCAACAAAAAGATCAATATCATAATATTGGGCATTATTGAAATCCGCGGAGTGCTCAATGGCACTGATTACCGAAATCTTGATAACGGTCCCCGCGCAGCCATTTGCAACGACTCTTAATAACTGATTATATCCTTTATGTCTGATCACCCTCCTTGTTTGCCACACAAGCATCGATAATGCCATCAATTTCTTCCAATTATGCGTATTTTTCTGCAAATCTCTATAAAAATTGATTATTGTAACTTCCCATAAAGCTGTTTTACGGAAGAGTGAACTGTATTTTGTATTTTCAAGGACCAAATTGGATTGTTGGTATTTGTGTTTATAAAATTGATTCGGCATAGCAATATTATCAATTCTGAGAATCTTATGAATGACTAAGTAATAGTAAAGATTCTTAATTTTTTATCTTTTATGGACTAGCTAGGGAAAAATTTTATATCCCCACAAAAATATATGTTCCGAAACATCTTAAAGATTTTGAGTGGTTTTATTGGTATTTTACGCAGTAAATTCCTACTTTATTACACATTATTTATTTTATATACTTTTAATGAATTCTACAGTTCGTTTGTTCAGCGGTATTTTTACGACTATTGTCTCCGGTACGGTTTTCTGTATACCTAATGTAATATTTTTGTTGCTTCTTTTGTTTAGTGTGCTTGTACATTATATATGCTTGCTACCTACATTGTTTGTATCTACAAAATAGTCTATAAGTGTTTATGGGCCGATTTCGGAATTGAGTAGGGATTTTAAATTAAGATCGCCTCAGACCCGACTTTACTGCCAACATTTTACAGGTTTTTAGGCTAAAATACTCAACTCCAAATGCTTAATTCAGAGTTCGGGGGAATAATGTGCTTCGTGAATAATACGGCCTTTCTTGCGTAGCAGCCTTAAGTGTGCTACGAAATAGAAGTGACTACTGTAGTGCTACGCAAATCAAGCATTCGGAATTATTTCGGTGAAATGTAAGTTTCAATGTAAAATACATTCTTATGGATCAGCAAGCATCTAGTGATAGTGCAGTAAATTCCAGACTTCCCAAAGCATTTTACCTTCGCCATTTTCCAGGTTGACTTCAAGGGTCCAAGATCCTAATCTTAATATGAATGAAGTTGTGTGTAAAGGCCATGAAGTTTTGTGTTTGAAGAGACCTTGAAGGTGTACGAGTGCATATACTTCACCTTTGCCATAAAGTCCGTCAAATCGTCGTTTATATACCGTTCAGATCTCCATAAGTCAGCATTCATCAGCTTCCACGTGTAACTTCAGTAACATCGACTCCACAGCTTGCTTTCCTCACTAAAATGTCCAATTAGTCGTGGTCGGGTTTCTCGTGAGGCTGCACTCCGAGTTCGTTTTTTAAAACGATTGGTCTATTTTGAAAATGGAAGCAATTTGTCGCGTTTCATTCGTGGTGCTGCGGCGTCTTTGAGTTGTTTTTGTGGGCGGCCGCGGCTGGCGATTGGCTGCGGTTGCGCAGACTGAGGTACTTGAGTTAAAGTGTTTAAGCTATTAGATGCCGCTTAGATGGTCATACACCTGAGACTCTAGAGCTAGACAAAGTGACTTCTATCATAGATGACGATTGCCAAAATGTTAAGTGAAATTTTGATAGCGCTTGTCAATCATTATCAATCAGTCAACTTTTTTGACTGCCTCGTTGGTATAGTGTTCGGAAGCGCTAAGGCTGAGCATGAGATTCTGATTTCGATTCCTAGGTCGAGCAAAGTATTACTGGGATTTTTCTTTTCTAAATTTTTATTATCAGCCCGGAGACAATTTAGTAACAGTATTTATATACCTCTTTAACCGTATAGTTCGGACGGGGTACATTTTGGGGCGCGACAAGCATACCTCCGCTGGCTCAGTAGTGGTTCATTTTGGACCCCAAATTTAGGTCATACGACATCCTAATTAATAACGTAATTATTGATGAAGATACCTAAAGAAACTTATTTGGGGGCGTTAATTAAAATAGTTGGATAAAAAGCTTACTTGTTAGCGCCAATATCTTTTTTAGATTAAGCGCGCAAGTTTATTAATTTACCTTTGTTAAATACAAATGTGTTAATGGGGTAATCGCCATTTTGATGACAGTGGTGATCGAGGCTATAAAACATAAAAAATGCATATTTTGGACACCCAAACTCCACTACAGCGATAGTGGTTTGCTCATCGCTTGATTATTTGACGAATTCATCCATATTTCAAAATAAATACTCAGTGGTAATGAAGTTATTTGTTATTCAAAGTCGAAGTATCGCGCCAATCGTGTTTGTTTACATTTTTATTTTACACAAATATCACCCTTCCACATGTAAAATTGATTACAAATATGACAATTATGTCTCTAAATTTAATAAACAACAAGAAGAAGCCCAGATTTTAACGTAATTAACAAACACCAGTCCAATAATACGTAAAATTCATTACCACTACTTTATTTTTGTTAAATTTCCAATTCGTCAATTATATTGTTTTTTTTTAATGTAATAGTTGTGTGCCAAAACGATTTTAGCAATCGATTTTATTTATGCTATCGACTCGATTAATGAGCGATTATCCCAAATCGATTCTTAAAAAATATAAAAATCCAGTTTTAGGCATAAAATACAATAAATACTTAAAATAATTACTATTAATACTTTCTTAAAGTAATCTTATTTGATTTTTGGACATTATTTGACTAAAAGCAACTACACAAATTCATCGAACCGTGGATAATTTCGCGCCGAATTTTCTATCCGATTCAAAATTTAAATTCGGAATGCACTCGCTATTCAAAAATATTTTGTATAAAAATAATAATCAATGAGCCTTTTAATATTTGATAGTATCAGAAGAATACAGTGTGCCTAGTATATTTTTATGTAAGTATGTAACGCAAGCGTAAATAAATTTAGTATCGGGGAACCAACGGTTTTATGATTATTTCTTATATTGTACTGAGTGTCGTGGTGGCCCCAGTGGCTAAAGGCCTCGCTTTGCCCGTGTTCAAATCGGGGCAAGTACCAATGTGTCTTTTTCAAATTCATTTATGTACTTTCTAAGTATATCTTGAGATCGTTGACAACGGTGAAAGAAAACATCATGAAGAAACCTGCAGCCGTATTGCGTAAGTGAATACAGCAAAGAGTTTGATCGCTATCCAATCGACCAATCACATGCGAGATAAATGACGCGATGTGAATTTCTGTCTGTGTGAGTGGTTAACTTTTCTTTTTTTAGGCATCATTTTCTTGGTTTCCGTGTATGTAAATAACGATTATGGGTTTATAATAAAAATAGTAGATGGCACCGACGAAAATTTGTTTACTTTTCGTCATAGGTGTCATTTTCATAGTTTTCTGGATCGCTAATAACGAATACGGGCTTTGAAATAGAAATTATAGAAATATAAACAACCTGTGGCAAATGGCAGCTGCCATCTTGGATTTTAAATTTGCGGTAATAGCACCCCAGAAGACATAAAATCCTTTAGAATAATGATGTATAGCTTTGAATAGTCGCCATCTTTTATTTGTGAATTAAGAGAATGTGCCAGCCCTTAAACTTATGTATGTAAGTTGTCGTAATGCAGCCTGGTACAAATGCACCGCCTTTTTAGATTTATTTTAAATAAATTTTCTGGATCACCACCCTCGAAAATCATGTTCATGACTTCCATTACGATAAATTGTATGGTCTTGGATTTTAATCGATTGACAACCATGCCATAACAGCTGGCTTCGTAAGGATCCGTGCAAGTGTACCAGTTCCTCCCTAAGCCTACTTATCATACATAGACATACTCGTATTTATACTGGTCATTCTGTATAAAACCTTCTGAAAAGATCAAAGTAAAACTCTCGTATAAACTAAAATGTATCCGATAAAATATTTAGAATACCGACCGCATTCCGAATTTGAATTTTGAATTCTTGTACCTACGTAATATAAAAATTTGGCGCGAAATTAGCTACGAATCCGATATTTTTGACTCAAAATACTGTTATAGTACATTACTGCAGCGTCCAGCAGAAGAGGCACGAACGTGTAAATGTGGGCTGTGGCGAAGCTGAGGCACACATACGTATTGTCCATCAATGACTAGTTGTGGCCAAGGCTTGTATAGTACTTTTCTCAAATAATGCGCGGAAATTAAAACTAAGTAGCACCTAGAACTCATTTTGTCAAACGCAATAATTACTTTTAGAAATCAATGACGAACAACAATAATTATTCCCGTGTCAAAGTTTTTTTTTTCTATAAACAGCTTTCTATATGCAAGCCAGTTCGAAATTTAAATAAAACCTTTGATAAGTTACCTCCTTGGTTACCATGTTTAGGCGTAAAAGATTGTTCCATTTTTAAATTACACTACAAAATAATGCACAAATTTCCAAGCATGTTTGAGAAAAGATAACATTATTTAAGCATTTATGTATAGTTATTACTATAAGTTGTATCGTATTTTATGCCTATAAACGGGTTTCTTCTAATTTTAAAACAATACATTTTTGATAATCACTCATTTATTTAAATGAACCGAGTCGATCGAAATAATTTAAAATAATTGTTTGATACACTTAATCGATTAGGCTGAATGCAATTTTTAATCGATTATGAGACGGGTGAATGGACAGCACAAAAAAAAACAACACCAAAGAAATGTCATGTTGCAAGGTTGCATCAAATTTTTAAGCAAATTTTGCCAGATTTTGACTTGTTTTTTTTATGAACTTTTGTATGAAAAAATAGGTATATAAGGACGCAAATAAAATAAGTATATCTTTATTTTGTCCATTTGCATTTTTTCAGCAAGCGAAAAGGTTGTTTATGCACATATTTTGAGCAAATATAAATTGTCTACCGTTTGGAAAGGTGTAGTAATTCGTATTTTGTACACATTTTGCAGTAGACTGACGCGGTTTAACCGACCGCAACATGTAAATAAAGATATTTTTTACAAATTTACTGTGTAAAATAGCTGCGTAAACTTATTTTTCTGAATAAATTCGAATGTTGAAAGTTCAAGTAACTACCTGAATTTCATGACGTAATTTGCAACAACCTGTCGACTCAGCTGGTGTGTCATGTGACAAAATCTTGTCGAGCAGAGTGGTTAAACTACATAACTACGAGTATCTAGTAGTAAACACGTTTGGATCGACAATCCATCGAAACACGTAATTATAACACGATATCTTGCGAAAATAATCCGATTGAAAGAGTAAAATGCGCATAAGTTTTGAACGGATTAACCGATCTACATCAGACATAGCTATAGGAACATTTTCAAACAAAATAAAAATTAAATCAAAATCGGTTCATCCGTTTAGGAGCTATGATGCCTCAGACAGATACACAAAGACACAGATACACACGTCATAGTAGATTATGCACCAAGGGGATAAAGTAGTGTCTTAAGTCACAGGCGGCATATTGAATTCTGAGCGTAACGAGTTATATAGAGTCCTGAGTGAAGCGATGGGTTCAAGCTGCCCAAGACGAAGACAGGCTTTATCCCAGAGGAGCATACTCTACTTTTCACATCTTCTGCGAGGTAATAAAAAGCTGCTGAATGTATTGATTTGAATACAACTTTCTACAAACGACTTTCTATACAACCACTCAATTACAGCGGAATGTAAAATTGAAATAACATGAAGTTAGTTATTAATTAAAGAATATATTGTTAAATTAATTTATTATAATTTACTTTCAACAATTTTTAAGAAAAAACAACATAGATTTGGCCAACATATTTACCATTTTTTCAATGATGAAAATGAAAAGCTGGCCGGCCACAGAAAAAATAAACACAAAATAGGCGGAAAAGCGGCAACCTGATCTTCATTCGGTTTTTCGAGTTGTAGAGTTTTGTTTATAATTCCGTATAGCAGAGATTTGTATTAACACAATGAATTCATCCGATTCAGATATGTATTTAACGCCTGATCTCATAAGAGCAGAAGGTAAAGTAGTAGTGGAAAATTATTATCTCACCAAAGTTGTTGATTTATGTAAAATAAAATTCACTAACTTTTTGTTTAGCAAATTCATGTTTTTATTTTTACTTTCCTTATATTCATAATCAAAATCACAGTGCTTACCTCGGGTAAAAGACTTATTTAGTCCCTCGAACTATTGGACCAAACCCCGCCTCGGAACTACGAGTAAATAAGTTACTTTCACCCCAAAAATAACAATGTACTATTTCGTATCTGTGTTTTGATTTTCCCGGTAGTTGATTTATTAATAATCTCTAAAGCGCTTGTTTTGATAAACTCTGGATTAGAATCACTATCGCTTAACATTTTTGATCAACACGAATATTGCAATGTAATTCAATGAAAATCACAACACCTAACTTCGTCTTTTGTTTCACATTCTTAGGAATCACGCCTATTCTTTTCTTTTTTGAGTTCTGCTTATGGTAGCCAGTTCGATTTTCGAACAAACCTCTTTACAATGCCATATAGGCATCTTTTTATTTAGAGTTTTCCACGGGTATCCACACGAATTTGACGTTCCAAATTCAAATCACTTTACTCCCTTGGGAGTTTCATACAACTTTACCTCCCTTGGGAGGTAATGCTTTACATTACGTTGAGATTGCATGATATGTAATTGGACATTGTCAAGCAGGTGGTGTGATAAACTTATAACACCCTTCTTTTTCCGTCGGAAGTTAAAAAAGTATGGAACTGACACGCGCTTCCAAAATGTCTCATGGTCAAATATAATAGGCATCTTGGACTTTTGACAATCGTTATCGTAAATAGAATTTGACTTTGTGTGGCCTCATCACATCCTATGTCCTATGTTGTCCTATGTTAATCATCTCTTGAGCACGGACAAAAAACTGGTACAGTCGATAACCTTGTAAAATTATTTAAATCAGTAACTATTCTATAGAAGTAAACTCTACAATATTTAATTTCCACAAACACCATTGAATATCTCCCAATCCCATTTTGGAATTATAAAAATCAAAAGGCAGATAATGAAATAAGCATGGTATTAATCATTTCGTGAAATAAAAAACGAGCTGCCAAGATACCTCCACGAATTTATAAACAACTTCCGCGAACCTCCGCCTCAATATATATCGATCACTAAAAACCTTCTGCTTAATCGATGAATTTTATTTCTATAAATTGATGACTTGTTTATTCGAATTCTCTTTTGTTTGGTGTCTGTTGTGTCCCGCAAATCATCAAAAATACGTTGGACACAAAGGGAAAAAGGGCTCAGAGGATTGTATGGAGACCGTTTCTAATCGGTCCGTTTCCATTCGGTTTTTGCTACGGCATGTGGCAAGAGGCCGCGCTCTCTCCATCTCTTATTATTAATTACCTTCCATTATATCTACGCGTAACAATCGATCGTCTTGATTAAAATATCTAAATAATAGACGAACATAATGACTGATATCGTGTAAAAAGCCGGTACTGAGTCAGCATCCATTTGTACGTTTGTGTCCATGTTTTATTGTATTATACCAAACTGATGATTATTGTAGAGAAAGTTTTAGTATTATTGATTTGTTACTTAAGTGTTTTGTGGTTGATCTTTAATTGTTTTTGTTAATGCCTACCGATGTGCATCAGCAATTCGCACAATCTTAAATCGCCAAAACCAGTAGCCGAACAGTCATCAATTCATTTATTACAAGTCGTGATACGCAATAAACAGTTCGTCGACTAAGGAAATCAATAACAGGACGAGTTAATGTTAATTACTTGAGCACTACCTGGTACTGGAATAATAATAATTCATTAAGTTGCGCCGAGTTGCGCGCACGCAAGTGGGTTGGGGCGCACGGATCATGCGCTTGCGCCGGACGTATATAAATTGCTCAATTTTGTCTGGAGCAAACGGCATATTAAATTATTATCGCTTATCATGTATGTGGGTTGTTCGGCTACCTTCGTACGCTTGCCGGGCGACGCCGCGGGGGCCGGATAGCGAATATGAGCTGAAATTAAGTAACTATACAGTGATGACTGCACTCGCTAAGGGAAATTTAATGCGTAAAGGTAGAACAGATTATAATATTCGTCAAAAATCGTCGTGGTTTTGACTGCTGATGAGATATAAATTTCAACAATTTCTTGTTGGACAGTTGTAACTATGTTTGTAGTAAATCACTAAACAATTGTGATCAGCAAAAAATTTTTTCAAAAATTTGGTAACGAAAACGTATTATCAAAGACAAAGACAAAGACAAAGATATTTTATTTCAACTAGGCCACCAAGCGGCACTTTTGAACGTTACATTAAAATGATTCTACCGTGCATTCGGAAAGTAGCTTGTTATGGAGAAGAATGCACAAGAAACTCCATACTTACTCTTTTAAAAAAAATTGTTTTTTTACAATATTTAGGAACATACATTATTAAATTCATACATGTGAGGACAATGCACCCAGAATAGCACTACCCACTATACCACCTACAGACAAAGTATTAGAAGTACTCACACATGTACTGCGCAGTTATATAATAGATACTAGAAAAAAATTAACATCCGAAGCAGTCAAGTTATGACCAATCCCAACTGACGGCGTCCGTTCACGAACATGACGCATGAATTGGCACCACCCAGCTCAACCATCATGAAGGGAACCGGATGATCCAACACACGCGCCACCATCAGAGAGACATTTGAGAGAGCATGACACACTCAACGGCCAGGGCACACACAAGTCAACGAACGACGCATAGGTACAGTAAATGGTAGATTTACAGTTGGGTACATAGTACTCACACACGTGCTGTGCAGTTATACAATACTAAAGAAATTGAGTTTATACAATGCAAATATTAATAATTCATACAGTCTTCAGCAGGTCCAACAATACCTCAAATCAATAATGTTCTGCATATCACTTGTTATTGCGCCCTAGTGGTTGTGGATTGTGGAGCAGGACTAGCATTGAGCCAAGCATTTTTATCAGCGATGTAATCCCCCAACTTATAATATGCCAGCCTACATAGTGTGCGTTTTATACAGGTTTTAAACTTAGTCTCATTCAGTTCAAGAATGTGGGGAGGAATTTTATTGTAACATTTTGTACAGTACCCCATGAAAGATGAGGCTACTTTAGCCAGTCTGAAACCTGGTTGAACTAATTGGTCCCTATTTCTAGTAACGTAATTATGTCTGTCGCCGTTTTTACTAAAAAGATGTAAATTTTTTCTCACGTACATGATGTTTTCATAAATATATTGACAAGGAACCGTCATAATGTTAATGTCCTTAAACAGTTCCCTTAGAGAATCGCGCCGGCGAAGATTATATATTGCTCTGACGGCTCGTTTTTGCAGAATAAAAATTGACTCAATGTCTGCAGCCCTTCCCCATAGTAGGATACCGTAAGACATTATACTATGAAAATAACTAAAATAGACTAGTCTCGCGGTATCCACATCGGTTAACCTACGAATCTTTGCAACAGCATACGCTGCCGAACTCAGCCGCCCTGCAAGGGATACCAAATGAGGACCCCATTGCAACCCCGAGTCCAGCGTGATCCCCAGGAAAACCGTTTTATCGACGAATTCTAGCTTCTCCTTGTTTAATATAATGTCACAATCAGTACTTTTGACATTCGGCAAGGAAAATTTTACGCACTTGGTTTTATTACCATTTAAAACTAAATTATTGGCAGTGAACCAATCCTGAACCTGCCGAAGCGCGTTATTTACGTCGTCAACCCGACAAGTACGTCTATTTATTTTAAAAATTAAAGATGTGTCATCAGCAAATAACACCATGTTTAGTTTGTTTTCCAATAAACGGGGTAAATCGTTTATGTATATTAAAAATAAGAAAGGACCTAAAATTGAGCCCTGGGGTACCCCCATTTTTACGTTTAACCCCGACGAATTCACACCGTTTATCTGAACTAATTGCTGTCTATCATTCAAATAAGATTTAACCAAACTTAACGCTGCTTGACCTAGCCCGTAATGCTCAAGTTTCAGAAGTAATGTTTCATGATTAACGCAATCAAACGCCTTCGACAGGTCGCAGAAGATACCTATGGCATCCTGCGACTCTTCCCACGCATTAAAGATGTGTTTCAATAGGGTGACACCAGCGTCAGTTGTACAACGTCCTCTGGTGAAACCATACTGTTTATCATGCAAGATGTTATTCGTATTAAAATGAATGAGCATTTGATTTAGCATTATCTTCTCAAATACCTTGCTGAAAACCGGCAACACGGATACTGGTCTATAATTATTTGTGTCTTTACTGTCCCCAGATTTAAAAAGTGGTATAACTTTACTATATTTCATTAGATCCGGAAAAACTCCTTGATCCACACACAAATTGAAAATCAAAGCCAAGTATGGCGCTATAGTCTGAATAATGGAGGTACAAGCTTTGATGGACATTCCCCACAGATCTTCAGTCGGTTTAACCTTGATTTGCTTAAAAGTTTTTATTACTGTTATGGGATTTATATGTGAAAAGTTAAATACATTCGGGCAGGCTGAAACGTTCGCGTTTAATAATCCAAAAGCAATCGAGGGCGAAGAATTTAAGGTTTCAGTCGTTTTAATTGGGATGTTGGTAAAGAAATTTACAAATTCTTGCGCAACTTTTTTGTTATCTCTAATAAGTCCGTGTGTGGTCTCAAGCGTGTAATCAGTATTATTTCTTTTATTCCTATTCGTTTCATTATTTATAATTTTCCAAACCGTCTTGATTTTATTTTCTGCTAATTTAACCTTATTGCTAATGTACAAGGCCTTAGCTGCCTTGCATGTATTTTAAAAAATTCTTGAGTAAGTAGCAACATACTTATTAAAAGTTTCAGTGTTAATACAAGGCTTAAGGCCATATAGCTCGTAAAGTCTTTCCCTACTTTTCCTAAGTCCTGTAGTCGCCCAGTCACTGAATAAAAACTTAGGGCATATAGTTTTAGTTTTCTTCTTAAAAGTGTTATTGAACTCTTTTTGAACCACTGAGAAAACTTTATCATACAAAATATTACCATTATTCACTGTGAGGTCCTGATCGCTTAACTTACAGATTAAAGTACTGTTAAATTTATTTAATTTACCGGCTGTTATTGGTCTGGATTGAATCTGCACTTGTTTTATTCGCATAATGTACTCAAATGTCACCAATAGCCCACTATGATCCGAAGGCAGATAATTTATAATGGCCTTGTCCAAGTAGTTGCAGCAACAAAAAACATTATCAATACATGTAGCAGAAGTCAGTGTAGTTCGGGTTGGTTCCATAAACACATGTGACAAATTAAATGATTTAAAGAGATTTAATAACCTACTGCTATCTGAATTATCTTCTAAAATATTAATATTAAAGTCACCACAGACAATTACTAGTTTATTACCCATTGCAAGTTTTGCCAAAACATCTTCCATCACTGACTCGAATATAGAGTAGTTCTTATAATTAGGGGGTCTGTAGACGCACACTATGACATGCTTATCCAGCTCAACACAGGACAGTTCAACACTTTGTTCAACTGATAGGTCTACTATATCTTTACGAGGTTTTGATTTAATACCCTTTTTAATTAATATAAGTGAACCCCCACGCAACATAATCTTTCTGTTAAAACAACTGCCCACAGTATAATTTTCATAATTGATTAGCACTGCATAATCTTTCAGCCAATGCTCCGTAAAACAAATAATTTCGAACATTGATTTTTCTAAAAACAGTTCGATTTCCAATTCCTTCGAAGAAAAACCCTGAATATTCTGGTGGAATAATTTCAGAGAATTCTGCTCAGACATTTTTTTTAAATTATATTTTTGTGAGCAAGAAGGTACCTTTTTGATGGTGGATATACTCTTATCTATTCCGTTATTGGTACCCTCCCTTGTCCTATCAACTAGTTTAAAGAATAAATATTATTAGCATTTTTGCTAACGTTACTCAAGGTATACACCCCCTTTAAATTAGTACTATTACTAATATCAATAATGACTGGATACTTCGACATACTACTTATGTCTGAGTTTATTGTATATGATAATAGCCGAGCTATTTTCTGTCTTACCCTAAGAGGCAGATACAAAGTATCGCCTGTCGACTTTAATTTATCAACAAAAATGTTGATGTCAAAAAAAACTAGTTTATCACTATAGTGACTCACAAGAAAGTGCAGATGCTTGCTTATCTAATGTTATAAATGTGAATTCAAGTAAGTTTGAATTTGTATAAAATTTCGAATACGGTACACCAAAGCCAATAAAGTAGAATACAATACATATGTACTTTCGTAATTTTACAGAGAATTTTCACGTTCAGGCGGGCAAAGTCGTTCGCAGAAACTGGTATTTTTATATTTTGTTACGTTAATTATCTCTAAGTCACTTTTGGATGCTGCGTTCTATTTTGAGAGTGCAATTACATAATTGAATTCAAAGTTATCTTGCATTAGTACCTATCCCTTGTTTCTTAAGTACAACTTTTATCATAACAGGCTCTGTGTTAAAAATGTCGCTAATTGTTAATTATTTCCTACATTTACAGTGTTGTGCATTTTGTCATCACATCAGGTCTAATTAGTGCTCAATGTAGGGTTTTCTTTTATTTTTGGTCATTCTTAAGCAGTTTGTCTGTTTTGACTTACATGAGCAATTCTATTTACAAAAAGTCATGAAATTTATTAGTGTGACATGTTCTTGACACGCCTTTTATTTGCTGTGGGAAATCATCCAATGACTTCTTCCGCTCTGGGAGAAGCGAGAGGGCGTGTCAGACTTTTACTGACTAAATTCCATCCCTGTTCCTTCAGTTGGCCACTACAGTAGGACATAGCAGTGCTCCACCCAAGCGGGGCAGACCTCCACCGTATTCTCCACCGTATTCTCCACCGTGTCCTCCGGGTGATCCACACAATGGTACCACCCACGCGTTTCCTCACACCTTATCCTGAACAGGAACTTCTCGAAACTGGACCTGCGTCTGGCGGAAGGTGAGGACACTGTGGCGCCTCTCAAGCCACTTCTCGAAGAGAAGCCTTATCGCCGCAATTGTGGCGTGCCCAGCGCTGGGTTGCAACAGTCGCTCTATCATGTCATATCGCTCGCTCTATCATATATGTCGTCATGAGATCCTGACGGAGGTCTGTCCGCCGAGCCACAATTTGACGCGGCAACGTGTTCTTGACACGCCTGTGGTTGGAATACTTAAATAAAACAATATTTTTTTTATTAATTTTTAGATTATCAACCAGCGTACGAGACAGCGTTACAAGAGTAGGTACTTAGCTACGGTTTTACATCTAGATTTTATAAACAAACTGACTCACTTGTAAGCCTAATTTTATAGAAGTGTCAAGATAAAGATCAAGGTTTTCGGAATTTCATACAACTGATGAAATAAATGATTAAATTTATCATTTTAACAAACAAAATATCCGTAGAAGGGACTTATAAATGTGAAGTTAATACTGATGTGCACTTTTGTCTTGATTCTATAAACAAAGCATTAACTACTATAATACTTGTTTATAAACTAACAATAAATGAAGTAGTACTTTAATAGAAAAACCGTGGTTAACAGTTTCGTAACCATAATTTGCCTACATTTTTTAATACGAATGTATCTAAAAACCTACTAACTTTAGAGTTTCACCAACTGCGCCCAAACTATATTCGATTCTAATAAATTAACATTCTTCATACTTGCAAAAAGAAATCATATTTCAAGATTGGTTATTAGAACCATATTCTATTTCGAAATTGTTTGTACGCGACGTTCATCGACCGTGACAAAAATATAATCTTCGTAAAGAATAACCCAAATACCTAAATATGGTGCACACATACCTATACATATGTAGGAAGGTACAATCAAATGGAAAACGTTACGAATCCGAATCTAATTTCGTTTGAATGGTTGCGGCAAAAAAGTCGATCACATTGGCTTGTGTCGGCTTTTCATACGATGATGCGAGTCGAGTCGAGTCGGGCCGACTGGATATCAATAGTCATCGATATCAAGTCCCACTGACGTTTGAGTCGGAATCGAATTAATTACTGATACAGTTAGGGGCGAGAGGTGAACAGGTGGTTTTTTTTCTTCTATTTTATTTATGTTAAGTTTTTTGGGCGTGAAGTTTCGTTGTCTGAAACATGTACAATTTGTATTATTATTAAACAAAAAGTTCTAATCAACTGTATAATCACTCGTTATTTAACTAAAAAAGAAAAAACATATCTTATTCTAAAAACCGGCAAGCGGCAACTCAAGTATCTCGCGTAGATTCAAAATGTTCTAAAATTACGTATTAGTGTATTTTGATGATTATAATGGCCAATTTCGTTTATTATTCGTTATTCTTAGCTATTAGCTCGTGGCTAAATAATGACAGCCGCACTGGTCGATCATCAAGGTTAAGCAACGCTTGACGAGGTCGGTCCGTGGATGGGTGAACATTTCATCATACTAAGTTTCCTCCGTGCCTCGGATAGCACATTAAGCCGTTGGTCCCGGCAGTCATTTGAAGATCTTTGACAGTCGTTACGGATAGTCAGAAGCCTGAGATCTGATACCAGTCTTGCCAAGGGGTATCGTGTTACCCAGTTACTGGGTTGTGGAGGTGAGATAGGCAGTCGCTCCATGTTTCACTGGTACTCAGCTGAATCCGGTAAGACTGGAAGCCGACCCCAATATAGTTGGGAAGCCTTTTTCTGATTAATTTCGTTTCCAAGATAGTTAAATTCATTCTCCGGGACTTCGTCGAGCTTCATTGCCTCGGCGCTTTTGTGATAGTCGCCACTGTTGATTCTGGCTTTCAGGAGTTGCAGTGGTTAAAATTAGACTCTACTCACTAATGTTTCAATACCTTGAAAATAGCATTGTAGAAAATGTCACAATGAAATAAATATATATATATGTATGTATGTAAAGTCATATATGTATGTATAGTAATGTAGAAATTGCCAAAATTAGTTTTCATAGCTACGAAAAATACGTAGGACTTTGTCAACACAAAATAGATATTAGTTAATAATATATATTCATGCAAGGAAAATAAAGCTCTAACAAGGAATATTATTGACATATTATTCAAACATTCTTTTTCATTTGAAAATAAATATAATTTTAAATGTAACTGACCTCTACGTGCTACGCTTCGTAGCACTTTCTCGCTTAACATTAGGCATCAACGTAGTAAACTAACTAGGACTGAAGACTAGGTACTGATTTGAAAATAGTATTTTTATTATGTTTGATTTTACTATTATTTACGAATCAGCTTCATCATCATCGTTATTAATAATTATCATTTTAGTATGAAGGTCCTCTATAAAAAAGAACAACGTTTAGCAGACGCTTCTTTTTGCTATTTGCATACAGGAGAATCTGTTTATTTTAGTAAACCTCTCCCATTTCACTAGAAGAGATATACATTTTTAAGTAGGCCTACACTAAAATAACTCAGATGAAGTAATCTTAAGCAAGTGAAGAGATTGAAGTGACGCAATGAGGAAGTAGAGCGTAACGAAACTATAGTTGTAATTAACAAATCTGGAGTCGGATTTCAATTTAATTGAGATATTTCAAATAATAAATGTCCAAGTCTTTTTAACCGACTTAACAAAAATTAGGAGGTTCTATGTTCGACTATGTGTGTTTTTTATGTATGTTCACCAATTTCTCGGTCAATTATGGACTGATTTTCAATGTTTTTTTTTTGCTATCTTCCCCAAGGTGGGCCCGTATAAATTTGGTGAAGATCTCATGAAGAACTTTAGAGATACACAACAGAACTCTTCAATAAATAACGGAAAATCTTTCGGGGTTGCTGCAGTCGCATGTCTGTTTATAATATCTACATAACTATAAAACTTGCCCACTAGGTACTCACAACAAAAAAGTGAAAATAAAAAACATTTATACAAAATAATACAAATGACTTCCGAAATTGAAGTTATTTCTTACATTGTAGTGTATTTTTTTTAATTTGGACGCCGGTTGTATTTATTTTAAATCTTGTTTTGTGGTGTCACATATTTAGTTTAAAAATATTGTGCGTGTGAGCCTTCCTATTTCTGAGTTTTCTACTACATGAAGAAATCTTATGATTAAAAAGAGAACTAAAAAGACGTAAACAAGAAGAAAATCATGCTGTGCAGTCAGAGGATATATATTCGCGAGCTGGCTGACCAAAACCAGGTGCAATTTTCTTCTTGTTTACGTTTTTTTAGTTCTCTTTTTAATCATAAGGTTTCTTCATCAAAGAAAAGTTTTTTTGATTTATTGAATTAACTTTTTTTTATTAATTTTTAGAAAACATTTTTTTTTCGAATTTGCTAAATTTAAACATATAAGTGTTATATATTTTTGAAATCACCTCTTAAAACCCTTTATTTTAAAACTCCACACGATGGGTTTGGAAGAATAATAAAGATTTGTAAATATATTGCAAAATTTGAGCATTTTTCTAATTTTCAATTTTAATGTAGCCAGTGACACTCGCAAGGTTAAGATGATTCGATTGATATAAGAATCATCAAAATCGGCCAACGCGTTTGGTCTCTGGAACGCCACATAAGAACAAACATACATACATAGACACATTACCCTCCTTCGGCCGTCGGGTAAAAAGGAGGTTGGAGCATGTGTGGTGTGTGTGTGTGTGATAAACAAGACGCAAATTATTTACGTAAGTAGTTAATTGATCTATGGTACCATCAAAAATGCTAAAATATAATTTTTACCAGTTAAAAATTAATTAAAACTAATCTCATTAAAGCTGCGATGTTTTACTAATTTAGGGATTATTAGAACGAATTTTTAATATTGTTTGTTGGTGTAGAGGGCAGGGGAGAACAGCGCCATCTGGTGGGCTACATTTAATAACGCGGTGTCCCGTGGAGGCATTGTCCGCATAATTTGTAGCTTGCATCGTCGCCGAAAAACACCCAAATAAATAATAACGTTATTTATTTTAATGAAATATCTACAAGCCCTCAGCACACGAGAGCAGGGCGAGCATTGTGCGTACCTGGAGCCCCACTGTGCCGGCCTTGTGTTACTGCTGTAATTTAAAATCACGTAATCATTACAAGAACTAAAAAAAATCTACAGTAAATAGGTCTTTTTCCTAGTAAATGTTAACACCAACTGTTACTGCAAATTCTAAGTTTTTCACGCACTAATGAAATGTTTAAATGAGAATTACTTCACGGAATGACGTTAAAAATCAGCAGCTTGCAGTCCTTCAATCCTTCAGGCTGCCACCAAGCGGATGTGGTCCGGAGGTTTTTCTTATAAGTAACTCCACAACACTAATAGGAAGAATGTCGTTCCACTCACAAAACGCTGATTAAATTCTAGCGAAGTGAACAAACCGCACAAAGTCATGCGTACAAAAACGATTTGTGAGATGTAACGAATCGATGCAGGTAAATATAGCAAAAAGCGTATTGCGTGAGAATAGTTCGTCGATAAAAATATATTAAATTAATCACGAGCGTTCGTGCCACGGATGAAAATAAATGTTTGGTAGAAATAAAAGTGTGCGCAGGAGTGTGCGGGCGTGACAGCCTGCCGACCGGCCAATGGCAGTGCGTGACCCGCCCCCACCGCGCACCGTGCGCAGGCGCATGCGTCTTTTTACCAAACTAATTACCAAGTACGTTTGGTACGTCAAATTAATTACGTTAATTATATTTGGCGCGCCTCAAACTGCTGCAGTATATTTACAATTTTAATTGGTGATGGTTGTGTTGTATGGCTTTTTTTAAGTTTTTTTTTTTTATTATTGTTTATTCGAACTTCATTTCAATTATCTATTGCTAAAGCCTGTGTAGTATATTTTCATAAGGTTATTGTAAAAATAAAACTAATTAGAATCAAGTTGGAACTTTTTGTTAATAGATTTTTTATGGTTTAATTTAGTGTACTAAATATTCAATTTCCAGTCCATTTTATTACTTAAGTACATGCACAGCATGCATGCTACATTCTAAGATATTTGCAAGAATAAGTATATTTTCCTAGTTTAAAAAAAAAATTGTTGTAGAAATTAAAACATCATAAACTTAACAAAATTATACGAAGCCAAGCATCCAATAGTATACAAAAGACAGTGCAGCATTGCTTAATCATGATGAAATTTAATATTTTCAGTTCATACATTTCGAAATAATAACCCTTTATTTAACACCAACATTCATAATCGAAATAAAATGCTTCAAAAAACAAAACGAGGCACTTGGTCCGCACCGCGCACGACACGACGACGCAGCGTGACGCGTATTAAATTAAAAGCGACGACATGTGTTTTCCTTCCCACAGGAAAATACATTAGCCGAAACATTTCCCGGGTGACGTGCGTCCCTGTCGCACCCTTGCACCGCGCGCATCGTCCGACAGGGAGCCTCGATGTGGCGCCCTCGAAAGCTAACAGCGAGCTTTCAACGTAAATCTGATAAAGCGAACACATTACGACACAAACACAAAGAAATTTTCTTCGTTATACCATCGTTATGAGCTCTTCGAGGATCGGGGCTCCCTTTCGGTCATTACTCTATTGTGTGTAACAGAGCGGGACGGAGGGATATTGACGATCCGGTGTCGAAGCCGCACCATTGGGTGAAAAAGTTGTCGGTGTCCCGCCCTTCTCTCGGCAGGGCTGCGTTCGCGCCTTGTCCCGTCCGTACTAAATATTTTCTAAGAAGCAGTATGTCGGCTTCGGCGAGGGGCGGCGACGCGGGACCCCGCAGTCATGCTGAGAGCCTCAGCGGAGTCAGTGGACACACGTCGCGAAGCCTTTCATCGTTACGAGAAAAAATCGTTGCGTGACAATTTGTCCAAAAAACTTATGTTACCAACGAGACGGCCAGTTATCGCAGAATGCGGCTGTGAAATAAACACGAGATTGTTATAACGATGCGCCAACACCTGTGATACTAATTGCTCTAGTTACATGAGGATACTGAAATTTATTTTAGATACTAAGTATATGTTCAGTGAAGTGTTTTGATATTTGTTTGTGCTTAATAGATAAAACTAAGTGATTATTTTCATGAGTACATCGATTGACTGAAGACTGGATTTCTACTAAACAACAAGTACGTAAGCTTTTCCTGTGTTTACAAAAACTGAACTCGAAATAATTTGCTATTATCCATTTGTTCAGTCACTTGAACCGTGTAAAGGCGATAACCCATTTAACTATTTTAATGCTTGAACACGTCATTTACTTATTAAATTATTTTTATTGATACTATCTAATGATTGAAATATAAGTTAGGTACCTAATAGAGAAAATTGTCATTAGAAATCAGGCCAAGCACATGTGACGAAAATATTTAAAAATAAATGGATCTTAATCTAAACAATAAGCAAAAAATAATGAGCTTCGAGTCTTAAGGGTTAAACAATGAAAACAGCACTTAATTCTATTTGTAGTCTATAGTATATTAAAATTTACTAGATACCTATAACTGCATATTTATGTTCTATATTTGTACTTATACCGTGCACTGGGATTCGTCATAATCTACCAAGATCATGTTCTGCCTAGTTTTAGTCCAAATGATCCATCAAAGTAGCAAATGGTAAACATCAAGCCTAACCCAGCCTAGCTTAGCTCAAGCAAGCCTGATTCCTTGCAGTAATGAATGGAAGATTCTTCTTCAGCACATTCTATTGATCAGCTTTATTCAGAATTCAAAATTAATAAGGCATTAAGTCCGCCTCTGTCTTTTGTGTGCATGAAGTATTAAATAAATTAATTAATGACCAGACAAAAAAATAAAAAGATATTGATTTTGTAGTTCTCACAAAAATACTCGTAAGAATTGCTGTCTTGAAAACCAGCAAGTTCAAGATGCGGTAAGTACTAGTATGCTGGCAGCAATTGAATAGTTACAGATGCCAGCAATATCATGCTCCCAAAACAGTTTAACATTAAATAATATTTTGCAGCAGATTCTAATTCGAATTCGCCATAAAAGATTTGAATTAAGAATCTGCTGACCAATGTATTTTATTTTGTGTGTGCTTGTGTTTTCAGTGTTTAGTGTTTTTTTTTACAAATAATGCTCTTACACTAGCAGTTTTAAGAAAAACTCGCACTTACCTACATTTCCGTACAAACAGAGCAAAAACAAAAAAAATACAAATATATAAAAATAAAAAGCCTATAAAAATCGATAAAAAGCCCCGGTATTATGCAGTCCATGTAATACAAGAAGACACTAAATAGCACTACAAACTATAATAGAAAGTTATATAGGTATCCTTAATTGCATAATAATACTTCCATACAGCCTGTAGCTTTCCTCTTAATATAATCGGTTAAAAAACTTATATTAATGGTATAATACAATAGGACAGTAGTATTACAAACTAACATAATAACAAGTGTAATGTATCCTTAATTAATTGATACAGTCTATATGATTGTATAACGAGCAGTTATTGCAATACGTCGATGTATTGCCTGTAATAGCGTGTATATTACAATAATTATCAAAATACATATACTTTTTACAGGTGGATGTAGCTATTATGATTTATGTAGCAGCTTTCTGTTTTTTATTTCATCCATATTGATATTGAGGCACTTGAAAACTTTCTGAAAACCTTGGTCATGCTTTTTAATATTTTTCTATATTACCATATTTGGGTAAAGGTAAATTTGATTGATCAGCGGGTCTTAACTTTGTTGTCCTTGAATGTCCTAGAACAAAAAATTCGGCGGCATTCTGACATTCACCAACCCGCACTGGGCCCTTGTGGTGGAATACGGCCCATTCCCACTCACAGAGACGGAATGGGCCTGTGTCCCAGCAGTGGGAACATTAAAAGGATTATGATTATAGTTAGTACCCATTTTTGAGCGCCAAAAAGTTTATATTTCTTTCGACAGTTCTTAAATAAATAGGAGTTGCGTAACAAAAGCTTGTTTGCATAAGCATGCAGAAAAGCTGTAGAAATAATGTAGGATGCATGAACGAGTTAACCAAGCATTTTTAGGGTTCCGTACCCAAAGGGTAAAAACGGGACCCTATTACTAAGACTTCGCGATCCATCTGTCTCTCTGTCCGTCTGTCACCAGGCTGTATCTCATGAACCGTGATAGCTAGACAGTTGAAATTTTCACAGATGATGTATTTCTGTTGCCGCTACAACAACAAATACTAAAAACAGTATAAAATAAATATTTAAGGGGGGCTCCCATACAACAAACGTGATTTTTTGGACGTTTCTTGCTCAATATTAATAACGGCAACAGGTAGACGCTTGAAATATTCACAGAATTTTTAGTTGTATATTCGCTTCAAAAATTAATAATTATTAAATTAAAATAAATTAAATTAAGGGGGGCTGCCATACAACAAACGTGATTTTTTGCAGTGTTTTGCGATAATGGTACGGAACCCTTCGTGCGCGAGTCCGACTCGCACTTGGCCGGTTTTTTAATATACCATAAGGAGGTTAGATACCGATATTTTTTTTATTAATCACCAAGTATAACTGTTTACCTGCGCGGGTATTTTTCAAGGTTCAGTACCGCTGAATAAAAAGCAAAATATGTTCATACCTGTAATCTCATATAACCTGTTGTGATTGGTTGCCTGAAATATAGAGATGATAACATAAGATCAATATCACAACTGCATTCTTTAAAGGCTTAGGCAGATGTGTACCGGAAACCCAAGCTTTTCTTTTTTATTATTTATTGGCCTATCTACAATTGTTACACTAATAATAACCTTATAATACAAGCAATAATATAAACTAAGTGTACAATATGATGCGATAGACACAACATGCATATTTTTTTCATCCTTGTGGTTCTACCCAATAAATTGTGCGAGTTCTAGCTTAAACCCAATTTAACATACATTTTATGTTATGTAATCTATTAAAAGCCGTACACTATTCTATTCTTCATTAAAAAATTAGGAACTTAAAAAACCGGCCAAGTGCGAGTCGGACTCGCGCACGAAGGGATCCGCACCATTATCGCAAAAAACGGCAAAATAATCACTTTTGTTGTATGGGTGCCCCACTTAATTATTTATTTTAATCTGTTTTTAGTATTTGTTGTTATAGCGGCAACAGAAATACATCATCTGTCAAAATTTCAACTGCCTAGCTATCACGGTTCATGAGATATAGCCTGGTGACAGACGGACAGACAGACAGACGGATCGCGGAGTCTTAGTAAGAGGGTCCCGTTTTTACCCTTTGGGTACGGAACCCTAAAAAGAAATCTAGTAGATCTACCGCTATCATTTTTTGAAAGATATTGTGATTGGCGGTTGTGATACCTAACTACAGTTAAATCTTATTAATTTTGGTTTTACTACTAAATTTATTATAAATTTAATTTAAGAAACAAGAGTTAAAAGGTCATGATTCGGTAACACTAATGCTGAAAGTTCTTTTATTTTTAGTTTTTCTTGATTTTGTCGAAATACTTACTAACCTAACTTACCTTACATAAGTAACTTAAATATAAATATTTAAGTTACTTATGTAAGTATCTATACTGTTATATGAATTAATAGTAATAAACCATAAATTCGAGAGGCTTACAAACTGATAATATACTCGTATGTATAATTATGATGCTAATTAAATTACTTTAATTTAAATTACTTATATTGCTTAAAAGTGGTAATTGATTATTGTTAATACTTGTAATATAAGCTGCGATTAAAATAATTATATTTATCATTCTGAAAGGCAATATAAACACTTAATCCAATTATACATAACAACTTAGGTCAGACCATAAAACTGATCACTACATATTATGTTGTAATTTTAGCGTCAAAATGTAACGGGTTTGGATATCAGCATAATCAGATTACATTTCATTCAAATTCAATATTTGTATTTTTTTAGATAATTCAAAAATAAAATTAAGGCTCCTATGATACCCATATTTGCAAAGAAATAAACGCTAAATTATATTTAAGCTTACATTTATTCATTTTACAATTTATGTAAACACAATACAGAACAAAGACAACAAGACAATTGAGTGCAAAGGTACTATTTATTTTCATAGTTCTTATTTTGGATTTGGAAAAACCTCGGACACTGAATATGCGCTGCACTAAGAAGTAACAAAATGGTAAATAAAATAAATTATCGTTTGCAGTACCTATGTTGTGAGCCTTTAAATCATATTGAAGATAGTTATTTTTGATTGCTTCAATAGTGTATTGCGATACAAAAATAAAGAAAGAGTACATACCTATTAATTTTAAAACTGAAATTTTCAGATCTTATATCAATTTTTTTTTAGTTTTAACGGTATCTGAAAATCAAGTCCTTACATAAAATCTATTATTACGTATTTCTTTTTTATGTTAGGCATAGGTATTTAATACAAAACCGAGCTTTATCCGTGTTAGTGACAAAATAATAACATGTAAGTTCCCTTGTGAACTTGTGATTATCAATTTATTATGTCTATTGTCCACTAATGTCTACATTATGTCAAACCAAACCACAATATACAGTTGAATAAAATAAGACATTTATATTTCAAATTCACCTTATGTATCTATGTATGTAATTAGCAGTAATTAGGTGTAATCTTACTTAATGTAGAAAGAATTCGATAAATTAAATCATAGTTCGTAGCTATTCTTTTCGACATATATTACCATAGCATCACACCTGTTTTCTTCAAAGCAATAGGCAGAGGTGAACTTACATAGTGCCTACACGCATATTTTAAGCCGACTTAAAAAAAAGAAAAAGGTTCTCTCGGTCTCAATTTTTTTTTATTTTCACCTCAGAACTTTTTACAAGGTGAACCGATTTTGACGATTCTTTTTTATTTGAATGTGGACCCATTTTAATTTCATGAAGAAGTTCGGCGATATACAACTGAACTCTTCAATAAACAACGGCAAATCTGTCGGGGTTGCTGCATTGTTTACGGCATTAACATAACACCACGCCGGTTCGCTCTAAAGGGGTACGCAGATATGTCAGTTTACCCTGATACACTCTCATTTCACCGGTTATGCTCAAGTTTTATGTTATGCGGGTAATCTATTCAGGCATAACCTTGGGCATTACCTTACTAATGAACTTGTTTATTATGTATCACAACTTAAAAGTGAAAAATAAAATTTATTTTACTAAAAAATACAACCGACTAAAACACTACAAAGTGAAAAATAACTTCAATTTCGGAAGTCGGAAAACAAAGAAACAAAAACAGGAACACCGTCTTCCGAAAGTGAAGTTATTTTACACTTTGTAGTGTTTTTATTTAGAAGTCGGTTGTATTTAAAAAAAAAATGTTTTTACTAATTATGTTTAAGTTCCTTGAGGCAAGCATAATCCACCAAGACTCCGGGATGCTTTTGAGAAATTCCTGATGAAAAATTTCAATGGCACTTTTTGTCCACCATGGACATCAAACCTAGCTCATGTTCAGAATCTAGCAACCACAAAACAACGCGGCAGTTTCGTTACTATTATCTAAATAAAAGTCTTGTCTAAAATCAAATAAAAATCGTGATTCCGACATAAAATTATTAACTTACAATTTACATTATTTTGTCTTTGTTGATCAAAGAAAAGGAAATTAAAAATCTAGCAAAATACATATCACGCAAAATCATCTGTCTTTGTAAATACAGCCTGCAGTTTTTCCGTCGTTAAAATTCTGCAACGTTTGCAAACTGAACTAAAACATTTTTGGGCAAGATGTAATATTAGAATAAATTTTACCTAAACACAACTTTTACTGTATTTTGGAGTTATAATAGGCAATCGCTCCAAGTAAAATACAGACTTATAAAGGGTCTTTCAACAAGGACGGGTCGATGTTAAAATTGAATAAAACAAGATGTGTGTGAGTTATTAACGAAATTTATTTTTTATTTAAAAGGCCCATTTATGCCAATTATGGATGGAATATGACATCGTTCAAATGTCCGCCGCGGCTTCGTATGGTGGCACGAATCCGAGAGGTCCAATTTTTAATGACTCTGCTGCATAGATCCGGCTGAATCCGAGCGCTGGCCTGCGTTATGCTGGCTTTCAGGGCAACGGTCGAATGTGGTTTATTGGCATAGACCTGCGACTTCAGAAAACCCCACAAGAAAAAGTATAGATATAAGTCTGTATTAAACCTAAAGATTTCAGCAGCTGCTGAAGGCCGACTTGGCAGATTGGAATTATATGACAATTTATTCTTAACCAAGTGCTTACTTAGTTTGCAACCGTTACCTACTTATCATGAATAACAACTTTTTTGAAACGACATTTTTAGCTTAACGTGCATTGTTATCAAAGCCCAACGTGTAAGCAAAATGTCAGCTCAATTGGATGGAGACAACTGAAATGCAGTTGCAAGTTTGGCACAACCAACAATACAAGTAAAAAAAATAAAAACGTGCCAAATCCAGTGATGTAGAGTAGACTACAACCTTTATCAAGACTGAATTTTGGTAAACCAAAAATAAGGCATATTTTAATAGTAATTTATGTATTTAAATGGTTAGGTTCCAGTATTTTAACTATTCAGGATTGTATCTTTTGGCGAGATAGTTTTATTCATTTTAATTTTAATACTTTGTTGTTGCTAGAAACAGCAAAAAGAATAGGAAAACATGAGTGTATTCGGTAGGCAGGTAAGTTAATAGGTTTTATCATAAACAAGCAGTAAAATACAAGTTAAGTAGCGCTATCATATTCCGCATAAGTTAAGTAGACTAATAAACCTCATTTATTGGTAGTTACAAGCACATTTTTTTGCCTACGCTGAAATTTGATACTATATCGGCATGGTTTGCCAGTTTCTCACACAATCCTGTAAAAAAAAATATCTTAGCAATTTGATAAAAACCAGAAACTAATATAATATTATTATGATAAATATCAATAAAACACTTTTTTTAAATTAATATCTTCGTTTTACAAATTTTTGCCTCTTTCATTATTATTGTCATTTCTAAATAAATGCCCGAATAAAAGCCCAGACACTGTTTGATGTTCAACGCCCAAAAACCAACAGTATAATAATATTTGCACTTTTATTTACTTTTAATGTTCCCACTGCTGGGAAACAGGCCCTCTCTCTGTGAGAGGGAATGGGCCGTAACACACCGCGCGGGCCTAGTGCGGGTTGGTGGATGACTTCGAATTGCTGGTTCTAGAACATGCCGGTTATCTCATGATGTTTTCCTTCACCGTTTTGAGAGGTGATAAAATAATATACACAAAGTAAAGCGCCTGCCTGGGCTCGTACCCAGGACCTACAATTTTTTAAGTAGCGGCCGTAACCACTGGGTCACGAATGCTCTTAGTGCTAATGAAAACGGGCAATTTAGTATTTTCTGAAAATACATTTTCAAATTGCACTCCGAGTGCACTGTAAAATGCAACCAACAGCAGAATATTGAGAGTATAAATAGTGGTCTAAACTCACCTGTTGTTGCTACTGCTACGGTCTCTTAATGACTACGAAAATAAACCTAATTTTAATTAAGTTGTTGGTGTAGTGGAAATCATAAGAATGTTTCTCAACTTGTACTACAAACCAAAGTTTTTTTTTGTGGTAGTAACTTCGCCTGCCTTTCTTCAGCCAGTCCTTCTGAATCAGGTTGTAGTAAAATTCAGTCTAACAGAGTACATACATCATATTTCATAGGCCAACTGTTTTCTGACTTCCACAAATGACTGAGGTCCACACTAGGCAGTCTACACTTTTATAAGAAGCTACGACCTATAGTGTTTTTGGAATAGCAAAACTGGCCTATGAAAATTAGGTCACGTAAGTACGTACGTTCGGTTCGGTCGTCATACGTTTTAGTTCTTAGCTACATTATAGATTTTTTAAATATGGCTAGCCAATGACTGCCAAAATGTCAAATGTGTCAAGCTTGCTGCGATTCATAATCGATTAGGTAAAATTGTACGGAAGTACAAATGCCAACTAAATTTATGTGCTAGTGATGCATTGTAATGGATAGCTGATATATTAGAAAAAAACTTGAAGACATTGCCTATCCGCTTGTAATGTTCATATCCCCATGAACACATATCTGATCTATCCTTTAAACAGATAACTGAAGTTTCTCAATAGTTCGCTAATGTGCTTATGACTAATTCCTTAAAACTGTGGAGATCTTCCTCAGACAGCTGCAAAATGTTACAAACCTGCATTTACCGTTCAAAAACCGTTAAAGGGGTATTAATGCAATAGGATTAAGACGCAAAATGCTTTGACAGTTAATATTGATATAAAAGGGTTATTTTTGTAATCCTATTACTCCTTGAGCGTCTGTTGAGATGTGTCAACCCATTGCTTTGTGGTGATGCGGCGGCGCGGCGGGCGGCCCACAGATAATGTACAGATTAGATGGAGATCTGAGGCTCGACATTGTTTAAGTCTCAGGTAAAGCTGTCCCACTCGACTGTGTCAAACAATACATAAACAACATTATTTTCAAATAATGCGATTATGTAGACGCCCACAAAAAATGTGCAGTTTTGTTGATTGACAGTTTGACTCAACTGTATGCAGGAGTGATGCTGGGATGAGTGGATATTGAATTTTCCCACTCAATTTATCTTTTTTTTCAACACTCAACAAGTTCTCCACACAACATTATGTATAAAGGTAGTAAAAAAAACCACAAAAAGCTTAATCTATACATATCATTATAGAGTTGTCATGAATGGTTAGGTATAGGAATGCAATGACCTATCGGTGATCTATGGAAATGTTAAATTAATATTAAATTAAAAATGGAACCACGATATTCTTCCTCATTCATAAAAACATTTTTACAAAGTAAAAGTGTTCGTGTTTTCGTTTAGAAGTTATATTTCACATTGTAGTGTGTTTTTTGGGAGTCAGTTGTATTTTTTTGTAATTTTATTTGTTTTATTTTTCACTTTTTGGTTGTAGTACATAATGGGCCAGTTCTATAGTAAGGTACTCCTATAATGTCCAAATTTATGCCATAATAGATAACCTTAATAACATGAAACATAACCGGTGGAATAAGAGTGTACCAGGATGAACTGTATAGATCTGCTTACCCCTTTAGAGAGTACCGGTGTAATGTTGTGTTTTAATATGGGTAAACAATAAACAGACATACGATTGCAGCTATCCCGAGAGATTTGCCGCAATTTATTGAAGAGTTCTGTTGTATATCTCCAAAGTTTTTCATCAGATTTTCACCAAATTCTATCCGGAAACAAAAAAGTGTTTTCAAAATCGGTCCACAACTGATGTCCCTCGATTTTTTTATGATCCCATCATCAGGTCACCACCAAAACATTAAAAAAATTTCTAAATCTGTCGAGTCTTTGAGTAATCGGGAAACATACATAAAAACTGAGATTCCGACAAATTGAGAACTCCTCCTTTTTTTGAAGTCGGTTAATAATTAAATGTAAGTAGGTAAGTATGTATTCAGAAGATCTCGAGCTCATTAAAAGTGGAAAGAATATTTACAATAATGATTTACCTCGCTGATGTTATCATGTTTTCTAAAATAACTTTTCCATGCTGTCTCCTTAAATTCTATGTCCAAGGATTGGCTTATTTCGCTCAGTATTATTATTAAAGTGCCTTCGAATTAATTATAAAACGATGTGAAGTTGGCAATAAAATGTCCGTCGTTGCACGCTGTCTACGATGAAACAGGTTTTATCATTCATAAAACTATTTTAATAAATTATCGATGCTAAACCTCGGCCATAAAAGAGATTGGAGCCAGCCTAACAAATAAACTAAAATTAAATATACACGAATACAATCGAAATTTTTGTCTCAGGCGTATAAAAGTGTCCTATAAATTTACCCACAGTTTAATTTAATGTCCAAAAGTACCTGCTTCACATTTTTTTTTATTATAAATAAATGTTCGTCGCCGGTTATGGCTGCACGAATGTGTGTTATTATTTTGAGAAATGGTTTTGAATTTGTCTCGGCAGGTTATGATACTTTAGAGTTCATTTTTTTACATTTTGCTCGGACGATTTTAACTCTTGAATATTTTATAAATAGCAGGAATTTTAATTACACTCTATCTTCTTCAACAGGTCGCAAAGTGCTGAAACTGTTAAACAGAGGCCAGTAACAAAGCGTGCGTATCAGCTGACGTGAGTTTAGCTCAACATCAGCAGCCTCGTTGAGCGTCGGAGACGACGCAGTTTCCAGAGCCGTCATCAGCGGGGAATACCCCGCCGCGTGGATGGTGGCGGGCGAATGGGGCTATGCGCCGGCGTCGGCGACCCCCGCCATGAATGCCTTCCTGGAGACCAACCATGCGCACCTGGCATCGTATGGGCTGAAGATGTCGCCGCAGCCGGCGTGCGGGCCGGGCGCGCAGCACCGCGCCGCCGCACCGCACGCCCCACACGCCCCGCACCACGCGCCGCACTACCAGCCCTACCCACTGCACTCCTACCAGCCTGGCTACTTGCGCGACTACGGCGGCTGCGGCGAGCTGTTCCCACAGCAGCCCCTGGAGCAGAGCTGGGACTGGCGCGGCGACGCCGTGCACTACCAGGGCGCTGCGCCCCCCCTAGTGCCCCACGCGCACCCGCACGCCCCCCACGCCTTCCTGCGCTATGTGCGCGCTCCTCCCCGGCGGGACATGCGCTGTCAGTGGCTCGATCCTGAACAACCACCTCCTCGAAAGATGTGCAACAAACTTTTCTCAAGTATGCACGAAATCGTGACGCATCTAACAGTGGAACACGTCGGTGGGCCCGAGTGCACAACGCATGCGTGCTTCTGGCAGGGCTGCTCGAGGAATGGAAGGCCGTTTAAAGCGAAATATAAACTGGTGAATCACATCCGCGTGCACACTGGAGAGAAACCGTTCCCCTGCCCCTTCCCCGGATGCGGGAAGGTATTTGCAAGATCAGAAAACCTCAAAATACACAAAAGAACACATACCGGTAAGTTATTCGGTTGTTTTTCTCTCATCCATATTATTTAGTAAGTAGGCTAGTACAAGAACTTTGAGTGGCCTTGATAACTTCTACATTCTGTACATGATCACTCGGAAATGGATACATAAGTGATTCTATCTTAGGCCAAATTGATTCGTCACATCGAAACGAGGTGTTTCACGTCCGGTAGTGGTGTAGTAAGATGTCAGATCCATTCAAGCGGACGAGCGTTGATCTGGCGAAACATTTCGATTCTCATTAATTCATAATGAACCGCCCCCGCAGCCGACCCGCCTGCGGCTGACTGAAGCCCACTGTTGCGATACCCGAGCACGCCTCGACAATAACCGACACAATGACAACTGACACACAACAAACTATCAAAGAATATCCTTGTAAGACGATCGCGAGCACAAACAACAGAACTAACGGCCGTCCTATAAATGTCCACGTCGACTTGTGAAGTCTATTTCTCAGTAAGCAAGGACAAAAAGCCGTTTAACTGAGAACTCCATTTTTCAATTCATTACAAAAGTCGAAAGATTCATCTGAAATGCGTATGTACGATAAAAAAAAAAGCTCGTAAATTAGAATGTCCAGTTCGGATGCTGGCTCCTCGCGTCTTGTCTCTGTCGCACGCTGGACCATTGTTATAGGTAAAGTATTGGTACTTAACTTTAAATATCGATTTTTAAGGGAACGGTGCAGGAATTTGTATAGCGGGCGTCGGGGACGTGGCCAGCTGGTTATGTTTTTTTTTCTTCGTCACTGTTTAGTGTTGCATCCAGACTTTTGTCCTGTGCCCCCGTCCTCTATTATCTCATATGGGCTTTTGAATAGACGAGACCTTTTTGTGGGCAGTTTGAAGAATTGTTTTATGGGTGGCTATAAATTACTTGAAAGGCTGTGAAGCATAGTGAGATGGGGTCTGCTGCCGATCATTATATATTTAATTAGCCCAGAGCAAATATCGGGGTGGTGAGGCCTCTCCACCTTCGAATAGGTTAATAATGTATTTATGACAGACAGCCCACCCAATTTTAATGGCTCTTTAACAGCTTTTGGAATGGCTTTAATCTCGGAGTCATCAGTGGAATGTTAGGTTAGTTACTTAATCTTCCATTTATGAATTTGGAATGGACTTGGTCTAGTTTAGTCATTTCTTTTTTCGTCGACATATCGTGTGTGAAGTTACACGTGTTTTAGCGAAACATAAATCTTACTTTTTACTTATACTTAATATTATAATAAATGTGAAAATTTGGATGGATGTGTGTGTGGAAGTGTGGATGTATGTTTATTACTCAATCTCGCCAGAACGGCTGAACGGATCTGGATGAAATTTGGCAGAGATAGATTACAGTCTGAATTAGGACATAGGCTACTTTTCATCCCGGTATAATGTTCCCTTAGGATAAGAAAACACTTTTCACGCGGGCGAACCCACTGGCAGAAGCTAGTGTTTCATAATTAAAGAAATACCGACCACTATTATTTTCACTTTGTTACTTTAAAGCTACCGAACATACATTGTGTATTCATTTAGTCTTGAATGTCATGCAAAAAGAGACATTAAATCAATCCAGGTAAAATTCTAAATTCCTTAATGCACTGTAGTTACTGTCAACCCAGAAATAATACGCCTAACATTGGAAATATATCGTTATTACCTTTGTAAGCTGATACTCAGCTGATCAGTAGCTCGATTCAGTAAAATAAAATATTTAATTCGTTTATGGATATCAAAAACAATTGCTCACCGTAGTAATTTGAGATGGGACTCTAACAAGCAATTTCTAGTGCTATTGCAGTAGTAGTTCATATACACTTACCTATTAAAAAAAGTTTGAATGCTTTTCTAAAGAAGCCAATGTAACTGATACGTACTTCTTCATGTGTCCATCAAGAGTATAGATGTTATGGCTACATCATCAAATCTGAAGATATTACTTAACAATGCGGATAAGTCACAATATGTATGTTCTATGCAGCTCTATAAAATATAGCTTTCCCCCGCGGCTTCGTCCCCGTGGCCCAACCCACACGACTGGTTTTCGGGTTAAAAAAAATAACCTATATAATTCCGGAATAATGAAGCTTTACATAGGTGAAAGAATTTTTTAAATCGGTTAAGTAGTTTTTGAGGTTATCCATTACAAAAAAACTTCTCTATAACTTATCTTTCTTCTTTATAATATTATATTAATAATTAGAATGTTATTGATTTTTTTTCTTCTTTCTTTCTTTTTATAAAAAACGTTGCCCCTCACTAGGAATTTCTTCCTGTATCGTGGGTGCGTTTACAAACATATAAATTGACATACACAAACACCCAGAGCCGGAACAACTATCTGTAGGTCATACAAATATTTGTTCCGTGCGGGAATCGAACCCGTGACACGCAGCGCAGCAGTCAATCGTTCAACCACTGCGCCAACCGTGCGCCCAAATTAAAATTAATTCTTTATTATATTATTAATTAATTAATAGTGTAGATAAGAGATTAATAAGGTGGCGATGTTGCTGAAACGATACACTTCTTCATTTGAGGCTTGTACTATTAAATTCAATTGAGGCTTATAAATAAATAGGTCAATCATCTTATCTGTAACATTGCATATATACATTTTTACAATGATCTTATTATCGTATCAAATCTACAGCATCTCATAAGATGAGACAGTGCGATGTCGAACACTCATCAAATCATTTATTTCAAAATCGTTACATAGGTAAAAGTATAAAACTTGAAATTGCTTATCCAAAAATGTAGTTCTCAAATCCGCTGCGGTATCTTTTTATTAATATAATTTATTGTCATTATAAAGTACATACACAGTTCACGTAGTTGATCTATTCAAAAAGACTTATTGGCATTTTATAGTATCTTCCTAGCCCAACTATAAAAAAAAAATTAAAAAAACTTTTTTTCTCGGAGCTGTGAAACAGAGTTACCAAATGTAAGTAATAAGTAAATAGGAGACCAAGAAATTTCACAACACTTGTAGCGTAGATAAGTTTTATAAAAACATCCTTTGATAAATATTTCATAAAGCAAAAAATAGACTAACCTAACCTTCGTCATCATTTAAATACCACAAAAAAAACCTAAGCTAAATTTCTCATTGTCTTATTTATTAATCACCAATCTTTATTAAGGATTAATATATTGTTCTCGAGTCACCTCGATGAGTGTAGCCCGAGAGCCCAGACCCCGAGGGTACTGTAGCACGCGTCGGCGTCAAATGGCCGCCGGTGATTCCGCCCACAATCACCTAATCACTTTGTAAAAACACTTTAGTAATCACCTGTGCGAAATTATTGCTTGATATATTTATTTTTGATAAGAAATATCAAGGGTTTAAAATCGGCGTAGGCGGGTGCTACGAAACGCTACGCGCTACGCACTACGGCTACGACTATTTTACTATATATTTCTATGGATTTTTGGAAAAATAGTTCATATGAGATATATTTTTTGTATAAAATTAATTTTCTTTAATTTTAATTCGTTATAATTATGCGGATAAAAATAACATAACTTTATAGTTAGTTGTGTTGTTTGTTTAGCAAATGAAAATAAACGCATATTGGCTCGATTCACAGCAGCAGCCCAATAAACCAGTACCGGTTGCACAATATTAAAATTCAATAGTTTCTACATCGCCACTTCAACACCACAGAGGGGAGGGCACAATACTCTAATGATGATATGATTCGAACCGGTGAAGACGTCCCTAGCTATCAAACGCAGTGCTGGCTAATACGCCGTATAAAATGACGCTTTCAAAATATTTTGCAAACAATACGGAACCCTTCGCTTGCCCTCGCCCCTGCGCCCGCGCCATTGTGCCGGGACTGCTGTCGGCTGCAGCACTTGTGGGCTAACAAACAAACTGTAATACACTCGTCAACATCAAACACTTCATAAGCTTATGTTACTGTTTCGTTTTGTACTTGCAAATGAACAGGTATGGGATTCTTTTATCTTATACATTAAGGCGCAGATTCCCTTGAGTAGCTGTTTTTAAAATGAGAATCACGTCTCAACGGCTAGTCGTAATTTTTTGGAAAAAATATATGTCATATTAGACCATTTTCTTAATAATTTGATCTAAGCACATTTTGAGTTTTATTCGTATAACACAGTGTAATTTATTAGTAAAGTTATGTCTAAAACGGACAAAAACACGACAATCGCACCAAAACCGAAGGGCATATTTTAATGAAATCGATATCATCTCAAAGACAATGTAATTATCTACATTTTGATCGGAAGCTTTTTTTTTTAAAGTCGTAGAATAATAAGGAAAGTACAAAAAACTTCTATATTTTGGGTCGCACGGGTGCGAAATGGGTGCGCGTTTTGTTCCCTCAAGGTCGTTGGCGTTAGTCGTCGTCTTAATGGGAGTAATAATTGTTTTAAACTTCTCCAAAAATAATTCCACTAGCCTATCGGTTAGAGTCGAGATAAATTCGACAGCCTATTGGTTACAATAGGCTGTCGAATTTATGAGCGTAAGGTCGAAGTTCGAGCTCCGCCCGTTGCATTATTGACATTAACCTACTCTTAATACAAGTCATTTTCAGTTTGTTGGAATTGGATAAAAGTCATGTGGGATAACTTTATTTAAATTTACTACTTATTATTTGGTGCCAATATATGTACCTTATGTATATGTAATATATGTGATAGTAATTTCTCCGCACAAGGAGGAGCTCGTGGCTAAATAATAACAGCCGCATGGGTCGATCTTCAAGGTTAAGCAACACTTGACGAGGTCGGTCCGTGCATGGGTGACCATTTTAACATACCGAGTTTCCTCCGTACCTCGGAAAGCACGTTAAGCCGTTGGTCCCGGCTGTCATTTGAAGATCTTTGACAGTCGTAACGGGTAGTCAGAAGCTTGAGATCTGACACCAGTCTTGCCAAGGGGTATCGTGTTACCCAGTTACTGGGTTGTAGAGGTCAGATAGGCAGTCGCTTCACGTAAATCACTGGTACTCAGCTGAATCCGGTAAGACTGGAAGCCGACCCCAACATAATTGGGAAAAAGGCTAGGCAGGCACAGTTTCTCCTCACAAAACTGAACCTGAAAACTTAACATTTTCACACGTTAGACATTATTTTTATACATATTTTAAACAGTTATAAAAAGATATGCAACAGTCGTTTACAATTCCAGAATAACATTTTTTTAAATAAGAGGCAATGTATTTTTTCTAGATTAAATAAAAAGAAAATAAAATTGCAATAAAGAAAATAAAAAAAGTTAGGTACAATTTCTATTAACGTCGATACTAGAACAGTAGAAAGATAGTATCAACAAGGTGCTAATGAAATTAAATTTCCTAAAAACTGTCTAAGTGTTCTTGGAACGCTGTTAATTAATTGCAGAGCAGTTGATTGCAGGACTATTAGAATTACTTTGTAATCGGTGCCAGAGCATTTACCTACGACAGACACCTGCCACCAGAAGAAGTAGAATGTCTGTTTCTTTGCATTCCTTGATAATAAGCCAATAAATAGCTGTGGAATTGCATAAATATTCTATGTCTTTCTATATTTTATTGCTTGGTGCAATTAGTGATATATTTAAAGTTTTTGTTGCTGTATTCTCTGGATTTTATAAACATTCCAAAACAATTTCCAAACAACGTCATGACGAATTCGTCAGTTCGGCAATCGCTATGAGTATCGTTTTTGAAAGCTATTTTATAGTTTTCTTTACTACTATCTCATGTTTTAATATATTTATATCAATCGAGCAAAGATATCTATCAACTATAAATCAACATGACTAATTTTTAAACCCAATCAATATATTTTTATTAACGAAAGTTTATTGAAATCAGGTCTATAAACGTTCCCGTACATAATCCTAAGCAGAATCGGCCATTTTAAGTCCACATGATAATATTGTAACCCTATAATAGCTGGGTGCTTTCAAAGGTGGCTATATGATCCGGGACCATCTGCCCCGGATTGATAAATTGTATAAAAAATGTTCAACACAATGGTTGGTGCGTTTGTGTGCGTTACTAGTCTGTATCCGAGGGGATTTAATGTTACCAGTATTTCTAAAAGTTTGCGGCACTGTTAGCGGTCAACGAATATCATTACTTTTATAAAAATTATCTCCAATAGCTGATTCTACAGATGTTTTATTATACCAAAGTATTTTTTGAATATAATTGCAATTACATTTTAAGATACTGTTGTCAACATTAATCTTAAGCTAGACTTGTGACAAAATATTCAATGATTATTTCAAAATGAGTTATCGATTTCATTCTGAGAAAAAATAAAGAAGCAGGAACAACCTTCTTAGCAAAATTAATTGCATCTGAATCAATTTATTGAGTTGAAACAAGCGATAATTTGATGGGCGTGGCCAGCCCTTGTCAGTAGCAACATTACAACCCTCAGCACGCACACAGACGCACACACACACACAAGTGCACAAATCTCCATGACGTGTACACACTTGCTACCCCACACCACGCCATGATACCGTACACATGTAGACAATGAAAGCGTTAAGCGCTTTATTTTTTTATCTCTTTGTCAACTCACGATATCCCCTCTTCGCATTGTCACGCTGTTGAAGTGAATACACCCGCCACACTGCATATAATGTCGCTAAGTACACAAAACATCAAACATTGAAATTCTAAGTTTTTCTCGAATAAATAAACACTCGCAGGAGCGTCAATGAACATGGCTCTACATTACATCAGTATATTAAAAAATTGCGTCGCCGAGCACAGACACGTTTTGCAGAAACCTGAGCATTCCTGCAGACGTGAAAATTGTTTTTATCTGTTCGAGAATTTCGCTAAACGTCAAGGAGATAGTGCGAATCTGCGAACAGGGTATCGGAGTGCGAACAAAAACACCTCGATACGTGAATCAACGATGCAAGCAACGATTCCTCGCTGAATTCTATTAGACAGGATCGAATGCCTTCACATCGATCCGCATCAGACAACGCTAATTTGAGCAATTATTAGTTCATAGACAAAAAACACTAATTGGTACGGCGGCGCTGACAACCAATCGCATCATTCCGTGTAGATATAGGATTTAATTATCAACATACATTCAACTGAATGTTTTGTCCATAATTTTCATTTTAATAATGATGCCTGCTTTTGACAAGCAGCTTAATACATTGTTATGTAAATTGCTCTATCACGATCAGAATGTAATATAACATAAAACGATTCCGATTCTCAACATTCTAAGCCACATTTCGATTTGATTTATAAACAATTCGGTAATGAAATTATATCTTAAATTCGATCACGAGTCTGTTTTGTTCAGACGAGATAAGTATCAGGCAAGCAATCAATCAACTAGCTCGGGCCGTGGTTTCACCTGGTCTCGGTGAACAGCTAATCGGGAACACATCCGAACTATTACTAATATCCGTCCGACACGCCCTACACGAATCATTTAGTCATGGAACATCGACGGAGTTTACTGACGTCGTAATTATTAGAAATGATTTTATTTACATTCTATTAACAAACAATCTCGGCTTTATTGGGATTCAATTTAACTATTTTAACACCATATTCGTTAATTTTTTTATCGAGTGCTGTTAAATGTTCTCTTCCTTGTCTATATAGAATCAGGGAACACTTTTGTCTTCATATTCTCAGATATTCTTTTGTATTTTTTGTTATTTCCTTTTAATTTATTACCTGCCACGTATATCACACATCAAATAACCCTACAAAGACTGTAGCATCCCTCTATTTTATAGGCAAGTTGTTCTGCCATGTGTTCGTAACAAGTCTTGGTACCAGGATAACATAAATTGCGGACGGTTGCAACGTAACAATAGCTTGGAAGCCGCGGGAAGCACTAGTGTAGCCTGCCTACGCCTACTATGTGCTGGCTCGGCTGCCTCGCTGTTGCTCGCCCTTACTATCTTATTACAATCGTTTCTTCTGACACTTTACTATCTATGTGCGCATTTTATAGTGACAGACTTCTTTCTGCTTTTTTTACTTTTTCAGTAAATTCTTTGTTAATAGAAACTATTTATTTGGGTAGAGGAACATATTACTTGGTAAAGCTTAGGAATTTGTACAAAGCTTAAAGGAAAACTTCTGCAAAGTTACATAAGATTTACTGCAATTGAATTGATGCGAATGCGTGCTACAATACCTCTAAGCATATTCTAGCAACTGCTTACATCATCTATTAATTTATGCAACACTGTCTTGCACTTATTATAATATTAACTTGCTGCCTACTCGCAGTTTCTGCTTGTCGATTCTATTAGGCAACACTGACATAAATAATTCTATTAAAATCAACATGGATACGCTTATTTACTTAGTATCGTTGCCTAAATAGTCCGACTCGTAGTGCTGTGCTTTTTCGTGCCCATCAAATAGGTGCCTCATTAAATTAAATGAGCTATCAGCCGTTTTCAATGCGTTAAGAAAAACATTTTGCGCTTTGAGGTTCGCAAGTGTGCGAAATTCTTTCGTCTTGTAGGGCGACCGCGGAGGGTCTCACTGCATCATTCATGTGTTTTTTCGCGGACACCTCACTCGTATCAATATGTATGGGAGTTTGTGATATCGCCGACAACATGCCTGAGACAACACTGTACTAGCCCTGATATTTATTTTCACACCTCGCTTGAAACTGAAGGAGACAGTTGTCCTTAAAGAGTACAAAGCAACTTTCAACTAAAAATAGAACACTGTGCGTTGGCAATGTGTTAGTCATCACAATCAGAGTTTGCCATACCAAACAGAACATTTAATGCCAATTTTAAAGACATTTTAACATGTTATATTATTACAATTCTCCTTTAAATAGCACCTGTGGTCCACGGCTCATAAAAAGTGACTGAATAAGCTATGTTTGTGTCGACAGCCTTTAGAATTCCTTGCATTTAACACCGCTCGCGAAAAAATCTCGATAGAACGAATCGACAGGATCAGACAACAATCGAAATGTTAACACGACGACAAAAACTTGTATTCCAATGGTTTTTGGGACACTTGAATCTTCGGAGGATACTTAGATGTTTACCTGTAAAAATAAACTTAAAGTTGAAACATGATAAGAGTAACTAATATATAGGGACGGAGAACATAAATTAGTAAAGTTATTGATTCTCTTTCAATACATAGTGATTTGTTAGTCTTGCTAATACTGACGCTGTATTTATAGACTACGATCAAGCGCAAAACCACCACCAACAAATCAAAAATTCGTTCCCAAAGGAATGTTTGGCTTGCAAAGAATGTGGGCGCGACCGAAACAAAAATTAAACACGTTACAAATAAAAACAAAACAGACTATTAATATTCGTTAGAAATATTGGTTTGTCCCAAAAATGTGCCCGGGGGCTGAAACACGATCCCGCGTGGGTGTTGAGTGGACACGGCCCGAACAAATACATAACCTCACCGATTTATTGGGCGACTTGCGTACGACACGCCGCAAAATTACAATATTTATGATTTGTGAACATATTAATATTCATGGAGCAAGTAACGGCCCGACAATGATTGCAAACTTAGCTAAGTTGCCCTAAAGAATTCTTTTGATGTTATTAACGTTTTAATTTACGGCCCGACCGTTTTTAGTGACAAAACATTTGAGGAAAATCTTATTAACTCGTTTATTTTCCGATGATGAATGATTTGTCCTCGATGGGCACTCATAAATTACATCAAGTATTTTAACAAGATTCATATTTAATGATTTTCCAACATACATTAATAATATTCATTTTGGTAACCAGGTCCATACTTTTGCCATTGAATATCGGTATCGTACGGTAAGGTCTCCTCTGTAGGTGAAGCCCGAATACTAAGAAATGCGATACCAACATGCTCAATTAATAAAACGATTCCCTTGTGTCCACGACGTATCTTCATTTTCTCTATATTGTTCCCTTTGTGAATCTTTAGACTTAATATAAGATAAATTATTTAACTGTTAGGCGGATTGTTTTATAGAATCCATTTTTTTTTACTCGATGATTCTATGAAACCGCAGTACACTATATCTGCTATTATACGTATTAATAACGATGGTTAATTCACTTGGATCATTATTCATTTATCAGTATTCGTCACGTTTTTATGTTTCACCATTGTTCATTTTATTGAATCCTGCCAGGATCGTTAGCAAAGACTCAGCAACTACATTCGGAATATTGCCTTTTGCTTTGGTCCTTTCGCTTGTACGAGTAACACAACAATCTCCTCAACAAGCCTTATTGGTAATCTTTTTGTAGATATCTTCCTTTCTTCACCATTCACTTCACCTTCTGCGAGTATGATCTCCTCAAGTCTTCTTTTGCTCGTGGCACGCTTCATAGATGATTTTTTAGGGTTCCGTACCCAAAGGGTAAAAACGAGACCCTATTACTAAGACTCCGCGATCCGTCTGTCTGTCTGTCTGTCCATCTGTCACCAGGCTGTATCTCATGAACCGTGATAGCTAGACAGCTGAAATTTTCACAGATGATGTATTTCTGTTGCCGCTCTAACAAGAAATACTAAAAACAGAATAAAATAAATATTTAAGTCGGGCTCCCATACAACAAACGTAATCCACGTTTCTTTCTTTGCGGTTTTTATGCGATAATGGTACGGAACCCTTCTTGCGCGAGTCCGACTCGCACTTGGCCGGTTTTTCTCTAGTCTTAAGTTATGACTCCCGTATAGGACAACATTGTCTCAATTCCCAGCATCAGCTCTCCTCCAAAGGATTTTGATATTAAAATTTAACTTCATTTTATTAAAACGCTCGCGTGCCCGTCCATCTCTTTGTAGATCTTAACGCATTGATAAGTTATCGTCCATCTTGTGACACGACGCAGCATCGTTGACGGCGCCTACCTTAAATCCTGCAGGTTATTGTATAAACATTTCTTTTATGGCTTTAACGTAATCCTCATGCGGTTTATGATATGAAATCTAGTTATTTTTCGTTAATTTTACTTGGCTGTAACCTTTATGAGACTTTTGTGGTGCATCGTTAGAATTCACTGGAACATTCTTGACTCATCTTTCGAATATTGAGGCATCTACTCCATCAAAGTAATTAATTAAATCAATCACTTTTTCAGTCCTCATTAAACAAAGGTAAAGTAAGTTCTTGAAGCATTTAGCAGGAAATCATAAATTGTTAATATTATTTCGCCTCATTTTGATCGGATCTCATTTAAACTTATACGGAAAATCTGAATTAGTTTTTTACGTCCGTCTAATTTTTTGAGAAGTCAAGATTCTGATATTATTTCTTGTATTTTTTTTTTATCTGAGAGGAGCGATGATGCCGGTTAGGGCTTTCAAAACGCTTGACGTAAGGATTGACGAGCGTGGCCTGGCTGCTTAGGTGTTTTGTACTTTTTTATGTTCAGCCTTGTACAATATTGTTTATCTACAAAATCGTCTGGGAACAAAATGATCAAAACTTCGATGAGAAAATAACTAGAGGTCATAATAATGTTTCATAACTCGTGTTGATCTTTCGGTTTAGATTACAATCCAAATTTATTTTAACCTCTGATAAACGTGGTCTAGACAAATCAATCCGAACCGTTTTCTATGGTATAATAATATCTAATATTTCAAAAAGGGATTGCTATAAAAGTTGCAATCCTATAGTGCGCTACCGATAAAAAGAGAAGCGGAAATGTTTATGTGACAACTCTCACATTTCTTCTAAAACAACGCAAGATATATTTTTCTAGTCCTTGTTGCGCACTCTCAGCAGATACCTATCAGAGCAAGACGCATGGAGCTCTCTCAGCCGCGGACCGAACAATGGGAAGACGCTTTAATTCACGGGTACAGCCAGACGGCAAAATGTGCCATTATTTCATCTAACCCTGGAAACAACATAAAAATGTCAAAGCGCAATAAATTATTAGCGCAACCAGCAAAAACATGATCATTCCTAGATACTATCTATAGCAGTAATTATCTGTTTCACTTACTACTATTTCTGGCACCACATCGTGAATTGAATTCGCAAATAGTTCTTATACGAGTTATGATGACAGTAAATGACTTGTCCGACACTTATGGCAATACAAGGATCAATTAAAATGGTTATTTTATTCAGTTCGTATTTTTAATTGGCGCAAAATAACAAACAGTATTAAATGAGGTTCAATGAGTGAATTATTGTAATAGCTAATGAAAGCGGCTGGTCTCACGGGCCGTCGTCGTGAATCACGGGACTCCAGCGCGACAAAAAAGGCCTCATACGAAGCCTGGCTGGTGGCTGAGTGGCCAGTGCTCGTGCTCGCTACATGTTCGATTTTCCACAAGCCTTCGACTAACCTGCGCGTGCACATTTGAATGTTATATCAGCTTTAATTTGTTTTCGTCCACGACGCGACGCTCGCCGTCCCTGTTCCTCCCGAGCTATACGTTTTCATTTTAATTTATATTTATCAGCGAGATATGACTGTGCAGTTTGTGGCCCGTGTTGTTGCTACATTTACTATTATATTTTTATTGGGATGCTTTTGTATGAGTTGGCAGATATTTATCGGGTATCGGAACATTATTCGGTCTGCTCATAATCGTCCGCATAAAGCACCTTGTCACACGGTCGTTGGGCGCCGAATGCGCTCGCTCGACCCCGAGTATTCTTTTTGTGCTCCCCGGACGAGGGGCCGTATTCTCTGAGAAGTGGAAAAAATGAAGATATTAATATATCTTTCTAATTCGAAATACGTTTCGGATAAAAGGTACATCATAAATCATTATGCACGCTGTACGAAACTGCCTTTAAATGTGCGAGAGAAAACGTTTTTCGGGGAAGTGCCGTCGATGTCGTCAATCAGTCCGTATTGTGACACTATTGAGTAGTAGTAGAATAGAAACCCCAAAATGTTGGATAGTGTTCGAAATTCGAATAGGTCGTGTTTCAAATGTTTTAATTGAATATGGCCGGTGTTCTAGATATGGTGTATTGAATGTAGCGATTAGTATTGTGGGTCAGACGGAACATGGCGCGTGGTCATGTCTGACCGGGTTGGCGGCTTGCGGAGCGATGTGGCGGCTGTGTCAGCAATCGGCCAGTCATCCGCCGCTTATTAGCCGCCTCTCCGTCCGAGATTGAATTAGCTTCGATATGTAACATTTAATAAAGACTGAAACAATGCGCGGCACACTTGCGCTTCAAATAATGAATTGATGATTAATGTTATTAATTATACCACTGTCTGTAACCTACCTACCTGTAAGATTGCTTTACCAAAAATTATCTAGAAGGTAATGATTTAATCTAGTGAAAGACATACCAGTCACACTATTCACAAACTCTTCATTAAGATGACGCATCAAACGTTAGAGATTTACACGAAACTGTGTGTTATCTTCATTATTAGCGTCACGCTGATTTAAGATAATTCCGCCATTAATGCCTAATGAATATGTCCCGAGCAACAGGTGCACGGATATCATGTGTCGGCCAATTATTATTCAAGGCGATGACAAGCTCGCGGCCAGTAGTCGTCGGCCACAAAAATGATAAACATTAATTTGATTAACTCTAAACTGTAATAAATAGCGTTTTGTATGACAACCTTTTTGTTCCGCAACCCGATATCCGGTGGACGATTGTTTTTTCTCCAAACTCACCTAAAGCCATTTACCACAATTTGGGTGCAAAGGCCGCGGGGTCAGGTTTCACATCACTCGTGCTATTTCTAAAAAGCTTGTTTTCACAGCGGAGCGCACTTAAGTAGCGATTTGTAACTCAATACTGCAGAGTAATTCGGGCTAGGCGATGTGCCAACTGTGGATTTGTTCGTGCTTTACTTGCGGACCGTTTAATGCTGTTAAATTGACTTAAAAATATAAATTCGTGGCTTAAAATCACATCTTGTTGAACTAAATCATTTGCCGAATTTACAAATGTATATAGTTATCTCTACACGGGTTTATCCGTCAAAAAAGTACGGATCCAGGAAAAAAACATGAGATAAAGTTTCACATCGATAATATAGTAACAAAAAAGTGTCTCCTGTGGGTGATACAGCCGTTTAAGATAAACATCTGACCCTAGCCGGTGTCCCGCCTCGGAACGCGACGAATTCACGAAGTGCATTCCCAACTGTTGTTCGATTTGTTTTTGTTTTGACACTAAATGTTCAGAGAAACCATTTCAAACATGATTTTTGTTTATGTGGCTATTAATAAAGTTTATTCAAATAATATTGTGTTTCATAAAACAGTGATCATCGGAGATAGGTCAATTACAATAGTTCAAATCATGGGTCAATATACTAATCATTTCCTACTGAAACTTTCAACGGACTGTGATATAGATAAATGGATGATTCTAATAAAAATATTCTTCCATTTTCATTAAGCTATTAATCCTGATTTCAAAATCTAACCAACCTCCTCTCTATTAGACACCATCGGCGCGTGCGCAGAAGATACATCAAATTGTAATAGAATGTTGTGGTGGATCATTTTTTGTCGAAGAGCGACGGAGATGAGACGCCTGATTGGTAATTAGACGGGCGACACATGTTTTGGACTCTTTTATCTTATATTAGGCTCATTAGTAGGTAGATCCGAGACGTTTTTATTGTTCCCGATCGTGGTTCCGCCGTGATTTTTATTTCTCTATTTCCTTTTCTTTGTTTTGTTTGACGTAGGCTTCAAGAAGTAGGATGTTTTGTCTCTTGGTGTCTGATTCCTTGTATGTAGTTTGTTTGTCTTTGGTATAAAACCAATCATTGAAATAGAACATATTACCAATATTCCTATCTAAAGTTATTCATTAATATTTTGATCTATTGAAGTTGCACTTGCAAATACCCACAATTCGCATTCTTCGTCTGAATTGGCGTGTATAGTGCCAATGATAGAGAATAAAGCGTAAATATTTTGTAATGGAACACTGAATAAGAAAGGAAGTATCAATCCATTGAAAACGTGCGATCCGTTCATACGGTGGTATACAAACCTTGTGGTAAGGGAACGCCTAAAGAGCCCTATTATTGTAGCGTTAACAGACACTTGAGATTAGCATCTGTGGCTCCTCAAAAATCTTCATATTTCAAACACAATGAACGGGATTACAACCGAAGAGGTTTATTTGTAAACACGACAATATAATAGTAATGCTACATTGTGCTGCGGTCACCAAACCGTCTGCCTACTTGTAATGTATTTTATTGAATATCATCTCATACGATTCGGTGAACTTGTGAGGATCAATAATAGTGAAGGCGCAAAAAAGTGGGCAAAAAATTAGGGTCACCGTGGAATCACATGGTGGAAAATTCGTGTTTTCTATTGTTACCATGTGATGGGCTGCGTCTTCGGAATTCTTACTAAAGATAGATTCAAAACTGTCAATTTCAAATATACGATGAATTGTTGATGATCTAAAACAGATTCAAATTCTTCGCTTATGGCGGTTCCCAAGAGTGTATTGTCTTCCATATAAAAAAATCTACGGCCTTCACAAACAAGTCAACGTTATGCAAGGAAACCAGAACAGATATACACTAAATAAGATACCATCGGTGTGATAACACCATTCTGAAGAGATTATCTCCATTGTTCACGATCATCATCAAGTTATCAGGAGTAAAACGGATGTTGAGCTGCCTTTGTCACAGGCTCCAGAGCTTATTGAGACGTCAACACAAAATATATCATTTGTAGCAACAATAAGGTTCAAAGTGGCATGCGGTCTGCTACTCCAGGCTTTGTTACGGGAATGTGACAAAGTCGTCTTATAAATATGATTTATAGCCGTGTTAAGTATCCCGTGCAATTGTTGTGAATATTTATTTATGCTCGTAAACTATAAACAACGAGCAAATCTGGTTATTTACGATGTGATTGGACATTCGCGTATTTGGACGTGGACGATGTTTTTCTTAACTGTGGATTTAGTGGAGGGATGTTACTACAGAATTACTGGTGTGCTAGATGTGGTACGATGTCGTGTGTCTTCGCTTGTTTTCTGTTGCGACTTTGGAATTTCTATTGCTGGTTTAGGATTGTCGACAGTGGCGAATTTGCCTAGGCCTAGGTTGGCCAATCGTGGTCAAAAAATACACTGATGATAACAAGTAATTGACCTTGACGTGGGAGAGGAAGTGCACTTGCTTCCTCTGGTTTTCAAATAAAGTACACAAAAATATAAAAAAAACATATTAGAGAACCTACCGTACCCGAGATGAGAAATGCTAAAATGTTCAAGCTCGCTTCGCTTGCTCTTGAGTCTTGTATCTTTCTTCTGCAGTTCACGAGCTTTACTGCATAAGTCGACAAAGTTTCTTCTATTTGTATATGAATAGGACAAACAAACTTATTCGAGGTGGGTTGCTAAAGATGCACCCCCTTTATAACTAGTGTAATTCCTCATGGATGGATATCCTCCGCCGCGGGGTGGGTGAAGGTGTCTGTCAGACTAACTGACTAAAACCACACGGTGTACAGCAGCTACCTTTGGCCGGGATCCTGGAATGCTTGCGCATTTCTTCACGCTCCGGCCAGGTTTTGGCCCGCATGAATTCTTTGACATTTAAGTGTCACATGACCACTCTTTGACCATAACAAATATAGATAAGTGTTATTTTATCTCGACATAACTAAATTTCTGAATCTGTTTAAATAAAAGTTGGCAAGAAAGTAAACTCATATGTAGTACGTGTGCCTACCCATATTATGGGTCCTGAGAAGGAATGGCTGGTACTACATGGCCTAGGACCAAGACTGCAAATCCACCACTGATTGTTGATGAATGAAATTAAATTAAATCTGTATTTAGATATAATTTCTTCTAATAAACATTTTACTTCTACGTAGCAATAATCCTCACCTACAGACCGAACAAAAAAAGGAGAGCAACGTGTCAAATAATGTCTTCCAAATATATTTTATAGCTTCCTGTCTAATTCCAAATGTATCTAACCGCTATCCACCCACATTCGTATGACCAATATTATTTATTTTTTTAACAGGAGAAAAACCGTTCAAATGCGAGTATGCGGGCTGCGACCGAAGATTTGCGAACTCTTCGGACAGGAAGAAGCATTCACACGTGCACACGTCCGACAAGCCATACAACTGCCGCGTGCACGGCTGTGACAAGTCGTACACGCACCCCTCCTCGCTGCGGAAGCACATGAAGGTGCATGGCGCTGCTGGCGACGTCTCGCCGCGGTACGACAGCGACGGAGACGACTCCTCGTCTGCCGGCAGTGTCAGTGTTACAGCTGGAGCCGCCAGCCCCGCCGCGCCTCTCCCCCCGCCGCCTGCACCCGCGCCGCAACACCATCCACATCATCACCCCTCCATCACGGACAAACTAGAAAGCCTTAACGACAAATACCTCAACCCGCACGACCAGAAGCCTTACGAGCGACCTCCAGCGCCACCCCACCAACATCAGCCCCCACACCTCACCAACATCGGCGGCAACGGTGTCATGGACAACAAGCTGGGCTTTGGCGGGCACTGGACCCAGTTCCAGCAGCCTGCGCCCGCCATGCCGCACGGCGTGCCCGACTGGTGGTGCCCCACGCAGGACTCCTACCACCACCACCACCTCATGCACCACTCGGGCGCCGCCGCCGCCTACTGACCGCACCGCGCTTAGCGAACTCTTCATTCGACGAACTCCTGCTGATCTGATGTGAGCACCAACGACGAATTAATTACATGACTCTTGCTTGTGTAGGTTAATGAATCAATTGTATTGTGAGCCGATTGGTACTCGAGCGTGTACGCTATTGACGTGGAATGAAAAGTTCACTAATGCGCTCCGGAACAGTATTGTTTATAATGTGTTACGCTTATTATAAATCTAATTAGTCCATAGTCAATCCGACCATTTCTAAATCATCGCCAAACGTCAGCCGTCCGAGACATATTTAATATTTGGGTCTACTGTTAAGAAAAGAGTTGTTTGGGATGCTGGGTGACAATGTAAACTGTGGACAATAGAATCTTGTGTCACGGGTTCTGTTGTCTACAGTAAAACAACAGAGTTGTAAACAATGACCGCTAGTTGAATGCTTTACAGCATGTCATATATTTCTTGTAAACAAGTTAACGATGAAAAGTGTCTTATTATTTTTTGGAACACGATTTCGAGAAGTATTGTGTGTTGGGAGCATTTGTGATCTCTAGGGACACGGTTACTGTTCGACGAACATTTTGTCAACTTTCTGCAATTGTTGACAGTGATTTATTACAGCCTTTGTGTAGTGTAGAGATACGTACAAACAGATGTATTGTTCAATATATTGATTTTGCGAAACGAGAATAATTAAATATTCATACATTGCAGCTTTACATAAAGATGATTATTTATACTGTGAACGCGATTTACAAATAGGTTCTCTAATATTCAAACAGTAACAGGTAGATACATATGTAGTTAACATTGTCGTCGACGGGAGAGGTACCTATTATAGCAAATATAAAACGAAACTTGTAACATAAAATTATAATGATCAGCATGGCCAAAGCACCGAAGTCTAATAAAACTACGATTTTATAGGTTGTAAAATGTATGTAAATTCATAGTTTTAAGTTAGATAGTACGCTGTAAAATATATATTTAAGGAAATGCCCAGTGATAGTAGAGATAAGGGTTTGATTTCGTTGTACATTCACACAAGTGTTGCTCTTCATCGTGCTATGGACTCTTGAACTATATTATGTATATTTATATTGAACATAGTGCTATTTTTTCACGGACCGAAGTTTTAGATAGTGAAAGAAAAAGTTTAAAGTGTACCTATATTCTACCTATTTGACTGAAACATTATGTATTTTAAGTTATTTTAAGATGAAATTATTGTCTTTTCTACAGCCCTGTAAATAATAGCAAGAAATAAAATAAACAAATATTTCGATTTCATAAAGCTTACTTTACCTTTATACCCTATAAACTCAGAATGGTATTACATATTTTATTACAATATTTTCTCTAAAAAATCCCAGTTTTTATGAGTGCAAAATAAACAAAATAAATTGTGCTTTACTATACAACTATCTAATTGTTTTTAATTAAAATAACATCCTTCATTTCTAGTGGATCTAAATAAATTATTCTTTTCTCATTTTCCTAAATGTTATTAAAAATACCATGAATAAGTAACCTAAAAGTAATTATTATAAATCATGAATTGAAAATGGCACAGTTATTTGTTAAGTTTTTTCTCAAGAGCTTGGCCGTAAACAAGAGTCCGTATTCCGAATCCGAAGTCAAAAGATTGATCACTCGAGTCACGAAATCTAAAATGGAAATCCAATTCTCGCGATCATTTCGATCGGATTCCGATCAAAAAACCTAAGTCCGTGACGATACCCACAATAAAACACCACACAATAACAAAACGAGGAACAATCATATTCCAAAAGAGAATTGAATTTATCATTGAGAAGAAACGAGAGAAAGAAATGATAAATGATCTAAAGGGCATAAGCACCGGCGCGTGTGAGCGAGAGGGCGATACTATTCGATTCGACTTTACTGTCCGAGGGGATGATTTATCGTTTCTCAACAGGGATTGGCCGATCCAGTACGTAAAAGATTTATAGATCCTTATGGTGCATGCGCGGTAGGAGCGTTTTCTTATTATAAATCTCACTCCTGCGCATGAACTCGCGATTGCCTCTTTAGCTGTCCGTTGGAGAAATTAAAAAATATGTTAACATATTGCGGCGGAGGAGGAACGAACCGGTGCGGCGCGGGCGCACCGAGAACACTGCGGGTAATTGGCTGGCTAAGTTAATGCGCGGGCGCACGGACGCAGCGCAGTGAGCTCGCTGCATGCGCTGGCCGACTCTTCTATACAAATAATTGATTATGACATTAATACCCATTGTAAAGCATGTTTTATTTTACTATCAATTGGAGTATAAAGCATTTTGGTATAAATCATTTTGTGAAATTTAAATTATGTGCTTACCATTCAACTTGGCAAGCCAAATAAGGAACCCAGGCCGAAAATATGTAGCTGCAACCTCATTTGGATAAGTTTTACGTTAATGTACTACAGTCTACAACCTGCTTGCTCTACAATAATCTACAATCAATATAAACTCTTGAAAGTGGACTAAGTATTTGTGAATAGTCATCAGTTGTTGTAGATGGTTATCAAACTTTACCAAAAAGTTATTTCGAGCCAGTTGACAAAAGACAACCAATTCTTACCCTCAGTTTCCCACCTTAAAATTATCGCAGAATTAATGTGACAAATTGTCAAGCACGCGTTATCGCTGTGAATAGTTGAATGAATTTTCAAAAGCCAATCACAGCTGATAACGCGTGCTTGACAATTTGACACATTAATTCTGCGATAATTTTAAGGTGGGAAACTGAGGGTTAGTGACGCCACCAAATTTAGAAACAGCAGACATTACTAAACTAGCATCATCATAAATACTACTTGATATTAAAATAAAGCAACACAATACGGTTTTATCGGCAAGGGTGAGATATTATATGAGGGCTGTGTGGGCCCCGTAGGAGCGAGCCCCGTGCATCCCCAGCTAAAGATAAGATCTGCAGCCTGCCAGTGACACCTGGCTCCGCCCACAGCAGCCCCTGACACACGGCAATCCCCTTTTTTGTTTGCAGAGGGAGAGAATACATGATGTTCTAAATATAGATAATTACTGGTCAACATTGTTGGGATAGAAATAGTTCTGTGTAAAACAAAATAATATTATGGACACAAACACAATCCAGTCTGTGCTATATTTTTCTTCTATCTATGGCATATAAATAAATAAATGTTCTGTCTCTATTCGATGACATGTGACATCCACCAACCCGTACTGGGCCCGCATGTTGGATTACGGCCCATTCCTACTCATTACGGCTCTCACAGAGAGGAGGCCCGTGTCCCAGCAGTGGGAACATAAATAGGCTGATAATGATGGCATCTCTAATGTCTGCTTGTCATTGAGCGCTAAAAATAATTGTAATTAAAATATACTGTATTTTTCCTCTAGACGCTGAGAAGAAAACTAATGTCTAAATAACTTTTATAGGAGACACCTAATTCGAAAACACATACAAACAAGGATAACTATGAATGCATTTGAAGTACTTGATCCGTTTTTAACTAAAATTATTAAAAAAGTATGACTCATGCATGAATAAACACTAGCCCATCATAGAAGAGTCAATCAGCGTCACACAAAAAGCGTCCCATGGGCCATGGTAATACAGTCTGAATGAAAATTGCAAATGTATTCGAGCGAGGTGCAAAAAAGAATGTATGGTAAAATTCAATAGAGTTGAGATTCTAATGCATGCAACCCGGGCGGTCGTTTTTCGTGTAGCCCCGTTCTGTAAGGACTGAAATCTTTATTTATTAGAATCGGTAAATTATAAAAGTCCAGTGTTTTATGTCCGTCGCATTGTTATTGACGGGCGGTAAAAACTGACCGGTGGACCGATAGATTATAATTGGGAAGAGAAATTAAGCTATGATTCGAATTCTTTTGTTTTTGTTATGATTGGAGTTGAATTATGGAAGTCCAACTTATTGGTCCCAATCTGTGATATCTGTCTAGGATCGCAGCACGTTGCATTCTGTAGTTTCTGCCTACTATAAGTAAAGTGTGTGAGTTTGTCTATGTAAGTACCTATTACTTAATAAGGTGTATAGATGAAGAAGAGAATTCGTTTAAGGCTTCTATTTGGATCTTATCTATGCCAGTCCTACTTAGGTATAAGTAAGGAACTAGAAATAATTCTGAAGTTCTGAATTCTCAATAAATCGTTACCAACAAGGTAGATAAGAGAGAAGACGCTAGGTACTGTACTTACAAAAAAAGTAGTTTAACAAAAAAAGGTTAGATCTTCTCGCCGGGTCTTCGACTCATTTCAAAATTCACTGCGCTAAACATCGTTCGGCTATACAAAATTCTCAGAGAGAAGAGACGGCTTAAATATTTTGCTATAGGTACTAACAGTAAATACCTACACTCTACAATTTTAAAGTGTCAAAATAACGACTAAATTCGACATTAACATCGACAACATTTTTTTATCTTTACTTCGTCCGTTACACTTCCTTTCGGAATTTAAATAATTGTAACCATCTCAGTTCGTGTTCTGAATTCAAATGCGGAGGTGCGGAAGCGACGCAGGCGGCCAGTGGGAACGCATTGTTCCACTATCGGGACAAGTGTTCGCGGCGCCACCTAGCGGGAGATAGCGTAAGTAATGTGAGCAAGGAAATTATACGACACAAGTACATCGAAAATACATTATTGGTATGTTTAAGTTAGCCAGTATTGATAATAAGACAAAGTTCTATGACGAAGCATGATGTAATGTCAGTTGTTATACTTTAGCACGTTACGAAGGAAGATATGTTTGGTATAAAGAAAAAATATTAAGCGTTAGTTCTTCAGAAATCTAATAGGATCCAAAGACTGGTCGACATTCTAGTAAGTTATAACAATATTCTTAGGTTATATAACAATACTAAACCTATGTCAAGTAATTTACTCCTATTTATAATGTGCAAATTCTTAGAAATATCATGTTATTGAATTTCTACACACGGCGTTTGACTAGCGTAGGTATTTACCGCCGCGTAGCCGCTCCATCGCCAACGATATATTAAGCGCTACGCGTCGCCGTCGACCTTAGGCGAAACGTAGCAGATGTTACGCTTCGTAGCCGCATCGTAGACGCTATGCAATCGCCTACGGGTGCATGGCCTACGCTGTAGCAGGCGCTACGTCAGCGAACAGTATACGATGCGTAATGCTGCTACACTCCGTAGTCGTCGCGAAATCGCTACAAGTAGCATCACATTTAGCGCCGCTGATCCGATAGGCGTCGCTTAGCAATGTGTTTGTGATAGATCTACTACGCTGCGCAGACGCATCGTAAACGCCACGCTACGGGCCGTTGGTGGCAACTTTATTTAGGGAGTTATAATAGCTGACAAATATTCTTATGAGAAACCTGCTGTCGGAGTTTTGTGTAAAAAGAAATAACTGCCAAAGTGTAGATGCAATCAATGTAGGTATTCAAACAAATTCTTGATGATACCAATTAATTCATCCCTTTATGCTGAATCTGGTTTTCTATGTTTTAGCACAAAGCTCGGTTTGATTGCGACAACACGCATACCACAAACAAAAGAAAATCGCTAAAGTTCCTTTTAAAAATGTTTTATCCATGGTAACATTTTTTATGCGTTTCCCCTTTTGCAGGCGGAGGGTATAATTCACACAAATCTTTATATTTCTTTGTGTGGGGGAGAGTGGCGGCGCCCCGCGGAGCCCTGATGATGAGTTACTGGCGCGAGCAGTAGGCCGGAGCCCCGGATTTGCCGGAACTCCGGAAGTCACCCCTCCGCCCTCCGTCATCCCGCCTCACTTCCGATACCAATCGGGCTTCGCTAACACTATGCGTATTTCATAATTTATTGACAATTTTGCAAAGCTTGTGATTGTTGTAGGGTGCTAGAAGGAATGCTGAACTGTTGGTGGAAGAAATGGAGCAGAATCGGGAGCTCTTATCTTTATGTGATCAGGGGTCCTTGGTCAATGTTTGAAAACTTTTAGCACATGTATGACCCATATGTTTTTACGTTAATTCTTAGTCTCCATGGCAATAACCAGAACATGTCTTATTGGTTATTTGTAGCACCTGGGTACGGATGATAATTTCCCCATCTAGGTTTATATATTTCTCTCAATCATGGCACGACAATATTTCCTTACATTCTCTCAATACTGAAAAAAGCTAATAAGAATTAGGACTAGTTGGAGTCTAGTTTGATTATGCTCAAATGTAAAAATAAATATTAAATTAAAAACCCACACACTGATTCCTGACACTGATTGAAAAACCAAATCTGCATGTAAATAGGATCACTTAACTTGCCAATAACGTCACCATGTCCATATAAAGAGCGGATTACACCTTCCTATTGACACACAAACCCATGCAGATTACCAGGAGCTCATAACTCCGTGTGTACATCACTCATAGGACAGGAGTCGCGTGTCGCCGATGAGGCGATCCACTCGACGGCTGCGAACAATATTCATAAATAATGTTAGTAACAATGGCGAGGACACGTGACCCGCGCGTGCGTATCAGGCCTAACGCCACATCTAATTATTTGCACATACCCACATAAATGTTCATCATAGTGCTGTGGATGAGTTTAATATAGGATTCTGTTGGGGGAGAAGCTGAGTATGAAAATCGGGATTTTAAGAAGAGGTAACAACAATATTTAATTATTGTGTTTATTGCAAACTAATCAATATTGGTTCCGGCTGACGTTAGACAGGCGTTACGTTTTATATTAATCACGAAAGTCATAGGACGTCTTTGTCTGACATCCAGTCCTAATCTGGTGGTAACACAGTAACTGGGGTAAGAAGCACAAATAGACCGTCACTCTGTAATAAAAAAGTTAATTTTCTAAATCACAAAACCCGACTGCTCAAGAAGCGAACTAAAAAGACGTAAACCAGAAGAAAATCATGCTGTGCAGTCAGGGGATACAAATAATCGCGAGCTGACTGACCAAAACCATAATATGTATCCTCCGACTGCCCAGCTTGATTTTCTTCTGGTTGACGTCTTTTTAGTTAGCTTCTTAAGCAGTCGGGTTTATGATTTTTGGAATTAACGTTTTTAGTTATCATTTTTTTTTCGAATTACTTTACTTTGAACATATAAGTGGTATATATTTTTGTAACCACCTCTTAAAACCCTCGGCTCAGCGCTGTCAATGAGAGCTTGCGGCGACCGTCAGCGCCGACGGTCAACGTGACTCTAAAACCAGCCTTGGTATAGCAAACTATACCCGGGTCAAGCAAATTGTTATTCGGTTTATCTATCCTAAATTTCTTAGAAGCAGCCCGGAGACTGCTAATGGTCATAGGTTGGCCCCCAAACTAGCTCCCTAATATAATGGGACTTAAAAAAAATTACTGGCTAAGTGTGTTTTTTTTTTTGGTGCATCTCTGCCCAACTCTTCGGTGATACTGGCGTTCATGTCTTATGTTACGTTAACACCAAAATAAAAAATAAAATAAATATTTTATTTCACAAAGGCCTACATAGGCACTTTAAATAAAACGTCGACAAAAAGCGGACGGTTCGGGTTGGTCGTTTCCTATGGAGAAGAACCGGCAAGAAACTCCACGGCTACTCTTTTAAAAAAACAGGCCAAGTGCGAGTCGGACTCGCGCACGAAGGGTTCCGTACCATTATCGCAAAAAAACGGCTAACAAAGTCACGTTTGTTGTATGGGAGCCCCTCTTAAATTTTTATTTTATTCTGTTTTTAGTATTTGTTGTTATAGCGGCCATAGAAATACATCATCTGTGAAAATAACAACTGCCTAGCTATCACGGTTCATGAGATACAGCCTGGTGACAGACAGACAGACAGACGTACCGCGCAGTCTTAGTAATAGGGTCCCGTTTTTACCCTTTGGGTACGGAACCCTAAAAAATGGTTTGGTTTACAATATTTCCATGTTACAGCATTAATTTTTTAAATAAAATATGATAAAATCCTCGGCAGTGGATGTGTCAGATCGCTTGGTAGCGGTAGCCAAGAATGTCAGGATGAACGGAAACGAAGATATGGTACCAGCAACTCTGCACAGCGAAACATTTCTGGAATATTCTGTATGATAAATAAGAAGTCAGAATAAGTTGATTTTTTTCACCAAAATAATTTAAAACATTGTAATAGATTTTATTAGTAGAGTTATTTAGCTCTGTTCATTGTTTCTTATTGGAACATTATAGAAATAAAATACACCACGATTGTATTGAGTATGTATGTAACTAAGAAAGTAAACAGTTCATGTAAGATTGGTACTTGCAATCAACATTAATGTAAGCAAATGCATTTTAATACTGCTCATCTTCAGGAAGAGGAAAAACAATTATAGACATAAAAAAAAAATATTAATCCAAAAAATCAAAAAACCCGACTACTTTAAAAGCGAACTAAAAAGACGTAAACAGTGAGAAAACCATGCTGTGCAGTCGGAGGATACATATTCGCGAGCTGGCTGACCAAAACCAGACGTATCCTCCGACAGCACAGCATGATTTTCTCCTTGTTTACGTCTTTTTAGTTCGCTTTTCAAGCACTCGGGTTTTTTGATTTTTTGAATTAACTTTTTTTATTTATAACTTTTTAGTTATTTTTTTTCGAATTAGGTACATTTAAATATAAAAGTATTGTATACTTTTGAAATCACCTCTTAAAACCCTTTACTTTGATACCCCAAACGATGGGCTTGGAGGGAAAAAAAATTTGGGCCCCCACAATATGGCGCCCAGAAGCCGCCATTTTCCAATTTTAATGTAGCCAGTGACACTCGCAGGGTTAAGACGAATCGATTGACGTAAGAATCATCAAAATCGGCAAACGCGTTTGGTCTCTAGAACGCCACATAGGAACAAACATACATACATAGACTGATAAACACATTACCCTCCTTCGGCAGTCGGGTAATAACTACCAATTAAAACACACACGAGTTCCAATGATTTTCGTTCAATAATACAAACAATATCGCAATATATCCCAACATTCATTGATTCGCACCATAAACAAGGAGTGTTTAACTGTTTACGTATTCATGCCTGTCAAATAATAATCTGTGTTCCTCTAGTCTCTGGTCCCCTTGCGAGTGCAAGTGAAATAACCCATAGCCGGCGGCGGTCGGCGGTTGAACCATACGCAAACATTAGTTCAGTCGAGTGTACATGGAAACTTATTTGATGGAAAATGATTTAATGGCTTGCTGTGATAGGTTAGGGTGGTTTCCTAAGCATTTATAGGGTTTTAATAGAGTTAAATTGTAAGAATGGATCGTATTTTAAATTATTGACTGATTTTAAAATATAATAAGTAGGTATAACAGATGTACATTGTGTAATAAAAATGTTTAATTTGCAAAAAATAACCGATCTAAACACAGAAACATTTTTTGCACAATACAAAAAAATGAATTAACGAATATTTATGTAGCAATAACTCACAATACACGATTTGTTATCATGTTTTTATCATACGTATACAGTATACAAATGAAAAGCACCAACAAAAAGATCCGACGAGGATGGGATTCGAACCCACGCGTGCAGAGCACATTGGATTAGCAGTCCAACGCCTTAACCACTCGGCCACCTCGTCATGTCTGAGGGCTGCGAAATTACGTAACACACTCTATTGAAGAGCTACCTGCCACGTTCTAGATGAGTGAAAAGAGTAGAGATCGCGATGAATTGTGACGTCATCCGCTTTTATCGAACGTTGACCCCTAATGTTGTTTGTTACTTGTTGCTAGCCATGTATGGAATTGAAATTCAATTAAACCATGTGTTTTTTAAGGAATTGTTAATTTATTCCACATGTACTTACAGTTATGTAATAATGTATGTACCTAGGTATATATTAAGTAGGTACCTATTATTATTTAAGATTATATATAGATAAGATAGAACCGGCGCTAAAATATTTGACTTACTGTGTTACATCTCTAACGGTATTTTATTGTAAGTATACTTGTTACACTAGTTCTGTAAGTACTTAATCTTTCTTTTATTTATCTTCTTTCTTATTTAGTATATTTTTAAAAATTAAAAAAGAAATACTTAAAAACATTTAAAATATAAAAAATAGAGGTCAACCGGTATCGGGAACAGGGACAGCTCCAGAGACAGGAATCTCCTCACAATGCGAGCCGTATCGAGGAGTACAGCCTTCTGTATCAGACCCTTGATCCAACCGCCCAATGACAGCCTCGACAGATGGTCGTCGAGGCTCTTGGCCATCAGGCCGTTGGCCGTAACGACAATCGGCACAATGATCGCCGAGTCCACATTCCACATGTCGACAACCTCGTGTGCTAAGTCAAGATACTTGATTTGTTTCTCTTTCTCAGCTTTCACCAGGTTCTCGTCATGCGGGATGGTGACATCGATGCGGCGCGCTAATCGGTATATTACCACTATATAGTTGCTTATTGGCAACAATAGACCTATCAGTGATGATAGACCGATCCCAGTACAACGTGACATGGTCATTTTCGAGAACTGGGTCGGGCACATACTTGTAATACGGTACCTCCGATTCCACTAGATTGTACTTCAAAGCAAGTTGCTGGTGAATAATCCTGGCCACTTGGTTATGCCTGTGTAAGTACTTAATTATTATTAGTTTTACTATTCTTCACCTACCAGCATAAATAGTTTTACTTAAAATAATGAAGAATATGTTAGACACCCCGATTTCTGAACTAAGAATTTTTATGTCATCTAAGTATTGGCACAGATAATTACTAGCATAGTATTGGTCAAACTCTACAGTCAGTCAAAACACCAGTTAACTTTAGCTTTAAAGCAGTTTGACAAGTCCCTAACTCTAAATTCCCAATTTAAAAACCGGACCTTAACTATCTAGGTCTCACATGGTGAAACAATAGAATGAAAAAAAGCCGGCCAAGTGCGAGTCGGACTCGCTCACGAAGGGTTCCGTGCCAATATCGCTAAAAAACGGCAGAAATATAACGTTTGTTGTATGGGTGCCCCACTTAAATATTTATTTTATTCTGTTTTTAGTATTTGTTGTTATAGGGACAACAGAAACACATCATCTGCGAAAATTTCAACTGTCTAGCTATCACGGTTCATGAGATACAGCCTGGTGACAGACGGACAGATCGACAGACAGACAGACAGACGGACCGCGGAGTCTTAGTAATAGGGTCCCGTTTTTACCCTTTGGGTACGGAACCCTAACAACCAGAGCCACGAATAATTTTGAGACGATATTGACGATATGAAAATGTAGTGTTAATTATTGTTGCCGACCGTGAATGTCTTGTGTCACTTGTAGGTAACGTTTCTGAAACTACAGATTGTGGACTTTACCTACTTCATCGCACACTGGTTTAAAAACTGTAAACTAAGTAGAACATTTTTAAGAAGTATGCACGAAAATCGGTAGTTTACGGCTCAGTTTATCTCATAAAAGGATGGCCGAGTCCTAGCAGTCATCATCATCATCAGTCTTTTAATGTGATGCTTGTGTGCACTGCTGGGACACAGGCCTCCTCTCTGTGAAAGGGAAGGGGTCGTAATCACACACTCAAGCTGTGGAATGAACTCCCTGCAGTGGTTTTCCCAAGAGCCTACAATATGGGCAATTAAGAAGGGCATTATAAGGTTTCTCCAGTGTCGGCAGCGCGAGTGTAACGCCCCTGGTGTTGCATAGCAATAGTAAGTATGGATATTTTGTCAATCCTTTAAGTACTTTACTAATTACTATAGACTTTGCTCACTTTGTCAGTGTTGAAATACTATAAAAACAAGAGGTATAACCAAAAAAGACACCGTCATTATTTTTGTACTTTTTGGTATTTTGCTTTAGAAGTCGATGAAATTTTTGTGAAAAAGGTTTTCTATATCAGTTTAAAGTTCTAAATTATGCCTTAGCCGATCCAAATCTGTACTAAGGCAATGAGGACAACTGCGTTTGCATTTTCCGCTAGGGGCGCTGGTGTAGAGTAAGGTCTTCAAAATGTCAAATTCTATAGTTTTTTTTAATTTTAGCGCGAGTCTATTTACATTTTTTTTATTGTTTTTGTATATTTTTATTTATCTTCCAAATATGTACGGGCTTTACCAACCACTGCTTTATTAGAGTTTTATGTTTCGGAAAATGTTATCCTCCTTTTTTTTTGAAAATATGGCGCAAAACTTAATACTAATATAATTTATAATATTTATACTTGATTTTATATTGAATCGCACTTCTACGGCATTGGAAATGCAAACTTTGCTTCCGTGCGCGTAATAAGATTGAACGTTTAACAGCTATATTTAAGGACCTCACTCGCCAGTGGTGCCAACTGGTGACCACAAAAACATTATCCCTCATTCCCATACCACAAAAATAATAAACAGAATACCCACCATCACCTTCAGTTTACTTTAGGTCCAGCATGATTAATTTCAGTTCAAAGGTCGCTTGTTCCCCATTATAACCGAAAAATAAGCTAAATCTCTTAACAAATTGAAGAATATGTTACTTCGTTTGTGTTCGAATATTCACAATACATTGGACATTAGAATAAAATATTAAATAGCCTGTAATAGTTTGATTCACAGAGCACGGAAGACGGGACGTGCCGCCGATATTGAATAGAGAATTAAAGACGACATCCGTGGCATAGTTCTTCAGGTGCAAAGTGGTGCAAAGCAATAGACCACCCCGAGAATAAGGTCCTCACAGATTTCAGTGTCACAAATTTTACATTCATACAAGGGCCCAAGAAGGCCGGCAGCCTTATTGTGTGCATGCGAGATGAATGACGCGATGTGGATTTCCGTCTGTGTGATTGGTCGATTGATAGCGGTCAAACCCTTTGCGTTGCCGAATTCACTTGCGCAATTCGGCTGCGGGCCTAGAACTTAGGGCCCTTTTGGCCGAGACGGATTTATCTTCCTTCCTACTATACTATTATAAACGCGAAAGTTTGTGGATAATGGATGGTTGGACGCATAGAAATATAAAAAACCGGCCAAGTGCGAGTCGGACTCGCGCACGAAGGGTTCCATAAAAACACCTTTGTTGTATGGGTGCCCCACTTAAATATTTATTTTATTCCGTTTCTAGTATTTTTTATTATAGCGGTAACAGAAATACATCATCTGTGAAAATTTCAACTGTCTAGCTATCACGGTTCATGAGATACAGCCTGGTGACAGACAGACGGACCGCGGAGTCTTAGTAATAGGGTCCCGTTTTTACCCTTTGGGTACGGAACCCTAAAAACAGTATATCTGTTACTTGTAGTGAACGGATTTTGACCTTTTCTTCTTGCTCTTTTTAGAGAAATTTACTAATACTACGCGGGCGGCAGCAAGTTAGGTATTTTTAAATATCAAATAAAATTTTAACCTACTTATCTTGAGGGGTTGAAAATTCTCACATAAACTAGAAATTCGGGTTTGTATATAAGTTTTGACAATGCCGTCTCTTGCAATGACCACCGAGTCGTCTCTGTAGGTACTCTGTGGTTCAACTCTAGCGCCGTTCCATGACTAATGATCTACAAAAGTATTATAATGATCTACAAGGGTCATTTATTCTCCTGCTTCGATGGCATAGGAAATCAAAACCAATGGCAGACAGGTTCGTAAGAATGTGTTTGTGGGTTCTAGAAAAAAAAGGATCGATGTGCCAAATATCAAATCGGTATAGGTCCGTCATATTCAAACTGGGGCTGATTCATTTACCTACATTTTTTAAGTAATCAATTATAATATTTCATTGATTTATCATGATTCAATTTTCTTTAAAGCATTATGAGAATTTATACAATTTCTGATGTCATTAAAAACCTATGAAAGTAGTTCAGCAGCCTAATCGCGTAAGTGAATTCGGCAAGGCAATGGGACCCCATGAAATAGTATGACAAATTCTCTTTAAAAAATTCGGGATCGCCAAAAATTTTTGGACGGATTCATTGGTAAAGATACTCTTTTAAAAAAGTCCAATAATTTTTGTTAATTCCTAACTCTCTCTTTCGTGGGGTCAAACCTTTTGCTTTGTCGAATTCAATTTCGAAATTAGGCTGCAGGTATGAGCGTACCCACGGTGGGGCAGATGGGGCAGCCTGTCCCATCGTTTTTTTACTTTTCATGAGATAAAACTAAGAGGTGAGTGCAGAAATTTTCGAGCTCGTTTCGCTCGCTCATTCATTCATTTTACATTCTCTCTTGGTCTTCTGCATACAGGTTACTGGGCCTGGGTTGTTTTAGCCGGTCTGGGTCACCGACAGTCTTAATCCTCTTCTGAAATATAGTATTTATCGAGTTTTTACTTTTGGCCCTCTCCTAAGCAAATGCTGGAAACGTCCATGCTACAGGTTAATCTGTCTGGTTGCACTGGAAGCGTACCCTAACGGCATAGTTGAGCAAAGGCTAGGCAGGTGATGACGATTTATAATTAGTTTAAAAAGATAGGTAAGAATATAATTTGTCAACCAGAATTTACTTACTTGCGTATGTAATACCTACCAAGCAACTGGAAAGAAGAAAACTATTTTCTTGCTACAATTGCCAGTTCACAACATCATTATCTGCCTAGCCTATTTTCAACTATATTGGAGTCGGCTTGCAGAGTTGCAGTCCTACCGGATTAACCATTCGTGTGTTTAAGACGTAGCTCCACGCGAGACACAATGGCTTTTCTATTATTTCGGTAATTACAGGCAAACGACACGATCATAAGCTTAGTATTTTATATAGAGCGGCTGACTACCTGTCCCCGTACCATGACATGTCAAAACTATCATGGTTTGACTGTAAAAAAGGGACAGACATATACAAGTCATATACATCTGTTCCTAACGCACACTCAAAATAACCTTGCTCTAAGAGCTTATGGTCACCCCCTGGCCTCAACGACAGGGTAACAAGATTACTCGATACCTCTTGGTAAGACTGGGTGTTTTTTTTTATTTTTTTCAACAAAAGTTACATAAGTGTGTATACAAATCATCTGCCAAACTGCAGGACAGTTTGTCGGCAGTGTTAGGCTTATGGTCTTTGTCTACTCATAATGACTGTCACAGAAAGAACTCTGAGTGACAGGCGAAACTTCAGTATCTCAACCACAGACATAAATATCTAACTAGCTAACGCAAACAATTTAAAAACAAATTTACTTACCAATAAAATAAAACATTTCCAATGCCTCGGCCAACTTTTTCCATACATTCTTTACAGCTCAATATGGCATAAAAGGCATTTTTCTAGATTTCGCTGGCTTTCCGGTACCGTTAATGCTAAATGAAAATCTCAGATTACGATTATTGATCGTAACTTTACTCCGTTTTTTGGCACGCGAAGAACATACAATCCCGTCAGATTTATATATCTATCACATCACACATCATCAGCCTATTAATGTTCCCACTGCTGGGACACGGGCCTCCTCTCTGTGAGAGGGAATGGGCCGTAATCCACCACGCGGGCCCAGTCCGGGTTGGTGGATGTCACATGTCTTCAATTTTTTGGTTCTAGGACGTGCCGGTTTCCTCACGATCTTTTCCTTCACCGTTTTGAGAGCAGTGGTGATGAAATAATTTACACAAAGTAAAGCGCCTGCCTGGGCTCGAAAGCGTCGAACCCACGACCTACAACTTGTAAGTCGCGGCCTATACCACTGGGCCACCACTGCTCTCGTATATATATATCTATATCTCAACGGTATTACAAAGAAAAACTTATTTAGTAACTGCGAAGTTGATATGATTGACGCTAATGATATTAAATCGTTATTGATTGGTGATACTAGTTGCTATCCGCCGTCTACCAAAGGCATGTCAATGAAATATATAATATCTTATAGACAGGTATCTGCCAAAAACTTAATCAGATTCACTGAAGACTCAAGGCAACCTTGAGTCTTCAGAACGTCATAGCACAAATAATATTACAGTCAGGTATACAATCCTATTTATAAATACAATCTTCATTCCAAATAATGAAAATGAAATATATAATATCTTATAGACAGGTATCTGCCAAAAACTTAATCAGATTCACTGAAGACTCAAGGCAACCTTGAGTCTTCAGAACGTCATAGCACAAATAATATTACAGTCAGGTATACAATCCTATTTATAAATACAATCTTCATTCCAAATAATGAAAATGAAATATATAATATCTTATAGACAGGTATCTGCCAAAAACTTAATCAGATTCACTGAAGACTCAAGGCAACCTTGAGTCTTCAATACGTCATAGCACAAATAATATTACAGTCAGGTATACAATCCTATTTATAAATACAATCTTCATTCCAAATAATGAAAATGAAATATATAATATCTTATAGACAGGTATCTGCCAAAAACTTAATCAGATTCACTGAAGACTCAAGGCAACCTTGAGTCTTCAATACGTCATAGCACAAATAATATTACAGTCAGGTATACAATCCTATTTATAAATACAATCTTCATTCCAAATAATGAAAATGAAATATATAATATCTTATAGACAGGTATCTGCCAAAAACTTAATCAGATTCACTGAAGACTCAAGGCAACCTTGAGTCTTCAGAACGTCATAGCACAAATAATATTACAGTCAGTTATACAATCCTATTTATAAATACAATCTTCATTCCAAATAATGTTTCGCTATCGACGGCGGGTAATGTTCGAACAAATTGTCCTGACTCAGTCTATCTCATTGACGATATTTTACCAGCAAATGGTGTTCCGAGGCGCCAGTCACGAGCTGGGCCGTCTCCTGAATATGACAAATAACATTAAAAATGAAACTACACGAATACCAACATAAAATAAAAATGTTAAAAATTTAAATTAAGGATTAAAATATTTAAATTTAGTGCGGGCGCGTCCCGGTCCGGCCGCGGAGAGCGCCGCGCCGGCCGGTCCGTGCGCTACGGATCACACTGTGGGCTAACTGTGGAGTAGGATCTCGTTCGTATAGACGAGGTCCGAAGTGGACGGAAGCTGGATTTCAAGAATTCAGCTGACTTTCGTGACTAGTGAGTATCTCTACTCTACTAGTCACGAAATACGTCAATGATTTTCAGATTCTCCTGAAAAACAATGATTAGGTCTTACATAATAAACACACGAGGTAAATACGTATCTGCTACACATAATATAGTGGTCTTTCAAAAAGCTTATAAAAAACTAGATAAGTTCTTTTTTTTGTAACACAAGTTTATTGTTATATTTGATCATGAGTGAGTGATGGGAGGATGGATCCAGGATTTGAACAAACAGAAGAACTTTAATTTAATTTTAATTTTAGGTACATTATTTGGAAGAATACTAACAACGATTGTTCAAATATGTCGGTACTTACAATTCTACTTTCTTTTGCTATAACTTCAATCCCTAGCTTTTACTTATTACCATTCAACATTGAAACAAATAAAAAGCAAATCATAAAATATTCAAACTCCTATAAACTCCAAAACTTAAAAACATGACTTACAAAATAAAATATTACTATAAAAGTCTCAAGCCTAATAAAAGTCTACTCCATGTTAGTCCACGTGACCGAATACTATAAATTAATGGAGTGTACTGTGCCAGAGAATTTTAAATATTTGAAAGCACAGTTTAGAAAAAAATCAAAATCTCCACCACAGCATAATATATTACGTAAAATAAATAATACAATCATGAAGTAGTTATAAATGTAGTGTTTATAAAACGTAATCGTAGTTTTATGGACCATATATTTGGTGGACCCCGTCAGGATTCGTCTCGTGGAGCGAACTACACCATTTGTATTAATTAGTTGCCACGACAACAGGGATAGCAGTGTTTACATAAGTTTCGAAAAAAACAAACGACCTATCTTTTGATTTTTATTTGATTTTATTTTGGAAAAAGACCTAAATTAGGAATTCTTAACATTCCACCACCGCTCTGTACTTTACATTTTTATCACCAAAACTGTCCACAGAAACCAGCCCAATAACGTCGTCGATGATAATGAAATAACTACCGGTGGAACACCGCGTACATCCAAATTAGCGTCAGGTATAGTCATAGAGTACACTGCTCTGTCGTTGACAGGTCATAATTCGCGCCCCTACCCGTAGTACCTCTGCATAGGGGTGTCCCCGACACCCGACCTTTGTGTACTTATAGTAGGTACAGTGTCGACGGAGCCTGTCCGACGCACTCCCCCACATCACTGAGAAGGGAAACTCAATTTCTTTTTGACAGCAACATTAAAAGACTTGACGAATTTATAAAATCAGGCCTCTTATTAAGCTAAAGCGGCGCGTGTTCGATTTGCAGGGCACCAATGTTAATCTGTTAAATCTTTTTATTTAATATTCAACAATACTATAACACACGGTCGCCAGTAGACTGGGACCGGTACACACATATACGTAGAACCTATAAAAAACTAATACGCCTCAGGGGTAAGACCAGTTGGAGGCGATTTTGCACCAATATTGAAAACAACAACCAGGCAATTAGGGTTAAAACCCGTCTGGCTCAAGAGACGGGACATTCAATAGGATTCCTGAAAAACCCAGATAACACATACACAATAAACTACGCGGAAACTAGCGAGCTGCTTCTGACCACCCACTTCCCAGGCTGCCGGATTGCCACCCAGCAATGTTGGGAACCACATAGAGAAAGGGACACGAGCAGCTTAGACTGGGAAGTAGCTTTAGAAGTTATAGACAAAGACAAATTAACGTGGGCAATCAACACCTTATTACCTTTCAAGGCAGCAGGGATAGACGGTATCTTCCCAGCTCTGCTTAGGTGGAGCGGAGACCTACTGGCGGGATACCTCGTTATTAATATATTCAACTCTATCAAAATTGAGCGCTGGAGATTCTTACCTTATTGAACCAACAAAACTACTTACTAACATTTAAAAAACGTCAGTGGTTTTGCATAAAAATCAACATTTTAAAAAGTCACTGTTTTTGCAATTATCTGTCATTCTAGAATTACACTGATTGGTAAAAGCAAAAAATTCAAAATTACACAACATTGTACAATCTATCTGTAATAGCCCGATGATGCATTAAATTACTTTGGGTGTCTCTATGAGTCAAATTACTTTCTATGGTTACAAAACTTATGAAAAAGTTTGAAATCATTAGACTACTGAAGATTTTTTTTCAGTCTCTATTGATTGTGCTTTAGGAAGCTTACAAAGATAAAAACAAACATACTAGCTTTCTGCATGTTTAAAAAGAAAGACAGAATTATTTAAGACATTACGGATAACAACAGAAAAAAAACACATACACCTTTTTAAGATATTGATATTGTTGAGATTACAATGCAGTCGGAACATATGCTAAAAATTAAGTTGAACACAATCACTCTTTCAGAAAGACCAAAAAGTTACAACTTGCTTCCTTAATATTTCACACCTCATAAATTCTTCCGTGTCCATCTCATCAGCAGATCCGATAAGGGTTATCAGTGTTATCACGTGAGGCTTGGAGGTGACCGGGTGAGGTGAGGGTGGTATTGATTGCCACGCCCTCCCGCAGTGCGTCGCCTAGCAACGCGACGCTCCCGTCTCCGCCCCGCCGCCGCCGTCGGCAAACGTCTTCTAAGCACGCACTTTCAGTTTTCCTACGGCTTGCCTGTTTTCAGTTTCAGTGGTGATATTTTTTGTTTGCGTGGGTAAATAACCTAAAGGTAGGTAAAGCTATGTTGAATTGTAATGTTTGTTTAAAGATAATGTACCTAAGGTGAAACCTATGTATATTTAATAGATTTTTAAATAATTATACCACATTTTGAGACAAAATAAGACATAGGCTAATCATTTTTTTAATACAAGCTGTCACTAAAAACATAACCAGCTTTCCTGAGCAATCAGAAGTTCCACTATTCAGATTCAAGAGGTTTGACCATGCTTTCTACGAATTAAATATATCCTGTGACTGTGACTGATTAAAGTACACAATTTCGTCAAGAATCTTAATAGTTTTATGGAATCCGAATCGAGCCAATGAACTATCCATCCTTGTGCCTAAAAGCTCAAAATTTATTAACCAATATCATTAGTATTAATAATTATCCGTGATGCTAAGTAACTGGGCTTATTCTAGTTGTAAACGTCCCTTTGTGCCTATTAGCCAAGCTCTGTTCTGTCTCCTGCTTGATAATTTGAAAATATGAAGAAATTGTGAAGAAATGTTTTTATTTGTTTACTAGCTTCTGCCTTCGCCCGCGTTAATGTCGAAAACAATCCCAAGGGAACATATTCCCGGGATAAAAAGGTAAGTATCCAATGTGCTAAACCAGAATATAATCCATCTCTGTGCAAAATTTTAGATCCGTCGAGCCGTTTGAGCGTGAAGAAGTAACAAAAATAAAAACACACACACTCACACTAACAATATTTCGCCTTTATAATATTAGTGTGAAAGTGTAAAAGTGTTATTAAAACTTATGCACAAGTACAAAGGCGATTTTCTTACTCCGTCGCTGTTCTTTACTGATATTTCGTTGCGAAATCTAATGCAAATGTATCGTTTCTCTGGGACTCGTAGAGCTTTATTAACTCGACGCTTTTCTGGTGATCACTACTGTTGATTGTAGCTTTCTGGAATTGGTTTGTTTGGGCTTGTATCAGTCCTCCGTTTTGACAGAAATATAGGTAATTTCAAAATAACCTGCCTGCATATTAACCTTTTCAAATTAAATCAACAAGCATAAATTACAGCTTACTAAAATTGTCGTATAAGCTGCACCCCGTACTCTTTCGTACGAACTCTTTCGTATATAATATTGTAGCCCAACTACTAATAAACAACGATAAATCACATTACACGTTTAAAATTAAATCAGTGTACTAAGAGAAAACAACTCATAAAATGTTAAGTGAAGCGTGGGGTGCAAAACTTAATTTAGAAACAGGCCTGTAATGAATTCTAAGGAAGATTTAATAAACTTTCCGGGGAGCGATCCCTCATTATATGGCAACATTGGCAACTACCACAATTTTGTTTATGGTAACACTTTTCTAGCGTAACTGATGTTTAGCTTAGGGTGGATTACGATAGTCCTGTTATATTAATTCTGTTTGTTGTTTTTTGTTGGTGTGACGATTACGGATTTCGAAAACGTTGAATGATAACTAAATGGCTCATATTGTTTATTACAGACTAACCTCTGCCAGCGGCTTCGCCCGCGTGAAAGGAGTTTTATCATCCTAAGGGAACATTATACCGGGATAGCCTATTTGCTATACCAGACTATAATCTATCTCTGTGCCAAATTTCATCCAGATCCGTCAGCCGTTCTAGCGTAACTGAGTAACAAATATACATCCATCCAAACAAACTTTCACATTTATAATATTAATTAAGATACATTTTGGAAGGCGAGATCCTCTACTGGTCTTTTCCTGTAGAAACCTCGAAGTTTTCTTTCAACTACTTGCATCTAAGTCATGCTGCTATTTTCTAGTTGATGGAGCTTACTGCTTTCCCATCAAAATACTTACAAAATCACAACCTTCCCAGGATCTGAGCCTGTGGAACGAAACAAATGTGCGTTCTGTCTTAAATATACCAAATATACTGCTATGCACAAGGACCTATGCCAAGAACAGGTAAAACCAATACCGCCTCAATTTATCACACGATTAAAAAAAATTAAAGAAAATAATTATTATAATACACATTTATTGACAAATGATGGCAGCTTATAGGAATCGTCCTGGTTCCATAAAAACAATATAAAACTATGGTGTTATTTATGGTCCCTTTATCTACAAGGAGGATCTTTGTGACGATCGTCTTTTGTCGCTGCCGCGTTTTTTTGTTCGCGCCAAAAAACACAGTCGTTAAAAATGTATCGTCCAATTGCGATGGTCGTTTAACAGTATAATAATCTGTGCCGATTTCTTTGTAGATCCCATCTTTATAGCTTGTCTATAAGCTGATACGTGATGCGATATGCTTTTGTTTTATGCCGCTGCTTTAAAAAACTTATTTTCAGATTATTTTTGCCGGTGATTCGTTTGAACTTGTAAGTGTTATTGCAGAGCTAGTGAAAAATCATTTTATGTCAAAATTGACACATGTAAATGTCGAATTTCTACTTTTAGGGCATACTCCTCCTGAGGTATGTTATATAAAACACTTGTAGTGTCAAATACTGTAATAAGTCTAAACGTAGTTAGTTATAAATTAGATACCTCAGGAGCTTTAGTAAGCCCGTGAAAGAGTTATTTCACAAACAGACTTTAGTATTTCACGTAGTACCTTGACTAATATTAAAAAAACCGGCCAAGTGCGAGTCGGACTCGCACACGAATGGTTCCGTACCATTATCGCAAAACACTGCATAAAAATCACGTTTGTTGTATGGGAGACCCCCTTAATTTATTTTATTTTAATTTAATAATTATTATTTTATGAAGTAAATATACAACTGAACATTCTGTGAATATTTCAAGCGTCTACCTGTTGCCGTTATAAATATCGAGCAAAAAACGGCAAAAATATCACGTTTGTTGTATGGGAGCCCCCCTTTAATATTTACTTTATACTGTTTTTAGGGTTCCGTACCCAAAGGGTAAAAACGGGACCCTATTACTGAGACTTCGCTGTCCGTCTGTCTGTCTGTCTGTCTGTCTGTCTGTCTGTCTGTCTGTCACCAGGCTGTATCTCATGAACCGTGATAGTTAGACAGTTGAAATTTTCACAGATGATGTATTTCTGTTGCCGCTATAACAACAAATACTAAAAACAGTATAAAGTAAATATTAAAGGGGGGCTCCCATACAACAAACATGATATTTTTGCCGTTTTTTGCTCGATATTTATAACGGCAACAGGTAGACGCTTGAAATATTCACAGAATGTTTAGTTGTATATTTACTTCAAAAAATAATAATTAATAAATTAAAATAAAATAAATTGAGGGGGGCTCCCATACAACAAACGTGATTTTTATGCAGTGTTTTGCGATAATGGTACGGAACCCTTCGTGTGCGAGTCCGACTCGCACTTGGCCGGTTTTTAGTATTTGTTGTTATAGCGGCAACAGAAATACATCATCTGTGAAAATTGCAACTGTCTAGCTATTACGGTTCATGAGATACAGCCTGGAGACAGACGGACAGACAGACAGACAGACGGATCGCGAAGTCTTAGTAATAGGGTCCCGTTTTTACCCTTTGGGTACGGAACCCTAAAAAAAAAGGTGAAATTTAATGTTTGTTTGTAACGGGTAATCTCTGGTACTGATCTGTTTATGTAAATTCTTTAATTGTTAAAAAGTGACACTATTGCTAATATTGTCATATGTTTTTATCCCGAAAAAGAAGCTTATCCCTTTTTGGCCATGTGATCGAAGCCAAATGCTATGTAGTTGTTTCATAAAAGGAGAGAAAATGTTTGAGGCAATCTGAAAAATAATAAGCTTCGGATTGTAAACTAAAAGGTAAACTGAATGACTAATAAATTACATAACATATCATGTCTACCTTCTTTAATATCTAACGCTGGAGTTATAATTAGATTTCAATTTCTGAAGATAAATGCACACAATTAATATTTATGACAACATTATTTTAAGAAGTTTGTTAAATCCAGCTGGTTAGTACCAATCGTTAATCCATGATGCATAAACAAAAAAACTGTATAACTTACTCATTATCTGCTTATCGTAATTTATACAAATAAAAAAGGGACGATTTAATATAAAAATGCTTTAGATCCGAATAAAATAAATACTATTATAAGATAAAAATCTCAACAAAACATTCCTTCAAGAAATATATTACACACCTATCATATTAAAATTATAACCTATAATTTAATTTTCAAAATGGTGTACATAAAAACTAACGTTGGGTGTTGTCAGGTGAAAAAAGCTGGTCGCACATTAGTTTGTTTCTTTTTTTTTCATGTGTTAACCCTCAAGACTGTTTGGTGGTACGGAATAGAAAAATGAGGTGTATTCTTAGAACAGTATCATAACTCAAGAGACGATGGCCAAAGGATAGCTAAATGTCTTGAACTAATTATTATGAATATGTTTATATATAGCTTGGTTATTGAAGGGATAGAGCAAATAAACTACCGAATGTTATGGCTATAACTGCGCTGGAATACCATTGGCCTCATGGGCAAACATAATGAGTTGAGTTGAAGATACCTAGAACTGCTTTGTTATAAATTAGAGCTAATATAAAGAAGGGTTTATAATTTAGTAACATTAAATATAAATTCTTATTAAGCCTCTGACCTAGACTAGAGTCAAGAGCAAACACATTAAAAAAATACATGTAGGTAATCCTTATACTCAAACATATATGGCAAATGTACGTATTCTATATGATTTCTCCCTAAACCTTTCGCCAATACAAGCGTAATATTATCTTTACGTAGGATTTATAAATTTAAATGAGTGGTTTTCATTCCAAAGTTTTTTAAGAAAATAAGACGTTTTAGGGTTCCGTACCCAAAGGGTAAAAACGGGACCCTATTACTGAGACTTCGCGGTCCGTCTGTCTGTCACGAGGCTGTATCTCATGAACCGTGATAGCCACTCAGTTGAAATTTTCTCAGATGATGTATTTCTGTTGCCGCTATAACAACAAATACTAAAAACAGAAGAAAATAAATAATTAAGTAGGGCTCCCATACAACAAACGTGATTTATTGCCGTTTTTGCGATAATGGTACGGAATCCTTCGTGCGCGAGTCCGAATCGCACTTGGCCGATTTTTTATTAGGATACAACTATATCTTGAAGCTCTCAGATCTTCTATTATATCTTACGAAAATGATTCGCATATCCTAAAGTCTTCCATGTCTATATAAACGTTTCAATCTATACTTGAAAACCTAACGACCTAAGATAAATTACTCCCCATAGGTACTCAGTTTGCAAACAGCAAAAACAACCAAGTAAATAGTCGGGTACTTGAATATTACAGTTTTCCCACGTTGGACAAAGCTCGGCGCCGAGATGCGCCCGCGCTGCGCCCGCGCCGACCGTGACGGATTGCTCCACGACAGAACACGTTATCTGTCATAACCGTCTGTGCCGCGATTGATTGTGCTTGCAGGTAACCGCTCAGGTTACTACTCCCTATAGGTCTTGGTATGAAGATGCCATGAAATGGCACTTCAATATCAAAGTAATACTTGTAAACTCAGAGTCAATTTTATGGAAAACAGAGAGATTGCCGAATGTGAGAGGAATAATGCACATTTATGGGCCTTGTTAACTACCAGAACTGTCAATCCCTTAAACCAAAACTGTCATCATCATCATCATCATATCAGCCGAAAGACGTCCACTGCTGGACATAGGCCTCCCCCAAGCGTCGCCACATTGACCGGTCCCGTGCGTCCCGCAACCAGCGGATTCCCGCAACCTTCACCAGGTCATCATCATCAACCAAAACTGTAATGCCTATTAAACCTTGAAATAATATTTGCCGAAGGTGAAGAGGTGGATAAAAGAAAGTTTAGCGAAAATTTAGAAGACAACGATATATTTCAAAAAACGACAATATATTTTATTTATTGTTTGTCGATTTAAATACGTGTCAAAAGAAATTTATCAAAGCATTTGAACTTGAAAATACTTAATTAAATTACTTTCATAGACATAATCGACCACAGTGGTATACAAGATAGAAATCACAGACGAAAGAAACGTATTAACTTGTACCCAAAGATTAGATCCCATACATCATTGATACAAGTACCTACGCTCTGTAATTAATTGACGGATACAATAATTATCTTATTATATAGCATTCATCGTAATAGTATACAATAGTCTAGTCGGTATGTATGTAACTACAATGTGTTGGTCAATAACATATGTTGTTGATGTCATTAAACACAATATCGACAAAGTTTCGAGTATATTAAATACTGAATAAGTTAATCTATTTCACATTTGGTCCGATACAAAGGAATTAAACCGTTATGGGCTGCCACAGGTGGCGCAATAGATGTTTTTTGGAATTATCAAATCGTATAAAGGTCCATCGGCAACAATGGCCGCACTCCAGTTCTCCGGCCGACACGACAGATGCAACAATACGCCGACGAATGATTAATCGTGCATCTACTAACGTTTTATATGCACAAATAAAAAATATATTGTGAAAAAATGAAACAAAACTTTTTGCCTTTTGTTTATTGCGACGACGCCAACATGTCTGCACCAGACCGATTCGAATTTAGAAGGACGATCATTAATTATATTTTGTCTTACTCACGCATTCCATTTTCGAAGTCGATATGATCTATAGATCCGATCTAAGAGTCTATCGATCACGCGCATTGGAATCTAAATTTATTCATTTAGTGGCATCTTTTTGCAGATGATTTTTGACGTATGGTGTCGGTGATAAATCGTTCGTGTTTAAGCTTAAATTATAGTTTCAATCAGCATGTCTAATTTTAATTATGGATCAGAGATGATTGTTTACCTGCCTTTGATCATATGACTTGATCTTTAAGTTCGAAAATAAATCTCGTCGCAACGAGAAGTCAACAAAAACATTTTAAAGAGAAAGGACCTTGCCAAATTAGCTTTATATAGAGTCCTGATAAAAGCAGGTAAGTAATTCTGCTAAAATAGAGACATGGCAAAACATGACTAAACAAAACAGAATGTACAAACACAACAAATTAAGAAAAACCCACAAATAATTGAGCAGTTCCATAGAAAAAGACTTTATCAGTGGATAACTAATTAACTCTAAACAATATTTCATCTGCCGAGATTGCATGATGCGAGACAAAAAACGAAAGGTCGGAATGACCGCGCCAAAACCAAAACGTTCTGTCCAATCCAAAACAAATAAAACTTAAACAAAAAACGAAGCCGGTTAATAAGCTGGATGACATTTGGGAATTCGAAAAATTCATTCTAAGCATTATTAATAGCGCTCTTGAAGTGGGTCCCGCCATATGATTATTAAAATGAGAAGACAGCAATTACTTATCCTTAGACAAAATCCACGCCAGCCATTAATCCAGCCGATGTTTCGGTTAGTCCGTCATTGTTTTATTGTCCGACATGCCTCTCGTATATGTACTCGACTCGTACTCTTGTTTCATTTTAAAGATTGCTTCTTCGTAACAAGCCTCGGATGGCGTGATAGCAAATAATTTTATAAGGACCCTTAACAATATGTCAAACTGTTTTACTTTTTCTTTTTTTCAATAAATAATACGTTCACTCATAAGTTTACATTGCTCGGTTTCGTCGGGCGCTGCTTTGCGACGATATTTCTCGAATGTATCTCGAAAAACGTTCAAAGCGGTTCTTTATGCATTTGGGTCCAAGATTTGTTATTATGGGAGAATGATAATGTGATTATTGTTTTGCGAGCTTTCGGATGATTGATGGCTTATTGTCACGGTTAATGAAGTGCTTTCGAAATATTTAATTTTGTGCTTTATTTATCAAGGAACTTTGAACACTTTGTGGGGTATCGGGATGACTCAGATAGGTCTTCTGCTGGAGAGAATGACTTCTTAATTACCATCATTTCTTCGGACAATAACGGTAATATAATAAACATACCTAATATTTTTGTTTCACCAAACAATGTATTCAATTACGAACGCTAGGTACTAACAAAACTGAGCATTTAACCCGAATATACCGGCTCATTAGTTCTACATAGCAATTTCATACAATCACTCTCGTATATATATCTATTCACAACGCTTGGCCGGGACAATGCCCCTCAAATTAATAATTCACGCTTATAATAAATACTATTAGATGTAATTTTAATTTGGGCTGTGGTCGATACGCTCTCGTAGAACTGTTGTCGTTTTTTATGTTTATAGGATTTCGTCAATAGCATTATTGTTAAGGCTTGTGTTGATGGCACCGATATGGTGGGCCGTCGGACCACGGACAATTGTCCGATACAACGTCGATATTGTTCAATCGAATAACATTTCGTGGCGCCTTACAAGTCTGTCGGGAGTGACGACCGATGCTATCTCCTAAGAAATTTAATAAGGCCACGACCTCTGAACCGACTGGTAACTCGTTGGATATTTTGCGAAACTTATTGTGATTGACCTGTTGATAGGTTTGGTAACAACTTAGAGGTAGGTCTCGAGTTAATAGAATTGTGAAGTTATTTATGGCTGTCGTAGTAGTTTGTACTTTGTTTAATACGATTGCAGAATAAGTTTAGAAGAATTGGTATTTCGACCTATTTCCTTCTAATTAAATAGTAGTTAAAAAACTCGTGTGATACTATTAACACACTAATCCATATTATATGACTGTTGCACAGATACACCACGGGCTGATTTGGGATATAGAATACCTACGTTTTTATCCCAGTATTCCCCACCTAAGGGATTATATTGCTGGTCTGGTTCCTTTCCTCAAATGATCTTTCAAGGGTCGACATATATCACTAGGCTTGACGTAGCATAGTCTCCATTTATCTCATTACATTTGTCTTGGAAAACCATTGATTTGTGTCCACTTATTGTTATAAATAAAAGGCATGCCCTGTAGTGGGCGGGGCGACTCCACCCGGGATCACAAACCCGGTTATTATCCACTTATACACATCACTTCTGTGCGAAATATTTCATCTTAACTTATGGGAATAGTTTTTTTTTTATTGTCTTTATGTTTGTTTGGAATTAGGCGAAGGGCTTTACCTGCTGTTGAGAGTAAAAACACAGTAAAAATATACAAAATGCCTAAGCGACTGAAGTGACAAAGTAAACCTCAAAAGTTTCCCTGATAAGCAGATATCAGGATAATCGATGAAAAGTCTTCACTTACCTATCAATTTATTCATCAATAGAGACACAGCACGCTTAGCAGTTAGAACTAAGTAAGAGCCCACTTGCAATTTTTTACATTATTATGTAGGTACTAAGATACTCTTAACTTTTAGGTAAAGCTTAATTGCATGCCCGTCGTAAATATTTATTATAAAGAGGTAAAATTCTAGGCTTGTTTGTTTGTAATTTTCACTGATAGAAAGCTACTGCTACTGCCATTGCTAAGTCTAAAACAATTACAAATAAAAATGGCTGAAAAATTTTATAGTCCCTAAGGGAGCGCCATAGGAGCGAAGCCGCGGGATTAGAGCTAGTCCCAAACAATTGAAGTTCCAATACAGAAGTAATCCAAATTCGTCTTCTGACACTCATTAGAACACAAAATAACAACGGTTTAATCAACAGCCTAATTAATTTAATTCCTTAACACTTAAGAACAGCGCTAAGTGCAATCAACTTATGTTATCCGATTTCCGCAAGGGGTCGCTACGTTACGAGTACAACACGGAAGGAGCCCATGTTTATTGAATCAGCCACAACACCATTACAGCCCCATCGTACAATTGTCTCTGGGGAGAGATTCAATAAGAATTGATGCTCTCTTAGGTACTTTTATACATCTCCCAAAGGATATTTTTGCGTGGGAAATTGACTATCTGCTATTTAAAAACTATTGTAGTATTAGTATAGTACTTATTTGTTTTTTGTACGTGGTTTTCCTATGGTATTCATAATTATTTCGATGTAAAACTTACGGTCTTATTCTTAAAAGTCTCTAAACTGATTAGCAAAACTCTCAAAAGAGTATTTAATTAAGAATCTGCTTTAAAAATGCTAAACAGTTCAGAGATATTTATAAATAAGACTGTACATTGTACCTAAAAGTTACAAGCATTAAACTAAAAGCCCAAAATTCTTTATATATTCACTTTATTATTTGCCATGAACCAGCACCTAGTACAAAACTGATTAAAGTTTCTCCTCCCCCTAAAATCCAATAAAATCTTAACAAATAAAAAATAATAAACTCCTTTGTCTGGAACTAAGTCTTTTAGCGTAATAAAGTCGACTTATCCATTCACCCTGCTGTAATCAATGTCTAATACTGTATTCGTAGCTTACGATAATGATTAACGACAAACTTTATTAATTCGATCAGCTAGGATTAGAGGCTGCACACTGTGGCGGAGGGTACACGGAAAAAAACAAACGAATTTCGCGAAGGGATACCTCCGGGACTATCCCTTTAAACAATAATTGATCAGGGTTGCCAGGCAGCTTAAAAAAAGATTTAAATAATCTTGCATTTACGATTAGTCAATGTAATGAAATAATTTCTATCCCTTCTTCTCGTTTTGTCTTTTTGTTCTGCTTTTTACCCGGCTGCAAGGAAAGGGTTATAATTTTTTCTCTTTTAAACCGACTTCCCAAAAAGGAGAGGAGGTTCCCAATTCGGATAATTATATTTTTATATCATTGTTTTTTTCGGCCATAACTGCGACATATATAAAGGAATTTGCAAAATTCTTTACTCCGAAATGATGATGAAAATTTTGTAAAGAACTGATCAAGAACTTCGGAGAAATACAACCTAATAAATGAACTCTCCAATAAATGAAGGCAAATCTGTCGGGACTGCTGCAAGCGCATGTCTGTTTATTGTTTATACCATTTCATAACATACCATCACGCCAGTACGCTCTAAATGGGTACGCAGATGTATACAGTTCACCCTGGTAAACTCTCATTCCACCGGTTATGTTCAATTGACATGTTAGGTAGGTTACGTTAAAACAGCCTGGTATCCGCAACTCCACGATTAAGCGCGTATTTTGCGTACAAATATAATATTAGGTCCTTACCTATGAAATTGGCGTTTTGTCGTACTGGCCACATTGATCTCAAATATTTCCTCTTTGGTTTGGAATTCCAATTTTAAAGTTATACAGCTATTTACTCATGCTTTTGTGTTTGGAAAACCGTAATTCATTTGTTTTTTCCTCTTTTGGTTTTTTATTTGCGCCAGTCAGTTTTCAAAATGGAAAACTTGAAATATCGCGTTATTTACGAGTAATTAATGATGTGTATGGCGACGGTGTCGCAAAAGAAAACACTGTGTTTTTGGGTCCAACGTTTTCGTTCTGGAAATTTCGACCTGCAGAACAAGCCCCGTGGACGGCCGGAGACCAAAGTTGATAATGAAGAATTGAAGGCTATTGTGGAAACGGAGCCATCGCAAACCACGTCCGAGTTAGCTGCTGGCTGCGGTGTTAGTGATAAAACTGTTTTAATCCACTTGAAGCAAATTGGAAAGGTGAAAAAGCTTGAAAGGTGGGTATCTCATGAATTGAGTGCAGCAAACCGACAAACGCGCGTCGACTGTTGCGTTACATTACTCAACCGGTACAATAATGAAGGGATTTTAAATTGATTTTAAACCTGTGATGATAAGTGAATCCTGTACAATAATCGGAAACGCTCATCCCAATGGCTGAACCCTGGCGAACCAGCCAAATCCTGCCCTAAGCAAAATTTACCAAAAAAAAAATTACTTGTGATCGTTTGGTGGACTAGTGCAGGTGTCGTTCACTACAGCTTTCTTAAATCTGGCCAGACAATTACGGCTAATGTCTATTGTCAGCAACTGCAAACCATGATGGAAAAGCTAGCTGCTAAACAGCCGAGGCTGGTTAATCGCTCTAGGCCACTGCTGCTTCAGGACAACGCTAGACCACACACTGCACAACCGACGGCTACCAAATTAGAGGAGCTTCAATTGGAATGTCTGAGACATCCACCGTACACCCCGGACCTTGCTCCAACAGATTACCAATTTTTCAAAATTTGGATAACTTCTTGCAAGGGATAAAATTCAACTCCGATGGGGCAGTCCAAAGCGCCTTCTAAGAATTTATTGATTCCCGTCCGAATGTATTTTTTAGTAAAGGGATCAATGAACTACCTATGAGATGGCAAAAGTGCATAGACAGTAATGATAAAAAAAAATACGACTTTATGTTCCTCTCTTGCAAAACGCCAATTTCATATGTAATGATCTAATATTATATATGCATTTTTCGTAATTGACATGTTATCGGGTAATCTATTCTGGCATCTCATGTACCACTAAAAAGAGAAAAATAAAAAAAATACAAAGGGAAGTCGGTAAAATTTTTTGTAAAAATGTTTTTTTTTTCATTTATCATTGTATTTTTACGTTTTACCTACTGAAAATCTTCAAACTTTTTCACTGGGACATTCAGCGCCTGACAAAAAACAAATGCATACAAGCAGACAGATAAAAACAAATAGTATATTTTTTATAAAAGTATAATTTATTATGTTGAAGGACAATAAATGTACGCATAAATCCTGTCCTGCACATTTTATTTCTTATCTTTATTGCATGAATTAGGTGCAAGACATTAAACAGTCATGTATTCAAAAAGAATCAACGCTTTTTTTTAAACTTTATATCTATATATTATAATATAAAAATGAATCCCTATTTTCCTTGGTCACTGCATCACGCGTGTACGACTGGACCGATTTCGCTAGTTCTTTTTTTTGTTGTGTTTGAAAGGAGGTTCTAAAAAAAAATTGGTTCTTTTGGTATTGGTAATTTCTTTACCTAACAATTTTTTACCTACATAGGTAGGGTAGTTAGGTAGGGTAGGGTAGGTAGTTGACAGGATCGAAGCCGCGGGCACATCTAGTATCTACATGGCTACACATAAGTATCATCATCCACTAACTGACTTTGCCCACGCTCACCTTCGTTCAAGCCCCACTTTTCTTCTGCCATTCCTCAAGCTCCTGGATGAACCTCATCCAGGTTCTATCTACGATGCCGATGGCAGTAATGTTTACTGCTATCACTTCTTCCAATTCTCAGAAGACTCTCAGTCTCCCTTAGGTATTCCATCTATCATCTAGGTGGTGCCAAATCATGCGTCATGTTCGTGAACGGACGCCGTCAGTTGGGATTGGTCATAACTTGACTGCTTCGGATGTTAATGTTTTTCTAGTATCTATTATATAACTGCACAGTACATGTGTGAGTACTTCTAATACTTTATCTCTGTAGGTGGTATAGTGTGTAGTGCTATTCTGGGTGCATTGTCCTCACATGTATGAATTTAATAATGTATGTCATGTACCTATGTTCCTAAAAATTGTAAAAAAAACATTTTTTTTTAAAGAGTAAATATGGAGTTTCTTGTGCATTCTTCTCCATAACAAGCTACTTTCCGAATGCACGGTAGAAACATTTTATATAACGTTCAAAAGTGCCGCTTGGTGGCCTAGTTGAAATAAAATATCTTTGTCTTTGTCATCAGTTCATCACCACGCCTTCTCATGTGTACGATGCAACTTCATTTCATTTAAAACATATATTTATCATATTTACGAGGGTACGGCCTACTGTTATCAATTATCATAAATAAGTAAGCTTAAATAAATAAATACTTAGCAAGGAAGTTATGTCTAATCTAATCTTATTATGGAATTAGTACTATATAAATATTGCTATAGATAACCACCACGCTCGCTATAGCTTAACTAACAAGATAAAATAAGTAGGTATAAGGATAACCAAATACTTAATTAGTAACTTGACTATATTATACTAAATTGCTAAATAGGGCGTGACTAACTAAATCTTATTCAGGTGCAGGCATTTTTTTAGTGTTTAAATGGCGATAAATCAAAGATGTAATTTTAATCGATTAAAAAAATACACTTTTCTCTACAATTGATCTAAAATAACATGAAGATGTTTCTGAGCCGTTGAAGAATACAATTTCTTCCACCTAAGATAAATAATATTAAAATTTCAGTTATAGCAAAGTTTTTAAATAGTCATATGTTTGAAGAAAAAAAAATTATCTTTTTATTTTCTTATGTACTATATGCTCGCGTTTGACCACTATCTCGCCTGATGGTAAGCGATGATGTGGACGACGGTGAAGCACGCTTGCCTAGAAGACATATTTTCTATATAAATGCTGTCAACCCGCCATTTTGTTTGCTAAGGTAAAGGTTACCTGCATAGAAATATTAAATATATGTACCGGTATGGCTTGTTTATATATCTATGGTTACCTGACTCAATAGTTACAGGTAATATTAGGCAAAACAAGCATTGCGATTATTAGCCGCGTGGATTATATTCGTGCGAATTTTTATTCGCGTATTGAATCATAACTAACACGCACCTGTTTATAGAGGATTGTGGATTCTGTGGCAAAACACGGATTACTTGCGGTAGATATTATTTTCACGCGAATTTTTTACGTGCGGAAAAGATCGTGCGAGTAAAAATCGCAGTGCGTAAGCCTAACTAATATTACCTAAGTACACACAAAAATCTTACACTACATCCAGAAAAGTACGTCATAATCAGATATAAATTGCGAATAGTAAATAATAACAAAACAAACGTGTAGCAACCCTAACAATAAAATCTCAGTGTCAACATACCAGCCGCGAGGGTTGTGCACCCCGAGGGATGCGTTTGTTTTTATTAAAAGTTTTTATTCTGTAATAATGGGATCTACGATATCCATTATCCTTCTGCAAACAATTACTGGTATGCAAGGTTGTGCAATTTACATGGTCAGTTGTTGACAACAGAATAAGAAGGTTAGGCCAGTATTCCTGCTAGAGAGCCAAACCTCGAATTGTGACATAAAATGTCACAACTCGAGGTCTGGCTTAGGAAATTCCGGCGGATGTCTGCGATCACATTTCCTTTTTTTAGCGATAAAAAAGAATGTGTCTGTTTTACTAATTATTTAACAAAAAGCCATACTTAAGCTCATCTTGATTTTTTTGTTTTGCCCCACGCATTTTAATCAAAGTGATCGGCTACTGGTGGCAGTGGTGGTCCAGTGGTATCGGCCGCGACTTACAAGTTGTAGGTCGTGGGTTCAAGCCCAGGCAGGCGCTTTCACATCATCATCACATCATCAGCCTATTAATGTTACCACTGCTGGGACACAGGCCTCCTCTCTGTGAGAGGGAATGAGCCGTAATCCACCAGCATGAATTTCTCCTTGTTTACGTCTTTTTAGTTCGCTTTTCAAGCAGTCGGGTTTTTGATTTTTTTAATTATCTTTTTTTATTTATAACTTTTTAGTTATTTTTTTTTTCGAATTAGGTACTTTTAAACATATAAGTGTTATATATTTTTGAAATCACCTCTTAAAATCCTCACACGATAGGTTTGGAAGAAAAAAAAAAATTGAGCCCCCATAATATGGCGCCCAAGCCATATTCCTATTTTCCCATTTTCATGTAGCCAGTGACACTCGCGGGGTTAAGATGAATCGGTTGACGTAAGAACCATCAAAATCGGCACACGCGTTTGGTCTCTAGAACGCCACATAACAACAAACATACATACATACATACATAGACTGATAAACACATTACCCTCCTTCGGCAGTCGGGTAAAAAGATTAGCCGCGTGCTAACACGACTTACTTCCACGATGAATATGCATGAAGTTCATGTATATTGTTCACTACACGGTACTGAACTTTATCTTGATAGATTTTAGGACCATAAAGTATTGATATTTTAATATATCAATGCCATAAAGTGATTACTGATTTGCGTTACTATACAGGATGAATATTTCAAGTGTACAAGGATGTCCGAATTTGAAACTATACGCATATAAGAAATGGTTAAAATTACTAAATAAAAAGGTTCCTCGGGGCCGAACTTGGAGAATACTAAAACGGTATACATAAACTCAAGCCTTTTTCCCATGGGGGTACGATCCACCTGCTACGATCCTTACAAACTTCTTTTGCTTCACTCACATTCATACATCTAGTCACACACACAAGCCGGTTATGAGTACTGCGCACCTGGACTTTCTGAAGAACACGGTATAATTTTTACGTTATATCCCTCGTAGATTATGTCTTCCTTATGGCGATGGATTATTGGCCTTGATCAGGAGGAAGCTACATGGTTGTTTTTCATTAACTTAACCTCGTGTTCCACCACTCATTGGGGGTGCATCCCGAATCCTCTACGACATATTGGATGACCATTTTTGACCTAACTAGAATTCTTCATCTAAGAGCATAAACTGGTGAGCAAAAGCGCTGGCTAAAATACTTTCAGGGGGGTTCATTTTCAGCAGAACCTCGAAGAGTTTTCTGTTGCGCATTAATAGTACACAGATAGAACAAACTTAGCGGACTTATGAAGAAAACCGGGCAAGTGCGAGTCGGATTCGCGCTCGATAGGTCCCGTAGTATTTTATGATCTGTGCCCGTACCAAAATTACGTTTGTTGTATGGGAGCCTGTAAATATTTATTTGATTATTTTTTTAGTATTTATTTGTAGCGGCAACAGAAATACATGATCTGTGAAAATTGCAACTGTCTAGCTATCACGGTTCATGAGATACAGCCTGGTGACAGACGGACAGACAGACAGACGGATCGTGAAGTCTTAGTAATAGGGTCCCGTTTTTACCCTTTAGGTACGTAACCCTAAAAAAATAGAGAATAAAAGAATTATGAAATAATAATTGTACAATTTTAGTAGCATGTCGGGTATGCTAGGTTCTCTAATCTGATGAATTTTAATTCGAAAGCCAGGCGTGTGCAAATGCACCTCCTTGCACCCTCCTCCGAACGCCCATGCTGGTGAGTTTTCATGGAAGTTACAAAATTCATTAAACAAAAGAACTACTTAATGACTGAGAAATACTTATATTTTAGCATAACAATTAAATAAAACACTTATCTGTTCTTATCTAAGGAGTATTAATTTCTCAACTGGTGCTATCACAATCCTGAACATTGTTTTATGGCAACGAATTACTATTTATTTGTTAGCTAGTGTAAGACGTTAAGTGTTCTCTGATATACCAGTTATACTTGCGTGAGTATTATTTATTTTGGCAACGTCTTTAGGAACTAAGGAATCGTATAAGTAACTTGCTACAAATTATATCCTTGTCACTAAAATAAAATGTTCTCTACGCACAATTAATATCCACCCGTTTTATTTACCAGGAAATAGCAAAGATGAACAGCCGTACGACCATATTCGTGTTACTGACAGTCATCGGGGTCGGAGGCTTGAGTGCCTCCATCGCTCTGCTCATAACACGCACCAGACCAGACGCAAACGGCATACAACAGGATTACGATCTCGACCTCTGCCATCCGCTGGTGATAGCACACCGTGGAGCCAGCGGCTACGTCCCAGAACACACCCTCGGGGCCTACGCCCTCGCAGCCACCATGGGCTCCGACTACTTGGAACCAGATGTCGTCATGACCAAAGACGGAGTACTCATCGCCCGACATGACAACGAACTCGGGTACTCAACAGACGTAGCCAAACACCCAGAATTCGCCAGCCGCTATCGCACTCAAAACGTCGACGGCAGTAACATAAGCGGCTGGTTCACTGAAGACTTCACTCTCGCAGAGATTAAAACTCTACGGGCCATTGAACGCATACCCAACTTAAGACCTGGCAATGCTAGAATGGATACGGCTTTTGATGTTCCGACGATGCAAGAGATCATTGACTTGACTAAAGGTCTAGAAATCAGTCTACACCGTCCAATCGGAATTTATCCTGAAATCAAACACGCCACTCATTTCCAGCGTTTAGGACTACCGATGGAAAAACCTCTTGTAGATTTGCTGCATAACAATGGTTACAGAGGTCCCGAAGCACATATTTATATTCAATCTTTTGAAGTTAACAACTTGAAAGAACTGAAAGATCTAACTGATCTTCGATTGATTCAGCTTTTTTCGAGTAATTCTACTCTGCAACCGTTCGATCAATATGTAGCGGGAACAACTCTCACATATAGTCAAATGGCTACTCCAGAAGGGTTACGTGAGATCGCTACTTACGCTTATGCAGTGGGGCCTGACAAAGGTTACATAATTCCCCGTAATGCTGATGAAACTCTGGGTGCTGTGACAAGTTATGTGCAGGATGCTCATGCTGCAGGGCTGAAAGTGCATCCGTTTACTTTTCGGTCAGAGAACGTGTACTTACCGGCCGAGTTCCGGAGCGACGACCCTTCACCTGACGCCATCGGAGACGCTGATGGTGAACTCCGAGCGTTCCTAGCAACAGGTATAGACGGTTTCTTCACGGATCAGCCGGATGATTTAGTGCGCGTTCGAGGTGATTGTAATAATTAACTGCTCGTTACTATTATATTGATAGTGATAAAGACACAAACGTCAATGTGGATTATTAAACGTCATGCGTCAGATCATAAAAACTCAATTACTCGTACTGTTGTACTGTTACTCTACAACTTTGTATATATGTGCCCATATAGTTTTAGATGCTCTGTCGATTTTTAAATATTAATTTATTCTAGTGTAAGTATATAGATAATAATGTGTTTTTAAACAATAAATGCTAATAATCCCCGCTGCTAAATTCTGTATTAGGTAATCTTATTTAATCCACTGCAATTAAATGACAAGATAATGTATTATTGGAAGGCTACGTATACATACCATTATCTAAAAATACAGAAAACAGAGAATGATGTACTTTAAGGCTCAAAAGGGGTGTCGCCTGATGAAGAGTTGCCAAACGAAAGAGTGTCCTGCCCTTATCAAAAGTTATATACTTACTTATGTAATATTCCAGCAAACGAGCAAATATATTTTATCTTTAACCAGTGGCGGCCTTAGGGGGTGGCGAGCAGGGCAATCGCCCGGGGCCTCGCTCTTGCAAGGGCCTCGCGCCATCGCCCAAAAAAGCTTGCAATTTAGATTTTTTATTTTATTCTTTGCAAGGCTGTCATTTGAAGATGTTTGACAGTCGTTACGGGTAGTCAGAAGCTTGAGATCTGACACCAGTCTTGCCAAGAGGTATCGTGTTACCCAGTTACTGGGTTGTGGAGGTCAGATAGGCAGTCGCTCCATGTAAAACACTGGTACACAGCTGAATCCGGTAAGACTGGAAGACTAGGCTAGGGAGATTTCATCCTTTGCATGCACCTTATTCATAACAATAAAATAAAGCAGGTTAAGTATTTTAAATTAAAGTATTAATAATACTAAGTGCCGAGTTTTTCTCGTCTATAATCACTTTATTACATACATTGCAAAAAGGACAAGGGCCTCGCAAATATATGCCCGCCCGAAGTCTCGCAACGGTTAAGGCCGCCCCTGTCTTTAACATTTGTTTACCTACACATAAGATCTTTAAATTGACGAAATGATTGTCACGCTACTAACCATGAGTCCTCTGAATTTTTGACTGACGGCGCCGATAAAAAAATGTTGGTGGCTGATAATACCACTTGGTCGTATTTTATTGGGATTTTGCTGTAGATAGGTTAGATTGCTTTGTGAATCGTTAAAACAGGAAAATTCCAAGGCTATCGAAAAATAGTAAAATCTAAATGTAACTAATAAACATATTTTAGTTCGGTATATTTTTAGTTTTAGTTAGTGAGTAGTTTTTAGTTAAATTGTATATGTTTGTAGTTTTAGTTATTTAAGTATTTTATACACTGTATATACTTTTATCTATGTAATTAAACTTAAAATATAGAAAACATTACTAATGTAACTAAAACAATTATCAACGCTTAGAACGAGTTTTGACTTTTGAGGACATTTTAGTTACTTAATTGGATGGCAGCGGTGCAGTTTATATAGAAAAATAACTAGAAACAAACGTACCTACCTATGTACATGCACGTACACTTGTCCGAAGACTACTACAAAAGTTGTTTACCCTATTTCCAAACTCTCTTGAAATGATATGAGAATGATAATACACTGATACACTGAGTTTTATGATTTATCTCAAGTGAATGTACAGTGAACAAGAAAATCACTTTGTAGATAATATACGGAAGTTGTTTGTGCTATTTTAAATTATCTTTACATAATGAACAAACAACCAAGCATACAAACTAAATGATCTGTTATCTAATGTCTTTACAACCACGTTTGACCATAAATACATCGGTGATTTACAAAAATTAAGAATAAACATAAATGTGGGCGTCCAACCAAAAAAAGGGTCCAGTTCTCGGCAGTTAGAGTCTGGCAAACGAAAGTAGAGACTGAAAAAGCGCGGCAAATTTAAAATAAATATCAGCATAGCAACCCCAAAACTAGTATGAAATACCTGGAATAACCTAATTTGATACTTTAGGATTATTAATTTTACTTCGTCTGAATAAAAATACTATAGGTACTTTAGATAGGTAATACTTTAGATAAATTATGTATCTATCAATCTGAAGAAAAAGAAAACAACAGTATTCTATAATAATTTTGGTGTATTCACTACCATAATCAAAATCTGATTCTAAGATTTTCATTTGAAAAGATTCATTTAGTCACTGGAATCGTCTTCCTCCTGTTGTTTTTCTTGATATTTAGACATCATGCGAAACAACATCTCGCGTAATCCACTTTTAATTGTTTTATTAATTTTTTACTGAATAAATACCAATCAAGACCACAACAATTGAGGTTGACATTAGTATACCATTGCCATATAAAAAGTTTGCAAATAATTCGAGTGTCTACTTTAATTTGCCAGACTCTAGTTGCCGAGAAATACGCAGTTTTGTAAAGTTGCCCTCATACAAGTACAGTTATAACTTCAAAAGTACAGTTTTTATAGAACATTTTTTTATTCTTTATTATCTATTGACTATACTGATACAGAATCTAATCTTAAAACAAAACTCCACTACTGGATCCTTTTTAGTTGAACACCCAAATCAATCAATCTGCCTAGCCTTTTCCCAACTATTTTAGGGTCGGCTTCCAGTCTAACCGGATTCAGCTAAGTACCAGTGTTTTACATGGAGCGACTGCCTATCTGACCTCCACAACCCAGTAACTGGGTAACACGGTACCCCTTGGCTAGACTGGTGTCAGAACTCAAGCTTCTGACTACTCGTAACGACTGTCAAAGATCGTCAAATGATAGCCGGGACCAATGGCTTAACGTGCTTTCCGAGGCACGGAGGAAACTCGGTATGTTGAAATGGTCAGCCATCCACGGAGCGACCTCGTCAAGCGTTGCTTAACCTTGAAGATCGACCCGTGCGGCTGTTATTATTTAGCCATGAGCTCCGTTGAACACCCACATATTAATCAGAAAACGAATGCGCAATGCTATCTATTGGATAGAAAAATAACAAATTACAATAAACAATAACAAGTCATAAAAGTTGTTGTTCTATACGTTCCACCCAATTGCAGAGTTAAATAAGCGAGCATACATTTCAGAATAAAGTATGATTGCACATGTATTATCTGCATGTCAATAGCATTTATGCTGCAAACATATTTCTTAGAGTACCTAGGTTTTTCTTTGTTTATATATCTTTGTCTTTATTACGAGCAGCAGTATTTACGTATATATTTCAACTCGTGCACAAACTGCGTTTAAAATTCGAATGATATCATGTTGTAACCTTGCAGTATCAGTGGCTAATACAGAATCAAGTTCATATGGAATACGTTTTGGTAATACAACATCCTAATTGCGTAGTGAGTTCGGCAGGGCAAAGGATACAACTCCATGAAAGAGTATTACACGTTTCCTTTAAATGTTTTCGGTATAACGTAAATAATTTAGAAACTGTACTTTCACATGTACTTTCCATGCCCTATCCTACCTTCCTACCTTTCGAGTGTATTACGCAATACAAAATTCGTTAGGTATTTTAAAATTGTCGTCTCCCTTACCTAAACGTGTTCTATGCCGAATTCACTTACGCAATTAGGCTGCAGGTCAACTGACATATTAATTAAGTTAGCTGCACGTTTTCCTTGTGGTTTTGAACGTGGTAGGGACCAACATATTTTATTCGACGTAACACTTTAGTTTTTGACTGTACGTAATTGTGTTTAGTCCCGTCTTGTCACCCAGTCTGTCTATCTGTGAATGTATCGTAAATGGAGCTACGAAACTGACATCGACAAACACATTGGTAAGTAAGAACTTATATATTATTTTTATTATATTTTATTTTTGTAAAATGTTTCTTTGTAAGTTGTCAAGTGTTTTAGTTCAAAAGGTAAGTACTGCTAGGCAAACAAAACTTATTTACTGTATTGAAAGTGTATTAGAATGATTAAATAACGAGTTAAGTATTAAATATACCATTAAGAATTGGTTTAACAACATTACATCTAATGTGATTTTGATAATAAACTAAGCTAGATAACAAGTCAAAAATGGTAGTAATAGGCAAGTATATTGTCGGTACAGGGATATACTTCTATCTAAATTTAATATGTAGATATTATGGTACCTTAAAATTAAGTATATTTCAAAATTGTAGAAACGTAATGACGTGATTAAAATTCATCAACCGTTACTAAAGCTACCAATAACAAAACTAATCGATAGAATAATAATAATAGATAGCTACCTATGAATGCTTAACTAATCTACAATTAACGATTTTATTTACAGGAAAATGGACCTGGACCGAAGTGTATGGATTGTGTTGTGTATTATATTGGGAGTCACATTTGGGGTACCCACTGAGAAAACAGCAACTGATGACTGTGGGGTAACAACTGAGCACAACACAGCTGATGACTATGGGGTAACAACTGAGTCTGCGTTGCTTACAACAACTGATGACTACGACTCCCAATTCTGTCACCCACTGGTGATAGGGCATCGTGGGGCCAGTGGGTATACCCCGGAACACACCCTCGGTTCGTATGCGCTCGCCGCACTCATGGGGGCCGACTACGTCGAGCCCGATCTAGTCATGACAAAAGACGGCCGATTAATTGCCCGACACGATAACGAATTAGGGTTAACAACAGATGTTCACCTACATCCCGAGTTCGCCGATCGTTATCGCAACAAAACTATAGATGGCAACCCAATAAGCGGCTGGTTCACTGAAGACTTTACCCTTGCAGAACTGAAAACCTTACGCGCTATAGAACGCATTTCAGACATCAGACCCGGAAACGCCAGAATGAACGGTGCTTTCGAAATACCAACTTTCCGGGAAATAATAGAAATGGTCAAATCTTTACAAACCAGTCAAAATAGAATTATTGGGCTTTACCCAGAAATTAAGCACAGCACGTATTTTGAGTCTATCGGTTTACCAATGGAAAAATTGGTAGTGGATATTCTTCACAGCTACGGTTACCGTGGACCTGAAGCTCCAGTTTATATTCAATCGTTTGAAGTAAACAATTTGAAAAAGCTGAAAGAAATTACTCAACTTCGACTGCTGCAACTGTTCGACGGTAAGACAATGTCGCCCTACGATCAGGTTGTGGCTGGAACTGGCCTCACGTATGGTGACATGGCTTCTGCTGAGGGACTCAAAGAAGTCGCGAAGTACGCTTACGCAGCGGGCCCGGACAAGAGCTACATCATCCCACGTGATGAGAACAATAATCTTGGTGAAGTGACGACTTTTGTAACTGACGCACATGCTGCAGGCTTGAAAGTGCATCCATACACGTTCCGTGCTGAAAATAACTTCTTGCCAAGACCGTACCATAACGCTGTGGATGCCGACACCCCATCAGTCATAGGTGATTTAGCTGCTGAGATCAGGGATTATTTCGCTGCTGGTATAGACGGCCTCTTCAGTGACCAGCCTGATATCCCCATGCGAGTCCGACCTGCTTGCAAACCAAAACAAATTTACCCTGATCCAGCCCCGGTTAAATAGTTCATTTATTGTTTATAAATTTGGTACAGTGACATGAACTTAAATATACTACGGAAGTACAATTTTAAATAATTTTTAGAATAAATAACATGAATTTTCTATGCATTGTCAATAATGTCTGTAATGTCTAAGTAAAGATTAATCTGTAAGTACAAAAATGAGCACAATAATTGTTAAAATAGTTATTTGAATGCATTTAAACAATTAACCTTATTACCTGATATTAGAATAGCAAAATCTATAGTCTTGTGATAGAAGTACATAAATACTTATGTACAAAAATGTATTTATAATTAAGTAGAGATATAGGTAGGTACATTCAGACTACGATATTTCGATATTATGTAATAAAAACTTATAAGCTTATGCATATAAAATAAAATACATGTAAATTTGTACTTACAAAGCCTTCCTACGTATTATAATATCCTAACCCATAGGCAGAGTCCCATAATCGGCACAGGAGGACACCGGGGGATTTAGTGGATTGGAGTCCCACATAACTACGCTATCTCCCCGTGGTAGCGCAGTATGCATGACCATTTCTCCATGCAAACTCAGTAAGCGTCATGCTTATGGCATCCCCGCTGGTTTTTGTTGCTGGTTATCAGACTTCCTCAGTAAACGGTCGATCCGAGTAGTCATTGACGGCTGCTCCTCTGACCTTATGGCTACTGATGCCGGCGTTCCTCAGGGGTCTGTTCTCTCTGCAGCTCTTTTCCTGCTGCACATCAATAACCTACTTCAGCCTGGTATTGTTGGGTACGCAGATGACAGTACTGTTTCAGAGAGATACCTGTCCAGCGCAAAAACCAGCGTGGATGAAGTTCATTCCTTGAGAGAGGCTATGGTGGAGCGGACAGATTTGACCTTAAGCCTTGCCTCCCAGTGGGGTGATGACAATCTGCAGCCTAATTGCGTAAGTAAATTCTGAAAAGGAAACAAGTCGATTCTTTCAAAGAATCAGAATCGTTTCTTTCAACTTTTTCGGTATTGCGAAAATAATTTGGAAAGCTAGCGTTAGCTTTCCAAATCCTCCTTTGAGTTGAACACAGACTACTTAGAGATACTACGGAGTTGAAGATATATGACATTTGCATTACACAATACCAATAGTGAAGTTTTATCTCGATTCTTCCGCTTTCATTCATTCTTTCACAATCAATTCCACGTCAAAATATTGGTAATGAAAGGAGCACAACCTTTCCGTTTCAGAGTGTAATATGCAAAACGAAAAGTCATTTTTGGGCAGGTTCCAACTTGTTTGCTTAGCAGAATTCACTTACGCAATTATGCTGCTGGTCTCCTTTAAGGCCACCAAAACACAGGCGTGTCTTTTTACCGCTAAAAGGAGACTTTTCGATCATACTCCTACTTTTCGGGGTACGTCTGTTCCTGTGACTGATCGGCTCGAGCTCCTAGGCATGGAGTTGACATCCAATCTCAACTTCGGCGCCTCCATTGATTACAAAGCCCAAATTGCGGCCAAAAAACTGGGCATCCTGAATAGAGTGAAGCGATACTTTACGCCTGGACAGCTTTTAACCCTTTACAAAGCGCAAGTCCGATCTTGCATGGAGTATTGCAGCCACCTTTGGGATGGCTCAGCTAAGTATCAGCTTGCCGCGCTTGACTCGGTGGAACGCAGAACCAAGAGGCTCATTGGCGACGTTGAACTGGCGGATGCCAAGCTACATAGCTTGGCTCATCGCCGCAAAGTTGCCTGCTTGTCGGTCTTCTACAGACTGTACTTCGGTGAGTGTGCTCAAGAACTCCACGACCTCATCCCACCAGCCCCCTTCTACCATCGGACATCTAGACGCACTGCAAGTTACCATCCTTACCTTGTTGCCATTCCACCAATTCGCACCAAGCGCTTCCAGACATCCTTCATAATGCGCACAGCAAATGAATGGCACTCACTACCTGCGTCCGTGTTTCCGAACGCCTTTAACCCGAATTTCTTCAAAATTAGAGTGAACAGGCTTCTTCTGGGTAAGCTCACTCCATCGTCGACTCTGTCTCTGTCACCTCTGACCTAGACTAGAGTCAAGATCAGAACCATTAAAAAAAAAAAAAAAAAATAAGCAAAATAAGTGGAGGCGCCTACTCTGTGGGTGGTAGGGGGCTACCGCACCCACGATCATAGGCCTTTACTAGGATACATTATTGTACGTACAGTAAAAAAAAAAATATAACCTGTCCTAGGATGCTGGGCTGCTGAGTGCTAGTTTCGCTCGCTCTTGCATTTTTAACTTTTGGCTTAGCACGCATTGCGATTTTGAGCCGCGCGGAATGTATTCGCGTGAATTTTCATCCGTTTACTGTATCGTAGCTACGTAACACGCACTGCGGTTAAAATAACGTGCGATTTTTGTCTCTTTCAACCTGTTCATAGAGCTCAAAATATTCGCGCGAATTAAACCGACAGTCTTTTAGTTTTTAAGTGTCCGACCGAAAGTTCGATTTCAGTCGAGTTTCAGCAAAAAAAGAGTGTCGGTTTAGTTTCAATTTCGGCGGCAAACCTGCCGAAACTACGAAACTGCATTCGGGCGTTCTCGCGCTGTGATCGGTCATGTTCGGTGCATTAAATTCCATCCAAGCGAGTAAGCGACGAAGATATTTTGCCGCGTCCACGTGCCTAACCATGTCGTGACTGGCTTGTGTTTGCAGTTCGTTACGTTTGTTGTGAGTTTTCGTATATATATTTTGAATTCGGTAAGTTTTATTATGTGATATAGCATACGAGTAGGTAGTAAACATCAAAAAAATGTCGAAGACTGCATAGATGTAATCAACCACTCTGCTCGACCTCATTTTGCACATGACATACCAGCTGAGTCAACGGGGCATTGCAAATTACGTCACGAAATTCAGGAATTTATATGAACTCGAATTTGTTCAGAAAAATAAGTTGACTCAGCAGTAAATTTGTAAGAAATATCTTTATTTACTTATTGAGGTCGGTTATACCCACAGAACATATAATCCTAAAGAGAAGAACGTCAACTTCATACTTTATAAATGCTTACAAGAAGCACACTAGCGCTGCCGTGTATGCCATCGGTAACTTTTGATAATGCGGGAGATTTGAATAGTGTTTCAATCTCTTAGTTTTAATAGATTTTTATTTATATTTCGATACGGAAACTTCACATTTCATTAATTGTCACTTACGCCTACGAAAATTCCGGTATCGAAATTTAAACAAAAACCACGTCAATCTACTGCTAAATGTGTACAAAATACGAGTGACTACACCTTTCCAAACGGTAGACAACTTAGATTCGGTCAAAATATGTGCATAAACAACATTTTCGCTTGCTGAAGATATAATCTTTCTATTTGCGTTCTTATTTTTGTAATTTTTCATGCATAAGTGCCTAAAAAAACACGAACAAATCTTGAAAAAATTTACTTTAAATATGTCGTATTATTTTTCTCTGTGGTCGCAATCGCAATGTGACATTTCTTTGTTGTTGTTAATTTTTTGTGCTGTGCATTCACCCAAGTCTTTTAATCGATTAAAAAAATTGCATTCATCCTAATCGAATAAGTGTGTCAAATGATTATTTTAAATTATTTCGATCGACTCGGGTTCATTTAAATAAATGAGTGATTTTCGGATTTGTGGCTAATTTCGCGCCGAATTTTCTATTACGTACAATAGTTTAAAATTCAAATTTGAAATGCGATCAGTATTCAAAATATTATATGGGATACATCAGTGTGATGTCACGCTCAAACGGCTGGACGGATCTGGATGCAATTTGGCACTGAGATGTTCTGGATGAAACTTACTAGTCTGGAATAGCACATAGGATACTTTTTTTACCGGGAATCCACTCGGGATCATTTTCGACTTTCATGCGCGCGAAGCCGGTGGCTGAAGCTAGTTTTAGTATAAAAGATAGTTTAACTTTGATATTTTCAGAAAGTTTTGTACAGAATGACCAGTATAAATATGAGTATGTCCATGTATGATAAGTAGGCGTAGGAAGGAGCTGGTACACTTGCGCGAATCCTTATGAAGCCAGCTGTTATGGCATAGTTGTCAATCGAGAAAGGGCTGAAATTTGTTCCTGTAAATTAAAATCCATGATGGCGTCCATGCTATTTATGTAATAATTAACATGATTTTCGAGGGTGATCCAGAAAATTCATTGAAAATAAATCTAAGAAGGCGGTGCATATGTACCAAGTTGCATTACGACAACTTAATGCATACATAAGTTTAAGGGCTGCCACATTCTATTAATTCACAAAATAAAGATGGCGGCTATTCAATGCTATACATATTATAAAGGATTTTCTATTTCTCTTGGGGTGCTATTACCACAAATTCTAAATTTACGATGGCAGTTATTTCAGATTGTTAATTTTTCCATAATTTCGATTTAAAGGCCCATGAAAACTATGAAATGACACCTATGACGAAAAAAAACAAATTTCGCCGGCGGCATCTTGGATTTAGTCACATGTCTTCAAATTTTTGGTTCTAGGACATGCCGGTTTCCTCACGATGTTTTCCATCACCGTTTTGAGAGCAGTGGTATTGAAATAATTTACACAAAGTAAAGCGCCTGCCTGGGTTCGAACCTACGACCTACAACTTGTAAGTCGCGGCCTTTACCACCACTGCTCTCACGCCACTACTACTAGACTATTACTACTGCCCATCCTCGGGGGACCACGGGAAGAAGTTTTCCGCCACTACGCGGGTGTCGTACAATCGATGGTCCTTTATGGGGCGCCTGCATTGGCCAAGCAGCCTATCAGGTGTAGGCGCTGCAGGACTAAAATTAATAGCCTGCAGCGGAAAATAGCCATTTGTATCGCACGAGGTTACCGAACGGTACCCTATAACTTCATGACGGTACCTATCCTTTGGGGTGGCAACTCTTCTTCACGATTCTTCGCTAAACATTTTGGCGGACATGGACACTAGGGTTTATAACCGAATCCGCCAGAATGGTGATAGCGTGCCAGGAATTGCTGTAGTAAGGCTTTGATTGCCGAAAATAAAATAAATTTTCTAAACTAAAACATAAAGAATACCAACACATTAAAGTAATGTTCTCTAATTTTTTGTAAAGTTTCCTACCATGAGTCAAGTAAGAAATAACGGCTTGGGTCTGGTATCGTTTGGCAGAAGGAGAGGGTTAAAAGTGGTTAAAGCAGGAAGGGGATGGGTCCCTGATTAAAACACTACCACTCTTATTACAAGGTATTGCATATTTTTCGAGAAAATAACAAAAAATGTTTCCAACCTCAATCAGATAAACAGTGAATACGAACGTCAAAATGGGCGATTGATAACGAAAATAGTATATTATTTATTAGTACGGTATATTGTCTGTGGCGCAAGATTTGGATTAAAATCGTTGAAACAGAACGTAAAAAAAAAAGAAATTCGACCGGCAAATTACAAAAACACAAATAACTCGGAAACGGAGTGAGATAGCCCGATTTTGAGGCCGACCTACATACACTAGTTTACTAGTGATGGGTGCCTATCCTTTGTTACGCAAGGGGTTGCACTTCCCGCAGCGCCGGAGACGAAGCAGAAGCAACTTTAAAGTGTTTTGAGGTTAGGTTACAATAATATGTTTTTCTCAGGAACGCTGCGTTAGCTTGTAATGGGAGTGGTGCCAGGGGGGAGGGGTAAAAACCCCCTACCTCCAGTTAAGTTTACGCAGCTATTTTACACCGTAAATTTGTAAAAAATATCTTTATTTACATGTTGAGGTCAGTTAAACCACGTCAGTCTACTGCAAAATGTGTACAAAATACGATTTACTGCACCTTTCCAAACGGTAGACAATTTAGATTTGCTTAAAATATGTGCATAAACAACCTTTTCGCTTGCTGAAAAGATGCAAAAGGCGTCCTTATGTTCCTCATTTGTCATACAAGCCAAAATCTGGGTAAAACGTTGCTTAAAATTTTGATGCAACCTTGCAACATGACATTTCTTTGGCGTTGTTTTTTTTGCTGTCCATTCACCCGTCTCATATTCGATTAAAATTGCATTCAGCCTTATCGATTAAGTGTATTAAACAATTATTTAAAGTTATTTCGATCAATTAGGTTAATTTAAATAAATGAGTGATTTTCAAAAAAGTTTTGTTTTAGAATTAGAACAGCCGTATAGTGGCATAAAATAAAATAACAACTTATATTATTAACTATACATAAATGCTTTCATAATGTTATCATAACAGTAAATTGAAAAAAAAATCGGATTCATAGCTAATTTCGCGCCGAATTCACCGAATTTAAAAGAATTCAATTTTCAACGCCCCGCGCGTTGAAAATGCCAGGCACTCCAAATGCTCTTCGAAGCCTCACTAACCGTCAAGGGTTAGGCCAAGATACTTACTATATTGACCCACCTGGACTTGCGCATCTCCAACTGTCACTGACAAACTGTGTGGCACTCTGCCCCGCAGTTTATGGAACCAAAGCGCCTCAATTTTGTAAGGCGTTATCTCCTAACCCAGCCCGTAGATCAACGCCACCACCACCACTCTTCCCACCCGCCCGGAAATCTGGATGGTTTCGTCGAAGGTGTCCCCACCAGCTAATACCATGGGTGTCGTCTACGTAACAAACGATATTAAAATACTGGCACTCGGCTACATCCGGTTAAACTAGAACGGCCATCTAGGCAGATTGATTGATTTGATTTAATGTCAGTAAAGTGTCACGTAGTCGTAAGTAAATCATATTTCAATTTAACTAAAACATAGCGTCCAGTAATTATTATATTCACCCCTAATTTCTGTCTGGCTGGTGTGGGTTGCAGTTTAAAAAAAGTCCCGGTAATTTTTTTGGTCCCAGTCCGACACTGATTCAACGTAACAATCATGCCTTATTTATTTATTCATTTCAGATTGGCTTCTCCACGTCCTTACTTATGTGGCGTTATCACCGTGAAAATATTGATTCTAGGCTATTTGTTATGGCAAAAACAATAGCCAGCAAAGACCGATTCGGACTTGCGTACTAAGGGTTCCGAGCCACCAAAACTGTTAAGTCCTTCTTTTTATTATTCTCTGAAGACGATAATGGCCAACAATTTATAGAACTTGGTTCAAGAGCCTCCACTGATGATACTTGTGGGAACGATAGTACTTGCCATATGATTCATGAAAAAGATTTTTAAAATCCGTCCAAGGATTGTTTTTATATGGTCCTGTTAACCTGACTACAAGAAATATGAAGCTTCATAGAAATGTCCATAGTAGTACGTATAAAGACAGTTCACTACGGTGAAAAAGAGCGCGCGCACTCCGCCTCCGTTCCGCAAAAACGTCCGCCCTTCGTGCGCGCCTCCACTGTGAGCAAGCAGTAAAATATGACATTAGGTTGATAAGTTTAAAGAATCCTTGGACGGATTTTGATAACCTTTTGTCAGGATTATATGACAAGTATGTACTTTCCATTCCCACAAGTCATAATGGAGGTTCTTGGACCACTTTTGCCCATTGTCCTTTCAATAGGCTTTCTTACGGCTGTTAAGATACAGACAGAAATAATGTAGAGGCTTTGTAATAGAATGCCGCTCTTTGGCAGTCTTTGAGTGCCTAAAATCAATTAACCTTTTGTCTCGCCAGCTCTAAATAGCCGTTTAAATCAGTGCCGTTCATTAGGTTCGTTTAAGTCACAGCAACTGTAATCCACACTATCGAGCAACATCATTTTACAGATTTATCGTGAATTCGTCGTCAAGCAGCAAGCTTGTGATCATTAAGGTGAGTGGAATTCCAACAAATTGTTATTCTACGCCGCTTTTGCGCTTCAAGGTTTTTTTTCGATGGTCAAGTAAATATTCGGCATCCTGTGAATAAGGCTAGACGGTTTACTGCTTCTGACGACTGATAAATCTGCAAAAGCTTTTCAAGAGCAGGTTTACAGAATAGGTATATTGCATGATTTGAGTTTAGTTCTGCCACACATGAAAATTCTGCAATTTGTTTGGATATTTCACGCTGTTGATTAGAATGCAAGGCATTTACGAAATAGTGGTTCTGGGTTGGATCGTTTTAATACAAAAAGAAAACATTCACCTTTAAAAAAAACTTAAAGGACAAAATACCCAACTCCACTACATGCTTAAAAAACAAATAAAACTGACAGTGACAGTCAGCTGGAAGCTGTAAAGCTGTCAGAAGTGTCAGATACGATGTGACATTTGGAAAACTTCGTATTTCAATTTTTGCGTTAAAACCACGTACAACATAAATTCTAATTAAAATTAGCAATGTGAACAGAAACAGAGTCGAAGTAAACTCAGAAATGATAAGACAATCTCTGAAATTGAGAAAGACACTAACAGTCTTGGGCTTACTTTTTCTATGTAAGTACAGTGCATTCTGTTTATAAGTTCACGAGAATGCTTGCCGCATTTTTGTGTTATTTTTCCTTTACCGAATGTTTTTAATGGTTTTCCTTTGAATGTTATCGATCTCATTAATTTGTTATAACGGTTGCGCTGGAAGCACTTCGCTTTTTGTTTTCCTCCTCGTAACATAAAGTTTTTTGAGTCACTAATCGATAGTTTAGTACTTCAGTATATTGGTCTGTTACATAGCATAACAATGTATTTTTCACTAATAGGTCATGGTATGTATTATAATAAATTATAATTAAATTGTTTGTTCACCTTCTGGCATTTTTACATGGAGATGAAAAACATTGCAATGTTTAAATAACAAAATTAAAATTTATTTTAATAGTCAGTAAGTTTTTCAAAACTAAATTGATTTCTTTCAGTTCTCCTAATATTTTTAATTCTAACAAAACGAAACAGTGGCGTTCACCAAAGAATAGAAGAGGGAGATGTCCAAAAACTAGACAGAGGTTTTAGTGATCTGCCAAAGAAGGATAAATATACTAATACAGATATAATGGAGGAGAAAATGCAACAAAACAGTGATAATGACGGTACAAAGCGAGAACTGCTAGAAGCTAAGTCAAGGATAGATCAATTAGAAAAGAAAATAGCAATTTTGGAGGGAAGGGTCCCACAGAAATATCCAGATGTTAAGTTTCTAGGCTACAAGGAGAGGAAAAGGATATTGGTAAAACATTTTTGTTTATTTTTCTTGCCTAAGGAAAATTAGATAGACTAATTTGGTTAGCAACTGATAAAATATTGATTAGAAAAAGTAATAACAAACTTAACTACTTGGTAGGGTATGAAACCTTATCTATACCCAAGTAGATAACAAAAACATTGTTGCATCATAATGAATCTTGATTAAACATTACTTAATCAGTAGCCCTTTATGATACTTTAGAAACACATTTACACACAAGTCCTTGTGTGTAAGACATTAAAATATTTTTTATGTGCAATACTAAAATGTCCCCTTTCTGTCCTGTTTTTGCACTAGAAGGAGCATTTTACAGTCAATTATACTTTTTTTAAGAAAGTGATGGTAGAATTTTATGATAACATCTACTGCCATCCTGTGATGTATCCACTCCAGCTCCCGCTCAAGAAAGGACAGTAACACCTTGGGGTTAATAAACGATTTTACAGAGAGTACCTGGGTTACCAAAGTACTTTGCTGTGCATCCAGCAAGAAACCATTGGGTCGCTTAGTGATAGTTTAGCTGTTATCTCATATGCAGTGATAAAGTGGGCTGTTTGTGACCTCTTTGACAAAGAGGTCAGAAACCTCATGGAAAAGTAAAAATCTATTAACAATTATTACAGGTGACAGGCGGAGCTGGATTTGTTGGCTCACATTTGGTCGATGTACTTATGACTCAAGGCCATGAAGTTATTGTGGTGGACAACTTCTTCACAGGCCGCAAACGTAACGTGGAGCACTGGTTCGGTCACCGCAACTTCGAGATGATCCATCATGATATAGTTAACCCGCTTTATGTAGAGGTACTAAATAATTCAAATTTTTTATCAACATAAGGAAAATGAAATACCTAGTATACATTTGCTTATTTAATTTTATTTTTCTAGGCGGATGAAATATACCACTTAGCTAGTCCTGCGAGTCCACCTCACTATATGCAAAATCCTGTAAAGACAATTAAGACTAATACTTTAGGAACAATCAATATGTTAGGTAAGTATTGTTCTGGTGATAGTCTAGCTCGTGCAATTCAATTTGAACTTTAAGTGCGTGTCTTAAAAATCATCACAAAAGTGCAGAGTTATTTCTCTCAGTAGCTTTTATTTACACCAACCTTTAAATAGCATTACACAGTGTTGGTATAACTGCTACAACAATTTGTGATAAATACATAGCGACTGAAGCAAATGAAGTAAGCAAAGCAGTACTGCATCGTAGGTGTACAAAGGTGTCAAATCAAAGAAATTGAATGAAATAAGGAAAAATAATAGTGGTTCTTCAGCCATAGATGCAGATCAAAATTTTTGTTATTGTCATAAACAAAAGAAAACATAATCATAAGCTTTTGAAAATTGTATTTACGATTTTTACGGCAGTATTGTAATTTTTTCGTATATAATTAACATTTTAATTATATTTTTCATTCACAGCAATTAATTGTTTGCCTATTTACTGATTGGCTAGTTACTTGGTACTTTATTACCTGAGGTGTCCTTGATTAAGTAGGTGGAATCACCCCTTTCTCAAACGACACTAAGATATTCTTAAAAGTCTTGTTGCTGTCGCAACAATAGACCATAGAGTGGCAAGCACTGCATGAGACTTTATGGGTATTTTAAATACAATTCATGCTTTCATAATTTGAAAAAGATACACAAACAAACTCGCTTTGTCCCATGCAGGTATGCAGAAAGTATAGAGAGCCATCTACAATGCTTGCATACTAAGTAAGCTGAATTATGCTAATTGCATCACAAATGTATCGTGATCTTATTTCAGGTTTAGCACGTCGAGTTGGAGCTAAGATACTGATAGCAAGCACATCTGAAGTGTATGGAGACCCTATGGTGCACCCCCAGCCTGAATCTTATTGGGGACATGTTAATCCAATTGGTCAGTATACTTTTTAATTTAACTGTAAAACATCGTCACAGCCATACTTGTGATTGCCCAAAAAAGGACTTCACTTAAGTTGATATTTCAATCTAGTCCGAAAGGTAAGTTTTGGGGTTCCGCGGTCAACAAGTAACTCTTATGGTTTCGCCTTGTCCGTCTGTCCGTCCGCACCTTACCTCAGAGACTCTTAGTACTAGAAAGCTATAATTTGGCATGGAGATACATATTAATCACGCTGACAAGGGTACGACGAAATCATGAAAAAATAAATGTTTTTAAGCGAATCTCCTACTGGAGATTCGCGATAGAAAAAAAGACGTCCCCACTTAGGTGTACACACCTAAGTGGGGATGCCTATTTTTCTCGTCCATCCCTTGGTGTGAGGTATCATTGCAAAGGCCATTCAAAAATCTTACGGGTCTGCTATAACCATTTTATGATTCAGGGATCCGGAAATTAAGCTTTGAATTTCTAATTTTTGTTAGTTAAGTGTCCTCCCGTCCTGCCAGCTAAATGATTGCTTTTGGATATGTGAAAAAAATTGCGGCAGTAGTACATATGTCATGGATGGAAAGATGCGAAATCTAAGATTCAAAGTGGATAGGATTTGGACGTCGTTGAAGATTTACAAATTGTTACATATAAACTAAGTACATTATAATACTATTTACCCGACTGCCGAAGGAGGGTAATGTGTTTATCAGTCTATGTATGTATGTATGTATGTATGTATGTATGTATGTATGTATGTATATATGTATGTATGTATGTATGTATGTATGTATGTTTGTTCCTATGTGGCGTTCCAGAGACCAAACGCGTTGACCGATTTTGATGATTCATACGTCAATCGATTCGTCTTAACCTTGCGAGTGTCATAGGCTACATTAAAATTGGAAAATAGAAAAATGCCGGCTTTTGGGCGCCATATTGTGGGGGGGCAATTTTATTTTTACTTCCAAACCCATCGTGTGGGGTATCAAAATGAAGGGTTTTTAGAGGCGATTTCAAAAATATATAACACTTATATATTTAAATGTACCTAATTCGAAAAAAATGTTAACTAAAAAGTTATAAATAAAAAAGTTAATTAAAAAAATCAAAATACCCGACTGCTTAAAAAGCGAACTAAAAAGACGTAAACAAGAAGAAAATCATGCTGTGCAGTCGGAGGATACATCTGGTTTTGGTCAGCCAGCTCGCGAATATGTATCCTCCGACTGCACAGCATGATTTTCTTCTTGTTTACGTCTTTTTAGTTCGCTTTTTAAGCAGTCGGGTATTTTGATTTTTTTAATTAACTTTTTTATTTAGTTAAACATAACGAGATTAATTTTGTTTTGTTACCAAAATATTTATTTTCAATGATGTTGGCCTTGATGTTCACAGATCAGTATTAACAGGTTCTTCAAACACAGATAGTTCAATAGCTTGTTGACTAGTGATTCTTTACTTTATTCGTATTATTACATTGGTTGAATATTTGTATGCAGCATGAAGCTTTTGAATTTGGGCATATTAATTTTCGACCTCTGTAGAGTAGGTATAATAATAATATAATAAAAAATAAGGACATCTAATGAACTCCGTATTTTTGGAAGTGGGTCGAATCTTCAATGTTATTTAATTCTTGTTCAAACGAGTTTAGATGCATACTAGCTTGTATTATAGAGTCTAGGTTATTAACATTATTTAATTTTAGGTATGGTACTTACAAGTTGTAGGTCGTGGGTACGAGCCCAGGCAGGCGCTTTACTTTGTGTAAATTATTTAATCACCACTGCTCTCAAAACGGTGAAGGAAAACATCGTGAGGGAACCGGCATGTCCTAGAAACAAAAATTCGAAGACATGTGACATCCAACAACCCGCACTGGGCCCGCGTGGTGGATTACGGCCCATTCTCTCTCACAGAGAGGAGGCCTGTGTCCCAGCAGTGGGAACATTAATAGGCTGATGATGAGGTATGGTAACCGTGAAAGGGAATTGTTGACCCTACTCTTTACGCAGCAGTCATCTTCAACGAGGTTGAAATTAGAAACAACATGTGAGCTTACATTATCGAAAAAAAATTATGATGGCACAAATTGTAAAGTTTTATAAAAGGCTTTCTAATTCACATCACTTTGCACTTGTCTATGATGTGCAACGGTGAGTAAAACATATGATCGATTGTTGGCGACTAGGAGCGATAAGTGCAAAGGTATCGTCACAGATAATATAATACTAGCATGTGTCGTGTTGCGCAACGTCATAGAGAACAGGCATTGGGATTATATGGTATAAGTTGTATATTTGAGGTAGGACGAGCGGGGTTCTAATAACTACGATGATTTAGTTATTATGAAAATCTATCTATATATATAAAAATGAATTCCTATTTCCCTTGGTCACGGCATCACGCTTGAACGGCTGGACCGATTTCGCTTATTCTTTTTTTGTTGTATTTGTTATTGTCAGGAGAAGGTTCTTATGAAAAAAAAAACAGAAAAGAAAAAAAATAAGTGGTTCCTTACCTACTACCTACTATGTAGGGTAGGTAGGTAAGGTAGACGAATGTTTGGTGTTTTTATGGCAAAACAAAGTTTGTCGGGTCAGCTAGTAATATATAAGTCTCGAAATATCAATAAGATCGTGAATATTTTTTTAATGACAAAGATAAAGGGAGTTCGTAATACCTTGGCATATTATTCATATCCTGCTCAAGTTCGTTATAGAGTCGATAAGGAATAAGTACTATCGGGTGTAGAATAATGACTTTACTAAATAGAATCGCGTTTAATATCCTCAATGTCGAACGACAAGGAAATGTTGCTTTCGATAGCGTTGAGGAATGTATTTATAAAATATTTAACATCCAATTTATCGTTAGAATTAGTTAGTTACTGAAAAGTTTGATCGATTATTTCAAGGTTTTTGTTAAGCCGTTTTTCATTTTCATTCAGTTTAGATATTAAGCTATTAAGCGTTATAATAGTTGATTTGATTACGTGTATATTATCTCTCATCAAGTGTGCTAATTGTTTTTCGTCCGTCTGTACTTGGTCTATAGCGTTTGAAAATTTGAAGGCGTCATCTGAATCTAACAGCCCAAAAAGGTTTTCAAAAGGGATCCACTGGCATCGATCAAACTGCGTTTGGACCGTTTATTGTTTACGATATAAGAAACTTACGAATGTTTTTTTAATATTGTTATCATGCTGGCTCTGCAGCGCTGATAACGCATTTAAGCAGTCGACTTGATCGATGAACTATAATTTTTACAATAACAGAGATTCAACTATATCTAGGTGCGATTGTATTTTACTAATATCTAAATACGTAACTACATTCCACTCATCGTTGGTAAACTTAACGTTGATCATGTTATCAAAGTACTAGCTGACCCCCGGGGCTTGGAACCCGTCAATTGGCTACTTACCTACCATGCCTTCTCTACCCACCTACCCTAACTTATTTACTCTACCCTACCTACCCTAATCTACCCTACCTACCCAACTCTACCTTCCCTACTCTACCTAATCATGTAGTACATTATTTTTATGTATGCATGTAGTACATTATTTTTATGTATCATCAATAGTTTTCCTAATGCACGCCAAATAATGAATTTTATAATATGCAACATATTGCTACTTTGGGTTACATTATTGCAATTTACATATGGATCTCTAATATTTTTGAAAATATGTAATAGCCTACGACACTCAAGAATAATGTAGCTTTCTAATGGTGAAAGAATTTACAAAAACGGTTCAGTAGATCCAGAGATTACAACATCACAAACTCACAATTCACAAACTTTACCTCTTTATAATATTAGTATAGATAAACCGGCAGCCTAATTGCGTAAATGAATTCTGCAAAGCATACAAGTTGGAACCATCCCAAAAACGACTTTTCGTATTGCATATTACACTCTGAAACGGAAAGGTTATGCTCCTTTCATTACCAATATTTTGACGTAGAATTGATTGTAAAAGAATGAATGAAAGCGTAAGAATCGAGATAAAACTTCACTATTGGTATTGTGTAATGCATATGTCATAAATCTTCAACTCCGTAGTATCTCTTAAGTAGTCTGTGTTCAACTCAAAGGAGGATTTGGAAAGCTAACGCTAGCTTTCCAAATTAGTTTCGCAATACCGAAAAAGTTGAAAGAAATGATTCTGATTCTGTGAAAGAATTGACTTGTTTCCTTTGGAGAATTCACTTACGCAATAAGGCTGCTGGACTGCTTGTTATCGGTGTGACGACTGGATGGCTTTAGGGCTGTCGTCCCTTGTTGCTTGTGTTTACAAACTTCTAGAGCGTGCAGGTGAGGTTGACTGGGGCTGACTAGATGTTAGTCTCATTCTCCCATATCTCCACTTTGAAAGTTAACAAGCGTGAATCAATATTTGTGCTAAAAAACTTGTTATTATTGGGTCTTCTTAGTAAATTATCCATAATACTGATCATTATGTCTCTATTAGCATTTCACAAGTGTTCACATGATTGTGACAATGACCTTACTATGTAGATTGTGGTTCCGTAAAATGGAACAAGTGACACCGCTTGTTTGCATATTATGTTAATTTGTTTAAGAAAATATTGCTTAATGAGATTCTGTTTTTATAGATCTTATTGTAAAGAAAAATAAGCTAGGGATGTGACACATTTAAATACTAGTTTTTTCCCGCGGATACGGTTCTGTGAAGTTATAACACTCTGATTTTAACTCTGGGTCATTTTTTTTTATTCCTTAGCAGATGTTTAATTCGAACTTTCTATATAATACAAAATTTCAATTTAGAATCTTTTTATCAATTGCTAAACACGGTACATTTTTTTAATATGTTATGTTATTTCTTTATAATGTAGATAAGACGTACCGTCAAAGGGGGTGAATAGGAATGCCGGGGTAAATTCTAGACAAAGCTTTGAAGGGGATTTTCACGTTGTTTATTTTTTCATGCAGTATTTAAATAGGTACCAATTTAATAATTAATTATAATAAAAAACGATGCTTACGAACCAATAAAGTGGTATCGAAGTTAAAATTAAAGTTGTCCTAGTCGATCATTCTTCTATACAAACATAGTATGGCGATTATTCCACTGTTTGACGATGTACGTTAAAATAAAAACTGGCCAAGTGCGAGTCGGACTCGTGCACGAAGGGTTCCGTACCGTTATAGCAAAAAAAACGGCATTAAAATCACCTTTGTTGTATGGGAGCCCCACTTAAATATTCATTTTATTCTGTTTTTTATTTGTTGTTATAGCGGCAACATAAATACTTTCTCTGTGAAATTTCAACTGTCTAGCAATCACGGTACATGAGATACAGCCTGTTGACAGACAGACAGACGGACAGTGGAGTCTTAGTAATAGGGTCCCGTTTTTACACTTAGGAAACAAAAAAAATCTCATCATTACCTAACCCTGTATGGAAACAAAAAAGTAAAAAAAATAAAGTTATGAGCATCAAAGTTCCATATTTCAACACTAATTTTAACGCATCTTTGGGCGAAAATAAATACCATAAGAAGAATGAAAATTGCAAAACTGTCACCATACAGGGATAGATTAGTAGTTCAACAATGCAAATAATTTTATTTTGAAAAGTCACATTTAGTCGTTTTTAGGGTTCCGTATCTCGAAAGGAAAAAACGGAACTCTTATAGGATCACTTTGTTGTCCGTCCGTCCGTCTGTCTGTTTGTCAAGACCCTTTATCTCAGGAACGCGTGTAGGTAATTTAAATGGGACCAATTTCGGAACATACTCTTTCAAACAAAAAAATAATTTTCTAGATCGGTCTACAATTGACGGAGATATCGGAGAACAGAAAAAAAAATCATACATAATGTTGCACATAGAACCTCCTCATTTTTGGTAAGTCGGTTAAAAACAGGAACACCGACTACCGAAATTGAAGTTATTTTTCACTGTGTAGTATTTTTATTTGAAAGTCGGTTGTATTTTTATGTAAAAAACAGTTTTTATTTATAAGGCATTTACTACATTACAGGGCCGAGAGCTTGCTACGACGAAGGCAAGAGAGTAGCGGAGACGCTGGCGTACTCCTACGCCAAACAAGAGAAGGTGGCGGTCAGGGTGGCACGCATCTTCAACACGTATGGGCCCAGGATGCATGTGTCTGACGGACGAGTAGTATCCAACTTTATCATGCAAGCGCTGCAGAATTTGACTATTACTGTAAGGATTTTCTTTTATTATAATAAAATTATTTAATTATTATTTTTGGGTCTTTGCAGAGCCTGAGTGAACAAATGAACTTACGTACACACATACCGGTCAAAAACATAAACCTCCCTTTTGCTTCGCCGTAGTCGGGTCAAAAAACAATCTGCCTAACCTTATCCCAAGTACACTGGAGTCGGCTTCCACTATATTAAAAATTTGGTTATAGTAAATATCACTAGATGGCGCGATATGCATCGATTTGATAAATTATTGAGGCATGCCACTCGATTTTTAAAATTTGTGTGCTGGACACTTTTTGGTACAATGAAACTGTTAAAACGTGCAAAAAATACTATAAAACAAATCTTCATGCATTTAGAGAAAACGCTATCTATGAAATAGCCCATAAAGTGCGTCGAAAAACGCTAGTTACGTCGGCACGGTTTCTTTGTATGGGATGAGGCTTGAGTATGCTAGTATTATATTATCTGTGGTAGTGGACCTGACCTCCACAACCTAGTAACTGGGTAATACTATATCGTTTGGCAAGCAACCGAATGGAAGTCTTTTTATTTTAAATATTTTTTTATAAAATAGTAGCTCACCGGTATCGGGAAAAGGGTACAAGTTACCGGTGGTCAGGGCTATTTAGGGAGGAACCTTCTTACGACTCTTTCTGGATGAAGCCCTTAATCCAACTGCCCAACGAACTGAAGACTAGAACTTTGAACTGTTCCACTCTTGGCCAAAGACCTCAAATATTTTGTATTTATTCTCTACTGCTTCTGCACTCGTGCAAAGTGTTTTATTTTCCTGAGAGAACATTATAGCGGTATAAAAAGGCCTATGTGCTATTTCAGACTATAATCCATCCCTGTGCCAAATTTCATCCAGATCCGTTCATCCGTTATGGCGAGATTGAGTAACAAACATACATCCATCCATCCAAATTTTCGCATTTATAATTTTATAGTAGGATTCTCGTCATCAAGATCCAAATCTCTGCGTTCTAAATTGAGCTGTAATTCACACTCCAATAAAATAAATGATAATTGACAGACAAGGATGCTGTAACGTGACACACTAAGCCACTGTCACTCATTAAGATTGTCAAGGCTGTTAATTTAATATTTCATCTCGTGATCTTGTGATTGAACGCTTAACAGTCGCACGGGGTCCCAGCGCTAAGAAAGAAAATTTGATTCAAATAAATATCACTAGATGGCGTAATATGCATCGATTTGTTATTGAATTGTGTGTAAAATTAACATTTTCTAGAATTGAACATAAAAATGGTATGTTCTCGTTAAATCGACTCTCCTAAGCACAAAATTATGGAATATTGGGCTCTTAATTTACATTTGGTAGATTATTTGAATGTATCATTTAAAATTGATTCAACTACATGTCGCGGTTTTAAATTTCTGAGACGTGCCACATGACGTGGTAGGGTAGGGTAGGTAGGGTAGGATAGGTAGGGTAGATGAATGTTTGGTGTTTTTATTGCAAAACAAAGTTTGCCGAGTCAGTTAGTATACTTATAAAATAATCAGTATATTCAGACGAAAAATGCCAATTACTTCGAAAAGGTTTCTTTTTATTACCCGACTGCCGAAGGAGGGTAATGTGTTTATCAGTCTATGTATGTATATATGTATGTATGTTTGTTCCTATGTGGCGTTCTAGAGACCAAACGCGTTTGCCGATTTTGATGATTCTTACGTCAATCGATTCGTCTTAATCCTGCGAGTGTCACTGGCTACATTAAAATGGGAAAAAACAAAAATGGCGGATTTTGGGCGCCATTTTGTGGGCTAAAAAAATTTTTTTTCTTCCAAACCCATCGTGTGGGGTATCAAAATAAAGGAATTTAAGAGGCAATTTCAAAAATATATGACACTTATATGTTTAAAAGTACCTAATTCTATAAAAAAAATAACTAAAAAGTTGTTAATAAAAAAAGTTAATTAAAAAAATCAAAAAACCCGACTGCTTGAAAAGCAAACTAAAAAGACGTAAACAAGAAGAAAATCATGCTGTGCAGTCGGAGGATACATCTGGTTTTGGTCCGCCAACTCGCGAATATGTATCCTCCGACTGCACAGCATGATTTTCTTCTTGTTGACGTCTTTTTAGTTTGCTTTTTAAGCAGTCGCGTTTTTTGTTTTTTTTTATTAACTTTTTTTGGGATGAGGCATCAGTATGCTAGTATTATATTATCTGTGGCAGTCGATATAATAGGGTCGCTATAAACTACACTAACAAAAAAGCTGGACCTTGTGGATTCGGCGATAGTAACGGCCACGACTTCTCGCTTCGTGGTTTCGACACTAGTGGGCTTATTCCTAGTTTTTACTACTCGTGCTCGATCACGTTAACGTAAACGACCATTTGTATTGAAACTGGAGAAGTGCCGTCTAGTGACAGTAAGAGGAAACTTTACGCTTTGTTTTTGTACAAATTGAGGGAAGAGAACGTTTACGCGGTCAAGTACGTAAAATAACTAGAACTACGGCCTCAGACGTGTACAATATCTATTCAATATTGCTCTTAGAACGGTGAAGGAAAACATTGTAAGGTAACCTGCATTTTCTAAAACCAAAAATTCAAAGTCTTGCGACACCCATAAACCTGCACTGGCCCAGCGTGGTGGCCACGCTGAAGATTATTTTGCATTGCTTGTGCATACAGTAAGGAGTAAGTAATTGCTAATAATGTTTCTTTTTTTTCCCAGGTGTACGGCAACGGGAAACAGACACGTTCATTCTGTTATGTATCTGATCTCGTTGATGGGCTGTTATCACTGATGGCGGCCAATTACACGCTGCCTGTCAACCTCGGGAATCCAGTGGAAAATACTATTCAAGGTAAATAATATATAAACTTACAACTATAGCAGTGATATGACGTATGACTTTTATCGACGTTGAATTAAGGTTCAAATTTCAACGCATAGTTGTGATTAGTGAAGTAAATATAGACCACATTATCGGTAGAACAGTTGAAGAAATGCAAGATGCACAATAATGATAACTTGTTATTGTGTAGGAGGTAGATCTCTGACGGATCAAAATACTGGTGTCCGTCAAAACTGTTTTGTCACCCCAAATGAACACACTAGCGGGATAAAAACTATCTTTTGTCCTTCCCAGGATCTCAAACTATCTCCTACCAAATTTAATCTAAATCTGTTCAACCGTTTAGTCGTACAAGGTAACAAACAAACCGAGTTACTTCCGTATTTATAATATTAGTATTGATAAGTGAACGTTACCACAACAGGAAAGTTACTCCTAGAGTGATATGAGTGGAACGTATACTTAGTGCGTAATCTGCTATGCATGTGCGCCACATAAAAAATAAGTGCGTGTCGTAGTTTTTGAAAAAAACGGAAAATCGATTCCTGCTAGGGTAACGTTGTTCCAGCAGGAAAATTCTAAACGAATGATCGGAATGAGAAATATTGTGCATGGGCAGAGAGCTTATAGTTGTGCAAAAATGTGCGCCGAAAATATAATTGGTGCGTCATCAGGTTTTCGAGATATTGCATTTCCTGCTGGAGTAACGTTTTGAAGAATCGTGTATCTCTAAAACCATTGTACGTGCGCCTGTAGAATAAACATACACGAGTAGCTCTTGATATGTGCGTATTTGTGCCGGCATTAGTTTTAAGGAAATATTTATAATTTTTAAGTAAATGCGCTTTTTGGAAAACCCGAAAAAAGTTCGCAGTGCCTAAATGAGAAAACGTATAAGCTCACTGAAAACTGTATTCAGTCCATCTTGACGCTTGTAATAACCATAAAAAGTTTCAAAAGCATACATGCTTGCGTTATCGAATAATATTGCTAAAAGTTAAAACGAGGTTGTCATAACTTTGACGGCAAAATACAAGAAACTGACTCAACCCAAGATAGGTAGGTGTAAACCACAAGTATGTGCGCTTAGTCAAAAATATATAGTAAAAATATTCAGCTTGGAATGTTTCTTATTAAGTAGATTTAATGAAAAACCTAAACATGTAAACAAAGGCTGGTAACGTTCACTATTGATAAGCACATTTTCATATTATCCCACCTAAACTCTATTTGAGATAAAATTAGACATTTTCTAAATAAGCCCATTGTACAGCCCGTTCAACCGATTTTGACTTTTATTGCGTTGGTGATATGATAAATAGCAGTTGTACATTTAGTTTTGGTAACAATTTATGCTTTTTATGTTATCCTTATAGCTACGCGATAGAACTCAAAATCGGTTGAACGGACTGTATAAAGGATTGTAAAATTATCTAATGTTATTTCAAATGAAGTATAAATAAAATTACTTGTTTTCAATTCATTGAACTCTTCTTATCTCAAAATCGGTAGAACTGAATGATAACACTTATCGGAAGATATCACTAACTATGCGGTTGCGCTTCCTTTAACATGATGTTTGTAGATAAATATACTACATTTTTAGCACACACCCAATTTGTTGCTTGTTGAGGACCCGTCCCTTATTTATAAAGAGGCAGTTTTACTTTATCAAGTGGCTTGTCTCATGTCTGATAGCATATTTGACAAGCTTTTTATAAACTTGCAATTTATGTATGTATGTGTCTTTGGGTCAAATGGGGTCAAATCTTGCAACTGAATTTTAAAGCAGTTAACTGGTTATCTTCAACCAATTAAGATGAAATTTTGCATAAGCGTTTGGTTTGGATGACAATGCACGATAAGCTAAAAATCTTGATTAAAAACGTTTTTATAATGGGAAAAATATTTATAGAATGATTAACTTTTGCCAGCAGATTCGCTGAGAACATAATTCTGGGATTAAAAGTCCTACTTCCTAATATAGGCTGTGTTCCAGAAACCCAGATTCGTTCAGCCATTCATAGATTAACAAACATCCAAACTTTTTGACATATTTGTAAATTATTAGGTACTAAGGTGTGCGATTGGATTTCTAAAGTTTTCTACATGAGGGATTTTTAGAAGGCTTTATGGTTATGAATGTTGATGAATATAACTTATTGCCTACTTTAACTACTAACTTTATAGCAAAGCAGATATCATACCATAATATCACGGCCATATTCATCCCAGGAAATGCTGAGAACTTTACGGCACTTATATTTCGCCATTGGTTCCAAATAGTGTTTAGCCCATTGCAATTAACTTCTGCCTCTCTTAGGCTAAGTTCATATGACCCGCGCGGAATTACTAACCGCGCGGTACCTACAAAACCAAACTATGTTTAGCGTCTACATTGCATTACCACGCGACATAGCGCGGCGCGCTTCGTCCCGTTCGCAAGATCTTGAAACACGCATAAGCACGCGGTACAAGTTCTGCAGACCTGTATCGATTCGTTCAGTTAATCCGCGCAGTTTGTATTAGACAGACTGATTGAATAAAACCGGCCAAGTACGAGTCGGACTCGCGCACGAAGGGTTCCGTACTTGGTAAATTGCGGTTTACGATTTAACGTATTAAAAAAAACTACTTACTAGATCTCGTTCAAACCAATTTTCGGTGGAAGCTTACATGGAGAGTAAACTCCACTCCTGTACATCATATATTTTTTTTAGTTTTAATAATCTCTTATTTTAGGGAGAGGGGGGGGCACATTTTACCACTTTGGAAGTGTCTCTCGCGCAAACTATTCAGTTTAGAAAAAAATGATATTAGAAACCTCTATATCATTTTTTAAGATCTATCCATAGATACCCCACACGTATGGGTTTGATAAAAAAAAAATGAGTTTCAGTTCTAAGTATGGGGAACCCCCAAAATTTATGCGGTTCACAGAATACATCTACTTACCAAGTTTCAACAGCATAGTTCTTATAGTTTCGGAAAAAAGTGGCTGTGACATACGGACGGACAGACAGACATGACGAATCCATAAGGGTTCCGTTTTTTGCCATTTGGCTACGGAACCCTAAAAATGAGTAGCGATGGTTGCCAGGCTGGCTCGCGTACAATGCTGTCATGTGAAAACGCCCACCGCATGGCGCCGCGCGGTCATGCGGACTTAGCCTTAACATATCACTATTTCAGAATTCGCCATGATAATCAAGAACCAAGTCCCGGGATGTCGGAGCATGGTGGCGAAGGGTGCTCCCGTTGAGGACGACCCGCAGCGGCGACGCCCCGACATTACAGTGGCTAGGGAGCATTTGCACTGGGAGCCTAAGGTGAGCTTCCCACACTAAGTTCATCGCGATTATAGGAAGGATGATCAGACCCCGTACCACGACGTTTCAAAACTATAATGGTTCGACTGTGAAAACGGGACAGATGTGTCATATACATCTGTCCCTTGCGTACACTGGAAATAACCTTGCTCTAAGAGGTTATGGTGGTTAGATAGATAATTAATTAAAAAAGTAAAGGTTCCATGACCTTTTTAAATCAGTTGATCTAAATAAAAATTACCTACTAATAAATTGTTATGTTGTGTTTTGAAACTGTTTCAAGACTTGAGATTGAGACCTCAACTATAAAATAAACTTTTCTAATCATGTGTATTTGTCTTGTTATAATTTCAGGTATCGCTACAAGAAGGTCTGCAACAAACCATCGACTACTTCAAAGAAGAGTTGTCAAGGACAACATTTCAAAACAATCAAACCTACATGAATATGAAAAGTCATCATTAATTTAGTTTTTAGAATCTGTTAAATTGTGATATTCGGGTGCCTGTGTACGGGAGTGTATGAATAACAATAAGACATCATAATATTTTGTTGAATAATTCTCACTTTTTGTTATTTATGATACAATTATTACATGGTTACACCTAAATGACAAAAATATGTTTTATATCTAATTTATATTAATTTGTTCAGTTAATATAAAAAATAAAAATGCACATTTTTCGTAATGTTAAAATATATTTTGTTTTATTGGCATTGATGTGAAGATGTACAATTGACTAGAATCTTATTATTATTAACCAAGCAATATTAAAGATGATCTTAGAAAATATGACATTTTTGCTAATTATGATAAATTGTTCATACATTAGATTCACTAGTATCAGATAATCATTATTGACAAATATTTTTACCACTAGCTATTATATAACAGTGGTTTTTAAAACACTTGTGTGATACTATTATCATACTCACCTTCGCAACGTGTGATAAATCTACACTCGTGTTTTAATAACCCGTATTATATAACTGTTGAATAAACTATATAGTTTCACACTTTTTCCTTAACTATATGTAACTAACATTCCACAACACAACACTGAACATAATTACTATAGAATAAATGAACACACTATTGGGACCATGCCCACATCCACATTGGAATTGATCAAATAAACTTAGCATAACAATCAATCCTAGAATGTATTATATTCTAGGTCATTTTACAATCAGTAGTAAACTATTTACAGCACATACTTGGCAAGACATCCCACTTATAAAGATATGATTTTCTTAAAATAGTTTCAGTCTTACAGAGTCTTTCACCGTGAGTATGGACCAACGTTTTATACAGTTGGAACATGTCGCTTGGCAGTTGTTTGTGTCTGACTAACATCTGGGTGGAACAGCCTCTAGACTTCCATTCCGTGTCAAATCTGACGTCATGTACTCTGTTTATCCCGTCCAATGCGGCAGTCCACACACCCATCGAGACATCTTCGGATTTATAATGTCTGGGAAGGCAAAAAATAATTTTGTTATACCACAGGGTCTGTGCTAACAAAGAAAATTTGGTTCAAATAAATGTCACTAGATGTCGCGATATGCATCGATTCGTTATTGAATTTTGCGTAAAATTAACATTTTCTAGAATTGATCATAAAAAATGTACCTATGTTCTTTATTAATCAACTTTCCTAAGCACAAAATTATGAAATATTGGGCTCTTAATTCACATTTCAAAGATTATTTAAACGGATCATTTTAAATTGATTCCAATAGATGGCGCGGTTTTAACTTTCTAATGCATAACACTAGGTTTCTTTGTATGGGATAAGGCATCTGTATGCTAGTATTATTTTATGTCCGCTCAACTGTCCATATTGCCGAATCGGATTAATACAATGGTAATTTCTATTGTGTCTGCTAATTGAAACTTGAATCTAAGAGCATCTTCTTATAGCTATGTTAAAAACTATTACCTCAGAAGTTGCTTATTATTTGAGACTTATTAGCTTTTCCCATTTTCCAGTATAATAGTATGAATATAACACTTGGTTAAAGTTTAGCTTTATTTTAAGTGATAGAATTTTCACAGTTGGAACAGTACTTTACCATAAACTAACAATTTTACCATTATAATATTCAGATAAAAAGTGTTGAATGTTCTTACCCCAAGATATCAGAATTTCTTCCAATGTAGTCAACAATACTTCGGGATATGACATAGCCACCGCCTAACGCATAAGGTAAGTAGTTGTCACATAGAAACCAGTCCTTTTCCTGCCATTTTCCATTCAGGTACACGTGGGCTCTCCCGTCAAAGTAGCCCCAATACAGGCCTTTATATGAAGGGAGATCTTTCTGAAATGTAGTAAATTCATACTAATATTATAAATTCGAAAGTAACTCCTGTCTGTTACCTTTTTATTACGCATAAACCACTGAACAGAATTCAATGAAATTTGGCAAGTATATAGAGGACATCCTGAGGAAGGACATAGGCCACACACGGTACGGAAAAAAAAATCTTTGTAGGGTAGATAGGTTGTTAGGTGGGGTAGGTGGGCAGATACAGGTAGAGAGGTAGGATAGGACAGATGTACCCTTTTTCCGCACTAGACTCACATTTGGTTCATTGTGCGTGCAGGCACGCGGTCCCAGCGCTAAGAAAGAAAGTCAGGGTTAAATAAATAGCAGAGGTGATGAAATAATTTACACAAAGTAAAGCGCCTGCCTGGGTTTGAACCCACAACCTACAACTTGCAGCCGTTACCACTGGGCCACCACAGCTTTAGGGTAGGTAGGTAGGGTAAGGTAGATAGGTAGGATAGGTAGCCAGTAGACGGGAGTGAGCCACGGGGTACAGCTGGACCATATATAATTAGGGCAATGCCAGGTTTCCTGATTTTCAAGTCATAGATGATAGGTGATAGAATAACATAATATCATGCCTGTATTAACCGAAGTGTTGGGCTGAGGAGCAACTAGAGGCAGGCGGAGGTGATAGGATAATTAAAACCATCAATCAACCAATTACCTTGTATGTAACATAGTCACTAATTTTATGAGCATTCATTTCAGGAGCATATGCTTCCAGATCTTTTATTATCAAATCGACTCTCACAAAAGAATCATCGTCACATTTGATCAAGTATTTCAATCTACTCAAATTAGTTGAGAGCCATTTTAATGAGTGTAACATTTTCATAGCCAGATTCTTATAGCTATCTTCCAAACTGTCTAATAATAAAAGGTCATTGCTTCTATTATTTTCAGTGTTTAACCTTGTTAGCTTTGCTTCAGTCAGACCTTGGGTGCTAATTACAAAATAATACTTTATGAATTCAGGCGTAGAGTGTTGCTCAGTCCACGTGTGGTTCCACTTGTACAATTTCTCTCCATTTTCTACAAATATATTACTAGATAATTTCATCCATGTTGCTCTTATTGCATCCCTTTTAGCTTCATTATCTGGCCCGCTTAAGACAAGTACAGCATATTCAAACTTATCTAAAGAACTTTTAGCATCACTTAATTTTTTGGCTTCTTCAGCTAGGGCTTCAGCACATTCGAGACTTACCAAACAAAGTGTTATACCACAACCAACGTGAAAAAAGAATATACTGGCGAGTATCACATTTCTGTTTTTTCGTAGAAGAGACACGGTCATTAGAAAAGGCACGTACATTTTTGAAGGTCTTTAAAGCAGACTTGAATTTTTCATTCTCGTATTCAATGCAATATCGTAAATGTGCACCTGAAACACTGAATTACTGTTGAGTGCCCGAATCGTAGATCCACGCGAGACACAATGGGTTTTTAATTTATTCGGTAATTACGGCATTCAACCGGTTAAATATATATTTATTCTGTTCAAGATAACTGACTTAGAGATATACTTCAGCCGTTCAGCGCATACATGACTCATTTATCTAATCAGTCACTAAAAACTAGGGCTGGTTTATTTACATCTACGGAGCTACATTTATGGTTTTTAATCAATACACTCGACTCTCAAACCAGTTGAACGAAAACAGTTTGTTTTGATTAGTAACACACCAACCAAAGTCAAGGGTTAATTTTAAACTGTCAAAGTGTCAATGTGAATGTTGCGATAGCTATCAATCAATAATAAAGGTGGAAACACATTATTAACACCCGACCCGACCCCACGCCACCCGACGTGTCGACACCCGACGCGTACCGTGCACATATGCAACACCCCACGTGATGCTACAACACGCTTCGCTAGTATTGCCAGGTCTCGTTTTTGTTTTATCCCAAGTCTGATCTCAATTTACCCTAGATTTTAAGTTTAATGAAAAAAAATCCCTTTTTTTTAAATATGCTTTCCCTCGCGCTACCATCTATATTTGATACATTTCATGCAAGATCATACATAAGACGAAACATTACAATCTATAATGTAACAAGCTTTTGCCCGCGGCTTCGCACGCGTATACTACATACTTTTCCTTATCACATTTTAACAGTATGTAGAGAAAAAGTAAAAAATAATGTAATGCGAAAGTGTTTCTTAGGACAGACTTATACTTACCTACTTTATCATCAATACGCTCTATCCTTGTCCAGTCCCTATCCCTTCACTATTTCTGTGTTTATCCATGACTAATAATAAGTAATCATAAGCATAAGTAAGTAATTAAATTAAAGTATTTTCTTATAATAACATTTTAAACCATTTTGGATGTCGACGCTACTATTACCAGACTAATTGATGAGCTAACACGTGAACACGCTACATAGAACTGTCCATGGCAAAAGCAATACTCCCCCAAATCTACACCAGCATACTTCAGAGTTTGTCCTTGAGCCTTATTAATTGTCATGGCGAAGCAGATTTTCCCGTCCCTATTTAATTCCTATATTTATGCGTTGAGCCATTTTATTACCAACAGACTTTAAATTTAAAGACTTGAGAATATTTTAAATTATTTTTCCTTTGTAAAAGAAGGACTTTTGTACACAACATTTCATCCCCCACAATTCGCCCCCCCAAGGATGGAATTCCTAAAAATCGTTAAATTGCGTTAGATTTTAATCTTCAGCCAAAACCCAAATTATGAAGATCCTGACTTTAAAACTGACGGATTTTCATACAAACTTTCATCCCCTATTTCACGCAGGGGTGGAATTTCCAAAAAATTTTTCTTAGTGCACACCTACACTACCAAAGGAATCTACGTGCCAAGTTTCATGATTGAAGCTTCAGCCGTTTGGCCTGTGCGTTGATGGTCAGTGAGTGAGTCAGTCAGTAACTTTCTTCTTTTATATGTTTAGATTACAGACCAGTTTTACTATAAGAATATTTGAAACCATTAAAAAAAATCTGGTTATTTAGGGATTTGTACCATACCAAATATTTGACTAATAAACCCTGAAAATTGCGGGTTCAAAGGAAATATTTAAACTTAAGTCCATCATTACAAATTTGACTCAATAATTTCTATTAAAGCATAAACATAAAAATTACCCCACCGAGTTTGTACCCTAAAAATGATCGTGCTGATGTAACTTAACTCTAAATTAGGGTAAATTACCCTAAGTTGGCACCACTGATCATGACTGACGCGTGTTGTCGGGTGTTACTAGAGACACACTGTGTGCGAACCGTCGGGTGGCGTGTTTTCCCCCTCTCCCGGCAACACGCTGATCCAAACCGACTGGGTGTTGTCGCGTGTGATTGCGTGTCGTCACATGGCGTGTTGACTATGTGTCTCTGACCATACTAAATGTATGGGATGGATTAGTACTTCAACGCGTCAGCAGGCGTCGGGTGGCGTGGGGTCGGGTCGGGTGTTAATAATGTGTTTCCACCTTAACCCTTCGGCCTTCTCCCTCTTGTCACAGATAACTATATACCTTGTACTAATAAAAGTAAAACTAACCTTATAACTGGTGGATGAGTAACTCAGTCGAGTGGGGTTTTCGCCTTTTCGCACTGGCCACACTGGCACACATATAGAATAGGTCTCGCCAAACTTCTGGGCCGCCCTGAATTTGGCTCTCCGATGCGCGAGGCACGGATCAGTGCGGTTTTTGTATAAGATATATTACTGCGCAGCTATTGTAGCCAACTTCAGGCCGGCCAAGAAGTTTGGCGAGAACTATACCGCCCAATCAAGGTTGTTGGAAGGTCAACTCAATTTGGTTGGCCAACCACCGTCTACAACTCTACACAATCTTTTTTGGTTGGTGCGCCGACCTTGGTCGAGCGGTTGTTTCGACTATATCTTAGATTAAGTCCTTTATCTAAGGACTATATAGACGAGGTATATTCGGAAAAATGCATAATTTTTACCACATTCGGGGTTTTCCGACCGGTATCGGTATTTTGATGCAAATCAAAACACGCGAACCTCGTCCTTTTTTGCGTGTAACTATTGCTCAATCAGATCTGGAATCAGAATCTCAATCTTTCATGGGATACTGTGTTAAATTCTATAACAAAATACCTCGTGATATATTAAAACTAAATGAAAGTAAATTTAAAACTTTAGTTAAAAACACTCTTTGTAAACAAGCATATTACAAATTAGATGATTATATTCAAGATAAGAATGCTTGGCAACATGTTGGTCCCGCTCCGTAGGGCAATCTTTGGTGTGCACATAATCAAATTTGCTAATTTGTATTCCTATTCGTAGTTATTGTATTCTTATGTTATTTTTTATATTTTTCCAGAATTTGACTCACACACGGTTCCGTTGTTGTTGAATTAGGTATTTTACCTATGTTTGGAATATTTGTAAGTATGTGAGAACCATGTTCCTATTTATCAAATTTATGAATTTACCTGTTAGTGCTTTTATTACTTTATACCTGTACGTAGTATAGTGTGTAGTGCTATTTTTGGGTGCATCGTCCTCACATATATGAATTTATTAATGTATGTACATAAGTAAACATTGTAAAATATTTTAAAAAGAGTAAGTATGGAGTTTCTTGTGCGTTCTTCTCCATAACAAGCTACTTTCCGAATGCACGGTAGAGTCAATTTTTATTACTTGTACATTTTTAATTTAGATTTAATGTTTGACGTTCAAAAGTGCCGCTTATTGGCCTAGTTGAAATAAATATATTTGACTTTGACTTTGACTTTGATCCAAAACACAAATCGCCGACATCACTCAAAACCAGCCAAGTTGCAATGAGCCTGGGCCGGACACGTTTGCCGTCCTAAATCGTAAGGATTGGAAGAAAAAAAGGGATGTATTTGCCCTGCAGTGGGACAGAACAGGCTGAAGCTCTTACTTCTTGCTAGTCTTACTTAATATATTATAAATGCGAATGTTTGGATGGATGTATGTTTGTTACTCAATCACGCCTGAACTGCTGAAAAGATCTGGATGAAATTTGGCTATAGCAATGCAGAGATAGATTATGGCCTGGAATAACACAGGCTATTTTTTATCCCGGTATAATGTTCCCTTGGGATGATAAAACACTTTACACGCGGGTGAAGCCGCTGGCTGAATCTAATGGGGATGTGAACGCAAAGCTTAGCGCAGATGTCGCTGGCGGCGCAATGGTTGCTGTCAAATATTTAGTTTTTGCGTTGTATACATCACATTTTTATATTTATTTTTTGTGTTTAAACTGGTCTATCATCGTTATTGATAATATGGATTGTCCCTGGAAGCTTAAGGAATTGAAAGACGAACTAAAAAAATGAGGAGCAAGGATAACTGGACAGGAAACAGAGCTGATTGAGAGGCAGACTTTTATATAATAAAATATTTTTCATCGGTGATATGTTCTAGATTTGAATATTTTTTAGCTGTAACGAGTTAATTCTTTCTTGACTCATGGTAGGAAAATTTACAAAAAAAAATGAGAGAATATTACTTTAATGTGTTGGTATTCTTTACTTATATACGCGACTGCCGAAGGAGGGTAATGTGTTTACCAGTCTATGTATGTATGTATGTTTGTTCCTATGCGGCGTTCTAGAGACCAAACGCGTTGGCCGATTTTAATGATTCTTACGTCAATCGTTTTGTCTTAAACCTGCAAGTGTCACTGGCTACATTAAAGTTGGAAAATGAGAAAATGGCGGCTTTCGGGCGCCATATTGTGAGGGTCCAAATTTATTTTTATTCTAATCCGTCGTATGGGGTGTCAAAATAAAGGGTTTTGAGAGGTGATTTCAAAAATGTACAACACTTATATGTTTAAATGTACCTAATTCGAAAACAAATAACTATAAAGATATAAATAAATAAAGAAATATAGAAAAATACAAAAATCCCGACTGCTTGGAAACTAAAAAGACGTAAACAAGGATAAAATCCTGCTGTGTAGTCGGAGGATACATCTGGTTTTGGTCAGCTAGCTCGCGAATATGTATTTTAGTTCGCTTTTCAAGCAGTCGGATTTTTTGATTTTTTTAACTAACTTTTTTTTAGGTTAGAAGTTTTATTTTATTTCGGCAATCAAAGCCCTCAAGCTTCTGAAGGCCAAGCAAATGACATTTTCCTGCTGTAGAACTTTACCTATACGTTAATAGCTCCACTATTTCGCCTTAGATTACCAAGCAACATAATCAGAATTATCTACTTTGACCAGTGTTGCCAACGTCCATGGTCTGGACTCCCCAAAAACCTGACTGAAAATCCCCAAATTTGGGGAATCTAAAATCAATATTCCCCACATCTTCCCCACAAATTTTATGAAATAAATAAAAGTAATGTTCATATAATCAAACATATTTATTACAAAAATCTTCAAATCAGTATAAGTACATACATTAAGAAATTCATATACATGAGAACGATGCACCCAGCACTACTTTGTATACTATACTTAACTACTTTAACAGCTCATTCAATTGTGTCATTCGTACGTTAAGTTGCAGACAAATCGTTTTAAAACAAAAAGAAAACACCTTTAACTACTTTTCTTCTCTTCTTTTCGTTTTGAAACTCTAACAAGTGTGCGCACATCTATAAATATCCATATTCTTCTGAAGTTCGTAAAGTGTATTATAAATGGGTAAAAATGTAGTCCGCTAAACTCTCGAGAATGTCAGTCAAGCAGTCAAGTGTGAATGTGGCTTTTGACAGATAGACAGATGTTTCATTCTCAAGTCTTGTCAATGTTATTGTCAAATCAAATTGACACTATTGACACTTTGACAGTGACACTATTCCGTATTCATTCACATTTTCACAATTTCACGTCACGTTGATTCAGTCAGCCTTCATTCAGGCAGGCCGTACATTTTTATCAGTAAAAAATTTGCGGTGGTCGTGACCGGAGCGGATTTTGATAATATGACAGAATAATAAAATTGTACGTATTTAAAAGTGGAATGGGTGTCTATTGTTAACCGTAGTTATTAGTTTGATGAACTTCTTCAACAAAACCGAAGTGGTACTTTATTTACCAGTGACTTACAATTTCGAATTTACAGCGACGGGTACAATAGAAAAAAAAGATCTTGCTTGTCGTGTGGGTATAAAATAAATAATAAGTAGGTAGTGCACATTTTCAACTGACTGTGAGACCGTGTCGAAGTGGAACTGTGTGCCGGTGCATAGGTCATGTGTTTGCCCGTCCTATAAGGTTACAAAGCCATACCGACTGTCGAAGACTGCTACGGTGAGTATTTATAGCTTCCCATGAACTTGTATGCACGAAATATTTAAACTAACCCTTTTAATTTCAACTTCATTGTTTTATCCTGCTATTTTTTAGCATTTCCAAGTATTCTGAAATGATTTTTTGATAGGGACACGACAAAAGGAATTTAAGTAGCCTTGAATATAAAGTAAAAAATTATAACAACTCTTTCCAGGTACCCACTGAATCATGGAAGCATTAGATAAAAAAGGCCGCCCTCCTCACCCAAGGGCTAAAGCAAATCCATGTTCTGCTCTCACATTTGCGTAAGTTATTAATTTATTTGTATAGTATGAATAAAAGTAAATAAAAGTTATCTTATATATTTACCTATGTTATAAGTATTGTAGATATATGAATATTGAGTAAACATTGTGTGAAAATTAGTGAATATAATACGAAGGAAATTTGAAAGTTTTAGAAAAAGTATTTTAACTAAAAAAGTATCATACCCACCAAGTTTGATTTTTTTTCCTTAATAAACTCATATATTCTGAACCTTTACCCAGTACCTTTGCAGAGCTTTAAACCTTTCCCTTCATCCACATTTATATAAATAACTAATTCTTAAATATTATTTAGATGGACCTTGCCCATATTCTGGAGTGGCATAAAACGAGAAATGGAGGAACATGACCTGTATGAACCACTTGCAGAACACTCATCAGGTAAGCTTAAACTTATTATTCTCAAGTACTATGATCAGGATTGAGGGTAGGAAGGCACTAAATGGACCTAAATTGGAAATGGCAGATCTTTTAAATAATATAATATATATATATCTATTATTCAAGTCTGGTTTCCTTGCACAAGATTTTGCAATCATCAATAAAAAAGTTTAAATTATTTAAATGTCTATGCTTTAGTCTCCAGTTAAGGTCCCATTATTTCACAATGTTATACAATAACAATGTGTCAGCTCTTCATAAATGGAACACAAAAAGCAATAATTACCTAGCATCGATTTTGTTGAATATTTGAATTTAGTTATTCAAACGGTAAAACGCCCTTAACTTTTGAACAGCTGAACTTATTTTCATCAAACACATTCAAGAACACTATCGATAATGTCACCTTTCAAACAAAAATTCAATCTTTCAATCAAAATCGGTTCATCCGTTTAGGAGCTAGGATGCCACAGACAGATACACAAATTCATAAACATAAAGGTACACACGTCAAACTTATAACACCCTTCTATTTTCGTCGGGGATTAAAAAGGCTACGTAGATGATGACGAACTACAATACAACAATGTGTTTACACCATGACATTACTAAACATGATCTATAGGAAAATCATAGCAAATTCAAGTATTATTTTATCTGTAACCAATGATTTTTCCCTGAACAGTTAAACGTCACGTCACGTTTGTTTATATTGTGTGGTGACTTGCGCTAATAATCACGCGCAAAACACAAATCAAATCGACGTAAAACTATAGCATAAGGCGCTATATACGCCCCTATGTTAACGCAGTACTGGCCGTGCGCCCGCTCGTTGCCAAAATATCAATTGAAACCTGAAATTGAACCTCCTTTTGAACAGTTTTGTTTCCAAAATATTATTTGATTTACTTAAGCTATGTTAGAACGTCGTCCACTCGAACGTCAGAGCCAGACCCGAATATCCGTAATATGCTTTAGAAAGTTACCGTTTTATGGCACTAAAGCGTATGTAGGCCCTTAATATAAGTATCGTAAAAATCCGCATGGTTGGTCTTGAAAGCAGATCCAGGTACCCAATAATTGCGAAACATGTGGGCTATTCTTTTCTTACTCATTCGTCTCCTTTTTTTGTTGTCAGTGCATTTTTTCTTTTGTCCAAAAAGGCAGTATACCAGCATTGTCACTGGCATTCAATACTTGCCAGTGCGACTGTACCGAAAATAATACTGTCAGGTAACCGTTTTTTCTTGTAGGTAAATAGTACCTGTATGTACCGAGAGCTGGGTCCAAACCAGTTTCACAATGCCATCAGAAACCCATAGAAAACTATTGAATACAAAATGGGCTACGGTTATCTCGAGAAACATTAAAATTTACAAAAGGCGGTCAGAATAACCACTTTCAACTGATTTCTTAAGGAGAGATTTCTGTCATAAAGAGGATTTTTGTTTGTTCGTTAAAAATCACATTATGTTTCTTAAAGTTAATCTCTGAAATCACCAGTGACACCAGTGTCGCCAATATCGTGTTACCCAGTTACTGGGTTGTTGAGGTCAGATAGGCAGACACTGCTGAATCCGGTTAGACTGGAAATCTACTCCAAATCCAAAAGGCAGAGGAAAGCCCTGAAACTATCTACTGACTCGATGACAAAAATTGTTTTGTGTGTTTTGGCTTTTTATTATCTACTTTTTATCCGAGAGCAAAGCCGCAGGAAATAGCTAGTTTATTAATAATGATTACGTATCCAAGTTCAAGGCAGTTTTTTAGTTCATGCAGTTAGATAATTCCTAAAAGCCTGTGTAACGAGTTTGAGCGAACAAGCAGGTTATTAGCAAAAGCAATTTAACAGCTACAGTGAATAAAAAAATAATATCTTTATCTATATCCCGGAAAATTTAATCTTACCGTAGAATGAGTTGATACTTAACTTAAATAGAAACCAGATGATCAACCTATAAAGTTCCAACAGCTGGGACAGGCCTCCTCTCTGTGGAATGGGGCGTAACCCAATCTTTCCCAAGATGCTCCACAACACACGGTTCTGCGCCTTACGCTTGTAGTCGATGCCTCTAGCACTCCTTTGCGCGACGTTTTGGTATGGTGTTACCAAACCAATCTGTCGATCGGATGGTAAAATGAATCAGTCGACGTCGACCGACTGTTCTTCTTCCTAATCAAAGCAGAATGTAATAGATCACATGACTGTTTTAGATCAATGCCATTAATCAACCATCGATCGATTGGTAACTTTCATTTGTTTTAGGATTGTCAAATATAATTTGGCAAAATTGCGGCATTATTAAACCTTCGAACACACAGTGTGAGTGTGATGTCGTTGTTGTCTGTATGTGCCACTTGAAGAGCCTAACTGACCATTCAAGTGAATCCGAAAACAATTAGTCAGGGTGCAACTGCACCCTAGAAGACCTGCAGCCTTATTGCGTATTCATATCGACCAATCACATGCGAGATAAAAATACGCGATGTATATTTCCGTCTATGTGATTGGCCGATTGGTGGGGACAAATCATTCTTCTTGCCGAATTCACTTACGCAATTAGGCTATACTGTGCTTATGACGCTGCAATAAAAATGGCCACCTACTGGACCCAAACAATTTACTTTAATGTACCGTCAAAAAGAAGAAGAATGATTGTCGGTTCAAAATCTAATTCTCGTTCTTCTCTCTATTGACCGTATTAATACAATTACAGAATATATTGCATTGTTTTTGCATTAATCGTCTGGTATGCACAGTGTTGTGAATCACCCACGGAGGCGGGATACAAATCAACAACAATAAGACACTGTAACAAGCTTAATTGAACTGAGTTGGCGAAGCAATTTATTTATTTATTTATATTTATATACACTTTATTGTACCAAGATAAATTGCAATTGCACATGATGACAAGATTTAGTCGAGGCATTTTTAAAGTTACCATAAATAATACGTACCGTAAAATTAAATTAAATTCTACAACTTCATACAGCTACGGCAGTAGCTCCTATGAAATGTATGAAAGCCGACAATCTACAATCTACATTCCTAAATGATTATGTAATAAAAATAGCTATTACTAAAGAAATTTGTCGCATCGCCTCGGTATTAACTATGCTATCGGTATCAAAAGTTAAACTTAGAATTTACAGTAACACTAAGTTCATTCTAAGCTAACAATATATCGATGAAACTTGACGATAATAAGCATAATTCTCGATGGTCAGACGAAATACGATGAGAGCATTGACCTATGCGCATGAATTTAAATGTAGAATGATTCTTATTTTGCCGAAGTGACATTACAATAATAAAAGTACTCTGTGATTACAATGTTTTCTTGAGCGCGAGCAAAACGTGTCAAAATTTTTGGTATCAGGCATTAAAATAAAAAATAAAAATTTATATAGCCTTTATAGCCTTTGTAACCTGTTAACAATACTTTTTTATAAATTCAATCTTATATCTAGCTTATGATAACTTTACATTACTAACTTATCTAAATTAAATCTTATCTTATCTAACTATCAGCTACCAAACAGGTCAGGTTGTCTTTTGACATAGGCTTCCTCTAATCCTCCACCTCCACTTGTTTCAGTCAAGTTAGGCTGGTGATAAAAAAAAAACTTGGTTACACTTATTTTCAATAACTACAACATTCATTTCATTTTCATGCACATCTGGAAAGTAAGACTTCTTTATGTTCATAGTTACGCACTGCTATGTTATGTGGCTTTAGTGCCAGTAGGTACCTACTGCAGCATACATTGTCAGGGAAAACCGCATTAAACAGATTTGAACAACATTCCGGCAATATCAATCATTTACTTCCTCTTGATTGATGACTAATTTTGTTGCGAGACTCTCGATCAATCCGCAGGCTTGTTACGTAAGAAACAGCAACCAGCAATTATCGCGCGATCAAACGCTTTATGTCATAAAAGTCGCAATTACCTACAGTGTAGGCATTGTAGGTCCTACACAATCGTTTGCTAATCGCTCGCCGTTTGTCAAATGCACTTATTTATATAAAACCTGTAAACTTCTGTATTGAAGAGCAATTATTGCGCATAAATCGCATTTGGCGCACGGTTGGCGCAGTGGTTGAGCAATTGACTGCTGCGCTGCGTGTCGCGGGTTCGATTCCCGCACGGAACAAAAATTTGTATGACCTACAGATAGTTGTTCCAGCTCTGGGTGTTTGTGTATGTGAGTTTATATGTTTGTAAAAGCACCCACGATACAGGAAGAAATTCCTAGTGTGGGGCAAAGTTTAAAAAAAAAAAAAAGACATCGCTATCATTTTTCTCTCATAGGTTACGCAATAAGCCTATTAATCAATCTGCCTAGGATTTTGCTAATTATGTTGGCATCGGCGTCCAGTCTAACCGCAGCTGCATGTCAGAACTCCACTTGGAGTGTCTGCCCGTCTGACCTCCACCACGCAGTAAACGGTTAAAATGATACCCCATAGTAAGACTGATGTCAAATTTTCTGGTTTCTTGCTTTACCCGTAACGACTGTCAAAGCTCTACAATGACATCCGACATCAACAGCTTTTAATGTGCTTTCCTCTCCCCATTTATGTAACAGATCACCCATCAACGGACCGACATCGACAAGCGCTGCTTACCCTTGAAAATCGACTCGTGCGGCTGAAATACATAAAACCGGCCAAGTGTGAGTCGGACTCGCGCACGAAGGGTTCCGTACCATTATCGCAATAAACGGCAAAAAAATCACGATTGTTGTATGGGAGCCCCACTTAAATATTTATTGTATTCTGTTTTTAGTATTTGTTGTTATAGCGGCAACAGAAATACATCATCTGTGAAAATTTCAACTGTCTAGCTATCACGGTTCATGAGATACAGCCTGGTGACGAACAGACAGACAGACAGTCCCGTTTTTACTCTTTGGGTACGGAACCCTAAAAAGCATCAATTTATCATAATTCGTAATGAATCAGATCATTGCACGCCACCCGGTGACGCACTGCAACGTTCAATGTCCAATTTATTGCATCTCAGTTTGTTTACATTTGGACATAATAAGTCGTAATCTGGAACACAAACAAATTGCCGTTTTGTCCTTGACTAAAAAGCAGAATGCCGTGTTAATGAACCGATAAGGAACGTTGGTAGGTAATTTATACAATACCTACTCTTTTAATCTGAGTTTAATCTCATTTTACTATTTGTATGTTTACTAAAACATAATAACTAGAGTACATGAAGATATGATGTGTGTTTATTTTACAATTGTGTTAGGTGAACTAAGTCAAATAGTTATTTATCTAGTTGCTTGAGCTCCAAACTGAACCCCTGCCCTGATTTCATCTATCTTTTTGTCGATCGAATATCCTACCATTTCTGGCTACTTTGATACACAAACTACAGTTTTCATTATTTCAGGGGCACATTCACAGACATTATTTTTTTCTCTCGGATTATGGCTTCAATTTTATGTCTCCGTAAGAAAAGTTTACGACTACAAATAAATTACCAGATTTGCTTGATGTGCTCAAGATCAACACCATCATCTTTATGTTGCCCTAACTTGTCTCATCAACATCATCCTGCCCTTGTTCCATATTACTTAGGGTCTGACTCCCTTTTCTTTCATATCACTCCTCACACAGTCCATCCATCTTTTCTTTAGCCGTCTCCTCCCTCTCGATCCATCCACACTTATATTCATAACTCCTTTAGTAACATGGCGCCTCCATTGAGTACAAAGCCCAAATTGCGGCCAAAAAACTGGGCATCCTAAATAGAGTGAAGCGATACTTTACGCCTGGACAGCTTTTAACTCTATACAAAGCGCAAGTCCGATCCTGCATGGAGTATTGCAGCCACCTTTGGGATGGCTCAGCTAAGTATCAGCTTGCCGCGCTTGACTCGGTGGAACGCAGAGCCAAGAGGCTCATTGGCGACGTTGAACTGGCGGATGCCAAGCTTCACAGCTTGGCTCATCGCCGCAAGGTTGTCGGTCTTCTACAGACTGTACTTCGGTGAGTGTGCTCAAGAACTCCACGACCTCATCCCACCATCCCCCTTCTATCATCGGACATCTAGACGCACTGCAACTCACTACCTCCGTCTGTGTTTCCGAACGCCTTTAACGCGAATCTCTTCAAAGTTAGAGTGAACAGGCTTCTTCTGGGTAAGCTCACTCCATCGTCGACTCTGTCTCAGTCACCTCTGACCTAGACTAGAGTCAAGAGCAAACCCATCACAAATAAAAAAAAGAAAAGAAAAAAAATAAAAACATGCGTTTCATACCTCCTCATCAGATGACCATACCAGGACAAACGGCTTCCCCTCAACTTTTCTGTCACTGGCGCCACTTTCAAACTTCCTCTAATATACTCATTTCTCACTTTATCCATCCTCGTCACTCCGCACATCCATCTCAAAATTCTCATCTCTGCTACATGCAATCTCTTTTCATCCATCTTTTTCACAGCGCAACATTCTGATCCATACAGTACGTCAGGTCTAATCACGGACTTGACAATTTTCCTCTTTAACTTGAGGGGCATCCGTGGGTCGCAAGTTGTTCCAGTGACCTGTCGCCATTTCATCCATCACGAGTTGACCCGGTGCGTTGCCCTAACGTATCTCAATTTACTTATTTGAGGTCGGTGCAATATGTTTTCTTCTTCAATATTTCTTGTGATCAAGATGAGACTCACAAAAAACATTATGAGAAAAAGTGTCCATAGTTTCTCCATAAATGACTAAGGTCTTTGTACAAAGGGCAAAGTCTATAATAAATAACGCCTTTAATTGAATATTATTGAGAAATGTAATGCACACAAAGTACTTGGGCAAGTCATGTTGCAATAAATGATGCTAATTATCGAACGGCGCGTGTAATAGACAAGATGACTTTGTTCGAGATGTCCTGTATAGACATGTCCTGTCTATAGATTTTGTTTTTAAAATCTTGGCTACATGAGGTAGTAAAATATCGTAAAAGGTACAAGGTGGTCGTGAATATAATTATGTAGGTTGCAAACCTTTTTATGTATAAGGAAGTCTAAGTGAGGCTCCAAGTTGCAAAGATCAAGTCAGTCAACCTGTTCGTAAATCATGCACATTTTATATCAGGTTGCGAATTTTACATACTACCAAAAATAAATAACTATAATTACTGATGACTCTCTTGGTACTTACTAAGACGAATTATATATATAGTAGAACCACACAATTGTCCTAAGATAAATATTAGAATGTCTATAGCTGAACACTATCGCCTGAGATACAGGTTCTCGCCTAGTTAGCTAGGATCAATATTCTGCGCACCTTATTATGATCACCATAAAAATGTTTTAATAAATAATTGTTATCTACCTATTTGTATAATTGTAACTTTTATTGGTGAGAAATAAACTATTTTTGATTTTGATTTTTTTGCCTGAGGATGGATTTCCGAGTATCACTTTACCTTTTACCAAGACCCAATATCCTGGCAGCAGCAGTATTCGCAAAGTACAAAACATACATCTTGTCGAGGAATCATATTCAAGCGGTTGCGTTCATTGAGATAATATGTACTACCTATTATTTCAATGGTTGCGTTACGCAATTAGAACGTTATAAATCTCAAGATTGCATTCGCTACCGCTACTCGCTTCGGCATTTGTGTGTCCTTTTAATGACTTCTCAGGAACTTCAATGAAAAACGAACTAACGATAATTTATTCTATTACCAGGACCATTAGGGGACAAATTTGCAAGACTATGGGAGGAAGAGGTCCAACGAGCAGAGGGGAAAAGGAAACCGAGCCTGTTACGAGTAATATTAAGAGCATATGCAGCCAGATGTATGCTGTATGGATTTGTGCTGCTGGTCATGGAGTGTGGAATAAGGTATGTTTTTTTTTTAAATATTATGTTATACTGTCCCACGGCTGGGCAAAGCCCGGTGAGGGTTTCCAAGGAATCCTTGCAAGTACCTACTCTTTTTGGCGTACATCACACACAGGCTACGAAAACGATAACGAAACGATAGCTTGCGCTTGACCAAGCGCAAGCCTATCGTTTATAAAAAAAAACCGGCCAAGTGCGAGTCGGACTCGCGCACGAAGGGTTCCGTACCATAATCGCAAAAAAATCACGTTTGTTGTATGGGAGCCCCACTTAAATTTTTATTTTATTCTGTTTTTAGTATTTGTTGTTATAGCGGCAACAGAAATACATCATCTGTGAACATTTCAACAGCCTAGCTATCACGGTTCATGAGATACAGCCTGGTGACAGACAGACAGACAGACAGACGGACCGCGGAGTCTCAGTAATAGGGTCCCGTTTTTACCCTTTGGGTACGGAACCCTAAAAATGGCGTCTGGGACGTCTCGCCACCTCTTTCTAATTCTAAATATTGTTTTTTTTTTATTATGAGTACATATGGATATATATAGGCTACTATTAGCGTCATTTGAAATACTTAATACTATTTCCAAGTATTTTGATACCTAAATATAAACAGGAAACTTTAAAGTTACATACATGCATACATGTATGCTAGGTTATCGTTTATCAGTACCTATAAGCCATTTATGGCTCACCGGTATGGCCTTCCTTGAAAAGCAGGATCGATTTAACTGTGCAGCTGCCAATTACGCTTTTACTTTCGTAGTAATAATAGTAGTTTTTGCTATTTAGGGTTCCGTACCCAAAAGGTAAAAACGGGACCCTATTACTAAGACTCCACTGTCTGTCTGTCACCAGGCTGTATCTCATGAACCGTGATAGCTAGACAGTTGAAAGTTTGAAACTTTCACAGATGATGTATTTCTGTTGCCGCAATAACATCAATCACTAAACTAAACACAGAATAAAATAAATATTTTTTCGATAATGGTACGGAACCTGTCGTGCGCGATTCCGACTCACACTTGGCAGTTTTTCTAAATCTTGCCATCTAGTTGTCAATCTAGTAATTAAAATAAATGGATATTCGTTTCTGTATTGCAACAAAAGACTTGTAGAGATAATCCGGGCCATTTTTTTACCAATGACATATATACCTGTAATAGGCATACATACCAGCACCTTTATATTTTCCTTGTTAACTACAAAATGTTATGTATGTAATGCTCTTGGTGTACCTTTAATAAATAATAGTACATTGTGATACAAGGGTGGAAAGTAGGTTATTGCAAACGAGGTGTCGTTGTCGTGTCGCAAAACTCTTTGCTACTAAACTTTTTAAATTGACTTATAAATTTAAAACTAAACTGCAAAACTAATGATCGAGCTCGTAAACAAAAGTCACGACCGCGTAACAGAAAGATGCCTATGCATAAGATTTAATTTTCGAATAATAATTATAGCCTCTGAAAGTACGCCATGTTTAACAACTGTATTGAAATAGTACATTGTGATACAAGGGTGGAAAGTAGGTTATTGCAAACGAGCTGATCATTAACAAGCCCGAGCCGAAGGTGAGGGTTTTTAATGACACGAGTTTGCAATAACCTACACGCCCGTGTATCACACGATATTTTTCAATACAGTTGTGGGAAATAGTAAAAACAAATCAAAGAATTAGATTTTTTTATTCACAAAAAAATTAAAATTTTCGCACGTTTTTGCAACTGGACATATTTTTTTTACAACGAAAACAGCCTACACAGCCTATTCGATTTTTGACAAATGTTGATGTGAAAATATTTAAATTGAAACTGGTAATTAAATATATTAAACAACCATTTAAAAGACTTTTGAGAATTAAATGCTAAAACGTACGGAATCATTCATTTTTCCTCGTATAAAATCTATTCCATTTTATTCTATGTATGAAAACTCCTTGCTACTAAACTTTTTTAAATTGACTTATAACTAAAGGCGCGTTTTTGCAACTGGACATTTTTTACAACGAAAACAGTCTATACAGCCTATTCGATTTTAGACAAATATTGATGTGAAAATAATTAAATTAAAACTGGTAATTAAATATATTAAACAACCATTAAAAAGACTTTTGAGAGTTCAATGCTAAAACGTACGGAATCATTCATTTTTCCTCGTATAAAATCTATCCCATTTTATTCTATGTATGAAAACTCTATGCTACTAAACTTTTTAAATTGACTTATAAATTTAAAACTAAACTGCAAAACTAATGATCGAGCTCGTAAACAAAAGTCACGACCGCGTAACAGAAAGATGCCTATGCGTAAGATTTAATTTTCGAATCATAATTATAGCCTCTGAAAGTACGCCATGTTTAACAACTGTATTGAAAATAAATAAAATAGATATCGCGATCAGGACATATAAACTGCATTCAAGAACTGTCAGTGTCAATATTCCACAATAATTATGAAATTGAAAGCTTATGAACTCAGATTACATGTCAGAATGGTAAAATTCACTCTAAAGATCTTTGAATTACATATAATTACGTACCAAAGAAAAGTTTCCTTGCGTGATCGAATCAGAAATGTAGAGATCCGCAAGAGAACCAGGGTTACCGACATAGCCCGCAGAAAGCAAAACTTCAGTGGCAGTGGGCAGGGCACATTGCTCGCAGAACGGAAGGCTGATGGGGCAGAAAAGTTCTGAGGCAGCGACCGCGAACCGGAAGACGTTGCGTTGGAAGGCCTCCCACCAGGTGGACCGATGTCCAGCAGTGGACGTCTTTCGCCTGTTATTATGAAAAATAGTATTTTTTTTATCGTATAAACAAACAAACATTATTATTTTGGTGACTATTCCTCCGCACGAAACCCCTGAAAGCCAAACTGTCTGGGTAAACCAGTACAACTGATAAACTTTTACTCTCTGATCAATAATTTGTAATGAACTAGCTTTTGCCAGCGGCTTCGTCCGGGTAAAGTGTTTTATCACCTCAAGGGAACACACTACCGCGATAAAAACTATCCTATGTCTATCCTAGGGTCTCAAACTATCTGCATACCAATTTTCGTCGTGAAAATGTAACAAACAAACAGAGTAACTTTCGCATTCATAATATTATTATGGATGGATATATCACAACAAAATTTGGTCAAGGACACAGAATTTTAATAAAAATAAATCGATTGCGTTATTTCAGTGCGATCTATTAATAGCATAGTGATGTTACTTACGGGCTCATATTGGTTTTGCTGTAATGGTATGGAAGTGTAACAGTGATAAGATAAGGGGGACGATCAATATATGCATCATTTTGCGCCAAAATTGAGTATTACACTTGTTTGCTTTACACTCTTCCCACGCAAGGAAAGTATAAAGTGAACGTACAAAAGTGTAATAATAGTACATTACTGCAGCGGCCAGCAAAATAGGCATTGATGGACGAACGTGTAAATGTGGGCCGAGGCGAAGCCGAGGCACACATACGTAAGTCCATCAATGCCTAGTTGTGGCCAAGGCTTGTATAGTACTTTTCTCAAATAATGCGCGGAAATTAAAATTAAGTAATACCTAGAACTCATTTTGTCAAAATCAATGACGAACAACAATAATTGTTCCCGCGTTAAAGTGTTCCTTTGTTTTTTTTTCAATAAGCAGCGTTCTATTTGCAAGCCAGTTCGAAATTTAAATAAAACCTTTGATAAGTTACCTCCTTGGTTGCCATGTTTCGGAGTAAAACATCGTTCCATTTTTAAACTACACGACAGATATGAGTTTACTATGGAATTTATTTGGCCGCTAGACACGACAGATATGGATTTTCATACAACTTTTGCCGGCCGCTGCGCGCATGTATTTGACCAGTACAGCAATTTCGATTTATCTCGAAGAAGGTTGTCAAAATAATGATCACATTTCCAAGCATGTTTGAGAAAAATCTTTTCCGTTCTTCTCCACGTAGGTATTTTCCGAACGGTTATCCAGCCCTAGTTGTCCGTACAGCGACGCCATGAGCCGGGGTTCGTATCCCATGCCATAGGGGATAGCCCTCAGTGTGGTCGCTTAGGTTGAGTTTTTGTGCCTGGCTGGAGGCTCTAGAGTATTCACAGGGAAAGTTCGGTTAAGCAGTTGTCATCACTTGGTTGAACTGCGAGACGGCACTCGGTCACTTCCGGGTTATTGGATCACGTTTGGCTAAATTTTACACCATGACTCAGGATCCTTTACTGAAACTTTGTTTGTATGTTCGATACTAGTGATTTTGTCCGAATTTTAGGTCATATAAATATATAAATGTAAACAGTACGTAAACCCAGAAGTACCAGTCATCCCGTGGCACACTGTTACACAATAATAAAATCGCTTGACAGTAGATTCCTACGTGGAACTATCTCTACTTAATATAAAAAAGACGCTTCCCACCGTCTGTACGCTAAGATCTATGAGGTTTTCGCAATTTTTCCTTTATCTGTGCTATAAGACGTTGCTTCGTACCAAATTTCAAGATTCTGAGTTCATGGGAAGGACCCTGTAGGTTTTGATTCCCTTACAAGTGTAGAAAATTTGCGGCATTAACGGCTGAATTTTTCACAGCTTTAAGGGACAGTAAACTTGAGTATTTGATAAAAATTTCAGCTTGATACCTCCACGCGTTCCTGAGAAAAAGGGTCTTGACAGAATGACGGACGGACAACAAAGTGATCCTATAAGGGTTCCGTTTTTTCCTTTCGAGGTACGGAACCCTAAAAATGATCCAATAAAATTTATTCACCCTATCTATTCTTCTAGACAGACTTATTACTTTAATTCCTACTTATCCCTGTTTTGTAAAAATTAAGAAAAATGTAGTTTTGGTTAGAAAGATCAAAAAAATATAATTTGTGTTTCCACCATAGACACGAATCACAGCAATTTGGTAAAATCAGTTCATCAAAGTCACTTTGATGAATGGCCGCCCACGTTATTTCTAACAAATCAAAAGGTTGTTGTGGGGTATGCATGGCATCCATACTCGGCAGAAGTTGTCTTGGAGAATATCCCATGCGTGCTCAGTTAGGTTGAGGTCTGGTGATTGAGCAGGCCACGGCAGAACTTTGATGCGAACATCGGCTTAGGAACATTTGCGCTGAACTTCTTCAGCCTGAAAATAGCGCTTTGCCAATATTTTACTTCACAATGGCTTGTATGAATTAAATGGATCACTGTTACACAATATCAAAGTCACCGTTCAATTCAAACACATAATTATCGGTTAGACAGAAAAATAAGTGGTCGTAATACATTCGATACATCAGTTAGTCATACCATTCTAACGACAAAATGACCATAAACAGGATTGTGGGCGAAAATAGCACAAGGAAGCCTAATCTTACTAAGTACAGTTTCCCTTATGACCTAAATTTTGATTCACCGTACAATTTTTGCCGAGTCATTGAACAACGACAAACAGTCCTGTATATCACGTGTGTGACCAAATCGTAATAATATTACCGATTTGTTTATATTAAAGGGTGATTAACACTATGAATCACATGTTATTGTGAAATAATATTAGTAATATTCTTAGATAAATAAGGTGAAAATGTTGAGAGAGTATTGACACTGCTCTTATGACCTTTCTATGAATGCAATATATTTAAACTCGATTTACTATAACATTAGACATTTAAATAAGCCCATTGTACAGCCCGTTCAACCGATTTTGACTTCTATTGCGTTGGTGATACGACAAATGGAAACTAGTAAACAGTTGGTTTTGGTAACAGGTTTATGCTTTTTATGTCATCCTTATTTGTACGAGATAGAACTCAAAATCGGTTGAACGGACTGTAAAAAGGGTTGTAAAGACATCTAATGTTATTTCAAATGGAGTTTAAGTGACTCTCGAGGCAGAAAACCTGTAGTGGCAAGTTTAAGATTCTCAGTATTCATCCCGGCCCTCGCAGCAGTCTGCAGCCCTAGGCCATGATCCTCTTAGCTCTAGCCTTTCTAGGGTATAGTTCTCGCCAAACCTCTTGGCCGCCCTGAAGTTGGCTTTCCATTGCGCAAGGCGCGGCACGGTGCTGTTTTTGTATGAGATTTACAACTGCGCAGCCATTATAAATACGCTGCTGATTTTCAGGAATGATTTTTAGTCGTTAAACTTTTCTACAAAAATAGACACCGTAACGAAAATGTCTACATCCGGCCGTGTTTTGACTGGCAGCGTGGCCTTTATGCCAGCGTGGTCTAGACGATATTCATAATCAGATATTAGTATTCAAAAAGCATCAATGTGAAGCGTGTCATATTTTTACCTCCACATGGTCGAAGAGTTTGGTTATCGCGATCTACGATTGGAATATTAGAAACCGCAGTCGGGATTCTAGTTGCGACATTGTTGCACAATTTAATTGGTGCATTGTAATTTGTATCAAGTGACAACTCGAGTGATAAGTTCTCGATACATAATAAAACTCGGAAGAACCTTCGTGATATTAATGTTAAAACACCTCTTCAAATTTCTGCATTGTCATTACTACCGCAACTCATTGACGTAGGTACTAAAAAATTAACACCTATTCATAGATTTGGGAATTGGCTGATCATCTATCGGTTTTACCAACCCGAAAGTAGGTTTTCCCTGTTACGCAAGGACCAAGGTCAGTTCACTGTTATGCCTAGATTTTTGATTAAGATAATAAAAGAACCTTCACGTGTATACAATGGATATTAATCAAATGATGATAAAAAATACATGACTTTATCATATGAGAATCGTGACAAGATGACAGGATCACAGTAAATTCTTGTTATACGATATGCGTATCTATAATATTAGAAAAGACGATTAGATATTTGTACGTAGTGAGAAAACCTTCAGTATGAAATAATTAAAAGAAAATAGGCTGTTTACTTGTCGGTACACAAAATAATTATTAAGAGTTCTTAAAGAGTTGTGCCGCTGAAGGAAAACATCGTGAGGAAACCGGTCATGACCTAGAACCAAAAAATCGAATACTTGTGACATCCACCAACCCGCACTGGGCTCGCGTGATAGATTACGGCCCATTCGCTCTTACAGTGAGGAGGCCTGTGTCCCAGCAGTAGGAATATTAATAGGCTGATGATGAATAGAATATAATAACATTTATTCGCATAAAACATGGTAAAGAAGGTGGTACAAAATTAAATACAGAGCATACATGTTTTGCTTAACATTATAAGCGTGCAAATTTTTCGTACATACAATACAGTCATTAATTTTTTTGTCAAAGAACTCTTTTACTCTATAAAAACTATTAGTGGACAGCCAATTATATAATTTACTTTTAAATAATCTGGTACTTAGAATTTTTAGGTCGCTTGGTATCTTATTAAATATTTCTACACACATATACAAACAGCTTTTATTATATTTAGTTAGCCTTGGCATGACATCCAGTACGAGCCTGTGAGGGTCACGCCGGTTTCGAGGATGTACGTCGTCTGCTTTTGTAAATAATGCCTTATGCTTCCACACAAACATACATATCTCATATGGTAGCGGTAAGAAGGGGTAGTGCCCTGCCAAATCTAAAATCGATTTAATTTAAGGCACTGCCATCTCATAAACCGTCGTTATGAATAGATACATAGTTAGTTATTCGTGTCTTACACGATCGCATGTCCCGCGTTACTCGATTTTAATATTCGTAATTTAAGATCGTGAGATTTGTGGGTTGTAAAATGACATGAAACCAAAATGAAAGAAAAATAAAAGTTACCAAGAACTTATTGTTCATTTCAGGCATTACTTGCTTAAAAGGAGGCTCCAATCACCAACGAATGTAAAACTATTTGGTTCAGAAATAAAGATTTGTATTTGTATTTGTATTTAAACTTGATTTGCCTAATAATTTGAATACCTGAATTTTTTTAAAAATGAATGAATATATTTAACGGTCGGTATTTCAAGTAAATTTTTAGGGTTCCGTACCCAAAGGGTAAAAACGGGATCCTATCTGTCTGTCTGTCCGTCTGTCTGTCTATCTGTCTGTTATCTCATGCACCGTAATAGCTAGACAGTTGTACAACAGAAAAAAATAAATATTTAAGTGGGGCTCCCATACAACAAACGTGACTTTTTTGGCGTTTTTTGCGATAATGGTACGGAACCCATCGTGCGCGAATCTGACTCGCACTTGGCCGGTTTTTATTCTTACATGCATGACTGATGTCCAATTGCTCATGTGACGTCGATCATCATTGATCAAACTGGAAATGCCCCGCCTTGAACCTACTTACCTAGCCTACCTACTATGTCGAGGTCCGTTCTATACGTCGCTCGGTCGCCACGGTGACGTAAAAATTCAACAATCGTCATGCTAAGTCATTCATACTGTTTGTTTTGGCAATTTAAAGACAATCTGAAACACGATCGATAGCGTCTGCTTGTATACTCTGTTCTTTTTAAAGTAAATTGATGACAGGGCAGTTCTTTAGACAGGCAGAAAAATCTTTTGCTCAGTGGTGGTGGACTTCAGAACATATGGCATTATCAATCAATCAATACATATACCTAATAAATATCTACAAAAGTCGTTTGTGTAAATCGAAAAAACATCCAAAAAAAATAGGTCATTTCCAGCATTTTTGGAATTTGTGTCTGTTTATCTGTTTTTTTGTGCACGCATCACGTAATATGTAAGAAACCAACGTAGATAAACTTTATACATAAAAATTTTGCGTAACAAACGTAAAAAAATACTAAGCAATACTTCAAAGTATTACTTAGTTTTTTAGGGTTCCGTACCCAAAGGGTAAAAACGGGACCCTATTACTGAGACTTCGCGGTCCATCTGTCTGTCTGTCACCAGGCTGTATCTCATGAACCGTGATAGTTAGACAGTTGAAATTTTCACAGATGATGTATTTCTGTTGCCGCTATAACAACAAATACTAAAAACAGAATAAAATAAATATTCAAGTGGGGCTCCCATACAACAAACGTGATTGCCGTTTTTTGCGATAATGGTACGGAACCCTTCGTGCGCGAGTCCGACTCGCACTTGGCCGGTTTTGTTTCATAGCAATCGGTTCACTGTATGAAAAGTTAGATGAATTTAAAGTGTTCAAGAAGTAAAATATCAGAATTCGCTATTCAGATACTCGGACAGTCGAACTCCATATTCGATGCATTTGCAGTCATTTTCTGATAACGGTGTTAAGATTCTCCGCGAAATAATGACCATAGAACAAAAATTGGTAGATAGGTGGGGTAGGCAGGAAGGTAAGTAAGTAGGGTAGGGTAGGCAGTTGACGGGAACGAAGCCGCGGGCACAGCTAGTCTACTAATAAGTCTGGTGTCCACTTAAGAATGAAATACCATTTACAAGAAATCATTTTATTGGTAAAATACATTGAGGTAGGTAATAATGTACTACGGTAAAATATGAGAGAAATTAATTAAATTACATATTTGCTTTGTAAATTGAAATTTTGCTCAAGTACTCGTATAGACCGTCAAAGTCTGAAGCCCCTGATTAGATTGATGTCGTTATAAGTGCTTGCGTAACAAAATTAAATTTGCTTCCAATTTCTTGTTGAAGATTGTATTACACACAATGATAATGATGGACAGGTATACGAGGACAGCCATTAAAAGAATTACCCGCCGTTACTTTACACAAGCGAACACGTAAACATAGAGTGATAAATTAATAAGAAAAATATCCAGCTGTTCGACGATTGACATTGAGACATTGGCTTATAGGTACTATTGTGTTGCCATGACAACCTAATTAACATGTACGACATCGCGTTTTTCGCGAAGGCTCGGGCATATTGTAACATTCTTTGTCGAAATGACACCGTTAACCAATGTATAGTCACAAAGTTACACGAAGATTAAGTTTTGAAAGGAAACTAATTTCACGCATAATTTCTGTAGGTTATATACATTTTTCAGCTGAGTTACAGTACGACCGATGAGTTGTGGCACTTGTGGCCCGTCTGAATGAGAATGGCGAACTCTCGCGCGCATGTAACTAACTACACTCGTGATTAAAACAGCCATTTGGTTCGTAAAGTATGTTCTGTGCAACCTCTTGGCGCTAACTTCAAACAGGCAGGTTAAAAGTGTAACAACAGACACTACACTATTTGTATAGGTGCCTATGTTTTTACCCGACTGCCGAAGGAGGGTAATGTCTTTAACAGTCTGTGTATGTATGTATGTTCCTATGTGGCGGTCTAGAGACCAAACGCGTTGGCCGATTTTGATGATTCTTACGTCAACCGATTCGTCTTAACCCTGCGAGTGTCACTGACTACATTGAAATTGGAAAATAGAAAAATGTCGGCTTATGGGCGCCCAATTTTTTTTTATCTTCTAAATCCGTCGTATCAAAATAAAGGGTTTTAAGAGGCGATTACAAAAATATATAACACTTTTTTTTTTAAATCTACCTGATTCTAAAAAAGATATAACTAAAATGATGTACTAAAATAAAAAAATAAAAAATCTAAGTCTGGTTTTGGTCAGCCAGCTCGCGCATATGTATCCTCCGACTGCACGGCATGATTTTCTTCTTGTTTACGTCTTTTTTTAGTTCAGTTGGGTTTTTGTTATTTTTTTATATCTTAGTTGAATTCTTTCAGTTTTATTCTCTTCCTGTTCTCACACACTATTGTCTACATTTATTTTTCATTGTTCCTTTTCGCGGGTCTGCTGGTAGAAATTTCATAAGAAATAAGCAGTGTCTTTGTACTCTATTGCCCTTATGTATTGTCTCTATGTGTATTGTGTACCTTAATTATTAAATAAATAAACTGTTTACAAAATATTAAAACATATGTAAAGCTAGCAGCACACTACCAGTTTCTTATCGTCGATCGTCATACGATCAATCTATTGAGTTCTTATTACATCACCTTGTTTTACAAACACGTGTAAATATGGCTGTTCTTCGCCACCGCTGTTATTGACCGACTATATAGTGCAAATAGATTCGACTTATTATATGCAGCAATAAGTGTGGAGTACATCTGTACATTTCATGTCTTGGTAATTAATGAAAGTCACCAAAAATGTTATCGATTTGTGTCTCGATCGAATACCGATGACACGTTTATCAAATATCTATAAATCTATTATGGCTTCTTGTAGTGTTCACTAGTAACACTAGTTAGGGTTTGGGTTTCATAATAAAACAACCAGCAGTCTAATTGCGTAAGTGAATTCTGCAAAGCAAACAAGTCGGCACCTTCCCAAAAACGACTTGACGTATTGCATATTACACTCTGAACAGGAAAGGTTATGCTCCTTTCCATTACCAATATTTTGACGTAGAATTGATTGTAAAGATTGAACGAAAGCAGAAGAATCGAGATAAAACTTCACTATTGGTATTGTGTAATGAAATTATGTCCTAAAGATATCGAAATAAATCATTCGAGATTGATGAAACATAACGCAGTAGATGATCTTCAACTCAAAGGAGGATGTTTGTACTCTTTCCAAATTAGTTTCACAATACCGAAAAAGTTGAAAGAAATGATTCTAATTCTTTGAAGGAATCGACTTGTTTGCTTTGCAGAATTCACTTACGCAATTAGGTTGCAGATTTAACAGTAAGCACTGCTAAATCTGAATGGTACGTCCAGACACCGCTGGTGCGATCTAATAATGAATAGATGTAAACATTCAAGTGCTTTGCTACGTACATTTTAAGTGTATACCACACTTCTTATAAACTTAATAGATAATGATTCGATGCGGTCTTGGTTCTCGGGGAAACACCTCATCTTAATTATTTAGCGAGTCTCATCAATTTAATGTTCATACTGTCTGTTTTGTTTAGTAGTTGAAGGTTAAGCAGAATATGAAGATCAGGCGGTTTTTAATCGGTTGGTGTTCGGGGACTGTGCGATGGAATTGCATGATCTAATTCAGCCTAGCCCGTTTCATCAGCGGACTACAAGACGTACGGCGATGCGCCATCGGTAGATGGTGGACATCCCGCCCATACGCACTAATCGTTTTCAAAATACTTTCATTATGCGAACATCTAAGGAGTGGAATTCCCTGTAAGAGTCTGTGTTTCCCGATAGCTACAATCTCGGGGTATTTAAGTCAAGAGCGAATAGGCACACATCATCGTTTATTATCAGGTGTCAAGCACGAGCCTATCTATACTAATATTATAAAGAGGAAAGATTTTTTTGTTTGTTTGTTTGTTTGTACCGAATAGGCTCCGAAACTACTCGACCGATTTTTAAAAAAATCTTTCACTAATAGAAAGCTACATTATTCCTGAGTGACATAGGCAATTTTTTAATCCCGAAAACGGATCCTGTGAGGTGATCCATGGGAGCGAAGCAGCGGGGAACAGCTAGTTTATAATAAAAAAAATCATTTATAATAAAAAAGTTAATTTAAACACAAAATACCCGACTGCTTAAAAAGCGAACTAAAAAGATGTAAACAAGAAGAAAATCATGCTGTGCAGTCGGAGGATACATATTCGCGAGCTGGCTGACCAAAACCAGATGTATCCTCCGACTGCACAGCATGATTTTCTTCTTGTTTACGTCTTTTTAGTTCGCTTTTTAAGCAGTCGGGTATTTTGATTTTTTTAATTAATTTTTTTATTTATAACTTTTTAGTTAACATTTTTTTCGAATTAGGTACATTTAAATATATAAGTGTTATATATTTTTGAAATCACCTCTTGAAACCCTTTATTTTGATACCCCACACGATGGGTTTGGAAGAAAAAATAAAATTGGCTCCCCACAATATGGCGCCCAAAAGCCGCCATTTTTCTATTTTCCAATTTTAATGTAGCCTATGACACTCGCAAGGTTAAGACGAATCGATTGACGTATGAATCATCAAAATCGGTCAACGCGTTTGGTCTCTGGAACGCCACATAGGAACAAACATACATACATACATACATACATACATATATACATACATACATACATAATGATAAACACATTACCCTCCTTCGGCAGTCGGGTAAAAAATCATTTCTCGTTAAAAGCGTGCTCAAAATACAAGCTACTGGCAAACAATGTAGCCTTTATACGTCACCGTTGTTTGCTCGTGACCTCGGCCGTGTAATGTCGGTAACTCGGTATTATCTAACAGCTTACGCGTCCATCACAGACCGACGAAAGACGCGAGCAAAACCGGTCATTAATCCTTCGACCGTTAGCTGATTCGTCGGTTCTCGGTTACTTCGATAAACCTGTTATCTGCTTTTGTTTTGACTGAAACTAAACTATTGCACAATTTATTTTCTTATGTGCAATACTGAAGTCATAATATTTTGGCCCGTAAATTTATCATTGATCCATAACAAACATTTCAAGAAAAAAGTTTTTGACCTGTATCTGCCATTTTAATTATTGGTAAGTATAATGCGTATGCCACACGCAACTAAGTAACAGTTTCGCAATACACATAAAAATAAATTGAGCTATAAATTTTTTTTTTTTTTTTTTTTTTTTAAAAAACATTGCCCCACACTAGGAATTTCTTCCTGTATCGTGGGTGCGTTTACAAACATATAAACTCACATACACAAACACCCAGAGCCGAAACAAATATCTGTAGGTCATACAAATTTTTGTTCCGTGCGGGAATCGAACCCGCGACACGCAGCGCAGCAGTCAATTGCTCAACCACTGCGCCAACCGTGCGCCCAAAATAACTGAAGATTTCCACTATTACGTATGCTGCCGCCGTAATATGAAGTCTACTATACTTGCCAATTTCCTATTGATCGATGCGTTATTATTTCGTCTCACGGTACTATAGCCATACAATGCTTTTCTTGACGTCTGAGGAGTGTACGAATATTTTATAATAAATGGTATTTAATATTATTCTATCATTGTCTATTTTGTTTTTATTAATCCGTGTGTAAGAAATAATGTATTTAATCAGTTGAGTGGCATGAGGTATAGCGTTTTTTTTTACATTTTCCTGCCTAGTATCAGGGTAAAGCTACTTGAACAAATCTATACTATATAATATTATAAAGCTGAAGAGTTTGTTTGTTTGTTTGTTTGTTTGTTTGAACGCGCTAATCTCAGGAACTACTGGTTAGAATTAAAAAAATATTTTTGTGTTATAGTCCATTTATTGAGGAAGGTTATAGGCTATATAACATTACGCTACAACCAATAGGAGCGGAGCATTAATGAAAAATGTTACAAAAACTGGAAAAATATTCCTTTTTTACCCGACTGCCGAAGGAGGGTAATGTGTTTATCAGTCTATGTATGTATGTATGTATGTAAGTATGTATGTATGTATGTATGTATGTTTGTTCCTATGTGGCGTTCTAGAGACCAAACGCGTGGGCCGATTTTGATGGTTCTTACGTCAATCGATTCGTCTTAACTCCGCGAGTGTCACTGGCTACATGAAAATGGGAAAATAGGAATATGGCGGTTTTTGGGCGCCATATTGTGGGGGCCCAAATTTTTTTTTTCTTCCATACCTATCGTGTGGGGTATCAAAATAAAGGATTTCAAGAGGTGATTTCAAAAATATATAACACTTATATGTTTAAATGTACCTAATTCGAAAAAAAATTACTAAAAAGTTATAAATAAAAAAAAGTTAATTAAAAAAATCAAAAAACCCGACTGCTTGAAAAGCGAACTAAAAAGACGTAAACAAGGAGAAAATCATGCTGTGCAGTCGGAGGATACGTCTAGTTTTGGTCAGCCAGCTCGCGAAGATGTATCCTCCGACAGCACAGCATGATTTTCTCCTTGTTTACGCCTTTTTAGTTCAGTCGGGTCTTTTGATTTTTTTAATTAACTTTTTTTGAGAGCTTCCGTTGCGTGCGCTGCGTAAGCTGTTAAAGTTACGCAACATTGATGTATATAGGGTAGGTTGGGCTAGTTGACGGGAGCGAAGCCGCGTGGGACAGCTAGTCAGTAATAAATCGTTTAATCATTGTGGATTTATTTTGTAATAAGGTTAAAATATTTTAAAGAAGCGAACATAAATCAAATTATCTTTAGTTCCTAGAAAACTGTAGTTGGCATATTATATTTAGCAACTGAAAACCATCAGTAGTACAATACTACAAGAGTTTTATATTCGTTGAGTCACTCATTGTGCGTGTTGCCAAGTAGTTCATACATTTTTACTTGCTTTAAACATTTGATGACACATTATGTATCTAGGAACAATCGACTATTTGGAATCATGAACTACTTTATGAATGTATTTACATATATAACACAAACATACAAAACATATCATATCACATATCTCTTGCTTTTTACCCGACTGCCGAAAGAGGGTAAAGTGTTTATCAGTCTATGTATGTATGTCTATGTATGTTTGTTCCTATGTGGTGTTCTTGAGACCAAACGCGTTGGCCTATTTTGATGGTTCTTAGGTTCTTACGTCAAAAATCGAATCGAATCGATTCGTCTTAACCTTGCAAGTGTCACTGGCTACATTAAAATTGGAACATGGAAATAACACTTATATGTTTCAATGTACCTACCTAATTCGAAAAAAAAAGGTTTAAATAAAAAAAGTAGGAGAAAATCATGCTGTGCAGGCGGAGGATACATATGGTGTTGGTCAGCCAGCTCGCGAATATGTATCCTTTGACTGCACAGCATGATTTTCTCCTTGTTTTCGTCTTTTTAGTCCGCTTTTTAAGCAGTCGGGTGTTTTGATTTTTTTAAGAAACATTTGTTTACGTTACTCAGAGTACTTACGGTATAGCTTTTCGCCAGTTGTTTTTACAATTATTTTAATACATTAAGGCCGAGTTTTGCTTAAACTTTGTATTATGTAGGTAATGGTGTTGTTTTACCGCTCCTGAGTAATTTTGGGGACCACACAGTAATTAAGGGAACGTTACTATGTTTATAGGCACAATAAAATAGTTACGAGGTACTTATGTATCGAACGGTGCGTTCATTTTATGGCATCCATTAAATTCGCAATAAGTCTTGTCGATCGGTTTCTATATTTGACTATCAAGTTATTCTAGTCAAATTTGAAGTACGTCAACGTCATAATATGTTTTACGGCTAGGACTAAGAATAATAATAAAAAAAATAAAAAAGTAAACAAAAATCCCGACTGCGCCGACTAAAAAGACGTAAACAAGAAGAAAATCATGCTGTGCAGTCGGAGGATATATATTCGCGAGCTGGCTGAACAAAACCAGATGATAACTTTTATGATTTAGAACGTTTTAGTTAACATTTTTATTTTCGAATTAGGTACATTTAAACGTATAGGTGTTCTAGATTTTCAAATCCCCTCTTTAACCCTTTAGTTTGATACCACACAAGAAAGGGTTGGAAAAAAATTGGGCCCTCACAATATGGCGCCCAAAAGCCGCCATTTTCTATTTTCCAATTTGAATGTTGCCATTGGCACTCGTAAGGATTGACGTAAGAATCATCAAAATCGGACAACGCGTTTGGTCTCTTGAACGCCACCTACGAACAAACATAGATACATAGACAGATAAACACATTACCCTCTTTCGGCAGTCGGGCAATAAAAGAAGTTGTACTACAGACAGTAAAAACTTATAGATGTCCTTTCCGAAGTAGGAACCTGTAAAATCCGCCGTTTCGTTTAAAGCTGCTAGTTTAAGTGGAATTTAAAGTATTTATTGATTTACATAATTACTTGACGCAAAAATGGGACAGGAAAATTAGTATTTTTTTTTGCCTGGTATAAAAGATATCAGACAAAAACTCAAACAAATACTAGATTTCGAGTTTATTTTTTGTCTTATCTGGTTTATTACTATTAGCAGTGGTGTCTCATCCCATACAAAGAAATCGGGCCGACGTACCGTACACCACGGATATAGATGGTGATCTATCTATCGCCGTGGAACGGAATCGAACGCGATCGATTTACAAAAAATAATCGGTATAATCAGATGAAAAACGCTAGTTACCTCGGCACGGATTCTTTGTATGGGATGAGGCATCCGTATGCTAGTATTATATTATCTGTGGGATTAGCCAACCTTTAAACCCTGGTACAATAGACGAATAGGTACTTCATAAAAATATAAGTCCAAAGTCTAAATATGAGGTAAATAAACTAAACTTATATTAAGTCCTTGTTTGCACAATAAACCATAGCAAAATATTTACAGTTTATTCAGCATTGCTATAAATGATTCATAGTGACCTAGTGCCTTATCTCTATTGTTTGCATATTAAAAGCTAATATTACACTAGCCAGTGGTTCCCAACCATTTTATCATAAGCGCCCCTCCAACTAGTAAGGATGTGAGACGCACGGGATCGGTCGAGTTCAGCAGTAGACGTCTTTCGGCTGAAATGATGATGATGTTGAACTAGTAAGAGGGGTGTATTGTTTTAATAAAAGTGTTAAAATACAACTACAAGGAGCAGATGACGCACCGAATAGTCTCAGTTATAGCGATAAGTAACTAAAGATTTTGTCATATTCAAGTCACTGCTATCTCCGGGTCGTTGGTATCAAAAATTCAGTTTCTTTTTTCTAATCTTAAGAACATAATTCATATACAATTTATTTTTGATGCCCTCGCGTTTCTATGCCCCTTCCCCCAATTGGTTCGCGTTCCATCGTTTGAGAATCCATGATCTACAAAACAAGAGGTGTCGGCGTTGATAAAATCCACAATCCACATTGTGCACAATCAATACTCCTTCCTGTGTACTTTAAACCCGGCTTATTGTCATGTCAAAATGTTTATGACTAATGCGACAGACGTTATCCGAGAAGCCACAGCTGTGTGTCTTAGTTTGTGGTTTTCCTTATGCTTTTAGGATAGCTGATCCTTTGTGAATAAGTACTTGATATTACAATTAGATGCTTCTTAAGGAAAAGTGTATTGTTTTCACTGAGTAGGTACATATTTGATATGGATTTGGCGGATGTCTAGTCCTTTGCCGGGTGCCACTTTATCAGTGACTGCTTACTAAATGAAAATCAAATGAAATATGCAAAATTTCAAGTAGGGATGAGTATAAATGTGAAGAAGACTAATGGTGTTTGAATGAGACTAGATGTATGAACGTGAGTGAAGCCAAATAAGCGTGTCAATGTTGAAGGTGAAGATAGCTTTGTATAACTGTCTCTTTCACTCGCTTACGTTTGTCGCTTCGTCCTATCTCGCTTACTCTGTGCAGTATACTCGATGACAAACTGTTTCTTGCGCAATGGTTGGCAGAGCCATCTTCAGAGACACAAAGATCCGCTGTCACTATTATACGAACATTTTTGCAAATTTAGAAATATCGCGTTTCCTGGAAAGGCCACTTGAGCGAAGTCGCGGGAAATGGCAAGTAATTCTAAAATAAAACGTTATTCGAGCTTGTTTTCTCTTCAAGTTTTCTCAAAGATTTATTTTTGTTTACTTCCAACCCAAGTAGCGCTGTAGTTACACAATAACAGGGTGGCCTTATGTAACGTTAGTGAGTTTAGATCTCAAGAACTACTCTGTTCTGCCATACCATTTTTTTGCTTATGCAATGTTTTATTGATTCTTCTCATCTTGCTCCAGGGTCTTAGTTGTGGTCTTGGTTATAAGTTTGACGTGTGTTGCTGGGTATCTATCTGTGGCATCGTAGCTCCTAAACGGATGAACTAATATTGATTTAGTTTTTTGTTTGAACGCTGACTTTGTCGAAATGCTTGTTGTTAGCTATGTTGTCTCTTGTTGTTGTTAGCTATGTTTGGGGAAAATCGATCTCTTCAAGTCGGGGTTTTTCAAAAGATGTCGTGTCATACTTACGTTTTTCGATTGATTGTCGATTGTAGCATGTCTACTAAAAGCGTGAAATAAAAATTCAACAGAAAATTTAAGATATCCCTGACACAAAACCTGTAAAAGGCAAAAAGCCTCGTACTCCTGTCGGAGTACCGCCAAGTAAATAAAATAAACTGCTGTACCTAAACGTTGGTGTTGGCGGTCCCCCGACGCCGCCACGCCGGCCGCCACGAGGCTTATTTTTTTTTGTTTTTGGAGGTTTTTGTGTCGGGGTTTTTTTTAACATATTATAGGCACTTGTGGTATTTAGGTCTAGGGAAAGTACCCATTAATACATTATTTGTAAATAGCTTTTGTGATAAGTACTGTATACAGCTGTTCAAGCAGTATTTATAGAAGCACTTGCTTTAATGAAGATAGTAAAATATACATACACATATATAGTAGATATAAAATAAGCAAAATCCGTTAGAATGTATATATTATATACATTCTAACGGATTTTGCTTATTTTTAATTCTACGAATTTCGAGGAAATATTAACGAACTGTAGCGCAGACACGGCAAACTAGTTTCGTTTCCACGAAAAATCTCCAATGATCCAGTTATTAATTACATTTCTTGCTGCACGTTAAAATCAACAAAGCAAGATCTACGTACGTTTATGCTGATGGAACTAAATGCAACTGGTATGTAAACAGAGTTGAAGGAATGCGAAACAACCTAGACTGGACTTTTAATTTTGTAGGCAAACGTCCTGCAATAAGCAGGGAACAGGTGTTGATGTGACTCATAGGTTTATTTTAATCTGTTTTGACAGTTCGAAGCACGCTTACTCCCTTTCATTTTGACAACTCAACACTATTCATTGCGTATTTTACGCTTACGAGTAGACATTTTTGAACATTATGCAGCAATGAATGTGAGCAAAGCACGCGCGTGCGCATTCTTTAGAGTTTAGTTGGGTGCTGGAGGTTATAATATAGAAGAAATATCGTATTTTTACATAGTAATTGTTCACCGGGTTGTGGTTCATTCGGGGTTCTACTCCCTAACTACGTCAACGAAGTTACAGGCCAGTCCGAAAGTACTCCGGAACTTCGGAGTGAACCATACTCCATAATGATTATTTTTTTCGGACAGGTAAAAACAATCGGGAGTAGGTGCAACTGTCAAATTGTGTTATCATTCATTAGTAGTTCGAGCCTCGAACGAATCATGCGTCCGTATGTGATACGGAGTAGAAAACGCCCGTAACGAAGGCCGAAACTACGGACTTCGTGCTTAGGGCCCCCACACATAATTGAGATGCAAAGCGATTCGTTTTAGATAGATTTAATACGTGCGAGCTAGCAGATATCTGCGATGCGTTGCGAATTCGCAGTTATGTGTGGGAGCCCTTAGGGAGTAGACCCCAGACACGCAAGGAAAATTCACTCTACTTCAAATTCGCTGTCTTTAGATGCGGTGCGGTAATAAGGCTATTTGACTGACAGTATCGCGACAATCGGTAATTGTTATCCTATTATGAGCTATTACACAGTAGCATAAACAATCACTATCTTAAATCTGTTTTGATAAGATAATACACATTTGTACTGCATCCGACGCAATCAGTGCAGTTATCTACGGCTGGAAACTGTCGGCGATGTATGTAACAATATAATGCTTATCACTTTAAGTATCAATAAATAGCCAAGTATGACATAAACACTCCATTCAATAACCGTAATTTCACACGTTTGTATGTAAAACGGTGACTTGGGTACATTAAATCGTAATTTTATGTATATTTTTAATGATTATTTATTATTCTAAATGGTAATAGCTGTCGTTAAATTGATAGTTTATTAAATTTATTCTTTAACCTAATTGTAACAATAATACTTAATTCCATTTTGCATTTTGATTTTATTTGAACCGGAAGTACTTTTTTACTAAGCGAATAAACAAAGGACCAACTAGGCAAAAAATAAGGTTTGTTCCCATCGTATTCAGTTAACAATACCACAGATAATTTAATACTAGCAACAGAATTATATTTTTTTTATTAAATCAAAATACCTACACTGTAAATCATACTATCATATTATACACCCGAAGAGCAAAAATCATCATTCACATTAAGAAGAATCACGACATAAATCGTGCTGTAAATGTAACCCAATAAACAAGACCTGTGCCCAACTGCATGACCTCTAAAACCGATATACCCTGGGAATCTTGACACCACGGAATAGGTAAACACTAACGTTCCCGGGACCTCCATAAAGATACGTGCCCAGGGAATCCCAAAACCGACATTCCGAAAATTCCCAGAGGCTCGAAAAACGAATACTCCTACAGCCTTGAAAAATTGAATTTCACAGGGATTTGCAAAACTTAAATTCACAGAGGCTCGAACAACCAACTTTCCCAGAGTCCTAATTTACCATTAATCCTTACCTATCCTAACTACTCCTTCCTCCCTCAGGATCCACCAGCCACGCTTGTTGGGCTCGTTCATAAGCTACTTCGGGACGAATGCACATGCGGAGATGCATACGATTCTGCAGCGACTACAAGATAAGGTGGCCAATACTTTCAATAGCACTGACAAGTGAGACGAAGTTAGCTCCCGTAGAATTTGTACTATGTGTAGTTAACAGTAGAGTTGAAAATACAGATACATTGATTTTGTATGGAATAGTGTTGTTAGTAGTGTCTTTATGAAGAGAATGATCAAAAAAGTGAAGCTCCAAGTATCGTAAACAAGCTGGTGATTCAAAGCTCAAACAAAAAGTTGCAACGCGACAATGTGACAATGTTTTTTTTTAACTTACAGTAAGACAAGGGCACAAGCACAATTGCAAGTTTTGTACCCAATTTTTCATTTTTAATTTTAGTGCACATTGGCATACTTAACTATTTTAGGAATTTTTAACCCTGGAAGGCCTTGTACGAAGGTACGATTTGTTCTAAATATTTTCAGAATAATATCAGATCAGAACAAACTGTACAAATGATTATATTCTAAGTTTTTATACTAGGTGTTAGTTCAGTATTATTATTAGGTATTGTACATTTATTTAGATAACTCGGCCTGTTCTACTTTTACATCCGATGTAGTGATATAGCAAGCTACAAGCTTTGACTTAAAATAGACTTTGATTCGATTCGGTATCGATTTGGCACTTAATTTGGAACGAATTCTGACGTAATTATATGGTCGATTAACCACGAATTCAATTAATGAATAATAATTCGGAGATGTCCTGAATAGACTTACTTATCTAGTTAATTTAATTCTGGAATTGATGTCAAAACATAGGTATAAAAATAAATGAATATACTGAAAAAAATGTTGCTAAGGCTGCTATTTTCACAAGATCTCAAGTAAAGTAAGTAGTACTGGGTTTTTCAGATTTTATATTGGTATTCTATAGTTTATTTAATTAATTTGAATGGCCATCGCCACTTTTTTGTTGTTTATGATGAAGTTGGCTTCATTACCTAAATACTTCTATAGAAGCCGGATAATCCCAGATGAGAGCATCTTGATTTTCATAGGCGGAAGAGATATCATGTGATCTCCTTTCAGAGGATTTAAGAGGTTTTATCCTTATCTCACCGAAAGATCTGTATCTTATTTGGCTTTTCAAATACAAAGACTTCCTTGTGCATATATTTTTTAACACTAATTATAGGTTTAGTTTTGATCTAGTAAACATTTTATAAAGCCTCTATATTTTGTCCTATAGAAAAAGTGCAGTCTTTAACTGGTATTAAAAACTTGGTTAATGTAAATAAGTAACAATTAGTTTCATTCCTTTTACTTTTCAATATTTCCAATTCTACAGAAATTATCAGTACCTAGCAACTTAAACAGTAATTTTTAAATAACATTTGAGTCCTCCTACTTTTCAATGAGCTCAAACTATGCATGTTTAGTCTCCCCCCTTACATACTGCTTGTGGATCCTCCAGGAGGCTGCAAAAACCCCTTACAATTCCTCGTAGTTCCAAAAATATAAAACATATTCAATATAAGTATGATTACAACACCAGGATTGCACAGCCAGTGTTCCTGGGCAAGCTGGTGGAGTACTACAGCCCGGGTAACAATATGAAGAAAGAAGACGCATACATATACGCGGGTGCTGTGGTGCTGTGTTCTGCGCTCAACGTGTTCGTCGTGCATCCTTATATGATGGCCATTCTGCACATGGGCATGAAGTTTAGAGTGGCCTGCTGCTCACTTATTTATAGAAAGGTGAGTTATTAGCTTAATTTTATGTTAAAGACGAGGGAGGGAGGGAGTCGGTGATAGCGTGACTGTTGACAGGACGGTATGGAAGAAGAAAACGTGTTACCCCGACACCAAGTAACATGGGACAAGGGCAGGAAGATGATCATTATGTAAAAGACTTGAAAAGGAACGTTTTGTCATCATGGAAAAATGGATGGATTGTGTGAGGAGTAGAAAGGAAAAATAAATAGCGTGACGGTTGAGAGGATAGAATGGAACACGAAAACGTGTTGCACCGGCCCCCAAGTAATATGCTACAAGGGCAGGCAGATGATGATGATGATTATGTAGAAAACATTCATAGATGGTCTGCTTGGAGCTGTCTGTGCGGACAGTTTCAACTTCGGACTCTGTCTCTGTCACCTCTGACCTAGATTAGAGTCAAGAGTCAGGTCAAGAGCAAATCCTAAAATAAAAAAAATGCTTTTGAACAACCTGCAGTTTTTGGCTGCAAAGCGAAACGTGTATTGTAAACGTCAATTTTTAATTGAAAAATTGCCCAAACGCGACCGCTTGAAGTTGTTGTGGCCGATGGTAAAGCATTAACTACTATTTGTGAGGTACACGAGAGGTGTTCCTTGTGATGGACAAAGCATTAATGCCCGTACTTGTGTTATAATTAGTAAGTAACTAAAGATGTTGAAATTGTTACCCATGGTGTGCTACTTCCCACATCTGATGTTCACACTCACAGAATTTTACTTAAGTCCAACCAACTGCATCGAGACAGTCACGTGAAAAAAAAAACCGGCCAAGTGCGAGTTGGACTCGCGCACGAAGGGTTCCGTACCATTATCGCAAAAAAACGGCGAACAATCACGTTTGTTGTATGGGAGCCCCACTTAAATATTTATTTTATTCTGTTTTTAGTATTTGTTGTTATAGCGGCAACAGAAATACATCATCTGTGAAAATTTCAACTGTCTAGCTATCACGGTTCATGAGATACAGCCTGGTGACAGACAGACAGACGGACCGCGGAGTCTCAGTAATAGGGTCCCGTTTTTACCCTTTGGGTACGGAACCCTAAAAAGGTTGTTCATGTAACAATTATAAATTATCGCGAAACAATCTACAAAGTAAACGTTTTTCATACAATATTCCCCTGTATCGTTCACAATACTTTGTAATGTTTTACTTGCACTACTAACTGTCAACAACATTGTATTTATCAATTCTTTTACAGATTAACTACATTTTCGCGTGTCTGATAGTCTTAGCTTTGGACATTTCTAGACATTGTTTATTTACTAACAATCTTAGCATGTTTAGTTGACAGAAAAAGCATATCGCCTGCTTCTGTTTTTGTCATGAATCATTGTGTGTTTTCAAGGCATTTTTTATCTGTTAAAATAATGTACATTACGTATTAATTATCTTAACTGTTAAGTTCTAAACTAATATTGAAAGATAATAGTACTGTTAGTTTGTTTAGTTATATGCAATTTTATAAATGGCTCGGCAGTACTAATTTTGATATAAATTGGCGTAAATTTCGTGTCTGAATGGTTAATGGTTAAAAAAAAATCTCTATGGTTGATTAAATTAAAGGCAGAAAAAATATTCAAAAGAAGAACGATAGAATGTTTTCTTTCAAATATTTCCCTCTAGACTAAATAGTGGGTGAGTTTTCGTTTCAGATTCTGATATAACGAATATAAATAGTTTCGGTTAAACATGGGAGTTCTTCACCTTGAAATCTTTACGGTTCGCTAAGCATTTAATTATTATCACCTTGACATTACTCAGTTTACTCACAGGAAACATTACTTTGTATTATTCTTTATTTACATTATATTCGCGAAGAATGGAAAATAAAACAAAAGAAGCAGTCGTGGCAAATTATTATTAATTTAACACCAATATATTATTATGTAATGGTATGTACAGCTTGGCAAAAAAGAGTCTGACGCGGTGACAGTTGGAACTAAAAATAAAACTAACTAGTTATCTAAAATAACCTACCTATTACTTGCCTATTATTATCTATTAGTACTAAGATTAGTTAGAGTAACTAAAAATTAATAACAAGTTTCAAAAACTGTTGAGTCATAGTATTTCAGGGTATACAGGTGCTATAGTGGCGACCTCATTTATTCCACACTCTTTTTTGCCAAGCTGTAATAGTAAAATCTTACTTCTTACCACAGATAATATAATACTAGCATACAGATGCCTCATCCCATACATAAAAACCGTGCCGAACGTAAGATTATACTGATTATTTTGCTAAGAATTTCGATCGCATTCGGTTCCGTTCCACGGATATAGGTGTTAGCAGCAACTTGCAATTAAAAAAGTTTACTCGGTTCGTGAATACTTTTTTTTAAATACAGCGACGATTTATTTTATAGTATTTTTTTGCACGTTTTTGTTCCAAAATCTTGCAAACATTTTTTTTTAAAGTCTTTTGGATGCATCAGAAATATAAAACCGCGTCATCTATTGGAATTCATTTTAAATTATCCACTCAAATAATATTTGAAATGTGAACAATATTCCTTAATTTTGTGCTTAGGAGAGTTCATTATTTATTTATTTATTAAATAAATAAGAAAATATAGAGAGTTAATAAAACAAGAAAATATTTTTTTATGATCGTCTCTAGAAAATCTTAATATTTCACAAAACTCAATAACTAGTTGACGCTTATCACGCCATCTAGTGTAATTTTCTTTAACCAAAATGTATTTCTTCGCGTTGGGTGCCCGTGCTTCTTACAAAATATTATAAATGCGAAAGTTTGGATGGATGTATGTTTGTCACTCTGTCTATTGGTGAAAACCGCATGAAAATCCGTTCAGTAGTTAATGAGTTTATCGCGATCGCGAACAAACCGACAGATGTGGCGGGGGACTTAGTTTTATAAGGGGATAAATATAATGACCACCTAAAATTACTTTGTGACCATAACCTCTATTACCTAAAATTGTACTATGAAACCCAAATTTAGTAAATTGATCACCAAATTTAGTAAATTGATCACCAAATTTTAATAGCAAATTATTGCGCTATTTAATGTTGTAAAATAGGTTAGGTTAGGTTAGAACTGTGACCAACCGCGCGCGAGCCGAGCGAGCAAAGCGAGCGGTGCCGCGGCAGCGGCCGGCGAGCGCTACTTCCAAGTTGCTCCCAGAAATTTTATAATCTTTTTGGTCATTGGTTTAATTTTGGTGATCATTTACTACTTTTGGTGATCATTTACTACTTTTGGGTTAACAATGATTTATTTGGAGTCATTTTGCCTAAACAGGATAGCGAGATGTTAAAACTTTGGTTATAATTTTACAATAAGATGCGGGTTTAATTTTGGTGATCATTTACTATTTTTGTCTGTTATATGTTACTATATCTGGTGGTAAGTTAAACATAAGCCGTTTTATAATATGTAGTGATATTTATTTAGTGATGTCCTAACAAAAAGGTGTTCAAAATAATAAAATGATCTAAGTCAGTAAGAATAACAATACGGTAGATAAAGCATTTACTTGGTTTCCAATTCTACTAACGCTAATAGCCAAAATGTTGTCATTTGCATTTTAAAATAATGTATTCTTTGATATAAATGCTAATCCAAATTGAAATACCTGAACATCTGTTCGGACTCTTCCGATTAGATCGGTTACTGACTGAGCGGCAGTCAATAGTCTTGCACATGTGTGTGTGTGTTTAGCTTGGGGATCACCTAGCTACACTCTAACCCCCCCTCCCCCTCTCACTTATCGTTTCAGTATTAACCATACATTTCGCTTGGCGTAACTCTGCGTTTAATAATAAAGAGGTAAGAGTATATACTTCAATCTTTTAAAAAAAGTCTGTATTATTTAGTTCACCAAAATGGGATTTAGTCATTTTTTCATTGAATCATGTTTGGTTATTTGTGGGTGTGTCTAACACAACTCAGGGGGGCACACATTGGATCGGTCCACTGCTGCGACTCATTAGTTGGTCAAGTTTACTTGCATCAATTCACATTGTATATTTGTAAGATAGCTGCATTTATATATGTGTATTCGTGTTTGACAAAATTTATGTATTTAATTTGTTTTTATGCAAAATAACGTAAATAACACCTTAACAGCTATAACGCCAATGCAATGTTACTACCACAAAGATATTAGGACTACCAGAAATACAGTATAAAATTCCATTAAAATACAATTAAAAATTCAATTAAAATACAATCTAACATACAATTAAACAACAAGATTTATGAATGTAGGTGAAGCAAAAGGAGGATGTAAGAATCGTACTTATTAAATGGTGTTTTGTAGTTCATAACCCCCTCTCTCCCTTCTATGATACTGCAAACCGCAAAAACGTAAACTGGATATTTTAAGTGTTTGAATTAAATTATATTTTTCCTCTTCACAGTCCCTACGGTTATCAAAAACAGCGCTAGGCGAGACGACAGTGGGCCAAGTTGTGAACCTCCTTTCAAACGATGTAAACAGATTCGACGTGGCGATCATCTTCCTACATTATCTGTGGATCGGGCCGCTGGCTACTGTTATCATCACGTACTTCATGTGGGTGGAAATCAGCTGGGCGGCGGTTGTCGGCGTCGGGTTCATGTTGGCATTCATACCGTTACAAGGTAAGACATATTCATTTACAAAAGTTACAAACTTAACTAAATTAAAATTATAGTATCCAGGCCAAATAACAACAGCCACACGGCTAGATCTTCAAGATTAGTCAATGCTTGTCAAGATGGGTTCTGGGATGGGTGGCCATCCACGAAATTTTGAGACTCCGTCCCTTGTAAAGGACGTTAAGCTATTGGATCCGGCTCTAATTATTTTGTAGATCTTTGTCAATTGTTACGGGTTGGGGCTTTCACCAGTAGAAAGGTACATTATTCCTGAGTAACATAGACTATTTTGTTATCCCGAAAACGGATCCTGTGGGGTGCGCCACGAAGTAAAGCCGCGGAGAAAAGCTAGTACAGAATACAGCTGCGTCCAGCTAGTCTGGAAACTGACGACCCTAATAATAGTTGAAAAGGCTAAGCATATTGATTTTTATAAAATTCTGGTGTTCTGCCAGATACCTAAGAATGCTATTGATCTTATTTCACAATGTACTACAAAATAAGAAGTTATGTTAAACTATTTGACGAAACTTTAACCAAATCAGTATCAATATCTGATAAAGATAAAACAAAATCGAAATAATGTACTAAACTCACAATTTCAAGCGGCTTGCAGTGCAGAGGCTACTTGACTTTAATAATAGTCGTCTATTGCATATGTATAAAGGTACCAAGTGCAAGCATTGACGCCCACATGTGTCAAGATATACTAGGCACACTGTACCGAAGATTGTTTGTTCAAGTGTCCAAGAAATAGGTCAAATTGTATAAACTTGTGTTAATTTATTTATCCTCTTCAAACTCTTGCTTATATTTCGTCGAGTTAAAGTATATATCGGCCTTGATATCAATATGTTTCTCACTATTAATTTACACTGGCCTTTAAATTTAGTACAGCACTTTTGAAAAAGCAATTTCTCCTAAACTATAGAAGTCGGAGTTTTGAAATGAAAAACGTTTTATAGAAAATTTCTTCAATATCCTTTGAATTTATAGTTTATTATACATTAGTAACGTTTAAAACTTAAAAAAAAAATAGAAACCAAAATAAATATAGGTAGAGTTTACTAAGAGATAAACGAAAAATAAAAAAATTGTTTTAAGAAGTTTTTTCAACAGAGCCCGAGGAGGCAATACCAGTTATTAAAATATAATGGCGTTAAACATACTTAAAAATAATGATGTTTGAGTTTTTGCAGTAACTTAAAAATGGATATTTGTGGGTTTCTATCTTTTTTTAGTTAAAAACGTTACTTTTGTATAATAAATTATAATTTCAAAGGAGATTGAATACATATCATTTCAAAACTGAGATTTATAGTTTAGGAGAAAATAGCAATTTCAAAAGTTTTGAAGGCCGGTGTAGATATGTTATAATATGCCTATTTCTTTAATTTGATTGATTGTAACATTTTCTTTAGCATTAGTAGCTCAAAGGTAAATGCGACAAAACGAGTGTTGAACTGCAGATAAATAATGCAATATAATCATTTAAAGTAGGTATCTAAATACTTACTTAAATCTAGTATAAAATTCAGATTGAAATTTCCATTAGTCGAACTATTTTTAAAAACATCTACAAGTCTAACCGAGCTAGTAAATACTTATTTATCTAGAGATTCAAATTCAGTTATTGCCCACTGAATCCGAAAGTCCTTCGAGTATGACAGTCGTAACGAGGAAATTATACAGATTTTATTACAATCGTAAACGCGAATAGGAATAATTCATCGTTAGACTCGCTCGTGACCAAAACATACTTATTTATGCTGTATTTGTTTGTACAACTCATTTTTATTTTTACGGGGCATCCCAGTATGCGATTATCCAAAGTGTATTTGTTTTTAATCGCGTCAAGATATGTGAAAATATGACGTCATCGCTGGGCTTTCCCAGCATTTTGTACAGAGACGATAAACCAACCAGTTCCTAAGCACGGCAAGGCTTTGTTCTCCACATAGCAATGCCTTTTTGCCGGGATATCATGTTGCCTTTTTTGGCCAATTTCTCACACTTGACTTGTTGCAGTAACGCCGCCTGACTTATGTAGACCTTGTTCTATCTGCATATCCCTGAAGCATTCCACAAGAATATTATGATTATTCTGTTTTGAATCCAGAGTCAACCTCCAATTTTTTTTTTAAATTATTTATTTGTCAAAAGCTGTATACACTATTACATTCATAATTTCTGTCAAACTCTAAAATAGTTTTTCGGCAGTTGCTCTCGTGTCACAATATATAATATAATAAGTATAAATGCCAACTAGATCAGAAAAGGCTATATTCTACATCCATGACCAAACTAAAGCTTTTGTTTAGACAAGCGAGTTGGGTACTCACAAGCATTTTTTTTTTTTGTTAATTTTTGTTTTACTTACTAATTCCCACCCGTGTTCCTTTAGTTGCTTCAGCCAGGGCCGCGGGTACATAGGCGTATGTCTTTGCTTTGTAACATTCATAGTTTAATTGTTCCCATAAAATATTTAACTTACTCTTTTCATGAACTTTACTGAGAGCACCTTACAAATTTTAAACAGCTTTTCGTAGTTTTTATTAAGACTTACTTTAGTTTTTTTTTTGTCTACAAATATTTTAGTAATCTAGTTTGCAAGATGTTAATTTTATTTAATTGTGTGGGGAACATATGACCATATCCACGCAGACCGTTATCAACAATTGAGTCCGCTAGTGCATGATATAGTATGCAGTACCCTCCTGCTAACCAAATTTTTTTTTTTTCCTGTCATGGACCGTAGTTTCGTTATCAACATGTAGATTCCATGCAAATGTGTTATCAATTACTAACCCTATACTCCATTTGCGATAACATTACTCTTTAATTTAGCCCATTTTACAGCCCATTCAACCGATTTTGATGTCTATTGCGTTGGTGATACGACAAATGGTAGTTGTAGTAAACAGTTCGTTATGGTAACAGGTTTATGATTTTTATGTCATCCTTATATTTACGGGATAGAACTCAAAATCAGTTAAACGGACTGTAAAAAGATTAGAAACATGTCTAATGTTACTTCAAATGGAGTTTAGGTATTTATAAGAAGCATTAACAGTATTGCTTGTTGTTATACATTCGTACGAATGACCTTTCACTTCTACCGCCAGATTCTGTTTATTTTATGGCAAGGCGGGTGTATAAGCATGCACTTAGTTTTGTTAATATAAATTATAATGTCATTATCATGTGCCTACTGAAATACACTGTCAAAATCATTTTGCATTGATTGCTGTATGAACTCGGTATTATTAAGGCTGTAAACTTGGCAAGTATCCTTATAATGCCTTGTACTTGTTCAATACATAAGAATGACATACTATTGAGGTGCATTATTTATTAGGCCACTAGGATGGCCTTATACTGGACCGGTTGGAACACCGGATTTGATGTCGCCCCGTACACTTTGGGTTCCACTAACACATATTTTACGTTACTCAAATTACCACTTGCTTTACTTATATTTCTTTTTATTCATAAATTAACAGCTTTAATATTTATTTTGTTCGACAGCTTACTTGGGCAAGCGCACATCAGTACTCCGCTTAAAAACGGCGCTTCGGACGGACGAGCGAGTGCGCCTTATGAATGAGATCCTATCCGGAATACAGGTCATCAAAATGTATACTTGGGAAAAACCGTTTGCAGACCTAGTCGCCAAAGCTAGGAAGTAAGTATTGACGTTTAAATATTCTATTAAGGCGTATATATTCCCCAATGTTATCGTAGTACTGGCCGTGCGCCCGCTTGGAACCAGAGTATCAATATTGAACCTCCTTTTGGACAGTTTTGTTTGCAAAATATTCTTATATTTACATATGCTATTTCAGTTATGAAGAAATTCTACCCATCAAATTTTCTGTGTACAAATATTTTTTAACTTCTAAGTCGTTTTGGAGGAGTATAAATATCGTGTTGTTCATTATTTTTTTAAAGCAAAATTATTTGTTATACGAAAAAACCATGTTTCACAATTAATGTACATGAAGCAATAATAAATATATATTTTTTTCAAACCTTTTAACCTAGCCGTTACTAAGGAGTATGCTTTAGAAAGTTACCGTTTTACGGCACTAAAGCGGTTGTAAGCCCTTAACAGACAAGGAATGGAAATGTTAAGCACCTTCATCATTCATCAGCTTTCACTTGTCCTTATCCCAATTGAGTTGGGGTCGGCGTACGTTTTCTTCTGCCATACTTGTATTGAACATGTTAAGGTTAATTTTTACGTGTACCTCACTGTACTATCGCCAAAATCTTGATTGTAAATGACAGCTCGAAAATCGAAACGCGCCCACTTTTTGTGAAAGGAGTATGTTTGAAATTTGCTTTACACTTTGATTCCTTGAGCGTACAATAAGTGCACCTTTTATTATTATGTACACTGACTCCGAAAGTCGGTTGTGTATTTCTAATTCGCTCTCGAGTTAGTATTTCATCTGAACAACGATACGATGTAGTATCATTCGTATCTTATTACACAACCACACAATCAGGACAATGAAATAAATAACTTGCTATCACTATGCATCTAACAAGGCTAAAATTTTATCTAAGCTGATTTTATTACAAAAATTAAATATTTAATGAGTAAAGATTTTAAATACTGTTTTAAATTTTATTACTAACCTACTTTTTCTAAGTTTTGGTTGGTAATATTCTGTTTTTTTTTACTATTATGTTGGTCTTGATCCCTTTTTCTGGTAAAACTTTTTTAATCAATAAAGTTTTTGTAAATTACGACCGCGTCACATGACTTTTATGTTATTTAACATTAAGTTGCTTAGATTGTCATCTCGAGAAATACACGAGCTATACTAAGTTTTTGGTTTTGTTCTTCACAAATTACTGTGTCTAACTCCTTTATAATTTTTTTGCTTACCACATTATAAACAATGCACCTGCCATGATATCTCTTCAATACTCATTGCTAAGAAAAAATTGGTGCAAATAAATCTCACTAGATGACGCAATATGCACCCAGTTATTGAATGTGTGTAAAATTTACATTTTCTGGAATTGAACATAAAAATTGTATGATCTTATTTAATCAACTCCCCTAAGTACAAAATTATGGGCTCTTAATTCACATTTCAAAAATTAGTTGAACGGATCATTTAAAATTCATGCCAATAGACGGCGCATTTTTTTTAATTTCTGAGGCATTCCACTCGTTTGTTAAAATTTTCATTGTAACACATTTTGGTGCAAAAACCTGTAAAAACGTGCAAAAAAATACTATAAAACGAACCTTCACTGTATTTAAAAAAAAATATTCACGAACCTAGTAAACCGTTTTACTTGCAAATCGCTGCTAACACCATCTATCTATCACTGTAAAACAGAACCGAACGAGTTCGATGTACAAAAAATATCGGATAAATCAGACGAAAAACGCTAGTTACGTCGGCACGGTTTCTTTGTATGGGATGTGCTTTAGTTGACTGGTAGAGAATACATAATACTGTCCGCCATTACACCTTTATGCATGCAGTTTAAACAAATAAGTTTTGTCTTCTTCTCCACAGGCGAGAAATAAAGCAGATTCGAGCGACTTCCTACATCCGTGGTGTGCTGACGTCCTTCATAATGTTCACGACGCGAATCTGCCTGTTCTGCTCGATCCTCGCGTACGTGCTCGCTTACAACGTGATCACCGCGAAGCAGGTGTTCGTCGTCACCAGCTTCTACAATATACTGAGGCAGACTATGACTGTGTTCTTCCCGCAAGGTGAGTTAAATGCAGTGAGTTCTTACTTGACTTGCTTTTATGGCAGTTATAGTTGTTATCTAGAATGAAAACCTTTCTGTGTCTACAGGGCCAATTTTCGGATTGTTCCATTGGCCAGGTTTATTTTTTTTTCAGTAGATTAACAATTTTATTTTAAATAATAGCACCTTGACTGTTGCCAAAACCCTTCTACTTAGCAAGATGATAATTAACACCTTGAGTGCCTGAAACGTGGATCCACGCGAGACATAATGGATTTTTCATTATATCTATAATTACGGCATTGAACCGGTAAAAGAACTTGGCAGGATTTTGTGGAACTAGGCACGGAAATATTTAGTATAAGTCTAAAATCAACTTTTCACCATTTTCCTATCTCTAGGTATCGCACAAGTAGCAGAAGCAACGATCTCAATAAAACGGTTGCAGAACTTCATGCTCTACGAAGACACAAGCAAGCCAGTGCCCGGTCTAGCCGAGATACAGACTTCTACCAAACCGAAGGGCCCGCCTCGGAAGTCGGCTGATGTCATCAAAGAAGATAAGGAGGAGTCCACTGAGTCCAAGAAGGACGAGGCCAGCACTCCTGTGCCCACGAAAGAAGAAGAGGCTAAAGGCAATGGTAAGAACTGTTTGATTTATTACCATAGTGCCTACGATATAAGGTTTAAATTAAATTGATTTGCGTGTCTGGACTTAAGTTCATATTGTTTGACTGTCACTACTTTATTTTATATTATATCGTCTGAATACTAAGTAGATGGGAATTACTAAGTGATTCACTATTTAAATACTCTTATATGTGTCGTAATACAATCACAAATATGGTAGTGTTGTAGATTAAATTTTGACAAAAAGTAAACATCATGTAAGTTTAAACAAATATTCATATTGCATTGCTAAGATTTGGACAGCCATAAATTATTGTTTTTATCTCGCAAAGTATTTGATTCAAATAAAAACGTTAAGAATAATAACGTAAACGTTAAAGCAATTTACAAAAACACTTATTACTCAATTAAATACAATATTCAGCATCAAATACTTACATCACATTGTGAAACAACGCACTTATAAAAGACAACATAACACGTACAATTTTAAGCAACCATCGCCATTATTACAATGCCTGTAACTGTGACATTGGCGCCCATTCTTCGACACCTACATAACATAACTCTAAATAACTTCAAGCAATTCTCACCGCTTTTCCCAACGCAGGTAACGCGACACTTGCTCCCCTCGAATCTGGTGAAGAAGAAGACCATGAATTAGCAGCACGGGTAGAGGAAGACGCGCGGGGCGTGCGACTAAAACATGCGACCGCGAAGTGGATAGTGGCGCATCCTGAGAATACTCTCACAGATCTGTCGCTGACTATCAAGCCTGGCAAGTAAGTTCATTTTTTGTGGATTTAAAACAGAGAAATTTCATAAAGCCTGAATTAATTGAAAATAAATTGACCCGCGCTTCAACTATCGTCGGGGCCGGAATGTTTTGGGTTCTATGAACAAACGATATCAGCACCCTAAATTGCATAAGTGAATTTGGCATGGCGAAGAGTTTTGACGCCTTCAATCGACGAATAACATGCGAGATGAAAGACGCGATGTGGATTTCCGTCTATGTGATTGGTCGATTGATGGCGGTGAAACCGAAAGGCTTGCCGAATTCACTTACAAAATAAATTGTAGTTCTAAAAACTAAAAAACACGGTACTTACGGTTTACTGGTAAATTGAACTAAAAAGTCGCTAATCCTGCAGATCCTGGTAAGGATAATGGGACAAACTATTTAAATTATTGCATTGTCATCGGTCCTTGACAAGTGTGCAAAGTTTCAAATCAATCCGACGTTTTGAAGGGGGGTGAAAATCACGTTTAAGATTCCGTTACATTGATACATACATACCAAGCTAATAAAAGCGTGTTAATTAGGCTACAGGTCAACTCTGGAATCACACAATTGTGCACCAAAAGATTTTTTTTTAATGATTTCGTTTTTCTGCCTAACAGGATAATAGCAGTAATCGGCCCAGTAGGCGCAGGAAAGTCTTCACTATTACACGTATTGCTAAGAGAACTGCCTTTAATATCAGGCTCGTTACACGTCGGTGGTAATGTCTCGTACGCCAGTCAGGAACCTTGGCTTTTTGCAGGTATGCATTTAAGAGACAATATTTTATATTTCAACATTATAATTCTACAATGATTTTGACTGTGTCGAACTTGTATCTTAGAAAATGAAACATGTTTTGGTAACAAATTTCAATGTCTTAATGGCTGACTAATTAATGTCCATAGCAACCAATATTTTAATACCACGGTTCTGAAAAAAAATCTTAAAAATAAGCAGTGTGTTGTATTAACAAATAAAGAAGATATTTCATACATACATACATAAACTCACGTCTGTTCCCCTTGGGGATAGGCAGAAACTACAGAACGCCTCCTTCTACGATCCTTACATACTTCTTTTGCTTCACTCACATTCATACATCTAGTCATATACACACGCCGGTTATGAGTACTGCGAAGAAGATAGTTCAGCCAGTGACAATTAATGATAATGTTCCTTAAGATTTAAGATTACTTTTTCCACAGGCAGCGTTCGTCAGAACATTCTGTTCGGTCAGGCGATGGATCGTCCTCGGTACAACACAGTGGTGCGGCGGTGCGCTCTCGACAGGGACTTCGCTCTGTTCCCGCACGGGGACAAGACTATCGTCGGCGAGAGGGGTGTCAGTCTCAGTGGAGGTAATGTTTGCCCGGTTAGGGACACAAAATTTAGTAATTTCCATTGATGTCTATTACGTGGTTTGGTATTCTGGACAGCGTTTTATGACTCCGTAATTACAAACGGCGGCCATTATCTCGTGGCATGGCGATCTTTGGAAACTCAACTTTGCTGTTAACATCTTTGTAAGAAAAGATATAAAGAAAATAGTTTAGATTTTTGCGGAGCGCAGAGGACGGAGATATCTATACGGCGCCACGTCAACGATTCCCTTACAAAAAAAGCGGTGAGTGCCGCCGTTTATAATGCGCGCGCGCACGTATTGTGTCAATTTAACTGCATGTGACAGCCAAAACTAACCAGTCTGCAGACGAATATGATTAGTAAGACCGTCTGTAGTTTTTGCCAGCTAGGTAAGCTACCTATTCCGTGCTATATCGTCGAGTTACTACGAATGTTCATCCCCAGGACAACGTGCCCGCATCTCCCTCGCCCGCGCCGTCTATAAGCGCGCCGATATCTACCTTTTGGACGACCCCCTATCAGCCGTGGACGCACACGTGGGCCGCCACCTGTTCGAGTCCTGCCTCATCGGCTACCTGCGCAACACCACGCGCATCCTCGTCACGCACCAGCTGCAGTTCCTCAGAGACGTCGACCAGGTGAATATCCACTTTGCGTACATCTAGAATAGACTCTCAAGTCTTATTCACAACTTTTAAGTTTCTCACAAAATGCTAATAAATCATGATTTAACGACCAATATTGAATTGAAAATAATATGCAATAGATAATTTATACCATTCCTCCTCTAATAAGCTTATTTTATTTACTGAAAACAGTGAATAAAATCATATTCACTCTTTATTCACTGAAAACAGTCAATAAAAAACGCGTTTAATTACTATTTTGATGTTTGAATTTAGAACACTAGTATATTATGCAACTAGTGAATAAAGGACGCATTTAAAGCGAGGGCCATAGATGAATCACGAGCAAGTGAAGGATTCTGACAACTGAATCACGACCGTAGGGAGTAATTCATGAAGTGTTAGAATCCTGAGCGACGCGAGTGATTCATGGCCCTCGATATAAATCCGTTTTATTCAAGATTTGCATACTATACTTTATACCATGACTACGAGAATAAAGAAATAATACCGGGGCGACCTAGCTCTGCTCGGGTGAAAATAGAGAAAAAGACGTTTTCTAAAAATATAACCTAGATAGATCGATTGATCACCCCCGAAAAGCACCGCATACAAAATTTTATGAAAGTCGTTGGAGCCGTTTCCGAGATTCAGATTATATATCATATATACAACGGTCGTGATTCAGTCGTTAGAATGTTTCACTTACTCGTGATTCATATAGATGAATCACGGCCATTGGGTCCTCGCTTTAAATCCGTCCTTTATTCACTAATTGCATAATGTACTTTTGTTTGCTTATACTCAATTTTACTCTCAAAACTTATTACAAAACATTCTTCCTCCAGATAATAATCCTAAAGAACGGCGCGATAGCAGCGGCGGGTAACTTCGACACATTAAGTGCGTCCGGTTTAGACTTCGCGACTCTACTCCGTCGGGACCCGGAGGAAGAGAAAACTGTTACAGACCCGAACGCCGCCGAAGCAGACACCGAGTCCATGCTACAGGGCAGCTTCCGGAAACGACAGATGAGCATACACTCGGTAAGAATCCAAATATAATATTTGAAATGCGAAATTGTGTTTGTTGGTTTGTCGATTTTTTTTTTTGCATTGAGATAGAAATTAGTCTACTTCAATCCCGGCAAATTCTTTCTCATATTTAACGCGCGGCAAACTTCAAAATGCTCCTGGAATGGAGAAGGAGGTTGGGATTTTTACCTTACTAAAACCACCCCGCACCATTAGCACGTAGAAGGAGCCCCGTGACCGCTGTGCAACGCCTGTTAGGGCGTATTCCTGGGGAGGCTGAAATGCGCCTCCCCTGAGCCTCGCCGTGCACTGTGTCACTGCACTGTGGCAGCACGTGATCACTGTATCACCGTCTTTCCTGATGTCACTTGGTAGGCGGACAGAGATCCCAATCTGAGCGCCTGCGACCGCGGCCTCATGCACTATAAACAGGCGGACTTTCGGCGTTCATCTCCGATGACTTCTTCTCCGAATGGGATCGGCCATATCGAGATTTCGTAAGTGGCCTCCTTCTGGTCGGAAAGTACCACCTAACATTAAAAAAACTGCATTGCCAATCCATACTGTCAATGGTTAAACGCAGTATGATCGAGGCGGAATCGAATGCGTTATTCAAGATCCTCATTCGGAATGCCTGAAACTGTTGTTGTTTTGAATGAGTTGTCAGCGGAAATTTCGCATCTATACGAAGTACTATTTAATATATATGTTTCAGGTGAGTTCCCTGGACAACCTAACCGCAACGGCCCCACCAGCTGGCGAAGCAGAAACAAGAACCTCAGGCGCAGTGGGAAGCAAAGTGTACGGCGCATACCTAGGAGCGGCCGGCAACGCGTGCCTCGTGCTGCTGATGTTACTGGTCGCCACGCTCGCGCAACTGCTCGGCTCGGCGTCCGACTGGTGGACGAGTTACTGGTGAGTCCATCTTCCTGTCCTTGTCCCATGTTACTTGGGTCGTCTTACGTTTTCGATCAGGTGAAAATACGGCTTTCGATCTTGTTAAACACAAGTGATACGCAATAAAGATTTGAATTTGAACAGCCGATTTTTGCGTTCGCAGTTTTAACGCAAAATTCATGAAGGGACGTATTGACGTCCCCTCATGAATTTTAAATTTTTATATTGATAACTAGCTGTCCCCCGCGGCTTCGCTCCCGTGGGCCACCCCACAGGCCCCTTTTTCGGGATAAAAAAATAGGTTATGTTACTCAGGAATAACCTAGCTTTCTATTGAAAATCTTTCCTCTTTATAATATTAGTATAGATAAGTATAAGTATAGATGACCATAATCAACCAACATACATACAAAACGCTAAGGGTATAATTTCAATGTGCGTAAAACTAACACGCTAGAACCTGTCCTCCATCGTCGACCACAATCATCATCGACTACCATCAGCTACATACACGTATACACACACACACATACACACACACAAGCACACATGCGCACGCATGCACATATTAGCTCATTCCTCCACTCATATATCTGCTTACTCACGACTTCCGACAGTCTGAGCAACATAATTTAATGGGGGGCCTGGAGTTCTAAAATACAGGCTTAGGCTTAGTTTAGACTCCAGATCTCCCACAAATTACACACTTTGCCAATATTTCTGTGTTTGACTGTAATAATTTAATAATAGAAATATTTTTTTTTTATTATTTTATTATTAGCTAGTGGTCAAACGAGACCCTACCAAAAAAAAACCTATATTGTTTTCTTTTCGACTAATAGCAGAACCTCCTTTCAGGGTAATTCTCGAAGAGTCCCACCCGATCAACCACAAACCAGAGTTGAAGCTGGCCGAGCTTAACGGCACAATGCAACTGCAGTCGCTCAACAACTTCACCAGCAAGATGATCGAGAACACGTACTTTGAGAACGTCGGCATATACCGATACGACTGCATCTATATCTATACCGGTGAGCTGTTGTATTTTAATATTTTTGTTTCGGTTATGGTTAGTTATTTGCAGTCATATGTTCTATGCTTCATAAAAGATAGCTTGATCTCTGCGACATTTGTTAAACTGACGTATATGTTATTGTTAGCCTGTCAAGCGCTATTGTTACTGTATTGATACTGACAGCTGTCGCAGAGATCAAGCTATCTGTTATGAAGTATAGTTGTTAGATTTTTTCAACACTCGAATGAAGTGTGTTTTGCAATAGTGCGCCATTCGCGGTGGTTAGACCTTACTAGAATATCGAATTTACAAAAAATACGCCAACGTTCATAGCAGTCGCGACCATAACGTGCATAACACGCGGTTTCTTCACTTACTTCTTTAATACACAACGGATTTTGAAATGGTTCATTAATAGAAAGACCGATAAACGGCTATTGTATGTAATTCATCCCGTGCGATGTCGGACTGGCTAGTATAGAATAGTTGTTCTATCTCACGACGGCTCGTGTGTGTATAGTTGCACGTGCACATTGTTTCTGTGTATTCAGGCGATACTGAGCGCTCCCAAGTTTACGTGCACAGAAACAATGTGCATGTGCATCAACACACACGACTAAAACCAACCCGCTGTCGTGAGATAGAACAACTGTAACTTTGGGCCCAAATACAAAACTGCGAATTGACGCGAAGCGAATTCGCAACGCAGCTAACAGCTAAGCAAGAACAAGGAACAAGCTCGTAGACTTTTACGATGCGTCGTCGCACCGCAGTTTTGTGTTTGGTCCCTTAGTTTCTAACCGACTTCAGAAAAGGAGGTTCTATGTTTGACTGTACTTTTTTAATTTTTTTTTTTGTGTATGTTCACAGACTTCCCCGTCAATTTCGGACCGTTTTTTTATCGATTTCTAAATATATTCCCTTCCTTTCCAGCCATGGTGATAGCCCTAGTCGTGGTCTCCCTACTCCGTTCATTCATGTTCTTCTCAATGGCGATGCGAGCGTCCACCCGGCTACACAACAACATGTTCTCGTCCATCACGCGCGCGCCGATGCGCTTCTTCCACACCAATCCTTCGGGCCGGATCCTGAACAGATTCTCTAAAGATATGGGAGCGGTGGATGAAGTGTTGCCCTCGGCGCTGTTGGATGTTTTACAGGTAAGAAGACTAGTTTAAATAAAAATATTATAGAATAAAAAAACAGTACATTTCGTGTAGTGCATAAAAAGTAGAGATTTTAATACGAACGATGTAGCCAATTTCGAAAGCTACATGCGAGTGTTAAAATAAAGCCTTTTTATGCGAGACACGATCGCTTCTTTTTCTATTACCAGATGAGCTTACTTAATTAAATGCAAATAAGTTCTAACAACAATTTATTAGAAACGTTCAGACTAAAATCACAGACTATATAAACACAATCAACGTGGCTTCGAGAGGCAACAGGTCTGTATCATTCTGCCAGTTACATAATGATCCATACAATAGTAGTTTATGCAATGGCCATATAATAGGGCTTATTAAAACACGAGCGTAGGTTTATCAAATGAGGCGAAGCCGAATTTGATAATAATATTACGCGAGTGTTTTAATACCTAATTATATGCCTTTGCATACACTACTTTATCTTCACTCATACAGTTGAAATAAAACAAAAGTGGAAAGGGAAAAATATTTGGCATGGCGGGCAATTTAGATTCTCATTGCGCAGCGCGCGCATCCACAGACAATGAAACTTTTTTACTCAAGGGCGGCGATTGAGAAAGGTATGAATTGTAGGTGGTACAGTCGAGAACACATGAAGCTTTTCATTTGTAGTACGAGCCTTACATCTCCAGTGATTGTAATAATAAACGGTACAGAGTCCAACGTATAAAGCTTCACGAGTTCTTGACTGTACAATAAATAATAACTTATTACATTTATTAGAAAAATAGAAAATAAATATTTGGGAGTTTGAATTTGAATATACAGTGTATTTTTTTTGTTTTTACCGGAATTTAACATTATAGTGCTCGCAGAAGATTCTTTTTTTGATTAGGTTAATTAAAACATAATCTGCGGGGGTTTTTTGAAAACTTTTCGACCACTTTATTATGAAAATCTTGTAAGTTTCCATGAATAAGTTTTCTGTGCACACTCATCATGCCCAGACCATAGAGGCGATTTTCGCCCATAGTGCTTCTTAGCCAGGTTTTTAGTCTCCTGAGGCTGTTAAACGTTCGCTCTACCTTAAGTCAAAGATTTAGGACTTTGGTTGCTTTACATTGGGCAACATTTTTAGAATCTCTAGGGGGGGGCAGCTGCCCCTCCCTGCCCCTCCTTGGCGACGCCCTTGTTTTTACTACAACAGCCCATACGCGCCAGAAAATTAAAAAGTAAAAGTGTGCTATAAAAATTAAAAAGTTATTTTATGATGCAGTTGTTTGAAAATCGAAGGAAAATGTTGAACTGTAATGGTTTTTTTTTTTAATTTTACCTATCCACGAATATAAAGTACGTGTTTATACAATATTTTTTGAATTCGTATTTGGAACATTACGTTTTGAGTGTAGATAAAAGTCATTTCGTAACTGTCATTTCGTAATTTTGTTTTTTTTTTATTATCTTGTGTCTAAATGTTCATATTTCGAAACTAATTTCTTAGGCGATGTGTCCATAATAGACAAGGTAGTAGAAAAAAGAGGTGTACGGAATAGCGTGAAATGTCCCGCCACCTCCATTGAAAAGGATCCTTCGACTAGACGCCCGCCAGGCCCGATAGTTGTTGTCGTTATTGTGGTATATTTTCAAACCGAGTGGAGAACTATGATTGCACAAGATTTTTTGTGACGTCATATCTTTTTATTGTAATTCGTATGAGGTGGCACGGATACTGCTACAAACTTCTTCTTAGTTTATTCTGTTTAATCACATGATATTTTTATGCACATATATTTTACCCACATGCAAAGACGCATGTCATAATTTTGTTGTAGCTTAGAAAGTCATTTTTGTTAAAAGTACGATGATGTGCGGGTGTGCTTGTATTGAGATCAGCCGTAATGGCATCGACTGACATGCAAGCATGAACTATGCGGGTTCGATTCCCGCACGGAACAAATATTAGTACGACCTACAGACAGTTGTTCCGGCTCTGGGTGTTGTGTATGTGAGTTTATATGTCTGTAAACGCACCCACGATACAGGAAGAAATTCCTAAGGTGGGGCAACGGTTTAAAAAAAAAATTAATACGTTGATTCGCATACGTAGCAAATATTTAAATGGCCTTCCAGGCCTGGGTATTTATGCACGTGAGATAATTATGATTGTAGCTAAATCTTTCCATCAGCTTTACATAACTTGTTTGTTCCAGATCGGGCTCTCCCTAATCGGTATCGTGGTAGTAGTGGCCGTGGTGAACTACTGGCTGCTAGTACCGACGTTCGCCATCGGCTTCGTGTTCTATGGATTGCGCATCTTCTACCTGTCCTCCTCGCGCAGCATCAAGCGCCTCGAGGGTGTGAGTGAGTCATCTCTGACGCATAGCGCGACCATTTCTTTAGACTAACCCTTGGCTAACAATAACCTGTGTATCCTATTTTTACCAACAGCTTAACTAAACCTGTTTTATTTTAAACATAATTCATACAAGAGAGCATAACCTTATCATTAATATACAGCATGCGGTCGATAGTGACATTTAGAGCTTAAGGTGATATATACGCCCCAATGTGAACGCCGTACTGGCCGTGCGCCCGCTCGATGCCAAAATATCAATATTGAACCTCCTTTTGAACAGTTTTGTTTGCAAAATATTATTTGATTTACATAATATGCTATTTCAGTAATGACGAAATTCCAGCCATCAATTTTTCTGTGTAAAAATATTTTTAAACACCTAAGTTGTTTTGGAGGAGTTTCCAAAAGTTGCGAAAAAATATTGTATTGTTAATTATTTTTTTAAAGCAAATTATTAGTTACACGAAAAAACCTTGTTTCAAAAATTATGTACAAGAATCAATTTTTTTTTTTCAAACCTTTTTACCTAGCCGTTACTAAGGAGTATGCTTAAGAAAGTAACCGTTTTACGGCACTAAAGCGGATGTAGGCTCTTAAGAAATAGTTTACCGATCTAACCACCAGAGAGTACAACAACAACACACAACACAACACACACACATACAACTGAAATGTTATTATGCAAAAATATTAAGCGCTATTCCTCTCTCCTAGACACTGACTGTATCTAGAATGTTGCTGTGCCCGACAGGGTCCATAATTGTTTCTGTAACCTATATTTAACACCTGTATGTACATTATGGATGCAATAAATTGAATTTGAATTTGAATTTGAATTTGAGTCTATTAGACGGAGACAACGCTTTATAAAGCCGAACATTTTTGAAAAAATATGTGCTTGCATTTATTTGCTATGTTCACCTCCACAGCTCGTAGTCCAGTATTCTCTCACTTGAACGCGTCTCTGCAAGGCATCACGACTATTCGCGCGTTCGGAGCGCAGGAGGCGCTGATACGAGAGTTTGATAACCATCAGGATCTGCATAGCTCTGCGTGGTAAGTTAACTCATGCTCTGGAATACAGCTCGAATACCTAGTGGCTTTTAGAGTTGTATTCCAAAAACAAAATACAATGAAATCTTTTGCGCAATATCAAAACACTAAAAGTGCAAAATATTTTTTTTCGGATGTCGGTATCTTTCGTACCTCATGTTTTTATCGTTTTGCGACTACCGTTTCATATTTTTTAGAAAACGTTTTTATTTCTCCCTTTTTAGTGTTGGTTCACCGTCACTACAAATTGAGCAAGTACCATAGTACGGTACCTAAAGGATTGACAATATACCTATTATAACTCAATTTACACATTCGTGCTGTTTGTCGCTAAAGAGTTCGGTTGTATACTCTATATCTTGAAAACTGCCTAACCGATTTTGAAGACAGACAGACCGAAGTTAAGAGATACTTAATCCAATAAAAAAAGAATGATCAAAATCGGTTTAGCTCAACGCGAGAAAATCGCGGACAAACATAAATAAATTCAAATATACAGGTCAAATTGAGAACCTCCTTTTGAAGTTCGGTTGTATACTCCATATCTTGAAAACTGCCTAACAGATTTTGAAGACAGACAGACCGAAGTTAAGAGATACTTAATCCAATAAAAAAAGAATGATCTAAATCGGTTTAACTCAACGCGAGAAAATCGCGGACAAACATACATACATTCAAAAATACAGGCCAAATTGAGAACCTCCTTTTGAAGTTGGTTAAAAATAGCGTCAATAGCTATGGTTTTTGGGTTACAATAACCGCGTATTATTGTTTAAAGCATTGTCTTGTGAGCCCTGACTTCGTAAGAGATCAGTTGATTTCTAGCTAACATTAATCGCAGATGTATAGCTAAAGCTGCTAATTTATTGATTCGACAATAGCTTATACAGTAACAGGAACAAAGCAGTACCTGAAAGGGTGTCTTTATACTCGTCATAATGAATAACTTACGCTATTGGACCAACACTGAGACAGCAGAAAAAAAATCTACGGTTCAGATAATTTTGTCGAGTTATCCAAGACACAGATAAAATAATACTAGCATACAGATGCCTCATCCCATACAAAGAATCTGTGCCGACGTAACTAGTGATTTTCGTCTGATTATCTGATTATTTTTTGTATATCGATCGCGTTCGGTTTCGTTCCACGGCGATAGATAGATGGTGTTAGCAGCGACTTGCAAGTAAAAGGTTTACTCGGTTCGTGAATATTTTTTCTTTAAATACAGTGACTATTTGATTTATAGTTAATTTTTGCAAGTTTTTACAGTTTCATTGCACTAAAATGTGTTACAATACAAATATAAACAATCGAGTGGCATCGCTCAGAAAATGAAAACGGCGCCATCTATTAGCATCAATTTTAAATGATTCGTTCAAATAATCTTAATTTTGTGCTTAGGAGAGTTGATTAAACAAGAACATACAATTTTAGATTTATTTGAACCATTTTTTTTTATTAGTTCTGGGACCCCTTGTCCAACATAAATCTATGGAGCAGTTATGATTTTGGGGTTATTACAATCACCCCTTTTCAGGAATTGCTTCTATGGTGTTTCTATTTACCTGACATAATTTGTATTTAGGAGCAATTCTAAGCAGATTTTCTACACCGATCGGTTTTCTTCTATTTTGTGAGTTGCAAACAGAATGATGTTTTTTTTCCATCTAGCTTTCTCTCTCTTATTACAAACTAGTTACAAATGATAATTATTTTCAGGTACTTATTCATCGCCAGCTCCAGAGCATTCGGTTTCTGGCTGGACCTTGTGTGCGTGCTCTACATCGCCATGGTTACGCTCAGCTTCCTCGTCTTCGGGCAGAGTAAGTCACTCATTTGTTCTATAACACTTAGGCAGGCGAGACAGAATCGGAGCGAACTTTTATAAATGTTCATTGCATATTGACCCCTATCTCCATAATCATTTACGCGTACGCATTTTATCATGGTAAAAAATATGAACATATTCGAAAGTTCAAAGATCGAATGCACTATGTCTCTTGGTCTTGTCGTCGTTCTTTTGACCTAGAAGTGACGTCACAGGCTCCTGACGCTCTTTGACGCTCTACAATACTCTACATCTTTGTCAATTTTTAATAATTTCATAGTGTCCCATATTTTTTGATAATCTAACTGATGGACCAAATAGAATTATTATTTTTATCCAAGATTTCAGGAAACACCACTACATGTATCTTTGTTTCTCCTATCCTGAATATGTTTTAGAAGAGTAATTGTTGTGTTGCAGGCGAATACGGTGGTAACGTTGGCCTGGCCATCACACAAGCGATGGGCCTGACGGGAATGTTCCAATGGGGCATGCGGCAGTCCACCGAGCTAGAAAATCAAATGACCAGTGTTGAAAGGTAAATAGTAATTTAATAGTAATAATCAAGGCTTGGAAACCGGAAACAAAATTCGTACCGGTTATCGCCTAAGTACTTAGGGAACTTTTCTTTTGGTTTTGTTCTAGCTTTAACCACATTTAAGCGGTTTTAGGCAATAAAACTTCGTAAATAGGTTTTGTGGTATTAACTGGTTATGAACGGTTTTTGTCGCCTACCTTCAATGCGCATCCGTTCTGTAGTACAAAATCGATGTAGTATTAGGCGCGCGCCCTACCCTTACCTGTTAATTAAGGTTTTAAATAACGCTTTTTTAATGTTTAGAATCTGAACAAAATAAACTATAAAATCGATTATCACATTTAATAACCGAATATTTATAACCCGTTCCAAGCCTTCGTCTATACTAATATTATAAAGAGGAAAGATTTGTTTGTTTGTACCGAATAGGCTCCGAAACTACTGCACCGATTTAAAAAACTCTTTCACTAATAGAAAGCTACGTTATTCCTGAGTAACATAGACTATTGTTTAACCGAAAACGGGACCTGTGGGGTGGTTCACGGGAGCGATGCCGCGGGGAACAGCTAGTAATAAATATAACTGTAGAGAACAGATCATATTAGTTGCCATAAAATTGTATATTCTTCCACAAATTTATCTGTGAAACGGTGTCTTCCTTGCTGGAGTTAAGGTCGTTTTTTGTTAAATTAATATTTTTGTTAAAGCAAAGCAAACAGCGCCTTATTCGAACTATAATCGACTCGCCAAATGTTTTAGCTTAATCCACGGTCACTCTTGAACATACGATTTTATATTAATCAAGCAACTATACAACATATAACCTTGTCTTGTCCTTGTCTAACCTTGATATCTTTTTAATTTTCTTCACCAGAATACAAGAATACTCAAACATCGAATCAGAGCCTCCCCTCCAATCTGCCCCGGACAAGAAGCCACCACCATCTTGGCCGGAAGAGGGCCGCATCGAGTTCCGTCACGTGTCGCTATACTATTCGCCCGCCGACCCGCCCGTGCTCAACGACCTCAACTTCGTGGTGCAGCCCAAGGAGAAGGTCGGCATCGTCGGACGGACCGGCGCTGGAAAGTCTTCGCTTATCAACGCACTGTTTAGGTGAGTTTGGATACTGTACTGTGTTTGGAAATACATAAGACTTGGAGTAAAGTACAATAGAGATATGCGGTACAAGGAGAAAAGTCCCGCTACTTTTATTGATAAGGGAGGATCCTCCAATCAGATGGGTGATGTGTCTGATGGGCTACTGATTGCTGCGGCCCGATGATCATTTTCGGGCCGTTTAATTGTTACGGAGAACCTTGATTATCCGATGTAAGATTTGTGTGACGCAGTGGCGTAGCTACCGCGGTATCAGCCGTATCAATGATACTGGGTCCCCGAGCCACAGGGGCCCCGACATTAAAATGTTGTCCAAAACCTCAAATTTCAATATATTAGAGGACTGTTAATGGATTAATTAAGACGATGAAAAATGTTTGATACGACTGTTGTTTGACAGTGTAATCCACGCGCGTGGGATTTTTTGTTTTTTATACTTTCCTTTCGACTTTTTCTGTATTAGCCCACAACGACTAGCTACGTCACTGGTGTGACGTCAGATTTTTTTGTAGTTCGTATGTGGTGGCATAGATGCCGCTACAGCTCCTATGATCTCAATATTGTCAAAAAGTTGACAACATTTATATCAACAGCAGTATTTATTGCTTCTTTATTTTGGAGTAACCAATGGATGAGATTCATCAGTTGTCAGACATAATCTGGTTTTTCTATCTAAGTCTACTATTTGTATAATTGTTTTTGGTTATTCTTGTTATCTAACTAGGCTTTAACACTGCCTTTACTGTCCCAGAATAATTAATGCCGCAATTTAGTTTAATTAGACTAGAGCAGAACATCGAGCATTCGTTTTTTTTTTAACCACAGTTCGAACACGACGCTCAATGTTTTGTTACAACCTGATTTTGAAAACCAACGAGCGTATTGTAACATTTTATCGAGCAAATGCACGAGTGCTTGCGACGCGATTTGAGTTGTGCGAGCCGAGGGATGAAGCAGGTCGTTACTTGTTCAAGTTCATAATGAACGCAAGATCTAAAGAAATGTTACAGGTAAATGCTCACTCGCCTTGAGCGTTACGTCAAACGCAGCGTCAAACATTCGCAGGAACGTTACATTACATAGAAATTGAGATATTTCCTGTAATGTACCATTAGTAAGAGCATTACATTCCATTGTAATGCACTCACAGTCTATACTTTCAATAAACAATTACACAAGTGTAAAAAAACTAACAAATTGGAGAAAGACACTAAATTACGCAGACACTGTGGCACTATTGCACCATACAAAATGAAATACACACATGCACGCACACACATATACAAACACCCACTCACACAAATATACTGGTTATATCTAAGTAACTGAATGTATTGTATATTGCTGTGGAAGAGCGGAGTCTCCTAACACAGGCATTACTTGCTTAAAACGAGGCTACAATCTCCAACTAATGTAAAACTTTTTGGTTCAGAAATAAAGATTTCGTATTTGTTTACTCACCTTTAGAACAATAGTCCTGAAAATAACAGAAAACCTGATCCTGAATGTGATTTACTAAAACAACACTCTTCACCCACCAGGCTAGCAACACTAGAAGGAGAGATCATAATCGACGGCCGGGAGACATCGAAGCTGGGTCTACACGAGCTTCGCAGCCAGTTGTCCATCATTCCTCAGGAGCCGGTGCTGTTCTCTGGCACCATGAGGCACAACCTCGACCCCTTCGACGAATACCCTGATCAAGTGCTGTGGAGAGCGTTGGAAGAGGTAAGGCTAATCTTATCAAACTGTTTTTGATATCCATATATACAAAGACTACTAATCAACAATTCTTCATATTATAACCAAAGGACCTCTGTGTTACAGTAAAAATATACAAACAGTATGGAAAGTAACAACAAACGCTCGAAACGGCACAAATACTTACACAAACATACGCACCGACGCGACGAGTGGTCACGTATGTTTGTGTGAGTGTGCCGTTTCGAGCGTTTGTAGGTAGTTTCCCTACTGTTTGTATATTTTCACTGTGGCTGTGTTAAAGAGCAATGAAATATGGCTATAGAAAGTTGTGAGCGAGACAAAGTTATCGTGCGGCCAATAGTTATATTTTTTTAGAATTCCGATGAGTCCACTCCTTCAGGCTGTCAGTTTTACTGTCAAATAACTACCGACCTAGACCAAAATAGACGGGTATTGGCCGCACAGTCACATTGTAGGTAGCTGGCTCTTATTGGCCACTCAATTGTACGTTATTCGAAAAGTGGTAATTCAAAGATCATTGTAACTAATTATTTTTTATTTTCGACGCCTTAATTCGATATCTTTTTTATTTATTTACTGCTATGTAAATATCGCCAGCGTCGATTTTCGGTCTGGAGTACTATTGTTCATTTGAACATTCTTCACTCAGGTGGAACTAAAAGAAGCAGTGACGGAGCTCCCGGCGGGCCTGTCGTCACGCATGTCGGAGGGCGGCGGGAACTTCTCGGTGGGACAGCGGCAGCTCGTGTGTCTCGCGAGAGCTATCGTGAGGAGGAACCGGTTGCTTGTGCTGGATGAGGCCACCGCTAATGTAGACCCTCAGTGAGTAGTGTTTTATTGTTTACTAGCCGCGGCCCGATGTTTCGAACCGTGAATTTTTCTGACATAAAACTAACTCGGTAATATTGTTCTATCAGTTAAGGAACTTTTGAAATTGGATCAGTTCTACAGTATACAGTATAGTAGTTAAATATTACCTTCGTGTATACTTTTTGTGAACAAAATGCATTGAAAAATACCATACTTATTTGGTTGATTTAATCGGTGTTAGTTTGTTTGGTTGGGCTATAAGGGCGGATAGGCACAACACGTCCGTATCCGTGATTTGAATCCCGAGTTCAAAATGTTGTGTGAGGACAGATATAGTGCGTAAGCTTCCCTAGCTTTACAAGAAGTGCTACGGCTACACTAACGAACAAAGAAAAAGTTCCAGTGACATAGCACCAAATTACTCCTAAACTAACTTAATGACGTCGTCTGCAATATTGAAGTACATTTAACAGCGCATCAGAATATTAACAACGTAAATATTGTGTTCAAATTTTAAATTAAATATGAAACAATTAAATTAAGGTGTTTGTCGGCATTTTGTGGGTGGAACTTTTTCATTGCTCGGCAGTTTACTTCGGAACCGAAATTTCACGTACACGGATCGAACCGCCCTAAGTCATACAATGTAGAAGGCCTTTATGTTAAAATAAATTGAATTTTGTTTCAGGACTGATGCGCTTATACAAACTACAATTAGGAGTAAATTCGCGGAGTGCACTGTGCTCACGATTGCACATCGTCTTCACACCGTCATGGATTCAGATAAGGTAAATTATAGACACGCTCACTAAGAAATATTTATTTTTATATAATGTATTATAATTTTTGAAGTAATATATATATATGTTCCATCTAGCGATTACATAGAGTCTATCAGCAAAGCTCGGTTCCTCATTTTACAGATCAACCCTGTCTAAAGTAATTTTATAGGGTACATTTTACTAGGGAAATAACCAATTAAACAAATACATCATTACACATCACTAGGTTTATTGTAATAAACAATCATACAAGTACACATACCTAAAATGTGGCGAGCCACTAAACATCTAGATCTTTATCAACTATAGATATTTACACACCCCGTTTCCGTAACAAGGTGTGTTAGAGGAATACTAGAGATGAGACAACAAATACAACAAGCTCACGCTTAATAATTTCTAGCTCAATCGAATAATAATAGACCTATTATGGTTGTGCTCATAAAAGGAACATAACGTTTGGACAAAGCACACAGACACAACCAAAAACATTAAATCTATAACAACTGGTCTTATAACACTAAAATGACCTTATCAAAATGTTCAGTAGAACTACTGGCACATGGTATCTCTTAAAATTAAGGGTACTACACTTAACGTGGTTAACACTCGGTTTACATGGAATTCACTCAGCTTCTCTCAATTGGCGGCACAAAAGATCATTGGCATCAAACTACAGAGAAGACACCTGTAGTTTACAACACACGCGGCCTACGGGCACAGTCCGTATATGAAAACACACCATCGTTACCTGCAGCCGGCGACGCTTCGCCACGCGAGGACTCGGAATGGTGGTGCCCTTCGATAGAAAAGATGGCTACACTGCCAGCATTTGTCGGGTCAAACCTCTGAACTGCTAAAACCCGGAACTGTCAGCACGCTTGTCCGGTCTAACCTTCCATCTCTCAGAACTCGGGACTTGAGATCTACTTCGATGGCGCCAGATCACGGGACGACACCAAAATGTCACGTCTTTACAGGGTCGTATTAGAATAGGCTAACTAAACAGCCAGACAGGTTCAGCTTCAACTGACACACAGTAGTATTCATGTAAAACCCATCGGAAGATACAGACACAGTCTGACCCTCACAGAATCGGTGCTTCTCAAATAGCATATCTGTTAAATCTCCGTCCTCGCGTCAGGACATCAACAAAGTCGGGCAGAACCCTTTCTTTTCTTCCCCAACAGTCGCTAGATCAAAAGAAACTTAAACTCTCTATCGACCTTCAAGAAAGATCTAACCACAGACAAATCAGAATTCGCAAATCACTGTCCTCTTTATTCTATGACATTATAATAATTTAAAACATATATTATTGTTTAACTATAAAATTGTGGGAATTTAAATCTTTTTGTTAATTATTTAGTATGCTTAATTAAAATTGAAATATAATTATGCATAAAACAATCTAGAAACAACGCCATCTCTGTGAAACTCTTAGAGTATCTGATATTCCAGTAGATGACGCTTAAGGTTACACTAGTCGATCATTCTTCCATACAAACGTAGTCTAGCGATTACTCCACTGTTAGACGATGAACGTTCAAAATAAAAAACGATATCAATTTGTCTCATCATTATCTAGCTCTGTATGGAAACAAAAAAGTAAAAAAAAATAAAGTTATGAGCGTCGAAAGTTCCATATTTCAACACTAATTTTAACGCATCTTTGGGCGAAAATAAATACCATAAGAAGGTAATTGCAGAACAGCCACCATACAGGGATATATTAGTAGTTCTACATAATTTTATTTTGAACAGATACATTTAGTCGTTTTTAGGGTTCCGTACCCAAGGGTAAAAACGGGACCCTATTACTGAGACTTCGCGGTCCGTCTGTCTGTCTGTCACCAGGCTGTATCTCATGAACCGTGATAGTTAGACAGTTGAAATTTTCACAGATGATGTATTTCTGTTGCCGCTATAACAACAAATACTAAAAACAGAATAAAATAAATATTTAAGTGGGGCTCCCATACAACAAACGTGATTTTTTTGTCGTTTTTTGCGATAATAGTACGGAACCCTTCGTGCGCGAGTCCGACTCGCACTTGGCCGGTTTTTTATTTAATGATATCCAGACTCCCAAAGGTCTGTTTATAAAATTTCGCGCGCTCGTTTTCGTTCTAAATCATCATCCATTTCGCTATAAATTTGCAAAAGTGCTAATTCGTACGCGAACTAGCTTCTTACTGCTCATCACAGCATCTATTGCCCACGTGTTGTCATTTTAGACGTCACACAGCGTGACATTCTGTATGTTGCGTCTAATTTGTATTGGTTGGTCTATGTACAGATCGCCCAGAAGAGTTTAGCAGAGGAGCATAGTAACGCCCTTGTTTCGCCAGAAATGTTTTATCCCATGTAATAAGACGGCAAGCCTTTTACCACCAACTGGACTCAAATACAGACTCCGGGCCAGGCACAGGGCCACGGTCTCAAGTTCAGCAGTAGTCATTGTTGTCCGGGAATTGTGGCATACCTTGAAAGGGGCCTAAATCCAGCAGAAGTCTGTGATAGGAGGGTTTAGGCAGAGGTGCCCAATATTTTACTTACATTTCGACATGTTTCTAATCTTATACAAACTTTATTAATTAAATACTGTACAATGGCTGATATCACTGCTGCATTAAGCCTAAGATGTCCCAACAACCTCTACTTACCACATACAAATACTTATCAAAATACTCTGTCCTCACAGGTGTTAGTAATGGACGCTGGCCGCATGGTGGAGTACGACCACCCTCACAACTTGCTGCAGAATGCGGACGGTATCCTGCGCGGCATGGTCGACCAGACCGGACGCGCCATGGCCGAGACGCTGTGCAAGGTGGCCAAAGAGGTACGGAGGCCTATTTTATTTCTGTTTGTTGGGCGTCATTTATTCCCCTGCCCTGTTTAGACCTATCTTATTCGTTAGTATCTTGTTATTGCTGGTTTGTGATATTCTAATTTAGTATAAATATTGCTTATTAGTGTCAGTATAACAAAGAGATCCATCTCATAATTATGCATGTTGCCACATGATAAAAAATCTTAGGCCAGTTTTTGATTTGAATATTTGGATTTAGAACGTGTTTAAAACTGCATAATGCCAAAGTTTGACAGGTTTTATAGTAGAGTTTGACAGATACTCAATTTCAAATCCTTAATTCAGAAATCGGTGGCGTGTTTTATATCGTATAAGTTACGACTGGAGGATTCAGCTGGTAAAGGGATGTTTTTATAAACTAATGTTTTCTTTATCTTTCAGGCCTATGAAGCCAAAATGGGGCAGTCTCCGGCGGGCACCTCTGATTGATGCGAGTTAATTATTAATTTTAGGCTATGAATTAATTGTTCCTACAATCGAAATATTGTACAAAGGATCTGATGATGAAGTGCATGACGTGTGCATGCGATCAACATCACGGTTATTTCCCAATAAGTGAAATGATTATTTTTAATTTGTAAAATATTTGATAGTCAACACTTCCAGGACTAAAGGGCTTATGTTAGAGGAATTTACACGGTGCGCCGGCGCAAAAACTTTACTGCTTAGGATTCCGCGAAAATATAGAAATATTTCATGGTATCCGCGTTCGCGCTGCGCTTAACTTTTTATACGCTCAACAACGAGTTATTATTGAAAAATGGTTCCAAGTACAGAGCCATTTGCAGTTATTAGTAAAGCGAACCGTTTTTTACGACATGCTCATAAGAGCTCCTCACGAATTATGACATAATTGCCGGCAGTTAGTGTGGGGAGGTATTTCAAATTGCTGCATTCACATGAATATAACTGTAGCTCCTAGAACATTAGAATTGGAAGTGTTGAATAAATGTCACAAAATGTATTAGGTATTTTTTATAAATTGAAATCATTTTTGAAAATATGTTTTATTATTATGTGACTTAGCTAATAATTATAATTTTATAAACGACAAGTGAGATTTACAAGTTTAATTTAGATAATAACAAATTGCATTCAGGTGTTTTCGTGGAAAACTGATAATTAATATTTAACACGTTTGCATTCAATGCCAAATGTAATCTCGAATACCATTAAAATATATAGATAGATAATTTATTAAATTAACGGTCCAATAACTTTCGAGCTTTAACAATTAGTTGCGAGGTGCTAATATTTGTATCTTGTACTTAATGTAAGTGATCGTGACTGATGACGTCACGAGTGACGAGCTCTAACTATGTACTTACTATTCGAAATCAATCTTGTGAATTATATTATGATACTTAAAGTATCGACACTGAAGTGCTTAATTTTGAGAACTTATATTTTTATGAATATCACGTAGTTTTTATCCAATTATAATTTTAAATGTTATTGTTATTCTTAATTTGAATGTAATGCAATGATTAGTGAAAAGGTTATGTACGCCATTGTTAACTTATGTAAGTACGAACTTGTTAAATGCTGGTTTATTGCAACAAAAATAAAACAGTTTTTACGTATCAATAGCATTTGTTTTATTTACATACAATTTTATACATAAGAAAATAGATTCTTATTAAAGAATTTCTATTCGTTTTCAACCTCTAAGTATCGGTTTAGGTGAACTTAAAACAAACTAAGTAGTAATATTTTACGGAATGTATCGTTTAAACTATAATACTAAATGTTTACATTAATCAGTAACTTGCTAATCTTTTACAACTAAACATGTAAAAATACTCTTGTTTATAATAATATTTACATCAGTATTACTTACAACACACTATAAAAATGTAAAAAAATAAGATCAGAAAGAGCCAGCAGTGTACAAAATACCAAACTTAAATCGTGTTCTAGTCTTTACTTTGTTTTGGTTTGACATGGTTATTATATACTACCGTCTCTTTACATCAACATTCACACTTCGATTATCACAGAACCCTGAATCGTCGCAACACAAACTACACTCCGCTGTTTCCAAACAACATAAATTATTATTACAATAATAAAAGAAGATAAATTAAGAATTTCTTTTTCTATAAACACTAAAGTCGCCGTACAAGTCATGAGCAAGCTGACGTGTCGGCGAAGCGGAATCCATCCGCTCATAATACTTGAAAGAGAAAATACACAAAAAAAGTAAGACAAAAGATAAATAAAATAAATAGTGGAATACAACCGCAAACTTAAAACTAATTGTCATGATAGCTTTTTCCATTGGCACAAGAGAAATGGAAAACAGAAACGATGTTATAGTAATCAGACGAAAGAAAGATGCTGAGATCTTAGAAAACTGTATACAGGTTTCAAATGGCTTACAAACTAAATTACCGTAATGTGATATTGGATATTACAAATAACTATAACTACTCACAGTCTTCGTACGAATATTAAATTGGCAGCGCGGGGGGTGTGTGGGATCATGCAATGTTCACGGGCGCACTGTACTGTCAACTGTCAGGCACTAACTGTCACTGTCCACACTGAGTAGCTGCCAGCCACTGTCGGCGTCGGAGTCTGCGCGCGAATTACACCAGCGCCGTCAGACTCCCTGAGCGAGAATATTTGTTGTCTTCTGTTTCAGTTGGCATTGGTTTCGTCTGTAATATGATGATTAAGTTATTGATTTGTTTAAGTTTGAAACTTATTGTGCAAAATACACTGAACCAAAAGAGTGCACCAGTTTTTAATACCATACCGTGATGAATTAATTGCGACCATAACCAAATGATCCATATTTTGTATACCAGTCGTATCCTTCTTTTTTTTGTATTCTCTACGAAAGATTATTTAATAAAAATAAAAAGCTCCATTCAATAGAAACAGTTTGCCTCTGGCTTACAATAAAGTTGAAGCAACAAATGATTTGCATCATCCGAACACTAGCGCAGATGGTTAAATTTGTAGTGTTACTTAAATTTTGACATGTCACAGGTAAATAAGTCGCAAAGTGTACGTATATAAGGCTTCACATTGAATAATTATGTTACAAATGAGAGCCGAGAAAATGAATCCCAAAATAGATGAAATTTAAGCCCGAACATTTGTGTGCAAATCCAGGTGATCATTAAAAAGTGGTGCAATCCTCCGTCCAGTGTTACGTTAGTAAGTGCTGTTACCTCAGTAACGTGTACATACATCGTGGTGCGCGGGCGGCAGCGGCAGCGCCAGGCGCAGCGCCGTCCAGAAGGCGCGCTCGTGCACGTGGCGCCACGCCACCAGCCGCGTGCCGCGCAGTGTGCTCACCAGGCTCTCGCCGCCTTCTTTAGCCTCGCGTTTTAGTTTGGGGAGGTCCTGGGGACACAGAAATACGACAAGTTCAATTTTTTATCTAAGTATTTATTAGCTTAGTAGACATCAAACCAATCTTAGTGTGGAATAATAATAATAGAAATCATTGAATAAGTTCATTTAGAAAAGATACAGTACCCAGCATTAAGTATGGCATATTGAGGTTTCGCTCGCTACTTTCTTTAGTTAACCGCAGGCCCTGTTATTCAAAGTCAAAATTATTTATTTCAATTAGGCCATTAAACGGCACTTTTGAACAACAAAAAATTTAATTTACAAGTAATAATAATTGATTCTACCGTCCATTCGGCAAAGTAGCTTATTATGGAGAAGAAAGGACAAGAAACTCACAAACTTACTTTTTTTTAAATGTTATACAATATTTAAATACACACATTAACTCATATACGTGAGGACGATGCACTTATAATAGCACTACATACTATACTAAGTATATATATAGGTATAAAATAGTAAAAGCATTAACAAGTAAATTCATTCATTTGATAAATAGGAACATGGTTCTCACATACTTACAAATATTGCAAACATAGGAAAAATAACTAATTCAACAACAACGGTGTGTGAGTCAATTTCTAAAAATAAAAAAGGTATACAATAACTATAAATAGGTATATAAATTAACAAATTTGATTTTATCTATACTAAAGATTGCCCTAAGGACAGATATATTGTATTGGTATTTAATACATTCATTAAGTAAACATGATGAGAGTAGGCAAAAACGACAGCATCCCCTGGTTAAACTGATAGCTAATTATTTCGTGCAAATACGTGAAATGAATTTTAATTTCCACAACGTATTTATTTTTTAGTTCTTGTTTCCCTATAAAAACGAAGTCGATCAAGTTGTAAGTAAAAACTACTACTAGGAAACATAGGCAACTCAAGGAATACTGCAGACACATCTGCCACAAGAAATGTGTCATGCCTATAAAAACTGCCTCTTACGTACCTACTTTGCCTTCTTTGTTACTAAATACCTATGTTGGGATTACCTTCTATTTATTTATTGACGATAAGACTAATGACGAGAAACGTTTATTTTTAATTACCATATTTACCTTGTGGATAGTGGCGCCGTAAATGAAGTAGCTAGAAGCTAAGTGCCTACTCAGACAAAATCATTTCTTTATTCGTCTTAAACCCATGAAGAACATTTTTGTAAAATGGGAAATGTCAGGTTTTCTCTTCTGTGGTCTATTCTGTAATAATGTGTGTCGATCAACCGGATCAGATTACGTACAACTCCCGTCGTGTATGATTGCTGCTCTGAAGTACTTAGGCTACAAATGACTTCGCAGTAGTAAATCTAGTACTAAAATAGCAGCGCGCCATGCCATGAGCATCGGAAAGCCTGGTTTAAAGCGGCAAAATCTGACTCAAACTGTACACGATAAACACGAGAGGACATCGAAAATTGCTTGCTCTTTCAAATAATAGTTACAAACCTGTAGTAAGACAACGACGGGCGGTAGCGGGAGTGCTCGCAGTTGCCTGAGCGCCGTCAGTAGCTGCTGCGGCGAGTGTTGCGCGGGCGACAGCACCGCGACAAGCGACCGACACCGAGACGCCTCACCGACCAGCTCGCTGTACCCTGGTGAAGATGGTAACGGTCTTATTAGACGTGGTTTAAACAGGAAAGTGAATTTCTGTAGTAATAACCTAAAAAAATACAGTTCTAAATACAAAATGCTAGGTTCTGCCAGCGGCTTCGCCCGCGTTACCGTCGGAAATTATCCCACGGGAACATACTACCGGGATGAAAAGTGCTATTCCAGACTATTTATCTATCTCTGGGCCAAATTTCATCCAGATCCGTCGAGCCATTCCGGCGTGATTGAGTAACAAACATACATCCATCCAAACATTCGCATTTATAATATTAGTAAGATGATTTTTGTCGGCATAAAGTTAAAGTTTGTTCAGAAAAAGATACAAGATCTTGCAGTCTAATTGCGTTGGTGAATTCGGCAATACAAAGCGTTTTGTCGCCATCAATCGACCAATCACATGCGAGATGAAAGACGCGATGTGGATTTCCGTCTGTGTGATTGGTCGATTGATGGCGACAATTAGGCTGTCAAGCGTCAATATTCAATTACTGCTTTGGAAAATGGGCTTGCGGTTGACTGAACTACGTGTAGATCTTCAAATCAAATCATTGTATTGAATTTCAAAAGTATTTTCAATACAGTTGTTAAACATGGCGTACTTTCAGAGGCTATAATTATGATTAGAAAATTAAATCTTTTGCATAGGCATCTTTCTGTTACGCGGTCATGACTTTTGTTTACGAGCTCGATCATTACGTTTGCAGTTGAGTTTTAAATTTATAAGCCAATTTAAAAAGTTTAGCAGCAAGGAGTTTTCATACATAGAATAAAATGAGATACATTTTATACGAGGAAAAATGAATGATTCGGTACGTTTTAGCATTGAGTTCCCAAAAGTCTTTTAAATGGTTGTTTGATATGTTTAATTACCAGTTTTAATTTAATTATTTTCACATCAACATTTGTCAAAAATCGAAAAGGCTGTATAGGCTGTTTTCGTTGTTAAAAAAAATATGTCAAGTTGCAAAAACGCGCCATTTTCTGTTTTCTTTTTGTGAATAAACAAATCTAATTCTTTGATTTATTTTTACTATTTCCCACAACTGTATTGAAAATCGTCGTGTGATACACGGGTGTGTAGGTTATTGCAAACTCGTGCCATTAAAAACCCTCGCCTTCGACTTGGGCTTGTTAATGACAGCTCGTTTGCAATAACCTACTTTCTACCCTTGTATCACAATGTACTATTGTTTGTAGCTCCTTTGAAAATAAAGGATACATCATTCCAAGATAAAGCCTTCTATACAGGGTTATTAAAACAAGAAGAACAAAGGTTTGGTAAAAGCCGACGCATCTATATGCAAAAATAATGGTCACCGTTTCAAAGTATGATTGTACAGCTATTCCACTACTCGATACTTCGTAGAAAACTCGCAGTAAGGAGTAAAAGCAAAATCAATAACGTTTAAAGAAACATTCCCAGTAAATGAGCTACGTTTTTCCTTCGGCGTGTCATTTGAAAACGTTGAGTTTGTGGCGCTCAAGTTCATAATAATTACTGACTTCTTGTAAGTCACCCACGGCCTACGAAATAATTACTTCTCTGAATTCACAATATTATTTCAATGAAACGTTTTCATCGAATGCTACTGTTATTTTTTTTAGGGTTCCGTACCCAAAGGGTAAAAACGGGACCCTATTACTAAGACTCCGCGGTGCGTCTGTCTGTCCGTCTGTCACCAGGCTGAATCTCATGAACCGTTATAGCTAGACACGAACACACACTAAGTGGGTCTCCCATACAACAAACGTTACTTTTTTAACCCTTAGTGCGCGAGTCCGACTCGCGATTGGCCAGTATTTTTTATAAGTACCAACAAAATTTTCTGCAGTTTCTTTGAACTTAATTCGTTTTTTCTATATTATCAAAGAGTTTACAATGGCAATATATATCAAGAAAAGAATTCTCAAGAATTGTGTGCGATTTAATAGACTTGGAAAGTTGTTTATGCAAGTTGGCAAAGTTTCGCGACTTAGTTGAAACAAATAGAATACCTTTTATAATCTTACTGTTTATTATGCATCGTAACTTCCTTATTTTTCTTTACTGCTTTCTATGATAAACAGAACTAGAGTAGAGTAGGTACCACAATCTCTAGTATTTATAACTAAACACACAGATATAGTTCTCGCCAAACTTCTGGGCCACTTTCCGATGCGCAAGACACGGATCGGTGGTGTTTTTGTATGAGATTTACTACTGCGCAGTCATTGTAGCCAACTTCAGGGCGGCCAAGAAGTTTGGCAAGAACTATACTTATTAATTTTCTCTCAACTTAAATACTAAGATGTGCTTGGTGAGGTGGATAAAAATATGTGTGTGTAGTCTGTGTAGTGTAACCTTAAGAATATTATAATCCTATAAAATTCAGTATAGATTCTCATATAATTTGAATGTATCTGCTAGCCTGTTTTGCTCCACTGTAGGCCAAAGACTTTTCCTTTTCACTGCTAATGCGGGCTGGTAAGAGACGAGCTAAATCCATTCTAAATTTGAATAAAGAAAAATAAATAAAAGAATACTTACAAGTATCAGGCTGCGTGGAGAGTGGGACAGCATGGACCCTGTACTTGTACTTGAGCGCGAGGGTGGGCAGTAAGGCACCTCGGACCAGCTCGCCGTCAACTGCCGTCCAACAGACTAGCACGTCGAACTCCTTCTCTAGTACTGTGGATAAACATACAATATTAATTTCTGTATACTTAATTTACTAGTTTGAATTCGGTTCCTTAATGATAAAATGGGCGTTTAGTTGCTTTCGTTATGCAAAGACCAAGATATAAATACATTTTTATTTATCTAAGACGTTCTTCAGTAGTAAAGTGGATTATGGTAAGAGACCTACATATTTAGTACAACCGACAGACGACAGGTGACAAACCGATAATATTGTAATTTTCTTTCATACATTTTCTGAAAAATTAAGCACATGTCGCAAAAATGAGAAAATAATGTAATTTTAGACAAATGAGTCATCGCATTGTCAATTTTATTCAATAGAATTCTGAATCGCTTAGTTTGATGCTGACTTTACTGTACTTTTTTGCAGAACTTTTGGCGCTGTTAGTCCTGACAATTCAAGTAACATGTTCACGTCTACCCATAAAAAAATAATCGGTCTGTAGGTACTAAAGAAAAATACTCAGAATTTGAACTCGAGCGAAACTGTTTTTTCAACGCAATGCATATGGTGTCATCATCGTTAATAATTTTGTCTATATGACGCATGTATGTAATTGTACTTAGATAATCGTGGCTTTTCATTTCGATAACGGTCTGTTTGCTTAAAATGGCATTTACTTTTAAGTTAGTTAAGACTTAGATAATATTTAGAGAAAATAAAAATTCCTTTTGGATTATTGATTTAAATCAAAAGAGCCTAGATTCGTAGGTCGATGTCGCATTTCTTCCCTGGGGGAGGCCTATGTCCAGCAGTGGACGTGTTTCGATGATGATAATGATGTTGATACAAGCAAATTAGGAACCTTTTTAGGACGATTGTAATGTCGGGGCAATTAACGGTTAGCAAATTGACTACCAACTTAAATTGCTAATATATTCAAATTACAATAGTCAATCTTCGGCTGTCGTATAACAAATGGCTACGACACCATAAATTGATGTAATGTGTTAATTTTAATTTTCTTGACTATACTTTAACGATGCATAATATTGTAATGCAAACTTTTTAAAGACTTCAAAAAAAGAACAGGTGCTTGACTTGACTCACAACTTTTTTTTCTTTTAATTCGAGTCACTTAATGTACGTAAGCACTAAAGAGGTCGAGAGCAAAAAAATGTTTCGTGCCATATTTAATTTTCCATTGACGTAGATACTGACCTCGTGCCCTCCTCGCGGTGGGCTGAGCCCTCGCCCTCGCGTGTCTCGCTGCGAGCAGTAGCCTTGGGGTGCACCTTCGGTGTAGGGCTGCGGCTGAGACGAGCGCTAGGGCTCCGGCGGCCGCACCTAGTGCGAGTGCGCGCCACGGTACGGAACCACTTCCACACCATGAGGAATTTGAACCATCTTCTGCTCCACCATCTATGTTAAAGAAAAGAGTTTTAAATAATGACAATATGATAGTAATCTTAATTCTTATAAAACAATATTAAATACAGTGTGACAATAAAGTACATTTACAAAGGCGAGCTTAACTCAATGTTGATGAGTTCTCTAACAGTAAACCCTAGAGTGACAGCTAGAGATAACAAAAGCGGACAGGCTCTATTGTACCTATGTTTTAAACAACACTTTAAAACATCTCATTTTTAGGGTTCCGTAGCCAAATGGCAAAAAACGTAACCCTTATGGATTCGTCATGTCTGTCTGTCCGTCCGTATGCCACAGCCACTATTTTCCGAAACTATAAGAACTATGCTGTTGAAACTTGGCAAGTAGATGTATTCTGTGAACCGCATTAAGATTTTCACGCAAAAATAGAAAAAAAACAATACATTTTGGGGGTTCCCCATACTTAGAACTGAAACTCATTCTTTTTTTCATCAAACCCATTCGTGTGGGGTATCTGTGGATAGGTCTTCAAAAATGATATAGTGGTTTCTAATATATTTTTTTTCTAAACTGAATAGTTTGCGCGAGAGACACTTCCAAATTGGTAAAATGTGTCCGTCCCCCTGTAACTTCTAAAATAAGAGAATGATAAAACTAAAAAAAATATATGATCCACCGAAAATTGATTTGAACGAGATCTAGTAAGTAGTTTTTTTTAAATAATCAGTCATAAATCATAAACCACAATTTACCAAGTACGGAACCCTTCGTGCGCGAGTCCGACTCGCTCTTGGTAGGTTTTTTAACTTTGGCTACCTCATATATCCGAAATACCAACGAGCAAAGAGTAATTATATAATAAAATACGGAATGTTTATGCTTAAATCATACCATTTATTTGCTCTGATGACGTAAAATAATGTTAATGGGGAAAGATAATTTTTTGGTTTTAAGCGTTTAAAAACTAAGTGATACGAGTAGGTAGTGCTAGGTTGAACTTTTGGGTTTCACCTAGTGCAGATAAATGAGCACCTGTGATCTTATCATTTTTAAATTGTAATTTTGTCACATTTTTAACTCCCGATGGAAAAAGAGGGGTGCTATAAGTTTGACGTGTCCTGTGTATTTGTGTTTCTGTCTGTGGCATCAGAGTGACTTTATCGAGAGTTTTCTTAGCTATGTTTGATGTAAATCGGTTCAGCCGTTCTAAAGTTATGAGCGTTTTACTGTTTGAATCGGGCTGTTTTCGCAAGATCTCGTATCTTAATTACGTGCTCAATAGATTGTCGATCAAAGCGTGTCTTCTACTAGATACATTATGAAATAAAAATGTGTCGGGGGCTTTTTAAATTTTACTTGTATAAAAACAATATTAATACACCTAGACTAGATACATTATGAAATAAAAATGTGTCGGGGGCTTTTTAAATTTTACTTGTATAAAAACAATATTAATACACCTAGACTAGATACATTATGAAATAAAAATGTGTCGGGGGCTTTTTAAATTTTACTTGTATAAAAACAATATTAATACACCTAGACTAGATACATTATGAAATAAAAATGTGTCGGGGGCTTTTTAAATTTTACTTGTATAAAAACAATATTAATACACCTAGACTAGATACATTATGAAATAAAAATGTGTCGGGGGCTTTTTAAATTTTACTTGTATAAAAACAATATTAATACACCTAGACTAGATACATTATGAAATAAAAATGTGTCGGGGGCTTTTTAAATTTTACTTGTATAAAAACAATATTAATACACCTAGACTAGATACATTATGAAATAAAAATGTGTCGGGGGCTTTTTACATTTTTCTTGTATAAAAACAATATTAATACACCTAGACGAAATACATAATAAGAGCGTGTCGTAAAACGTAACGTATATATTTTCAACTTATATTTAGGTAGTAGATTCACAGATCATACCTATAATAGCTAAAATCGTGAGCAGGCCATTAAGCACAATGGTGGATGTCTAAAGAATATAAATGACTATTAGCAGATATATGATGACGATTTAATACTGATAGCACACTACAATATTTTTGTCAAGCAAAATTAAAATGAATAAACAGTTAGTTAAAAGTTATTTAGCAGTGAAAAAAAATAGTTGTTAGAAATAAAACTCATGAATAAACAATGTTTTTATACAAAATTAAACTTGGTTAACGTTACTTAAAAGTTATTTTCCAGTGATATAGGATTAAAATAACACTGATGAATAACACGAGTATAATTAACACCGAAGCGATATTGTTACATGAAGCAAATGTTTTGACTAGCCAGCGTAGAATCTAGATATCGACAGTTCCACTTCGTCTGCCTACGCACAGATTGCGCATACTCAGGGCTAAGGTACGTTACTAATTGAATACATACTAAAATATGGACACACAAATAAATAACCAAATGATTTAGTACAGGTAAACAGCAACTCATTAGACTAATAGTGAAAGCATAGGATATAATATTAGGATAGAGATATATAGGATCCGCGTCAAACTAGTATTTTTTTATTTATTTTTTTCCCACATGGCCTGTGTATTTTTCCGGCATAAAACGTTACCCCTTATATAGCCTATGTTACTCATTATAACATCAGCTATCTACGGTGTAAAGTTACGTCAAAATCGTTCAAAATCCAGCCATTTTGGAGACTACAGACAGACAGACTAAAATCTTAAACATTGCGTATTTGTTATTAGTACGGTATATACTTTCGATAATGCATGTCATTCAATAAAACGTTGTTATTTTGGTATTACATACAGACACTTCAATTGTATTTATTTGTGTAGATATATAGATGAAAAGTTGTATGTTTGATACGGGTAATATCCGGAAGTACTGGTCTGATTTCGAAATACCTTAGACAGATAGTATGCTACACTATAGCGAGGATCATTCATTAGTATATTGTTTTATTTCAGAACAAAATTTCACGGTTTCTGTGGGACGGTCCAGGGGAAAAAGCTAGTACTAATAAATAAGTTAACAGGCCTACCGCTAATACCTAATCGTAATTACATACCTAATAATCATCACGACTGGTGACCGCAGGGAATTATATAATCGTCTGTTAACTACACGTATTTACGTAGTCTATTCAAACTGCAACCACAAAGGAAAACGGGAAATCCTATTGTTTACCCGGACCTACATAACATAAACATTATAAATATTCTACGTCATATCATCTTACGCTTGTCTCCCCAGGTAGCGTAAGCAGAGGTGTAGGTGTGGTGGTATATCCACATTAACACACACCACCACAGGTTAAATAGAAATCGTCACACTGGTAATCGCTTACCATAAGGTTCGCGTTTGACCATTATCTCATAGTGTTCAAACGTAAGCCTAGCAATAATATAAGAACCAGTGCGAGTCGGACTCACGCACGATGGGTTCTGTACCATTATAGCACAAAAACGGTAAAAATATCACTTTTGTTGTGTGGCAGCCCCACTTAAAAAATAAAAAAATATTCTGTTTTTCGTATTTTTTACTATAACGGCGTTTTAATTGTCTAGCAATCACGGCATTCATGAGTTACATCCTGGTGACAGACAGACTGACAGACGGACAGTGGAGTCTTAGTAATAGGGTCCCGTTTTTACCCTTTTGGTACGGAACCCTAAAAAGTCCCATGATCTTCAATGACCCGAAAAATCGGACTAACATTGGTAATTGTTAAATAGAAAACCCAATAATTAATATTACATGACCTGGGATCGAACAGTGGTCACACGCATAACGATCAACCTCTAGACCTACACAATAATACGTCAACGAAGTTATAATTAGAAAAACAAAAGAGGTCAGAACTTTTAATCTCGAGTGAATGTATAAATTAATGTATAGGTATATTATGGGATGAACCACAGTGTGAGTAATGCGTATGTATCTTATTATTATACCTAAAAACCACACGTGGTGATGCATCAACAGAAACACAAGGAAACTCACATCTGTAATGTACCGTGACGTAATTCTTGGACACGACGTCATTGCTGTGCACGACGCAGACATAAGTCCCGTAGTCCTGGGCAGACACCCGATCCACGGTCAGGTACGAACCGATGATGTCCTCCACATCCTCCCTGCAATCAATAATTCAAAAGTTTTACAACTACTACTTCCTTATTGGCGGCAGGAAGCGTTGACTAAGTATGGTAAAGACCTAATGTAAACGAAGACGTGAGGCGATATGGTTTGAAAACATAATTGCGTAACTCTATTATTCTAGGAGGTATAAGCAACTTGGTAGGTAAAAACCTTTTTGCTCCTTTCAATAATAATATTATTCATTATGTAAATTGTTTCATTAGAAAGGGTAAAATTCTGCGATAGAGATTTACATTTATTATTATAAGCAATGTTTAAACAGCGGTTGTTTTCCCAACTCTACCCTTCAAAATTTATAAAGGCCTTTTAGAATAAAAATAATTTTGCCTCAGTAACTGGGTTGTCATAATTTGTGGAATTTTAGCGCCCACTCACAGAAATGGTGCCATCATAAAGATCATATCGCTTCAGGATCCTTATGTGGCTGAGTGGAATTTTTATTTGAAATCTGTACATGGATCGGTACAGCGAATGACTTTCAAGATTGAACCAGAAAACTGATACCATAGTCATGCAGATTTATGATTACAGTAACCTGCGTTTAATGGGTTCCCGTTACAAATATGGACTATAGGTACAATCCATCTGCAACAGCTTTTATAAAAGGGAGAATAATTGCACAAAATGCCGTCCACTCACTTCGGGTATAAGACTAATATAACTAAGAGAATAAGTAGAAATTTGAGCAAAATTATTAACGTGACCGTACAAATAAAAATATCGCTTACAACCTTTCCAATCAAATTGTAGATGGACAGGTACTTATATCAGTAACAGGAAACGGAGACTTTCCGCCTTTCCGGGAAACACTACCGGATGCGCAACTAAAATAAGCAAGTTACCTATCTAACGCAAAAAATGCGCATTTTATCCTCAAAGTAAAAGCGGCGTATCAAAAGGTCACCGGTTGACCTCTAGTTGCAGATGTCTGGAAGTGGAGGCGGTACCTATGCGTACGAGTATTATCGGGCATCTATATTATAGACCTTCGTAATTAGGTAACTTCTGTCATGTCTTTATAAGAAATAATAACACGAAACTCCTTTGTCTGATCAACTCTGTAAAAGCTTCCTTGAATATTTATATTCTTTTGTTGTTTACCAGCAGCCTAATTGCTTAAGTGAATTCGGCAAGGCAAAGGGTTTGACTCCATGAAAGAGTATGACAAATACTCTTTAAATAATTAGGTATTGACAAAAATTATTGGACTCTTTCTAAAAAATATCTTCACCAATGAAAACCTCCAATATTATTTGGGAATACCTAATTATTTAAAGAGTATTTGTCATACTCTTTCATGGGGACATCAAAACCTTTGGCTTGCCGAATTCACTTACGCAATTAGGCTTCTATAGTGCGATATTAAATTAAATTACAAAAGGGAAGAAAATCTTCCAATCAAATCGAATTTTAAGAACCTTGAAATTAATTAACTTTTAACAAACAACAGCTAAAGGAGTTTCCACCCACAAAGTCTTGTCTAACTTATTCATATTATACTGTGTAAATATTGAATTACCGAACATAACGAGGGACTCACCGGGTGGTCTTGATTTCAGTCTGAGTGGGCAGCAAGTCTCCCTCAGTATTATTGGGAAACACTTTTCGCCACCGGAGGTCGCTGCGGGCATCCGCCAATAGAGACCGACCTGCACAATACACATGATTAATGTTATCAGATCTGATTAGATATTGTGTATCTTTTCATAGGAAAGGAGAAAGAAATGGAGGGTAATATTACTTTTTCCGAAAATTGGATAAGATAATTTATTTTTCTGATAAATGCTGTAATCTATACTAATATTATAAAGAGGTAAAGTTTGTGAGGTTGTAGGGGGTAATCTCTGGATCTACTAAAACGATTTAGATGAAATTTGGCATGGAGATAGATTGAGACCCTGGGCAGTACAAAAGATACTTAATTCAAAATCCGCGTAAAAAAACTCTATATACGCGGGCGAAGCCGCGGGCAGTAGCTAGTTGGTAGATAAATATAACAACAAGTGATAGTTAAGCTGGTATACGTTTGGGTTTAGATGTATAAGGGCAATGGGCAACAGGGTTGAGAATTCGTAAGATGAATGATTAAAATAATGATTAAAGGCACATGTCAGCCCAACACGCCAGAGCCAGAATGACTAGGTCGGTGTAGTGAACTATGAACTGCAAGTCGAGTGCCACTTTCACCTGCCCACTGTGGCCCCATTTCTTTTTCCTCCATGCTTTAAAGAACGAAGGCGTATCTTACCGATGAGAGCTTCGCAGTACAGTCGTAACTCGCCCCCCTCCTCCACCCACTGATCTTTCGAAAAGAACATTGTTCTCGGTGCGTCCGTCGGTTTTTCTGCGAATCGAAATATTAGCTGATACATTTATTTTCCTCGTACGGAACCGTCTATAACGGAACGGTTATTTAACTTACAATAAAACGCTTAAACTAAAGATGTTAGGTCACACGTAATGTTGAGAAACGAGCGAAATAACTGTTATAGGTTATGTGTAAGTCGTTATTTTAATAACCGTAGTCATTTGCATCACGACGATCTATTCTAGCTCAGCTGAAGTGTTATGGGATGGCTGTTTACAGCCGTCCTATCATAAAGCCTACTATAATATAAATATAAGTGTTTGTGCATTTATGACTCGATATAATATAAAGTCGGGACCTCCCGCAGAGGTTCACAGGAATCATGAAAGCTTGTCCTCATTTCATTCAATAGGAACTGTGGTCATATCAGTTTGTATAGACCGAAAGGCACGATCAAAACTGAATAAGTATAGAGATAATAAAAGTTAGGGATAAAACTTTTGCCAGTCAAAGCATAGTGTTGCATAAACAGGAAAAATTTTAATACGGAACAGGATACCTAATATATTGACAAATAGGAATATCTGATCCCCAGAGATTGGATTGCGGTCACTTATGGCATTTGATCCATAAGTTTTTAAATCCTACAGATTATGAAAACCTTATTCTCGACTAATGCTATGGGGAATGGATCACTTAAGATCCCTCAGTTGGAAATCTAGTTCAAGAGGTCCCATTACAATGTTCCAATAAGGCTTACCAGAAAAAATATGACTTCATTCAAAGGATGCAATTTTTAGTAGCACATAATCGGTCTATATGGCAACGCTTTGGGGAGGTCTATTTAAACAAGTTGGACGTCTTCGGATGAAATGATGATGATGAAGACGACTGAATTATTTTTAAATTGTATTATTATGAGCTTGTTGTGTCCCACTGCAAGACAAAGGCCTCTCTTCAGTCTTTCCATTATTTTCTATCTCTTGCTACATCATAATATTCACCTAAAATGCTAAGTTTGACAGTATGTGTCTCCACATGCGTCTCGTTGGACAGGCGACAGGTATAGTTGCCGGAGTCGGCCCTCGCAGCCCGCCGCGCGTACAATGTCTGGTTGGCAGCCTCTGGGTACAGAATGAGGTTGGACACCCCCGCTGACCAGGGATATGCGACGCCATCTTTGAACCTGGAAAAAATGGAGGATTTGAGTATGATGGTTCAAAAAAACGGTACGTTTATCACCGCCCTTTCTTTTTAAGAAGCGATGCCATGTCCTATCTCTGCACCGACTTGACTGGTAGAAAATGATCAGAGGACCTAGACAAGTGACATTCCACCACTGAAAGCGTGACGATAGCGATTGTCAAAAAGGCAAAATTGTATGGGACTGACGTGATATCGAAAAATCACGTGATCAATCCCTTACATTTTGACATTTCGACTTGGCTGACATCGACTGCCACTTATCTAGAGCATTAACTTGCTTTTGTACATGTATAAAGTTTAAATAAATAAATAGATGAGTTGAACATCTAAGATGATTGCTAGTGCTTCCAAGGGGCGGTCCTTATCAACATTATCTGTTCATAGAGTAGGTATATTGAATTGTTCTCGGACTAAGCTACACCTAATGAACATTGCTTAATAAAACAAGGATGGTACGTACGGTTGTTCAATTCCTGTTATTCAATGCATTTTGCAATGTTAAATGGTAAAACCCAAAGTTACATGGTAAAACCATGTAGCTATTTCACGGTAAGACTTATCTACATGAGAATATTTTATTTAGACACGGCCAATTAGCAGAAAGGAAAAGTCTTGCTATGCTTATATTTAGTATTCTAGTCGATAAGGTGGGCTACGGAAAAAGGAAAGCAAAAATACCCTTGTTGACTCTTGCACGCGAACTTTTCCAACATTGCAATCATGTAATTGCTTGTAACGTAGGTAAACAATGTTTTTTTATTGATCAAATACTCGTGTTTGGAAGGGCTTGGACTTCGAGGTCTTCAGTTTTTGTAGTTGTTTATTCAATGATGGAAAATCCGCATCCCAAAGCAGTTTGAGCGTTACGTGTACTCAAGGATATTCTGGCGTACTGTGAATTGCTCGTTTGTGAGATACACGCTTTTAACGCGGTACTATTCCCATTGCGCGACGAGATCATCCGGCGCGGCGGAGTGTACATGCAGGAAATAATTCCCAGTACACGGCTAATGGAGCGCCATTCCGCTGAGCTGCGGAGTGGGGTGGTGGCTGGTGGCGTAATGCAGCCGCCGTCGATGACAGCTAAGTGATTCTGCGAAATACTGCATTGCAGTCACTCGTCAACGGAGAAATCACGACTCTCTAATATTCCGCAAATTGATAAATGCGCATTGCTGACAAATTCCAATACCCGTACATTTCATAGGCAATGTTAAAATATTAAAACCGCACATTCGCTGTAAGGCGAAATCGAACAGCTGTAATTTGTTCAGCGAATCCAGCTTATGCAAACAAAACGTCGCGGAGCTACCGATTCCCGTGAACAGTAAAATTTTGCGGGAGCCGTTTTTGAATCGTTTGAAAGGAAAACAAACATTTGAGCGATGTTTCATCGCAAGGCCGCGTTGGAATTGTTTCTCAGAAGTGACGGTGAGCTGTTATCTGGAGAATATGCTCTGTTAAAAGAACGTAGTATAAGGGCAATACACAAATTCGCACTAGTCAAGTCACACGCAAACGGGTGAATATCACCGTATCTTAATCCCATAATTTAAGTATTTTGTGTGAGTACACACGCAGAGCAAACAATGAAGCTAATGCACAGTCTGCACGTTGCCATTGGTGTTGTTCATAGCTATTATTTGCACTAGAGTCGTGACAATTTCCGAGAAAACATATCAAGAGCGCATGTTTACAATCTTCAATCCACTTTCCAGTGTCCCTGGGAGAACGATGCGAATATTTTTAACTTTTTCCATAGTAATGACTCACGCAACGCACGCATTAAGTATATTGATATGAAACGTGAATTTATAACGATGTATGGAAACTATTGGCGAGCAGTTATAAAAATAAACCACAGTTGGAGGTGCGTTTACAAACGACCGACCTACGTATCGGTGTAGAGTTTGTGTAATCTTCAACGTAGGTCGTAGATTGTAAATTATGTTCATGATTCATGCATAATAGGTATCAAGTAAATAGATGTAATAATGTTAGATATTCCCATAATGTAGTTTGCTACTGCATGTTTCTTGCGCCCGCGCCGCCCGCCTGCAGCAAATAGAGCCTGACTCAGTCCGTACACCGATCTATTAGAATCACCAACAATTATTACAACTATTCCATGTAAAAGAACAAAAAGCAAATGTAATGATACTCATTATGACATACTTAACGATTCTGACAGAGATCGTTTAATTTAATTAACAACAAGTGTTCGATAAGAAACGGCAGTTTTTTGTTTTCTTACATGTTTTGAGCCGAAGCATCGACAAATGTGGCGGATAATACGCGTGACCATGCGGTCCCAGGCTAGAACGTTTCTTTGCAATCAACTGCACAGGAATGTGCACCAAGACTTTATAGCTCTCTTGGTGTTCCTATCGTCAATGTTATCAGAAAGTATGTAAGTAGTGCGTTAAGTATAATTAATGTTGTCTGTCGTGTAGCAGGAAAACGTCGTTATTTTAAAGGTTTAAAACAAAAAGAAATCCCCGATGAGGTCATCCTCCGGCGCGGGCGACGTCAGCCTCTCCTGTAAAAAGCGCCGAATATTTCCGAAATAACGCGAACCGGTCTTTGACCGTGTGTCGGGTTGCACTCCCTCAGCGCTCACCACAAATCATTCGCATGCAGCCTCCTTGCGAACAGAGATACATACCTATACCTACCCATGATATACGGCTATACGATGTAATTTATTGAAAGAGGAACCAGGCTCAAATAATAATCAGTTCTGAGTTCTCAGACTTCCTTTTAACTCAGATATACCGCCAAACGAGAATCGAGTAACTTACTACAAATAGTATTAATAACACTAAACAGACTAACAAAACACGATCCAGAGATTTCAGTTAAACTAACCCTGTAGATATGCAGTTAATATAATTGTTTGAACTACTTAAATCATAACGGCATTCAGGAAGAGGAAAATAACAGAGAAAAATAAACGAAATTACTTTATTATTTATTTACATTGTATGATCGGGAATTCCCTAGTTATATTATTGTTTCGGAAGGAAACCGGTTTCAGGATCAAAACACTATGAGTACATAAACTCATGCCGTTTTTCTATGGGGGTAGGCAGAAAATCTAGAACGCAACCTGCTACGATCCTGACGTAGTATTTTTGGTTAATTTACGTTCATACATCTAATCATGCACTCACGCCGATTATGAGTACAATGTATCCTGAACCTACTATATGAAAGCGCACTAGTTTCGGAACTCGATGGTATAGTTATAAAAGTAAAAGTTTCAGTTGCATTAGCAAGTGGGCTGCTTTTCATGCCACAAAGTTTAAATTGAAAGGTTTTAGCAGTAGTACCTATGTTTTAGTTTCACTAACGACCCGCCCCAGCTTCGTACGGGACAATTTATAAACATGAACCTGCCTAGTTTATCATTATTTACACTTGGGAAAAACGTATCAAAATCCGTTGCGTTTAAAAGAAAACAAAAAAAATTACCGAAACAGAAAACGTCGACAGGCGCGGGCAGCGGCTGTGTTGTATGCTATGTAAAGATTTGTTGTTCATTTTAAGAGAAAATTAAAACTTATTCATATATTGGCCATCAAGGAAGATTACAGAGTGACTATAAAAACTATCAATTCTACCTGTACGTTAAACTTAACACCGGTAACCGCAAATTGCAATCAGAACCCAGAGGTGACTTCCTTTTTTGTACGTCTTGTGCCTTGTCCAATAATACGGTATTGATGTCCGCCTCAAAATTACAGTAATCGAATACATCGGTTAAACCCCAGGAACTAGTATTTTAAAATTATAGACTGAAGACTAACGATAAAGTAGTGTTTGTGCCCATTTTGGGTGATGGACATAATAATTTGGACAATTCTTACCACTTTTTGACACCAATTTTAATAAAATTGTATATTAGCAGTTGGGAAAATCCATAATGAACAATGAAGTAATTAGCGTAAAGTGTGACGTCGAGCTAGATTTAATGATACCTCTTAAAGAGCTGATAAGCGAATGCTCATTATTATTTATAACAGCTATGCAATGTATCCGGCTTTTTGTGGAGAGATCACGTCACTGGCCACTAAGTGTGCTTTAACAAAAAACGGGGAATTAGTCAAAGATATAACGAATAATTTAAAGGTGAACGAACTGTTTGCTATCTTTATAACCAACTATTAACAAGCGGATTCCACCGTCCACATAAAAAAAAATCCAAAGGATTATCATCTTAATTAGCTTGAATCAGAACATAGTAATTTTGAGTTGTAAACAATACCCAAATTAGGGTTACAACAAAAAATCGTTACTTATGGTTGATTTTTTTCTGTCTATATATTTCAACCATTCCGAATAGTTCGATATTAACCTCAAAGGAGCACCTCGCGTCTATAAATGTTTAATGTTTATAACTTCGATCAATGGATTGTTAAGAATTTGTAAATGTCAATTAATAAAACGCCGACATCGTAGAGAATGGATCACAAGAAGGAATGTTAATTCATGAATGGTTCTCAAGCCTTACGTAGTTTGTTAAACATGATAATGCAGCGGACAGTAAAGGGCGAACTAATTTCATGTTATGACTTTGATGACATCATTTGGAAGAGTGTACGATTACGAGTTTTATAAAGAGGACAAAGAGAGCAGCTAATGAGAAGCGCACGTTGCATCAATTCTTCGAAGTAATTAGGGCTAGCAGCGGCCGCGGCCGCGCGGACGCCAAATTGACACCGCCCGGAGGAACCGGGCCGGAGTACTCTCTACGTGGTTAAACCCTTTGTTGGCGGAGCCATTCGCATGCTGATCGTTTCTGTGAAACAACCGCAATTATACTTCTCTGGCGAACAGTTGACACACACACACACGCCGCATAATGACGTCGCTCCCTTACATTACAGTGTAATCGCATGCCTGCCCGCCGCCGCCGCCTGCCGCCTGCCGCCTGCCCGTCACGCACCGATGACAATAATAATCATCGCTATATGTTGTGGGAAATGGAAAACCTAACGTACCATCATTTATATATTATTACCAGCTGACCCGGCAGGTATGTAGGTAAGGTACCAATTTTTTATATTTTTTTCATAAGTACCTTCTCCTAACAATAACAAACACAACAAAAAAAGAATTAACGAAATCGGTTCAGCTGTTCTCGAGATTTGCGCTTAGCAACACATTTAGCGATTCACTTTTACATTAAAAACACAAAACAGCCTATCTGCTCTTCACGGTTCACGGCAATCGTTATACGCACGTTTTCCATTTTCTGGGAAATACTTTTCATATGTGGGAATCGATAGAATTATTGTTTCAGGCAAACTATACTTCAGCCTGTCAAACAGATGTGATAGAGTGCCCAGATATTAGAAATGTTTCTATTAGAGTAATGGAAGCACATAAGTTTTTATTGGTAAATTGAATAAACATGCTTTAGACCAGAAAATATGATCCCATTTTCAATAACGGTGCTGTTGCTCGTTGTAAGTAAAGCTAACAAGCAGAACAGTAATGCGCCGGAGGTCGGCTACAAAGCGCTGGTCCGCGCGCACGCCGCACGCCCGTGCCTCACGCCGGCCACGCTGGGCGCACGCCACATCTGAGCCAGCCAGGCAGTGTGCACACTGCTCGTGTACACGCCCGTCTGCCTCGATACTCGTTATACATCCTACACTTACATAACGATTTCCAATGAATTTCATACGATGCAATTTTTGAATGTCATCGGATACATTTCGCTTAGTGATAAATCTAAATACAACCATTTATTCTGACAGGCAACAGCTGTACAGGAGTAATGAGAATAAGACGCACACCGGCCCGTTTTTGCGGTATATGTAATTATATGTACAAGTGTAAGTACACGTTGGAGTTTGAGCTCCTATGTATTAATGACAGTGTTGCCGCAATGACATAGAACATCGGAAACTAACGTTGCGGGCTACAAGTGAAACAATTTCATACAGTTAGTGTGGTTTAGGGATGCGCGTCGGGAATACTTGAATGTTGCGATTAGAAATACCGCAAAGTACCGGGTGTGCGGCAAAAAGTTGATCGTACAACAGGTGAGCGAGAAACCGGCGGTATCTCTCGGCGACGACACAGCTCGTTCCTCGTACCGCGACAACTGTATATCTGCACACCTCACCGATGATGCGATCGAGGGTGATCCAACGAGCGCCATAAAGTCGCAGGATGAAGTTATGCGACCGCTCAAACCACACATTAATATGGTGCTATCGAGTGTACGAACGATAAAGGGGCGTGTCGGCTACAAAAAAACGCAATGAACTGTACTCACGACCACCTTGTCCTACATGATGCAGTTTATTAGAAAATGATTCAGACTTTATACACGATGCGTCATTGGCTGACCATAACCCAAATAGTTACATTCGCTGTATTTTAACCGCTTCCTAGAATGTATTTACATCACAGCTGTCTTTCGAGTAATTTTGAAGATAACAGTAATCATACAAAAACGATAATGATCGATCATGGCAGTTATGATTCTAGGAATCAAGGAGTTCTATAGAATTCAGGTGAGTTAGATGTCTGAGACTATAATAAAGATACAAAGGAATCACACAGGATGTTTGATTCCTTTGTTATCTTTATTATTTACTAATATGAGTTTTATATTTATAACACAAAACAATGAGTTAGGAGACAATCGAGAAAGTCTTGAATGCTGATTGGTCACGGCCAAACACGATTAACTCTCTCGACGAAGTCCCTAGATCATCTTATTCAAATTTAAACTAGCAAGGTGTATAATTATACAACCATGCACCTATTCAACCATAGAATCGTTTATAACAGTTCAAAGACGATTCCTTATAGCAATACTAACAAGAAGATGCATTAAGGCAAAACGGCTTCCAGCTACATCAATAAAATTATCCGTATGAAAAACGTACCGAGCTTAATAATTACATACGGGAGAGCGTTTGTCATACCTGTCATGATCAAGAAAAAGTTTTGAGAGGAAGGCGGTAGTTTGTATTTGCGTTCCTGGAGTCCTGGGAATGTAGTCTGTGGCGGGTAACGACGCGTCCCGGAACCGCCAGGTGGCGTACGAGGCAAGTATGGGCAAAGAATGCCGCCGCTGCTTCGCCTCGCCTGGGAACATTCGAACAGCCGACCGCGACGTCCGCAAGTCCGCAACGCTTCTGCACTCGCCTGATTCAGCCTCGGTAACTGCTTTTCCTAACATACTGGTTGCTGCCGTGAAATTACATAAAACTTGCTGTGCACGGATGTTTTTGCTTTCTCTAGGAGTGTAGATTATCGAATCGTATTGCATGTTGCTTGTCAGAGTTTTTCTTTGCAGTTTTAGATTATACAGCTATGAGGAAAGTTATATATGTACGATTGATGTTCTATTGGCAATAAGAGATAAGAAGAAGATGTACCAAGCACCGACGCCGAAATAAATTGGCATACGGCAAGAGAATGATGAATAATTTAAAATTTTCCTTATTTTAGTTTTAAAAGCTTGCAATAGTAATGGCGAGCTTTAATTGAATTCAATTTAAATTATGTCTTCACAGTAACTAATTCCACTGCCTACAAGTCAACATTAGCTTTTAATATTAATAGGCCCATTACGGACTGTTTAGTAGTGATTAATATGTAAAGCTATTTACACAACCTGCCAACTGAACAAAAACCCTCCCCTAATCGGTCGGTCATTAGTTAGTATAAGTTTCCAAAGAGTATTTACGATGTGGCTAATGGATTAATAAACCGCGAATGTTCATAAAAAGCATACTACTACGAATTACAATGGCGATGTGAAACAGTGGTGTGCACAAACTATGTAATAAGGCCGGTGCACACTCGCGGGCGCTTGAATAGTACTTAATTTCGGACGGACGCACACCGAGCTACCGGTGTTCAATGTTCAAACGCTTTTGTATTTAAATGAAGTGAGCGTAGCGCTTAATCGGAAACAGGAACTATCCACCAATTATGGGAATCTATCACATTATAAATGTTTCTATTGAATACAACGGCACTGTCGCTAAGCGAATGATTCGACGAGCTGCATGAAACGTATTTAGTGCCTCGTACAAGATCACAGCAGCTTTTAAAATCAAAATATTTTTTTTTTGCATAGGCCTACATGGGCACTTATAAAACGTCGACAAAAGGTGCACGGTTCGGGTTGGTCGTTGCCTATGGACAAGAACCGGCAACTCGGTTACTCTTCTTTCAGTCACTGTCTGCATTTTCCGACACGGTTAACCGCAATTTTATTGGTAAAGTGTTTAAAAATACGCCATTTATCATTTTCCTCGAAACAGTAGAAGGTATTTATTCAAACAATACCCATTTTAGCATTCGGTAGCCGATCGCGGTTTCTTGGCACTACGTGAAACTGCAAGTGCACAAGAATTTATTATTGCTGGGAGTCACGCGACGAATACTAACAAGGGTGGTGGCTCTGTGGCAGCCAGCAGTGTCGTCCGTGCGGCGTGCGTGCCCCTGCCCCGGCGCGACCACTCGATTGTGCGAAATATTAAATATTCAATTCCGCGAAACGGCCGGAAATGACTGTTTCATTATGCGCGTCGGGTGCGTAAAATGATCGATTTGGATGGCACCGGCCACTGCCCGCCAGCTGCCGGCTGCCGGCTCCCTGCCGGACGACCGACTGTTCTTCTCAGATTCGCACAATTCCTGATAAAGATCGTTCTTAGAGCAGCGGACGTTCCTAACGATTCAAACGCATTTAACAAAGGTTAGTCGGCCGAACACTTCTAAGTAATGACTGAATCACCCTCTTCATTCCATTTATTTTGTTGCCAATTTTTCGTTAGCATAATCAAATCTTTTAGAAGTTTAAATAAATGAAGTCGTAAACATGCAACAACATCGTTTGTAGGTTGAGAAGCAGATATAGAGCTTTTTGCGTAATAAAGTTTTATTAAATGGAGTAGACGTGTGTTATGGTGCGAAAACACTGGCAAATAGTAGTTATTATAACATTATTCCGACATAATGTGCGTGCTGGTAGTAATATACGTTGGCCACCTCTGTAGATAGTCGCGACGGACGCACGACACGGTGACAGCATAATAAGTTCCAGCGAGCCGCGCGCTGCCAAGATGCACGTGCGATAACATATATTCGATTTACGATATAATTTCATCGGTGGAGAGATGGTACATATTCATACATTAAATGCAGGAAATTGAAATGAATACTGCACTGGTGGGTACGTAGAAAATGTAATATAAGCGGCTAGAAAGCCCATGTGCGTGATTGCGTGCGCTGGACAGCAGGCGGCAGGCGGCCGCAGGGCCGGCCGCGGCGGATCTTACGCACGCGAGCATCTTCTCGCTAATCGGCCCATATATCGGCAAACACACTCGTGCAATTAGTCTTCCTGGTAGCCAGCGAGACCTAATAATCCTACCAACTAGCATGCACCGCGTCATGTGATTGAGAACTGCGCCATGTCAGTTACACGCACGCCTTACATCAGGATGTCCAATATCGTTCGTTATATCGACATGCGCCGTAGAATTATTTATAAGACTACTCGTACAGCAGGACCAGGCCGTTGGTATGCACAATCGGGTGAAACACTATCGAGTGGTATTGTAATAAGCAAAAGGCTTGCATGCAGCGCGTAACCTTGAATTAGGATAATTCCCTGGCACTAGAACATGCTCGAGTTAAACAGACATTATAATGAACAATTATATCTCCGGCAAAAAGCTTATGTAAATTGCAAACATGACATTGTGAGTGATATTAAATAACTGAGTGGCAATTAAGTGAGATACCAAGAAGTAGTCACCTACGCGACTCGTTTAATGACTCGCTCTGTCTTAAGGTTGCACTAGTCGATCATTCTTCCAGACAAACGTATCTTTATCTAGACCTGTATGGGAACAAAAAAGTAAAAAAATAAAATACACACAACACTAATTTTAACGCATCTTTGGGCGGAAATAAATACCATAAGAAGAAGGAAAATTGCAAAACAGCCACCATACAGGAATAGATTAGTAGTTCAACAATGCAAATCATTTTATTTTGAAAGTATACATTTAGTCGTTTTTAGGGTTCCGTACCCAAAGGGTAAAAACGGGACCGTATTACTGAGACTTCGCGATCCGTCTGTCTGTCCGTTTGTCACCAGGCTGTATCTCATGAACCGTGATAGCTAGACAGTTGAAATTTTCACAGATGATGTATTTCTATTGCCGCTATAACAACAAATACTAAAAACAGTATAACATAAATATCTAAGGGGGGCTCCCATACAACAAACGCGATATTTTTGCCGTTTTTTGCTCGATATTAATAATGGTATCAGGTAGACGCTTGAAATATTCACAGAATGTTTAGTTGTATATTTACATCAAACAATAATAATGATTAAATTAAAATAAAATAAATTAAGGGGGGCTCCCATACAACAAACGTGTATTTTTTGCAGTGTTTTGCGATAATGGTACGGAAACCTTCGTTTTTCAAATATCCATACTCCCAAAGGTAAGTTTATAAAATTTCGCGAGCTCGTTTTCGTCCTAAATCATCATCCATTTCGCTACAAATTTGCAAAAGTGCTAATTCGTACACGAACTAGCTTCTTACTGCTCATCACAGCATCTAACTCTTTCGCACGTGTTGTCGGCTGAGATAGCATGCATTTTAACCCAGCGCACAAAATAGTTCGTGCCGTCGACTAGGGCACACTTAAGCGACATTCTTTGTGAACGTTATTTTATTGAAATACGTAGTATTTCACGGAGTCGGTCTCAGTCTGAGTAAGGCTGAAATTTAAACGAGTACAAGCTGCCATTACTTCAGTAAATATTCATGAATCGTTCCAAATTTCCTCGTTTTGAAAGCTTTCATGCTATCGACGACCCTTCCATCTCAATAATTTATTAATAGAGGTTTGTTTGCTTTTATTAGGCTTGGAAACAAAAGCCAGGTTTATTGATTGGTTTTTCAGCGGACAGTGAATGGTTACTTGTATTACATAGAGTGTTTCAAAACTTATTTAGTGATAAACTCTTACATTGGATAGTTAATTAAAGTTTTATTAACTTAGGGCCGATTTCACCAATGAAACTAATCGCGACTAGTTCAACTAAACTCAGTTTATGCAAATATAGCGTTCTGATTGGTTGAGACCGCTGAGACACTACCAATCTGAACGTTGCATTTGTATAAACTGAGTTTAGTTGAACTAATCGCGATTAGTTTCATTGGTGAAATCGGCCCTTAGTTAATTGGCACCGGCCGGTCGAATAGTGAATATTGCTTGTTGACCTATTACCAAATACATAATTGATTGCTTATTTACGCGTGGAAATAAACGACCTGTCGGATGAATTTATGTCCATCGTAAAATACTAGGTAAAGACGTATATGGGCAACAGTAAATAGAATTGGCATAATTGCCGAAACACGTGTTGATGGTTTCAATACCATCCTACGAAAAAGGATGGCGTCCATGATGCGCAGAGTGCGTGGGAGCCCCAACAGCATTTTGAAGGTCATCTGTGATAAGCCGTGTTGCGCCATCATGGCGCACTGGGTTCATGTACACGTGCATGTGCCCGGTGCGTCAGGTAAGCGCAACAAATACATGAATTGATTGTTTTGTTTTGTTACTAACATAGCTTATAAGTAGGATGTACTAACAACATAAACAAGTTTGTTACTAACATAGTTTGTAAGTATTGTGTGTAATAACAATATAAATAAAACGTCGTGTCTAAGTGTCTTACTAACATAGTTTTTAAGTAATTTGTAATACTAACAAAACTATGGACCTTTGAGTCTGCAATATTTTTTTTTTTTTTTTTTATTTTTTATTTTTTTTATAATTGAGTTGTACCTATTTAAAAGAGTCATGTGCCGTGTTAATTAAAGGATAAGATACTTGATAAGCAATCCCAAAGCCTTTTACGCTTCCAGCCTAGACTCTAGTCTAAACGGATTTAGCTGAGTACCAGTGTTTTACATAGAGCGACTGCCTATCTGGCCTCCAACACCCCAGTAACTGGGTAACACGATGCCTCTTTGGCAAGACTGGTGTCAGATAACCTGGCATCTGACTATCCGTAATGACTGTCAAATATGTAAAAACTAGCGACCCGCCCCGGCTTCGCCCGTGACACAAAAACATTCCTCGTTTCTCACTCTTTTCTATTGGTGAAAACTACATGAAAATCCGTAGTTTTCGAGTTTATCTCGTACAGACGCGTATTATAATATGTAGTGATGACAGCCGGCATCAAAGTTTTAAGGTGCTTTCCGAGGCTCGGAGGTATCTCGATTTATTTTAAGATGGTCACTCTTCCACGGACCGATGGTCACTCTGAACCCTGAGACTGTTATTATTTAGCCTAGGTAAGGTATGATAAGAGCAGTGGTGGCCCAGTGGTATCGGCCGCGACTTACAAGTTGTAGGTCGTGGGTTCGAGCCCAGGCAGGCGCTTTACTTTGTGTAAATTATTTCATCACCACTGCTCTCAAAACGGTGAAGGAAAACATCGTGAGGAAACCGGCATGTCCTAGAACCAAAATTCGAAGACATGTGACACCCACCAACCCGCACTGGGCCCGTGTGGTGGATTACGGCCCATTCCCTCTCACAGAGAGGAGGCCTGTGTCCCAACAGTGGGAACATTAATAGGCTGATGATGTGATGATGAGGTATAATAAGATCCTTGATCATACCCTACCTATTTATACCATTTTTTGGTTTGTAATCGGTATGAATAACATAACAGCACTTAAGCCTCAACACCTATTCAAGTATAGAGTAATTATTTCGCATTTATATACAAATTGCCGCATGTCAGCTGAAAGACATTTCTTTTGAAATAAGCAGAACCTTCGTCGTCTTCTATTTTTATATGTTCTTTCACTATTGTTGGTTTTTATGTACCTGTATATACTGTGACGTGTGAGACTTCAGAGAACAGAGTTCGCAGTTTGACAACAAATTAAAGATACAATAACTCTGATAATAATGGTTAGGAATTTGATGTGAAAAATAATTTATTAATTATATAAATTGTTTAATACAAGCTTTTTTCGTATTCTTCTCAGCAAACCCTTTAATTTGATACCCATATCATGGCAGTGCACAAAAATTAACTAGTCCACCATCTTGGGCCGTCCGCCATATTGAATGTAGAATGACGTCACTTTTCTAACAATGCATTGTCATCCAAACTAAACATGTATGCAAAATTTAATCTTAATCGGTGAAGGATAACTGCTTTAAAATTCAGTTGCAAGATTTGACCCGAAGACACTTACATACAAACTTATATTGCAAGTCAATTAAAAGCTTGTAATAATCATTATGTAGTATCTATCAATACCGAGCTAACTTAATTGAATCCTTATCTAAACTAATATTATTTACAAGTAAAACTATTTGTTTGTTCACAAGTTTGTAAGACGAATCTCTGGAAATACCAGTCCGTTTACAAAACCTTTGTCACTGATACAAAGCTACTATAGCTGATTTCCATAGGGTTATTTGCCCCGGAAAAGTGCACAGATCCTGTGAGAGAATAATATGAGCGAAGCCGCGGGACAAAGCTAGTAACCAATAAAAAATGGGTGAAGGTCTGTCATGTCCAGTTTGCACAGTGACCACCCACAACAATAATTATTTTAATTTACATGTACGTAAGGAATTAAACAAGACAAGGCATAAATGCAGCTTACTAATTATGCCATAATATGTTCTACAAACCAGACATTCAAGTTCCACAATCACAGACTTTATTCTTATCTTTGAGGGAGTATTATAATTAAATTGCCTAGTGCCATGGCTCTACATTACAAGGTAAAAAAAGCTAGCTGAACAAAAAACTTTATACAAACAGGATAACTTTTAATTGGTTGACAACCTTTCTGGAGTAAAAGTGCTCAAGGACATGAACAACTTCGACTTCAGAATCAACCATAAATATGAAAAAGAAATTGACTTTCAGTACCTACATTTCATTTAGATATTATTAACCCCCGACTTAAAAAGAGGGGTGTTATAAGTTTAACGTGTGTTGCTGTGTATCTGTGTATAATGTATATGTGTGTCTCTGTGGCATCGTAGTGTCCAAACGGGTGAACCAATTTTGATTTAGCTTTTTTTGTTTGATAGGTGATTTTGTCGACAGTGTTCTTAGCTATGTTTAAATAACGTCGGTTCAGCCGTTCAAAAGTTACGGGCGTTTCACTGTTTGAATCGGGGTGTTTACGCAAGATAAATAAAAGTAATAACATTAACATGTGTCATAATTACGTGTTCAATAGATTGCCGATCGAAGCGTATCTACTACGTACTAGATAAATTATGTAGCATGAAATAAAAATGTGTCGGAGGGTTTTGGAATTCTGAAATTTTATTTGTATTTTAAAAGGCTCGACGAAATTACCAAAGTCGCGGGAATAAATAAAGGAGGCCTAATACTCATCATTGGGTCATTCCAGCTTGATATTACGATGATGAAAAAATTTTAACTGTTCATGAGAACTTGCAACCCCTGAAAGAATACTAAACAATTGCAAGTCACGCAATTATAAGCTTTCATAACAAAAAAGTTAGCATTTCTGGTATTTCCTGATATCGATACGACTGTACAACGTTACATTGGTTTATTCTTTTATATAATATCCGACTGGCTGATTCATTAATCTTTCTGTGAAGGAACATTGAATTTAAACATACGCTCTACGCCTCTACGGGCCTGAATATGATGCAATAAAAATGTTAGCACAAAAACTAGATTTAGCCGGGGACGCCACGTGTTTGTGACTCATAGAGCAACACAAATGTTTGGACACCTATACTATATAAGTACCTAAGTGTAACATCAAAACCCACTTTCACCAAAATGGAGACGTGCGGAAGGAAAATGATAAATGGTGCGGCACGCAAATATATCAAATTTCAGTTTGAATTGTGCATATATAGAGAAAAAGCTGCGAGATTAAAAAAAAAATAATTGTAGAAGGTAAATCACAATGGGAAATATAAAAATAAAGTACAATCTCGATTGCTGATTTAATATAACAATGCTTTAAATAAACATACGAAATGATAATAGAGAATTTCTTATAGCACGGTAATAGTGTATCTTTTGTTCGGCGAAGGCGTTTAGGCCGGCGGCGTAGGCTCGCGTAGGCATATATGCTACGCAGAAACTGCGTAGAAATTGCGTAGGCTGTGCTACGCATGGGCGTAGAAGCCGCGTAGGCTGAGTAGCAGTGGCAACGGCGCAACTTTTACGCCGCGTGAACGTAGTAGTACTCGCATTAGTTTCGATACGATCGTTTAGAAAATGGATTTCAACAATGACACACTCACTGGCCTTGTTGTTAAAAAGAAAATTACTTCTAAGAATCCCATGTTATTAAGAGGACCTATTTTGGTGTTTCCATTCTGTTACATTATTCACGCCACGGCCCACGACCTGTAAAAACATGTTTGTGATAAAACGCCTACGCTGGATCAACATCCAATGCGAAGATACCCTTAGACCTACAAGTAATTGCAGAGCACAGATCATAGTTGTTCTATGATCTGTGTTGCAGAGCTTGCAGAGTAATTTGATTTCCTTTGAACATTTGATTCAAATTTGGATGCTTCTCTTTGATAAACGCTAGCAAATAGCTGACACAGCGTGCATAGCGTGCAATCAGTGAACTAAACAATTTGGTTATTATCTTGCACGGATTGGACTCGGCAGCCGTCCATAATCGCAAAAGCTTCAACTACTTACATAGATTTCGAGCAAGCATATGTAGCAATTAATAATGCCATTATTTATGTTGTAGCGATTGCCGGACGTCTGCGTAATTGGGCAACGGGTTGTCCTAATTAATATTTGCACACCCATAAATATTATTAATAAAAAAAACTGAGTTGATGACTTATTATACTTTGAAAAGAGACACCAGTGTCTATAACCTCTTAACTATTACAAATGAATGTGAAATATGATTTGCAACTATGATATAAAACACGGTGTCATTACACACAGTGATGAGGAACATGATTCCGAAAAGCAAACGGAGAACGCGTTTTCAATTACATTTACCTAGCATAGTGTCAATGTATCTATCATGACTGCATGAATGAATTCTCTTTAACAATGAGTAAAAAAGTGTTGACGTGTCCGTGTACCGAGAAGGCGACACCTCGGCGGAGGTCCCAGGCCAGTCGACGATTCAATATTTGCTCGGAGGAGGCGCGAGGGGCGGCGACCGCGCCGGAGATGCTGGCCGAATGTTAATTTTCACGATGAAGCCATTTGTCGGACGTGCACCGGCGTCATAACGAGCCCGCGCCACATTTCTCGAAACCCATACGATTCGACGACTGTGCAATGTCTATTGTTGCATGAATTATGCGGCCGAGAATTAAGCGCCCGACGCAGACGCAAGCCCGAGCTTTGACACCAGCCATCGATTCACAGATTCAGTGTGCGTACGGTCGCAGCAAAAAATCGCATTCCTTACGTTTAATATTCTCACTCCAGAAGCTAATATGTGACATTCATTTTTATCATGACACCGCGTTCACAATGAAGCGTTTAATATGTATCTCTCCGTCCCGTGCTCCCGAGATTCAATATCGGGTTTCCCATGCGAGCGACATTCCTCGCTAATGTTCGACACGGTGGTCTTACAATGGACTTTTTAGCTTTGACACTACATGGCTACTTCATATAAAAGAACGAAGACCCAAGTCACTTGAAAATCCATTATCAAAGTGATATTGATTGTTAATCCAAACGTCGTCGAGTAGATTATTGAACATTACACGGTTATTAAATACTCAATGGATGACAAAAAATACAGAATGGGGGACGCACTCGGCGATCCATGTCATGTCAATATTGGCTATTGGAATAGAATGTATTTGTGAAGTAAAAACACGGCGTGTGAACGGACCCAGGCCGGTGGTGGCCGCGCGGCCGGTACGGAGCCGGCCATCGAGTCTCAGCAAACTGACATTTCCGTTTGAAATCATTACCGTTCACCAGCTTTCCAAAGAATGAAGTCGCCTATATTACGCGTAGGCACCGGTAAAGTCACGCGTTTCTGTTTTACACATCGCGACGAGTTCTTTGACTATTTGTTCCGAGAAAATAAACGCAATAGTTTTTTAAACATGGACGTGGTCGCATCGATCATATTACAAATTGTAATTTAATCGAATTTCATTATGTTCAAAAAGTGACTTAGTCGTACAAAAACGGCCTGTGTAGTAGTGGTAAAAAATGTGGTACATAATCAATGTGACGCGTGTGTCACAACAGACGTTGAGAGACATTTAATGATCGTGAGATAGACGCCCAGCCATCCAGGTAGCCGTTCGTCATAACTAATTTGTGAGGCATTCGACGACCGTCTCCAAACTAGATACGACTTGCCCCTAGGCTTTCATTCATAGAAACCAGAAATGTTTGAACAATCTGTCTAGGATTTGAATATCTCTCGAAGTTTTTTGCTATTTGATTGGCTTGAGCAAATTTTGAAAGACCTATAATTGAGTCAAGATAAAAGTTGAACGGGCCAATAAGTTCATAAGTTATTCAGATTCAAGCTGAGCCTTTCGAAATCCTAGACGATGACAAACGATTTCATCTACAAAAGCAATCTTATTAGAACCATAATATGCCAAACTATTAAACACTTATCAAGTTATTCATGGACTTTCTTGCATCAAAAGCTGCTGCAGATTAAACGTTTTTGAGTATCAAGTGGCGAATAATGGGGCGTCACGAATGTTACGCAAACACCCTTCACAGAAAACCACGGCGGGAGCAATCTTCTAGGACAATACAATATAATTGAGGGTGCCATTCAAACGGAACATCTCCTTGTCTGCTATAACAACTACGGTGAAATATGTGAACAAAAAATATTTACAAAGGAATTGTTACCTACTTTGGAAGGTAGAAAAATAAGAATAAGTTGAGGGAGATCAATATTGTAGATAAATAAAACGGTCCATTGTGAAGGCTGCGCTGACGTGCGCATGCGAGCACCCTCGACCTCGCGTCCCTTCACCCGTGCGCTAGAGCATCCGCGAACAAAAAGAAATGACCTGGCTCATGGGCATGCCTGATTCATCAACGCAGACCGATCGCGAACGCTACGTCTGGGAATTTAAAATTGAGAATTCACACAGTTCTACATAATGACCAGTATCCGTTATAAGAATTTTGATGATGGCCTAATCTAAACCAACCTTTAGTTTTTCCTCAAGCAAATAATAAGTTATTACAAAAATAGAACTATCTTATCTTAAGAAGCTTAGTACAGGAAAGGTGTAGCAATTAGCCGGATATCGAAGGAGTCAGGAAATTGTTAGCTCTCATCTTAATCGTATTTCCCGTTCCATTCGAATAATAAAACTGATATTTTAGTGGAGGAGGTAGCTAAAGTGCGAGCACAAATAATATCAATTTCAAATAATCTTTTACAAGATGTTAAGTAGATAACAGAATCACCGAATTTGTAAAACAAAGTGAAGCCTACTACCTGAGGACGGTGCGAGTATAATGCCGCGCTTTTAAAATAATCGGTTCAACAAATCGAGTCATTGGAACGTGTCAGGACATGCTGTCGGTTTTTATTTGGGCCCAGTGGGTCGTCCAATGCTCGTTTTGTATATTTTATGGCCACTTCATTAACAGTATAGATACTTATTTTGAGGAGCTCTCTCTATTGACACGTCAATTGACTACAAGGTGTTACAACTGGATTAACTTGTCAGAAAATAAGCTCTGTTATTCATTGCTATTCGATATTGTAAATTAATTGCTACTGAAGCGGCATACAAAGAACGGAGCTATGCAATTAATCAATGGACCCATATCAAGCTTTACATTATTTATGAAAGCAGAAAGTGTAAAAACCGTTTAGACGATTGCTTACGGTACAGTGTGCAAATCAATGTGCAGTATCGTTTCTTTTTCGCAAAAAGATAAACTGCTAACAGCGCTCGCTCTGAATGGTTTGTTGACTTTGGAAGATAACGAGTTTCACACAAAAAAAGTACAGAGTTCAGAAGTAATTTTTATTACTAAAATGACTTCTTTAGTGGGAAATGAAATGAATATGCGGTAGGTATTATAACAATGTGAATAAGAGTCAGATGCGTGACATTTAAATTTTAACGGTGATAAACAAGCTGCGAGTGGGGTAAAGAGCAGGAGAGATCGTTCATGTTCCCACAGCAGCGGCGCAGGCAGCAGCGGGGACGATGCACGGCGGGCAAGGAGGGAGGGGGGGGCAGCCGGCGCGCAACAAAGAGCCTTCCGGGAACCGCCACAATACAGGTTTGCGGCGACGTGCGATACCTTCGCAGATACCGGCCGGCCGGCCAGCTACACCCGCACACAATTCACAGCGACACCACGCTTTTGTCAGCTACATAAGAATGGGACCCAACGGTACACTTCAGAAAGAAACCGAGGCGACACAACAGACACTTCACAAACTTCACTTGAATTGAACATCCGCCACACACAAGTAATATCAAGATCGCGGGTTCTCGCTAATCATTATCGGTCTGATAGCAATCAGACATGACAAAAAATCGCCAACATTGACTTAGCACGACTCTGTACCGAGAAATTTTGTACGTGTATGCCACGAATATTGATAAGGTTCAATATTGGCCAGTCTAAACATGTATATAAATCTAAGTGCAAAAAGAAGCATAACACTCAATCAAGCCTCTGATGTCTGTGAATTTTAAAGAAATTTAGAACAGTCACAGTCTTAAAACGGATTAGGTACACTCTTGAAACAGCGGCAACATATCATCCCAAAACAGCAGGACGAAACCATAAAACCACGTGAACGATGACAATATAATTCTAATATACAAGTGTTGAATTGAATGAAATAAAGGGTTAGATTAGTGGGAAGCGGTTTAGCATAAAAGTAAAAGTGGGGTAATAAAATAAAATCGCCAGGCTCGAACCCGTTCCGGCGGCATGTTCGCCGTTGGCGGTGGATTTATTACAAGACACTGACATGCGCATGTCACTCTCGCTGTGGCCTCGTGAGACTGATACCTGAGCGGAAGCCTGTCCATCCACTCCAGGTGATTTATAACCTTTGATACTGATATACCTTGGTACATTACAGCGATCGATGATGGACAACCGAACCTGATAGAACGTCTTCAAACCGCGCTCATTATAGCAAAATATTTGCAATCTCAATAAGAGCTTACATTTTGACACGCAAACAATTTTCATTGCATGCCTTAACGACAATCTTGAAAGCTACTACAAGGAGTGTAACGGATTGGAATTTCAGACTATTGCAATCAAGTTTAGGCCACAATTGTATCTGTATCTGTTCCCTCGAGAATTCCGCACAATTTCTGCGCAGAAACGCTTGGGTTAATTGAAACATTATATACGAAGAACGGAGCAAGAAATAGATAAACCCAACTACTGAAATAGAAAAAAGGCCGCCTTAATGATAGTGTAGACAAAAGTTTAAAACAAAAAAATAGACACATCATACAGGTGTCACAAGCAATAAAAATTGCCGTCAATTCTTGTCAACAAGAAGTTAAAGCCGTTTAACTAACAACATGATTACAGTAATCCATAATGTCAAGCGAACTAATTTCACATATTAATCTGTGCTGAGTAGACTAGCTAGCTATAGCTAGCATTCATTGGCCTGTCAGAGCCGAGGTGCCGTCAGAAGCGACGGCTTTGCTAATCTGTGCACAGGCGATGCAGTTTGTTATCTTGAATTAACGTCTAGCTGTCACGCCATGGTGTCTACTAACTCTGCTTTAGCGTCTCTCCTTACACAAAGTGCTGCAGCAACAAAAAGGTATCTGGAAACCAATGGATTTGAATGATATGTTAAAACCTTGATCTGCTTAGCCATTCCCCAACTATACTGGGGTCGGTCTATATTGCTTCATCCGTTGAATCGGTGTTATGCTATGGATTTATTACGTGGGGCAATAGCACCGATGCAAAATAGAGCATATGTTGCACAAAAAAAATGCATTCGAGCAATATATGGGCTTCAATCCGACGATTCTTGTCGGCCGGTATTTCAGACACTTGGTTTGTTACCGCTACCGGCTCTTTATATATAAGAGATATGTATGTTTGTGTGGAAGCATAAGGAATTATTTACAAAAGCAGTCGATGTACATCCTCGAAACTGGCTCGACCATCACAGGCTCGTACTGGATGTCATGCCAAGGCTTACTAAATATAATAAAAGCTGTTTGTATATGTGTGTAGAAATATTTAATAAGATACCAAGCGACCTAAAAATTATAAATACCAGAATATTTAAAAGTCAATTGTATAACTGGCTGTCCACTTTTTATAGTGTAAAAGAGTTTTTTGATAAAACATTTAAATGACTATATTGTATGCACGAAAAATTTGCAAGCTTATAATGTTAAGCAAGAACATGTATGCTCTGTATTTAATAAATTTGTACCATCTTCTATACCATGTTTTTATGCAAATAAATGTTATTCTATTCTATGACAATCCGACAAATGACAGCCGGGACCAACAGCTTTGGTCACCCATCTACGGACCAACCTTGGTAAGCGTTACCTTGATATTAAAACCTAAAGAACAATTACTATTAGATATTATCTAGTTTATACGCTAGCAATATGCATATTAATTTATTGACCGCACACTAACGCGCCCGGATTGTTATGAAACTATTTACTTACTGATTTCTCAGAATTGTCTCCAGTAAGCAAGTACCAACACGTGCGTAGTCGTGCCGCTATTTTATGGCGAAATCAATGTGACGTTGGCACAACTACGCCAATTCGCCAATATGCGAATATACTACATTCAGACACGCATATGGATGAGTGCCCACGTAGCCGCGTACAACATGTTGAACACGACAATTTTACACACACCCACACTTGCACTATCACGTTCTAATCCTTAACTGAGTAATCAATTTATGCAGGCACCATCTTTGAAGTAATCAGGTTTAATAAGATGTCTATATATACCTTAGTACTATTTCCACATGAATTTTGTTTGATAAGGGCCAAGATTTGATTAAAATAAGTGAATAAATTAACGATTTCAGAAACATATGAATTCAACCCTTAGGAGAAATGTCATGCGACATTATTTATGACCCGTGAACAACAAAAGAAAACATTAAAAGTTCAAGAAAATTAAAAATAAGATGAAGGACACGTGAAAACAACAGGTTGATGTAGTATCTCTCAACAAATACAAAGGTAGCCCTAAGTTACAGCTGACTTTTACGATGAGAGTGAGCTAAAGCCGAGCTTCTAAAGCTAAGTACAAGTATAACTTTCACATATATAATGCCTTTCTCGGTTCCTCGTCGGAACGCACATAACAAAAAGGGAAATCTTAAATTAGATTGCCTAGGTACGGGTATTGTTAGCAGTATTTCTGTTGAGTGTGATGACAAACAAGAGCGGGCATATCACACATTTGTAATCGCTAATTTGATTAAGACGTGTGTCATGAAAAACGATATCAACAGGAGTGCAATCTTGATTGATAGTCATTTGAAAACTATTGCAATATAATGCGAAAGATATAGAATTGCAGTGTCGAGGTGGTATTTACGACTCCTGCGAACCAATGACAGGTTATTCCAACATAAATAGATATCTCGTGAATGCATTTAAAAATAACTGCACTTTTAAAAACATTACTGAGAACTTTCATGCAGTGCGTGATGCTGTTATGGATGGTTTGCAATTCAACAAGTTGTTACAAGTGGATAATGACATAATCCATTGGTCCGACGGCCTAGAGTTTCATATCACAAGCGTTGTGAGTCACGCAAATAAATGTAGTCTATTCGGTCTTTGTTGAGATTATATCAATATAGATATTTATTATGACACAATCTTAAAATTATTTACGGACGTAGAAGCGGCAAGCAACAGGGTTATCGACGAAATGCTTTCCGTTCTAAACTGTTTTTCTATTGGATCCATCTTCACCGTTAGCATAACCTTCAAGTATGATTATGTTCAGTGGTAGAATATGAATTTTCTTGAGTATAGTATTAGTGTTCAGGTATACATCAAAGATGGATGCTGTGGTGACGGTGACGGCGGCACCGCGGCACGGCAGGCGCGGGCAGCGGGCGGGTTTAACGAGTAGCAATCACTACTTCTCAGAATCGTACTTGTTTTCGCACCAGGTGCACTCATGCCGTACATATTGATAAATAACACCTCCGACGATTTATGCTCGCCTGTCAAATAATTATTTTCTAAACAATATAGATAAGTGCGAACTGACATTATTTGGCAATCGTTTACTTAAAACTGTAAAATATAGTTATTAGTTTGGTGTTACTCTAACCCGGTCTAACATCCGGGTAGAGAAGTAGAACGGTAGTGTGAATGTTTAGCTCATAATCCTATAGATTAAGTAATGATCGAATCAAATGTGATCATTAATAGGCAATAAAGATAATTGGTTTCGATCAATCGAGTGTTGACAAGAACTACACGACACTCGCATTGCACAGTACTATATAAAAGGTTAAAGCTGAAAATGAGTTATACTGTGATTTTTAATTTCGTGGACCAAACTGACAGCTACCAATGATCTTATTTTTTTTAAATGTTGCAAGCGCGCAGCATAGTGTTGTAGGTAAGGCTCAATCATAAGTGATTCATCGAATCGATGTGACATGACTCCTCAATTTATTTTTACTAATTGGTGTAAATAAATGTTTTATGAATATAAACGTAATGTATTTAAATATAACAGTATTCATACATATAGTACATAAACTTTTATTGTGTTAAATATGAAATCAACAATAAAATAAATGCGATCGATAAAATGAAGTCTGACATAAGTGACTAGAAACTAAATAAGGGCCGCTAGTTTCAAAACATTTTTTTTTTGCCGTGAAGGAGTTCCATTTTCGATCTACTTCGATTTTCGATTAACTTTCGATCACTCAGGATAGTTAGGGTACGACACTATTTTTATGAGACGATAAAGTGACAACCCCCTAAATGTCAGTTTAGTCCACGAAATTAAAAATCACATTATAGCTGTTATTGAAGTAAATGTAGCAGAGAGTGCACAAACAATAATGCAGCACAGTTACTTTGAATCGCCGCATACCGCACGAGTGACGAGGCTATTCGATGAAATCGCACTACCAATTGATTTTTTACTTTGTCTACAGGAAAGCACTGTTATTGGAACTGCAAATTGTTCATCAAGGGCGTAATTGTTAAAAGTTTTACCGGGAACTGCAACGGACCGTGTATGCCATGCTGCATGAAAATAATTGGATTTTGCTTTAACAAAAATATTTTTGTCAAAAGCTTTTTCAATACATTTATTATTTTTGTCATGTACATGTTTCCACTCTGTCGGCTTGCTGTTTTCAATATAATTCACATCCATATTACGATCAATGACATTTACTCATATAAAATATACATATCTAGTTTATATGTGTATAGTTTATATGAGAAAATAATAAAATGGTAATACTCAATAATATGGCCTAATCTGAAAACAAGTTTAAAAGGGGATGTTTGCGAACCGCCCGAGGCACAGGTATCCCCAAGTAGCTGATTTTAAAATGAGAATCACGTCTAAACGGCTAGTCATAATTTTTCGGAAATAACCAGTAGACTATTTTCTTAATAATTTGAATAATTAAATCTAAGATTTTTTTAGTTTTATTCGTATAACATAGTGTAATTAATTTGTCAAGTTATGTCTAACACGGACAGAAAAACGACAATCGCACCAAAACCGCCGGGCGTATTTTAATGTAATTTACACTATCTCAAAGACAATTGAATTATCTACATTTTCATCTAAGCCTTTTTTTTAGTCTTAGCATACTACAAAATCAAAAGCAAACTACATAAATCTACCGAATTTTGGGTAGCGCGGGTGTTAAACGAATGCGCGTTTTGTTCCTTAAAGGTCATTGGCGATTGCCGTCGTCTTAGTAGAAAAGGAAGCTTATAAATAAAGCTTTGTGAATGTGAATTATTGCTTTTCTCCTTTCTATTCAAGCAAAGCAATTTAAAACATGTTGTAGTTAAGCCTTTATTATAATAAAGGTTCTATTAAGCGCGTAGCTGTTATTGAAGTAAATGTAGCAGAGAGTGCACAAACAATAATGCAGCACAGTTACTTTGAATCGCCGCATACCGCACGAGTGACGAGGCTATTCGATGAAATCGCACTACCAATTGATTTTTTACTTTGTCTACAGGAAAGCACTGTTATTGGAACTGCAAATTGTTCATCAAGGGCGTAATTGTTAAAAGTTTTACCGGGAACTGCAACGGACCGTGTATGCCATGCTGCATGAAAATAATTGGATTTTGCTTTAACAAAAATATTTTTGTCAAAAGCTTTTTCAATACATTTATTATTTTTGTCATGTACATGTTTCCACTCTGTCGGCTTGCTGTTTTCAATATAATTCACATCCATATTACGATCAATGACATTTACTCATATAAAATATACATATCTAGTTTATATGTGTATAGTTTATATGAGAAAATAATAAAATGGTAATACTCAATAATATGGCCTAATCTGAAAACAAGTTTAAAAGGGGATGTTTGCGAACCGCCCGAGGCACAGGTATCCCCAAGTAGCTGATTTTAAAATGAGAATCACGTCTAAACGGCTAGTCATAATTTTTCGGAAATAACCAGTAGACTATTTTCTTAATAATTTGAATAATTAAATCTAAGATTTTTTTAGTTTTATTCGTATAACATAGTGTAATTAATTTGTCAAGTTATGTCTAACACGGACAGAAAAACGACAATCGCACCAAAACCGCCGGGCGTATTTTAATGTAATTTACACTATCTCAAAGACAATTGAATTATCTACATTTTCATCTAAGCCTTTTTTTTAGTCTTAGCATACTACAAAATCAAAAGCAAACTACATAAATCTACCGAATTTTGGGTAGCGCGGGTGTTAAACGAATGCGCGTTTTGTTCCTTAAAGGTCATTGGCGATTGCCGTCGTCTTAGTAGAAAAGGAAGCTTATAAATAAAGCTTTGTGAATGTGAATTATTGCTTTTCTCCTTTCTATTCAAGCAAAGCAATTTAAAACATGTTGTAGTTAAGCCTTTATTATAATAAAGGTTCTATTAAGCGCGTAAAGGTGTTGTTAGTTAATTGAAACATGATTGATGAAGTATATTACTCTACTCCCGTTGCTCCACTGCTGCCTTGGGTCCAATGTTGGGCCAATAGGAAAAGGCAGAAAATAGTTCCTGTTAGCGCAAGGTTCACTCTTCACCCAGGTAACCCAAAGGCGGCACATGTTAATGCAGGAAATAGTTGGGTACAGAATAAGAACACAAAGTGTTTCTTCCAGAATAAGAATTCTTTTAGGTGAGACTCGATCCAGTATTCCTAGAATTGAAGAAGTTTTGTGCGAGATATTATCTCTGAACCCAAGTACACGTCCGCTTTCTATACATAGCTAGTTCAAATCCTTTCTTGTCGCCTACCTACTACCGTATTTATCGAAAGTATGACGACCACCTCTATTATTAGACGCGAATCTCACGACTATTAATAAACCACTCAATCCATAAAGTCAATACAATATCACCCTAAATTCTGTATGATTAACATCAGTTACAATGACGTCATGTTATAACTAGATCCTTAAAGCTGTGTGCCACATTCGTCGATATATTTTTCTCACGGCGATGCGCGATGTCATTAATATTTTGTGGACGGTACAGGCGGGTACAGTCGGCGCCGGCCGGTGAAGTGAAGCTCAGCGCAGCATAGGCACGAATGACGGGGGCAATGCCCATTGTCACACCAGGCGATTATCAATTATTTTTGCACACAATGGACTTTATTTCGTAGAAGCTTTGTGCTTATCGCTAGCAGCAGTGGTAGCGCACACCTGCCTGTCTCTCAGTCCCGAAACTCATAAATTATATTATATTTTGGTGCTTGACAAGTTCACTGATATTGTATAGTTATATTAATCGAAGACAATATTATTACGAACTTCCACGTGTAAGTTCCTTATAAAGTTTATTTACGTTTCAATTGAAGTACATAATAGATGGAATACTATATAATATCACGATACATAAAACGAATGAAGCATCGCCCCAGGCGGTATTCAATTGGCAGGTTTCCGGCAATAAGAAAAAAGTTCTAGCTAACTAAAATATACTACGCTCATTTAGGTTAGGTTTCTTGACGGAAACTTGATATTTTTACATATGAATGTCGCCCTCCTCTGTTTTAGACGTTTATTATGAAGGGTAGATGGGTCTGCTGACTCCGGTCATGCCTGCATAAATTCATTGAAAAGCGCGCTTATTTCTGTCCGAGTTTTAATTTTAAGTGCCGTCATTAAATGTCCTTTTACGAAACAAAATTGATTCTTAAAAAGAAACAACCCATGAAGCGGATTGTAATGCATGAACTCGAAATATAAATACATATTACCGATATTACATTCGGATAAGTATAAATTATTATGAGTAAAAACTGTATTAGTTTAATTAAATATACATGGTTCTTCTTTTATTATGTACTCGGCTGGTTGATTAAAACTGAAAGGAGCCGAAAACTTTACGCTTATTCAATGCAGTTACGCTTTCAATAGCATAGCATGAATTCCTTTGTTCCATTAGTATTTATTCCAGGATATATCAAATAAATATCGACGCTATTGAGAACTGGAAGTGCCTTAAATATTCATCGAACTCTGAACAGAACTTGAAACTTCATTGTGGCGCGATACGTTTATATCGATGGAGGAAACGTGCTGAGTGATGTATAATGCTGGAATGGAAGGCCCATTCCAGCAGAATACTGTTAAAGGCCGATGATAAAACAAAGGATACTCACCATTCAATACTCCTGTAACCCTTCACACAGCAGTGGATGCTCTTGAACTTGTCTTCGAAGCCGAACTCATAGGGCACCGGCTCCTTGGTGAACTGCATCCACGAGGAGTTGGTGGTGAAAGTGTTGATGGAGCAGTAACTAGCCCCTTGAGTGGTAGCAAATCCCGACGCAGCGAGCAGGCCTAGTAGGCCACACCACACCGTCCGTACACACATTTTGGTCTATTGAGGCATCCTAGAACAAAAAGGAAACAATTAGACATAATCATAATATAATTTTCTCACTGTTGGGCCTCCTCTCTGTGTGAGGGACCGGGCCGTAATCCACCACACGGCAGGCTTATTACGTATCTTTTTCTAAAGCAAGACGATAGTAATTTTTGCGCAATAATTGCTCTTCGATACAAAAGTTTTAGAGTTGCTAGCGGCTTTTTTTTAAATAAGTGCATTTGACAAACAGCGAGTGATTAGCAAACGATTAACCATACACATTGCAGGTAATTCGGACTTTTAGGACATAAAGCGTTTGATCGCTATCGTTTTGCTCTTGCAAAAGATACGTAATAAGCCTACGAGTGCGAGTGCGGGTTGGTCAATGTCACACGTCTTCGAATTTTTGGTTCTAGGACGTGCCGGTTTTCTTACGATATTTCCTACACCGTTTTTAGAGTTACAATTAGACATACAGTCTGACAAACTGAAAATTATTTAGAAGAAGGGATGGATGTCGGCTTCATTATGTCACATGGTCAAATCTAAATCGAGATCGGAACATACTACTACACACGATAGGGAAACAAATTCCGTATCGTGTGTAGTAGTTGCTTCTGCTTGCGGCATCTAGATCAAAAGCCTCCAATACGCCCGGAACTATAACTATTCGATGCAAACTATTGATACTAAACAATTTGATCGCTTCGATGGTTAGTTAGTTTTCGTGCATCCGGTTAAACGGATCAGATAAGTCTGTACAGAATTCAGATTGATCTAACCATGCATTCTAATGCTAAAGTTACAGGCTGAAGATCAAAGTCCACTTATGACCTTCAGTAATTTCATTAAATCACGTAGAGGATAATGTCATTCAGATTATCTAATCAAGTTGTAATCAACATTTCAGTTGTTAGTTGTTACAAAGCATTCTTGGTATTAATAAACTATGAATCACTTAGGGAAATACCTGTGTAATTTTGTGTCAGTTTGTTTTTTTCAACCAATGATGCAATGTAATGTTTTTTAGGGTTCCGTACCCAAAGGATGAAAACGGGACCCTATTACTAAGACTCCGCGGTCTGTCTGTCACCAGGCTGTATTGCATGAACCGTGATAGCTAGACAGTTGAAATTTTCACAGATGAGGTATTTCTGTTGCCGATATAACATCAAATAAATTAAATATTTAAGTGGGGCATAAAAATCACATCATTATATTCCCATACAACATATACAAACGTGATTTTTATGCCGTTTTTTGCGGTATTGGTACGAAACCCTTCGTGCGCGAGTCCGACTCGCACTTGGCCGGTTTTTTATTCTAATATGTAAGTAGGTTGTATTTAAATTATGACCGATAAGATGTTTATCTAATGAATATTCTCTTTTGTATTACCATTCAATTTATTCTTGTGAATGAAAGAACTAAATATATTCCACGAAGCAATACTTTGTCACGATCAGCTTGTAGAAGTAAATGGGTAACCAGTCATTCCAGATTATTCTGGATTTTTCTTTTATTTTTCCTCTAGATTTTATCAGGAATTGGAAAAGTAATAACTGCCACGAAAATTGCTGTTTGGCTGTTTTTACCCGATTGCCGAAGGAGGGTAGTGTGTTTATCAGTCTATGTATGTATGTTTGTTCCTATGTGGCGTTCTAGAGACCAAACGCGTTGGCCGATTTTGATGATTCTTACGTCAATCGATTCGTCTTAATCCTGCGAGTGTCATTGGCTACATTAAAATTGGAAAAAACAAAAATGGCGGCTTTTGGGTGCCATTTTTTTTTTTTTTTTAATTTTTTTCTTTTGGGATATCAAAATAAAGGCTTTTAAGAGGCGATTTCAAAAATATATAACACTTATATGTTTAAATGTACCTAATTCTAAAAAAAAATAACTAAAAAGTTGTAAATAAAAAAAGTTAATTAAAAAAATCAAAAACCCGACTGCTTAAAAAGCAAACTAAAAAGACGTAAACAAGAAGAAAAGCATGCTGTGCGGTCGGAGGATACATCTGGTTTTGGTCCGCCAGCTCGCGAATATGTATCCTCCGACTGCACAGCATGATTTTCTTCTTGTTTACGTCTTTTTAGTTTGCTTTTTAAGCAGTCGGGTTTTTGATTTTTTTAATTAACTTTTTAATCCCCGACGGTAAAAAGAGGTGTTATAAGTTTGACGTGTGTTGCTGTGTATTTCTGTGGCATCGTAGCTCCTAAACAGATGAAGCGATTTTGATATTTTATTTTGTTTGAATGGTTACTTGTTCGAGAGTCTTCTTAGCTATGTTTAATGAAAATCGGTTTAGCCCTTCAAAAGTTTGCGCATTTTATTCTTTGACGGTATTTTCGCAAAATATCGTGTTATAATTACGTGTTTCGATGTATTGTAGATCGAAGCGTGTCTATTACTAGATAAATTATGTACTTAGCTTAAAAAGCATGAATTAATAAGCCTCGGGGAATTTTTTATTTTTATTTATACTTGTGTAAGTTTATTGTCCAAGTTAAAAGTCACGTATAAAGTTGGAAAATTAACTACTGCTCAATATTTCAGTTGCGGTTTGTTTCCTTTTTAAGGTTCATTTATGAGTGTACTTGTAATCTACAAAGACTATTTATTCTTCATACTAGGTTAGTATTTAAGTGAGTCATATTCCAAGGATCGTACTGCGCACTGGATTCTAAACGGTTTCTCTGAAAATACATAACAGAAACTTGCAATAACTAGGTAAACACTTGGTATACAGAAAACCATCATTAATTGCTAACCAACTAAGTACTACCTATAAATGTTTGAACAATTATAAACGCTTTGTTTAAAGATCTTTCCAAATGCCTAGTTGACACTTCGCGTGACCCAAGGGCTGGCTTTTACCTTGGTCAGAGAATAAGCATTGCCATACAACGTGGCAATGCTGCCAGCCTTTTGGGTACATTACCAGTGGGGAACGATGTGGAGGAGTTTTTGACGCCATATTTTAGTTAAGTATATTTTTAGTTTTAGTTAGTGAGTAGTTTTTGGTTAAAGTGTATATGTTTGTAGTCTTAGTAATTTAAGTATTTTATACACTGTATATACTTTTATCTATTACAATTAAATATTAAGAAAAAGTAAAAAAAATAAAAAAAAAATATGTAAACCTGTAAAGAGGTTATTACTGTAGTACAAATTGATATTCATGCCTACTTTATATTCATGACATAAAAGACTAAGTAATTTATCAAGTACTTTTTATTTTCATAGTGATGGCTATTTTAATTGTTTCTTTTTAGGGTTCCGTAGCCAAATGGCAAAAAACGGAACCTTTATGGATTCGGAAGACGTCATGTCTGTCTGTCCTTCCTTATGACACAGCCACTTTTTTCCGAAAATATAAGAACTATATTGTTGAAACTTTGTTAGTAGATGTATTCTGTGAACCGCATTAAGATTTTCACGCAAAAATAGAAAAAGAACAATACATTTTGGGTGTTCCCCATACTTAGAACTGAATTTTTTTTTCCGTCGTACTCATACTTGTATGGATAGGTCTTCAAAAATTGATATTGAGGTTTCTAATATTTTTTTTTCTAAACTGAATAGTTTGCGCGAGAGACACTTCCAAAGAGGTAAAATGTGTTTCCCGCCCCCTGTAACTTCTAAAATAAGAGAATGATAAAACTAAAAAAAATATATGATGTACATTACCATGTAAACTTCCACCGAAAATTGGTTTAAACGAGATCTAGCAAGTAGTTTTTTTTTAATACGTCATAAATCGTAAACCGCAATTCACCAAGTACGGAAACCTTCGTGCGCAAATCCGACTCGCACTTGGCCGGTTTTTTAAATTTTACACGCCTTGGATTCTAACCTTTGGATACTACTCGCACTTTTAATACAATATTTATTCTCTCGATAGCGTCATTTCATCACAATTTTCCTTGATTGTTGCCCGTTCATTCATACGGTCTTTAATTTAACGTGAATAAGATTCAATTAGTGACCGAGTAGGGTTTTCTCCCGCGCCGAAGCCGCAATGGCTTGTCTTCGCTAAAATTGGCCGCCGTGGCCGAAATTCGGTCGGTAGTACTATTATTATTGTTAAGGTAACCGCAGAAATAGCATACAAAAGAGAATAACCCCCACTTATCGAAAAAGCAAGCTGAATGTCACTTAAAAACTTAAATGTATATTCGTGGAAGAACATTCAAGCAAACAGTCACTTAAACACTTATGTAAGTCATAACTCGGCATAAAGCCCGGACTGTTGTTTTGCGGTTTCCCGAAATACAATAGAAATTAAATGTACGTCATTCTATTTCATGGAAAGTTAGACGGGTCATGGAAGTACAATCGGCTAAAGTAACCTTGGTGGAAAGTAAATACTATGAATGACGGGATAATTTTATAATAGCTGGTCAGGCATAATTGTCTTTGCCCATTGCCCTTTCTTGTCGTTTTAACTTAACCTTCAGCATACAAGGTGAAAAAAACTCCTCACCCATACAACGTGGGGTTAAACCAACCCCACAAGGCGTTGTCTCTACTTTGTGCGTGCATCAAACGAATCAAGTTTGAATGCGTTTTTTTGTTAAGTAAACTATAAACTAACGAAAAAATTTATAAAATATAACATTCATTATAAAAGTACTCGTGATTATATAAGCTATTTGAGCAATATTATTCGTTATTTAAATCTAGTGTAAAATCAGTACAGTTTTGATACATCAAATTCGCATATTCGTTACATATCACGACTCACGACATTACATTTTGAAATATCTATTCACTCTTCCTTTTTTTAGTTTTTTGGACAGGAGGAACATCTCTGAGACCTTCTTGGTTGCTTTTGTGCGCCTGGAAATTTTACATGCATCATTTCAGTAACGTTTCACGACGTTCCATACAACGTGGGGTTAAAAACACCCCAGAACCACTTTACACCCGTGTACAACCGTCGCAGTCGCAGGGGCGCATGGTACGGACTAATGCTGTACTAACGTATACGTACTGATGCGGCAATGTCTTCTGTAAAATGCAACTGATTTGGTTACGTTTTATACAATCAACCTGTTAAAAGTGTTGGGGTTAAAATAACTCCTTTTGAAAAGAAAAATTGTAAAAGTTTCTAGACGATAGGAAAGTATTAGTAGGATTAGCTTTTTCATTGGTAGTCAGCAAATATGATTGTCTTTGCCCATGGTCCTTATTGTCGTAAATGCAGAAACTATGGTTTTAAGTAAAGTTGTATAAAAACTAGACAATAGGAAAGCAAACGGTTTGTCGACTTAAGAATAGAGTTATATAATACGGGTGCAAATTTGTAAAGACCCGGGTGCTAATAAAATTTAAGCCGTTTTGTTTTACAAGCTTTATTTGAAGGTTTACGAGAAAGTTATTGTTGTCGCTTCGAATTTTAAAAGACAATTTGAAAGTGAACGGTCTGCCGTGCCGGCTAGTTTATGAATAGAGTAATATTTTAAATGAACCCGAGTGCAAAAAAGTAAAATCATTTATAAGTTATACGTTGTTGTTATTTGAAGGTTTACGTGCGTATCTCAGTTGCTTGGTTTCTCAGTACTTCGTTTAGCTCTTGATTCAAAATGCTTTCAATAAAATATTTCAAACCAAGGTTATTCATATTAATCTAAAAATAATCAAAGAACTTATATTCAGAAACGTTTACAATATTTAATACGAAACGTACGCAATATTAAATAAAATCTTTCGTAGGAATAAATTACTAAATAAAATGACTTAGGTAAAGTAATTCTACGAATTGGCAACTGCGCGACTGACGGGGCCCTAACCCAGTCGTTCTTAGAAAAGCAATACTGGCAGTGCAGTCACTAGTTTTTTGGTACATGACTACGTTGAAAATGTTCCAATACCTATTTCATTACGTAAAATTATCGTGTACCAATTACACGCTGATCACAATGGCGTTTAATTAGGAATATTCCACTGGTGTATCCGTTTTGATTTGCTGGGTTCAGCAGAGATGTTGATCAAGCTTAGCCTTGGTGTACGATACTTTGAGGGAGTGTCGTGCGGTATGAAATGGGTATCAATGCATTATGTATGTGTGTTTGATGGAGCTACCTGTAACATACCTTTGTACTAGCACCTACGTACGTACTCTTTTATATTTGCAATACATTGGGCTTTTTAAATTTATATTATTGACTTGACTGGTTCTTGAATAAATGTGTTTTTGTTGAATTGGGAAGAGCAAAAGATTATTGTTGGTACGTTCTTCGCTTTCAGGGTTATTCTACGTTTTAGTTAAGATAATGCGTACTAAACAAACTAAATTGTTTTCCTAGTTAGTCCATAGATATGTATCCTGCGTCATAACGGTTTAATGTTTGCTTCACATAGCTTGTATGCAAATTTAATGACCAGATTATTTCTGGAAAACAATGAATTATTTAATTTGTGCAGTGTTGTAATTGGGTCGAGCGAAATTTACTAGAGACCACAGGCCACAGACTGACTTACTACAGAACTCGCGATTGAAATGTTGGGTATTAAGTGCCGCACAACGGTATATATGGCGAGTTTGGTTGTATTTAGATATTTAATTGAAAAGGCTTAGCGCTGAAATGAAACGGATGCCTGAAAGTACTTATTCATACTCAATTTTAATGGAATGAGTAAAGAAATTGCAAAGCCAAATCCTTTCAACCATTTAAATAAATAATTTAAGTACCTACCTACGTAAGGTATCATTCCGCTATATCACCCATTTCTGCGACTTTAAAGCTATCAAGTTTACCGAGAATGGGATCGGCAATAACATGAAAACGATAATATCGCGATAAACGAAACATGTCGCTTAGTTTACGTGCTCAATTCAACCCAATATCGGCCGGCAAGTCGGCAGCATCCGAGAACACGCCACAGGTGTGGTATAGGTGCAACGGGTACGTATGCAGTGCAGTAGTCGCACAACTCGCACACATGAGTCGTACTTGTAATACAAGGACCACAAGCTCCGCGGCGAGGCGAGTGATTTTTGCAATTACCGACAGGCGGCACACATATCTGTCGGCAATTTGCCGCTCCTCCCGCGAGCTCCGCTGATCGGCTTCTCGGAAACGCACTTGCATCAACTGTGTACCCGGTTAGTGCGATTAACGCACTAATTACCGCGCGGAACCGCCTCCGTGTACTGCCGTGCCGCGCCCGCATATACCACCTCTGTCGGTGACATTTGTACATGCGCGCAAAAACACTGGCCACTTGCTTAATTTAAATTACCGCGTTTTTTTATTCGAACTGAAGTTTAACTGTTTTATTATTAATTTGTAGTGTATTATTTAATGTCCTTTCTTGGGAAACACCTTTTTTATTGGTAGAAGCAATTATTGTAATTGTGAGGTAAATAGTGGTTTGGCTATTAGTGTCACAGTATGCTTCTGGTCAAGGCTGCAGTACTGTATGCATGGAATCTAAATGGTCTTAAATCTTGGGCAGTCATTCATGAGTTTACCTCAACATTTGTATTCAAGCTGCTTAGTATTTTGCCTGCACTATACTACATTACTCCTTTCCATTAACATTATTTCTATGATTCAGAATTGCCGCACCGCTAAGATGACACATTTTTTTTCTCTTGAATCTGTAAATCGGGCATTATGTGTAGACCCACCTGCTTGTTGTATTTTTATAAACATTCATTGTTTCTGGGTTTTGCCATAACCGAGTTATTTAGTTTCAAACTTTTGAAGTTACTTTAATTCATTTTATGATTCAGTTATAAAGAGATTTCTCAGTAAAGAATTTAAAAAAAATTGTTCATGAAACTGCAATGTACCTAACATCCTTTTTCATCCTACTAGGTAATTACTGAAATAATAAAAGACAATGGTGCAATGGAACAGGTATAAACATGTAGAAATAATATGTAATGCATCAATATGTGTAATAACAATTGATACAGTAGATTAAAAGAGAAACAAATACACAGCAAACCAATCAGAATAACACTTTGCAACATAAGATTCTTGGAAATGCAGACAAGGGGAAATCCTCAGTTGGTACTGAAGGCTGATTAAAAATAAAACAAACAGAGTATATATAGAATACTAAATCAGAAATAAGATTAAAACTATGCTGGCTGTTTTAAGCAAAAATGTAAGGCCTATGATTTTTTTTTTTTTTTACTGTACAGAACAAAAATATTCAAAACTGTTGTAGAATAACAGTAAAGTGTAGAGCTAAGGAAAGTAATAAAAGTACCGTGATGTAGTCGGCACTTACCATGCTCATTCATGGCAAGTGAAAGTATATTATTGCACGAATCTAACCAAAATTGCCAAAATCGCGGCAGCGAGTCGGCAAGCCATGTTATTGTCATCAGTGGCAAATTTAAAATAAAAAACATATTTGACTAAACACGGTCATGTGCCGTTTATATTTCACACAAGCATTGTAATCTAAAGCTTTTACAAATAAAAAAATATACGGCATTACTCACCAAATCTGCTGGATGACAGTCCAACTTTCCAAGAATTGAAAATACCGCAAAGTCTCAGAAGACAGTATTTAACACAGTTCGATTCGATATATCACACACCACTCTATTATCTGTTCGTACGCTATTTAATAAATTAATTCGTCTTATAATAATATTTACATCGGTAACTTTAATTTCCATTCATTCAAAACCACAAATATAACCAGTCTCCACAAGCAAACGCGTGCGACTGGCGATTGACAGCAGTGACAGCTGTGACTGTGACAGCCAGTGTTGCCAGTGGCAGATAGTCAAATATTATATCAGACATCTCAAATGTTACATTTTCATGAGAAAGTTACATTACTTTATTTTATATGGAAAACTATACTAAGGCTTAGCACGCATTGCGATTTTAGTTTTACCCGCATACTAAATCATATCTAACGCACTGCGGATAAAATGCCGCGCGATTTTTGTCTCTTTCTATCTGTTCATAGAGCTCAAAATATTCTCGCGATTATACGTGAGTGAGTGAGTAAATAGCAATACGTCAAATTGTGTGTCACAAAATCAGAGGCATTTGTGCGAGGTTTTTATCGTACTCACTCGTGATAACGTAAACGGTCTCTAATGTCAAAATTTATACAGAAAAAGAGGTTTCTTCTTACCGTCATCAGACGGCGCTTATCCAGTTTCAATACAAATTGTCTTTGACGTTAACGCGATTGAGCGTGAGTAAAAACTCGCACTAAGGCCACAGGTCCGACCACACGACGAACAAAAACTTTATTAGATGCGGTCCGTTTTTCGATTATTTTTTATTTTCTGATATATATTTCAATATAAAGTAACATTTTGAGTCGTGTTTCATGGAGGTTACATGAGAAGGTCAAAAGTAATGTAAAATATAATAAAAGTTACATTCTGGCAACGCTGGACGTCAACCAAGTGCACGCTACTGGCTTTTCTTGGTTGACGTCTGTCAAACTCAAAGACGCGTTCCGATCTACGGACAGGAGAGAACCATTGTGATGGGGATTATTTTGTGTGTCTATAAATAATTATTCATATATATTTTGCTTTAAATTATTTAATTTTAGAGTTTAAAATGTGAATTATTTTGTTGGTTTATCAATACCGTTACCGTTGGTTTACATTTTAGGTTTACTTTTAAGAGGTTCCTCTTAAATAAAATAAAAATTCATAACTCTAATTGATTTAGACAAACAAAGTAGTAGCCTAGATCTAATGTTTATAAGTTTTCTTATTAAAAAAGTAACTACAGTACTCTTATTTAAACTACTTTTATTTCTTTTTGCCTTTCCCCTTGGTGTGTCTCAAAAATTTGAACTGCCCTAAAGCCCGACGCACCATGACGCCCCGCCACCACGCCTGTATGCACATGGCGGAGAGCCGTAATTTCTCTTCTCTTGCTAGACGGGCTGCACGCTCCCGTTTAAATGTTAACCAGCCTCGCATTTCACCTTCATGTAGGTCGTACTGTAACGAAACAGGAATAGGATAGTTTACAAAAAATATCTATTTAGTATATATGTCTATAAATTACGACAATACAGTGCGTTGAAATATCATGTGACTTCACGATGTGCTACACTTTATACTGACAAAGTGACGTCACAAGCTCCCACTCCTGAGCTTTGATGCGCTTTATCTTTGTCAATTTTATTTATTCGCTTAAGCAAAAAATGCGGGTCCAATATTATTTGATAACCTCACTGACGGACTATCATTATTATTCATTAGACTGGAATTATCATTTTTCTACTTAGGAAACATCCCTATTATTATTATGACTGCAAATATTTTTTCGAGTCCTTTTGAAAGTTTAGTTAACAAAGCTTCCAACGTGACATTGATTTCGCCATAAATTAGCGACAAAAAAGAGGCGCTTCATAGGTTTCGCTCACAGGCGCGTGCAGGGGTCGGCGCGGCCCTGCTTCCAATTACCTATAAAGTTTATTGATGTTGTTCTGAGAAAAAAAATATCATGTTAATAAGTACCTGCTTATTTTGTATTAACAGTTTCATGAAATTAAACCTGCTTCGAAGTTATCAACGACTAGCTAGGGTGATTATATTTCTTCGCAGCTACCAACTTCTTCTCGGATCTTCTAAATCGCGACTTACTAAATATATCTACGAAAATCTTACCAACTGTTGGAGTTCCTGTCTCTTACTGCTAACAGCGAGCAGTTGTTCCAGTTTCCTTTGACTCCTCGCACTTATTTCGGCAATGTCAGTATCGTAACGTTGGCGCCAATATTCCAAATTTTTCTCGAGTTCCTATAACATAATTCCTGGAAGTTCAATATCTGTTTGTTCTGTTTACCTATTTTATGAGTTTAGAAAATTCACTGGATGTATTCGATGTGGGCTTTTATTCATCATCATCATTTCAGGGACGTGCCCGGGATTTGACAGGGCCGAGTCCCGTCAGGGGCTCAAAAAAATATCGGTGGGAACATTTTATATGAACTCGTTCACACACGTCCGTGCACGGGACGTGCCCGGGCCCCTTTTTTGAGCCCCTGACGGGACTCGGCCCTGTCAAGTCCCGGGCACGTCCCTGATATGTGTGGATAGACCTTTAGGGTCCGCACATGTACCGGTCCTTTGCTTCTCACATCCAGTGGATTCCGGTAGCCTTAACCTGCAGCCTTATTGCTAACATGCGAGATGAGAGACGCGATGTGGATTACAATAGATTTCCGTCTATGTGATTGGTCGATTGATGGTGGTCAAAGCCTTTCTCACAGATAATATAATACTAGCATAGAGATGCCTCATCCCATACAAAGAAACCGTGCCTGCCGACGTATAGTGCTCGCCAAACTTCTTGGCCGCCTTGAAGTTGGTTTTCCGATGCGCAAGGCACGGCGCGGTGAAGTTTTTGTATGAGATTTACTACTGCGCAGCCATTGTAGCCTACTTTAGGGCGGCCAAGAAGTTTGGCGAGAACTATAACTAGCGTTTTTCGTCTGATTATACTGATATTTTTTTGTAAATTGATCGCGTTTGGTTCCGTTCCAAGGATATAGATGGTAATCGATGTATCGTCGTGGAACGGAACCGAACGCGATCGATTTACAAATAATAACCAGTATAATCAGAAAAACACTAGTTACGTCGGCACGGTTTCATTATAGGGGATGAGGCATCTGTTTGCTAGTATTATAGATATTATCTGTGCCTTTGTCTTGCCGAATTCATTTGCGCATTTAGGCTGCAGGTCAGTCCACCTAGTGGGAGGCCTTCCAACCATAGACGTACCCAGCTTCTGGCCTAGGGAGGGCAAGTCAGATTTTTTAGGTCGGATCGTCCGCGGCTGTTTTCTCATACACACTACACAAACGCAAATGATCCTGCTTTATAGGTAGTTAATATTAAGAATGCAGAATGTATGTGCGTGTTACAATCACAATTTCGTCCGCCATCGTCGCACGCGGTTTTTTGGCAATTGCACCGTACATTTTGCCAGTGTCTACTGCGCCGTTTATTTAAAAGTTAGAGCATAAGGCCCCGTTTACACTTTGATTAGTAATTAGGCGAGTTCATACATGTTCTGCGAGATTTCAAGGGGGGGACAGCTGCCCCTCCCTGCCCCCCCCCCCTGGGTACACCCATGCTTCCAACCCTTTTATTGGTAACAAAATATTTTGAAACAGATCTTCCTAGGTCAAGATGAGACCGGAAGGTACCTTTTTAATGTTAGGTACCTTGATCTGTAACTGGAAAGCTTTGAGCAACTCGTCGTGGACCCGCTGTTCGTGATCGCTGCGTGGAGGAGGCGCTCGTGGCACGTCTAGTGTTAGCTGAAGGGACTCGAATCGCGCGAACAGCCATTTTTCTGCGTAGCATAGACGCGTGTTTGCGTTGTGGAGATCGTCCTGCAATAGAAATAATTATACTGAGTACTGACCTACTTATTTCGTTAATTGTACGGGGTGGACGTGATCGCTGGCGGAGGATAGGGCTTCTGGAGGTTGTAAGGCTCCAGCACCAGCGCGTTGACACCCTTGCACCTATAGTTCAGTTGTCATCAAGAATTCTCGCCTCTGTGAGCTGCTTGAGGTCTGCCAGATGTTCACGGGTGAAGATATGATGTCCAGGAAATAAAAGACTTTATTCTTCTTAGTGTTTTGCGATGTTTTCACAGGGTCTTCGTGACATAAAGTTGCGTGGATTCTTCTAATACAAATTTGGCTACCGAATTGTTCGATGCGCAGGCGCACTATCGTACTACCAAACTTTACCGTCACGAGGACCCTGATTTTTTAGTCGCACAAGTTTTTTATTTACCTAATTTTTTATTATAAACTTATGCTATAAATCAGCAGAACCTCCCTTCCCGATGTCATGACCATGGCATGACCTATATGGTTGGAAGCGCCTTGAAATGGCCCATCCAACGGACCTTGGTCCAGGTCCCTGACTATCTCCTCCGAGGAGTTCTGCTAGGAAGAACGAGTGATGAAGGGAAATTCTGCTGGTTTTTCGAACTTATGGCTATTACAGGCTAAAGTATACATTTTTCCACTACTTTCATCGCGGGGGTTCGAAAGCCCTTTCCCTAAGCTATAGGAATCCAGCGTTTCTATAGCTATATCTATAACCTTCAGGCGTGTAGGTGCCTGGAAGTGTGCGTGAGTAGTGAAAGATGTTATTTTCTAACATAAAGTTAGTTTGTACTCAAGGTACTCGTGGAATCCACGACCACCAGGCATTAATCGATGGCCATCATGACAGGCCACCCTATGGTGCCACTCTGGTGGGTGTGGGTTCAACCCTCGAGTCAGTATTCACCCTGAAGTGTCCGAAAATGAGAATGTCCCGGGGCCGGGCAATATATTTCGGTGGTTATCTCCCTGGTCACCAGAGCTGGGCTCCTTACAAAAGTGTGATCAGGGAGGCCATGAAACAAGGAATCGAATGGTGTGTGTAACTAGGGTATACCACCAGCCCTTCTGGTGGTTTTGGTGCCGGGAAGCGGCCGAAAAGGGAAATATTTGCCAGACCCAGGGAAACAAACAGGTTTTATGATATGCCCGAAGGTCAGAGGACCTGGGGCAGTATGGGAGAATCCGAGCGCCTGCCTGCCAGTCCCCGATGGTATTGCTTCAGTAAGCAAATCTATATTCCTTCAGGCTCAGAAGGTACCTGAAGGCGGGCGGGCCGCCGACAAGCGCTCGAAAACCCTTGTGTTCTATGTATACAGACACACCATCTCAAGCAAGTGGCCTTTATGTACTAGAACTATGTGAGTACTATCTGTTTACATGTCCTAGGCAGATATCTAGGTTACCTAGAAGTGCTGAATCGCTTATAACGAATTCATCTTACCACTTACTTGAGCGAAATGTGTATGTATCTAGTGTTTCAGGGTGATACTCTATAGTCCCTGGCTATGTACTGTTGTTAGATATCATTTTTCAGTCATAGCCTTCGGGCATCCAAGTTAGAACACCTAGATTGTGTTTCCTAACAGTGTAGTGTATGTAAAGGTAAATAACACACATTGGTGCGTGAAGATGTCGCACCCGGCGCTACTTGCGCTCCCGCTTTTTAGGGGACCCCTAATCGAAAAGAATTAAATTCTTTATTTACCTATGCTATTACATACATTGCTTACTTAAATAACTTAAGTATTTTAACGGTATATAGGCAAGTATATAGACTATAAGCTATGTGTCGCTTCGTCGCGAACATCTCTCCCGCCGTGCAGTGCAGTGACGACACGTAGCGACGTCGGCGCGGCGCTGCATCACGCCGGTGAGCGACGACCGTCGGCAGCGCTCGTAGCCACGACGCTCTGCGACACGTCGCTCAGCTCTCGCCGCTGGAAGTCTGCTACGCTCATTTAGGTAGCGGTATGAGCTTCTTCACCGGACGCTTTAGAGTGCCGCCAGTGGTGCGCACCTCAGCGGTCCGGACTTCACCATCAGGGCCAGGGTAGATGGCCTCGATGCGGCCTCGCGGCCACGTGTTGCGAGGCAGTTGGCCGTCGGCTATGAGGACGGGGTCGCCCACCTGCAGGCCAGGCCCGCTGCTGTGGGGCTCCCGCCGGTTTTGAAGCTCCGGCAGGTACTCTCGCACCCAGCGGCGCCAGAACATGTCGGCCAGGATTTGTGACCTGCGCCACATCTTCTTGTGATCGACGTCTTGCTCGGTGAACACGCCGGGGGTTGGGAGTCTAGCCGAGCCACCAAGTAGGAAGTGGTTCGGCGTGATGGACTCGTCGTCTTCACCGTCGACTGATACATGAGTCAACGGTCGGCTATTTACTGTGTACTCTGCCTCACAAATCAGTGTGGACAACACCTCTTCGTGTGGGTGTTTTTCTGTAAGTACAGTATAAAGTGCGGTTTTCACGCAGCGAACGAGGCGCTCCCACGCGCCTCCCATGAAGGGCGCTGATGGGGTGATGAAGCGCCATGTGATGCCTCGGCGACTGGCCTCCTCTCGGAAGGCCTCTCGGAGCTCTCGGTCGGCACCATGCATGTTGGTACCGTTGTCAGAATGGATCTCTGTAGGACATCCTCTGCGGGCGGCGAATCGGCGCAGCGCTAGTATAGCGGAGTCTGCGCTGAGGCTGGCGGCGATCTCGAGGTGGACAGCTCTAGTTGTGAGGCACGTGAATAGAGCTATGTATCTCTTCTGATGCTGACGACCGACGGTGACGGATAGCGGGCCGAAATAGTCCAACCCGGTGTATGTGAACGGCCTCTGATGATGAGCGAGGCGCGTCCTTGGGTGGTCGCCGGTCGCAGGCACGGGTGCTTGTGCCTTACGAATACGACACTGAAGACATCTTGATAGTACCTTCTTGGTCGTTGGTCGCATCCTTACGACCCAATAATGCTGCCGCACCTCATTGATAGTGAGCTCCGTCCCGCTGTGTAATAGGCTGCGATGTGTCCAGTCTATGTAGAGCTGTGTTATGTGATGGTCGCCATGTAATATAGGTGGGCGCCTCACATCTTCTGTAATTTCGTCGGTGGCGGCTATTCGACTTCTAATACGTAGTAGGCCATCTACTACTTCTGTTTGTAGCGAATGTAGCGGGCTATTTTTCTCCACTACCTTTTGTTCGTGCAATCTAGCTATCTCTTGAGCGAACGATTGCTGCTGTGCGACTTGTACGAGTATTTTCTCAGCCTTTTGAAGAAAATTCGCTTCTATAGTCTGTTTCCGGGCTTCTGGCTCTCTATGTAGAGTTGGTTTAGCTGCTGCAGTCGCTGTCTTCTTTTTCTTTCGCCAGTCCGGGTCGTCTTCAAGTTTCTTTGTTCTCTTATAGAACGTTTTCTCTGTTTTTTGTTTACAGAGATATATGAAACGTAGGACGCTTGCAGTCGCACGTAATAGCCGCTCCCATCTCGAAAAGTTTGCGGGATTAGGTATAGCTTCAGTGAGCTTTACATTTGTTTCAGCTTTTTCTATGAAAGCTTTCTCTATGACAGTGAGAGTTCTTTCTTCTCCTGTCTCTTCAGCGATTAGAGGCTTCTCGGATGGCCATGAAGAAGGGTCTTCATACAGGAATCTGGGGCCACTATACCACTCGTGCTGTGAGTCGAACTTCTGTGGGACGTCACGAGTAGCGATGTCGGCGATGTTCAATTTTGTAGGAATCCATCGCCAATCCTCTACTTTGCTGCTCTCTTCTATGGCAGCTATTCGATGAGCTACGAAAGCTTTATATGTTCGTGCTCCTTTTCTTATCCATGTCAGTACAGTTTTGCTGTCTGACCAATATGTGACCGACGACGGTTTGCAGTCGTGCTCACGTATAACAGCTGTAGCTACGCGGGTTCCCATCACCGCTGCTTGCAGCTCGAGGCGAGGTATCGATTGTAGCTTCAATGGGGCTACTCTCGCTTTAGCCATGACTAGGCTGACACGCTGTGTGCCTTCTGCTGTGGTGGCTCGCCAATACACAGCTGCTGCGTACGCCATCTCGCTTGCATCGGTAAATACATGTATTTGTATTTCTGTGGCATCGCTATAACCAGGGTAACATCTTGGTATGCTGATCGCCTTGAGCTGTCGCAGGTGCTGTGTCCAGTTCTTCCACTGGACTGCCAGATCTTCATCTAGTATCTGGTCCCAGTCGACCCCTCGCCTCCAAGCTTCTTGAAGTATTTGCTTAGCTCGAATCGTTATAGGTGAGGCGAGTCCGAGCGGGTCATATAATGACATGACGATCTTGAGGGCCTCTCTTTTTGTCGGGGCCTCTTTTTCAAGGATTCCCTGCGGCAGTCTTGCAAGCGTTAGGTTGAAACCTAGCGTGTCCTCACTAGGCCTCCAAATCAGGCCGAGAATCTTCTCTGTGCCTGCTGTGTCTCCGATGTTCACAACCTCTGTATAGGTTTGTGACGGATCTATATTCGCTATCAGTTGCGAACTGTTTGATACCCATTTCCTCAGGTCAAACTTCGCCTGTTGGTGTATTTTCTTCACCATAGTCGCGACTTCTGTCGCTTCTTCGACTGTTCTATAGCTGTCCAGATAATCGTCCATATAATGGTTCTGTACTATTGCATTCACTGCTACTGGATGCTTCTCTATGTGCCTTTTTGCGTTCCAATTCTTCGCAAAAATGGCGGTGCACGGTGAGCTGGCCGCGCCGAATATGATGGACGTCATACGGTACTCTTCTGGGGCTCCTTCCCTTCTATTGCCTCTCCATAGGTAGCGGAGTGAGTCTCTATCTTGACTCCGTACCTTGACTTGCATAAACATCTCAGCTATATCTCCCGAGATGGCTATGTTGTGTCTACGAAATCTCATCATGACGCCGGGCAGCGACTGCAGCAGATCCGGTCCAGTGAGCAGGAAGTCGTTGAGGGACTTTCCTCTCGATTTTGCAGCGGCATCATGAACTATACGAAGTTTCTCTGGCTTCATTGGGTTGAAGACATCGAAATGAGGCAGGTACCAGGTTCTTCCTGGAGTACTCGACTTGGGAGTCTTCTCAGCATATCCCTTCTCTATAAGGGAGTCCATCTGTTGTGTGTATTTCACACGAAGAGCGGGATTTTTATCCAGCTTCTTCTCGATAGAGACTAGCCTTTTGAGGGCTGTCTCATAACTATCGGGCATTTCTATGTTTTCATCTCGCCATAGCATGGCGGTTTCTATGTGCCCGTTTCCTAACTGTCTTGTGTGACGGTTCAGGATCTCTTCTGCCTTCTTCTCTGGGTCAGAAGCTGGTCGTCCTGGATTGATGACCAATGATTCGATAGCGAAGAATTCACGGAGCTGCTCGTTCAGATCCGCATCTTGCATGTTGTCAACAGTTTGATATCTGTTGACATAGTGCACCCGTTGTCCCAGGGTTCTGGTGTGCGCGCCGTGTAATGTCCAACCCATCATGGTTAACGACGCGATGGGTTGGTTTCTCGGACCTCTGCGGATCTCGCTGGCCAGTAACAGGTGCCAGTTATCTTGGCCGACGAGGATCTTTGGCACTCCAGTGGGGTAAGTAAGCTGCGACGTCAGGTCTTGAAGGTGTCTGCATCGTGCTACATCTTCTCGACTGACTGCCTGTGGTGACAGGTTGAGCTTCGGAATGGTGCGCGCCTTGAAGGGCACCCTATTTTTCTGTTTACTATTGAGAACGACTGTTATTCGTCTCGATGAGGGAGTGTCGATCATGGTGTCACCAATGGCACCGATCTTCAGTGGGTCTATAGGTCCCACTGCTCCCACTCGCTGGGCGATGGCTTCATCTATCAGCGAAACGGTAGATCCGTCGTCAAGGAGTGCATAAGTGTCTGCCTCTCCCGCCGGTCCGATGACTCGAACCGGTATCATTTTCAGGAAAGCATGACTCGAACTAGTTCGCGAACTAGCCACCGTTTCGTTAGGTTCCTTCTTCTGGTCCTCTGGAGCAGTGGGTTTCTTGGACCTATCTGTCTGAGGCTTCTTACTATAATGAAGAAGTCGATGGTGCGTGGCTGTACATCCCTTGAGGCCACACTTCCTCTTGGTACATGTGTGGCCTTCCCGACGAAATCTCAGGCAGCGATAGCACAAGCTATGTTTCTTGGCTAGCTCCCATTTCTTGTCACTTGCTGCGTCTCTGAACCTGGGGCAGTCAGACGAGTAGTGACCTTCCTTGTCGCAGACTCGACATTTGTTTACCGGCTTGTCGGTAGCTATGTGTGTCCGTTGTATGACACGTTTCCCCACCAGAGTGTCTGTCTCCTTGATGGCCTCAGGCGGGGCGAATGCACTGCAGAAGTGAGCTTGTTCCGTTATAAAGTCGCTGAAGAGTGATAAGTCTGGCAGCGACTGATACTTTTCCGTGAACGTTCTGTACCACTGTACACGTAGAGAATTGGGCAGCTTTTCGGTTAATTGGCGCATTAATTCAGCATTGATCAGGTAATGATCCTTCTTGAGTGCACGCAGGGTGACCACTCCGCTTCTGACCCGACTTGCAAAGGTACAGATGTCCTTGGGCGACTCGCTGCATCGTGGCAGCCCTCTAAGTCGATCTGTCTCGGCCTGGGCGATTGAATCAGGACGTCCGTATTGTAGCTCCAATTCTCTCATGATCTCATCCGGTTTTGCGTTCCCGATGAGTTCTGAGCTCACTGTCTCCAGTGCGCGACCACGCAAGCTCCTTCTGAGTCTTGCCGTGTTTTCTATGTCGCTGAAGTAGGCACGAGTTGCCTCATATATGGCTCGAAAAGATAGCCATTCGGTATGAGCTCCACCAAAGTTCGGTAGAGTCATGACAGCCTTCGACGCCGAAGGGTTGGGCGTCCATGGCTCGATTTTCCTGTCGGCTAGCGACGCTATAGCGGATGTCAGCTCCGTTAGGAAGGGACGGAGTGAGTCTTTCGCTTCTATTTGCCTTGACGGCTCTGTGTTAGCCTTCACTTCTTTCGCTGTAGGATCGTGCGTCTGGGAGTCCGCTATAACGTCGACAGTCGCAGGCGGGGGCTTATTCGTCTTGTCCCCTTCGGCGGCGTCATCCTCCCTCAGTGGCTCAGGTTCTGGTGCCTCTTCCAGCCAAGAACGCACGTACTCTTCATTAGAGTCTCTGTCATCCATATATTCGGCTTCAGAAACTTCTTCTTCTGCCTTTTGAAGTGCTAACTTGGCAAGTTCCAACTTAATCTTCAATAAGTCTTCACGTGCCCTCGAAATTTTCTTTTGTGACCGGGTCGTCCTGGTCGACGGCGGTCTGCTTTGGACGTTACGGGCGTCCCCCCGGGTAGCCATGGTAGTGCCTCTATCAAAGGTCTTATCTTGAATCCCTTGTATTCTATCAGAAGGCTTCAGTGTTCTATCTGAAGATCCTTCCCTCCTGGGTGCCTTCCTGCATGTGCTGGGGCGATCTGTTTGTTCCTTATCATCTATATCTCCTGTAAGTCTCTGTGTGAGCGGGTCGTCACCTATATGTGACGTCGGTGCAGACTGTCCCGTCCCTTCGGTCGTCGTAGGCGAGCGTGGGGGCAGTTGATGACGTAGGCCTGTTGGGTGATCCATGCCTACTGTCCACGCCTCAGCCTTCCTGTCCTGTGATCTGGTCATCGGCATGTTGACTTCTGTTTCAATCTTCAATTCGAACGGGTTAAGTCCAACTCTAGACTTCAGCTCGAAAGGGTTAAGTCCAAAATCCAAACTTCAACAGGAACGGGTTGACTATTCAAGACGTCAGCTTGAAAGGGTTAAGTCCGATTCTAGACTTCAGCAGGAACGGGTTAAGTCCAAATCCAAACTTCAACAGGAACGGGTTGACTATTCAAGACGTCAGCTTGAAAGGGTTAAGTCCGATTCTAGACTTCAGCAGGAACGGGTTAAGTCCTAGACTTCAGCACGAAAGGGTTAAGTCCAATTCTAGACTTCAGCAGGAAAGGGTTAAGTCCAACCCTAGACTCCAGCACGAACGGTTAAGTCTATTTTCAAGTCTTCAAACGGCTATGTCCAAGCTTCAAAGAATTTCTTGAAAACTGCTAAGTCCTAACTCTGGGTTAAGTTCGGTCCCAGACGTCAGCTTGAAGTGGATTCGCTTCCTTTTTCAATTTTCGAAATTTTAACCCCGGGTTAATTCTTAACTCCGGGTTAGTCCGATCCTCTTAACTCCAGGTTAGCTTCCAGGCTATAACGTTTCAATCGAAAAATCCAATCTTGATGGTCAAATCCAGACTGAAGGAGTTAGTGTCCCTGATTAGGGTCGGGTTCTCTTCCACACTAACTCTTATTACCCGACTGCCGAATGAGGGTAATGTGTTTGTCCTCGTATGTGTTTGTTTTCGTTCTATCTCATAGAACAAATCTTCGCCTTCACACGTTCGAAACTTCTATGTTTTTTCTCAGGGATAGCGCCTCGGTGATAATCCTTCAGCTATAATTCTGCAGGACTCGATGAACGTCGTACGTGTGTTCTATCTCCGAAACAAGCTCTCAACACGCTATAAAAACTTCTATTATAAGTTTCTTCTAGCGATAGCTCTCTCAGGGATAGCGCTTTGGTGATAGTCCTTCAGCTATATTCTGCAGGACTCGATGTACGTCGTATGTATGTTCTATCTCCGAAACGAGTTCTCAACACGCTATAAAACTTCTATTATAAGTTTTTCTAGCGATAACTCTTTAGCGCTATTTCCTCAGCAACTAGGTTACCAGGACAGTAATCTCCTAGTTTCTTCTCAGGTTCACAGCCCAGGGTCGGCAGCTGTCTCCCAGGAACGGGTAGTCACGAAGACCGGCTGGTTTCACGTCTCTTGACGACGGTAACCCTCCAAAACGCAGGTTCACGCCACTGGATCGCTTCAGGGGCGTAACGAAAATTTCCCAGGAATGCGGTTGTCTCCCAGGAACACGGTTTCCACCCAGTATCTGGGTTTTTCCACCCAGGAAAAGGGTTTCACACGTGGGGCCTAATCCACGTGTGAGTCTCTTACCGTCTGTGACACGTCACTGGCACACGTGGGGCTCAATCCACGTGCGTCTCTTAGCGACGGTAGTCGTCTGCTATTCAAACGGGACGCGTGGCAGGACGGAATCCTGTTGTCGACTGCCCTGATGTCATACGATACTGGAAATCCCACCTTCCTTTCTTTCTTTCCTGGAAAGTGTTCACAGGAACGATACGTAACGTTTTTGACTAATCTTTAAAGAAATATGATCTTAACCTTGACACTTGTAAGGTTTACGAGTGGGACGTCAGGCTTCTTTATTCCCAGGAACTCTTCACGGGAACGTGATGGTTTCGTACCCCAGTCGGTACTTTAAGTATGGGAATATATTTCTTACCAAATTTGTTTATGGGGTATGGTTCCCAGGAAACGGACGTCAGGTTTCTTTCTTCCCAGGCACTAGGTTCTCAGGAAATGTTCCCAGGCGTGGGCATCAGATTTCTTTGTTCACAGGTACGGTTCTCAGGAACGGTACGTTACGTTTTGACTATTATGTGACGTGTTAAAGAAATAGGAATGTACCCTCAGTTGACGAGGTGTACTGGACATCAGGCTTCTCTGTTCACAGGAACTGTTCTCAGGAACGGTACGTTACGTTTTGACTATTATCTGACGTATTAAAGAAACAAGAATGTACCCTCACTTGACGAGGTGTACTGGACGTCAGACTTCTTTGTTCACAGGAACTGTTCACAGGAACAGGGCATCAGGCTTCTTACTTCACCGGAACTAGGCTTTTCGTTGGCCTATATGTTCACAGGAACTGGACGTCAGACTTCTTTCTTCACCGGAACCAGGCTTTTCATTGGCCTATATGTTCACAGGAACGGCTTGGTTCTTGAAAATTCGGCTCGAACGGACCAGTAAATGTACGGGGTGGACGTGATCGCTGGCGGAGGATAGGGCTTCTGGAGGTTGTAAGGCTCCAGCACCAGCGCGTTGACACCCTTGCACCTATAGTTCAGTTGTCATCAAGAATTCTCGCCTCTGTGAGCTGCTTGAGGTCTGCCAGATGTTCACGGGTGAAGATATGATGTCCAGGAAATAAAAGACTTTATTCTTCTTAGTGTTTTGCGATGTTTTCACAGGGTCTTCGTGACATAAAGTTGCGTGGATTCTTCTAATACAAATTTGGCTACCGAATTGTTCGATGCGCAGGCGCACTATCGTACTACCAAACTTTACCGTCACGAGGACCCTGATTTTTTAGTCGCACAAGTTTTTTATTTACCTAATTTTTTATTATAAACTTATGCTATAAATCAGCAGAACCTCCCTTCCCGATGTCATGACCATGGCATGACCTATATGGTTGGAAGCGCCTTGAAATGGCCCATCCAACGGACCTTGGTCCAGGTCCCTGACTATCTCCTCCGAGGAGTTCTGCTAGGAAGAACGAGTGATGAAGGGAAATTCTGCTGGTTTTTCGAACTTATGGCTATTACAGGCTAAAGTATACATTTTTCCACTACTTTCATCGCGGGGGTTCGAAAGCCCTTTCCCTAAGCTATAGGAATCCAGCGTTTCTATAGCTATATCTATAACCTTCAGGCGTGTAGGTGCCTGGAAGTGTGCGTGAGTAGTGAAAGATGTTATTTTCTAACATAAAGTTAGTTTGTACTCAAGGTACTCGTGGAATCCACGACCACCAGGCATTAATCGATGGCCATCATGACAGGCCACCCTATGGTGCCACTCTGGTGGGTGTGGGTTCAACCCTCGAGTCAGTATTCACCCTGAAGTGTCCGAAAATGAGAATGTCCCGGGGCCGGGCAATATATTTCGGTGGTTATCTCCCTGGTCACCAGAGCTGGGCTCCTTACAAAAGTGTGATCAGGGAGGCCATGAAACAAGGAATCGAATGGTGTGTGTAACTAGGGTATACCACCAGCCCTTCTGGTGGTTTTGGTGCCGGGAAGCGGCCGAAAAGGGAAATATTTGCCAGACCCAGGGAAACAAACAGGTTTTATGATATGCCCGAAGGTCAGAGGACCTGGGGCAGTATGGGAGAATCCGAGCGCCTGCCTGCCAGTCCCCGATGGTATTGCTTCAGTAAGCAAATCTATACCCAAGTAACACAAACGTGCTGAATAAAGATTGAGTAAGAGCAATCATCAAGAGCATAAGCTGAATAGTAAGCTGAATAACGTCTGAGTACCTGTCTATTCAGCTGTTATTCAAGCAAAAAGGGCCCCAATTTTGAATGCTTAACGCTGAATAACATCTGAGCAAGATCTGAGTAGGAGCTTAATAACGTTTCAATTAGCTTAATAACCTTTGAATAACTGCTCACATTGCTTTTATTAAGCTCTTACAACTGAGTTACTCAGCTTAATCGAATTGATTATTGTATTCAGAATTTATTAAGCATTTAAATTATTGTTCACACTTTTACAAACAATATTCATACAAATTGTGAAAATAATTCAATTGGATTAAATATTTTAATGTCGATGACGAATTTAAATGTGATTTGACATGGTGAACTTATAAAATCGGTAAGTAAATTTTAATTTACAAGTTAGAGGTCTGTTATATGTTAATTGCTAGTGCGCAAGTAATTTTGTCGTGAATAGTATGTTTTTTTTTCATTATTTATTACGCGCCGCGTTAATAATCAAGATAATAGATAGTAAATAGTATTTTCATACATACATAATAGGTCTGACAAAAGTACTTGTGACGAAATAGCTAATACTAGCAATTTAAAACCAACAAAATAACTTGAATCGAGTTGAAAATGTTGTAGTTGTAAGATTAAGCATTTTGGTATCTCGTAAATTCCGTGAAAGTATAAATTACAAAGATTTTTAATGGCGATCGATTGTTTTGGTGTATAATGCTGAATAAAAGTGCACACATGCCTTGTTACTAAGCTATAACTTGAAAAAAGTAGTCTCAGTACACTAACTTCTGAATATCAATTATATAGTTGATCACATTTCTAAATTATTCAGATTTTTAGGGTTCTCTAATCGATCTAATAAAAACCTTTTCTATTGTGGAATTTCATGCCCGGCTTTCACTGAATTCATTACATTTAAAATTATAGCGTCTTTGCTTGCATTTTTTTTCGAGAAATTCTCATTTATGATTAAAAATGTAGTGCACACCACACACACGAAATCTGCTATAGATTTCGCGTGTGTGGTGTGGACTGGGCCCTTGTTTAATCCGTGTTTTGTTATTTGTTTTATGTACAAACGCCAGTACATCATTCCACCCGAAACTGTCAAATTGAAAACTGAACTGAACCTCAAGGCAAATTGAAAACGTAGCCGTGCAGCTGTCACTTGGCACTGATGGGCACCAGACATACAGACTCTAGAAGAAATCAAGAATATATACGCGAAACCACAACATATTATGGAGAGTCAAGACAAAATCATGAAAAAACTTGAAGAAATTTATGTGCATGTTGGAGAATTTAGAGTCGCAAATATAATATCTTATCACAACGTAAATTTTATTTTCTTGTACTGTAATACCTTCTGCTAACAAAATAATCATTTCTTTTTCTATAAAAATTGGCCGAAATTCTTTCTAACTACGGGACTAACGGGACTATTTAAAATTGGATGACCTTCCATGTTTATATTCAGTGATATGTTTTCTGGCAATATGTTTGTGTTAATCAATATTTTTTAAGTGTCTCAATGACGCCATTGTGCCAGTATTCACCTTGCTCAATAGACTTTATGTGGACTTGTCTCGGTGTATTTAAAATTGTCCTTGGATCATTAGGTAAAATGTCTGGGAATCTTTGATTTAATATTTCTGCCAAATCCTTTAGTGCTACTTGTGTGATCTTTTTTCGAAAGCCCATTTTCAAATTTTTCTCGAAATATCAATTTTTTCATGTATCTACATTGTTCTTCTTCGATATTTGTACACTGCCATCAGATGCATTCTCATCTTGTGTGAATCGCAATGCTGTTTGACTTTTTGGGGGACGGAACCCTCTTCATTGCACGGCAACCACGCATGCTGGCTGGGACCGGGCTCAGTTTTGTTCAAACTGTTTTCATAAATCTTTTGATGACCAGAAACACTTGGACATTTACTATTGCTGATATTTAAATATTCTTTTAACAATTTTCTTTTGATGTAACCAGTTCTCTTAGGTTTTTTCCACGATTTTCGATTCATATTAAATAACGCAAAAAATAAATACGGTCAATAATATTTTAATTAAGCTGGTATTAAGCTATGGGCGCTATAACAACATACATATGGTCTTTAATTTGAATAAGTTAGTTTCAAACTCTCTATTAAACAAGAAAAAGCTTAATAAAAACATAAATAATATTATTTATTCAGCAGCTGAATAATTAGTAAAACATAGAATCTTATCCAGTTTGAAGATAAAATAGAAGCAATTATTCAGTATCAAGCTGTTTAATAGAATTATGTAACAATATTATTCAGAAGGTGATACTTTATTCAGCACTGAGCTGTTTCAAGCGCTAATAGCTTAGTAATGCTTTTATAATAGCAATACAGATTATGAATATTCAGACAAATGCTACCGACGGGGCTGTTTTTCAGCTTTAAGCAACCTGAAACACGTAATGCTAAATTACGTCTGTATAATAATCCTACGGTGATTGGTTATTAAGCGTTAAGAAGGTAAGGACAGACATACAGAATTTATTAAGCGTTAAGAATTTTATGGGTCCGAACTTTACCTAATCCAGCATTTGGCTATTCCCAAAGCTCTTATACAAACTATATTCATCTTTGAACTGTATAATATGCAAAATGTGTACTTTTATCTTGCTTATGTGTTACTTGGGTATTCCTTCAGGCTCAGAAGGTACCTGAAGGCGGGCGGGCCGCCGACAAGCGCTCGAAAACCCTTGTGTTCTATGTATACAGACACACCATCTCAAGCAAGTGGCCTTTATGTACTAGAACTATGTGAGTACTATCTGTTTACATGTCCTAGGCAGATATCTAGGTTACCTAGAAGTGCTGAATCGCTTATAACGAATTCATCTTACCACTTACTTGAGCGAAATGTGTATGTATCTAGTGTTTCAGGGTGATACTCTATAGTCCCTGGCTATGTACTGTTGTTAGATATCATTTTTCAGTCATAGCCTTCGGGCATCCAAGTTAGAACACCTAGATTGTGTTTCCTAACAGTGTAGTGTATGTAAAGGTAAATAACACACATTGGTGCGTGAAGATGTCGCACCCGGCGCTACTTGCGCTCCCGCTTTTTAGGGGACCCCTAATCGAAAAGAATTAAATTCTTTATTTACCTATGCTATTACATACATTGCTTACTTAAATAACTTAAGTATTTTAACGGTATATAGGCAAGTATATAGACTATAAGCTATGTGTCGCTTCGTCGCGAACATTAATAATTAACTGTCTCTTTTCGAACGAAGGTTCGTTCACATGGGGAATGGCTATATTTTTTCGCCATTTGAAGGAGGGCAGCCATTAATGAATCCTTTGAAGTCTGATTTTACTAGGGACTGAAATAAGGTTGCCTAATGATAGGCGAAGGTCAGTAATAGGGTCGGCACATCAAAGTAAACAAAAAGTAAGTACATACCTGAAATTATCAGGTACTTAAGGCACATGAGTAGATAAACGGAACAGAGATAAAGCTTCATACAACCGCGCGAATCGGTTGCACTACTACAAGCACGCGGACGCATGAGTGCGTGAGCGCCGCTTGTCGCGTACGCGGCGAGGCTGGAAAAGACCGGATTACTTTGGCACAGCCAGTATACAATCTCAGGGTCTGTGCAAATCACGTTGTTTGTTTTGTTAGTTGCAAGTTTGAATATTTTAATGTAAAAACGTTGTATTTCCCTATGACACGGGTCACGGAAGTCAAGGACTTGGGGGTAAGTTTTAACACCAGCTTGACATTTCGTGATCACGTTATGCGTTGCTGCAAGAAAGCATATAGAAATTTAGGCTTTATGCTTCGTACGGTCCGAGGGTTCACGAATTTGAAAGCCATTATAGCTTTATATAACGCGTTGGTTAGGAGCCAGCTAGAATGTAACGCAGTCATCTGGTCTCCACATGAAGCTAAATATTGTCTCATGCTGGAAAAGGTACAAAACAAATTTATTAGGTATTTATATATGAGATATTACGGTGTTTACCCATTTTATCCCTTAATGTATCCTACTTTATTTATTTTAGGTATGGTAGGATACAATGAGTTGAGGGTTAGGAGGGAACTCGCACTCACCTCATATATTTTCAAAATATTGAGAGGGAAGGTGCATAATGCAACTGTTTTAGGACAGGTGTGTCTGAGTGTTCCGGACAGGTACGTCTGGCGACGCCGGCGGCCGAGCTTGCTAGTTGAGCCGCGCAGTCGAACCAACCTTTTAAGAGAGGCGCCGCTGACGCGTGCACTCCGCACGCTCAACCTCGTGGCTGTTGAGACGGACCTATTCTGCTGTACTCTGGGTGAATTCACAAGGAGTGCATTGTTTAAAATTTGTTATAGTTAAATACTGTTATGTTATCGATTAGATTTACTGTAGTTACGGATGTGAAGTAACTTAGGATAAGCGCATTTATCGCATTGGGTGTAATCCTGTAAAGATTTTAAATATGTGATAAGGTTGAAATAAATAAATAAAAATTTTGCCAATTTTGTTTTTTTTTTAATGCCTAAGGCATTAAGTCCGCCTTTGTACTTATGCATAAAGTTTTAATAAATAAATAAATAAATTATTAATAATGATTGTTGTATTGTGTTAATACTAGGAAAAATCAAAATACTTCATCAACTTCTTCTTCAACATCATACTTTAACTATCCCAAGGAATACAATAGGTAAGTAAATATTGGATTATTACCTTTTCAATTAAGTACCTTTATTTTATTGTATGATCCTTTTTTTGATAAGAAGAGGGTACTAGTGGTACTACACGGTATGTTTATACCTTTTTATTGTTATTACAAGCTTTTACTAAACATTTGTAGGTATGTGGGTGGGTTGGTATGTAGTAGGTATGTGTGTTAAGTTCAAATATTGCAAGTAAGATTTGAACCACTTCCCGATGTCTGATTGAGCTGAAATTTTGTATGCCGTAACTTCAGTGACAATGCAATAATATGATAGATATAACCTGATGCTGCAGCCAGGATTGTCTCCTCACTAGGGAACTTTTCAACGGGTAGTAGCACGGTCACGTAATTTTGTATGTTAGTTTAATTTTGATAGTTTAACACGATTTTTATCATGAACTGCTAGTGCAGCCAGCATTTTCTCCTTACGATGGAACCTTTATTTTCACCTATTGACCCACTACAACCCTACCAAAATAGGTGACAATTTTGCACGTTCTTAGGAAGCTTTGTCTCTGTTCCGTTTATCTACTCATGTGCCTTTAGGTAGGTATTGAAATATTCCGTTAACTATTATTTTTTTGTCTGACGTCATACCATAATTAAAAGGTACGTAGGTTCTTGCTACTTGAACTTTTGGGTTATTACATTTTAGTATTTAAAACTGAAATATTCAAATTAGATTCAGACTAATTTAGTGCCTATTTAACTAATTAGTATCTAACGTTAAAGGTTTCCTTCCCCAGATAATTCCGCTCCGTTTAGTTGCATCCCGAGAAAATGCATCGTTGGGTGTCGGTTTAATTGAATGGCAGTAATAAAATCTGTTTAGTAGAATTTTCTACCGCAGACCACGACATAAGCAAGAATTAATTTGATGCTAATTATAAAGCTACATATTTTTTTTTTACATAATTCTGTTTTCTTAATGTTATAAATAAAGTAACTTTTTTTATTGAACGTTGTTTTTAGGCACTGCAGTTTCTGATTCTCAGTAGGTATAAACCGCAGGGTCCTTGAAGAGGCGGTACATATTCACACGCTGGCATAGTCTGTAATCGCACGGACTTTGTCTACCTATTGTAACTATTTCTCACAAATGTTCTAAGAACCGCCTTTCCACGGTCTCAGTAACGCCTCGGTGATCTCATAATTGCTGCATCTCAAACAGTACATTACTGAGAAGTAGCTGCATCAGCATGTTTATGACGACTTGTAATTATCACTTTCATAGAAATTAACATGTACGCACACTCATTTTGTCTCGGAGAACAGCTACTTTCTGATCTGCATTGTTTAGCTCCATCGCCCATTGGTTTCTTTTAGCGTCCAATTCCACTTCAAGGGCTTGGCGAGAACTGAAAAAGTTTGTTAGTTATTTATTTTTCAACTACATACTGAGAATTCGCATGTCGAACGATTTATGGGCTAAATTAACCACAGTGTGGGTCCCGGAAAATGTCCGGTGACATTGAGGTAGACCCAGGCGAAGGTGGCAGTATGAGCTTGACCCTTATTGACTCTGATCGGTCCACATTGCCTTATACCGGGATGAATGCAAGAAAGTAAGGGTGGCCATTTCCCTCCAGTGGTGGCGCTGAAAAAATTACAATGACAATTGTTTTATCAACCAACTTCCAAAAGAAGGAGGTTCTCAATTCGACTGAAACCATTTAAACCGACTTCCAAAACGAAACACTACATAACGAAAAAATACATAATAATTTTCTTTTCGGAAGTCTTTGATATCTAAATTTTTTAGTTTTTGACACCGACTGCCGAAAATAAAGTTATTTTTACCCGACTGCCGAAGGAGGGTAATGTGTTTATTAGTCTATGTATGTATGTATGTTTGTTCCTATGTAGCGTTCTAGAGACCAAACGCGTTGGCCGATTTTGATAATTCTTACGTCAATCGATTCGTCTTAATCCTGCGAGTGTCACTGCCTACATTAAAATTGGAAAATACAAAAATGGCGGCTTTTGGGCGCCATTTTGTGGGGATTTTTTTTTTCTTTTCAACCCTTCGTGTGGGGTATCAAAATAAAGGATTTTAAGAGACAATTTCAAAAATATAGAACACTTATATGTTTAAATGTACCTAATTCTAAAAAAAATAACTAAAAAGTTGTAAATAAAAAAAGTTTATTAAAAAATTCAAAAAACCCGACTGCTTAAAAAGCAAACTAAAAAGACGTAAACAAGAAGAAATTCATGCTGTGCAGTCGGAGGATACATCAGGTTTTGGTCCGCCAGCTCGCGAATATGTATCCTCCGACTGCACAGCATGATTTTCTTCTTGTTTACGTCTTTTTAGTTTGCTTTTTAAGCAGTCGGGTATTCTGTTTTTTTTTAGCTTTGTAGCGTTTTGTTTTGGAAGCCGGTTAAATTTATTTGTTAAAAAGTTTTTATTTACCTCTTGCCAAACCCCTTGCACGAAACATCTACTTACAATGAGTCGGCAGATCAACTAATCAGGGTATTGATCAGGCGTCCAAAGTTATCAAGATAAGAAATACGAAATGATTGAGTCATTATCGAATGTTCTAATCTGAAAGTATCCTGTATACTTACGCTCTTAGTTGCTCATTTTTTAGCCGTAATGATTCCACATCACATTGTGACTGCTGGAGTAGTTCCACTGCATTCTTCATTGACTGACATTTTCCAGTTTCTGCGACCTCTATGAGAGTTCTTCTTATCACTTGGATCACAAAGTCTCTATAATATTAAAAGAATTATTTTCAAAAGCTGTCCCAGCTAGTGGTACTGGGTTTCCAGAACGAAGATTCTTTTTCTAAGACTTTTGATCAAGGGAATTCCTGGAGGCGGTTTCTGCAAGGCTGACATAACTAAATATTGTAAAACTTAAGTTAGTTGCTGTAAATCGTTAACCGAAATATAAACAGACACAGTGACTTCACATGAGTCGTCAATTTGTTAGCAAATTAAACCAAACCTTTCATAAGCTGTTAAAACACGCTTACACTATAAAATGGTTGCCAGATTGTCGCAGAACAGAAAAGCTGTGGCTTGGAACACTCCCATTAATTCATAACAATGATAATAATACTTAGCTGCTGATAAAGGAGATTGCCCATATATTGGCCCCTTAAGAGGTATCGTGTCTGCGATTTCAATATTATCCAAAAATAGGATTTATATTTTGTTTTTTTTCCATCCGTGTCCTTTACTTTACAACAACTAGCTGTTGCCCGCGGCTTCGCTCCCGTGGGCCACCCCACAGGACCCGTTTTCGGGATTAAAAAATAACCTATGTTACTCAGGAATAACGTAACTTTCTATTGGTGAAAGAATTTTTCAAATCGGTCCAGTAGTTTCGGAGCCTATTCGGTACAAACAAACAAACAAACAAACAAAAAAATCTTTCCTCTTTATAATATTATATTAGTATAGATAGATCAGGTTCCTTTACTTGGACATTTGTATGCACCTAATTGCAATGTAATAAGGGTTCATTTAAAGAACAGAAGCATCGTTTTAAACCCCCGACGGAAAAAGAGGGGTGTTATAAGTTTGACGTGTGTTGCTGTGTATCTATCTGTGTGTCTGTCTGTGGCATCATAGCGCCTAAACGGATGAACCGATTTTGATTTAGTTTTATTTTTGTTTGAAAGGTGTATGTTTGAATAAAATCGGTTTAGCCGTTCAAAAGTTATTCGCATTTTACTCTTTGAATCTGGATATCATTATTAAGTGTTTCGATAGATTGTCGATTGAAGCGTGTCTGCTACTAGGTTTATTATAAATTTATAATTATGTAGTTTAAAAAGCATGAAATTAAAATTAAAATCGGGGGTTTTTTAAATTTGTAATTTTATCCTGTTTTCTTTGTAGAGCTTTCTAAATCCCCCGTTTTTTAAATTTTAGTTTAATTATTATATCTCGTGAACCCCGAAAAATAAATAAAAAAATGTTATCTAATTATGAATATAACGTGTTTTTTTTCTACAATATACAACCAAATTCATCAAGATACAACCATTTTTTCAAAGGGGCTCAAGTTCTCTAACAAAATGGGCATTCGTCTTTCTTCTTCTGCCATCATTCTAACGCCATCTCCCCACACAGTGACACAACTTACCGGTCCTTGGCTAGCTTATCTTGCTGTAACTTCTCGATTTTGTTCGTAGGACGCCAGTCTGCGAGCCTCAGCTCCACACTGCCCTCTGTAACGGAAATTTCAGGATAGATGGCGCTATAAGTCTAGCTCCGAATTGTTAAAAGTTTTTACAGATCTATAATCACTCTTTATTACTAGAGCTGTTTCTAATATTCTAGTTGTTGGCTTTTTCCACTTCGCTTCCATAGCCCTCAGGAACCGTGTATGTTGCCGGGATAAAGTAGTATTACACTTACCGACTACCTTCTACAAAAAAACTAAATAATTTTATCTCTTTACTATCTTATTACCCGCGGCTCCGCTCCCGTTGCCTTATCCGCCAAAACGGATAGGATACTTTTTTGGGATTAAAAGTAGCACACGAAACTTAGCAATAGTGTAGTGTAGCTTTATCGGATCAGTACTTCTAGATATTAGGTACACATTACATACAAAATTCCATACAAACATAAAAATTTCAGTATCATCTCAGCCGAAAGACATCCACTGCTGGACATAGGCCTCCCCTAAGCGCCGCCAAATTGACCGGTCCCGTGCGTCCCGCATCCAGCGGCTCCCCGCAACCTTCACCAGGTAATCGGTCCACCTGGTGGGAGGCATAAAATTTAGCTCTCTAAATATTAGTTAACGTAAGATTATTTGAGACAGGGACCTCCCTGTTTAACTAAACAGGTCATCAAGCATATTATAACTGCCGGGCAATGAAAAAGTTCCACCCACAAAATGCCGACAAACACCTTAATATAATTTTTTCGCATTTAATTTAAAATTTGAACACAATATTTACGTTTTTAGTTGGTAATATTCTGATGCGTTGTTAAATGTACTTCAATATTGCAGATGGCGTCATTAAGCTAGCCTTTCCCGTTTAGGAGTAATTTGGTGCTATGTCACTGGAACTTTTTCATTGCTCGCGAGTGTATATGCTGAACCAACATCAAGAAAATTAAGTTAGATTGTTGTAAAGAAAAAGTTTAGACCCATATTATATAGTTAGTAGATTCTCATTTGCATTAAGTATACCATTGTAATTTGTACCCATTCTATTTTTTATTGCTTTAAACTATTTACGCGCGATGTAAAGGGTTATTTTTAAATCATAATCTATTATTGATGACAAAAAGTATTTTTTTAAAAATTTACCAACTTTTACTGAGGGACTGCCGATTCGCCAACTGAGCTAAGAAAACTGAAATATGAAATCTGCTGTAATCACGAAACAGAAAAAAACAGGCTGTAATGTTGTTCCTTAAATGCTTAAATTTTGTCGAGTTAGGTATGCGATAATTATGCAGGATTAGCTCTCAAAACTGTTTTTTCTACATACATAAATCTAACTGCTTAGATAATGCAAGTCCCTCTATCTACGAAGACCAAGCTTGCCACTTTTTAACCCCCGGCGGAAATAAGGGGTGTTATAAGTATGACGTGTGTTGCTGTTTCCTGAGTGTGTTCTCTGTGGAATTATAGCTCCTAAACGGATGAACCGATTTTGATATTTTTTTTTGGGATCCGTACCTAAAGGGTAAAAACGGGACCCTATTACTAAGACTCCACTGTCTGTCTGTCTGTCTGTCACCAGGCTGTATCTCATGAATGTGATAGCTAGTAAGTTGAAATTTTCACAGATGATGTATATTTCATTTGCCGCTATAATAACAAATACTAAAAAAACGGAATAAAATAAATATTTCAATGGGGCTCCCATACAACAAACGTTATTTTTTGCCGTATTTTGCGATAACAGGAACCCATCGTGCGTGAGCCCGACTCGCACATGGCCGGTTTTTTTGTTGTTTGAAAAGTGATTTTATCGAGTATTCCTCAATATATTTGTTGAAAATCGGTTCAGCCATTCAAAAGTTATGAGCGTTACTGTTTGAATCGGGGTATTTTCGCAAGATATCGTGTCATAATTACGTGTTCGTTAGATTGTTGGTCGAAGCGTGCCTACTACTAGATAAATTAAGTAGTTTAAAAAGTCTGAACTAAAAAAAGATTGTCGAGGGTTTTGGAAATGTTTTATTGCCGACAGAAAAAGAGGAGTGTTATAAGTTTGACGTGTGTATTTGTGTAAGTATCTGTCTGTGGCATCATAGCTCCTAAACGGATGAACCGCCGGGATACTACCTCAAGACCTGCGTATACAAGAGGCAGCCGCCCTGTATGACGCATGGAGAGGGTCATCCTGGTGTGTGCCAAGAGACAGGGAGATCGAGAGGATGGTTTGCAAAGGTTCCTCATCCAGCTACGCATATGCCCCAGGACTTCATGTGTCTGACAGACCAACAGCTACTAGACAGCAACAATGTGCAGGCAGTGGGCAAAGCAAGATTGATGGGAAGGTCGGAGCCACATTGTCCTTATGGGATAATGAAGTCAAGAGCCTCAAGCTTAGCCTTGCCTCGTGTTGTTCAGTCTATCAGGCGTAACTCTTGGCCATTTGCAGGGCGACAGACGTGATCCTCAAGCACAATGAAATGAGCTACGGTTTGTACAGCGACTCAATGTCCTCATTGCAGACGCTTGCAAACCGTGGCTATCTCCATCCCCTGGCAGTCAACGCGCGCGCCAATTTGGCTCAAGTCCTGGGCCAGAGCAAAGCTGTGTCTGTGGGTTCAGGATCAAGGCCCACGCAGGCCTGCCGGGGAACGAGCGTGCGGAAGAGTTGGCGAAGGAGGCAGCATTGTCGTTGCGGAGGAAGCCGGCGGACTATGACCAATGTCCGATTTCATTTATCAGGCGACAAATCCGTTTGGTATCGCTTGATGAGTGGAATCGGAGATATGTGTCAGGCGAGAGGGCCTCTGTGACGAAGAAGTTTCTTCCGGACGCGGCTTTACGTATTGTGCAACACGTGTGGCCCACAGGCGTTCTCACGGAGCTTTTGACGGGGCACGGTGGGTTCTCTGAATACTTGCATCGCTTCAAGTGTATGGAGAGCCCATCGTGCGTCTGCGATCCAGGCGTGGCAAGGACAGTCTTTTTTTTTTTTTGGAAAAAACAAACGACTGCACACTGCAGCAACACATAAAATTTGGCCACAAAGAAAAACAAATGTGCAATCAGCGACTTTTCCAAATAATATAAAAACATTTTACAAAATTAATGCGACGTGCGCTTACAATATTTAAATTAAAAATAAATAAAATTAAGTGACAAAGATAGAACCAAACAGGCATGCAAGAAAGAATAAAACGAAATTATATAAAAAAAATCACATCACATCACATCATCAGCCTATTAATGTTCCCACTGCTGGGACACAGGCCTCCTCTCTGTGAGAGGGGGATGGGCCGTAATCCACCACGCGGGCCCAGTGCGGGTTGGTGGATGTCACATGTCTTTGATTTTTGGTTCTAGGACATGCCGGTTTTCTCACGATTTTTTCCTTCACCGTTTTTGAGAGCAGTGGTGGAAAAATTTATCAAATTATCATTATAGAATAAAATAAAATTAATTAATTATAATTAAATTATTACAAAGCTGTCCAGCACATAATTGCCTGTTATTTATCAGGGAACGCTACCAACTAGAACGTGAGCTGGACAATAGATTAACGAGGGAGAGCCTGCATGGGTTGATGTCGAAAAAGCTTAGGGAAAGTTTTTTAGGATACTGCTTCAATGTGGTCACCACGATTATACAAAGGAATAAAACCGCACTATGCTTCATTAATATGTAACAGTATTCAAATGTAAGCAGAGAATGCAGCACTTAATTGTATAACTACGTAGTAGTATATTAAGTTAGTACCTATTTACTTGTAAAAGATTTTTGTGTGTGAAGCATGAGCATTGCTCTCACTTTTGGTGTGTCTCTCTGTGGCATCGTTGCTCCTAAACGGATGAAGGGGTTTTGATGATAAAAATCGGTTCAGCCGTTAAAAAGTTCTGCGCATTTTACTCTTTGAAACAGGCTAGTTTTCGAAAGATATCGTGTTGTAGTTTAAAAGCATGAGTTAATAAGCCTCGGGGGTTTTCTTAATAAATACTTGTTAACACGTGATGCAGATACATTCGCGTCATCTAAACTAAATTTGAAGTAACATTAGACATGTTTCCAAATCTTTTTACAGTACGTTCAACCGATTTTGAATTCTATCCCGTAAACATAAGGATGACATAAAAAGCATAAACCTGTTACCAAAACCAACTGTTTGCTATAGCTACCATTTGTCGTATCACCAACGCAATAGAAGTCAAAATCGGTTGAACGGGCTGTAAAATGGGCTAATTTTAACGTCTAATGTTATCTCAAATGGAGTATAGTTAGATTTAAGTTACGTCATAATTGCTCCCTAGTATAAGAAGCGACTCCCTTAAAAATAGCCAAGGAAAAAAAAAGGTAATTAAAAAAATCAAAATACCCGACTGCTTAAAAAGCGAACTAAAAAGACGTAAACAAGAAGAAAATCATGCTGTGCAGTCGGAGGATACATCTGGTTTTGGTCAGCCAGCTCGACTGCTTAAAAAGCGAACTAAAAAGACGTAAACAAGAAGAAAATCATGCTGTGCAGTCGGAGGATACATCAGGTTTTGGTCAGCCAGCTCGACTGCTTAAAAAGCGAACTAAAAAGACGTAAACAAGAAGAAAATCATGCTGTGCAGTCGGAGGAAACATATTCGCGAGCTGGCTGACCAAAACCAGATGTATCCTCCGACTGCACAGCATGATTTTCTTTTTTTTTCTTTCCGCCATTTTTCTATTTTCCAATTTCAATGTAGCCTATGACACTCGCAAGGTTAAGACGAATCGATTGACGTATGAATCATCAAAATCGGCCAACGCGTTAGGTCTCTGGAACGCCACATAGGAACAAACATACATACATACAAACATACATACATAGACTGATAAACACATTACCCTCCTTCGGCAGTCGGGTAATTAAAAATAACACTATGTATTATTTGCCTTGATAAGAAAAGTACCGTTGAGCTGGGTATTTGTTGGCAATTTTCCAATTTCACCTAAACTGGACTAGCACCGTAGGTCTTACGCGAATATTATTAACCGACTACAAAAAAGAGGAGGTTGTCAATTAGACTGTTTTTTTATGTTTGTTACCTCAGATATTTTTACGAGGTGGACTTATTTTAATGAATATTTTTTTATTTGAAAGCTGGTGATTCTCAAGTGATCACATTTAAATTTGATCAAGATCTGATGAAGCACTTCGGAGATACATAATAGAACGCTTCTAAATGACGGCAAATCTCTCGGGATTGCTTCAATCGGATGTCTGTTTATTGTTTACGCCATTTCATAACATAATATCACGCCGGTACGCTATAAAAGGCTACACAGATGTGTACAGTTCATCCTGGTACACTCTATTTTTACAAGTTGTATTCAAGTTTCTTATTATTCGGGTAATCTATTCTGGCATAACTACTGTGGGTTTTATAGATATGTACCACAAAAAAAAAAGTTAATTAAAAATTTAAAAATCCCGACTACTTACGAAGCGAACTAAAAAGACGTAAACAAGAAGAATATGTATCCTCCGACTGCACAGCACGATTTTCTTCTTGTTTACATCTTTTTAGTTCGCTTCTCAAGCAGTCGGATTTTTTGAATTAACATTTTATGAATTACTTAACTTTTTTTCGAAATTGGTAAATGATATAAAAAAATGACAAATGTTATATTTTTTTGAAATCACCTCTTAAAACCCTTTATTTTGATACCCCAGAAGGTTTGGCAGAAAAATAATTATGGCGCTCAGAATCTGATTTCACAATCTTGCCAAATTCTAACTCTTATACAAAAAAATCAACCAAATTCCAAATAAAACACTACAAAGTGAGAAATATCTTCAATTTCGGAAGTCGGTGTCAAAAAGCGAAGAAACAAAAACAAGAACACCGACTTCCGAAATTGATGTTACTTTTCACTGTTTTTTTAGGAGTGAGGTTAATGTAAATACGAAGACGTAACATTAAGGTATGAACGTTTCCTATGGAAAAGAAATACGATTCAGAATTGCCGATACGCTACGATACGCTAACGATACGATAACGACCGATACGCTAATTCATAAAATTGTTTGACAATTCTTTCAAACTAGCTGTGTAAACGATCAAAACGGGTTCAGTCAAACCAAAATCTACGTATTTGAATCTAAGGTTTGGATTAAACCGCTTGACCGTCTCCGGGCCGCTTTAGAGACTCCTACTTTTTTAGATACTTAGGGTCTTACAAATAAACGCGGTATAAAGTTATACCAGGTATAACAAAGGTATAACCATACATTTTCAAGGTTTATACTTGGTATAACTTTATACCGCGTTTATTTGTAAGAGGGTTATAATTTAATGTTCGTCATATTTATTTAGTCGTATTAAATGTAGCTTATGCAGCCTATGTCACCCAGATCGTAATAACAAATCGATTGACCCCTCATTATACGAATTTGATTTGCTGGAACATTCGTAAATGCATTCATACATTTATGTACCTACACATGACTGCTAAAATCAAAACCCTTCCTTTTGGCTTTGTCATAGTCGGGCAAAATTGTTAGAAATAAATTGGATATGTACTTACCTAAAATCTTCATTTGCAGTAAAACCACCTCAAATGACAGCGCGAATAGTAGGGCGTCCATTCCACTAATCCTGCTACAGAACAGGATTTTATTATTTTCATATTTTTATTTCAGATAGGTATGACATTCGTTCAGGTGGGGTAGGTTAGGGCCACAATATGTGAGTATAGTATTTATATAGGTATTATAATGTAATGGACACAATCAACATTAAAATAAAGTATTGATCGTATCTCGTTTTTGTTGAAATGTCTTAATTTATGCATTCAGGGGGGTGACCATAAGCTCTTAGAGTAAGGTTATTTTGAGATCGCTTAAATTACAGATGTATACAAGTCATATACGTCATATACGTCCCTTACACACTCAAAATAACCTTACTCTAAGAGCTTATGGTCACCCTCCTGGTCCAGAGTTTCTGGAGCGAAAATTAAAGACAAATTAATTTGATAAATCGAGTCAGCTGCTGTGATGGGTTGAATAAATTTTCAACAGCCAATCGCATTAATCGATTTACGTTTAATTTGTGACGCGTCTGTAATTTCTATACAGACACCGGCAGCCTAATTGCATAAGTGAATTCGATAAGGCAAAGGGTTTGACCGCCATCAATAGACCAATCACATGCGAGATGAAAGACGCGATGTGGATTTCCGTCTATGTGATTGGTCAATTGATGACGGTCAAATCCTTTGCCTTGCCGAATTCACTTACCTACGCAATTAGGCTGCGGTTTTTCAAATTTCGAATTCGGAAGACTTAGGCCGAAGTCTTTTGAATGTTGTTTTTACAGATCTTACCTTGACCACGCAAAGATGACGACATTATGTGTAAATATGTTTTCATTATAACAAGTTTAGTATTATTTTCAGCCTGTAAGCTCACGTGGCTTAATCCCTATATCTACCTACTGGGTTCTATGTGACATAACTTACTCATTTTCTGTTATTCTTAACGCACGGGACATGACGTGGCCGTGGCTTGTATATTTAGGACCAAGTGGATTACATTGAAAATCAAAGATAACCTTACCTTTTAGAGCTTTTATAAAATTTCTACTAACTAGGTATCTTATTTTTTGCAAATTTGTTGTTATAGGAAAATAGAACCTATTTTAAATTGGGCACGCGAGTATATACCTTTTCTAATTTTAGATAAGGAATAAATTAGGTAGACCTTAGTTAGGTAGATAAGTAGGTATCTTAATGAATAAAAAGTGAACATTTATTTCATGGAAATTACTTCTTACGTTTAATAACTTGAAATTGAATACCCATCGTCCAACCCATCGAGGGAGATTTTAATGAGGAGGCAAATGCAATATCTGCTACAATATTGTCTGTGGTCGGACGTTGCTAACAATGGAGACCAAGGAACCTGCCAGGACAGTCTAATGAGCCTCGTCGAGGCACTGTCGCGGGCGAGCAGAATAGAAATAGATACCTAATCACTATTAGATAGATATTACAGTAACAAAGTATTGAGGAATATGTAGGCCCTTTGTGTCGTGAGGAAAGTTTTAGTAAAAACTAGCTGTCCGTCCAGGCTTCGCACAGGTGTGTACTAATGGAGAAATTGAAACTATTTTTTTATTTTTTTGTCTTTTTTTTACTAAACCTTGTCCTGGTAATTAAAACACAAAATAAAGATAGGCTGCTAATATGCACAAACGCACACAATGCATGGTTGTAGCACAGAATAAATAATAGGTTGTAGCCAAATATGTACTGCAGACGTTCTGAAGTGATGCGCTTACTTACAATCGGCAATTGATTTTTATTTATATATTTGTGGATGATACATAAAAGATGACATGGCTGGATGAGAGGGGATGGCTACTGAGATGATAAATAATAGAGAAATATTGAAGAAGACATGTTATGGCGTATAATATTCCCCAATGAGAACGCGGTTCTGGCCGTGCGCCCGATTGGTGCCAGAATATCAATAATGGACCTCCTTTTGGACAGTTTTGTACGTATCCTATATAGGTTAAGAAGAAATTCTAAACATAATTTTTTCTGTGTAAAAATATTCTTAACATCCAAGTCGTTTTGGGAGAGTAAACAAAAGAAGCGAAAAAATATCGTGTTGTTATTATTATTTTTATAAAACAAAATTGATAGTCATACGAAAAAACATGTTTCACAAATAAGTTACATGAATCAATTAAAATATATTTATGTAAGGAGTATGCTTTAGAAAGTAACTGTTTTACGGCACCAAAGCGGAGGAAGGATCTTATGTAGACCCCAAAGAAATTGGGATATGGAAAAGGAAATTATGAATCTCAACAAAACACTAGTAATTGTAAAAGAAGTAAAATCTACTCATAACGGATCTTTGTATCTCTGAATTGGCTGCAAAACCCTGCGCAGTAGCTATTTTTATGTCAAAGTTGAAATGAAGATAGTATTGCATAATTGTCTCTTTCACTCGGTTACGTTTGTCGCATCGTCCTATCTCGCTTACTCTATGCAGTATACTCGATGACAAACTGTTTCTTGCGCAATGCTTGGCAGAGCCAACTTCAGAAACACAAAAATCCGTTGTGACTATTATACCTATTAAGTCGCATAGTAACGTCCAATCAAGTCATTTATTGAAACAAAAAAAGGCTGGTACACGAAAATAGCTAGCTATTCAAAATACAGAGTCTATATCAAAATTGTAAGCTTCCTAGCGATAAATGCTGGTTGAAAAGATTTATTGCTTTTATTCGGTAATGGAAACCCCTTGGAGTTCTCAATACTTTTTGATCTTTTAAATTGCTTAGATAGTAGCTACCCAAGTATAATATTTGATCTACACTCACAACGTAATGTTCCAAATATGAATTAAAAAAATATTGTATAATCACGGACTTTATATTCGTGGATAGGTAAAATTAAAAACTTTTACTTTTTAATTTATTGCCTATGGACGCGCGCGCTGCGCAGTCATGCGCAATGAGAATCTAAATTGCCCACCATCATCATAATTTCAGCCGAAAGACGTCCACTGCTGGACATAGGCCTCCCCCAGGCGTCGCCACATTGAACGATCCCGTGCGTCTCGCATCCACCATACCACATATTTTATCTCCGTTTCCACTCATATTTCTCATATTTCCGTTTCTACTTTTGTTTTATTTCAACTGTATGAGTGAAGATAAAATAGTGTATGCAACGGCATATAATTAGGTATTAAAACACTCGCGTACTATTATTATCACATTCGGCTTCGCCTCATGTGATAAATCCACGCTCGTGTTTTTAGTAACCCCTATTATATGACCATTGCATAAACTACTATTTAAATTGTGAGTGACCTATTATTAAGATCTACATATTCCATGCCATTATTATCTTTCTCAACAAGAGATTATCACAATAACCACTATACCTACACGTGATCTTGGAACCACAACCAAACAAACTTTAGGCTCGAAGTTTTACACAAACCTACTCTGTACATAAACTTATAGATACTAACAAAAACAAAACAAGGTTAAAGGTACCCTATAAATACCCTACCTTTCATTTTCTTCCATGTCTTTCAAATGCGTACACAATCCCTGGTAGTATATTCAGTAATGAATACAAAGCCTTACAAATTTTTATTACTTATTTTGTGGTTTCTAAGTTACGCACTGTTTAATAGATTCTGCCATCTCCTAGCAACCCTACGTTCTATTGTATTATCGATAAGATTAGAACTCTCCTGAATCCTTACTTAACCTAACTAACACGATACGATACGGGATACGTATTAGTGCATTAAACCAAATAAAAACAGATAGAAAGGGAACAGATAGCTAAAATGTTAATAGATAAGGAAATATTGAGCGCTATTCCTCTCTCCTAGACACTGACTGTATCTAGAATGTTGCTGTGCCCGACAGGGTCCATGATTGTTTCTGTAACTTATATTTCCCACCTGTATGTACATTATGGATGCAATAAATTTAATTTGAATTTGAATTTGAACAGTATTACTTAGCTATACTTAAATGAAAATGTGAGTTTGTTAGTTTTTTTATGCGCTTACACTCCTTAACTAACTACTCGGCCAATCATTATGAAATCTCGCAAAAAAATTGTCAGGGGTACAGAGAAGAATATAGAAAACATTTTATTCAGAAATAAATACTATTTCCAAAATCTAAATTAACGCTAAGCTAGCTAATGCAAATCTAAATCCGTCTGTTTGTTACCTTAAAATGACTGAACGGATTTGACAAAGATTGGCCCATGATTGGAATCTGGATTAGGACTTTTTGTCCCAGGGTAATAAAAAATCTTTCCACGCTGGCGAAGCAGCGGCCAAAAGCTGGTAACCTAAATAAAATTCTCTCAACAACATGCACACTTACACTGCTAGCACAGATATGTAATTTTTCCTTCATTCATTCATCATCATTTCAAATGAAAGTCGTTCACTACTGGAAACAGGCCTTCCACGAGCTCCTTTTCCTTATAGTAATAATAAAATCTTTATTGCCAATTACATTTAAATTTACAAATTAAACAAAACAACTATTGCACTATGGCGCCTTCGTCCATTAGCGCATCCCTTGACGCATATGCCTCCCCCAGGCTCCTCCATTAGTCACGGCCTCGAGTAGTTCTAGCCAACAGCTTACAGGGCAGTAGGGCACCAGCTGTCTCCAGTCATCGTCTCAGTGTTTGCGTTGTCTTCCTCTTTTTTATACTATCCATAACTGATTTGTAAAATCAGAGTTGCCTTTTTAACCGACTTTCCAAAAGTGGGGAGGTTCTATGTTCGGCTGTATGCTTCATTTTTTTGTGGACCGATTATGAAAATTATTTTTTTGTTTGAGAGTATGTACCCGAATTGGTCCCATTTAAATTTGGTGAAGATCTGGTAAAGATCTTCGGAGATATATAACAGAACTCTTGACAAAGGTAAATCTCTCGGGATAGCTGCAATCGCATGTCTGTTTATTGTTTACGCCATTTCATAACATGACATCACGCCGGTTCTAAAGGGGTACGCAGATGTGTACAGTTCACCTTGGCTGGTACACTCTCATTTCACCGCTTATGTTCAAGTTTTATTTTATTCGAGTAATGTATTCTGGCATAACTTTGAGCATTATAGGTACCTTATTATAGAACTTGCTCATTATGTACCACAACAAAAATGTGAAATATATAAACTTTTTCACAAAAATACAACCGACTTTCAAAGAAAAACACTACAAAGCGAAAAATAACTTCAATTTCGGCAGTTGGTGTTAAAAAAATAATAACAAAAAAACAGGAAAGAGAGACTGGAGACTGCCGAAATAAAGTAATTTTTCACTTTGTAGTGTTTTTATTCGGAAATCGGTAGCATTTGTTGGTAAAAAAGATTTATCCTTAAATAGTTAGTTCTTATTTTGTGCAAGTTGCCGTTGCCCGTACTTGAACTTGATCGGACTTGAATTTAAAACACTGAATAATGCATAACGTGCCAATGTGTACGAAATATCGATACAGGCATTAATTCTTCGATAAATATTTGAACAGGCGTGATTTGAGTGTGAAATGGAATTTGTTGATAAGGATATTTAAAAACAGGACGATGCAATGCGAGTGTCTTATCTGAGAATTTAAAAATACGTTCACACGGTGGCTTATATGAATACAGAGCAGTCTAGACGGTTTTTTGTGCAGCTCTTTTACTTGGTGCTAAATGCTGCCGCAACTAAGCTCGTAGCTAGAAACATATTAGTTTCCACACAAATGATCGATATTCGTTCTCACGCTGGTCTTGGAATTTAGAAAATAAAAAGTGTATCTAACAGCTACTTCCTACCATATGTCCGCTGAACTAACCAGGCATGACTGGGACGTTCAACCAGCTTATTGGCATACCATGAATTGCTAGAAGAGACTAGAAAGTGTAGAGTTTAAATTCGAGCTTGTAATATGCTCTACTATGTTTTTTAACCCCCGACGGAAAAAGAGGTGTTGTAAGTTTGATGTGGGTATCTGTCTCTGGCATCATAGCTCCTAAACGGATGAACCGATTTTGATATCGGTTTTTTTGTTTGAAAGGTGACTTTATCGAGAGTGATAAAAATATATGATAGAAAATCGGTACAGCCGTTCAAAAGTTATTGGCGTTTTACTGTTTGTTATATCGTGTAATAATTACGTGTTTAATAGATTGTCGATATAAGCGTGTCTACTACCAGATAAATTATGTATTTTGAAATAAAAATATGTTGAGGTTTTCAATTTTAGTTGTTTATGATTAAAAACATCTTATTTTCTAAAAGGCATAAACACAAAATTTTGTAGACGGATTGACAAATTCATGTCAAGTGATTTGATTGGTTTCTGTCGTCGGATCTAAGTCAGCCCAGCATGAACGTTATTATGGATTTGACAATTTGTCAGCAGATTGATTTCAAATATTGGCTCTTCAGAACAGACATCAGTGTGTGTTAATGCTTTACTTACCGGAGATTATATTTATTACTTCACAATATTCAAGGAATCTTTTCAGATAACCAGCACTAATTTCAAAAATAAAACGAATTGTTTTGGATTTCAGGAAACGAGAATTAGAGAAACAAATTAAGAGCAAGGGATCAATTAGCATTATTCATATCGTTTTGATCGCATGAATTGAATCTTCGCATGACCCTTATTTTCAACACTGTGCGTCCAGACTTTTCGCTTAGATGTCAAAATATATTAAAAAAAAATAGTTTTAAAACAACCTTATCTCAAACATTTCTTTTAATCAAAATAGGCTCGGGCTTGAACACTATCTCACCTGATGGTAATAGATGATGAGGCCGATGGTGAAGAAAATAAACATCAACTTGCTTGTACGTGTGTGCATAAAACGGGGATTAACGAATTTATTATTTTATTTTATAACTCAGTCTGGCTTTTTGACAGGACTTTTCAATTTTGTTAATGTTTGCCGTAGCTGTTGGTAGCTGCGCCAAAATGCGTACTTTTTACAAAAGAGAGACTGTTGCTATATATATATATATGTCGTAGACAAATGAGGATACCAGACAATTCACGAAATCGCTAGGGATACCACGAAATCACGTTAGATGTCGAATATTCTTGTTTATTACGTCTTCTCACTAAAAATTATTAATGATATGAAAAAATACTAATAAAATGTCAGTGATATGTCGACATGAGAAAAGTGTTGTTGGATGGAAAGTTTCAATCAACTAAACATATTTTACAATTTTTTTGTCCTTTTGTACTTAGCTCAGAGACACAATACATATTAATCACGCCGAAAAAGTGGTGAAATACAATCACGAAACAATATTTTTCAGGGTACCTCCTGTACCTACACGTAAAGTAGGGGTGCTTTTTTTCTCGTCTATCCCATGGTGTGGGGTATCGTTGGATAGGCCATTCAAAAATATTACGGGTCTGTGAAAACAATTTAGATTCAGAGATCCGTTTGCGTAAAATTAAGTTCAAAATTGCAAATTGTTAGAATCAAGTGTCCCGTCTATCCTGCCAGGTAAAAGGTTGCTGTTGGATATGTGAAAAATTCATGACAGTAATATATATAACGTAAATAAGAAGGAAACTATCACAGCTAAGAAGGCTTTACAAGTTTACTAGTAGTAGTCGAGCAACTTATAAAATGTACTTGGAAAAGTAAAAATGTTGTATATTGATGTATGGGGACAAAAGTATTCGATCGGCAAAGTTAATTATGTCCCTTCGTTAGAGCAAGGTTCGGTGTTTTAATTGTTTATGAACGTTAGTAATGTTACCTATTTATTTTGATGAATTTAGCTGTTTATATGGAACCCTCTGTGCGCGAGTCAGACTCGCACTTGACCGGCTCTTTTTCTATTAGGTATGTGAATTCATTCTTCACAAAAATACCTAGTAAAAATAATTTAAAAAAATTAAACTAACTTGAAAATCGACTAATACTTAGACGACTACTAATTCCTATTTATAAAGTCGGTTACAAATGGAGAATCTTGAATTATGATTTAAACAGCAATCATGTGGCAGCGATCGGTGCCGCCATGAATTACGTAAAATATTTAGTTTCTTCCAAATACAGTTTTTGGTTTTCACTGGACCTTAGAATTTTCACTATTACATTTTTAAAGCCTTGGCCTTCAAATGTAGAAAGTCTGCCAGCTATCTCTCGCACTGATGGTTCAATTTGTGGCACTGAATCTGTGAATGTTGTGTCTAGTTTAAAATTCTGTTTTTTTGGCATCAAGTCGGTAAGAGTGGGAGCGAGACTAATGCATGGCACGAATATTATTCTCTAGTGACCGCTTTTTTGATATTTAACTAGATTTAGTTTAGTTAAATTACATATTTCTGGCATTATATTAGCATTTTGTTAAATCACTAAACATTTTTAGTGAGAAACGCAATAAATAAGAACATTTGACATCTACCGTGATTTTGTGGTATCCCTAGAGATTTCGTGAAATCCCTGGTATCCTCATATCCCTGCGACATAATGATATATAGAAATCGCTCCTTATTCTCCTAATCTCCTTAACAATAATATTAACCACCACTGGTTGGTGTCTTATTTCATCCTAAATGTCCAACAAGGCCTCTGCGAGTTGGTTTCGGTCCTTGGGTAGGAGTATGTATTTATTTATTTATTAAAACTTCATGCAACATACAGGTACATAGGCGGAAGGACTGAGCCATTCTCTACCAGTCAACCAAGGCTAGGATAATAGCCTTGGTTGACATACACATACATATCCTAGCCTTGGTTGACATACACATACATACAACATAGCAACATAGCTATACATACATACAACATAGCCTATATCCTTATATAGGCTATGTTGTATGTATGTATAGCTGTGTGTATGTATGGTGTACTCATACCATAGGGTACACCATTTGAAAGACAATTTAATCAGCTCTCATAAAAAGTAAGGGTTTTTGGTTTTATTAACCAAAGCATGAAATATAAAATATAGCGTCGGACAGGTTGGGAAAGAGACGAAGTACGGCTTGAGACGAATTGGGAAACAGTCTACATGTAGAATGTGACGTATTATTGAAAGGGACCTAGTACAGATAGCGACGAGATAGCTAGTGTGACGAGTTGTCATCACAACCATATTGTAGCCTGTCCGAGTTGCAAAAATTTTATAGGTAGCCCTTACTCAAACTATTCTGCATGTTTCGATAAAGTAAACAACCTGAGACTTAATACATTTGTAATGTATTAAGTAGTAAAGAACACGAAAGTTTTGCATTTTTTAGATCTCGCACCACCAAAAATATAGCTAGGGCCGCCACTGATACTGACACTTGTAGTTCTCGAAACAAATAAGGATTTTTTTGTTCCTAGTTAAGTTTTTGTAAGAAGAACCATTGCATCAGACTCTAGAGAAAGCTATTTTCAAAACCAAAGTCTAAAGAGGTTTTATTAAAAATTCAAGTGAATCTAGTTTTTTAGCTGATGTTTGTTTTAGTTTTATAGCAGAGGTTAGTGCGCATCGTTGGGCTTATATCAAACCAGTGTTGCCGGAATATAGTAGGTATAATCAAGAGTTCTTCTATTATTTTTAGATTTAGTTTCTTCGGCACGTGGGAGGTACAATGGAGAACTAATGAACTCACGTATACCTATAACCTAAGTAGTAGCTAAGAATAGATGAAAATATTTTTGAAGAAAACTGCTCACATATTCTTTGTTGTTGAATGATAATTTTTTTCTCTTACAAAGAGAAAAATAGTTTGAAATGCTATATTAATTTGTACCTACAACCGTTAATATAACAACTTTTTACATAACTTATCATCACGGTAGGTACCTTTCGTCAGGTTAAATTATATATATTAGTAATCTTTTACTGAATGCGAAAAAAAACAAAATGTCTAAAGTTCTCTTTACCAAATAAACCACAACGTAACCTAAATTTAAATCTTGACGGCAAAAATCTTGAAGTTATAACGGAAACTGTATTCTTAGGGATTATACTATCGATTCAAAATTGGAGTGGGGCGCGCACATTAGTACTCTTTCGGGTAGGTTAAGTTCAGCTGCATATGCAGTAAGGAAAATAAGGCAGTTGACCGATTGTCACAGCTAGGTTATTGCACAGTATTATGTCTTATGGCATTCTGCTGTGGGGATCAGCAGCAGACGTTGACTCAATTTTCATCTTACAAAAGAGGGCAATCCACGCGATCTATAAAATGGGTCCACGCGAGTCCCTCAGAGAAAAAAATTAAGAGATCGATATACTGACTCTACCTTCAGTTTATATTTTGGAATGTATTTTGTATGTCCGTAAAAATCGAGAGCTTTTCAAAACCAGAAGCGAATTCCATAATTTAAATACACCGGTTTAAGTTACGCAACAATCATGAATGTAGGGTAGGTAAGGTAGGTAGGGTAGATGGGTAGGTAGGTAGCCATTTAACGGGAGCGAAGCCGCATGCGACAGCTAGTAATATCATAAATAGGAAAGATTTTTATTTTTGTGTGTAACGAATAAACATAAAAACTACTGGACCGATTGCAAAACACTTACACTATCCCCGGGTAACATAGGCTTCTTTTTATCCCTTTATTCCCACGGGCACGAGAACTATGTGGGTGAAACCGCGAGGCATCCGCTAGTATGTGTGTGTATGTCCTGTGTGGTGGGCCACGGGAGCAAAGCCGCGGGGAAAAGCTAGTTAATTCATAATGTAGAATTTAACTTATTCTATTATTAGCTGCCACCCGCGTGGTATTAGTACTTCTCCCAATATCTTTATAAATCATAGCACATGTGTTATTTTAATGTATAAGATATATTTCTGTAAAATTTCATCAAAATCCATTTGGTAGTTTTTTCGTAAAGGTGTAACAAACATCCATCCATCCATCCTCACACACTTTTACGTTTATGTACTAGCTGTTGCCCGCGACTTGGTCTGCGTAGCATTAGTACTTTGAATAGCCATATTTTTGTATTGCACCTTAATATTTATTGTAGGTGTGTGGGCCTGTTATTCTGGGAGTATGTTCTTTCGGGATAATTTTCGACCTTCACGCGGGCAAAGCGGGTAGCAGAAGCTAGTATATTATATAGTAGGATTGAAAACCCTTTAAGTAGGTAAATTAAACTTAGGAGCAAGGTAAATACCTGCTTAGTGGGCGAAGTTTTGTCGTAGGATTCCAATTTGAATTTAATGAATTTCTGCTAAATAACCACCACTGTACCCTATTCCTATTTAATTATCACTTAACAAATTGTATGTTTAATACTTACCAGTCTTACAGATCGTTATTGACAGACATATAACGTGGTTTTTCTTAAGGTAACTTATTCAAAAATTTTAAGTATCAATCAAAGAGAAAATCGACTGTTCATTAGATACATTTTAGAACAGAAACAGCTGATTATTTCTTTTTTTCGGTGTGGATTTTTGCAAAACCCTCCTTGCATTGATACGTAATTCCTGATAAAATTTATTAAGGCGATGTTTTTATTTTTGTATTGATAGGTTCGCGTTTGACCACTATCTCACCTGATGGTGAGCCCTGATGTGGTCGACGGTGAAGCATGCTTGCGTAGAAGAAGTAAACTATTCACTTTTACTTAAAGAATTCAAGTTTGTAGCTATCAGAAAATACAGACTCCGGCAGACAGAAATATTCACTCTTGACTTAAAGACCCCTAGATTGTAGCTGTCGAGAAACACAGACTCCGGCAGGGAATTGCACTCCTTAGCTGTACGCATAATAAGTGTTCCCAGAAAGTTTTTTGCGTATGGGTGGGATGCCCACCATGTATCGATCGCGCTCCGCCGTACGTCTTATAGTCCGATGATGAAACGGGTTAGGTGGAATTTAGATCGTGCAATTCCATCGCACACTCCCCGAAACGTAATCGATATAAAACTGACTTGACCAGTGCCTCATCGCCGATGAGCCTCTTTTCGTTCGACTCTAGTTCATCAAGCTGGTATTGGGCAGATTCGTCGCAGAGGTGATAATAGTACTCCATGCATCATCGAACTTGCGCTTGATACAAATTGAGGAGCTGTTCCGGCGTGAAGTACCTTCTTACCTTTGCAAGGATCCCCAACTTTTTGGCAGCCAGCTGAGCCTTTGCCTCAATGTATGTTCCAAAATTGAGAGCCGATGTCAACGTAACGCCAAGAAGCTCAAGATGGTACGCGCGTTATTGTCACGGTCATATCACGGAAAGTTGGAGCCGGTTGTAATTGGCTCTTTTTAGCGGCAAAATGACACGCCTGGGTTTTAGCAGCATTAAATTCTTACCAGATTTGCATCGCCCCATTCGTAGACTGCCTGCAGGGACAGGTTCAAACGCGTCACCATGGCCTCAAGGAGAGACTGGATCTGCGGCCCGGTAGCCCGTGCGTTGCACAAGTATCTCTCAGCAACAGTGCTTTCGTCCACATACCCAAAGTTGCCGGATTTTAGCAGGTCGCTAATGTGCAGCAAGAGTAATGTTACTGAGGCCTGAAGGACCCCGGCATTAATATCCAATTGGTCGATAAGCACTCGAATGGACCGATTTCTCAGGAAGTCCGCAATCCAATCACATATACCACCGGGCAGACCGAACGAAGTAAGCTTACCCAGCTTTCGTGCCAGACCCTATTAAAAGCCTTCGAGATGTCGAGGGAGACGGCAAGCACTTCACCGTGGCTCTCGATGGCTTCACTTCCTAGCTAGCTAGTAGATCTCCAGTAGACCGATTTCGGTGGCAGTTGTATTGGCGGTCACTAAGGATCTCGTTAGTTTCTCGGTATGCCAGGCGCTGATGGGTCTGTAGTTGGCCGGGTCAGCTCGACTGCCCTTCTTAGGTTGGGCACGGGTTGTACGTTAGCTTGTTTTTAAGCAATCGGTACTTTTTCAGTCTCATAAGAAAGGCGTAATAGGCGTGTCAAGTTCGGAGACAGTTCAGGCATACAGATTCTACGAAATATTGCTGGTATACCGTCAGGGCTGCTAGCCTTGTTCACTTCGAGGTTGCGCAGTACCCTACGGACGTCCTTTTGATGGATGCGAATGTCCGACATACTCGTTTCGACTCGTCTCGCATTCATCAAGAGAAGGAAGGGCCGCGCGTCACCAGGATGTATGTTTCTTTTACACTTCATAAGTGTAATTCAATCCTTCTAAAAGTTTTTAAAATTGTTACAAGTTTAGAATTCTTTATTATTACCCTTTTCTAAGCAAACTGAATCATAAAGGAGCTCGCCTCATCTTTTACTTATGAAAGGATTTAGCAGTTTTTAACTTTGGTAAATATTTGCCAGTTTGTTGTAATTATTTTTGCTGTAGTCAACACTTTAGAACATTAATTGTCTCACTTTGAAGTGTCCTAAGGGTCTTGCCTGTCCCTTTTATCACTACGTCTAATTAAATAGCAATTATTCAAAATTACAAGGCGGCTAATGGGATATCTTACAAATTGCTTGTTTCCCCACATTCTGTGAAATGTCCCAAGGCCTTCTTGTACTAACTTCGAAATAAGATAATCAATAAAAGCTCTTGCACGCTATTAAATAAGTTTTATTAAATTTTACCTTACACAGGAAAATAGTTGATGACACCATTTTAACGCCATCTTGCCATCGACTACCAAGCATCTCTATCGACAACTCTATGAGGAGCTCTACACACTATCATTATACATCTCAAATACTCCCCCTTAAAGATTTAAACGCTCTGGAGGTTTAATATTTCTTTTAGGATATCTTAATTTAGTTTGCTGAAAACTTTGATCATTATTTTTGACATTGCTAGGTTTAGGACTATTTGAAACAATTGGTGCTTGAACACTATCCTCACTATAACTAGGACTCTTTAAAACTATTGGAACTTCCTTTTCAATTACAATATTAGGTGAAGTTTCCAATGGAACATTAACAATATTATTTGAGGAACTTATATTCTCATTACTATGTGACTTATAATCTACAAATTCCTCATTTACCTTTAACTTATCATTTTGAGGCAATGAACTAATTATCTGATCAAGATGTCTTTTCCATATTAAATTATCACCAATAACTCTACACAAAAATGTCCTCTGGCCTAAAATCTCATCAATTACACATTTGACAAAATGTTTTTTATTTGGATTTCTATAATCCCTACAATAAACCTCATCTCCTTCCTCATATCTTCCCTCTTTTACATTTTCATTATGTTTTTTAATATTACTACTGTTAACTACTTTATTTGACAACAAATCTAATCTAGTTCTTAATTTTCTTTGAAACATTAATTCAGATGGTGAAACACCTGTAATTACATGAACTGAGTTTCTATAGTGGAAGAGATATCTATACATTAATGTTTCAAAAGTTACATTTGTATTATTTACATCTTTTAATGACTTTAACATATTAGTTTTAAAACTCTTAACCGCATTCTCCGCAAAGCCATTAGTGGCTGGGTGGAATGGTGGTGATGTTTGATGTTTAATGCCATTTTTAGCTAAGAATTCTGAGAACTCATGTGAAACAAATTGCATAGCATTATCAGTAACAACAATTTTAGGCAATCCGAACCTACTAAAACACTCTCTAAACTTTTCAATGGTAGATTTAGAGTCAGTATTTTTCATAATAAATGCCTCTGGCCACTTAGAATAAGAATCAATAATAATTAAAATATTTTTACCATTAATTGGTCCTAAAAAGTCTGCATGAATTCTTTCATAAGGAAAATATGTTTTAGGCCATGAAATAACATTAGCTTTTTTTGGTTCTGGACGTGCTTGCATACAAATATTACAATTTTTAACAAAAGATTCTATAGCATTGTCCATATTAGGCCACCAAAAATAAGATCTAGCATTATTTTTCATTTTAACAATGCCTTCATGTGTAGCATGAAGCTCTTTTAATAACATATTTTGTAACTTAGTAGGAATTATAACTCTATCTGCCGCACTCAGAGACATTTAACGGTTACTTAAGGCACTCCTCAGTGTAGATTTTGTACTAAAAATCTATACTAAGGAGAGATTTAAGTAACCGTTAACGTCTCTGAGTGCGGCAGTATATCCCCACATAATAACTCCTTTTTCAATATATAGTTCATCTTTCTTATTCCAAAATGATTTTAAATTATTATTTTCCAAGGTATTTGGAAAACCATATCTTATCATATTAAACAAAGAACTCAAAATAACATCTTTTCTTGTTTCTGATCTAACCATATTCAAATCTATAGCATTTTGGTTTTGTACAAAATTAATATAATCATGTTGTTTGTTTAGACACTCATTATTATCTATAATTTTGTTATTTAAAGGTAATCTGGACATGCAATCAGCATTAACATTTTCTGAGCCTTTTACATAATGAAAAGTATAGTCAAAACCTGCTAAGTACAAAGACCATCTTTGCAGCCTGCCTGCCGCCATTTGAGGTAAACTTTTATTTTCTCCAAACAAAGCTTTTAATGGTTTATGATCTGAACACAATTGAAACTTGGTTCCCACTAAATATTGATATAATTTTTGTATAGACCAGTATATAGCTAAAGCTTCTTTATGTATCATTGAGTACCCCTTTTCAGCTTTACTATAAACTCTAGAAACAAAAGTGATCGGTCTCTCTGAGCCGTCTTCCAGTACATGTGATAGAACTGCCCCTATACCATTCTGAGATGCATCACATGCTAATCTTAAAGGTAACTTCCTATTAAAATGAACTAAAATGTTATCTGAAATAATATCCTTTTTAATACTATTAAAACTTTGTTGGCATTTATCTGACCATTTAAATTGAACATTCTTTTGTAATAAATCATATATAGGCTTTAACTTTACTGATAGCTGTGGAACAAATTTAGAGTAATAGTTAACCATGCCAATCCATGACCTCACTTCTGTGACACTTTGAGGTGGTGGTGCATCTGTAATAGCAGATAAACGTGTTTTATCTTTTTTTAATCCCTCCTTGGAAATAATATGCCCCAAATAACACACCTCCTTTTGAAAAAACAAACATTTCTTCTTATTTAAACGAATACCAGCTACCTGAAACCTATGTAACACTTCTTTTAAGTTCTCTAAATGTTCAATATCGGTTGACCCTGTAATGACCACATCGTCTATATAATTTACAACCCCTTTTGCACCTAAAAGGATTTTTTCAAGCTTAGCCTGGAAAATTTGACTTGCTGGTTTAGTACCATAAGGTAACCTTTTAATTTTAAAGATTCCTTTTGGTGTTGACCAAGCCAACAACTCTTGTGTATCAGGGTGTAATTTTAATTGATTAAAAGCATTTTTTAAGTCGAGTTTTGAAAACTTTTGACCTCCCTGTAATGCAGTGAAAATGTCCTCAATTCGAGGTACAGGATGATTAAAATTCTTTAAGTACTTGTTGACCGTTATTTTATAATTGGCACATAGTCTTAAAGTTTCTCCATCTTCTCTTAAGACTGGAACTAATGGTGTACCCCATTTAGAGTTTTCCACCTTTTCTATAACACCTTCTCTCTCTAATTTTTTTAGTTCTAAATCAACTTTATTTTTAAACGCATATGGTATGGGTGAGGGCTTATGAAAAATTGGAATGCAATTTTCTTCCATTTCTAATTTAATTTCTTCATGTTTAATAACACCTAACTCATTCTTAAACACCTCTTCAAATTCTTTTAAAATAGTTTCCAACTTGTTTTCAACACTATCAGATAGACTATGAATTGCAGAAAAATCTTTAATTTCTAAATTGAATTTTTTATTAAGTCTCTCCCCAATAAACATCTAACGCCTTTTTTTACCACTAAAATGTCACAATTTAACTCTTTTTTATTTAACTTTAATTTGGCTTTCAATGCACCTATTGGTTTTAATATTTCCCCTGTAAAAGTTTTTAACTCAATCTGTGTCGGTTCTAATACCATACTATTAAAATTATTCTTATAAACCTCTTCTGTAATACATGAAATTGCTGCACCAGTATCTACTTCCATTTTAATCATTTTATTATTGATGTTACAATTTATAATAAATGGTGAAATAAAATTTAAATGACTATCATCTGTCAATGAAAATAAATCTACCGTTTCACAGTTATCCTTAATGTCCACACTATTAATAGATTTGAACTTACAAACGGTTGCCAAATGGCCAATTTTGTTACATTTCTTACACTTGTATTCCTTATACTTACATTTACTAAAATTATGGTCTGGCTTACCACAATGTATGCATATTAATTTCTTATCGGGCTGTTTAATATACTTCTGTTGTTTATCCTTGCCCTTATACTCACTATTAAGTTTATGAACACTTATCTTCTCTGTCAAAGCCGCTTCTTTATTTAATGCAATATCCAATAAGTTTGAAACACTTTTGGTAATACTCTCTTCGCAGAGTCTTTCCTGAATAGGTCCTGGACGGAGCCCTGTTACGAATTTATCCTTAACACGGTCCTCCACCGTAACACCGAAGTTGCAGTCTGTCACCGCCTCTCGTACTCTTTCATACCACTTCGAAATATTTTCACCTTCATTCTGCATCAATTTGTCGAAACATATTCTTTTGCGAAAGTGAGAAATTCTAGGTTGAAAGCGAAGTTTCAATAATTGCTCTAATTCTTCGTAATTTTTTTCTTTTGGTAATGCCGGATGACAAAGATTTTTTAATATTTTGTACACATTTTCAGAAATGGAAATCAACAAAGTTGCCACTTGTTTATTTGGCGCTATGGTATTAGCAGCAAAATACTGTTCTAATCTCTCTAAGAAACAATTAATATCTTCATTCTCCATGAATGGTTTCAACATAGCGTTCCCGGTACCGGCCATTGTAAAAGTTTTCTTTAATCTTTATTTTGTACTCGTCGCCATTTGAAATGTCCCAAGGCCTTCTTGTACTAACTTCGAAATAAGATAATCAATAAAAGCTCTTGCACGCTATTAAATAAGTTTTATTAAATTTTACCTTACACAGGAAAATAGTTGATGACACCATTTTAACGCCATCTTGCCATCGACTACCAAGCATCTCTATCGACAACTCTATGAGGAGCTCTACACACTATCATTATACATCTCATTCTGGAAACTTGCGGGTAAGTACTTCTTATCTGTCAAATAAGTTCTTATCAATTCTATGATTTTCTTTGGGTTCATGCACTTAGGAATTTAGGTATAAGAGGAGCCGCGCCGTGCCCTCGTTTCGGAAGTGGAAAGTGACTAGTCATTGCCAGCTGTTGTTTCGTTCAATGGTTTTGGGACGTGATCTCTTTCTGTGAAAATAACATCTCGCATACGATGCTGCTTGGGCTCCATCGCAACTGAGGCAGGCCGCGATGTCGTGTATCGGAGGCATCGTGACTGAGGGTTGAAGGCCGTGGCGTGAGAGGAGTGCCGCGGTGCGCCGCTCTCCCTTCCTTCCGCGGTCGCAGCAGACGCGCCGGGCGTCGGCGGAGGACGAACAACGCCCTCTTCCAGCCCCCCAAAATGAGTCCAGGGAGGACGGACTCGGGGACGTCCGTCGCCCGCCACACATCAGGACCCGAGGTGGTGGCACGTAGTGTTCCACGCGCGCTCCTGTAAGACGTCTCGGGGGGAGTCAAACAACTCACACCCCCTCAACCCGAGGACGAGGCCCTTGCCGAAGGATTGTATGTTTCCGCGTTCCCCGGCGTAGGTGTGAGATGGAACACCGGGGTGGTTTTTAATCAGTTTGAGTCTGACCGCCGACCCCGCCGCCCCCCCCCCCCCAAGGGTGGAACAAAAAATAAAGGTCAGACCCAGGTTAGGTTCAGTCAAAGTTAAGTTCGGACAGGCTTAGATTTGGTTCACTCAAAGTTAGGTTCAGTCAGGCTTAGGACTTAGGTAAGGTTCAGTCAGAGCTGCGTATTGGCGCCTTACCATGACGTGTCAATCGTATCATAGTTCCACTGTGAGAGAGAGATTTTCTTTGTTAGCGCTGGGACCCCGTGACAAATGTTAGGTTGGTTTGTGGTAAATGATCGTTTCGGTAAAAATAAGTTTTTAGGTTGGGCTACGCCTTCGTTTCGAGTCGATGGAAAACTCTTTAAATATTTTACTCCAAGTAGGTCTCCACGTTACTGATGCTGTTTTACTGTGCCAAGTACATTTTTTAAGTTGGTCGACTATTACTAGCAAACTTGTAAAGCCTACTTATCTGTGATAGTTTTCCTTTTAATTTCGTTATATTTACTATTGCCGTGAATAATTTTCACATAGCCAAGAGCAACCATTTCGCTGGCAGGGGGAGGGGAGTACTTGAGTCTAACATAAATTTTCAATTTAAAACGTAATTTTACGCAAACGGATCTCAGAATCGAAAAATGGTTTTAACAAAACCATATTATTTTTGAATTGCCTATCCAACGATATCCCACACCATGGGATAGATGAGAAAAAATCTTCCCACTTTACGTCTATAGGAGGAAACCCACAAAATATTTTACATGATTTTATTTTACTACTTTGTCGGAATTAATAATATGTATATCCATGCCAAATTATAGCTTTCTAGTACTTAGATTCTCTGAGCTAAGCTGCGGACGGACAGACGGACAGAGCACAATTATAAGGGTTCCTTGTTGACTTCGGAACCCTAAAAAGCGGACTCAAACAGAATGAATCAACGAAGTGTCCTTTGCTGAAAAGAATACCAGTTTCATTTATTATTATCTTAGCATTTGGCTGGAATCAATTTCTAGTCTAACAACTCCTAGTCTAGACCCTGTTGTCTACGGTCGCGATTACTTGAACCCTCTGTTGATTTTTTAACAGCCAGCCAGTGTCTCTCTTGGAAAAGATTTACCGCGGCCCTGGGTCTAGCAACTGAAGGAATACGGGTGGGTTTTAGTCAGTAAAAGTCTGACACGCCCTTCCGCCTCACCCAGAGCGGGCGAAGTAATGTCCTAGTTCATCATCCTAGTTCATCATCCTAGTTCATCATTCTAGTTCATCATCCTAGTTTATCATTCTAGTTCATCATCCTAGTTCATCATCCTAGTTCATCATCCTAGTTCATCACCCTAGTTCATCACCCTAGTTCATCATCCTAGTTCATCATCCTAGTTCATCATCCTAGTTCATCATCCTAGTTCATCATTCTAGTTCATCATCCTAGTTCATCATTCTAGTTCATCATTCTAGTTCATCACCCTAATTCATCATCCTAGTTCATCATCCTAGTTCATCATCCTAGTTCATCACCCTAGTTCATCATTCTAGTTTATCATCCTAGTTTATCATCCTAGTTCATCATCCTAGTACATCACCCTAGTTCATCACCCTAGTTCATCATTCTAGTTTATCATCCTAGTTCATCATCCTAGTTCATCATCCTAGTTCATCACCCTAGTTCATCATCCTAGTTCATCATTCTAGTTCATCATCCTAGTTCATCATCCTAGTTCATCATCCTAGTTCATCATTCTAGTTCATCATCCTAGTTCATCATTCTAGTTCATCATCCTAGTTCATCATCCTAGTTCATCATCCTAGTTCATCATCGTAGTTCATCATCCTAGTTCATCATCCTAGTTCATCATTCTAGTTCATCATCCTAGTTCATCATCCTAGTTCATCATCCTAGTTCATCATCCTAGTTCATCATCCTAGTTCATCATCCTAGTTCATCATCCTAGTTCATCATCCTAGTTCATCATCCTAGTTCATCATCCTAGTTCATCATCCTAGTTCATCATCCTAGTTCATCATCCTAGTTCATCATCCTAGTTCATCATTCTAGTTCATCATTCTAGTTCATCATCCTAGTTCATCACCCTAGTTCATCATCCTAGTTCATCATCCTAGTTCATCATCCTAGTTCATCATCCTAGTTCATCATCCTAGTTCATCATCCTAGTTCATCATCCTAGTTCATCATCCTAGTTCATCATCCTAGTTCATCATCCTAGTTCATCATCCTAGTTCATCATCCTAGTTCATCATCCTAGTTCATCATCCTAGTTCATCATCCTAGTTCATCATCCTAGTTCATCATCCTAGTTCATCATCCTAGTTCATCATCCTAGTTCATCATTCTAGTTCATCATCCTAGTTCATCATCCTAGTTCATCATCCTAGTTCATCACCCTAGTTCATCACCCTAGTTCATCACCCTAGTTCATCATCCTAGTTCATCATTCTAGTTCATCATCCTAGTTCATCATTCTAGTTCATCATCCTAGTTCATCATCCTAGTTCATCATCCTAGTTTATCATCCTAGTTCATCATCCTAGTTCATCATTCTAGTTCATCATCCTAGTTCATCATCCTAGTTCATCATTCTAGTTCATCATCCTAGTTCATCATCCTAGTTCATCATCCTAGAAAGTAACACACACGAGCTTAAATGTCAGGCAACCATATACTAAGTGCTAAAATACATAAGCGTCCTAAACTGAAACATCTATAGAATTTCGTTTAAATAATACATGATGTTACCGGCACTGACGTAGTTGATCGTCGTCCTCTCCTCACGATGCCGAAAATGTGTTGAAGAGTAATGAAATCACGTGGCTCTGGAGGCGTCGGTCTAAATTAAATCACGTTAATTATCGCTTGTAGACGGAGCCCGGAGCCCGAGGCTCGCTTACCGCTAGCGATCTACCACGTTACCCTCATGATATTACCTATGGAGGGAATATTTAATGCGCCTTGCAATTCTCAGCAGAAGTTTAAAATAGCCCATGACAGTCAGCGATAGTGTAGAGTAAAACCAGGATAGTTGCACCAGGGTAGTTGCCCCGATTCTAAAATAATCACTCTAGTTTCGCGGATGAATCGCATGCTATTTTTTACCTGACTGCCGAAGGTGGGTAATGTGTTTATCAGTCTATGTATGTATGTAAGTATGTATGTATGTTTGTTTGTTCCTATGTGGCGTTCTAGAGACCAAACGCGTAGTCCGATTTTGATGGTTCTTACGTCAATCGATTCGTCTTAACCCTGCGTGTGTCACTAGCTACATCAAAATTGTTAAATACGAAAATGGCGGATTTTAGGCGCCATATTGTGGGGACCAAAATATTTTTTTCTCTTCCAAACCTATCGGGGGGTATAGGGTAACTCATGTCTATGTGCGATTTCATGGGAAACTAAAATTCGATCTAAGTTATTGCGGGATAGATGTCCTGTTTCTCGGTGGGGAATCTATCCTAAACGTAATTTACATGGAATAATCCCCTATGTGGGATAGATGCCAAAAATATATGGAAGCTAATGTTTTTTACTTTTCATAATTTTGAAGATAAAACTCAAAGTACCGGCCAGTTTTACAAATAAAGTATTTTGCTTTTTGTACTGAGAGATATAAACTGCCGAGCAATGAAAAAGTTCCACCCACAAGATGCCGTCAAACACCTTAATAAAATTTTTACACATTTATTTTTAAATTTGAACACAATATTTTCGTTTTTAGTTGGTAATATTCTGATGCGCTGTTAAATGTACTTCAATATTGCAGAAGCCGTCATTAATCTAGCCTTTCCCGTTTAGGAGTAATTTGGTGCTATGTCACTTGCATTTTTTCATTGCTCGCGAGTGGATAATGATTTCAAAAAGTGTGGCAACTATCCGGATTTTACCATATCAGTTAATAAACAATCGAAATTGGTAAAGAACTTCCAGAGATTACCCATTCCAACCAAACATACAATGTTATCCCCTTAAAACCTAAAATCAAATGGAACATAGATATTACCTCATTTTCATTTTGTAGGGACGACGACTTTTCCTCTTTAGGATTTATTCAGACACAGCTTTCGGCCTATTAAATAAGTCTGATCTAAGTAGGTACATTCTGTAATTTTATCCCTTGACAACCAATTTTAGCGCAAATATAAAACTAATTAATGTCGGTCAAAGGGTCGCGGCCGGTGTCAACGGCGGAAAGTTGATGGAGCTTTTTATTTACGACGCTTTCCTAAAGTTCCGTAATTGGTTGCACCTTCAAAATAACTAAGGCAGACAAAATGCCATGAAACCTGCAGAATCTCTTCCTCTTTGTGGCTGTATTTAATTATGGATTCCTTCATCGCAGATACTATATCAAAGTGCCTCTTTGATACTCGCTACGTTATTCCCAAAATAGTAATTTTCTAGGAATTTCAATCGAAAATACTTCGTTAGTTTAACACTATAAAGGACCACATGACACGACACGCTTTGTTTAATGAAACACAAAATAATAATTTAACGTTTTTATTGAACGTAATTTATAATGTATGAACTATTACATTTTTCCTACCGTTTATATGCTATGAGAGATCAATTTTTAACGTAAAATACATTTAAGTACATTAAACTACTCTGTACATATAAATTACGTAGAGACTAACAACAAACGTCTAATACGTTCGCATGTAATAAGTTTAATGTAAAAACAATTAAGTAATGGTATATGGAATATAAAAGTAAATTCTATGAGGCAAACGTTATCTATGGCGACATTTGGCACAAATAAATACTATGAAAAGGAAAAACATCTATGAAGGAGACACGTATGAATATCGTGTTATCTTTGAAGTTATGTAACATTCTAAGTAACAACAATTAACAAGCGTAGAAAAATACTATTATGGAAATACAATAGAGAGTTGGGACAGCTGTGTGCACCACCACAAAACAGTTAATCTTATAACTGTTCTGTGCGCACCACAAACAAGGTATTACGACAACATACAGGTGCATGTTGAGCTGGGTAACATACACCAATATATAGAAAACCATCTGACATACAATCAAATCTATAGCACAGGGAGAATCTATGTTCTATCATAAGGTGAGACAGTGGTGAAAAGCGAGACAGCAAAATTAAAAAAAAAAACGATATATGTCTATAACACGTTGAATTGATCAAGCCCGTAACTGTTACTAAACTAACCCTACATCGCATGTTTGTAATGAATGTATACGTTCATGATTTTAGCGAGAGCTAATGAATGAAATTGACAAAGGACGACGTAGGTAGACACTCTTCGTATCGTATATCGGATGGAAGGTACATACATTAAAGTTTTATATTATTTCCTAAAACTACCGAACATTTTACTGCGAAAAAAAAGAACACGGGATTTGAATTTTACATTTGCATAGATAATTTATTTAAAAGTAAACATGTTTTTTTTTACGTGTAATGTAAGGAGATTTCACAGTGGTGTGTTGACGTAATATCTTATTTCCAGCCAGGCAGTGGTGACATCTCAGGAAACTGAAAGGACTCAGTCGCTGGAGGCTCTAGTTGTCGTAGCGGGTCGGAGCAGAGTTGGCCCAGAATCCTGAACAGAAAAACAATAATTAATATCACAACCCTGCATCTATTTGATAATAAGATTCTACGCTTTCAATATTATTAAAAACATGCATAATTCGGAAACAACCTGTAATTGGAAAAACTTTTTCTTAGGCACTAGATGCCTGCTTAGTTTGCAAATCATACTAGATACAAAATATAAGGCCATCTCTGAGAAGAAATGTCAGGGTCATCAATAAAAGAGTAATATAGAGCCTACCAAATAACAAATATTGGCCCCTACTTATAATTCAGGACAGGTTTAAGAAGTCAACGAGGTAAATAGGTAACACGTGCTGAATACGTGGGATTCCATTTTTTCATAGATACTGAAAAATTATTACGATATTTACATTCACAATATACCATCTATGCATGTTTACACAGAGGTTACGTTTTACCTGAATATGCTAATGTTAAAAGATCCTACATCGTATCTACCTATTTCGATTTTACACTTTTCACAGGAAATTAGGAAAGATACCATAAATACCATGCCAAATAGGTTTTAAAAAGGTGACCTGAATATTCTAGAGTACTGGGTATCGAACTCTTTGCAAAGAATTTTAAATGTATTAATTTAAATTGTAATGTATTTAAGTAGTTATATACTAGTAGACCGATAGCGCTGGGATATTTTGATGTCATAAGTTTAAAAATATCTAAAGTTGCTTATTTCTTGCTTGTGGATACAGTCATACCTATGTAGCTGATTATTGCGTTTTGTGTTCAGTGCAAAAAAACACAATTTATGAAATAACTATTGCCTTTCTCAGATCACTTACATATGCCTATTAAATAAATTTGTGCTAAATTAAGGCATACAATTTTAATATTTTTAATTATATTGTTTATCCAAGCTACAAACAAAAATATATTACAATAATGAGTTCACATATTTAACATCATAAATGCATGAAAAATCGACTTTGTAAGTTTGTGGCATTTTCATTCACGATAAGTATTTAAATGAATAAAACACAAAAACAATGGTTGCGGTCGAAGTGGGTAGACGCGGCCAGGCGGCATACGCACGCACACACGTTCGTTCGTTACGATTTCTTCTTAGATGCGAAGTATTCATAAATAAATAACATAACAATCATATTGAGTATTGATTGCCTCTTATCTCCGCTCCGTAATGAACAAATGTGTAACCTATAGAGATAAAAATAATGACGCTCGAATTTTGTACAAAGCGCAGACGCGCTTAAACATGAGGCGTATCTGGCATGGGTCGACGCTCGAACGCGCAATGCGATGGGTCGCAGATGGTTTTAACGCTCACCACCGCAGCTCCGGCTTGCTGGCCAGCCTCAGCCACGCCGACGAGCGTTATCTAACCACCTGCTCCTCAGTTCGCGGGACGCCTCAACCCTCCGTGCCTCGGGCCTAAATTACACTCTAGAAGTAGCCCCCCCCGGTGAGTTCCCGCATTGTCGAGGCGGTGGGGCTCAGTAGCCGAAACGAAGCAAAGAGGAACCCGAAGAGGGGTCGCTCGTCAGGGCTTTTGCCGATAAGCCGACGACTTAGCGGCCAACATGTAGGTTGTGGTACTGCCTAGGCGATATCGCAACTAAGGCGAACCCATACGATATCGCGGCTAAGGTTTGGAGGCCGCGGCGGGAGAGGAGTGCCGGTATTGCGCAATATACTTTACTAGCGACCCTCCCCAGCTTCGCCCGAGACAAATTATACACAAAGACCTAGCTCGTTTCTCACTCTTTCTATTGGTGAAAACCGCATGAAAATCCGTTCAGTAGTTTTTGAGTTTATCACGTGCAGACGCGGCGGGGGACTTTATTTTATAAAGTGTAGTGATAGTGATTGTGCAAATAGAAAAAATAAAAAACTACGAGTAACGCATCAGACATCCTCCAGATTTTGCTATGTGCCTATTGCTTCGGTTCTAATTTTCTTTCTGTGTTTTTTTATTTCTAAATTAATTTCTTTACTTAGTTTTGTTATAATTTGTTTGTTGTTCTGTCTGTTACTTAATAAATCAGCTCATTTTTCAATTACTTCTCTTGCTTTTGTTCCCAATTTATCCTTTGATGTTTTGTCTCTCTGTACTATTTTGTCGGTTTCTTTGAGTTCTTTTTCTAATCTATCGTATTTTTCCTGGATCGTTTTTAGTTCATTTATGTGGTTTAGTTGATTTTCTAAGGGTTCTAAGGGGTTACCTGGCAATGGATGTCTAATTGGTAGCTATACATTATATATATGTTTTCTTGTAGGCTTTGGCTCAATCATGTATAAGTCTCCACGAAGCAGTCTATGGTCAGTATTATAGTTGAACTGGTTCACAACTTCAACATTTAAAAATAGTTTTGGTTTGTTTTTAGTTATGAAATCTATTTCATTTCTTATTAGTCCATTGGAAGATTCCCATGTCCATTTCCTGTTAAGTTTTCTCTTTTAAAAACTATTCATGTGTATTCGTGTTCCTCATTTTTTTCCGCCGATAAACGTACATCATATGCCAAGAATATCCCAATTAGTGCGATATAGTGCTTGTTCCAGTTCTGTTAAATTTTCCTTCGATTTCATTGATCTTGTGTTGAGTGTTGCTATGACTGTGTAGTTTCTTTTTTGGGTCGTTGATGATTGGGTATTATTTAGGGGCGGTGCGGTCGATAGCCCCGCGATGACCAATCCTATTCGGGTTTTGTTGTTTGTTATTAATGTTTTCTATACATTATTTGTTTCAATTTCGTTACCGGCTAAGTCATATGCCTTATGTTGAGTTTTTTCGGTAAAAGAGTAAGATCTAGCCCTCATGTATGCGAATGCACCTTTTGAGTTTATCACGTGCAGACGCGGGGGACTTTATTTTATAATGTGTAGTTATAGTGATTGTACAAATAGAAAAACAAAAAAACTATGAGTACAATAGTATTCTATCGCTGACCGCGATATCTACTATACAACCTTTGGATGGACCGAATGAACTGGAAATGAATGGGGGATAATCTGCGGTGTACTGCTACATTAAAAATATATATTGAAGAAAATATTTATACAGGGCGTAACGGCAAAAGTAGCGTCAGCTGACCAAAATTTTTTTTTTTTTTTTTTTTTTTTTTTTTTTTTTTTTTCCTACTCCTCCGTTATTCTTTTCTGATTAATTTCGTTGCGGGATCCAAGACAGTTAAATTCATTCTCCGGGACTTCGTCGAGCTTCATTGCCTCGGCGCTTTTCTGGTGGTCGCCACTGTTGATTCTGGCTTTCAGGAGTTGCAGTGGTTTGGGAATAGTGCGGTGGGTTTGTACCAAAAAAAAAAAAAAAAATGACCAAAATTTGTACATACAGCAGCTTTTTTTATTAAATATTGACTTTAACTTCCTCGGCAACAGTTGTTCTTTTACATGGACAGAAGTAGTTTTTAAATTTCCGTTACACCCTGTCATATACACAAAAGATGGTCATCGTGGATCCTGGCCATAAGTCTAACGTACCTCGTTTGCCCACATTTTCACCCTAGTTCATCATCCTAGTTCATCATCCTAGTTCATCATCCTAGTTCATCATCCTAGTTCATCATCCTAGTTCATCATCCTAGTTCATCATCCTAGTTCATCATCCTAGTTCATCATCCTAGTTCATCATCCTAGTTCATCATCCTAGTTCATCATCCTAGTTCATCATCCTAGTTCATCATCCTAGTTCATCATCCTAGTTCATCATCCTAGTTCATCATCCTAGTTCATCATCCTAGTTCATCATCCTAGTTCATCATTCTAGTTCATCATCCTAGTTCATCATCCTAGTTCATCATCCTAGTTCATCACCCTAGTTCATCACCCTAGTTCATCACCCTAGTTCATCATCCTAGTTCATCATTCTAGTTCATCATCCTAGTTCATCATTCTAGTTCATCATCCTAGTTCATCATCCTAGTTCATCATCCTAGTTTATCATCCTAGTTCATCATCCTAGTTCATCATTCTAGTTCATCATCCTAGTTCATCATCCTAGTTCATCATTCTAGTTCATCATCCTAGTTCATCATCCTAGTTCATCATCCTAGAAAGTAACACACACGAGCTTAAATGTCAGGCAACCATATACTAAGTGCTAAAATACATAAGCGTCCTAAACTGAAACATCTATAGAATTTCGTTTAAATAATACATGATGTTACCGGCACTGACGTAGTTGATCGTCGTCCTCTCCTCACGATGCCGAAAATGTGTTGAAGAGTAATGAAATCACGTGGCTCTGGAGGCGTCGGTCTAAATTAAATCACGTTAATTATCGCTTGTAGACGGAGCCCGGAGCCCGAGGCTCGCTTACCGCTAGCGATCTACCACGTTACCCTCATGATATTACCTATGGAGGGAATATTTAATGCGCCTTGCAATTCTCAGCAGAAGTTTAAAATAGCCCATGACAGTCAGCGATAGTGTAGAGTAAAACCAGGATAGTTGCACCAGGGTAGTTGCCCCGATTCTAAAATAATCACTCTAGTTTCGCGGATGAATCGCATGCTATTTTTTACCTGACTGCCGAAGGTGGGTAATGTGTTTATCAGTCTATGTATGTATGTAAGTATGTATGTATGTTTGTTTGTTCCTATGTGGCGTTCTAGAGACCAAACGCGTAGTCCGATTTTGATGGTTCTTACGTCAATCGATTCGTCTTAACCCTGCGTGTGTCACTAGCTACATCAAAATTGTTAAATACGAAAATGGCGGATTTTAGGCGCCATATTGTGGGGACCAAAATATTTTTTTCTCTTCCAAACCTATCGGGGGGTATAGGGTAACTCATGTCTATGTGCGATTTCATGGGAAACTAAAATTCGATCTAAGTTATTGCGGGATAGATGTCCTGTTTCTCGGTGGGGAATCTATCCTAAACGTAATTTACATGGAATAATCCCCTATGTGGGATAGATGCCAAAAATATATGGAAGCTAATGTTTTTTACTTTTCATAATTTTGAAGATAAAACTCAAAGTACCGGCCAGTTTTACAAATAAAGTATTTTGCTTTTTGTACTGAGAGATATAAACTGCCGAGCAATGAAAAAGTTCCACCCACAAGATGCCGTCAAACACCTTAATAAAATTTTTACACATTTATTTTTAAATTTGAACACAATATTTTCGTTTTTAGTTGGTAATATTCTGATGCGCTGTTAAATGTACTTCAATATTGCAGAAGCCGTCATTAATCTAGCCTTTCCCGTTTAGGAGTAATTTGGTGCTATGTCACTTGCATTTTTTCATTGCTCGCGAGTGGATAATGATTTCAAAAAGTGTGGCAACTATCCGGATTTTACCATATCAGTTAATAAACAATCGAAATTGGTAAAGAACTTCCAGAGATTACCCATTCCAACCAAACATACAATGTTATCCCCTTAAAACCTAAAATCAAATGGAACATAGATATTACCTCATTTTCATTTTGTAGGGACGACGACTTTTCCTCTTTAGGATTTATTCAGACACAGCTTTCGGCCTATTAAATAAGTCTGATCTAAGTAGGTACATTCTGTAATTTTATCCCTTGACAACCAATTTTAGCGCAAATATAAAACTAATTAATGTCGGTCAAAGGGTCGCGGCCGGTGTCAACGGCGGAAAGTTGATGGAGCTTTTTATTTACGACGCTTTCCTAAAGTTCCGTAATTGGTTGCACCTTCAAAATAACTAAGGCAGACAAAATGCCATGAAACCTGCAGAATCTCTTCCTCTTTGTGGCTGTATTTAATTATGGATTCCTTCATCGCAGATACTATATCAAAGTGCCTCTTTGATACTCGCTACGTTATTCCCAAAATAGTAATTTTCTAGGAATTTCAATCGAAAATACTTCGTTAGTTTAACACTATAAAGGACCACATGACACGACACGCTTTGTTTAATGAAACACAAAATAATAATTTAACGTTTTTATTGAACGTAATTTATAATGTATGAACTATTACATTTTTCCTACCGTTTATATGCTATGAGAGATCAATTTTTAACGTAAAATACATTTAAGTACATTAAACTACTCTGTACATATAAATTACGTAGAGACTAACAACAAACGTCTAATACGTTCGCATGTAATAAGTTTAATGTAAAAACAATTAAGTAATGGTATATGGAATATAAAAGTAAATTCTATGAGGCAAACGTTATCTATGGCGACATTTGGCACAAATAAATACTATGAAAAGGAAAAACATCTATGAAGGAGACACGTATGAATATCGTGTTATCTTTGAAGTTATGTAACATTCTAAGTAACAACAATTAACAAGCGTAGAAAAATACTATTATGGAAATACAATAGAGAGTTGGGACAGCTGTGTGCACCACCACAAAACAGTTAATCTTATAACTGTTCTGTGCGCACCACAAACAAGGTATTACGACAACATACAGGTGCATGTTGAGCTGGGTAACATACACCAATATATAGAAAACCATCTGACATACAATCAAATCTATAGCACAGGGAGAATCTATGTTCTATCATAAGGTGAGACAGTGGTGAAAAGCGAGACAGCAAAATTAAAAAAAAAAACGATATATGTCTATAACACGTTGAATTGATCAAGCCCGTAACTGTTACTAAACTAACCCTACATCGCATGTTTGTAATGAATGTATACGTTCATGATTTTAGCGAGAGCTAATGAATGAAATTGACAAAGGACGACGTAGGTAGACACTCTTCGTATCGTATATCGGATGGAAGGTACATACATTAAAGTTTTATATTATTTCCTAAAACTACCGAACATTTTACTGCGAAAAAAAAGAACACGGGATTTGAATTTTACATTTGCATAGATAATTTATTTAAAAGTAAACATGTTTTTTTTTACGTGTAATGTAAGGAGATTTCACAGTGGTGTGTTGACGTAATATCTTATTTCCAGCCAGGCAGTGGTGACATCTCAGGAAACTGAAAGGACTCAGTCGCTGGAGGCTCTAGTTGTCGTAGCGGGTCGGAGCAGAGTTGGCCCAGAATCCTGAACAGAAAAACAATAATTAATATCACAACCCTGCATCTATTTGATAATAAGATTCTACGCTTTCAATATTATTAAAAACATGCATAATTCGGAAACAACCTGTAATTGGAAAAACTTTTTCTTAGGCACTAGATGCCTGCTTAGTTTGCAAATCATACTAGATACAAAATATAAGGCCATCTCTGAGAAGAAATGTCAGGGTCATCAATAAAAGAGTAATATAGAGCCTACCAAATAACAAATATTGGCCCCTACTTATAATTCAGGACAGGTTTAAGAAGTCAACGAGGTAAATAGGTAACACGTGCTGAATACGTGGGATTCCATTTTTTCATAGATACTGAAAAATTATTACGATATTTACATTCACAATATACCATCTATGCATGTTTACACAGAGGTTACGTTTTACCTGAATATGCTAATGTTAAAAGATCCTACATCGTATCTACCTATTTCGATTTTACACTTTTCACAGGAAATTAGGAAAGATACCATAAATACCATGCCAAATAGGTTTTAAAAAGGTGACCTGAATATTCTAGAGTACTGGGTATCGAACTCTTTGCAAAGAATTTTAAATGTATTAATTTAAATTGTAATGTATTTAAGTAGTTATATACTAGTAGACCGATAGCGCTGGGATATTTTGATGTCATAAGTTTAAAAATATCTAAAGTTGCTTATTTCTTGCTTGTGGATACAGTCATACCTATGTAGCTGATTATTGCGTTTTGTGTTCAGTGCAAAAAAACACAATTTATGAAATAACTATTGCCTTTCTCAGATCACTTACATATGCCTATTAAATAAATTTGTGCTAAATTAAGGCATACAATTTTAATATTTTTAATTATATTGTTTATCCAAGCTACAAACAAAAATATATTACAATAATGAGTTCACATATTTAACATCATAAATGCATGAAAAATCGACTTTGTAAGTTTGTGGCATTTTCATTCACGATAAGTATTTAAATGAATAAAACACAAAAACAATGGTTGCGGTCGAAGTGGGTAGACGCGGCCAGGCGGCATACGCACGCACACACGTTCGTTCGTTACGATTTCTTCTTAGATGCGAAGTATTCATAAATAAATAACATAACAATCATATTGAGTATTGATTGCCTCTTATCTCCGCTCCGTAATGAACAAATGTGTAACCTATAGAGATAAAAATAATGACGCTCGAATTTTGTACAAAGCGCAGACGCGCTTAAACATGAGGCGTATCTGGCATGGGTCGACGCTCGAACGCGCAATGCGATGGGTCGCAGATGGTTTTAACGCTCACCACCGCAGCTCCGGCTTGCTGGCCAGCCTCAGCCACGCCGACGAGCGTTATCTAACCACCTGCTCCTCAGTTCGCGGGACGCCTCAACCCTCCGTGCCTCGGGCCTAAATTACACTCTAGAAGTAGCCCCCCCCGGTGAGTTCCCGCATTGTCGAGGCGGTGGGGCTCAGTAGCCGAAACGAAGCAAAGAGGAACCCGAAGAGGGGTCGCTCGTCAGGGCTTTTGCCGATAAGCCGACGACTTAGCGGCCAACATGTAGGTTGTGGTACTGCCTAGGCGATATCGCAACTAAGGCGAACCCATACGATATCGCGGCTAAGGTTTGGAGGCCGCGGCGGGAGAGGAGTGCCGGTATTGCGCAATATACTTTACTAGCGACCCTCCCCAGCTTCGCCCGAGACAAATTATACACAAAGACCTAGCTCGTTTCTCACTCTTTCTATTGGTGAAAACCGCATGAAAATCCGTTCAGTAGTTTTTGAGTTTATCACGTGCAGACGCGGCGGGGGACTTTATTTTATAAAGTGTAGTGATAGTGATTGTGCAAATAGAAAAAATAAAAAACTACGAGTAACGCATCAGACATCCTCCAGATTTTGCTATGTGCCTATTGCTTCGGTTCTAATTTTCTTTCTGTGTTTTTTTATTTCTAAATTAATTTCTTTACTTAGTTTTGTTATAATTTGTTTGTTGTTCTGTCTGTTACTTAATAAATCAGCTCATTTTTCAATTACTTCTCTTGCTTTTGTTCCCAATTTATCCTTTGATGTTTTGTCTCTCTGTACTATTTTGTCGGTTTCTTTGAGTTCTTTTTCTAATCTATCGTATTTTTCCTGGATCGTTTTTAGTTCATTTATGTGGTTTAGTTGATTTTCTAAGGGTTCTAAGGGGTTACCTGGCAATGGATGTCTAATTGGTAGCTATACATTATATATATGTTTTCTTGTAGGCTTTGGCTCAATCATGTATAAGTCTCCACGAAGCAGTCTATGGTCAGTATTATAGTTGAACTGGTTCACAACTTCAACATTTAAAAATAGTTTTGGTTTGTTTTTAGTTATGAAATCTATTTCATTTCTTATTAGTCCATTGGAAGATTCCCATGTCCATTTCCTGTTAAGTTTTCTCTTTTAAAAACTATTCATGTGTATTCGTGTTCCTCATTTTTTTCCGCCGATAAACGTACATCATATGCCAAGAATATCCCAATTAGTGCGATATAGTGCTTGTTCCAGTTCTGTTAAATTTTCCTTCGATTTCATTGATCTTGTGTTGAGTGTTGCTATGACTGTGTAGTTTCTTTTTTGGGTCGTTGATGATTGGGTATTATTTAGGGGCGGTGCGGTCGATAGCCCCGCGATGACCAATCCTATTCGGGTTTTGTTGTTTGTTATTAATGTTTTCTATACATTATTTGTTTCAATTTCGTTACCGGCTAAGTCATATGCCTTATGTTGAGTTTTTTCGGTAAAAGAGTAAGATCTAGCCCTCATGTATGCGAATGCACCTTTTGAGTTTATCACGTGCAGACGCGGGGGACTTTATTTTATAATGTGTAGTTATAGTGATTGTACAAATAGAAAAACAAAAAAACTATGAGTACAATAGTATTCTATCGCTGACCGCGATATCTACTATACAACCTTTGGATGGACCGAATGAACTGGAAATGAATGGGGGATAATCTGCGGTGTACTGCTACATTAAAAATATATATTGAAGAAAATATTTATACAGGGCGTAACGGCAAAAGTAGCGTCAGCTGACCAAAATTTTTTTTTTTTTTTTTTTTTTTTTTTTTTTTTTTTTTCCTACTCCTCCGTTATTCTTTTCTGATTAATTTCGTTGCGGGATCCAAGACAGTTAAATTCATTCTCCGGGACTTCGTCGAGCTTCATTGCCTCGGCGCTTTTCTGGTGGTCGCCACTGTTGATTCTGGCTTTCAGGAGTTGCAGTGGTTTGGGAATAGTGCGGTGGGTTTGTACCAAAAAAAAAAAAAAAAATGACCAAAATTTGTACATACAGCAGCTTTTTTTATTAAATATTGACTTTAACTTCCTCGGCAACAGTTGTTCTTTTACATGGACAGAAGTAGTTTTTAAATTTCCGTTACACCCTGTCATATACACAAAAGATGGTCATCGTGGATCCTGGCCATAAGTCTAACGTACCTCGTTTGCCCACATTTTGCAGGAACAGCCGGTTGGCGACGGCCTGCCGCTGGTTGGCCTCACGCATCTGCTTGCGAGCCACCTCGAGGATCAGCCGCTGCCGGAGCACCTCCATGGGGTTGTTGATGGACAGCGATGGCATCTTGCGCTTCGGCCGAGCGCGACCCTCGTGCAGATCTGCGGGCTCCACCAGCCTCTGCGGCAACCCCAACCACTCAGATTGTTGAACATGCAGTTGTGGGAATGGACTACATATGGGATGTAATTTTTCTGGAAGTCTATTCAAGTTAAATTGAATACAAGCGCTTTTAAAACTCCCCCAAATCGCTAACCCTTCACCAGTTTCTTTAGTGTTTGGTTTGCGAAGAACAGGCATCAACTCACGTCATCAAATGTTTTCTTTAATCAGTAATGAAAATTGACGAAATAAAATAAATTTCAACCCAGTTCGTATATCAAAGATGACAGTCCTATATTTGGGTACCCATTTAAAATTTAATCCGTTAAAATAAACATGACGATGTTACGGAATTTTCTCAAAGATCATCCATACATTATAAGCTAATTTACTTTTAATTGGCAAGGCTAATTATATCTACCAACACGTCAGTATCATGAAATCGATATGGCTAATTAAGAAAAAAATGTGTGGGAAGTCTTGAGAAAAATCTAATAACTGCAAAGGCGACTAAGTGTCACTAATTTTGGATAGAAATTATCTAAGGGATAGTGGTAAATATAGGCTCAACAGATGGGCCAAGGGGCTACAGTAACCGATATAAAAGATGTTGGCATTTCACTGCCGGCCTATTATGTATATTAAATTACGCTTCCCATCTCACGAGTCGATGGGACGAGAGCGATTAATTTCCCAATAAAGGGGTGAAGCTTGTGTACATACTACAAGGTGTTGGGTTCCGTACCACTCACCACATTTGTGTTACCGACAGTTACGCCTCACCTTGTTTCAGAGCCTGTTATTTCTTGTGACATCTCGTAACCTTGCCACCTTTGTATTGAAAGGCTATTGGCAACCTCTGTACGAACAATATATATGTATGTTACTTGATTATTATGAAATTATTTGCGCCAGTTTGCTAATTTTCAAGTGTTTCGGTTTCATTATTTGAATTCAATCAATTATGCATGGCGTGATTGACAGCACAGCTTACTTATGTCATCAATCATTATCAATTACCTACTCTGATACTCTCATTTATCAACTGCCTTGATTGGCTCTTTTAAAAACCTCTCTGATTTAAAGCACCTCTTGAATATTAGAAAATTACGTTTTTGACCCCAATTTTTTGTATTTAAATATTCGATTGCTTCTTTCGCAGGGATGATAATCGATAAATTTGAATAAAATCTCTATAAGCGTATTTAATGGTTGGAAAGATACGGTGGCAATGTTGATGACTGGGTTTTTATATAAAATAAGAAAGTATTCTTATTTTGAGACTAAGAAAGAGAAGTTCATATTTTTTACAATGTCATTCGCTGATACGATTTTAGTGTCTTTTATCTTTTTGAGTTGGGGTACTACTTCAAAGGGGTAAATAATACTACTATCAATAATGACTTAGGTAATGGTAAAGGTGAGTATATCAATGAAACAACAAGTAATCTAAAAGACGTTTATTGCATATTTTATTATGCCAAATAATTGAATACTATTACAATGTTAAGATTTGCGTAAAGGAATGCCAATGTTACTGGCCATAGCACAATAAAAAATAAATTTGCATAACAGAACTATTATAATAAATGGCTGAATTTTATATCTAAATTACTAAGTAAATGAAAGTAAACTTAATCTACAAAACAATGGTTAATTTGTACTTTCCCTAATTTACATAAAAACATTCAAATTAAATACTTTAAAGGTTTCATGCGCATTTTTATTAATAATACTATAAATTTCAAATAGACTACTGTTTTAAACATTTTCTATTACCTGATGATTTTCCTACACTACTTGTCAACAATTTATATGGAATATGTTATGTAGTATATTTAAATGTGGTTATTTTAACAGATACTTTAGTACGGTCTCGGATAACGTCTACGTAGGCAGGCATTTCTTGGTTGGCGGCATTTAGCTTTTAGAAGTATCTGACAGCTTGCTCAGAAGGGGACCACTGGAAACCTGCAATACAAAACATTAAGTTAAATTCGTTAAACGTTACATATACTAGGGGAAATTTCGATAAATAAATATATGACTGCAGCGTTGATACTAAATAAAATATTGAATGGAACTAATATGCTTGAAGATGGATTAGGGAAACTCAACATGCTTGAAGATGGATTAGATGTGGGAAAGGTTACTCTCGCTTCATTAAAATTTTTATATTACTATGATAAGTTAAAAAGATAAAATGGTGTAGAGAAATAGGTTCAATAGGAAATAATTCAGGGATTAAGTTAATTTTCTAGAAGGGAAGGTAATTGGTTGATGGGACATTAAGCTATATCGTAAAATGTTCACTTAATAGCTACTGAGACGAACAGGGCACGCGCCAGGTCATGTGGGTTGTCTTTTTGACGATGGTTGCAATACAAAAGGACACTTAATATTTACGCAGCTGATTGAACATATTCATCATTATCAACAGCATTTTAATGTGCCCACTGCTGGTGTGCTGTGTGTGCTGCTGTGTGTGTGTCCTCTCTGTGAGATAGGGGATGGACCGTAATCCACTACGCGGGCCCAGTGCGGTTTGGTGGATGTCACATGTTGATTTCCTCACGATGTTTTCCTTCACCGTTTTAGAGCAGTGTTGAGTAAATAATTTACAAAATAAAAACACAAAATTTCGGCGGCAACAGCCTTGTATCTGTTGCTTGGCTGCTTAGTGCGCGAGAATACTACCCACGGGTTCTGAATTTAGAGTTGGTGGTGGCAATGAAGTTAAGAACTGGTCAAAATTTACTTTAATTCTAAAGTTTAGGCCTCATGTCCTCCTGCTAAAGTTGATTTGACAAGTTATCAACTTCTTATTCTCATATCAATGATTTCTAGGTGTCAATGATGAAATAACTCGACAATGCTCTAAGTATGTCTGGTAAAAAGATGTTGCCAATTGCCAATTAAGAGATCAAAAATCATGCAGCTGCTCAAAGTGCCATAATCTACAGAGTTTCGTCCACGATAGAGTAATTTACCTAGACCTAAATGTAATACAAGGGCGTCTAGAGTAAAATCATACCAGCGATAACGGTTGTCAATTAGTCCATTTAGGAGACGAAGTGCGCCACAAAAATGCCGCGTGGTCATCAATGTAATTTTGCCTAGGCTCTAACAGCAGTGTAGCTAGCTAGATCTTCAAATGTTGTTTAAGTTAGCTCACTGTCTCCTTTATCATTCTATCGTGGACGACGCGAATACATCATATCTTGGTTCTTGTAACTTAAACTCACCTCGTTTGCCGATATCGTTCAAGAAGTTCCTGTTGACCGCAGCCCGCAGCGCCTGCTGCTTCCTTTCCTTCTCCTGGCTCAGCTTCTGGCGCAGCACGGACATTGGCAGGTCGATGGACAGCGAAGGCATGCGCCGCTTCACCCGACCACTGCCGGTCTTCACGTACCACCAGGTCAAATTAGCTACTAGATCACTAAAGGACTAGCCGAATTTTGGGTATGGGAAAATTTTGGGCCATAGAGACTGTGTTGTAAAGTTTTACCAATTTAAAAAAAATATATAATTATATATTTCGTAGAGATTTGATAATTAGAATCTTCGCGAAAACCCTAGGGATATTGCAAAAACACCGATAATTAGACAATAAAAACAACAGATTTGTTCAGTAAGCTAAAGTATAGCCAATCAGAGGATAATCTATGTTATTAGTTGTTATTAGAAATGTGTTCACCATTATCTAATTATGCGTGTTTTCACAATATCCCTAGGGACGTCGCGGCAATTCGAATTATCAAATCATCTTACGATATATAAACTTTTGAAACATATATGTATAGCCACTATCTCACTCAAGGACTAACCGGCTTTTATAATTGGAATGTGTGGTATGTATGGCCGCCAGGATGACTAATACAAATAGTGTACTTTGTGATGACCAGCCTGTTAGGTACTATCCTACTAGCCGCTTCTCGCTCAGAGCTACGAGCATTAATCACCAAGCTTAGTAACCTTGAGCAAGCATGCTCGTGCCTTCTCTCTATGAGAAGAGCCCTTTGCAGTGGGGCAGTTAAAGTATTATTATTATTTATTTTAGTATATGATCAGCACTATTTATTCTAGGCCATTGAGAAAAACCTTTACCCCAATGACCTATTTATGTCTGAAGTATTTGTTACGATAAACAGTGACTTTATTGCTAACTCTCGTGAATATGTCAGTCCTATTTCGGCTTATTTAGTCAATAATAAATGAGCTGTATAAATATGTGTACCCTTGCAGAGTTTTAGGCGATTGGTTGCCAGGAATCTCTTACGTTCTTAGCATTCCTTGAACGTTTTCCATTAGACTAATGAATCAGTGACTTGTGCCGTATTTACCCCTAAAAGTATTTTATGACCCTTATTATGTATCCTTACTACATACTAAGAGTGTATTTAAGTAAACTGTAACATATTTTATTTCCAGAAGGTAACTAAGATATGATAAAATAAACAGCAATTTCTATAAAATAATTATATTTATTTTGCTCACAACAGATTCTCTAAATACATAGAAATATTAAAAACAGTCTACATACATGTGTTTGAATGCAAATAACAAGAGTAAACTTTTTACAAATCTATATTGGAAGCGCGTAACTTTAGCAGCGGTTACAAGTCGATCACACGAGGTCTAACAACAGCTGGTTGCTACCACTTCAGTTCTGATTCCTCCAAGATGATCCTACAAAATAGAAAAAAAATATATTACAAACAGAACTTTGCATAAGGTTCTAACAGGGATTCATGCTCGTTCATCAAAAAACACATGCATCATGCGGGCACTTTCTCAAATATTGGGAAAATGTTGGTAAGTAAGTTAATCAATCAATTTCTCTATCTCCAATTTTAAATTCATTCGCATTCCACATTCAAAATTCGTGCATATATTTCATTTGTTTTTGATATAGATACTCATTTGTTTTCTAACCTCTCTTTCCGACGCGGTCGAGGAAATTCCTGTTGTTGTGAGCCACTCGCTCCATATAGTTGTTGTAGGCACCTCGCTGCAGAACTTCAACTGCGGGATTCACGGAGAAGGAACGGCGTGTGCGCATGTCCATACCGCTACTTGCCACCTTCGTATACACTCATGTTTATAGTCACTGTACACATCTTAGCCCGAAGAGCGCTTGAGGATATATTAAAAGCAAGCAGAGACTCAAGAAGCAGAGCCTCGGGAGAACTCGATCAATCGATTAGTGAAAGAAAGCGTCAAGCCAAGATTCCGTTCGTTTCATATTTCGAAGAAAACTCATGGTTGTTTGTGAAGCACTTTTTTATATTGCTTGCATTGACAGCGAGGAAGCGTATTGGCATTTGAACACTGCACTGGGTTACGTTTATTTTTTTGTAAGTCTGGAAACTTTTCGTGAGTTCAATGGAATTTCCCTAAGATGTGGTAATTAATGGGTACTATATGAGTTTAGAGACACTCTGATAACCTTAAGTTTGCTTGACTGAGTATAATTACAATCAAAGTTAAATGGAAGCTGCGGTCAATGCTCGTTAATGCAGAAACTTTAACGAAACGAGTAATGTTTTCAAGTAACTGTTCGCGTATGATATTTTAAATGTAACAGCAACGAACATTTAAAAGGTATACGTAATGAAATAGTATGCATCGTTTAACATAACGACTACACAGTAAAACTCGAATAAAGTCTGCGTCCAACGAAGAGCACTGTCCGAGTACGACTATTATATTGTCTGTGGTCAAACGTTACTCTCACGTTAAAGTTAAACCGCAAATAGTTATTATTAACTTGTTACCATTTGCGAACCGTGACAACAATTATTTGCTACATTTTATCTCCACACAAGAAGCTCTTTATATGAATATTTTCATTAGAACTTTCAAAGTAACTTTTGTACTTTAATTAATTATACACGTTTTCTGTGTAACTTAATATCATTTACGTCTTAATTGCTCAGTTCATTAAGTTATTGCGTCACTTTTCAAAGAAAAGCGTCAATTAAAAAAGCATAAACGCGCTCTATTTATTCCTCTAGGTATATAAATCCTACGACTGATACCTTTAATGATTATTGATCGCGAGTGGACCAGCAGCACTGGCAGGTGATCTCTAATTGCCTTAATTTGTTTTACTAATTACAGGGACACTTTTGCCTTGACAAAGTGAACTTTACCTTTAGATCAAAATTGTGTGTAAGGTGACAAAGATTTGAGATAATAGTTGGGTAATACGAACGCGTTGTTTTAACCAATTACTTTTAAATCCGCAGTTTAAAAGTCTAGAAATCAAATGAAGTACGTTTTTCAATGTCGTTCTTACTTATAACGAGACCATGAAGGCAAATCAAGCTTCAGCCAAAATCGAAGTATTATAACTTCAAATAGTACGTAAGCTTCTTTTTTACGAGTGGTGATGCAAACCACCCTGAACGATTTTCCGAAGGCATATAGGTATAATATAAATACAAAGAAGGTAATTTACCTGTGAGTCGCGGGGCATATCAGCGAGAAGATAAAGCCAGGGTGCTCCGGCAGAGTAGCGAGCAGCCATCGGTGACATCGCGTAGAGGCTCTCCTAAGGAAACGTGGACACATTAGTAAAGGTACATCACAGAGTATAATATGTTTTCATTTTGGAGGTAGCTACAATATCAGCTTCCCCGAAACGTCAGTGGCGATCTATATAGCTAAAACGCTGATACATGAAGCAGCTCTGACAGATGGCCTACATAACTCGATGTAGGCCATCTGTCAGAGCTAGTTAGTTGCGTGTACGACACTGGCAGCAAGCATCGGCTTTGCCAGTGTTGTAGGCGCAACTAAATGTTGATGCTAATGTACAAAGCAGATTGTGGTTTTTGATGAGGACTATACTCCACCTAGGTCTGATGTGTGGACAGCAATATGTTACGTGACAGTGAATACGTTGATTCAAGTACAACTTGAACACTAGTGAATTACCCCATTAAAATTCTTAAAAATCAATTGTATAGCCCTTCCTCAAACTACGTAGCAACAGTCTATTTTAATCCAGAGCTGACCAAGCATCTCATGTAGAACTTGTTGACACAATCGAATATCGTACAAAGCCGCAATTTGGATATTTTCTCTGTATTCCCCATACGTTCCCGGCGGATTCGTCAATTTTCCACCACGCGAGCACAGCATACAAGAGAGAATATTGTAAAAAAACTTTCTGACTTTTTGTGTTTGCCTGCGGCTTATAAAAATATATACTGAATATATTCACAAATACAAATAAATTTGAAGAATAGCAAATTTTTTTACGTGATGCTTCTTTGTATATTTGGACACATAAAGAGTATCGTGCCGATTCGTGCCGGACAACGTTACAAAGTTGTGTTACAGTTGTGTGGTCTAACTCAAACTCCAGTTAGTTTACTAATTGGTTTCACATGTAAACATTCGCATCACAACGTCTGAAACTAAGGCTCGACCCCAATTTCGTGCGTCTGAACATTTTACTTATGAAACTGTAATAAACATAGGTACACAAGACAGAAATAGTAGTGAAACCTTTTTCTATTTCTAAATCCTAACGTTACGTACCAAATCTAAAAGTTTTCTAAAAGGAAAATAACTTTTTAGTGGTCTTAGTAACCGGAATAGCACTATAAACTATCTAAAGATTTCTATTGTTGTAACTTTTAACCTTAGTGATATCACAAAGTATGATTAGAACGATTTTGGTTTGGTAATATTAAGAAAAATATTGAAAACGCCAATATAGGTAACGCTCACGGGAAATGACGCAATGCTATACTCGTCAACATTGAGAATAGTTTCGTCATATTTTATCTGTTGAGCCATAAGATAGGTGCCTTGATCGACCTGTGATTACCTACAAATCTTATTTACGTTTGCTCATATTTGTGCAAACAGTACGTACAACCGTGGGTGTCTATTACGATATCTTATTTTTAGGATTTATTTTTTGCGGCATGGGCCTGCTCTTGACCTCGTACATAATCTAATCGGGTAAATCAACTCCTGGAATAAATCCGTACCTTTACTTAGAACCTACAGTAGCTCAATAAACTATACGAATTAAACAGTACTGTCTTGTCCGTTTTAGTTTGATTCCCTGATAGAGCAAATTTCTCAGAAGCAGCCCGCAGCGTCCGGGTTAGTGCCCGGTTGATATCAATATGCTCGTCCCTATTATGCACAAGGGAGTTAAATATAACTGGTATGGACCTATCCATTTAGAGGATGCCTACAGGATGATATAGGATGCTATCCTATTAGCGACAGCGTTGTCGAATTGTAAATTGTATGGAATAATAGGCCTCGTTACATTATGGCAGCGTATGTCATTTCCATGCATTATTTTATCTAGAATCATTATCATGTTACATTACATTATCATAATTTTTATCCTATGTTTTGTCATATTTGTTTGCAATGGAGGACAAGTCGGTTGTGTGTACTACTATTGCTTCGGCAGTGTGTACAGCATATTGTGAACTTACGCCAAAATTTCGTTGTACTTACTTTTTCCATTAATAAAACCGTCACAATAATGAATAGCCTTAGAATTTACAATATGGAAGTAGCAAAACTGAAAAGGCAATACACACATTATTTTATGGACGGATCTTGTATCATGAAATTATGAAAATAATAGTAGTTCGGTAAGGGAAAGAGTTTCCATCCCATCAATCGACCAATCACATGCGAGATGAAAGACGCGATGTGGATTTCCGTCTATCCGCCGAATTCACTTGCGCAATTAGGCTGCAGGGGCCTTATACCATGACGTGTTAAAACTATCATAATGCGACAGTGAATAAGGGACAGAGCTATTTGTCTTGAATAGCTCCGTCCTGTTTCTATGATCCTATCTAACAACATAAATTTCAAAAATCTTTTATCAAACGCGATATGTAAGATTCATATGTTAATATTACACTATCATATACTATGACTCATAGATCTGTGATACTAGATATTATTATTAAGCCTTTATTGCTGAAGAACTAAACACAAGTATAATCTAATAGTATTAAAAAAACTTAAATCTAACACATCGGGTTTTCCGGTTTAGTGATCAGCGTGTCCTGTGACACATAGGCCTCTTCCAGCTGTTTCCACTCATTTCTGTCTCTAGCCTTTCTAGACCAGGTTGCGCCTCCAATTTTTCTTATGTCGTCTATCCATCTCTTTGCCTGTCTTCCCCTTTTCCTTTTGCCATCGCGTGGTTGCCACTCTGTTATAACTTTTGTCCATTTAAACTTACTGTCTCTCGTCATGTGTCCTGTCCATCTCCATTTCAACTGTCTTACTTTCTTTATGATATCTTCTACTTTGGTTCTGGATCGTATTTCGACGGCTCTTAACCGATCTTTTTTAGTGACACCAATCATGCTTCTCTCCATTCCCCGCTGACATGATCTCAGTTTTAAAAGATGTTTTTGATTTAGGGCCCACGTTTGGCTCCCATACGTCAGGCAAGGTAAGACGCACGAATTGAGGACTTTTCTCTTAGCTGCCATGGAAAAGTATTTGCTTTTGAGTATCTCCTTAAGTGACCAATATCTTTTCCATGCACAAGCAACTCTTCTTTCAATTTCCATGTCCGTTTGATCTCTGAATGAAATTAACTGTCCCAGATACATGTAGCTTTTCACGTATTCAATGCTTTCGCCATCTATTGTTATGGCTATTTCTTCCCTGTTTGTCATTACGTTTGTTTTAGATTTATTCATGGTAAGACCTACTATTCTACTAGCTTCTGTTAACTGTTGTAGCATATCTCGCAGTGTGCTAGGGCTGTCAGTGATTAGTACTAAGTCATCTGCGAACCTTAAATGGCTGAGTACTTCCCCGTTAATATTTATGCCTACATTTTCCCACTCTATGTTTCTAAACACACTTTCTAGGATTGCAGAAAATAGTTTTGGGGACAACGGGTCTCCTTGTCTTACGCCTTTTGCTATAGGGAACTCTTCGCCGGTTGTTTCCAATTTTATTTGTGCTTTGCTGTTCTTATATATATTTTTGATTATACGTATGTATTTCTTGGGAATTCCTTGTTGAGTTAGAGCATTCCAGAGTGCCTCGTGCTTAATGGAATCGAACGCCTTGCTGTAATCCACAAATGCAATATACAGTGTTTTATTGTATTCTTTGGATTTTTCTATTAACTGTTTTAATACATATATATGATCGATGGTTGAGAATCCCGCTCGAAAACCAGCTTGTTCGATTGGTTGTTGTTCGTCCATTATACCTGTTAGTCTATTTAGAATCAATTTTGAAAATACTTTATATATATTTGACAACAAACTAATTGGTCTATAATTTTCGATGTTGTCCCGATCCCCTTTCTTGTGTAAAAGAATAATTGTACTCTTTGTCCATTGCGATGGTATAGATTCGGTTCTAAAGATGGTATTATATATTTCTGTGAGTTTTCTTAAGTTTTCAGGTGCAATGATTGAAGATTTTATCATCTCGTTCGTTATTTGATCTAGCCCTGGTGACTTGTCGCTCTTTAGACAGTGTACAGCTTTTTCTATTTCTGATTGAAGGAAAACTGGAATATCCTCAATTTCGTCTTCTTCTAGATTTGTAGTTGGAATCTGAACATTGGGTTCCGCTGCGTAGAGTGACCTGTAAAAGTCTGTTGCAATTTGGATTATAGTTCTCCTTATGGTCTCCTGCTTTCCTGCTTTGTTCTTAATGTTTGGTATCCATTGTTTTGACTCCACCAGTTCTTTTAAGGCTTTTTTAACTCCACCTGTCTTTTTTATGTGATTGTTGAGTATGTCTAATCTTCTTTTCGCTCGGTCCTTCTTGATACTTTTACTTATTTTTTTACTTACTTCTGAAATAGCTATTAAATTGTGTTTATCTTTTTTATTTTTCAAAAGCTGTCTTCTTTCTTCTATTAGGGCTTTGGTTTCATTTTCCGTACAACATGACTTAGGTTTTACCAATTGAGCATATAGTGGTCCATAAATTTCGCTTATGCCTTTTTCGTATCTTTCGTCTGTTTCATTTGTTGCTTCATTCGGGTGTCTACTAATATTCTTTATTGCATTAAATTTATTTCTGGCTTTTTTCGGCTCTGCACTATTTATTATTGCTCTTACCATTCTATGGTTAGTGTTAAAATTTAGTTGTTTAATAACACTTACATCGTAGAAAGCTTTTCTATTATTAGTTGCTATATAATCTATTTCATTTCTATATGTTCCATCTGGTGATAGCCATGTCCACTTTTTCTTTGTATTTTTATTGAAAAAGCTATTCATAAATGCAAGATTGTTTTCAAAGGCCATATTGATCATTCTTTTGCCATTGTTGCTTCTCCTGCCAAAACCAAATTTGCCAATTACATTTTCTTCTCCAGTTTGTTGAGAACCAATTCTGCCATTAAAATCTCCCATCAACATAACGTTCTTGTGCGATTGCTGTAGAACTGATGTTAATTGTTCATAGAAGAGGTCTTTGGCAGATTCCTCGTACTGTTCTGTGGGGGCGTAAATTTGGATAATCGACCATTTATTTTTGTACGAATGCAGATTTAGATTAAGTACAGCTATTCTCTCTGATATGCCTTTGAATTCTTCTATGTTTCCTTCTAAATGTTTTTTAATCATGAATCCCACCCCGTAGTTTCCTTTTGTTTCGCCTTTGTAGTAAAAAATATACTTCTTGCGATCCTCAATACTTTCTCCTAATCTTCTTACTTCACTTAATCCTAATATATCCCACTTTATACTTGCGAGTGCTTGCTCTAATTCCGTTAGACTCTCTTCTGTACGCAAGGTTAAGCAGTTTAAAGTGGCAATATAAAGTTTTCTTTTATCGCTTGTTTTGATGTTGATGTTATTTTTTCTTATCAATTGTGCTGGAAGGGGTTGGTCATATTCCCCCACGGGGACCAGCCGGCTTGGGGGAGGTGTATTAGTTTTAGTTGTATCGTTGAATATTATTTGTTTATTTGTTGTGATCTTCCGGTTACCGACGTGTGTTAGTGGCTATTCTTTATTTAAATCTGATGTTGAGTGAGACCTGTTTTTGTACATTCGTTCGAATGCATTTACTTTATTAATTTTTGGTCTGACATTTTCATTGGTTATTTTTGGTGATACAGATTGTTCTCTCTTCCTTTTGTCTCGTGTCGCTACTTCTCCTCTGACGACTAGTTTGTCGTACTTTAAGAATGCTATGTGTCCCTTTTTTCTTTCTTCTTTTAACTGGGGTATGAGTGCCCTACGCTTCTCCAAAATTTTTTGCTGTAGTCTTCATTCACAAAAACATTTTTAGGTAATCTTTTCTTGTTTCTCAAGATTTCTATTTTCTTCCATGCATTTAACATGTTAACTAGAACCGGGCGTGCTACTCCTTTATCTTTGCCGAGTCTAAAAGCTTTGTTGATATCCCGATTGTTAACCTCGATACCAGAATCATTTAGAATTTTTACTACCCTTTCGATTACGTTAATATTTTCTTTTGCGGGCTCCTCAATGCCATAGAATATTAAATTGTGTTCCCTTTTATCAGATTCTAGGCGTTTTATCTTCTCATTTAATTTTACAACTTCATTTTTTAGAAATAGGTTATCTTCCACCAATGGTTTCAATTTCTCATCTATCTCTTCTCTAATAGAAGTTTTTAATGTAGTTGTTTGCTTGTCCATTTCTAGTTTTAATTTAGTAAATAAGATTTGCATTTGATCATCCATTTTAGTAATAATTCGAATTTGCTATTGACAACTCAGATGTAATGTAGTAGAAAATTTAATTTATAGGAGTGGCAACACTCACTCAGTAGTTTGCGCGTAACGAAACGCAATGTTCCGTATTCTTTTGTTGGTAGCTCTTGAATGTGTCAATGCCAATTATTGGTTATAGGGTAGATAAACAATGATACTTGCATTTATTTGTTCTTCATATAAAACACATAAGCACAGTTTTTAGTGACCTTATTACTCTTCTTATCTTTAATTTTCGATTCACTTGCACAGTGTAAAATATAAGTGAGGTTTTAACACTTTATAATTCTTTAAATTTTGCGGGGCGCACTTTTTGACGTTTGCACAGTTCGGTGATCAACCGGAAGCTCAGAAGATACTAGATATATGATAGTGTAATACCGAACCGATTTCTGAATTAAGAATTTGTGTATTTGTCAAACTCTACTATACACTGAAAATTTTAAGTAGAGACACGTTCAACACCCTAAGGTTTATTGAGTGAGGACTTACTTCATCAGGTGCGGAGGAGTCCATCTGTACCATGTCGAGGGGAGACAGCGAGTCGGGTGCTGGAGCGGCCACGACGCCGGAGCCGGCGGCCACCACCACAGCGCACCAGAGAGCCCACCACATCTACGACAAAATATTAGAAATATAATTAGAAAAACGATATAGAATTAGAAACACCGGCTTTGCCCACGTGAAAGCCGAAAATTATCCCGAAAGAACACATTCCCGGGATAAAAATCTATCTCTGTGCCAAATTTCATCCAGATCCGTTCAACCGTTCTGGCGTGAAGAAGTAACAAACATACACACTCACGAACGTTCGCGTTTATAATATTAGTGTGAAAAGGGTGAAGAAAAGACAATCTTATGTGCCTACCCCTCATGAAAATTCTATGGAGCAAATATACCAAATAGTGTATCAGCTATTTATAATAACTTAGGAACAGCCTATTAAACCTAACTTCCTGCCTATAAGCTAGGTTAAGCTCAGAGTTATCTGGTTAGTTCTATCTCTACAACTATGAATGTCAATAGGTACCTTTACTACGATATGATAAGGTACCTTACGTTTATAAGTCGTGATATAAAACTTGGAGAACTTCTTACTAAACTAAACATACGTGTAAGTTTTCAAATGAGATATTTCCAAACTTTTCTGCACTAAATACCAAAAAAGATACTCGTGTGTCTAATGGTAGAGACAACAATTGTTTAATGATCAAGTTATTACAATTAAAATTATTGTATGGAAAAAGTTTCTAAGCATAACATTATAAGAATTTAGGAGCTCGTCATTAATAGCTGGGTCGAACATCAAAAGCAACGGGAAACTGTATCTACCCTCCCTTTGTGTGTGTGAAATATGAATATTAAAATTTAAAACCAAACTACCTAGCATGAGCGATCGTTTCCTTTGACTGTAGCCGAGCCGTATCGCTCGCTTCACAGCCTCGTGTTCATTTTTGGAAGGTGGCCTTAAAAATATTCACCAGTTCGCAGTATTCGCATCACGCTTCTCGTCTGCCGTAACCGCTAAGTTTTAAAACCAAAGCCCCATTAACCCGGCCTCAGCCTCTGTAACAGTAACCTTTAAACCAAATTCGTAATTTGGAGACATTGTTGTTCCTTCAATCAGTACGGTTGCCGGTTTAAAGCAACTCCTCTTACCCAATTAATGAGATTAGCAGTTGGATTCGCAGAAGACATACCAAACGTATTTTGATGATGATTAGGAAATTCAGTTGCTTAACTATTTTCGTAATGGAAATTGTTGTCTTGGAATCCGAAGGCGTCTTAAGCACATAACTTGAAAGATCATCTCATTGAGATAAGTCATCTTAGTAACCGGCTACCGCTTAATCAAAAAATATTTTGCTAGATCGCAAAAGATTAAATGGAATACAACTTTGTTTAAGAATTGGTATCTCAGGGCAGATCACAAACTTTTGTCGGATGTTTTTCGCAACACTTTGATGGAATTAGAGTTATTTATCTGTAAAAGTGAAATGTAGCTGTCAAAATAAGTAGGTATGCCAGTACAAAGGGCTCACCTTTGTGCTGGCATACCACAGACATAAATCTATATGTCTGTGTGGCATACCTACTTATTTTCCTGGCCAGGTATTTTCCAATGGAATTTTCACTGTAGAGACAGATATGGGACAAAAACTGTTACGTTGATATTTATCAAAGTAACACTTTGTTTTGATCGCAAAAATGTTCCTGATGATGGACTATGTCTGTAAAAGTTGTATTTTATTACGTAACGCAATCAATTTTAAATAGATAATTTAATTCAAGATTAGGATCTCGACCTACCCTTCGAACTTTTAAAATAAAGATTGATGATTTATATTATTTGCTAGGATAAAATAAGTTTGTTTCTTTATGTAATGTTAAGCAAACTCTCTTACACTTATCGAAGATTTTATAAAGTTTACGAATTTATATTATTTTTAAAGGGTACCCTTTAAGTTATGTTTCATTGTTCAGTTCAATCAAACAACTCTTTACATCTCAACAAATGCGTACAAAAATGCTTTTAAGAATAAAATACATCAAAATCATATCGAAAGTACACATGTCAGTAAAAGCTGCGATAACGTGTTAAACTAAGTAAAATATATTGTAAATCAAAAAGTAAAAGAGCTTTAGGTACGTTTACGAGTTTTATTCGCAGCGATTGCAGGCAAGCCTTGAGTCCGAGACTCCGCGTGACTTATCGGCTTTGGGTGCCGTCGGATATTTGTCCGCCATGAGATTAGCTCATCTTGCGCAGCTCTTATTAAAAACGTCCAATTTCTGAACATAGTTTCAGTATAAAATAAACAGAAAATATCTGTCTCGTAAGTAGGTGATTTCTGAACGTTTTTTGTTAAAAGCTTTCTTAATTCTGGGGATAAGAACGTAATAAGAATTTATTGGAAAATATAAGTTTTTGTCATAGAAAGTAACGAACAATTTCTAAGAAATCTTTAGCAATTTTTCAGTATTTATCTAGGTATTTATTAAATGCCTCAGGCTCCCTGTAGATACCTGATTTCTAAATGTCTAGAACAATTACTAAGCTTTTCACTATTTTTACCAAAAACAAATAAACTTTAAAACCTAAAAAATATTTTCGATAGTAACTCGGTTCGCTTTTGGATGACGTCAATCCAGAAAAGTAGAAAAAATCTCCACGTCAGTTCCGTTGTTTTTGTGCAAATGACAGGAGCTTTTGACATAAAACGAACAGAACGAGAAAATAATGGTAAACGAAAATTCTTTACTAAAATACCATAATTCATATTTTTTTGAGAATATACAATTTTTTTTTTGTGATCTTACGCTGGTTTCGGGAAAACGGAGTGGCTAGCTATACCGTTTAGGGAGGTTGATTGGCTTAATAGCGACGTGAATCAAACAGAGTGCCCTAGTTCCTAGAGTCCGTAATTTGTCATCGCGCTGTCGAGTCGAGATTTGTCCAGGTCTCCAACTAAACGAGATAACTCTATTTACGTAGGATCTGTTTCAACAACTCGACGAACTTGCTCTGTTTATGGTTGACCCACCTGTCCCTCAGCGATAAACACTCGTTAGACAGCCAACTGCACAATTTAATTAATGTTTGTTTACTCTCAACATTGAATAAGTACTGTTAATATAATTAGTCTCCAAAAGAAGCTATTATATAAATATGCAGATTACAGTGGAAATAAAAACGTTAGGCCACTGAATATATTTTTTGTACGAAACAGATGAGCTTTCACAAATGAACAAAATGTAAAAGTGGAAAATAAAAGATAATTTGAGTAATATGAGAGGTGCCCGCTGCAGCAGGTGCAGATAGTAATGTAGCAATGAAATCACATTAAATATACATGTGCGCAGCGCACAATTGTACCCGCAAAGGAAAATATGATAACTGGAAAATTTATGCTCGACATGATATGATAAAAACTGCAAAAATAGCAGCTCTGCTGAAAAAATCACAAAGTAACAATTTCGTAATAATTTCTCTTTTAGCTCACTTGTTCTAAGTACAGACAGGTGAGTAAGTTTACCTGTTCCTAACTGTAATTCCTTTTTAGTACCTAGTAGGCTTAGTGGAAAAGCTTGTCACAAACATTTGCAAGATATTGCGTATCTACAGAAAAGTTAAAGGATCACCGCTGTATAAAGAAAATGAGGGTCTAAACAGGATGAGCTATATTGGCAGTGAATGGGAGTTGGAGCTCAGATTGATATTATAATTGACTGTGTGTAGGTTAGGCAAGTGATAGTTCACGAACAATGAAGGTTTGTTTCACGCCATCAGGCGTAGCTTGATGATCCATTGTGTGGATGAACTGGCCGCTCCGTGGAGATTGCTATCCGTTTCTCTGTAAAATGACCGGCACAAGTTTGGCACGGCCGCTGTAGCCCGGAGCTCCAGCCAATTGCCGATAAAACTGTAACTGTGCACTTAAATTTTACAACGTTCCTGCTTCGACTTCCTAAGCTTGATAGTCAATTAATTTATTGCTCAAGATATTACCTAACCCTTTGTTTTATTAGTACCACGATATTGACAATTAATAACAATGTTATATCATTTTGCGATTTGCCCAATATCCGTTGTTAGTCATGTTTCGTAATATTAATCTGTGTTACCAATCTGTGCGAAAATTGTGCTTGTAATTATCACAACATATGTGTTAGTAATTAGTTGTTTCGTATCTCTTGTGGGTGTTTTGCTTACATTGGTGCTTTGGTACAGATATGTTCTCATTACGTTTACTAGGTTGACCTAATCATTTTCTATTATTAAAAGAGATCTTTCCTACGAGACTTTTGACCTATCTTCGTAGAATCTTATTAGAGTAAGTAAGTTCACGTGTGACTTTCTAAGTATCGATTTTGATACTTCTTGTATATTGTTTGTTTATGTTAACGAATATTAACACATAATTAATATGCTAATATATTCAATGAAAATTACTTGATATAGTCTCAGAACCGTCAAAGGGTTACGAAACTGTAGATACTCAAGTATAAAACAATCAAGATACCAACTAAAGTGCAAAACATCACTGTTTTTTAACAAAGTATTGAGTGATTTTTGTAGTCGATTTTTATATGAGGATCGCAGACGCAAAAGAATAGTGCTTTTAGTATTCCATAAATAGACCACGGTTTGATTTAAAAATAGAAGCACTTAACCTGTTCAAAAGACTTATTCTGGTCAATGAAACGTACCAGATTTTTCGCTAACTCACAATGGCTGAATGTCCTGTGGGCTTTGTATATACTTTTAAGATAAGCGTGAGCCATGTACGTCTATGAGACCACTTTGTTACGCAAACAGAGCCCTTTTCTGATTACATCTGTTGACTGTCTTGGCTCATGTGTCATTTTTAACAAGGCTTTTTGAATACATATATATGTAGTAGAACGTATTTCAATTCTGCTATTACTAACTTACTTACTATGTATATGTAGCAAAGATATGATTATTATATTTCTTTGGAAGCACCCAGCTTTCAAAAAATACAAACAAGATTGATTTGTTGTCTTCAACGGATGAAGTTTTTCCAAGTATTCTTACGTCATTTCTACTGACGACACATCACATAAGCTGCTTAGCACATGTTCCGCAGTAAACATCCACTGAAATCGTATTTACGGCTTTCTGCGAACCGAAGCACACTATAAAACAGAATGCAACAAGTGTCACCGACAGCTTCGCCTCGACAAATATTGACATCGTAGCTCCGGACCGGATGTACGCAGCGAATGGCGTTTCCTCCCAACTTCCCGATATTTGATCCGCAATTTCGAAAAGGTTCGCGTAACCACCCTATTTTATATTCACAGGCCTATTTTCACAGCGAAACAATCCCGCAGAAGTATCCGATCATAATTTGACTGGATCATCAGCGCACAATTGACTATCCATCGGTTTGAGCAGCCTGTAATTAAAATTAATGATTTTATCGGCTCATGCATAAATATGTATTGCATATATATTCCAGGCAACTTGCTTTGATGTGGTTTGTGGGACCCCTCATCTCAAGTGCATCTACCTCAGCAGCAACCGCCTCCATCTGTCGTTGAATACAGCTAAGGGCCTGGAGCACAAAGGTTTTGAACGATGTATAATCAGCTGCTAGTTCAGTTGGGTTACTGGCTGCAGTGTTCGACGTCCTGGCCAGTTCAGCTTCAAATTTTGACATTCTGTTCTGAAATTCGGTCATTAATTCAGCCATTGACCCCTTCAGTGATTCCATTGTTATTATTCAAACTTTATAATCAGTGAAATGTCAGAATAACACAAACTAGCAGGTAGCTATTATTAGGCAGTGTAATACATATAAAATTAAGTATTTGTACTATTAATATTAAATTATAATAATTAAATTTCCAATGAGCAATTTATTACCAGCTAGGATGGGAGTTGCAAACTCATTTTGTAAATAACGCCCTCTGTGGCTTGGAACTAAACAGTTAGGTAACATTTGTATTGGTCAAGCAACGAAGCTCTAATAAATTAAATGCTCTCGGCTCACATACTATCATAATAGTATAATGGCGTATAAAAGAAATATGTAAGAATAGATCCATACAATCTATTGTTACAGACTCCTTACAAAAGATTAACAAAAGAATATCATGTTCGTAAACAATGAAAATAATGATTATGTTCGTGATTATATTCATACTGTTACGAAGAACCAATCCATCATATTTATGCGTTATCGTAACATGTTATAATATCTTTAGAAAGTATGAAAAATAAGAATAATAAAGAAAAAACTGGCCAAATGCGGGTCGGACTCGCGCACTTGAAGGGTTCCGTACCATTATCGCAAAATACGGGTTTGTTTATGGAAGCCCCACTTAAATATTTATTTGATTCTGTTTTTAGTATTTTTTGTTGTAGTGGCAACAGAAATACATCATCTGTGAAAATTTTAACTGTCTGGCTGTCACGGTTCATGAGATACAGCCTGGTGACAGACAGTCAGACGGATCGTGGAGTCTTAGTAATAGTGTACTATTTTTACTCTTTGGGTACAGAACCCTAAAAACTAACATTATTACATACTTTAGTTTTAAGCGCTAGAGAAGTAAAGACTGAATATACTGGTTTTTTTTTAACCTCTTAGCCAAAATATAAGTGTCAAGATGATTTAAGAGGATTACTAAAATATATTTAAAACTCGCTTCTGCCAGCGGTTCTGCCAAAGTGTTTTATCATCCCACGGGAACATATTACCGGGATAAAAGTCGCCTATGTGCTATTCCAGACTAAAATCTATCTCTGTGACAAATTCCATTAAGATCCGTTTAGCTGTTCTAGCGTGATTAAGTAAAAAACATGTATACATCCTAACTTTCGCAATTATAATACAATCTAATACTTTTAAACAAGCAATATTTTATTTATGTATATATTATATATCATCTGAATCTCGGAAACGGCTCCAACGATTTTCATGAAATTTAGTATACAGGACCTTTCGGGGGCGATAAGTCGGTCTAGCTAGGTTTCATTTTTAGAAATCGTCGTTTTCTCTATTTTCACCCAAGCAGAGCTCGGTCGCCCAGGTACTATATATTATAGTAAGATAAGATAATATCTTTCTAATATAATACAATATCTTACTATTCGAAGCCAACATTTTAAAACACGTGGGCAAATCCAATCTCAAACTTACCATGTTTGCTTTAGAAGTGTGAGAACGGACTCGGGAAAGAATCTGTAACCAAAAGAAACATCCAATTAATACTAGAAACATTTGATGCACGTGTGCGAAATATTAATACAAAACTAAATGAGTACTAATTAATCCAACACACGAGATTATTCCGTAAATTAATTAATGTAACAGTGTTACTATCAAATGAATTTTCCGAATTAAATTTCGGACGAGTTTTCAGGTACAATTTGGCCACTAGTAATGTAATATTCGGTATCATGTGGCATTCAGTAAAAACGGAAATGATCGACGTGACCCAAATTCGGACTTCCAGGAAGCATTCGATTGGGTACGATACAGTATCGGAAAAAATTGAAATGTCGGGTGCATGAGGAGTTGCATCAATGGCGCCAGATGAAGATTATTAGATTAGCTCGTAGATCTGTCCTAGTTCTAAGTGTACGTTTTGGTAGTTCTGCTAAATTTTTCATTTCGTGGTACGGTGTCGTGTTTTTATTCAGCTATGCATACCTACGTTTGTGCTTCTTTTTTGTTGAGTCGTATTTGGATAGTTGTATAGCGCTTTTAGCAATTACGGTTTTTAATTTTATTTCTATGTTTTCTTATAGCTGTGTAAAATGTTTCTCTTTTAATTGCGATGATATTTATAATTATGCTGTAATAGTTACTTGTATAAATTAAATTGTCTTTGATGTCTACGTGTAGGAGGACTAATAGTTCTCTTCAAAAGCATATAGCCTTTCAAGTTTGTCTGGAACAGATTATCGAACATCGAAAATATCTGTATACATAACGTTATTTTGAACGGTAATGAAGCCTATTTTAACCCAAGTATTATTAATTATTATAACTATTTTATCAGTAGGTATTCGTAAAAGCATAACGCCTCAAATAGCAGCTTTGTTGGTGCAGAGAGGAATAGTTGGGTAAACTTTGTTTCGTCGGATCAGAAACATTGTTTACTGAGTATTATTCCTGAAATGATTTCCGAGAAGTATTTGCTATGTAAGTCACGCAATCTTCAGGTTTTGGGAATGGAAATAGAAAATGATTTATTGTGCAGGTATTTTTCATGGTTGAGTATTATAACTTGAAAGTGCCTGTAGATTACACGAATGCGAGAAAATGAGAAAAAACTTCTAAGTTTTTTTCGTGGAGCCTATACCTTATGATGAGATTAGATATAAAATATAAAGGTATTGAAAACTGATTACTAACTTTATGCCACGCTTTCACTTCAGTATCCTATCCCACAAAAATGTATTATTTCTGGGATTAAAAAAAAGCCTACGCCCTCATCAAAAGTGTTGCTCCAATCAGTGAATTATTTTATTTAAATTTGGGTCAGTACTTCAAGAGATAATACCCAATAAAAAAAAATACCAACAATATGTGGGCGTCCAAGCAGAAAGGGTCCATTTCTCGCCATTTAGTTGCCGAGATATACGCAATTTTATAAAGTTATACAAACACAAGTACAATTTTAACAAAAATGTCGGATAAATAATGTGCCAGATTTTGAATATTTTTTAATCCTTATTATAAATTGATTATTATAGATACCGAATCTAGTCTTAACTCAATATACCCCATTACTGGACCCTTTTTTGCTTGGACGCCCACATACTAGTATAAACAAAATAATTGCAGGGATATCTTCGTATTACAATATTTGTATACAGGTTTGGCCTTTTCGTGGCCAAAAGTCGAAGCTTGCCAGTATCATGATAAAGAAATCAAAGATCTTTTCTATATTTTACTACAGAAATGGGAACTGGGGAAGGTACGACCTACAGTTCTTACCTAAAGCTGTTTACGTCATATAATATATTAAAAAAAACCGACGCAGTATGTATAAAAATAAAGAAAATGTAAATATAGAAAGATTGGAATGTATTCTTTAGTACGCACTTTACTATAAGTATCTACCCAAAGAAATAATTAAAATAAATAGTAACGAACATTTCTTGATATTAATAAGGAAGTTATCAAAAAAGTTACGTAGTGGAAAATGCCAGAAATTTCTTTAGTAATGTGCAGTAAGTGTTATTTCTAGAAACTTGTAGTTGGGCACATAATTAATTTTTCATCCGTACTTAATATTTCTTGTTAAAAATAAGAATGACATTAAAAAGTTACGTAGCGGTAAATGCCGGATAATTCTTTAGAAATTCAGCACAAAAGGTTAGGCTTCATTTCTAAAGACTATCGAATTTTGCAGGAAAACGGTTGAAAAATGAAATAAAGTAAATCTATGAAGCTTTAAAATTGCATCGGAACACTGGTTTATTTTCAATTAAAATGACGTTAGATTCAGAATTGAAACTTATTAAGGTCATGCTTACAATCAAACTTTACGTAAAAACGGAAACGTTATAAAGGACCATTTCGAAACAGTTCGTCATTGACAACAACCAAAAACGTAACTGCAAAACGTGAATGCATGGCGGCACCCTTTGCAGGCATTTTCGCAGTCACATGAGTGATCTATAAATTAAGAGTCGCTCGTCGATACGAGGTGTCACCAAGAGAATGCGATCGACGTGTCGGTAAGTACCGATCGACGGGTCCTGATTAAGGGAACAATGCTTTGTCCGACGGTGTGATCGATCCCACTCCCCGCCGGTCAACACTTCAGATGTAATTGACGAGCTGAATTATACCCGCTATTTAGTTGATCGAATTATTCTGCCCACCGATAATTTATTTGGTTATTAATATTATTTGAACAGTTATTTTCGGTTGCCGTTTCATTGTAATAAAAATTCTTGCATTATATATTATGTTTGATGTACTGAGGAATGCTTTCTCCACGTAAATGTAAAAATTATAAAATATATATAATACAAATTTATACATCAGCAGTTTGCACTATTTCAGTCATCCAGTTCTTAAGGAATAAGTTACACCTAAGTATATCTTATTCTTTTTGTTCTGCTGTGAACGCAAAAGAAAACTCTACCGAGAAAACGAGTACTACGAAGCAGGCAAGCTATCATATATTTAAAAGAACTTTTCAAGATGTGTTCGAGACCTAAATATGTTAAAGATAAACCAATGCAGCATCAATGATGTAAAAAAGTTAGATTGTATATGTAAATATTCATAAAACACTTTGCGAAGTGATCTACCTCCCTCTCGAGGTACACGTAAAACTTTTAAACACTGAAATTGATTTTCCCCGACAAAACAAATCGACTCATACCAAATATTATACTAGAAAAACTTTGAAGAGGGAAATTAAAGGTTGTTTGGAACGTTAATAAGAAGAAATAAACAAAACAAAGTAAACGAATACATACGTAATGATATTTGAATATAAGGTCCCATTCAGATTGGAGGCGGTAAAATTATCGATAATTTTTAGGGTAGACTATCGAAATGAAACTAAGAACCAGAATAGTTATTATTGCTTTAACCTAAAGGTATGAAAGGCATAGATATGTAAATCGATTATCGTTAAAACGACATTTTAACCCCGACCATTGATTAGATTCGTGACCCAACTCTACAAGTCCCTAAAGGAGGTACGAATCCATGCGACCTCTTCACCGTTGTCACCGACAACTATTGTTCCAATATTAATCAATACTCAATTACTATACAATTGGCGGTTAGCCACACAATATAAATTGTAGACTGTAATAACACAATTACGGGGTGGATAATAACGTAATAATATAATAATTATTGGAATTATTGGACGTACGTACGTGATCGGGTTCAACTATGAGACAGCCTGTCGTACAGGTTGGGACGTGATAGTTGAGTTAAATGGACACAATATAGTCTTAGTATCAAGCAATTACACTAATTAACGTCAATTATACTGGATTTATGCCTATTGACAAATTCTGTGGATACTATGTCTGAATAGCTCTGAGGTTCTACCTGGGAGTACTTAGAGAAATATGAGGGATTTAGTCTATTAACTTTAGAGGATTTCAATGTCTGAGAGGATAGATAATGCGACGAACTTCACTCGTAATTCTAGAAAATGGATAAAGATGACAAGTCCTTGGACGACTTAGCTAGACTACTAAAACTCCTACTTTAACTTTTTGAAGTACAACCTTACCCTTTATTATTATAACTCGTCTGGGAAATCTAGGGATACGTCAAAATCTTAAGAGAAAACCCCCGGCTGGTATTCGCCCCGCAATTTGTGTTGCAGTTTGTTAATGGCGTTGTATAACGCATAGTAAGCGGTAACACAGGCGACCCCGCTAAGGGGCTGGTACAAAACCTCATTATTATTATTACACGAAAGGAATGGTTGTTACATGTAAATCGATGTACTATTGTTCACTTGCAGGAACTGTAGGGTCATCTGTCTTAACTGTGTAGATTGTTAAACTAAACTAACCAAAGAGACTTAAAACGACCTGTGCGCATCTAACCACTCTTGCCAAGTTACATTCCGGCAACCGTACGCTGTTGATTTTTGTAATATGTTTTTACATAATTGCTGTAAAGATTTTAAAACAATTATTCCTACGAACCGTGAATTTTTCATATATTTTATGTATTGTCATGTTACTGCCAAGGCAGAGATAATGGAGCCTCTAAAAGTGATTCAAGGGCTTTTCTGTGAAAATGGTAATTTAAAAAGATACAAAAATTATTTAATAAATAATAAAGTTGATTTACTTACTATACTGTGTTTCCGTTTCTTTTTGTGTACCTTAAAATGATTTATGAGAGGGTGCCGAGATGTGAATTTTTCGTAGACAAGATAAATAAATTCATGCCGAGATGGGAATAAACCCGGTAAACATGACATTCTAGTCCTGTATTAGGTTAGTAGTTTCCTAAGATATGTCATATCAATACCGTCGCTTCATCATATTTAGCTAAAAACATACTTTAGCTCAAGATATGCATCACTAGAACCTCATATTTACGTTGATCTACATTTGTACATTAAATGGTAGTAAGTTATTACATAGTAAGAGCAAATTAGCACGATAAAAATAACTTGATTCCAAGCATGGGCAGATTTGAGAATACCTACAGTCTATCCTGAATACATTTTATGAAAACGTGTCATCGCCGTAATATTTGCCAGGAAACACAAATAACCGATTTATGTTTTCTGGCAAAATTATGCCAATGTATCAGCTCTAATGTTTACAGGCTTGTGTAAGCACATTCCGTGCTTAGACTCAAAGCCAGCCTCTGTATTAAATTCTAGGACAATGTTTACTTAGTAACAGCAACAAACACGCAACTTCCTTGAAACTACCGTGTGCTTTGGTGTATTACATAAACATGACTATGATAATTTTCCCTGTGCTATAAATATTATATATGGCTGTTATTGGATTTGATACATTGTGTCTCTGCATCCCAAAGGAGCCGTGAAACCTGCGAAATACTTTATATCTACCACGTCTCCGTGTCAAATGTCGCATGTCTCGGTTCCTTCTCACTTATAAGAAAGTAGGATGTCACTTTTCGTGATACATTTCCTGTACAGCGCTGAATGGAATTCATAATGGTATGTTCTAAATAACTGAATTTGTGACAAGCCGTTTTGCACGTTTTTGTGAACGTACGTGAACATTCAAAGACGGTAGAGTCATAGTGCTACGAAATGATAAACGTTTTACCATTTATTATACTAAGGGCGATTTTTTCAATAGTTGGATAATTATAACTGAAAAATTAATAGGGCTATTTCACTTTTTATGTATTTACTATTGAAAAACATTTCATTCTTCCTCCTATAAACCTAAAATATAAAATCCGCGATCCGATTTTAGTCTCAAATTAAACTGATAGGTACGTACTCAATTTAAAATTAATTTCAAAAGACGCGCTGACGCCCTCCATTTTATAAGTACAGCAATTTTGGTCTCATCCTGAACGGCAATTTGTCATGAGATAATGTTTCTCTAAATTTTTAACTTGGTTTAAAAATAGATGCCTGAAAAGAAAAACAACTACAAAAGAACCACATGAATTTTTGTTCAATTTCGCCTGAGAGATAAGTCCAATAAAGAAAACGTGTATTATCATCACGAAATGGAAGAATATTTACCAAATGTGCTCGCTGAACTTTGTCGGAATAAAAGACTGCCTAATGAACCGTGGAAGTTAGCTTCCGTTAATATGACCAGATGGTCGATACTAAAAAGTCTATTCCATAATGAACATTATCGAATAATGTAATCCCCTAGAACCTTCGTGGATCAAATCAGCTGATACATTAATTTCTGCTAACCGTGCTGCTTTTGCCATGACCGTAATAAAATCGAAAGTTTAGGAGCTCAGAACAGAACACACTAGATCAGACTGGATAGGTTTATAAGCTCAATGTTCTTATTAGAACAATACGTTGCATTTTTCAGTATTTTCAGTAAAATAATAGGTACGCCCACAACCTGCCAACCACTTGCGATACGTAACTCTATTCAGCCGTATATGTTTTTCTCGTATCAGTTCAAGCTGTACTTTCCCGTTTTGTTGCTCATCACATTCACGGGCATTCAACGTGCATCAACCGCATGTGAATACAACTGTTGTGAAATACCCACTCACATTTTTATACAACAGAAAAAATTATACATTCACGAGAATTAAAATGTTTATTTCTTTTGGAGTTTTCGTTTGAATTAGAGTAGGTAGACGGAATTCTTTCGTTACTTTTGAATTTAATTCCAACATTGAAAAGAGAAAATTATGAAAGTCAAAACTCGTAATATTTGCTTGTCGTGTCTGATCCCTTAGCTTAGGTGCTTCGCCCTTTCTGTGGCGAACCCCTTGATTATTTATGGTTGGTGACTAATCTGCCTGAACTCATACGTGAAATGTGAACTCTTTTGTCTACCAAATTAATTATTTATACGGGTGGTACGCACAATGCTATTGAGGTCCCTTATCTATATGCTGACGTTAAATAGGTTATAATGTTACGTTATAAATGACTATTGCTTTTGAATTTCTGGCGATTACCGAGAGAAATATTTCTAAGAGATTTTAGGTGAAACCTTAAAAGATGACGGAGCAGGTTTACTATACCTTTTTCACAGCTTCAGCCTATTAATGTTCCCACTGCTGGGACACAGGCCTCCTCTATGTGAGAGGTAATAGGCCGTAATCCACCACGCGGGCACAGTGCAGGTTGGTGGATGTCACATGTCTTCGATTTTTTTGTTCTAGGACATGCCGGTTTCCTCACGATGTTTTCCTTCACCGTTTTGAGAGCAGTGGTGATGAAATAATTTACACAAAGTAAAGCGCCTTTTTACCTCGTGTTTAATTAATTACCTCAAGTTTAACTAAATGTATCCGAACTAAATTTTAACTTACGTGTTGTGGCTTTATTAGTCGCTATGGTGTGGTTGTTTATATGAATAGTAGGGTAGTTACGAGAAGAAATTTATCTTTGCTGGTAAGCAGTACTTTTCATTTCATGTAGGTAAGCACTAATTAAAAGAATATCACCTACCTCTGTGTGTATGTTAATTACGAAATTGGAATGCGATGATTTGATGAATTTGATTGATGTCAAATTCCCAAAATTATGTAGATGCCGATACAATTGCGTAGGAATGATTGATGCTCAATGGGATACTTTATTTGAATTGCACCTACGTGTAAATTTGATTTGTGCATTGGCATTAATAAACCACAGTAACCGGCAAATTTGCAACAAAACATAAAACTATGTATCATGGCATAATATTACTAGATTTGGTGCACTAAAATCCTAATTACCTTTTTAATCAAACAAGCGAATGGCCTAGTCACGGAGCACTAGATTTTATGAACGACAAAATGATAAACGATGGACGGCCTATTACTAAATATTAGAACAGAGGCAAACTAACCTGTGTACACAAGGCTACATCACTTCAGAACTCTGATAAGGGTCGTAGGACAGGACTTTAATTACGAACTCCTAAATAATAACTATGCTTCAATTAGTTTTACTGTCTTGACTGTATTAGGCTTGGTGGTCGCAAGCATTGGTTTTAACCCTCGACGGAAAAAGTGGGGTGTTATTTGTGTATCTGTCTGTGGCATCGCAGCTCATACTCCAAAACGGATTTTGATTTCGTTTTTATTGTTTGAATGGTGACTTTATCAAAAGTGTTCTTAGCTATGTTTGATGAAAATCGGTTAAATCATTCTATAGTTATGGGCGTTTTACTGTTCGAATCGGGGTGTATTCACAAGATATCGTGTCATAATTACGTGTTCAATAGATTGTCGATAGAAGCGTGTCTAGTGCTAGATAAATTATGTAGCATGAAATAAAATTGTGTGGGCTTTTTTAATTTTTTATTTTACTTGTTCAAATATGGAATCCTTAGTACTAGCCGCGGTTTGAGTACAGTGTTATTGGTTTTTTTTCAAGTAGCAGACTAAATTCTCCATTTTAGTTCAGTCAATAGCTGCCAGTCTGCCCTATAACCAAAAAATATAAAACATGTGATATTTATCAACACGCTCTGGGCCCGCGTGGTGGATTACAGCCCACTCCCTCCTCTATAGAAGAGGTCTGCGACCCGAATGGGGAACTTTATAGGATTATGATAATTCTAACAAAAAGAGCGTTTCCCAATGCATGGGACTTGAACATAACTGCCAAAAATTGGTTACTATACTACATCTATAGCTACTATGTATATATTACTCTACATATATCATCGTATCCGTGCGTTCAAGCGTTTTGCCATACCTATTATTGGAAACAAATGTAGCAGCTCAGAATGTTAGGACCCATTAATATAAATGCAAATTTTTATCCGTGGTGCTAGGCAACTGGGCTTATCCCCGTTGTCAACGACCCTTTGTGCCTATTGGCCTTTTTACCCGACTGCCGAAGGAGGGTAATGTGTTTATCAGTCTATGTATGTATGTATATATGTATGTATGTATGTATGTATGTATGTTTGTTCCTATGTGGCGTTCCAGAGACCAAACGCGTTGGCCGATTTTGATGATTCTTACGTCAATCGATTCGTCTTAATCCTGCGAGTGTCACTGGCTACATTAAAATTGGAAAAAACAAAAATGGCGGATTTTGGGCGCCATTTTGTGGGGAAAAAAAATTAACACTTATATGTTTAAATGTACCTAATTCTAAAAAAATAACTAAAAAGTTGTAAATAAAAAAAATTAATAAAAAAAAACAAAAAACCCGACTGCTTAAAAAGCAAACTAAAAAGACGTAAACAAGAAGAAAATCATGCTGTGCAGTCGGAGGATACATCTGGTTTTGGTCCGCCAGCTCGCGAATAAGTATCCTCCGACTGCACAGCATGATTTTCTTCTTGTTTACGTCTTTTTAGTTTGCTTTTTAAGCAGTCGGGTTTTTTGATTTTTTTAATTAACTTTTTTTTGTTCTGTCTCCTGCTTGATATGGAGGCAAGTGGCTTTTTTATTTTTTCCTACTCCTTCTTTATTCTTCTCTGATTAATTTCGTTGCGGGATCCAAGACAGCTAAATTCATTCTCCGGGACTTCGTCGAGCTTCATTGCCTCGGCGCTTTTCTGGTGGTCGCCACTGTTGATTCTGACTTTCAGAAGCTGCAGTGGTTTGGGAATAGTGCGGTGGGATCGTCCCATTTACTAAATCAATGCAAGGCATGCCTCGGGGGAATTAATTAAATATTACATTGTCATTAAACTTTTCCTTAGAAAACATCATCATAATACAGAACAAGGGTCTAATTTAACAAAGTAATCCTTTATTAACAACAATTGTAAAGCGTGGAACTGTGTCACACGCATAATTACTCGAGGAGGGTGGTTTCGGTCGCAGTATTTCACTTGCATGTTAAATACGTTCATTCGGAAACCCCTAATTGCAATAATGTGTAATTCGTTTGCAAAACACGTTTTCTTTATACATATTTATGTTTGTGCAAACGTAATCCGAAAATGGGACACGACTTTTTATAAAAAAAATTAATTTAACAGATTCTAAAACACATTTTGGCAGGTTTGTCTAAGAACATCTAGGCGGATTTTGTAATTAAATATTAAAACACTAAATTCTGTTTCACTTTGTTAATGTAATATTGAAACACATTTTAAATTGTTTTTCTTAGACCGTAGTCAAAGTTCGTAGCAAAATTCGTAGCGTACTACGAAGCTGCTACGCTTTCGTAGCAACAACAAATCTCGTAGCACTGATTGAAGTTAGGTGAAAATACTCATACATAATTATTTTCCGTTGTATTCTGCTCAATATATCATAAGTATCATTAGATTCAATAGAAAATGAATCTGTATTTGATAAATGAATTGGTATCAAAGTGAAATATCATTGGCTGCCCACGCTTTTTGTGGAGTGTACTCGTATATCAAACACACACGTATATTTATATAAAGTAAATGAAGCGATATGAGTAATGTACCTAGTTTAGTAGTTAATTAAAGGATCTTGAATGCGAGCGCAAGCTCATTAAACTGAGAGATGTATTGGATCTACTTGTGCTCAAGTAGGTACTTGTGTTGTTTAGTACATAATTAAACAATCGACACTCCCGGCTACAATTATTTTGTAAAAAATACCGGTCAAGTGCGAGTCGGACTCGCACACTGAGGGTTCTGTACAAACCTCAGCTTAAAAGTATTATAGACCCGACTATTTGATATCAATTCCAATTTAATACCTCCACGCGTTCATGAGAAAAAGGGTCTTGACAGACAGACGGACGGATGGACAACAAAGTTATCCTATAAGGGTTCCGTTTTTTCCTTTCGAGGTACGGAACCCAAAAATGTGACTAGATGATAATTATTACTACTTTAGAATAAACCAGCAGTACAATTTTACTTGCTTGCACAGCTTGTTGGGTAGACACATTTTGCAATGACAGCGAGGCTGAAGAATATTTTTATGAGTTTTCCGTTTTTGTCACGAGGACATTATATTTTTTCTAAAGTCCACATGAGAACAGGTATTTTGTAATCAATTATTAATCCAATTCACAAAATAGACAATCGTAAAGGGTAGCCAATGGGTATCGTGTCCACCAGTAACTGATTAGTAGAAGTCAGATAAGCAGTGCCATGTAAAATACTGCCCACCTAGCCAACTTACAAACGTTTCGTATCGAATGTCTTTCTAAAATCGTTAACGCCTTCTATTTGTATGGTTTGACCACGTGACTTAAAAAATAGATGTGCAATTCCCATACATTGATTCGTTTTCTACTGGCGTTATCGATTGTAGATTGTCAACTTGGCTTCAGACAGCCAATTCTAACATATTTGAAAAACATCGAAGCAAATAGATATTGACTGAAATTCTCAAAATCTACAATTTTGACAAAACCAAAACCTCAGCGTTTTCTGTTTACGGTAACTAAACAAACACGAGGCCATTATTGTTGAGTCTATATTTAAAGTTGATACAATTTAATGTAAATAATAACTAGTATTAACAATATCGCTTGCTCAGAAACTTGGTTTACTTTACAAAGAGCAACGTAGTTAAATGATAGATGATTCGAAAGGCCGATTATTAAATACATTATGCTAATATTTTATTTACTTGTGTTTAGAAAACTTTATAGTTCTAGTCGACGACTTTAAGTTACTTTTGTCACACATTATTGTTCCAAAATTTCCAGTTTAAGTTCCCTAGCACGGCTTGTCATGTTATTAGAGATGCGACTTATTTTTAGGGTTCCGTATCCAAAGGGTAAAAACCTGTCTCTCTGTCACCAGGCTGTACCGCATGAACCGTGATAGCTAGTCAGTTGAAATTTTCACAGATTATGATGGATTTCTGTTACCGCTATAACAGCAAATACTAAAAACAGAATAAAATAAATATTTAAGTGGGGCTCCCATACAACAAACGTGATATTTTTGTCGTTTTTTGCGATAGTGGTACGAAAATCTTCGTGCGCGAGTCCGACTAGCAATTGCTGGTGTTTTATTATTTAATTTATTTTAGATGGCTTTGCACTCGACTCTTGTCTAGGTCAGAGGTGACAGAGACAGAGTCGACGATTTCTAAATAAAAAAACTGAGGTTGAGTATTTATCTTAATCCACTTTAGCCTACAAATCTACCAAGCATTGGTATTAAAATAGGGTTTGACACGTTCTTAACTAGAAACTTTCAATTCTGGAACCGGCCTTTAAAGTCACATCTAAAATGTCAGGCTTGGTTTTGAGTTCTAGATTTCAGTATTTCAACAATCGAAATAGAATTCCGTTACTTTATAAGTTTCAGCTCGTCTTCATTGTTGATACTTCCAAAATAGTCAACCAGCTATCTGGTTGATTTAACCACGGATACGTTTCACACACTAAATCAATCTGTTGATCTACGAAACCGTCCCGACCCGAATTAAATCTTTCATACAACATAAAAAAGTCTCAATAATACTTTTTTAATCGCCGCTAACCCTTTTATCCTGTTAAAATATTCAAACATTTTGGAGTATTACGTGTTGAAGGCAGTTTAGGGTTATTTAACGCATTTTCCGTATAAGCTTCGAGACTGTTCGGTAGTTTACACAGATATAAATCTAACTAGATGACGCGAACGTATGACTTCACGTGTCGAAAAATAAAGTAAAATTGAGAACAATGCTAAGCTGCAGCTGTTTTATTAAGCGTTATCGATACCGGACATCAACCGAAACCTAGATATACCTCACATCACATCACATCATAAACCTATTAATGTTCCCACTGCTGGGACACATGCCTCCTCTCTGTGAGAGGGGATGGGCCGTAATCCACTACGCGAGCCCAGTGTGGTTTGGTAGATGTCACATGTCTTCGAATTTTTGGTTCTAGGACGTGCCGGTTTCCTCACGATGTTTTCCTTCACCGTTTTTGAGAGCAGTGGTGATGAAATAATTTACACAAAGTAAAGCACCTGCCTGGGTTCAAACCCACGACCTACAACTTGTAAGTCGCGGCTGATGCCACTGGGCCACTACTGCTCCCAAGAAATATCTAATTACGCCGTATTGAGCTGTAAAAGCTCTTCAAAAAAGAGTTGGCCAAGACAATGGAAATATGTTGAGTCACCGTTTGTTTTGTTCTAAAATTGTGTGTGAAATAGTGGCACGATTAGTTTTCATACAGTTGGAGGGACTTATCTAGTTAGATTTATGTCTATGGTAGTTTCGAAAAGCTGATTGAACTTTGTAATGGGACCGGTCCCGTCGGTGGAGCACCGCGTAATTATAGTTGAGTGTAAACTCCAAGAAGTGGGGCGGTATGCTGCGGAATCAATTTGTTCATAATAATCGCCATATTTATTTTAAATGCGGATATATATTCGACAAGCTGAGCTGACTAAGTTTGCGGTTCAAACTACAAGTACTGTCGTCTGTACAACTTTGCCGATTCCTGGATGTAGCTAAGATGACAGAGAGAAGTTAATTATAAGAGATCTTGAAATCTTCTTCAGAAAGACCAGATGTATGTACTCATTATCAGCGTAGTACAGTACAACTATTTTCTTAATGTCGCTCGGCAAACTTCGTGTTTCGTCAGTCGCCGGATTTCTATCAGTTGCAGACCGGACACTCAATCAACTTAGAAATATAAATTTACTAGCTTACCCGGCAAACTATGTTTTGCCATAAAAACACCAAACATTCATCTACCCTACCTACCCTACCCTACCTACCTACCCTACCCAACCTACCCTACCCTACCTACCCTACCTACCCTACCCTACCCTACCCTACCCTACTCTACCTACCCTACATTACCTACCTACATACCTACCCTACCATGTAGGTAAGGCAAAAATTTTTTTTTTCTTATTTTTTTTTTCATAAGAACCTTCTCCTAACTATAACAAACACAGCATAAAAAGAATAAGCGAAATCGGTCCAGCCGTTCACGCGTGATGCCATGACCAAGGGAAATAGGGATTAATTTTTATATATATAGATATTCTTTTGACTTCTACACAATAAAGTACTTAGTTCTGAATTCAAATTGCCATACATGATAAATCTTATGATTGATGGACATGGAATTTGCATTCGTTTGTATTCGGAAATGCGATGATTTCCGAGGGGCATTAAGAAAATAGTTGTACTGTGTTATAAATACCTAGCGTGCGTGTATGACCAGATGTATAAACGTAAACAAAGCAAAAGGTGATGTAAGGATCGTAGCAGTTGGCATTCTGTAGTTTTTGCTTAACCCCATGAGAAAAAGCCGTGAGTTTACATATGTATATAATATGTATCTACATAGCATAGAAAGCAAAATATGGACCAGAAAACTGTACTGAAAAACTCTATGGTGAAGAAATCACCAATCCTCGTCTTCAGTCGACCATTATTGCAATGCCCTTTTTTGCTGCTCAGTTAGCTGACCACAGTCACACTAGTTTAGATTGATAGCCCCCTGAGAGTCACACAAATTGCTGACTTCTGGCATCTACATACAATTTCAACAAACTAAACGGTCCTTAGGTAAATTAATTTAGTCAATAAAGACCATATTGTAAGACTCGACACGACTTTATCAACTTTGTATTCAGGACAGCTTAATAAGTAATTTAAATTAATTTATAAATATTTTGTTAGTCAAAGTACCCATATTTGTTAGTAAAAGGGACTTAAAAACTATTTGAGTAAATATTCATGAAGTTAGTTTGAAACTATTCGTCCCGGACTATAGGAGGCTTACGGCCGGGGACCTAAATGTTTTCGTTCCGGTATTATACGGGTCATAAAGACGGACTTACGCCGTATACATATTTAGGTAAATAAATATTTGCGGTTTATTTATATCATGACATTTTGCAAAAAATATTGTTGGATTAAAAGAGGCATAATTACTTTAAAATGAGAGTTATAAGCGCTCCTAAAAACTTTGTCCCTTGTTGTAACGACACTATGGTAAACAATTTATAAAACAGTATTCAGCCCTTATTCGCATTCGCAAAACAAACTTTCAAATCTAGCTAAACAAATGAACACTAATTAATCCCTATCCACATTACATTACAACAATGTGTACCAACTACAAACAATTCATAATTCCCCTAATACATAATTGTTAACCAATATCAAACTAATTGTTAATTTTAGGTACCTTTGTATTGCGTAATGAACAGAGGTGATGCTAAACGGTATCGTAATTAAGACTCAATTAATCACCCCGGAGCAATTTATTTAATATTTCTTAACGAGACCGGACTCTTTAATAGAGAACCCGCCGAGAGCTCTCAAAGGTTCAGACTTAACCAACTATTGGCTTTATTAGGGTTGGATTACACCATGCTAAACTGTCTGGAAAAATTGTAACGGTGTTAATGAGAGCCTTAGAAGATTCTTGTTAACATGATCGATTATGTAAACGTAACTGTTAGGGTTGGTCGGAAAAGGTTTAGGCTGCAGTTCGAGAAATATTGTCTGTTAAGGTTGTGTACAATAAGCTTTATATATTATTGGACACACAGGACATCTTATTGGCAGCATCAGATGTAGCACATTAATTTTCATACTTGCAAATGGTATTTAGAATATCATTAATATCGATATCGCTTGCGCCTAAATTAGAACAATTAATGTTTACTTAGAATGTGTAGAATATATCACAAAATAAACACACTCATTCTTAGTGAACAAGGCAACATTATTTTCTCATGTTTCAAACATAAGGATTCGTGAACAGAATTGGTATACATGTGAATCAAGATTTCTTTTATTGTAATTACATTCTCTCATTGCATATTAATTTCATGCCAACATGGACAATATTTACATTTATTTGCGCAACCCGAAATTGATGAAAATCATAAGTCTTGCTACTTTTTCCGAACATATACAAAATCGCGTCTTCTTCCATAGATACATACTTTTAATTAGAGCAATTGAGAGCATGATGCAAAGGAACAGATAAGATTGTTGAAATTAATTACCATTTCCATACATTTAACATATTTTCCTTGTCCATAAAAATGTCTTGCAATAAAACACGATTCCGTGAAGTCGTGAGCAAAGACCGAAAGAGCACGCAAATGGAAAAAAACCGGTCAAGTGCGAGTCGAAATCGCGCACGAAGGGTTCCGTGCCATTATCGCAAAAAACGGCAAAAAAAATACGTTTATTGTATGGGAGCCCCACTTAAATATATTTCATTCTGTTTTTAGTATTTGTTGTTATAGCGACAACAGAAATATAAAATCTGTGAAAATTTCAACTGTCTAGCTATCACGGTTCATGAGATATAGCCTGGTGACAGACAGACAGACGGACCGCGGAGGCTCAGTAATAGGGTCCCGTTTTTACCCTAAAAAGACCTAAATGACTCGAGTTTTAATCTACAATATGAATATTTACATTTATATTTAGAATCTGAATTCATCATTTGGTATTTATACAATTCATCTAAATTGAAAAATGAGTATTTATTATTCCGCTCCATTTGTTGGTGAAGTAATATACCGTGAAATGGAGTTATTTCAGAACGATGGGATCGATGAATTCGGTATGAACAACGGGAAGTTTTTACTCTTTTCTACAGGTAAAAAAAATGGGAAATAATAAGTCTAGCCACAATAGTACATTGTGATACAAGGGTGGAAAGTAGGTTATTGCAAACGAGCTGTCATTAACAAGCCCGAGCCGAAGGTGAGGGTTTTTAATGACACGAGTTTGCAATAACCTACACGCCCGTGTATCACACGATATTTTTCAATACAGTTGTGGGAAATAGTAAAAACAAATCAAAGAATTAGAATTGTTAATTCACAAATAAAATAAAATTTTCGCACGTTTTTGCAACTGCACATTTTTTTTTTACTACGAAAACAGCCTACACAGCCTATTCGATTTTTGACAAATGTTGATGTGAAAATATTTAAATTGAAACTGGTAATTAAATATATTAAACAACCATTTAAAAGACTTTTGAGAATTAAATGCTAAAACGTACGGAATCATTCATTTTTCCTCGTATAAAATCTATTCCATTTTATTCTATGTATGAAAACTCCTTGCTACTAAACTTTTTTAAATTGACTTATAACTAAAGGCGCGTTTTTGGAACTGGTCATTTTTTACAACGAAAACAGTCTATACAGCCTATTCGATTTTTGACAAATATTGATGTGAAAATAATTAAATTAAAACTGGTAATTAAATATATTATACAACCATTAAAAAGACTTTTGAGAGTTCAATGCTAAAACGTACGGAATCATTAATTTTTCCTCGTATAAAATCTATCCCGTTTTATTCTATGTATGAAAACTCTATGCTACTAAACTTTTTAAATTGACTTATAAATTTAAAACTAAACTGCAAAACTAATGATCGAGCTCGTAAACAAAAGTCACGACCGCGTAACAGAAAGATGCCTATGCGTAAGATTTAATTTTCGAATCATAATTATAGCCTCTGAAAGTACGCCATGTTTAACAACTGTATTGAAAAATTATTTATTGGACACGTGATTAAACTTCTAATTTTATAACTAAGCAACGGGAAAATGACATAGCCTCTAATAAACTAATTCGTCTTTTTTGCAACGCCAACTAAATATTCTACAGAAAGCGTCAAGTAAAGATCATCAATTATTGTGACTTGTCCTTCTTATTATACATTGCCACGTAATTTACTAACTCGGCCACGGATTTTATATCTTGTCACCATTTTACGTTTTACAGCTTCAACGCAATATCCTCAAAAAAATATAATTCAAGCTTCTATCGAAGAAAGAAAGAAAGCATAATTTATTATAACTTAGCATGTAAAACAATACATCATATTCTTTTATCGTGAAAATAGCCACTGCATGATTTGGCGCGAGTACGCGAGACGACAGCGACCGGCCATTTGCACCAATCAGAGAGCGCCATTCGATTCATGTGACGACGAGTTGAGTTGATCACATGTAATTGTTTATTGTCGTTCGTGCGTTCGTATTGCAATTGTTTTCGCTGTAATTAAATTAAAGTTTTCGATGAGTAATAATTAGTTATGACGTTTAAAAGTGAAAATGAAGTACCACTGTACTGTTCTGACGAGGAATTTTAAATAATATATTATATTTAAAATAATAAATGACGGTCAATGAATAAGTCCAAGAGCGAGCGTAGCGAGCTCGGGAGCTTAGGGCACCCCGACACGGACAGGTTAGGTTCGAAGGAGATGACGGGAGCTGAAGTGAGCGAGCAAAGCGAGCGAACTCAGCTCCCGTCATCTCCTTCGTGTTAGGTTACTTTAAACCCTGCATACAGAAATAGGAGCCCCGCGCAGCGGGGCTCCGTCGACTCTGTCGCATAAATACTAATCCAACTTGCACCTATTCTATATTAAAACCAAAAAATATAGTCTTTTATTTTGTCTCTCCTCAATAGCTTCTGGTAATATTAGTGGCCAATATACTATTTGATGAAATGTTTTTGCAATTTTTTTACGATCAATTAATATGGCATGAGTTACATTTTAAACGTACTGAGTTAAAAAATTAGAAGCTAAATAAATATATTTTTTGATGTCATTTAATAGTATTTTAGAAATTTACTGTTAGAATGCATGTTAAAAATTTTGATGCTAAAAAATAACCATCATGCTGAGTTGTATTTAGAGTGGTTTACATAGAAGATAACTAGTGGCTAACATAGTATTATTTAGATGCTCGTTAATTGTGGCTGACTTAGTAATTTAGAACGCAACATACATTTTTGGGGGCGAATAATGATATTAAAAAGAAGCCTGTTTAATTAGCACCCAAAAAAAATTGGCTTATATAGGCTCGGATATTGCGCAATTCAAGATACATCAACAAGATTTTGATTTTAAAATTAAATAACTGCAGTCGTAGCTTTAAAGTTCGTAGTCGTACGCTACGAAGCTACGGTATGCGGTAGCCGAGTGATTTGAACTAAAAGCCAAGTAAGCGATATCTATATACTCGTACATGCGTTCACAGCTGCCAACATTTTATCTTCATGTAAAAGTTATCTTTACATGATAATTTCATGTCAATGCATTAGTTAAAATGATCAGAAAATCTCTCAATGTTAAACAAGGTTAATAAGTCAACAAACTTCACAAGGGCGTCCATAATCATATTTAGATTATTTAGCTTAATTTTTCAATCACTGCGAACGTTTAAAGTAGTTGTCAGTTTTGACTTTCAAAGACATATTTCGAATATTTCTTGTGATTTTGCTAATATTCTCTTAACTTTTATTAATGGGAAAATTATTAGTTTAATTTCCATTAACTCGTTTACAGAAGTGCCAGCTTTCTAATCGGTACGATAAATCTGAGCATGTCACATTTGTAAACTGTCTGTCTACACCACTATCTTCGTTACGTTATATTGCTATTGAACTATTAATTTGCTTGAAGTTGAATGATTGGACCTTAAGTTAATAAATGACCTAGGGAAAGTAGCTGTCCCGCGGCCATTAACAATATTTTTGGCGCGATCATTTCCAATAAATCAAATTCCTACAGTCTAAAAATATATTCTAAAGCTATGTTAAGCCCTGAACAGACGAAAGGTAAAATTAGCCAGACCAGTGCGTTGTAAATGAGTAAGTAGGTACCTGGGCAAGATTAATTGGACCCTGATGACTTGCAGCCCCGAGATTAATAGCTCGATCGACTGCTTAAACGATAAACAGTATGATTTGCGAGATCAGCGCCTCAATGACGATTTGTAAGTCATCTTTTATGGTTTGCTAATCTATTCCCTTCATTTAAGTTTAACTGCCTATTTTATTAATAGGAATAATCTGTACACTCAATCATGAAAAGATTTTCCTTTGAAATAATTTGCTCAATCTCGAGAGATTAAAAACTATTTTCAATTGGAAAGTTCTTGGGTTCTTTAATAAATGTTAGTTGTTTTAATATTATGAAAGTGGAAAGTTTAGCAACGATAAACTTTCCAGTGTTTTCTTTAATACATACGGAATTGCTGCAACATCAACATTCAGAATAAACGCCTTAAGAGTAACGACGATAAAAATACATATATCTGTTCACCCATTGTCGTAGTACCATTAACGCATGCTTATAGTACTCGCATCACCATCCATGACATTTCTATGTTAATTTTATTGTAAATTCTACGAAAAGATGGATAAAAGTGCAAATTATCGGAGCTAGGGTCGCAACGATGATAACAATGTATGTTCATGTATGCCACAGAGTAGCCATTTGAATAATTTTTGCATTCCAGTAGGACCACAGGCGACTGTGGACAAACATGGAGTCGCTATTGGTTGAACGACTACTTGTTGCATGGGACCCACGGGTACTGTCGCTTGTTTTTATGACGCACTGTTCAGTTTATTTAACATGTTAGTCTGCTCTAGTAATTTGTAGGTTTCGGAGTAATCTGTCCTTTGGGGAAAGTATTTGGTTAAAGATATTATTTTTCATCCAAAATCGACCGTAGAAATATTATTTTTGCTGAAATAATTATTACGAGTCCCTTAGTGCAGATAAACAGCTTCAGACAAATATGTGAATTTAATGAAACGACGGTCAATTTAACTCAAACGACAGTACCAGTACTACTTACGACAAATCCATGAACATATTTATAAAACGGCAGTAAGAAATAATAAGTATAAGAACTCAGCTGTCATGCTTCACGTCTGGGCTAAGCCTTCATCGCAATGCAAGAAAAACGCAACGCGAACAGTAGGAGCAATATCCGTTGATAGATTTAAAAGTAGTTGTCAACACGAACAGGTCACAAGGGACAGCAAAACTATGGAATTGCTTTCTTGTGCTAGATTTTGCCTACGGTTACGCTCGTGTGGCAAAGGTGCAGCGAACACTTTTCAGGATGAAAACATTTATTTTCTTTCTACAATAACGAATGTATTTTATTAACTTCAATTGGACAAGAAAACACTTATTTAAACACTGTAGTAACGTTACAACTAGGGAAAAGAGTGTAAGATCAAACTACTCAAAATCTAAACGGCGGGTATTGGTATTTGAATATTTGGAGTGCGTGAACGTGTCTAACTACCCTACCTTAATGCAAAATATTGTCAGTTTTTCAGGCTGAAGGACAGTTTGACAACTCAGCGGAGACACAGGTTTCCTGCCTGTGAGAGGAACTTCAAATACTTAATTCAGAAATCGGGGCAGACACATGCATTGTTGAACTGACATTTTTATCCTGTACAAAAAATGGGATGTGGACGTTTGACTTTACTCAATATATGTTACTGGCAGCAGATAGGATTACCGAGTTTCATTTACTTCATACTGTATTTATTTTTTACAATATTTAACTTTTGCAAAATTATATTTGCCATCGACACGCTAAAAAGAAGAAGATTTTGTTTACTACTAAAATTTACAAGGTAGGTAATCCTGCAAGCATGAACTGAAGATCAAGGATTAGGTACCCTTTCCTAAGTCTATATTGAATTTAATATAACTGAGAAGGTCTAAATATTGACTTGGTATTTATATTTACGAAGCTCAATCCGACACTGTGTATATTTTAATTATATTAGGTACTTTTACTAAAAAATATTGGAGGATATTTTCTTATCAATCAATCTGCGTAATCTTTACTATTCAATCTAACCGAATGTAGCTGTATATTACATGAAGCAACTGCCTATATGACCTCCAGAAGTCACTGTGTATCACAATACCACTTGGTAAGACTGGTCGGCATTTTCTGACTAACAGTAATGACTGTCAAAGTGACAAATGAAGGAAGATTTTCTTGTCAAAAATTCATACATAGTATATCAAAGAGCAAACCCTTAAATGTGCAACCAGCCTTATGTCGCCCCTAGCAAATCACGATAAAAGCGCGCAACATTTATACTTGATCTTTTTGTTTTTATATAGCCTGAGCAATTTGTTTCGAAGCCCGACTACTGGCTAGGGACAATTTCTCATGCCGACTAGTTCATCTCTTATTGAGTCGCATCCAATATTGTGCGTATTTTTCTATTATGTACCTACTTTGATTTTACGGTTCATTTTCCATTTTTATGTTAACAAAGATTGAAACTTTTTTTGTCTATTTCAAATTGTAATTTTAAGTCGTAATCGTAATTAAAAGAGTAATGGAAATAGTGTTCTGTAATTATTTTAAATACGCTTTGTCAAATAATTTTCTGGTTAAATGAAAATGTTTAAACGTTATGTTAGTCAAACATGTTTCAGTTTTTATCAAAATTTAATCTACGCATGCAAGTGAACGAGAGCCCGCATTAAAAGTTCTCGAACTAGAACTTCGCTTGACTGATCTTCATTGATGTATACCGCTGGGACAAAGGTTTTAGGTTAAACAAAATTCAGTTTACCCTTATAAAAGTGTACCCAAAAAGTTACTACAATAATAAATCACGGTCTCCGTGCGAAAACCTATTCTGTAAGTACCTTTATTGTTCATTTTCCAACGTAATGTAATTCCAACCTTAATGTCAAAATTCGTTTCCTTTGCACGGTAACGTTCAAAGGATTTATGGCCGAATCTAAAATCTGACGTCATTAGCGTTTCTTGCAAAATAGCATTTTAGAATGGAAACTCAAGGCTGTTTAAGACTTTTAACAAGGCTGATAATAAATCTACTTAATCAAGTGTTTATATAAAAAATTAAAGAATTTAGAAAGATATTAAAACCATCTTAATTGTTTGAACAACTTAATAATCACTGCACATCAAAGGAAAAAATAAAATAATAAAAAAAATAATCATCATTTCAGCCGAAAGACGTCCACTGCTGGACATAGGCCTCCCCCAGGCGTCGCCACATTGACCGATCCCGTGCGTCTCGCATCCAGCGCCTTCCCGCAACCTTAACCAGGTCATCGGTCCACCTAGTGGGAGGCCTTCCAACATATCTTATAAATAAAATAGCAGATAATATAATACTAGCATAACCATACTTAATTCTTCACTGTGAGCAATTTTTAACTCGTCCTATCTTAACTCATTATGGAGCACGCATTCACAAAGCCAACCGGATTTCCACGAAATGGTGGTAAGTAGCATCGTCGTAAAGACATTTATCAAACGATTCAAAGCACTTGATCCTTTAAGTCTCCGAACATTCAAAGCTTTTAGAAGAATGATGCCATGACTTCGAATGGCTGTCGTCAGAAAAATAAATGGCACAAGTAACTGCTCAGCAATTTAACGAACGAATTGCCGACAACCTGCGATTAACTACCACCTGTAACACGGTTTACATCTTCGATATCATTTTAGGACCTAATAAAACGTTTTTATCACACGTAAATCTAATAAGTACTTGTTCTATTCTTAGAAAAACAACTTAATGTATGGGTGTTGTGTTCACGATGTGTTCTTTTTAAATTTTTATAATTGATCGGCTCGCGACCACTGATGGTTAGCGATGATGTGGTCGATGGTGAAGCACGCTTGCCTAGAAGTAACCTATTCACTCTTGACTTAAATACTCCTAGGTTGTAGCTATCGGGCAACTGATGTACGCATTATGAAAGTATTCCTAAAACGTTAAGAGTTTATTTATTAGACAATACTCACAAATAGACATGTTAACCTACTCGTAGGAGTGCCTTTCACTTTACCACTTTACAAATGTGGGATGGTTTTAAGTTACCAAGAAAGTAAGGAGAAGGAAAACGGTAACCAGCCAAAGGTCACACTTGCAATGGGATTAATTTGCTTCACAGTATTGTATCAGTTCAAAATGGGATAGAGCTATTTCCGTAGGCTCCTTCGAAAAAGGCAGCACAAAGATTTCGTTGAATATTTTGTCAGTTTGATTCAATTACCTAAATCACGTCACATACTGTTCTTGTTTCGATGTTTCGAGACCCCGGGATGTGTATTTCTTTGCGAAACACCCGTCTTCAGGGTCCCATCGGTTTGCGCCGATGTTCCAATTTGTCAACATAAAATATAGAGAGGCATTGGCTGGCCGAACGACGGCGACGCGCGGGTCGCGGTACTCTGCTAGACGTATCCCTACAACTCTACGTCAGTGTCCCTGATCGGGACATCTGCACCTGACGGAAATTTATCGATGCTTAATTCAAAACGATATGATCCTTCAAAAGCGTTCCTAAACAAAAATATCCTTGTATATAAATTTCTTCCTCATTTCCCCGAACTGTTCTCATTATTTTCTGTCGACACTCTCTCTCTCTCCCTGAATCGGATTCAGAGAGAGAGCTTTTCTCAATTTTAACTTCAAATCTGCATAGTTTTATTAGCTCTTCAAATGCAATATAATGCAGATTTTGCGGAAACGGTTTCTCCTTAGTCCTTTTTCCGCAGCTCAAAGCTCGCTTGAACCAACATTGAAAATGCCGCGGCAAAATACTTGCGTCAAATTGTATATAGCACATATACGCAATATCTATAAGGTTTATGCTTCGTGGGTACATTATAAATATTGCCTACATAAGGCTGGCATCTGAGATAATGGTTTTGAATATGAAAATGTGATTTGGTAGGCAAAATTTCATGTTGTTTCACGGTGGTGTAGGTAGGTACATGAAAGTAATCCTTTGTTGATAAGTGGATTACGTACCCGTTTAGTCATTGTCTATGGTCTGTAGTGTGCTGTGTATGCTGTGACTGAGCACATCGCTATTTAAACACCTGCGCTTGTTGATAACATTATTTTGTCACAAAACAAACGGAGCGCTTGCACATTATGATCTAACTGAATTAGGTCCTGCCATTTTAATGGATAAGCACTCTTTATTAATGTAGAAAATACGAATGTATAGTTCAACCACTCGTGATCTATTTATCCAAGAATAACGGGTAAAAATAATATTATCGAACACGTCAACAATCTCCAGAGACAATGCTTAAAAAAATAATGGGAAAGAACTTCTGAACAACTAAAGTAAGTACTGTTAAGGAGAACGAAGAAAAGCTTTTAGTTATAAAAACTAAGGAAATAAAAAAGAGACAAAACGTAGCTAACCGCTGCTTTAACAAGGTCACAAAGAACTAGCTCACCACTCGGATATGAACTTTTTAATTTGATTAAAAACTGTGGCGATGGCTTATAAGAAATTCTTGAGTGATGTTGGAAGTACCGAAAGTACCCACCTAAACCCTACAACCGGGTTAGTCCCACATTACCCCGATCCCAGTTGACCCCGTCCCGTTAGACCCCGAATACGATAAATATAATTACATTTATTTTTCTCTCGTTTTCAATTTATACGGTCGACATAAAAAGTACTAAAATGTAGGTATGTTTTTGAAATACATAAGACCAATAGGTAAGTAGTTTATTTGAAATTCTGTACAATGCTAAAACATAGCGAGAAGGGTTGCAAAAGGCAGCAAAGCAGGTCCTTCTACCTTGCCCTTGCGCGAGCGCAATTACGAATTTACGAAAAACAAATTTGGGGGAAAGAGTTTATTATATTATATACATAGAAAAAATAAAAATTCGAGAGTCATATTATCTGCTGACGTTACTTTTAAGCTAAATGGACTTTTGATTGAGTTTCTATAGAAAAATAAATCGGGGTCTAGCGGGACGGGGTCAACTGGGATCGGGGTAATGTGAGACTAACCCATACAACCTACCCCTACTAACAATACCTCTTGATCCTGATCCCTCTAGTATTCATTAGACATCCGTCAGAAATACCCAGACAATGCAATTCCCTCTATTGCAATGTTTCAGCCTCGCTGCTAAATCTGAACAACACTCTCGCTATGGAAATGAAATAAGAATAACAAACAGACTACATGATTCATGGGGCAAACAACAAATAGTATCTATCAATAACAGCAAAATACTAGGAAAGACCTGGGCTGTGTTCTGGCAGCAAGAGAAAAGGTAAAATAAAAACACTATTTTATGCACCACAAGCAATTCTACGCTAATACAACTGAGTATTAGCGTAAAAGCCCAAACTACGGTAAAACTGAGGCTTTACCGGTAAATCCTAAGAATTCCCAAGTCTTACTGGTAAAAGTCTGAAATGATCTATGATAATCACTAATTTTAGTCTATTACTAGCAATCACAAGGTAAATCTTCAAAGATTAATCATAATATTTACCTAAATACCGATATTTAGAGAGAAACTCTAAAACCCAACGTGTACGTCGGAAAAATTAAGCGTTCCGTCGTCCGTCCACCTAGTTAACTGTGGGCGATACTGAGATAACACAGTTTACTAAATACCATCTTTCGCCCACAAATATGATTTACTTGATAATTAAATATCTCCACGAAAATCCTACCAAAAGTATCTCGACTATCAATCTACCTCGAGCCCGTTCCTTAAAGAGATAGGGCCTTGATAAAGCAACAATCAACTTGATATGCTTAAAGAATGGCACAAAGAAGAAAGAATAAAGCCTCCTAGCCTCAACGAATGTCTGACATTTTAAGTTTTCTCGTATTTTCTCAACTATACTTTTGTTTTTGACCTGCGGAGATAATATGGGACCATCCTTGTATTTTATTTATGTCAATCAAATAGATCTACCGTTTTATTTTTATATGGGTATCACCTTTTGCTGTCCAATAAATAATACTCTATCCATCTATTTACGTTTCAAAAACTACATATTCATTTGAAACCTGAAATTTAAAAAGAACTGAATCTAGCTAATATGCTCCTAAGTACTTAAGCATTTCTTTGTCGTAAAACAAAGCACGTAGTAATTAAACAATGCTTAGACAACAGTTGTCGGTTGTATCTGCTAGTTCAGTGTTTACTGTGTATAGACAATGCTGAACTCACCGGCAGTTATGAATGACCTACATTCCAGTCATCATGATCTAGATCAACAAGTGGCAAGCTGAACAATCATAACATACAGATTGCATATAGATTAATTAGTTGAGAAATAATATTGAAGAATGGAAATCAAAAAGATGTATTTGCATTTCGAAACGTGAGAATTAAAAGTCGAAATACAAATATACACAAACCATAAATATGTAATTTGGAAAACAGATCTTAATATCCTTCCTTAATAAGTAATTTAAACAGAAATTCGTTTACTTCACGCTCCTCGGATCTCGGATAAAAAGCCAAATAAAATGAGATTCTGGACTGTAGTCAAAAATGCGGTACAAGCTGCGAAATTAATCACCGAATAAAAAATATAAACTTACAAAGAGACCGGATTGTGAGCGAGGGCCAAATCGGGCACTGGTAAACATCAGCCAAATTGGATGGCGCGAAATGGCTAAACATTTTCAAGTTTAGAATTTCTATTCAGGTAATGCACAGAAAAGATAAAACCTCTTTTCACGTTACTGTTATGTGAGGTAATGACACTGCGAAAAAACATAAATGGCATTCTATATTCTAAATTTAGTTTCAAATTCTTGAAACTTTTTGTGCCAGGTACGAAAGAAGTTATCAAGGTGAGGCAAAGAGGCCATAACATAACCACATACCTAAGAAGCGTCACTAACTGTCTACATTCGATTTTATTTATCTCTTTTGCTACACTATCAAACCTCTTTGGTAAACCAAAAAAAGCAAATATCGTGACTCAAAACTGACTGCCGACTTCTTGTTTGTCGAAAATGAATTAAAATCACTATAGCAATGCAATATTGCGGGATTCAGACGGAAGCTGCAATCCCTCGCCAAACATTCCCGTTTGCCGCGTACCTACTATTCAAGCAATGTAAGTTAGTTAGCATAAATGCATTGCTTGGCTCGTGGCATATGGAGTGGAATTAACGCCTAATTAGCCAGCAAGCTATACTGCAAGAAACGGGGGCTTGGCCGAGACTACAGCGTATTCAGTCGTAAATTTTAACGTTGAGTTAGTAGGAACATAAAAAAAAGTTAATTTAAAAAATCAAAAAACCCGACTGCTTGAAAAGCGAACTAAAAAGACGTAAACAAGGAGAAAATCATGCTGTGCAAGCATGATTTTCTCCTTGTTTACGTCTTTTTAGTTCGCTTTTCAAGCAGTCGGGTTTTTTGATTTTTTAAATTAACTTTTTTTTATTTATAACTTTTTAGTAATTTTTTTTTTGAATTAGGTACATTTAAACATATAAGTGTTTTATATTTTTGAAATCACCTCTTAAAACCCTTTATTTTGATACCCCACACGATAGGTTGGGAAGAAAAAAAAAATTTGGTCTCCCACAATATGGCGCCCAAAAACCGCCATTTTCCTATTTTCCAATTTTCATATAGCCAGTGACACTCGCGGGGTTAAGATGAATCGATTGACGTAAGAACCATCAAAATCGGCCCACGCGTTTGGTCTCTAGAACGCCACATAGGAACAAACATACATACATACATACATACATACATACATACATACATACTTACATACATACATACATACATACATAGACTGATAAACACATTACCCTCCTTCGGCAGTCGGGTAAAAAGAGCTTAGAAATAAACTTAAGATGAGAAGAGAGTTTTTGTAAAAATATTTAAGTCCTCTTAGAAAGGTACTTCATTGTGTTTTGTTATAATTATCTTATCATTTAAGGTTTCGAGATTTTTATAATAACTTGGACAACTTATGAACTTGGTACCTACCTAGATACCTGATGACCAGTTTTTCCCCAAAGATTTGGTTTCCGAATCCGAATCTGTGTCCGAACGCTGTAGTTTTTAGTACTACAAGTTTTGAGTAAACACCACGTAAAAACATTTGCTCAAAGAGTCTACTCCTTTGTTAAGAAATTCCAATTATAAAACAAAGGATGTCAATTGATTTCTTACATTAAGGTTTCTGACACCCCATAAGTTTGCCACAGCGGTGGATGAATTATGAAAAACGTGGCTAGCAATTATTTTTGATGTTTATACATATTTCTATAGAAAAACAATACGATGATACTAAAAACATTTTGAAAGTGATATTTTTTAGCGCCAGAATGAGGTATTAAAGTTAAAGAAAACTAATATAACTTCATAAAGTTGTCATCTGACTATCTGAGTCTGCGAACTTTTTACCTTTGCATATTGTATAAAAGCCTACAAAATATGATGACTATCATATATTAAGCGTCTCACCGTAGTGAAAAAATGTGCGGAAGGCCACAGAAACGACACAATATTTCGAAATGTGTGCTCGCTCGGAATGAAATACTGCCTTCTGCAGAACCGCCCACTTCTCCGAGTGACAGGACAATGTCAGTTATTGTTAGAAATAAAACCACAAGGATTTGCTTACATAATATATGTATATGGCCGTTATATTCAAAGGTTAACTTGGCCACAGATACCTTTCTGTAAGATATGCGACCTCTTGTCTAGCACTGCTTCTTTTTCTTGAAGGTCTAATACCGAAGTTATGACTCTAGCATAATTATGTACATTATTATTCACTTTAACAATTAAAATTATCTCGGTTTTCGCAGAATATCTTAATTGGTTTAAGCTCACATCCGAAAATAAATGCCAAACATTACTCAACACGATTGTTACTCACATTGCAAACTTCACTAGAATTACAATTCAATTGCGAATCTGAAACGAGTGATTACAGTTGTGTAAAATTGCAGATGCAATCAAGGACGTGCTGTATAATTTGCCGATGGTATAACTATTAATAAACTCATTTGAAAAGTTCCATCGAAAGCTATAATAAATCAATAGAACTGATTTATTGTAGCTGTGCAAACAGCTATAAATCATAGACAGGCGCGGCACCGGCCGGCGCGTGTTCCAGCGCCACTGGACCTACGAGTACCTATGACGTTTATAAAACTTGTGGGATGTCACAAATATCATGTTCATTAAACTGAACAACAAAAACATACATTTGTGATCCCACTTCTCCCGGTGCGAATGGCAACTTCGGCATTCTCTAGAGAGAAAACGTGCTTCATAAAAAATGAAAATTAATCTTCGGGCCTGCATCGGCCTATATGGAACTAGGAGGTCTGCACAAAATGATGTATTTTTGGTAACTTAAGTACAAGATATTTTGTACGTAAATTTTTATATATTTGCATACTAGGTACCTACTGTGTTACATCTAAAAGACGCAGATCATGTGATGTCTTTCTTTGAACCTGATATAATTTGCCATACCATAAAGCCTTTTATATACAGTCAAAGCAATTTTCCTTTTTCCTTTGACCAAGAAAACGCGCTCTTTAATCCAGAATTGTAAGATTAAGAAGAATTTAAATACTTTGTAATCACGTTAAAATACAAGGAGCTGAAATAAGAGCAGTGACAAAAACAACATCCCGCGTTTTAAACGGGACAAACATGCCAAATAGGTATACATGAAAATAAAAATATCTCTTCAACTGAAAATGGACACATTCCCTTTATATCTTTCATCATGTTTCCTCAAAGAAAGGAAATGGAAAAAGTTCGGTATTATTTAATTTAGCTGATATTCCAAACAGGGGTTACAATTGAAATAAGTCACGAGAGGAATCTAATTAAAACTTTTAAATCACCTGTTATCAAAGAGGGGTTTCTGTTATGATGACATGGATTACCGATATACCTATGTAGATACAAGAGTTATTTATCTACAAGTTATAATTTTGCCGTCGGTAACAGCGATTTTTTAATGGAATAACGAAGTAGGTTGCTTCCGCGCGTAATTTCAGAGCCGCCCTCTGGTAATTTTATCAGGTTCCATCGAGGGGCTAGCCTCCTGGACAGATACTATATTATCCCTTATTTCTATTTTTAAGATCAGCCACCGTAGTAAAATAAGTGCTTTTTTTTAAAGCAATATAGGTTTCTACAAAAGCATAACTATAGGGTAAAAGCCGGATAGTTGCCACACTTTATGAAATCACTCCATACCTCTCAGAACAAAAAGCATAATACTTTATTTATAAAACTGGCCAGTACTTTGGGTTTTATCTACTTTATGAAAAGTAAAAATTATCTTAATATTTCCAGAGTATTAGCGATTCTTGCGGACCTCTATATTTTGGGATATCTATCCCACATAGGGTTGCCTAATCCATTTAAATTTCGTTTAGGATAGATGCCCCCACCAAGAAACAGAAGATCTATTCCTCTAAAACTTTAATCGCACTGTGCCTTCCCATGCAATCGCACAGAGACATGCGATACGGTCAACTTAGTGGTAGATGGCGAATCTTTCGATAGATTAATAAAATTAGCATGCGATTCATCCGTGAAACTAGAGTAATTACAATCGGGGCAACTATACCCCTGAGACAACTATCCTGGATTGAACCTACTCGGACTCCGGGTAAAGTAATTCAGATGAGAGGATCGAATCTGCGGTTTTTGAATACGCCAAATCACGAAGTTTAACGGACGTTTATGGAATACAAATATGCCGTCATAAAGTTTGCGGTCAACCATAATCACGGGGTTTACTTTCCGAAGCGAACGTGCGAATTAGTTTAGTAAACACCTTAGATACAGGGTTAGACACTGCGATGAAAGATGTCAACTGACATACTGACCTCGTAAAAGATTAATTTGCGTTGATATGAGACAATATGACATTGACTATATATTTTATGTGTTTCCACATCGCCAAACTTTGTAAGTTTGGTCGAGATACTGAACTTGCGTGTGACGGAACCTCTATGTGTTAGTTGGCGGTAGTTTTTCTACCTTGTCTTTTGTACCTTTGTGTCCGTCAAAAAGTTCAAGATAACAAACGGGAAGTAATCTTGAGATTTTTAACATGTCCGTGTCAAACTTTTTAAAATGATTAGGAGTTGTTTGGTGTACAACAATGCGCAACGATGTTGTCTTACCACTAACTAACTCCCGATTTCTTGATTAAGAATTTCAAGTTGAGTATTAGTATTTCTCCAACTATATTTTAGTCTGAAAACCTGCCATACAGTGGCATCAAAGTAGGGTTTGACACGTTCTAAGCTCCAAATACTCAATTCAGAAACCGGCCCGTAGTCTAAGTAAGTTTCTTTAATCATTTATTAAACTCGTTTGTTACAGTTGATAAATAAACACGCCAAATTCACGAGGAAGAAGCAGAGTTGTTAAACATTTGGTTGGTTATTTAGGAAAATGTAGAGTCTTTTGCAAATAACTCAATTTTATAAGGACACCCTTTTCATTTTTCAGCCGAAGAACAATACCTATCACTGGGTGGGTTGAACAGTTAATAAAACTCACATGGCTATAAATTATTATCTTTTACGGATGATTCTATATGGGTATTTTACTGTTAGTTCACATAGATACATGTCAGCAATATGTTGTGAGGATTTATTGCGAAATATATGGAGAGAAGCAGCAGCTGCGGTTCATGCACCAAGCTCTTTACGACAGAATTTAATCAGGAACCAATTACGTAAGCAATACTTCCGTATTTGATAGAGTGTTAACGATAACTAACATGCACTTGTTAGTAAAGTTTCGGAGTAATTTTCACCAATTTTGGAGATAAGGGAATTAATTATTTGCTACCTCTGTTGCTGGTGAGAAAAATCCTCCAGATTTTCTCAAATGATGCATGCATTCACGCGTAAAATACCTCCCTGCATCACCTCACTGCAACTACCTTGGAACACCCATAAGTATGAAGATATTTAAACTGTGGCATAATCTTTAGGTCCTGTGTGTCTCGCATCGCAACTATCGAATTCCTGTAGCCTTAACCAGGTCGTCGATTAACCAAGTGGAAGCCCTATTTATTTATTAAAACTTACGTACAAGTACAAAGGTTACAAAGTACTTAGGCATTTTCTACCAGTCAACCTGAGGGTGGTGCAGAGAAAAAAATATGCAGCAGTGGACGTCTTTTGGCTGAAATGATGATGATGATGATAATAACATTTGGTAGGTACGGATTTTTAATTAGACATAATTATGTCTCCTTCCTTAATGTTCAACCGTAGTTTTTAACCCCGATGGCAAAAGTGGGGTGATATAAGTTTGACGTGTGTACCTGTGTGTTTGTATATTTGTGTATCTTAGCTCTTAAACGGATGACATTATCGAAAGAGTTAGCAATGTTTGATGAAAATCGGCTCAGCCGTTCAAAATATATGGGTATTTTGAAAAAAAAATTGGTGTATTGTTTGAATCGGGGTATTGCGCATGATATCGTGTCGGGGTTTTAATTGTTTAAATTTTACTTGTAAACCAAAGCATTGTCAAGCTAAGGTGGGATCATAATTAATTTGATCGTCTTACCAAAGTTCCTCTAAATTGGTGACCCCATTTCCTTAGTTCTGTAATTAATTTATGAAATCAGGGTCACCGCAACACCCGACTATTCACAAAAGCTATCACAATATAATTGGCAATTTGTTTATTACAATAATGAGTGTTCCATAAAGCTACATCAAAGATACATATTCATATTACTCGTATTTGTACAGTGTTTAGACTTTTGTCATATAAATTGGATCATTAGTGAAATCTCTCGGGAGTGGGGGAAACAAAGGTAGGTTTAATTATGTACTGTATGTTTTAATATTAATAGCTCTTCCGGTCCTCGGAAAGCACGGTAAGCTGTGGGTCCCAGCCGTCATTTCAAGATCTTTGACAGTCTTTACGGGTAGCCAGAAGCCTGGAAGTCTGACACCACTAAAGCGCTTATTACACTACACGGTATTCAGGGCCCTGAACACCGTGTCTCAAATCCACCATTACGAGTCGCTAAGGTCGATATTTTGGGGACCATAACACCCTAACAGTTATTACACCACCCTAGATTAGGGTGTAGGGCCCTGAATACCGTGTAGCAAAGCCTGTACCTGACCCCGACATAATTGGGAATAGCTTAGATAGGATTTTTTTATATTAATATTTCATGGTTTTGGTACAATACATCAACACAAGAGAGAGAGCTGCATTTCTGATTTTCCAAGGCAATTTTTGTACAAAGCGATAACTTACTTCTGATTGCATCTATATCATATTCTATTGCGATATATCCGTAACCCATTATTAGTTCTATATTAACTTTACCTTTAATTAAAGAATAATTTAAACGCTTTTAATTCTCATTACATAATTTCCCTACCGCCATGCGCCAGTCCCTTTAAGACCCCTTTAGAAAGACACTTCCTCTTCGATACGAAACCGCGTAGCCGCAACTTAGCCCGAGTGCAATTAGTTCCTCTAAGCTAATATCAAGTGGTACACTACACTCCCTACTTACTTAGCAGGAAGGTCGAGGTACACATGGACCTCCTTGCTGTGTTTGTGTGCACTTTTATTACACGTTGAACATTACAAACTCTATAGGAACTACTATTACTGACTGTACTATTTTATCGTATTTAGGCCCGTTTGCGCCACCCGTTTGAGTTAGTAGCTAACCCGGCCTATAGTGTATGCCATATTTTTTATTTAACCTCGAGTTAGCAACTAACTCTGAGTTAGGTCATTGGCAAAAGTGGGATTTAGTCATTTATCTTTCCAATAGACTCCGCCAGTGGCTTCGCTCTTGTGAGAGACGGAAAATATCCCGAATGAACGTAACGTAAAAATCCTATGTCCTTCTCCAAGGTCCAATCTATCCCTATACCATAGCAAAAATCATCAAAATTGGCTCAGTGGTTTAGGCGTGAAATTGTAACAAACAGATAGACAACGTTTTTTTTTTTCTTTCGCATGCTACTTTTAATTAGTATGTATTTTTAAAAGTAATTGGTATTGAATCTATTGGTTTTTGCCATTAGCATGCCTCAGTTTAAATTTGCCATTCAATATAAAACTAGAAAATCGTAAAAACATGCAAACATCATTTTTGAAGGTATTCATAACGAAAATTTACGATATGAATGCTTGTCAAAATGCTGTATGCAGGGCTAACAGAGAAACCCCGGTTTCAACTGTTGGTAGCAGAGATGGGGTCGACGAAAAATCATTCAAATCAGCCGCGTCGATTGATGGCCAATGTTGGTGGTTGCTGTAGCTAAAGACTCGAGGAAAAATATTAAATGTTATTGAAATGCCTCAGACTGTAAATCTCCATTCACAGCTCACAGTTTTTTAACTTTTGATATTTAATAAAATCGAACGTGAGCGTTTGAAGGACCGCAAAATTCAGCGAGCACTTTAAGTAATTTCAGACAACTTTGAAGTTTCATTCATAAATTGTAAAATTGATTTCTTATTTTAAAATCTTTGGTATTGATTTAACTAAAAGGCCAATTAACATTACACCAAAAACTCAATCCATTATAATTATCCATTAATATGTTGGACCAGCAGATCAGTTATTCTTGCTATCATCAAAACTGCTGAAATCTCGAAACATGAGACGGTCAACTTACTGGCTGAATACAATAACACAAAAGAAACATATTCTTTTCGAATTCATGATAAGTCTTCCTTCCATAGATCCTCAAAAGTTACAGCAAAGTATTACCAAGTATCAGTGAGATGGCAGTGTTCGTATGCGCCGCAAAGTGGTGTTAGCGAACTTGCCAGTAAGATTACCGCTGCAAAAAGTTGCGGTTCATAACTACATGAAGTGTCACGATTCCCTCCCATCTCTGACGCGACGTGATTAAAAACTACTTGAGCATTTAACCTCCTTAGGGATTAACGTTTTCCACCTTCTTTTTAAGGTGAGTTTAGACTAAACGAATGTAGAACCAGGACAAAAGCATTTTTTGTTGAAACTTCTGTATGGATACGACCGAAACAATGGCCTGATGTGATTTTTAAATTCGTAGACCTGAAAAATAGTGTCGTATCCTGAGTGATTTCGTATTTAAAGTTGATCGAAAATCGAAGTAGATCGAAAATGGAATTATTTCAAGGCAAAAAAATTACATTTGTTTAGAAAGTAGCGGCTCTTGTTTAATTTCTACTCATTTATGGCGGACTGCATTCTATCGATCGCATTTATTTTATTGTTGATTTCTTATTTGTTACAATAAAAGTTATGAACTATGTGTATTAATACTGTTATATTTAAATATATGTACTACGTTTATATTTATAAAACCTTTTTACACCAATTAGTAAAATTAAATTGAGGAGTCATGTCACATCGATTCGATGAATCAGATATGATTGAACCTTACCTACAACACTATGCTCCGCGCTGGCAACATTATTTTTTAAATAATGTCATTTGCCGCTGTCAATTTAGTCTATGAAATTAAAAATCACACTAATCACAAATATTTTTGTAGAGAATATGAGCACCCGCTCGTTTAGTTTAAACCGGCCTTTAAACAAAAGACGTTCCAAGTTATGACTGGCATTTGATTTAGATTTTCTTTGCAAAATTATGAACGCGGAATCTCTTAACTGATACGAAAGTTAGGAGCCTGAAGGTACAGCTATTCAGAAATTCAACCATAAACCGATAGCGAAGTTGAATCCCAATTTCTTTGCTTTGAGACCCTTTGAATGTTTTTGTTCCAAAATTCTTTAGCTTTAGTAGTTCAAGATTAGAACATGGCGAATGACATACTGTCCGAGTAGCTACATACAGGTCGGACAATATGGTTGAGACTATAGTTTGAGTTAATCGACACAAAAGAAGAAGAAGCTTTAGTATGAAAACTATTTTTAACCTCCGACGGAAAAAGAGGAGTTTTATGTGTGTACCTGTGTGTTTGTGTATATGTGTATTACACAAACACACAGTTATAACTGTCTGTGGCATCGTAGCTCCTAAACGGATGATCCGATATTGATTTCGTTTTTTTGTTTGAAAGATGATTTTATCGAAAGTGTTCTTGGCTTTGTTGGATGAATATCGATTCAGGCGTGAATTGGGGTGTTTTCGCAAGACATAATAATTACTTGTTCAATAGATTGTCGATAGTACCGTGTCTGCCTACTACTAGATAAGTTATATAGCCTGAAATAAAAATGTGTATATTTTGCTTGTCTGATTTCAATTCAATCCTTAATTATTATTGATCTGTGTACAATTAAACTTCCTTAATTGTTTGTCCAACAATAAGATGACATTTCCCGATAGTCATCTCCGTCGTCCGATGAACAAAGATCATCTGTTAACGAGCTGAAAATCGACTTCAACAAGATGGGTTGCACCAATTATTCAGAATCAGAAGCCGTCCCAAGAACACGCTATTGTTTCCCGGTCTCACTGAGCAAGTTCCGCACTCACTGCAAACTTTGGCCTTTGCTTATTGTTGAGTTGTAGACAATCAGACCTAGGTATCGCAGATATATACGTTATAAATACCTAATAAAAATACCAGCTTCTTACTGTCCCACTGCAGGGCAAAGGCCCTGCAGACTTATTGCGTAAGTGAATTCGGCAAGGGGAAGGGTTTGATCGCTATCAAATCGACCAATCACATGCGAGATGAATGACGCGATGTGGATTTCCGTCTGTGTGATTGGTCGATGGTTGCAATTCGGCTGCTGTTCTCATACAGAGAAGGCGAGAGCATTATAATCACCACCCTTGCTGAAAGCGGGTTGGTGATTTAAAATTTATCTATACAAATAAGTAAAATTGAAAGGTCTGTATGTAATATCAAAATAACAACGTTTTATTGAATGCACGTGAAAGTATATACAGTACTAACAACAAATAAGCAATTTTTAAGATTTTTGTCTGTCTGTCTATATTTCTGTTTGTACCGGGTAATCTCCGAAACGGCTGGACCGATTTTGACGGGACTTTCACTGTTAGATAGCTGATGTAATAACGAGTAACATAGGCTACGTTTGAATACGAGAAAATTCATAGATCCGGCGGAAAACTAAAAAAATTAAAATATATTTTTTACGAGTTTGACGCGGACGAAGTCGCGGGCAACAGCTATTATTAAATATAAGTTTAGGTTTCCACACGATGTTTTCCATCACCGTTGTCAGTGATGTCCAAGATATACTTAGAAAGGATATATGAATTGAATAAGTGACATTTGTACTTGCCCAGATTTACTATAATGTCTTAAACTAACCGAAATTACCGAATTTTGAGTTTATTCAGAAGTGTAGAACCACTACACCTATTGGAAAAAAAAGTTTTACCATTTGAAATGAAGACACATTATTCCAGATGGTATATATTATTATGACCCAGGCAATACCGGGGCGAGCCTCCAGTTGTATTATAAAGACAAAAATATAATAGTTTAAGTACGTAAACAGTGTGTACGGCCACACAATAGTCTGCCTACGTACTATTCAGCGCTTCCAGCCCAGATAGCAGAGCTTGTCAAATTTGTAGATCTGCAAATTAAGATTTTGAAGAGTGGAACTGCAGAAGCGATTCCTGTCTGATCTTAACCCCCGTGTCCCACATGTCAAAAGATTACAATATTTCTTCAGTTCAGATCTTAATCTTTATCTTTTCGTGTGAGGTTGTGGCCACCTCTGGTGTCAGAGTTAATTAAGCCGCTTCTGGGAATCCCACAAGCCTCAATCATAATAAAAAAGATAATTAAAGATGCACTTTACTTTGCAAAGACAAGATTAAATATGTAGCTCGATGTTGTTTTCTAACTAGCACCAATTCGTTTAGTTATTCATAATTTTAATCAAAGTAGTGTGTTTTGTTATAATTTATTACTACTTTTATAGCTCAAACAAGTTAGGTAGTTATTTTTAAGATTTCAACTTCTTCAATTTTGGTTTTATTTTTAGAAGGTTGTCGACTCCTGTCTGATGGAAACCCCTATCTATGCGTCATCATACGCGCAAATATTGCGCAAAGATAAACTATAATTGACTCAAAATAGCAGATAGTATGTTCAAATGTGCTTTTAGTGTTCTATGATGATAAGGATTGGCCAATAGGCATTATTTTTAACCTGGAAAGCATAGACTGCGCCTTATTTGAAAGCATTTAACTTGTTTGGCCAAATCATGAAACATGTATGGCAGCTGTTTCTGATTTATGTGTACGCGTTGCAAATCACTTGGTAAATTATGATCCCCCGAGGTGAAATTAAGAGTTTTACCCTTATTTTTCTTAATACACGGCAAATAAAACAATGTGGGCTGCAAAATTGGATCCCAACAGACAACATGTAATCAAAGTTGAAACACATAAGCTGACAAGGAATTCCCTGCGACGTTACAAGCCAGACAACTCATATGTTTTTATTATACTTAACTTTTATTTTTACTATCTGATAACATTATCTTACTGGAATAAAGATTTATTTTAAAAGGGGAATCTCCGGTTATGAGTAATTTATTGTTACATATTACATTCTCATGAGACATTTCATATTCTGTTTTATTTTTGATGAAAAAGATCTCTTGAGAGTTAATTTTTTGCGTGCCTTATCTTTTTCTCGAATACTTACAGCGTGTGGTGTTACATACAGGTTCTTCATACAGTTACGCAAATGATTCATATATTTTAACACCATAGTTATACATACTTTAAACTATTCATCCATTAAATCTATATATATAAAAGAAAGTCGTATTAGTTACACTATTTATAACTCAAGAACGGCTGAACCGATTTGGCTGAAAATTGGTAGGGAGGTAGCTAAGAACCAGGAGAAGGACATAGGATATTATTAAGATTTTATCCCGTTTAGGGTAGGGTAGGGTAGGTAGGGTAGGGTAGGGTAAGTAGGGTAGGGCAGGTAGGGTAGGGTAGGTGTGTAGGTAGGGTAGGTGTGTAGGTAGGGTAGGTGTGTAGGTAGGGTAGGGTAGGGTAGGTAGGGTAGGGTAGGGTAGGGTAAGTAGGGTAGGGCAGGTAGGGTAGGGTAGGTAGGGTAGGGTAGGGTAGGGTAGGGTAGGGTAGGGTAGGGTAGGTAGGGTAGGGTAAGGTAGGGTAGGGTAGGGTAGGGTAGGTAGGGTAGATGAATGGTTGGTGTTTTTATGGCAAAACAAAGTTTGCCGGGTCAGCTAGTATTATAATATTTATGACTTGACAAAAAACAAAAATAATTTGCGAAATCGCTGTAATGATTTCAAAATTATATCGAGTGTTAAATAATTCTTGTGCAATGTTAAACTGATTCATATTATGAATAATTCAACAAATAATGATTTGGTCTGCAAACTAGCAACATTTTTAACTTTACCACAGGTATGACCAGAAATATAACAACGTTAAATTTTACACATTGATTTTCAGAGCTTATTTGAAACAGATTTTTACGAAGAGCCTTGCAATTTTAAGGCATGATCAGGTGATGGTCGCCGACGGATCATCCGTTTCCGTGAATGTGTCCGTGGCATCAACAGTGGGCCCTATCAGAATATCAGCGCAGCGTTATTTTCTTTTTAATATCGTTGCACATGCTGAGATAGGATCCTTTTTGGTCTCGCACGGGGTTATTTATTTTTATTTTTTAATATTGTTTGTATTTTTCTTATCTCGTGTCTCCTGTGCGGGTCACAAATAAACATTTTTTCTTTCTTTCTTTGAAAGTGTAAAGAGACACGGTAAGTATTGTTGCTTCAAAAAAATATCTTCACAATATACCATATAGCAAGGTATCAAATGAGGCAGGATGAAGTCCTTTTAATTGCAGTGTTCCTAAGTGGAAGCCAGAAAACAGTTACAACGATGAAGATCTTTCCCTAGCGAGTTTTCCGCCGCAAACTGCCCGTTTTCCTCATTCCGCTATATTTTTCAATTCGTTGATTTATAAAACCGTTTAATTTTTTACTCGTCTCGGGTTTCACTTAAATTACGCTCTGATTTAAATGTAATTTCTTAATTTATTGCGCTGGGAAACATAAAACAATTAGGCTTTCGACGGCCAGCGAGAAAACTGGCGTTATTTCTCGTGTTCGGTAAATTACACAGAGTTTTATTAATGTTCGGGTTAACGATGCAATATTTGTATATTTTATTTAAATCAACAAATATTGATTGCTTTAATAAAAATTGCTCAATAGTTGACTTTACCTTTATATTAGTTGCATACCTAAATATAAAAATACTAATAATTTCATAAACGACACATTTTTTTATGGCACAACAAAATACAAGCAGTTTGATGATGCAATTAGCATCATCAAAATTTTCCGTATTTAATACGTACAATTTTGTAGAAAACTAGATCCTGACGTTGAAATAAATCCGTCGGCCCCGAAATTGTGTAACTTGTTTGTATAATTCGGTTTTTAACGAGGAAACTTGTTGAAAAATTCGAAAGGTTAACACACGCGGGTTCGGCTCCACAATATTGTCACATAAACCCTCGTTTATCTTATCTCTTTTGGCATTATTTCAATCAACTCGAACATTACATCATATAAACTGTAATCTATTCATAAACGTGTCCGAATTGCTTACAAAAGTCGACAGTGTGGATTTTTTTGTATATTATTATTATTATCTAAGCTCAAAGGTAGATATGACTCATAAAACTACTGAACTATTATGAAAAGGCGTATATATGTAGCTCATGTATACTACATACTTAGCTGATATTTAATAATAGATACGTCTTTTTTACAAACTTTTTAATGTATACATAAATTACCATACCATATTTTTTTAAATTTTCTTTTTTATTAATGTAATTATTTATCTATATGGATATTTTTTCAAGATTTGAGAAAAAATCCATTATGGTAATTCCACATCTGATTTTCTGAAATAATATACGTTTTATTTCCAACCTTACTAAAAATATCCAAATAGATACCTAATTAATTACTTTCATAAAAAAAAACAATTGACAAAATTTTTAAAAATCAATCTTGTGTTAAAAGTTAAAAATAAATACTAAACGAATAGTTTTTCTACTAGTCACATAATTTTAAGTTGGGCTTAATTTTTTTTATTTTAAGTTTTTAAACCCAATATTAAAAATTTTTACTTTCAGTATTCAGTACCAAATTAAGATTTTTATAAAGTTTTAAATAATTTAATTTGTATAAAATTTAGAAAATATTTTTATTTATTAGAATATCAGTAAAGATAATCTCGTGTGCTAACGTGTAGGTAATAGTTTAAAGTATAATTAATAGTGCACTCACCTTCGACAGAGTCGGAGTTGTCGCGCCGACGAAAACTTCGAAACTAACTGAAAGTTCGCGGAAAATGTTCAGCAAAAGTAAAATTCACTTTAAAAACTTAGTCAACACTCACTGGTGGATGTCGTTGTTGGAAAATAAATGTGTTGAAGTTATATGTAGTTGTTATATTGAGATAATATTATGTGTCCGTCGTCGCCAAGTTCTTGTTGGAACGTTTGGGCGCGCCAAAGTTGTGTGTCGATGGGTTCGGGCTTCGTGCTTATATCTCTCGGACGGCGGAGCCTGCACGCATGCGCGACAATCATTCATGTCACTCTCTTCAATGACCGCCCTACACACGTCATCATCTTTTAATTATCATAATTTTTATGTCATTCATTTTATCACCTGACTGTACTTTTTATTCTTTATTTAAAATATGAGTAATTTTTTCTGACATATCATGATAAATTTATTTTTTATTGCATTACCTAAGATAAAACTCATGCGCTTACAAAGTCAAGCCTTAATTATTGTCTGATAAAATTATCTTGCTGAACAAATAAAGTTAACTCATTCAAGCTTAAAATTAATACCTCCCAAAATAGTTAATTGTAGTTTTAAAAGTAAGATATGCAGAATGTGTCACTCACTCGTGAAAACTTTTTCTTAGAGGTGTACCTCTTATAAATAGGTTAGGTTTTTTTCGTAGTTGTAATCAATTAGCTCGCAACAATTAATTACCAAGATGTGATTTACATTGTCAATCCGGTATGTCCGTTGCAAGACAAATAGGTGAATTAGCATAACATCGGATTAGCGGACGTAATTCGATTGATAAGTCGTGCGTCGTGGCCGATATTAGCAGTCAAATCCCTATTGTTCCTCTGATGATATGCGATAACTATTAGCTAAACTTCGTATATAGGTGAAGGTACGTACGTGTCATTGGACATACAGGTAAATAAGTCACTAGGTCTTTCTCGTGACTTCGCTCTCGTGGTTTATTCTTCAGGAGGCGTAATTTTATTTCTATTTTTTTTTTTTATAAGTATTTATTGCAGTGATAGTGTAGCTTTCTGTTAGTGAAAGAATTTTCGAAATCAGGTGAGATTTTTTCATAGGTTGCCTTTATAAAGAATCGTACAATTTTATCTGTGTACGAGTACATTATCATATGTGATAATTCATCTATATCTGAGATAGAAACATCAACATCTTGCGATGCTTCTGTTATTGCATATCCTTACAGACTGCGGTCACATCAGATGGCGGCTTGTATGCAATCCAATATAATCCTTCTAACCGAATTTCGGCCGAGAGAGAGTCGCGGAGATTAGATCAGTATGAGCACAAATGTGGGCGCCCTCTGTTCCTACGCGCTCAAAGTTCAAAAGGATGGCAAACTGACACTACTCCAGAGATTTCAGGCAGGACCAACGGCTTTACATGGTTTCCGAGGCACGGGGATATACACTTCCAAACTTCAGGCTGATACAAAGAAATCAAATCATAGTTGAGAAAATCTAATTATAACTACTTTGCCCGACCTAGGAATCGAACCCAGGTCGGAAGCTCAGCAGTTATCCTTGCCCTGAGACCAACGCAGCTGGAATCCGGTAAAGATCTGTCACCGACCTAGACTAGAGTCAAGAGCAAACCCATCATAAATAAAAAAATAAATAAAAAAAAGATGGCGCAAGAGTAGAGCAGACCTGACCAGACCTTCTGTCTGCTAAAAATAGTACATTATGGTAAAAGTGTGTAATGTTGATGATTACCGCTGAGGCGCTATTGAGACCCGAGCCGTAAGGTGAGGGTCTTAAGAGAGCCGAGGATGGTAATCATCAATACACACGTGTATCGTACGACATTTTTCAACACACTTGTGAAGAAAATAATTCTAAAATAACTGTAATTTCAACAGTGAAAACGAGTTGTGAATTTTTTTTTCGCAATGGCGAGAAAAAATCATGAGTTTTCCTATGCGAATGGAGGAACTGCGTTGCTTTTGGGCGAACACAAATATCATATACAGAAGAAATATAAAAATGGTGCATCTGTTTGGTGGTGCAATTACGGTTAAAACATGTACAGCAATGTTTTCATATCAGTGTTGAAGCTACCATGCAAGCCGACCTTGGTACTCAAAATATTACGTTAGTATTTTATAGAAGTTGACGACGCGGGTGTTCGCTTGTATGTTAGCTACGCCACGTTACCTTCTTACTAAATAAAGTATGAATTTTAAAAATGTCATATGTTCAGAGCAACAGTATTATTACTGTTTTACAGTTACAGGTCACTTGAAATTTTCACGCGATTTTTTATCATCTGAGGTTCAATATTAAGTTTTATTAGTAAGTACTACAGTTAAGGAGAAGGAAGTATAACATTTGCGTTATTTTTTGTATTTCTACATGATTGAGATTTTTTCAAATAAGTTTGCTAATAAATTAAGAGTTACATTTCGGAAGTTTGCTGTTACTGATATTTCATTATTTACGTATTAAATAAAGAATTATATGTTATTTGTTTGTTTAAAAAAAAACGTTGCCCCACACTAGGAATTTCGTCCTGTATCGTGAGTGCGTTTACAAACATATAAACACAAACACCCAGAGCCGAAACAACTATGTGTAAGTCATACAAATATTTGTTCCGTGCGGGAATCGAACCCGCGACACGCAGCGCAGCAGTCAATCGCTCAACCACTGCGCCAGCCGTGCGCCAATATTTCTGAGCTTTGCTGCGTTGACTGTACAATTTAATCCAAAATATGCTTGGTAGAGTCGTTAATTGGCAACGACACTACTGGTTGTGCGGCTGGTAGTGTCATTGCCAAAATATGCAAAATGGGGAATTTCAAGTTTTCTTTATTATAGAGGAAACAAAAGTTATATTTGAGTGAAAGTTTTATTTATTAAACATGTAGAAATTGAAATTATATATTTAAATACGAAGTTGCATGAAATGAGCAAGCCCATTAATTTATTTGTACTATTGAGCACGATCTTTTTTGTATCAAAACTTTTTAAGAACAAAGCAACTCAACCAATAAAAAAAAACTCAATAACTCACTTGTGAATAATAGCAATGAAAGAGTCACAGTTTGATTACTGGTGTGATTATGTGCTTAATTGCGGTGAAGCTACTTTATGAACAAAGTTTGTTGAAATATAGGTTAAGTACGTCGTAGATTCAGTGTCCTCCAAACATCGACATTTTCCTTTTAAACAGATCTACAGCAGCATGATAAACGTTGTAGCAGTATTCATGAGAGAGGCGGCGGATGCGCGCCGTAGATACTGGGAGCATGCGCATACGCAGTGGCTTCTTGAGAAAGTCGTATATTGAAAGGGAATTATTATAGCTTTCTTTATTATCGTCTTCATGTCCGCCGTAAGACGTCCAATGTTGGACATAGGACTCCCACGAGCGTGACCACATCGATTGTTGCAGTGCATCTCAGAGCCAACGGATTTTTGTGGCATTCACCGGGTAATCGAGTCACCTTGTGAACTATCAACCATCCGTTTTTGGAAGCTGAACCGATTTGAATGCCCATAATTACCGAAACAATAGAAAAGCTATTGTGTCTCGCGTGGATACACGTTTCGGGCACTCAATGGGTTAACATTAATATGTCGCATACCTTGGTTCCCCTGCTGAAAAATTGTTTCATAACTTGTAGCGTATAGCTATACATTAAAAACGGCGCTAAAAATAATGTGTTTTTTTACAAAATAGCCATGTTAATTAAGATGATTTATGTATCAATTAAAGGAGTATTTCAGAATCTATATACTAACTATACGGGTACCAATTAGAGGGCCAGCTCGATACTATATATATATACTCGTAGTTACGTCAAAACGGCTATTTCTGAAATAATAAGTTAAACTTGTTTTGGACGTAGATAATTTACTGGGATTGGACTGTGCACAGAAGTTGGTGTACTTGACAACAATTATCAAAGTATTTTTGCAAGTTTTATATGAATTTAGAAAAAGAAATACAAACATACACTCACGCTTTTTTCTCATGGGGGTAGGCAGAAACTACAGAATGTCACATTACACGATCCTTTACATATATTCCTAGTCATACACGCACGCCGGAAAAATAAATATTTGGAGAAAGAATTTATAAATTCATCCCTGAAGCTCTTTATGAAAGAGCTCATCTGAGACAGTCGTTATTATCACCATACCTGTTCCTGACAAAATCTAAGCAGCTATGCTGAGTTCGGGCTTGGAGAGTTCAGGCTTTATTACAAGCACTAAGCACTTCAAAGGCTTTGATACATGTAAGTCAGATATCTAAGGCGACATTGACCAGTCAGCACAGGGTAGATCGCCTGCTTTAAACCACTTAAAAAACCCAGAAAGAATCCTACATTAACACATCAAATAGACATGAACATCGATCACCCAAAGTTCTAAGTTCAAAGTTCTAAGCGTATTCGCGATGCATGTAAGTATCACCAGCCACGCGATAAAAGTGATTTATGTTACTTACGGACCGCCGATAAAAGTTTGTAAGCCTATACTTGTAAGGCGGGATTTACTCAGCTCCTGAATTCAAGGGTAAGAACGAAACTTGCATAAATCATAGCTCAGTTGAGTTATTATGGAACAAGTGTTAAATAAAGGATAAAAGATATAATAAATCTGAAAGTGTGAGATTTTCAGGAACTGGTTCTTGAGGCGATTGAGACAGTATCTGTCAGTTTGGGACTTGCGTAAAGTATGTATACCTAGTCTCAAACAGCAAATAGCATTTTTACCAAAAGACGGTGAAAATAATTAGACGCCACTTGATAATTGGCCCAAATTGGGATAACAACGGAGGAATTAGGGATGGGTATAGGGCATGTAACACCGGAAGTTTTTAATTCCGATATTGATTTCCGATATTAGATCTCAATATCGGAATTGCGCACCTACACTAAATATCGCACATTTTTTTGTTAATTGCAAAAATCCTGTAATAAGTTCGATCGAGTACAAAAAAAAGCACGTGTATGCCGCGACATATTAGGATTTTCTATTGTGTCTCTCTCTAATCAGCAGTGACTTTGTTCCCAAGAAAGAATATAAGTCATGTCTTTCTGAAACACCTAATGCAAAAAATAAACAGAAAATAAATGTTTATCTACTACACTTATCGAGACTATTTTAAGATTCATATCTGAAAATAGTCTCGATAAGTGTAGTAAGTAATAATGATTTATTAATTTTATTTTTGGCTGATTTGATGATGATTACGATGAGGGACAATGTAGTCAAGTAATGGAAGTTGATTTATCCTACAGATTAGTGATTGGATATTTTTTTGTATTTAATACAAGTAGAAGACTGAAAAATATTAAGCTTTAATTTGTTGAGATTTCCAAGCAAGTAACACATTATAAATTAAAAAATAAAGTTTACTAGTTCCGGAACAACCTCCTCAAAAGTATGAAAAACTATCTTAGCATTCATCGTCATCATCATCGTTTCAGCCGAAACATGTCCTCTGCTGAACATAAACCTCTCCCAAGTGTCGTCACCATGCCGATAACGTCTTAAATCAATGTAAATATAATTGTTACATCGGGTTCTATGAAATTGTTTACTTGAACTCTTAAAGATATTTTTTTAGCAATCTCGGCTGTAAATCTAGAATTCATCAAGGCACATATTATTTTTTCATTAAGTGAAGTTTAAGTAAATAAGCGACCGATTAGTAAACAGATTATCCGACCACTGTTAATCACCGTAGTCAACGGGCTTAACCACGCTTTCTCGCTCAACGCTTCACAAGGTGCCAAAAAAGGATTTTCTAATGCCGAGATTCCGATATTGGATCACTCAGTATCGGAATTGAATTATCGGTAATTACGTTCCGAGATTCCGATATTACGAGACTCCGATATTCATGCCCTAGATGGGCCTGCCATTCACAAAACAATACGAAATTATAAGCTAATAACCACGTTTAGTCTATAATGATACAATTTGTAGGACAAGTATAATTATATCGATTCCCTGGGAGTTCCTATCTAACGTGAAGATTGCTTTAAAGTAACTAGACACAAGACATCAATGTATTTTCTTCGTATACATAAAATTAAAACAGCATTGTTAGGACTATATAATTTTCTGCCTCTTTCTAACTTCCTACATTACCTAAGAAGAAAAGTGACGGAGAGATGGTTCTCAGTGTACCATAGCTAATTTTACAGTGTTTAAGTTTACAGCCCCGTACAGAAGACTCGCAAATGAAAACGTTCGTTAACGTAAACAGTAAATTACATGAGTTTTATTTATCTTAGGTTAATTATTCCACTTTATAAGTATCTCCATAACGTTTGTTTAACGGAAAACTTTGAAGGAGGAAAAGTTTTGGCTGACATACCTACTTGACTGACTCATGGACTGATAAAAGACCAGCGAATCATTACCATAATAATATTTTCAACACACTTGCTCGTAAAGAAAGCCTTATTACATTGCTTTTAGGGCCATAAACCGAGCTATAACACACACGTGCGTAATAACATTACACACTAGTGCGTAATAGAATTATCTCTACAAAGTTAAAGTAGTCCCTTTCTGCAAGTTATATGCGAGTAAACAGAGCATTTTCAATTTGACCGGGTAATATAGTATTTTTAGTAGCAACAAAGAGGTTTTATGGCGCTGAAAATCCATATACATTTTTGAAATAATAAATGTGCACATCCTTAATTAAATCAAACAAACATTTATTATTATCAAATTATTCATAATTCACAATAATTTGTTAAAACATATTAATTTTTTGCATTTTATTACTTAAAATTATAATTTTGAAGTAGGCTGTATGTTCACTCACCTTGCAATATTTCCCACAATTTTCATATTTTGGTTTTATCGTATTTGTCGCTGTGTGGTAAATTATTTTCGTGCAGAAGATGAACAATTGATAGAGTTAACCGACAGAAATGCAAGCGATAGCCTAATCCCCGCAAAATCTAGAAATTAGTGCTTAGCTGCCTACTACAGTTTCCTACAATGGAAGAGCAAGAATAATACCCAGTCATTTTCTGAAAATGTGTTTTTGGCGTATTTCTCTGAACTGGGGAATACATAAAAGCCTAGCTCCCTGTGGTGCATCTATGCCTGATGGTGCTCAAACATGGTGTTGATATCAAAACGTACTGTAACCTGATGGAATTTATGAAGAGACGGCTCGGACCGATATATTTATCGGAAAGCTAATGTTTTATCACCAGCCGACGTTGTAAAGTTTTTGAAAGAGGCTCCGGATAGTCCGTACCCAACAACAAACGTACGTTGAATATTATTAATTTAAATGTATCTAAATAATTGCGTAACTTTAGCATAAATTCTTAGAACTAATTAATTGATTTCGTTGCAGGTTGCCTTAATATTCGGTGTTATTGGTGCGAGTAGATGATAAGAGCTTTATAATATTATAAAACAAAGGATGTAGAAACCCGAAAGCAGGCTATTCATAACAGGCGAAAATCAGTGACAAAATAACGCAAGTCATTAATTTGGAGCCAAAGGCAAAAAAGTTTTGCCCCGAACCACAACCATGTACATCTCGTAGCATGAGTTATTTGGTTCCTACTGTTCTATGATTTGCCTTTGCCGCCCACATTTACATAAGAAGAAAACGAACAAAGGTATCTACTAAAGAAGTAGCAAGCACCAATGTAACACAAACTGTGAAATTTCCATCCAAATCAATCCAATATCGCTTTGAAAATTGTACATTCACCAATTGTTTTAATAATTAAACGATATAAGCAATACATGATTGTTTTTTTCCTCGCAAAATTGTTGAAAAACGTCGTATGAAACTCGTGAGCTTTGCTCATTACACGCTCGGCTGAATGACGCCCTCGCTTACGGCTTGGGCTGTAACCCACAGCCTCGTGTTTAATGAGCAACTTAGCTCACTTGTATCATAATATAGGTACTATTACATCAGCATTATCATCGTCCGGTGATTAGACTGAAGCATTATTTTTAATTCTAACCACTTCGAAAGTATGGCATATATTTACTCACACCCCCGGCGTTGTTGCCGGAAACCTATCAAAAAAAACCCGTTAAATCCAAGATCCTAGCATCCTATGTTATGTTGTCCAGCTCATTTAGTAAGGAACTGTTATTTCATGAGGTGAGGAAGCAAATTAAAACTTGGGAAGATAATTATGGTGACAGTAAAGATCCCAAGGTTTGCAGTCTGTTAAGGATGTTAAGATCGTAACCTTGCAAAGTATTCTTTGTAAGATCCTTTCACCTTAGTAAGAGTTTTACTTCTTAGTTATGAAACCAAATCATATACAGGCAGTATTATTTATTTAACATTACAAATTATATACAAATTAGAGGCAGGCCATACAGATTTTCACAATTTCAAAAGATTCTGAATGTATTATATCGGATACTGTTCAAATACGAGTCAAAGAAATCTATTTTTACAGAGTCTACTATTTATATTTACTTGTATCTTTTAATATTTTTCCTTATTGAGAGATAGGTACCTACCTACTCAAATAAAAAAGATCCATTTCGTCGGTTCATTCATAAGAAGGAATAAGGATAATCTGTTACATACAGATTGTTTATTAGTTATTTAGTTGATTGAGAACACTTTTATGCGAGTATATTTTCTGTTTCTGAATTTTGCTAACATATATTTACCTTGCGTTGGAAGGCCTCCCACTAGGTGGGCCGAGCGGAAATGCGCTGGATGCGAGACGCACGGGATTGGTTAATGTGGCGACGCCTGGGGGGGGGGGGGGGGTATGTCCAGCGGTGGACGTCTTTCGGCTGAAATAATGATGATGATATTTACCTTTGCTACCATACAGCCCCACGGCTCGATCTTCTAGTTTAGGCAACGTTTGCTGAGCTAAGTCCGTGGATAAGTGACAATCTATCACTTACATACCGAGATAGATTTTAAGACAGCAGTCGCATGCTTACGTATGCCTATTCAAAAGCACGAAATTCTGAAACGCAGCCCAGTCATGGGGTTTACTTACCCAGTTACTGCGTTGCACCATGAGCTCTTGAAATAACCTTGCTCAATGGATATAACTAGGGATATTAACTTTAAAACTTTCGCGTTTCATAATTGAAAAACAATAGGTATATCACGGGAATATAACGCGATGATTTAGATTATTTACCTTTTTCAACCGACGTTTCGGCCGTGTTGCAACGACCATGGTCCCGGGTAGACTGGTGTCTCGGTGTACTGGCTCCGTTAGGACAGAAAATTCTTCCTCTACCCTCACACTTCTACACACCAGTGATTCGGCGGAACACCGGTCAGTACCCACCTTAAAAGCTCATGGTACCCTCCATGTAAAAGACTGGTATTCAAATGAATTCGGTAAGACTGGCAACCGACCGCAACATGCTTGGGCAAAAGGCATATCTGATACACCGTAGTAGTTCTTGCATCACCAATTCTAATTCAATTAACTGCATCCATCCATAATGTACATACAGGTGTAAATAATAATAACAGACACAATTTGGAGGCTGTCGGGCACACCAACATTTTAGGTAAGTATCTAGGAGAGATAAATTATCTATTCCTTGCCCAAATATCTACCAAACATGTTTGTTACTCCTTATATCTGTATCTTTTCACCTTTTACGACGTACAACATTGAAGTCGTTTTCAATAAATAGTCCAATTTATCAGAATACTTCAGGAACTCAACCTAACGCAATTTTCCGGTTTTTGCTCTACTATAATAAAGGACCCTTTTACATTATTTAAACCTTTCATTTCCTTTTTTTTGAGTGTCGGTAGTTATCCAATAACTTCTCCCGCTCTGGCTGGATCGGGAGGGTGTGTCAGACTTTAACTGACTAAAATCCATCCCTGTTGCTTCAGTTACTTGTGCCAGGGCCGCGGTAAAAATTAACCTGAAGATAGATCGACATCCGGTTCTTTGGAAACGAATACTACACTTAGATATTTCAAGTATTGGAAACAATACCCACATATTTCCTACTAACTCCTACTAGGAATAGGTTCTTCCCCTCATAGAGTAAAACTCCTGCAGCCTAATTGCGTAAGTGAATTCGGCAAGGAGATGAAAGACGCGATGTTGATTTCCGTCTATGTGATTGGTATGAACAATTGACCAATCATCTATTGGCTGGTGATTATCTGAGTTGGAACACTGATTTACGAATATACTATTGAATGACTAGCTTTTGCAGACATAATTAAAAGTGTAAAATTGGGACTATTGCGGTGTTAACATCAATGGTTTCTATCTGTCCTACTAAAGATTTGCAGATGACATTGCTTTTCGCTGAAAACTTCGAAGACGAATATTATGGCAAACATCTTCAGCAGTTCAATTCCTCCCGGTAATGTAGGAGATGGTTGACCGGTATGTCTATCTTGGACATATTCTTTCAATTTGCAAAGTTTAGCAGCTCGAGCATCAAGAATACAGAATACAGCTTCTGTGGGCTGCATTTAGCAAATTGTGCGACATTTTCAAGTCAGTCAAAATACCACAATGTCTGCCTCTACAATCAATGTTTTTTGCCTACCATGATTTACGGTGCTGGACATAAACACAGTAAGCCCCGTGTATGGCACCTGGATGTTGGAAATTATCCGGCAAGTTTCATCCAAATTCGTCCAGCCTTTGTTGATTAAAAGACATAGAAGAATTAGGATTGTAACGACGTAATGGCCACTGCCAGGCCGACCCTCAATAACTAGCTTTTTAAATTATCTCCAGTAGGTATCTGCTTCACCATATCGAATGTCAGATTTGATATCAGCTGGACTCCGTTCGAGCATGTTAAATGCTCTTCTACTTTTAGCACCAGAATATTTCTACAACAGCACAAACTCATACAATAGCGTAATTATTCCAACGTCAGCTAGAACTGCATTTAAAATTTTCTCCATTACAAGTACTCCCGACAAAAGCATGACTCGTTTTCTCGTGAAAAATCGGCAAACAGTGCTTTCCATACAAAACAGCGTTTCGCGAGAAAGAAAACTTGAGGTCATTGTACCCTTTATTCTCAGTTTAAACAGTATAGTGAGCTAGTCACGAGTGCTATGGCGTACGATAGTGTTTACACGTACTTTTTATGCGGCTAGGCAAAATATCGATCATCGGTGGCAATGACAATGACCCTTCAAGGCCTGTCACCTGTGTACCACATCTATGGTTGCATAATGCGAGTGTACGTAATGATTGACTGAATTTTTCAGTGGTCAAAAGCTCTTAAAGCAACCCTGAGAAAGTAATTCAATGAAGTCTTCATTGCATTTTTGAAACATTTTATTACTTTTTTTGAAAACTGCTCAGACAAGGTTTTAAATGACTCAATTTGATACCCACCTGAAAAAGACATTTATAAAACCAGTTTGGATTTAGAAATATAAATTGCTCTTCTGAGTTCTAGTCTAGATGGATATATCGTCTAATCTGAATAGAACTTTTAAATTCTATTCTCGGTGTTCTTCTATTTTTCGGTGATGGCTATTTTTTTATTAAGATAGAAGACTAGTAGGCAAAAGTATTTTTTTTATAAATACCATGTGGGCTGGTTTGAGACGGCGCGGGAAAATAATATTCTGGAAAGACTCAGGCCTTGCTGCTTTGCCCAGGAATGGGACAGCAAAGGTTAAGGAATAAAAATAAAAATAAAGAATACATCTTTAGGAATTCTTGGAAAAATTACCATGAAAAAGACTTCAGCGAATGTACCCGAAAAAAAATTGTTAACAGTAGTTTGGTCTGATAAATTAATTAAATAATGTTGTCTATTTCTAAATGATACTTAGAAAGGTGCGGTCTGTTGGATGAAATGAAAATAGCAGGTACCTACATATTTCAAATACCTTGTGTTTTCATTTCATTACATAAATTTATTTACGCAAATATGTACCTAAAATATACAAAAAAAAAATTAAGAAAACCGACCACCACAGACCAGACAAAAAACAGCATTATCCAGTTAGTGTTCCATGTTGCTAACTCAGGACCACGGGGTATTAGAAAATAGTGATTATTATTCAATTAATTTAGATAACTGAAACAAAGAGCGATTTGCTTAAAACGTCCCATCTGCTTTACTTATCCCGGCTTTCCCCTTTCAACTCCAACCCTCAGGGAAAACTAATTAAAGAGAATCAATAAGCCACTGACAAACATTTATCTGAGGTTGTTAATATTGATAAATAGCTGATATTATTCAGATGAGGGAGGGCAAGAAATTTCATAGAAAGTAAGAAAAAGCATTTATTTGTGACCCGCACGGGAGTCACGAGAGATAAAACAAAAAATAAACTATTATAAAAAAGAACCCCAAGTGAGATCAAAAAGGCTCCTATCTCAGCATGTATAGTTATATTTAAAAATAATAAATAACGCTACGCTAGTATTTTGATATGGCCTACTGTTACAGTAAAAAAAAAATGTTAATTCAAGAAATCTAATAACCCGACTGCTTGAAAAGCAAACTAAAAAGACGTAAACAAAGAGAAAATCATGCTGTGCAGTCTGAGGATACCAGTCGGGTTTTTAGATTTTTTTAATTAACTTTTTTTATTTATAACTTTTTTTTTTCGTATTAGGTACATTTAAACATATAAGTGATATATATTTTTGTAATCACCTCTTAAAACCCTTTATTTTGATATCCCACACGAGGGGTTTGGAAGAAAAAAAATTTGGGCCCCCACAAAATGGCGCCCAAATGCCGCTATTTTCTTATTTTCCAATTTTAATGTAGACAGTGACACTCGCAGGGTTAAGACAAATCGATTGACGTAAGAACCATCAAAATCGGCCAACGCGTTTGGTCTCTAGAACGCAACATAGGAACAAACATACATACATAGACTGATAAAAACACATTCGGCAGTCGGGTAAAAATAGTTAATCTACTAAAATTAAATGACTTGGTGAAAAAACCCAATTTAGAAAAAAATAATACCTCAAAAGCTTTTTCAGAAGTTAACTCAAAACCGCACAGGTTTAGTTTTCAGAACTGTCAAACAATTTTTTCGAATAATTTCACTCCACAAAACTAACATACCCAAACAAATAACAAACACAGGAAAAATCCATCAGGCTCTTAAAAAATTCAGCATAGAAAAGTGCGGAGAGTGCATTTGCAATTGGCCACTAATCTAATCTATTATACCTACCTACACATGTTCAGCTTGTGATTCTAAACTACCACGACGCGATTCCAGTATTGCTCGGCTCCGTTGGGCGCCATATGCTCTATGCAAATATGTCTCTAGTGCCACGGCTTGTGCATTCCCGCTGATGTTTTCCGAAACGTTATTACCGAGCTGATTTGCTCGCTCATATACGAGGCTGTCGAAACGACGAATCTGAACCCTATGACAATGAAATTAACTTCGCAATTTGGAAACGATAGCTTTTGGAATAGATTGTCATTTAAATCTCTCCTCGATCACCTACAATTTAGATGCTACCAAAGTTTAAATGTTGACATTTCAATTAATCGGTTTGCCTCAAACCGAGTTATGGAAACATGACGTGTCACCAATTGATGATTTGATGCTTATTGATATTGTACATGAAGAAAATTCGCAAGCGTATCCATGTTTTTGTCTAGTTCAAATAAAAAAGTGACACTTAACGTGTATAGGCAGTAAATATTTCATGTACACTGAATCGTTTACGAGGCGAACAGGACAGCAATTAATATTTTTAACGATGGCCGCCGACGGACGTGACACCCGCTCATCAATATTAAACTCTCCTCGGATTGATCTTTTTTATGTTTTTCATTATCTAGTGATCGCAATTAAGCTGGTTGGAATCTTCCTTAATTTTTGTACGGCGTTTTCACACTTATATTATATAAAAGCGAATGTTTGTTACTTCTTCACGCTCAAACGGCTGGACGGATCTGGATGAAATTTGGCACAGATATAGATTATAGTCAGGAATAGCATATAGTTAGATTTTTTGTCAGAAATATGTTCCCTCGGGATAATTTTCGACTTCCACGCGAGCGAAGCCGCTGGCAGAAGCTAGTATTGAATGAAACTAACTTACGCGTAGATTATTTTTTGGCTGAAATGTCTTCTCCAAATATAGTTTCCAAATATTCTAGTGTCTTACCTTGTACTAGCTATATATTTTTGAGAGAAATAAACTAATATTAATATTATCTTCAACTTGTGTTAGACCCTAAACTAATCTCTAAACTCTCCCAGCGTTCTATGTAATTTTTCCAGAAAAGACATTTTGACTACATAAATCGAGAGTAAAACATTATGTGGTCTAACTAAATGTCAAGATGTCAGTCGAGAATTCCTGATGCAATCCCAGATAAAACAATGCGGTGCTTTACGATGTTTTAAAAATTTGGACATTTGAAAATGTGATTCTCATTCCTATAAAGCAGAAATTCTCAAGCAATATCCTGTATCTGTACAATGTAGATTGGGTACGTCACGTTCATGCCTCTATTGCCTCTGCACGCACACGTCTACCGTTTCTATTTCCTGCGGTTACCTCAAGTCCTTCCAGAAGGCGCTGGTCGGTAAACATTTTCAAAAGTTTAAAAAATGGGAATGTTTGATATTTTCCAGTAGATAGATACATAGTCTATTCTATATTCATAATCTATTACATGCGTTAAGCATGACAGTTACTGAAAACCATAAAAAAATAACATTTTATGTTTTTGACATTACCCAAAAAACAACATATTCACACCCCATAAGCGTCCATTTAAGGGATAAAATCACTGATTGCCACATTTCCGCTTGAAGGTTTTTTGAAATGTAGAGTTAGTTACTAAGGGCGGTAATGTACTATCATATAACTAGGATCATACATAGAATCCTATCTCTTATCACTATATATTATAAAAGCTTTCTAACAAAAAAATCAAGCCGGCTTCCAAAACAAAACACTATAAAACAAAAAAATTACTATCTTTTCCGAAGTCGGTGTCGGTGTTTTGTTTTGGAAGCCGGTTTGTTTTTTAAAATGTTTTTATTTAACTGCTTTTAGTTTTGGTAAGTACCTCCGATTACCATGAAAATCATTTATAGTCAAAGAACATCTCATGTCAACATCAATTGGAATCGCAATTAGCCAAAACACGACTACAATACATTGTATTATTTCGTAGTTCCAGTGCCTACCTTCCGACTTCATCATCAGATCAGTTTGATGGTACCATTATGTACTGATGTACCATTTATTTATAAATATTTGCTTCGGTTAATTATTCGAGATATGTTATACCCTGGACATACTTAGCATTAAGGAATTCCAGTTATTTATCAGTTCCACTAGACCAAATGATACTTTCTGAGTGCATATTTGCATTATTGATGAAAATACTAAAATCGCTATATGTACAGGTCCCGTCACGTAAAAAGAACACTGAGCGACAGTGGAGGGGATGTGTCTGCGCATGGGTACTGTCGCGTTCTAAAGTACTAGGATATTGTTTTATAATATAAGAGTAATCGTTTTATTGTAGAATCATAATAGGTACTTTCTAGCTACTTAGTACTTTAGAAGAGGTTGGATTTAAATTAGATAATGTTTACTTGAGCGTTATTTTTTATTTCGATCTTATTATTTTAAATATCTTATCATTATAAATTATCAACTGCTCCTTTCTCAACTATAAGATACTATCATCAATAATAAATAAAATCAATTAATCATTTTTCATTCCTTCATTTTTAAAAACAATCGTCGTGCAAAGAAAGTTGTGTGTGCGACTGTATTTTGGCAGCGAACGAAGCGTGATCTCTGCGCGGGAAGCATGGGTCAACTGACGAACCAATAGCGTGCGCGCACAGAAACACAGGCGGAGCATTCCCCCGTCGCACCCCCTTCATACCACCAGTTTGATCGATAAATCGCTCACTGCGCAGATTCAAGGCCAGCGTTCTTTTTACGTGACGGGACCTGTACGCATGTAATCCTATCCTAAACCATCATCAAATCCTAACCGGATAACCATGGGACCACCTGGAAAGTATACCCTTTCAAATAACATAATATTGTGCAACTAGTGAATACAGGACGAATTTAAACCGAGGGCCATAGATGAACCACGAGCGAGTGATGAACCACAAGAAAGCAGAGGCTGTAATTCTGTCTTAAACTAATAAATCTTTAATCACTTGTTAAAGCAGTTAGAAAAATTTGAACAATTTGTAAAATTGATTATTACGTTGCCAGTTGGCATTTTTAATGTTGTCCAATTATTATTATTGGTTACAATTTCACCAGTCTCTCTCTCACTCTCTTGAGTGAACGTAAGAGAAACGAGACCACAGAGTTCTGCAGTCGGTGGCGGCGACGGAGGCGGCTGCGGCGGCGGCAACGATGGTGGAATGTACGCGTGTGTGCTCGTAGTGGTCGAGAGTCAACACTTGGCTCCAAATTTATATTCCTTGTTATGCGGGAGCTAATTTCTTCTTTATTTCTCATCGAGTCATCTATGTAGCCCTCGTCTACACTGTTCGACCCACACCCTCCGTGGCGTTTTAGTGTCAATAAGTTCGCACCTGAATCGGCGAGCAATGTAGCCGAGGACCTTCTGAAACTGTGCCCTGTGTATTCATGTGGATCCTGTGTTTTCCGTAAGATGAAATTTTGATACGCATGTAAGTATCTATCGGTCGATTTTTCGGGCAAGAGGCTTAGAGTAGCCATTTTTCGCTGCCTCTGAGACTTCTAGCGGTGTCGAATTAATAAATTCATCATTACTTGACGACATTTTCAAATAAGAACAATACAGCGAAAAGAAAAAGCGCGCGGAATAATTTTTACTTGTTCACAAATTAGCGATGAGCGCGGCAGCGCGCGCATCAGCGCTTATTTTTTAATGCAAAGTCAAAAAACCAGCCATTATTACTAATAAAGTAAATTAATAATTTTGTGTTTTGTTACAGAATAATGGTTGAAATTTATGGTCAAAATTAATTAAATTAAAGATTTAAATGTTTATTTATTATATTTTATCTCCCAAAGTTAATTTTATTCATAAAATGTTGACCACTTTTCAGACATTAAAATTTCTTTGCTAATATTTAAAAAAGTACCGTTCGTTTTAGACGGAGCATCTTGAAAAACCGTGCGTTTTTCCGTATTAAAAATAAACTCGTGCGTGTTTTATTACAATAACGCACAAGTACGTAATGAGAGACAATACGATATTGGTATTGGTGAAATAAGAGACCCTTTACGAGCAAATGTGTTATACAAGAATAAAAAACCTTATTTGGTTACAATGGAAGACAAGTCGGTTGTGTGTGCTACTATTACTACGGCAGTGCGTACCTCCCAACTATAATATTAGAATGCCACATCAACTAAGCACATTATGAACTTACGCCAAAATTGCGTTGCACTTACTTTATTCCGTCAATAAAACCTTTACAATAATCAATTTCCTTAGAAATTAGAATATGGTAGTAGTATAACTGAAACGGTAAAAATCACAAAATTTTATGAACGAATTTTGTATCAGGAAATTATGAAAATAAATTTGATAATTCAATATAGCAATATCAATAAGGCAGTTTCGTACACTATCAATTTCGAAATTAGCTTAATCAAAAATGAAAATGTAATACTTGTGGTCTGGAACTCTGGATAGGTTTATTAAATTAGCTTTCTAAATCAGAGGAGCCAAATATAATGGCAAATCGGAATAATACTTAATCTAAACTAAAAATGTAAAATTCGTATTCTTGATAGGTGCCTAACTGGCAATTTTTTTAATACTTTTTTTATCAAAGTGAATTTTCCTTTTCACAAATTTCTACTGCAAATACTTCACTGCTGGGGACACCTTCGACGATATTATCCAGCTTTCCGAGCTCGGAGTGGCAAGACTCGTTTGGCTGGCGTTGATTCGCTAGCTGGAGTTATAGACAGAGCCGCATAAAATTAAGGCGCTGCCGAAGAGCAGAGAGCCACTCAGCTCGTCTGGACAATATGAGATACGCATGACCACTATCTTGATTTAACACTGTACGGTGGGGCTTCTAAGAGCATTCACTGAGAAAAACGGGCTACTTAAAATTGGCAAATTTGTAATGTACCGGCTGCCAGATACGTATAATGTGCTTTTCACATGAAAATTATAAGAGCCATACTTATAATGAAACGACACCATGTTAAGTAAGTATGCGGCATAATGCTCTGTAAAGACAATGTAAACAAGTTACTTGTAATGAGGCCGCATCATGAAATTACTGTGCCCGCATTATTAACGTTTACGTATGCGGTTTAATGATGCCGCATATGTATTAACAGAGCAGCATACGTAATTTACTTACCCGGAACCAGGAAAAATGTATGCGCTATACGAACGAAGTTATACAGCCGCATTATTTCAGTATCCAGGCTCTTTACAACAGTAACTGGTTGCCAAATCATTGTACTGACTCCGACTCATTAAGTAATGGTCCCGGTTACGTACATAATGTACGAGCATGCGTCGGGGATATGCCGATACATTTTACGCACACTGGATAATTAATAATGTCTCCGCCTACATAATCATTTACGTATCCTGGCTCATTTTACGAACTCCGTTTACTTACTGACTGTGTTCGGTGCGTATAATCTTTACGACGTCAGCCGCATCATGAAATTACTGTGCCGCACTCTTAACACTTACGTATGCGGTTTAATGATTCCGCACAGAGCAGCATACGTAATTTACTTAACCCGTAACATAAAATATGTATGCGCTATACGTACGACGTTATACAGCCGCCTTATTTCAGTATCCAGGCTCTTTAAAACAGTAACTGCTTGCCAAATCATTGTACTGAATCCGTCTCACTAGGTAATGGTCCCGGTTACGTACTCATAATGTACAAGCAGAGTAGGGGATATGCCGATACATTTTACGCACACTGGATAATTAATAATGTCTCCACCTACATAATCATTTACGTATCCTGGCTCATTTTACGAACTCCGTTTACTTACTGACTGTGTTCGGTGCGTATAATCTTTATGACGTCAGCCGCATCATGAAATTACTGTGGCGCACTCTTAACATTTACGTATGCGGTTCATTGATTCCGCACAGAGCAGCATACGTAATTTACTTAACCCGTAACATAAAATATGTATGCGCTATACGTACGACGTTATACAGCCGCCTTATTTCAGTATCCAGGCTCTTTAAAACAGTAACTGGTTGCCAAATCATTGTACTGAATCCGTCTCATAGGTAATGGTCCCGGTTACGTACTCATAATGTACAAGCAGAGTAGGGGATATGCCGATACATTTTACGCACACTGGATAATTAATAATGTCTCCGCCTACATCATCAGTTATTACGTATCCTGGCTCATTTTACGAACTCCGTTTACTTACTGACTGTGTTCGGTGCGTTTAATCTTTATGACGTCAGCCGCATCATGAAATTACTGTGGCGCACTCTTAACATTTACGTATGCGGTTCATTGATTCCGCACAGAGCAGCATACGTAATTTACTTAACCCGTAACATGAAATATGTATGCGCTATACGTACGACGTTATACAGCCGCCTTATTTCAGTATCCAGGCTCTTTAAAACAGTAACTGGTTGCCAAATCATTGTACTGAATCCGTCTCATAGGTAATGGTCCCGGTTACGTACTCATAATGTACAAGCAGAGTAGGGGATATGCCGATACATTTTACGCACACTGGATAATTAATAATGTCTCCGCCTACATCATCAGTTATTACGTATCCTGGCTCATTTTACGAACTCCGTTTACTTACTGACTGTGTTCGGTGCGTATAATCTTTATGACGTCAGCCGCATCATGAAATTACTGTGGCGCACTCTTAACATTTACGTATGCGGTTCATTGATTCCGCACAGAGCAGCATACGTAATTTACTTAACCCGTAACATGAAATATGTATGCGCTATACGTACGACGTTATACAGCCGCCTTATTTCAGTATCCAGGCTCTTTAAAACAGTAACTGGTTGCCAAATCATTGTACTGAATCCGTCTCATAGGTAATGGTCCCGGTTACGTACTCATAATGTACAAGCAGAGTAGGGGATATGCCGATACATTTTACGCACACTGGATAATTAATAATGTCTCCGCCTACATCATCAGTTATTACGTATCCTGGCTCATTTTACGAACTCGGTTTACTTACTGACTGTGTTCGGTGCGTATAATCTTTATGACGTCAGCCGCATCATGAAATTACTGTGGCGCACTCTTAACATTTACGTACGCGGTTCATTGATTCCGCACAGAGCAGCATACGTAATTTACTTAACCCGTAGCATGAAATATGTATGCGCTATACGTACGACGTTATACAGCCGCCTTATTTCAGTATCCAGGCTCTTTAAAACAGTAACTGGTTGCCAAATCATTGTACTGAATCCGTCTCATTAAGTAATGCCGCAGCAAGACATGTTTGGTTCAATCCAACATAAAAAATCATTTATTTCACATTTCAGATTATTTTTTGCGTTTGGTTATCAAGTAGCTAAAAGACAGTGCTCCAGGGCCAATAATTTAATCATGTTATTTTGACATAACGTAAACAAAATAATATAAAAAAACATCGAATGATTTATTAAAAAACAATCTTAGAGTTTACATAAATTCAGAAACTTGGTTAAGCCTTTCTTAATGGTAACAACAGACGGTCACATACTTGATATTTATAGCTCCTATGCGGCAACTGTGTCAGATTCTGATATAATGTTACAATTATTCCATTGTTAACATCTCTAAATTATAATGTTTGTAAACCTGAATCCCTGCAATCTGGTGAGACACAGTTGCCTACATTAAGAGCAAATAAGTCGAGACGTGTAACAATGTGTAGTTGGGTAGTGGAGGTTGTAAATTGTATTGTATTTAAGAGAGGTTATAAACTAATAAGAAATGATTTCAGCAACAATGCCATCTAATAACTGATTTTCGAATAGCAGGGGCCATGATAAATGCTTTCCATGTACCCATTACAGCTGATAGACCAGATGCCTTGCAAAAATTAAATGAACCTAAACTCCATTTGCGATAACATTAGACATTTAAATAAGGCCATTTTACAGCCCGTTTAACCGAATTTGACTTCTATTGCCTTGGTGATACGACAAATGGTAGCTGTAGTAAAAAGTAGGTTTTGGTGACATTTTTATGCTTTTTTTGTCATCCTTATGTTTACGTGATGGAACTCAAAACCGGTTGAACGGACTGTAAAATGATTTGTAAACAAACAATCAATTATAATATAAAAATGAATAGCAAGATCGTCGGCGGAGGATTGAACGTAAGTAAAGGCTCTGCTGGCTGCCCAGTCCTTCGCCACTCAGACGATGCGGGAGCGCCGCTGGGTTGTTTAGTGGGTATACCGGCTCTGACCAGGGAGTCCCACATACCCCTCCCTCCCCCGAGGGAGGGCCATGCGTAACGCATTTTTCCCAGCGAAATAAAAAAAAAAAAAGGTTGGGTTGGTAGCCATTAGACGGGAGCGCAGCCGCGAGCTCAGCTAGTTGAAAATAAAATTAATGGAAGAAGCATCATCTTTTATTAGCATTCTAACGAGTAAACTTTTGGTTTTCATAAGTTCGGCTCTTTGTGACCCCTCCCCCTCAAATCGTAGGCTGGGACCGCCCCTGTGTATGGCTCACATCAGTTCTACTTTTCTTCCAAAATATTAGATAATTAATTGTTCAACCAACTAGCACAGGGCGCAGAAAAGGCTATTTACGGCACTGCAGGCACTTTTAGTCGTTTTATTTTCCTGAACAACCCCCCCCCCCTCCCCCCCGAATCTAAAACCTGGCTACGCCCGTGGTATGGACCACCGTGGCCTGATGTGTCTGGAATGATCAGAATGAATATTTTTTTGTTTTATCTCAAGAGTTTTAAATAGCTCGAAGTTAAACAATAAAATAATTTATTATTTTTCTTTTATTGACAAAATCATAAATAACGATATCTTTAAAAGTTCGTTTCTGAGTCGAATGTTTATGTAAAAAAAAGACTTTTCATTTTGCCTTTGATTACAAAATATTTTAATCAATAACATAAGATCAGGCTGCATGGGCTAGATCCCATTGCCTTCCCGCAAGGGTAAGAAAAAAAAAAGAAGCATCGCGAAGCTCACGAAACGTGACCAAATATGGTAATGTGTTGCATCAGCCCCGCCCGCCCCGCGGGCGCGGCTTGGGTTAATTCGCCCGCGTACGTAAGTCAGTCGTTAGTAGTGACGGGTAACTCATCATTTTTATATGAGGTTGAGGGAGCACCTCATTTTACCTCGCGAGGTACTCACGAGGTACCCCTCATTTGAGGCGAGGGATCGTACGTCGGCGTATTCACCTCATGAGCCGAGCCCGTGCCGAACTCAACCGATTGTCCGAGGCAGCGGCAAAAGAGGCGAACGGGCGCGTCGACTCACGAGTACTCACGATTCCGATTTTTACTTCTTCCTCACACACATCATTTTCTTTCGCTCATAAATTTTAGACCGCCAAAATAAACGAATCAATGACACTTGAATATTGAATACCAATCTAATGTCAATGTTTTTAGAGTTTATAGTTAAAGTTAAGAGTTCATAGTAATAGCAGTAACAAAAATATTTTCCATTAAATTTGCACATTAAATCGGTTCATTCGCTCACTCACTCAACCACTCAATACTCACTCGCGATTATAAAAGTCAATGACAATTTTTAAGTGAGGACGTGTGAACGAGTGAGGTGGTTCAATGTTGAAATTCGAGTAACTCTTTCAATTTGCGATCACGAGTACCTCAAATGAGGCACCTCATGAGTGAGGGACACATCTCTAGTCGTTAGTCTGATCCTGCAGTCTTCTGAAGTTGGATGGAGTGTTTTTGTGCTAAAACGCGTTGGAGCGTAGCCATCATGGAATTTAATAATACCATTCCTTGAAGGTATGTAAGCCAGTTTCTCGATTTTATTTAGTCAAGATTTCTTTTTCTCTGGTGAAAAACATGCCATGTTTGAACTTGTTTGATAGCTTTTTCACCCACAAACAACAGACAGACGTATTTTTGACAAGTAGGTAGGTACTTCTATTGTTTTAGTTTTAATATGTTTTGTTTTTATTGATTATTGATAATTCTCCTACTAAATTTTCAAATGTGAACCGATTCTGTTGAAATTAACCAAACATGATGTATGATGACACCACAACTCACGGATCTGATAATGGCGTCTCCATCATTAGATTTTATTTTTTGCGTTTTTGTTACTTTTTCGTCGGTTCAATTTTTTGTTAAAATGGTTTTTTTTTTGTTGAAAACCAGGAGACCGCCACGAACCTGACTGAACATGTATGCAATTACAAGTAGTACCTACCTACATAACAAGTTTTGTACATGTTTGTATTTGTATTTTTCAGACAATCATATAACAACGCTTGAAACTGCCATTCTGTTAAACGATGGAGATTTGAAAGAACTGATTCCAAAGATTGGCCCCAGAATAAAATTAAAAATTGGCTTCAACAACATCAAAAAACGACCGGTGTCAATGTACGTACCTAAACTGTTTACTTGTATTTTAGCAAATAAAAATGTTTTCTTTGTTTTTTTCTCTTGGACCGATGCCATGCCGCATACTTTTGTAATGCATTGTAATAAAGCTTTTAAATTATTTTTCTAGAATCTTGAAATTAAGAATGCTGAGCTAAACGACTCAACTCAAAACGCTATACGGGACACTGATGTCAGTGATAATGCAAAAATCTCTACAGATTGTACTATTGCAGATAATAACACTGTGAGTTACTCATTATACTAACATTAATTCGTTAACCTGCTAAGTCCATTTTTGCATAGTTTACAGTAATTGTAATACAATACTGACAGGCGGCCCTACCCTTTTTTGGTGCTCACTTAAAAACGGGCTACTTAAAATTGGCAAATTTGTAATGTACCGGCTGCCAGATACGTATAATGTGCTTTTCACATGAAAATTATAAGAGCCATACTTATAATGAAACGACACCATGTTAAGTAAGTATGCGGCATAATGCTCTGTAAAGACAATGTAAACAAGTTACTTGTAATGAGGCCGCATCATGAAATTACTGTGCCCGCATTATTAACGTTTACGTATGCGGTTTAATGATGCCGCATATGTATTAACAGAGCAGCATACGTAATTTACTTACCCGGAACCAGGAAAAATGTATGCGCTATACGCATACATTTTTTATATACATTCATTTATCAATTTGTTCAACAACTTATTGTGTTTGTGTTTTACATACAGGAAAGTTTAGACGGCAGAGCAATACTCAAAGAGGGAAAAGGAGGCTTACTCACGGAGGGTTCCCGAAGGAAATTGAGCCAGCTGCTAATACACCACCAACTTGAAAACTGTTGTGTATATTAGTTGTGTGGGTGATTGTAAAATTAAATACATGTGGGTACTTCAAAATAACTTATAATTCTGATTGTCATTATGTTCTTGGAAATAAATAGTTTGCTTCTAATCTCGAAACTGCGTATATCTTTTAATGGCGACTTCGGAAAATTAAGATATTATCAGTATCAAAATGGCGTGTAACTTAACTAACATAGTGTTTCCCGGACAGTTTAACCCTAAGACTGATAAGTGGTGTGAATATAAGGAACGATTATTGTGTTCTTTGGATGTGGCTGGTGTGAACAATGATAACCTTGAAAAAGCTCGATCAGTATTTTTATCTCAGTGTGGAAAAGAGACATATTCATTGATTGTATCACTGTTAGTGCCAAAACGACCAACTGAGGTTCCATTTAAAGACATTCTTGCGGTGTTAGACCAATTCTATGAACCAGAATTAAATGAAATACTTCAAGCCGGGAAATTTCATACACGTAAACAAACTGATAGTGAAAGCGTGCAGGACTTTGTGGCGGCCATTGGGTTGTTAGGTGCTAAGTGCAACTTTGTGGACCTGAAGCGTCAGTTGCGGGACCGTCTAGTGCTGGGTGTGCGCGATCAGCGCTTGCGTCGAGAGCTGTTAAAAACTAATAAAATGACATATGAAACAGCTGTACAGCTATGTCTTAATCATCAAGCGATTGTACAGGATATATACCCAGACACTAAACACAGTATGAAGCAAACTCATATTGATGTTACTGAGCCTATGGTGATTGATAGGATTAGTCCTAGGGATTGTCGACATTGTGCGCGACGTCACAGAGAAGGCGAACGATGTCCCTTTGTAAAGGCTAGGTGTTTTTATTGCAAACGCCAGGGGCATATCGCATCGGCCTGTGATAGAGAAAGTAAGAAGCAACACCAGGTGGCAGATATAACGGAAGAGGCCAAGATTGAAAAGGAGGCAGATATGATGGGTGTCTATGTTTGTTCAGAAAGTCAGACACCTCCAATAAAGGCAGATGTAACAATTAATGGTGCTGTAATTTCAATGGAGGTTGATTCTGGTGCTTCTCGAACAATAATCTCGGCAGCTACTTATCGACGCTTGTGGATCAAACCTCCACCTCTACGGCCTACCAATATAAAATTAGTGACATATTCTCGTGAAGCCTTACAAGTCCTTGGCGTCACATACGTACATGTCACGTTGGGCAACAAAGAGGCTCAATGTGAGCTGTTTGTAGTATCGGGTGAGGGACCCAGCCTTCTTGGTCGAAGTTGGTTTAAAGCGTTAGACCTGCAAGTAACTGGAATCTGTTGGACACTCGCGGATGTTAATAATGATTTGCTGAAACAGTTTCCCGAGTTATTTAAGGAAAGTCTTGGAGAGTACAAGGGGCCAGAAGTTTCACTACATGTGCGTGCAGACGCTACGCCGCGTTTTATGAAAGCTCGCCCGGTGCCATTTCCTTTAAAGAAACAACTGGAAGAGCAATTGACTCAGATGGTCAATGTGGGAATATTAACTCCTGTGAGATATTCTAAGTGGGCTACACCACTAAGAATAGTGAAGAAAGATGATGGTTCTCTTCGAATTTGTGGAGATTATCGATCCACAGTGAACATGGCGATTGATGTTGATACATACCCCCTACCTGCAGCTACGGAAAGTTTTGTTAAGCTCAGTGGGGGACGAATCTTTAGTAAACTGGACTTAAAACAAGCCTACATGCAATTGAAGGTGGATGACGACACAGCTATGCTGCTGACATTAAATACACCTCTTGGACTCATGAGGATGAATAGACTAGCATTTGGAGTGAATGCAGCACCTGGAATTTTTCAGAGAGTAATGTCGGCGGCACTGGCAGGAATGGATGGCGTGGCATGTTTATTGGATGACATTGCCGTGTCGGGGAGGACGACTGAGGAGCACGATAGAAGGTTACATGCAGTTCTGCAGAAATTAAATGAAATGGGTCTCAGATTGAGATTAGAAAAATGTGTGTTTGCTTCCAACAGCATTAATTTCTTGGGACATATGATAGACGCTGAGGGGCTTCATCCATCCCCTAATAAAGTCAAAGAAATTAAAGAAAAGCCAGCCCCAACGAACAAGCAGGCTCTACGTGCGTTCCTAGGCTTGTACAATTTCTATGAAAAGTTTTTGCCTGATAAAGCAACTTTGCTGGAACCTCTGTACCGTCTTTTGGAGACGAAGAAGCCTTGGTATTGGGGTGAGGTTGAACAAACTACATTTGATAAGGCAAAAGATCTCCTGGCTTCTGATTTGACCTTAATTGGTTATGAGGTCGAACGCGATTTATTGCTTATCTGTGATTCATCAGACTATGGACTAGGAGCGGTAATAGCACACATAATGGATGACGGATCCGAAAAACCTGTCATGATGGCTTCGCGAACTTTGCAGCCTCATGAAAGAAAGTATGGAGAAATTGATAAGGAGGCTCTAGCGATCATGTTTGGGCTGAAGAAATTTCACGAATTTTTAGCGGGTCGCAAATTTTCTATTGTTACGGATCACAAGCCCTTGGTGGGTCTATTTAACCCAAGCAAACAAATTCCTGATCAAATCTCCCCCAGAATGTTGCGATGGTCTCTTAAACTAGCTTGTTACAACTATCAGATCAAGTATAGAGCTGGAAGATTGATTGGCAATGCAGATGCGCTTAGTAGGTGGACTGAGCCTGAGACTTCTGAAATATCTGTGAAGCCGCTTAGAGATGTGTTGTTATTGGAGGAACAACCTGCCGGCTGGAACTTAGACATATCTAAACTAGCCACAGAAACAGGGAGAGATCAGGTGTTGAAGCGGGTTTTATTCCACATTCTTCATGGTTGGCCAAATAAAGCTCCGGACACCACTCTGCAGCCATTTTGGACACGACGAGAGGCTCTTTCACACAATAAAGGATGTTTATTGTGGTGCAATAGAGTCATTATTCCTTCTAGTTTACAACAGGAGGTACTGAGATTATTGCATGCACCGCATGCTGGTGTAGTCCAGACAAAAGCTTATGCAAGAGGATATGTGTGGTGGTCAGGAATGGACACACAAATTGAGAGAATGGTGGGAAACTGTGAGGCATGCCAAGCAGTTAGAAATAATCCACCGAGAGATCCACAAGCTTGGATTGTTACTGAAAAGCCATGGAGTCGGGTGCATGTGGATTTTGCAGGCCCATTCCAAGGCAAAACCTTTCTTGTTATGATTGACAGTTACAGTAAATGGTTTGAAGCAGAAATTATTTGTTCCATGTCTAGTGAGGCAGTGATAACAGTATGCAGGAAAATATTTGCATCACAGGGCCTACCTAATATACTTGTGTCAGACAATGGCAGGGCATTCACTTCGAATGAATTTAATATATTTTTGCAAAATAATGGCATAAAGCATTTGTACTCGCCGCCCTATCATCCAGCTACAAATGGACAAATCGAACGTGCAATACAAACCTTTAAAAATAAGTTAAAGAAAATGTCCCTGACCCACCTACCGTGGAGTGAAAAGCTTCCTGGAGCGCTTTATTCACTTAGGACAGTGCCAAATAGTTCTACTAATAAAACCCCTGCAGAGATGCTGAACGGACGTAAATATAGAACAGCTGTATCAAGCTTACATCCTGATAATGCGCCAAGTCCACAGGAACAACAGCTAGATAATAGAGCTCAACAACAGGCCGTAAGGAGCTTTATAGTGGACCAGCCAGTTTTGGTGCGCAACTATGGATCAGGAGAGAAATGGATGAGAGCTACTGTAGAAATGGTAGAAGGGCCTAGCTCATATATGGTGAGGACGGAGGATGGTGAGCTACACCGACGTCATGCTGATCAAATACTGACTCGCGTATCAACTCAATTTAGTGATAGACCATTGCTCACTGATCAGAGAAGGCAATCACGGTCAAGCTCATATTCACCAGAGCCACCAATAGAGATACCTCCTCCTGAGTTATGGCCAGACATCATTGGAATACCTAATACAGCTGCTGAAGAATAAGTTCTAGAATTTGTATTGGCTAAGTTAAACACTCTCTGCTCATTGATATAATTATGTTGATTAATTAGTTTGTTACTTATAGATTATGATGGGAAGGTATGTTGTGTATATTAGTTGTGTGGGTGATTGTAAAATTAAATACATGTGGGTACTTCAAAATAACTTATAATTCTGATTGTCATTATGTTCTTGGAAATAAATAGTTTGCTTCTAATCTCGAAACTGCGTATATCTTTTAAAAACAATTGTGCAAAGAAAATTTCCAGTGAAGAATTTTATAAACTAGCTACCGAAATTGTGGAAGTATTCCACAAGGAACGCGTTGTGGTGTATTATTCTGCATATTTATCAGCTACAAATAAAGTAGCTAAAAAAAATGCTAGCGGAAAGCTCTACGAGAGCTATATAGCTCGAAGAAGAAAGTTGCGAGAAAGTGGACAGTTGCCGGGAACTAGCCGTTCATCCTCGAAGTCGTCCAGATCATCGCTCAGATCCACGCCAACTATCACAGATGATGACATTTATAGCCTGGAATTTCTGGAAAGTGGTAAGCAAATAATCGCTAGTCACCTTTTTCGTGATTTAAATGTACCACGGGCGACTGTACTATGGTGCCCTTCCTCTTGTTGACTCAACCCACCATACACATATAAATTACAGGTGTTGTCTATGAAGAAACATTACTATGGCTGAAAAACAATGTTGATCCATGGAAATCTGTTGAAGAAAAGTGGGCAGAAACTGCAGATCACCGCCTAAATCGCATCCAATGTGGAAAAGGTGATATAGCGGATTACTTCAAGGATTTCCCAGCCTTAAAACAATCGCAAGGCTATACCTTGGTAAGCATATACCGCAGCCGCTTATTTTTTACATAATCCTTGTGGTTTTTCTATAAAAAACCACAAGGATTATGTAAAAAAAAAGACTTGTAGAATACTTGTCAAAACTGTCTCAAACATTACTTCGTTCAACAGTGTAGCCAACAAGTATTTTTACAAGTATAAAACACATTTGCGTTTACACTGAAGTCTGTGACATGTATTAACTCGTCTGATACATTGACAGCGTTCTCACCTACAAAATACAAACGTGGTTTAGACAATTATTGTTTATTTTATTGCAATTTCTGTACATAAGATCATAAACATGTAGGCGACTAGAAGTTTTCAACCAACAAGTTTCATACAAGTTTTGTATACTTACAACAAGTTTTATATATGAAATATAGTTCCATAACATGTTTTGTATACAACATATTTAATACATGCCAAAACGAAAACATTGCATTCAATTTGTAAAATATATGTATTATATCTTGGTGAAAACAAGGGCTTATAAGACAATTGTCTGAATTTCGATTGCCATGTAAAATTCATAATGTTAGTTCCCGTATCTGCCACGATTCTTCTCTTTTCGCACAGACTCTAAGTCACTTGCAACACTCGCGCGCTGCCGACATAGCAGAACGAGATATTGTGCAGGCACTAAAAGAGACAAGCTATTCTAGTTCTCGCTCAACAATCCAATAACTATCTCTCTGGTCTCTGTGGTAGCGATCCGGACCTTTCTCACCAGTGGAAATAACATACTGTACATTTATTGTATTCTTTTTTTCAGCTAATGAACGATTTCAGTCGTCTGTATCCGGGAAAGGAAAACAAATTATTTTCCTCCATCACCCTCAAAAAAGAAGAAATTATAAAATATGCTTCATTAAAATTACGAAAAATTAGAGACCAAGACACGAGAACAAAAATAGCAAATATAGTTGCAGTGATTGACGGTAAGAAGTTTCTTATTATTAACCTTTAACTATGGAGTGAAGTCTCAGTCCCCGCCCATTCTAGAAATCGCACAGATTTGTGACTTCCCCCTTCCCCTCAGCACTGAGCCGCTCAGTTAGTGTATTGAAAAATGACGTCCATAGTGTTTTTTTTTTTTTATTTTAGTTGAAGGTTAAACCTTCATAAAATTAAGTCTCAAAAATAACCGAATCTTTTTTTTCTTTGAATACAGAAGATGAACCAGAGACATCTAGCAATGTTGCTTTGATGTTACTGGCTTATGTCATCAACATTTCACCTGCACGGAAAATGAAAGGAAAGCCAGCGTGGAAGCCATCCAGAGCAGAGGTATGCGACGGCTATATATCGCAAGCTGCTTCTGAAGCCGACGTTACCAACAAGATCATTCAAAAAAAGGAGAACCTGCAGAGGCTAGGCTGCACAGTTCAACCCTACGTAATTTTTGTTGGCCCTACCGTTACTGAGGTAAAAGTAGCATATGTGGTAATAAATGACACATTGTATAGTTTCAACAAAATCTTGATCAAACGAGATCTAAGATATTGTTTATACTACCATGTAATTCTAGAATAGTATGATTAATTAATAATAAATTGTTTATTGAGCCACACACGTTACAGTATACTTGCGCAAGTCTTGATTTGCGCAAGTATACTTGTACCGTGTATGGCCGGCATTAGATTTACATAACAAATGTGATTGATAATAATGTTATGTTGTTGTTTTTTAATAATGTTTTAATTGTTTTTTATTTAATTTTCAATTAATTTTTGCATGTTTTTGTAATCTATACTGTATATTATGTAATGGAAGTCTAGTATTGACCCTTCTTATTATTTGGTAGCTAATGATTTAATGACATTTGCTGATTCATTGTTGTTCTAATTTGCTAATGATATTTGTACGCTTCACGGCAAAACATAGAGAATCTACGTTATATTGTAACATCTCACATACCATGTACCACCTATGTTTACAAATAAAGATTCTGAAAAAGCTCCAGTAAGTAGTCAATAACACTTGTGTTGGGGTTGTCTCGTTCCTCCCCTGAATTGCTAAACAGCATTGAGACTGATAATTAATTATGTGACTGACAATAATTAAGCTTGTGTTTTTTTTGTATGTCTCAATTTTACGATTGAAAATAAATAATATGAATCTTTCATGGTCTATTCACTTAAAATTGCCTTTTACACTATATCAATCAGATGAATAGTTTTTGAGATATCGTCGTTAAAAGTAATTAGCAGCGAATTTAAAGCTTGGCAAGTCAGCAAGCGTTCTTTCCTTGCCCCGTCCCATCCCCTCTGCCCCGCATCGCTCGACCGCCTGCTCAATAACCGGGCGATGTAGCACGCGAGCCGTTTGCCTATAATATTTGAGGAGTTCCTTCGAACCATACTTATGTACCATGCTAAGTACGTACGATACTGCTGCGGGTATAGTAAGGTATGCCTTACTATACCCGCAGCAGTATCGTACGTGCGCTAGCGTGGTACATAAGTATGGTTCACCGTGCTTTACTGGTCCCGCACCAGTATCGTACGTCCACTGCCGTGGTACATACGCACGGTTCATCATGCCTTACTGTACCGGCAACGGTACCTTACCTCTACTACGACAGTTAATACGTCTGGTACATCATGCTTTACTGTGTCTGCCACAGTATCCTACGTATGCCGCCATGCTGCACACGTATGACGCACCATGATTCACCGTGTCCGCCATAGTATCGTAAGTATGCCGCCGTGGTGTACACGTGTGTCTCACCATGATTCACCGTGTCCGCCATAGTATCGTAAGTATGCCACCGCGGTACACACATATGGCTCATCATTATTTACTATGCTCGCTACAGTATCGTACGTATGCCGCCGTGGTACACACGTACAGCTCATCGTGATTAACTGTGTCCGCCACAGTATTGTACGTATGCCACCGCGGTGCACACATATGGCTCATCATTATTTACTATGCCCGCTACAGTATCGTACGTATGCCGCCGTGGTACACACGTACGGCTCATCGTGATTAACTGTGTCCGCCACAGTATTGTACGTATGCCAATGCGGTGCACACATATGGCTCATCATTATTTACTATGCCCGCTACAGTATCTTACGTATGCCGCCGTAGTACACACGTAAGGCTCATCGTGATTTACTGTGTCCGCCACAGTATCGTACCTATGCCGCCGTGGTACACACGTACGGCTCATCGTGATTTACTGTGTCCGCCACAGTATTGTACGTATGCCGCCGTGGTACACACGTACGGCTCATCGTGATTTACTGTGTCCGCCACAGTATTGTACGTATGCCGCCGTGGTACACACGTACGGCTCATCGTGATTTACTGTGTCCGCCACAGTATTGTACGTATGCCACCGCGGTGCACACATATAGCTCATCATTATTTACTTTGCCCGCTACAGTATCGTATGTATGCCGCCGTGGTACACACGTACGGCTCATCGTGATTTACTGTGTCCGCCACAGTATTGTACGTATGCCGCCGTGGTACACACGTACGGCTCATCGTGATTTACTGTGTCCGCCACAGTATTGTACGTATGCCACCGCGGTGCACACATATAGCTCATCATTATTTACTATGCCCGCTACAGTATCGTACGTATGCCGCCGTGGTACACACGTACGGCTCATCGTGATTTACTGTGTCCGCCACAGTATTGTACGTATGCCATCGCGGTGCACACATATGGCTCATCATTATTTACTTAGCCCGCTACAGTATCGTACGTAAGCCGCCATGGTACACACGTAAGGTTCACCGTGTTCTACTGTGCTCGCAACAATAGTATACGGGTGTTGCAGTCGTAGTTTCAGGAGTATTCAGTGCGACTTGCGCACTACGTATTACGTAACCGGACGTCGGGCTACGTACGTACGTACAAAAATCGACCACGAGTAAATTACGTAACCCGCTCCATGATGAGCGTCAGTATGCCGACTACGTATGACTGACTACTTACGCGTAATGGACCGGGTTACACACGTCATTGTGGTCGATTTTTGTCCTTATTTTACGTAGCGCGGCAAAGGAAATTTTTCTCAGTGTTTCGATTGCCTGTTCCCTGCATTGGTAAGCCAGTGGGTGCTTTGCATAGATCCAGATGCCACCCAATCTCGAAGGCAGAAACAGACTGTCAGATATCCGCAGCTGCAGGACTAAATTGAACCGCCTGCAACGGAAAATGTTTATTTAAATAGCACGTAGCTGGCTAAAAAGAACGGAGCGCTTCTCCTACAGGCACAAGCAGGTATTGACCGGGCACGGTTGCATCGATAAGTACCTGAATAGGATTGGGTGAGAGGCTACGGCAAATGCCATTGCTTTGAGCGGTGGGTTCTTGGTCGCCAGGATCGGGCAAGACCTGTCTCTGCCAGTATTAGTGAGTAATATGCTGGCGGAGAAAAAAAACTAGATAGAAATGGCCACCGAGTGCGCAGTTCGACGCCTAACACGCCGAAGTCCCGCCTGTATCATTAAGGCAGGTGGAACGGCTTGGTTTCGGGCTCTCTAAGTAATGGCTCTGTCCGTTGACATCATCATCATCATTTCAGCCGAAAGATGTCCACTGCTGGACATAGGCCTCCCCCAGGCGTCACCACATTGACCGATCCCGTGCGTCTCGCATCCAGCGCCTTCCCGCAACCTTAACCAGGTCATCAGTCCAACTAGTGGGAGGCCTTCCAACATATCGTCTTCCGGTTCGCGGTCGCCATTCCAGAACTTTTCGGCCCCAACGGCCATCCGTTCTGCGAGCAATGTGCCCTGCCCACTGCCACTTAAGTTTGGCAATTCTTCGGGGTATGTCGGTAACTTTGGTTCTCCTGCGGATATCATCATTTCTGACGTGATCACGCAAGGAAATTCCGAGCATAGCCCTCTCCATTGCCCTTTGGGTGACTTTAAGCTTTCTGATAAGGCCCATTGTGAGCGACCACGTCTCGGTCCCATAGGTGATCACTGGCAACACACACTGGTCATAGACTTTTGTCTTGAGACATTGCGGTAAATTGGACGAGAAGATACCACGCAACTTCCCGAACGCCGCCCAGCCGAGTCGGATTCGACGGTTGACCTCTTTCTCGAAGTTGGATCTACCCAACTGGATCGTTTGTCCCAGGTAGACATAATCATCTACAACTTCAAGTAAAGAGTCTCCGATCTTGATAGGAGTGGGTGTTACATGGGCATTCATCATGACCTTGGTTTTGTCCATGTTCATTTTAAGACCCACTTTTTCGGAAGCTCTATTGAGGTCATCGAGCATTGTACTGAGGTTCTCCATGGTCTCAGCCATGACCACTATGTCGTCGGCAATCCGAAGGTGAGTGATGTACTCGCCATTAACGTTGATGCCAAGCGCCTTCCAATCTAGAACCTTGAAGACATCCTCCAGCGCAGCAGTGAACAGTTTCGGAGAAATGACGTCTCCCTGTCTCACGCCGCGCCGGAGAAGGATTGGTTTCGAGGTCTGATCCTGAAGACGGACTGACATGGTGGCGTTTTTGTACAAACACTTCAACACCTCAATGTACCGGTAGTCGATCTGGCACCGTTGGAGAGACTGCAGTACAGCCCAAGTCTCGATCGAATCGAAGGCTTTCTCGTAGTCCACAAACGCTAAACAGAGAGGCAGGTTATACTCTTCGGTCTTCTGTATGACCTGCCGCAGCGTATGTATGTGGTCTACGGTGCTAAAGCCTTTTCGGAATCCGGCTTGTTCGGGAGGCTGGAAATCGTCAACATAAGTCGTTGACATAAGGAAAGACAATGGCACATTGATCACGATGTTTTACAGTCTACCCCTACTTTTATCCGAATGGCAATGTAGGAACGATAATTCCATCAAGGGCCGACACCTCCACCAATTCCTTCCATCCGTTCGCGGGCTGGCCAGGACGTGGCTGGAGGTGGATCACTGTGTTGCCCAATTTCCCACAGGGCATAGTAACTTTAAAAGTAAATAATTTTCCTTCAAGCTCCACCTTTATGTCAGTGTTCTACATCTGACTGCGAATATGTACAATCTGCATATTATATATTACGGGAGTGTACTTTGGCAGAATGAACGCTATATTATGTTGGATAATGCATCTAGAGTTGTTTACTTTACGGACCTTGTAGAAACTAGAACAAATTTCCGTGCGTTCCATAACAATTTTTAGAATCAAATTAAAATAAAAGCTATCAATGTTAGGACCCATTAATATGAGTGATAATTTTAATTTATTTATTTAATGCCTTAGGCATTCTCTACCAGTCAAACAAGGGTGGTGAAGAGATAACATGACACGTGCATTGTTTAATAATAAAAGTAACCAGTTATTATATAACATATTAAATTAGGTAAAATACACGTACATATCCGTACTGCTAGGCAACTGGGCTTATCCCAGTGGGATACGACCCTTTGTGCCTATTGACCTTGTTTGTTCTGTCTCCTCTTGATATGGAGGTAAGTGGAAATATGATTTTTTCCTACTTTCTGATTAATTTCGTTGCGGGATCCAAAACAGTTAATTCATTCTCCGGGACTTCATCGAGCTTCAATGGCGCTTTTCTGGTGGTCGCCACTGTTGGTTCTGGCTTTCAGGAGTTGCAGTGGTTTGTCAATAGTGCAGTGAGATTGTCCCAAAATAAGAAAAGTCTCCCCAGGGATGTGGTCTTTTAAGAAATTATATTTATTTCTGGTTTTAGATCTCAATATCGTAATTCCGATATTAATATCGGAATTGCGCACATTCGTTAGATATTTTTTGGTAATTGTACAATTTCACTATGAGGTTGGATTAAGTAGAATAAAAAATACTTTTATCAGCGACATAATAGGATTTTCTCTTGTCTCTTTCTAATTACCAGTGACTGGATAATCGGATGCTCATTTATTTACCAACACTTAACACAATTGATCCCAAGAAATAATACTAAAGTCATGCCTTTCTGAAAAAAAATCTCTAGAAAATGAATGCTTGTCGATCAATCTGCAAAGTAGTCCCGATTAGTGAGTAATAATGATTTATAAAATCATTATAAATCACTAGCCTAATCCATGGGATATAGGAGATGACTAACTAAATATTAATTTTTTATTTTTGATATAATATAATATAATATAATATAATATAATATAATATAATATAATATAATATAATATAATATAATATAATATAATATAATATAATATAATATAATATAATATAATAATATTATAAAGAGGATTTTTTTAAATCGGTTCAGTAGTTTCGGAGCCTATTCGGTACAAAAAAATCTTTCACCAATAGAAAGCTACGTTATTCTTGAGAAACATAGGCTATTTTTAAGCCCGAAAACGGGTCCTGTGGGGTGACCCACGGGAGCGAAGCCGCGGGGAACAGCTAGTATTTAAATAAAATTAATCTGGAATGCCGAGATTAACTTATTTCATAAAACAACTATAGTAAACTAATTAAAATATAGCAATACAATGGTAAAATATAATTATTCCTTCCATAGGTACTTACATAAAACCAATGTAATGATATTTTATTTTACTCAAAACTTATTTTATTCAAAACCAATGAAAATACTGATAATGTAGAGATAATTTAATCAAGTAGTGGAAGTTGATTAAAAGTCTATCCACACATATCAGGGCCGTGCCCGGGACGTGGACAGACCGTGCCCCGTCAGGGGCTCAACAAAATATCGTTGGGTACATTTTATATGAACTCTTTCACACCACACGCCCGCCCTGCACGGCCCTGATATGTGTGGATAGACTTTTATCCGACAGATTAGTAATCGGATAGTTTTTGTATTTATACAAGCAGAAGACAGAAAAATACTAAGCTTTAATTTATTGAGGTTTCCAAGCAAATATCAAATTGGAAATTTGAGATAAAGCATAAAGTTTAACAAGGATAGGTACTTGTGCCGAAACAGCCCTCTCAAAAGTATGAAAAAGTATCTAAGCATTAATCATCAGCATAATTTAAGCCGAAAGACGTCCACTGCTGAACATAGGCCTCAAGGGTCGCCACATTGACCGATCCCGTGCGTCTCGCATCCAGCGGACTTCCGCAACCTAAGCATTATTCAATGAATATATCATTGTTTCAAAGTGTTCTATAAAACAGTGTATTTAAACGGCGTATTCATAGGTAACATTTATAGCAATCTTAGAACTCTAAATCCGGGATTCATCAAGCTATGTCCATAGTATTTATTCATAGTATAAATAAGCACCCAATTATCCGATCACTGCTAATCACCGTAGTTTAACCGCGCTATCTTGCTCGGCGCTTCACAAGGAGCTAAAATATAGGATTTTTGTGATATCAAGATTCCGATATTGGATCCCTCAGTATCGGAATTGAAATACTGGAGTTTTTGTTCCGATATTACGAGATTCCGAGATGCCGATATTCAGCCCAAGTGGCACTACGGTCTAATTGGCTTTAGACTCGTATTCAAACACATTTGCTGATGATCCTTTATTTTGGTTTCAATAATAAATTTCATAATTGTATAAAGAAAATATAATATTTAAATTACTTCAAGTCCCGAAATTTCGAATTTTAGGGGTGTTGATTCCGAAATTAAAAAAACATGCAAAAAGGCGTTTATTCTGATCTGTGCATGCAAATATAAGACAAAATTTCGAAATTCATGCCCTTGTTCACAATATTATGCTTAGTGGATATGGAATTCAAAAAATATTGTAGGGTACATTGCTTTATACACAGCCGAAGCAATAGTAGTACACACAACCACCTTGGCCTCCATTGCAACCCAATGTGACAAAACATAGGACCAAAGAACTATGATAATGTAATACACAGATATGATTTTAGAGGTCATATTATTCTATTTAGGATAAAAGATAGGATCCTGTGTATGATCCTAGATATATGGTAGAGTAATATCACCCTTAGACCTAAACATCTCACCACAACTCAGTTTTTTTGCTGGCACCAAAAAGGTTGCACTCAAAATTAACTTTTCCGTTTGATACAAAATAGATTATGGTATTTAAAATGTCACATTGACAATCAAAAAATTTTACAAAAATTCTAAAACAGTGAAATCACAACCCGATAAAATGTAATATAACAATTTAAATAATTATAAAATAATCAAGTATCCAGCAAATAAAAAACAAGAAGTCCTCTATGCTAAATTCGCGGAAAAACGTGTGCTGGCTTTCCTATTTGTGAGTACCTACATGGAAATAAATTTTCACATTCGCTCGATATTTACTTATGGTGGTGACAGATCGGGAATCTATGGTGGTTTTGATATATTTAACCATCGGTACAATAGAGGGATAGGGAATCCCTAAGCCCCATCCTGTAGAAGACACCCTAAGCTTCTGTTGCTGGTCTACATCATAGCTACTATTTGAAGGTAGATAATAATATTTCCGATGCGTAGGCACTACAACAATAACTGATCACCTAGAGGCAGTAGGTACATGAAACTTAAAAATATGCCGTAATAAGTGCACGAAAGATGCAAAGAAAAAACTGTGAAAGCCTAGAAATTTACTTTTAAATCCGCAATGATTGACCGAGGATTACGCGGCAGTAATTTGTAATTCATGAAATCCTTCCCACGTAAAAACTGGGGCCTTACAGCTGAAAGCTAATCTCACACTTTACAGCTAAGATTGTTAGAGCAGATATGCTTCAACTTAATGAAAATTGTCTGCATTACCTACCATGAGTATGATGATGTAATTATTCCTAAGTGAACGCGGCTTCTCTTCATTGTACCTACCTACTTGGTACTTATTACGTAGCGTGTTGTAGTGGGGACCCTAACTTAAGTGGTTGGTATTAGTAAGTATTTAAAGTAAACTGTTACTTGTAAAATGTGATTTTGAGAATCTGATTGCGGATTGTAGAGATTTTAAGAGTTTTACCTATGAAGGCGTCTTTTCCGTTAACTGGAGTAGTCCTACCACCATACTGCCTCTTTCATTAGGCAAGGCTTGGCTGCTCTTGCAACTCCCAACACAAACATCATCTCAACGATACACGACTTGCGAGGGACCTTGCGTTCTGCGTCGAGCCTTTTGCCATCAATCGGGTACATGTCCTAACTCTGGCCGATTGATCATTCAACCAGCTAATAAAATGCACACCACCAAAAGCGATTGACACATCGTAACTACATATCAAAGATCACTTATAAATTAACTTTGAATATATAATGTGTAATGTAGTCAGTCAATACAGCGTGTCCCAATAAAACCTTGAGGCGTGTCAGTTTATGAGAGACAAATTAACATTTTAATTGTGGACGCCAATGTGCGGGTAGATACACAAGTTGTTGTGTCGCGACTACCCTCCGGAAAATCACTATTAGCGGGTGACATCCAATCGTGCGTGTGACGTGCACGTAATGGGTTATTATAATTTTCGTCGTCCCACTATCAGATCGGTTAAATTGGACACACAATTGGGTCAGTGTTGCCACGATCATCTAACCCTAACTAAACTGACAACCCAATTTACAGTTTATTAACATATAATTTAAATTTCGTTGCTATGTTGTTACCTTTCATTTCTGCGGGAATGAAGGAAGATTAAAAATATCTGCTTTTTAAATTACTGATTGGGTCAACAAATATGCTCTCGATAATCTCTTATTCGAAAGTCTCGAGCTCTAAGCATTGCGTACTCCCAAAACTAGTTGATTATACCCATGATAGCAGCCAAGTAAAGGAAGAATTATGCTAGACCGTAGCGGGCGCGAGCCGTGCCCCGTGCGAGGCACAGACAAGGCACGGATTCATACCGTGCGGCGTCCGCGTCTCTGACGAAGATCGGACGTGCCCTGACGAAGCACGGTTCCGCCCCGCGCCTTTCCCCACTCGTCATGCCATAGGTAATTATTCTGTCAAAACTCCAACTAGCAACATTATTATTACGGTTCAAAAGACACAACCTGTCACATACACTTAATATCCCTTCCGCTCTTTTCATTCTGTAAAAATCTATTTCAGTTTGAAATCAAGCAAAAACAACACCATGACTTCTAGAGCTCTAGGCAAGAATAACATCAAGGTGTCATTAGACACAAGAGGCCTCTCGAAGTTCAGCCATAATTATTTGCTGGTATACACCGCACTGACGTTCTTCGTGGTACTACTCGTATACGTGTTCACTAAGGATTGGAAGGGTTACACCAGCCCAGAAGAACTGGACCTCGGATCAGTGATAGTCCCGTCTTCCCGCCGCAAACATTCACATAACCATTCACATAGTCATAGTCATTATTAAGTTATAAATAAAATAACAGTGCAACCAGTATGTAACAATTTTATTGTATAATTCCAAAATAAATTTTTTCACTTCAGATTTTGATTTTATTTACGGACGATTTGCCAACGCTTAGGGATCTTACAGATTATCGGCGCTTTGACGACAGTGGCGATTGGCGATGGTGGCAGAAGTAGTTAAGACCCCACGACCCAGAAGGTTGTAAAAATAATTATCACTTCTCACTGTCAACACGAACTAATTACACAGGATTACGGTAAGGCTAGCCCCACAGACAAATAAATTTAACATAACATCACTTTTTGTTTTCCTCTAGGATCTCTTCTCTTTATGGCACCGTGACAAAGTCGAGTTGAAACAACAAACTCTCTTGTTTGTGCATCGCGTCTTCGCGCACATCTACTGGTCTTTGCACGTAGCATACCCTAGCTAGCCATAGCATAATCAGGGAATGGGCTAATAATCTACCACACAAACCCAGTGCGGGTTGGATCTCACATGTCTTCGAATTTTAGGTTCTAGGACATTCGGTTGAAAGTCGGGACCGTAACCACTGGGCCACCTTTTGACTACTCTCATCCTCTGCGAAAATTACGCAAAAATGAGGGACTTGATGTTGCCAGCTACCAGTTGATTTGCATGACGGAGAATAAACGATAAGCCAGGGTGAACAATTCCACGAGTGAACAATGGAAATATTGATAATTCTTCTGGCTTCGCCCTGGACAGTTCTTTTTACTTTTTACACTGTATAATAAAAGTGAAATAACAATCTGAAAATATCCGTTTACGGCTTAGGGCATGACATGATATAACTTTAACATTATCTTTATAACTTGCTTACGGTGACTTCTCATACCGAGGCCTCCCCAAAACCAAATGCTTACCGACGATTTGTTTTAGGGGTAAACCTTCCGAAAAATTTATATCCGAATCTAGCTCCTTTAACTCATCTTTAACAATCATCAAAGCGCCAAAACACGCCACTCCTAGGCGTTGTACACTCGTGGAAGCCAACCCGTACAGCAGGCCATTCTGCAGTAAGAGATCACCAGCCCGCACGGGACACCGCGCTACATCTTTCACACATATCGTACTATTCGAATTCAAATGTTTATTAATACTTGTACTTCCTATGTTCTTGCCCGCCAAGTTGACGTGCTGCCGAGATAACAATCTTGAAGAAGTAAAAGGTCGCCCGAGGATATGAACTTTTTGTTTCCAGTCCAACTTGGTGCCGATCAGTATCACTTCTGAGCAAGCCACTATACTTTCATAACTAGATAAAAGGACAAGCCTTTTAGAAATTACTCCGTCGTGATGTATTGATTCGAAGAGGTCGATGGAGAAACCCCTTTTGCAGCGGGGACTGAAAAATAAAGAAGTATTATTTGATTATCCATCATGACTTTAGCACCCACTGAAAGTAGACCCCTTTATTTATTATATTATATAATGTACACTTTGTACACTTATATCAATGGGGTGCCTACATAAGGCGGGATTTAATTAAATGTGTTTGGAAAAGTTTATCTGTTTGCTTAGTTACGTTATATGACGTCTATTCTGTTATTTATTTTCTAAAAGAGTTTTTCTGGTTTCTATAGGAAACAAGATCCCTATCTTGCTTCCTCTCCAATTTGATCTTATTTGAAAAAATCAGGACTCACAGAAAACAAATAAGAAACAAAACAGGACTCTCCAATACTACATTTGAAATCCAGGAGGAGTAAATAAAGCCCTAAATGAGTTGAAATAGACCCCCTGGATCCCAAGCATCAAGAATAGAATAGCTGGGCAGATAGAAACAAAACGGCCTGAAATTGTAGAAATAGCAACAGAATTCTATAGTAAACTATATAATAATATAGACCTTCCAAAAACACAATACCTACAGGAAGACAATGAAGAGGATAACCTTCCAATACTAGAAGGCGAAGTAAGAAAGGCCACATTATCTCAAGGAAACTATAAAGCACCCGGGGACAATGGAATAACAAATGAAATTCTCAAAGTCTGCCTAGAATATGTTACAGAGGCCATTACAAAATTCTTCAATGACAACATATGTGAAGAAATAATACCACAACAATGGACAACTTCCAACTATCGTATTGCTCCATAAGAAAGGCGACAAAGGAGAAATAAATAACAACAGACCGATCAGCCTCATCTCCAATCTATTCAAGGTATTTGCAAAGGTGACATTAAATAGAATTAGCTCGATATTGGACGAGAATCATCCAAGAGAACAGGCACTTTCCGAAGTGATTTCTCGACGGTGGATCATATCCATGTCGTAAAGCAAGTTATCCAAAAAAGTAACGAGTATGGGAAAATATACTATTTGGCATTTGTGGATTACAGCAAGGCGTTCGACTCTATGAGGCACACACACATTGAGAAGCTCTGCGATCACAAGGAATACACTCAAAGTATATTAGGATAATAAAAGAACTATACAAAGCATCAACATAAAAAATCCAGACAGAAAGGAAAGGCCCATCGTTCAAAATAAAAAAGGGAGTACGACAAGTGACCCCCTTTTACCTAAATTATTTTCGGCGGAATTAGAACACATATTCAGGCAAATTAACTCGGATACATTAGGAATAAATATAAAGGGCGAAAAGCTTAACCACTTAAGATTCGCAGACCACCTTATTCTGCTCAATGAAAACCAAGAAGGCTTAGAAATAATGCTAACCCAGTTAGAAAGAGAAAGCAAAACTGTTAGTAGAGGATCCGTACTAGAAACGGCCTACACCCATCTGTTTAATGGATGACAAGCAAAGATATGTTATGAGCGCACGCATTGTGAAGACTCGAATACGTCCTAATTGGGACGTATAGTCTTTAGTCTATGTCACGCATGGCGAAGAGCGATACGCTTTTTTGAAACAAAAACAAAATTAAAAAAATGCCATCGTGTGTACTTAGAAAGTGTACCAATTATGATACCAAAGTACATAAAACAGAAGGGATCTCATACCTTATGTAAGTACGCAATACACCTCAATTTACTTAGTTATTTAAATTTCTTTCCTAATATTCTGATATTTGGAGGTTAGAAAAAGAAAAAACATAGGTGGTCAGAATAATGTTCATTCACACGCAAATGACAAACACTAGCTGTCTCTTTTTTTCTTGTTGGTTTTATCAAGCCACCCCTTTCGACTTATAGTGAAATGTCAGATGAATGAAAAGTTGATTTAGCAGCGATTCGTTTCTGTCACTAAATTTTGTAGTACAACTATTGACTTTTTATGACACTATTTCAATTTTAAATTGAAAATGCTACCAAGTTACCGGCTATTTATTTGTGACTAAATAATATTCCCTAAAATTTTGCTTCGGTTTGATGAAAATATGGCAAATGAAAAAAGTTCAAAAGAGGCTTCGGCCAAAAGCTAAAAGTTATTTTGTAAATCGGTGAAATGTAGTTCGGTAAAGTAATACCAATGGCAATTGATACTTCGATGATCTGAAATTATGTCAAATAATGCATATAGCAAAAAAGACGTTGGTCAATAGTTTTCGGCAAAATGAAATTCGATCAAAAAAGATTCGGAATAGTGATCGGTTCCCTTAGGTTGGTATTAAATTTATTCGTTCATGAGTGCAATATTTAATAAAAAGTATTTGTTTTATTAATCATAGTCTGGCCAGGATTTTTTTAGACAACCCACTCGAGATATTTTTCTAATATATTAAATTTGATATAAAATACAATTCACCCAAGGTCGAAGTAGTTCGGATCTTAGACTATGTAGGGTTGACTATGAATCTAGACAAAACAAAACTAATGACAAATCACATAAACAACGCACACACACTTATATATTTAAATTTCAATCAAACAGAGTATGTCGACGAATATACATATTTAGGACAAATTATTGCACCGGAAAATCAGATGCAGATAGAAATAAATGTCAGAATAAGTAAGGATTGGAAAAGATTCTGGTCCGTCAAGGAAGTTATGAAGAAACTATACATACCACTAAAAGACAAAACTACAGTATTCAACTTATGTATACTATAATGTTTAACATATGGAGCACAAACGTGGGCTCTCACTAAGATACAAAGTAGAGCAATAAGAGTGTGCCAAAACAAAATGGAAAGAAGCATTCTAAACATCAAGCTACGGGATAAAATCAAACTAGCAAATATAAGAAGCAAGAAAAAAGTTACAGATGCCCTATACACAGTGGAAAACTTAAGTGGAAGTGGGCAGGCTATAATTATGATAAGAAACAGGAGGAAAAAATGGACAAAAGATGTTACTGTATGGTACCCCAGAGATGGAAAAAGACGGCAAGGACGTCAAAAATCAAGATGGAAGGATGACATCGAGCAAACAGCTACAACGACATGGCAAAGAAAAGCTGCAAACAGAGAAATATGGGCAACCCTAGGGGGGCCTATGCCAAAGGGCAAGCTGATAATAGCATTACCGATGTCGAAGATTAATTTATTATTGTAAAATGTAATTAAACTTATCAATACCTATATTATTCTAAAGTTGGATATAAAACTATTGTTACATAATAATCACCAACAATTTAAAGCATCGTAAAATAATACTATAGTATGTAGAATAATAAAATAAGGAAACTTAGGAACATTAAATTTGGACTTCAGTATATAATTATTTTAAAATGGTAACTTTACTTGAATGTGCTCCCCAGATACATCATTATAGGTCCAGACTTAGCGCAGACACCATTTGCGAGAACTGAACTCCGGCTTACTACAGCACCGATACACAACAGCTGTTGGGAAGTAACCGAATGAATTCTAGCAACGAAGCGATTATCATCCAACCTCACTTTAAAGCATGCTTGTTCACCATATTTTCCATATTTTTTGATAAAACGGAATCCTCTATAATGCATAATAAAACTATTAACAACTAAAGCAATCATTGCTGCAAATATAGAAACCAATAAAACCACGATTCCAACTTTGCTTTTGGTCGATCGATCATCCCATGGTGTATTAATAAAATTAAAATGGTACTCTAAATTCTCCTGATGATTATTGGTATAAATTATTTTGTTATCATTTGCATTTCCTTCCATTATAAATTATTTAGTTTCAGGAGCAAAATCTAGATGGTTTCATTTTAGAAAGGTCAGTGTCTATGAAGTTAGTAGTAGGAAGTTTTATTATGTTGATTTATTTAAAAGTTGAAAGAGGTTTCTAAAATCTCTCATCATCATCATCGTTTCTGCTTTCATCTCTGGGACGAATCTTGCCAAAGGGTATGTATTTGGCAAGATTCGTAGTAGCTTGATGCACTCGAGTAGATTGAAAAACGGGCCGCGAGGCCCATCGGCCACTGCACTGCAAGCCACCAGTATATAATAGTAATCTTTACTGCAAGCATTGTTTGAGTCAAAGCTCCAAGGCCAATCGAGTTGCCAGCCTGTCGGTTTTTTATTTAATTACATTACAGTTACGGTTAGGTACATGTCGGGCGTGTGCGATGGAATTGCATAATTTGATTCCACCAAGCCCGTTCCATCATCGGACTACAAGACGTACGGCGATGCGACTCTCTTGTAAAATTTGTTAAATATGAAATAAAATGATTTAATTAATAAATAAATAATTCAATTAATGGGTACATAGTGGACATACAGAGTCAGTCTAAAAATGTGTAGTATATTGATTGTATATACATTGTGAAGATATCTCCATAATGTAATGCACACAGTTTTATCAAGATAAACAAAAGACGATGCGTCACTTCCACAGATATATTAAACAAGATTTCTATGGTCACTTCGCTTCCACTCTGTCTTAGTGCGCTTTGACCCACGGGTGGACACTATTTTTAAATAGACTTAAAAAAAAAGAGAAGGCAACCAATCTGGAAAATTCTTCTTTTGTATGAATGTGCATACTTCTCAGGTGTTCCCATAATCATCAGGTCAGGATCTGATGATGGGATCCTGGAGAAATCAAGGGAACTTTTTAAATTTTATAGGCGTAAGTGATTTTTTTGTTTTAAATAGTATTCTCCCGAATTGGTCCCATTTAAATTTGGTAAAGATGTGATGAAGAACTTCGGAGATATAGGTACAACAAAACTTTTCAATCATCTCTTGGGATTGCTGCAATCGCATGTCTGTCTCTGTCAAATTGTTTACACCATTTCATAACATAACATCACGCCGGTACGCTCTAAAGAGCTAAGCATCATTATATGGGCAAATCCATTATGTGCAACAAATAAGTGAAAAATAACCGACTTCCAAAAAACACACTACAAAGTGAAAGCTATCTATAATTTCGGCATTCGGTGCTCCTGTTTTCGTTTCTTTGTCTGACACCGACTTCCAAAATTTTATTAATTTTTCACTTTTTAGTGTGTTTTTTGGAAGTCGATTGTATTTTTATGTAAAAAAGTTTTTAGGTTTCCATGAATGTTAGGGTCGGCCTCCAGTATAACCGGATGCAGTTGAGTGCCAATATTTTGCTTGGAGCGACTGTCTACCCTACGGTCCCTAACCCCTGCCAACTTAATTTCTATCATCACAAAAATTTATTTACATAGATACAAGTATATACAGTGTATAAAATACTTAATTAACTAAGACTACAAACATAAACACTTAAACCAAAAACTACTCACTAACTAAACCAAAAAAATATACTAATCTAAAATATGGCGTCGAAAAACTCCTCCACATCGTTGTCCACTGGTAATGTGCCCAAAAGACTGGCAGCATTGCCTCGTTGTATGGCAATGCTTATTCTCTGACCGAGGTAAAAGCCAGCCCTTGGGTCACGCGAAGTGTCAACTAAGCGTTTGGAAAGATCTTTAAACGAAGCGTGAGCACTCGGACCCCACGGACCAAGAGTTTCAACCCCAAACCGCTCGAAAATATAACTACCGATGAGGTTATTATATTTCCGCCGCTTGAGGTTCTCTGCAGCCGCAGCGGCAGCACCAGCACAGCACGACGAGCTAGAAAGATGGGATGGCGCAAGAGTATCGACACAAGTATCGACACAAGTAAGGCCTATACCCATCTTCCATGGAAACAGAGACAACCCGTCCGGTCTTTTGCCATCGTCACGTGCCAGGCCATGGGGTTCCATTTCTATCATCTAGATTTTCTATCATCTGACGGGTAGTAACGACTACCCTATATATTATTTTTCTCTGTGGTAACGACTATCAAATATTTGATAGCCGGGACCAACAACAAAAAGCTGTCAAAAAATAAAATGCCCGTTTTGACAGCTTTAAAAATATATTACTTATTAAATTAAACTTGATACTTGCGAATGATGCTCGTTATTATAGTATATGGGTAATATAATAATTAATTAGGATTATGAATTTGATTTTTCATTTTTTTTACGTAGAAAGTTATCGCGGCATGTAACATGAGAAACGTCAACGGACTTCTTAGGTTGTGACGACTTGCTTGACTCCACGTGCTTTCCGGAACACGGAGGAATCTCGGTATGCTAGGATGGTCACCCATCTACGGACCGACCTCAAGCGTTGCTTAAATGCTTAACCATGAAGATCGACCCTTGCGGCTGTTATTATTTATCCACGACGCGTGGATGAATGATCACGTGGCCCACGAGCACTTCAATAAAGTGTCGAAGACTTGTCTGACAGTGTTCTGTATCATCAGAACCGTTGGTAATTTTAGTCTTCTTTAACTTTCAATTGATCTTCCAGAAAAGTTAGGACCTTTATATATTGATATTGATCTATGTAACTTATTTATTTCTGTATATAAATCCAGGTTTCCTCACGATGTTTTCCTTAACCGTTGTCAGCTATGTCCATGATAAATTTAGTAAGTACAAATTGGTACTTTCTCAGATTTGAACCCACGACCACAAGCACTAGAGGCGAGGTCTTAGCCACTGTGCCACCACGACATGTATTACACCTACATGGCTCAAAAATACCTAAATAATATTTACTAAGTAAATATTATTATTTTTAGTAAATAATTGGGACCCAACATTCTGCTACTCATCATCATCATCAAAAAAGAATCGAAACGTATTATTTAAACTTCACTCGACCAAAGTCTATCTCGCTATCTATGGTACTAATGAGTTTATGGCGGGCTTTTTTCGGGTGAAGTTCAGCGGCTGTTAATTTTATTTGCAGATTGATTCCTAGTGGTTATTGTGATATAAAATGGGTGTAGTTTTGTGTCTCAACTGTCTACGCAAATGGACATTATGTGAAAATCATTGACAGAAGTGATCTCGGGATAGTGGAGCGGAGAATTTTATTGTAGTATTAACTACCTCCGCAAAGCTTACTGGGAAGCCTGACTCGATACGATTAGCTGCCAAATACTCCAAAAAACATTAGAATATGTTACATCCACATTCTAATGCATACTAAAGTATAAAAATACAAAGTGATGACTAGGCAGCATAGTCTCAGACCTTAGCCTGTTCAGCCAGGAACAAATATAAAAACAAAAATATCTATGGTCTCAGTCTCTATGACAGCAGTCATATTAACTGTCAGTCACGTCAAAGTCAAACACAAAAATCAAAATGTATGATTTTTTTTCCAATTTTCAGTTCGTGGAAAGACGCGAACTTCTAGCATTATAGTTTGGTTGTTCCTTTCCCACAATACAAATTCCGTATTCACCTTTCGAAACAGCGATATAACTTGATGAAAAAAAATATAAACATTCTATACTAAACACCTCGGTAAAAGCTGGATTACTGGAACTGGCTTCAAAACAAATAATGTTTGATTTCTTGTTGTTATTGAGTGGATATTAAAAGTACAAACTAACAAAATGCCTACAGTAATATTACTGGATGTTTCGCTATCGATGTCGCGTCCTGTACCAACCTCCGACACAACAGAGACGCATACCCGGCACACGATAGCAACAGCGGCTGTTAACACGTTTTTGGACTATATAAGCGTACATGCTAAACTGGAATATGTTGCGTTGGTAACATTCTCATCCGTGTACGAAGGTGAGGTGGTCAATAAAGTTACAAACTCTTCCACAACAGTTTAATTCAGTGCCTTAACTTGGTAATAACATTGCTACTCCTTTTCAGTTTCTGTTCCTTTCACCCGAGAGTTTGATAGTATACGCAGTAAGTTGTTGGTATTGGAGGAAGGAGATAAAACCTGCATAGACTCCGCTCTTCTTGGTGTTAACCAGCTGGTACTTAACGAATGGGGAGGATGCCAAACACCTGTGCAGATAATATTGGTATGACAAACAATTGATAATTCAGTCGCATCTCATGTAAAATCATCACAAATCACAATACCTAATAAGTTTGTTTATAAAATTCAATACTTAAATGTAAATAAAAAAAAATAATTAAATATTTTCTCATATCACAATACTACAGCATGATTCAATGTAATTTACAGATTACCGATGGAAGCAGTGGTGTGGGTTCCATAGGCAGAAGCAGGATGGTGCAAGCTCTGCCTTTACCTCCCTCATATCCAGCAAAAATTCATGTGCTGCCTGTAGTCTCTCCACACGAATCTTGTTTACAACATGGTATGTACTTTCAAGATAGTTAACTAAACTTTTTTCAAAAAATAAAACGACAGATGAAGTTTTATAACAGTATTGTGTCTGCAGATTACAATGCACAATGGCAGGTATGTTCAGTTCTTTGAGTCTGATTCACACTATCTTCTGTACGTTAAAGAACAAAAGAAACAGCCTCTAGGATACAACCAGTGCATGCCATCAGCTTAATTGCTTACTTTAAACTGCATACTATTATCAAGTTTATTACTATTGTCAAACACATGTGTTATACAATCAGTGACATAGCTACGGTAAGGCTAGGCAGGGCACTGCCTGGGGGCCCCCAACCAACATGAGCAATTGCGGCATTAGTAGTTCGTAGTAGGTACTTAAGTACTAACTTAGCCTAAGGAGCTGATGAAGAATTATGCATCTTTAAAGAATTTAGTTTAGTTTAAATGTGGCCCCAATTGAATTTTTGCTCCGGGGTCCTTGGTTACATAGCTACGTGGAGTACAAGTGGGATACAATATAGTTTTAAATTTCTACACCTCCTATGTGAAAGCGTCTTTAAACAATATTTTGCTTTCTTTGTACTAAAAATGTGCTACGATATTTGTTTCAGCTATGCCCCTTTACCAGAAAATAGTAGATCTAGCCAATAACACGACAAGTAACTCCAATGGCAATTTGTCACGAGGCTCAATCTACTTGCCTGACCAACTAACTGTGCCTGGTGTAAGTATGGACTGACAAAGACCCTTAAGCTTAAACACATAAGTATGAAAATCGCCTGAAAAAACAAGTATCCAATATCAAATTTCCTGGAGGAGGCCTGTGTCCCAGCAGTGGGAACATTAAAAATGCTGATGATGATGATGTTCACTTCAAAGATCCGACATGGAAGTTTAATTAAAAATAACATAAATTAGGCAACAATCAAAACTTACATGCTAAGTGACAACATATGTAAATCAAAGCAACAATTAGATTAATAAGGAAAACTATCTCACGATACAGACACCTGATGTTAAATATAGTCTGCGCCAAACTTCTTGGCCGCCCTGAAGCTGGTTTACCACATGCGCGAGACACGAAACGGTGCTGTTTTTGTATGAGTTTTACTACCGCGCAGCCATCGGAGCTAGGCTGGCTTTGTTAGCCAAAACCCCAATAGAATAGATTATAAATAAAGGAAATAAAAAAAATACATATTTATCTTTACACAATGAGCTGATTTTGCTTTCCTCATGCACAATGAGAGTATAAATTAGTTAGAGTAAAAGTTGTCCCACTACTATCACTACTAATCCTGTAATTATTTGTAGGTAATAACAGCAATAACGCGGCTATGCGAACAGCACTACCAAGAATTCTGGTGCACGCTAAAGTGTGGTCAACTGGAAGCTCGCGTGCAGTTGTTTCCAGCGCCACAGACCATCTCCCTTGAAGAATTGTCTGCTACATACACTCTGGCCAATCAGATACATGTTATTGGATTCCTACAGCAGCAGGAACTCAGTAAGTTCAGACTAGAAATTACATAACATCACCTCTGTATTTCCTGGATGCTAAGGCAGAAGATAGGAAGACATCTGGCGAAATCTGGTTGGACCACAGGTAGACTCTATGGTCCAACCACATTTCGCCAGATATCTTACTAATATTATAAATGCGGAAGTTTGGATGTGAGTTTGTGTGTATGTTCACGCCAGAACTGCTGAATCGAGTCTATTGCCATCGACCGGGCACTAATCCTGACTCTGATACGGACAGCTATTATTACCCTGGATTGCTATTGAGAAATTCTAGAGAGTATAAACCCAATAGCACTTTGACTGACCCAGGAATCGGACCCAGACCATCCAGGCAGTCTGGTTAAAAACAGTACTCCATTTAGTTAAACAAACATGGTTTATTTGTTAAGATCTTTTGGTTAGGATAACCAAAGGAAAGCACAAATTGTATTTAAGTTTTAACCCTTCTGTCTTTTAACAGGTACCCCTATAGCGATAAGTAAACACTTGGTGATACCGCAGCCTCAAACAGGCGCCAATACGGGACCCAGAGAAAACTATGGCTCCAAAACTCCTATAACCAAGGTAAACCACTTAACTTGGCAAAAGTCGTTAGATGCGTCGACAAGTCGTTTTATAGGTCTCTTTGGTTACCAAGCGGGACGCGGGGAACGTTTAGCACCGTTCCGAGTGCGCGATTGGCTGTCCAGTTGACACAAGGATCGACTGACCAAACGCATCGCGTCCACGTTCCGTTCGCTCTGTATTGTGGTTGGTCAGTTCGCGAACTATGCGCGATTTTACCCCAACTACGCCAAAACCTTGCCAAGTTACATGCAGGGGACTATACAACCGGGATAATAAGAGTGTTTCCTTGCGTGATCGAATCAGAAATGAAGAGATCCGCAAGAGAATCAGTGTTACCGACATAGAGCGTAGAATTGCCAAACTTAAGTGGCCGTGGGCAGGGTCCATAGCTCGCAGAACGGTTGGTCGATGGGGCCGAAAAGTTCTGGCGTGGCGACCTTGTACCGGAAGACGTAGCATTGAAAGGCATCCCTCTAGGAGCGACGACCTGGTCAAAGCTGAGAAAATGCGGTGGATGCGAAGCGCACAGGACCGACCAGTGTGGCGACGCTTAGGGGAGGCCTATGTCCAGCAGTAGACGTCTTGAAATGGTGATGTTGATGATGAATATGGACAAAAGATGTCGCATTATCTCGTGCAAAAGCAAGATATGAGTATCCGTGAACATATTCATAGCTCATTTCGGCAAGAGATATTTGCAATGACAAAAGGAGATTTGCAAACACGTGTGCCTTATATATCTAATCTATCTCTCTTATATATCTATCTATCATGTATCTAATCTAAATATTATCCTAAAACTCGTTTCTTTGTGTTTAACGCAATTCTATGCATACTTGTCCTTTACATTTAGTTACTTCACTTTGACATTTGTATGCACCTTATTGCATTGTAATAAGCATTCATTTATACAACAGAAAATAAATTATATCTCCTGAAAAATGTTTTCTAATTACAAATATACTTAACGTGTCTTTTCTACATTAAATAAAAAAACTTCAGGGCACAAAAATTTTTCAAAGGGACCCAAGTTCCCTTCTTCCTTTTTAAAATGGGATATCTTCTTTTGTCACTCTGCACATTATCATTAGATAATTTATTGTTTAAAATAAAATCTATATTTCAAATATTTTTATCTTGCAGGATGGTTCCAGTACCGATGGTTCTGCCACAGAAGAGGATATGTCGGACCCAAGCAAAGTTGCTAATTTTTGTGTACTGCTTCATGGAGCACTCAAGGTAAAAAATTGACTATATTACTTATTTTCATTTAACTACCACCTCAGCATCAAAAATATTGGGACAAGCAAATAGCAGAAAATCATATACACAACAAAAGCATATATATCTCCAAGGCACAAGAAGCGTTTCAGAATCAACATAGAAAACAAAAAAGAAAAACTTTTTGACAACAAATCCATTGACATATTATATATAGATTTTTTTTTGCGCTGAGTCACCCCACTTTATCTCAAGGTCTGTACTAACACCGAAAGTCTTTGCATAAAAATTGCTTTAGTAACTCAGAAAACGATTTGTTGTAGTTCTATAACAAAATTATAACCTAACCTTACACAAATCATACAACAACAGGTGGAAGGTATGGCAGCAGTGGTCCTCTTAGGCGCAGACTGGTGGGGTACCCTCACAGCATCGTGCGAAGCGTCACGCGGTCGTCGCTCCTGCCTGCTACTCAGTGTGATGAAGCCCGGAGCCACCGCCGCGCCCTGGCTTGGAGCGCTCGACCAGCTGGGACCGGCTGAAGAGGGAACTGCTACTGGTAAGTGCTCACAGCGTCGTGCGGATCGTCGCTCCTGCCTGCTACTCCGTTGTGATGAAGCCCGGAGCCACCGCCGCGCCCTGGCTTGGAGCGCTCGACCAGCTGGGACCGGCTGAAGAGGGAACTGTTACTGGTAAGTGCTCACAGCGTCGTGCGGATCGTCGCTCCTGCCTGCTACTCAGTGTGATGAAGCCCGGAGCCACCGCCGCGCCCTGGCTTGGAGCGCTCGACCAGCTGGGACCGGCTGAAGATGAAACTGCTACTGGTAATCAAGGGCCAAACATGCAGTTATAATCACCCAAAGTTAAAGTGCCAGTGCTAAATGTGCTTGTTGACTGGTGTTAATTTTGTTCATTATTTTAATCAAGTGTCTATTGTAAACAATGGAAACGAGATAGATCTCATTTAATTTTAAATGAGATAAGTTGCAGAAATCAGTCTCAAGATGCAGATCACTCTAAAATTATGAATGTTCACCATTATTACGCAAAAATGTTCAAAGCAATGTTACGCAAAAGTCACCACCCAAGATTTTTATAATGTGATTTTTTATTTCGTGGACTAAACTGACATTTGGGGGGTTGTCACTTTATCGTTACATTAAAATAGTGTCGTACCCTAACTATCCTGAGTGATCGAAAGTTAATCGAAAATCGAATTAGATCGAAAAAGAAACTATTTTACGGCATAAAAAATAATTTGTTTAGAAACTAGCGGCCCGTATTTAGTTTCTACTCATTTATGTCAGACTTAATTTTATCGATTGCATTTATTTTATTGTTGATTTCATATTTAACACAATAAAAGTTATAGAACAAACTTTTCACTATTTCCAACATAGAATTATTAAATTATTTTATGTATGTTTAAAGCCATTAAAACTAATCTTCATGTTCGTTCTGCAGCGGAAACTTTCCCGATTCGTTCGTGGCGGTCGTACAGCAGCGGCGGGTCAGCCTGCGCCTGGGCACGGCCACACGCTCTGCTGGCCGACGTGCAGAAAGTGTTGCGACACGCCAGGAAACTGCCTGACAAGACACAGCATCTCTTTAAGGTAAGTGAAGCCTGTCTGTAATTGAGAAAAATACCGGGATAAGGTAAAGAAAAATAAGATATTTTTAAAAGCGAGCATAATTATTATAGAAATGGAATAATAATAAACAGACAGTATTTTAAGCTTACATCTAGTCATGAGTATGAACAACAATCAGAAAAAAATCAACTACATCCCACCATTTCACGTGGCCAACAAATAATTATTTACTGCTTTTTTTTTCAGGAATTGAACAGACTCCGTCGTGCAGCGATTTCCCTCGGCTTTTCTGAGCTATTGACAGCGATTGGAAACGCGTTAGAACGCGAATGTACCGCATTGCCGCCGAACGCGCCCTCAGAATGCGCGTTACAGCTCGCACACGCCGCCAACGCTCTCCGGGACCCAAGAACGGCCTTAGATATCAAACATACGCTCACACCTTTGGGCCCTAATTATAATGTTACTCCGATGACTCACTAATTACCTCTTACATCTGATATGATATTGTCTGCTATTGTATCACAAACTTCTGTGGTCCGATGTTATTTTACAAGCTTTTATTTTATTTTAACCGGCCCCCCGCAGCCTTATTACGTAAGAAACAGCAGCCAGCAATCAACGCGCAATCAAACGCTTTATGTCATAAAAGTCGGCATTACCTGCAGTGTAGGTATGGTAGGTCCTACACAATCGTTTGCTAATCGTTCGCTGTTTGTCAAATGCGCTTATTTCTAAAAAATCCGCTAAAGTTTCAAAACTTCTGCTTGAAGATCAATTATTGCGCAAAAATCGTAATAAGCCTGCTGGTGTCTGTAATCAATTCTTGCATGTTAATTTTGGCCTGCTGCCTGGTGTTCGATTGAAATGAAATTTTGCGCACTCGTTTGTTTCTCGTGACAATGCATTATTCAAAATCAAAATCTTAAATATTTATTTGCTAGAATATGATACCTACATAACAGGTGTTACAGTAAATTTATTACATCATATCCTGCCATAACATGGCGTGCAAATGTATTGACAATCAACGATGTTACTTAATCTAACTTACAATTTACAGACCCTATTCACTTGTCTTCTAAATAGTCCCTAATGCTATAATATCTTTTAAATAATAATAGTCTGAAAAGTATTTTTTTAAACATTGTCAGCAGTATTTAATAATATACAAGCTCGATTCAAAAAAAATAAGTACAGTGCCACGAAAGATGAAACTTGACACACCACGTGGTTTAACGATTTAAAGGTCTGTTTAGCGGTATGAGGGCGGTCAGTCACGGTGGACAGAGCGCGGAAGTCTCATCTTTAGTGGCACGCAGTCACGCACTGTACTTGTTTTTTTATTAGGTAAGCTACTGCCAGTGGCATAACCCGCGTGAATGTCGTCAATTATCCTAAGTACACCCGTAATAAAAAGTAAGTATAGTTGTCGGCACGTAACTTGGCAAGAGTCGTTAGATGAGCACAAGTCATTTTTTAGGTCTCTTTGGTTACCTAGCAGGACGCGGGGAGCGTTTAGCACCGTTCCGAGCGCGCGATTGGTTAGTCAGTTGACACATGGATCGACTGACCAATCGCGTTGCTTCCACGTTCCGTTCGTACTATATGGTGGTTGGTCAGATCGTGCACTATGCGCGAACTTACCCCTACTACGCCAAAACCTTGCCAAGTTACATGCCGGGGACTATATCCTATGTCCTTAATCTAGGATAGTTATTCACAAACTTTATTTTCTATCCTGTATCGAATGGTTATGTTTTTGCAATGGTGGATTAGAGCAAATACAATTTCTTTTTTTTTAAATAAAATTATTAAAATTCTAATCATTTTTAATGATTATTCCGCAACAAAAATTAAGTGCAGCATTCTCCTAACCCGCTAAACGTTGTAAAAAGCTATGCAGGACATGGTCTACCCGTGAGCCAAGTTTCATTCAAATCCGTTCCACCGTTATGACGTAAAAAGGTAACAAACAGACATTGAAATAATTGTTCGATGACACCGATACTGGCCTTGGCCTGATAAGTTTGTGGGACCTACTTAATGCATGTCAAACCGAAATGTTTCGGTTCCCTAATAAAATAAAGTATGTAACTACAATGATATAACAAACTTCGTTCTGTTATGTGTTATTGCGCATTCGACCCACTTAGATTCTATATATAAGTGTATTTTTACAAATAAATATATATTTAATTTTAAAATCGAACTTATTTTTTAACCGACTTCAAATAAAGGAAGGGGTTCTCAATTCGCCGGTTTTTTTTTAACTCGATCACCATCGGAAAATTGCCTTCTTAACTGCGTATTTTTTCTGTTAGCAGTATTTACTTTGTTTCCATCTATTGTTTTGACAGAGATACAGCTATTGCCCGCTAGGTGGAATAAACTGTGACTAATTTAGAGTGTTCTAGAACAATGTTACGCCTTGTCTTACGTGTATTCCCCCGGCAAAGCTATAATAATCAAACCTAAGACAAGGCGTAACGCAAGTAGTTTCCAGTTCAGTTTATTATTATATATTATTTCATGCCATTACGAGCAAGCAAATATTCCTAATGGAAATGAGTGAATTGTAAATATCGAGACGAGTGATTGAACGTAAATCCAAAATTTACCTAAGACTGGCGCAAGTCTTCACCCTATCGGAAGATGCTATATGCTTTAACAAGTGTGAAGTAAACACAAGATAAAATACAACTGGTGACCTCCAAGTCATGCTGAATCGTGACCACGAGGAATACATCTTGGAACTATGAGAACATGGTGGTTCCAACAGGATAGAGCGCCACAACCGAAATTCTGAGCGCTGCACTGGCCGGCAAGGTCACCTGATTTAACTGTTCCAGACTTCGTTTGGTGGAGTTTTTGAAGTCACGAGTTATGACGACAAGCCTCCAAAGCTAATATCCGCCGGCAGTTCTGGCAAAAGTAATGCAAAAGTGCCAAAAATCGGGCCCGAATAACTTTTTTTTTTCTTTATTGGCTCGTGTTTGACCACTATCTCGCCTGATGTTAAGTGATGATGTGGTCGAAGATGAAACACGTTTGCCTAGAAGTAACCTATACACTCTTGACTTGAAGACCCCTAGGTTGTAGAAATATACATAATCCAAAATTAAAAACTTTTAATTTATAAAAAAAAATTACATCCAAAGGGGCAGGTAGCTGCAAAAGCTCATTGAGCGAAAAAAATTGCTGGTGGCTGGTGGCCGTGGGTGGCTTCTTTAAAACGGGTACAACACGAATTATCGTTGTGGCATCTTAAGAATCGGCAACATCTATACATAATATATACATATTATGTATTAGACATAATTTTAGTACATAGGAATGATATAATGTGGAAAATGTATAGTTTCCACCATTAATATGTGAATATTGACGTGATGTCTCTGGAAGTGAATTTAGGACATTTAGGTCATTTTGGGGTATATAGGGTACCTAGATCAAGACGGGAAACCTATATACAGTTCAGAATTAGTGTACTGCTTTATATAAAGCCTATTTACCTGAGATATCATGTCGGTATATAGTGTAAAACGCGCTGTTTATGGGAGTTTCGACGGGACTATTCTTTTAGGTGCCCTAAGTACCTAGAAAATATGTAGGTGTACTGTTAAAAGTACTACCATTGGAAAGCTCGTCGAAGGGGCTTCCAGACGGTCTTTAGACGAGAAAGATCGCCCGGATAGTTTCCGACATATTCAGCGCGGAAAAATGTAAACAAACAAAATTGTTGAAATTTGTAGACCCTTCAGGTCGAATAACTCCCTGAAGGGAATAGATGTACTTATTATAGAAGTACTTTCGGATGGCCCGTTGGACTAGCTATCAGGCCATCCCTTTAGAGCGAAAATCGCTCATATAGTTTAGGCACAAATCCAGACATGGTAATCTGGACTTGTGATTTTTAACCCGTTTTTTGGCATTCCCAGGGACTATACACCCCTGGGACTTCCAAAAATAAGGAATTTTCGGGGACTTCCCGATGGCCCGATAAACGCGCCATCGTGTCGTCCCATAAAAATATAGAATCGGTTAAGTAGTTTAGGAGATAGCTAGACACAAAGAGAGGCTATCGAACTAACACTTTTTTAGGTACATTATGTACAAAACGTATATATAGACTTATGGAGGCACTAGAACTGTAAAGTGCTCTCCCTCAGCCACCAGGCCACCCATATTCGGTGGTGATAGCTTGGATGGTCTGAGTAGAAATTAAAGTAATAGAATATATTGTTTAAAACTTTAAGTAGCGTGTATTTAAGGGATGATATCCCACAATAAACGTCCGAAAATAAGCTTTTTTAAGCCGCCCATAGACGACTTGCTGAATTTGTCAGCAGGTCACCCCAACCTATAGTACATTTCTGGGCTAGGGATGTTGTTATACGACTTTCCGACATGAAAATAAGGGAACTTGTCCCTTTTTTCTATAGATATAGCCTAGGGACGCTATCAATGCCTGGATATAAATGTATATGGATTAGATACTAAGATAGGGGGTGCTACTGTGCTACAGTACACAGAAATCCAGGCGTTGATAGCACCATGGAAGGGATAGTACAGACCTAAAACCCACTGTCGGGTAAGGGATTTTTTTGGCAAATAAAAATTATTTTCGGCACAAAATCGCGGGGCTCTCAATAGTAGTAACGACCGAGGGTATAAAGCACCCTCGGTCCAAAAATAGAATTGTAGTCATCGGCCATAGCCACTAGAAACAAGTCACTTGAACTTAATTAGTAGTTACTTGTTGAGAGCCCTAAATTCGTACCAAGTGTTAATTAATTGAAGTGTTTTATTTAATTAAACCATTATCATCCCTGCACCTGCTTGATTAGAAGTCCTGAGGCAACATTCCACAGAGGTTACCAGATCCAATTGAGAGTCAATGTTCTTCGGGCGTCCAGCGCGCCATCCGGGAGTTTTACGACCTCCCTTCTCGGGGTAGGCGATCTCGCTACGTCCGCAACAGTCATCATCACGTACATCATCATCATCACATAAATCATCATCATCACACACATCATCATCATCACGTACATCATCCTCGTCACGTACATCATCATCATCACGTACATCATCATCATCACGTACATCATCATCAACACGGACATCATCCTTTCAAAAGTCCGGGACCCTAAAATCATCATCATCATCATCATTTCAGCCGAAAGACGTCCACTGCTGGACATAGGCCTCCCGCAGGCGTCGCCACATTGACCGATCCTGTGCGTCTCGCATCCAGCGCCTTCCCGCAACCTTAACCAGGTCATCGGTCCACCTAGTGGGAGGCCTTCCAACATATCGTCTTCCTGTTCGCGGTCGCCATTCCAGAACTTTTCGGCCCCAACAGCCATCCGTTCTGCGAGCAATGTGCCCTGCCCACTGCCACTTAAGTTTGGCAATTCTTCGGGCTATGTCGGTAACTTTGGTTCTCCTGCGGATATCATCATTTCTGACGTGATCACGCAAGGAAATTCCGAGCATAGCCCTCTCCATTGCCCTTTGGGTGACTTTAAGCTTTCTGATAAGGCCCATTGTGAGCGACCACGTCTTGGTCCCATAGGTGATCACTGGCAACACGCACTGGTCATAGACTTTTGTCTTGAGACATTGCGGTAGATTGGACGAGAAGATACCACGCAACTTTCCGAACGCCGCCCAGCCGAGTCGGATGACCCTAAAATGTTACATAATATTTGTTTTACAAAAACTTCACAAGATTTTAATGTATTAAGTTTCTTAATACATTTTTAATTACGAAAGTAAATTTTATAAGTTGGTCGACTACTACTCCAAAACTTGTAAAATATTTTGTATTATCAGGGTAAACTGGGGTAAACCTTCAAAAGGCGTCTTGGCTTTTGGGGAAAAGGGCCAGGACTCACTAAAACACCCCGGTGATCACCATCACAAGGTTAAAGGAAAACCTAGAACTGACATCCCTGAAGAAACTTAGGAGTAGGTATGCTTTAGAAAGTATCCATTGTATTTGTATGGCAATAAAGCGGTGAAAGGGCCTTAAACGTGAAAACCATTTTTGACGAGTTTTTGTCGCTTCGCTTTCGGTTGAGGCAAGAATCTTGTTTTAATAACAATATCTAAAAATGGCGATAAATATCAGTGGCAAAATATCTACTTACGCCGTGTAAATACTACACAAAGTCTCGGTATTATTTATTCTGTGGTCTCGGTGATTGGTCGGTCGACAAGGTCTATTAAGTATGAGGCTTTATGACGTAGTATCTCTAAGTAGTCTGTGGCTTTATGGGCAGGTTGTGCGGTCGATACGATTTACGAACGAAACGTCAATCAAGTCAAACTCAAAATCTGTGTTGTGTTGTGATCCTCGAACCGATCTAATAAATATATGAAAACATAGAAATTAGATAGTGTTTAGCGTAATAAAAGTTTAAACTTATGAATTAAATCAATGAATGTGTTCTCGCATCAGTAAGCAAACCGTGATAGAAATAAATTATATTGCCGAATTGCTAAGAAAATGAAGTATAAAAAAATGGTAATTATTTGTTTATCGTGTTTACCGTTTCTGTTTACATTAAACGGCGATTTTGTGTTTGACGACTCTGAAGCAGTAGTCAAGAATAAGGACGTCACCTCGGAGTCTTGGACTGATCCCTTTTATCATGATTTTTGGGGCGCAGACATTAAATCGAATTTAAGTCATAAATCCTACCGACCACTTACAATTTTATCTTACAGGTAAGTGTAAACTGAAAAATTACTACTGTGCTTATCATGGAATTGTGCTATTGGTACAAGATTCAATGCATACCCGTTTGTCACACACTACCGGCTTTTTCACCACAAGTTGACAAACAAAAAAAAGAATGTGCGGTGGTGGACCCCTCTCAGGAACTAAGTACCTTGCGCCTTTAAATACTTATACCATTTTTTTTTTTTTCTTTATTTTTGTTACATACTTGCTGCAGTTTCCATTTCTTGAATCACCATAGCAAAATTACATTAATAATGTGATTCTAAAATGAATATGATTGTTTTAACAATAAAAAAAAAATTTAATATCATAGTAACACAACGCAGAAACAGTGGAAATTGAATAATATGAAAAAATAACAAATTTACATTAAAATCTGAATTGCAAATTAGAATTGAATATCAGTTGAAAGAGTAGCGCCTGGTATTCTTTCCTTGCTTCATGTGTTCAAAAATCTGATGTAGAAAAAACATAATTAAATGAGTGACCTGCACCTGCAGTCACTCATCTTAGCTTATCCTTGAAGCCACAACCTCAAGCACGAGAGGCGAGTTGTAAGCCACTGGGCCACCACAACATATACAACTTGTATTTACAATAAATTCCCATTACTGGATCTTAGACCATACTTAATAAATGCCTGCATTTTATTTCAGGCTAGACTATTTACTAACTAAAAAACTATCAGCCTTCGATTTCAAGACCACTAACCTGATAATATGCCATATGCTATGCTGCTTACTGGTATGGAAAGTCTTCCAAACTATTTTACATGAAGAGGATAGTGCTGTTGCTAGTCAAGATGAAGAAACAAACAAGTCAAATAACCAGGCAGATAGAAGTGGGAAGTGGTGGATGGACACAGCATTTTTGTCTACATTACTATTTGCTGTACACCCAGTCCATGTGGAAGCAGTGAGCGGGGTGGTCGGCAGAGCTGATCTCCTGGCTGCCATAACGTTTTTTATAGCATTCCTTTGTTATAAGCAATCAATTACCAGTGAAAGATGTGGCAACATCTTTTTAATTTCAACTGTGATTTTCGCTGGCATCTCTATGTTGTGTAAGGAAAATGGTGTTACTGTTTTGGTAAGTTTATGAATTACTGAAAAATTGTTTCATAATAAATAATCAAGTTATATATATATATTTTATTTTTAGATTATTGATAAAATAAACGATAATAAATATAATTATTATTAATAAATTGCAGGGCTTCTGTTTAATATATGAAGCATTCACATCACTCAGGATTAAGAAATCAGAAAAGACGCAGGATGATTACAATACAGGAATGTTAAGCATATATCCAGATAGAGTGACTAAGAGCTCCATATATAGAACCGTGTTTATCACATGTAGTATAGCTGTCCTGCTGTATGGAAGGTGGCTTGTGATGGGAGGAACGAAACCTGACTTCAAACCTACTGATAATCCTGCTGCTTTTGCCAATTCTACTTTTACAAAGGTATGCCTTTGTATAAATGCGTCTTTGATGTAACTATACAAATACAAATTAAAAATGTACATAACTGTGGCGGGCCGTGACGTCGTATGGAGGCATCGCTACTGAGGGTTGGAGGCCGTGTCGGGAGAGGAGTGCCGGTATTGCGGTGCGCCGCTCTCCCTACCTTCCGCGGCCTGGACGAGGTCGCCACCGTCGGATGGGAGACGCAGTGTGACCGCAGGGGAGGAGGAGTGTCTGTATAGCGTTGGCCGCTCTCCCTATCTCCTGCGGCCGAAAATTGATCCCGTCACACACACGTCACACACGGGGTCGTCTGGCGCCCATATGCTGGTTTGGCCTCTGGGGTGGTCACGGCGTGCAAAGTATTCTGGTGCGCCGATGATGGGGGTAATGCCCAGAGGGGGCCCCGGTGACGGACTGCCACGACGGATACGCGGTTGACTGTTTATGCGTGCCAGTGTTTGCGCCATAAGTGGCACAGGTTAAAGAGCGGCGTGGATGGCCCAAAACGGCAAAAAATCACGTTTGTTGTATGGGAGCCCTAATTAAATATTTATTTTATTCGGTTTTTAGTAATTGTTGTTATAGCGGCAACAGAAATAAATCATCTGTGAAAATTTCAACTGTCTAGCTATTACGTCCTGTCCCGTTTTTACCCTTTGGGTACGGAACCCTAAAAAGGCGTAGGAAAAACCGGTTATAACGAATACAAACCTTTCATAGCACCAACTTGGCTTCTAATATTGTCAATCTTGTTTATTATTACAGATAGTCTCATACAACTATATTTATTCTCTCAATTTTCTGTTATTTATTTGGCCACAATGGCTATGTTACGACTGGTCAATGGGATGCGTTCAGCTGATTGGCAAGATTACAACGGATTGGAGAATGTGTTTAATATACGTGTTGCATATGTATGGTCTTTATCTCTTAGATACCATATTTAATACTAGAAGAAACACCAAAGGAACTAACAGGTAACTCATCCCCGATTTCTGAGCTAAGAATTTGAAGTTAAGTATTTGTAATTTGCACTATACTTTTGCCTTAAAACTTGTCAAACTTTGTCATAAAAGTAGGATTTGTCACATTATTAACTCTTAATACGCAATTCAGAAACTGAACGTATGACTTACTTAATTACATTCTGTATTTGTATGTCTGCTTTCTTTGTGTGCTAATTTAATTATATTTTCACTGTACCTTTTAAAACCACACATTGAAATTTTGAATAAGATAAAAAAAACCTGCACCCTAATTGCGTAACTTTAAAGAATATCCCACACGTGCTTTGCCTGCATTAATTGCTTCATATTATGTTCAAAAATCCATTGCTTCATAACATGATCAAAAATCCGAACGCCTTCAGCTGCAGACATAATAGAAAAAATAATGGTGTCCACACCTGATTCAGGTGTCGCCGCCGTCGAGAGGCTCGACAACGCAAATCAATACTTTTGAGTTGCACAAATGGAAGGGACCTCGCGTATTAGTACTTTCAAAACAGTTACGCACCCTGCATATCTATACTAATATTATAAAGAGGAAAGATTTTTTTGTTTGTTTGTTTGTACCGAATAGGCTCCGAAACTACTGGACCGATTTTCCGAATTCTTTCACCAGTAGAAAGCTACATTGTTCCTGAGTAACATAGGCTATTTTTTTACCCCAAAAACGGGGCCTGTGGGGTGGTCCACGGGAGCGAAGCCGCGCGAAGCAGCTAGTATATTATAAGTTTGTCAGAATATAAGGCTATTTCTACAATCAGCAACTTAAATAAACACAGCATAAGTACATACCTGTATTTTAATAGTGTATGTGGAAAAAGTTGTGATTTTCGAGATGATAAAAAGTAAAGCCGTAAAGCTTACGGTTTTTTGACCATGCGTAGACACGGCTATCATAGCTGTATTCATCATTGTGTAACCATGTTGAAACAAACTGTGACTACGGCTCGGCGCAGTTGCCGTATAGTAGTCACAGCGAATCTTTGTGTTTCTGAAGTTGGGTCTGCCAACCATTGCGCAAGAAACAGTTTCTCATTGAGTATACTGAAAAGAGTAAGCGAGATAGGACGATGCGACAAACGTAAGCGATTGAAAGAGACAGTTACACAATGCTATCTTCACCTTCAATATTGACATGAAAAATAGCTAATGCGCAGTGTCTCCCAACCTATTCAGAGACACAAAGACCCGCTGTGAGTATTATAACGTCGATTTTTACGGCGAAAAAACGTGTGTAGACAACAGCAGTTCAAAGAATGATGCACACATGCTTTGTTTACATTCATTGAATCATTTTTTCAAAAATCCGTCTACTCCACAGCGTAAAACACGTAGTGAATGCAGTTGAATTGTCAAAAATGAAAGGAAGCGCGTGTGCTTCGTGCTGTCAAATCAGTTTCGCAATTAGTGTGTAGGCGTAATACTTGATAATGTATATGTGTTGATTTAATACATAATACAAATGACATTTCAGGGCTATGTTATTTGCAGCTTCACTAATAGTCATACCATTTCTACCAGCCAGTAATTTGTTCTACCCCGTGGGCTTTGTTATTGCCGAGAGGATTCTATACATACCGTCAGCTGGCTACTGCCTATTGATAGGAATTGGGTTGAAAAAACTGACGCACAGAAGACCGCCGATATTCTGCAAGGTAAGTCTTAAAACATTGTTTATTTTATCCATTCTCCTTGGCGATAGATCTATGACAGATATTTCTAGTTGGCCCTAAAGTAGTTACGAGTGCGTCTTCGTAACCTGGCAAGTATAGTCAAATAAAGAGACAATTGTACAGGCTAGTGCCTATTCACTTGTGTCTAGTGGGAGCTAATTTAACCTATCAACATTGCGAACTGCATTCGCTTTTGTGAATTTGCAATGGACCAGTCACGGCCCATGGTCATGCCCAATACGTATGGCAAAAACGAATGTGACACTATGCAAACCATTCCGAGGTCCCATAAAGTTGGCATCCAATAAACTAAAGTGTAGATTGACTTGTAACTTTTAGCTGTAGGAGGAAGGCGCCGGTGTCTGTAACACAGTTTATACTAAAGTGTCTTTCAACAAGGACGGGTCGATGTAAAACAAGATGTGTGTGAGATATTAACGAAATTTATTTTTTATTTAAAGGCCCATTTATGCCATTATGGATGGAATATGACATCGTTCAAATGTCCGCCGCGGCTTCGTATGGTGGCACGAATCCGAGAGGTCCAATTTTTATTTTTATGTTGGCTTTCAGGGCAGCAGTCGAATGTGGTTTATTGGCATAGACCTGCGACTTCAGAAAACCCCACAAGAAAAAGTCTAGCGGAACTCTAACCTCTACCCTAAAACCGTTCATGCAGAATGTCGATTGTGTCGTTCGCTGTGTGGCAAGTAGCGCCATCTTGCTGGAACCACATGTCGTTCACGTCCATATTGTTCAATTCAAGCCAAAAGAAATTGTTTATCATTGATCTGTAGCGCTCGCTCGATCTAAGCAGCAAAGTCATTAAAAATTGGACCTCTCGGATTCGTGCCACCATACGAAGCCGCGGCGGACATTTGAACGATGTCATATTCCATCCATAATGGCATAAATGGGCCTTTTAAATAAAAAATAAATTTCGTTAATATCTCACACACATCTTGTTTTATTCAATTTTAACATCGACCCGTCCTTGTTGAAAGACCCTTTAGTACAGATATCGTCGTTCACTCTATCTTTAAAAACAAACAAACCTTATTATTTTAGTGTTTTTGTCTAGGATAGATTAATTGTAGCCATTAATGAAGATTTTTTTTTTTTATATATAAAATTCTCGACAACTGTTTAAGTCAAGCGTGATTGATAAACTACCGTATCGTTGCTTTGTACGGCGTTTTGTCCGTTAAAATATCGGAGACAAAACCAATTTTTTTTTTTTTAAAAACCTTGCCCCGCACTAGGAATTTCTTCCTGTATCGTGGGTGCGTTTACAAACATATAAACTCACATACACAACACCCAGAGCCGGAACAACTATCTGTAGGTTATACAAATATTTGTTCCGTGCGGGAATCGAACCCGCGATACGCAGCGCAGCAGTCAATCGCTCAACCACTGCGCCAACCGTGCGCACAAACCTGCCTGAGCTCAGTGTTCTGTCTTCAGTCGGTGGGATAATAGCTCCTAAACGGATGAACATCCTAAATAGTTTAGTTTTTTTATTTATTTACAGATTGGTATGTCTATGTTCGTATTTCTATTGCTGATATTCGGTCTGAGGACATGGGAGCGATCTAAAGACTGGCAGACCGAATACAGCTTGTTCACCAGCGGGTTGGCCGTGTGCCCCTTGAATGCTAAAGTACATTACAATGTTGCTAAAGTTGCGGATGCTAACGACCAAACTGCGTGGGCGTTGGCTGAGTATAAGGAAGCAATAAGGTAAAGAATATTTTTTGCATAAGGTTCCAGCTGTCATAACTTTAGAAAGCTGAATGAACGTTGTTTGGTGTTGCTGTAGTTATATAAAAAACTAATAGGCCTACAGACTAGCGTTTCAGTGCATAGATTGGTCACTCGGAATGCTTCTACGCTTTTATACAATGGAGATAGTGCAGTTACGTGGGACTGCAACCAACTAAAACTCCACGGTGTCATCCTGTGCCGCTTTTGGCGGGTATACGCGCACGCGTACCCGCCGCAGCTGTCCGTCACTGGACCCTCTGGGGAGTATCCTCCATCACGGGTGCACCAGAATGGCACCACAAGGTCGTCTGGCACATAATGGGCACCAGACGACCTCGTGTATGGTACCCCTGGTCCCCCTGAGACGGGTCATGTCAGTGGCCCCGTCACCGATCCACTTTTCGATGGCAGAGGATTGGGACCATCCCTGCGGCCCCACTGCGTCCGCCATCAGAAGGTGGTGGCCCTTTCCAGGCCGGCACTCCTCTCCCGCTGCGGCCTTCAATCCTCAGCCGTGATATCGTATGGGTATGGGAGGCCCCATAAGACATTGCGGCCAGCCTCAGTTGCGATGTCGCCGCTGTTCAAGCGGCACCGCAACCTTATGTTAGCCGCTACGTCGCCGGCTTATCGGCAAAAGCCCTGACGAGCGGGTGGTCAGCGAGCAAGAGGGTGACCAAGCCACGACTATTGAGCTCGCCTCGTAAATGCTGGCGCCAACCGAGAGGGTTTGCTGTCTCCCTACTGTCCAATGGCCTCGCTTGTAGGGATGGTGCGTATTTACTGGTACAGGTATAAAAACCCAGTACGAGTTTATCAGTACGCAGACCGGGTATGTACAGCTGAAACCCGGTCCGTACCCGATAGGTATAATGTCAAGCTACGCACTGAACTAAATCGTATTACACCACTCACCCGCCACAGAATACTTGTCGCATCGGGTATGACGTCATACCCAGTGCGGCGGGTGCGGCAGCACAGTAGTTCACCACTCACCCGCCACAAAATACTTGCCGCATCGGGTATGACGTCATACCCAGTGCGGCGGGTGCGGCGGCGCAGTAGTTCATAGAGTCCGTCCAACGAAAAAAGTCCCGCGGAAATACACGGAACTAACAAGATTTGTTAGAGGATAGCGTACAGTCGCATAGAAACTAGCGCCGCGTCTACGGAACTTCTTTCGTTGGACGGACTATAACGCCTGCGCTCGACCGCCCGCCATAGAGAATACGAAGTTACCCGAAGGTGGCGCTTCCCGAATACTCCCGATCGAGCCCGTATTGAAACGAAAAATTTTAGGCATACTAAATAATTCGTTGATGCAAATTTGTTCTTTATTTATATTTCAATAAGGAAGTTAATTGCGTGTTAATGTTAAAGATTATTATTTATTTTGAATTACTTTTTTCCAGAAAATGGGTTCTAAAGACGCTAATAAAGATAGAGGTGATTTTAGAATATATGAAAATGTTTTAAGATATTTTTAGGTATAATGTACTTGAGTCGACAATAATATTATTATTTTCAAATCTTTTGAATTTTATGTCAGTTCACTTTCACTTGTGATGACGGATTGAATGAGATGAAAAAAAATTATCTAAATTTTTCAATGATCGTTCGATCGAGTCTCCAAAAGGTGACCGCTAAGGCCAGGTCTGAACATACCCATAGGTATTTTGATACTGGGTTTTAGTACTGGGTATATGGCCATACCCATACCTTTGAGGCCGGGTATAGAATTTTGCAGGTATATCTCATGCCTACTCGCTTGCACGTTGCAAGTCTTCCTGGGAACTCTTCCCACGCCTCAAACCTCCTCGAACCAGCGCTCGCAGAACGCGTTCATGTCAACCCGCCATCTCTTTTTAAGGGCGTCGTCTATTTTCAGACGCCCATTGCGTGGAGACTTGGCCAGCAGTCATTGTGCATGCGGCTCCCAATCCCATGTAAGCCTGGCATTTTTTTGCCTATATCCATTCTGTCTTTTTTATTTAATTAAACATCATTTATATATTTACAGGTTGTACCCTGAATATTACCAAGCAATGAATAATTTGGCCAACTTACTTAAAAATGAAAAACAATATGATGAAGCTGAACATTTTCTCAGATTAGCTGTGAAACACAAGTAAGTAAGACTAAACATTTTCATTATTTTTTTAATACACACCCGGCAAAATTTGCGGAATAAAATAAAAAGTTTTTTTAAATGCTATCTAATTTTAAAAACTTATTAAGACACTTTTCCTTACTTAAAAATACACATCCCAAAATAAATTGGTCAAGCGCGAGCCAATCTAAAATAAAATAAAAAACAATGTCGCATTTAGTACATTTTTTTTGAGTACATAATATGATTTTATGGGCAGACTGCACATTGTCGATTTTTTAAGGTTATAAAGGAAAGATCTAGAAAAATAATATCATATATAATAGACTGTTTCTTCCACGTGCTCTCATTAAAGTTTTCATCCGCCTAGACTTATTGAGAATAATATTATCCATTGTTTCCCGTGGTAATCTCTACCAATTCAATACAAGGGCGTTACACAGTGCACCCACATTGACAGTTGTAGGGATTATAAATTTTTATCTTCGTTTTAGCAGGTCCTAGGCGAGTTCTATTTGATGCATATCTGGTGATCTCACCGACAATTCCATAACTGCGATAATGCCATTAATAAGAGATGCTGGGGTCAAATAAGTCTTATGCGGCCGACCATTAACCTGGATCAATAAGAAGTGACTATAGATAAAGAGGAAAATGGTACAACATTTTAATCTTAAATAACAATTATATAGCAATCTGCAATAAGATTCTCTCCACCAATCAGCACCAAGTCCATACGAGCTCCCAAACATATCCTACCTAAACACAATATTGGTCACCTACCATGTGCTACTGAAGGTTAAAAAAAAATGATTATAATTATTGTTATTGTTCATATTTATACATTCACTAGCTGACCCGGCAAACTTTGTTTTATCATAAAAACACCAAACATTTATCTACCCTACCTACTCTACCTACCCTACCTTACCTACCATACCCTACCCTACCTACCATACCCTACCAACTGTACCCTACCTACCCTACCCTACCCTACCTACCCTACCCTACCTACCCAACCCTACCCTATCTACCCTACCCTATCTACCCTACCCTACCTACACTAACCTACCCTACCTAAGTACAAAATTATTTTTTCATATTTTTTTTTACCTACCCTACCCTACCCTACCTACCCAACCCTACCTACCCTACCCTACCTACCCTACCTACCCAACCCTACCCTATCTACCCTACCCTACCCTACCTACACTAACCTACCCTACCTAAGTACAAAATTATTTTTTTCATATTTTTTTTTTCATAAGAGCCTTCTCCTAACAATAACAAACACAACAAAAAAAGAATTAGCGAAATCGGTCCAGCCGTTCACGCGTGATGCCGTGACCAAGGGAAATAGGGATTCATTTTTATATATATAGATTTCATTGCAGTTCGTCAAGTCGATTTAAATTAAATAAACAATATTTTACTTCAGTAGTCCGACCAAAGTCGATGTTCCCAAGCTAAAGTTATTTTTTTGCTGTGGTGTTGTACCTCAAGTTTTGGACCTTCGGCGAGTGATAATAAGCCAATACTAGTCCTTCGTATCATGACCTCACTATACTATGGTACCTCGAACATCCTCCAGGTAATTTTTGGCATGAACGGCCTTTAAAGGCGGGTTTTTGCGAACGCGAAACTGAATGAAACGATTATACTCCTCACAAAAGCATTAGTGTCTCTGAATATTTGGAAATTGCAATAAATGGTTGGAATAAACCAACAATGAATTATACACATCACACTCTGTAGGTTTAATCATTTCTTCTAATCTCAAAAGGCCTGAACCTCTCAGCTTGGTATTAGTTTGACACAATAAAGTCCTTAACTTCAAAAAATATCAAATTAAAAATAAAACAAATAACTCAGTAAGTTAACGAAAATCTTTCGAAATTTTTAAACGAAGTTCTCTCAAAATTATGTAAGTTCGAATAAAATTTAAACAATCGCATGAGAGATGACGTTCAATTGTTTTATCAATAAGGAATAATTGGGTTTATTATAAAACAAATTAAAAACTACCATGCAAAGGTTTAAAAATGCTTTACGATAATTTTTACTTGTTCCGCTAATTTTGCCAGTGTGTAGTTCAGATAATATATTAGATTTGCTTTATTATGCTTTACTTTGATAATGCTGAACTTCAAAAGGTTTGAAGTCCTAAACTGACCGTGATATTTTCAACAGTTGTTTTTTGTCTCTACAGAGAGGATTTCCCAGCCGCATGGATGAACTTAGGAATACTTCTTGCAACTACTCGTCGGTTTGAAGAATCGAAAGTAGCTTATAATACCGCTTTAAGTCACCGCAACAAGTATCCTGACTGTTATTACAATTTGGGCAATTTGGTATGTATTCTTTGCCAAGCGTTGCAGCGCCGGTTGCAGCAACGAAGCACGTGCTGTAACATTGTTTTTAAACATGCGTTGAAACGCAGGTTGCAGTAATGCGTTACGTATCTATATTTAGTACTAGCTTTTGCCCGCGGCTTCGCCCGCGTAAAATATGTTTTTTTGTCCCAAGGGAATCTTATCTTATCTTATGGAGGGGCCGAGAAATAACTCGGCACTTCGACCCATTGGGATCTACTGTGGTCCCCTAGATAACTTACTCCTCCCCAATCTCGTTGAAAACCGTTTTCATGAGTTTTATAACGAGACTAGGAGATATGAGCCTATAGTCTTCTGGTTTTGGATATCCAACCCCTAGGAGACTCATTCGCTTACCAGCCAGTGCATCGCATGTGCACAGAAGGTGGTCCATGCGTTCCGTATGTTCCCCACACAACCTGCACATGGGAGTCGCGGTTACACCCATCTTCATGAGCATGTCGATGGTTCCAAAGTGCCCAGTAAAGGCCCCAGGTAGCAGATTTGCCCCCTGCTCATGTTCCAAATGCATTCCCGGGCTTTGAACGTAGAGCCTAGGAATTTCTTGGCGTGTTCTCTGGGATCTGCAAACTCCCTAAATGCGGCTTTTACGAGACACGTCGAAATGTCATGGTTCTGGACCCACAAAATCATTTGCATCCCTCTCTTGTCTTACCCTGTTGTGCTTCCCAAGCCTGTTTAGGGTTTGGATAGCATCCAGAATAAGCCCGGAGTCTACTTTGTAGGATGCCATGGCTTTGATTGCAGCCTGACTGTCACTAAGAATATATATGGATTTACCTCTGGTTCCTCTATCTATATTCTCTTGAGCACAGGTTATTATGGCATATGTTTCTGCTTGGAATATAGTTGCCATCTTCCCTAAGCTTTTGCAACATTTGTAACCTTTGCGTATATTCCCGCTCCTGTACCTGATTCCATTTTGGATCCTTCAGTTTAATAAATAATAATAATAAAATAATAAAAATGTTTATTTATCTCCACAAATTACATACTTATCTCAGCCGTTACATTGACAGAATATTTAGACAAACATAAAATCGTAATTTGTGAGAGATCTGGAGTCTAAACTAAGCCTAGGCCTGTATTTCAGAACTCCAGGCCCCCCATTACATTGTAATACATAGAGATTGTCATCATGGAACTAATGGGAAATGGTGTGTGTGGTAGAGGTGAGACGTATATACTGGAATAGGTTTTTGGCCGGACGTTTAAGACTTATTCCGAGCGCACCACATAAACGCGTCTCGAGTATTTAAGCGTATGGTGTTTGAGACGTAGTCACGTACTACCATACTCGCGTCTAGTGTTTGCGGCGGGCGATCCACAGGCTCGGTCAGTCCGGTGACGTTCAGTTCTGCGAGTCGATTTATTTGTTTCGCGTTTCTAAACCTAATGTCTATACCAATAGAATCACTGTTACTTTGGTAGGCAGTTTACCACACCAGAATATCTTGTTCTGGTGGATCGAGTCCCTTCGTCCAGTCCTCCATTATAGGGATTTGGACCTTAAAAGACCTTTCAAACACAAATGTAGTTTGCATTTTATCGGATAACATGCTTGTTACCCGATCCAAGCCTTCATTCTCATCGAACTTTGTATGGTTAGTCTTTGGCTTAGAGGCATCCCATAGTCCAGCAACAGCAAGACGATGTAATGTCTTCCTTGCCTCGAATTCAACCATCATAAGCAGAGGAGGGATATTGAGGTATCTCTCAATCGCTGCCGTAGGTGTTGTCCTGAAAGCACCCGTGATGCCGAGACACACTGATCTTTGTAACCTGGTGAGTGGCGCTTTGTACGAAGCAAGCTTTGTTCTTGGCCACCACACTATGCTGCTGATGCTGTGATAATAGGTATTATTATCATCCCGTACAGCCATCGTATCACTTTGGGCTTTAGCCCCCAAGTTTTACCGTAGATTCGCTCTAAGTCGAGGAAAGCCCCGACACAGATCTCTTGTCCCTCTAGCGCAGCCTCGGCTCGACTCGCAACATAGTGCAATGCCGTAGATTTGCCCGGGCTGTAGGCGCACTGTAGTTTATCTAGAGGGAATACTTTCAGTGGTCCATCTCTTAGATACCTGTCTACCAGTTTCTCCAGAGCTTTTAAGAGAAAGGATACTAGACTGATGGGCCTGTAATCTACCACTTTCTTTGCCGTGAACCAGTTATTTTTGGACGTGTGCCTTGTGAGCTCGTCCCTTGTGACTGGTTCCTCTTCATCGCTATTGCGCAGTATACATTCCGGGAATTGGGTCCTAAACATCACGCCCAGAGTGTCCTGTCCAGTTTCCGTGAGATACCCATTCTCATCCTTTACAGATGAATGTGGGTTTGTCTTAGTCATGGACATTGCTTTGCACAACCTCATTCCACTTGGCAGAGTTTCGATGGAGGTGCAATGCTGCCGCCAATTCGTTATATTGGCCTTGCGTACCGCCGTGTTATACCTCGTTAGCATGCTATGATAGCCAGAAAAATCTTGCCTGGATTTTGCATCATTAAAGGCCTGTCGTGTTTCCTGACGTATTTTGACCAGTTCAGTTCAGGAGTCCACCATGGTATCTTTTTGCAAAAGGCCTTTTTGCTCTGGGTAATTATCTTCTCATGCCCCGATGGTGCCCGCCTTGATTCTGTCCGCTTCGAATTCTATATCCAGTTTGGAATTAAGCTTACCTTTAAGGCTCCCTAGATTTACTTTGAGGTCCTTCCTGTATGAGTCCCAATTTGTATGCCTTGGGTTTCTCCTTCGTCTGGTATCGGCTTCTACCGCCGTCCTAAACCTAAAGCATATATAATTATGGTCAGACAGAGAAATTTCGTCCGATTCATGCCAATTTTCAATATGAGCGCTGGCCCTGTTTCAAGCCAGAGTCAGGTCAATAACTTTAGTTCCCGCAGAGGTCCTGAAAGTAGGTTTATTGCCTGCGTTAAGGATTTGTAAAGAAGAGCTTACCACAAAGTCCAGCAAATCCTCCCCTCGTTTGTTGACATCTGAGCTGCCCCAAACGACGTGGTGTGCATTCGCATAGCAGCCAAGTATCAGGTCGAGATTTTCTTGGTTGCCGTAGTCAACCAGCCTTCTGATTAGAGGTGTTACTGGTTCCTTTTGTTCTTATGGGAGATAGGCAGAGGTAAGGATAATTCTCCTTTTCTCTCTCCTGTCCCCACTTGGATCAGAGCTGTTGAGATCCCTGTAACAGAAAGTACGTATGCCTCTATACCGCCCCTGATATAGATGCAAGTCCTCGCGTCATTAGTTGGACATTCATAGAGCACCGTGCCTCCTGTCCCACCTGGGTTTTTATAGTCCCCTTATACAGATAAGGTTCCTGTATCGCAAGGGAATACAACTATCCTATGTCCTCCCCAGGGTATCAAACTATATCCTGCCAAATTTCATCTAAATCTGTTCAGTAGATCCAGAGATTACAACCTCACAAACTCACTAACTTTACCTCTTTATAATATTAGTATAGATGTAATGTGTGTTCTGTGTATTTTTGTTATTGTTAGACTAACTAGTATTTTAAAACCTA